>CM060942.1:148919131-151814484 GCA_030765085.1 Allium cepa
AGGAATGTACAAAAATTCCTTATGGATAACCGTACAAATCCTATTAATATTGAAGACTCTTCACAAGCCATGGAATCCGAGGAAGAAGAACCTATGGAAGAACCACAAGAAGACCAAGAGGAAGATCAACCTTTACCTCAATCCGAAGTCCCTATGAATATGGATGAGAGCGTTATTTGCGTTGGTGAGATCCTTGTTGATACTAATGGAAACATAATTGAACAACATGGAAACTTTTGTCTCCACTACCCCAATTGTTCGATTCATAAGTCTCCTATAGTTAATGATCGCCACTAAAGCGTACTTTCATTTTATTCTTTGTTTTAAATTGTTTTGTTTGTTCGTGTTTATGTATGTTCTTATATATGTTGTAATAACTGAAATGTGTTCACTTATACTCATTATTTCATGCTTGTTCTATACATATTATTTGTTCATACTAATCATTCTTGAATTCTTAAGTAGTTAATAGTTTTTGTTGATGACAAAGGGGGAGAAAGTTATAAAAATATATGTGCTTGGTGTAAGAGGGAGTCATGGAGTAAGGGGGAGTTGTAGTTTTAAGAAGAAATCACGGAGTAAGGGGGAGTTATGGTATGGTAAGAATATTTTATAAATAAAGGTTGTCATCATCAAAAAGGGGGAGATTGTTAGGAACTGAGTTGATGATGTTTTGATGACAACAACCTTATATAGTTATTATACTTTACTTTATAAAATATATACTAACATTTCCATATATATATGTATGTATGTATATAGGAAGTATATGCAGGTATCATCGAAGACTGATCAGTATAAAGACTCAAGCATCAAGATGAAGATTAGAGATTCAAGATTCAAGACTCTAGAGAATCAAGATTTCAAGATCTCAAGATAAGTGTCTAGTATTTTGTTAAAACTTCATAATAGCACTGTCATCTTTCTTCCAATTTTCTTTTGGGATGGAATCCAATTTCTATCGAAACAAGTGGCTTACAAACCCACGACAAGTAGCTTACAAACCTACGACAAGTGGCTTACAAACCCACGGAAATCACAATCATTTAAACTACTTTGTACAAGTTCTCGAGTCCTATGGAGGAGCTCTGTAGGAAGTTTCTTGCAATTTTAGTTTGAATAGATTTTTCAAAATGTTTTTAAATCTGTTTTCAAAATGTTTTAGCTTTCAAAATCATGTTTTCAAAAATATTTTCAAACTTTGTTTTAGCCTTGAAATATTCCTCCATTCTGATTTTAAAAACTTCTATTTTTAAAACATCAAAACTTATTCTGATTTTAAATATTACTTGTATAATTGACGGTCTATATCAATTATATATATATATTTAAAATAATGTTTTATATTCATTCTTTATCTCAAAATATTGTTTAAACACTTTACTTTGCTTCAGAGAAGTTTCAACTTGTTTTAAATTCAATTGTCTTTACAAAACAACATCTCTATAATTTTGAACTAAGGGATGTCGACATAAGGGGATACCCCATGTCGACATGGTGACAGTTGGATTCAAAATTCAATTTTCAAAAGAAGTGTCCATTCGTTTGAAAACCTTTCGCCAATGGTTATGACTGTTGTGCATCTATATAAAGGCTTCCAAAACGAATTTTTTTAACAACTACTTTCTTATTTTCTTCACTCTTTCTTCTCTACCATTCCATATCCATAAAACTTCATATTTTCAAGATCGTGCCATCATTCTGCCAAATTCTCAATAGGAAATCATTTAGATACTCTCTCTATTTGATTCTCCGTCATTCTACTAAAGATCAAAATGTTATTCAGAGTTATAGGATTAATTTGTATTCAAAAAGTCCATAGAGTCTATCCATTCGAAAGGATTGCTATTAAGAAGTATCAGGGTGATCTTGTGTCCCGTAAATCAAGAGAGTTTACCCCAGACTCGGAGATAGGAGGGTTCCTCAAGGCCTTAGAAATTGAGGGTTGTAATTTGGATATTGGCTTATAAAAATCTGTACAAGGATATTGCCTTGGTGCAGGACTAGATGTAGGAGGATTCCGAACCAGTATAAAATCCGGTGTGTTCTTTCCTTTTACTTGCTTTACTTTACTATTTGCATTTGTTATATGTTCTGTGATCATTCTGTGTTAGAATTCTGTTTAGATTTGTGTTGAAAGTTTTAATTTAGTCATATAGTTCATATATTCTTTAAAACACTATTCACCCCCCCTCTAGTGTTATTTCTGCCTTAAGATCCTTAATCCGCATCCCTAACACTTCATACGTTCCTGCCATCCTGCTCGCCGCCCAAGCTCCAGAACGTCCTAACCTGGAAATCTACAATACTCGGTCTGACCGGAGCATTACATTAAAGTAACATCCAAGTCAGGATGTAAATCAGCATGAGTAAAACCATATAACTTGAAAATACTGAGTTATAATACATAATTTGAAATCCCAGGGTAACTTTTACCTTTCTATGAGTTCTTAACTTGTTTTAGTCAATCACTTATTGTAAAACAGTATCTAAGAATTGCTACTCAGTTTAAAATGCCACATTATTTAATTTATTCCATTCCAGCCTATTAGATTCTATAATCAAATCTATAAAGAATTATTGTAAATTACAAATCGAAAGTGGTTTCGGGTATTTACTGATACTCGACCTGGTCTCTTCGAATCCAATGTCATCTCTAATCTCTGTTGTTTAAGTGAATACAATTTCAATTTTAATTACAGGATATCAATTTACACAGCAACCGATAAATGACCCACATTATCACCATTCAACCCAAATATATCATATCACAGAACATCACAATTTATCAGACTACAGACATTAATCCAAACATTCAATACAATTTAATCATCCATAAGCAAAATTAATTTGTCACCCAATCTAATTAATTTAATTTACACGAAATAAATTAATTACCTTTAAATCCTGCTTAATTAACATTAATTAAACCATTTAATTAATTATTGAAATTAATTAATCATTCTTTAATCATTTAATCATTCGCATTAATTAATTAACCTTTAATTACTTACATTAATTAATGATCGTTACATTAATGATCCTTTAATTAATTAATGATCCTTTAGTTAATCAATTAATCAATTATCTTTTGTTAAGTGATTATCCTTCAATTACGTAAGTCTCTAATTAATCTAAGATAAACCCCTTTATCTTAATTAATTATTTAATTATCACTTAAATCTTATTTAATTTAAAAGCTTGAAATTAATTTATTATTAACATACAAATTACTTGAGACCCTTAATTGATTAAAGTTTAATACACTTGTCTTAATCACCATTTAATTACATCATTAAAATATATTTGAAAACACTTAGAGAAAATCTAATATAAAATTATGTCAAACCAAATCAAATTATTTTCAAATCACATTTGAATTTAAGTTTGAAACTTGTTTGAGAAAACTTGATAAATACATTACTTTGAACTTGGTCAACACTTACTTTTTGGAAACCTGTTTAATAAATTCACTTTTAAACTTACATTGTTAGCATTTTCCCTTACATTCCATTTTTTTAAATTAACTTATTTATAAAAACTTCGGCCCAAACGATTTCTAGCCCAACCTTTTCTCTACTCTTCTTTGCTTCCTCCCTTCTCTTTAACTTACTTCAGCTTCTAAACTTCCTTCCCATTTCTAAAACACCCAGACAAACTCTTATGCACACACGCATGCACATGCACGCTGACACCAACAACGATCCCTCATCCCCGACCACCTCCCTCGGTCACACTCGGCCTCCAGACTATACTCACACCCCTGCCTCACACGAAATTCCATTAACTCGATATTTAGCCTATTCGATCTCCTGAACCAAGAACCTGCCCCACTTAAATCATTTTCCATAATCATCCACGACGCCGTCCATCCCTAGCTTCCACCCCGAACTTCGCCACGAACTTCTCTTCACTCTCCCCCAAGTGCACAACCCTTTATCGACGCCTTGCCATCGACTATCACGCCTGACCGAAACCCCAAAATAACCCACTACTAACCTACCTCGCCTCAATCCGACCACCACTGTATTATATAAAATAATCCACCATTTTTGCCGCATTCCCCATCTTCCCATCCTTCTTTTGACACAAACTCGATCCTCGAAGTTGAGAAGTTCACCAGTGATCGACCAAAAACCCAAAATCGATCATCTACCTCTGCCTCCCCTAATACGCAACTAGAAATTCCTAAACCCTTATCAAAAATCTTATTTTCTGATGCCGATTCCATTCATATAGGAGAAACATGAATCAGTATGATTGAATTTTCTCAAATTATTTACTTATTTACTGTAAATCCCTTTTCAAGCATTTCTACTTGATAATACTTCATGTAATCATTTTTAAAATTAATTATACTTACATGAAAACAGAAAAATTTCAGACATTTTGGCCTAAAACTAACTAAAGTATGAAATATCAATTTTTGAAAGTTGAACGTACCAGGAAAAATATAAACAGAGATAACAAACATGTATAGTTTTTCTTATTTATATATATACAGGCATATATACTTTAATTTATGCAATAACTAACTCAAATCAGTTATTCTATCTTATCATTAAACCAAACTCGTGAATTGGTCAAAAGATTTGATTTTTAAAATGAAGTTTACTCACAAAGATGTTGGACAGAGGAACAGAGAATGGTTTGAAAATCTGGAAATTTGCTCTAGATTTTGATTTGCAACTTGCTTTACTTAGTGTTGAGTTGAATTTGAAGCTTGATCTTTGATTTGAATCTGAAGTTGTTGTTTGGTTGATTAAGATTTTTAGTTTTTCTTTAGTTTTTTTAGTTTTAGAAGAGGATGTAAATAAGAGAAGAGGTTTGAGAAAATGAATATAAAGCCTGAATTCCTTAAGTACTTAATCTATATATATTTCAATTAAAAAGAAACTAACGCCACTTGTAATTATGCATGGCACCCAAGCTACAAATGTTAAAACCCTTTATTTATTAATTATTTATGTTTTTGTTAATATTTTTTTATTTTTTTATTTATGTTTATATGTGTAATATGTTTTTTAACTTTTCTTTATATATATACAAATTACATTAATTTCAAGTGTAAAAGAAAGTGTATTAAACCTTTGCAAAAAACTAATTTTAGGCCATCATACTTTTGAACTACTAAATATTTATGTTTAGTGTTTTGAAAATGTAGAATTTTAACTTTAAATATCCTTTGAAAATTTAATACATTGAATTCAAATCAATGCTTTCTATTCACCAACAATATATCTATAATAATTAGAAAACATTATTTTATTTGAATTGTTTATAAACATATCCACACCTTTACGAACTTCCATATATGATACTTCTCATGGCACACACACACACTTATAAACTTGTATGAGTATTCATTTAAATTTTCAACATTATAGAGTTTGCATAAATCTTATTTATATGTATTTTTTTATTTACCATAAGATTTATCATCTCCAAATATTTCTAATTCAACTTTTATTATAGTTTCAAATCCATTTATATATCCAGATATTTTTAGTCATCAGAATTTTATTTGTTCAACCAAATAAAATCAGTATCTCAATAGTAAAAACCAGTTAATTATCCAATTATCAGATGTCCAAAAATCTGGGTTATCATATTCTTCCCCTCTTTGAATGCTTTCGTCCTCGAAAAGGAACGAAACCAGAATTTATTAAAAAGCTTATTATCAGTTTAATTATCCTTTAAACCTTTTAACTCTTAACTCTCATTATTTAAAATTTTTAAAACACTTTTAAAATCTACATAATATTGCCAAAATAGCTTTATAAAAAAATGCTTTTTATAACTCGATGTCTTAACAAGCCCATCCCTGTTCTTACAGAAATTCGGTCATACGTTGATCAGGCGTAGGACTGGAAATCTGTAAGTACTTGGTAAAACTGTTTTCAGCACCCAATGAAAATATTTGGAAAACATTTTCAAAAACTTTTGTGAAAATATAGAAAACATTTTTGAAAATGTATAAATCATTTTTGGTGAGAATGCTCTATAAATCATCACCCCCTCCATGGTCGCAGTTAGCCCAATGGTTACGTTGTCATCCCGACAAAATCAATAGAAAACTGTAGGCACTCCGCGTCTCTCGATTACACCATGAAACCCGCCACAGATCACAGCTACACCCAGGTTTTACGTCGCCATCACGGCAAAAACCCATGTAATTGTGGGAATCGGGACCCTCGAATTTCGCTGCCAAATGAAACTTCACCTCTCCCACATAGATCGCAGACTACATCAGTCGAGTCCCAATGTAGCCTGTAGGTAGTCACTGCCACACGACTTCCGCCATGTCTTCATAGATCGCAGTCTACCGATGTTACATCGCCCTCCTGGCGAAATCAAACGTAGACCATTGGCACTCACTGCCATACGGCTTCCGCTATGGTCTGTAGCAGATTGCAGTGGCATCGAGTTACACCGTCGTCAGAGCGTAACCCAAATGTCTCAGTAGGCATCAGCACCTTAGACTTTTGCTACCCACACACAATCCTCATGAACTTCAGTTTGTCCGGACTTTCTCCCAGGATCAAATTTAGAGTCCCCCCTCAAGGCTCAAGGCAGAACCACCCCATGGATCTCCTATGAAGTTCATTTCATGGGAGCGGCTTTTTCCCTAGAGCCGGCTCGAAATTTTTTATACTGTACACATATAGTATCTTTCAAATCATATTCTTTATGATTCACATAAAAATCTCCTTTACACAAAATCGACATCTTAAATCGCTAGTTCCAAACTTGGCTTTCCAAATTCCCGAAATTGATTTTTCCCAAAAATCAAAAGCCTTTCAAAATCAATGGGTTCCAAAAAACCTTTTTCCCAAAACCATTCTCATAAAATCCTTTATATATATAGATACATATAAGTTTATTCTTTTAACTAGAACGAAAATAATTTCAAAATTTTTTCTTCTGATTATAGATTCAATAAGGGAAGTTTATCATATATATAACAAATATGTGTATATATATATATATATATATCTTTATTTATGCCAAATTAAATATTCAAGTTCAAGTTCCTTTATAAGTTATTTACCATATTACTTACTTTTCAAAAAGTGAATTTTAATCATAGAAATATCCAACTTCTACTTTTATTCATCAATACTCCTCAAAATATACTTTTTCATTTCAAAAATCATTTTACATTTCTTTTCAAAATTTCCAATAATTATTCCATTCAAGCACGTATGATGTACATATACCATCCGTATGAAATATCAAATCTGATCACTCACTCGATCATACAATTTCACTTTCGAACTAGTATTGTCCACCCGACTTCCTAGTGCGGACTCAGATCTGGTTCCTTGATCAGAAACCGTCATTCTCCTTGCACGGCTATACTATGATAGAGAATTTCTTGCACCAACCAAAAATCCATATCCAAGTTCGCCATCGAAAATCGAGTGAAAAATCCCAACTCGGATCGATATACTATCTCGAAATTTTGTGCTCGAATCTGTATCAAATCATTATGCGAATAGAATAATATACGTACATTCTACGTATTTATCTTCATTTTGATTCTATTCACCTATTCACAATTGCTTCAATTTACATTAGGGTTACCACTTTAATTATAACAGTCTGCACTCTAACCAACTTGAATTTAGAAAATAGTTTGAAATGTTTAAAATAGATAAGTAGTTATAAAATAGTTATTAGTTGTAAATAGCAGTAGAATTTTTAAGTAATTATAAAATAGTTGTAAAATAGTTAGATAGTTGCAAAATAGTTATAAAATAGTAATTAGTTTCAAAATAGTTGTAAAGTAAATATAAGATAGTTTGGGTTTTAAAAAGAAAGGTTGCATAGTAAATAGCTAGGAAAATAGATTTAAAACAGTTTATATTAAAACAATTTATTTGAAAAATAATTTCAGAGTCAAACTGGTTCAATTCCCCAATTTCTCATTTTCAATCTATTTCCATGTTCCACTTCCATTTAAATTGATTCAATTTCAATTTAATTCAATTTAACTCCAATTCCTTTCCCAAATTTAAATCAATTTCCATTTGAATTTAAACTTATTCAAATTCAAACTCACTTCCAATTAATTCAAATCAAATTCAATTCGAACTAATTTCAATTCCAATTTCAACTTTAAACCATCTTGAATTATATAAATTCGAGTTAAATTTTTAAATGTTGATTCAATCCTTTAAATCAAATTAACCTTTACTTTTAATTTAACAACCTAAGTATTTAAAATAATTTAAATTTTGAGTCCAAATTTTAAAATTCCATTTTAAATTATCTTCACTTAACTTATTTCAAAGTTCGAATAAGAGTTCAAAACTTTTTAAATAATTTAATCTTCAGAATCCAATTTATTACCCAATTTTAACTTCGAAACCAATTCTTAACAAATTTTCAGTTTGCAAGTTCATTTTTTTAGCCTTTAAATCTTAAGTTCAAAGTGATTCCATTACCATATGTTCAATCTTTATTGCTTAAAATCGAAATTATTTCAATAGTTTCAAATTAAAGCTTTATTTCTATTTTATTTAAAACATCCATCAATAACATCCATTATCAATTTTTAGAACTCAAACTTGTTTTGAGATCGCACATAACTCCATTCATACCAACCATTTAACTTCTCTAAGTTAAATATCAATTTCATCTTGAAATTTCAAATTCAGGTTGTTTGTTCTAAACTTATTTAACTTTGATTTTATTCCTAATTAATTTAATTCAATTTCAAATTTTAATTAATTCATTACAATTCCACCTTTGAATTAATTCCAATAATTTTATATTAGATCGTGCTACCACAAAATATTCCATACATTGATAGACCACACACTGGTAGTTCAAACATTACATCCATTTATCCAAAATAAGAGTCTTACAGAAGTCATAAATCTAGACCCTTCTCCATTACCTAGGGGCTTGGAAAAGGACAGAGCCTTAGTATACTTACAAGAATCCTCTCTAGGGACTCCCTTCCAATGGGCAAAGCCCGAACCTGCACTTTTCAACAAGATGTCCCCATCTATAACATATACCACAAAAGATTTCTACATTTCCATCCATCTGGATAACCCTTACGCCTCCTATAGGACGTTCCATAGTCTTACTCTTCTTTCGCCTCTTGGGACAATTCCTAGCGATGTGTCCCGACATCTTACAATGATAGCAAATAGTCGACTCATTGACTAGTTCCTTGGGTTTATGCTTCACCTTCCTTACTTCAGGGCAATGGTTTAGAAAATGTCCTTTCTTATGACACTTAAAGCATAAGATCTCAGAGCGAAACCGTTGGAATGTACCCTTCAATTCCTCCCTTGTTTTACTGCAATTGGCTGCCTAATGACCCTTATTGTAACATTTGTAGCAGGTGACATTATCATAAGGCCCTGATCCAACCCTTTCCTTAATTCGTTTCTCATATTCCTGAATTTCTTCTTCTTGATCCTTACGTGCAGCTGCTCTTCGCTCTCTACGTTTAGCCTTCCATTCTTCACTCTTAGCCATCTCTCTCCAAGACTGGATTTAGTGGGACTTCCTAACCTATATTAGACTTAATTAGTAGAATTCCAACTTATATTCTTATTGTCCTATTCAATTCCAATACCAACGACCAATTTCCTTAATATATATAATAATTAGAAAAATTATTGCTTCATATATCAAAATATAAGCTTATATAAGTATTTTTAAAACCATTTTAAAATCTTTATATACAAAAAATAACAAGTACACTCTCATATATATACACTCAACTCATTCTAGGGTACTACTGATCCTATCCTTAATGAGTAAACCCACCATAGCCAAGGCTCTTGCTTAACCTTCGGCTCTGATACCAAATTTAATGACCCAGAATTTTTGACCTCGAAAATTCGACACTAATATGTCCACTGTAGAAGTGTCAAGTAATCGAACGCCAAAAATTCCAAATTGTTAGGGTAAGAAGAAAAGAGGTAGAAGAAAAAACAGAAAACAGCAGCACATAATCTCACATTCGCAGCAGATTTTAAATATAATATCAAATAGTAGCATTTATACAAAGAAAAAGCTGTAATTGTCAATTTACAACAATATATCAGATTACAATCATCCACACATAAACTGGACAGTTATAATTAACTTGTCCTAGATAACAACTCCAATACACAGCGGGATATACTCCATACGTTCCTGCCATCCAGCTCGCCACCCGAGCTCCAGAATGTCCTAACCTAGAAATCTGCAATACTCGGCCTGACCCGAGCATTACATTAAAGTAACACCAGAGTCAGGCTGAAAACCAGCGTGAGTAAACCCATATAACTTGAAAATACTGAGCTATAATACATAATTTGAAATCCCGAGGTAGCTCGTACCTTTCTACGAGTTCTTAACTTGTTTCAGTCAATCACTTATTGCCAAACAGTATATAAGAATTGCTACTCAGTTTAAAAGACCATGCTATTTAATTCATTCAATTCCAGCCTATTAGATTCTATAATCAAATCTATGAAGAATTATTGTAGATTACAAATCGAAGTGGTTTCGGGTATGTACTGATACCCGACTCCGGTCTCTTCGAATCCAATGTCATCTCTAATCTAAGTTGTTTAAGTGAATACAATTTCAATTTTAAGTATAGGATGTCAATTTACACAGCAATTCATCATCGATAAATAACCCACATTATCACCGCTCAACCCAAACATATCATATCACAGAATATCACGATTTATCAGACTAGAGACATTAATCCAAACATTCAATACAATTTAATCATCCATAAGCAAGATTAATTTGTCACGCAATCTAATTAATTTAATTTACACAAAATAAATTAATTACCTTCAAATCCTCTCAGTTTACATTAATCAAACCATTTAATTAATTATTGAAATTAATTAATCATTCTTTAATCGTTTAATCATTCACATTAATTAATTAACCTTTGATTACTTACATTAATTAATGATCCTTACATTAATTATCCTTTAATTAATTAATGATCCTTTAATTAATCAATTAATCAGTTATTTTTTATTAAGTAATTATCCTTTAATTACCTAAGTCCCTAATTAATCTAAGATAAACCCTTTATCTTAATTAATTATATAATTATCACTTAAATCTTATTTAATTTAAAAGCTTGAAATTAATTTATTATTAACATACAAATTACTTGAGACCCTTAATTGATTAAAGTTTAATACACTTGTCTTAATCACCATTTAATTTCATCATTAAAATATATTTAAAACACTTAGAGAATATCTAATATAAAATTATTTCAAACCAAATCAAATTATGTTCAAATCACATATGAATTTAAGTTTGAAACTTGTTTAAGAAAACTTGATAAATACATTACTTTGAACCTGGTCATCACTTACTTTTTGGAAACCTGTTTAATAAATTTACTTTGAAACTTGCATCGTTAACATTTTCCTTTACATTCCTTTTTTTATGTTAACTTATTTATGAAAACTTCGGCCCAAACGATTCCTGGCACAACCTTTTCTCTACTCTTCTTTCCTTCCTCCCTTCTCTTTTACTTACTTTAGCTTCTAAACTTCCTTCCCATTTCAAAAACACCTAGACTAACTCTTGTGCACACACGCGTACGCATGCATGCTGACACCGACGACGATCCCTCATCCCCGACCACCTCCCTCGGTCACACTCAGCCTCCATACCATACTCACACCCCTGCCTCACACCAAATTCCCTTAACTTGAAATTTATCCTATTTGATATCCTAAACCAAGAACCTGCCCCACTCAAATCGTTTGCCACGATCATCCACGACGCCGTCCATCCCTAGCTTCCACCTCGAACTTCAATACGGACTTCTCTTCACTCTCCTCCTGGTGCGTAGCCCTTTCTCGATGCCTTGCCATTGTCAATCATGCCTAACCGAAACCCCAAAATAACCCACTAATAACCCTACCTCACCTCAATCCGGCCACCACGATATTATATAAAATAATCCACCATTTTTTCCGCACTCCCCACCTTCCCATCCTTCTTCTGACACAAACTCGAGCCTCGAAGTTGAGAAGTTCACCAGTGGTGGACCAAAAACCCAAAATCGATCATCTACCTCTGTCTCCCTTAATATGCAACTATAAATCCAAAACCCTTGTCAAAAATCTTATTTTTCGATGCCGATTCCATTCATATAGGGGAAACATTAATCAATATGATCACATTTTCTCAAATTATTCACTTATTTACTATAAATCCCTTGTCAAGCATTTTTATTTGATAATATTTCATGCAATAATTTTTAAAATTAATCATATTTACATGCAAACAGAAAAATTTCAGACATTTTGGCCTAAAACTAACTAGAGTATGAAATATCGATTTTTGAAAGTTGAACATGCCAAGAAAAATATAAACAGAGGCAACAAACATATACAGGTTTTCATATTTATTTATATACAGGCATATACACTTTAATTTATGCAACAACACACTCAAATCAGTTATTCTATCTTATCATTAAACCAAGCTCATGAATTGATCAATAAATTTGATTTTTAAAATGAAGTTACTCACAAAGATGTTGGATAGAGGAACAGAGAATGGTTTGAAAATCTGGAAATTTGCTCTAGATTTTGATCTGCAACTTGCTTTACTCAGTGTTGAGTTGAATTTGAAGCTTGATCTTTGATTTGAATCTAAAGTTTCTGTTTGTTTGATTAAGCTTTTTAGTTTTTCTTTAGTCTTTTTAGTTATGAAAATAAGAGAAGAGATTTGAGAAAATAAATATACAGCCTAAATTCCTTAAGTACTTAATTATATATATTTCAATTAAAAGAAACTAATGCCACTTGTAATTATGCATGGCACCCAGGCTACAAATGTTAAAACCCTTTATTTGTTAATCACTTATGTTTTTGTTAATATATGTTCATTTTTTATTTATGTTTATATATGATTATGTTTTTTTAACTTTTCTTTATATATATGCAAATTACATTGGTTTTAAGTATAAAAGAAAGTGTATTAAACATTTGCTAAAATCTTCTTTTAGGCCATCATACTTTTGAACTACTGAATATTTATGTTTAGCGTTTTGAAAATGTAGAATTTTAACTTTAAATATCCTTTGAAAATTAAATGCATTGAATTCAAATCAATGCTTTCTATTCACCAACATATATATATATATAATAATTAGAAAACATTATTTTATCTGAACTGTTTATATATATATATCCACACCTTTACAAACTTCCATATATGCTACTTCTCATGGCATATATATACATACACACACATACACACACTTATATACTTGTATGAGTATTCACTTAAATTTTCAACATTATAAATTTTACATAAATCCTATTTATATGTATTTTTTATTTACCATAAGATTTATCATTTCCAAATATCTCTAATTCAACTTTTATTATAGTTTCAAATCCATTTATATATCCAGATATATTTAGTCATCAGAAATTTATTTGTTCAACCAAATAAAATCGGTATCTCAATAGTAAAAACCAGTTAATTATCCAATTATCAGATATTCAAAAATCTGGGTTATCACATTATATATTCCCATGTATGAGCGGATGACCCTTTGTATGTGTGTTTGCCTCGAAGCGAACATTGTACACATATTCTAAAATGTACATTTGTTGTAGGTGACAGTTTGAAGGGATCCAACTGAATTGCTCACCTGTATTGGTTTTATTTACAAATATTGTGATATATGCTATTATCATATAATATATGATGTTTTGGTTGCCGTAAATGATGTATCTAGTGCTGTTGCAGCATTGGGCCTAATTAGTAATTTAAAAATATTAAAGTGATGATTTTAAATTGAAAAACGATTTTCAAGTGATTTTGAAAATATATAATTTTTGAATTGATTAAGGAATTGATTTATTTTGAATAAATAAATATTTTAATTTTTATGTTATAAAAATTATGATTTTTGGTGAAGTATGATTTTTGGAGTTATATAAGTTTTAACAACGAGTTGTAAATTATTAAAAGAATAAGCTTATTTAAATCGAGATTTTTGAATTATTATAAATGGTATGTATATAAGATTTATAAACTGGATATTTTATAAATCAAAATAAATGGATTTTATACGTAAATAAGATTTATGAATTTGTGAAGTAATAAGGAATGAATTAGAAAATAAATGATTTATAAGTAATTAACTTATAATTTGGATTTTGGCATGTAAATGAGATAAATGGAATTTGGTAAATAAAGGGATTTTATAAATTGAAATTTAAAAAAATAGAAATGTGAATTTAAAAAACATTGTATATAAATATGAAATTAGTTGAATTTGATAAGTTAAATGTATAAGTTTATTAAAGGCATTATATCCACGATTTTGGACAGTGGATAATCCTTTAATAAAAGTGCAATAGTAATGAATCTGATTAGAAATTAAATCCAAGATTTTGGACAGTGGATTATCCTTTAATAAATTTGTACAAATGTTGGATTTTGTAAATGAACTATATTCACGATTTTGGACAGTGAACAACATATTAAATAAAGTGGATATGTTTCGGAAAGTGATCTTTTAAATTTAAAGACCGGTTTTGAAAAAGTGATACTCTTAAATAGAGTTAAACGGTTTAAAGATGTTTTAAAATGTGTTAAGTATCGAAACCATAGATTTCAATATTCAATGTTGAAATAAATGTTTTTAAGAAGAATGGTAATGATGGACTATAACACTGTTGTTATAGTAAATGATTTTTGAAAGGAAATGTTCTGTATAGTATATGGGATTTATATATCTATCTAATTTTCGAATCCCTATAATAGTCATTTTAGGTTGTCATAACGATGTCTTACGCAACATTCCTTTTGACTCGAATAAATATGTTTAAGAAAATGTTTTCCTTAAAGAATAAAATATATACTTGATCCTGATTTAAGTATATGTAATATTTTCTAAGTATTGAAAATAAACTGATTTGTGAATTATTTATTATTAAATAAATATTTGGAAATTTTTTCCAATATAAAATGTTGAGATGGTTCAAGATTATATCTTTTTAAAATAATTTAAAGTGGATATTTGGCAAGCGATTTAAATAATAAAAGATTAATTAAACGACCCAGCGATTGCTTATGGTGCTAGATATTTGTTTGTTTGCTTTGATAGTTAAATAACCGACTATCAAAATTGACCATTTTAGTTCCACGACTTGATGTGGAAACTATTTAGTCGTACACTTAGTACATAGCCTTATATGTACGCTTGATTATCGTTTGTGTCTGTTGATTCGTATAGTGTAGAGTATTACTCCAATCTATCAAGCTTCCTCCTCGGCCTGAAGGATAGCAAGTTGAAAATTGGAGACGTGATAAGTCTATGATACCTACTTTCTGTATGAGGTTGAGAAACACTTTTGCGTTGTTGGTGCGAAGAGACCGGGATCAAATTTATCTGAAAACCACTTCAGACCAACGTATATGCGTTCGATTGTGCAGGTTATTGATGATATTGATATTCAGGATTTTCATAGTGAGGGACTACTTGTTGATCGTTTGGGGTTAAAATCCTAATATACATATAGCAACAGTGGTCTCTTCATTAGAAATATCCAATGCAAGGACTATTCACTACTAATCCTAGGGATTTCTCGACAAGATGTGGTTGGAAAGTACATTCGGTTTGTTCTGTGGGAAGGAAGGAAACATAAAATTTCTTGGGTTAAATTGTGTATGCCAAAAAAAGAATGGGCTATAGGTCTGAAAAAGCTAAAGGATCTACGAGATACTTGTGCACTAAACCTATTTTTGCAACTACCATCAAAATAACAATCAACGTGGACTGCATTACAGTATAACTAGCATTACAGTTGAATTATACTTTTATTTAGTATTTCAGTTAAATGCTAGTTATAACTAGCATTGCAGTATAAATAGTAGTCATCACACTTGAAACATAGCACAAACATTGAAAATCATATAAAAATGCTATATGGATAAATTCACACATTATTCATCATAGTTCAATCATGAGAAATGTATTTTCGCATAATGCTAGTTCGATCTAGCATTTCAGTATAAACATTATTCACCACTTCAGAAATACAGTCAAAACATCAAAAAGCACATAAAAATGACAGTTGAATATATCCATAGTTTATCCATTGTAGTTCATGCAATGAAAACAGACAACTATAATTGAATCAAATTAAAATTGAGAAGTTCAAATCCATCTAAGCAGTTTATACTCTGAGAACAAAATACAAGAATTGAAAAACATATAAAACTCCATCTCAGACTCCATCTCAGTTTAATTAGCAGAAGTGGTTCAATTCAAATAAAATCCAAAGTTCTAAGAAGTTTAAATGCAACAACTATTCTTATGTAGAATATTTGTAGGACTTCTCTACTGACCAACTGTATTGTGGATCATTGAGTATGTTATACACCACTGTAGGTCTTAGGTTTCTAATCATTACCTTTGCATATTTTTCTGGAATCTTATCCTTGTCTAGTTTTTTCAAGTTTTCCATGACAAAGAATGCACAATCAAATATATCTAAGGTATAGAAATATTAGTTAATATTACAGTATAATCTAATGCGAAAATAAGATAGCATTCTTTACTCTAGAATTCTAAAATATAGCTTTATATTTTTATCACAATATTAATCAATACATTCATAGAGACACCATTGCTGCGTATGGAATATGCACCTTATACATAATCTTTTTGTTCAATAGAGGCAGTTCAATGAACAATCAATCAGCAATGCTAGCTTTAACTATCATTTTGCATATTTAATGCATTCCAGTGCAATTTAAAAATAAAAATGATATTTTGGCTATCGGTTTGCATGTACTTTTTAGTCCAAAAGACTTAAAAAATATGTATGCTAGTGTAAACAATCATTTTGGATATTTGATAAATTTATAAGCATTGAAAAAATATAAATGATAGTTTGAACTATCATTTTTTCCTTTTTCCGATTTTATGCACTTTAAAAATTTCAGTTGTAGGTTTAACTATCATTTTGATCATTAGGTGTATTCAGCCGTATTTTAAAAAAGAATAACAAAAGTTGGATGAATATACAAACTAAATGACAAAAGAAGAAATGAAATTAGTCACTTACGAATCAAAATCCTATGGCAGGCTTTTTGACTGTAAAACTTTAGTTTTGTGAAATTCTTTGTTCAGTATTCCTACTTCTACCCATTTCATCTTGAACGTCAATTCAATTTTGTCTTTCTACAAGAAGAAAAATTAGTGCTGTATTTAATGTTAGAGCGATTTAAAAATTATACTCTTCTTACAAGAATCAGGGCTTAGTTATAGTTGAGGTTTGATGTCCTTGTTGATCTGGTTTTTGGTTTGGTTGAATCATAATGACTCCCTTGCATTGTTTCATTGTTTAGCATCAGCAAGCTCCAATGGTTTATGTAATATAGAGGGAAGAATATCTTCTCTGTAAATTCATCCTTCACAATGACATCTATTGTCGGCATGACTATGTCATTGATCATACTTTGCTGATCATGTACTAGATCATTCTGCACATTCATATGTATTAGAATACTATTTTTTTTTTAACATTTATAATGAAAAGCTTATACTTACCATCATCATTGTAATGAAGTAGTAACCGTGTTCATACGTCTCTTGATTGTAATAAAACCAATCAATAAGCTATTTAACCAAACAAAGAAGGTTGTAAGTTTTATGGAATTATTAATTTTTTCTATATTTTTTGAACCATGAATATGCTAGTATTTACTACCATTTACATGTTTTGCTGCATCGAATGCATTGAAAAATGCAAATGATAGTTTAAACAATCATCTTGGACATTCAATATATTTATATGCCCTTTACAAATACCAATGTTATTTTTATCTCTCATTCTCTTATTCAATACATTTATGTAGTTTGAAAATTTGAATGCTAGTTTTAACTGTCATTCTCTCATCCTATACATTTATATGCACTTAAAAAACTATGAATGCTAGTATTAACAATCATTCTCCCATCCTATACAGTTATCTGCATTTTGCAGATACTAATGCTACTTTTAGCTGTCACTCTCCCATTCAATTCATTTATATGCACTTTGAAAAGTTGAATGCTGGGTTTACGTATCATGCTTCCATTTTAAACATTTATATACACTTTTTTACTGTCATAATTCTAATTTGACACATACCTGTCCATCTGTGACCCCCTCAAATAGAATGGCTTCCAGCATAGTTTTCACTATCGTGGTTCCTCCTTTGTTTCCTTCATCTTTTTCATATGCTATAGTGCTGTAATTGAAAATCAATAATTGACAAGTTATTTTTTTTTTCAATTTTATTTGATTACAAATATAATGAAAGAAATAAGGTCAGAAATCTTAATTCTCATTTTTGTCAAAATTTTGAAAAAGTAAGAATTTTGTTTTGCTGTTACTCATTCAATAATTGTAGAATACAGCTTTTTGTGATATCTTTACTCTTGTAAGCTTTACTTGATGGTGAGTGCCCATCAACATCAATAGTTTCTCCATTTTCAACTGTAGTGACTTGCTCATCTATTTCAGTTTCAGATTCCTCTTCATAATCTGATTCATCATTTTGTTTTTCTTATTCCTGTTCACTTGTATTTTCTTTTTGACATTCCTCAGTTTCAGGTTGCTCCTTTTGGTCTTCATTGTCAACATTTTTCTTTGTTTTTCTATGAAAAATTACATACTGGCAATCGATATCAATTTCATTCCTTCGTTGGCGCTTTTTAACCCTCAAAACTAAAGAGCTTGGACTCTTCTGTGCTTTTTCATGCACTACCAGGGATTTTTCTGTTGCTTTTGAAGGTTTCTTTTTATCCTGTTGTTCTTTCTCTTGCTGCATCATCTTAGTTTCCTGAGTTATATTGAGATCAAATGATGGTGGTTTTATTTCTTCTCTTGCTTTTGATTTCAACATCTTGATTTCTTTTCTCAACTGTATGATTATCCCTTCTGCTTGTATTCTTTTCCATCTCTCCTTTTCTATTTGTTCTTCACACTTCTTCAATTTATTTTCCAAATCTTCAATATACTGTTGCATTGAGTCGACTTGCTTTTTTGATGTCTCTTCCAAGTTTTTTTTGTATCCTAATATTCTCATTGGTATCCAGCTGAACAAATTTTTGTTGGCTTGTTTGCTGAAGAAGTGCTTTTTCATCTTCAGTCAGGTTTCTTATTTCAATAAAAATCTATGTAATAACATAAGTAGTAATGAATGAGCTAACATACAATGAATGAACTAATTTTATATATAATTGTTATTTTTCATGTGATGCTATATATGACTATCATTCTTTAGTAGCAATTATAGAAAATTGTATTTATGCAATGATATATATAACTATCATTTAAATTATGGCTATATAATAACAAAATAAAAACTGTTAATATAGACTATGTTATGATATATTTATCTATCATTATATATTTCTTGTACTTGTGTGAGAAATAATACCTTTTTATTGTCCATGTTCATCAAAGCTTCTCTTGAAATGATCTTTTTCAAGCTTCCAATATTCCACCTCCTAAATCCAGGTAAGGTAGAATAGTATGTTGCTAATGGAGATATCAAATTCACACGCTCACATAGGAAAAACTACAAAGAAAATATTGCTTGTTAAAACATATAATGTGTATAATTTAATTTATAAAGATAGATGCATTAACATAAAGTTAGAATGTTGTACTTATGATTGGGAGCATGGAACAACCCGGCATGTTTTCGGCTTTGTTTTCAAAGCCGTCAAAGCTCTAATCAATGAATGATGAATTGAAACAGGCCAAGATACTGAGTTCGTCTAGTTTTGATCAAGGATATAAGGAATATATCCCCATGGTAAGTATCTTTGGTTGTCGGGAAAGAAGAAGGTATCATTGCAAGAATAATAATAAGATTTGGAAAATCAGTTTCATGTTGAAATTTTTGTGTTTCCAATACATTATTTATCGTTAAAATTGCAAGATCCTTTGTGATGTGCTCTACTGTTCCAAAATTTCTTAGTACAAAATCTTTACAATTGTTTGGAAGGATTTGTAAACTCATTTTAGGTAATGGAAAAATATTAATTCGAGACATAGGTAAGCTAAAGAGAATTGAAACATCTTCAGGTTTGATTTTTAGAAAAATATTCCCCACTTTAAAAGTTTCTTCATTAATAGAAAATGTTTCTATGATATCATCTAAGGTTGTTGATGATTTTGTAAAGAGGCCATGGATGCTATATTCATCTACCATCTCATATTTTAATATGATGCATGCAGCAAATCAAATGATGTATTGAACTATCATTCAATAACTATTCATCTAATTATCATCCACCGTCTATTAAATATCGAAATTCTATTCATCTATCATTGCATCATCACACATACAGTAAATAAAGTGATTTATTCAACTATCATTCTATCATGCTATGTTTGTCTATCATTTTTTTCAATGATATATTTATCTATCATTCTGTAACTATTCATTTATTATTGTTTATCATCTGTCAAAACTGAATGCTATGTTCATCTATCATCGCATATTTCAATATGATGCATGCAACAAATCAAATGATATGTTGAACTATCATTCAATAAACATCCATCAAATTATCATCTACCGTCTATTAAATATCGTAATTCTATTTTCATCTATCGTTGAATCATTATATATACAGTAAATAAAGTGATATATTCAACTATCATCCTTTATTATCAAACTAATTATCATCTAACATTTATCAAAAACTGGAATGCTACTTTCATCTACCATTTCAGTATAATGTATGTAAAAAGTAAAGTGATATATTCAATTATCATTCTAAAACTATCTATATGATTACCAATTCAGCATAAACTTTCATTGTAAAACTATTTGGTATCTTCAATTATCATTCCAAAATTATCTTTTATTTTGAAAAAAATCAGATATTATACCTTTGTCTTTCTTTTCCTACTGACAATTTCATCACAAAGCTATTGTTTCTTCATCTTATCTTCATTCATATTTTTTGCTGCCCGAGATTTCCTCGTCCTCTTTGTTTCTTCATGAATATCTGTTGAATCAACAACGGTGGATGTCTTAGTTTTTCGACTTCTCTTTATTTCTGTCTACATAGCATTCGAAGCCCTAGTTTTGGAAATCCTAGGTTCATCGTTTATTTGTTTAGGATTTGTTGAAATATGTGGATTTACATCCATCGACTTAGCTTCCAAAGTCAACTACGCTTGTAAATCAGTTTAGGGAAGAAAATTGATTTGGGTTTCGGCTGCCATTGTTTGATAAGGAGGAGAAATTTTATTTGCAGAGGAAAAAAGACTAAAAAAGCGGGAACGATCATGAAATTTTGGCGCTTGTCCTTGAGACGGAGTCCGTTAAAATTTAATTTTATTAAACTTTTTCCTTTAAACTAATTTACTATATTTTTATGAACTTATTTAATTTTTATAAAACTTAGCTTATTTTTATAAAACCTAGTTAACTTTTAGAAGTTTAGTTAACTTAAGCTATATATATATATATATATATATATATATATATATATATATATGAAACCTGATAGACTTTGTAAAACTTTGTTAATTTTGTTAAATTTTTATTAAACATGTTTAATTTTTATAAACTTATTTAATTGTTATTGAACTTGGTTAATTTGTGTCAAATTTAGTTAAATTTTACCTACATAATTAATTTAATTAAATATTTAAAGAACTTAGTTAAATTTCATAAAAATTAGTTAAATTTTATAAATTTAGTTATTTTACAAATTTAGTATTTTCTTTAAAACTTAATTAACTTTTATAAACTTATTAATTTTTATTATTTAATTTTGTTAGAACATAGTTGACTTTTATAAAAATTAGTTAATTTTTATAAATTAGGTTAATTTTTATAAATTTACTTGTCTTAAAAAATTATTTAATTATATAAAATTTTGTTAAACTTTTGAAAATTGTTTAATGGTTATAAAACTTCGTTAACTTAATTAAATTTTTATATAACTTAGTTAAGTTTTATAAAGTTATTTTGGTTTTATAGAACTTAGTTAGATCTTAAAAAATAATTTAATTTTTATAAAACTGGATTAATTTAGTTAATTTTCATAAACTTGGTTAAACTTCAATTAGTTACCTTTTATATACTTTTAATCAGCTTGAGTTAAATTCTTATAAAACCTAATTATTTTTTATAAATTTATTTAATTCATCGTAAAACTTTGTCAACTTATTTAAAAATTTGTAAAAGTTAGTTTTTATTAACGTGTTTAAGTTTAATAAAATTTTCTTAGTATACAATACTACAAATCTGCGTTTTTTGATGTGATTTTGGCCTCGCTTTTTTTATTGACGCCTTAGCGATGCCAAAAATATTTCATAAAATCGGGCGTCACTAAATAGTTCGACATTGTAAAGTCGTCATAAAACTAGTGTCGTTAAAATTTAGCGACGCCACTGCAACGCGGGTGGTTTGTCAGGATATAGGTGTTGCAATGGTGCCACTAAATATTAGCGACATCATTGCAACGCCATTTCTCTAACAATGTACACATATAACAATGGCGTCACTAAATTTTCAGCGATGCCTTTGTGGTAACTCTTTTCTACTGTAAATATTTCATCGTTTCCAAGAGAAGATCGTCAGTTTTTAAGAGAAAACAGCTTAAAATTGAAATTGATAATTACAACAATAAAACTACAAATAAGTACTAAGATTGACAAGATAACACTGCTGCAGATCGCAAGGAATAAGACACTTTGTACAATAATTCTTACAGTTCCCAAAATTATTAAGTTTCAACTAAATTTACAACTAACAATATCAAAGATACACATGACTTTAATATTTATACAGAGGCAACTATGCCACATAATATAAACAATATTACTAACGCACATACTGTTGCTTCAAATACATGTAATGATAAGATGCTTGATAAAAACTCTGGGTTGCCTTCATTTAAAAACAATGCAAACTATCTCAAGGACTCTTTTGCTATCATGTTGCAATTCCTCTAATATGCTGTTGCAACTCCTCTGATATGCTTTTGAATTAAAAGACTTCTGCTCTTATTAACAAGATCCGTTCAGTTCAAATTAGCTCTAACTCTGAAATCTTCAGTTACCTTCTTTAGCCTCAAGAAAGGAAACTTATAATGACCCTAATTTTTAGTAACATTATTTAGGGTATTTAATTGGTTAAATTAAATTAAATAATGTAATGATTAAGAGATTGAGATTTGTGTAAACCAAGGAGTAGCCGCGCCCTGTTAATAAATAAACTAAAATGAATAAGAGTGAAATAAGAAACGCAAGTAGATTAGGGGTAAAATAGGAAAAGACATGTTCTAATACCCCAAACCCTCATGTATCTTCATTTCACACGTTCATTTGCAAAAATTAAATACAAGAGGGCGGCCACCATTAAGGAAGAGTAAGAGGAAGAAAAGCAAAATGAAGAAGCTTGGTCAACTTAAAACAAGATCAAATCTCAACTCCTTAATCTCAAAGCTAAGGTGAATAAGAACTACATCTCATGTTTTTTTTATTGATTTAGGTTTTACGTTGAATACGATCTATTTTGCATAGTATTTTCCATGTTTTGATTGTTGAAATGATTACATGTGCTTGTTGATGATTTATGATAATTCATATAGATTTTATAACTTTATGATGTGTTTTAATGTGAAAACCCTATTAAATGACTTTCTAATGCCTTGCGATTTTAGAATAAGATCATAAATGATATTTTAGAGATGGGTTTCAATTTTCATTATTTTCGAAATTAAGGTGGATTTATTATGAATTTTCCAGTGAAGAAAATGATTGTTTGGGTTTAAAATTATTTACGGCTAAATAATATCTATTTTGCGTCCGAAATTTATATATGTTAGAAAACATATTAAAAATGCTTTATATGAATTTTTACAGATTTTTCTTAAGTGTTTTAATAGATATATAAAATTATTTAAAGTACGAGACTTAAATATTTTATATATTTATAAAAGGAGAAGAGGTATTTTGTAAATAAATTAAACTGTTTTTTATGAAATTCGGTAGAATTTTCATAAAAGAAAATTTGCAACCAATAACATTTTGACAAACAAGGCAGGTTAGTCAAAAAGATTACTTTAAAAAGCTAAAAATTAGGGTTTTCATGCTTTTTACTTGTTTCACCACTTTCGACTTCTAGGTTTCGACTGGGTACTTCCGCCTCAATCACCATCGAAACCAATGCACATAGTATCAATGATTTGGTACATAGTGAATTGCGTATAGGCGGAAGATATTGGGTCGAAACAAGGGGTTTCAACGTAGTCAAAGCGCTATTATGCTTTCAAATGGAAATGCGCCTGCCTTGCTTTCGAAAGTAATGCTTTCAACTTGGTTGGCTTTCGACTAGGTAAAATTGATTTGAGGAATGGTTTCGAATGAGATTGCGCCTTTTTTAAGTAAATGCTCGGATCAAAACCCTTTGCTACCACTTTCTACCTTTGAAGCAAATGGTTTAGAATGGGTAACTTTGTTTTTGATTCTAGCCACTTCTCCAATGCTTTCGAAGGATTGGTTTCGACACCTTCCACTTCATTGCTTAGGAATTGCTTTCGAAAAAGTGCTTTTGACTCAGTTAGTTTATGATCCTTTTATTCTGTTAAAGGAATAACCCAAAGGTTTCGAAGGAGATGTTTTTAAACAGTTACGAAAGGCTTCCACATGTTTTACTTGAACCTAATTTCTTTCGAAAGGTTTGATGTTTATAAAGGATTTTAGTGGTTTCGAAAGGTTTATGATAAAGGTTTCGAAGAGGTGGTTCCCCGATGGTTTCGAAAGGTTTCAATTGGAAGGTTTCCAATGATTTCGAAAGGCAATTTCAAGTGTTTTGAAGATAGGATGTCTAAGGTTTTAAAGCTTACAAAAGTGATGATTTCAATGTTTATGAAGGCTAATTATGAATGGTTTTGAAAGGAATATTTTGGCCTTCGTCCTAGGTTTACTTGGTTTCGAAAGGGGTACTTTCAATGGGTCCAAAAGGGGCACTTTCAAAAATTTAAATGTTTTCATCAACAAAGATTTGTGTAAAGAATATATATAACATGGCAAGGTGATTGGAGTAAAGAATAGTACAATTTCCTTGTTTAATGTATGATTTAAACATTTAAATTAATTTGAGAGAAAAGGTTTTTCAAGGAAAATTTCAAGGGAAGGTTACCTTAAGTGAAATGACATAGATATTTGGATACTAGATGAGACTGGTATGGGATTGCACTCTATACTTTTGCCAATATCCCCTAGCTAATGTAGGTCCAAAATTCCAGTGTTAGGGCTTTTTCACATATAAGACTTAAATTGTGACGTCCTGGAATTTTAGGTATTTGAAATTAAAATATTTAATTGTTTTTAAAAATTAAAGTATTGGTTTTTAACTTGAATTTCAAATATCATTATTTAGTTGGAAATTAAATTATTGAATTTAATAATTAGGAATTGAGTAAATGGCTAAATCAGGGATCCTAAGCTTATTAAAAATAATTTGAAGGCTTGTAAAATTTATATTGATAATAATAATGATAATATAAATGATAACAGTGAATTTAAGATGATTTGTTCAGTTTTGAAAATATATCATTTAAATTTACATTTAAAATAGACTTCCGAGGCACAGTCTCGGAATTTGACGAAACCATTTCCATTGGATCTATAATAGTGTATCATTATAGGATTTCAAATTTCGTAGCGTTTGGAGTAGTCATGTGATCATACGATATATAAACGCGTTGGAATTTATATCGAAAATTCAATACAATAACTGGGGTTCAAAAAAGTTATCTTCTACATACGATCGAATTAGGACTCGAAATCTTTTCCACCGCGTTCAGAATAGGGGTATAACATTACGAATGCCTGGCGGCACACCTCGATAGGATGTAAAAAATTTAAGCTTCGAATTTGAAGTCGAATTAAATTTGAATTTAAATATATTTCCCATATGTTCCTTTTGCTTTCATTCTCAACCACTATGGCAAGCTTTTGCAGACATGTATAGAAATTTAAAGCACATGTCCTTCCTGATATAAAACACGTCTCTTTCAAAATATAAAATTGTCGCATACCATTCTTTCCTCTCAAATGGTAATTCACAAAAAAAAAATAAAGATAAATCCATGGGCGCACGAGGATCCTTTCTTCCTTTTATAAGCATGAACTATTTTCCTCCTCCATCTTTTCAGTTCAAACCAATCCAAAATTTCCTTTTCCTCCCTCTAAAATTCGATGTCGTCTTTCTCCAATCCTCTTTTCCCCCTTCATTATGAATTCGTATCGAATTCGAACTCAAGAAGTATAGGTCACGATTTTATTTCATTGAGCAGGAGTTCGGCTTGGGCATAGCGATGGAGGCGAACTCGTGAAGGTCGGCGATATGTTGGGGAGTCGCAAGGTGGGGTGGTGGAGTCTCACGTGCGCGTGGAGGTAGAGTAGGCCGATGGGAGCTCACGACCTGGACAGAAGAGTGAACGACGAGAAGCGGTTTCGGTTGTAATGGAGGTGATGGCGATTGCCTGAAGCTCACGATTGATTATGAGCCAGTGGATTATCTGTTTTGGGTTTTTTAGTTTAATTTAAATATATGTATACAGACTGGAAATTTTATATGCATATATCTTAGGGAAAAATTTACAGTAAGGTATATGGTTTTTAATATGCAGGAAATATTTGTTTACAGTAAGATGTAAAAAGAGGAACGTTTACTGTGATAATCTTTATGCAAATAGAAATTTTATTTCAGTGAGGTATAAAATAATTTTTTCTTTTAAATTAGTAGATATATATATATATATATATATATATATATATATATGTGATTTTGGGAAGATATAGGAACCTTAAGATGCTGTAGAGATTTTATAAAAGTTAGATCTTTGCAATATATATATATATATATATATATATATATATATATATATATATATGGTTTCAAAAGAAAAATAAATTTGCGTTTTAAATTTACTAGTTCGTTTAAATTAATAAATGATAATTGATATTCGATTTTTCAGAGTATTAGTAAACTATATAATGTTTATACAAGGTCTAAAACCATGGAGAAATGAGCCGGGTTGGATCGGAGTGCAAATAAAATCAAAGGTGAGTTAATCTCACTTATTTGGATTACTATTAAACTTATATAGTTAAATTTAAATTATTGATTCAATGATTGAATTGACTGGATGTGATATTATATATAATAGTTGTATATATTGAAGTGATTGATTTCTCGCATTATATAGCAGATGAGACCCTATGTGCCCGGCATAATAGCAGATGACCCTTTATACCGCGATATCCCACCTTGAAGCGGGATTGGTATTTTATATTGTGCTAATGTCTGTGGATGCAGGGAACAAGTTGGAGGGATCCAACTGGATTCCTCAAAATGTTGTATTTATTTTATATTCAGTAATGCGATTTATGTGATAATCTTTGATGGATTATATTGGTTATATTAGGAATTGAAAATATTGGATGCCATGGTTTGATTGAATATATTTAGGTATAGTGAGTTATCAAAAATATATAGATTGGATTTTTAAAGGAAAATAAAGAGAGAATTTTTAAGTAAAATAATTAAAAAGAATTTGGATAAATTAAAGAATGAATTGGAAAATGATAAAAGTTGATTTATAAATTCTAATAAATAAATTTCGAGTATGGGAACGAAGTTTTTTTAAATAAATGGGAATAAATGAATTGTTAAACTTAAGTGATATTATTTAAAGGATTTTAAATCATAGTAAAGAAGTAAATCTAATTAATGGGTTTCGAAATAAATTTGAGTATGTAAAGGAATTTATTTAAAATGGGCTAAATTTTGAAAATCGATTTGAAAATTGATTAAATGTTTGAAACTGTGATTTAAAAGGAGGATGAGACTATGGAATTTATATACTGGGTTTATAAAGTGAAATAAGATAGCAGTGGATATTTGGAAATGAATTCAAGGAGATGGGAGATGTGTTTTAAAAAAAAGTAGTTTTATTTTAAAGTGTTGAAAGAATTTACGGGTCTGAGACAAAAATTAAATTGGATAAATCGAGTAGGATTTATAGAGGATTAGATAGACTATATTGAAATGGAAAATGTATTTTCTGAAAAGCCAAGTTTGTTTTCAAAGAAGATTTTAAGTATAAAATAAAAGTTTAAAGTTGTTTTTAAAAAGGATGTTTTTGGAGAAATTTATCTTCTTAAATTGTTTTAAATTTTTTAAAGCAAACATTTATTAATTTAATTATAGAAGTGATTATTTTAAAGGGTTTAACTAGTATTATGATTTAAAAGATAATTATTAATTATATTTTAAAAAGTAGCTTTATTTTTAAAAGTAGTTTGGCAAAAGTTTTTATTTGAAAATTAGTATAGAATTTCATAACCTATATTTTGAATTTGTCTTTTAAGTAGTTTTATTTTAAAATGTTTTAAGTATATATTTTTGGGTAAAGGGAGTTAGTTTGTTTAAAAATATTAATTCAATAAGATTTGGCATTTTCAATGGAAATAAACAATTGGGTGGAAATTTATTCCGCGAGAGGAAAGTGATTTGAAAACTATTTTGAAGGATTGAAGTGTAGGAAAATATATTGCGAAGATATTTAGAAATAAATAATTTGAAAAATTATTAAGGCCTGATGTTTGTTTGTGGATGTTATATGATAGTTAAATAACTGACTATCAATATTGGCCATTGCGCTGATCGTTTCGAAGAGACCGGGATCGGGATTAATTTCCTAAAAACCACTTCGATCCGGTTTGAACATTTTCATGAGAAAGACCAACGCTTGGAGTCGAAGATGGTGCAGTGAAGTGCAAGGGCCAATCACTACTAATCTTGGGGGTGATTCCAAAATGGATGTAGTAGGAGTAGTGCCTTCGGTTCCGCTTAGACCCGGAGCAGACTTGTATGGACGAATGCTATCAGAACATCGTCGGAAGGATGATGCGCATTCTAAGTGAGATGTGTTCTTAAAAGGAAAAGCATAGCCTCGAGCTTCATCAACCGGGAATGGCTAAATTAGGGAGATGCAGCAAGGCTAAGTGGCTAGCAACCAATTAGGGTAAGGTCATCCCTGTCTAGATGTCCCTTTTTATTCGGCTGTATGCATGGTTGTTGATCCCAATGGTAGGGTGATCTTATTCGGACTATCAAGTAAGGGGTAGCTTCGGTCTTGTGTAGTTGGGGATTAGGGTGGATCTTCGGTATGGTGATCTAGACCACGTACTATGACGGACAATACCCTAGTAGCCTGCCATTGACGGAAATCCAATCTCCAGTAAGTTCCTTCGGACTTGTTTGTATACCTATTATGCTGGAATTTAATGAATGCAACAATTTCGGCTATTTAAATAAGTATTTGTATATAGACACTACTATAATATCAAAGGATTTGATAAGAAATGTTTGGTTATCATAAGGTAAAAACCCGGTATGATATTTATGGCGTGGTCTTATGAGATACCTTCGATTTCAAAGGATTTTGTAAACTTTAATAATCCAATTGAGTGTGTTTTCTCATGCTAGTTTTCCAAACTGACTCGGGTGTTGTTTTATTGTAATGCTCGAGTCAGAACGATTATTATAGGATACATGATAGGATGTTGTGGAGCTCAGAAAACGAGCTCGATGGCGAGACATATCACATACTTGATGTATTATCCGCTATGCAATATAAGCTGTGTATAGTAACTTTATGGGGACAAGTTATTACAACTGTCCAGTATTTTGCTATTGATTGTGTTGTTGATTTGAGTTGTACTCTAGTGATGTAATGTATAAATCAGTACAGATCTCTTTGTTTTTTAAAGGTCTTGTTATATATTATATTTATTCCGCTGCGATTATGAGATTCTGATGTTGTTTTCTATATTTCTTCGTCTACCTCCTTCTTCTTTCCTTTACGGTTTAGTTTTTTTCGACATTCGATTGTTCGGAATTTAATACAGTGAACGTATTGATGTCGATTTTCGAACGTTGAAAAAGCGGGTTGTTACACTTGGTATCAGAGATGAAGGTTAAACGAGAACCTTAGCTCTGGTAGGGATTGCTCATTAGAAATAGAGCCCGTAGTACTCTAGAATGAGTTTCAGTGTATTAATAGATATGAACGCGTATTTGTTAGTGAATATAAAAATTATTTTTATATCGTGTTAACTTATCGGTTGAGTATTTATGAATTCTGGTCGTCATGTGGGATGCCATGTCATCGATAGTGGTTTCTAAACTCTTAAACAAGATAAACAGATACAATATTGTTTAAAATAGGGTAAATGAAATAATTTTACCCAAATTATTTTTGTACATAAAAGAATTAATTTTCCGTAAATTATTATAGTTATATATGGTTGCTTGGTTGTTAGGAAATAATAATATTAAATTATTGTCATTGTTATGTAGAAATTGAATAAGAAATTGAAAACCATAACTAAAAGCTAAGAAATAAATTCATATACAAAATGGGATTTGTAAATATGAATTATAAATGTGATTTATAATTGAAAATGAAATAAAATTCTAGAGTAATGTTCGAATATAGAATGGAAGGATTTGATATTTGAAATTTTGGTAAAAGTTTAAATACCTTTGGATTTGAAAATGATTTTCAAAGGTTTTGGAGAAATAATATGATACTATTTGAAAAATATTTTTGAATTGGATATGAAATTTGATGAAATTTGGAATCAAAAATATTTGAAAATGTTTTTGGAAAAAGAATTAAGCAGTGAACTCTTTTTGGTCACTAGAAAATAACTTCGGTGATGACTGCAGCATCAACAATGTTCATTTTCGAGTTTCCAAGAGAGGGATTGCTACCTGGGTGTTTTGGATTGGTGTTTGTTTGCGAAATTTGGGATTGATTTTGGAAATGCAAAAGAATAGTTTGATTTTGACATATATGTTTTCAAAATTGATTTTGAAATGTTGAGGAATTGCTTAAACTCTGGAGTTGGTTCAAATATTTACGGAATAATAATAGGTTTGAAAAAATTATGAAAGTTGAAAATTTGTTGGAATAGAAAATTTTAAATTAAAGTAGAATTTAATTAAAGTAGGCGTGAAGACAAAATAAGTTAGAAAAGTAAACCAAATAAATAAAGTAAATTAAAGAGGTTAGTGGATGAAATGTAAATAAGTTGGGAAACTTATAGGAATTTTAAAAATTCGATTTAATTGAAATAAAAATTTATTAAGTTGGAAATAAATTTGTGAATGAACAAATGAATTTACATTTGTAAGTAAATAAAATTGAAACTGAAAATTGGAATTAAATTTGTATTGTGTTAAATAAAGTGAGATGGAAAATTAGTCAAGTTAGACTAAACAAGACAAAGGATTGAAATAAAATTAGTAATTAAACCAATTTATTTAAATGGGTAAGCAAACGAATTGAAATTGAATATTGGTATGATATTTAATGCAAATTGTATAAAGTAAAGTGAAGTGTATAATTAATTCGAAGTGAATAAAGGTTTGGAAATAAAAAGTGTTCGAGATATAAATAAATTAGTAGTGGAACTAATTAAAGTAATGGTTAATTAAATATGGTTAGAGGTAAGGTGAATAGAATTCAGCATTCTAAAATTTAAGGTGAATTGAATTCATATGGAAATTGAAGATCCAATTTGAATAGAAATAGATATAAACCAAATGGATAAAGTGAAAATAAATATAAGAAGTATATAAAATATTTATATTGAACATAAGAAATGAATGGTGAAATTCTTAAGTAAAATTTGGCATTAAAATTATACTAAGCCAATATTTAGATGAAGATCAAGTAAAGTTGTGAAATGGGACAATGGTGGATAAGTGAATGGAAATTTGAATAAATGTGAATAAGAAGAGAATTGATATGGCTAATAAATAATTTGAGATAATACGTAGGATGTACGTATATTATTTTATTTGCATTACAATTTGATCTAGACTTGAGCATAGAATTTCGAGATAATTATATCGATTCGAGTTGGGATTTTTTCACTCGATTTTCGACGGCGAATCCTGGATATGGACTTTTGATTGATTTTGGGAATTCTCCATCATAGTTTACGGCTATGCAAGGAGAATTATGGTTTGATCTGGAAACCAAATATGAGTCCGCACTAGGAAGTCGGGTGGACGATACTAGTTCGGAAGTGAAATTGTATGATCAAGTGAACGATCGAATTTGGTATTGCGTACGGATGACATATGCACATCGTACAGGCTTGAATGAAATAGATATTGAAACTATTGCAAAGAAATGAATAAAATGATTTTAACTCTAGGATTGAGTATTTTTGCTAAGTAGGATATACAGGTGTTTTAAAGGAACAGAAAATTGGTTTTGATTTCAGAAGATAAATTTTATGGCCCGACAAAAGGTATGTATTTAAATTCTCGTATGAAATTTGATGATGTTCTGAGCTAGCCACTTGGCATTTTGTTTTCTTTCGGAATTTGGAGGCCCGCAGAGGCATTTTGTGGTCGCACCAATCTAGCCCGCAAAGGAGGCGCTGGCGAAATTTATCAAAAATTTAGGGATTTAGAAAAATTTTGAGAAAATTTTGATAGTTTAAAATTTGGATCTAAACTATGATTTGAATTTGGTTTTAAATTATAATTTGAATGGTTGAGTAAATAACATTATTTGGAACAGATGATTGAGTTTGGAAAGTTAGTAAGGGTGATAATGTGTCATTAATAAAAGTTTTGGGAAGTTGTTTGAAAATGTTGGATTGGAAAATAGTAACGGGTACAGGACCATTCTTCTTAACTAGAAATTTCGAGGACGAAATTCTTTTAAGGGGGAAGGAATGTGATGACCCGGAATTTCAGGTATTTGAAATTGGAATATTTAATTGATTTTAAATATTCGAGTGTTGGTTTTTAACTTGAATTTCAAATATCATTATTTTTTTGGAAATTAAATTATTGAATTTAATAATTGGGAATTGGGTAAATGGCTAAATCAGGGATTCTATGCTTGTTAAAAATAATTTGAACGCTTGTAAAATTTATATTGATAATAATGAAGATTATACAAATGATAAAAGTGAATTTAAGATGATTTGTCCAGTTTTGAAAATATATCGTTTAAATTTACATTTAAAATAGCCTTTCGAGGCATAGTCTCGGAATTTGATGAAACCGGTTCCATTGGATCTGTAATAATGTAGCATTATCGGATTTCAAATTTCGTAGCATTTGGAGTAGTCGTGCGATCATACGATATATAAACGCGCTGGAATTTATATCGAAAATTCAATGTAATAACTGGGTTAAAAATGGCTACCTTCTCCATATAATCGAATTAGGGCTCGAAACCTTTTCCATTACGTTCGAAATAGGGGTATAACATTACAAACGCCTGGCGGCACGCCTCGATGGGATGTAAAAATTTTAAGCTTCTAATTTGAAGTCGATTTAAATTTGAATTTAAATATATTTCCCATATGTGCCTTTTGCTTTCATTCTCAACCACTATGGCAAGCTTTTGCAGACATGTATAGGAATTTAAAGCACGTGTCCTTCCTAGTATAACACGCGTCTCTTTTAAATTATAAAATTGTCGCATACCATTCTTTCCTCTCAAATGATAATTCACGAAAAACAAAACAAAGATAAATCCATGGCCGAACGAGGATCCCTTCTTCCTTTTATAAGCAAGAACTGTTTTCCTCCTCCATATTTTCAGTTCAAACCAATCCAAAATTTCTTTTTACTCCCTCTAAAATTCGATGCCGTCTTTCCCCAATCCCCTTCTCCTCATTCAATATGAATTCGTATCGAATTCAAACTTGAGAAGTATAGGTCGCGATTTTATTTCATTGAGGAGGAGCTCGGCTAGGGCATAGTGATGGAGGCGAACTCGTGAAGGTTGGCGATGTCTTGGGGGGTCGCAAGATGGGGTGGTGGAGTCTTCACGTGCACATAGAAGTGGAGTAGGCCGATGGGAGCTCGCGACATGAAGAGAAGAGGTGAACGACGAGCAGTGGTTTCGGTTGTAATGGAGGTAGTGGAGATTTCTTGGAGCTCGTGATCGATTGTGAGGCAGCGAGGTATCTATTTTAGGTTTTTTAAGTTTAATTTAAATTATGTATGCAGACTAGAAATTTTATATGTATATATCTTAGGGTAAAATTTACAGTAAGGTATATGGTTTTTAATATGCAGGAAACATTTATTTACAGTAAGATGTAAAAAGAGGAAGATTTACTGTGATAATCTTTATGCAAATAGAAATTTTATTTCAGTAAGGTATAAAATATTTTTTTTATTTAGTAAATATATATATCCACATGCATGTTCTAATTTAAAACAGAAATATATATATATATATATATGATTTTGGGAAGATATAGGAATTTTAAGATGTTGTAGAGATTTTATAAAAGTTAGATCTTTGAAACCTAATTTTATAAGTGTGTATATATATATATATATGTAGTTTCAAAAGAAAAAAAAATGCATTTCAACTTTACTAGTTGGTTTAAATTAACCTATTTAATTATTCTATGATACTAAAAGATTTTTTTTAAAGGAGTTATTAGTTAAATATTAAATTAATAAATGATAATTGATTTTTTGATTTTTCAGAGTATTAATAAACCATATAATGTTTATACAAGGTCTAAATCAAGGAGAAACGAGCCGGGTTGGATCAGAGTGCAAATAAAATCAAAGTGAGTTAATCTCACTCATTTGGGTTACCATTAAATTTATATAGTTAAATTTAAATTATTGATTCAATGATTGAATTGACTGGATGTGATATTATATGTAATAGTAGTATATATATTGAAGTGATTGATTTCCCGCATTATATAGCGGATGAGACCCTATGCGCCCTGCATAATGGGGGATGTCCCTTTATACCGCGATATCCTTCCTTGAAGTGGGATTGGTATTTTATATTATGCTAACATCTGTGGATGCAGGAAAACAGGTTGGAGGGATCCAACTGGATTCCTCAAAATGTTGTATTTATTTTATATTTAGTAATGTGATTTATGTGATAATCTATGATGGATTATATTGTCCATATTGGGAATTGAAAATAATGGATGCTATGGTTTGATTGAATATATTTGGGTATATTGAGTTATCAAAAATATATAGATTGGATTTTCGAAGGGAAATAAAGAGAGAATTTTTAAGTAAAATAATTATAGAGAATTTGGATAAATTAAAGAATGAATTGGAAAAGGATAAAAGTTGATTTATAAATTCTAATAAATAAATTTCGAGTATGGGAAAGGAGATTTTTAAATAAATAGGAATAAATGAATTATTAGACTTAAGTGATATTATTTAAAGGATTTTAAATCATAGTAAAGAAGTAAAATCTAATAGTGGGTTTTGAAATAAATTTGAGGAGGTAAAGGAATTTATTTTAAAATGGAGTAAATTTTGGAAATCGATTGGAAAATTGATTAAGTGTTTGAAACAATGATTTAAAAGGAGGATGAGACTATGGAATTTATAAACTGGGTTTATAAAGTGAAATAAGATTTCAGTGGATATTTGGAAGTGAATTTAAGGAGATGGAAAATGTGTTTTAAAAATAAAAAGTGGTTTTATTTTAGTGTTGAAAGAATTTACGAGTTTGAGACGTAAATTAAATTGGGATAAATCGAGTAGGATTTATAGAGGATTAGATAGACTATATTGAAATGGAAAATGTATTTCCTGAAAAGCCAAGTTTGTTTTCAAAGCAGATTTTAAGTATAAAATAAAAGTTTTAAGTTGTTTTTAAAAAGGATATTTTCAGAGAAATTTATCTTCTTAAATTGCTTTAAATTTTTTAAAGTAAACATTTATTAAGTTAATTATAGAAGTGATTATTTTAAAGGGTTTAACTAGTATTATGATTTAAAATATAATTATTAATTATATTTTAAAAAGTAGCTTTATTTTAAAAAGTAGTCTGGCTAAAGATTTTATTTGAAAATTAGTATAGAATTTCATAACCCTTATTTTGAATAAGTCTTTTAAGTAGTTTTATTTAAAATGTTTTAGGCATATATTTTTGGATAAAAGGATTTAGTTTGTTAAAAAATCCTAATTCAGTATGATTTGGCGTTTTCAGTGGAAATAAATAATTGGGTGGAAATTTATCATGCGAGAGAAAAGTAATTTGAAAACTATTCTGAAGGGTTGAAGTGTAGGAAAATTTCTTGCGAAGATACTTTGAAATAAATAATTTGGAAAATTATTAAGGCTTGATGTTTGTTTGTGGATGTTATATGATAGTTAAAAAATCGACTATCAATATTGGCCAATGCACTGATCGTTTCGAAAGACCGGGATCGGGATTAATTTCCCGAAAACACTTCAATCTGGTTTGAACGTTTTCGTGAGGAAGACCGGAGCTTGGAGTCGAAGATGGAGCAGTGAAGTGCAAGGGCTAATTGCTACTAATCCTGAGGGTGATTCCAAAATGGATGTAGTAGGAGTAGTGCCTTCGGTTTCGTTCGGACCTAGAACGGACTTGTATGGATGAATGCTATCAGAACATCTTCAGGAGGATGATGAGCATTCTAAATGAGATGTGTTCTGAAAAGGTAACACATAGCCTCGAGCCTCATCAACCGGAAATGGCTAAAACATGAGAGGTGCAGCAAGGCAAAGTGGCTAGCAACCAATTAGGGTAAGGTCATCCCTATCTAGATGTCCCGTTTTATTCGACTGTGTGGGCGGTTGCTGATCTCAACCGTGGGGTGATCTTATTCGGACTATCCAGTAAGGGGTAGCTTCTGTCTTGGGTAGCAGTGGATCATGGTGGATCCTCAGTACAGTGATCTAGACCATGTACTTTGACGGACGGTACCCCAATACCCCTGCCATTGATGGAAATCCAATCTCCAATAAGTGCATTCAGACTTGTTTGTATACCTATTATGCTGTAATTTAATGAATGTAACAATTTTGGCTATTTGAATAAGTATTTGTATATAGACACTACGATAATATCAGAGGATTTGATAAGAAATGTTTTGGTTATCGTAAGGTAAAAACCCGACATGTTTATTTGTGGCGTGGTCATACGAGATACCTTCGATTTCAAAGGATTTTGGAAACTTTAATAATCCAATTGAGTGTGTTTTCTCACGCTGGTTTTCTAGACTGACTTGGGTGTTATTTTACTGTAATGCTTGGGTCAGACCGAGTATTATAGGATACAGAATAGGATGCTGTGGAGCTCAGAAAACGAGCTAGATGGAGAGACATATCATGTACTTGATGTATTATCCGTTGTGCAGTATAAGTTGTGTGTAGTCAGCTTTGTGGGGACTGTCCAGTATATTGCTATTGATTGTGTTGTTGATTTGAGTTGTACTCTGATGATGTAATCTATAAATCAGTACAGCTCTCTTTGTGTTTTAAAGCTGTTGTTATATATTATGTTTATTCCTATGCGATTATGAGATTTTTATATTGTTTTCTATATTTCTTCTTCTACCTTGTTCTTCTTTCCTTTGTGGTCTAGTTTTTTCGGCATTTGATTATTCGGCATTTAATACAGTGATTGTATTGTATTGATTTTCGAACGTTGAAAAATCGGGTCGTTACATAAATTACGTTACACACTGAAAGGAATCTATAGAGGAGAGATATGTTATTGGTGAGCTCGTAAAACCATTAAGATCAGTTGAGCCTGGAAGAAAGTAAGTTAAGGACAGACCGTCCGGAAGAGGAGTATCTAATAGAAGTTAGATAGTCTGGTAGGCCCAAGTCTGCCAAATGTTAGTAGTTAGCCAAGCAAAATCATAATGTTCGGACAGATAGACCATTTGTTACTTGATTTGTTTGTATACATGATATTGTTTTAACCAGTTTTGGTTACATGATTATGATTTGCAATTTTTTTTTAAAAGGATATTAGTGAGGGGAAACTTGTTTTGCTAAGTGGCATGGTCTCACTTAATATCAAATAATCAAGAGATATAATATTATTCACATCAGGCTTTATGTCTAACTCGAAGTTTATGTTTTTTTCTTAAACTCTCGGGTGCTCAAAATTGATTTGATTAGGCTGAATGTTGAGGATTTACAAGTTTTAATAGGTTGGCGAATAATGCTTCTGGAGATGAGCAAGAGGTTGACGGATAGCTATTTAGGAGTTTCTGTTTTTGTTTGCTTTAATTTTGTTATATTGTATTAAGTCAGTTATGACTATATGTACTCTTGTTAACCAAGTGGGCATCTTCATATTGTGGTCTTAGCATAGTTGTGTAATAATTATATTTGATCCGAATCTGGGAAAGTGATGGGATTATGTAATCTGAATATGAAACTGATTTTATGAAATATAATCAGAAGTGTTGTTTAAAATATGTGATTTTGTTTCACATTAAAGTGTTTCTGATATTATAGATACCATTGACCCAGCCGTGTTTATTTTACCGGAAGTTAATAGTATAGATGACTACAACATCTGTAGCGCTTAGCTTTTGGCCGAGGTGTTACAACTTGGTATCAGAGCATAGGTTTATGAAAAACTTTAAACTAAAATAATTTTTGAAAACATAATCCTAAGAAATTAGAGATAAGATCTCGGTATGAGATAACGCTATAGTAACGTACTTGTATTTGTTATATATAAGTCTACGATGTATCTCTAGTCTCTTATCTCTATTAGTTTATTCTTTTGTATCTCGTGAGGTTTGAATTTTGGGTATGGATTGGTTAAGTAAGTATAATGTTAGGATATTTTACCGTGATAGAAAAGTATCACTTAGACACCCTGACTGTAGTGATCAGATATATGCACCGTATAAACTGTAGCTGTGAAGTGAATGTTTTGTTGGGCGTTGTGGAGGTAGAAGACGAGTTGAATCGAGTTTCCGTGGTTAGACAATTCATGGATGTTTTTGAACTTGTTGTAGGATTGCAACCTGATCGTCGACGGAAATTCTATCGGTTTAGAAAACCGTCGAGCGAATTTAAATTTAAAAATAACCACAAGCGCACGGTGTACGAATGTAGCACGCGGCGAATACGGGTCGATCCACAGGGAATTGATGATTTTAAAATTCTATTCAATCAAATTAACCGAAGTTGAAAGAGTGATTAACTAAAAAAATGTAGAAAAATGAGAAAAGAAAATAGATAAAAATATGAGAGTTAAGAGAACAATTTAGAGATAAATCCACTCTCTAGATCATATAAATCAACAAAATGAAGTTATGATCTCTCTTTTCTTGTCATTAGTGAATTAGTTGATGTGCTTATCATAAGTATGGTATATTTGTGCTATTAATTAGCTCAATATAAACCATCAAACTATAACACAACCACTAATACACATTTAACTCATGAAATATGACAACAAAGTTGAAATAAAAATCTATTTTAAGCATAGCCTATTAACTATTGTTTAGAAATATAGGCTATCAAATTTCAATTTCAACATTCACTTCTTTGCCATAATCATATTTAGATGAAGAGGCAATTTGTGTTATGTTTGTTTAAGCATAGCCTATTTGTTATAAACAACATAGACTATCAAATTCAAAGCTAAACAACATCATTAAACCACTTCAATCATTCTCATTAAGCACAAAAAGAGAGCATATACAACAAAATGTTGGATCTACATACTTGAGAGCTTCATTACCCCTAAATTGAAGGGATTAAGCTCTTATATTTGTTATTATATGAACAAATGTAGAAAATAACATTAAACAAGAAGAGAAAAAGAGAGCAAAATGAAAGGAAAAATTATTCTACTTGCATAAAATAAAAGAGATCTACACTACAACATGAAAGTAAATGAACATGAAAAGGAAAGAGCATGTATTAAATTGCATAAAATAAAAAAGATTACATAAAATAAAAATGGCTAAGTAGCCATGAAAAGAGAAAGAGGAGCTTTCATTTTATTTTTGATCTAAACTAAACTAAAGAGAAGGAGGCCTAAGAGAGACTAAGAGAAGAGATAATGTTACATGAAACATAAGGGGTATATATACAAGTTTAAAACCCTAATTCCTATTTTTGGGGAATGCCCAAAATGCCCATGAGAAAGTGTGGAGGCCAAGTTATCATTAGCATGTTTTAATCCCCACTTATATGTACATGAAGACATTAAATCCATAAGCATGTGCATTAGCCTTTAATTTGTACATTAAGGTAGGTGGGTAGGTGGGGTCCTCCATGATCTTCATTTTGAATTATTTCCATCTTCATTCCTTTGTATTGATTTTGTGCATGCATATCTTCATGAAACCACTTGTGAAAGTCACCAAATTTCCTACAAAAAACATAGAAAATTCTAAGTAAATTTTCACAATTTAATAAATGCACAAAAATGACCATTTCACCCTTGTATGAAGATGAATGTGTGGCAATTTGGAATTAATGTGAATTTTGGTTAAAACAAGTTAAAATACCCAATATGATCATTTATTTAATTTAAATAGATTAAATATGGCGATAAAAATGTGCACATTTACGTGCACATCAAATACCCCCACACTTATCTTTTTATTCGTCCTCGAATAAAGGGAAACTAAGGTAAATCCGTTTTCGTAGGAAACACGATTGCATTGAGCGTATGCAACAAGCCGTTAAACCTCTGGGTGTCCCCAGTAGGACGAGTGTTGTCTCGTGAGGGTTTTCAGCGGATACTACCTACAAAATCCAAGTGCGGGATGAAAATATTTACAAAATGCAAGATTTATTTACAAAGAGATGAATGCAAATTTTTGAAAATATTTACAAATGAAGGATTTATTTTTAAATTGACACGAATAAGTTAAATATAGGTTTTGGTTATTCTCTTGAAAATTTATGTCATTTACTGGTTAAAATTTCCAACAAAAATAAAGTTATCATAACAAATAGACAATAGTTTAACTTGTTGTTTCGGTTGATAACAAAGTGTAATTATAAAATGGATCTTTAGTTGATTATCAAAGTTTATCAAAGTGGTATTTTCATTTCTTTTCAATAACAAATCAAATCAAATAAGTAAAAATAGTGCTAGGATTTCAACTGCTTGCTCTCTCATTATTTGCAAGAAAAATTTCACACCTAGCTCAGGTAAACTGAGGCCAGATATACCACCCATGCACTGCCTTTCGGGCTTATGTGAGGGGAGTACAGAGCATGGCGAGTGCACACACTTTCATGCATACACTATCGACCGTAGGTGGTTTTTATTAAGTCTTTTTTGTTACATACATGTGTTCCATACATCATAACCGTGAGGACTTTTAAATGAGTATGAAAGCACATAATCAAAAATTCCAAGTAATCACCCCTGCATAACCGTGAGGAATTTTAAATGAGAGTGAATACTTGGATGTTATTATTATTATTATTATTTTTTGAGAGGGAGTTTTGCAAAATTATCTTAGCACCATTCAACTTAGAAGACAAAAAAAATGTCATATCCTTTACTTTAAATTCACCACTTTTGAAACAAAGATTTTCAATTAGGATGTATTTCATAATTAACACGTATGAACCTTCCTATATACCAGTTAAACCATTGTTATTTATAATCAAACTTCATTTTTATTTTTGTTAAGACGAATAAATTTTCAGAAATTTCAATTTAATAAACCAAAACCATATATTTATCCTATAGTGTTTCTTTGAAAATAAATCAAAATGCTAAAAACCAAAAAAAAAAAAAATATTTTAAAATTTTGATATTTTTTTGAGTTTTGGAAGAAAAAAAAAGAAAAAATGAAAATTTAATCATGAAAAATCAAAAAGAAAATGAGTCTCCCCCCACACTTGATTTTGACTGTGTCCCCACAGTCAACCCAAGTGGAAGGAGAAAAATAAAATAAAAATCTAATATTTACATGAAAGATTATTATTTACAAGAGATGAGAAAGTATATAGTCAAAAAGTAAATGAAACGGTCTTCCAAAGACCAATTCATTTGTCTCGTCAAATGCGTGAGACACGGCTTAAGCACGAAAAACCAGATCGTAAAAGAATTTGAAGTTGATTGTCGATTTGGAAAAACGAATGTCGTTTTATTAAAAATCGTACGAGTTGTTTTATTTTCGATGATTTTCAGGGTCGACAAAACAATTGATTGAAGTTCAAGTTTATTTTCACCAATTTGAAATTCAAGCTTATCATTGAAAACATTTTCACAATTATTGATTTCAAAATCAAAGTGGTGATTTTCATCTTCCCCTTCGGAATTTAACAACTCGTCATCCAAAAGTCCAAAAAATTCGTGTTCATTAAATTCGTCTTCCTTTGTTGGATTATCAACAACTTTATTACATAAATGAAGTTCAAAATTCAAAGTTGTTGTATTCAAATTTTCAGAAAAAGGAAGATCGAAATTTAAATCGAGTTTCGTACCCTCAAAAGAATTGAAATCCAACTCAATTACCGTATTTTCAACAACTTGATTAAGATCGTCATTATCAAATTCAAAAGTTGTTATTTGAAAATCGTCGATTTGGGTAAAAGATGGATTATCACTTGACTCATCACACGTTGAGATTTGATTTTGTTGTTCACGTTGTTTCATATAAGTTTCAAACAACAAATCCGTGTGATCATCGTAAATTTCATTCATTTGTTCAACAAAATCCAATTTATAGTTATTAAATTGAGAATTTTCGATTTGGATTTGTTGAGAACAAAATTTTTCACTCGTAACATGGTTAAGATTATTCCCATTGCCAAATTCGTTTGAAAAGTTGTTCCCATTTTCATGTTGAGTTTGGAATTCATTTTGGAGCTCGAAATTAAATTGGCATGGGTTATAATCGTAATGGTTTGAATTTTGAATTGAATTCAAATTTTGAAATTCTCGACTCGAGTTATTACACAAATCAGAATTACATAAATCATTTATCTCTTGATTTTGTCGTGTAGAAAGTTCGAGTAAAGATGAAATCATTTCAATGCTATTTTCAAGAGTCGAACGTTGGTCATCATTTTGAAAATTTTGTTGTTCGAAATTTGAATTATTTACACAAAAGTTGTTAAAATATCCATACGAATTTGGAGTAAACTCATATGGATTATATTGATTTTCGCAGTTAAATTCAAGCGAGTAAGAAAAATGAAACTCGGACATTTTCAAGATTTTTTTTTTTTGGTTTTTTTTATAAACAAAAATATTTACAAGTAGAATCTATTTTTCAGAATCGAAAATTGATTTTTGTTTTGTTTTTGGATTTCAATTTTTTTTTTTGAAAAGATTTTTTTTTTTTGGAATTTTGATTTTAATTTTTTTTGGATTTTTGCAAATTTTGATTTGAAAATTTTCAAAAGAAAAGAAAAAAAAAACTAAGTTAAGAAATATTAACAAATATTTTTAGTTTTGAATTTTGAATTTTTTTTGTTTTTTTTTAATATGCATGAACTAATGCAACTAAGTGAATGCAAGGGTTAATTACAAATGATTTATCCTAAGTTAACCCAAAATTGTATATTCACAAATTGTCTTAGATAAACAAGATAGTTCTCAGCCAGGTAACGGACAGGATTTATCGGTGCACCACGAATCACCGTAGCAATGCAGCCGAAGGTTTAAGTACCTTCAGAGGAACAACCACTATAATATTTACGAATCACCGTAATATTTATAAATGGTTATTACTCTGCCGTAGCCTAGACACCAAGAAATTAAATTGTTCAAAAAAAACAAATTGTCAATATACAATTAAGTGTTATCGATGTCTAACCATTATTATCAATCAAAATTTTAGATGAAATGCAGAACAGAAACTAAACGTGTATTAACAATGCAACTACGAATGAATTTTTTTATTATTTTTTAAAATGAAAATGCAAGCAACCAACAATTCAATTCAAAAGAACCGAAAGCAGAATTTTTTAGCAAGCAGAGCAATTTATTTTGGCTAGCTAAGGAAGCAATTTTCAGCAAGCTATTTTTCCTTTATTTCCTGCTTTGGCAACCTGAAAATTTAAAACTAAGATATATACAATATTTTTTTTTGGTTTTTTTTTTTTGAAAGGAAACTTAAAAGTAGGGTTTTACTTAAAAAAAAAAAAAATACAAAGAGAACAAATGAAAACCACAACAAATAAAACCAAAACAATTGAAAATAGAACTAGAACAAATTTCCTTATTTTTTTTTTGAAGGAAGACTTAAATAATTAAAATAAAAACCTAGATAAACTAAACTAAAAAAAATTAAATCACTATTCTTTCCGACCCAACAAGAGACAAGATAAGCCACAAACCCAAATATAATCAAACTCCTCCAGTTCTCTCCAAAAAAAAATCACAATTCAATCCCACTTAAAATCGAGTCCAGATCCACTTAAAATCGAATTCAGTTCCACAAAAAGTAACAAACCCGTTCTCTTAAAATTTTGAATTCGATTCCATTTAAAATCGAGTTCGAGTTCAACTTAAATCTTTGGATTGATCAGGGATTAATCTGGGTGCTCGGATTCTTACGACTTTTGTGGTTTCGAAATAGATTGCAGGTGATTGTGGTGTTCAGTCTTTTTGTTGTGTTGTATCAGTGATCAGAGAAGGGGTTGCGGTGGGAATGGTGTTTGTGGATTTGGGGACTGCAGTTTTGTATTTTTGGCTGATGGTAACAAGTTGGAGTAGGGGATTGGGTTGTGGAAGCGATTCGTGATTGCAGCAGTGATGGCAAGTATGTAATAAATGTTTGGGATTTGCGATCCTGGGAGCTTGAGCTTTGGTGGCAACTGAGCGTGGTGATGGTGGTAGTGATTTTGAGGAGCTGCAGGCAGTAGTTTTGGGGATTGGAGGAAGATTGTTTCAGGGAGTTAACAGGCAATGGGGATAAGTAGTGCAGGCAGCAAGCACTGGTATGAAGTAGTGGTGTTAATGAAGGCAGTGATGTAAATGGGTAGGGGATTGGAGTGAAGAAGGAAGATGCGGTCTATGCAGAAGTTTATCAGCAAGCTGGTGGTTGCTGGTCGGAGGGTGGTCAGGGAGGAATGAGGCAATAGAGTGGTGGTGAGCAGTGGAATGGTTGTAAGAAGGTTTTGTATGGCTGCAATGGTGATGTCTGCAGCTGTAAGGGGGAAATTGTGGTTAACAGAGATGGTGAAGGGGAGTGATTGGTTCAGAAATGCCTGAAAGGAGGTGGAAGAATGTCGAGACAGTGAGATGAAGTTTACTGATTTTGTGTTGAAGTGGCTCTTGTTTGAAGACAGGCAGGACAATGAATAGTTACTAAGTGTAACAGTAGGCGGGTTGATATATGCACAGAGCAGAGACAGAAGTTGGAGGAAGTTGCTCTGTTGTAAATGATGGAGCAGTAGGGAGGTGCTAGTGTTTGATTGAAACTGGGGTGATGGCAGGCAGTTTTGCCAAGGAAAAGTCAGGAGAATGGAAGAATAGAAGGGGTCAGAAGTGAGAAGGATGATGTTTTGCTGTAGGGTAGTTGCGGTGCACTGATATGCACGGTTGATTCAGCTGTAAGCAAGTGTGGTTGAGGACTGATGGATGAAGTTATCTGAAGGATGGTCGAACGTGAATGGCAGTGGTGTATGTATTGTATGTGGGATGGTGAATGAAGTTGTGACAGTTGGTGAATGTGATGTTTGTATAAGAGTATGGTGGTTGGATGTTGTAAGCAGAGGGTTAATAGTGAATGAAATAGTATTTGCTTGCCACAGAAGTTGCTTGTTACAGGTGATTATGACAGGATGGTCGAAGTATTGCTTGAGGAGGAGGAGAAGGTAGTGTTGTATGAAGTTGTGGAAGTTGGTGGGCTGTTTGCGAGGCAGAGGGATGTGCAGCAATGAATTGTATGGTATATGGTGGAAGTGGATGGTAGGTAATTAGACCATGAAGTGGTGAAGTTGTTATTGGTATCTGGCAGTAATGAATGGTGAGCAGAGGTGTATGGCAGGGGATCAAGTAGCAGGAGGATGTGGCTTTATGGTGAAGTATAGGTAGGGAACAAGGTTGTATATGCTGAAGGGTTGGTTGGTGTTACTGTTGTGAGGAGTATGTGGAATGATGGGAACAGTGCAAGTGCAAACAGAGATTGTAAAAAGAAAATTGTGAATCCAAACTTGTAATGGAAAGAAAATGGAATAGAATTGTTGTTGTTTTTTTTAACTGTGTATGTTGATTTTTTTTTTTTTTCAAATAAGAAATGCAATTGAACAAAACAACTAGAAAAGGCAAAAAGCAAACAAACAAATTGAAAACAAAAATCAAACGACAAGCACACAATTTTTTTTTGGATTTTTTTTTCGCAAAGAAACACACAAAATAAATTCACACAAAAATAAAAGGAAAAAAAATAATTCGAAAAATAGAAAATAAAATCAAAACAACTCCCCGGCAACGGCGCCAAAAACTTGATCGTCGACGGAAATTCTATCGGTTTAGAAAACCGTCGAGCGAATTTAAATTTAAAAATAACCGCAAGCGCACGGTGTACGAATGTAGCACGCGGCGAATACGGGTCGATCCACAGGGAATTGATGATTTTAAAATTCTATTCAATCAAATTAACCGAAGTTGAAAGAGTGATTAACTAAAAAAATGTAGAAAAATGAGAAAAGAAAATAGATAAAAATATGAGAGTTAAGAGAACAATTTAGAGATAAATCCACTCTCTAGATCATATAAATCAACAAAATGAAGTTATGATCTCTCTTTTCTTGTCATTAGTGAATTAGTTGATGTGCTTATCATAAGTATGGTATATTTGTGCTACTAATTAGCTCAATATAAACCATCAAACTATAACACAACCACTAATACACATTTAACTCATGAAATATGACAACAAAGTTGAAATAAAAATCTATTTTAAGCATAGCCTATTAACTATTGTTTAGAAATATAGGCTATCAAATTTCAATTTCAACATTCACTTCTTTGCCATAATCATATTTAGATGAAGAGGAAATTTGTGTTATGTTTGTTTAAGCATAGCCTATTTGTTATAAACAACATAGACTATCAAATTCAAAGCTAAACAACATCATTAAACCACTTCAATCATTCTCATTAAGCACAAAAAGAGAGCATATACAACAAAATGTTGGATCTACATACTTGATAGCTTCATTACCCCTAAATTGAAGGGATTAAGCTCTCATATTTGTTATTATATGAATAAATGTAGAAAACAACATTAAACAAGAAGAGAAAAAGAGAGCAAAATGAAAGGAAAAATTATTCTACTTGCATAAAATAAAAGAGATCTACACTACAACATGAAAGTAAATGAACATGAAAAGGAAAGAGCATGTATTAAATTGCATAAAATAAAAAAGATTACATAAAATAAAAATGGCTAAGTAGCCATGAAAAGAGAAAGAGGAGCTTTCATTTTATTTTTGATCTAAACTAAACTAAAGAGAAGGAGGCCTAAGAGAGACTAAGAGAAGAGATAATGTTACATGAAACATAAGGGGTATATATACAAGTTTAAAACCCTAATTCCTATTTTTGGGGAATGCCCAAAATGCCCATGGGAAAGTGTGGAGGCCAAGTTATCATTAGCATGTTTTAATCCCCACTTATATGTACATGAAGACATTAAATCCATAAGCATGTGCATTAGCCTTTAATTTGTACATTAAGGTAGGTGGGTAGGTGGGGTCCTCCATGATCTTCATTTTGAATTATTTCCATCTTCATTCCTTTGTATTGATTTTGTGCATGCATATCTTCATGAAACAACTTGTGAAAGTCACCAAATTTCCTACAAAAAACATAGAAAATTCTAAGTAAATTTTCACAATTTAATAAATGCACAAAAATGACCATTTCACCCTTGTATGAAGATGAATGTGTGGCAATTTGGAATTAATGTGAATTTTGGTTAAAACAATGATCATTTATTTAATTTAAATAGATTAAATATGGCGATAAAAATGTGCACATTTACGTGCACATCACAACCGAAACGGGTCATTGAGTTTTTTATAGATTTTGTGCCGGGAGAAGAATTAGTGAGTAGAACCCCAAGCAGGATGACACCTACCAAGATGAGGGAGCTAAAGGTGCAGTTAATAGATTTGGAAGCAATAATTTTATTAGACCTAGTAGTTTGCCTTAGGAAGCAACCGCAGTATTTGCCAAAATGTCAGACAGATCATTGAGGTTATGTATCATTATCATAAATTCAATGAGAAGACGATAAAGAATCGATATCCGTTGCCTAGAATTTACGATTTTTCGATCAGTTAAGTGGAGCCAAAGTATTTTTCTTGTTGGATTTGGCGACAAGATTCCATCAACTTAAAGTAGTAGAGGATAATATTCCTTTGATGGCGTTTAGAACCAGATATAGATCGTATGAATGGTTCTTTAATGTTGTTCGGACTAATTAATGCGCCAACATTCTTTTTAGATTCGATGAATCAGATTTTTTGAGGGTACTTGTATAGGTTCATGTTGGTATTTATAGACGATATTTTGATATGCTCTAAGAATGAAAGAGAGCATTAATTTCATCTTAGAATGGCACTTAAGACATTGAGACAGCATCAGCTGAAGGAAAAGTTTTCAAAATATCATTTATGGAAGAAGGAAGTGAATTTCTTTGGTCATGTAATCTCAGAGAAAGGGTTGTCTATAGATCAGACTTAGATACAGGCGGTGAATAATTGGAAGAGACCCGAGACAGTGACTGAGATAAAGAGTTTCTTGGATTGGCTGGATATTGTAGTAGGTTCATTAAGGATTTTTCGTGGATAGCAGTACCCATGACCAAGCTAACATGAAAGGATGTGAAGTTTATTTGGACCGATAGGTGTAAGGAAGCATTCTAGAGCTTGAATCACTTACTGACTCATGCACCCACACTAGTTGTTCCAAAAGGGAATCATGATTTGTAGTATATACAGATGCGTGTAGAACTGGGTTAGGAGTTGTGTTAATGCAAAAAGGTAGAGTAATTGCCTATGCATCTCGACAGCTTAGATTGCACGAAGTATGATATCTTACTCACGATTTGGAGTTGGCGGCAGCGATCTTCTCATTGAAGATTTGGAGACATTATCTTTTGGAAGAATGATTCGAGTTGTATACAGACCATAAGTCGCTAAAGTATTTATTCTCTCAAAATGAGTTGAATATGAGACAACAGAGGTGGTTAGAGTTTTTAGTTGCTTATGACTTTGGAATTGAGTATACACCGAGGAAAGGCAACAAGGTTACAGATGCATATAGTAAGAAACGTCTTATTGTAGTGATAGGATGATAGCTAAGTGGAAAGATTTAGAAGCATTGACTACGTGTAGAGTACAGTAGAAATCCAAAGCTGGATCTAGTGGAGAAACTGTAGTATTATCATGTTTGGACGTTCGACCGTTTATGATTGACAAGATTGCTTCTAAATAGATGAAGGATCTAGTGTTGGTTGGATGGATCAGGAAATTAAGGGTTGGAATGGAGAGCGTTGACATGAAGTATTTTAGTCTTGACCAAAATGGGTGGTTGAGGAAGAAAGGAAGATTATGTTTTCGAATGTAGAAAACATTAGGAAGGATGTTCTTGAGGAATATCACCGTTCGAAGTTCACTATTCATCTAGAAAGAACTAAGATATATCACGACATGAAGAGGAGTTTCTTCTGGAAAGGTATGAAGATGGATGTTGGCTTATGGGTGAAGCAGTGTCTAAACTGTCAATAGGTAAAGGCCGAACATCAGAAGCCAAGTTGGTTGCTGCAGCCTTTAGATGTTCCCGTATGGAAATGAGATTCTATCTCGATGTATTTTATAGACGGGTTACCAAGATCAAATAGAGGAAATGAAGGTATATGGGTTATAGTAGACAGATTAATCAAGAGTGCCCATTTCATTCCAGTTAAGTCAGTCGGGATGGAACATGTTTTAACTAAGTTATTTATGAAGAATATAGTTAGACTCTACGGAATTCCTAGTAGTATCGTCAATGATAGAGATTCATTGTTCATTAACAAGTTCCGGAAGAGTTTATAGGAAATTTTAGGAACCAAACTCAAGATGAGTACCATTTGTTGGAAAACTGGGGTGACTATAACACAATGTTGAATCTTAAGGCTATTCAGACACTAAAAGTGGTGAATTTTGTATCAACTACTTACTTATAAATATAAAACTATATTTACTCAAATTGCAAACAGAAAGAAGTAATCAGAGAATAAATAAGTAATAAAGTAAAATGCAGTAAAGTAAATAACGCCCGGATTTTTATACTGGTTCGGATTAACCAATCCTACATCCAGTCCTGTACTTTATCGTGCAGAATTCCACTATAATCGCTTGCTTTCCACGGGTGTCAAGAACACCTTTACAATCTTGGTTTCACGAGCTACAAGACACACCCTCTTGATTTTACAGGGTACAAAAACACCTTCTCCTTATCACCAACAACAAACTATGGCCAGTGGTTGTGTAACGATCCCGAGTTTTAATTTATTTTAATTCGACAATTAATTTAATTTTTGAATAAAAATTGTGTAATAATTGGTAATTTATACAAAATGTTAGTAAAATTTTAATAATCGAGTATTTGAAAATTATAAAACAGTCGATAGTTAAACTTTACAAGGAAATAAAGTTTGTGTTGATGTTAAACAAATATTTAAGTAAAATTTTAATTATATAAAATATGAAATGAACATATTAAATGATTCTAGAATTTTGTAAACTATAAAAAAAAATATAAAATATAAAACAATTTGTATATAAGATAAAATAAATACTTAAGTTAGAAATAGAAATTAGATGGACATAAGACAAATTATATAGTTATGTAATAATATAAGTAAACCCATGAATAAATTTAAACAACATATTAATAATTGGATTTCATTTAAATTCCAAATAAAAGACAAAGTAATACACTCAAATGAGAAAAGAAAAGAAAGAACATAAACAAAGTATAAGTGTTGAGGCTGAGAAGGGAAAATAAGACACAGCAAAATAGGATAAGTATGTAACAATACAAACAAATAAAAATATATACATGAAAGCTTCATAAAGAAAACAATAAAATGAAAATATCTATGTACATGGAGGAAAATGGGATAAGGATGTAGGCATGGGGGGAACATGCATCTACTGTAACCAGTACACTAGCACAAAAGCAAGATACATCAGCCACAATACAAGATCTTCAGCCTCCATATAGAAATGTATCTCTGTCCTATGTTGTACAAAAACATCACACTATACAAAATAACATCACCTGTACAACTATCCTTTTATATGTATATACCTATACACCTTCTCCTTATTTATTAATTCTCCCTCTCAGTTCATTCATCAAGCCAAGTAAAACTGAAGTAAACAAAATAAAAAATAAAATAAAACAAAACTTCAACAAAATACAACTGCATTTAAAACCAGAGATCAAGGGGGGTTTCATCTTGCATTTCTCAAGCTTGTGCGAATTAAAGGCACTGTTACTATTTCTGGAAGAAGAAGGTGAGTAACATCATTTTCAAAATCTTAAATTAAATATGGATTGCATGCTACTCCTTGAAACAATATGTTCATATGAATTTCAGGCATTATCTATGTATATATGCAAGTGTGTGTATACTGTGTATTTCCTGTTGTGTTCCCAGCCTCAAATTTCATTCAAAAATTATGTTCTATAAATCTAGGTGCTAGTAAATGCTTAAGTATATTTATATCTTATTGATTGATTTATGCCTGAACTAAATATGAAAATGTGTTTATATACTGTAAAATGATTGTTATAACATAGCCTTATGTTTAAAAAAAAAAAATCTGTTTAAAAAGAATCAACTTGTATGGGTTCTGGAAACATAAAACCAATGTGAAAAACTTAAATAAGTTAAAATTTAATTTTTAAAATTCATGAGTTCAGATATGTAAATCAACTGCTAAGACTAAAACTTGATTTTTGAAACAAGAATCTCTATTTTTAGTTAAGCATTGAAGGTGTAGTTTGGGTTTGATCAAATAAAGGGAATTCGTGAGTCCCTAGTAATTCACTGATTTGTAGGACTCGGGGTTTGGTCTAAAGCTAGTTTGATGACCGTAGATTAAGGGAAAAATGTCAAGAAGAATTATCAAATCATTTTGGAGCAGAGTGACGTGGATTTGGGTCTGTAACCCTAGTTTTTGCTGGGTAGAATATGTTGATTCGTTCTCTTCCCCTAATTGATCGAGTGCTATGGGGTTTCGAGAGAGGGTAGCTTGGTCGTAGACGAGTGCGTGGCTGGAATTTCAATGGTTCTGGTGGACGAGGTTGCGGAGGCGACGCGATTTTCAGGTTTGGGGGTGGCGTGCCTTGATGTTCCAGGTTTCGACCTGATGCTCATATTTAGTTCCAGGTTTTGAATCGAGAGCTCGATCTTGATTCGAGATAGAGTGATGTCTTCTGGGGGTCGTGATCATCTCTGATGATGATGGGTGATGTGAAGCAATTGGAGGTGGTGGCCGGAGATGGCCAACATCACGGTGCACGTGCACGGGGAAGTTTAGTTTTCTGGTGAAGATGAGTGGAGCAGTGAATTTGTACTCGAGTGTTTACTCGAGTTGTTTCGTGAATTTCTCGAAGTAAAGGTGGTTTGCACTCGAAGTTTTTCAATGTCGCCTCGGGTTTTTTTTTGTTTGTTACAGTTTTTTTTGAGACCTGCTGCCCCGTTGTAAAAATTTAAATAAATGTAAAAGCTAGTTCAAATGAAAAGCAAAGTTTTAAAAATATAAGTTTAAATCAAGGTTTTTAAACAAAGATTAAAATAAAGTTTAAATCAAAGTTAAAATATGGATTCAAGTTTTCTTGAATTAAAATCTGGAATTTAAAATCAGTTTTAATTCTGAAAATGTTTTTAGCAAGTTTATATTAAATAGTTAAAAAAAAGTAGATTTGTTTTCAAACAAATGTTTACACTTGAATTTTGATAAACTTCTTTTTATAAAAGGGTTTTTGAATGAAAGTATATGATTTGTTTTTTAACTTGAATTTGCAAGTTAAATAATTAATAGCTTAATTTTAAAAAAATAAATTAAGTAATCTAACTTAAAACTTTTCTTATATAAGCTTCATATATAAGTAAACAATGTACCTTACATTGTTTAAGAGTTTTATAATTATATTCAAATTTGGTTAAAGTTTTAAATGATAAATCATTTTGAATCTTAAATTCAAAATGTAATTTAAATTTAAATTCAAAAGCGTAATGTTCTACACCTTAATATTAATTAAGTCATTAATAAAGAAATAAATTATCTTATAGATAATTAAGGTATTAAATGATTTAATCAATAAGGTAATTAAAGAATGATTTATTTTATTTATAAATTAATAAATTAAATTAATTAGAAATGATTAATAATGAACCAATCTAAGATAATTTCTTAAGAAAGTGATTAAGAAATGTTATTGGTAAATGAAGATAATTAACTATGAATTATTAAGTAACAAAAATAAATGTGATAAATTTTGATAACAAATGAGATTTATTAATTGAATCAATTGTAAATTGTTAATTACTTAATGAAAGCAATTATGGGGTTAATTACTAATTGTAATTAAATTTGGATATTTTGATTAAATTAATGATAAAGATAAATTGGTAATTAATGATTTATTATTATGAGATGATTGCTTAATGGTAAGTAATTAAAGAGTAAATTTCTTGAAATAATTAATTAAGAAGTTAATTAATTATATAATTGGTTCAAAAGTCAATTTAATTAACATGATTGATTAAGAATAATTTAATTAATTAAAGTGTTTGATAATTAATTTATATCAAATGATTTGGAATTAATAAATCAGAATTGGATAATAAATTCATAAGTAAATTAATTTACTTGGAAATAAATTAGGATTAAACGATTTATAAATCCTACTTATAAATGATTATAGAGTGTTTGCCTTACTTATGAATGATTGTATTGGATGAGTTGCCTTGAATTGATTGCCCTATCTGATCTGTGATATTTTGTTCTGTAGATTGAGCCGTGTATGATTATTCATTTATTTACATTTGTATATTATCTGTGAATGAGCGATAAACGTTATGTTTATATCGTTTATCAACTATATTTCTGTGATTTAATCTGTGATGATTGAATGATGTTGCACTATTGTGTTAAACCCCTAGACCACACTTATACACACACAAATATGGATTTCACGAGGAAATCGATTAAGTCATAGATTTTGAAATGATTTATAAAATTGAATATTTGAATTCAAATGTTTTGTAAATGGATTGGGTTTAAAGTGAAAAGCAATTGAAATGGAATTTCAAAGATGAAATTTATTTTGAATAATTTGATTGAGTTTTGGAATTTAAATATTTTGATTTAGACTTAAATTCAATATTTGAAATTGAATTCTATAATTTGAAAACTAGGGATTAACGATATTATACTAGTCATATATGAGTTAAACCATTTTTAAAGTATTATTTTTGGGAATTTGAATTAACCCAAAGATTGTAACTTGTATAAATGAAATCGGGTTTTTTTCTCTCGAAATAAGACTGTTGTTTCTAAATGGTAAAAAGCTTTCATAGGAGAAACGAATTTCAAATTTTATAAAAGAGATTTCAAGTTTAAACTGAAATAGTTTACTAAGTTATTGATGAATATTTGGAAATGAATTTTGAAAGTGAACATTTGGGAACTGTTTAAAAGCTATAAGATAAATCTTTATTTTAAAGATTTTAAACGAGTTAATCCAAATGACATAGAAATTGTTTTGAAATCCGTAAATGGAATTTTGTGAAAAAAATCTTTTGTTTAAAAGATTTGAAATGGTATTTGGTTTAAACCATTTGAAAGAAAGTTTTGAATTATTAAGTTGTGACTTAATTGAAATCCCATATCCATATGTTTTAAATGTTGCGCTCACTATTCGGGTTAGCCAGGAAAGGACCTTTGGGTCGTATAACCCATTCCGAATATGTGATACGTTGTTATGGATAGCATTTGAAGACCGGTGGTGAAGATCGGGTATTTGCGATAGCGATAAGATGACCTATCGATTGTCTCTACACTGAGTCGCGCCGGTATAGAGACTCCCTAAGTGATGGGAAATCCGATCGGGATTGTGAATACCCGGATTGCAAGGACTTCTTTGGTAGTGCCTTCGGTTCTGTTCGAACCCAGAGCAGACTTGTATGGATTGTTACGTCTGACATTACAATTTGAGATATAAAGCTGATTTCTTTCAAATATATTTCTGTTGGTGGCGGAGAATTTATTCTCTTAGCTTAACACCCTTCTCTGAGACGTACGAGCTCAGAGGTTATGTAGTTGAAGGTTATCAGCGATATATTCCCATCTTGGTAGTGTGGCATGCTGAGTGTTGCTGTGAAATGATCATTGTTTGATCATTTGTGATATGATCATTTGTTTGATCATTTATCTTTGTGATCATTATTTTGATCATTTGTTGACCCAAAGCATGGCTTCGTACCAAAGCGTGGCTTTGTGGACGAGACTTCGTCGAGCCTCACAAACCGGTAATGGTCGAAACATGAATTGTGCGGCAAGGTTTTCAGGGATAGCTTCCCTAGGGTAGGACCTTTCCTTCTGGAAAGGTGTAGTATCATGGCATGGAGCCCAGATACCTACTCATGTGAATACACTATATCTATTACTATATGGTGTTGTTGGAATCGAGGCCTCGTATAAAGGTCCTAAAGGACCGGGGGTGGTATGTCTGAGGTTTCTTACTCCCTGGGAAAGGGGTAGCCGGCCTTGCTTGGCAGAGATCCATTTGGGATGCTCGGGGACATCCTTACAGAGGCGTTCCATTTCGGGGTTTGGGAAGTTCCTTTGCCCGACCATTTGTTGGAAATCCATTCTTCAAATACGTACCTTGTACGGTTTTAGTTGTATTACCTGCCATCTACTTATGGTGGCGCCCCACTGTTTGGATGGTAGCTATAGTAGATATAGTTCGAAATGTCTATGTTGGCTAAGATTTATATCTTTACTTCCGAAATGGTTTTTTTTACTACACTATGCACTAGTAATAATATCAAATGTTTCTTTTTAATGCGTATCAAGCATCTTTGACTATCATAAGGAGAAATCTCCTCCGATTCTGCGTTTGCATTGTGTGTGTGTGTGTGCGGGAGGCCTTATGGTAGTCTCATTTTCTAAAAAACATTGCGAATTGATTTTAAAATATTTCATTGCTTGTTTTTAAAGATAAAACTGTTTTTGTTGCTCACACCAGTCCCATGACTGATCCGGAGTTTATTGTTTCTTTCTAAACTCTGGATGCTCAAAATTTTCTACACGAGCAGTCTAGAGTTGGGTTTTTCAGATAGTCAGGTTTAGTAGGTTATCTGGAGCTAGTTCAGTCTTTGGATGTGGACGACACTTGCTTGTCCTGGTGAATAATGATGTTGGATCAAGCTTCTGTTGCTGGAGTTCTCTTTTGAAGACTATCTTAGAGTTATATTGTTCCGTTGCTATTTTATTGTATCATATCTCTGATGTATATTGATATTCATTGTATCACTCTGCTGTATCAGATATTGTATATCAATGTATTATTCTTTTATTCCGCTGCGTTGTTTACTTAATGTTGTTATAAGCTCCGGCGAATCGGATTTGAACGGTCGAATCTACGGCATTCGAATACGATATGAAGTATGGATGTCGATTTTCGAGCGCGAAAAATCCGAAACGTCACATGTGGTATCATAGCTAAGGTTAAACTTTAGCTCAGGAGTATAACACATTAAGTAGCTCATTAGAGATTGGGTGAAGTAAACCCTAGAATGAGTGTATCCCTAAGGTATCCGTTCGAACGCCTTAGTAAATTCTCTTACTATCCGTTGATAACGAGTATGAGTGCAAGAAGAGAACGAGATAGGGGACAGGGAAATACGACTATAAATGGTCAGTACCCTACGACAACGGAAACAAACTTTCTCTATCAATTTCCTTTGATTCGATTTTAATTCTTTTGATTGCTTCATGACAGTTACAAGAAGAAGTTTCGGTATGATGAGATGCCCTACGAATTGTTGTAGAAAATCCTTATTTCGTATCCTCATCAGTTTCTTTTCAATTTTTGATTTAAACCTTAATGAATTTGAAATATTGAGATTGAAAATTTTAACTAAATTTGAAATTTTAAATTAAGTTAAATTGGTTAATGAAATATAAGGATATGTTAAATTGTATTGATAAACCGATTTCGTTTAAAACCAAATTTGAAATTATTATGATTTCTCGGGTGGATCGAAGTCCGAAGAGGGACAAATTGGTATATATTTCGAGATATTCCGACTTAGATTTTGGAATCTATATCTTGTGTTTGAGGAATTATAGGAGATCGAATCTGTCTATCTCTCTGTTGTTTTCGTGCCTGCGAATTTCGAGGACGAAATTCTTTTAAGGGGGAAGTCTGTAACGATCCCGAGTTTTAATTTATTTTAATTCGACAATTAATTTAATTTTTGAATAAAAATTGTGTAATAATTGGTAATTTATACAAAATGTTAGTAAAATTTTAATAATCGAGTATTTGAAAATTATAAAACAGTCGATAGTTAAACTTTACAAGGAAATAAAGTTTGTGTTGATGTTAAAAAAATATTTAAGTAAATTTTTAATTATATAAAATATGAAATGAACATATTAAATGATTCTAGAATTTTGTAAACTATAAAAAAAAATATAAAATATAAAACAATTTGTATATAAGATAAAATAAATACTTAAGTTAGAAATAGAAATTAGATGGACATAAGACAAATTATATAGTTATGTAATAATATAAGTAAACCCATGAATAAATTTAAACAACATATTAATAATTGGATTTCATTTAAATTCCAAATAAAAGACAAAGTAATACACTCAAATGAGAAAAGAAAAGAAAGAACATAAACAAAGTATAAGTGTTGAGCCTGAGAAGGGAAAATAAGACACAGCAAAATAGGATAAGTATGTAACAATACAAACAAATAAAAATATATACATGAAAGCTTCATAAAGAAAACAATAAAATGAAAATATCTATGTACATGGAGGAAAATGGGATAAGGATGTAGGCATGGGGGGAACATGCATCTACTGTAACCAGTACACTAGCACAAAAGCAAGATACATCAGCCAAACGATACATGATCTTCAGCCTCCATTGTAACAACCCTGAGATTGCAATTACCGAATAATGAATTAAAATTACGATTTTAAGTTAAAAAGGGAGCTAAACAAATTTTTGGGAATTTAAATTTGCAATTGGTTCGCAAATTAAAATATTTTTGGGTTGAAATGGGGAATTTTTTTTATGTGATTATAGGTTAATGGTCCAAATGAGCAATTATATGGTTTTATTTAAAACTAGGATGCTTCTTAGAATTTTGTTCACATGATAACCTTAGGAAAATAAACTAAGTCCTAATGGGTTTTAAAACCTCTTACCATGACCCATTAACCAACCCACTCCTATTTAATATCTCAAACCCCTCCCATAAACCCTAACCCTCCTCCTCTTCATAAATTCCTAAAACCTCGATCTAAACAAAATTAATGGCCTTCATTTAGAAGCTCCATCTCCTTCTCTTCATAAATTAGTTTAATCCTAGAAGAAAAAGAAAAGAGAAGAAGAATGGTAATGCAATCTCTCCTATTCTCTAATCCTCCTTCTTAATCCCCATTTATCTCTATCATCTTGTAGTATCATTATTTTGTTTTCTTTGTTGATTTTGGGTCCTTGAAGCCTCTTGATCTTTGCTTTGGGGTTGAGGAGTTTGGTTTGCTTGATATTGTGCACTAAAACCATTTGATCCTTTGCTTAATTGAGATAATTACTATGGATTAGTAATTATTGCTAGTTGTAATGCTAAGATTTGACCTTGGTTTCCTTTAATTTAGTGTAATAATCTTTATATGATGATTAGTGATTGTTATTAGTGATTTTTTGATGCCAAAAAATTGAAAAAAAACACCCCTAAATCATCAAAAACACAAAAAACAGCTTGCTGGAATGATTCAGGCTGAAAACAGCCTGAAATAGGGCCCTGGGCTGCACCCAGGCTGCTGCCCAGGTGTAGTGGGCTAGCCCAGAGGGGATAGCCAGAAGCAGGCCAGCCCTTGGTGGGCTGGCCGCACCTCATACACCCCAGCCCAGGTGGGCTGGGGTCTGCACCAGCTCCCCAGCCCACCTGGGCTGGGGAGTAGTGGACGCGGGCCGCAGCCCGCGTCCCAGCCCCAGCCCAGGTGGGCTGGGGTCTGCACCAGCTCCATAGCCCACCTGGGCTGGGGGGGTCTGAACTGCCTCCCCAGTCAGCCTGGGCTGGGGCAGGCTGACGCGGGCCGGAGCCCGCGTCCAAAAAAAAAAAAAAAAATACAATAAAGCTCAGTTTCCAGATTTTGATCTCCACTTCGCGATGCCGCCACACTCGCATGGAAGCCGGAATTTGACGTTTTTGGGCTCGTTGGAAAGGTGGAGTTCCGAACTCCAACTCTGCAAATTTGGGCAACATTGGAGTTCGTTTGGTACTTCGATTTTCGTGCCAAAGTTAGACTCTGGTCGCTGTTGGAAAACAGTATGAATCTTTCTCTGGGTTCAACTTTGAGACGTCGCTGCCACTTCGTCTCAACTCGGAATCCAGAAATTCTTTTTGCATCTTAAAGTAGGGATGTTGGACTATATGGCTACCAGTTTTCATGTCATTTGGACATAGTTTACTGGTCCAAATAAATTGCCGAACTTGGGTTCGCAGCAGTTTTTGAATGGTTTCAAACACTTGGAATATTTTTGATGATTTTCTGGTTTTCGTCGATTTCTTTGAGATTTGTCTCTGGATTTCGTACACGGCTTTATAAAAAGGATTTAAAAGGATTTTTCACTCCAAAATGGCTTTTGAAAATTATTATATAATATTATTTTTAATTATTAAATTAATTACTCCATAATAGGAGACTTTTCAAAAGACCGTTTTAAAGTGATTTCAAAATCAATTATAAATCCGTTTCGCACCATTATTTTCTATAATAAAAATCACACACTCACTTTTTAGCACATCGAGCGAAGTGGAATGGTGCTTAAACGGTTAGGAAATCTCCGGCCTATGGAACCGTGTGTATTTTCTTTCCGGTTAATCCCCGACCTATTCGGTTGATCGTTTTGACCTTTGGGTCTAGTTTACCGATGATACGAGGTGGACTTTTTATTGTTTGGAGTGTGAGCTTGCTATTGGTTAGTAAACCGTTTAGTGCGAACGTGGGGTATGGGACTCATTGTTAACACTTTACGGGTTCCTCTCCAAGAAGTTAGTGACACATTAGCCTCTGGGCGGCCAGTACTGGACCTCTGGGTCACCACGCCTCTGGGCAACCGTCTCTGGACACCTGCTCTATGGAGCAGTTTTTACGGCATGTGCCTCTGGGCCTTTATCCTTCTGGGAAGGATCTTGTCGTTTCGCGCGTTCCGCATCTGTGCGAGTGATCGATCACAACTCAACAGTACTTGGCAACAACGACTCTGGTCGGTGCACGTGCAATATTTGTATTATCTGATGATTTTTATATCCATTCGAGTATCCCCATTCGGTGTTGGTTCTATGGAACCATACGATGTAAGTGCGATTACCTTATGGATTCACAGTGTCTCTGGACACTGCATTTCTGTATTCGATTTCATTGACTTTTCAGTATATCCCTATTGCTCTTTGGAGCATCGATCTTTGCTTGGGCATTGATTACAGACTCTGGTCACTTTTGGGATTATTGCCTATGGGCAACTTTTTATAGTTTTGGCTACGCCGATGATATGAGGCGATTTTATTTATTCTACACTTTGGTGTTGATTTTATCTTTGGAGATTTTTACTGTTGATTGATGATTAGGGATCGTCATTATATTCATGTAGTCCATATTACTCTTCTCTTTGGAGAAGTACTGTTTTATTTATGTACTGCACTATTATATATCTCAGTTATTACTGATTATTTAGCTAGCCTGACCCGAGTGTTTTCGCTCGGGTCAGACCGAGTTGTTTCAGGTTAGGTCTCTGGACTTAGCTTTCTGTGCTTCCGCTTGGACATTATCTGCTATGCTGATAGATAGCTCTTTTATTTGTCCACTATTCAGCTACTCTGTTATTTCAGACTCTTATGTACATATTTTTGACTCACATGTGTGAGCGGTGGCTTTGTATCCACTTATAGTATTTGGATCTGTATTGATGATGTATTGTTCTGGGATGTTATATCTGTTATGTGATTCTGTTCTGTGATGTTTATCATTTATTGCTATGCTTATTCTGATAGGTCTTTAACCATTGTAATTTCGTTATAAATATTTATTGAATAGGTCGAACCACTTGAAAAAAAAAATAGATACCATCTTTTCGACGTATTCAGTAGATAGTTATAGCTTGATTACAAATGGTCGCTTCCATTATACTCTATTCTCCGCTTTAACAGACGATATTACTCCCGTAATACTCTTTGTTACAGTGGGTCTGAGAGTGGGGCGTTACATTTCGGTATCAGAGCGAGGTTCAGAATTAAGCATAACAAACACAGAACGGATACACTTAGTACAATACATTTTAATTGGATCCGAATTAAATCAAATCCCGTCCTTATGCTTATTGATAGATAAGTTAGGAATATGTGTTGGAATTTATTATATTCCGTAGTATTCCTTAATTAAATATCTATCATTGAATCATGTCTAACTTTAATTCCCGTTTGACTTTCAGTATGTCTGGAAGGGGAAGAGGGAGAACCACACGTCAGACTAGTGCTGCTGGGCAATCCAGCAACACTCATCCAGAGGGCGTGTTCATGACTACCGACCAGATCATGGAGCTGGTTCGGAATTCTCAGTCTCATTCTCAGTCTCCAGCCCCAGTTGCTTATACTCCGCGCATGTCTGTTTTTGCGCGTCTCTGCAGTGATTTTACCCATCTCGGAGGGAAGCCGTTCAGTGGCTCCGAGAATGTCTTAGAGGTTCAGGCTTGGATTCGGATATGCGAGCGCATTTTCACTCGTATGGATATCCCGGATCATGACCGTGTTCTTATTGCTTCTAGTCAGCTTCTGAGTCGTGCCCTGTATTGGTACGAACTACTTATTGCCGAGGTTTATGAGACCACACTTACTTGGGCTCAGTTTCGTCAGAGATTTGAGCTCAAATTCATCCCATAGTCAGAGAAGAACTCCCTTGCTCGCCGCTTTCTTGATCTCAAGCAAGGGAAGTCCTCCGTATCCGATTATGTCTCTTCCTTCGAGGCCCTGTCCAAGTACGGCCTTGAGTTTATTGCTACTCCTTATCAGAGGAACCTCAAATTTGTTGAGGGCTTGAAGAAATATCTGAAGAGGCATCTTATGCTACAGCTTGAGCTCTCATTCGAGAAGCTAGTCGATGCAGCCCTACATCTTGAGTCAGTCGAGATGGAGCATAGTGATGATGATCGTGGGGGTTCCAAAAACCCCAACCAGAAGCGGGGTCCATTTCAGAAGAACAAGCCTTGGAACAAGAAGAAGAAGACTGGCAGTTCTGCTGTCCAGGCTCAGCCTCAGACTCAACCTCAGATTCAGTCACAGCCTAGTGGAACCCGTCCTCCGAGGAAATGCTTCAACTGCGGTTTTCCAGATCACTTTATTCGAGAGTGTCCCAAACCTCTCTATTGTACCTTTTGCAAGAAGGAGGGACACAGGATCTACACTTGTCCTATTGCTCCAGCTAGTGCCAAGCCTGGCAAGCTTAATGCTGCCAAGGCTCCTACATCTTCAGCTCAGCCTCGAGGTACGCATCCTTCCGTTCTCGAAGGTTCTATTTTATTTCATGGTAGATCTTTTAGAGTTCTCTTTGATACGGGTGCTTCTCACTCATTCGTATCAAAGGAGCTAGTAGATGCTTTATCTTTGGATGTTACTTGTTAGGTTTCTTCCCTAAGGATTGTGAATCCCATCGGTGGATCCACGACCCTTAACTTGCTTTGTGAGGATGTTGATATTGATCTTTGTGGATTTTCTTTCCGTGCGAATCTGCACGTTATGGAGTATTTGGGTTTTGACATGATTCTTGGCATGGATTGGCTCGCTCAGCACGACGCCAAAATTATTTGTTCGGAGCAGATATTATTTCTTCGTCATCCTGACTCATCCGCTCCATTAGCTATTGCTCTTCAGGATGTTGGGATTTCTGATGTTACTTTATTTTCTCTTGATTCACGAGATGAGGATTTGGACATATCTCGTATTCCTGTTGTTCGGGATTTCCCCGATATATTCGAGCCAGTATCCGGCCTGCCGCCAAAGCGGGCCATTGAGTTCCGCATCGATCTCATTCCAGGCTCCCACCCTGTTGGGCGTCCTCCAACGAGGATGTCTATTAAGGAGAATGAGGAACTCAGGAAACAGTTAGTTGAGCTTGAGGCGAAGCAGTTCATTCGATCTAGTTGTTCGCCACGGGGTGCTGCTGTGGTCTTCGTTAAGAAGCTCGATGGCTCTCTTAGGCTTTGCATTGACTATCGCAAGCTTAATGAGTTGACCATCAGAAATCGTTATCCATTGCCACGGATAGACGATATGTTTGATCAGTTGAGCGGTGCAAAGGTCTTTTCACAGCTCGACCTTGCCACTGGATTTCATCATCTCCGAGTTGCGGAAGATAGCATTCCTCTTACCGCTTTCCGCACTCGTTATGGTTCTTTTGAGTGGTTGGTCATGCCATTCGGCTTGACGAACGCACCGGCTTTCTTCGTCGATCTCATGAATCGAGTATTCCGGGAATACATCGATAGATTCGTTCTGGTTTTCATCGACGATATTCTTATTTATTCTAGATCCGAGGCAGAGCATGCTCATCATTTGCGGATTGTCTTGGATACTCTTCGTCAGCATCAGCTTAAGGCCAAGCTCTCCAAGTGCCATTTTTGGGAGAGCAAGGTCAAGTTCTTGGGCCATATTGTATCATTTAAGGGTGTTTCTGTCGATCCTGCCAAGATCGAAGCTATTCAGAATTGGAAGCAGCCCGAGAACGTTCATGATATTCGCAGTTTCCATGGTCTGGCGGGTTATTACCGTCGGTTTGTCAAGGATTTCTCTCGAGTTGCACTTCCCCTTACGACGCTGACTCATAAGGGTGTTCGCTTTATTTGGTCTGATAAGTGTGAAGCTTCTTTTCAGCGATTGAAGGAACTTCTCACTCATGCTCCTATTCTTGTGGTTCCTGAGAGTAACCAGGATCTGGTTGTTTACACTGATGCTTGTGGTAGCGGGCTCGGTGCTGTGCTTATGCAGAAGGATCGGGTAGTTGCTTATGCTTCCAGGAAACTGCGTCTGAATGAGGTTCGCTATCCTACTCATGATCTTGAGTTAGCAGCTATCGTCTTTGCCTTGAAGACGTGGCGTCACTTTCTATTAGGCGAACGCTTCACTCTTTACACCGATCATAAGTCGCTGAAGTATCTATTCAGTCAGAGGGATCTCAATATGAGGCAGCAGCGATGGCTTGAGTTTCTCGCCTCATATGATTTAGATATTCAGTATACCCCTGGCAAGGGTAATCGTGTTGCAGATGCGCTCAGTCGCAAGCACTCGGCGGTAGTTTCTATGATGATTGCCGAGTGGGATGTTCTTGAGACTCTATCTTTATGTGATATTAGAGATCGAGTTCCACCTTCTGATTCTCCGGTCTTATTATTCAGCTTGGAAGCTCGTCCTGTCTTATTGGATCGCATTGCCCATGCCTAGCGGCAGAATCCAGACTTATTGCATCTTATTCACCTTCTCGAGTCGGGATCCAGTGATGAGACATTGCTGGATTATTCTCTTGATTATCATCGGTGTCTTCGTAGGAAGAACCGTATTGTTGTACCATCTGATTTATCACTTAGGCGTGACATTCTAGACGAGTGTCATCGCTCTAAGTACACTATTCATCCCAGTTCGAGTAAGATGTATGCCGATATGTGCCGGCTATATTATTGGGAAGGTTTGAAGAGAGATGTTGCAAGTTATGTAAGCCGTTGCATGACTTGTCAACAGATCAACGCCGAGCATCAGCGTCCATCTGGTCTTCTTCAGCCACTAGAGATTCCATTATGGAAATGGGATCAGATATCCATGGATTTTATTGACGGTCTGCCTCGATCGAGGTCAGGCCATACTTCTATCTGGGTTATTGTTGATCGCTTGACCAAATCGGCTCATTTCATTCCGATTAGGTCCACTCGGACTGCTCCTCAGCTTGCCAAGCTATATGTGAAGGAAGTCGTTCGACTTCATGGCATTCCTAGCTCTATCGTCTGTGGTCGAGACACTATCTTTACTAGTCACTTCTGGAAGTGCCTACAGTCAGTTTTCGGCACAAAGCTGAATCTCTCGACTGCTTATCATCCTCAGACCGACGGTCAGACGGAGAGGGTGAATCGTGTTTTGGAGGATCTTTTGCGCTGTTGTATTCTGGATTTCGGAGGTAGTTGGGAGGATCACTTACCGCTTGTAGAGTTCTCCTACAACAACAGCTATCAGTCTAGTATTGGCATGGCACCTTTCGAGGCTCTCTACGGAAGGCCATGTCGCTCTCCTGCTTGTTGGTTAGAATCTGGCGAGAAGCTTATTCTTGGTCCAGATTCAGTTCGGGAATCTTCTGAAAAGATTGTTCTTATCCGTCAGAGAATGAAAGAGGCACAGGACCGCCAGAAATCCTACGCGGACAACCGTAGGAAGCCACTTGAGTTCTCCATTGGCGATTCTGTCTTTATTCGGGTTTCTCCCATGAAGGGGGTTGTGCGTTTCAGCTCCACAGGGAAATTGGCTCCTCGCTATATTGGACCATTTCCTATTACGGAACGCATCGGCCCCGTTGCTTATCGTGTGGCTCTACCTGCTCACTTCTCTGGAATACACGACGTGTTCCATGTTTCCCAGCTTCGCAAGTGTGTCCGCAAACCTGATTCTATTATCGAGCCTCATATCGTACCTGATTTGGAGATCTCACCCGATCTATCTCTAGAACAGCAACCTTTTCGTGTGCTTGATTCGGAGGTCAGACGTCTTCGAAACAAAGAGGTTCCGCTTGTGAAGATTCAATGGTCGTCTAATCCTAAGGACTGCACTTGGGAGACCAGAGAATTTATCGAGCGTACTTATCCTGGTTTTCTTTCATCTTCCGGCACGGGTGAGCATCTATATTTTATCTTCTGTATTCCTTTTGTGGATTAGATGTTATAGACGACTTCTATAATTAAGGAATTGCGGGGACGCAATTTTCTTAAGGGGGGAGTCTGTAACAACCCTGAGATTGCAATTACCGAATAATGAATTAAAATTATGATTTTAAGTTAAAAAGGGAGCTAAACAAATTTTTGGGAATTTAAATTTGCAATTGGTTCGCAAATTAAAATATTTTTGGGTTGAAATGGGGAATTTTTTTTATGTGATTATAGGTTAATGGGCCAAATGAGCAATTATATGGTTTTATTTAAAACTAGGATGCTTCTTAGAATTTTGTTCACATGATAACCTTAGGAAAATAAACTAAGTCCTAATGGGTTTTAAAACCTCTTACCATGACCCATTAACCAACCCACTCCTATTTAATATCTCAAACCCCTCCCATAAACCCTAACCCTCCTCCTCTTCATAAATTCCTAAAACCTATATCTAAACAAAATTAATGGCCTCCATTTAGAAGCTCCATCTCCTTCTCTTCATAAATTAGTTTAATCCTAGAAGAAAAAGAAAAGAGAAGAAGAAAGGTAATGCAATCTCTTCTATTCTCTAATCCTCCTTCTTAATCCCCATTTATCTCTATCATCTTGTAGTAATCATTATTTTGTTTTCTTTGTTGATTTTGGGTCCTTGAAGCCTCTTGATCTTCGCTTTGGGGTTGAGGAGTTTGGCTTGCTTGATATTGTGCACTAAAACCATTTGATCCTTTGCTTAATTGAGGTAATTACTATGGATTAGTAATTATTGCTAGTTGTAATGCTAAGATTTGACCTTGGTTTCCTTTAATTTAGTGTAATAATCGTTATATGGTGATTAGTGATTGTTATTAGTGATTTTTTGATGCCAAAAAATTGAAAAAAAACACCCCCTAAACCATCAAAAACACAAAAAACAGCTTGCTGGAATGATTCAGGCTGAAAACAGCCTGAAACAGGGCCCTGGGCTGCACCCAGGCTGCTGCCTAGGTGCAGTGGGCTAGCCCAAAGGGGCTAGCCAGAAGGGGGCCAGCCCTTCGTGGGCTGGCCGCACCTCATACCCCCCAGCCCAGGTGGGCTGGGGGTCTGCACCAGCTCCCCAGCCCACCTGGGCTGGGGAGTAGTGGACGCGGGCCGCAGCCCGCGTCCCAGCCCCAGTCCAGGTGGGCTGGGGTCTGCACCAGCTCCCCAGCCCACCTGGGCTGGGGAGTAGTGAACGCGGTCCGCAGCCCGCGTCCCAGCCCCAGCCCAGGTGGGCTGGGGTCTGCACCAGCTCCCCAGCCCACCTGGGCTGGGGAGGGCTGGGGGTCTGCACCCCAGCCCAGGTGGGCTGGGGTCTGCACCAGCTCCCCAGCCCACCTGGGCTGGGGAGTAGTGGACGCGGGCCGCAGCCCGCGTCCCAGCCCCAGCCCAGGTGGGCTGGTGTCTGCACCAGCTCCCCAGCCCACCTGGGCGGGGGAGGGGTCTGAACTGCCTCCCCAGTCAGCCTGGGCTGGGGCAGGCTGACGCGAACCGGAGCCCGCGTCCAAAAAAAAAATATATAAATAAATACAATAAAGTTCAGTTTCCAGATTTTGATCTCCACTTCGCGATGCCGCCACGCTCGCATTGAAGCCGGAATTCGACATTTTTGGGCTCGTTGGAAAGGTGGAGTTTCAAACTCCATCTCTGCAAATTTGGACAACATTGGAGTTAGTTTGGTACTTCGATTTTCGTGCCAAAGTTAGACTCTGGTCGCTGTTGGAAAACAGTATGAATCTTTCTCTGGGTTCAACTTTGAGACGTCGCTGCCACTTCGTCTCAACTCGAAATCCAGAAATTCTTTTTGCATCTTAAAGTAGGGATGTTGGACTATATGCCTACCAGTTTTTATGTCATTTGGACACAGTTTACTGGTCCAAATAAATTGCAGAACTTGGGTTCGCAGCAGTTTTTGAATGGTTTCAAACACTTAAGAATATTTTTGATGATTTTCTGGTTTTCGTCGATTTCTTTGAGATTTGTCTCTGGATTTCGTACACGGCTTTATAAAAAGGATTTAAAAGGATTTTTCACTCCAAAATGGCTTTTGAAAAATTATTATATAATATTATTTTTAATTATTAAATTAATTACTCCATAATAGAAGACTTTTCAAAAGACCGTTTTAAAGTGATTTCAAAATCAATTATAAATCCGTTTCGCACCATTATTTTCTATAATAAAAATCACACACTCACTTTTTAGCACATCGAGCGAAGTGGAATGGTGCTTAAACGGTTAGGAAATCTCCGGCCTATGGAACCGTGTGTATTTTCTTTCCGGTTAATCCCCGACCTATTCGGTTGATCGTTTTGACCTTTGGGTCTAGTTTACCGATGATACGAGGTGGACTTTTTATTGTTTGGAGTGTGAGCTTGCTATTGGTTAGTAAACCGTTTAGTGCGAACGTAGGGTATGGGACTCATTGTTAACACTTTACGGGTTCCTCTCCAAGAAGTTAGTGACACATTAGCCTCTGGGCGGCCAGTTCTGGACCTCTGGGTCACCACGCCTCTGGGCAACCGTCTCTGGACACCTGCTCTATGGAGCAGTTTTTACGGCATGTGCCTCTGGGCCTTTATCCTTCTGGGAAGGATCTTGTCGTTTCGCGCGTTCCGCATCTGTGCGAGTGATCGATCACAACTCAACAGTACTTGGCAACAACGACTCTGGTCGGTGCACGTGCAATATTTGTATTATCTGATGATTTTTATATCCATTCGAGTATCGCCATTCGGTGTTGGTTCTATGGAACCATACGATGTAAGTGCGATTACCCTATGGATTCACAGTGTCTTTGGACACTGCATTTCTGTATTCGATTTCATTGACTTTTCAGTATATCCCTATTGCTCTTTGGAGCATCGATCTTTGCTTGGGCATTGATTACAGATTCTGGTCACTTTTGGGATTATTGCCTATGGGCAACTTTTTATAGTTTTGGCTACGCCGATGATATGAGGCGATTTTATTTATTCTACGCTTTGGTGTTGATTTTATCTTTGGAGATTTTTACTGTTGATTGATGATTAGGGATCGTCATTATATTCATGTAGTCCATATTACTCTTCTCTTTGGAGAAGTACTGTTTTATTTATGTACTGCACTATTATATATCTCAGTTATTACTGATTATTTAGCTAGCCTGACCCGAGTGTTTTCGCTCGGGTCAGACCGAGTTGTTTCAGGTTAGGTCTCTGGACTTAGCTTTCTGTGCTTCCGCTTGGACATTATCTGCTATGCTGATAGATAGCTCTTTCATTTGTCCACTATTCAGCTACTCTGTTATTTCAGACTCTTATGTACATATTTTTGACTCACATGTGTGAGCGGTGGCTTTGTACCCACCTTTTGATACTTGGATCTGTATTGACTATATATTGTACCTATGTTCTGTGACTGTTATGTGACTGTTCTGTGATGATGATGCTATCATTTAGTATTATGCTTGTTCTGAACCTATTTTCCTTAGCCATTGTAGTTTCGTTATAAATATCTATTGGATATGTCGAACCACTTGAGAAAAGAAAACCACCTATTCGACGTATTCAGTAGATAGTTATAGCTTGATTACATATGGTCGCTTCCATTATACTATATTCTCCATTCTAGTAGACGGTATTACTCCGTAATACTCTTTACTAGAGTGGGTCTCGGAGTGGGGCGTTACATCCATATAGAAATGTATCTCTGTCCTATGTTGTACAAAAACATCACACTGTACAAATAACATCACCTGTACAACTATCCTTTTATATGTATATACCTATACACCTTCTCCTTATTTATTAATTCTCCCTCTCAGTTCATTCATCAAACCAAGTAAAACTAAAGTAAACAAAATAAAATAAAAAAACTAAAACAAAACTTCAACAAAATACAACTGCATTTAAAACCAGAGATCAAGGGGGGTTTCATCTTGCATTTCTCAAGCTTATGCAAATTAAAGGCACTATTACTATTTCTGGAAGAAGAAGGTGAGTGACATCATTTTCAAAATCTTAAATTAAATATGGATTGCATGCTACTCCTTGAAACAATATTTTCATATGAATTTCAGGCATTATCTGTGTATATATGCAAGTGTGTGTATACTGTGTATTTCCTGTTGTGTTCCCAGCCTCAAATTTCATTCAAAAATTATGTTCTATAAATCTAGGTGCTAATAAATGCTTAAGTATATTTATATCTTATTGATTGATTTATGCCTGAACTAAATATGAAAATGTGTTTATATACTGTAAAATGATTGTTATAACATAGCCTTATGTTTAAAAAAAAAATCTGTTTAAAAAGAATCAACTTGTATGGGTTCTGGAAACATAAAACCAATGTGAAAAACTTAAATAAGTTAAAATTTAATTTTTAAAATTCGTGATTTCAGATATGTGAATCAACTGCTAAGACTAAAACTTGATTTTTGAAACAAGAATCTCTATTTTTAGTTAAGCATTGAAGGTGTAGTTTGGGTTTGATCAAATAAAGGGAATTCGTGAGTCCCTGGTAATTCACTGATTTGTTGGACTCGGGTTTTGGTCTAAAGATAGTTTGATGACCGTAGATTAAGGGAAAAATGTCAAGAAGAATTATCAAATCATTTTGGAGTAGAGCGACGTGGATTTGGGTCTGTAACCCTAGTTTTTACTGGGTAGAATATGTTGATTCGTTCTCTTCCCCTAATTGATCGAGTGCTATGGGGTTTCGAGAGAGGGTAGCTTGGTCGTAGACGAGTGCGTGGCTGGAATTTCAATGGTTCTGGTGGACGAGGTTGCGGAGGCGACGCGATTTTCAGGTTTGGGGGTGGCGTGCCTTGATGTTCCAGGTTTCGACCTGATGCTCATATTCAGTTCCAGGTTTTGAATCGAGAGCTCGATCTTGATTCGAGCTAGAGTGATGTCTTCTGGGGGTCGTGATCATCTCTGATGATGATGGGTGATATGAAGCAAGTGGAGGTGGTGGCCGGAGATGGCCAACATCACGGTGCATGTGCACGGGGCAGTTTAGTTTTCTGGTGAAGATGAGTGGAGCAGTGAATTCGTACTCGAGTGTTTACCCGAGTTGTTTCGTGAATTTCTCGAAGTAAAGGTGGTTTGGACTCGAAGTTTTTCAATGTCGCCTCGGGTTATTTTTTGTTTGTTACAGTTTTTTTTTGAGACCTGCTGCCCCGTTTTAAAAATTTAAATAAATGTAAAAGCTAGTTCAAATGAAAAGCAAAGTTTTAAAAAATAAGTTTAAATAAGGTTTTTAAACAAAGATTAAAATCAAGTTTAAATCAAAGTTAAAATATGGATTCAAGTTTTCTTGAATTAATATCTGGAATTTAAAATCAGTTTTAATTCTGAAAATGTTTTTAGCAAGTTTATATTAAATAGTTAAAAAAAGTAGATTTGTTTTCAAACAAATGTTTACACTTGAATTTTGATAAACTTATTTTTATAAAAGGGTTTTTGAATGAAAGTATATGATTTGTTTTTTAACTTGAATTTGCAAGTTAAATAATTAATAGCTTAATTTTAAAAAAACAAATTAAGTAATCTAATTTAAAACCTTTCTTATATAAGCTTCATATATAAGTAAACAATATACCTTACATTGTTTAAGAGTATTATAATTATATTCAAATTTGGTTAAAGTTTAAAATGATAAATCATTTTGAATCTTAAATTCAAAATGTAATTTTAATTTAAATTCAAAAGCGTAATGTTCTACACCTTAATATTAATTAAGTCATTAATAAAGAAATAAATTATCTTATAGATAATTAAGGTATTAAATGATATAATCATTAAGGTAATTAAAGAATGATTTATTTTATTTATAAATTAATAAATTAAATTAATTAGAAATGATTAATAATGAACCAATCTAAGATAATTTCTTAAGAAAGTGATTAAGAAATGTTATTGGTAAATGAAGATAATTAACTATGAATTATTAAGTAACAAAAATAAATGTGATAAATTTTGATAACAAATGAGATTTATTAATTGAATCAATTGTAAATTGTTAATTACTTAATGAAAGCAATTATGGGGTTAATTACTAATTGTAATTAAATTAGGATATTTTGATTAAATTAATGATAAAGATAAATTGGTAATTAATGATTTATTATTATGAGATGATTGCTTAATGGTAAGTAATTAAAGAGTAAATTTCTTGAAATAATTAATTAAGAAGTTAATTAATTATATAATTGGTTCAAAGGTCAATTTAATTAACATGATTGATTAAAGAATAATTTAATTAATTAAAGTGTTTGATAATTAATTTATATCAAATGATTTGGAATTAATAAATCAGAATTGGATAATAAATTCATAAGTAAATTAATTTACTTGGAAATAAATTAGGATTAAACGATTTATAAATCCTACTTATAAATGATTATAGAGTGTTTGCCTTACTTATGAATGATTGTATTGGATGAGTTGCCTTGAATTGATTGCCCTATCTGATCTGTGATATTTTGTTCTGTAGATTGAGCCGTGTATGATTATTCATTTATTTACATTTGTATATTATCTGTGAATCTGTGAATGAGCGATAAGCGTTATGTTTATATCGTTTATCAACTATATTTTTGTGATTTAATCTGTGATGATTGAATGATGTTGCACTATTGTGTTAAACCCCTGGACCACACATATACACACACAAATATGGATTTCACGAGGAAATCGATTAAGTCACAGATTTTGAAATGATTTATAAAATTGAATATTTGAATTCAAATGTTTTGTAAATGGATTGGGTTTAAAGTGAAAAGCAATTGAAATGGAATTTCAAAGATGAAATTTATTTTGAATAATTTGATTGAGTTTTGGAATTTAAATATTTTGATTTAGACTTGAATTCAATATTTGAAATTGAATTCTATAATTTGAAAACTAGGGATTAACGATATTATACTAGTTATATATGAGTTAAACCATTTTTAAAGTATTATTTTTGGGAATTTGAATTAACCCAAAGATTGTAACTTGTATAAATGAAATCGGGTTTTTTTTCGAAATAAGACTGTTGTTTCTAAATGGTAAAAAGCTTTCATAGGAGAAACGAATTTCAACTTTTATAAAAGAGATTTCAAGTTTAAACTGAAATAGTTTACCAAGTTATTGATGAATATTTGGAAATGAATTTTGAAAGTGAACATTTGGGAACGGTTTAAAAGCTATAAGATAAATCTTTAGTTTAAAGATTTTAAACGAGTTAATCCAAATGAAATAGAAATTGTTTTGAAATCCATAAATGAAATTTTGGGAAAAAAGATCTTTTGTTTAAAAGATTTGAAATGGTATTTGGTTTAAACCATTTGAAAGAAAGTTTTGAATTATTAAGTTGTGACTTAATTGAAATCCCATATCCATATGTTTTAAATGTTGCGCTCACTATTCGGGTTAGCCGGGATAGGACCTTTGGGTCGTATAACCCATTCCGAATATGTGATACGTCGCTATGGATAGCATTTGAAGACCGGTGGTGAAGACCGGGTATTTGCGAGAGCGATAGGATGACCTATCGATTGTCTCTGCACTGAGTCGCGCCGGTATAGAGACTCCCTAAGTGATGGGAAATCCGATTGGGATTGTGAATACCCGGATTGCAAGGACTTCTTTGGAAGTGCCTTCGGTTCTGTTCGAACCCAGAGCAGACTTGTATGGATTGTTATGTCTGACATTACAATTTGAGATATAAAGCTGATTTCTTTCAAATATATTTCTGTTGGTGGCGGAGAATTTATTCTCTTAGCTTAACACCCTTCTCTGAGACGTACGAGCTCAGAGGTTATGTAGTTGAAGGTTATCAGCGATATATTCCCATCTTGGTAATGTGGCATGCTGAGTGTTGCTGTGAAATGATCATTGTTTGATCATTTGTGATATGATCATTTGTTTGATCATTTATCTTTGTGATCACTATTTTGATCATTTGTTGACCCAAAGCATGGCTTTGTACCAAAGCGTGGCTTTGTGGACGAGACTTCGTCGAGCCTCACAAACCGGTAATGGTCGAAACAGGAATTGTGCGGCAAGGTTTTCAGGGATAGCTTCCCTAGGGTAGGACCATTCCTTCTGGAAAGGGGTAGTATCATGGTATGGAGCCCAGATACTTACTCATGTGGATACACTATATCTATTACTGTGTGGTGTTGTTGGAATCGAGGCCTCGTATAAAGGTCCCAAAGGACCGGGGGTGGTATATCTGAGGTTTCTTACTCCCTGGGAAAGGGGTAGCCGGCCTTGTTTGGCAGAGATCCATTTGGGATGCTCGGGGACGTCCTTCCAGAGGCGTTCCATTTCGGGGTTTGGGAAGTTCCTTTGCCCGACCATTTGTTGGAAATCCATTCTTCAAATGCGTACCTTGTACGGTTTTAGTTGTATTACCTGCCATCTACTTATGGTGGCGCCCCACTGTTTGGGTGGTAGCTATAGTAGGCATAGTTCGAAATGTCTATGTTGGCTAAGATTTATATCTTTACTTTCGAAATGATTTTTTTTACTACACTATGCACTAGTAATAATATCAAATGTTTCTTTTTAATGCGTATCAAGCATCTTTGACTATCATAAGGAGAAATCTCCTCCGATTCTGCGTTTGCATTGTGTGTGTGTGCGGGAGGCCTTATGGTAGTCTCATTTTCTAAAAAACATTGCGAATTGATTTTAAAATATTTCGTTGCTTGTTTTTGAAGATAAAACTGTTTTTGTTGCTCACACCAGTCCCATGACTGATCCGGAGTTTATTGTTTCTTTCCTAAACTCTGGATGCTCAAAATTTTCTACACGAGCAGTCTAGAGTTGGGTTTTTCAGATAGTCAGGTTTAGTAGGTTATCTGTAGCTAGTTCAGTCTTTGGATGTGGACGAGACTTGCTTGTCTTGGTGAATCATGATGTTGGATCGAGCTGCTGTTGTTGGAGTTCTCTTTTGAAGACTATCTTAGAGTTATATTGTTCCGCTGCTATTTTATTGTATCATATCTCTGATGTATATTGATATTCATTGTATCACTCTGTTGTATCAGATATTGTATATCAATGTATTATTCTTTTATTCCGCTGTGTTGTTTACTTAATGTTGTTATAAGCTCCGGCGAATCGGATTTGAACGGTCGAATCTACGGCATTCGAATACGATATGAAGTATGGATGTCGATTTTCGAGCGCGAAAATTCCAAAACGTCACAGGTTGTATCTTCAACATAGATTCTTGCAGATTTGATACAATGATCCTATAGACCTCCAATGGCAATATATCTTTGAATTCTTTGAGGAATTGGATGAAATCAGAGAGAGAATGATGTGAATTAAAGTACAACTCTCTGATATTGTGTGGCTTGCAAATCAGTGAAGAATTGGAGTGAAATAGATTCGATTTGCAAGGAGATCTAAAGAGTATGCAATGGATTTCTGTTGCAAATGTTTGGAGAAGAAGGAGTAAGAGAAAATGAGAATTCTTGATGTGAAAATTCGTTTTCAGAGGCCTTTATATAGTGGTTGAAAAGACGTGTCTTTTGGTGAAGAGGTAGAGGGAATTGTCTCGTCATTTAAAATTTAAAATTCTAAAAACTGCTAGTATGTCGACATGCCCAAGTACCCCATGTCGACATGGGCGTGTTGCAAAATGAACAGCAACACTAATAAGTGTTGCAAATTTTCAGCATTTCAAATTACCTTATGTTTGTTGATTTTTGTGATTTGGCTGAGTTCAATAGTTGATGATCTTCAAGTATAATTGCCATGAGATCTTTAACAAGATATTCTAAGGTTCAACCAACTCCTCATCACTTCAAACACCTTTATGCTTCAGAATTCTTCTCTAATTGGGTTTTGTTCTTCAATTGCTCTAATCAACCTTCTTCTATAATTCATTTGCTTCCATTGTATTCTTGTTTATCTCTGTAATTATCTCCATAATATATCTGATATGACTGCATAACTCAAAGATACATTAGTAGTAATATTTATATGGTTGTTGTCACCAAAATCAATACCTAGGGTATTAACAATCTCCCCCTTTATGATGATGACAACCATATAAATATTTGAGAGATAAAATATAACACTTTTATATTCGACTCCTCCTAACTCTAAGCACTCCTCCTATCATTTTTCCTAGTACATTTATACCTTTTCTCCCCCTTTTTCATCAACAAAAAGGGCGAAAAAGAGTCACTTAAATCACTGCTAGACAATATGTAGAGTTTGTATATAGAGATAAATGCTTATAAATAAAACGCTTGAGGGGAAACCAAATCAATTCAAAACATGAAATAAACTTATCAAATAATAAGATGAGTTTTAGAGTTACCGACTTTTCTGATGCCAATAACATAGCCTTTTCGTATTTATCCAATGTACAATAGATTTCTTGTCATACGCTTTGAGCATCTGCTATCTAATATACATTGTTTGGTACCTGAAAAATTATAAAATATGCACACTGTTACCCTTTTTATTCTGGGTCCATGGGGTTAAAGTTTTGGGATGCCAAACCCATGAAGAGTTTGAATGTCCTTTCAAAATACAATCATTAGATGAATGAACCTTATTAATAAAATTAGCAATATATTTTTCTTTTTCAATATCATCCACCCTTTTTGGAATCCATAAATTAATGAATCTGTTTAGAGGTTTTAAATTTAATTTCCTAGGTTTTGGTTTGAACTTGGTAGCCTTAACAAACTTAGTATTTTGAATACTATTTTTCATTAATTTAGCCTTAGGGGTGTATCCAAGTCCATGTTTATTCCTAGTGTGTTTAGATGTAGATAATAATTTTTCTAGATTATCCTTCCCTTTGTTAAATTTATCAACATCAGTTTTCATTTTGTCAAAATCCTTATTACGGTTAAGAATAACATTGTCTAGAGATGTTATTTTATCATTCAGATTAGTGATCTGTGACTTCATTGAAAGATTTTTTGATTTTAAGGATTCATTTTCACTTTTTAGTTTTTCAAAACTTCCAAGTGTCAAATCCTTTTCATCATTATACCTATTAAGTCTTCCAATTTCATCTTTTAGATATTGTTTTTCTTTAGTTAACCTTCATTAGATATTTTTAATCTATCTATCTCTGCGAAACTATTGTTGTCCTCTTTTCTAAGTATTTTATATCCTTGATTCATATCATTCAAAACATTAGTAATTTCTTTATTAAAATTCCATACCTGGTCATCCTTTGCCATGAAGCACATGTTGGCGTTTTCTGTTTCTGAATCACTATCACTTGATGATGTATTTGAATCATCCCATTTTGCATTGAGTGCCTATTTCCTCTCCTTATTGAAAGTGTTTGACTTTGATTTCTTCAGTTTGGGACAGTCTCTTTTTAAATGACCCGGTTTATAACATTTGAAACACTTAACAACATTTTCATTTCTAGAATTATTGTTGTTGGTTTTTCAAAGTTTGTTTCTTATCCAATACTTCAAGAATTTCTTGAACTTCTTGGTCATAAACTCGATATCACCATCAATAGCATCATCATCTGGTTCATCTTTGTCGATCATAGCATTGAGTGCTAGTGATTTCTTCTCATTTGCCTGATTCTCTTTTCTAATCTGCAACTTTACTTCATAAGACATTAGGTTACCAATTAAATCTTCTATTTTCATGGTACTAATATCATTGGCCTCTTCAATTGCCAGAGTATTTTGATCCCATTCACTAGGAAGTGAATTCAAGATCTTTCTGACTTGGTCTTCTTCAGTAATTTTCTTTCCCAATGATATTAAGGCATGTACTATATCTTGAAATCTAGAATACATATCAGAAATAGACTCATTGGTTTCATTTGAAAAAGTTGAAATTGGTTAGTTAGCATATATATCTTTGTTTGTTTTACTTTATTGGTGCCTTCATGTGTGACTTGCAGTATTTTCCAAATTTCATATGCAGAATTACAAATAGACACTCGATTAAATTCATTTCTATTTAAGAAGCAAAATAAAATGTTCATGGCCTTAGAGTTACTAAGTGCTTGTGTCTTTTGGTCTAGTGTCCATTTTGAATATTCAGTTTGAGGCTCTATATACTCTATTTGGGTAATGTTCCAAATATCCAAACTATTAGATTGCAAATAACATTTCATCCTACAAGCCCAATATGCATAACTACTGCCATCAAATAGTGGGGGTCTAGTGGTAGATTGCCCTTCTACAAAAGTGTTAAAAGATATGTTACTAGTGTTGTTAGCCATTTATACTTTTAGAAAACCAAGTTATGAATTTTTGAAAACCAATGCTCTGATACCAAATGTTGGAAAACTGGGGTGATTATAACACAACGTTGGATCTTAAGGCTATTCAGACACTAAAAGTAGTGAATTTTGTATTAACTAATGACTTATGAATATAAAACTATATTTACTCAAATTGCAAACAGAAAGAAGTAATCAAAGAATAAGTAAGTAATAAAGTAAAATGCAGTAAAGTAAATATCACCCGGATTTTTATACTGGTTCGGATTAACCAATTCTACATCCAGTCCTGCACTCTATCGTGCAGAATTCCACTATAATCGCTTGCTTTCCACGGGTGGCAAGAACACCTTTACAATCTTGGTTTCGCGGGCTACAAGACACACCCTCTTGATTTTACAGGCTACAAGAACACCTTCTCCTTATCACCAACAACAAACTATGACAAGTGGTTGTATCTTCAATACAGATTCTTACAGATTCGATACAATGATCCTATAGACCTCCAATGACAATATATCTTTGAATTCTTTGAGGAATATGATGAAATCAGAGAGAGAATGATGTGAATTAAAGTACAATTCTTATATTATGTGGCTTGCAAATCAGTGAAGAATTGGAGTGAAATAGATTCGTTTTGCAAGGAGATCTAAAGAGTATCCAATGGATTTCTTTTGCAAAAGTTTGGAGAAGAAGGAGTAAGAGAAAATGAGAATTCTTGATGTGAAAATTCGTTTTCGAAGGCCTTTATATAGTGGTTGAAGAGACGTGTCTTTTGGTGAAGAGGTGGAGGGAAATGTCTCTTCATTTAAATTTTGAAATTCTGAAAACTGCTAGTATGTCGACATGCCCAAGTACCCCATGTCGACATGGGTGTGTTGCAAAATGAACAGCAACACTAATAGTATTGCAAATTTTCAGCATTTCAAATTACCTTATATTTGTGGATTTTTGTGATTCGGTTGAGGTCAATGGTTGATGATATTCAAGTATAATTGCCATGAGATCTTTAATAAGATATTCTAAGGTTCAACCAACTCCTCATCACTTCAAACACCTTTATGCTTCAGCATTCTTCTCTACTTGGGTTTTGTTCTTCAATTGCTCTGATCAACCTTCTTCTATAATTCGTTTGCTTCCACTGTATTCTTGTTTATCTCTGTAAATGTCTCCATAATATATCTGATATGACTGCATAACCCGAAGATACATTAGTAGTAATATTTGTATGGTTGCTGTCATCAAAATCAATACCTAGGGTGTTAACACCATTGACCATACCGATGGGAAATCGAAAAGAGTTAACAAAGTCTTGGAGGATTTGTTATGAGTTTGTATGTTAGATTTTGAGGGATCTTGGGAAGACCATTTACACTTAGTCGAGTTTTCATATAACAACAGTTTCAGACTAGTATAGGGATGACACTGTTTGAAGCTTTGTATGGAAGGCAATGCAAATCTCCTATTTGTTGGTTAGAGATTGGTGATAGGTTAGTTCTTAGTCCTGATCTAGTTAGAGAAGCTGTAGAGAAGATTGAGCTGATTCGATCTAGAATAAAGGAAGCGCAGTCGAGGCAGAAGAGCTATGCAGATAGAAAATGGAAAAACTTAGAGTTCTCTATTGGAGATCATGTTTTCATTCAGCTATCACCGAGGAAAGGTGTAATTCGATTTGGAAAATCGAGAAAGTTGGCACCAAGATTCTTTGGACCATTTCCTATAGTAGAGGGAATCGAGACACTCGCATATATAGTAGAGTTACCGAATAGTTTGACAGGAGTCCACGATGGTTCTCATGTTTCTCATCTAAGGAAATGTATTCGAGATCCAGAGGCTACTATAGCACCGACTTGTTAGAAGACTTAGTAGAGAGCCGAACTTGACTATAGTTAGAAACCCAGTTCGTATAGTCACGAGAGATGAGAAGAGGTTGAGGAACATGGTAGTCAGATTAGTTAAAGTCCAACGGAGTGATGATCAGAGAGATTATACTTAGGAGACTGAGAGCAGGATTAGAGACGCTTATCCTTATTTGTTTGATGGTATGCTTTACCTTTTTGATTGATTTGTTGTGTATCTTATCGTAATTTCGAGGACAAAATTCTTTAAGGAGGAGAGCCTGTAACAACCCTAACTTTTAGTAACATTATTTAGGATATTCAATTGGTTAAATTAAACAAAATAATGTAATGATTAGGGGATTGAGATTTGTGTAAACTAAGGGGTAGCCCTGCCTTGTTAATAAATAAACTAAATAAAATGAATTAGAGTGAAATAAGAAAGACAAGTAGATAAGGGGTAAAATAGGAAAAGACACATTCTAGTACCCTAAACCTTCATGTATCTTCATTTCTAAGTTCATTTGAAAGGATTAAACATAAGAGGCTGGGCACTATTAGCGAAGAACAAAAGGAATAAAAGCCAAAGGAAGAAGCTTAATCAACTTAAATCAAGATCAAATCACAACTTCTTAATCTCAAAGCTAAGGGGAATAATAACTACATCTCGTATTTTTTTTTATTGATTTTTGTTTCAAGTTGAATCCAAACTATTTTTCAAAGTATTTGCCATGTTTTGATTGTTGAAATGATTACATGTGCTTGTTGATGATTTATGATAATTCATATAGATTTTATGATATGTTTTAATGTGAAACCCTATTAAATGACATCCAAATGCCTTGCGGTTTTAGAATAAGATCAGAAATGATATTTTAGAGATGAGTTTCAATTTTCATAATTTTCCGAATTAAGGTGGATTTATTAGGAATTTTTAGTGAAGAAAATGATTATTTGGGTTTAAAATTATTTATGGCTAAATAATATACGTTTTGCGTCCAAAATTTATATGTGTTGGAAAACATATTGAAAATGATTTATATAAATTTTTATGGATTTTTCCTAAGTGTTTTAATATATATATATATATATAATTATTTAAGGTATGAGACTTAAATGTTTCATATATTTATAAAAGGAGAAGGGGTATTTTGTAAATAAATTAAATTGTTTATTTCTAAAAATTTTACAGAATTTTTAGAAAAGAAAATTTGCAACCAATAATATTTTGACAAACATGGTAGGTTAGTTAAAATGATTATTTTAAAAAGCTAAAAATCAGATTTTACATACTTCTTACATGTTTCACCTCTTTCGGCACCTAGTTCTGACTGGGTACTTTCGCCTCAATCACAATCAAAACCATTGCATATAGTATCAATGATTTGGTACATAGTGAATTGGATATAGGCGGAAGGTATCGGGTCGAAATAAGAGGTTCTGATGGGGTCAAAGCGCTATTATGCTTTCAAATGGAAATGCACCTGCTTTGCTTTTGAAAGGAATGCTTTCGTCTTGGTTGGCTTCTGACTAGGTCAAATTGATTTAAAGAACGGTCTCGAATGAGATTGTGGCTTTTTTAGTAAATGCTTTCGAAGGGGTCGAAACCCCTTGCTGCCGCTTTCTGCTGTTTGAAGCAAATAGTTTCGAAAGGGTAACTTTTTTTTTAAACCTGGCCACTTTTCCAATGCTTTCGAAGGGTTGGTTTCGACACCATCCACTTCATTACTTTCGAATCCACTTCATTACTTGGGAATTACTTTCGAAAGAGTGCTTTCAACTCAGTTATTGTATGATCCTTTTATTCTGTTGAAGGTACAACCCAAAGGTTCCGAAGGAGAAAGTTTTAAACAGTTACGAAAGGTTTCCACATGTTTTACTTGAATCCAATTGCTTTTGCAAGGTTTGATGTTTATAAAAGATTTTAGTGGTTTCGAAAGGTTTATGATAAAGGTTTCGAACGAATGGTTCTCCAATGGTTCGAAAGATTTTAAGTGGAAAATTTTCAATGATTTTAAAAGGCGATGTTTAAGTGTTTTAAAGATAGGATGTCTAAGGTTTTAAAGCTTTTGAAAGGGATGGTTTCAATGTTTTCGAAAGGTGATTATGAATGGTTTCAAAAGGAATGTATGACCTTACGGCCTAGGTTTACTTGGTTTCGAAAGGGGTACTTTCAATCTGAAAGTGGTACTTTCAACAATTTAAACGTTTTCATCGATAAAGATTTGTGTAAATATATATTTATGTAAATATATATATGTGTGTGTGTAACATGAAAATGTGATTTGAGTAAAGAATGGTGTAGTTTCCTTGTTTAAAGTATGATTTAAATGTTTAAATCAGTTTTAGAGAAAAGGTTTTTCAAGGAAAATTTTAAGGGAAGATTACCCTAAGTGAAATGACTCAGATATTAGAATACTAGATGTAACTGGTATGGGGTCGCACCCTATATTTTAGCTAGTAGCTCCTAGCTAATAGAGGTCCAAAATTCCAGTTGTAGGGCTTTGTCACAGGTGAGACTAAATTTATGTTAAACAAAGAAAGGTATATATAGACGAGAGATAGGTTATTGTTGAGCCCGCAAAACCATTAGGATCAGTTGACCCTGAGAGAAAGTAAGTGAGGGATAGACCATTCGGAAGAGGAGTATCTAACATAAGTTAGATTATTTATTTATTTTGTCTGGTATGTTCGAGTCAGCCAAATGTTAGTACTTAGCCAAACAAAATCATAATGTTCGGACAGATATACCATTTGTTACCTGATTTGTATGTATACATCATATTGCTTTATTGTTTTAACCAGTTTTGGTTGCAGAATTGTGATTTGCAAAAGATATGTTTAAAAGAATATTAGTGAAGGAAAATCCGTTCCGCTAAGCAACGTGTTCTCACTTAATATCAAATAACGGAGATGTATAGTATTATTCACACTAGACTTTATGTCTGGCTCGAAGTGTATGTTTTCCCCCTAAACTCTTGGGTGCTCAAAATTGATTTGAGTAGGCCGAGGTTAGAGGATTTATAGGTTTTGGTAGGTCGGCTAATAATTTATGAGAAGATAGATACTATTGCCACCTTTAGCCGGTGACACGACAACCAAACGAAATCGTTTCATATATACATGCATGCATACACTTACACATACATTAATTCATATCATTTGAAGTTACAAATATTATTTTAACATTTGGATAGATGATCCAACAATTTTGACTCAATAATCCAACAATTTTAAACCAATTTGTATAGTAATAACTTAAAGAGCTATAATAACACTTTACTAGAGTAGGATTGTACACATACTGATGTGCATGCTAGAACATTTCACAATAATTTATGCCATTCAGAAGAGGGAAAAACTAATGAATTCTTTATCGAAAAATTATTATGATAGATGACTGGATAAGTCACAAGAAGAGAAAACTCAAAAGTATAAGGAACATAAGAAAGCAATTTTTGTCCGTAATAAGAAAAGGAAAATATAATGAAATACATGAAAGGACTGTTTAAATATGACGCTCTACTTCATACAGTACCATGCAAGTGCGTACATACACATTTGGTCCGATGTTTATGTTTAAACAGAGATAGACAAGTTTTTCACAATTCCTAATGAGGTCAATTCACCACCTCAGCTCACATGTACCATCGTCACTATGTACACAAACACACATATCACTTACTTATTTTTTTTGTTTTGTTTTCAGGTACAAAAATACAACCTCTAACAAGGCAAAAACTAAGAGGAAATTGACGTTACAATTAATGCATCAAAATACATGCAACTATGGTTGATCAATTAGATCACGTACTCGATTTTTTTAAAAACTCAGTAAAATATTATACCGTAAAATAATGGTATTCAACCTATATTTCAATTATGAGGATAAAGATCAAATACTTGTTCAGTATTAACTGGCATCTTAAGTGATAAAATACATGACAAAGCCCGCCTTTTTAGGTTATATCTTTTGTGTTTAGGAAAGATGATTTTTTAAAAAGAAGATTTTTTTTCACTGTTAATTGTAAAGCAAATCCAATAGGTTATAGTTAAATGATTTGAGAAAGCATATGGCACACATACATCTCTTTGCCCTTAACCAAGACGTGTGTTTTTCTGTTTAAAGTTGGTTTTTGACAATTAAACTTGACAAGGGGATGCGTGGTAAAAATGAAGGTTAGCCATGACATTTCAACTAAGAATCCATTAGATTTACACTATTAATGATAATAAATGTTAACCTGATATATGTATGTGTGCACGCGCATGCACACAGAAAGAGAGATATCTTTTCTAAAATAATACAAACTGATTTATGTTTTACGAGCGTAACGGCACGCGCTTCACGCGTGAATTGTTGTTTTATAAATATTGTGTATTTTACATATGCAAGGAAAAATAATTTGCACAAATATTGCTTGATTTATAAAATTATCACTCCAAGAAAAAGAAGTAGAAAGCCTAAACTGTATAAACAGATTCGAAAGTAATGCTTATAAAATTTATTCAACTATTTTTTCTTTTGGTCGACATAAGTACATCTCTATAAACAACATTTTTAGTATAAGTTCCCGATTTTCTATGGACATTGCCATTTTTTATCAAAACTTTCATGTTATACATTGAAACTCCTCTTGATAACGCAACATAACGCTGACCGAATACATGTTGAGGCAAGTAAATTCCTATATATGAAACTGTTTGTCCTTGTGCTTTGTTGATAGTGGGGGCAAAACTCAATCTTATAGGAAATTATTTGCACAATAATGTGAAAGACAAATGGATATCTTCAGAAAGATTCATATGTGTTTTTGGTAAGAAAACTTGATCTTCTGTAAATTGTCCAATGACAATCTCTGCATCTATAAAGTTTATGTAAAATTCACAACATATTAATCTCATTGGATCAAGATTTCGGAGTAGCATGATTGGTGCTCCTTTCTTTTAGACCAACTTATGTGAAGGCAAACCACCTGGAGCTATTGAATTAAGGTATTCGAGTTGGTATAGGTTTCTTGTATCGTCTTTGACAAAATAAAATGAGTAGTACGTATGTAAATCTCCAGAAAATAGATCAATAACTTGGTTATTCAACTTATCGACGCATTCATTTAGAGGGGTAATTAAAGCCCACAATATATTCCTTTTGGAATGCATTTTCATATAATGCAAGAAAAATTATATTTATAAGAGTAGTTATTGAACATTCATCTTTCTATGGTATTAACATTTCATCCGGAATTTGAATCAAGTCGTCGACTATGTGGGGTTCATTACCATCACCAACACGTAATAGAAAATTCGAATAGAAAGAATCATTTTCTGCTCTCATATTTTGAGTAAGTTGGATGACTTTTACATGATTCCATAGTGGCGATTTAACAATGCATGCATCAATTGTTTCCGCTATTGTACCATGTGGTACAATGGGTAAGACTTGTCAAAAATCCCCTCCAATAATAAGAATTTTACCTCTGGATGACAAGTTATTCCCTATAATATCCTTTATGGATCAATCCAATGCTTTGAAAGTATATCTATGAGGCATAGTTGCTGCATCCCAAATAAGAACGGATGCTTGACGCAAAAATCTGCTAATTCTGATTCTTTAAATATCGTGCACATTGATTCAAATGTTGTATTAATTGGAATTTTGAATCTCGAATGCGCCGTTCGACCGCTTGGTAGAATAGTCGCAGCAATCCTGGATGTGGCTTTTGCAAGTGCAGTCAAACCTTCTTGTCGAAGTGTTGCAAGTATTTTCGATAGAGAAACATCTTTTCTGTTCCACCAGGACCATCAATAAAATAAATCCTGCTTTCTTTATTATTAACAGCATTCATAATTGCAGTATATTCATGCAATTGGAATTCATTCAACTTGCTGGTAAAAGCTAAATCCTCTTTTGGTGTTATAATAGAATACTGCTCACTTATTAATCTCGAGGTTAATGAATGATCATCTATGTCATCTCTAATTGTTTGAAGGTTGTAATTAGAAACTTTTTTATAATGGTTCATTAACAAAATACTAAGATATTTTAAAAGACGATTTTCAAGTATAACTCGACTTGTTACACTTGAACCCGAATAATCTTCTATCATATAGCAGAAAAATTCATCTCATAATTTTCTAATACCGGTTGGTGTGTAAATCAAGATTGTAGTGAATAGTCTTCTCAAAGATGATGGAATTCATGTGGCTGATGCTTCCTGCAAACGTGCTTTGATCTTCCTCCAACAGTCCTATATTCTCCACTGTTTTTTGAAATGTTGGATATTTAATACCATCGACTGTGAGAAGATAGTCAAATGAGGTTGGTTCTTTCACATGATTTAAAATAATTATCAAGTAGTAACCTTCTCCTTCTGATGGTGAAATGCTATATATCCGTCCTATGACTTTTTTTATGATGTCCTACGTCTTTATTTTTTTATATTTGTTTCCTACCTGTATTTCTCTAGAAATTCACGATATAAAAATTGTCTTGCTTTGGGATCTTGCGAGTTTGTGTCAAAGAACTCAATTAGCATCGATGTAGAGAGGCTTTCATCTAAAAAGTTATCCCACACTATTTGATTAGAATGATACGTGACTTGTTGCCTATTTGGTAAGCGTATTTGTAATCGTTGAATGGAAGGATAAATTGTAAGCAGTGAAAATTCAAAAATTATCCAAAAGGCCTCTTGAGGGCATATCCATCTTGCACCAATAAACTTTTGAATTTCATCATACTCACTTCCTGGACGAACTTCAACTGTCACATGATCGGGACCTTTGTAGACATACTTGTATAGGTATCTGACAGATTTGATACTACTACAAACTTCGACATTAATATGAAAATCATATTTTTTCAACAACCATGGATTATATTGGACAACCCAACGATTATCGACAACAAAATCATTGTCATTGTCTAATGCAATGCTTCTTCCATTATCTTACCTCCGATAGATGGGATATGGATCATTGCCTTGTAGAGTAGTTGGAGAAAATTGTTTTGAATAATTCTTTTTTCATTTTCCATCTTTCATACATGGTGAACTTGGTCGATGTCTTCCGCATGATCCATGAAGCATCCATTTAACAACAGTACTATATAGTTCTGGTTCTTCATCACAGTCCGGAAGCTCTTACAATAGCATCATAATCATTCGGGCTATGAAGTTTATCTTGCCCATATAATATGATAGGAATACGAGCATGAGGACGTCCTCCTTTTTGAAATTCTATAACATGCACATGTGCTGCAACTAATCCGAGAACTTGTTTTCTATGAATATCATCCTTCAACTGCTCATATTTTGCAGAAATATTCTTGTCGTAAGATCTATACGATCTTGAGCTGATTGTCCATATAGTAGTTCAGATGTGATTTCATCCCATGAAGGATTACATGTCATTATAATGAAAAGGTCAGACTTTCCACACTTCTGCACCAAAGCCATATCATCTTGGTAACGTTGGTATTTGTTGCGCGGGCTTCCATTAAATGAAGCGGGTAATATTGTTCTTCTTCCGATGTTTCTTATATTTAATTTTCAAATCATTTTTAGAATGTTGATGATATTATGTATATATATATATATACGTATATGTATGTATGTATATATGTATATAACATATTGTACATATTAATTTTATTGAGCAATGTAAATAAATTCATACACCTGCATTGTTCTCTCCAGTATTCAACGCATCATGTAGACCCACAAACAATTCCGATCTTATGTGATGTTATTTTTCGTGAAACCATCTCATTCTACTACTTTCAATTCTTACGTAATTATCCACAATATATAAACGTCCATCGAGCAGTAAAAGAGATGTACTTTCTTGTCGAATCTATAATATAAGATTCATTAATTATACAAGTATTTTACTAAGTGAAATAAAAGTTGAGCAATATATTTGGTTAATAGTAAGATTATAAAATATATAAAGTAATCAATGATATATGTTCGTACATGTAAGAGATATGCATAATACTTTTGGCATGTAACAAGGGTACCATTCTCATTACGACTATTTAGGTCCCAACCATTATTTCCTTAAGGTAGTAGAAGAGGATACTGTAAAGGATCATAACAACCACGCGTCTCCGGTACTCTCATAAGCTATCCTGATACAGTTTGTACAATGACATCCCTACCATTTATGATACTTTTCTCATCACCTACCACTATTCCTACAACTTGTGAAGATGTCGGAAGTGCATATTGTCGTTGTAATGGTTGTTCCTTGATTATAAATCTACAGTCATGAATGTTAGGAAGCTGTGAAACTTGACAAAAATTTGTGCAAAATTATTATTTTCATCTAATATATGTTGTATCTTTTCTAGTATTCTTCTATCCAACTCTTCATTTTCCGCCATACGATTTTCAATTTCATGGTCATACCCCTAGGCCGATCACATCCCCAGGACGATCACATCTACCAGCGTCCCCGCCGCCTTTTTCGGCCAATATATGTTGTATCTAATATTTGTTGTCGATCATATCCCCAGGTTGAGGCGCCTCTAATGGTGGCCATGCGGTCCCCTGCGACCTCCTCCATCTACCAGCATCCCCGCCCCCTTTTTCGGCAAACACGGCGATCCCTGACCATTCCAAGGTGAATGAAGGCCACTAATCGACTTGTCTCGACACTCTCTACAAGACATGCCATATTGTGGACCCACATACAATTCCAATCTTATGTGATGTTATTTTTCGTGAAACCATCTCATTCTACTACTTTCATTTTTTACATAATTATCCACAATATATAAATGTCCACCGAGCAGTAAAAGAGATGTACTTTCTTGTCGAATCTATAATTATAAGATTCATTAATTATATAAGTATTTACTAAGAGAAATAAAAGTTGAGCAATATATTTGGTTAATAGTAAGATTATGAAATATATAAAGTAATAAATGATATGTGTTCGTACCTGCAAGAGATATGCATAGTACTTTCGGCATGTAACAAGGGTACCATTCTCATTACGACTATTTAGGTCCCAACCATTATTTCCGTAAGGTAGTAGAAGAGGATACTGTAAAGGATCATAACAACCATGTGTCTCCGGTACTCTCATAAGCTTTCCTGATACATTTTTTACAATGATATTCCTACCATTTATGATACTTTTCTCACCACCTACCACTATTCCTGCAACTTGTGAAGCTGTCGAAAGTGTATATTGTCGTTGCAATGGTTGTTCCTTGATTATAAATCTACAGTCATGAATGTTAGGAAGTTGTGAAACTTGACAAAAATTTTGTGCAAAATTATTATTTTCATCTAATATATGTTGTATTTTTTTCTACTATTATTCTATCCAACTCTTCATTTTCCGCCATACGATTTTCAATTTCATGGTTACATCCCTAGGCCGATCACGTCCCCAGGCCGATCACATCTACCAGCATCCCCGCCCTTTTTTTTTCCAATATATGTTGTATCTAATATTTGCTGTCAATCACATCCCCAGGCTGAGGCACCTCCAATGGTGGCCGCGCGGTCCCCTGCGACCTCCTCCATCTACCAGCGTCCCTGCTCCCTTTTTGGCCAACACGGCGATCCCTGGCCATTCCAAGGTGAACGAAGGCCACTGATCGATTTGTCTTGACACTCTCTACAAGACCATGCCATCCGATCGACTCCGCGGCGAAGATCTGCCGTTAAAACAACGAACTCCTCTATGAACGACGAAGGTTCATTGATGAATTCTGGTCAAACGATGAATAAGATCAAGAAACGAATTGCACCAGTGAATTATGCTCATTGAGAGCTTCAAAATGGTATATAATATGTCTTGGTTTAGAGGAGTTTGAATTTTGAAATTGATTTTTGATTTGGAATTGAATTTGGGATTTAGGTTTTCAGCCATTGAGCAGAGAGAAGCAGACAGATGGAATTGTAAGTACCGCGATAAGAAGTAAAAGGATGCTAGGGTTTAGAAAGATCTATTTATATAAACGAAGCCCAATAAGAAAATGAACACGTATCGAATTGGTACGAACGATAATAACAACCCAAAAAGCCCGTTTTGCTTCTAAAACAAAAGTGGGTCACACCATATATCAAAATAGTTGTTTACTCTATTTTTGAATTTAATGGAACCGGTTTCAAGTCCTAATTCCATCATATATAGAAGTTGGCTTTAAAATCAGCTTATTTCAAATTGATTCCAATTAAATTAATTTCTGTGTGTTTCAAATCCATACGACTAAACGAAAAGTCCGATCGCTACGAAACTTGGAATCTCACAATAATTTATCGTTACAGATTCGATGAAACTTGTTTCGTCAAAATTCAAGACAATAGCCAAAATGACTAATTTCACGTTAATTAATTAAATCATTATTAAATTGACCAAATCATGTTTTAATTTCAAATTTAATAACTAACAATTTTTATCATTTTCGATTACTTAGACATTTAAAATAATTTAAAAAAAATTACATGTCAATTCAGTGTAAATATTACGCTAATTACAATGTTCAATTTCAACTTTAAATAAAATCCAATTAATTATATTTAATTCCAATAAATTGATTTAATTTGATTTCAATCTTTTATTCAATCAATCAGTACTCTATGGACATAGCTAACATTGGTTTACCATTTATTACATTAATACTCTACAATTATCATATTATTTTATATTAAGTGCAATAGTTAAGTGGATTTATGCAATTGATTTCAAATTTATTATAAATGAATGAAATAGTGAATCTATAATTAAACCATTGTTATAACTTACCAATTCAACATATTTCTATGTTTATGTTAACAAACAAAACAGATGAATTCACATACTGATTTATTATTCTATGTTAACCAATTCCAATTAACTGCGTGTAAGTTTACCATTTAAATACAACATTTGATTTATTTACTCATTTACAATTTATACCTAATTATAACTTTACAATTATTACGATTACTTGAGATTACATTAGAAATAGTTGTCTATTGCCTTAAATTAACATTATTACATCTCATTCTAGTTATCTCCCATTGATAAATCTTAGAATTTTAATTCTTCCAATATTAAATTACAAAATCTTATTAAATTCAATAATTTAATTATTGGAAAATTATGGGTCGTTACAATCTCCCCCACTCAAAACTTTCCGTCTCTGAAAAGGAAAAAGAAGGGATTAAGGAATTGATATATTTTGTTCAAAGTATTCAATTTATAAAATTTAATTTACATAATTAGATAGTTGAAATAAAACACAATAATTTATAAAAATTAAATCCTTTAATATTCAAGTTTAATAAAAGTTTGAAAATATCTTTACTTTCACAAATTTTTTCTAAGTCCAAAATTCACGGATTTATAAAAGGTTGAAAATAATGTATCCTAAACCATTTGAAACAATATAATATCGCTAGAAAACCATAATCCGAAAACCTATTTGCTGGACAAACAACGCTTTATTTATGAAACCAAAAGCAGCAGCAATTACTTCCATAACCTATATTTCACTTATACGATCCAAAGAGGTTAAAAATTATGTAAAGAGAAATATTTATGTTGTTTCTATTAATAACAACAAATAGTCACAACATAACGATAATCATTTGCAAGCAAACAGTACAAACATCAATTCAACAAAAAAATTAATCATCCATCCGTAGCAACCAAAACAAATGGTTTGTCCGGGTTCAGAAACTTTTAATCATATAGAATGATAAACAAACTACTAAGTATACTATACACTCAATGGTCTTAGATAAAACTTAATACGTTATTTATACATCTTTATACAGTTACAAGTATCCCTTTCCAACCATCCCATGAGCTAAAAAACCATAACTTCAAACATTATTTACATTTAATCTTATTACTTTCTTTTCACATCATTTACTTTTCATTGTTATTTTTCTACTCATATAATGATCATTTTCTTTAATTTACATTCACTATGTAACAACCTTTAATTCTCGATAATTGAAAATAGTTAATTTAATAATATGTTGGTGTTAGTATTGGAAGAAATTTAAAATTTATGATTTATTAATGAGTATAATAACTAGAATGAAATTAATTATAATTTAAATTTAAGGCAACTAATAATTATTTTAATGTAATTTCAATTAATTGAAATGCTTATATGTATAATATTTGGTTATAAATTGAAATTTAAGAAATAAACCAAATGTTGTATTAAACGGTGAAATTGTATGCAACTAACTGAAATTGATGTGGAAATCAACTGAAATCGATGTAGTTAATTATTGTGGTTAATATAAATTAATAGTTGGCAATTGTAGAATATTGATGTAAAAAATGGTAAATAAGGAAATAAATTAAATGTTATAATTAATTGATGAAATAATATGTAATTAATTGTAATAGTATAATATCAGTGCAGTGTAAGTGGTTATAGCATTTGTTTGTAGATAATAAACTCATAAATATGATTAAATTAAGTAAAAGGATGACAATTGTTATTTTTACCCATTTATTTAATCCGTTGAATTAAATTGGAATTTAATGGGAATTAAATGTAATTAAATATTACGTTAATATGAATTAAGATGATAATTGTAGAATATTAGTGTAATAAGATATAAACCAATGTTAATTATATCCATAAGATGAAAATTGATCAAATAATAAGATGTAAAATCAAATAAATGGATTTATTGGAATTTAAAAAAATTAATAATCAATGAATTTATTTCTATTGAAATTTGAACACTGTAATTAGCGCAGTATTTATATTGAATTTGGCTTGAAAATTTTCTTTAAAAAATTATAAATCAACAGGTAATCAAAAATGATAAAATTTGTTAGTTATTAAATTTGAATTTGAAAAGTGATAAAATCAATTAGCCATTTTGGCCACTGTCTCAGATTTCAACGACACTAGTTTCATCGGATCCGTAACAATGATTTATTGCAGGGTGTCGAGTTTTGTAGCGATCGGACTTGTTGTTTGATCGTACGGATTCGAAAAGCTTAGAAATCAATTTAATTGAATTCAATTTGAAATAAGCTGATTTTAAAGCTAACTTCTTTATGCAATGGAATTAGGACTTGAAATCCATTCCATTAAGTCTAAAAATATCAAAAACATCTATTTCAATATATTGGATGATCCATTTTCGTTTCGGAAGTGAAATGAGCTTTCTGGGTCGTTATTGCCGTTCGTACCGATTCGATACGTGTTCATTTTCTTATCGGGCTTTGTTCATATAAATAGACTTTCCTAAACCCTAGCAGCCATTTTATTTCTTATCTCAGAACGTGTAATTCCATCTGTCTGCTTCTCCTTCTCAATGGCAGAAACTCTACTTTCCCTAAATCCAAATTCGAATCGAAATCAATTTCAAAATTCAAACTCCTCCTAACCTGACATATCATATACTTTTTTGAAGCTCTTGACGAGCATAATTCACGTGCAATTCGTTTTTGCAATTAAATCACCGTTTTTCCAAAAATTAATGATTTTGTTTCAGCCGTCCATTTGCTAGGGTTTTGATCCAATGGTGGATCTTCGCCGGATCGACTATCGGAAAGCGGCGTTGGGAAGCTGGCGTCGAGCAGGTCATTAGGGTGGTATTCATTCTAGCTAGAAGGCCATGAATTCACCAGAAATGGCCATGGAAGCGTAGCGGCGGTGATGTTAAAGGAGGGGGCTGGTGTTTGTTGCACTGGCACGCTTAGGAGCAGCTGTGGTCGAGGGGTAAGGCGCCGTGGTTAGATCAAGAGGTAGGCGTGGGGAGGTGGCGCGATTTCACGGTAAAGCGGTGGCGACCATGTAGAGTATTGTGCGTGATCGAGAGAAGAGGATGTTAGTGTTTCTCGTAAGAAGCGCATAGCCGACATGGTAAATTTTATTTTATTTCATTTATTTTAGTTTAAAATTTTATTGTCTAATGTTCCAACGTATAAAACTTTTGCATACGAACTAGGATTCATGCGCGGTTAGGATCGTATCAAAATTTCGAACATTTTGGAACTAGTTTAGACGAATTTTGGGCCTTTATTTGGATTTCAAATCGATCTGAACTCACAACTACTAAATTCTCTTATGTTAGTTAAATTGAATTTATGATGTAGTTAAAATTTAATTGGTTGATGTTCGGTATATTTAAATTGTCATTCCAGTTAAATCTGACTTTTATTGAATTTAATCGTCATTAATTTAATGTTAATTTTTAAAATTTCCAGTTAATACTTGTTATTGATAATTAGTAAATTTTTGTTATTTTGTCGGTTGATTTGGATGATGATTGTGATGGATGTTTGATTGTTGATATTGGATGACTGGATGTTATTATATTGTTATAACATTGCAAATTTTCTATGGGTTGAAATGATACATACCCGAACGATCTGATAGATTAGGGAAAAATCTTTATGGGTTGAAATGGTAGACTCAAGCGATTTCATGGATTTGAAGTTAAAATTCGGGATTGCGGGTTGAAATGATATATAACCGTAAATATAAAATAATTGCGTATTGAAATGATAAATATCTATATCACTTGACCATAGGGTAGAAATTATATACGGAGACCGGTTTGGTTAAATTAAATGATTTTAAATCCCTAAATTTTGAATTTACTTAAATGATACTTTGTAGAAAATTTGATTTATCTAAACTGAATTATTTTGGAAATCCGAATTTTAAATCTTGAAATTGGAATTGGTTTAAATTTAAATTTTAAAGTTAGACTTGAAGTATAAATGAAATTTATTGAAATTGGGTTATTGGAATATTCAATATTTAAACTTTGAAATCTGCTTAAAATTGAAATAGTTTAAATTTATAGTTCGAACATGGATTTGAAATCGATATTGATTTAATGGTTTAAAATGAGAATTTGAACTAAAAGACAAATTTTAGTTTGTGATTTGAAAGTTGGACACGGTCCAGATGTGTTGGAATGAAAGCAATAGTTTAATTTGATATAATTTCAAATTTATTATTTCAATATAAATTACATAAAAATATATTATTTTAAATCCTGGTTATTAGGATTTTCAGACTATTACACTAATTTTAATCTATTTTAAACTATTTTAAACTACTTTAATCAATTTAAACTATTTTAATCTATTTAATCCAATTTAATCTATTTTAACCTATTTTAAACTAATTAATCCATTTTAATCTAGTTTAAAGCTATTTAAACTACTTTAGTCTATTTTTAAACTATTTTAGTGCAATTTAAGTATTTAAAAATTTATTTTAAACTATGCTAAACTAGTTATAACTATCTGAACTATTTTCTAAATTTCTGACAGTGTAAAGTGGAAGTGTTTATGTTTAAATCCTTGATCTTTAAAGCGAATGTAGTTAAATGATGTTATAACATAAGTTGGGAGTTGAAATGATATTTGCTAGTGAAATGACTTATCTGAGTAAATATGATGATTTTGAAACGAGTATTTTATTAATCTATCTTATCGATATGATTTTGAAAGTGGATATGATTTTGAAAGTGAATACGATTTCGGAAGTGATGTGGTTGACTGGAATATGATATCATGATATCAATTATGAATCACGTTTGGAAATGTAAAAAAACTATCCGGTGTGAAATAAGCGTTTGGTTGTTAAGAGACTGAGATCGGATATTGTCGTACCGAAAACCACTTTAACAACCATGTACATGGTGGAAACTGCAGAATGCAGTAGGATGGTTAGACGATGATTTTATATGAGTTATTAACGCAGCGTTGACTCTTGTGAGTCAGATTGATGTGACTAAAACAGGAGCCGTGCCGGGCCAGGTGAGGTCGCTCCCCCCATCGGGCACATTTTTTTGATATCATATTATGACTTTGTGATTGATTTGGTGGGCACCCCTTAACTTTGATTATGGGAGTTTGTTCCGAGGTGGGTGGTAGTAGTTTCTATGCATTACCCCCAGTCCGGATCCGCAAAATGGAAGTATCCTACGCTGGACTTTGCCTCGCGTGCCTTGTCACATGTCCTATCACGCCTTCTACGAGTTTGGTTTATGTCAACATATGGGGTACCCTTGATAGCCCACCAATTACGGTGGAGTTCACAGTACTGTATAGGCTACGACATTATATAAAATGTGTTAAGAGGGATATGGATAATGCCTTAACGCTATTTTAATACTTTACTGTAGACACTTTAATAATGGTGTATTGTACTTTGTAAAGATAGTTTAACAGATCCTTAGGAGATGGAATCCCAAACATCTCTGAAGTTATTGCACTCACATTGGACACTGGATAAGAGATGTCAAACCCCGTAAACATCTTTGATGCCGTTACACTCATATTTATTTACAGTTGATTTAACTTACATAATATCTTTTAGTTTTGACTCGAGTGTTTTGTCTATTTAAGTTGCTCGGGTCAGTCTGAGCTTTTCAGTGTATCGAAGACTGTTTTTAGAGGACGAAGACGACGATTTAGTACTATGATTATTTATTACGTTATGTCAACTGCATCACATTGTTCCGCTGCATTTATTTATTAGTTCATGTTGTATGTAAATCTTATTTGTATTGTAAAAGTGTAATCAAAGGATATTTATAAACAGCTTCATGATCTGTTTATTTGATTATTATATTTTATCATTCCGCTGTGAGATTCTGTGTTTGTTTTCTTTATCTACTTTTTCTTATTTACTCCATAACAATCCTCAATTTTAAATGGTTTGAGTTTGACATGCGTGGTTTATTGTTGATCTAAACTGTCCAAAAAGGTGGGTCGTTACACACTACTTACAAAATACCATTTCTCATTTATACGTACAATGCTATTTTCCATCTTTTTACATCCATTTACTTACATGATCACTTTTTCCATTCAATTATGTAAAATAATCGATGAATTCATTATTTAAGCATTGCATACTTTTTATTTCAGTTTACTTCACATTTATTATTTACTTTGATTTCTCTTTTTAACATCCATATTCATTGTGAAGCATTAATACTTAGATTTTTATTTTTCCATTTTCTTTTACATATAGCATTCACTTTTACTATTTACTTTAATTATAATTGGATTCAAACATCACTTAAGTTTATAATCATATTCCTTCAGTATTCACTTTTTTTCAATTAAATTTAATTGCTAACATCTCAAATTATTAATGTAAAGATCCAGAATTTCGGTTATTTGAAGTTCGGATATTTAATTGATTTTAAATATTCACAAGTTAATTTTATAAGTTGAATAACTTATATTTCGAATATAATAATTTATTTGGATAATTAAATTGTTACTTTAATATTTGAAGTAAATAATTGAATTTTTGGATTTCATGTGAATGAAAAGGATTTATAAAGTTGAATTGAATTCTATTTGGATTTCATTGGAAGGGCCGTATGTGATTTCACAAAAGCTCGGAGATGGCACGTTCAAGTTGTCAACCATTGACGGTCTTACTTTACCAAGAGCTTGGAATAGCGAAAGTCTCTGTCGCTACTACACATGACAGGCTTTATTTATCTATTTTTAGTCAATTTCTTCCTTAGCATTTTATTTTTGCATTTTGAAGTTTGAACTTGTAATAAGGCAACTGATTTTGCCATATTTCTTTTATTTCAGCAACAAAATGCATCTCTTCGAGCCAAAAGTTGTGATTCACTGAAAATGACGTATAATATCACAATGCACGGAGAGCTAAATTCCATCACGCGGTGAGATTTATTCAAATAGGGAGTGACTGTGATACGACCAGTCACTCACCAAGTGAAACCCGAGCTCGGGGACATAACACTACACCAGCATTTACAAGGATTGATACACGACAATCCTTTTACTGACTCCAACTTCCCAAAGTGCGAATTAGGGTATAACATTCAATAACTCGTTCCCAGAGCGTGAACGGACTCCAACTTCCCAGAGTGTGAATTGAAGTATAAACATTCAACAACTCGTTCCCGGAGTGTGAACTGACTCCAACTTCCCAGAGTGCGAATTGGAGTATAAACATTCAATAATTCGTTCCCGGAGTGCGAACGGACTCCAACTTCCCCGAGTGCGAATTGGAGTATAAACATTCAATAATTCGTTCCCGGAGTGCGAACGGACATTCCCAGAGTGCGAATTGGAGTATAAACATTCAATAATTCGTTCCCGGAGTGTGAACGGACATTCCCAGAGTGCGAATTGGAGTATAAACATTCAATAATTCGTTCCCGGAGTGCGAACGGACTCCAACTTCCCAGAGTGCGAATTGGAGTATAAACATTCAATAATTCATTCCCGGAGTGTGAACGGACTCCAACTTCCCAGAATGCGAATTGAAGTATAAACATTCAGCAACTCGTTCCCGGAGTGTGAACGGACTCCAATTTCCCAGAGTGCAAATTGGAGTACAAACATTCAATAATTAGTTCCCGGAGTGCGAACGGACTCCAACTTCCCAGAGTGTGAATTGGAGTATAAACATCCAGCAACTCGTTCCCGGAGTTTGAACGGACTCCAAATTCCCAGAGCGCGAACTGGAGTATAAACGTCCAACAACTTGTTCCCAGGGCGCGAACGGACTCCAAATTCTCAGAGCGTGAATTGGAGTATAAACATCAAATCCACCTTTCCCGGAGCGCGAACCAAAGCATCCATGCTAACTCCAACTTCTCAGAGCGTGAATGGAGTATAAACATAGATTATGAGTTCGCGGAGTGCGGACCAAAGCATACATGCTACCTCCGAATTCCCAGAGTGCGAATTGAAGCACAAACACTATGTCAAAGTTCCCGGAGTGCGAATCGAAATATCATTACTAACTCCAAGTTCCTGGAGCGTGAGGCGGAGTATAAACATCAATTCCAGGTTCCCGGAGCGCGAACCGTGTTACAAATATCAATAACTCTAAAATTCCCGAAGTGCAAACCGGATTATCGACCTCAAATTATCCTAAGTCCCCAGAATGTGGACATGTGTTTAAGATTGCAATAAATGCGATCAACCACCAAAATACAAATGTTGTTCCCCGAGACTAGGGGGCAAAAATGTTAAGTGTTAATCACAAACCAAAGTGATACTATGTCCGAAGTTCAACTCATTCATCAAATCATGACACGAAATTATGTTTTCACACTTGGCAGATAAAAAAAACAAACACTGCAAAACACTTAAGTAAAAGAAAGGAGAACTTCCCTTTCTATCAACCAACAAAAACAGGTTTGATTACATGGACAGTCAAAAGGTTTCAATTAAGTGGAGGCCGAATCCACACATATACACGGCTCTAAAAGAACAAAGGAAGAGGTAAAAGAATTGCTATTCACGACTACATGATAAAACAAAAAGCTCACTCCTTCTTCTTCCGGGGCTTCTTCTTTGGAGTCGAGCCGCTGGACCCACTACCCGGCTTCTATGAGACTTTTTGCCCTTCTTTGGAACATCCTCCGGATCTGGCATAATATCAACGTCCTCCTCAGAGCTGGAGGGGACAAAGATCCTTTTAGAAGGACGAACCGAAGGCATGGGAGCGGTGACAGGTGTCTGTTCGGCAATGCTTGAGACAGTCACCGTGCCACCGGGAGAGATCACCATTAAATAAGATAAGCTTGAGGGGGCAGTGTCGCTACCAGAACCACCGACCGTTACCATCGTGGCCATCTCGGCACTTATCTCAGCTAAAATCTCTTCTTCTCGAGACAACTGAGCTATGCTGGATACGCTGGTGGTCGTCACGACAGAACTAAAAACTGGTGCAGCTCCACTCATCGCGAATGAAGGATCAGGAATGGGGTCAAGAGAGTGACCAAGTAGCTCTTCTATCATTTGAGCATCGAATGACATCGAGCTCCCCTCTCCAATATCACCGGCCATGGCGGCAGTTGAAATCGCTTCGGTGACAATAACTCCATGCGTAGGATATAGGACCGGAGGAACTGGGGGCACGAGTGCGGCACTCTCAGTCACTGAACAAAGGAGAGCAAAAGTAATCAGTCCAGTAAATTCTCCCAAAAAGTCGATACTTTAATACATGAGGGAAATAATCAAAGTACCTTCCTTACCTTGCCTTAGAGCTTGAACAGGCTCGGAGACGGCAGTCTTACCAGAAGATAACCCCGGTTGGTCCAGATTGTAAGCAGGAATAACTTGTGGGTCAACCGCGGCGATAACTTCGGACGAAATCGGGATAGGGGCTTCGATATTCTTACTATGATGCACGACACCCGAACCTTCGCCGATCTCCGTTTGATGGATGCCAAGTTTTTCTTTCTCAACAGAAATTATCGCCTCGTGAAGAGTTCTCCTCTCATCCTCGCTAAGCAGACGTGACTCGAGCTGAAACTCATCTAATATTCCATCCGGGCAAGACATCCTCTTGTTCTCCACTGATTTTTTCCAGGCATTGTAGAGAAGCATAGAGTAATTCCCCAGCCAGGCGAGATTTCTGTGTTCTAACACGTTGGCATTATATGTGTCCAAGAGTTCGTCAAATTCGGCCTCCATCTTGAACCTCTCTGCCTGGACTTTCTCCTCCACTTCCATTTCAACCTCCTTAACCCTTGCGACTGCCGCATCACGCTCAGCTCGAAGAGACACAGCTTGCTCACATGCTTCTTGTGCGGCCGTATTAGCATCGTCTTTGTCCTTATTTATATCGGTAAACTTAGCCTTTAATTCCTCTAGTTCTTTGACTGCCGCATCCCGCTCGGCCTCAACATTTTTGTATCGATGGCCCAAGTCTTCAACTAAAGTGCAATGTGCCTGTTGCATCTTTTCCATCTCAACTAATGTCTCATCAACCTTTTTTAGCAACTCAACTTCGGCCTTACGGGAGGATTCCACCTCAGATTGAAGTATATCGACAATACGGTTCTTCTGAGCCAAGTCGGCTTCCAGTTTCTCGATAATTTTGGCCCGATCGAAGGCTACTTTTGAAGCTTTAACAGCCGCCTTATACCATTCTTTGTACTGAGCATAGAAATCGCGGGTATAGCTAAGTGTTGTAGTCACGGCGTCTTCGGGAATTCTTTTAAGATTAGGAGGAAAAATACAAGCGTCGAAGCAAATCTCCGGGAAGTCCCTCTTCAATTGAGCAAGTCTGATAGCCCATTCACCAGATGGTTCAATAGGGGCCTCCTCCGCAGTCGTGGTTGTAACGACCTCAGTTCTAGAACGATGTGGCTCGAGCCTCGAAACCTATGAAGACGGTTGATGTCGCAGAGGCTCAGACACCTGAATATGGCTTCGGGGTGGCGGAGGAGAACGAGAAGGGGAGCGGTATCTCCGATCTCTGTCCGATCGCTCCTGACTAGAGTAACTACGATGATGATCCCTTGCATAATATTCCTGGCCATGATGCCTCCGCTCACGATCGCGATCGGAGTCTCCACGTCGAGATTCATAATAAGAGAAGGGTGATGCACTCTTCGGAGTTTGTCTAGTGTAGATTGACGGCCAGATATAGCACCTGAAAAAGAGAAGCAATTCAGTTAAATACCAGGCGAAAGCAATACGATTTGTGCGAAAGTCGTGTAGTGTTATGAAAGTGTATGCAAATGTGCAAAGCCCCCGACCAACCAGAAGTGTCGACTGCACTAATAGGTAAAGGCTCGCTTATTTCTAACGCTTCCCGGAGTTCATCCAACCCGGACTCGTGGTGGAGAGATACGTATTCCAGGATGGGAATGTCATCCAGTCCTACAAAAGCGTTGCCTGATTGACAAGGAGCAGCGTCAGAGGTAGTAGTTTCGGGGATCGAACGAGATACGACTACAGACTTCCGTCTCTTAAGTTTAGGGACAACAGCCTTGCCTTTCCGCTCTTCCTCTATTCGGGAAAGATCAGCCGCTAACTCGATATTAGTGGGCGTCCTCTCATCATCGCTCATTTCTCTTATTATTATGCCGGGTTTTCTTTTCACCGTTTTCTTCTTTGTCTTAGACGCCGGTTTCGCCAACCCCTTGATAACAATGCTCTGGTTCAACTCAATTAAACCTAGCGTCCTTAAGTTATCATCAGTTAACACCGAGTCGATGTGCCGCAAATCACTCGGGACCTCTTGTAAACTTCGGACAACGCCTTTGTAATATCCACCGTCAGGACTTGAGATGATAGCTACAAGAAGAACCCTGATATTAGTACAAGTATTGATAACGACTGTTAAAAAAGGCTTGTGCGATTTACGACACATACGTCTAGACAGCCATCGCCTAGCGAACCCTGGGGGGGCATCAAACAAAAAACCATTCATTTTTAAAATAACTAAGTCAGGTCCAGGCTCCCGTCACAATCTGGCAGTTTCTAACTGCTTCCAAAAAGGTGAAAGATGGGCTATCGCCCCTGCTCTTGAAGTTAAATATGTGTCTAATCTCGGTTGGCCTTGGCGGACGAAAGAGATGATCCATAAACAGGACAAAAACACTGTTCAGCAATGCGTGTCCATTGGGATGAAGTTGTGAGGGGGCGATTCCAATGAACGATAACATCTCCCTGATATATTGGTTAAATGGAGGGAGAGTTCCAGCCGCACAGGCGTGACGATAGAAAGCAGTATACCCCTCGGGCGGGTTGTGAGGTCTGTCATCAACGCCCGGTAGCAAAACGTCGTCCAGGGATAAGTTATGTTTCAAGAAGATCCGGCCCAGTAAGGCTTCAGAAATACTAGACGAAACGGTGTCGATAGGATCATCGATAAATATGGCTTTCGGCATTTCGTCCGGAGGCGGACCAACTACTTCGGAAGGAATGTTAGGGATTTCAAGTATTTCTGGAGGAGGCGAACTCTGTACTTCTTGTTGTTGAGAGCTCGAAGATTCCATAACTAACTAATTCATCAGAAAGCAACATTAAGTACATAAAAAACCCGTTCATTCCCAGTGTGAAGTATGTGTGGTGCAGTGTAGTGTTGTGCATTACTTAGAAAAATTCTACAGAGTTAGAGAAAATTTGCAGATAGCGAAGACATCAGAGATCCGGTCGAGATGACCGTCGTTGCTGACCGCCATCACCGAACCATCCCGATGTTGACAGTTGATTCAAGTTAAAGTTTGTTGTCACCGTGTTAAGTTATAGTTCCATCGACGAGCTTCGAAGGGCAGTCAAGTATGCACGATAAAAGTTCAGTCCAGATATGCAGAGATAAAGCTCGTCGGAATCATGCTGCTAAATATGCGAAAGTTATGTATCCATATAAGTCACTTCGAATCGATCGAAGAGATAATACTTCGAATCGATCGAAAAGATAATCCTTCGAATCGATCGAGGCCAGATTTCAATTGTTCGAATCGACCGAAGAGACGGAACTTCGAATCGACTCCGTTCGAATCGATACGATTCGAATCGATGGTAACCGGAACCCTTCATATCGATCGGCAACTCAAGCATCGCATCCATCGTCAATAGAGGCATCGAATCGATCACCAGCAGAAAAAGACAGATGAAAGACTTAAGCTTCGTATCGATCGCATAGGCAAGATGTTCGAATCGATCGCAAAGGATCGATACGAAGGACCCATCCGTGTTCCTTCTCCAGCCAAGATCGAAACGAACGAAACACGATGAAAAGGTTTGTTTTTTGAATCTTCGAATCTAAAAAATTTCATCTACCTGAATGTATAAATCGAGTCGAAAGAAGTTGGATATCGCCTCGACTCGAAGGAAGGAGAATAGTTTAACCTGGTTCTTGAAAGATCGAGATGGGTTCAAAGACACAGGAAGACGAAGATAAAAAGTAAAAAATGAAAAGTGAATGAGGCCTCAGTATTTATAGGGGTTCTGTGGCGATTCGTACCCCGGTGAGTATAACTGGTAGCAACAGGTGAAGCCATCGGAGCGGTTCGAAGCAGCGAGTTCGAAACCATAAGCTAGAGTACTGGAATCGATTCGAACTCCAGCTTGCATTGATACAAAGTCCAACCTCGAATCCATTCCCTCGAGTCCATCAAAAATGATTCGAAGCATGTTGTTAGTAAGACCTAAGGAGCGTTCGACTCCACCGATTCGAAGTGTTCATCGACTCACAGCGATGCGCGGCCAATCGATACGAACGATCGTATCGTGTCCATTGATTATTATCGATACAAACCCGGGTCCACCATCACATCGAGTCGAAGGATGCTTTCGAATCCATCATCAAAGAGTTCCATCGATTCGAAGCTTTTGTTCGATTCCACCCACTGCATATCAATATGAAAAAGCGTTTCATATCCACTGAATTCTAAATTCACCAGTACGATGTCGGTCCTTCTACCTTCTATATCGGTTCAGGAGAGGATCGATACAAAGGGGCTTTTCAAAATAACCATAAAGCGTTGTCACAACTCAAATTTCCAAATCGGTTCAGGAGAGAATCGATACGAAATTCAATATCGGACAGAACTGACAACGACTCGTGGACACACGACATTAACAAGAGTCAATCTAACATATGTGCATATATGTTGGACTAACATTCGATTTTAAACATTCACAGGGATCGAATACTAATCTGATTACGATTACAATGACCAGCGGCCAGGTACTATCCTGCAACAATCAATCATATCAAAGCAAGGTTACAACCTTCGACAAAAGAGCGATGATTATTAAGAGAGAAATCGCAGCTTTTCAAAGCACGTCATGTTCCACAAGACGTACTTTGGGGAGCAAATGTTATCCCTCTTTTTGGCAAAGCCGTGATACTAAAAGATCGATTGAAAACATAGGACCGTTCGTCTCAAAGATTGGTCATACTATGCTTCACTATGGATATCGCTGGATTTTGTCCGAGTCCAGATTGAGCTACAATTGATGGGACATGACGAGAAAGATCGTAAAAGTCAGCATCTCAAATCTCAATCAATCCGAGTTCGTATGCTCAAATTATCGCCAATGAAGAGTGGAGGGAATAATTTAGGTTCGAATCCATCAGAGCGGGCCTCGTGTTCGAATCCATAGAACCAAGCCGTGGTTCGAACCCATCAAACGTCCCCTACTTCGAATCCCTCAAGGCAAGATACTTCGAATCCATGGGGCTACTTCACTTCGTATCCTTCAGGATGAAGACCTTCGAATCCAGTAGGGCAGAGTACTTTGAATCCATGCAGATGATTCACTCCGAATCCATCTGTAACCTCACTTCGTCTCCATCCTGTAGCCTCACTTCGAATCCATCCCGTAACCTCACTTCGAATCCATCCCATGACTTGCCTCGAAACCATTCAGTTGGGAAGCCTTCGTATCGATCAACTGTCGTATACCCTGATCGATACGAAGGAACATCCATTCGATCGATTCGAAGGAACACATCTTCAAACCCACTACCTCGAATCCACTTAGTCAAGGCGGCTAAGACCATGGAGGCGACCCAGTAAAACTCGAAGAAAAAGATGGATCGACCCGAGAAGTGCGCGCACCACGTCGTCGTTCACATGCACCAGCCATCGATTCGACCCTATCGATTCGATGGGGATCGATTCGAACCAAGCATGACAACCGAAAATGTAATCTTGAATCGATCTAACTCGAGATCTACAAGTCCAAATGCTATGAAATTTTCACAGGAGCTTGCATGCATGTTGAAGAATGTCCACACCAAATTTCACCTCGATTGGACACTTTTTTGATCAACTCAAATTAGAGTTCGAATCGATCCTAAAGTGGGCCCGGATTTCCTGAGGCCGGGCATGTGGGCCCCCCTCACGTGCCAGAAGCGGTCTCCCCAGATTTTAGGTGAAATATCAGCCTCCTACACCTATAAATAGAGCCCCTGGACTTTCAGAAAGGGGATCAGAGAATTTCTAGAGAAAAAGCACCCCCGAACGCTGCCAGAATCACTCCATATCGTTTTCACTGTTGCTGATTTCAATTTTAAGTCTATTATCTGTTGTACTTTGCTATAAAACACTTATAATCTTCAAGTATTAAGCAATAAAGTCATAAAACTTCATAGTTGACGTAGGCAAAACGCCGAACCACTCTAAATTACTGTCTTCCTTTGCAATTTACTTTTCTGTGATTTGGAGTTTTTGTTAGATAATCCTCATTTTCAATTTAGTTTCTTCATTTATTATCTCTTCAAAAACTTCCGAAGGGTGTTGCCCAATTTTGGTGCAAACATATAGAATTTTTATTTACTTCCGTTTAAGTCAAACGACTAATTTATTCTATGCAATTCGACGATATTCACTGAACAGAATATCCATTTTAGTTTTTATCCACGTCCAATTGATTCCAGCTCATTTTATTTTAAATTCCATCCCATTTCTAGTTTATTCACCAACCATAAATTTGCTTTTCATCTCATCTCCGCATTGGTTTCATTTTAAAACCATTTCATTGAGCTTGACAACATTTAATGCTTATATCAATAAACATTTTCCAAATAAATTTAACCCAAACTTTACTTACTGAACTTTCACCCTTCCTCGAAGACAAACTTCTATAAATTTTAAACTTAAGTTAATTTACTTTAATTTATTCCAACTTCAAACCTTAATTCACTTCCATTCAATTTGATTCTCATCAAATCAAATTCCATTTAATTCAGTTAGCCCATCCATTTTAATTTTAATTCACATTCTCAATTTATAAAAATAATATCCAAGCACATATTTAACTCATTTGTACTCGAATTGGATTTTATTTGCAACTCAAATCATTTCTATTATAATCCAATTCCATTTTATTTTCACAACATCTCCACTTATTTTAATTCATTATCAATCCATTTTATTAACCGAGTTAAATTTTATTAACATACTCTATCAAATAATTTATTTAGCTAATTAGCTTACTTCCAACTTTTAAATCAATATTCGATTTTATTAGAAAATCACTTCATTAAATTTTTCTAAGTTCAATTTTTTTTTTCATAACTCCAGTTTGGATTTTCTTTCATTTTCAAAAATTCCAACAATTTTATTTCGGCTTATTCATACTCTTTTTACATTTTTATAAGCTATACACTTATTAATATTCATACTTCTCCATCCATTTACAGTCAATCACATTTTCACTTCACTTTTAACTAGAGACTATATATGTTTTTATTTCAATGCTTTTCAATTCTTTTATAAGCTTCCGAAGCTTATTTATTCCAATTCAATACTTACTTAGTTTACGCTTATTTATTTAAGTACGAATTTTATTCCATTCGATATTATCTATAACTCAACTGAATTTATTTCAATTAAATTTTATTTACTTAACTTCAGTTAAATCCAGCATTATACCATTCTTTTGAATTTTGTTAAGCAAGGACTTAATTTCATTTACATCTCAATTTATTTCAAATCCTAATCAATTTCATTTCTTCTTAACTTGCTGCAACTAAAACTATTCCATTTTCCAACATTATAGCATATGTTCATTTCATTCAACCAACGTCCATTTCTTTTCGCAACTAGTTCTATTTCCATCTTTCATTTGATTCTTATTTAATCGAATTCCATTTAATTAGATAACAACTTTGATTTGTAATTAACCCTCTTACAATATGCGATGAATATTATTTATACTCAAGTTTTATTCCTATCATTTTATTCACAAACCAATTTTATTAACTCACAATTCAACTTTTATTTCATTTCAATTCTTTTCAACTTATGCCAAATCCAACTCATTATTATTAATTTTTCTTAAGTTAACTTAATTCTAATTAATTTTATTTCTCAATCCAAATTTAATTTTTATTTTCCCATTCCAATCACATTCAAGATTTACTAATTATTTCTTCCAATCATCCATTAAATTTTCCACAATTTAATTTCTCCAAATTAAATTGTATTAACTTTTTCACTTTAAATTTTAATTCCAACATACAAAGCTCATATTTTCCTTCCTTATTAAAAAAAATCATCTCAATTTATAAACTTATAACCTATCTCATCAGGATTTTCAATTCAAATAAGGATTCAGGATTTCAAACACCCAGCTTTTGGTTCAAATCATTTTACAACCACCATTATCCCAAAATCACATTTCTCAAATTTTTAAACCAATCCTAGTTTTTATTACCAACAAATTTCCTTTGAAATTTAAAAAAAAAAACTAGTTCTTCTGCACAAATCAATTTGGCAGCAGTCCGTCACTTAAAAACTCGAAAATGAACATCGATGATGCTGCAGTCATCACCGAAATTATTTTCCAGCGACTGAAGTGAGTTCAATGCTATATCCCTTCCCATAATTTATTTGAAACAATTTCCCTTCAGAAATACTTCTAAAACAATAATGCTATTATTTGTCTTCAAAACACTTCGAAAAACGCTTCCAAAATCTCCAGGGTTTTAAATTTTCAAATTTGATTTAAATCAAAATTTAACTATAATTCATTTGTATAATTTATGCTCATACAAATTCCCATTTGATTATATTTTCAATTTCAAGTTAAATTTTCACACAACAATGATAATAATTTATTATTTTCATTCCTAACATCCAAGCAATCATATATTAGCTAAAATAGTTTACAAAAACATTCCTTTTGTATGAAAATATATTTTGGGTAAAATTATTTCATTCACCCACCTTTAAAACAATACTGTGTCACTTTATCGTGTCAGATGTTTATAAACTCTTCTCGAATAGCAGCCAACTTATTCGATCGGAATTCATATTCCATCCAACCAATAAGTCAACACAATATTAAAACAATATATATTCACTAACAAATACGCGCTCATATGTGTTAATACGCTCAAACTCATTCTAGAGTACTACGGACTCTATTTTCAATGAGTAATCCCCACCAGAGCCAAGGTTATCACCAACCTAAGCTCTGGTACCAAAATGTCACGACTCGATTTTTCGATGCCCGAAAAACCAAACCATGAGGGTTAAAGAAGAAGAGGTAGAAGAAGAAAGTAGAAAACAACATCAGAATCTTACCAACGCAGCGGAATAAAATATTATAGATAATAACAGATCTTTACACAAAAGAAAACTATATCTGTTTTATATATATATACATCATCAGTATACATCATCAGAGCTCAACAACATCAATAACATACAACTGGACAATCATCTAAACTTATCCTCAAAACTGAATACACAGCGGAACAATAATCAAGTACAGAAGTACGTATCGCCATCCAGCTCGTCTCCTGAGCTCCACAACATCCTTTCTTGCATTCTATAATACTCGGTCTGACCCGAGCATTATAGTTAAATAACACCCGAGTCAGTCTGGAATACCAGCGTGAGAAAACCACACTCAAATTGATTATTAAAGTTTCAGAATTCCTTTTTGGAAACAAAAGCATCTCGTAAAACCACGCCACAAATAAACATGTCGGTTTTTACCTTACGATAGTCAAAACACTTTTTATTAAAATCCTTTGATATTATAATAGTGTCTATAGAAAGTAAAATAGAATCTAGATGAAATGCTTGCATCTCACGTTTCAGCAATAGTTGGGCACAATCAAAACCGTACAGGCGCGTAGGGAGAATTGATTTCCAACTAATGACTAGGCACTGGGGTACCACCTGTCACAGTACGTGGCCTAAATCACCGTACCGAGGATTACTCCCAATCCCCTGCAACACAAGACCGGGACTATCCCTTACTGGATAATCCCGAGTAAGATCATCCCACGGTTGGGATCATCAACCGCACCACTAAGCCGAATAAAAAGGGACATCTAGACAAGGATGACCTCACCCTATGGGCGCTACCCACCTAGCCTTGCTACATAACCCTTGATTTTGAGTCATTCCCGGTTGATGAGGCATGAGGCTAAGCGTTAACTTTTTAGAACGTTTCACTTAGAATGCCCATCATCCACCTGACGATGTTCCGAAAGGATTCATCCATACAAGTCTGTCCCGGGTTCGAACGGAACCGAAGGCAGTACTCCTACTACATACATTTTGGAATCATCCTCAGGATTAGTAGCGACTAGCCCTTGCACTTCACTGCTCCATCTTTGACTCTGAACTCGTTTTTCCACGAAAACGTAAAACCAGATCGAAGTGGTTTTCGAGAAATTAATCCCGATCACAGTTTCTTCGAAACGATCAGCGCATTGACCAATATTGATAGTCGGTTATTTAACTATCAATTAACATTCACAAACAACCATCCAACATAAATAATTTCTCCTGAATTATTTATTAACCTCAAATATATGTTCGCAAGATATATTTCCATTTTCAACCCTTTTTGAAAACAGTTTTCAAACCATACTCTTCTCATGGAATGAATCCCCAAATATTTATTTCCATTGAAAATACCAAGTACAAAGCTTTAAGTTTTTAAAATAATTTAAAACACTTTATTATAACATATACTTTAAAACATTTAAATTAAAACTTACTTTAATACTTATTCAAAAATATATACTTTAAGGATATTTAAATAAAACTACTTTGTACAATATAAAACTGAATTTCTAACTTTAAAACATAATACCAAGCCCTTTAAATAATTACTGCTATAATAGATTAAAAGAAAATACTTACTCTAGAATTTAAACATTTGGTAATAATAAATTTTCTAAAACATACTTTTTAAACAACTTAAAACCTTTTTTACTTATATTTAAAAATTTGCTTTGAAAACGTACTTGGCTATCTAGGGAAATATGCTTCTCTTTCACATCCTTTAAAAATAAATCACTATTTATTTTTAAACAAATTTATCCATTCCTTTAATAAATTCCCACCGTTAATTTATTCTTCCAAATATCCGCTGATATATTACTTCACATTTATAAACCCAGTTTATAAATTTCTTAGTCTCACTTCTCTTTTAAAAATCCTGGTTTTGCACACTTAAATCAATTCCCAAATTGATTTCCAATTTACTTCACTTTTAAATAAATTTCCTTACTTACTCCCTTTATTTCAAAATCCATTAACTCCATATTTCATTTCTTCATATTGATTTAAAATCTTTTAACTGAAAATACCAATTTCAGATTTTCCCAAATTCCTTCTTTATCCTTTTAAATAAATTTAAAAACCTTGAATTTTAAAGTAAATTCTTTATTCCTTTAAATAATATCACTTATGTTTTTTTTAAAATTCATTATTACTCTGTTTATTCAAAATCCCTTTTTCATACTCTGAACTTATTTATTAGAATTTTAAAATCACTTTTATTCTTTCCCAATTCATTCTTAAATTTATTTAAATTCTCTATAATTATTTCACTTACAATTCTCTTCTTTTATTTTCTTTAAAAAAAATCCAATTCTATATATTTTGATAACTTAGTATATCCAAACATATTCAATCAAACCAGCATCCAACATTTCCAATTACCCATATAATTAATCACAGAATATCAAATAATCAAAACACAGAATATTAAACAATATAAAATTTTGGAGCAATCCAGTTGGATCCCTCCAACCTGTTTCCCTATATCCACAGATGTTAGCACAACATAAAATACCAATTCCACTTCGAGGTGGAATATTGCGGTATATGGGTTTTAAATATAATATCATCCGCTATTATGCGGCGCATAGGGTCTCATCCGCTATTATAATGCGGGAAACCAATTACTCTAATATATACTATATACTACAATATATAATATAGCACATCAAATCAATTCAACCATTCAAACAATTATTTAAATTTAATCATTTAAATGTTAAATTAACCCAGATGAGTGAGATTAACTCACCTTTGATTTTGTATGCAATCGTTTTCTAATCCAGCTTGATTTCTTCACGATTTCAGACCTTTATTACACATTATATTCTTCATTAATATTGAATTAATTTAATAATCAATTTCCAAGTAAAATTTTTAATTGATCAATGATTTAATTAAACTAGTAATTTTCCTTTTCGAAACTACTAATAAAAATAAATTATAGATTTCAAAAATCTACTTTTATAAATTCCTCAAATATTTATGAATCCTCTATACTTCAAAATCTTATATATATATTTATTAGATTCTAATGAATTAAAATTCTTTCCAAATCCATATATTAATTCATAACAGAATTACTTTATATAACTTACTGTAGGATATATATATATATATATATATATATTTCCTTTATCAAATCCATACTGCATGTCAATTTCTGTTCTAATTTATATATACATATTAGATTAATTCGAGAAGAAAAACATACCTCACTACTCAGAACATCTTTCGAGCTGGACGATGCCGTTCCCCAATCCATTGTCATACTCGCGAACGACTCAACCCAGAGTCACTACTCCGCGCCATCGAAGATGAGCATGGCAAAACACCGGCCTCCCTTCCCTGCCTCTACAGCGACTGCTCAGTAGTACACCAACGTGCCTATCCCTTATGCGCACGGCAACTCTCCCTTGCTCGAGATCCCTATCGCGACCGTCAAGACGAGTTTCCACAACTCCAACTCGCACTCGCATGTCTCCAGACAGTCACGCCCCACACCATACGTAACCACGATCGTCAAAATTAGAAGGCGACGTCGATTAGCTCAAGCCCTAATCGAAAGAGAGACGAGCAAGCAGAGGAACGAGGCCGCTATCGCTATATAATTTTGAAAAAATTCGAATTCTTAAGAAGATGTGTTCGATTTGGAATAAAATCTGGAAAGAGGGTGGAAAATTTTCTTTCGACATACTAAATCGAATTGAAGAAAAGCCCTAATACTTTGATTTGTTTCTCAGCCGTATTATATTAGTTTAGATTTTAATGAAGAAAATTATCAATTCATTTGACACTTGTAGATCTAGGCCCTCTTCATCTTACAAATGTCCAAAATGCTTTTTTTTAACTTGAGTCAATTCTACTTAATTGTTAACTATACATATATACACTTATCTTGAATGTTTCCAAAAAGGTGGAGTTTTAAATTTAAATCGTTTGGAAATGCAACTAAAATTTCGATTTAATTCCCGACGCATTTATCTATCATATGGCTAAATAATCACTCCAAACACTACGAAAATTGAAATCCGATAATAATACACTATTACGGATCCAATGGAACTGGTTTCATCGAATTCCGAGACAACGCCTCAGAAGGCTATTTTTAAATATCAATTTAAACGATATATTTTCAAAACTGAACAAAACACTTCCAAATTCAATTTTAACACTTTTACTATCTTCAGCACTATCAATATAAATTTGATAAACCCTTAAATTATTTTTAACTGGCTTAAAACTCCAGATTCAACATTTTACCCAATTTCCAGTAATTAAATCCAGTAATTAAATTTCCAAATAATGGTGATATTTGAAATTTAAGTTACAAACTAACTTTTAAATGTTAAAATCAATTAAATATCCCAATTTAAATTGTTCAAAATTCCAGGTCATCACAAGTATCCCATAATTCCACTTCGAATGATTTTTTTAGTGGGTCGACGGTCTCGCCAATCTTAAATTTATTTAAAAGAAGTGAAACTCCTTTACAACAACATTGATTCACCGGAGATTTTTATATCCTCGGTTTAGATGCTAGTATCTCTTATTATCTCGAATTCTATCTCTTTGAGATCGAATGCTGATTTACCCAGAAATCCACATCAATCTTATCCTTTAAGTCACAGTTGACCCGGTTAAGGTTGTCCGCGATTTATATAAGCTTTTCCATTTCCTATCTTGTTATTTAATCATCATATCTTTGTTTCGAACCTATCTTCGAATCAAATTCTCTTTGATTTGACCCATCAAATTTGAATCACTATCCCTGCTTTGAAATCCATTCTTCTATCGTCGAATGAGGAAGTGTATTTGTGAATTAACATATAAAATGTTATATATATATATATATATATATATTGTGTTGTTTGAGTTGTTAATGTTGATTTGGATTTCCGATCGATTCGTTTGATTAACGCTATTGATAGGACTTCCAAAACACTTGAACAGAGAAAACTAACACAATATTGTTTTCAAATTTAGTAAATAGAATAAATTTTTGTATGATTATATCATATATATATATATATTTAAGTAAATTTTCTGATAATTGATAAATAATTTGGTTAACAAAATGATAGTATTTAATGTATATTTATTGTTCTATAAACCAATGACTATCGTCTCATAAAATAAATAAATGAAATTATAAAATTGGTTTATAAATTGACTTGGAAATTTAAATGAATTTAAAGTGATAATTTGAGAATTTAATTTCCGTAAATTTCAAACTTTGGTTTTTAAAGGTTTTAAAATGTATTATCTAAAGTATTTTCGAATAGAAAATATTTCCAAAGAACTTTTAAATGATTAAGACAACGCTCTCCTCCATTGTTACTGGAAAATAATTTCGGTGATGTCGGCCGCATCACCACATTCATTTTCGAGTTTCGAAGTGGAGAGACCATTCTGTACCTTTACTACACTTTTGTTTTGGAAAATTTAATTTATTTGGAGTTCTTAAGTATGAATTGATTTATATGTATTGATATTTGATTTGACTTATACATATATATTTGTATATTTATCTCAAAATGGTTTGAATTGAAATCGAAAATTTAATTCTTCAATTTTGATTTAAAAATGATTTCAATTATAAAATAAAGCCAAATTTTGGGATAAATATTTAAACTTGAAATTTTTTAATAAGGAAATTTTACCTGTATAATACTCAATTGTATTCCAGAATATATAACTTACCTAAATTATTCAGAAGTTAACCTTGTAATTGAATAATATACAATGCAAAATGATGTTAAAGGATTTTATGGATAAAATTTGGGTGCTTATAATAAATGTTATACACTTAAAATTTTAATTATAAAAGATGTTAATAGAGATAAATAGAATAATAAGTTGATTGCATAGTAAATGAGACAAATTAAAGAAAATTTTGTTTTGATAGAAACTTTTTGTATCAAAAATAAATAAATTGGAATCAAATCAACTTGATGAAATACTTGAATTTAAAATCAATTATTAGGTATAATCAATTTAAATTGAAATTTATATGGTTTGAATTAATTGTTTTATTTTGTTTTCGGCCTATTTTCTTTCTAGTTGTTTCTATTCTCCTACCTCCTTTCTTTTCGAAAACGAAAAGTTTTGAGTGGGGGAGAGCATAACGACCCGATAATTTTTAATAATTTTATTGGTTTTATTTATTTAATTAGTTGAATTTTCATGAAATTTTAGATAATAAAATTTTGAAATAAAAATTTAATATTTGGAATATGTCTATTTAAACACAGCCACTGGTAAATTTCCATTAAAAAATATGAAAGTTTATTTTTCTAGTGTTATTTTATTTAAATCTATATCAGTTAATATTTGATGATAATTAAATGTTTTCCAAACCTGAATATTTTTTAATTGAAAAATTGTTAATCATCTTCTGAGCAAGACGTTACATTTCGTTTCTCAAAATTTTGACTGTTATTGCTTCGTCGATCTTATTTTTGACGAAATAACTGTTGAATTTAAAAGTTTTCCGATACCTAAATATGTCAACATGAGAAAATTTATTCAGAAAACTCTGAATAAGACCGCATAATTCGTTTCGCAAATTTCGAACGTTTCAAGCTCCATTTGGATTTTTCCGTACGAAATAGCAGCGTATATCGGTATCGATTATCGACTTTTGATTGGATGGTCGTACCACTGATATCTGTATACTGTTCTGGCCGTCTCGTCATTCTGATTTCCACGGTATATTCAATTCTGTGTTTTGATATTCGATGCACGATGGAAACAACATAGTAGTTTGCGGCGTCGATACCCGTATTTTGTGCATTTTGTTTTTCTGGTCTTTTCAATTTCCGGCTGTCTTGACTGTTGTGCCTTTTCACTTTACTTTTCCCTTCATTCCAAAAAGAAGTCTGTGCATAAGAAGAGAATAGTATAACCTATTTGTTTCCTTTTCCCAACTTTCATTAATGAGTTGCGTGCCTACTTATCTTCTTCCCTACCTACCTTGCAAGTCATTTTTCCTAGAAAATATGGACAAAGCTCATAGAACATTTCGAAGTGAATGCTTATGTTTTCTGAAGCCTCTGTCGTTTTTCTCATAACCAAACATCCTCACTGAGATGACAACCACCTTCCTCCTGCCACAGCCGTGTATGCCCTCCCTCCGTCACTATGCGAGCTATCCTCCACCCATGCTACAACAACCGAGCCAAGCTGCATCTCCGTGCTGCCTTCCTCCGCGTGCCGACCACTCGCAAAACCAACCCGAGCACCATCCCCTCTCCAAACTCAATCGCAACCCGACCCGCCATTCTCCCTTGCCTCAGTCAGATCCATAGGCCAGCAAGACACCATACGAGCTCCATTCGCTTGGTCACTCATGCACCGATCTCGCCCACGCAAGCCTGCCATCGGTCTCCCCTTCATCTTGCAGCCTCTTTCCTTTTCCTCTCTCGAGCTTCACCCTCCGCATTTGATCCAAAGCCTCCATCTTTCTCTTCTTATAGGTGTATAGTATTATACATATTGTATTACAGATGTTAGTTATATATATATATATATATATATATATATATATATATATAGTTCACTTAAGATTTTGTAACACGTTAGTACATATTTTGTCTCGACTGCAATATTTTGATTTTCCAAAGTATATAAATGTATGTAATATGTTATATGCATGTGTTATAAGTATTTAAGTCATATATCCTATATATGTCATGTCCTTAAGAATATGTGAGTTTATAAAAAAAATGTTTAAAGTAAGTTTACAATTCATTTATTTACATAGTATAAGTTGTATTATAGTATTTGTCTACGTTTATGTTAAATTTATGTATATTTATAGTGATCTGTCGAGTTTATCTTTAATTATATAGTTGTTGTTATATTACAAAAGTTTTATATATATATATATATATATGCTTAGCTATATAAGGTTATATTATATATTAGTTTGTAACGTTGAAACAGTTTTTGGTATATATATTATTACACAATGTTTCGAATATAATATTTTGTATATATTAGCATGAATATATGAGTCAAGCAAGTTGGGTAGTTATGTCAATTGTGTATATACATTTTGTTTTTCTTCCTAGTTCAATTTTTCCATTTAACAGATGTGTTTATTTTATATTATACATAGATGTAAAAATGTTGTCTCAGTTTGTATATATACATTTTGTCAAAGCGTATATGGATGTTTATGAGTATATAGATTTTAAAAATTTTAGTCTGTAATTATTTTTTTGACCTGTTAGAGTTATGTTAGTACTAGTATATATATATTTGTTATTTTTTTACTTTTAAAGAGTATGTATGTAGTTGTTTATAGGAAATAAGATTAATATAAAGATTTGTCTACATCTATATTGTCTTTTTGAGTTCGTATATATATTATATATAGTTGCAATAAGCTGCTCTACGGGTAAGCTATAAATTTTGTCAGTTTATGTGTATGTATTTTATTGCTTATTTTATATGATTAGCTTATGTGTTTATTTTATAGTATATCTGTTTACTGATTTACATTTTGTCAATTTATGTTTATATTCAGTTTATAAAGAAAAAAATGTTGCAATCTGTTAGTTATATATGTATGTATATATGTTAGTTTATATATATATATATACATGAGTTTGGTTTTGAATATGTATATAGTTTGAAAAGGAATGTATAAGGGGTTTCATATAAAAGTGTATATAGTATATTTTGTTTTGAATATGGATATAAACATTAGTTTACATATTTATATAAGTTATATATATTTTAAAATAAATTATTTATGTTAATTTTATAATAAATATTGAAATTTATGGATATAATATATGTGTAAATATAGATTTTATTTTGATTGGTATTTAAGTTGAATGTTGATTTTAGAAAATTTAAATATATGCAATATATCTTGTTCTCATCGATCCCCTGTTATCAGCTTTGCTCGTCAAATTCGCGTACAATCTTGATTTGCTTTGGAATTCATGCTCATATTCATAGCTCATTCAGTCGTCTAATTTATCTAGCCTTGAAAGGTGAGCAATCACTCACGATTAATGTTCTTTTATTTATTAAATTTGATTTCAATTGAAACGACAATTGAAATATGCCGCTGTTAGTTATTTACACTGTTATATTATGCTATTACCTGTATCAGTTCACCTTTGACATCTGACACCATTATCTATTATTTATATTGATGATATATGCCTGTTATATGATTATCATATCTGTTATCACTCTGCAAGTTCCATATTAGTATAGAATCACTATGGGTTGAAATGATACATACCCGAACGATCTGTAGAATAGGAGAAAATCTTTATGCGTTAAAATGATAAACCCAAGCGATTTTCATTGAATTGAAACTGGGATTACATGTTGAAATGATATATACACCCGTATATATTTAAATTGTGGATTGAAATGATAAATATCTGTATCACTTGACTATAGGATAGAAAATTATATACAGACACCATTGGTCTATATATAAATAATTTGAAATGATTACTATGGTTTTGAAAGAAATATATGGTTTTATATAAATATTGATTTTAGATATTATATAAATGTTAGTTTATGTATAGCGAAATTCTTGATTTTAAGCTTAATAATAAAGTTTGATTTTATTAAAATATAATGTGGTTAAGTATTTATTTAAATTATATTTTAAAATAGAGTTTATAATGATTTAATAAATTAAGGTTGAGAAGATAGATTTGAAATCGATTTGAAATCGTATTTAATTAAGAAATATATTTAATTAGAAATCGATTTGAAACTTATGGAATTTGAGATTTGAAAGGGTATGATTTTTATAACTTGATTTGGTTTAAGGTGATTTAACGAATATTTCAAGTTTAAATGAATTAAAGGAAATATTTAGTCATTTGAAATTTGGGGTTTCATTTAAATGATAATGTATTTAGTAAGTAAATATTTCAAAATAAATAATAGTAAAGTGAATTTGATATATATATATATATATATATATATATATATATATGGAATTATCAAATCTTATTTTGATATGTTTGAATATTTAAAGCTTTGAAAATGTTGAAATTGAAATGGTTTATTTTTTGGTTAAAAATCTGTATTTGAAATCGATATGATGGTTTATTGAGAACTAACTTGAATTAAAATTGAGGATTTGAGATTTGACTAAATTTGAAATTTCGGGATAGGTGTTGATTTGGAATTGATTTGTGAAATTTGAGGAAGCTATTTTATTATATAAAGTATTTTTTTAAATTATATTTGAAACTATTTATACATGTTACTTTATAAATTTATTTCATATAAACTATTTTAATATAAATTGTTTTTAATACAAACTATTTTAAATTATAATTATCTTTACATGATCTATTTTAAATTATAACTATTTTATATAAACTATTTTAAATTATAAACTATTTTATTATATATACTATTATTTATAAACAGTTAAGTGGGAAGTGGTATGACTCCAAAGCATTATGATTTCTAAATTTTGATTTCCAAAGTATTATGATTTCCAAGTGTTTGATTTAGAAAGTGTTATAACTTTGAAGTACTAAGAATTGTAAACGAATATATTTGAGATGGATATATTTAAATGGAAATGATATCGTATTTGGTTTTGAAATGGAAGTGATATTGTATTTATATGGTTTTGAAATGGCAATGACATTTTGGCTTTGAAATATAAACTATTTTGAATGTTTATTAAGTGACCAATCGGTGTAATAATTACGTAGTTATTGAAGAGTCCGGGATTGGTTAGGGACATACTCTCTGTCCAAACCGAAAACCACTTTAATAACTATTATACGCGGAGTGTCATCCAGAATGAAGTGGTTGGAATGATGACGTTGCTATATTTGAAGAAAGAGAATGATAATGGACAGCGTTGACCCTTGTGTCAAATTTGAAATAACTAAAACAGGAGCCGTGCTGGGCCAATGAGGTTAGCCACCTCTAAGCAAACACACTTCTTCGTAAACTACTCATTACTTGTTTTTGATTGGTGCGCACCCTTGTATTGGGAGTGTTGTTTCGCGCTGTTGCGATCGTTGCGGCGATGCGTTCTCACCAATCTGGATCAGGCAAACGGCAGTTTCACTACCCTGGGTATTGCCTCATGTGCTTTGTCATACTTGTACCCCTATACGCGACCACTATGATTTGTTTTGTGTTGTACCTATGGAGTACTCCCTGGTATCCCTCTAGTTTACGGTGGAGTTTACAGTGCTGTATAGACTATGATGATTATATAAAATGTGTTAAGGGGAATAATGGTAATGCCTTAATGCTATTCTGATACTTTATATTACTGATAGGCATTATCTACTTAACGTACACTACATAGTAGATAGTTTAACGGATCCTTAGAGGATGGTTATCCCAAACATCCTTTGAGTTACTTGTATTTCAGTTGTTACTTCTCTTGAGTTGGATTTATTGATATAAAAATGTTAATCATGGCTCGAGTGTTTTTCTTTACGCTCGGGTCAGATTGAGTGTACCAGCGTTCGAGACTCACCTTTGGAGTTGGAGCTTCGCTTGGAGATCCGGCTATCTATCCAGCTTTCAGATATTAAGTTGATTCTAGTGATGTATTCTGATTCTTGTATTTGACTATTGTATCCGAGACTTCTTTTGTAACTTGTTTAACTCTGTTATACATATAGTAGCTTCATGAATTACTATTCGTTTTGTTTCCGCTGCATATTGTTGTATTACTCTGTGTCTGTGATTCTGTGATTATTTACTTACCATATATGATGAGTTTTGCCAAATATAAACTTACAATCTGGTATTTTGAGCAATTCAATTCCAGTATGTTTAGATGCAAATGGTTGAAAATATCAGGTTGTTAAAGTAGGCGTGTCATACGAGATACTTTTGTTTTGAAAGGAAAAGTTTGGTAATTTAATAAATTCAGTTTAATGTGTTTCTCATGCTTGTTTACTAAACTGATATGGGCATTCTTCCCTTTCAATACTTGGGTCAGACCGAGTATACTTACAGGTTTAGATTTGGTGCTTTTGGAGCTTCAGAAGGCGAGCTGGAGATCTTCATATCATATACGCATATCTGCTTATTATGCGCTGCATTTTTGTTGTTTATATTATCGGAAACTATGAGGATACGTTATTATAGCTGTCCAGGCTTATGATTAATGATTGATTGTTGAACTCTGATTGATGTATGTATATATAGTTTCTGTTTTGTAAAGATCATCGATATGATATTATATGTTTTCTGCTGCGATGTGAGATTCTGTATGGTTGCGTATGGTTCTCTCTTCTCTCTTTCTTCTCTTCTTCTCTCTTCTTTTCTTTCTCATGACTTTCCGTCAGTCTATGCTTTTTGGGTCGGACATGTGTGGTTTATTGTTGATTCAAAAGGTACGGATTTGCAGGTCATCACACATGGTATCAGAGCTTAGATTTTGTATATTCCTAGGCTTTGATGTGTACTCGGTATAGATAGGGATAGTAGCAACCTAGATTGAGTTTGAGTGTATTATATATACGAGCTTGTATTTGTTCGTGATATAAAATATTTTATACTGTGTTTACTTATCCGTTGAGTTGTTTATGAATTCTGGACGGTATGTGGGACGCCATGTTGTCGATAGAGATTTCTAAACACTTAAACGAGGCAAGTCGACAAAGTATTGTTTTAATTGGGTAAATGAGATAATTTACCTCAATTATATTATATTTATATATATAAAGGAAAAAATTTCAAAAATTATTATAGTGTATATAAAATGATTGTTTGGTTATTGAAAACGCAAATATATATAAGTTAATAAAAGCTATTTGAATAATCTAAATAGAAAAAACAATTGTAAAAGAATAAATTATCTAAGCAAATGAATTTTTAAGTATGGAATTACAATTAATATGACTTACAATGTGAAATAATCTTATATATAAGAAATGAAATTACACGTGTTTATTTATAAATATGAGTTGTAAATAAAAATGAATTTAAATTAAGAAGTTGAAAATTTGAATCCCATTGTTTTAGACAGTTGTTTTTCAAATTTTAAAGAGATTATACTATTATAAATCTGAATATGATAAATGAATTTAAAATGAATCTTATATAAGCAAAGCAAAATAGTGAAATTATATAAGTAAGAATTTATAAATATGATTTATAAATATAGAAAGAAATTTTAAAAGGATATAAAGCACTGAATTCACTATCGTTGTTGGAAAATAATAAGGGTGATGACAGCAGCATCATCAATATCATTTTCGAGTTTCTGTGTGATTGATTTGCTACCAATAGTGTATTGAAATTGAAATTTTGTTGTGGTAAACAAAATATTTCAATTTAAAATCCAAGTGGAAATTGATAAATATAAGTAAAATGAGATTTGGACTTTTAATATGACATAATAAATTTGAGTTTGCATAATAAAATATATGATTTAAAATTTAACCAAAGAAAAGTTAAATTAATTGAATTGGATTTGGACTAGATTAGACAAATTATTGAAATGGAAGTTAAACTTAAGAGGTAAGTGATTATACAATATGAATTTGGAAATTTAAATAAATAAGTTGTATAACTTATGAAATGGGAAAATGTAAGTAAAACCAAATATTAAAATGGTTAAAAATTTTTTTGTTAAGCAAGGCATAATCTGAATATGAATATTTACATGAAATTTGACTTAAGTAAAAGTTAAATAAAATGACTTTAGAAATGAAATCTAAGTTAAGTTACAAGAAAACGATCTTTGTAAATGAAATTTAACTCAAATAAAAAAGAAAAGTTACTAATGAAATGAGTTAAATAAAGTAGAAATTTGAATTAAATTAGAAATGAACTTAAGTTGTATAGTGAAGATAAATGCAAGTGAAAATGAAATGAAACATACTTTAAGTGATGTTGAATGAAGTTAAATGTGATATCAAAATGAATTAATGAAATTGAGTTAATAAAATTGAAAGCTAAGTAATTGAATTCAAATTGGAAGTAAGTGAATCTAAATAGAATTGAATTTGATTTGATTTAGAAGTGAATTAATTTGAATGTAAATTAGTAAATGTAAACTAATTGAATACGAATAAATGAATGTTAATGAATCAAATGTGATTAAATTGAAAACCAATTCAGTGAATATTAATGAGAAATGAATTTATATTGATTTGGTTGTGGATTGATTGGATAAAGATTGGTTTGTTGGATGATAGTTGGATAATAGTTTTTGATGTTTGAACTTGTTGCTTTTGATTGCATTTGCTGTATTGGCATATATAGTTGTTATATTGGCATATGTTATATACTGATACTACTTTCTATATACATGTTTCTCATTTGTTTGTTGAGTATTTAGTAGGTGCAGATGGTGTATGCTTCGCATTTGGAGCTCGCTTTCACACTATATTAGCCGTATATGCTCGCTAATAATATATAAGGTACATATCCCAAATTACATGTCGTACTTTTAAAGAACTTAAATCCCATAGGTTTCAAAGTTTAAATATTTAAACATTTCAATAACTCAGCTTTGATAACTTTCATTATATTTCAAAATTCAACTTTAAAATTTCTATTTTTATTTCTTTAAGTAATTCATTAAACCGATGCCAATTTCAACATTTAACTTAGATTTCAATATGATTCCGTCTATATAAATCAAATTTTATTTCAAAATATCATTTAACTGAATTCAAATTTAAGGATTTAAGTCAGTTAGTTTAACCAATCCAGTGTCCGTATATAATTTTCTACCCTATGGTCAAGTGCTGCAGATATTCATCATCTCAATCCGCAAATATTTTAAATTTTTACAGGTATATATCATTTCAACCCGTAATCCCCAAAAAAATAATTCAAAATCCATAGAAATCGCTTATGTCCATCATTTCAACCCTTTTCCTTAAACTATAGATCGCTCGGGTATGTATCATTTCAACCTATAGAGAACTTGCAGTGTTATAACAATATAAAAATATAACATCCAGTCATCCAATATCAAACAATCATTCATCACAATTGCCATTCAATCAACCAATGAATAACATTAATTAACTGATTATCATCAATAGGTATTCAATTGACAATTAAATTCAATATTGAATTAAATGACGACTAAATGCAGTAAAAGTCATATTTAACTGGAATGACAATTTAAATATACCAAACATCAACCAATCAATTTCTAATCACATCATAAATTCAATTTAACTTACTTGAGATAATCTAGTAGTTGTGAGTAATCAAAACACTCACTTTTGATTTCAAATCGATTTGAAATCCAAAATAAGACCTAAAATTCAACAGTCTAAGAATTCCTCCAAACTAGTTCCAAAATGTTCGGAATTACGATACGATCGCAATAAAACAAAACGCGCGTAAATCTGACCTCGTATGCAAAAGATATCGATATCAGAACGTTAAAAAAAAATCAAATTCAATTTAAATAACAAAACAGATTATACCTCGCCACGTTAACAAGCACGTTCGAGAACCTTAACCTATCCTCTCGTTCATGCCTGATCAAGACCTACAGCTGCCTCCATCATCGAATTTTTGCCGCCACCTCACTCGACTACAACCAGATCTGATGATGCCGATCACTTCCCTAGGCCGAGGCGCCTCCAATGGTGGCCGCGTGACCCCCTGCGACCTCTCCCTTCTACTAGCCCTGCCGCCTCCTTTTTCGGTCAATCACGGTGATCCTTGACCATTCCAAGGCAAATGATGGCCACTGATCGACTTATCTCGACACTCTTTACAAGACCATGCCATCCGATCGACTCCAGGATGAAGATCTACTACTAAAACAACGAACCCCTCTATGAACGGCCGAGGTTCATCGACGAATTCTGTTCAAATGATGATTTGGATCGAGAAATGAATTAGACCAGTGAATTACGCTCATTGAGAGCTTTAAAACGGTATATAATAGGTCATGGTTTGGAGGAGTTTGAATTTTGAAATTGATGTTTGATTTGAAATTGAATTTGGGGATTTAGGTTTTCAGCCATTGGGAAGAGAGAAGTAGATAGATCAATTTGTACATACTGAGATAAGAAATAAAAGGCTGCTAGTGCTTAGAAAGATCTATTTATATGAACAAAGACCAATAATAAAGTGAACACGCATCGAATTGGTACGAACGACAATAACAACACAAAAATCCCATTTGACTTTCGAAATGAAACTAGGTCATCCCATATATCAAAACAGATGTTTTCGATATTTTTAAATTTAATGGAGCAGGTTTCAAGTCCTAATTCTATTGTATATAGAAGTTGGCATTAAAACCAGCTTATTTCAAATTGATTTCTGCGCATTTCGAGTCTGTACGATCAAACGACAAGTCCGATCGATACGAAACTTGAAATTTTACAATAATTTACCATTACGAATCCAATGAAACTGGTTTCATCGAAATCCAAGTCAGTGGCCAAAACGGCCAATTTCACTTTAATTAATTAAATCATTATTAAATTGATTAAATCACTTTTTAATTTTAAATTTAATAACTAACAATTTTTATCATTTTTGATTACTTAGACATTTAAAAAAAATTAAAACCAATTCACATATTAATTCAGTGTTAAATATTACATTAATTATAGTGTTCAGTTTTAACTGTAAATAGAATCCAATTAATTATATTTTAATTCCAATAAATTGATTTAATTTGATTTCAATCTTTTAGTCAATAATCATTACTCTATGGACATAGTTAACATTGGTTTACCATTTACAGCATTAATACTCTATAATTATCATATTATTTCGTATTAACTGCAATGGTGGATTAATGTAATTGATTTCAAACTTATTGTCAATGAATGAAATAGTGAATTTATAAATCTTTAAATTTTAATTCTTCGAATATTGAATTACAAAATCTTATTAAATTAAATAATTTAATTATCGAAAAATTACAGGTTGTTACAAAGATAGTTTTGAAAAAATCTAAAAATATGTCATTTCGAAATTTTCGTGGATTCCATTCCACTAGAGAAGGTCATGGGTTCCATCCAACTATCAAAGCTAGAAGGTGGATTCCATTCCACAATTAAAGTCCAAATAAAGATTTTAGTGCTATTATGGAGTTTTAACATAAATCTAGACTCTATTACTTATCTTGATATATTAAAATCTTGAACTCTTAATAATCTTGATACTCATGAGTCTTCTGTCTTGATTTCTACAATCTTGAATTCTTCAGTCTTGAATCTCTACACGGTACAGTCTTCATTCTCAGTGCTTGCATATATATATATATATATATCCTGCATATCTAGACAATGATATTAGTATTTATATTCTATAACAAGTCCTAAGGTTGTTGTCATCAAAACCATCATCTCAGGAACTAACAATCTCCCCTCTTTTGATGATGGCAACCTTTTTTTATAAAATCTACTCCAACAAACTCTGATTCTACTCTGAATCCCCTTTAATCTACCAACTCCCTCTTAATCCCACCCTAATTAACAGCCTAACTATCCTATTTTATTATTCTCCCCTTTTGTCATCAACAAAAACTAAGCCTAAACTACATAACTCCCCCTTGAACTAATACCATGGAAGTAAATGTTAATAAAAAAGTATAATAAGAAAGGCATAAATCTAATTTAATTATATATGATGTTACATTACACATATATATGAAACATAGACACAAATATATACAAGTACACAAAATATAAGAACATTAATATAATAACAATCTAACGAGAGTCCTTAACCATTGGTGACTTGCGAATCGAACAATTAGGGTAATGTAGACAAAAGTTTCCATGTTGTTTGACCAAATTACCATTTTTGTCAAAACAGACTTCTCCAACACAAACAACATTATCATCCTCATCCATTTACACTTCTTCTTCTTTTTCTTCTTTACCGTCCTCTAACGAATTACGAATACGTATGTTAGAGGAATCATCTTCAATCACAATAGGGTCTGTATGATTATCCATTAGAAATTTTTGCAAATTTCTAAGAATCTTACCTTGTTTCTCTTGTTCCTTTTCCATCCTTACTTGCATGAATTGCGATTTAGTCAACATTTGCAAAGAATCCTTCATAATATCCTCGATCTTCATTACTCGAGCTAATGTAGTATGTTGGAATGGACCAAATTAGGGGAAGGGAAGGAAATGGTCGCATTTTGGTTTGATTTAGAAGAGGATGCAATTACTTTGTATTTTCAAAAGTTTATTACAGAGAAAATGAAGTGAGAAGATATATGAATTTGAAATATTATGGTTATATAACCACCAAACTGATTTTAGAGGGAAATCAAATTTTCAAATCTGAGCGTTGTATGTCGACATGGGGGGTAGGGGCATGTCGACATCTCTTTGAAAATTTTGAAAATTTTGTTTTTATCTATTTATTTAAATATATATGTTACGGTATCTATATTCTATATCTTAGTTATAGAACAAATACCTGATTCTCTTCTTAATTTAGTGAAGGTTGCTTGATTCAAGTGTTTGGTCAGAATATAAGCTATTTGATTCTTAGTGTTGATAAATTCAAGAGAAATAATCTCTTTACTTATATTATCTCCGAGAAAATGATGTCTAGTATCAATATGTTTAGTTCTGGCAAGGTGAGTAGGATTTTTGGATAAATTTATTGGACTTGTATTGTCATAATAAATTAGCGATTTTGAAATATTTAATCCAAAATCCTTTAGAGTCTGTTGCATATAGATAACTCGAGAATAAGCCAAAGAAGCAGAGATATATTCTGCTTCAGTTGTTGATAGTGACATAGTATTTTGCTTTTTACCAAACCAGGAAAGTTGAGAATGTCCTAAAAAGTGATAAGTTCCACTTGTACTTTTTTCGGTCTGATTTACAACTAGCATAGTCAGCATCACAATATGACATTAAATCAAAAGAATCATTTATACGAAAAAATAGACCATAGTCTAAAGTGTGATTAACATATATTAGGATATGTTTAACAGCTTTTAAATGGGTTTCTTTGGGTTAAGGTTGGTATCTTGCATAGGGACAGACACTATGCATGATATCAAGCCTCCTCGCAGTTAGAGTAGCGATCCAATCATTCCTTTGTATAGTTTTTGATCAACGTCTTTGACATATCTCTTTTATTTAAGGTTTCATTGGTTGCCATAGGAGTGGGTTTTCCACTCGCAGTGATCATACCAAACTTACTAACTAGATCCCTAGCACACTATTCTTGACTAATGAAAATACCACTATCTAGTTGTTTTATTTGCAATCCTAAAAAGAGTGTAAGTTCACCCATATGACTCATCTCAAACTCTTTTTGTCATTATTTGAGAAAACTCTTTGTTCATTTCATTGTTTGTTGATCCAAAAATGATATCACTTATATAAATCTGTACTAATTGGATATCGTTTTTGTTTCTTTTAATAAAAGAGAAATATCTACTCTACCAATTTCAAAATTTGATTGTAATAAGTAAGATCTTAGTCTTTCATACCAGGCTCTAGGAGCTTGTTTTAGACCATATAAAGCTTTCTTTAATTTGTAAACAAGATTTGGAAACTTTTCTTCTTCAAAACGTGGAGGTTGTTTTAACAAAACCATTTAAAAAGGAACTTTGACATCCATTTGAAATAATTTGAAATTGTTGTGAGTTGCAAAAGCAAGTAGAATTCTAATGGCTTCTAATCTTGCTACGGGTGCAAAGGTTTCACCAAAGTCTATTCCTTCTTCTTGACAATAATCTTGCTAACCTACTTTATTTCTAGCGATCTCACCTAGTTCATTCATTTTATTTTTATAAAACCTTTTGGTTTCTATTATAGTTTTGTCTTCAGGTCTAGGAACAAGTCCCTATACATCATTTCTAGTGAATTGATACAGTTCTTCTTGCATAGCAAGAATCCATGAATCATCAGATGATGCTTCCTTTGGATTTTTGAGTTCAATAGTTGATATAAAAGCTACATTACTCATCTTGTTTAGTTGATTTCTAGCAACAGATTTAATATTTCCTAGAATATTTTCTATAGGATGATCTTTTAAAAGCCTGATCCTTTTATTAGGATGAACAATTTCATTTGATTCGTTATTTAAAGTAACAAAATCAACTTCATCGTTTATCTGAACAAAACTTTGAAATTTTCATCAAAAGATACATGCATTTTTTCTTCAACGATGTTAGTTTTTAAATTGGAAACTATGTATCCTGTACTTCTTTTAGAATATCCGATAAAGATTCCATTGTCGAATTTAGGATCAAATTTATCCAAATTGTCCTTTATATGTAGAATAAAGCATTTACTTTTAAAAACTTTAAAATAAGATACCTGTGGTTTCTTGTTGAAAAGAAGTTCATATGGTGTTTTATTCGTTAGAGGTCTAATTAAAATACTGTTCAAAATGAAACAAGCTGTAGCGACTGCTTCGGCCTAAAATTTTTTTTGGTAACTTACTATCTGAAAGCATAGTTCTTGCACACTCTTGAATCATCCTATTTTTACGCTCTACCACTCTGTTTTGTTAAGGAGTTCTTGGAAAAGAAAAATTACGAGTTATTTCTTTTTAACTACAGAAATTCTTGAAATTTTTATTTCCAAATTCTCCACTGTGATCACTACGAATAGTTTTGATTTTTAAAGAAAGTTGATTTTGAATTCTTTTTGCAAAAGTTTTAAATAATTCAAAAGCATCACTTTTATGTTTCAGAAAAATTATCTACGTAAATCTAGAATAATCTTCTACAATCACAAATACATATTTACTGTGATTTATTGACTGAATTTGAGATGGACCAGATAGATTAATGAAGTAACTCAAGAGGTTTTGAAGTTGAAAATATATCTTTCAATTTGGGTAAACTCTTCCTAAGTTTTCCTAATGACATGCATCACATATACTATTTACTTTAAAATTCATTTTAGAAAGTCCTTTTACTAGATCGAGTTTTGAAAGTCTAGATAAGAGTTTGAAATTCAAATGCCCAAATCTTTTATGCCAAATCCAAGGGTCACTTGTATTAGCCAAAAGACATAGATTATCATGAGATTTTCATACTGAGAATATAACTTTTTTTTTACCTAATTCCTTCAAAGATAATATTTGATTTATTATCTTCGATTTGAAACTTATCCTTTGCAAATTAATTTTGTAGCCCTTGTCACATATTTGACTTATGCTAAATAAGTTGTGTTTTAGATTACTAACTAACAGAACATCAGAAATAGTATGAGTTTTAGCGTTACCGACATTATCGATGCCAATCACATATCCTTTTTAATTGTCTCCAAAGTTGACTAGTCCTCCATCTTCATAAATTATGTCGTTCAATATCTCTAGGTTACTAGTCATGTGTCTTGAACATCCTGTGCAGTTAATGCCCCGCTATTACTCTGCTATATCTCATAATGGATTTCTACTGCTACAATTTTTTCATATAGCCTCAAATATAGCCTCTTCGCTTTAAGCCCCGCTATTTCTGCCATATTCCGTTATTCCTGCTATATTCCGCTATTTCCGCTATATCGTCCTTAAAAGAAATGAACTGAAAAATGACATTTATCCATTATAAAATTATGAAATCAATCAATTTAATTAAATTGTTTGATATATTTTCAGAAATAAAAATATTTTAATATTCTATTAATTTCAATTATGTTATATAAAAGTTTTACGTTTATTTATAGTATATTCACACAGGTTTTTATTTAAAATTATTTATGTAATAATTATAATTCAATTGAATGTTAATTATTCATTTAATAACCATTTATGTATTTGTGAAAACATTAAGTATGAGTTTTCTATGCTATTTAAGAGTCATCCGTTATATCCCACTATATCCTCACTGTATCCCCATTATGACTTTTTGCACCTCCGCCGCATTGTATCTGCCGAGCGCTTTAACTGCACTGTGAACATCCACTACCAAGCATCCATTTGTTTTTTTAGATTTGCACCATTTGTCCATTGAGCATTGATTCTTCAAAAGCCATATAACACCACTCTTCCTGCACAATACACCAACTCGGTAGATAACTTGATTTTCTATAATAACAACATGCAGAATTATAAGACAATGATGATTTAGACAGTTTTGAACTATTGTTAATAGAATCTCCAAAAATTGCCATATTAAAATTTTTCAAAAGTCAGATTACGATAACTTTGAAAACCAATGCTCTGATACGAAATGTAGGAAATGCTGATTACAGATCTTAAGGCAGAATTAACACTAGAGGGTGGGTGGGTGCATAGTGTATAATTAATTTTATGAATCTTTTTGAAATCTTTTCAAATTAAACCCAAACATATGAAATTCACAAACACAGAGACATTCACGGAACCATACACAAATGTAAATAGTAAATAAAAGCTGGTAAAGGAAAGAACACACCGGATTTTATACTAGTTCAGAGTTACCCTACATCCAGTCCCACACAATTTCTTATGCAGATTTCTTTCCAAATATAATGTCGATATTAGAACCTCGATTTCAAGGCCACGAGATACACCCTCCTATCTCCAAGTCTAGCGCAAACTCTCTTGATTTAACCTGGCTGCAAGATCACCTAATCGATTTATGGGCTATAATCACACCCAATTGAATTACGGGCCACAATCACATCGTTTCCAATCACACTTTGATAGAGAGAGACTCGATACACTTCGATCTTTCGATCTTTGATTACAAATGATCCTATAACTCCGAATAGCACTAAGATCTTTGAGAGAGTGTGGCAGAGAATCAAACTAGAGATGATCGAGTTTGATTCAATTAGGATTTCGACAGAGTTTTGTTAAGAATGTTTGAAAATAAGAACGGAAGAGAAAGAGTAGAGAAAACAAATAAATCTTAAGTGAAAATTCATTGAAAACTACTGGTATATATAGGAGAATAACAGTCATGCCATTAATGAAAGGTTATGACGAATATACACTTCTTTTGAAAATTCGAATTTCAGAATCTACGACTACCATGTCGATATGGGGCGTATAGGGATGTCGACATGCCTATGTTCTTTTTGAAATTTATTTTGTTTTAAAATGATTTCTATTCTAAAACTTCTCAAAACAATTTCTAAAGTTTGTAAACCATTTTGAATATAGTTTATGATTATAAAAACCGTTGGAAAGTGTTCTTACGGAATATAAAATTAACGAAAACTAAATATATGAGATTAAAACTAAAACATTAAAACCAGGACATAGTTTAAAAACAAGAAATGATTTTGCAATTAATATGATTAAAAATAGTTTTTGAATTAAGACTAAAATATTTTAATCAGAGAGGGATGTCTTTTTAAAAAGATGTTTTGAAAAAAAATCTGAAAATAAGCCATTTTGATAATTTCATGGATTCTATTCCACTAGAAAAGGTCATGGGTTCCATCCCGCTATTAAAACGAGAAGGTGGGTTCCATTCCACAATTAAAATCTGAATAAAGATTTAGTGCTATTATGAAGTTTTAACATAAATCTAGACTCTATCACTTATCTTGAACTCTTGATAATCTTGATACTCATTAGTCTTCAGTCTTGATTTCTACAATCTTGAATTCGTCAGTCTTGAATCTCTGTACTGTACAGTCTTCATTCTCAGTACCTGCATATACATATATGTTTAGATAAAGATATTAGTATTTATATTTTATAGCAAGTCCTAAGGTTGTTGTCTTCAAAACATCATCTCAGGAACTAACACTTTTCTCAATTCCAAAATAAAATTTCCATTTAATGTTTAAAAGTTTCCATCTTACATTTCTTTCACTCCCTCTTAAAATTACTACCAATTGCATTTGTAACTTCATTATCTTTAGTACACCTTACTTTTTCTCCAACTTTCTTATTTCTTAGTTATAATTATTAATTCTCTCCTTCTATTCATCCTCTAATTCAAGGTAAATAAATCTAATTTTACATTGAATTATATCATCAAATCTTAAAAAATCCGATTTGAATTTACTTTCAATTTCTATTTAGTTTTTTAAATTCAATTTAATTTCAAAAGCACCACCACCATCAATTTCAATATTCATCCATAGGCAATGTGGTTGACCTAAGTGTTAGTTTAGTTGATTCTGGAATAGGTATGTCTGGATTCATTTAATGTTTTGGAATTTTATTCTTTTTTATAGTTTGTTTAAAATTATTTCTTTCATTTTTACCTAATTAGATTTAACTGTGGAATTCGTGCTTTATGTATGTTCGTATTTGGAAAATATTCCAGTACGTATCACATAACTGTTTTATATGTACATGCCAATAGTAGAACATTAGAATATTATCCATAGTGTAAGTTACTTAAATAATGGAATGTTAGATTCCAGCTACTCATATGATTGATCTCATATTTCTTAATTTTAATATCGTTTTTCTACTTCCATTGAATTGATAATACAGTTTTCAAGCAAAGACATTTCAACTTTTGTCTTTATAAATTCTCTTAATTTATTACTATGACTATAACAATATATTGTGCAAGATAACAAGAACATGCTAAATCTTTCAATCTGCATGCCTAAGTTTAATAATGTTTGATTGGAATGTTTCCTCTGAATTCACAGTGGGTCTAATATTTATTCATTCATATATAAAATTCAATCTCGAACAAATTTTTCCTCTCCTTTCATTCGAACTCAATTCAAATACTGTTCCCTCCTTAGATGAAATGATTTTTTACAGGTAGCACCTTGATTCCATTTCCTTCTTAACTTTTCTCAATTTCAAAATAAATTCCCCATTCAATGTTTAAATGTTTCCATCCAAAATTTCTTCCACTCCCTCTTAAAATTATTACCAATTGCATTTTTAACTTCATTATCTTCAATACATCTAAACATTTTCTTCTTCTTTATTATTTCTTGATTATAATAATTAAATGTATTGCTCCATTCATCCTCAAATTCAAGGTAAATAAACCTAAATTTTACATTAAATCACATCACCATCTTAAAATAGCTGATTTGAACTTGTATTCAATTTATATTTAGTTTTTAAAATTCAATTCAATTTCAAAAGCATTACATCATCAACTTCAAGATTCATCCATAACCTATGTTGCTGATCTGAGTGATCCTCCAGTTGATTCTGGAATATGCATGTTTAGATTTATTGACGTATGGAGTTTTATACTTTTTTACAATTTGTTTAAAATTATTTCTTTCCTTTTTACTTAACCAAATTTCGTAAAATTCTTGCTTTATATATGTCTGTATATGGAAAAAAAATTCTAGTATGTATCCTATTACTGTATTTATATATTATGGCGACTTGCATTTTAGGAGGTTTAAGTCGACAATAAACCACACATATCCAACTCAAAACAATCCGGAACACAGATAATTAATGGATTTAATTAAGAAAAATAAGTAAAGAAGAAAACAAATACAGAATCTCGCAGCGAATGACAAAATATAATAATCAAATAAACAATTCATGAAGATGTTTACAGTATACATTTGATTATACTTTTACAGCATAAATCAGAGTTATACATACAACAGAGATAAAATAAAACAATGCAGCAGAACAACATGATGTAGGAGAATAATAGTACTAGTAATATAATATACCAAATCTTCGTCTTCATCCTTCAAAATAATATGATCTTCAATGCACAGAAAACTTAGGGCTGATTCGAGCACAAAGTAAAACAATACACTTGAGTCAACACTAAAATCCTCGTATAAGTCAAATCAATATCACAAAAAACAGTAGTGTAATAATGCCAGAGATGTTTACTAGGTTTTACATCTTCTATCCAGCGTACAATGTGCATGCAATAATTTAAGAGATGTTATGAGATTTTCAATCTCATAAGGATCCTTTAAAATATCTATATACAGTAGAATACGCTATATATGTAATGTCTAATTAATAAATAGATATTTCAGTCATTTGAAATTCGGATATCTAATCGATTTTAAATATTCACAAGTTAATTTTATAAGTTGAATAACTTATATTTCGAGTATAATAATTTATTTGGATAGTTAAATTCATAATTTATATTTGAAATTGTGTAAATAATTGAATTTTTGTATTTAATCTGAATGAAAATGATTTATAAAGTTGAATTGAATTCTATTTGAATTAGAATGATGTTAGTAAACTTTTAAAATTTAGTTAAAAGTTAATTTATAGAAATTTAATATTTTAATATTTAATTAACATGTAAAAATAGTCATTTTTGACATGGTCTCGGATTTCGACGAAATAGTTTCATTGCATCCATAATGTTATCTTATCGTAGTATTTCGAATTTCATATCAATCAGACTTGCGGTTTAGTCATGGGAAGCCAAAACGAATAGAAATTTATTTAAGTAAATTTTAATTTAAATAAATCGATTCGAAAATCTATCTTTCAAATATTATAGAATTGGGTCCCGATATATATTCTATTGTGTTCGGAATAGGGGTAAAATATTATAAACGCCAGGCAGCACGTTTCGTTTGGAGTTCGAAAATATTTCGGATGAATAGTGTTTTGTAATTGCCTATAGAAGGACAGTCATTTTCATAAAACCCTAAAGGAATTAGATCTTGCCACCACCCCTATTTTCTATAACCAGAAACATGCCAATTTCTTCCCACAATCTCTTCCAATCTGTCGAATATTAGCAAAAACTTTCTACTACAATATTGTAGAGCTTGATGAGTACTTCAAATCCAATAATCAATTTAGCCTATCTCTTCACTGATCACTGTAGATCTGGTCGTAAAGTCACTGCATTCGAGTGCGCTTTTCGGAACGATGGCGAGGCTTGGGGTGCGGTCTTCGACCGTAGGCGAGGTGGCGCTGGGGCTTCGTCGTAAGGGTCGTTGATCGATGTCACTATGCACGAATGAGGAGTATAATTTGCAGGAAGATCAACGGCCAATGGGTTTCTTGACCTTGGAAATTACGTGTGAATGAAGGAGGAAAGGGTAGGAAATGTGGATGCTTGGATCTGTAAATGAACGACCATGATTACTAAGGTTAATAAAATAAAAAAGAAATTGCGAATAATTATATATAAATTTGTGTGATCTTTAAAATTGCGTAGCTTTTTCATACAAGGTTGAAATCGAACGAAACAAGTTGCATCGAGTTTGTATTCATGAACACTACGTGATGGAGCTGGTTTGGATTGATTTGGAGCTGCTAAAAATTTTGGGTAAAATTAAACGCTCGTTTAATTTTATTCGGAATAAAACACTACAACTGCTATTGGAACCAAAGTGAGTACAACTCACTCTTTCTGACTCGTTTATATTTTTATATAAGTGAGAATAAATTTATTTTCTGTTGATTGATGATTGTTTGGATGATATATGGTATATTATGTACATTGATTGGTATTTGGATATATTCCTATCTATTGGAGCAGATGAGACCCTATACGTTCCTGTGCATGAGCGATTGACCCATTGTACGCACGTATGCCTCAAAGCAGATATTGTACATATTTTCTCATATGTATATTTGTTGCAGGTGACAAGTTGGAGGGGTCTAACTGGATTCCTCACCAGTGTTTATTTTGTTTAAAAATAATGTGATATATGCTGTTATCATATGATATATGATGTTTTGGATGCCAGGATTGATATGATTGATGTGAATCACCTTGTTTAGCATTTTTGCAGTATTGGGCCATATTTTGGAAGTTTAAAAATATTAAATGATGATTTCAATTTAAAAGGATTTCAAAGTGATTTTGAAAATATAGATGTTTTATTAATTTTTGAATTATTAAAGGAAATGATTTTATTTTAAATAAAAAGCTATAATTTTCATGTTATAAAAATTGGTTTTTGTGAAATATACTTAAGTATTATTTTTGAAGTTATATAGGTTATAATAATGATTTATAAATTATTAAGAGAGGAAGTTTGTTTATATGGAAATGAAATGCGATTTTTGAAATATGGAGTTAATAATTTTGTAAAATAGTTTAAATTAAGAATTTTGAACTTATTATAAATGGTTTATATTCAAGATTTATAAAACTAATATTTTATAAATAAAAAGCGATGAAGATTTTAAATGAGTTTTAGAAGTGTTAAAATGAAGTTATAATTGAATCTTATAAGTGAATTAGATTTATGAATTTACGAAGTTATAAAAAGAATGAATTAGAAAATAAGAGATTTATAAGTGAATTAACCTATAATCGGATTTTGGAATATAAATGAGATATAATGGAATTGGTTAATAAAGGGATTTTATAAGTGGAATTTTATAAAATATAAATGTGATTTATAAACATTTTTTTATAAATCCGAAATCAATTGAATTTGATAAGTTAAATATGGAAGTTTATTAAAGGAATTATGTTCACGATTTTGGACAGTGGATAATCCTTTAAATTAAATGTGTAGAAGTAATGAAACTGATAAACGAATTATATTCTCAATTTTGGACAGTGAACAATCTTTTAAAATGTTTTGAAAAGTGATATTGTAAATGAAGTTAAATGGTTTGAAGATGTTTCTAAAAGGTGTGGGCATGGAAACAGAGATTTCAACATTCATTTTTGAAATAGACGCTTTCGAGAACCAAGGAAAGCATGGACTATAACACTGTTGTTATAGTAAATGATTTTCGAAAGGAGATGTTTTGTATAGTATATGGGATTTATATAACTATCAAATTATCGAATCCGTATGCTAATGATTTTAGGTTATCGTAACGATGTTTTACACAATGTACATTTTGACCCAATAAAGCGTGTGTTGAAAAATATCAAGCTTTCCCACTACAAGAAAAATTGTTATTAGTTGCATTAATTAGTAGCGTTTAATGCTAAATGCAACTGCTAGTCATTTATAAAAATAAAAACAAATAAATAAACGCGGCCAACTTGTCCCGCCCATCATTTCATGAAATTTTGGTAAAATTTATTTCCACCGCTCTTTTTTCTCCCTTCTAACACATAAAACATTTTTATCTTCCTAAATCCCTGATCAAGCCTCCTCCTTAAAAAAAATCTACACCGCAAAATTTTGTTTCGTGCTTCCTTTGCTGCATTGTGACTTCGCAATGCTGCCTCACCGTCGTCAAGGATGTTGATTTGGAAACCGCTTATTTTCGGGTTGCTCGTGAATTGGAAGCGACTACTACCGTGTTCGATCTAGAAGATGTTGGAATCTGAGTCATAATAAGGTTACTGGTATGCTTGCATTGATCTGGTACTAAAAGTAGTTGTGGTCGATTGTTGATGTTACGGCTCGTTTGAATCTACTTATATGCTATTGCTTGAAGATGCTCGGGTTCTGATACTTACACGTTAGATGCTTGGACATTAAGGTAAGGTTGTTCTGTGTTTTAGTTTTGTCTTGCTGGAAAATTGCTAATGATTTTTGCCTGATGCTTCTGTATTAAACATATGTTTTAGCCTTGACTTTGTTGCTTGATGATGAACTCGCAGCCTTGTTTCAGCTAATATTTTGTGTTCACTTTTTTCTTATTTTTGCTATAATTGATGTTTATGAGATCACAGAACTCATATGGATTCTCTCATGTTGAAGGTGGTGATTGGGGATGGCGATTCTTGATTTGGGAGTTCGATTTGGAGGGAGGTGGTGGTTCGCTTCAGGTGCGGGTTTGGGTTGTTCAGGATTTCGATGCACTGATTTGAATGATTACTGCTCGTGGTCAGGGAGTTGGATGGTAGGAAGGTGATTAGCAGAACTGTTGAGGCAGAGGGTTACGTAAATGGTAATATGGAGGGGAAGATGATGTGTGAAGTAGTTGGACTTTTCTATTTTGAACTTGCTATGAAGGATGTGCAGTTGTACGGCAATGGTTTGGAAATGATATCATGGGTTGATGTTGGTACTGTAATGCACTGTATGTGCAGTAGATGAGTCAGGGAGGTAAGTGCGGGGTGGTGATTGGCAAGGTGTAGTGTAGGTAGAGTGGATGCATGGCAGCGATGAGGTTGAAGCAGCAGGTGGTAGATATTGATGGTGGCAAGTGTACAGGGAGGTGACATAGACCGTAGAGCAGAAGCATGGGGTATGCTGTGTTGCTTTGATTGTTGGTGTTTGAATTCAGGTGATGTGACAGTTGGAAATTCAAGGAGAGGCTGCGCTGATAATGTTGCAGGCTGAAGGTCATAGGATAGGTGATTAGTTATGGTGGTCACTGATTGTGGAGTTGTGCTTATATGATGGTGGAAGTGGTTAGTGATATTTGCTTTGTTGCTTGTCTTAGTTTGTTTTTTCAGGCAGTAGGCGGGGAAGAGGGAGTGATTGTTGAATGATGTTGGTTATTGTTTGAAGGTAGGAAGCAATGTTGATTGATGTAGGCAGTGGTCTGGAGTTGTGGATTCGTTTCAGGCGCTTGATGGTTCAACTGTAGTTTGATATGGTAGTTCTTTGTTGTTGTAAGCAGTTGTGTGGTATGATGTCAAGGCAGTTTTTTTTCTTTTTCTTTGTGGATAGCAGGCAGCAATGTATGTTCAGGGATGTTTGTATGGGAGAAAGTTGTATGGATGTGGAAGGATGAGTAGGGTAGTGATGTGATGATGTACTAGATGCCTGTTGTGTGCACTGACAATAGGTATGCAGTGTTGTTGAATGTTTGTATGTGGAAGAGACTTGTGAGTTTTAATATTGAAGGTGACTGTAATGTTGAACAGAAGTTGAGTCTGTGGATAGAAGTGGTGTTGAACATGGTCAGAAAGAAGTGTAATGCAGCGATATGAAAATGGTTAGATGGATCAATTGTCAATTGTGAGGCGAGATGACTGTTGGAGACTGATGAATTCACTGTTTGGAGTGGATGTTGGCCATTTATCATCAAAAGCAAGCAGCAACACTATAAGAACTAGTAAACTATCAAACTAGCAAACTATCAACAGGGATTGGAGTCGCTGTTGTGGGAGGTGATTGAGGTGTTCTACTGGGATGAGGTGATTGGTCACAGTTTTGGGTGAAGAAAAATTGGCTGTGGCATTCCATCCTTTTGGTCGCGATTGAGTTGTTGAGGCGTTTGGATGAAGGTGTGTTCGGGTAGTCGAGTTTGGGTTTCGAAGTGTCGCGAATTGGATGATGGAGGCAATTGTTGTTGTGTTCTCTGGCGATTTTGTGGTTTTGGGGAATGTGAGTTAGGGTAATTTGATGAGGCATGGTTGTGTGGATGCTGCAGTTATATGCAATGTGAATGTGAGTGTTGTGAATGGAAATGTTGTTCGAGGAGATTAAGTTGATGAGAATGATGTAACAGTGGCAGGTATGTGGATGTTTGGTGAGGTTGAGTGATGGTCGTTGTTTGATGGGGATATGACTATGATATGTATGATTGCGGTAGGAAGAAGTTGAGGGTGGATTAGTGATTGATGGAAGTTAGTTGATAAAGTAATGTTCGGGGTTGTGGTTAGAGGATGATGTCGGCAGTTTTATAATGGTTGATAGTTTTATGTATTGTATATGCACAGGGCTACGCAGTTGTATATGAGGAGTATTGCAGTGAGTTGCTTGTTCTTTTGGTGATGACAGTGGTGCTACAACAGTGGCAGAAATGGTGGAGGAGTTCGATGATGTGATGGAGTGTTTCAGAGGTAGTTGTTGGAGTAGAGATGAACTTATGAACTGTGCAGTAGGATGAATTAGAAGTGGATATATATTGTTGATATGTATTGTTGATTGGTGAGAAGAGAGAAGTGGAGCAGGCAGTAGGATGAATTAGAAGTTAGCGGCAGGATGTAGGGGATGGTAGTTGGTCGAACATAGCTAGAGTGTACTGCAATTTTGTATGGACAATGAAGTGGTGGTTTTATGATGGCTGGATGTTATTGTGGTGACTGAAGTTGTGAGCAAAGGCAGGGAAGTTGATGGTAGTTTGGATGAGATGAAGTCAGAGGGGTATTTGGTGGTTAATAAAGTGAAAGTGGTCAGAGATGTTTGTGCACTGCGTGTCAAGGGGTGGTAGGATCTGCAAGAGGATGATGTATGTGTAGTGATGAATGTATGTTGATAGCAAGTTGGTAGAAGTAGTGTTAACAATAAATGTGGGTGAAATGGCGATGTGATGACAGAGGCAGGTTGCGTGTTTGGTGAAGGAAGTAAGGTTACTGGTGGTTATGTTTGTGGATGATCAATGATGAATGAAGAATGACTGGTGGTAGACTTGAGCAGTGAAAAATGAACAGAGGTAATTAGCAAGTTACAATTGAAAATCATTTTAGGCAATGTTTATTAATTTTCGAATTCTATTTATTTAGCTATTAGTTTTTGATATGCATGGTTTTGGCCATAACTGTATTTTTGTAGACGGGTCAGGAAGTTGATTCTAATGCAGTTGCTAAAGTCATTTGGTCGTGGTGGTTGGGGTTAATGGAAAATTTTCCAAAGAGATCTATAAAGCTTTCCCAGGTAAAAAGTGCACATTCATATCCTTAACTTAGCTTGGTTAATGATTTACTTGCTGGGATTAATTAATAATTATTAACTTAGTTGTGCATGTAGATTAAGGAACTAACATGCACAACTAGTGGAAATAATTTGATCATTCCACTAAGTTAATCAATAATAATAACAATATAATTAAGTTAACTGAGTTTTAATAATAATAATAGTAATAATAAGTCAATTAAGTTAACTAAGTTAATAAAAATTAATTATTAAAATTAAACAAGTTTTGTAAAATTAACTAAGTTTAAGTTAACTAAATTTTATAAATAGTAATAATATAACTAGTTTAACAAAGTTTTATAGATAAAGACGATGATAACGAATTAACTAAGCTTATAATAATAATAATAATAATAATAATAATAATAATAATAATAATAATAATAATAATAATAATAATAAATTAACTAAGTTAACCAAGTTAATAGAAATTAACTAAGTTTTGTTAAAAGTAAATAAGTTTTATAAAATTAACTAAGTTTAAGATAACTAAATTTTATAAATAATAATAATATCTAATTTAAAAAAGTTTAAGTAATAATAATGACGATGATGTAGAATTAACTAAGTTTATAAAAATTAACTATGTTTATAATATTAATAATAGTAATACAATTAAGTTAACAAGTTTTAATAATAATAATAATAATAATAATAATAAATTAACCAAGTTAATTGAGTTAATAAAAATTAACTAAGTTTTGTTAAAATTAACAAGTTTTATAAAATTAACTAAGTTTAAGTTAACTAAAATTTATAAATAACAATAATATAACTAATTTAACAGTTTTATAAATAATAATGATGATGAATTAACCAATTTATTTTAAAAATTAACTAAGTTTATAATAATAATATAATTAAGTTAACCAAGTTCTAATAATAATAATAATAACAATAATAAACAATTAACTAAGATAACCAAGTTAATAAAAATTAACTAAGTTTTGTTAAAATTAAACAAATTTTATAAAATTAACTAAGTTTAATTTGACTAAATTTTATAAATAATAATAATATAACAAATTTAATAAAGTTTTATGAACAATAAAGACGATTATGATGAATTAACTAAGTTTATAAAAATTAACCAAGTTCATAAAAATTAACTAAGTTTATAATAATAATATAATTAAGTTAATCGAGGTTTAATATTAATGAAAATAATGAATTAACTAAGTTAAACAAGTTAATAAAAATTAACTAAGTTTAAATTAACTAAAATTTATAAATAATAATATAACTAATTTAACTAATTTTTATAAATAGTGATGAGATGATGATGATGATGAATTAACTAAGTTCATAAAAATAACTAAATTTATAATAGTAATAATATAATTAAGTTAACCGAGTTTTAGTAATAATGATAACAATAATAAATTTACTAAGTTAACCAAGTTAATAAAAATTAACTAAGTTTTGTTAAAATTAAACAAGTTTAATAAAATTAGTTAAGTTTAAGCTAACTAAATTTGTAAATAATAATATAACTAATTTAACAAAGATTTATAAATAATAACAATGATGATGATGATGAAATAACTATGTTTATAAAATTAACTAAGTTTATAATAATAATATAATTAAATTAACCGAGTTTAGTAGTAATTATAGTAAATTAACTAAGTTAACAAAGTTAATAAAAACTAACTAATTTTGTTAAAATTAACTAAGTTAAAGTTAACTAAATTTTATAAATAATAATAATATAACTAATTTAACAAATATTTATTAATGACCATGATGATGATAAATTAACTTAGTTTATAAAATTTAACTAAGTTTATAATAATTATAATAATATAATTAAGTTAACTGAGTTTAAATAATAATAATAATAATAAATTAAGTTAACCAAGTTAATAAAAATTAACTAGGCTTTGTTAAAATTAAATAAATTTTATAAAACTAACTAAGTTTAAGTTAACTAAATTTTATAAATAATAATGATATAACTAATTTAACAACATTTTATATATAACTGTAAGATTGGACTTTATTTATTTCGTTTCGTTTATAACTTTGATTATTTATATGATATTATTTATAATATGATATACTTGCACAATGTTGCAGATATTTGATATTAGATTTAAAGACCTACGAATAAACATAATTGTTTGACTGTATGTTGTACTTTCACTTGTGTAGGCATTGGATTTCTTAAGAGAGCAAGGTTGGACTTTTGTGGTGCTAGCTTTCACTTGTGCATACAATAAAGAACTATGGGTAATCAAGCATTTTGTAAGCTCCAGTTTGGTATAACATTTTATTAGTACTAGGTGTGTAAATTTGTAAATGAATGGTTATTGTATGTGAGTTTGGTCATTTTTATCAAAAAACCATTGTATTAAAATGGTTATGGATATCTTATTTGATTATATGATTAATATGTTTTTTTAATTGTTTGAATATGATGATTGTGTGAGTGATTGTTGATTGATATAGTAGAAACAAAATATGCCATCAATAGGAAATAATAGTATGAAAAAATGGTGCAAAATGATCAACAACTTTTAGTAGCGTTTCAAAAATACTACAGAAATACATATAGTGGCGTTGAGTAAATGCAAACGTAAAGTAGGGGTAAAGTTGGAAACTCTATTGGCAGCGCCGAAAAACCTTTTGGTGGCGTTTTTAAAACGCTAAAAAAGGATTTATGGTGGCATTTGAGAAACGTTGCAATAAAAGGATTTATAGTGGCGTTGAAATAAATGCAACTAAAAATCATGAATTTTTAGTTGCGGGCTTTATCACGGCGTTTATCAAAACGCCGCCATAAGTTTTGGTAGCGTTTTTCGTGCGCCACCAAGAATAAAATTTCTTGTTGTGTCCTAAAGTGATTTATGAATATGCTTATACTTTGATATAAGTATATGGAATTTTTTTCCAAATATAGAAATATTGAAACGGTTTTGAAATTATATCTTTTTAGATAAATTGAAGTGAATATTTAGAAAGTGATTTAATTAATAAAAGACTAATTGAAAGGGCACACTGATTGCTTATGGTGTTAAATATTTGTTGTTGCTTTGATAGTTAAATAACCGACTATCAAAATTTGGCCATTTTAGTTCCTCGACTTGATGTGGGAACTGTTTAGTCGGACACTTAATATGTAGCCATTTGTGTAGGCTTGATTATCGTTTGTGTTGAGGATGTTGATTCATGTAGTGTGGATTATTACTCCAATCTATCGAGCTTCCTTTTTGGCTGAAGGATCGCAAGTTGAAAGTTGGAGACGTATTAAATCGATGAGACTTAGTTTCTGTGTGAGGTTGAGAAACGCTTTTGCATTGTTGGTGCGAAGAGACCGGAATCGGTTTATCCAAAAACCACTTCGGACCAACATATATGTGTTCGATTATGTAGGTTATCAATGATATTGATATTTAGGATTTTCATATTGTAGGACTGCTTGTTGATTGTTTGGGGTTAAAATCCCAATATACATCTAGTAGCCGTCATCTCTTCATTATGAAATATCCATTGCAAGGGCTGTCGCTAGTAATCCTAGGGATTTCCCGACAAGATGTGGTAAGAAAGTACCTTCCGTTTGTACTGTTCCTGGACAACTTGTATGGGCGAGTTGTTTGACATTGCATTTCTACGATTACGTACATTGTTTTTTACAAACGTACATCAACGGTGGCGGAGAAGGTAAGTTCTCTTCGCTTAACACCCTCCATGAGACACATAAGCTCAAGGGTTGTATTTTTATGGAAGACAATTAGAAGTCAACGGAAATGGAAATGTTTCATTCAAAGTGATGTGATATGTGAAAGACAATCGTTACCTCAGACCTCATCAACCGGAAATAACCAAAACAGGGTTAGATGCAGTAGGGCTAAGTGGGTCATTCCTAATTAGGATATGATCGTCCTCTTCGAGATATATTTCTTCCCACTCTGACGTTCGAGATGTAAACTAATGTGATTTGTATGCTATGATGGCCCTCAGATAAAGGTCAGTAACGACCGATGGATGACATATTCGGTACTACCAGTTACAGAGGTAGGCCGATCTTGTATTGGTAGAGGGTAGATGTTCTGTGCCTCGGGACACCCATCTATAGGTGTATCATCGGAATGTAGTCCCTTCACCTTCATTGTATTGAAATCCAAACTCCACTATGTGCTTTCCATTTCGTTTACAGAGCCTTGTATGCTAGAATTTAATAATGGTAACAATTTCAGCTATTTTAATATATAATAGACACTAGTATAATATAAGATGATTTGATATGAAAGGTTTCGGTTATCATAAGGTAAAAACATGTCCGTGTTTATATGTGGGCGTGTCTTATGAGATACTTTTGTTTTGAAAGGAAAAGTTTGGTAATTTAATAAATTCAGTTGAGTGTGTTTCTCACGCTGGTTTACCAGACAGATCCGGATGTTCTTCCCTTTCAATGCTTAGGTCAGACCGAGTATATTTACAGTTACAGATTTGGTGCTTTTGGAGCTTCAGTAGGAGAGATGGAGATCTACATGTCATATACACGTATCTGTTTATTATCCGCTGCATTGTTGTTGTTTATATTATCGAAAATTGTAAGGACAGGTTAATATAACTGTCCAAGCTGATGATTGTGATTGATTGTTGAACTCTGATTGATGTATGTATATAAAGTTTCTGTTTTGTAAAGATCATCGATATGATATTATATGTTTTCCGCTGCGAAATAAGATTCTGTATGGTTCCGATTGGTTCTCTCGTCTCTCTTTCTTCTCTTCTCTCTCTTCTTTTCTTTCTCATGACTTTTCGTCAGTCTGTGCTTTTTGGATCGGACATGTATAGTTTATTGTTGATTCAAAGGGTATGGATTTGTGGGTCGTCACATGTGGTAACAGAGCTTCGATTTTGTATATTCCTAGGCTTTGTTGTGTACTCCGTATAGATAGGGACAGTAGCATCCTAGATTGAGTTTGTTTGTATTATATAGATGAGCGCATATTTGTTAATGATATAATATGTTTTATATTTTGTTTACTTATCCTTTGAGTTATTTATGAATTCTGGTCAGTATGTGGGACGCCATGTTATTGATAATGATTTCTAAACACTTAAACGAGGCAAGCCGACATAGTATTGTTTTAAATAGGGTACATGAGATAATTTTACCTTGATTGTGTGTGTGTGTATAAGGAAACAATTTTTCAAAAATTATTATCGTGCATATAAATTGATTGTTTGGTTGTTGAAAATGCAAATATATATAAGTTAATAGAAGCTGTTTGAATAATCTAAATAAAAACAGCAATTGTAAAAGAATAAATTATCTAAGAAAATGAATTATTAAGTGTGGAATTATAATTAATATGATTTACAACGTGAAATAATCTTATATATAAGAAATGAAATTGCATGAGTTTATTTATAAATATAGGTTGTAAATAAAAATGAATTTAATTAAGAAATTGAAAATTTGAATCCCATTGATTTGGACTATTGTTTTTCAAAGTTTAAAGAGGTTATATTATTTTAAATCAGAATAAGATAAATGAATTTGGAATGAATCTTATATAAGTAAAGCAAAATAGTTAAATTATATAAGTAAGAATTTATAAATGTGATTTATAAATATAAAAAGAAATTTTAAAAGGGTACAAAGCACTGAATTCACTACCGTTGCTGGAAAATAGCAAGGGTGATGACTGCAGCATCACCAATGTCATTTTCGAGTTTTTGTATGATTGATTTGCTACTAATGGTAAATGAAGTTTTGTTGTGATAAAAAATATATTTGAATTTAAATCCAAGTGGAAATTTATAAATATAAGTATAATGAGATTTGGACTTATAGCATGAGATAATAAATTTGAGTTAGCATAATAAAATATATGATTTGAAATTTAACTAAAGGAAAGTTAAATAAATTGAATTGGATTTGGACTAGATTAGATAAATTATTGAATTGGAAGTAAAACTTAAGAGGTAAATGATTGTATAATATGAATTTGGAAGTTTAAATAAATAAGTTGTATAACTTATAAAATGGGAAAATTAAGTAAAACCAAATGTTAAAATGGTTAAACAAATTTTGTTAAGCAAAACAAAATCTGAATTTGAATAGTGATATAAAATTTGACTTAAGTAAAAGTTAAATTAAATGACTTTAGAAATGAAATCTAAGTTAAGTTATAAGGAAACGATCTTTGGTGATGAAATTAACTCAACTAAAGAAAAAGAAATGAGATAATGAAATGATTTAAATAAAATAGAAAATTGAATTAAATTAGAAATGAACTTAAGTTGTATAGTGAAGATAAATGCAAGTGAAAATGAAATGAAACATAACTTAAGTGATGTTGAATGAAGTTGAATGTGATATCAAAATGAATTAATGAAATAGAGTTAATAAAATTGGAAGCTAAGTAATTGAACTCAAACTAGAAGCAAGTGAATCTAAATAGAACTGAATTTGATTTGATTTGAAAGCGAATTAACTTGATTGTAAATTAGTGAATGTTTGAATACGAATAAATGAATGTTATTGAATCAGATGTGATTAAATTGAAAACCAATTTAATGAATATTAATGAGAAATGAATTTGTATTGATTTGGTAATGGATTGATTGGATAAAGATTGGTTTGTTTGATGATTGTTGGATGATAGTTGTTTGATGGTTGAACTTGTTGCTTTTGATTGCATCTGCTGTATTAGCACACACACACATACACACACACACACAGATATATATATATATATATATATATATATATATTATATGTGTGTGTGTGTGTGTGTGTGTGTGTGTTATATTGGTATATGTTGTATACTGATATTACTTTCTATATACATGTTTCTCATTTGTTTGTTGAGTATTTAGTAGGTGAGGATAACGTATGCTTCACATTTGAATCCCGCTTTCACGCTATTTTAGCCGTATATGCTCGCTAATAATATATAAAGTACATATCTCGGATTACATATCATAATTTTACATTATTTTCCCTACAGGATGCCTCATCCTTGAAGATGAGATGTATATTTATGATACATACATACATACATATATATATCTAAAAATATATTGTGCTTTTTTTCGGATCGAACCGTGCAAAGGAGGCTATGGCGAAATTTTCAGAAAACTTAAGGCGTTAGAATTTTTTTGAGAAAATTGAAAAAACTTTTGATAACTAAAATTTTGATTTTGAGTTATAATTTTAAATGATATTAGTTGGTTTGAAAAGATTACTAAGTATAAATTTGAAACTTAGAAAAGTTTTTGTAATAAGTTTAACTAATGGATTTTGAAAACGTTAAAAGGTTTAAATGAATCTGATATCTAATTTGAACAATTTGTTGTGAAAAGTTAATGGATTTTATGGCTTTTTCTTACTTAGTAATTTCGGGGACGAAATTCTTTTAAGTAGGGGAGAATGTACCGACTCGGAATTTTAGTCATTTGAAATTTGGATATTTAATCGATTTTAAATATTCCCAAGTTAATTTTATAAGTCGAATAACTTACATTTCGAATATAATAATTTAATTGGATAATTAAATTCTTAATTTAATATTTGAAATTGTGTAAATAATTGATTTTTTGGATTTAATGTGAAAGAAAATGATTTAGAAAGTTGAATTGAATTCTGTTTGAACTAGAATGATGTCAGTAAACTTTTGAAATAATTAAAAGTTAATTTATAGAAATTAAATATTTTAATATCTAATTAACGCGTAAAAATAATCATTTTTGACGCTGCCTCGGATTTCGACGAAGCCAGTTTCATTGGATCCGTCATGTTATATTATTATAGAATTTCAAATTTCGTGTCAATAGGATTTGCGGCTTAGTCGTGGGAAGCCGAAATGCATAGAAATTTATCTAAGTAAATTTTAATTTAAATAAATCGATTTGTAAATTATTTTCCAAATATGATGAAATTGGCTCTCGATATATATTCCATTGTGTTTGGAATAGGAGTAAAACATTATAAACGTCAGGTGGCACGCTTTGTTTTCAGTTCGAAAATATTTCGGGTGAATAGTGTTTTGTAATAGCCTATATAAAAACATTCATTTTCGCAAAACCCTAAAGGTCTAGCTGCCACCCCTGTTTTCTATAGCCAAAAACGTGCTAATTTCTTCCCTCAATCTCGTCCAATCCCTCGACTATTAGCAAAAACTTTCTACTACAATATTGTAGAGCTCGATGAGTACTTCAAATCCAACGGTCGATTTGGCCTATCTCTTCACCGATCGCCGTGGATCTGGCCATAAAGTTGCCGCATTCGAGCATGTTTTTTGAAGCGATGGTGAGGCTAGGGGGATGTGGTCTTCGGTTGTAGGTGAGGTGGCGTCGGGGCTTCGTCGTGAGGGTCGTTGGTCGATGTCACGATGCACGATGCATGATGGAGGAGTATAATTCGCGGGAGGATCGACATCCGATGGGTTTCTTGCCCCTAGAATTTGCGTGTGAATGAAGGAGGGAAGGGAAGGAAACATGGACGCTTGGATTTGGAAACGAACGACCACGATTTCTAAGGTTAATAAAATAAAAAAAAGAAATTGAAAATAATCATATTCAAATTTGTGTAATCTTTAAAATTGCATAACCTTTTTATACGAAGTCGAAATCGGACAAAACAAGTTGCATCGGGTTCGTATTCACGAACACTACGCGATAGAGCTAGTTTGGATTGATTTGGAGCTGTAGAAATTTTTGGTAAAAATTAAAAGCTCGTTTAATTTTATTCGGAATAAAACACTGCAACTGCTATTGGAATCAGAGTTAGTACAACTCACTCTTTTTGACTTGCTTTTATTTTTGTATAAGTGAGAAAATAATTTATTTTATGTTGGTTGATGATTGTTTGGATGATATATGATATATTATGTATACATTGATTGGTATCTGGATATATTCCTACCTATTGGAGTGGATGAGACCCTATACGCTCCAGTGTTTGAGCGGATGACCCATTGTACGCGCGTTTGCCTCGAAGCAGACATTGTACATATTTTTTTCATATTTATGTTTGTTGCAGGTGACAAGTTAGAGGGATCTAACTGGATTCCTCACCGGTGTTGATTTTGTTTACAGATATTGTGATATATGCTGTAGTCATATGATATACGATATTTTGGATGCCAGGATTGATATGATTGATGCGAATCACCTTATTTAGCATTTTTGTAGCATTGGACCATATTTTGGAATTTTAAAAATATTAAAATGATGATTTCAATTTAAAAGGATTTCAAAATGATTTTGAAAATATAGATGTTTTATTATTTTTTGCATTGTTAAAGGAAATGGATGTATTTTAAATTAATATAAAGTTATAATTTTTGTGTAATAAAAATTATGATTTTTGTGAAATATACTTAAGTATGATTTTTGAAGTTATTTAGGTTTTAATAATGATTTGTAAATATTTGAAAGAAGAGGTTTGTTTAAATAGAAACGAATTGTGATTTTTGAAATATGGAGTTATCTATTTTGTAAAATAATTTAAATTGAGAATTTTGAACTTATTATAAACGATTTGTATATAAGAATTATAAAATTGATATTTTATAAGTATAAAGTGATGGGATTATAAAGGAGTTTTAGAAGTGTAAAAATGAAGTTATAATTGAATCTTATAAGTGAATAAGATTTATGAATTTATGAAGATATAAAAAGAATGAATTTGAAAATAAGAGATTTATAAGTGAATTAACTTATAATCGAATTTCGGAATATAAATGAGATATAAATGGAATTGGTTAATAAAGGGTTTTTATAAGTGGAAGTTTTTATAAAATATAAATGTGAAAACATTGTTTTATAAATCCGAAATCAATTGAATTTGATAAGTTAAATATGGAAGTTTATTGAAGGAATTATATTCACGATTTTGGACAGTGGATAATCCATTAAATTAAATGTGTAGAAGTAATGATGTTGGTAAACGAATTACATTCACGATTTGGGATAGTGAATAATCTTTTAAAATGTTTTGAAAAGTGATCTTGTAAATGGAGTTAAATGGTTTAAAGATGTTTTTAAAAGATGTGAGCATGGAAACATAGATTTCAACATTCATTGTTGAAATATACGTTTTCGAGAACTTAGGAAAGCATGGACTATAACACTATTGTCATAAATGATTTTTGAAAGAAGATGTTTTGTATAGTATATTAGATTTATATATCCATCTAATTATCGAATCCCTATAATAACGATTTTTGGTTGTCGTAACGATGTTTTACGCAACATTCCTTTTGACCCAATAAAGCGTGTGTTGAAAAATATTAAGCTTTCCTAAAGAGATTTGTGAATATGCATATATTGTTGATATAAGTATATGGAAATGTTTTCCAAATATTGAAATGGTTTTGGAATTAAATCTTTTTAAAGATAAATTAAAGTAAATATTTGGAAAGTGATTTAATTAATAAAAGACGAATTATAAAGGCCTATTGATTTCTTATAGTGTTAAATATTTGTCGTTGCTTTGATAGTTAAATAACCGACTATCAAAATTTGGCCATTTTAGTTCCTAGACTTGATGTGGGAACTATTTAGTCATACACTTAGTACGTAACCATATGTGTAGGTTTGATTATCGTTTTTGTTGAGAATGTTGATTCGTTTAGTGTGGAGTATTACTCCAATTTATCGAGCTTCCTTCTTAGCCAATGGATAACAAGTTGAAAGTTGGAGACGTGATAAGTCTATGAGACTTAGTTTTTGTGTGAGGTTGAGAAACGCTTTTGCATTGTTGGTGCAATGAGACCGGGATCAATTTATCTGAAAACCACTTCGGGCCAACGAATATGCGTTCGATTGTGCAGGTTATCGATGATATTGATATTTTGGATTTTCACAGCGAAGGACTGCTTCTTAATCGTTTGGGGTTAAAATCTCAATATACATCCAGTAGTAGTAGTCTCTTCGTTATGAAATATTCATTACAAGGGCTATCGCTACTATTCCTTGGGATTTCCCAACAGGATGTGGTAGGAAAGTACCTACGGTTTGTCCTGTTCTTGGACAAGTTGTATGGACGAGTGTCTGACATTGCATTTCTAAGATTATGTACATTGGTTTTTACAAATGCACATCACTAGTTGCAGAGAAGGCAACTTCTTTAAGCTTAACACCCTTCTTGAGACATACAAGCTCAAGAGTTGTATTTTTGTGGAAGGAAATTAGCAGTCAACGGAAATGAAAATATGACATACAAAGTGATATGATCTGTGATATGTGAAAGGTAATCGTTACCTCGTGCCTCATCAATTGAAACTGATTGAAACAGGGTTAGATGCAGCAGGACTAAGTGGGTTATTCCCAATTAGGATATGATCATTCTCTTATACATATATTTCTTCCCTCTATGACGTTCGGGATGTAAATTAATATGGTTTGTATGATATAAGTGTCCTGGGATAAAGGTCGGTAATGATCAGAGGATGATATATTCGGTACTACCTAGTTATAGAGGTAGGCCGGTCTTGCGTTGGTAGAGGGCAGATGTTCTGTGCCTCGGGACATCCATCTAGAGGTGTACCCACCGGAAAGTAGTCCCTTTATCTGGTCATTCATATGGAAATCCAAACTCCACTACGTGCCCGCCATTTTGTTTGTAGAGCCTAGTATGCTGGAATTTAATAATGGTAACAATTTTGGCTATTTTAATATTATTTGTATACTAAACACTAGATAATTCAAGATGATTTGATATGAAAGGTGTCTGTTATTGTAAGGTAAAAACATATGTGTGTTTATGTGTGGGCGTGTCTTACGAGACACTTCTGTTTTGAAAGGAAAATTTTGATAATTTAATAAATTCAGTTGAGTGTGTTTTCATGCTGGCTTACCAGACTGATCTGGGCACTCTTCCCTTTCAATGCTCGGGTCAAACCGAGTATATTAACATGTTCAGATTTGGTGCTTTTGGAGCTTCAGTAGGTGAGCTGGAGATCTTCATATCGTATACACGTATCTGTTTATTATCTGCTGCATTGTTATTGTTTATATTATCAGCAATTGTAAGGATATGTTATTATAACTATCCATGATGATGATTTGTGACTGGTTGTTGAACTCTGATTGATGTATGTATATTTAGTTTCTGTTTTGTAAAGATCATTGATATGGTATTATATGTTTTCTGCTGCGATGTGAGATCCTGTATGGTTCCGTTTGATTCTCTTTTCTCTCTTTCATCTCTCCTCTTCTTTTCTCTTCTTTTCTTTCTCATGACTTTCAGTCAGTCTGTGGTTTTTGGGTCGGACATGTGTGCTCTATTGTTGATTCAAAGGTATAGATTTGTGGGTTGTTACAATTAACTTAAGTTTATAACATTCTTATATATCTTAATTCTTCATTTATAAACATAATTCCATTAAACATTTCATTTTCTAAGTTTCACTTGTATAATATTCAATTACATATTTCCATTAACATTTCAATTTTAAATTTTGGTAAGATATATATATGTCCTTTAGAATGTAATTGAATGTTACACGAGTTTATCTTATTCATTTTAGTTACCAAAATGTTCACTAATTATATCTTCAAAATTTTCACATCTACAAGTCACACATTTTCCATTTCTTATATATTTCATTAATCACTTAACCTCTCTTTCTTATTTTCCATTTTAGAAATTTTCAATTATTAACATAGTTAAGATTTCGTCCTATTCCAATAATTGAAACTACCAATTTGCAGAAACTTAAGAACTAAATACCGGGTTACATTTAAATCATTTTAAATTGATACATATATTTATATACACACACTCATAGCTTATTGACATCCAATCATATTTAGAAATTAAAAATCAAGTTTTGTTTATCAAACAAATATGTAGTAAAACTAAGTAGCCTTTCCACTTTGAAACTTGAAATGAATGACGATGATGCATGCACATAAACACGGATTTAAAAAAAATAGTTTAACTTATTAAAATAGTTGAAAATAGATTAAATTAGTTTAATAGTTAAAAATCTCAAAAATTAATATTTAAAAAAAATTAAACAGCTATATTAAAATAATTAATTTGAATTTTATATCAAAATCAAGCCATTTCTTTCATTTCAACAAATCCGGACCATATCTAGATTTCAACAAACTAAAATTTTCTTAAACTCAAATTCCCATAATTTATTTCAATTTATATCGATTTCAAACTCAAGTTTGAACTAAAATTTTAAACCACCTAAAGCCCAAGATTTCAAAGTTGAAGTATTTAAACATTTCAATAACTCAGTTTCGATAAATTTCATTATATATCAAAATTCAATTAAAATTTCTATTTTTGTTTCTTTCAGCAATTCATTAAACCGACTCCAATTTCAACATTTAAATTGGATTTCAAAATGGTTCATTTTATATAAATCAAATTTTATTTCAAAGTATCATTTAATTGAACTTAAACTTAAGGATTTAAGTCGGTTAATTTAACCAATCCAGTGTCCGTATATAATTTTCTACATATAGTCAAGTGATGCGGATATTTATCATTTCAATCCGCAAATATTTTAAAATTTTACAAGTATATATCATTTCAACCCGTAATCCCCAAAAAAGTTAAAAATCCATAAAAATCGCTTTAATATATCATTTCAACCCATAACGATTTTTTCTTAATCTATAGATCGCTCGGGCATGTATCATTTCAACCCATAGGGAACTTGTAGTGTTATAACAATATAAAAATATAACATCCAGCCATCCAATATCAAACTATCAAACATTCATCACAATCGACATTCAATCAACCAATAAATAACATCAATTAACCGAGTATCATCAATAGGTATTCAATTGACAATTAAATTCAATATTAAATTAAATAATGATTAAATGCAATAAAAGTCATATTTAACTGGAATGACAATTTAAATATACCAAACATCAACCAATTAATTTCTAATCACATCATAAATTCAATCTAACCAACGGAAGATAATCTAGTAGCTATGAGTAGGTCAAAACACTTGCTTTTGATTTCAAATCGATTTGAAATCCAAAATAAGACCCAAAATTCAATAGTCTCATAATTCCTCCAAACCATTCCAAAATGTTTGAAATTTCCATACGATCGTAATGAAATAAAACACACATAAATTCGACCTCGTATGTAAAAGATATCGGTATCTGAACGTTAAAAAAATCAAATTTAAATTAAATAAACAAAACAGATTATACCTCACCACGTTAACAAGCACGTTCGAGAACCCTAACCTATCCTCTTGAGAACCCTAACCTATCTACAATTATCATATTATTTCATATTAACTGCAATATTTAAGTAGATTAATGCAATTAATTTCAAATTTATTATCAATGAATGAACTAGTGAATTTATAATTAAACCATTGTTATAACTTACCAATTCAACACATTTCTATGTTTGTTGTTAACAAACAAAATGAATGAATTCACACTCTGATTTATTATTCTATATTAACCAGTCCCAATTAACTACATGTAATTTTGCCATTTAAATATAACATTTGATTTATTTACTCATTTACAATTTATACCCAATTATAACTTTACTATTATTACGATTACTTGAGATTACATTATAAATAGTTATCAATTGCCTTAAATTAACATTATTACACATCATTCTAGTTATTTCTCATTAATAAATTTTAAAATTTTAATTCTTCCAATATTAAATTACAAAATCTTAATAAATTTAAAAATTTAAATATCGGAAAATTACAGGTTGTTACAAAGATAGTTTTGAAAGAAAATCTAAAAATAAGTCATTTTGAAATTTTCGTGAATTCCATTCCACTAGAGAAGATCATCGATTCCATCCTACTATTAAAGCGAGAAGGTGGATTCCATTCTGCAATTAAAATCCAATTAAAGATTTTAGTGCTATTATGAAGTTTTAACATAAATCAAGACGATTACTTATCTTGATATCTTGAAATCTTGAACTCTTGAAAATCTTGATATGAGTCTTCTATCTTGATTTCTACAATCTTGAATTCATCAGTCCAGATCTCTGTATTGTACAGTCTTCGTTCTCAGTTCTACATATATATATATCCTGCATATACATATATATCTAGGCAAAGATATTAGTATTTATATAAAATAGTTTTAGTATTGAAAATGGGTTATGTATTAAAAAGGTTTGAAAATTTAAAAAGAAGAACTTTAAAACAGTTTATAGTAAAATAATTTAAAGTGAAAATAGTTTCAAATTAAAACTATTTCTTTCCATGTCCAAGAAATCTGGACTCAGCTCCAAATTCAATTAAAACCGATTCAATTTCAAATTTTCCATTTCAAATCATTTTAAATCTTAAATCAATTTGAATCAAATCCAATTTCGATTTCAAATCAATTCAATTTCGAAACGTTCGTTTTAACTTTGAATTTGATTCAACAATTTGATTTAATGCTTTAAATTTCAATTCAATTCTTATTTTAAACCATTTCAATTTCTATAGATTTCAAGTGCAATTTCAAATCTAATGATTTAAATCTCTTAAATCAAATTAAACTTCAATGTTCACTTTATGTTTCATATCTTTAAAATAATTCAATTCCAAGCTCAAATTTGAAATATCCATTTATATCACTTTTACTTAGATAATTCAAAGTTTAAGTAAAAATTTAAACCTTTAAAACAATTCAATTTCCATAATTCAAGTCATATGTCGATTATAACTTCATATTTCAAATTAAATTCTTTAAAACAATTAGTTTCAACAAAATGTGATTTCAGCATTTCAAAACTCAACTTCAAAATTAATTCAATTCGCATAAATTCAAATTTTTTTATAAAATAATATCATCTAAACAAATTCAAATTCAAGAATTTAGAACCACTTAATTTAACCAATCAAGTGTTCGTATATAATTTTCTACCCAATGGCCAATTGATCAATTATTTCACTTTAATTTCAGGGAGGGATATATATCATTTCAATCCAAATAAAAGTGTCATAGGTATATATCATTTCAACCTTTTTCTTAATTTATTCGAAATAATTCAAATAACAGTTTTACATACCGTCAATAATATACAGGGCGGTAACATGATATATATATATATATATATATATATATATATAGACATCCAATCATCCAATATATCAACTAATAGCATCCAACATCCAAGTCAGTCAAAATATCATAGCAGTTAACTAGTTATCAATATCGGGGATTAGCAATTCGATTTAAATTTCAAATTTATGTCGATTACAAAGTCCTAACAGTTCAATTCATATGTCAACTTAAATATCAGTTAAATTATCAAACAACGGTCAATAAAAATAAATCACTTCATGATTTCAATTTAACTAACATCAGAATATTTTAGTATTTCATAAGTGGTTTAAAACACTCATCTTTATTTGATACTGAAAATTTTTCAGAGTCAAACTGTAACGAACAGGGTTTTCGTCCCTCGAAAATCGATACTAATACATCCACTATACATATGCCGAACATTCAATCGTCGAAAATACTGATTTTTTAGGATGAAAGAAGAAGGTAGAAGATAAAGGAAAACTAAACAACATAGAATCCCACAACGCAGCGAATAATATATAATATAATATTGATTTTTACAAAAAGGAAACATCTTTATTCGTATATACAATATCATAGTACACTAGACTTGTCCTAAATTTGGACAGTTATGGAAACTTGTCCTTACATAGACAAACATATAGACTCTAAAATACAGAGGAAGAAAAATATACATGAATACTTCTTGACCATCTAGCCCCTCTCCAACTCGAAAATATCCGGCTAAACCTAGAAGAAACATGCTCCCGAGGATTATATCTAATAACGTCCAAGTCAATATAGTAAACTAGCATGAGTAAAACTCGATAACAAGTAACAACCAATTTGATTTCTACATTTGAAACTTTTCAAATAAAGGGTATCTCATATGACCACAACCCATATAAAAATGGACGGGTTATACCTTATGATAACCAGAACATTTAATATCAAAATCCAGTAATATTGTCATGGTGTCTAGGTTTAAAGTAAATAGATAAAATAGCTGAAATGCTTGCATCTCACATTCCAACATACTAGGCTCTACAATCAAAAATGTAAGGCACGTAATAGAGAATGGATTTCAACAAATGATTAGGCTACTGGTGTACCGACCACCATAGTACACCTCTAGAAAAATGTACCGAGGTCGGACCTAATGGTCTCTGCCAACACAGGACCGACCTACCCCTTACTGGATAGTACTGAATATATCATCGCCCGGATTTCTTTGCAACCTTCAACTGAGCGATCCCATGTGAACAAATTCATTGATGATTCTGTACATATCTAGAAGGGTAATGATGTATCCTACTGGGTGCGACCCACATAACCTTGCAGCATATACCCTATTTTAGTCATCCCAGTTGATGAGGCTTGTGGCTATGTTTTACTTTTCTGAATAGCGATCCATGTTGGAATGCTAACACTACCCTCTAGACGTCAATGAAATGCCAACATTCATCACACAAGTTCGTTCTGAGTCTGAACGAAACTGAAGGAACTAACTCGGCCACATCCGTTTCGTAATCACCTTATGGATTAGTAGCAGTATCCCTTACAGTTCAAAAACACCATCTTCAATCATCATCAAGATGTATTCCACTCGAATGTACATGTTGGTTCAGAGTGGTTTGTGGATATATAAATCCATTCTCTCTATACCAATAACTGATAATTTACGGTTGACTCATTCTCGGTTCTTTTGGAAGTAAGTATTCGAGTCCTTATCGGGGAACTCGAATTTTACATTCATACTTACTAAGTCAAATTAGGCCAAATTTGATAGTCAGTTGTTTAACTATAAAATAAACAAACAACAACAAATTCCATTTGAGATTTATCTATCCATATCAACCATTAAGCCTCAAAATATATCTTTATCTAACAAATCTCTTTCAAAAACATTCATATACTTATCTTTCTAACATAAGTATGTTCCCAAAACATATATAGGATTTCCTATTTCATAATCTCTTAAATGAATTTAACTATAATATTTAAATTAGAGAAAAGGATAACTCTAAGTACTATTCCTTCATTGTAAAGTGTTGAACGGATGTTCCATACCACCATTTTTAGAAGATCAGCCTCGAGAAATCGAAACATCGAATTCCTGTTGTAATTATCTTCAATAAATATTTTTATAAATTTCCCTTACCCATGAAATCCTTTTCGATTTAACCCAAACCCATTTTAAAAACATTCATTAACCTTCATACTCATATATGAGACTCTTTATAAATATTCAAACCCAGTTATATAAACTTTCGAACCTTATATAAAACTTCACTTTATAGACATCCAAACTCCTTTATAAAGTCCTTATTATAAACATTCAAAACCATTTCTAAAACTACTTTTATGAATACCTTAAAATTATTCATAAACTTCTTTATATAATATTCAAAACAATTATTAAATCATTCTTCAAATATCTTGTTCAAAATAAAATAACCTTAACCATTTTAAAAGAAAATGAAATATTAACTTTCCAAACCAAAGGGAGGCTTAATGACTACCATGGATCTTTAAATTTTGGTTTACTTATCCAAGTTATATCATGGGTATCACTTAACATCTGATATTTAATGGATTCACACATGACATTCAATCAATCATCAGTAGTTGTCCAAGTTACAAATATAGATACATCCATTAACGGTGAAAAATAAACATATAGAAGTATATCCTATAAGCTTAAGCTACCATGACCTGCTTATATTACCAATTGAGTTTGGAAAACTTTTGCAAAACAATTCCAAAATGAATCACCTAAAGACGGAAATCGTGAATTTTTGTCGAACTACATCCATAGCGATTATCACTATAAGAGCAGTTCTCTCTATCTAATTTTAAGTGAAATAATTGACTTAAATTATTGCTCCTACATGTTTTGAAATAATATTTATAAAGCTTTTAAACCTTAAACAAAAATAAACTTGAAACCATTTTCAAAGTTTGAAACTAGAAATCATAGTTTTTATCTCAAATGGATCTCACATCCGTTGCAACACACAAATTTGTTAACTTTGTTTCAACTCAACATACTAGATTCTTAAATCACAACCATATGTCCATATTACCATACTCTTATCATCACAATGAAACATATAAATAAACATAAGTTTATATGCTTACTAACTCGAAAACATCACATTCAAATCTCAATTTCAATACCAAACATAACATCCATCAAATCACCATCGAGCAACATAATAACCATTCAAATTTATCATCATATTAACAGCAAATAACAAATCAGTATAAAGTCATTTTTTTTCAAAATAAATCAGTTTCACTCACTGAAAATCTTTGAAATCTGAAATACCTTGGATGCACCAAAAATCACCCTAAAATTATGTCATCTTCCTCTAGATTTATGGACATAATACTCTTAGATTTTGAAAAAGTGATCAAAAGAAAAGTCTTAGAAAATTCCTTTCTCTGCAATTGAGAAAAAATAATTAGTCAAATCAGATTACGCTTAAGGTAGATATGGTCAAAAGAAGGAGAGTTATTTTTGGACCAGAACTTCTGAGTTTAAAAGTACACTGCAAAGAAATGAGATTTTAACAAACATAAGCTTGAAATTTGAAAAAGTGAAAAAAAAAGAAAGTTGTTGCTACTGAAATTTTATATGATTTGGAAATGTAAATCTTGATTTGGTGTAATATAGAGGAAGTTATGGCCAAATAAAGTTGGGGAAAAATGGAGAAGAAAGAGTTTAAAATCAAATTTGCATCTTCAAAGTAATTTAAAACTTTTGATTTAAAAAAAACTTAAAACTAATATAAGAAGCCATGAAATCATTATGGAAATGGAGAAGTAAATGAAAATATGGCGACGGGGATGTGTATTTATAGATGAAAGAAAGTAGGAAAATTACCGCTTTAACCTTAGTTTTAAAATACACTAACATGTCATTATTTTGACAAGTCACATCACCACCTTCCTCCCTCTCATATGTCACATCCCCTTCTCTCTTAAAATACCCTAACATGTCATAATTTTGACAAATTTTAAAACCTATTTTACCATCGTTGTTAAATAATTCAAATAAGTTTATTTGTAAATAAAAACCCATTTATTTTATATTTAAACTTAACTTGAATTTTCGAAAAAATATTTAAACCAATGATATCAACTATCGATGTCATAAATACATTTTAGTTTTCAAAAACAAAATAAATTATTTTATTTCATAATCTTGTTTAAATATATATATATATATATATATATACTAGTTTGTGCATCTAGAGCCATGCATGATCTTTATTGTTTAAAAGCAATTTCATTGATAAAACGATTTCCAGATGTTCTACCGATATTTTACCTAGGACAATATTTACAAATTATCAATATTTTACCTCGGTAATTTGTCCGTAATTTTTATAACAAAATAACTATTAGTTTTATACCACTTAAAATATTGATTATTTCTTATTTTTAAACCCATATCTAAATAATTTAAAGTAAATATAATTTATCCAAGTGATATATTTGTGGGTCGTTACATTCTTCCCCTCTTAAAAGAATTTAATCCCTCAAATTATACCACAACTCTATTCCTAGAAATACTTAAAATGATTTGTTAATTCGTATGATGTATATACATCATTCCTATGTAAAATTTGATTCGATCACTCATTGGAATACATAATTTCATTTCTGAACAAGTATCGCTTACTCAACTTCCAAATGCGAACTTTGATCAGACTTCTTAATTAGAAACCTCTATTCTCTTTGTGTAGCCATAAACTATGACAAACAACCTTTGGTTCCACATTACAACCCTCATCAACGCTCACCATAAAAAATCAGGCGATAAATCCCTATTCGGAATGGTGTGAAACACCTCAAGTATTGTACTCAAATCTTTGATCGAGAACTATGTAAAAAAAAAAGGAATGATCTACGTACAACCAACGTACTAATCATATTGGTTCCTACTTCCCAAGATTATAATTATCCTTTCTAAAGAATCACCATATTACTTAAGAATATTACTTAAGTTTATTAACATTCTATAACTCAAATTCATTTTAGTATGATACTCTTCTATATCCAAAAGAGTATATACGATTTCAAATCTTAAACTGGTTTCACTTAACCTAGGATGTTCAAGAAATTTAAAACTTTATTTATTAACCCGCTCTTAATCAAGACATCTTTTTATTTTAAAACTCTAATCTTTTAACGGATTCGAGAACATAATATCTGGGTTTTGCTTCAAAAACCTTTCGAAATGATGTTTTATACTTAACCCTTTTGAAAACATAATATATAGCCCGAATAACTCAAACATGATATCAAGGAACCGGACACTACCAAATAGTATTGTATATCCCTTATACTAAGTAGAGAAATACTCAAGAGAAGTGTTTACCATTTGAACACATCGCTTACCCATTTTTTGTAATTTTCAAGACACTCGAACTTGTTTATCATAAAAATATTTCTTTCTTCGCAAAATCCCTTTTGAAACAATAAATTTATTGATAAATTGTTATTTTAATAAAATCATTCACTAGCTTTGGAATCATTCAAAAGTGAACTCGTTTCGATTGTATAATGATAAAGAGGATAACTTACAAAATGCACTATCATATCCGCCTAAGCAAACATTCGATTGTCATGTAGAAGATTATTCCGATTATCACAAAACAGATCGAAACTCATTCCCAAACTATCCAAAGGAAACTTTACTTTCAAATCCATTTTAAAATATTTATATCTTAGAATCTCTTTAAGTACAATTACTACAAGTTTTCCAAAATCATTTAATCTTTATCAAAGCCACTGGGATTTAATATTCTCACAATCCTTTTCATTTTTATAAGGTCATATAAAGATTTTCTTTTAACTAAACACATTCTACTCTAAATCCAATTTTAACTCTACATCTCATCGATAACTACGTAGGCTTTTAAAATTATTACCCTACACAAAAAAATTTCCTAGGTAAAATTATTCCATTTACCAATTTTAAAACAATATTATGTCAATTGGACTTGTTCAAGTGTTTAGGAAATCCATATCAATAACATTGGCTAGACACATCGATAGCATTCTTAAGTCACTCAACAGATCAAACAACACAATATAAACATTTTTACTCATTATCAAATGTGCACTTATATTTATAATACACTAAGGCTCAATTCAGGGTCTCAATTACCCAATTCAAATGAGTTTACCCTACCAGGGCCAAGGTTTTCACTAAACCTTCAGCTCTGATATCAAATGTAACGTACCGGGTTTTCGACCCTCGAAAATCGACACTAATCCATCCTATGTATCACATGACGAACATTCAAGTGCTGGAAATACCGATTTGTTTGGGTGAAAGAAGAAGGCAGAAGATTGAAGAAAACTAAATAACGAAGAATCTCACTATGTAGTGAATAATATGCAATTTAACAATGATCCTTACAAAAAGGAAACATCTTTATTCATATATACAACATCAGAGTACACTAGACATATCCTAAATTTGGATAGTTATAGAAACTCGTCCTTACATTAACAGACATATAGACTCTATAATAAAGAGGAAGAAAAATGAAACGACCCAGAATTTTGGTCTTTTAAAATTTAAAATATTAAATTTATTTTTAATATTGAAAAGTTATTTTTATAAATTGAATAATTTGAACTTCAAATATAACAGTTTATTTGGTAATTAAAATTTTAAGTTGAATATTTGAAATTGTTTAAATAATTGAATCTTGAATTTAATATTAATGGAAATGATTTCAAAAGTTGATTTTTGAATAATAATGAAGATAGTAAACTTTTTAATTGGGTTTAAAAGGGATTTAATTAATTTCGGAAATTATACGTTTTAATTAACGTGTAAAAATAACTTCTAGGGCATAGTCTTGAATTTCAACAAAACCAGTTTTATTGAATCCGTGGTAGTATATTATAGTATGCCGTCAAATTTTATGGCAATTAGACGAATCATTTGGACGTGCCGGATCGAAGTGCATAGGAATTAATTAAAGGAATTAAATATATAATTAGGTATGAAAAAGCTATCTTCTGCATATGATCGAATTGAGGCGTGAGGCTAGTTTTATTGTGTTCGGAATAGAGGTATAACATATAGAACACCAGGCGGCACGTCTTATTTAGAGTTCGAGATTTTTGGACATCTTATAGTTTGATAATTTATATTTAAATAATATATTTTTACATAGTCATATCCTAGTACATCAACTCATACCTAACCACTATGCCTGCCCATATCAGACCCAGACCCGTTCCCTACTATGTACACATAAATAACTCGCGTTAATCAAAAAATTATCTCGTTCCTTTTTCAAATTCAACTTCACCATCCAAAGGCCAAAGTTCATCGGCGCCATTTCGAATGTTTTTAGGCAAGGCTCTCAACTAGAGAAATGTTTACGCATCGAGCTCGACCTATTCAATAGTGCGATCAGGATATTGCGAAGAGAGGTGGCTAGGCGAAGGTTGCGTCCGCAGCGTAGTTTTTGGGATTCGTGCATACGTGCGCGTAGCGATGGAGCAAAGGCGAGGCGGCGGTGCACGTGGCGGCGCAGGGGTGGTCGGTGAGTGATGCAGGTGGTTTCGCGATCGAGTTTAAGAAAGAAAAAAGGAAATCTCGGGCCTGGAAGTGTGAATGAACATGAGAATGGAGGAGATGGAATTTTGGTAATTTTTATGAAGTTGGGTAATTAGTTTATTTAATTTTTAGTTTAAAAATCGATATCTAAAATTGTGTATAACTCCATCATACGAAGTCGGATTTGGATGCCATTTGTTACCTTGCACTCGTATGGATGTTTGCTATGTTGTGGAGATAGATTAGACGAATTTGAGGGTGGTTTGAATTTTGGATTAAAATTGGATGTTTGTTCAATTTTAATTCAAATTGGATTGTTTTGGCAACTATTAAAATCAATGTGAGTTAATCTCACCTTTAGGGTTAATAAGAAAATTAATATAGTCAATAAATATTATTTGTTAGATATTTGGATATTTATTTCTGATCATTATTGATTATTTGGATAATATACTATGTTATATTATTAGTTGCATATGTTCCCGCCCCTGAAGCGGATGAGACCCTATTACGTTCCCGTGTACGAGCGGATGACCCTTTGCACATGAATCCCGCCTCGAAGCAGTTGATTTATAATTTTATTGTTATATACTCTATGTGATGCAGGCGAATAGGTTGGAGGGATCCAACAGGATTCCTCACATTATTGATTATATTTTCATTCATATGGCGACATATGATTTGTTGAATGCCGTATTGATGACATTGATAAAATTTGCTTAATTGGTGCTTTGAAGCACTGGGCCTCATTTTTGGTATTTTAAAATACTATAAAATAGTAATTTGATTTAAAAGGGGATTTCAAAGTTATTTGAAAATTTTATATGTTTTAAATAATTTTTTCTAAAACGTAAGTACTGTTGTAGGTATTATAAATTGATAGATTTATAAAATATTTTAAGTAGAAATTTTGAACTGTACAATATAAATTTTAAGATCTTGGAGAATAAGTCCGCCTTTTATATTAAAGGGATATGTTTTAAAAAGGAAATAGAAATATTTTGATATAATATTTATTAATCTTCTTTGTATAAAATGATATATATGTGTATAAGTACATATATTATGAAGTAATTATGCACGCAAAATTTATAAATGGGATAATTTATAAGAGTGATATTTTTATAAAGGAAGTAAAGATTTGTAAAATCATATATTGTTAATAAAAGTATGAATTTATGAACGGGTTTATAAATTAAAGGAAAACTGTCATCATTTAATAAATTGGAGAATAAATCAAACGGTGGATTTATTTTAAGATACAAAATGACATTTTAGAAATAGATAACTCTATTTTGGAAATCAGAGGTAAGGGTAAATTTGGAATGTTAAATGATATTTCACAAATAGAAAAGGATTTATAAAAGGAATTTATCCATATGGAAGTAACGTTAAATGGATGGTAGTTTACATTTTAAATGAGATTTGTGAATAAGCAAGATTCATAAAGAATATAAGTTATAAATGAAATTCATAATAAAATGGGTTTATGAAAGGAAGTTTCTACAAAAAGGAAAGTGATTCTTAAATGTAGTTTAATAAATATGGAAATGACTAGTTGGAGATTTAAGAATGGATTTTTACAAAGGAAATATATATTGTTTTAAATTGGGTCATCCATGTTAATATTGCTTAAATTTGTTTACAACTATTTAAATAATTTTGAAAGGTTAGTTATTTAAATTACTAAATGATTATTAATAATATTTTGCTGACTTATCATTATTATTTATACGGAAAGATTAATGATGGTTTTATCAAGAATGGTTTGAATATTAAGTATTATTTTTAAGAGGTTAAAAGTTAATAATAATTATTTATTTATGATGGTTTGAGATTCACAAATAGAGTTTTGCAAATGGACTTGGATTTTTATAAGAAGAGCACATAAATTAGTTTGAATATTTAAAAAGGAAGACTATTTTCAAGATGAAAGGTTTATAAATAGATGGATATTTATTAAAAAAATTAGAAATGGATTTATAGTTTTATACAGAGAGTTTATAAATAATTGCATAGTTTCCTAAAAGGGTTCAGAAATGACTTAAGAGATAAATCATAAACAGTTTCTATATGGTTTTAGAAATTTATAATAGAGTTTATAAATGATTTTCGAATTCGGTAAAAGGGAGATCTTCCCTAGAGTTTTGTAAATACACTTATACCTATGAGATAAGGATATGGATATTTTCTATGTATTGGAAATAGAGGGGATTGTGAATATATAAAAGTATTTTGATACAAGCATCTACAAGATTATTTTAATTAATGGAATGATTAATTAAGGTGGCTTAGTGTTGCTTGCTACTTAACAAATTTTGGTTTTGCTACGAAATTAAATCTCTGATTGAATGTTTGCTATTTGATAGTTAAATAACCTACTATCGTATTTGGACCAAAATGTAACTTTTGAAATATCTAGAAGAAACATGTGAGTTATATTGTACATTCATCTCCGATGATGTTGTATTGTACGTGTAAATCCCGTTTCATTCTCGAAGGACAATGATAAGGAAATCCATCCACGAACGGTTAGGAGGTGACTTTAACTGTTTATTTCCTAAAGAACCGGGATTGAATTTACCGAAAACTATCGAATGTTGTTTCGAAGAGACTGGGATCAGATATGTTATCCGAAAACCACTTTGATCCAACTTGAGCATTTGAAGTGAAGACATCTTGAAGATGATGGAATTGGAGATGAAGCTCTCAATTGTTTCGTTCAGCCCCAGAACGAACTTGTATGGATGAATGCCGATATTGCATTGTTGCTTGGAGAGTAGTGTTAGCATTCCAAGTGAGAAGTGCTATGTAAATGGTAAGAGCGTGACCTCTTTGAGCCTCATACCTGGGAAATGAATAAAGCAGGGACATGCGGTAGAGCTAAGTGGATCGCACCTAAATAGGGTTTGATCATCCTATGTCTAAAGTAATATTCATGTATGCTTCGAGATCCCATTGTATGGTTGTTGATTGCAACCAATGGGTGATTATATTTGGTGCTACTCTAGAAAAGGGTAGTTCCGGCCCTGAGTAGAAAAGGTGCAACATGTTGTAGCCTTTCGATATTTTATCTAGAGGTGTACGGATTCGATGGGTAAACCCTTACCCTTTCATATATGGAATCCCTTCTCCAATATGAGCCTTCGGTTTTGGTAGTAGAACCTAGTATGGTGGAATTTAATTAATGTAACAATTTCGGCAATGATTAATTAGTATTTGTACATTAGACACTATTATAATATTAGAGGATTTCATATAAAATGTTTTGGTTATCGTAAGGTAAAACCCATCCATGTGTATGTGCGACGTGGTCTTACGAGATACCTTTGATTTTTGGAAAGGTTTATATAACTTTAAAAATCCAATTGGGTGTGTTTTCTCATACTGGTTTTCCAGACTAACTCGGGTGTTATTTCATTGTAATATTCAGGTCAGACTGAGCATATTACAGATTGTTTTGGATGTATTGGAGCCGAGGAGATGAGTTGGAGGTTTCAAGGCGTATATATATATATATATATATATGTTTTTTCTGCTTCTTTTTTATTTAAATTATCAGCAATTGTGAGGACTTGAAATTATAACTGTCCAGGCTTATAATTATGATTTTTTTTGTACTCTGATGGATGTATGTATATAACAGTTTCTCTTTTGTAATGATATTATATTATTCTGGTGCGATTGTGAGATTCTGTGTTGTTTGGTTTCTTTTCTCTTCTTTCTTCTTTCTTTCCCTAAACTATCCATCTCTCCGTTTGATTTGGGTTAGACATGTGTGGTTTATTGTCAGCTTGAATTATATGCAAAAGCAAGTCATTACAAGGTGGTATCATAGCTTAGGTTAGCGAACACCTAGCTTTGGCGAGAATTTACTCATTTGAGGTAGGGTATGCAAGACACTAGGATGAGTTTGAGTGTATATATACGAGCACATATTTGTTAGTGATTAAAAAAATATTCTATATTATGTTAATTTATCTGCTGAGTAGCTTATACATTATGGTCGGTACATGAGACGCCACCATATCGACAGGAGTTTCTAAACACTTAAATAAGGCTAACCGACACAGTATTGTATTAAAAGTTGGTAAATGAAATAATTTTACCCAAATTAGATTTTATATATAAAGGAGTAATTTTCCAGAATTATTATAGGCTATATATGGTATGTTTGGATGTTAACGAATGATAATATTTGATTATTATCATTTGTATTGTTCTAATAAAAATTGTTATTGTTATAATCTAACAAAGATGAACAATGGTAAACCATATTATATAAGAGACTAAATTTATAAATATAAATTACAGAATATTGATTATACTTAAATAATCAACAATTATGAAATAAAACTACATAAGAAAGTGAATTTAGAAGTATGAACTATAGGATATTGATTCTAATTAAAAATAAATCAATATTGGTAAAAATGAATTACTTAAGGAGTGATATTTTATAAATTTTATTTTTAAATGGGATCAAATGGAAAGGAAATGAAATTGCCAAGTATATTTACAAATATGATTTGTAAATAAAAATTGATTTAAAACAAGGAGTTTGAGAATTTAAAACCCATTAATTTTGAAAATAGTTTTCAAAGGTTTGGAAAAATAATAATAGTATTATTTTGAAAATATTTTAGGTTAAAATATTTTAAATAGGATTTTAAAGAAATAGAAAGCACTGAACCCACCTAATTCGTTGAAAAATAATTCTGATGATGACTGCAACATCATCGGCGTTTACTTTCGAGTTTCTAAGTGAGGAATTACAACCATTGAAGTTCTGTTTTGATAAAACAAATCTGTTTTAGATTTTTGAAGTGGAATTTGATATGTAGAGGAGTTATATATATGTATTTATACGTTTTCAAAATGATTGAAAATAAAATCAAGCGTTTAAAACCGGAAATTATATCTAAATGTTTCGAGAAAACCTAAGATAGTAAGTTTTTGAACTTACGATATAGATAAGAGAAGAAATTTGGAATCGAGATATGAAAATAGAGATTTACTTAAGATAAATTAAATAAATTGAGTAGAGGGTTAAATGAAATGTGAGTTGAATCAAATTGGAAAATCATGAAATGAATAAATTAAAGTCAAATAAATTTTATGAAACTTTGAGTAAATACATTTGTATAACTTATAGGTTTGAAGAATACTAAGCTAAAACAAGTTCTAAATTTTTTTGAATGTGAATATTACGAAAATAAAAATAGAAAACTTGAATTAAAAAATGAAATTTAACTTAAGTTAAGTTAAATAAAATGAATTTTTAAATGAACTTTAACTAAAGCAAAGTTAAATTAAAATGAAACTGAATTCGATTTGTCAAGAATTAATTAAATGAACTAATAAAATAAATCGGCGAAATGGAAATGAACTTGAGTTATAAAATGAATTTGATAAATTTTGGAATGTTAATTATTAGAAATAAATAAAATTGATTTTAGAAATGAAATAAATTAGTAAAGTGAACTAGTAGAATGAATTGAATTGAGCTAATGAAATGAATTAGTGAATTGAATATGATTTAAATATTTTGTTTAATAGAATTGAATATGAACTTAAGTTATGAAGTGAAAATAAACATTAGAGGTGTTGTATAAAATATTTAAAATGAACTTAAGTAGATAATTTTATGGAATGGATGTTAATTGTTGCTTGTATTAAAGAAATATATTAAGTAAATCGAATGTGGAATGAAATGTTGTTAAACTTAAATTGAATCTAAGTGAATATTAATAAGTGGATATTAATGAATGGAATGTAAGTAAATTTAATTTGAATAATGGAAGCTGGTTTAAATTGAATGCAAATGGATTAAATGAAAATTGATTTAATGTAGTTTAATGGAAAGCACATTTATATGGAATGTTTATGAATTTGATATGAATAAATTGGATGTAGATAAGAAATGTAAATGTGTGAATGTAAGTGAATTATTGTTAATCCGAGACTGAATGTATTAAAAGTGAATGTTAATAATTGAATGTAAATCAACTGATTGAGAATAAATTGAAATGAATTAATAAAAGGTTAATAAGAAATGGAAATCTATAATGTTGACATTTGGAAATGAAAATTTATATGATGACAAATAAATTGGATGGATGTTGGATGTTATTTGTTTAATAAGTTCTCTTGTTACATTTACTAAAATTGCATGTAGTTATTGTATTAGTCTATATTATATATATTGATAATACTTTCAATATACTTGTTCATAGTTTGTTGAGTGTTTAGTAGGTGCAGATGGCGTATGCTTCGCATTTGGAGCTCGCTTTCATGCTATATTGATTGTATATGCTTTGCTAATGTTAAATTTAGGTACATATCTCAGGTTACATACCGTACTTTTATATTTTTCCCTAAGGGATGCCTCATCCTCGAAGATGAGATGCATATTTGTGATTATATAAAAATATATACATATATATTACTATGATCGGACTGCGCAAAGGAGACGCTAGTGAATTTTTTCAAAAATTTAAGGCGTTAGAAATTTTTTGAGAATTTTGGGAAAATTTTTGGTAACTAAACATTAGAATTTTGGTTTTATAACTTTGAATGGTATTAGTTAGTAATTATAAAATGAATTGAAAACTTAGAATAAATTTTATTGAAAGTAACAACTATTTGATTTTGGAAAGTTAAAAGACAAAAAAGAATTCGGTAATCCATTTCAACTGACTGTTTTAGAAGGGCTAATGGGTTTGTGATATTTTCCTTACTTGGTAATTTCGGGGATGAAATTCTTTTTAAGGGGGAAGAGCGTAACCTCCCAGAATTTTCGGTCATTTGAAATTTAGAATATTTAATTTATTTCAAATATTAAAAATTTATTTGTATAAATTAAATAATTTGAATTTCAAATATAGCGATTTATTTGATAATTAAATTATTAAATTGAATAATTGAAATTGTTTAAATAATTAAATCTTGAATTTAATATGAATGGAGAAGATTTCAAAAGTTGATTTAAATTCTTTTTGAATAAGAATGAAGATAGTAAGCTTTTAAATTGGGTTTAAAAGCAATTTTAATAATTTTGGAAATTAGTCGTTTTAATTAACTGTAAAATAGCCTTTCAGGCACAGTCTCGGATTTCGACGAAACAAGTTTCATTGGATCTGTAATAGTACATTATAGTGCGCCGTCAAATTTCATGGCGGATGAATAAATCGTTTAGACGTACGTGATCGAAACGCGTAGGAATTAATTAAGGGAATTAAATATATAATTGGTATGAAAAAGCTATCTTTTATATACGAGGCTCGAGACTAGTAACATTATGTTTGGAATCGGGGTATAACATATAGAAAGCCAAACGGAACATCTCATTAAGAGTTTGAGACTTTCGGACGTTTTATAGTTTGATAATTTATATTTAAATAATATATTTTTACATAGTCATACCCTGGTACATCAACCCATACCCAACCACTGTTTGTGCCCATACTAGACCCATACCCATTACCCCCTATGTACATATATATAACTCACATTAATCAGAAATTTGCTCCTTCCTTTTTCAAATTCAACTTCATCATCCAACGGTCGACGTCCATCGATGCCATTTCTAATGTTTTCAAGCAAGGCTCTCAACTAGAGAAATGTTCATGGCATGGACCTCGACCTATTCAACAGTGCGATTGGGATATTATGAAGCAAGGTGGCTAGTGGAAGGCTGCGTTTGCAGCACAGTTCGTGTGTACGTGTGCGTGCGTAGCAGTGGAGCAAAGGTGAGGCGGCTGTGCATGGTGGGGCGGCGGCTCAGGGGCGGTCGGCGAGTGATGCAGGTGGTTGTGCGATCGAGTTTAAGACAAAAAAGGAAGTCGCGGGCCTGGAAGCATGAACGAACACGAGATTGGGGGAGATGGCATTTTGGTAGTTTTTATGAAGTTGGGTAATTAGTTTATTTAATTTTTAGTTTAAAAATCGATATCTAAAATCGTGTATAACTCCTTCATACGAGGTCGGATTTGGATGCCGTTTGTTACATTGCGCTTGTATGGACGTTTGATATGTTGTGGAGATGGATTGGACAAATTCGAGGCTAGTTTGAATTTTGGACTAAAATTGGACGTTTGTTCAATTCTAATTCTAATCGGAATGTTTTGACGACTATTAAAATCAATGTGAGTTAATCTCACCTTCTGGGTTAATCAGAAAATTAATATAGTCAACAAATATTATTTATTAGATGTTTAGATATTTACTTCCGATCGTTATTGATTGTTTGGATAATATATTATATTATATTGTTAGTTGCATATATTCCTGCCCCTAGAGCAGATGAGACCCTATTACATTCCCATTTAAGAGCAGATGACCCTTTGTACAGGAATCCCGCCTCGAAGCGGTTGATTCATATTTTTATTATTATATACTATATTCGATGTAGGGGAATAGGTTGGAGGGATCCAACGGGATTCCTCACAGTGTTGATTATATTTTCATTCATATAGCGATATATGATTTGTTGAATGCCAAATTGGTGACATTGGTAAGATTTTCTTAATTAGTGCTTTGTAGCACTAGGCCTCATTTTTGGTATTTTAAGAAACTATAAAATAGTAATTTGATTTAAAAGGGAATTTCAAAGTGATTTGAAAATTTTATATGTTTTAAACAATTTTTTCTAAAATGAAAATACTATTGTAGGTATTATAAATTGATAGATTTATAAAATATTTTAAGTGGGGATTTTTGAACTGTACAACATAGATTTTTGAGATCTTGGAGAATAAGTCTGCCTTTTGTATTAAAGGGATATGTTTTTAAAAGGAAATAGAAATATTTTGATATAATATTTATTAATCATCCTTGTATAAATGATATATCTGTATATAAGTACATATATTATGAAGTAATTGTACATGCAAAATTTATAAAAGGGATAAATTATAAGAGTGATATTTTTACGAAGGAAGTAAAGATTTGTAAAATCATATATTTTAAATAAAAGTATGAATTAATGGACGAGTTTGATAAATTAAAGGAAAAATATCATCGTTTAATAAATTGGAGAATAAATCAAATGGTGGATTTATTTTACGATACAGAATGATATGTTAGAAATTGATAACCCTATTTTGGGAAATGAAGGTAAGGGTAAATTTGAAATGTTAAACAATATTTTATGTATAGAAACATCCATATGGAAGTAACATTAAATGAATGGTGATTTACATTTTAAATGAGCTTTGTGAATAAGAGAGATTCATAAAGAAAATAAGTTATAAATGGAATTTATAATAAAATGGGTTCATAAAAGAAAGTTTTTACAAATGTAAAAGGAATTCTTAAATATAGTTTTATAAATATGAAAATGACTGGTTGGAGATTTAAGAATGGATTTTCCAAGGTAATATATATTGTTTTAAAGTTGCACATCCATGTTAATATTGCTTAAAGTTGTTTAAAATATTTAAATATTTTTGAAAGGTTGATTATTTAAATTATTAAATGATTTGAAATTAATAATAATGATTATTAATAATATTTTGGTGACTTATCATTATTATTTATATGGGAAGATTAACGATGGTTTTATCCATTATGAAATTATTATTTTTAACTGGTTAAAAGTTAATAATAATTATTTATTTATGATGATTTGAGATTCACAAATGGGGTTTTGCAAATGGACTTGGGTTTTTATAAGAAAAGCTTATAAATTGGTTTATATATTTGAAAAGGAAGATTATTTGCAAGATAAAAGGTTTATAAACAGATGGATGCAAATGAATTTTAGAAATGGATTTATAGATTTATACAGAGAGATTACAAATAATTGTATGTTTTCTAAATGTGTTTAGAAATGACTTTAGAGATAATTTATAAACAGTTTATAAATGGTTTTAGAAATTTATAATGAAGTTTATAAATATTTTTGAATTTGGTAAAAGGGAGATCTTCCCTAGAGTTTTGTAAGTATACTTATGCCGATGAGATAAGTATATGTATATTATTTATGTATTCAAAATATAGGGGTTTGTGAATATATCTTTGTAAAAGTATTTTGATACAAGCATTTACAAGATGGTAGGGGCATTTCAGCATAAGGACAAATTTTGCAGTCCAATTAGTTTCTAGGACACACATGCAAAAAAATTATTTTCAAGGACAAAGTCAGCAGAATAATTACTTTCAGGAAAAAATCAGCAGTCCAGTTACTTTCAAGGACATAATTTCATAAGTTTCTAGGCCCTAGAAACTAATTATTTTATGTTTTGTCCTTGAAAGTAATTATTTCAGTCGTGTGTCCTAGAAACTAATTCCACTTGCTAAAGAGGCCCTTGTGGCTAATTTCCGCTTTAATTAATGGAAAGATTAATTAAGGAGGCTTAGTATTGCTTGGTGCTTAGCCAAATGTTGTTTTCAATTGAATTAAATATCTGGTTGAATGTTTGTTATTTGATAGTTAAATAACCGACTATTGAATTTGGGCCCAAACGTAACATTGGAAATATCTAAAAAAACACGTGAGTTATATAGCATAGTAATCTGTGATGATGCTTTACTATGCATGTAATCTCATTTCGTTCTCCTGGGATAATGATAAGGAAATCCATCCACTAACGGTTAGGATGTGATCTCCGATCTTATCTTTGACTGTTTATTTCCTAAAGAACCAGGATTGAGTTTATCAGAAACTGTTGAACGTTGTTTCGAAGAGATGGTGATCAAATATGTTGTCCGAAAACCAATTCGACCCAACTTGAGCGTTTGAAATGAAGACATCTTGAAGTTGATGGAATTGGAGACGGAGCCCTCAATTGTTTTGTTCAGTCCCAAAACTAACTTGTATGGATGAATGCTTATATTGCATTGTTTCATGGAGGGAAATGTTAGCATTCAAAGTGGTAAATGTTATGTGAATGGTAAGAGCATGACCTCTTTGAGCTTGACACCCGGGAAATGAATAAAGAAGGGACATGCGGCAGGGCTAAGTGGGTCGCACCCAAGTAGGATATGATCATCCTAAGTCTAGAGTGATATTTATGTATGCTTTGGAATCCCATTGTGTGGTTGTTGATTACAACCAAGGGGTGATCATATTCGGTGCTACTCGAGAAGAGGGTAGTATCGTTCTTGAGTAGTAGAGGTGCAATGTGTTGTAGCCTTCCGTGCGTTTTATCTAAAGGTGTACGGATTCGGTGGGTAGACCTTCACCCTTTCATAGTTGGAATCCATTCTCCAATACGAGCCTTCAGTTTTGGTTGTAGAACCTAGTATGTTGGAGTTTAATTAATGTAAAAATTTCGACTGTGATTAATAAGTATTTGTATATTAGACACAATTATAATATCAGAGGATTTCATATGAAATGTTTTGGTTATCATAAGGTAAAAAATCGTCCGTGTTTATGTGCGGGGTGGTCATGCGAGATATCTTTGATTTTTTGGAAAGGTTTCTATAACTTCAGAAATCCAATTGGGTTTTCTCATGCTGGTTTTCCAGACTGACTCGGGTGTCATTTCATTATAATACTTAGGTCGAACCGAGCATACTATAGATTATTTTGGATGCATTGGAGCTCAGGAGATGAGTAGGAGGTCTTCAAGGCATATACGTGCATACATTTATTTTCCGCTACATTGTTATAGAAATTATCAGCAATTGTGAGGACATGATGTTATAACTGTCCAGGCTGATAATTGTGATTGTTGTTGTACTCTGACGGATGTATATATATATAACAGTTTCTCTTTTGTAAAGGTCATCTATATTATATTATATTTTATTCCACCGTGATTGTGAGATTCTATGTTGTTTAGTTTCTTTTCTCTTTCATTCTATTATTTCTTCTTTCTTTCTCTTAACTATCCATCTTTCCGTTTGATTTGGTTTGGTCATGTGTGGTCTATTGTCAGCTTGAATCATACAGAATAATGGGTCATTACAAAAAATATATGTGAAGCTTCTCTCTAACTCCAAAGTATCCAGCTAAACCTAGAAAAAATATGCTCGTTCTGACCTTAGCATTACATGGAATAAAGACTGGGTTAGCATGGTAAATTAGGGCGAGTAAAACTTGATAACAAGTTACAAACAAAATGATTTCTACATTTGAAACTTTTCAAACAAAGGGTATCTTGTAAGACCACACCACACATTAAAATGGACAAGTTTTTACTTATGATAACGAAAACATTTTATATAAAAATCCTATGATATTATCATAGGTATATGTTTAAAGTAAATAGATAAAATTGCTGAAATGCTTGCATCTCACATGCCAACATACTAGGCTCAACAATCGAAAACGTAAGGCACGTATTAGAGAATGGATTCCAACAAATGACTGGCCAAGTGGGTACCGGTCACCATAGTACACCTCTAGAAAAATGTACCGAGGTTGTACCTAGTGGCCATTGCCAACATAGGACCGACCTACCCCTTGCTGGATAGTACATAATATATTGGTGCCCCGATTACTTTGCAATCTTTAATCGATCGCTCCCATGTGCGCAAATTCATTGATGATTGTGTATATATCTAGAAGGGTGATGACATAACCTAATGGGTGCGACCCACATAGCCTTACTACATATCCCCTGTTTTAGTCATTTCCGGTTGATGAGGCATGAGTATATGTTTTACCTCTCCAAATAACAATCTATCATGGAATTCTAACATTGCCCTCCAGGCGCCAGTGCAAAGCCAGCATTCATCTATACAAGTTCGTTCTGTGTCTGAACAAAAACAAAGGCACTAACTCTACTACATCCATTTTGGAATCAACCCAGGATTAGTAGCAGTAGCCCTTGCTCTTCAAAGAGTACCATCTTCAATCATCATCAAGATGTCTTCCACTTGAATGTACATGTTGGCTCGAAGTGGTTTTCATGTATATAAACCCAATCTCAGTCTCTCTGTATCAACAACTGAAATTTTCGATTGACTCATTCCCGATTCTTTTGGAAGTAAGTATTCGACTCCTGATCGGAGAACTTGAATTCTACATTCATATTTCCTAAGTCAAATTAGATCAAATTTGATAGTTGGTTATTTGACTATCAAATAAAAAAATAACAACCAATTCCATTTGAGATTTAGTTATCCATAGCAACCATTAGACCTCAAAATAAATCTTTATTTAACAAATCTCTTTCAAAAACATTCATATACTTATCTTTCTAACATAGACATATTCCCAAAACATTTATAGGATTTCCTATTTCCAAATCTCTTAAATGGATTTAAATACATTATTTAAATTAGAGAAAAAGACAACTCTAAGCACTATTCCTTCGGTGTAAAATGTGGAATGGATGTTCCGTACCATTATTTTTTAAAAGGTCAGCCTCGAGAAACCCAAACATCGAATTCCTGTTGTAATTTTCTTCAATAAATCTTTTTATAAATTTCCCTTACCCATGAAATATTTTTTTCTTTAACCCAAACCCTTTTAAAAAATATTCATCAACCTCCATACTTATATATATGAAACTCTTTATAAATATTCAAACCCGGTTATATAAATTTCTTTATAAACTTTCAAACCTTACATAAAACAACCCTTTATAGACATTCAAACTCATTTATAAAATCCTTTTTATAAACATTCAAAACCATTTCCAAAACTCCTTTTATGCATACCCTAAAATTATTAATAAACTTCTTTATATAATATTCAAAATAATTATCAAATCATTCTTCAAATAGCTTTTTCAAAATAGAATAACCTTGAAGACCATTTTAAAATAAAATGAAATATTAACATTCGAAAACCAAATGGAGGATTAATGACTAATATGGATCGTTAAATTTGGGTTTACTTATCCAAGCTATATCATGGGTATTGCTTAACATCAGATATGTAAGGGATTCACACATAACATATAATCAATCATAGGTAGATGTCTAAGTAACAAATATAGATACATCCATTATAAAAAAAATGTAGATATAAAAGTATATTCTATATGCTTAAGTAACCATGACCCGCTTATTGAAATTAACCTTTGTGCTAAATACAAATCAACTTACTTCCCATAAACGTGTCAAAATTTTATAATCACTACCTCAATTCATTTGGCTACTTAATGGTGAAACAACCCTGTTTTGGAGATTATCTGTCAATATTAAACTACAATGGTAGTTATAATTTAATATTGTGAAATAATATATATCGAAGATTCAAAATTGTTTTTTTAAACAAACATTGAGTTTAAAGTGTGAAAATAAAGGTTTTAGAAACTTTACTTTAGTTGTTTGTATTAAAAATGCGCAAAGCATGGTTTTAATTTAAAGAAATGCAATAATTTTGATAATTATTGCCAAATGTCTCTTATATATATATATATATATATATATATATATATTTTTCAAAAGAAGTATTCGTTTTATAATGTGGTATATTACAAATAAAAAGGATAATTTTGTTTAAAAATAATTTTTTGATGAAAAATTGTTGAAAATATGATTTGTTAAATTAGTTACACAAGAAAATAAATTTTATGTAATTTTTGAAGTTAAAAATAGAGTTTTAAGTAATAATTGTGTGATTTGTGCTTTAAAATTAAAATAAGAGTTTTATTAGTGAAATTAAATTTTTAGAGCTATATAATATTTTATTTTGTTGTACAATAATTTTCAGAACATAAGAGTATTTTTTGTGATTTTCGTAATGTGAAAATATTGCATATATATGTTATAACTTGTGTTTATGTTAGTGTACAATAGAAGTTAGTGTGTTAATTTCATTTTAGGCTAAATTAATTAATTTTGGGCTTAGCCCATTTTTCAAACCTAATCAAGGAAAAGATAAGAATCCATCTCTCATTCTTCCTGTACGTTCAATCTTCTTCTAGAAATAGAAAGAAAATCAAACCCACTTCTCCTTTCTCAAACAAAGCCACAAATCTCCAAACTTGTATCAAATCCTTGCTGTAATTAACAAATTAGAGACAATATATACATGTAATCCATCTCTAAAACCAAAATACTTCATTAAATTCTAATTTTTGAAGAAGTTGTTTACTGTAATTGAAATATCTTGCGTTGCATGTTTGTAAAGCTCCATTTTCAGGTTATTGAAGCCATTTTCAAGGCCAGAGCTTGCTTCTTTTCACTGAATTTCTCTAGCAGCTCAAGTATTTTGCAAGGTGAGTTGAATAACTCACAAAATCTAGCTAAGTCAAAGTCTTTAAATGCTTGAATCTGTACAAAATGAGCTTTTGTAATCGGTTTTTTGCTGATAGTTTTCTTTTTTGTGAATCTAGTTTGGGTTGCTTCTTTGCATGCTTATATCTTTTGATTCCGGCAATGAAATACTGCCGGATTTCTTACATTTGGTAGCTTGCATATTGAACTTCATCTCTGCAAATTTTGGTTGAAAACTATTGTCATTTGGATGTTTAAATCAAGTGTAGAAAATCAAATCAATCATAGATTTTGGCCTGTAGAAATTTTGTTTTTTGAGTTGCTGCAAACATGGCTTGAGTCCATGTTTGAGATAACATAACTCTTTCATTTCATACTAAAATTCATTGATTCTTTTTTTGTTTGAAAGATAAAATTTTCTACTATTGCATACCAATTTTCAACTCAATCCAAGGTAATTTGATCCTCTGTTTTATGCCTGGAAGTTGAAGCCGAGATGGTTTTCAGGCCTGTACATTTTGGGTTTTTTTGAACTGTTGTAAACATGGCCTGAGTCTATGTTTGAGACAGTGTAACTTTTTCGTTTCCTGACGGATTTCATTGATTTTTTTTGAAAGATGAAGTTCTCTTCTATGTGCACACCAATTTTTATCTCAATATAAGGTCGATTAGTCCTCTACTTCAGGCCTATAAGTTGGACCCAAAATGGTTTTCAAGCCTGGCATATTTTTGTTTTTGGACTGTTGCAAACATGGCCTAAGTCCATGTTTGAGACAGCGTAATCTTTTCATTTCCATTCAGAATTCATCGACTCTTTTTTTGTTTGAAAGCCGAAGTTTTCTAGTTTGCACACACCAATTTTTAGTTCAATCAAATGTCATTGGGTCGCCTGTTTCATATCCGAAATTTGAACCCAAAAAAGATTTTAGATCTGGGTATTATGATGCTGATGCATTTTTATGTTCTTTTTCCGTCCGACTTTTGATTTTTACTTCATTTTTTTTCTGATATTTCTTAAATATTTTAAGGCCATGGTGTCTATCGGTAGACTAGCCAAATTTTGAAGATTTTGGAATTCAAATTTTGGATTAAATTTGAACTTAATTTGAATTGAATTCGAATATCGATTTGAGTGATTTCTTGGGTTTTTATTCGTTTTCCAGCATGGATATTCACAAATCATTTTGAAATAATTTTTAAAATAAATGGGCATTTTAAATTATTGTTATCATATGATATTTTTGAAGTATTTTCAAATATAGAATCTATTTATTCTCAATAATAAGGGAATTTTCAAATATGGCTTTCAAAATTGATATTAAAAGCTTGTTTTCTCAAGTAAATTATTTTGTACATAAAATACATGTTTTTGCACTATTCGAGCGAATGAAATGGAGAATTAAATGATTTAGTAAAACATGTGGTATGGGACACATGCGTTTATCTTATCGGTTAATTTGCGACTTGTCGTTTGATTATTTTGACTTACAGGTCGAGTTTACTGATGAGATGAGGTAAACTTTTTACTGCTTTGGGTGTGAAATTTACTAAGTAAATTGTTTAGTGCGAATGTGTGGTATGGAACACACGTTAACACTGTTTGGGTTCCATCCGAAAGTTTGTGACACATTTGTCTAAGAGAGGTATTTTCTAGTACTAGATCTTCGAATCATTTGTCCTTCGGGACGTTTGTCTAAGAGATGTATTTGTCCATTGCAACGTATTTGACCTTCGAGATGTTGTCCTTCAGGATGTTTGTCTAGGAAACTTATTTATTGTCATTCGAGATGTTGTCTAAGAGACGTGGCGCCTTATTTTGAGAGAGCGGTACTTGGCGGGCTTCGGCCATAAGCAGGTGCTATATCTTTGAGATGATTTCATTTATGTTTGTGATATCCCTAGTGTATCGTCCTTTTTTGGAATTGGTCCCTTGAACCATTCGATATATATTTATGGCGATTACCTTTCGGGAATTTGATCCCTTGAAAGTTCTATTTTTGAGATTTGAATTGTTTACACCGGCGTTATATGAGATTTTCCTTTTGGCATTTGCTTGAGATTTTGTTCTCCTCTTTCGAGATATATTTGGCTTATGGCGTGTTTAAGATGGGATCTCTTTACGCATGTTTCGGGTTCGCCAAGATGGCGGGTTTAGGTTTTCTCCTAAACCATATTTGATGTTTTATGAATGTCAATGATATGAGGCTTGCTACTTTTAGCACTTTTTGGGTATTTTATCTCCTTTGAGATTATACGTTTGTGTAGTGATACCATATTATCACTTGATATAATCATATACTTTAGATTGTTCCTTCCCATTCGGGAATATTATCACATTATCCTTATGCTCATATTATCGCTTATCCTTGTAAACTATTTGTTTAGCTAGACTGACCCGTGTATTTTATACTCGGGTCAGGCCGAGATGTTTCAGGTTAGGTACCTTTCGGACTTAGCCTATTCTGCTTCCACATGGACTTTTCCGCTAGCTCTTTTTGTTATAGCTGTGTGCAATCCATTTTGTTGCTACTCTAATATGTATATTCTTTTGACTCAGTTTGTATTGTGGTTGTCATACCACATATGTGATGTATACATTTTTGTATACTCTGTGATGTATCTGTATATGTGTGTATAACTAATTATCTGCTGTTCTGTGATGTGTTTTTCATTTGAGTTGTTATATTTTGTTCTAATAGATCCTATAGCCACCTATGGCTTTGTGTTAAGTATTTAGTGTTTATTGGACATGTCCATCCACTTGAATTAGAAAAAAAATATAAAGCATTTATCGACATATTCAATAGATATTTAAGACAAGGCTATAGATGGTCGCTCCTAAACAGTCTTATTCTTCGCATTAGCAGAAGGTATTACGTAGTAATACTCTTTGTTAATGTGGATCTCGGGGTGGGGCGCCATAGCTTGGTATCAAAGCCAGGTTCAAAACAAAATATGATAAACGCAGAACAAAAGCACGTATTATGGTACATCTAAGAGTAATACAAGTGTTACCAATCCCTGAATCATTATGCCTTGTACTTTTCATGTCCTTTGGGGTAGGTAGAAGTTTGGGAATATGTTTAGGAATGCATTTTAATTCCATAGTATTCCTCATTGAATTAATGATATCTGCCCAGTGAATAATCTTTATCTTATCTTAACTTTCAGCTAATGGCTGGAAGAGGCTGAGGACGACGTTTGGATGTTGGGAAATCTAGCGGCTCGCATCGGGACGGTATTTATATGTCTACCGATCAGTTTATGGAATTATATAGGAGCACTTAGCCTCTAGCCCCTACTCCATTATCTCCTCCGTGCAAGTCTATCTTTGTGCACTTATGTAGTGATTTCTCTCATCTCGGAGGAAAGTCATTCAAAGGCTCCTTGTCTGTTTTTGAGGTACAAGATTGGATTCGTACGTGCGAGCTCATCTTCTCTCGCAATGATCTTTCTGACCATGATAGAATTCTTCTAGCATCTAACATGTTGCAAGAGCATGCCCTTGATTGGTACGAGCTTCTCAAAGCCGAGCTCGATGAGTTCACTCTTTCATGGACTCTGTTTCGGGAATGATTCGAGCTCAAATTCGTTTCTGAATCTGAGAAAGCTTGATTGGCCCGTTGCTTCCTTGAGTTGAAGCAAGGGAAGTCCTCCGTCTCTGAGTATGTTTCATCATTCAAGGACTTATCTAAGTATGATCTTGAATACATTAGCACCTCTTATAAGAAGAATCTGAAATGTGTCTCTGGTATTTAGAAGTATTTGAAGAAGTCTTTGATGCTCCAGCTCAAGCTTTCTTTCAAAGAGTTGGTTGACTCGACGCTTCATGTCGAATCCATTGAGAAGGAGTACGATAGTGGTGATGAGGTCGAGGTTCGTAAGAACCCCAATAAAAATAAGTTCCCATTTCATAAGCCAAAGTTTTTCCCTTCCAAGAAGAAGAAGCCCGTTGGATCTAGTCGTAGTTCCAAGCCCAGTGGCGCACCTCCTACTCGAAAGTGGTGTTTTAGTTCTTCTTCCCATATGATCCATGACTGCACTAAGCCTATTATTCGCCACTATTGCAAGAAGGAGGGTCATCGAGTTGCCACTTGACCTATTGCTCCGAATACCCAGTCTGGCAAGATGAATGTAGTTGATGCTTTTAAAGGTTCTTATCAACGTAAAGGTACTTCTCCTTTTATTCTTAAAGGTTCATTGTTGTTCCATGATCGTTCTATTCGAGTCCTTTTCTATATGGGTGCATCGCATTCATTCATATCGAAGAAGCTCGTCGATGATTTGTCATTAGATGTTTCTTGTATGGTTACTTCATTGAGGATTGCGAATCCTATCGGAGGATCTGCAACCCTCAGCATGCTTTGTGATGATGTCGAAACTGTTTTATGTGGCTTTTCTTTTCGTGCGAATCTGCACGTTATTTCTCATTTGGGATTTTATATGCTTTTGGGTATGGACTGGCTTGTGCGATATGATGCCAGGATTATTTGCTCTGAGATAATTTTATACCTTCGACATCCAGATTCGCCTACTCAGCTATCAGTTGTTTTTCGGAATGTGGATAATTCCAAAACATCTTTATTTTCTCTCGACTCACGAGATGATGATGATATATCTCGTATTCCTATTTTTTGTGATTTCTCTGATGTATTTGAGCCAATTTCGGGTTTACCACCCAAGCGAGCGACTGAGTTCTCCATTGATCTCATTTCAGGCGTGCAGCCAGTTAGTCGTCCACCTATGAGGATGTCTACAATAAAAAATGAGGAACTCAAGAAGTAGCTTTTAGAGCTTGAGTCCAAGAAGTTGATTCAGTCTAGTTTTTCACCATGGGGTGCCGCAGTCATCTTCGTGAGGAAGTCCGATGGAACTCTTAGGCTTTGCATCGACTATCGCAAGCTCAACGAGTTGACCATCAAGAATAGGTGTCCTTTGCCTAGGATCAACGATATATTCGATCGATTGAGTGGCGCTATGGTCTTCTCTCAACTCGACCTTGCCACTGGTTTTTATTAGCTCTGAGTCGCGAAAGATGGCATACCTCTTACATCTTTCCGCACTCGATATGGATCTTACAAGTGGCTCGTTATGCCGTTTGTTTTGACGAATGCTCCTGCTTTCTGTGTTGATCATATGAATCGAGTATTCCGACAATATCTCGATAAGTTCATCCTTGTATTCATCAATGACATCCTTGTTTATTCGAAGTCTGAATCTGAGCATGCTAATCACTTGAGAATTGTCTTGAGTACTCTTCGTTAGCATCAACTTAAAGCCAAATTCGCCAAGTGCCATTTCAAGGAGAATAAGGTTAAGTTTTTAGGACATGTTATTTCCTCTGAAGGCATTTCGGTCGATCCTTCGAAGATCGAAGCCATCTAGAATTGGAAGAGGCCTAAGAATGTTTATGAAATTCCCAGCTTCCTTGGACTGGCGGGTTACTACCGTCGATTCATTAAGGATTTTTGTCATATGGTGCCTCCTCTCACCAACCTCTAAAAGGCATTCGATTTATTTGGTCTGACAAGTGTGAAGCTTCTTTTCAACAGTTGAAGGAGCTTCTCACTGATGCTCCTATTCTTGTAGTTTTCAAAGGGAATCAAGATCTTGTTATTTACGTTGATGCTAGTCATTGTGGCCTCGGTGTCGTGCTTATGCAGAAGGATCGGGTAGTTGCTTGTGCTTCTAGGCAACTGCGACCGAATCAAGTTTGCTATGCCACTCATGACCTCGAGTTAGCTTCCATTGTCTTCGCCTTAAAGATTTGGCGAAACTATTTATTAGGCGAGCACTTCATCCTCTATACCAATCACAAGTCCTTAAAATATTTATTCACTCAAAAGGAGCTCAATATGAGGCAACATAATTGGCTCGAGTTCCTTTCCTCCTATGACTTCGATATCCAGTATATCCCTGGTGAGGGTAATCGTGTTACTGATGCGCTTAGTCGTGAACATTCAATTGTAGTTTTTATGATGCTAGCCGAGTGGGATGTTCTAGAGACCTTAACCCTTTGTGATATTCGTGATTGAGCTCCATCTTCTGATTCTCCTTTTTATTATTCAGTTTGGAAGCTCGACCAAGCTTATTGGATCGTATTGCCGATACTTAGCGGCATTATCCCTATTTTGTGCATCTTGTTCAGATTTGTGAGTCTGAGTCCCATGATGTGGAGTTGCAGTATTTCAGTATTGATTCTCATGGGTGTCTTCACAAGAAGAACTGTTTTGTTGTGCCTTCTGATTCTGTACTTAGGCATGACATTCTCATTGACTATCATCGTTCTAAGTATACCATTCATCCTGGCAGTAGTAAGATGTATGTTGATATGCATCGCCTTTATTATTGGGAAGGCTGAAGCGCAATGTGGCGAATTATGTGAGTAATTGCATGACTTGTCAACTTATCAAAGCCAAACATCAACGCCCTTCAAATCTCCTTCAGTCTCTAGAGATTCCATTGTGGAAATGGGATGATATTTCGATGGATTTCATTGACGGCCTACCTCGTTCGAGATCGAGCCATTCTAGCATTTGGGTTATTGTTGATCGCCTTACCAAATCAGCTCATTTCATTCTTATTAAGTCTAATAGGAGTGCTTCTCATTTGGCCTAGTTATATATCAAGGAAATCGTGAGACTTCACGAAGTTCCTAGTTCGATGATGTGTGACCGTAAACTGCTTTTCACGAGTCATTTCTGGCAGAGTCTTCCGAAAGATTTGGGAACAAAGCTTAATTTCAGCATAGCATATCATCTGCGGTCTGATGGACAGACTAAACAGGTGAATCATATTTTCGAGGATCTTCTCCATACTTGCATTTTAGATTTCAGTGGTAGCTGGGAGGATCACCTACGTCTTATGGAGTTCTCCTACAACAACAATTTTCAGTCCGGTATCGGTATGGCTCCTTTCGAAGCCTTATACGGAAGGCTATGTCGATCACCTTCTTATTAGTTGAAACCTGGTGAGAAGCTTATTCTAGGCCAAGATTCTATTCGTGATTCTTTTAAGATGATTATTCTTATTCGACAGAGAATGAAAGAGGCACAGAGCCGCTAGAAATCCTACACGGACAACTGTGGAAAGCCTCTCGAGTTCTCTATCGGTGATCTTGTCTTTATTCGTGTTTCTCCTTTGAAGGGGGTTATGCGCTTCAGTACGACTGGAAAATTAGCTCCTCGCTTTATAGGACCATTTCTTATTATTGAACGTATTGGCCCTGTGGCATATAGAGTTTCACTTTCATCTCATCTATCTGCATTGATGACGTGTTTCACGTCTCTCAGCTTCATAAGTTTCTTCGAGAGTCAGATTCCATTATTGATTCTTCATATTTGCAAGAGCTTGAGATCTCACCAGACCTATCTATTGTGCAGCAGCCTGTTCATATACTTGCTTTGGAGTTGAGATGCCTTGGAAACAAGGACGTGCCGCTTGTCAAAGTTCGATGGTCCGCTAATCCTAATGACTGCACTTGGGAAACCAGAGAGTTTATCGAGCGATCCTATTGTAACGACCCAGAATTTTTATTAATTTAAATTTGAATATTTAATTAATTTTAAATATTTATAAGTGAATTTATAAGTCGAATAAATTTTTATTTGAATTATTGGATTTAATTGGATTATTAAATCGATAATTTAATACGTTAAATTATGGAAATAATTGAAAATTGAGTTAAAAATGATTGTAAATAATTTGGAAAATTTTATTTAATCATACTGGAGTTATAGAAATATTTTAGAACTTTTAAAATCGAATTAAAAGTTAATTTGTGAAAATTGAATATTTTAATATTAAATAATCGACTGTAAAATAGCCAATTTTTGAACAGTCTCAGAATTGAACGAAACCAGTTTCATTGGATCCGTAATAATTAGTTATTACTGGATTTCAATTTTCGTGTCAATCGGAGCTATCGTTTGTTCGTGGCAGCTCGAAACGCATTGAATTGTTTTTAATTTAAATTTGGCGAGTCAAAATAGCCATTTTTCAAAAAGTCTCGGATTTCGACGAAACCAGTTTCATCGGATCCGTAATGTGATATTATTGTAAGGTTTCAAATTTCAAGTCAATTGGATTTACCGTTTGTCCGGTACAAATTAAAACGCCTAGAAATCGACTTAAATCGGTTTAATTTAAATTGAGCGTTTATAGCCATAACTCGCACATACTTCCGAATTAGCTTCCGAAACCTGTTCCATTGTGTCCGGAACGCGGGATAAACCCTAGGTACGCTGGTTACGGCGTCTAAATCGGAGTTCGGAATTTCCGGGATGAATAGTGTTTACGTTTGCTTTTCCTATAAATATACACCCCTCTCTCTCTTCATAATAAAAAAAAAAAAGAAATTAAAACCCTAGCTTTGAACTGCAGCCGCCCCCCTCAACCAAAGGCCAGAAATTAATCTCCTTCATCTCTCAATCTCTCCCAATCTACAAGGAATTAGAAGAAGTGTTCAACACGAAAAAGGTAGAGCATGAAGAGAGCTTGAAATCCATACGGATATGATCGAGTTTGGAGTTGCGTAGAGGGAGCAAGGATGGGCCGTTCCCATCAGTTTTCGCACGCCTTTCTAGGCATTTTGTGCAGCCGAGCTTGCTGGGGATGAGGTCGAAGGTGGAGGAGGGGGTGAGCTAGAGTTTGCAACTCCCCGATCGAGATTTCATCGAGTATTGAACGAGCATAATTCAACCCTAGTTTTGAAAGTGGGTTCGGCCTCAAATCCTAGAACCTGTAGCTTGCAACGTGATGAGGAAGAGAGGGGGGGAACGGTCCAGATGTGTTGGGGTTGTGATGGATGGCCTTGATTAAGTTGAGTTTGATAATAAGAGTTATGTTGTAATTTTAGTTATAAAATCGTGTACAAACTTCATAAATTCATAACTTTTTCATACGAGGTCGAAAAAATGCAAACTCAGTTGCGTTGGAATCGTATGGACGAGCACTACGCGATGGAGTTGGTTTGGAGTCGTTTGGAGTTAGTGAGAATTTCGGGTAAAATTAAACGCGCGTTTAATTTTATTCGAAATAAAAGCTTAAACGGAAATTAAAACCAAGGTGAGAACTTCTCACTCAATCGAATAGATTTCGATTTTATTTTAAATAGTTAGATTTAAAATATTTGAATGCATGTTTGAATGATGACTGTAAATTATTGATTGTTAAAATAGACATTATGCGCCGTTAGTAAGCGGATGTTATTTAATATAAACATATACCGCGAATATTTCATAAACAGTGAAATTGGTATTATATATAATATCAATATATATATATATTGGCATATGTATATATTGCAGTTGATTGATTTCCCGTATTTTTTGCGGATGAGACCTTATTACGCCGTTATTAAGCGGATAATATTTATTAAGAACATGTACCGCGATAATTTCGTACTGGAGCGAAATTGGTATTGTGCTAATGTTTTTGGATGCAGGAAACAGGTTGGAGGGATCCAACTGGATTCCTCAACAGTATTTATTTTATTTCAGATATTTTGATATTTGATGGATTATCATATCGATATATGATATCGTTGTTAGTCGTGATTGACTATTTGGTGTGTAGCATCATTGGACCCAGATTTTGGGATTTTAAAATGATTTTAAAAGTGATTTTGAAAATATACTATATTTTTGGAATTGATCCATTATAAATAAATAAACGTTATAATTTTTAAAGTTATAAAAATTATGGTTTTTGTGAAATATAGTTAAAAAGTTGATTTTTAGAAATACGATTAAAAGTCGATTTTCGAGAAATGAAAGGAACTAATGATTTTATAAAATAATTTAAACTGGATTTTTGAGTTTATTATTAAAAGTTTGAATTTAAGATTTATAAAATTTGATTATTTTATAAATCAAAATGGTGAAATTATAAAGGAATTTAAAGACGTTTTAAAGAATAATATAAATTGATTTATATTAAGAGATTTATAAATGGATATTTATAAATTGAAATACTGACATTATAAAACGAGTTTTATAAGTGTTTGAATGAAGTGAAAATGAATTTCACTAAAGAATGAAATTTATAGAATTTAAATGGTGAAGTTATAGAATGAAATTTATAAATAGTAAGATTTATAAATTTGTGAAGTTATTTGAAGAATAAAATTTGTTAAATAAATGAATCTTATAAGTTATAAGATTTATGGTTTGGAAAGTCTTTAAAAGAACGATTCTGTAAAATAATCGTTTTATAAGTAATTAACTTATAGTATGAACTTTTAGTTTATAATTAAGTTATAAACTGGAATAGGTTAATAAAGGAATTTATAAAAAGGAAGTTTTTATAAATAAAGAGAAATGGAATTTATGAACGTTGTTTTATAAATTCGCAAACGACTTATTTTGATAAGTTAATTGTTATAACTTAGAAATAGAGTTATATTCACGTTTTTAGACAGTGAATAATCCTTTGAATTAAAATGAATAAAAGGATGGGATTTGTTAAAGAAGTATATTCACGTTTTTGAATAGTGAATGATATGTTAAAGAAATTGTTTTGAATGAGATGTTTAAATAGAATTAAAACGATCTAATGATGTTTTAAAATGTGTTGAGATTCGAAACAATAGATTTCAACATTTATTGTTGAAATAGATGTTTCGAGAAATAAAAGGAAATGGTGGACTATAACACTGTTGTTATAGTAAATTATTTCCGAAAGGAAATGTTTTGAATAGTATTGGGATTTATATATCTATTTTAATTTCGAATCCCTATACTAGTGATTTTGGGTTGTCGTAACGATGTTTTACGCAACATTCGTTTTGGCCCAAGTAAATATGTTTAAGAGAATGATTTCCCTTAAAGGATGAATAATATACTTAATTCGATTTAAGTATATTGAATATTTTCAAAGGTTGAAAATAAAAGATTTGTCGATTACTTATTTTTGATAAGTATGGAAATGTTTTCCAATAAGAAGTGAATATTAGAATTTATCTTTTTGAAGATAAATTGAAATGAATTATTGAAATCGAATATGCATGATATTTTGAAATATAAATTCATTATGGAATTTATATGTGAAAGTGGAACTTGTTAAAAATAAATATTGATTTATTTTTGAAGTGTTGAAATTATATATCTTGTAAAGATATTTTGGAAAATAAATAATTTGGAAAATTATTTGGAATCTGGTGATGTGTGCATATCCATTGATAGTTCAATAGCCGACTATCAATATTTCCCTTTGAATGGGTATTTGATGTGAATATGATTGAATTTGAATGCACACTTATTTTTGAATAAGCGCTCACTATTCGGGTTAACCGGGAAAGGACCATGGGGTCGTATAACCCATTCCGAATATGTGATACGTCGTTATGAATTGCATTTGAAGATCGGTGTTGAAGACCGAGTATTTGTGAAAGCGATAGGATGACCTATCGATTGTCTCTGCACTGGGTAGCTCCTGGTATAGAGATTCCTTAAGTGATGCGAAATTCGATCGGGATTGTGAATACCCGGATTTGCAAGGGCTTCGTAAGAAGTGCCTTCGGTTTTGTTCGAGCCCGGAACAAACTTGTATGGATTGTATGCCTGACATTACAAGTTGAGATATAAAGCCGATTTCTTTCAAATATATTTCTGTGGGTGGCGGAGAATTTATTCTTTGCTTAACACCCTTCTTTGAGACGTACGAGCTCAAAGGTTATATAGTTGAAGTTATCAGCGATATATTCCCAGTTTGGTAATGTGACATGCTGAGTGATGCTGAAATGATCATTGTGTTGATTATTGTGATAGGATCATTTATTTGATTGTCTATCTTAGTGATCATTGTGTTGATCATTTGTTGACCCAAAGCATGGCTTTTGTATAAAGTATGTTTTTGTGGACGTGAATTCATCGAGCCTCACATCCCGTTAATGGTCAAAACAGGAAAGATGCGGCAAGGTTATGAGGGGTAGCTCCCTTTAGGGTATGTGCATTTCCTTCTGGAAAGGGTGGTATCATGGTATGGAGCCCAGATACTTACTCATGTTGATACACTATATCTATTTCTGTGTGGTGTTGTTGGTGACGAGCGCTCGGTTAAAGGTCCGATGGGACCGGGGGATGCCATATTCGTGTAGTAGTTACCTAGTGATAAAGGTAACCCGGCCTTGTGTTGGCAGAGAGCTGGTTAAGTTCTCGGGACGTCCAGCCAGAGGCGATCCCATGTGGCAGTAGGAAGTTCCTTAGCCTGACCATTTGTTGGAAATCCAAAGAAACAATACGATCTTGTACGGTTTTAGTTGTAGAACCTGCCATCTAATATGGTAGCTATTAGTAGGCATAATATAATGGTACCTATGCTGGCTAAGATTTATATTCTACTTTCGAAATGAATTTGTTCTACACTATGCACTAGTAATAATATCAAATGCTCTTTTTAAATGCGTATCAAGCATCTTTGACTAACATAAGAAGAAATCTCCTCCAAGTCTGCGTTTGCATTGTGTGTGTGGTGGGAGGTCTTATGGTAGTTACATTTTTAAAAGCATTGCGAATTGATTTAAAAATATTCCTATTTTGATTTTAAAGTTAAATAAACTGTTTTGAGTTCTCACACCAGTCACATGACTGACTTGGAGTTTATTGTTTTCCTTCCTAAACTCTGGGTGCCCACCAATTTCCACACGGGCAGTCAAGAGTTAAGGTTTATCAGGATATTCTGGATATTCTGGAGTTGCTGGAGGCAAGATGGATGGCATGGCGTATTATTTATATAGTATTTCTTTTCCGCTGCACTGTTTGTTGATGTTGTATGTTGTTGTACACTCTGATGATATGATGTAATGAAATGTGATGTAATGTAATAACTGATATAGTTCTTTGTTTAAAGATTATTCATTCATTATTATATGTTGTTCCGCTGCGAATTGTGAGATTCTGTTGTTGTTCTTTTTGTTTCCTTTCTGTCCGTTCTATTTTTAAAATTCTTCTATTCTATCTTTCTATTTTAAAATTCTCTGTTTTCTAAAAATTGTCTATCTTCTTTTTCTATCTCTTCTTCTTGTTCTCTCTTCTTCTTCTCTTTTTCTTTTCGTAAATTCTTTTTAAAAACCCCATAACTTCTCGGTTTTCGGCCTTCAATATCCGGCAGTCGATAAAGTGAGTGTCGATGTCGAATTTTCGAAGATCGAAAATCAAGCGACGTTACATTTGGTATCAGAGCTCTGATGGTTAAGTGACAACCATGGTTCTGTTGGGTATTATTCATTAGAGATAGAGTCAGTAGTACTCTAGAATGAATTTGAGTGTAATAATAGATATGAGTGCGTATTTGTTAGTGAATATAAAAATTGTTTTATATTGTGATGATTGGTTTATTGAGTGGTATATGGATTCTGGTTAATACGAGTAATTAACGTTGTTGATAGGGATCTATAAACACTTGAATAGAACAATTCGGCACAGTATTGTTTTAAATTGGGTAAATGAATAATTTTACCTTGATTATATTTTTATATATATAAAGGAATAATTTTTCAGAATTATTAAAGTGTATATAAGTTGATTGTTAGGTTGTTTGAATAATCTAAAATAAAAGAATAATTGTATAAGCAAAAGAATTATAAGAATTGAATTATAATTAAAGTGATTTACAATTGTGAAATAAACTTATATATATAAGAAGTGAAACTATATGAATATGAGTTGTAAATAAAAATGAATTTAAAGTTAAATGGAATATAACTTAAGTGTTGTTGAATGGAATTGATTTTAGTATCGAAGTAAATAATCAAGTGGATTAAATGGATATGAACTTGAGTATATAAATAAAAATTCAACTTTAGAAATTGAATTGAATGAATGAATTGAATGTTAATCAATTGAATGTGAATAATTGATATGAAATAATGAATAAAAGTGTTAATTCATTAAAATCTAATGTTATTAGAAGTTGAATAAATTGAATGAAATCAATTTAATAAAACCAATTGGAAAGTAAAGATGTTAAACCAAAATGAATGTAAGTGAAGCAAGGAAATTTGGTTGTAATTGATATACATTGGTTGTTATTTGATTGTTAGTTGATTGTATAAAATTCATTAAGTATTAATGAAATTGAAAGCTATGAAATTAAATTCAAATTGAAAGTAAATAAATTTGAATAGAATTGAATGTGAATTAGATTTAATTAGTAAATGTAAACTAATTGAATTGAGAATGAATGTTAGTAAATCCAATGTAAATGAATCAAATGTAATTTAAAGTGAAAACCAATTCATTAAATATGAATGAGAATATGAATGAATGTTTATTGGATATGGATGTTAGTTGGTTGATGGTTGAATGTATATTGCTATTGTTGCATTTGCTATGTGACATATATAGTTATTATGTTGCTATATGTTGTATATTGAGATTATTTGCATATGTGCATGTTCTCATGTTGTTTGTTGAGTTTAGTAGGTGCGGATCGCGTTGCTTCGCATTTGGAGTTCGCTTTAGCGCTATATTAGCCGTATATGCTTGCTAATAAAATATAAGGTACATATCTCGGATTAAATATCGCACTTTTACACTTTTTTCCCTTCGGGATGCCTCATTACTTGATGAGATGTATATTTGTGATATATATACTGTCATTTTTTTTTCGGATCGAGCCGCGCAAAGGAGACTATGGCGAATTTTTCCGGAAATTTAAGGCGTTAGAAAAAATTTGAGAAAATGGGAAATTTTTTGAAAACTATAACTTTGATTTTGGAATTGAAAGTTAAACTATAGTAGTTGTTTTTGAAAAGATAACTAAGTATGATTTGGAAAAACTTAGTAAAGATTTGTAAGGAATTTAATTATGAATTTTGGAAAGTTAATAAATTCTGTAACCTTTCTTACTTGTAATTTCGAGGACGAAATTCTTTTAAGGGGGAAAGATTGTAACGACCCAGAATTTTTATTAATTTAAATTTGAATATTTAATTAATTTTAAATATTTATAAGTGAATTTATAAGTCGAATAAATTTTTATTTGAATTATTGGATTTAATTGGATTATTAAATCGATAATTTAATACGTTAAATTATGGAAATAATTGAAAATTGAGTTAAAAATGATTGTAAATAATTTGGAAAATTTTATTTAATCATACTGGAGTTATAGAAATATTTTAGAACTTTTAAAATCGAATTAAAAGTTAATTTGTGAAAATTGAATATTTTAATATTAAATAATCGACTGTAAAATAGCCAATTTTTGAACAGTCTCAGAATTGAACGAAACCAGTTTCATTGGATCCGTAATAATTAGTTATTACTGGATTTCAATTTTCGTGTCAATCGGAGCTATCGTTTGTTCGTGGCAGCTCGAAACGCATTGAATTGTTTTTAATTTAAATTTGGCGAGTCAAAATAGCCATTTTTCAAAAAGTCTCGGATTTCGACGAAACCAGTTTCATCGGATCCGTAATGTGATATTATTGTAAGGTTTCAAATTTCAAGTCAATTGGATTTACCGTTTGTCCGGTACAAATTAAAACGCCTAGAAATCGACTTAAATCGGTTTAATTTAAATTGAGCGTTTATAGCCATAACTCGCACATACTTCCGAATTAGCTTCCGAAACCTGTTCCATTGTGTCCGGAACGCGGGATAAACCCTAGGTACGCTGGTTACGGCGTCTAAATCGGAGTTCGGAATTTCCGGGATGAATAGTGTTTACGTTTGCTTTTCCTATAAATATACACCCCTCTCTCTCTTCATAATAAAAAAAAAAAAAGAAATTAAAACCCTAGCTTTGAACTGCAGCCGCCCCCCTCAACCAAAGGCCAGAAATTAATCTCCTTCATCTCTCAATCTCTCCCAATCTACAAGGAATTAGAAGAAGTGTTCAACACGAAAAAGGTAGAGCATGAAGAGAGCTTGAAATCCATACGGATATGATCGAGTTTGGAGTTGCGTAGAGGGAGCAAGGATGGGCCATTCCCATCAGTTTTCGCACGCCTTTCTAGGCGTTTTGTGCAGCCGAGCTTGCTGGGGATGGGGTCGAAGGTGGAGGAGGGGGTGAGCTAGAGTTTGCAACTCCCCGATCGAGATTTCATCGAGTATTGAACGAGCATAATTCAACCCTAGTTTTGAAAGTGGGTTCGGCCTCAAATCCTAGAACCTGTAGCTTGCAACGTGATGAGGAAGAGAGGGGGGGAACGGTCCAGATGTGTTGGGGTTGTGATGGATGGCCTTGATTAAGTTGAGTTTGATAATAAGAGTTATGTTGTAATTTTAGTTATAAAATCGTGTACAAACTTCATAAATTCATAACTTTTTCATACGAGGTCGAAAAAATGCAAACTCAGTTGCGTTGGAATCGTATGGACGAGCACTACGCGATGGAGTTGGTTTGGAGTCGTTTGGAGTTAGTGAGAATTTCGGATAAAATTAAACGCGCGTTTAATTTTATTCGAAATAAAAGCTTAAACGGAAATTAAAACCAAGGTGAGAACTTCTCACTCAATCGAATAGATTTCGATTTTATTTTAAATAGTTAGATTTAAAATATTTGAATGCATGTTTGAATGATGACTGTAAATTATTGATTGTTAAAATAGACATTATGCGCCGTTAGTAAGCGGATGTTATTTAATATAAACATATACCGCGAATATTTCATAAACAGTGAAATTGGTATTATATATAATATCAATATATATATATTGGCATATGTATATATTGCAGTTGATTGATTTCCCGTATTTTTTGCGGATGAGACCTTATTACGCCGTTATTAAGCGGATAATATTTATTAAGAACATGTACCGCGATAATTTCGTACTGGAGCGAAATTGGTATTGTGCTAATGTTTTTGGATGCAGGAAACAGGTTGGAGGGATCCAACTGGATTCCTCAACAGTATTTATTTTATTTCAGATATTTTGATATTTGATGGATTATCATATCGATATATGATATCGTTGTTAGTCGTGATTGACTATTTGGTGTGTAGCATCATTGGACCCAGATTTTGGGATTTTAAAATGATTTTAAAAGTGATTTTGAAAATATACTATATTTTTGGAATTGATCCATTATAAATAAATAAACGTTATAATTTTTAAAGTTATAAAAATTATGGTTTTTGTGAAATATAGTTAAAAAGTTGATTTTTAGAAATACGATTAAAAGTCGATTTTCGAGAAATGAAAGGAACTAATGATTTTATAAAATAATTTAAACTGGATTTTTGAGTTTATTATTAAAAGTTTGAATTTAAGATTTATAAAATTTGATTATTTTATAAATCAAAATGGTGAAATTATAAAGGAATTTAAAGACGTTTTAAAGAATAATATAAATTGATTTATATTAAGAGATTTATAAATGGATATTTATAAATTGAAATACTGACATTATAAAACGAGTTTTATAAGTGTTTGAATGAAGTGAAAATGAATTTCACTAAAGAATGAAATTTATAGAATTTAAATGGTGAAGTTATAGAATGAAATTTATAAATAGTAAGATTTATAAATTTGTGAAGTTATTTGAAGAATAAAATTTGTTAAATAAATGAATCTTATAAGTTATAAGATTTATGGTTTGGAAAGTCTTTAAAAGAACGATTCTGTAAAATAATCGTTTTATAAGTAATTAACTTATAGTATGAACTTTTAGTTTATAATTAAGTTATAAACTGGAATAGGTTAATAAAGGAATTTATAAAAAGGAAGTTTTTATAAATAAAGAGAAATGGAATTTATGAACGTTGTTTTATAAATTCGCAAACGACTTATTTTGATAAGTTAATTGTTATAACTTAGAAATAGAGTTATATTCACGTTTTTAGACAGTGAATAATCCTTTGAATTAAAATGAATAAAAGGATGGGATTTGTTAAAGAAGTATATTCACGTTTTTGAATAGTGAATGATATGTTAAAGAAATTGTTTTGAATGAGATGTTTAAATAGAATTAAAACGATCTAATGATGTTTTAAAATGTGTTGAGATTCGAAACAATAGATTTCAACATTTATTGTTGAAATAGATGTTTCGAGAAATAAAAGGAAATGGTGGACTATAACACTGTTGTTATAGTAAATTATTTCCGAAAGGAAATGTTTTGAATAGTATTGGGATTTATATATCTATTTTAATTTCGAATCCCTATACTAGTGATTTTGGGTTGTCGTAACGATGTTTTACGCAACATTCGTTTTGGCCCAAGTAAATATGTTTAAGAGAATGATTTCCCTTAAAGGATGAATAATATACTTAATTCGATTTAAGTATATTGAATATTTTCAAAGGTTGAAAATAAAAGATTTGTCGATTACTTATTTTTGATAAGTATGGAAATGTTTTCCAATAAGAAGTGAATATTAGAATTTATCTTTTTGAAGATAAATTGAAATGAATTATTGAAATCGAATATGCATGATATTTTGAAATATAAATTCATTATGGAATTTATATGTGAAAGTGGAACTTGTTAAAAATAAATATTGATTTATTTTTGAAGTGTTGAAATTATATATCTTGTAAAGATATTTTGGAAAATAAATAATTTGGAAAATTATTTGGAATCTGGTGATGTGTGCATATCCATTGATAGTTCAATAGCCGACTATCAATATTTCCCTTTGAATGGGTATTTGATGTGAATATGATTGAATTTGAATGCACACTTATTTTTGAATAAGCGCTCACTATTCGGGTTAACCGGGAAAGGACCATGGGGTCGTATAACCCATTCCGAATATGTGATACGTCGTTATGAATTGCATTTGAAGATCGGTGTTGAAGACCGAGTATTTGTGAAAGCGATAGGATGACCTATCGATTGTCTCTGCACTGGGTAGCTCCTGGTATAGAGATTCCTTAAGTGATGGGAAATTCGATCGGGATTGTGAATACCCGGATTTGCAAGGGCTTCGTAAGAAGTGCCTTCGGTTTTGTTCGAGCCCGGAACAAACTTGTATGGATTGTATGCCTGACATTACAAGTTGAGATATAAAGCCGATTTCTTTCAAATATATTTCTGTTGGTGGCGGAGAATTTATTCTTTGCTTAACACCCTTCTTTGAGACGTACGAGCTCAAAGGTTATATAGTTGAAGTTATCAGCGATATATTCCCAGTTTGGTAATGTGACATGCTGAGTGATGCTGAAATGATCATTGTGTTGATTATTGTGATAGGATCATTTATTTGATCGTCTATCTTAGTGATCATTGTGTTGATCATTTGTTGACCCAAAGCATGGCTTTTGTATAAAGTATGTTTTTGTGGACGTGAATTCATCGAGCCTCACATCCCGTTAATGGTCAAAACAGGAAAGATGCGGCAAGGTTATGAGGGGTAGCTCCCTTTAGGGTATGTGCATTTCCTTCTGGAAAGGGTGGTATCATGGTATGGAGCCCAGATACTTACTCATGTTGATACACTATATCTATTTCTGTGTGGTGTTGTTGGTGACGAGCGCTCGGTTAAAGGTCCGATGGGACCGGGGGATGCCATATTCGTGTAGTAGTTACCTAGTGATAAAGGTAACCCGGCCTTGTGTTGGCAGAGAGCTGGTTAAGTTCTCGGGACGTCCAGCCAGAGGCGATCCCATGTGGCAGTAGGAAGTTCCTTAGCCTGACCATTTGTTGGAAATCCAAAGAAACAATACGATCTTGTACGGTTTTAGTTGTAGAACCTGCCATCTAATATGGTAGCTATTAGTAGGCATAATATAATGGTACCTATGCTGGCTAAGATTTATATTCTACTTTCGAAATGAATTTGTTCTACACTATGCACTAGTAATAATATCAAATGCTCTTTTTAAATGCGTATCAAGCATCTTTGACTAACATAAGAAGAAATCTCCTCCAAGTCTGCGTTTGCATTGTGTGTGTGGTGGGAGGTCTTATGGTAGTTACATTTTTAAAAGCATTGCGAATTGATTTAAAAATATTCCTATTTTGATTTTAAAGTTAAATAAACTGTTTTGAGTTCTCACACCAGTCACATGACTGACTTGGAGTTTATTGTTTTCCTTCCTAAACTCTGGGTGCCCACCAATTTCCACACGGGCAGTCAAGAGTTAAGGTTTATCAGGATATTCTGGATATTCTGGAGTTGCTGGAGGCAAGATGGATGGCATGGCGTATTATTTATATAGTATTTCTTTTCCGCTGCACTGTTTGTTGATGTTGTATGTTGTTGTACACTCTGATGATATGATGTAATGAAATGTGATGTAATGTAATAACTGATATAGTTCTTTGTTTAAAGATTATTCATTCATTATTATATGTTGTTCCGCTGCGAATTGTGAGATTCTGTTGTTGTTCTTTTTGTTTCCTTTCTGTCCGTTCTATTTTTAAAATTCTTCTATTCTATCTTTCTATTTTAAAATTCTCTGTTTTCTAAAAATTGTCTATCTTCTTTTTCTATCTCTTCTTCTTGTTCTCTCTTCTTCTTCTCTTTTTCTTTTCGTAAATTCTTTTTAAAAACCCCATAACTTCTCGGTTTTCGGCCTTCAATATCCGGCAGTCGATAAAGTGAGTGTCGATGTCGAATTTTCGAAGATCGAAAATCAAGCGACGTTACACCTATCCTGGTTTTCTTTCTTCGTATAGCGAATCTTTTTATCTCTAGCCTATCTCTTTTTTTACTTATGAAATTAATAGGTTGAATACAAGTTCTTCCCTAGAAATTGCGAGGATGCAATTTTCTTAAGGAGGGAAGTCTATAACAACCCTGGTTTGGAGATTAACTATGAATATTAAAATACAAGGGTAGTTATAATTTAATATTGTGAAATAAAATAAATAGGAGATTCAAAATTGTTTATTTTAATTAAACAATGGGTTTAAAATGTGAAAATAAAGTTTTTGGAAACTTTTTTTAGTTGTTTGTATTAAAAATGTGTAAAGTAAGGTTTTAATTTAAAGAAATGCAGTAATTTTGATAATTATTGATAAATGTCTCTTTTATAAAAATATATTAAAAGAAGTATTTCTTTTATAATGTGGTATATTACAAATAAAAGACAAGAATATTGTTTAAAAATAATTTTTTGGTGAAAAAATGTTGAAAATATGATTTGTTAAATTTAATTACACAAGGAAATAAATTTTATGTAAATTTTGAAGTTGAAAATGGAGTTTTATGTAATAATTGTGTGAATTGTGCTTTTAAGTTAAAATAAGAGTTTTATTCATCAAAATGAATTTTTAGAGCTACATTATCTTTTATTTCGTTGTAAAATAATTTTTAGAACATAAAAGTATGTTTTGTGATTTTCATAATGCGAAAACATTGCATATACATGTTATAACTTGTGTTTATGTTAGTGTATAATAGAAATTAGTATGTTAATTTCTTTTTAGGATAAATTAATTAATTTTTGGCTTAGCCCATTTTGCAAACCTAATGAGGAAAATAGAAGAATCCTTCTCTCATTCTTTCATGTACGTTGACTCTTCTTCTAGAAATAGAAAGAAAATCAAACCCACTTTCCTTTCTCAAACAAAGCCATAAATCTCCAAACTTGTATCAAATCCTTGTTGTAACTAATAAATTAGAGACAAATATATAGGTAATCCAACTCTAAATCCAAAATACTTCATCAAATTCTGATTTTTGAAGAAATTGTTTAATGTAATTGAAATATCTTGTGTTGCACGTTTGTAATGCTCCATTTTCAGGTTATTGAAGCCATTTTCAAGGCCAAAGCTTGCTCCTTTTCACCGATTTTCTCTAGTAGCTCAAGTATTTCGCAAGTGAGTTGAGTAACTCACAAAATATAGCTAAGAAAAGTCTAAAATGCTTGAATCTGTACAAAATTAGCTTTTTTAATTGATTTTTTGTTGATAGTTTTCTTTTTTGTGAATCTAGTTTGAGTTGCTTCTTTGCATGCTTATATCTTTTGATTCCGGTAACGAAATGCTACCGAATTTCATGCATTTGGTAGCTTGCATGTTGAACTTCATCCTTGAAAATATTGTTTGAAAACTATTGTCATTTGGATGTTCAAAACAATGGTAGAAAATCAACTCAAACACAGATTTTTGCCTGTAGAAATTTTGTTTTCCGAGTTGCTGCAAACATGGCTTGAGTCCATGTTTGAAAGAGCATAACTCTTTCATTTCTTATTGAAATTCATCGATTCTTTTTTGTTTGAAAGATAAAGTTTTCTACTATATGTTCTTCAATTTTTAGCTTAATCCGAGGTGATTTGCTCCTCTATTTCATGCCTGAAAATTGAAACAGAGATGGTATTAAGGCCAGTACATTTGGTTTTTTTGGACTGTTGCGAGCATGACCTGAGTCCATGTTTGAGACGGTGTAACTTTTGCGTTTCCAGTCGGAATTCATTGATTATTTTTCTGACTGAAATATGAAGTTTTCTACTATGGGAATTCCAATTTTCAATTCAATATGAGGTCGTTTGGTCCTCTATTTCAGGTCTGTAATTTGGACCCAAAATGGTTTTCGGGCCTGTCATATTTTTGTTTTTGAACAGTTGCAAACATGGCCCGAGTCCATGTTTGAGACAACGTAACATTTTCATTTCTTATTTTCTTTGAAAGCCGAAGTTTTCTACTTTGCACACACCAATTTTTAGATCAAGCAAAGGTCGTTTGGCTACCTATTTCATGTCCAAAAGTTGAACCCAGAAAAGATTTCAAACCTAGGTATTATGTTGCCGATGCATTTTTATGTTCTTTTTTCGTCCGACTTTTGACTTTACTTCATGTTTTTTTGATATTTTTGAAATGTTTTAAGGCCATGATGTCTATCGGTAGACTAGCCAAACTTTGGAGATTTTGAAATTCAAATTCTGGATTAAATTTGAACTTAATTTGAATTGAATTCGAACATCAATTTGAGCGATTTCTTGGATTTTTATTCGTTTTTGAGCACGGATTTCTCCAAACCATTTTGAAATGATTTTTAAAATATATGGGCATTTTAAATTATTATTATATGTTTTTATTAAAGTATTTTCAAATATAAAATTTATTTATTCTCGATTAAGGGTATTTTCAAATATGGCTTTCAAAAATGGTATTAAAAGCTTGTTTTCTCAAGTAAATTATTTTATATATAAAATAAATGTTTTTGCACTATTCGAGCAAATGAGAAGGAGAATCAAACGATTTGGTAAAACACGTGGTATGGGACACATGCGTTTATCTTATCGGTTAATTCCAAACTTGTTCGTTTGATCGTTTTGACCCATGGATCGAGTTTACCGATGAGATGAGTTAAACCTTTTACTGCTTTGAGTGTGAAATTTACTAGCTATTAGTAAACCGTTTAGTACGAACGTGTGGTATGGGACACACGTTAACACTGTTCAGATTCCTATTCAAAAATTTGTGACACATTTGTCTAAGAGACATATTTGCCAGTACAGGACCTTCGGGTTATTTGTCCTTTGGGACGTTGTCTAAGAGACGTATTTGTCCATTGCGACGTATTTGTCCTTCAGGATGTTGTCCTTCAGGATGTTTGTCTAAGAGACGTATTTATTATCCATTGGGATGTTTGCTTAAGAGACGTTGTGCCTTATTTTGAGAGAGCAGTACTTGGCGGGCTTCGGCCATAAGTACGTGCTACATCTTTGAGATGATTTCATTGATGTTTGTGATTTCCCTAGTATATCGCCCTTCTTCGGAATTAGTCATTTGAACTACTCGATATATTTGTGGCGATTACCTTTCGAGAATTGAAATCTTGGAAGTTCTATTTTTGAGATTTGAATTACCTACACCGGCGTTATATGAGATTTTCCTTTTGGCATTTGCTTGAGATTTTATCCTCCTATTTTGAGATATATTTGCCTTATGGCGTGTTTGAGGTGGGATATCTTTATGCATGTTTTGGGTTTGCCAAGATGGCGGGTTTAGATTTTCCCCTAAACCCTATTTGATCTTTTATGAATGCCGATGATATGAGGCTCGCTACTTTTAGCGCTTTTTGGGTATTTTATCTCCTTTGAGATTATACATTTGTGTAGTGATACCATATTATCACTTGATGTAATCATACACTTTAGATTGTTCCTTCCCATTCAGGAATATTATCACATTATCCTTATGCTTATATTATTGCTTATCCTTGTAAACTGATTTGTTTAGCTAGACTGACCCGTGTATTTTACACTTGGATCAGGCCGAGGTGTTTCAGGTTAGGTACCCTTCGGACTTAGCCTATTCTGCTTCCGCATAGACTTTTCTACTAGCTCTTTTTGTGGTAGCTTTTGTGTAGTCCATTTTGTTGCTACTCTAATATGTATATTCTTTTGACTCATGTTTGTATTGTGGTATTTAAGACAAGGTTATAGAAGTCGCTCCTAACCGGCCCTATTCTCTGCATAAGGGGCCGGTATTACCTAGTAATACTCTTTGTTAATGTGAGTCTCAGGGTGGGGCGTCATAAAAATGTCTAGATGAGAGATCTTTTGATTTAAAATCAATTAATCCTAAATAGAATATTGATTTAAAATATAACCATTGGGTTTAAAATAACCTTTGAAAAGATTGAAGAATATTTAGTTAACTTAATCCTAATTATATCTTAATTAATCATAATTAAATCAATATTAAGTCAAAATTAAACTTTAATAAACCTAATGAACTTAGTGAATTCCTAATTAACTTCTTGATGTATCTTAGTTAAGATTTAAACAATGCATTGTTAGTTAAACCCTACTTAATTGAAAATTAATTTAATAATCGCTTAATTTGTAATAGCCTGGTAATTTTCGACCCTGAAAATCGACACTAATATGTTCACTTTATAGAGTGCCGAGAAATCAAGTGCTGGAAACTCCAGACTGTTAGGGTTAAGAAGAAAAAGAGGTAGAAGAAGAAACAGAAAACAATAGCAAAAAATCTCACAATCACCACAGAACAAAATATTATATAAAATAACAGCATTTATACAAAGAAAAGCTGTAACTGTCAATATACATACCATATATCAGAGTACAATGAATCTGGACAGCTGTGACAATTTGTCCCTGAATACTATCTATATAGTCTCTAATACACAGTGGAATATACTCAATATGTCTCTGCCATCCAGCTCGTCTTCTAAGCTCCAGAACGTCCTAACTTGAAAATCTATAATACCCGGTCTCACCCAAGCATTACAATAAAATAACACCCTAGTCAGGCTGGAAACTAGTGTGAGTACTCTTTAATTTAAAACACTAAGTGGTAAAAAAAATGTTTTAGAAAATCAAGGTAGCTCATCCAACTTCACGAGTTCTTATCTTGTTATAACCAACACTTGTTGCTAAATCCATTATCTAAAATAATATCTAAGTGCAGTTACTTATGCAAAATAGTCTGATTTACTTAATTTATTTCCATTCCATCCAATAAGATTTTACACTCAAATCCGTAAAAAAAAATAGTGCTTATTGAATGGAAGTGGTTCTAGATATCGCTGATATCTGATCCCGGTCTCTTCGAATCCAAACGCCATCTTTTAAGTCAAGTTGTTTTTAACAAAACAATTAAATTTTAGAATGTCAACCTTCCCATAAAAATCCAATACTTTATCTTTTGATGTCTCAAAATATCCAAAATATATTCAGCCAAACCATAGCATTCAATAGCTCAAATTTCAGTATAATCTATCACAAGTTATCAAATAAATCACAATCACAGACTATGAAAATAAATCTCAATATTTCTGAGGAATCCAGTTGGATCCCTCCAACCTGTTTTACTGCATCCTCATATGTTAGCGCAATATAAGAATACCAATCCCACTTCGAGAAGGTATCGCGGTATAAATGGTCATCTGCTATTATGCGGGGCGCATAGGGTCTCATTCGCTATATAATGCGGGAATATCAATCACCCCAATATATATATATATATATACACTACTATATGTTTGCGCCAAAATTGGTCACAAACTCCAAATACCGTGAAAGCACCAGTGTATGAACACAAACCAATGATATTCAAGCAAAAAATATCAGATCTCAGCAAATATCAAACAGCAATTCAGAAATAATGAACAAAGACACAAGTTTTATAGTGGTTCGGCTATCTCCGGCCTACGTCCACTCCAAAGTTTTATCCTTTTATTGATTATCCTTGATGATTACAATAGTAAATATGAAGAATTTCCAGTACAATAGCAGTATCGAAGTGTAGAAATGAATCCGACAGAGTTTGGACGTTCAATAGCCAAAGATCCCTTCTCTGTAGGCTTCAGGGTGCTATTTATAGGCGTAGGAGGCTCAGATCTCGCTCAAACTTTGGAAGACTTTTTCTGGCACGTGAGTGGGCCCACGCGACCGACCCCTCCAAGTTTCGACTCGATCTGTGATCGATACAAATTGATTTCGTATCCATCAAGAAATGATCCAATCGAGCTGAAACTTGACAGGAACATTCTTTACCTTGCATGCAAGCTGCTGTGAAAATTTCATTGCATTTGGATCATCGGTGTAGGAGATGTGATCGGTTCGAATTTGGGCTCCATCTGTTCTGTCCGGTTCGAATCCATGCTTCGAATCCATCCCCTTCGACTCCATCCAAAGCGTGTGTGCATCGATGACGTGTCGTGAAATCCCTGGGTTGATCCACCTTTGTCGTTGTGTTGAACGCTTCCTTTCCTAAAGATGCGCTCGCATCCATGTTCCACGCTTCGTCCATATCCATAACTTCACAACGGTCATGCTCGCATCCATCGATTCGTGTTTTCCTTCGCATCGATTCCTGGAGTGTACTTCGTATCGATCGGCCACGAATCGATCGATACGAAGCGACGATGGAGGTTATCGATATGAAGTGGTTGTGATGGAGGGTGGATACGAACTAGACCTTACCTGATGGATACGAAGGAGCCTCTTACCTGATGGATACGAAGGAACCTATGTTGCCATCGAGTCGAAGTCCACCTAACCTTCTCTTCCGATCGATACGAAATGACTGAGCCTTGTCCATGCCGATCGATACGAACGGTATCGATTCGAAGTCCTTCACCCTGCTTTGCCTTTGACCGATACGAACGCTATCAAGTCAAACCAACACCTAACCGATGCGAACCTCTCTGTGCCAAATCCATACTGATCGATACGAAGCCCTTACCTCCTGATCGATACGAAGTGTATCAATTCGAACCATCATCTGATTGGTGCGAAGCCGATCGATACGAACGGCATCGTTTCGAAAGGGTATCGACACGAACGGTATCGATACGAACGCAACTCCTGATCGATTTGAACCATCCTTGCGTGCCGATGGGTTCGAACAATATGTTCTTCCTACCTTGCATCGATCATATCTTCTTAATACGAACTCTGATTAACCTGAAATTTGAAACATAGCCTTTCCTAATCCTTATCGTCATCTCCAATAAATTTCGTCCCGATCGGAGCTCAACCAAATTTTGACGTCATCGATTGTAGCCTTGCTTTCAATCGATCTCCAATCCTGGTGTCCATCATTCCTTGCCAATTTGTTGATATTCCAGTTTTGACCAAAAAGTGGGATAGCACTATATATACTATCACATCCAGACAGATAATAGTCATCAAATCAAGCAACAAATCCAATAATTTAAATTTTAACTATTTAAATTCACCAGAAATTCAATTTGAGTGAGATTAACCCACCTTTGGTTTTTAGTTTGCAGCTCATCCAACCGGCTTGTTTTCTTCACGATTTCAGACCTTGTATAACATTATATAAATTTTTCAACATTTGAAATAATCGGACAATCAATTACCATTTGTTTATTTAATTTAAACTAATTTTCCTTTACATAATTTCTTTTTTTATTAACTAAAATTAATCAAGTTAATTAATTAAACGTATTAATCACTAATACATTATTTTAAAATAGTAAGTTTAAACATGTTTATTTATTAATTATTATTATTATTATTTTGAAATCACATATTTTTTTTCCTCTATAAAATAATCTATAAAATAATTCCAAAATCTTTCTGTATATATATTTTCTGACTAATAAGAAAAGAGTTTTCTGTTTTTAAACTTTGTGTATATATATAGATTTCTAAAATAAAACTTGACTTTACTGTAAAATCTTCTTCCTAACATATATATGTTTATATATATGTATGTATTTATTAAATAAATTTTAATTTGAAGAATATACTGCATTTATACCTCACTGTAATTCAATTTTCCTATATGCATAAGTTTATATATTTTATCTCTTTTTTTAAAAATAGAAATTCAAATAAAAAAGAAACAGAAGAAACCATACCCCAAACAATAGCAACCCGGCCCAACACAACATCGTCTTCCCCTTCTCCAAAATATCGCCTGCACATGAAACACAGCGAACCCAACAACCCACGAGCACTAATACGATGACCCCGCCATCCTCTCCGAATCACCACTTCGACTTCACCACCTCGCCTCTCATCTCGAACTCGACTTCCAACATCTCGACTGCCGCACCACCCGAGCACAACACGACATATATCATCGCCGCACAACCCAATATCATGCGGCCAGCTGCCACTCTCCACCTTAAACACGAATCTGCACTTCATTCCCCTAATCGAAGAACCCATCGATAAAAAGACCAAACCCTAGTTCCTGACCTCAAGCTCATCCTTGTTGTCGAATACCAGACCAAGGTCGCAACTTCCAAACTCATAACAGACTGTAGAAATTGTTGAAACTCGATTATTGAATTGAATATCGTGATATTTAACTTCGAAACGATAAGCTTTGGCATTTCACTTTTTTTTATTTAGAAGTTTGAGAAATGAAATAAACGAAGACATGATATAAAGTAGTGATAGCATGTTGTGAATGTTTACGTGTGGTTTCCAAGCTACAGTGACATGAAATGAGGGGAAAAAGATCTAATGTGAGTGGCATTTGACCAGTCAACAATTGTATATATATTCAAAATTCAAATTGTCTCGACTAATGCAACTTAAAATTTTGACCTCCTATCGAGGCATGTCTCTAGGCATTTATAATGTTATACCCCTATTCCAAATGCAATGGAAAAGGTTTCGAGTCCTAATTCGATCGTATGGAGAATATAGCTTTTTAGACCCAGTACTTCTATTGTATTTCGATATAAATTTCAACGCGTTCATATACCGTACGATCACACGACAACTCAAAACGCTACGAAATTTGAAATTCGATAATAATACACTATTACGGATCCAATTGAACTAGTTTCATCAAATTTCAAGAACATGCCTCAGAAGACTATTTTTAAATGTCGATTTAAAAATATATATTTTTAAAACTGAACAAACAACTTTTAAATTAAATTTTAGAAGTTCTATTATCTTCAATATTATTAATATAAATTTTACAAGCCTTCAATTTATTTTTAACGAGCTTAAAACTCCAGATTCAATATTTTACCCAATTTCTAATAATTGAATTCAATGATTAAATTATCAAATAAATAGTGATACTTGAAATTCAAGTTAGAATTAATTTTTAAATATTTAAATCAATTAAATATTCCAATTTTAAATATCTAAAAATCCCAGGTCCTCACATAATTAAATAATAATTAATTAACCTACTTAACTTAATTAAATAATAATCAACCATTTAATTACTTCTTAACTTCATAAATCACTAATTAAAAACTTTATTAATCACTAATTAATCATTAACCTTCCTTAAATATTACTTAACCCTAATCACTTACTTAATTACTAATTAACTACGAATTACCATTAATTATTTTATTAAATAAATAGATTATTGAATAATCTAAACTTAATCTCATTTTATTTGATTAAGTTTGGAAATATTTTGCAAAACAATTCCAAAATGAATCAGCAAAAGATGGAAATTGTGGATTTTTGTCGAGTTGCATCCATAACGACTATCACTATGAGCACTATTCGCTCTATCTTAATTTAGCAAAATACTTTACTTAAATTCTTTCTCTTACATGTTTTGAAATTTAGAAAGTTTTTGAAATCTTAAACCAAAATAAAACTTGAAACCATTTCCAAACTTTGAAACAAGAATCATAGTTTTGATTTCAAATCGGTACCCACGTCCGTCGCAACTTACAAAGTTGTTAACTTTATTTCAACTCAACATACTTGATTCTTAAATCACAACCATCATCCATACTACCATAATTAAAACATCACAATGAAACACACATATAAACATAAGGTTATATGCTTACTAACTCGATAACATCACATTCAAATTCAAAACCAAACATAACATCCATCAAACCATCATCGACCAACATATTAACCATTCAATTTTCTTATCATATTAACACCACATTAACATATCATAATAAAGTCAAAAAAAATTCCAAAACAAAGTATTTTTATTCATCGAAAATCTTTGAAACCTGAAATGCCTTAGATGCACCAAAAATCACCCTAAAAATATGTCATCTTCCACTTGATTTTTGGACATATTACTCTTGGGTTTTAAAAAGTGATCAAAAGAAATTTTTTAGAAATTTTTTTATTCTACAATTTAGGAAAAAAATCATTCAAATCAGATTGGATTGAGGTAGGTATGGTCAAAAAAGGGTTCGGGTCTAAATTTCTCAGTTTAAAAGTAGACTGCAAAGAAATGAGATTTTAACAAACAGAAGCTTGAAATTAGAAAAAGTAGTAAAAATAAAAGTTGTAGCTAGCAAAATTTCGTATGATTTGTAAAAGTGAAAATCTTGATTTGGTGTAAAATAGAGGATGTTATGGCCAAATAAAGTGGGGGAAAATGGAGAAGAAATAGTTTAAAAACAAGTTTGCATCTTTAAAGCAATTTAGAACTTTTGATTTAAAAAAACTTAAAACTAACATAAGAAGCCATGAAATTGTGGAAAAAGCTTTAGGGAAATGGAAAAGGAGAAGTAAATGAAAATATGGAGAAGGGGATGTGTATTTATAGATGAAAGAAAGTAGGAAAATTACCATTTTAACCTTAGTTTTAAAATATCCTAACATGTCATTATTTTGACAAGTCACATCACCACCTTCCTCCCTTTCATAAGTCACATTCTCCCCTCTGTAGTCACATCCTCTAGGTAATGATGGATAGTGATGATAATGCTAAGATATGACAAGAGATGATAATATATACTTATATATTTATAAGATATTATTTTTAAAATCATGACTTGTCACATCACTAGCTAAACATAATTAACATAAGATAATATACTTTTAGTGTATTTTTATTATTTGGTTAATTAACTCTTATATATGTGTGTGTATAGTGCGCAAAGTTGAACAATGTTTTCGATAACTTTCCGGTGTCAAATGGTTGAAATTCCGGAAAACATTCTTTGGTCATATTTTCTATTTTTCTATGAACTATCTATTTTTGTTTAAAAATATATTATACCATCATTATTAAATAATTAAAATATATTTATTTGTAAATAAAAGCCCATTTATTTAATATTTAGATGTAACTTGAATTCTTGAAAAAAATATAAAGCCGATGATAACAACTATCGATGTCATAAATACATTTTATTTTCCAAAAATAATATAAATTATTTAATTTTATAATTTTTTTGAACACATATATTAGTGTGTGATTCAGAGCCATACACGATCCTTATTGTTTAATTGTAGTTTTATTGGTAAAACGAATTAAAGGTGTTTTATCGACATTTTACGTAGGATGATATTTACAAATTATCAATATTTTGCCTCGATTATTTATTCGTAAATATTTTTCCCAAAAAAAATAACTATCATAATTTACCGCTTAAAACATGATTATTTCTTACTTTAAACCCATATATAAATAATTTAAAGTAATTATAATTTATCCAAGTGCTAAATTTACGGGTCATTACATTCATCCCCTCTTAAAAGAATTTCATCCCCGAAATTATACCATAGCCCTATTCCAAAAATACTTAGAACTTTTCATTAATCCGTATGATGTACATACACAATCCTATGTAAAATATGATTTGATCACTCACTTGAATACATAATTTCATTTCCTAACTAGTATCACTCACTCGACTTCCTAGTGCGGACTTTGACCAGGTTTCATAATTAGAAACCTTTTTTCCCCTCGCATAGCCATAAACTATGATAGTCAGCCTTTGGGTCCACACGAGAACCCTCGTCAACGCTCGCCGTCTAAAATTGGGTGATAAATTCCTATTTGAAATGGTATGAAACACCTCGAATCATGTACTCGGATCTTGGATCGGCAAATATGTAAAAAGGAGAAATGATCTACGTACAACCTATGTGCTAATCCCATTGGTTCCTACTCCCATGATTATAATTACCCTTTTTAAAGAATCACCATTTTACTTAAGAACATTACTTTAGTTTATTAACATTCTATAACTCAAATTCATTTTAGTATGATACTCTTATATATCAAAAGGAGATATACATTTCAGATCTTAAATTGGTTTTACTTAACCTAGAATTTTTAACAAATTTAAAGCTTTATTTATCAACCCCTCTCTTAATCAAGATTTTTTTTATTTTGAAAACTATATTCTTTTAAGGGACTCGAGAATAATATTCAGGTTTTATTTTAAGAACCTTTCAAAATGATACCTCATATTTTATCCTTTTGAAAACAAAATATACAGCCCGAGCAACTCTAAAATGATATCAAAGAACCGGGTGCTACCAAATAGTATTATATATCCCTTTTACTAAGTAGGGAAATACTCAAGAGAAATGTTTACCATCCAAACACATCTCTTACCAATTTTTAGTCATTTCCAAGACACTCGAACTAGTTAATCATAAAAATATTCCTTTCTTCACTAATTTCCTTTTGAAATAATATTATCATAGATAAATAGTTCATTAAAAAAAATCACCCACTAGCTTTGGATTCATTCGGATTCAAACTCGTTTCGATTATACGACGACAAATAGGATAATTTACTAAGTGCACTATTTTATCTACCAAAGCAAACATTCTTTGTCACTTAGAAGATTATTCCGATTTTCACAAAACAGATCGAAACTCCTTCCCAAACTATCCAAAGAAAACTTTACTTTCAAATCCATTTTAAAATATTTATATCTTAAAATCTCTTTAAGTAAAATTACTACAACCTTTTAAAATCATTTAAACTTTAGCAACGCCACCAGGATTTAATATTCTCACAATCCTTTTCATTTTTATAAGGTCATCTAAAGATTTTATTTTAACTGAACACATTCTATTCTAAATCCAATTTTAACTCTACATCACATCGATAACTATATTGACTTTTGAAAATCATTTCTTAAATAAAAAATATATCCTCGGTAAAATTATTTCATTTACCAATTTTAAAACAATATTATGTCAATTGGACTTGTTCAAGTATTTAGGAAATCCATATCGATAACGTTGGCCAAATGCATTAATCAGAATTCTTAAGTCACTAAACAGATCAAACAACACAATATAACATTTTTTTATTCATTAACTAATGCACAATCATATTTAAAATACACTTAGGCTCATTCTAGGGTCTCACATGCCTAATTTCAAATGATTTTACCCCACTAGGGCTAAGGTTCTCGCTTAAACTTCTGCTCTGATAGCAAATGTGACGAACCGGGCTTTCGACCCTCAAAAATCAACACTAAAATGTCCACTATATCACTTGCCAGACATTCAAGTGTCGGAAATACTGATTTTTTAGGGTGGAAGAAGAAGGTAGAAGATAGAAGAAAACTAAACAACACAGAATCTCACAACGCAGCAAATAATATAAATATAATAAGGATCTTTACAAAAACGAAACATTTTTATTCATATATACAACATCAGAGTACACTAGACTTATCCTGAAATTGGACAGTTATAGAAATCGTCCTTACATTAACAAACATATAGACTCTATAATACATAGGAAGAAAAATATATGTGAATACGTCTTGACCATCTAGCTCCTCTGCAACTCCAAAGTGTTTAGCTAAACCTAGAAAAAACATGCTCGGTCTGACCTGAGCATTAAATGGAATAACAATCGGATCATGGTAAACCAGGGGAAGGAAAACTTGATAACAAGTAACAAAGAAACTAATTTCTACATTTGAAAATTTTCGAACAAAGGGTATCTCGTAAGAACACACCGCACATAAAAATGGACGGGTTTTTTATCCTACGGTGGCCGAAATATTTTATATAAAAATCCAATGATATTATCATAGTGTCTAGGTTTAAATTAAATTGATAAAATAACTGAAATGGTGGCATATCACAGGCCAACATACTAGGCTCTATAATAAAAAACGTAAGGCATGTATTGGAGAATGGATTCCAACTAATGACTGGCTACTAGGGTACCACCCTCCACAATACACTTCTAGAAAAAGGTATTGAGATTGTACCTAACGACCTCTGCCAACATAGGACAAGCCTACCCTTGGTGGATAGTGCCGAATATATCATTACCTCGGTTGCAACCTTTCAACGAGTGCTCCCACATATAAGAATTCATTGATGATTGTGTATATATCTAGAAGGATGATGATATACTCTAATGGGTGCGACCCCCGTAGCCCTTCTGCATATCCCTATTTTTGATCATTCCTGGTTAATGAGGCTTGAGGATACGTTTTACCTTTCTGAATAGCAATCCATCTTGGAATGCTAACATTTCCCTCCAGGCATCAATGCATAGCCAGCATTCATCCATACAAGTTCGTTTTGGGTTTAAACGAAACCGAAGGCAGTAACTCTATTACATTAATTTTGGAATCACACTTAGGATAGTAGTAGTAGCCCTTGCACTTCAAAGAGCATCATCTTCAATCATCATCAAGATGTCTTCCACTCAAACGTACATGTTGGCTCAGAGTGGTTTTTGGATATATAATTCTGATCCCGGTCTCTTTGTACCAACAACCAATAATTTCTTGTTGACTCATTCTCAGTTCTTTTGGAAGTAAGTATTTGAGTCCTTATTGGTGAACTCGAATTTTACATTTATGTTACCTAAGTCAAATTTGGCAAAATTTGATAGTCAGTTATTTAACTATCAAACAAACAACAACAATTTCCATTTGAGATTTATTTATTCATAGCAACCATTATGCCTTAAAATATATCTTTATTTAACAAATCTCTTTCAAAAACATTTATATATTTATCTTTCTAACATAAATGTATTCCCAAAACATTTGTAGGATTTCCTATTTCCAAATCTCTTAAAAGATTTCACTACATTATTTAAATTGGAGAAGGATAACTTTAAGCACTATCCCTTCGGTGCAAACCGTGGAACACATGTTCTATACCACCATTTTTTAAAAGGTCAACCTCGAGAAACCCAAACATCAATTCCTGTTGTGATCATCTTTAACAAATCTTTTTATAAATTTCCCTTACCCGTGAAATCCTTTTGCTTTAACCCACACCTGTTAAAAAACATTTATCAACCTCCATACTTACATATGATACTCTTTATAAGTATCCAAACCCTGTTATATAATTTTTTTATAAACTTTCAAACCTTATATAGAACTTTCCTATAGACATCCAACCTCATTTATAAAATCTTTTTTATAAACATTCAAACCACTTTAAAACTCCATTTATGAATACCTAAAATTATTCATAAACATCTTTATATAGCATTCCAAACAATTATCAAATCATTCTTCAAATATCTTGTTCAAAATAGAATAAGATTCAAGATCATTTTAAAAGAAAATGAAATATTAACTTTTCAAAACTAAACGGAGGCTTAGTGACTACAATGGATCATTAAATTTGGGTTTACTTATCCAAGTTATATCATGGGTATGCCTAACATCAGATATGTAAGGGATTCACACATAACATACAATCAATCATAGGTAGATGTCCAAGTTACAAATATAGATACATCCATTATCAGTGAAAATGTACATATAGAAGTATATTCTATATGTTTAAGTTACCACGACCCGCTTATTGAAATTAACTTCTTTGTGTTTATCACGTTATCGATATTCATCCTTTGTGCTAAATACAAGTCTACTTCCTAGAAACATGTCAACGTTTTATAATCACTACCTTGATTCAATTGGCTGCTTAATGGTCCAGATGAGAGATTCTTTGAGTTTAAATCAATCAATCTTAAAAAGAAAATTGACTTAAAATATAACCAATTGTTATTAAAACAACCTTTGAGAAGATCAAAGAATATTTAGTTGGCTTAACCCTAATTAAATCTTAATTAATCATAATTAAATCAAGATTAAATCATGTTAAAGTTTAATTAACTTAATGAACTTAGTTAAGTCCTAATTAACTCCTAAATGCATCTTAGTTAAGGTTTAAACAATTTATTATTAGTTAAACCCTAATTAATTAAAAATTAATTTAATAATCACTTAATTAGATAATAAATAATTGACCTACTTAACTTTAATTAAAAATAATAAACCATTTATTTACTTGTTAACTTCATAAATCACTAAAATAAAATTTTATTAATCACTAATTAATCATTATCCTTCCTTGGGTGTTACTTAACCCTAATCATTTACTTAATTACTAATTAACTGTTAATTACCTTTAATTATTTTATTAAATAAAATAAATTATTAAATAGTATAAACTTAATCTCTTTCTATGTTACTAATTAAGTTTGGAAAACTTCTGCAAAACAATTCCAGAATGAATCACCTAAAGATGGAAATCGTTAATTTTTATCGAACTATTTCCATTGCGACTATCGCAACACAGAAAGTTGTTAACTTTGTTTCAACTCAACCTATTTGATTCTTAAATCACAACCATACATCCATATTACCATACTCTTAACATCACAATGAAACACACATACAAACATAAGGTTATATGCTTACTAACTCGACAACATCACATTCAAATCTTAAATCAATACCAAATATAACATCCATCAAATCACCATCGACCAACATAATAATCATTCAATTTTTTCATCATATTAACACCATAATAACTCATTATAATATAGTCAATAAAGTAGTTTTACTCACCGAAAATCTTTGAAACCTGAAATGCCTCAGATGCACTAAAAATCACAATGAAAATATGTCATTTTCCACTTGATTTTTAGACATATTACTCTTGGATTTTTAAAATGTGATCTAAAGGGAATTTGTAGGAATTATTTTCTTCAGAATTTAAAAAAATTCACTCAAATTAGATTCCGTTTGAGGTAGATATGGTCAAAAGAAGGAGAGCTATCTTCGGACCTGAATTTCTGAGTTTAAAGTACACTGCAAAGAAATGAGATTTGACAAACATAAGCTTGAATTTAGAAATTTTTAAAAAAATAAAGTTGTAGCTACTGAAATTTTATATGATTTGAAAAAATAAAATGTTTATTTGGTGTAAAATGAGGAAGTTAGTGTCGATTAAAGTGGGGGGAAAATAGAGAAGAAAGAGTTTAAAAACAAGTTTGCATCTTTAAAGAAATTTAAAACTTTTGATTTAAAAAAACTTAAAACTAACATAAGAAGCCTTGGAATTATGAAGAAAGCTTTAGGGAAATGCAAATGGAGAAGTAAATGAAAATATGGTGAAGGAGATGTGTATTTATAGATGAAAGAAAGTAGGAAATCACCATTTTAACCTTAGTTTAAAATATCCTAACATGTCATTATTTTGAGAAGTCACATCACCATCTTCCTCCCTCTCATATGTCACATCACCCCTCTTTACTCGCATTCTCTAGGTCATGATGGATAATGATGAAAATGCTAAGATATGACAAAAGATAATGATATATACTTATATATATAAGTTATTATTTTTAAAACCATGCCTCGTCACATCACTTACCAAACATAATTAACATAAGATAATATACTATTAGTGTATTAATATTTTTTGGTTAATTAACTCTTATATATGTGTATATATAGTGCATAAAGACAAACAACATTCCCGAGAAATATCGAAATTTCAAAAAACGTTCTTCGGTCACATTTTCTTTTTTTCTACGAACTATCTATTTTAGGAAAAAAATTAAAAACCATTTTACTATCATTATTGAATATTTAAAATATGTTTATTTGTAAATAAAAACCCATTTATTTAATATTTAAACTTAACTTGAATTTACAAAGAAATATATAAAACTGATGATATCAATTGTCGGTGTCATAAATACATTCTATTTTCTAAAAATAAAATAAATTATTTTATTTCGTAATCTTGTTTGAATACATATATTAGTGTGTGTATCCAGATCCATGCATGATCCTTATTGTTTAGAAGATGTTTTATTGATAAAATGATTTCCGATTGTTTTATCGATATTTTACTTAGGACGATATTTATAAATTATCAATATTTTACCCCGGTATTTTTTCCGCAGATATATTTTCCAAAAAAAATAACCATTATTATTTACCACTTAAAACATGGTTATTTCATACATTTAAACCCAAATTTAAATAATTTAAATAAATATAATTATCCAAGTGATAAATTTGTGGATCGTTGCACAAACAAATTCGAGTCCATCTCCATGTCGTAGCCTTCATTGATATGATCGCAATGCAACTTGTTGTAACATCCCTAATGTTGGTAACATTATTCAGAAAATTTAATTAGATAAATTAAATAGAATAATGATGATAAGGGAATTGAGATTTAAATAAATTATAAAAAGAGTCGTGCTTAATAATTAAATAAATGGGCTTTAATTTGGTTAAAGGCTAATCAGTTTACATATGGACATATAAGTAATAGCCATTTTATTACACACGGCTATGCACTTCTCATTTTTGTCCATTCACGCTTCATTTTTCTCATCTGTGCAAACGCAAATCAAAAACTCTTAGATCCGGCCAATAACAAGGGAGAAAAAGGAGAAATTTCAATCTAAAGCTAAGAATCAAAGCAAGGAAGGATTAATCAACAACAAATCTCAAATTCCTTATCAAATCTAAGGTGAATAATAATTCATTCAATCTCTTTTTGGTTTTATAAACACATGATTTTAGATTTGAGTATTTATTTTATTTCTAAGATGTATTGGCTGATATGCTTAATTTTTGAACTGTGATCCAAACAATTTATTTGTACTTGAAATTCATACGGTTTTAGGGTCCCAAACGTGAGTTATCGATTTTAAAATGTCATGGAAATTTTTTATGTCTAGTAAAACATGATTTTGAAGATGGTTTTTAATTTTTAGAATTTTCCAAGCTATGGAAATTTATTATGAATTTTTGATGATAAATATGATGTAATTGGGTTTAAAATTATTTTGAATATTTCAGGAGGAAATTGGGTCTATTATTCTAGTATGTTTGACTACATGATGAAATTGAATTTCATTTATTATTAGGGATTTTTCCCAATCGATTTACTAAGAAAAGTAAATTATTTTAAAAGAAGATTTTTTTTTTGAAATAATTGATTTTGGTATATGAAAGGGCTTAAATGTTACATTTTATGGTTTAAATCGGATATAAATGCAGCAGTTTTAAATGTAAAGTATTTGAAAAGTTTTATGGCTGCCAATCAATGGTTTACAAATAGGCGAGTTGACATAAAGCAATTACTAAAAGAGGCAACATTTCAGCCTTTAATTTAGAAAAAAGAGTTTTGCTTCAATTATTGGCCCCTTTCGATTCCTATGATTTCGCCCCACCCTAGTCGAAACCTACTTAGTCCATAACCACATAGTTGAAACCAATACACAAGATATCACCTGAATGGTATGTAGTGGATTGGAAGGAAGACGGAACCATTGGTGTTGAAATGTGAGCTTCTGATGGGGTTGAAACCCTACTTTGTTTTCAAAAGTTAAAGTCTTGCCTTGTTTTATTTAAAGCCTTCAACATAGTGGAAATACACGCCTTTGAAAGGGTTTTATAAATGGCTTTCGAAGAAGGTTGCTATACTATTGAAAGGAGTTAGCTTTCAAAGGGGTATTTTTCTTAAATCGTTGATTTCAAAAGGATGGGTTTCGACCATGTCGAGACCCGGCCACAAATTTTCCTTTCGACTGCATTGAAGCCATATATATTGTTGAAGGAGTTACTTCTATTTTAACCTAAACTAAGCCTTTTTCCCGAATGCTTTCAAAGCGGTTGACAGTTTCAAAGGTGATGAAGTCGAAAGAGGGTTTTGACTCTATCCTTCGAAGTTTTAATTTTTTAAAGGTCTTTGCTTTCGACTAGATGGTTCCGACACCATCAAATTTTTTCCGAAATCAATTTTAGTTGGTTTCGAAGGAGGTACTTTGGTATATAACCATTTTGAACCAAATGATGTTTTTCATAAAGTAAACCCAATGCTTTCAAAAGGGTACTTTGTTTATTTCGAAGCTATTTTTTAAAGGATGTTTTCTTGGTACCATCGCAAGGTATCATTGGTTTCGAAAGGTATATGCTTAGAATTTTGAAAGGAGGTTTTCTATGCTTTGGAAGGAGATCGTCCAATGGTTTCGAAAGTGATGTTTTTAAAGTTTCAAACAAATAACTCATCCTTATTTTTAAGGGAAAAACCATGGCATAAATAAAGATTTTGAAAAATTATTCACATTGTTATTAACCGATAAATGTATGTTGGGAAAGGGCAGAATAACCAGGTAGGTTGCTCCAGTAGTGAGTATAAATTAAGGAATAATAAAACCTTAAAACTAAAGATATTGGCAGGGGCAAATAGGTTTATAGTAAGCCCATAAAAACTGTATATAACAAGATTCATAGTCTTCCCATGAAAACTATAATTTAATATTGGCAGGGGCCAGCAGGTTTATAGTCAAACCATGAAAACTATATCCATAGTAAGATATTGACTGTTATTCTATAGGTTTCTAGTTAGCCCATGAAAACTAGGATAAGAGAAATGATATTGGAGTTACCAATAGGTCCCTAGTGATCCCATGAAAACTATGAAATTGGACAGACAATCTTTAAACATTTAACAGATTAATAATTGAGACAGGTAGTCTGAATGAATGGGGATGGGTAATTCGGATTTGATTTACTTATTTTGCATGTCACCATAATTTTTTTGAAATACTATGTTTTAACCATTGTGGATGAAACCCATTCCGCTTAGCGAAATGGTCCCACTAGATATCTAAATGATTTGAGATGGTAAATTATTATATATACTAGGCTTTTTGTCTGACTCAAAGTTTTTGTTTTTTCCTTAAACTCTTGGGTACTCAATTGATTTTGAGTATTTAAGTGTTAAGGTTTCCAGGTGTTCTCTTAGACGAATAAAGCTTTTGAGGACATGCAGGAGGCAAACTTGCTATTAGAGTTCTTTTATTTCTGCTTTGTGTTTTGATTGTAAAGGCAAATAGTTTAGTGCCTTGTTATATACTCAGATCATCCAAGTGGGCATCTTCATACGTCGTTCTTGGCATACTTTGTAAGAATTAAATGTTATCTGAACGTAGTCTGCGAACTTGGATTATGTAATAAATTTGGAATTTGTAATGAAATGTGGAATTTGTTTGATGTTTAATTTTTTTTCCATATTCTTATGTTTCTATGTATCAATGGATCAAATATCATCCTATTTGGTCATCGAAGATTAATAACTATGGATGACTGTAGCATCCAAAGCAGTTAGTTTTAGGCCTCCAAGTAGGGGGATGTTACAAGTTGGTATCAGAGCATAGGTTAAAAGATTTTTCAAACATAATCCAATGAATTAGATAATAGGATCAGGGTTTGGGTTAATGCTATAGTAACGTACTTCTATTTGAGATATGTAGTTATATATATATAAGTGCGTATCCTCTGCTCTTTTAGACCGTTCCTCTGTATCTTACTAAGGCTCGTATGCATATTTACGAGAAAGGAGATATGGAAGCAAGAAACGGAAGAGGAAATCTCAGTGGAGGAAGCACCACAACTAATGGAAATGCTTGACCCACTACTAGGAGAAACTCGGGTCGAATGACTAATGCTAGTAATCAAAATGTTGATGCCAACATGGATGCTAGAAATCCACTAGTAGATATGAGGGCGATGCAACAGTTCTTTGTGGGTTTGAAGCAATCAGGAGCTGCTGGTGTTGTTGGAAATATAGGAGGAGCTAATCCAGTGGCTCCAGTTAGGAATAATTATGCTTTATTGAGTAGAGATTACACCAGTTTGGGTGGGAAGCCATTCTTGGGAACAGAGAGTGCCATAGAAGTTAAGAATTGGTTGTTGCATTGTGAGCATTTATTTACTGATTTAGGCATGAATGATGGACAAAAGAGAAGGTTAGCCTCTAGACAGTTGTAGGGGTCAGCACTACATTGGTGGAATAGTGTCATAGTTGGAGTTCCGGAAGGGCAATTTACTTAGGCTGATTTTAAAACAAGATTTGAGTAGAAGTTTGCATCAGAGTTTGCTAAGTCAAAACCAATGAGGAAGTTTATGGATTTGGAGCAGGGAGAGATATCGGTTGTTGAGTATGCCACCACGTTTGAGGAGCAATCCTGGTATGGACAAAATATTTTAGACATTGACATCATGAGAAATGAGAGATTCATTCGGTGATTGAGGCCCTAGCTCGCTAGATTGACCATGAAATATGTTCGTGATCCTTGTCATGTGGCGGTGGAGATGCCCAATCGCCATGAGGAAATGCTTACTAAGTGTGCTAGAAAGAAGAAATTTGAAACTCAGGGTTCTCAAGGGGAGAAGAGGAAGTTCTTTAAAAAGAAGGGCGCCCATAAGGGAGATAATGCTAAGAAGTCAAAGGCTAAAGTTGTTTGCTATAAGTGTGACATGAAGGGTCACTTTGCTAATGAATATCGGTAAGGAAATGGGAAAAAAGCTACAAATAAGTAGAATGTGAAGTGCTACAACTATGATGAAGTTGGTCATTACAAGCATCAGTGTCCAGAGTCAGTTAGGGATGACAGATGAATAGTTTTTGCTATAGGACCAGCTTGGTCTACTGCAGCTGATAAAGGAAAGACTGTGACGGAAGGTACACTTTTGATTCATAGTATTCCAGTTAGATTACCTTTTGATACCGGTGCATCATATTCATTTATATCTCAATGTTTGGTTGATAGATTATGTTTAGAACCCACCTACCTTGTTACTTCCTTAAGGGTTGCAAATCCAATAGGAGAGTATGCAACTCTAGGGTTGAGATGTGACCAGATAGAACTTGATTTGTTAGGTCTTAAGTTTGTATGATGTTTGTATGTTACTGATTTCGTAGATTTCAGAATCATTTTGTGTATGGATTGGTTGGTTAGGTATGAGGCTAAAATATTCTACCAGGGTAGGGAAATATCAACGAGACACCCTAATAGTCATAACCGAGTGATATTCTCAATAGAGAATACTGATCGAAGTGTTAGTACTATGCTTAATGCTATGGAGGTAGGAAGTGAGTTAGGTCTGGTTCGGATAGCAAGAGAGTTTGCAGATGACTTTGAGCCAGTCACTGGACTACCACCGAAACGAGCTGTTGAGTTTAGAATTGATCTTGTACCCAGAGCCGAAACTGTGCGTATGTCGCCTAGCAGGATGACACCCATTGAGATGAAGGAGTTGAAGGTGCAGCTAATGGACCTTAAAGGAAGGAATTTTATTAGGCCAAGCAGTTTGCCTTGGGGAGCAGCCATAGTGTTTGTAAAGAAGTTAGATGGGTCGTTAAGGATGTGTATCAACTATCGTAAGTTGAACGAGAGGACAATTAAGAATAAGTTTCCTTTGCCAAGATAGATGATCTGTTTGATCAATTGAGTGGAGACAGAGTGTTTTTTTCGGTTGGACTTAGCGACTATTTTATCAATTAAGAGTGGTGGAGGACAGAATTCCTTTGATAGCATTTTGAACTAGGTATGGTGCATATGAGTGGTTGGTAATTCCATTTGGATTAACAAATGCACCTGCTTTCTTTGTGGATTTAATGAATCGAGTTTTCCAAAAGCATTTGGATAGTTTTGTACTAGTGTTTATAGATGACATTTTATTATACTCTAAGGATGAGAGGGAGCATGAAGATCACCTTAGAGTTTTGCTTGATAAGCTAAGGCAGAATAAGCTAAAGACGAAGTTTACCAAGTGTAATTTCTGGAAGAAAGAGTTTAAATTTCTTGGTCATGTGGTTTTAGAGAAAGGGTTTTCAGTCGATCCAGATAAGATCGAAGCTATTTATAATTGGAAGAGACCAGAGACAGTGACTGAGATGAGGATTTTCCTTGGATTTGCTGGCTACTACTGGAGATTCGTTAAGGATTTATCGTGGATAGCAGCACCCTTGGCTAAGCTAACTAGAAAGGAGGTAAAATTTGCCTTGTCCAACAAATGTGAGGAAGCATTCATTAAGTTAAGTATTTGTTGACCAATGCACCAGTTTTAGTAGTTCCAGACGGAAACCAAGGGTTGGTGGTATATACTGATGCACGCGGAACTAGATTAGGAGCAGTATTGATGCATATGGGTAATGTGATAGTCTACGCATCTAGGCAACTTAGATCGCATGAAGCTAGATATCCTACTCATGACTTGGAGTTGGAAGCTGTGATCTTCACATTGAAGATTTGGAGACATTATCTCTTGGGGGAGAGGTTTGAGCTTTATACCAATCATAAGTCTTTAAGATACTTATTCTCTCAGAAGTAATTGAATATAAAACAACAGAGGTAGTTGGAGTTTTTGATTGCTTATGATTTTAGTATAGACCATACACCAGGAAAAGGAGATTAGGTAGCGAATGATCTTAGCAGAAGGCATTAGAATGTGGTGTTAGCTATGTTAGCGGAGTGGAAAGATTTAGAAGCTCTAGTCGGTTTCGATGTGCAATTAAGATCGACTGCTGGTTCTTGTCAAAGTACCGCTCGGTTGTCTTGTTTAGAAGTTCGACCAGTATTGATTGAGAAAATTGCTTCTAAGTAGAAGGAGGATCCAATATTAGCTGGAAGGATCAGAAGACTGGAGGTTGGAACATAGATCGATGATTTAAAGGATTTTAGCCTTGACTAGAAAGGATTGCTAAGAAAGAAGGGATGGTTGTGTATTCCGAATGTGGTGGACTTAATGAAGAAAGTTCTAGGAGAATGTCATCAGTCCAAGTTTACGACTCATGCTGGAGGGACCAAGATGTATCAGGATATAAAAAGGAGCTTCTATTGGGAAAGCATGAAGAGGGATGTTGGCTTGTGGGTTAGGCAGTGTGCAAACAGTCAACAAGTGAAGGATGATTATGAGAAACCGAGGGGATTGCTTCAGCCTTTAGAGATTCCAGTTTAGAAATGGGAATTTATATCTATAGATTTTATAGATGGGTTGCCAAGGTCAAATAGGTGATGAAAGTATGTGGGTTATGGTGGATAGATTAACCAAGAGTGTCCATTTCGTTCCAGTTAAGTCAAAATTATTAGTTACTGAGATGATGGTTTTGATGACAACAACTTTAGGAATTGTTATAAAATATAAATACTAATATTCCTGTCTAGAAATATATGTATATGCAGGATATATATGCAAGTACTGAGAATGAAGACTGTACAATATAAAGATTCAAAAATGAGCATAGAGATTCGAGACTGACGAATTCAAGATTGAAGAAATCAAGATGGAAGATTCATCAGTATCAAGAGGTCAAGAGTTTAAGATATCATGATAAGTAATAGAGTTTAGATTTATGTTAAAACTTCATAATAACACTAAAATCTTTATTTGGATTTTAATTATGGAATGGAATCCACCTTCTTGCTTTAATAGTGGGATGGAACCCACAACCTCTTTAGTGGGATGGAACCCATGATCTTCTCTAGTGGAATGGAATTAATGAAATTTTCAAAATGATTTAGTTTTTCAAAATTTTCTTTTTAAAGTCATCTCTATCAATTTAAATATTTAAGCCTTAATTCAAAAACTATTTTTAATCATATTAATTTCAAAATCATCTCTTGTTTTTTTAAACTTTCTCTTGATTTTAATATTTTAGCTTTAATATATTTTAAAGAAATCTATACTTAGTTTTTAATATTACTTTTATATTATAGATTATATAGTTTAAGATTACTTTCTAAAACTCTTTTATAAGTTTAAACTATACTCAAAATGGTTTACAAAGTTTAGTATTTTTTTGATAAGTTTTAGAATAGAAATCATTCTAAAGCAAAATCTATTTTCAAAGTTAACATAGGCATGTCGACATCCCTCATCCCCCCATGTCGACATGGTAGCCATAGAATTTAAAATTAAAATTTTCAACAGAAGTGTATATTCATCATAACCTTTCATGAATGGACATGACCATTGTTCTCCTATAAATACCAGTTGTTCTCAACAAATTTTAAGTTAGTTTATCTTCATTCCTTCACTCCTTCTTCTCCACTCAGATATTCTTTTATATTTCAAATGCTTTAACAAAACTCTGTCGAAATTCTAAGTGAATCAAACTCGATCATCTCTAATTTGATTGTCAGCCACTCTCTCTCAAAGATCTCAGTGCTATTCAGAGTTATAGGATCATTTGTAATCAAAGAAGCGTATCGAGTCTCTCTCTATCAAAGTGTGATTGGAAATGGTGTGATTGTGGCATGTAAATCAATTGGGTGTGATTGTAGTCCGTAAATCAATTAGTGATCTTGTAGCCTGGTTAAATCAAGAGAGTTTGCCCTGGACTCGGAGACGGGAGGATGTATCTCGTGGCCTTGAATTTGAGGTGTAATATCAACATTATATTTGAAAAGAAATCTGCACAAGAAATTATGTGGGACTGGATGTAGAGTAACTTCGAACCTATTCACCCCCCCTCTAGTGTGATCGTCTCTGTTTTTATGAAATTGCATATGTATGTTTTTAATTTAAAAAGATTTCAAAAATTCCATAAAATCCATAAAACACTACTCACCCTCCCTCTAGTGTTAATCCAGCCTTAAGATCCATAATTCGCATTTCCTACAACCGGGACGACACTTGTTTTAGCTAAGTTATTCCCAACGAACATAGTTAGACTATATGGAGTTCCTAGTAGCATAGTCAGTGATAGAGAAGCTTTGTTCTCCAGTGAATTCTATAAGAGTCTATAGGAAGTGATGGGTACCAAGCTTAATATGAGTACTGCATATCTCCCTCAAATAGATGGGCAGACAGGGAGAGTCAACAAAGTACTTGAGAATCTACGAAGAGCTTGTGTATTAGACTTTGGTGGATCTTGGGAGGATCGCCTAATTTGGTTGAATTTTTCTATAATAATAGTTATCGGACAAGTATAGGAATGGCGCCATTTGAAGCTTTGTATGGAAGACCATGTAAACCACCAGCATGTTGGTTGGAGACTGCAGATAGATTAGTCTTAGGTCTAGATTTTATTAGAGAGGCTTCAGAGAAGATAGAGTTAATCCGAGGAAGGATGAAGGAAGCTTAGCCAGGACAGAAGAGTTACGCAGATAAGAGGTGTAAGGACTTAGAGTTCTCAGTTAGAGATAAGGTTTTCATTAAGGTATCACCAATGAAGGGTGTGATACGATTTAAAAAGTCAGGGAAGTTAGCCCCAAGATATGTATGTCCGTTACAGATTATAAAGAGGATTGGAAAGCTCACATACAAAGTAGATGTAACAACTAGGAAATTAAGTTATAATAATTGATTAACGAATTAATGAAATAAAAAAATAACTTTGTGAAGTTATCAGAATTGGGCTACGGGAGTTGCACCATAATAATTAAATGGGCTAGGTTGACCGAGAGATCGACCCAATTGTGCGCTAGGTTGACCGGCCAGTCAACCTAGAGGAAGGGGCGGTCGACAGCCCGGTCGACCCGCCTTGGGTTATGATCGAAGGAAATTTTCCTTCAACCAGTAACGTTCGACAGCAAATTTTAGTCATCAATTGCATTCTTTCAGCTCAACTGGTCCTTCCATTCGGGCACTCGACAGCTCGTATTCAGCCTATGACATGGTTGGATCCTATTCAATCCCCAAATTCAATGATCTAAGATCCACTTCTACCCCTATAAATAGAACCCAAGGCCTAACACTTTTCTCATTCTAGATTTTCTCGAATTAGGTTCACCTTTTCAGAAAGGACCCTAAACGGAATAATTTTTCAAGGAGAAAGTCTTTTTAAATTAAAATATTTACTAACCCTAAGTGGGCCCGGGAAGGCCTAAAGAGAAGAGCTAAGAACCAGAGGTGAGTGATTGTAATTATTTTTGATTTCTTTAAGTAATTTAAAAAAAATAGGGTTTTCAATAGTTGTAGTTTTACCATGATCTTTGGAATAACATTTTTAGTAGTTTATTTACAGTCTTTAGAATTATTTTTTGTCTATTCTTTTCGGTTAATTTTAGTTTATTTCTGCTAATTATAAATTTTCCATTTTTTATAGTTTATTTACTGTATTTTAATTTATTTACTATTATTTATGCATTATTTACATGTTTTCCTACACTTTGAATTTTCTTCTATTTTCAATTTTCTATTATTTCTTCTTCTTCTTCGCATATGGATTAGAATTGATTAAATGAGAATACGGATTAAAATTATAAGAATACAGAAACAATGGAAAATAAGATGTAAATTGTAAAGACTGTAATAAAAACAGAATAAAGACTGAAATTGAGCCTAATTATAATATTGATGTTAGAATTGGACTAATTAAAGATAATTGGCTTAGTTATAACTTTGAATTATAGCTAAAGATAGTATAAGATGAAAGGAGCTTATTTTTAAACTTAGACCTTGGGTTAAGTAATAACCATGATTATAACGTACGTTGTAATAAGAAATAGAATAGAGTGAGGCTTATTTTAAGAATTAGGATAAATTAATATGCAGAGATAGTAAAAATAAAAGTAAAGGCTTACTTAAATAATTTATTTAAGTTAATAAACAAAGAATTAAAGTAGGACCTATACCAAATAACATTCCTCTATTTCTGTGGACATGGTGTTTCACATTATCCTGGAGTAAGATGAGGGGTACACTTATGTTAATAACGGTAGTAAGTGGTCATTAAATAGAAGTCTAAATCATGAGGATTTGGGAAAGGGGCACAACTATATATTTTTTGAATGATGGGCCAGTACTAACAGTATTTCCTCAATTATTTCTATGGACACGGCGTCTCACATAACCCTGAAGTGAGACGAGTTGTCTCACACAACCTTGAAGTGAGATGAGGTGTCTCACATAACCTTGAAGTGAGACGAGAGGTACGCTTATGCTGGACCTTGAGGTTATAAGAAGACCGAATAGGTGGAACAACAGGTAACATGAGCATGGTGGCGGTTACATGTGCGACTTCCATCCGAATGCTCAGTAATCGTTATGAATTCTAAGTGCTTAGTGGGTGCCTTTCGTAGGCCCCAATGTCTACTATGTAGGGAGCTTTAGCGTCCGATCCACACTAGATTCTATAGAGTAGCAGTCCGATTAAAAGGGAGTATTAGGAATTCAGTCGAATCTAAACAGTTATCAAAACAAGTGTAAACAATCAAAGTTAATCAATTATATTGATTTAGTTAATTCATATTTATTTCCAGCTTATTCCTTCTCTCTATTTCCTTTGTTTCCTTTTATATACTAGAACTGTTGTAAAGTCTATTACTTTTACCTCGCTTAAAGATTCTAATAATTTTTATCATTCACTAGACTTTTAGTCTGACCCACTCCTCCATTTTCCCCTTTTCTCCCATAGGCAATCAGGGGCAGGGACGATAGACTGTATGCATTTGGAGATTTATTAGGAGGAGATTCTATCATGTAGCTCTTTTCTTCAGTTTTAGTTTTTAGCTCTTTTTGTTGAGCTGGCATTTTGTGAGGGATGTAGTGTACTCTGACATTATTGATACAATGGATTTTATTTCGCAGGACACCTAAGGTTATTTTGACATTTGATGTATTTGGTATTTGGCGACTTATTTGATTTATAAAGTAATTCTGAGGTTTTGCTCTAAATAAATTATCATTATTATAATTGTTTCCGCTGTTTATTTTTTTTTTGTCTTGTGAATCTTAATCTATGCTAATTTTAGTTATACCTACAATGCTAAATGTGCTCTTTTGGGTATTCTCAGGGATGTGGGGTGTTACATTTGGTATCAGAGCCTAAGATAACAGGATTCCTAAAAATTTAGTTTTAAGTAAAGTATTTTTCAAAAATAATAACAACTTGTTTAAAAAATAGTTTTTAGAAAAAAAATCCTAGAATTGGTTTTAAGTATAAAAGAGTTTTTATAAAAATCCCCTCAAAAGTCCAGTTCAATCTTCCTTTGACACTTTTCTAAACTATCATTTTCATAGAATGGCGGATGCCTCGAAACTTCCCGAGGGCATTCCAGTCCCTGTCTGGTTTCGTAGATATCTACAAGCCACAACCCCAGAGGGACACGGGCAAGCGCCCAACCTAGCACCAACTGGTGGGAATCCCATCAACCCACCTACCGCCGCCAATTTCTCTAAGCTTTGTATGGATTTTGCGAGTTTGGGTGGAAAGACTTTTTTTGGTAAGGAGACTTTGGTGGAGGCGGAGCTTGGCTTAGAGACACGGAGAGGATATTCAAACTATTAGGATTGGGTGATCAGCAACGAGTTCGGCTAGCATTTTGGTAGCTGAAAGAGGAGGCTTCATATTGGTGGGAGGCCATTGAGTTAGAAGGAAGAGAGGTGACTTGGAATAGATTTTGGGAGCGATTTGATAGGAAGTTTTTGTCTCAAGTAGAGGAGAGTGTTCAGCTAGAGCGGTTTATCAATTTGAAGCAAGGAAGTTTGTTGGTGAAGGCGTACATCAATCAATTCCACGAATTGTCAAGGCTCAGAAGGGAGTTGGTGAATATGCCGTACAAGAAAGCTATGAAGTTTGCGAAGGGATTGAATCAGCCCCTTTAGGGGTTGTTGTTGACTCACGTGCTGGTGGGAGCTACTTATGAGTCTTTAGTGAAGATGGCGCTTATGTATGATGTAGTCAAGGAAGGAGAATCAAAGGAAGTTTTTTAAGTCGGAAGGTCCGAAGAAGAAATGGTGGAGGAAAAATAAACAGAAGAAGAAAGGCAATGGCCCTCAGAAGTACATTAAGAAAGAATTAAAGTGTGGTGGCTGTGGAATTATGGGACATATTGCCAGGGATTGCAAGAGGAAGAAGATGAAGGGAAAGTGATTTAATTATGGGTAGCCCAGTTGCTTGAGTAGGAAATGTCCCCATAAGATGGGACATGGATCTAGTACACCGGTCATGCAAATTCAGGCATTATACGCAGCACCTTTAGGCGGCATTTCGAATAGAGGTAGGAAAGTCACAGTTGAAGGTTTGGTTTCTATTTCTGATTTTCCCATTCGAACTCTATTTGATTGGGGAGCATCACACTCTTTTATCTCTAGTTCTCTTATGGATTGGTTGCACTTAGACATTTCTTTAGTAGTAGACCCTATTGTTGTTTCAAGCCGCATACGAGGATTGACACACTTATCTATAGTTTGTAGGGGTTTGAATTTTTTTTCCTAAATGTGGAATTTGACTGTGACGCCTATGTATCGGGATTTTTGGGGTATGGGATGATTTTGGGGATGGATTGGCTATCCATATATGGATTTATATTAGACTAAGAGAAAAGAGTCGTTAGATTAGAAACATGCAGCGGCAGGACTTTCAAGGTTTCTTGCGACCCGCAAGGGTCAGTCATGTTGAGTTGCCTATATTCCCTCGATTTATCTTCAGCGGAGCTTGATTCGGTTCCTATTGATTGAGGTTTTCCAGACGTCTTTAAGGAGGTTAGGGGACTACCCACTAAGAGAGAGATTGACTTTAGGATTTATTTAATTGAGAATGCCAAGCCAGTATCATTACCTGTGAGGCAGAGGGCACCTCGGGAGAGGAAGGAATTGAGCAAGCAAATCCGTGAGCTTTTGGAGAAGGGTTTCATAAGGAGGAGCATATCGGAGTGGGGAGCACCGGTTTTCTTCGCTACTAAGGCAAATGGTTCTCTTCGACTTTGCGTTGATTATAGAGAATTAAATAAGCTCACAAAGAAGAACCGATATCCACTCCCTAGGATTGATGATCTTTTTGACTAGTTAGTTGGCTCTTTAGTTTTCTCCTGGCTTGATTTAGCCACAGGATTCCGTCAGCTTAGGGTCGATGATGACAACATAAATAAGTCCGCATTTAGGACACCAGATAAGTTCTTTGAATGGTTGGTTATGCCTTTTGGGCTAACCAATGCCCCAACCTACTTTATTGGTTTGATGAGCCGCGTCTTTAATGAGGTCTTAAATAAGATTGTGGTGGTATTCGTGGATGACATCTTGGGTTTTCCAAGAATAGAGAGGAGCATGCTATTCATTTAGAGAAGGTTCATTATACACTTTGTAGTCATCATTTGAGACCTAAGTTTTTGAAGTGTCACTTCTGGAGAGAGGAGGTACGTTTCTAGAGGTACGCGGTCTTAGAGGAAGGTTTGGATGTCGACCCCGCTAGGTGGTTGTAATGAAAGATTGGAAGGCTCCTAAGAACGCCACCGAAGTTAGAAGCTTCTTGGATTGGCGGGTTACGGTAGGAAATTCATTAGAGACTTTGCTAAGATTTCGGCACCACTTACGTGCCTTGCCAAGAAGATTAAAGCATTCATGTGGGACGTAGATTGTAAGGATTCCTTCACAAAGCTTAAGAGAGCCCTTACTGGTGCACCAGTAATAGTTTTACCCGATGGAGCTGCGCCTTTTACTGTATACACTAATGCATGTAGGACAGGTCTAGGAATGGTGTTGATGCAAGAAGGAAGGGTAGTATGTTATGGTAGTAGGCAGTTGAGGATGCATGAGAAGAACTACCCTACCCATGATTTGGAATTAACTGCTATAGTTTTTGCACTCAACTCTTGGAGGCACTATTTTCTTGGAGAGAGGTTTGAGTTTTTCACCAACCACAAGTCACTGAAGTACCTATTCTCATAGAAGGACTTGAACTTAAGGCGACAACGGAGGATAGAGTTTTTGGCATCGTATGATTTTGACATAGCTTATACCCCTGGCAAGGTTGATGTGGTTGCGGATGCATGGAGAGGAAGTAACCCTTAGTTCTTGTTTGTAGAGGGAAGAGCTTGGAGTTTATTTCAACTTTTGATTTTAAACCCTCTACGGACATTACTCTTGGATTGTTAGCTACGCTTAAAGTGAAGCCTTACCTCATGGATCAGATTGGCTCGAGGCAACGAGAGGGTTCGAAGCTCATGGACATTATGGATAGAATTAGCTGAGGAGAGGTCTCTATACATCTTCAACGTTATTCCATAGATGGCAGAGGGTGGCTTAGGAGAGATGGAAGGCTTTGTGTTCCTCACGCTAGTGAGTTGTTGAGAGCAGTTTGAGAGGAAGCACATCATTCTCGTATGACTCTTTATCCAGGTGGTAACAAAATGTATAGGGACATGAAGAGGACGTTTTATTGGAATGACATGAAGAAGAATGTGGCAGAGTTCGTAGCTAAGTGTCTTGTATGCGAAAGGGTTAAGACGGAGCAGCAGAAACCTGATGGATTACTTCAGCCTTCAGATGTGCCAGAGTGGAAGTGGGACAACATTTCGATGGATTTCATAGATGGTTTACCCCATTCTAGAAAGGGGAATACTAGCATTTGGGTAATGGTATACTGTTTGACAAAAAGTGCCCACTTCAATCCTATTAAGAGCAAGAGGACGACATCTTATTTGGCATCCCTATATATCCAAGAGATAGCCCAACTACATGGAGATCCCTCTAGCATAGTGATCAATAGAGAACCTATTTTTACCAGCAAGTTTTGGGGAATCTTGCAAGAGGCTTTAGGGATGCGACTTAGGTTGAGTACGTCCTATCACCCCCAGACAGATGGCCAAACGAAGAGAGTCAATATGGTGCTTTAGGATTTTATACGAATGTGTATTTTGGATTTTGGAGGAACTTAGGAGGAGCATCTTCCGTTGGTTGTGTTTGCGTATAATAACAGTTACCAAGAGAGCATAGGAATGACATCATTCATGACTTTATATGGGAGACCTTGTAAGTCACCTTCTTGTTGGGTGGAGTCTATTGAGAAGTTGCTGCTTGGGCCTGATATTGTGAGGGAGACATCGAAGAAAGTGGATTTAATTCGGCGAAGGATGAAGATAGCTCAAGATAGGCAGAAATCTTATACGGACAAGCGGAGGAGAGACATTGAGTTTGAGGTTGGAGACCTAGTTTTCACCAAAGTATCCCCGCTTAGGAAGGTGGTAAGGTTCAGATCGAATGGAAAGTGTGCCTCCAGATTTGTTGGACAATTTCCTATCATGGAGAGAGTTGGGAAGATGGCTTACTGAATGAAGCTACCAGAAAGGTTTGTAGGAGTGCATGACGTTTTTCATGTTTCGCACTTGCGAAAGTGCTTATATGACTCAGCGAAGGTCATATAAACTAGTCAGTTGGAAAAGGTGGAGGTAGAAAGGGAAGCATTAGTTCGGCATATCCCCACAAAGATTGTTGGAAAAGACACCAAGCGACAAAGGAGGTTTCGCTAGTGTAGGTGCGATGGGGAGATGATGTTGCATACGCTACTTGGGAAGCTGAAGAGAAAATTCGTACTTCCTATCCTCGTCTTTTCGATAGTAAGTTTTAAAATTTCCTATTTTCCATCTTTAGTTTTGAATGGGTTCTTTCCTTTATTATCCTTTGGGAGGGTAGAACTTAGGATTCAACCTATGGATTGTAGGGTTTGATGTAAGCATATTATTAGAACATGTTATGTATGCTAGTGGTTGCAAGTGTTTGCTAGTGGAAGCTATTGATGCATATACTTACAGTAGGCACTCTCTTAGGATCGGCTTAACAAGGACACTAGAGCATATGCATATGATGTGCGTGCATTTTTATCATATTTTCCATGGTTGTTATAAATGGATGATTATCATATGATTGTTGTATTTGGATGATGATTGTAGCACGCATATAGAACTATCAGTTTTCATTAGGGAATTTTTGCATTCACTTGGATACATGGCACAGACATGATTGCATAAATAGAGGGAAACTGAATTAGTGGATCGTCTAATCTTTTGCATTGGTTTGGGACATCGACACCACACTACATTAATTTCATAAGTATCATAAATCGCATTAGAAAAACTCAAGGACAATGGATGAATGGGTGATAACTGAATAGTTGGTTGTAGAGCATGGATGGAAACATTTAATTCATTCTTCTATCCTTAGAGATTTCGGGGACGAAATCCCTTAAGGACAGAAAAATGTAACAAACTGAAAATTAAGCTATAATAATTGATTAACGAATTAATGAAATAATAAAATAACTTTGTGAAGTTATTATAATTGAGCTATGGAAGTTGTACCATTCTGTCCGTGGTAATTTTCTGGTCAACTTCCATATATAGAACGTCAGAATTTGAGTTAATATGAGAGAGTTACAAATTAAACAAGAAAATAATAATAATAATAATAATTAGGCTAGGTCGACCCAACCATACCCTTAGAGGAAGGGGTGATCGACCCGCCTTGGGTTATGGACGAAGGAAATTTTCCTTCATCTGTAACGTTCGACAGCGAATTTTAGTCGTCATTTGCATTCTTTCAGCTCATTCGGTCCTTCCATTCTGGCATCCGACGGCTCCTAATCGGCCTATGACGTGGTTGCATTCTACTCAATCCTCAAATCCAATATTCTGAGATCCACTTCTACCCTTCCAAATAGAACCCTAAGCCTAACACCTTTTTCCATTCTAGATTTTCTCCAATTGGGTTTGCCTTTTCAGGAAGGCCCTAAACGAAATAATTTTCCAAGGAGAAAGTCATTTTAAATTAAAATATTTACCAATCCCAAGTGGATCCGGAAGGCCTAAAGGGAAGAGATAAGGACCAGAGGTGAGCGGTTGTAATTATTTTAGATTTCTTTAAGTAATTTAAAATAATAGGGTTTCCAATAGTTGTAGATTTACTATGATCTTTGGAATAACATTTTTAGTAGTTTATTTACAGTTTTTAGAATTAGTTTTTGTCTATTTCTTTTAGGTATTCTTTTTAGTTAATTTTAGTTAATTTCTGTTAATTATGGACTTTTCATTTATTTACAGTTTACTTATAGTATTTTAATTTTTTACTGTTATTTATGCGTTATTTACATCTTTTTCCTACACTTTGGATTTTCTTCTAGTTTCAGTTTTCTTTTATTTCTCCTTCTTCTTCACGTATGAATTAGAATTGATTAAACATGTATATGGATTAAAATTATAAGATACTGAAATAACGGAACATAAGATGTAAATCATAAAGACTGTACTAAAAATGGAATTAAGACTGAAATTGAGCCTAATTATGATATTGATGTTAGAATTGGTCTAATTAAAGATAACTGGTCTAGTTATAATTTTGAATTATAATTAAAAAGAGTATAAGATGAAAGATGCTTATTTTTACACTTAGACCTTGGATTAAGTAATAAGCATGATTATAACATAGGTTATAATAAGAAATAGAATAGAGTGAGGCTTATTTTAAGACTTAGAATAAATTAGTAAGCATAGATAGTAAGAATAAACGTAAGGGCCTATTTAAATACTTTATCCAGGTTAATAAGCAAAGAACTAAAGTAGGACTTGTATCAAATAACATTCCCCTATTTCTATGGACATGGTTTTCACATAATCCTGAAGTGAGACGAGGGGCACACTTATGTTAATAACGTTAGTAAATGGTCAATAAGTAGAAGTCCAAATCATGGGGATTTGGGCAAAGGGCATAACTAGATATTGTTTGGATGATGGGCCAGTATCAATAGTATTTTCCCTATTATTTCTATGGACATGGTGTCTCACCTAACTCTAAAGTGAAACGGGTGTCTCACATAACCCTGAAGTGAGACGAGATGTCTCTCATAATTCTTAGGTGAGAAGAAGGGCACGCTTATGCTAGAGCTTGAGGTAATAAGAAGATCCAATAGATGGAACAACATGTAACATTAGCATGGTGGCAGTTACGCATGTGACTTCCATTCGGATGCTCGGTAATAGTTAAGAGTTCTAAGCGCTTAGTGGGTGCCTTTCGTAGGCACCAATGTCTACTGTGTAAGGAGCTTTAGCGTTCGGTCCATAATAGATTCTATGGAGTAGTGGGTCGATCAAAGGATAGTATTAGGAATTCAGCCTAATCTAAGAAGCTATCAAAAACAAATGCAAATAATCAAAGTTAATCAATTACGTTGATCTAGTTAATTCATATTTATTTCCAGCTTATTCCTTATCTATATTTCCTTTGTTTCCTTTTATATACTAGAACTGTTGTAAAGTCTATTAATTTTACTTTGCTTAAAGATTCTAATAATTATTATTATCATTCACCATACTTTTAGTCTGACCCGCTCCTCCATTTTCCCCTTTTTCCCCCATAGGCAATCAGGGGCAAGAACGGTAGACTGCAGGCATTTGGAGATTTATTCGGAGGAGATTCTATCATGTATCTCTTTGCTTCGGCTTCAGTCTTTAGTTCTTTTTGTTGTGCGGGCTTTTTGTAAGGGATGTATTGTACTATGATATTCTTGATACTATGGATTTTATTTTGCAAGACACGTAAGGTTATTTTGACATTTGATGTATTTAATATTTGACGACTTATTTGATTTATAAAGTAATTCTGAGGTTTTGTTCTAAATAAATTATCATTACTATAATTGTTTCCGCTGTTTATATTTTTTTGTCTTGTGAATCTTAGTCTCTGCTATTTTTAGTTATACCTACAACGCAACATGCCTTTAAGTGTTCTCTTTTGGGTATACTAAGGGGTGTGGGGTGTTACAGTAGAGTTAGTGAGCAGTATGGGAGGTATCCATTATGTATTTCATGTGTCTGATCTTGCAAATATGTGCATGATCCAAAGACTGCTATTCCTCCGACAAAGTTGGAAGACTTAGTAGTAGAGCCTAATTTGATTTTTATTAAATAACCAGTTCGAATTGTAGCTTGAGATGAGAAAAGATTAAGGAATAAGATAGTCAAGTTGGTGAAATTTTAATGGAGGAACAATGAGAAGGACAATACTTGGGAAACAGAGGATAAAATTAGAGATACTTATCATGATCTACTTTGAGGGAATGTCTATGTTAGATTTATATAGGTAGTTGCTAGTTAGTTAGATTAGTACGGTTGTTAGAAGTTGTTATAAATGATTGCTATGTTTAGTATTTAGTCCTTAAGGAATTTCAAGGACGAAATTCTTTAAGCGGGTAGACTATAACTTCCCTAATTTTGATAACATCATATAAGAAATTTAATTAGATAAATTAAATAGAATAATGGTGATATAGGGACTGAGATTTAAATAAATTATAAAATGGACCATGCTTAATAATTAAATAAATCAGCTTTAATTTGGTTTAAAGGCTAGTTAGTTTACATATGGACACATAAGTAAATAACCATTTTATTACACACGACTATACACTTCTCATTTTTGTCCATCCACGTCTCATTTTTCTCACATTCGCAAACACAAATCAAAAACCCTAATAGCCGGCCATTAACAAGGAAGAAAAAGGAGAAATTTCAATCTAAAGCTAAGAATCAAAGCTAGGAAGGATTAATCAACAACAAATCTCAAATCCCTTATCAAATCTAAGGTGAATAATAATTCATTCCATCTCTTTTTTTGTTTAATAATCATATGATTTCAGATTTTAGTATTTAATTTGTTTCTAAGGTATACTGGATGATGATATGCTTAATTTTTGAATTGTTTGATTTAAAGAATTTATTTGTATATGAAATTTGAATGGCTTAGGGGCAAAATCATGGGTTATCTGTTTTAAAATACCATGGAAATTTTTTATTTTAAGTAAAACATGATTTTGGAGATGGGTTTTAATTTTTAGAATTTTCCAAGCTATGGAAATTTTATTATGAATTTTTGATAACAAAAATGATGTAATTAGGTTTAAAATAATTTTAAATATTTCAGGAAGAAATTGGGTCTAAATTTTTAATATGTTTGATTACATGACGAAACTGAATTTCTTTGATTTTTGGAGATTTTTCCCAATTGATTTACTAAGAAAAGTAAATTATTTTAAAAGGACTTTTTTGAAATAATTGGTTTTGGTATATGAAAGGGCTTAAACATTACAATTTTTATGATTTAAATCTGATATACGTGTGGCAGTTTTAAATGTAAAGTATTTGAAAAGTTTTATGGAAGCTAATCAATGGTTTACAAATAGGCGAGTTGATATAAAGAAATTACTAAAAGAGGAAATATTTCAGTCTTTAATTTAGAAAAAAAAGTGTTCCACCTTAATTAGTAGCCCCTTTCGACTCCAACGATTCCACCTCACCCTAGTTGAAACCTACTTAGTCAAAACCCACATAGTTGAAACCAATACATAAGGTATTACCATGATGGTACGCAGCAGATTGGAAGCAAGGCAGAATCCTTGGTGTCAAAAGGTAAGCTTCCGATGGGGTCGAATCCCTTCTTTGTTTTCAAAAGTTAAAGTCTTGCCTTGTTTTATCTAAAGTTTTTGACATATTCGAAACACATGCTTTCGAAAAGGTTTTATAAATGGCTTACAAAGAAGGTTGATGTATTATGTAAAGGAGTTAGCTTTCGAAGGGGTATTTTTCTTAAATCAGAGCTTTCTAAAGGACCGGTTTCGACCAAGTCGAGACCTAGCTGCAAATTTTCCTTTCGACTACATTGATGTCATCTATATTGTCGAATAAGTTACTTATGTTTTGCCTAAACTAAGCCTTTTCCTTGAATGCTTTCGAAGGGGTTGAGAGTTTTGAAGCTGATGAAGTCGAAAGGGGGTTTCGACTCTGTCCTTTGAAGTTTTAATTTTTAAAGGTCTTTGCATTCGACTAAATGGTTTCGACACCATCAACTTTCCCCAAATTAATTTTAGTTGGTTTCGAAGGAGATATTTTCGTATATAACCATTTTGACCCAAATGATGTTTTAAAGAAATAAACCCAATGCTTTTGAATGGGTACTTTATATGTTTCGAAGCTATGTTTTAAAGGATGTTTTCTTGATACATTGAAAGGTATCATTGGTTTCGAAAGGTATATGCTTAGAGTTTTGAAACGAGGTTTTCTATGCTTTCAAAGGAGGTCATCCAGTGGTTTTGAGAGTGATGTTTTTAAATTTTCAAACAAATTACCCATTCTCATTTTTAAGCGAAAAACCATGGCATAAATAAAGATTTCGGAAATATTATTCACATTGTTATTAGCCCATAAATGTATGTTGGAAAAGGGAGCAGATAGGCCGACCCAGTAGTGAATATAAGTTAAGGAAGGTTAAAACCTTAAAACTAAAGATATTGGCAAGGGCCAATAGGTTTACAGTAAGACCATGAAAAATGTATATAAATAATGATATTGACGGGGTCCAATAGGTTCATAGTCAACTCATGAAAACTATGATTTGATACTTGCAGGGGCCAGTAGGTTTGTTGTTAGCCCATGAAAACTATATCCGGATTAAGATCTGTCAGTTAGTCAATAGATTCCTAGTTATCCCATGCAAACAAGGATAAACGAAAAGATACTGGAGTTACCAATAGGTTCTTTTGACCCCATGAAATCTATGAAATTGGATAGACAGTCCACAAACATTTAACTAGTTAATAATTGATACAGATAGTCTGAATGAATGGGAATGGGTAATCTTGATTTGATTAATTTGTTTTGCATATCATCATAAGGATTTTTCAATACTACGTTTTAACCATTGTGGATGCAAGAGCACGGTGTATGGTTAGGACACTAGTGAGACAAAAACAAGTTCTGCTAGGCGGCATGGTCTCACTAGATATCCAAATGGTTTGAGATGATAAATTATTTTTCATATAGGCTTTATGTCCGACTCAAAGTTATTATTTTCCCCCTAAAACTCTCGGGTACTCAATTGGTTTTGAGTAGGGTGAGAGTTATTTTTCCAGGTGTTCTTTTAGATGAATAAAGCTTCCGAGGATGTGCAAGAGGGAAACTTGTTATTAGAATTCTTTTATTTCCGCCGTGTGTTTTGATTATAAAGGCAAATAATTTTAGTTCTTTGTTATGTACTCTGATCATCCAAGGAACATCTTCATATGTCGCTCTTAGCGTATTTTGTAATAATTATATGTTATCTGAACGTAGTCAGCAAAATGCAATCAATTTGGAATATTTTGTCATCGAATATATGAAATTTGTTTTCTTTTAATTTTATTCCATATTCTTATATTTCTGTATATCAATGGTCTAATATCGCCGTATTTGGTCGTCAAGAATTAATAACTATGGAGGACTGCAGCATCCGTAAAAGTTTTGGGCCTCCAAGTAGGGGGATGCTACACTTGTTTCGCTCGAATCCGATCCTGTATGAAAGTTACGGATTAAATAATACTCAACATAATTAAAAAAATAATTAACTTAATTAATTTAAATTTAACAATAATCTTCTCTTCCCATCCTTAATCACGCACACGAACAACTTCAGACGCACACGATTTTTCTTCTTTTTTCCGTTTCGCTGATCGAATGTTAGCCATCCATGAACTCGGCCGTACCCCCATGTCGAGCCACCACCAATGTTGCGTTACCCTCTTGTCACGCGCACATCCAAAGCACAAAACCCAAAAACTTCCGCGATGAGTGCAGCCATTCCTCGACCACCACATGATGAATTTTGACGATTCAACCATCGATCTTGTAAAGCTCGTCAAACTCTCCATCTTCCTAGTTGAAGTCGAAGTGTGAAAGTGTGTGGATTGAGAGAAAATAGGGAAGAAAGGCCAATGTTTTTCAGCCATTAAAAATTTAAAAGGGAGGCGGCTGAAGAACCTTAGGGTTTTGGATTGTGAACAAAATAAAGTTTCAAGCCCTTATATAGAAATTTCGCACCACTATTCATCCATGAAATTTACGAACGCCAAATGAAGCATGCTGCCTGTCGTTCTATATGTTATATTCTGAACACAATGTAGCATAGGTGGGAAGCCAATTTCATCATATTACGAAGATAGCTTTTCAAAATCGAATTATATTAATTAAAGTTCTAAAAATAAATTTTACGTGTTTCAAGCTCGCACGATAAAATGATAAGTCCGATCGCTATGAAACTTGAAGTCCTATGATAATTCACTATTATGGATCTGATGAAACTAGTTTCGTCGAATTTGAGACAGTGCCCAAAAAGACTATTTTTAGACGTTAAATAAAACGAGAAATTTCCAAAATCAATTTAATCACTCTTAAAATCCAAATTTCAAGTTTACTATCTTCCTTGTCATATAAATAGATTTGGAATCGACTTTTGGAATCATTTTCATTCATATTAAATTAAAATTCGATTATTTAAGTAATTCCAATATTAAATTCAACAATTCAATTATCAAATAAATCGCTATATTTGAAATCCAAGTTATTTAACCAATAAAATTTTGCTTTTAAAACGAATTCAAATAACAAAACAACTACTTCCATTATACTATTATCAACATCTTTGCAATTGTTGTATACAACAAAAGTTATTCATTTCTTACCAACTAAATGTTTTTTATTTCTAAAATTTATACTTATCAAATACACAATTTCATATAAATAGAATTATGCTTTCACTTTTAATAAACATTCATTCGTTTCTTTATTAGCTTAACATTAATTATTTCAATTTCTTATATTGATTACTTACAATTCAATATCTTTTAGTTTACTTTCTAATATTAAGTTATCATCTTTTTACCTTATTGAATTTTGTTATTTAATTTTTTTGTCCAAGTTCATATCCAATGAATTACACGAATAAATCCTTAAATTTTTATTTCTAACCATTTTTATTCAATAACTATATTAAGTTTAATAATTTAAAATTGTTAAAAAAAAATGGGTTGCTACATTTATCCATGCCAATGGTAGAACATTAGAATGTAGTCCGTAATATAAATTATTGAATAAATGAAATGTTATATTCCAACCATTCACATGATTTATCTCATATTTATTTATTTTATTTTATTTTTCTACATCTATCGAATTGAATTATATAGTTGGCAAGTAAATACCTTTCAACTTTATTTTTCATAAATTAGCTTAATTTAATACATAACAAGAACAAGCAAAAGCATTTGTTGACAAATGTTTTTAATTCTGCAAGCCTACATTTAATAATGTTTTGATTGGAATGTTTCCTCTAAATTCGTAATGGATCTAATATTTATTAATTCATTTTTTTTATATCTAATATAGATTTATTTTTTATTATTTATTACTTAACTGGTAGTTTAAGCCTATTTGATTGGTAGTTTTGGCCATTTTAAAAAGCATACATATGAACATCATAGGAGTTCTAATGGAAAAATATTGGTTGCTTGTTATTTACTATTATGAAGCAATTTAGTTTTTTTTCGTTCTTTTTAATTTTATGCAATATACCCATTATAAGTTTGTACCATCTAGGTTTGTGTTTATGATGTTTCCTGGAATGGATAAACTTCAAATTAAAATATATTCTATTAGATATAAAATTTAATCTCTTATAATTTTATCCACTTCTCTCAATCAATCTCAGTCCAAATACGGACCCCTCCTCAATGTAGTTGTTTTTGCACGTAGCACCTTAATACATTTTCCTTTTCAACTTTTCTCCATTCTAAAAAATAAATTATCCACTTAACATTTAATGTTTCCGCCTTAAATCTCTTTCACTCCCTCGTAAAAATTTTACCAATTGCGTTTGTAACATCATTATTTTCAATACTCGTCTTCTTCATCTTTCTTATATCTTGGTTGGAATAATTAATTGTCTCTCTCCATTCATCCTCTAATTCATGGTAAATAAACCTAAATTTTACATTGAATCACATCACCAAATCTTAAGATACCTAACCTGAATTTACTTTCAATTTATATTTAGTTTCTAAAATTCAATTCAATTTCAGAAGCACTACCACCATAATTTCAATATTCATCTATAACCAATGCAAGAGTAATCCTATAGTTGATTATGGAATAGGCAAGTCAAGTTTATTTGACGTTTGGAATTTTATTCCTTTTTATAATTTTTTTAAATTATTTCTTTCCTTTTTACTGACTAGATTTTGCCATGGAATTCGTGCTTTGCACGTGTCAGTATTTGGAAAAAATCAAGTATGTATCCACATCTATTTTTATATGCCTACAACAGAATTAGAATGTTAAAGTAGAGTCTATAGTATAAGTTATTTAATTAATTGAATGCTATATTCCAACTATTCACACGATTGATCTCATATTTCTTCATTTTAATTTTTTCCTACTTCTATCAAATTGAATTCTACAGTTGGAAAATAAATACCTTTCAACTTTATTCTTTAAAAATTATCTAAATTTATACTATGATTGAAAAAAAAATTATGCAAGATAACAAGAACAAGTAAGAGCATTTGTTGACCAATATTTTTTAATCAGCAAGCCTAAGTTTAACATTGTTTCGATTAGGATGTTTCCTTCGAATTTACAATGTGTCTAATATCCGATTATTCATTTCTAATAAATTTAATAATTTTTTTTACTTTTTACTGATTATTATATTTGATTGATAGTTTGGGCCATATTAGACGGCATAAATATGAAGAGAATGGTAGTAGGTTATTAATATTATGAAGTAATTTAGTTTTTTCATTTTTTTAAATTTCATGTTCTATATAACCGTTATATCTTTGTACCATCTTGGTTTGGGTAAATGAATCTCCTTCAAATGGGCAAACTTTAAAAAAAAATATGGGGTCTAATTCTATGCAAATTATACTAGACCTCGATTCGTTTGGTGAATAAAAAAGATGCAGTCTAATGTAATATAATTCACATATTTTAACTAACAATTATTACTTTTCCTCTAAATTGTGGTCTAAAAAATATTAGAGTTAGTGTATGTAGACCAATGTTGCAATAGTCGGGACTTTCGACCTTCGAAAATTGACACCAATACATCTTTGGTATTGAGCACCGAGCAATTGAGTGCCGGAAAAACCGATTGTTAGGGAAAAAGAAAGAAGGAGAGAAAGAAGAAGAAGAGAAAAGGAAAAATGAAACAACACAAAATCTTACCAATGCAGTGGAACAATATATACTATAATATCAATGATCTTTACAAAAGAGAAACTGTTATATACATACATCCATCAGAGTACAACAAAAAATCACAATCATCGACCTAAACAATTATAACAACCTATCCTTACAATTGCAGATGATTTCTGTCATGAAGCAGCGAAAAGTAAAAATAAATGTAAATAGGTCTCTAGGCCCCCAGCTCATCTCTGAAGCTCGAAAGCTCCAAATTAAATCTATAATGTGCTCATTATGACTCAAACATTATATTAAAATAACACTCGAGTTAGTGTAGAAAACCAGCATGAGAAAACACATCTAACTGGATTTTAAAGTTTTTGAAAACCTTCGAAAATCAAAAGTATCTCTTAAGACCACGTCGCACATAAACACAGACGGGATTTTACCTTACGCACACCAAAACATTTCATATGAAATTATCTGAAATTATATTAGTGTCTAATATACAAATGCTTATTAATCTTAACCGAAATTGTTACATTAACTAAATTCCAAGGCAATAGGTATATAACTAAAATTGTAAAAGCTCGTACTGGAGAATAGATTCCATACAATGACCGGGCTACTAGGGTACTGTTCATCACGATACATCTATAGATAAAATAACATCGAGGTCGAACATATCGACCCCTACCAACACAGAACCAGCCTACTCCTTACTGGATAGTGCCGAATATGATCACCCCTCCGTTCATCGGCCCCAAAGCATACACATGAAAGACAATATCGACTCTGGATAGCGATAACAGTACCCTACTTGAGAGCGAGCCACTTAGCCTTGTTGCGTCTCCCATGTTTTAGTCATTCTCAGATGATGAGGCTTGAGGCTACATTTTACCTTAGCATTTCCCATTTGGAATGCTAACACTGCTCTCTAGGTAACAATGCAGTGCCAACATCCATCCATACAAGCACGTTCTGGGACCGAGCAAAACACTTGAGAGCTTCATCTTCAATTCCATTATCTTCAAGATGTTGTCACTTCAAAATGCTTGAGTTGGATCGAAGTGGTTTTCGAATAACATAACCGATTTTAGTCTATTAAAAACAACTTTCGATAATTTTTTGTAAACTCAACCCCGGTTCTTTTAGGAAATAAACATCCAAAGATAAGAGCGGAGATCACCTCCTAACCATTAGTGAATGGATTTCCTTATTATTGTCCTAGGAGAATGAAATGAGATTTGTACGCACAGTACAGCATCATCGGAGATGACTGTGCTATATAACCCACGTGTTTCTCCTAGATATTTCCAAAGTTACAGTTTGGGTCCAAATTTGATAGTCGGTTATTTAATTATCAAATAACAAACATTCAATCAATGATTTAATTCCATGGGGAAACCAACAATGGTTAAGCACACAAGCAACCCTTTTTCTCCTTTTAATTAATATTTCATTAATTTAATTTCAGTTTGTAATACATGAATCGAAATTCTTTTTACTAAGATATATATACCCACATATCCTTATTTCCTAATATTGGGAAAAATATCCATATACTTATCTCAACGGTATATGAATATTCATCAAACATTGGGGAAGATTTCCTTTTTATTCAATTCTAAAATCATATATAAATGCCATTATACATCCACAAGACCATTTATAAAACTCCTTTTATAGATCTATAAACCCGTTTCTAAAATTCTTTTATTAATATCTAAAACCATTTATAAAACTCTTTTTACCTTATAAAATCTTCCTTTAAGTCCTTATCCCATTTTACAAAATTTCCCTTATAAACCCAAGTCCGTTATGAAGCTCCATTTATAAATCTCGAACATTCATAAATAAATTCTAATCATTTACTTTTAAACACCATTATATAATAATAATCAATATAAATAAATAGTAATTAACTTCAAATATCATAAAGATTATAATTAATAATTTCAAAACTTTCATAATAAAGCAATAATTATTTATCTTAAATATTATTATAAATACTAATTAATCTCCAAAAATTTATTGATAAATAATTATAATTGATTTCAAACCATAGTAATAAATTAAATAATTAACTTTCAAAAGTATTAAAATATTGATAAACCACTTTAAAACAATATTGATACAAATAAACAACTTTTAAAACATAATTATGTTTCCTTGATAAAAATCCATACTTTATTTGCAACATGATCCTTCCATATTTATAAAACTATATTTGTAAATCTCCTCCCTTTTATAAACTCCCCTTCATAAAATCTTTTTATTTATGAACTCCATTTATAACTCTATTTCCTTTATAAACCTCACTTATTCAGAAATCCCATTTAAAACATCAATCATCATCCGTATTTAACGTAGCACCAGTATGGATAAATTCCATTTATAAATTCCTCTCTATTTACAAAATATTGTCTAACTTACCAAATTTACCCTCATCTTGAATTTTCAAAGTAGAATCGACTCATCCGTATTTAACGTTGCCTCGGTATGGATAAATTCCTTTTACAATTCCTCTCTATTTATAAAATATCATTTAACATTCAAAATTCACCCTCATCTTGAATTTTCAAAATAGAATCGATTATTTCTAAAATACCATTCCACATCATATAATAAATCCACCATTTGATTTATTTCACCAATTTATTAGATGATGATAGTTTCCTTTAATTTATAAATATGGTTCATAAATCCATATTTTTATTAACAAAATACGATTTTACAAATCATCACTTCCTTTATAAAATATCACTTTTATAAATTATCACACTTATAAATCTCATACTTGCAAATAATCCTTAATATATGTACATATATATGTATGTATATATATATATTAATTTATATAAATTAGTTAATAAATATTTATATTTTCCTTTTACAAAAAAAAATATCCCGTTATTATAAAAGACGGACTTATTCTAAGATTTTTAAAATCTTTATTCTACAGTTTAAAAATCTCTTTTACAATATTTTGTAAAATTATTAACTTATAATGTCCGAAAATCATACTTTTATTTTAAAATAAATTTCTTCTTTTATTAATTTAAGAATTTATATAATATATATATATATATATATATATATATATGTATATATGTATGTATATTGTAACAACCCTGGTTTGAAGATTACCTGTTTATATTAAACTATAACGGTAGTTATAATTTAATACTGTGAAATAATATAAATTGGATTTTTATGTTGTTTATTTGAAATAAACAATGAACTTTGGGATTAAATTTGTGAAAATAAAGTTTAGTACTTTATTTTATTTTGTTTGGGTTGATAATAAATGGAATATGGATTTAAATAGAGGGATTGCAATAATTATATCAATTATTGCCCAATTACTTCTTTTAATAATTTTTTTAAAAAGAGTATTTGATTTAAAAAAATGAAAACTAGTTTAAAAAATATATTTTGGCTATATATAATGTTTTGAAATGGTTTGAAATATTTTCTAAGTGAGAAAGTAAATTTTGTGGAACTTTAAAAGATATAAACACTGTTTTATTCATTTATTTGAGTAAATAGCACATTTTTGTAAATTAAGGATTTTAATAGTAATAATGTTTTATAATATAAATTAATATATTTACTTAATGTAAAATTATTTATTTTGTATGTATACAAATTTTCATATATTCTTGTGTGTAAATATGAAGAAAAATGCAATATTATTTGTAAATTAGTGTATATATATATAGCTATTTAATATAAGTGTTGTTAATTAAAATTAGGTCATGCTAATTTCTTTTAATGTTTGGGTCCATTAATCCCATTACCTCTTAAACTGATTTGAGAAAAAGAGAGAAAAGATTACAGTACGTTCATTCTTTATGCTCTTCCTTCTTCTTCTTTTATGCAAATAGATTTACAGTAAGCCCACCTTCTCAATATTACAAAATCCACACTTTTCTTCAAATTCTTCAATGCAAACTAAAATCTTTTTCAAGCTAAAGTAAAAATCAAGGATAATCAATCTTCAAACTCTATAGTTACATCAATTCTCAATTTTAGAAAATGGTTTTCTGATTTACTGTCATATTCTTCCTGCATGTACCGTTTTATGTTTATACAGGTTATTGGAAGCTAAAATCTCCTCAAAGTTTGCCTCTTTCTACATAAGTTCAAGTTTTTACCTTCTATACAGCAAGGTGAGTTTGTTAACTCACAATTCTAGTTAAAACAGTGCTGCAATTGCAAAAATATAGATGAATTGTAGTTACAGTAAACAAATTTTAAGAAGTTTTATTTATAGTGTTAATCTTGTTTTAGTGGCTTCTTCTAATGATTATATCTTCTTAAATCATTGTTGAATTGTTGCCGAAATTGTTCCAGATTGTAGTTTAGATGTCGTAGAAGAGATTTTCAAAATTTCATAGCTTTTATCATCATTTACTATCTGAAAATCACGTTGGAAACTCAGAACGAAGCTGTAAATCTTAGCCTGGAAAGTACCTGGGCTAGGTCGACAGCATGTCGACCTAGCAGTCGACCATTGCCCCATGGAGGTCGTCCATATATTTGACCTGATGGGATGAATGGTCGACCCGGTGGTCGACAATTCTGTCAACCTTTGCGCTGCCTTTTGTTGCTCTTTTCCTTCCTTGTCTTGTGCATGTTCTAGCTTTTGTTGCTCTCTCTTTCAATCAAATTTGATGACGTTTTAATGATGTTTTGAGAGCTATGATGCCTATCAATAGGCTAGTTAGATTTTGAGAATTTGAAATTCAAATTTGAATTGATTTTTAATTGAATTCGAATTATCGTTTTTGAGGTATCTTCTTTGTTTTTTACTGTTTTCGGGCACGGTTTTCTCTGAATCTTTTTGAAATAAATAGGCATTTCAAATTATTATTACATAGTATTTTAAAACCATTTCAAATATAAAACCTATTTACTTCCTATAATAAACGAATTCCAAATATTGGTTTCAATAATTGTTTGGGAAAATACTTTTAAAAGCTAGTTTTCTCTAATAAATTATTTCAAATATGAAATACATATTTTCACACTATTTGAGTGAATGAGAACAAGAACTAAATGGTTTGGTAAAACACGTGGTATTGGACACGTACATTTATCTTATCGGTTAATTTCCAACTTGTCTGTTTGATCTTCTGACCTTCGGGTCGAGTTTACCAATGAGATGAGGTAAACTTTTTACTGCTTCGAGTGTGAAATTTACTAGCATTTAGTAAACCGTTTAGAGCAAAAGTATGGTATGGGACACACTTTAACACTGTTTGGGTTCCTATCCGAGAGTTTGTGACATATTTGACATTGCGCGCGTGCCGGTACTGGACCTTCGGGTTATTGCTATTGCGGCGTTTGCCATTGCGGCGTGTTTGTCTTGGGGACGTTTGTCATTGCGGTACTTTCCATTTCGGTGTATTTGCCATTGCGGTGTATTTTTCATTGTGATGTTTTGCCTTCGAGCGAGGTACCTATTTGAGATAACAGTACTTGGCAAGGCTTCGGCCACATGCAGTGCAAACACTTTTGAGATGATTTCTTTAACTATTTTCCCTAGTGTATCGCCCTTTCTAGAATTGGTCCTTTGAACCATTTGATATATATTTGTGGTGATTACCTTTCAGGAATTTGAACTCTTGGGAGTTCTATTTTTGGGAATTTGAGTTGCCTCCATAGGCGTTATTTTAGATTTGCCTTTTAATGTATTATATGAGATTTTCCTATTGGCGTTATTATATGAGATTTACCTATTGTCATTTATTTAGGATTATAGGATCCTATATGGGAGATTTATATTTGATTGCCTTATGGAGTATTTTAAGATGGTGCTTTCATTGAGATTTCTTTGAGTTTGCCGATATGGCGGGTTTAGGATTTCTCCTTTTTAGGAGTTATATTTCCGTAAACCATTATTGATGATTAGTGATATGCTAATGATATGAGGCTTGCCATATTTAGCATTTTATGGATTGTCTTATCTCTTTTGAGATTATATGTTGTGTAAGTGATATCATTCCATCACCCAAAGTAACCATACCATAATTATGCACATGCTTATACCCTATATTGTTCCTTCTTGTTTAAGAAGAACATTACCGTTATCCTTACATATCTATTATTGATTATCATCATAAACTGATATGTTTAGCTAGACCGGCCCATGTCTTTATACTCGGGTCAGATAGAGGTGTTTCAGGTTAGATACATTTGGACTTAGCCTACTCTGCTTCCGCATGGACTCATTTTTGCTATCACATTTTTGATATAGCTTTAGTATTGTCCTTTTGTTTCTACTTCGATATGTATATTGTTTTGAATCGTATGTATATTGTGGTCGTCATACCACTTATGATGTATTATTTGTATTGTATTGGGATGTATCAGTATATATATGTGTGTGTGCGTGTGTGTGTGTCTATATATATCTATATATTTGCTGTTCAGTGATGTGTTATGCATTTGAGTTGTTGTATTTTGTTCTAATAGATCCTATAGCCACCCATAGTTTTGTATTAAGCATTTATTGGATATGTCGATCTACTTGAGATATCAAAGAGGATAAAAATATAGAGCACTAATCGACGTATTCAATCGATATTTAAGACAAGACTATAGATGGTCGTTCCTAACCAATCCTATTCTCCGCATTAGCAGACAATATTACCAAGTAATATTCTTTGTTAGTGTGGGTCCCAGGATGGGGCATCATAGCTTGGCATCAGAGCTGAGTTCAAAGCAAAATAGGATAAACACAGAACATAAGCATATGTTACGATATATCCAAGTATAGTACAATGTTACAAATCCCTTAATCATCGTGATCGTGTCCTTTGAGATTGAAATTTGGGATATATCTAGGAATATTTTATTCCATATTATTCCAAAAATAGAATTGATGACATATTATCTTAGGAGTAATCCTAATCATTGTTGTTTTATTCGAGTCCTCTTCAATATGGGTGCTTGACACTCATCCGTATGGGAGGAATTTGTTAATGCTTTTTGATGTTCTTATCTTGTGATTTCTATGAGGATTGCGAATCCTATTGAGGGGATCCGCAATATTTGGTATGATATTTGAGGATTTTGGAATCGTTCCTTGTAGTTTATTTTTTCATGCGAATTAGCATGCCATTTTCTATCTGAAGTTTGGAATGTTTGAGATGAAGTAGCTTTCCTATTATAAGCCACATTATGTGACTCGAAGAATCGTGTATTAGGCATCCTTATTCGACTGATTTGTTACTTCTAGTTCTTTGGAATGTTAATGATGATTCTAAAGCCTCTATATTCTCTCTTGAGTTTCGAGATGTTGATGATATATCTCGAATTCCAGTCATTGTGACTTTGTTGATTTCTGTGAGTCCTTTATGACACCTAATCGGGCAATCGAGTATTGTATTGACCTCTTTTCCTATTCTTAGCATTTAGGCCATCCTTCCACGAGGATTTCCACTAGGGAAATAAGGTGATTCATTGAATTTATTTGATATTTCTATTTTTACCCCTTTTGAGATATCCTTTTTGGATACTCACTTATTGATATACTTTGTGGCATTACTTCGCTCGAAATAATAATTTGTTGTTAATGTTACTTCTCCTCATTTGAAAAGATATTTACCCTTGCTTTTATATCTTATTTCTTTCTTTTCAACCTATCATGTAGTGCTAGGGTCATTCCTCAGCTTGACCCTACACCGATTTCTCATAAGCTACGAGTAATGGAGGATAGCGTTACTCCTACCACATTCCATACTCGTTATGAGTCTTATGAGTGGTTCGTTATACCGTTCGAAATAATGAACATTCCAGTCTATTCCATCAATCTTAAGGATCGAGTATTCTAAGAATATCTCGATGAGCTCTATTTGTGTTCCTTGATTTTGAGAAGAAGTAATAAATTATATTTTAAAAAATTCAAAAATTGAAGATATGTTTCTAAGAGAAATTGTATTTTGCTTTTGGGAAAAACAGATAATATTTTGAGTATTATATATTTGTGAGATAATTCTTTTTAAAGAAAATGAATTTTTGTGTTGGTTTGTCTGTCTAGTGCTTTAAGAATTCTGGTCAATGCATTTGGGATACTTATCGATAGGAACTTCCTAAATGTTGTGATGGGATAGTCAGCCACTGTAAATTAAGTTTTAATAGGTAAACTTTGGAAATAATTAACACTGGTGGAGTATTAATTTTATTTTAAATGTTTAATTAAACCATTAAACCATAGTGAGTGTTCGAGGTGTGGCGAGGCAATTTTGATCATTTGATCAACTCGGCAGCCAATCGATGGGGTCATTCACTATAACACCAATGGTGAGGAAATACCATTATATTACTTGAAATTTGAGAAATTTTATATGGTAATTTGGGTAAGTAAAAGTGAATAATTCCAACTATGGGAATATCTTAATCATAAGAAAATATCATTTGATACTTTACTAATAAAATGATGTATTTAAGGTAAAAGAATACTTTGGTTTTAAAAAATTAAAATATTGATTGAATATTCTAGTACAAGTTATTGATGATGACCATACAAATTTACTTTGACACTTAGTTATTTGAGTGATAGTAGAGGATAGATATAAAACTCTATCTTAAGAGAAAATAAAGAAGTGTTAGTTTAAAACATTTGGTATAAATTGTGAGCTAGTTTTTGTTTAAACCAAATGGTGTTAAAACTTGTAGGTTTGAAATTGCAAAATTCTTTTGAAAATAAGTTTGAATTAATTATCAACTTTAATTAGTTTTATGCTGATAATTAGATGGAAATTTAATTTTTGTGACAAGTGGAAATGTGAATTTGGATTGTATGATAAATGATCAATTCATGTAGCATAATCATCATGAATTGTGAGAATAATTTTAAACTTTATATTTATATCCCAAATATTTATTTGGTGGATAAAAAATAATCATCTCTTGATAATGAAAGAGATTAGTTATCTCCTCCAAAATGAGTTTTTCAAGTTAATTGTTTCTAAAGCTAGATTTCGAAAAGTAATAAAAATATTTCCACTTAATAGATTGTTTTATGATGATTACATAAAGTTGATCATAATTTTGTGTGTCTTAGCTTTTCGGCGAGAAAGAAAATCATTTAATAAATGATTTAGCAAAAAGCTTGTTGAAAATGTAGGTTGAAATTAAAATGGTTTGGGAGAATTTTAAACCAATTGAAAAGCTGAAATTTTATTTGGAAAAGTGCTGTAATAAAACGGCGATAACTTGAAATTTATAACTCCAAACAAGTTTACTCTTTTTGAAAATTAAAGAGCTTTTAGTAAGCAATAAAGTTAGTTTTTACCACTTTAAAAGATTTTTCTTTTTACTGAGTCTAAAATGGGTTTGAATGTGGATATGCAGTTTTGCCCTATTACAAAATTCTCTAAGATTTAAGCTGTAAGTAAATTTAACATTTCAAACCGTAAATCTGATTTTGATGATCTTTATATTGCTGGAAACTCAGGCTGAGTAGAAAAACTTTCATTTTATAAAAATTTTTAGATTTGGTTGTTTGTTGGGTCAAAGCATGTCTTCTTTACAGCAGGTCTGAAATGAAATTGACATATTTCCCTTAATAATCAAATGTAGCAATTCTTATTTATGAACATAAACTAATATCATCTATTTGAGTTAAGTACAGGCGAAAAGAGGAAAGTTGGAATATATTTTGAGCAAAAAGAATATATATAAATGTGCAAACTCGCTTTAAAATGCTAAAATGGAAGGTATGTTTTTGGATTAATTTTAAAGAGTTAAATGATGATATATATTGTGTTTCCGACCTAATTGTCGATGTATGTTATATAAATCGTTTTTGTAATTTATATATGACCCTCCGTACAAAAGAGTCTCCATCGATTTTTTTGGAAATTTCTAATACTTAGAAAATATGAGAAACATATGTGAAAATATACGTTACTAATTAAAATTTGTGGAAGAATTAGAGAATAAAAAACTTAAGCTTTATTTACTCTAATGAAGAGTAATGGATTTAAAATTTAAGTAAGAAGCTTTGGAAATTTTCAAGTATCAAAAATTAAGAATTTTATGTCTTGAAGATAATGGGTTGAAAAACATTAAGAATTTTAGATTACTAAGGGAGAGTTTGAAAATCCATTCTTTGAGTTTGTCTTGTGCAATTATATAACAACTTGCAATTTTCAATCATTTTTAGTTTATGACCTTTGAATAATCCTCTCTTATCGAAGATTCTTACCTCATTTGTTGTTATCTTAGTATCTATATGGCTCCTTCCGTAGTGACACATGGAAAGTCATCGCTTTGTTGCTTGGAGTTTGGATAAAGCGATGCCAAATTCCAACTCTATTTGAGAAGTTTTTGAGAAATCAATCTCTCTCGATTGATTTTGGGTAGCATTCTTTCTTTTGTGTTCTTATTCGTAGGAGAGATTGCTTTAAAATCATGAGGTGTTGCTCGAAAAGGTTATATAGTCCACTAATCCCAAAATATATGTTCAGGAAAATCATAGAATTTGTCGAGTAATATTCTTTTTTCCTTAGCCTTCATTTATCTTGAGTGGAGAGTGAGGAGTTTTGATCTCGTGCTTGTCTATATTTCCTTTGAATGATGAAATAATTGTGTTGAATACAAATTTTTCTCTACAAATTACGAGGATGCAATTTTTATAGGGGGAGCCTGTAACAACCCTGGTTTGGATATTACCTGTTTATATTAAATATAACGGTAGTTATAATTTAATATTGTGAACTAATATAAATTGGAGTTTTATATTGTTTATTTGAAATAAACAATGAATTTTGGGATTAAATTTGTGAAAATAAAGTTTAGAACTTTATTTTATTTTGTTTGTGCTGATAATAAATGGAATATGATTTCACATAGAGAGATTACAATAATTATATCAATTATTGCCCAATTATTTCTTTTAATAATTTTTTTAAAAGGGGCTCTTGATTTTAAAAGATGGAAACTCATTTGAAAATATGTTTTGGTGATCAATAATATATTGAAATGGTTTGAAATATTTTTCTAAGTGAGAAAATAAATTTTGTGGAATTTTAGAAGATAAAAACAATGTTTTATTCATTTATTTGAATAAATAGCACATTTTTTGTAAATTAAGGATTTTATTAATAATAATGTTTTAAAAATATAAATTAATCTTTTTATTTAATGTAAAATGATTTATTTTGTATGTATATAAGTTTTCATATTTTTCTTCGGTGTAGTTATGAAGAAAAATGCAATATTGTTTGTAAATTTGTATATATATGTAGCCTTTTAATATAAATGTTGTTAATTGAAATTTGGCCATGCTAATTTCTTTTTATGTTTGGGTCCATTAAGCCAATTAGCTCTTAAACTAGTTTGAGAAAAAGAGGGAAAAGATTACAGTACATTCATTCTTTATACTCTTCCTTCTTCTTCTTTTCTGAAAATAGATTTATAGTAAACCCACCTTCTCAATATTGCAAAATCCACACTTTTCTTCAAATTCTTCAATGCAAACTAAAATCTTTTTCAATCTAGAGTAAAAAACAAAGGTTAATCAATCTCTAAACTCTATAGTTTCATCAACTCTTAATTTTAGAAAATTATTTTCTAATTTACTGTCATTTTCTTGCTACATGTACTGTTTTAAGTTTGTACAGGTTACTTGAAGCTAGAATCACCTCAAAGTTTGCCTCTTTCTACATAATTTCAATTTTTTACCTACTCTACAACAAGGTGAGTATGTTAAATCACAATTCTAGTTAAAACAATGTTGCAGTTGCAAAAATCTAGATGAATCGTAGTTACAGTAAACAAATTTTGAGAAGTTTTATTTATAGTGTATGTCTTGTTTTAATGGCTTCTTCTAATGATTATATCTTCTTAAATCCTTGCTGAGTTAGTGTCTGAATTGCTCCAGATTGTAGTTTATATGTAGTAGTAGAGATTTGCAAATTTTCATAGCTTGTTTCAACATTTGCTATCTGAAAATCACGCTGGAATGTCAGAATGTAGCTGCAAATATTAGCCTGGAAAGTACGTAAGCTAAATCGAAAGGCATGTCGACCTAGCGGTCAACCGTTGCCTAAGGAGGTCGACTATACGGTCAACTTGGTGGGATGAATGGTCGACCTAGTGGTCGACAATGCTGTCGACATGTTTGCTATTTTTATTGCTCTTTTCCTCCCTTGTTTTGTGCATGCTCTAGCATTTTATTGCTCTCTCTTTCACTCGATTTTGATGACTTTTTTATGATGTTTTGAGAGCTATAATTCCTATCAATAGGCTAGCTAGATTTTGAGAATTTGAAATTCAAATTCGAATTGATTTTGAGTTGAATTCGAATTGAATTCGAATTATCGGTTTTGAGGTATCTTCTTTGTTTTTCATTGTTTTCGAGTACGTTTTTCTCTGAATCTTTTTAAAATAAATTTTCAAATAAATGGCATTTCAAATATAGTATTTTAAAATCATTTTCAAATATAAAATCTATTTACTTCCTATTATAAAGGAATTCCAGATATTGGTTTCAATGATTGTTTGGGAAAATAGTTTTAAAAGCTAGTTTTCTCTAATAAATTATTTTAAATATAAAAATACACGTTTTCGCACTATTCGAGTGAATTAGAAGGATAATTAAACGATTTGGTAAAACACGTGGTATGAGACACATGCGTTCATCTTATCAGTTAATTCCTAACTTGTTCATTTGATCGTTTTGACCATCGGGTCGAGTTTACCAATGAGATGAGGTAAACTTTTACTGCTTTGAGTGTGAAATTTACTAGCGGCTAATAAACCATTTAGTGCAAACGTGTGGTATAGGACATATGTTAACACTGTTCTGGTTCCTATTCGAGAGTTTGTGATATATTTGCCATTACGGCGTGCCAGTACTGGACCTTCGGGTTATTGCCATTGCGATGTTTGCAATTACGACGTATTTGTCTCCGAGACATCTGCCATTGTGGCGTATTTGTCTTCGAGACATTTTCCATTGCAGCGTTTGCCATTGTATCGTATTTTCCATTGCGGCGTATTTTTCATTGTGAATTTTTGCCTTCAGGCGAGGTTCCTATTTGAGATAACAGTACTTGGCAAGGCTTCAGCCACATGCACGTGCAAGCACTTTTGAGATGATTTCTTTGACTATTTTCCTTAGTGTATCGCCCCTCTTCAGAATTAGTCCTTTGAATCATTCGATATGTATTTTTGGTGATTACCTTAGGGAATTTGAACTCTTAAGAGTTCTATTTTTGGGAATTTGTGTTGCCTACAGTGGCATTATTTAAGATTTTCCTTTTGGCATATTATTTGAGATTTTCCTATTGGCGTTATTATATGAGATTTGTCCTTTGGCGTTTATTTGGGATTATTGTCTCTAATGTGGGAGATTTATATTTGATTGCCTTATGCCGTATTTTTAGATGGTGATTTCTTTGATATTTCTTTGAGTTTGCTGATATGGCGGGTTTAAGATTTCTCCATTTTAGGAGTAATATTTCCCTAAACCACTATTGATGATTTGTGATATGCCGATGATATGAGGCTTGTTGTGTTTAGAATTTTATGGGTTGTCTTATCTCTTTTGAGATTATATGTTGTGTAATTGATATCATTCCATCATTTAAAGTAACCATACCATACTTATACTCTTTCTTATACTCTAGATTTTTCCTTCTTATTTAAAAAGAACATTACCCTTATCCTTATGCATCTATTATTTCATATCCTTATAAACTGATATGTTTATCTCGAATGACCAGTGTATTTTATACTCGGGTTAGACCGAGGTGTTTCAGCTTAGATATATTTGGACTTAGCCTATTCTGCTTCCACATGGACTCATTTTTGCTATCACCTTTTTGATAGCTTTATATTGTCTTTTTGTTTCAACTTTGATATGTATATTGTTTTGACATGTGTGTATATTGTAGTCGTCATACTACTTATGATGTATTACTTGTATTGTGTTGAGATGAATCAGTATGTATGTATATGTATATATATCTGTTTACTGTTCTGTGATGTGTTATGCATTTGAATTGTTTTATTTTGTTCTGATAGATCCTATAGCCACCCGTAGTTTTGTATTAATCATTTATTAGATATGTCGATCCACTTGAGATATCAAAGAGAAAAAAATATAAAGAAATAATTGACGTATTCAATAGATATTTAAGACAAGACTATAGGTGGTCGCTCCAAACTAGTCCTATTCTCCACATTAGCAGACAGTATTACCAAGTAATACTCTTTGTGTGACGCCCCACCTCTATACCCACGCTAGCCAAGAACACTACGGTGTAGTGCTGTCAACTAGCACGGAGAATAAGGCTGTTGAGGAGCGACCATCAATAGTTAGACCTTATACTAGTATTGGTTATCTCAATGGGAGTGGTATATAAATATATTTTCTTTCATTTTCCCATCTCTGATTTATTTTCTCCCATCGACATACCCCAATTCCAGTATAAAACGAACTACGATGGTTCGTAATAGTTTAGAACAGTAAATATAAAATATCGACACAGATAATATAGATGTGGAACACAGATGAAACAGAAAGTCTCATATATATATATATATATATACATAATAACTGATGTCAGTTACAATACATTTACACGGTACATATGATACAACTACAACAGTCGACTAAGGAAGTTACATATACAAGTACATTAATGTATTTAATATACATGAACACATATCTTCCTATACAATTTTACAGACTACTACAAATGACGACGACTACTTCAAAAGATATGAAAGAACTTCATAGCTCTAGCAGCAACCCAAAGCAGAATATCTACAACCTGAAATACTCGGTCTGACCCGAGTATTAAATTCAAAAGAAAATAATACTCGGGTCAGTCTAATTCAAACTCAGTTATTAGTGCACAGAAGCAATAATAATTAAATAATGAATAGACGACAGTAATTAAACCAAATCAGAATGCAATTCAGAATATTGAATTGAAATAAACAAAACAGTTCAAAACATTTAAATATCAATTAAAATATTAAGTCGAGTAGGGCTGCAGTACACGCACGCGTGCACTGCCTCGCCGCTACAGCATATGAACTACGCAAAAGATTAATAAATCAAAACAAAATAGAATATCACAAAACCATACCGTGTGGCTGCAGTTTACGCTTGCGTGCACTGCCTTGCCACTATAGTGATGATGTACCCAATGAATACCGTGTGGCTGCAGTTCACGCTTGCGTGCACTGCCGTGCCACTACAGTGATGATGTACCCAATGAATGTAAGATATGTACACAAGTGAATATAAGATATGTACACAAGTGAATGTACATAACCAACTACACGTGGCAAAAAGAATCAGAAGAGCAACGAGAAACCGCACAACCCAAATGAGCAAGTGCACATGTGCAACTCGAGCTACAGGTACGAACCAGCTCAATATTAAGGACAGCAACAAGGCACCAAGGCAAGCCAATGTTACATGTACAAGACAATGAAAGAGGCAAACAATGATGTACAAATGAATGCATCAGTGGCTAAAATGAATGCAATCTCACGTGCCACCAAATAGTAATGTAGCATGAAGGGAACATATAGAACAGTGTTCTACATGAGGACACAATCAAATGAAGGTGAGAGCAACAAGATTCAAAACAGTAAATGCATACACCAGTGAAACAGTGCAAGTATCATAAACAAAGTCGAAGTCAACTAGGCCTAACAACATGTAACAGCAGTTACAAATGACTCAGGCCATTGCACAGGAGCATCAACAACTACATATGCAATTATAATGCAACAGGGGACATGGTCAAGACAGCAAGAACAAGTCAGAAAGCAGGTCAGAGAAACAAATGAAGACAACAACTTCAAACTGCTTATAAACAAAAACATGGTCAGATACACTTCAATAATGCAGTCAACAACATGAAGTGGACAGAATCAATCCAGGCAGCAAGTGCAGGGAGATGAATACAACATGAAGGCCAGAACAACAGCCTCGACACAAGTACACAAGCGAATGTCAAAATGATAGTGAAGTGGTCCTAATCCATACAACATGAAGTTCACATAACAAACAGGTGAATCAAACTAGCAACAAGACTCAAGTCAGTAAATACTTCAGTAGAAAGATGAGTGCGGACATACACATATATACATTCATGAATGTATGTATACATATGATCAGAACTTCAACCAGACAGTACAAGCTCGAAGCAATTATGATTGCAGTGCAGACTCGAGGTTGCAAAACAAATGCACACGAACAGTGACCATAAGAATATATGTAAATGCAACAAGAAATGCTCAGGAAGGAATATCAAGAGATACGACTGCAAATAATCAAGTGAAACTTCAAACAATAAACCGGTCGAAGCGTGTACAAGTTGCAATATGCATCAAAGCTCAACAACTACAAGCAGATGCAACTCGACTAACAGTAAACAGGATGGACAGCCACCAAAACAAGGCAACAACGTGCACAGGTCAGTGAAAAAAAAAACTCAAAGACTACATGAACCAGTCACAAGAAAAATGAAGAACTTGGGCAGAGACTTCAAAGAAAAGCAAAGCGACTCAGAGAATATATACAGAGTCATGGAATGGCAATTTCTGTATTCAAGTTCAAGCACACATGAAACAGTGCAAGTTTCATACTCGAAAACAAATGACAGTGATTCAACTACTCACAACAATGCTTAATGCACAGTACAAACAAATGCATAAATTTTTGCAAGTGGCACAGCAAACATGAAGCATGCAAGACCATATGCAACTGCACCAGACAAGTTGGCAAGGTGCAGGCACGAGCATGATCAATACAAATGATTGCACAGTGCAAACTGATGCACAAGGTAAATGACACAGCAGAATGGATAGTGGTCATACCAAGTGCGGTCTCTACGTGAAGCAAATGCAACCACGAAAGTGCAGTGCAACTCAATAATGCGACGTTTTTAATAAACCTATGTGCTATGTAGTGAAACCACAGCAGACAGAGGGATAAATATGGCGACACAGTCAGGCAACTCGAGATTATATGTATGCAATATAGACCACACACTGACCAGAAAATAAAATGCACATTCAAGCATCAAGCTGCTACAGGGATGAGAAAAAGAAAAATTGTTGAATATTCAGTAATATCAAAAAAAAATCAAGTCGAAGCCAAATATGCTGCCAAATATCCATGCCAAAGAAATGGGACACAAATCAAAGTTAAAGCCGATGCCCACTATAAAAATGCATCTCAAATGAACAAAACACAAATGCTCGACAAATTCAAGTAAACACAACAAGGAGGCTTAACAATCAAAGCGACCGAATTCAACTAAAAATCGAATTCGTGATGGTCACGAGATATTAAACAGACCAAAATCAATGTCGAGTTATCCAAGTATCACGAAATTACACGAATTGACAAAATCAGAGAAAGCATCAACAACGAAACAAAAACGTACACCAAGCATCTTACAAAGTCAAATTAGATGTGAGTAATATAGATTACTCACCTTTGTCGAGGAGCACGAATTGGACTTGAAGCCGTGGCCTCCCGAAGACGAGCTAAAACGAATCGAACCCTAATTCGTGAAGACGAATGAACGAAACGAATCGAGCCACCATTTTCTTTTTCCTTTTATTTTATTTTTGGGCTTAGGGTTTCCAATTGAAGGAAATGGAGGGGGATCGGCATTGAATACAATCACGGCCCAAAAGAAACGGACCAAAACAAATTTTTAAAGCCCGTTAAAAATTCTTAAACAAAGTATCAAAGAATTTTTAATTCAAATTTTAAAACTTCAATTGGCAACTAGCGAAAATATAAATCGTTTAACGTCGATTATAAATCGACGCGAAACACCGGGTTGTTACAGACTTCCCTCCTTAAAGAAATTGCGTCCTCGCAATCATAAGGAATAAATGGACAAAAGGTAACAACCATAAGAGCATATCATCACAAGATGAAGAAACTTGAAATAGGAAGTTCACCAAAGAAATCTTTTAATTTCATAAAAGAATTTCACAAATTCTCAACAAAATTTAATTATCAAATAGATAGTCAGAATATAGAAATCACGAAATTACAATATCTAATTATCGATACGATAATTAGGAGACAGCAAAATCTAATTATCAACAAAGATAATTAGAAAACAAAAATCGCAAATATCGAACTATCAAAAACGGTAATCAGAAATTACCACAACGGTAATCAAATTTCAAATCAGCAAATATTCAATTATCAAAACGATAATCAAATCTTAAATCACAAATATTTAATCATCACAAACGATAATTAAATCTCAAATCGCAAATGTTTAATTATCACAAATGATAATCAAACTACAAATATCTAATTATCACAAACGATAATTAGAAACAATAAATATCTGATTATCAAAAACGATAAATCAGAAATCATAAACATCCAATTATCAAAACGATAATCAGAAATTACCACAACGGTAATCAAATTTCAAATCACAAATATTTAATTATCACAAACGATAATTAAATCTCAAATATCTGATTATCAAAAATCACAAATTTTCAATTAACGAGTCCGAAATTAACCGAAATAGCAAACGCACATGACCCATAACCACGAGTTTTACTAAATCGTTTAATTCACTTCATCGTTTCCTTGAAAGTGCAAAATTGTGTATTTTAAATAAATAACATTTTACGTTCTCAAACGGACAAGTCCGGAATTAAGCGAATCAGTAAAAGAAAGGGGTCATAGTCCTCGATTTTTCTGAAACGTTTAATTCGCTTCCTCATTCTTTTGAAAGCGCAAATCGTAAAAATTTTGAAAACAATTTTGATTTATATTTTGAAACAATTTTTTTTTTTAAAACACGTGATTAAAACAGCGATATCAGTAGCAACTTCGATAAGTGGATTTTCATTCATCAAAAGTGTCACGAGAATCTTCTCAAAGATAGAAAGGGATATCATACCCTAAACTTGCATTCATAACAAGTCAATAACACGCGAATTCACCAATGCACAAAAGTTGATAAAACTTATCAATAGAAATCACGAAAATTGGTGAAGCACAAATTCTAGAAATCATCACAAGAAATCCAGAAATCACAAGATGAAAGTATGAAAACTCGAACGGAGTATGAAAACTCGAACAGAGTATGAAAACTCAAACGGAGTATGAAAACTCGAACAGAGTATGAAAACTCAAACGGAGTATGAAAACTCAACGGAGTATGAAAACTCGAACAGAGTATGAAAACTCAAATGGAGTATGACATAGAATAAAAGATATGGCATAACATAAAATATCCATAATGACATACTACTATAGGTATGTAAATAATGATCAACAGGAGATCAACCGATAAGAGGTATGGCATAAATATGAAATACCCATACTGACATACAACTATAAGTATGCAAATAATGATCAACAGGAGATCAACCGATAAGAGATAATCAATATCACAAGAATCTTCTCAAAGATCCAAAGAGGTATCATACCCTAGATTTGTACTCATGACAAATTAATAACATATGAATTCACCAATGCACAAAAATAGGTGAAGCAAAAAATTTCCAGAAATCATCATAAGGAATCTAGAAATCACAGAAAAAGGGAAAGAGGCCTATCACATGACGGTCCGAAGACCATGGGGAGCTACCCCACATGTGTGAATGGAATCACACAGATTGAGGTCAAGACTAACCAAAAAGCAGAAAGGTATGTGTGAATGGAATCACACAGTGGTGTCTAGTCTGACCATCAGAACGATCATCATGATCAACGAGGAGTGTCAATTACACTAAGCATGTGTGAATGGAATCACACAGATTGAGGTCAAGACTAACCAAAAAGCAAAAAGGTATGCGTGAGTGGAATCACACAAGTGGTGTCTAGTCTAACCTTGCAATGAAAGAGACATCGCGCAATTGCTAGTCTAATTCATAAAGCGATCATCAAGATCAACGAGAAGTGTCAATTACACTAAGCTAGTGAATATAAAAGTTTAGCTTCATGTCCCATAACCACTAGCTTAACTTAAATATTTACGAACAAATTGTAGATCTTCACTAGAAAAATGTCACATATGGTTCAATCGAACAAGTCCAAAAATTAACCGACGAAGTAAACGCAAGCGTTTCATACCACTTGTTTTGCTAAGCCGTTTAATTAGATTTCTCATACGAGTGAAATAAAGGTTTGTATATACTAATAGATTGGAAAACGGTTTAGGAAAAGATTTTGATATTGAAAATAGAGTTAAAAACATTTTGATAAAAGAGTTTTGATATTTACTACTAGTATTAAAACGTTTATATATTTTTTTAAAGTGACAAATCACAAAAATGATTATAAAAACAATCAATCACAAGAATTCACATACGAAGACGTGAATAGAATCCAAAGAAATCGATACTGAATTCATCGAAAGGTATGTTCACAAAAATTCCCGAAGAAATGGTCATCAAAGTTGCTAATAAATGATAGCAACAAATCGGGAAATAATCAAAAATTGATTAAATTTGGAAACCAAATCAATTCACTAAAATTCACATTCGAAGACGTGAATAAAATCCAAAGAATTCGATTCTAAATCCATCAAAGTAGGAATATCCAAAAATTCCAGAAATAGAAGTTTTCAAAGTCGACAAAGACGACAACAACTAATCGGAAAAGAAGAATCGATTGACAAATGGAATAACGAAACAAAACGAGCATAAATGCATAAATGACTTCAACAAAAATAAAAATCAAGTCAATGCCGAAGTCAACAATTAATTGCCATAATAGAGCACAAAACGATTCAACATCATCTTCAAAGGACTCAACGGCAAACCAAGTCAGAGTCTTGGAAATCAAGAATTTAGAAATTTCTCAAAAACAAAGTGACCGAAGTCGAATGGAATTCAAGAGGAGGAAAACATAAAATATCAAGTTCAGAATTGCTGAGATTCGAACAAAATCAATCATCGGCTAAATCAAATCAAAGCCGAAAACACAAGAATCAAAATCAAATGCATATGAATAGGCGTTAGGAATTCATACCTAACAATCAAAGACAATCATATGCAATTATGAGAGATAAAACGTCAACAAATAGTTGTAACATATGTACTATCTAAGTTATGTTTTATATTTGTTCTAAACCCCAGGCTCTGATACCAAGCTGTGACGCCCCACCTCTATACCCACGCTAGCCAAGAACACTACGGTGTAGTGCTGTCAACTAGCACGGAGAATAAGGCTGTTGAGGAGCGACCATCAATAGTTAGGCCTTATACTAGTATTGGTTATCTCAATGGGAGTGGTATATAAATATATTTTCTTTCATTTTCCCATCTCTGATTTATTTTCTCCCATCGACATACCCCAATTCCAGTATAAAACGAACTACGATGGTTCGTAATAGTTTAGAACAGTAAATATAAAATATCAACACAGATAATATAGATGCGGAACACAGATGAAACAGAAAGTCTCATATATATATATACATAATAACTGATGTCAGTTACAATACATTTACACGGTACATATGATACAACTACAACAGTCGACTAAGGAAGTTACATATACAAGTACATTAACGTATTTAATATACATGAACACATATCTTCCTATACAATTTTACAGACTACTACAAATGACGACGACTACTTCAAAAGATATGAAAGAACTTCATAGCTCTAGCAGCAACCCAAAGCAGAATATCTACAACCTGAAATACTCGGTCTGACCCGAGTATTAAATTCAAAAGAAAATAATACTCGGGTCAGTCTAATTCAAACTCAGTTATTAGTGCACAGAAGCAATAATAATTAAATAATGAATAGACGACAGTAATTAAACCAAATCAGAATGCAATTCAGAATATTGAATTGAAATAAACAAAACAGTTCAAAACATTTAAATATCAATTAAAATATTAAGTCGAGTAGGGCTGCAGTACACGCACGCGTGCACTGCCTCGCCGCTACAGCATATGAACTACGCAAAAGATTAATAAATCAAAACAAAATAGAATATCACAAAACCATACCGTGTGGCTGCAGTTTACGCTTGCGTGCACTGCCTTGCCACTATAGTGATGATGTACCCAATGAATACCGTGTGGCTGCAGTTCACGCTTGCGTGCACTGCCGTGCCACTACAGTGATGATGTACCCAATGAATGTAAGATATGTACACAAGTGAATATAAGATATGTACACAAGTGAATGTACATAACCAACTACACGTGGCAAAAAGAATCAGAAGAGCAACGAGAAACCGCACAACCCAAATGAGCAAGTGCACATGTGCAACTCGAGCTACAGGTACGAACCAGCTCAATATTAAGGACAGCAACAAGGCACCAAGGCAAGCCAATGTTACATGTACAAGACAATGAAAGAGGCAAACAATGATGTACAAATGAATGCATCAGTGGCTAAAATGAATGCAATCTCACGTGCCACCAAATAGTAATGTAGCATGAAGGGAACATATAGAACAGTGTTCTACATGAGGACACAATCAAATGAAGGTGAGAGCAACAAGATTCAAAACAGTAAATGCATACACCAGTGAAACAGTGCAAGTATCATAAACAAAGTCGAAGTCAACTAGGCCTAACAACATGTAACAGCAGTTACAAATGACTCAGGCCATTGCACAGGAGCATCAACAACTACATATGCAATTATAATGCAACAGGGGACATGGTCAAGACAGCAAGAACAAGTCAGAAAGCAGGTCAGAGAAACAAATGAAGACAACAACTTCAAACTGCTTATAAACAAAAACATGGTCAGATACACTTCAATAATGCAGTCAACAACATGAAGTGGACAGAATCAATCCAGGCAGCAAGTGCAGGGAGATGAATACAACATGAAGGCCAGAACAACAGCCTCGACACAAGTACACAAGCGAATGTCAAAATGATAGTGAAGTGGTCCTAATCCATACAACATGAAGTTCACATAACAAACAGGTGAATCAAACTAGCAACAAGACTCAAGTCAGTAAATACTTCAGTAGAAAGATGAGTGCGGACATACACATATATACATTCATGAATGTATGTATACATATGATCAGAACTTCAACCAGACAGTACAAGCTCGAAGCAATTATGATTGCAGTGCAGACTCGAGGTTGCAAAACAAATGCACACGAACAGTGACCATAAGAATATATGTAAATGCAACAAGAAATGCTCAGGAAGGAATATCAAGAGATACGACTGCAAATAATCAAGTGAAACTTCAAACAATAAACCGGTCGAAGCATGTACAAGTTGCAATATGCATCAAAGCTCAACAACTACAAGCAGATGCAACTCGACTAACAGTAAACAGGATGGACAGCCACCAAAACAAGGCAACAACGTGCACAGGTCAGTGAAAAAAAAAACTCAAAGACTACATGAACCAGTCACAAGAAAAATGAAGAACTTGGGCAGAGACTTCAAAGAAAAGCAAAGCGACTCAGAGAATATATGCAGAGTCATGGAATGGCAATTTCTGTATTCAAGTTCAAGCACACATGAAACAGTGCAAGTTCCATACTCGAAAACAAATGACAGTGATTCAACTACTCACAACAATGCTCAATGCACAGTACAAACAAATGCATAAATTTTTGCAAGTGGCACAGCAAACATGAAGCATGCAAGACCATATGCAACTGCACTAGACAAGTTAGCAAGGTGCAGGCACGAGCATGATCAATACAAATGATTGCACAGTGCAAACTGATGCACAAGGTAAATGACACAGCAGAATGGATAGTGGTCATACCAAGTGCGGTCTCTACGTGAAGCAAATGCAACCACGAAAGTGCAGTGCAACTCAATAATGCGACGTTTTTAATAAACCTATGTGCTATGTAGTGAAACCACAGCAGACAGAGGGATAAATATGGCGACACAGTCAGGCAACTCGAGATTATATGTATGCAATATAGACCACACACTGACCAGAAAATAAAATGCACATTCAAGCATCAAGCTGCTACAGGGATGAGAAAAAGAAAAATTGCTGAATATTCAGTAATATCAAAAAAAAATCAAGTCGAAGCCAAATATGCTGCCAAATATCCATGCCAAAGAAATGGGACACAAATCAAAGTTAAAGCCGATGCCCACTATAAAAATGCATCTCAAATGAACAAAACACAAATGCTCGACAAATTCAAGTAAACACAACAAGGAGGCTTAACAATCAAAGTGACCGAATTCAACTAAAAATCGAATTCGTGATGGTCACGAGATATTAAACAGCCCAAAATCAATGTCGAGTTATCCAAGTATCACGAAATTACACGAATTGACAAAATCAGAGAAAGCATCAACAACGAAACAAAAACGTACACCAAGCATCTTACAAAGTCAAATTAGATGTGAGTAATATAGATTACTCACCTTTGTCGAAGAGCACGAATTGGACTTAAAGCCGTGGCCTCCCGAAGACGAGCTAAAACGAATCGAACCCTAATTCGTGAAGACGAACGAACGAAACGAATCGAGCCACCATTTTCTTTTTCCTTTGATTTTATTTTTGGGCTTAGGGTTTCCAATTGAAGGAAATGGAGGGGGATGAATACAATCACGGCCCAAAAGAAACGGACCAAAACAAATTTTTAAAGCCCGTTAAAAATTCTTAAACAAAGTATCAAAGAATTTTTAATTCAAATTTTAAAACTTCAATTGGCAACTAGCGAAAATATAAATCGTTTAACGTTGATTATAAATCGACGCGAAACACCGGGTTGTTACACTTTGTTAGTGTGGTTCTTGGGGTGGGACATCGCACACACACACATATATATGTGTGTGTGTCTATATATATATATATATATATATATATTTGAAATCACTTAAATCCTTTTTAAACTAAATCATCATTTAATAATATTTCAAAATGCTACAAATATGTCGCAGGGTTACTATAGCACTTATAGGAAAGATTATCCATGTCATCAATTATGGCATCCAGCAGATCATATACCAATTTATGTGAGAAAAATAAAAATCAATAGTGTGAGTAATCTTATTGGAACCCTTCGACCTGTCCCCTTACATCACATACAGTACATAATCAAATAATACAATAATCAACTGCTTTAAGACGAGATCGATATAAAGGGCCATCTGCTCTTATACGGGAACAAATAGCATCTCATCCGCTCCAGGGGTGGGAATATATCCAAACCAACAATATAAATTAATAAATTATCAAAACAGTTAATAATAATCAACAATAAAATATTCACACTTTCATTCAATTTTTTTTGACTATAATATATTTCTAGCTAACAAAAAAGTTGAGATTAACTCGTCGAAATTTTAGTTGTCGTTGAGGCATTCCAGTTTGAAACTAAAATCGAACGATGTCCGGTTTTAGTCCAAATTTCAACGGTGATCAAAACACCGTAATCGAGCAAAACCTCAATTCGAGCTGCCCACAAACGGAGCTACTCCCTGACCCCCATGCGTTGCCTTAGCTCAATCCCATAAGTCAAAACTCTCACCTTACTCCCCTTTACAGCTTTCTAGTTGGGTCCACGGTCTAACGTTACCTCTGGTGGTCGAGATGATTATTACCCGTTGGATGAAAGGAAGGTTTATTTGAAAATTTGCGAGCTTTTTTTCCCTTTCTTTGGTTGAAGCAATGTTAAAAGAAAGTGAAGGCATGGTTGTGGACATGGATGAGTATAAGCATAAGGGTAGGGTGTATGGTTGAATTGAAGTGCATGGCCTAATACATTCATTCATTCATACATACATACATACATATATGAAAATATCCAACTTTGGACGTCCGAAAATCTCGAACTTTTATCGAGACACGTCACCCGTATTCTATATGTAATACCTTCATTTCGGACATAATGCAACTGTCTCGAGACCTAATTCGACCATATGCAGAAAATAGTTTTCAAACCTAATTATTTATTTAAATTTATGAAACTAATTTCTACACATTTCATTCTCGCACGACCAAACGATGCACCCGCTTGCCATGAAAAACGACAGCATACTATAATCTAATATTATGGATCGAAAGGAATTATTTTCGTTGAAATCAAAGATAGTGCCCCGGAAGGCTATTTTACACTTCAATTAAAATAAATTATTATAAAATCAAATTAATCACTTTTAAATCTGATTTAAAAGTTTATTATATTTACTTTTGTCTAAATAGAATTTAAATCAACTTTCGAAATCATTTTTATTCACAATAACTCCACGGTTTATTATAAACAATTTCAAATACTAAATTCAATAGTTTAACCAACAAATAAATTTCTATATTTGAAATCTATGTTATTTAACTTATAAAATTAACTTTTCAATGTTTACGACCAATCAAATATTTCAAATTCAAATGACTTAAATGTCGGGTCGTTACATTCTTCCCCCTTAAAAGAATTTCATACCCGAAATTCCCAAGGTAAGAAAAATGCCTCAAACCCATTAACTTTTCCAAAGCCAAATAGCTGAAGTAGATTATAATTTTTCTAAGTTTTTAAAATTCTTCCACTTATACCGACTGATCTCCATTTATTCATTAATTACAAGTTATAACATAAAATTGAATTTAGTTATCAAAAATTTTCCAAAATTCTCAAAAAAATTAGTAATGCCTTAAATTTTCAAAAAATTTCACCGGCCTCTCCTTTGCATGGCTCGATCGTGTAAATTTATAATATATATATATATATATATATAATCACAATTATACATCTCATCTTCGAGGATGCAGCAGTCTATAGGGAAAAGTATAATATTATGATATGTAATTCGAGATGTGTACTGTATTTGAATATTAGCAAGCATATATATATATATATATAACCAATATAATGCGAAAGCGAACTCCAAATGTGAAGCTTATGCCCTTCGCACATACTAATCACTCAACAACCAATGAGAACAAGTATACAGAAAGTAACATCACTATATAATATATAATATACAATAATTATATGCATTTTTTAGCAAATATAACAAGAGAAGCCATCAAACAAATAATGTTCATCCAATTTATTTACCATTGTATAAATTTTCATTTTTAAGTATCAATATTATATCTATACACTTCCATTTCTTAATAACATTTAATTAATTCATTTTCAACTTATCTAATTAATTTACATTCAATTTATTCCCATTCAATTGATTTGCATTCAATTTCATTCAATTATTAATATTCACCTTATTCTCATTTACTTTGCTTACGTTCACTTTAAATTCAATCTATGCTTAGCGATATATCGTTCCATATTCAATTTACTTAGTATATTTTCTTTAATACTAACAACACTTATCATCTGTTTCATAAAATTATTTACTTAGGTTCATTTTAAAACATTTTATTCAACCCTTCTGACTTTTATTAACATTCAACACTTAAGTTAATATTCATTCCACTACTTCATTTTGTTAATTCACATTATTCATTCATCTAATTCATTTCAAATCCAATTCAATTTCATGTAACCTTTCATAAGTTAAACTTCATTTCATTCAATTCATTCCATTAATTCAATTTATTTAACTTAATTTAAGTTAAAATTTCTATTTCATATCCCAATTTCAATTTTTCCTTTCCTATCTACACCATTTCTAAATTAGAAGTTTAAAAACTTATCATCTTATGTTTTCACAAAACATTTAGATAAAAAATTTAGGATTTTAAACACACATTTTTTTCAAATCATTTTGAAATCATATATAAACATAACTCCTTTGTATTTCAAATTACACTTTTGTAATCTAAAAAAAATTGTTTTACCAAAAGTATAAAGACCCTGACTCGACCTTCGAAAATCGGCACCGAATACATTACCCTTTTTCGAACGCCGCAGATCCAAACGTCGAATCTGGCTCGCCGGAGCTTATAACACATTAAGTAAAGGAACACAGTGGAAGAAAAGGATAATATCATATATCTCCAATGAATACAATATCCAATGATATACAACAATGATCACAAATACATATCAGAGATCTACAACAAAACAGTGGAACACAAATGCACCAGCAACGGAAATAACTTGAACTCCAAATGGAACTTCAATATCTGCAACTCCATCTCAAATCCAAAGCTAGCTCGAACCCCATCAATATGAACTTGTAGCAAACTCGAGCCCAAAAATCTAGAGACTCCAACGATATCCGAAAGCTACTAAACTAAAGGCTGATGTTTATCGAATCTACACCTACTATTTGATTATCTAAAAAACCCAACTCTAGACTGCCCGTGTGGAAAATTGTGGGCATCTAGAGTTTAGGAAGGGAGCAATAAACTCCGGGTCAGTCATGGGACTGGCATACAAAAACAGTTTATTTTTATCAAAAGCAAAACAAAAGATTTTAAAAGAAATTCGCAATGTTTTAGGAAAATGAAACTACCATAAGGCTTCCCGCCGCACACACAATGCAAACGCAGAATTGGAGGAGATTTCTCCTTATGATAGTCAAAAATGCTTGATACGCGAAAACTATTTGATATTATTATTAGTGCATAGTGCAGAAAACCTTTCGAAAGTACAATATTAATCTTAGCCAGCATACAACCATTATTGTATGCCCACTATAGCTACCATCTAAACAGTGGGGGGCCACCATAAGTAAATGGCAGGTTATACAACTAAAACCGTATAAGGCGCGTATTGGAGATTGGATTTCCAACAAATGATCAGGCTAAGGAACTTCCTACTGTCACATGGGTACGCCTCTGGAGGGACGTCCCGAGAACCTACCCGGCTCTCTGCCAACACAATGCCGGGTTACCTCTGTAACTAGGTAACTACTACTAGAGCATGCTGTCCCTCGGGCGTTTGCGACCTTTATCCGAGGTGCCTCTCAACCAACAACCACAAAGCACTCACACAGTAATAGATTTGCAGTGACCACATGAGTTAAGTACCTGGGCTCCATACCATGATACCATCCTTTTCCAGAAGGGAATGACACACCCTAAAGGGCACGACCCTCATAACCTGACCGCATCTTTCCTGTTTCGACCATTTCCGAGGTGTGAGGCCTGATGTAGTCTTGTCCACAAAGCTACGCTTTTTCACAAAGTCATGCTTTAATCAACAAATGATCAGCAGCACTTCATATGCCACATTACCAAATTGGGAATGTATCGATGGTAACCATCAACTACATAACCTCTGAGCTCGTACATCTCAGAGAAGGGTGTTACGCTTAAAGAATAAATTCTCCGCCACCAAATAGATATGTATTAGATAGAAACCAGCTTTACACCTCAAGGTGTAATGTCAGACACACATCCATGCAAGTCTATTCCGGGTTCGAACGGAACCGAAGGAACTTCCAAAGAAGCCCTTGCAAATCCGGGTATTCACAATCCCGATCGGACTCCCTATCACGTATGGTGTTCTCTATACCGGCGCGACTCAGTGCAGAGTCATTCGACAGGTTATCCTATCGTTCTTGAAAGCACCCGGTCTTCACCACCGGTCTTCACCACCTGTCTTCAAATGCAATCCATATCGTCGTATCATTATTCGGAATGGGTTATATGATACAAGGTCCTCTCCTGGCTAAACCGAATAGTGAGCGCAATATTAAAAAACATATGGATATGGGATCTTAGTTAAGTCACAACTTTAAACCGAAAAATTTCCTTTTAAATGGTTTAAACAAATTACCATTTTCAAATCTTTAAACAAAAAGATTTATTTCACAAAGATCACCAATTTTCCACAAAGATTCATTTATAGCCTTTCAAAACAATTCCATTTCAAATTGGATTAACTCTTCCAATTAGTAAATTAAAGATTCAATTCATAGCTTTCCAAAAAATTACCATTTGAAATCTTTTATCACACCATTTTAAATCCTCTTCAATTTCAAAACAAGGTTCGACCATCTTTCACAAAGATCAATTCACAGCTTTCAAAACTATTTCAATTCAAGCTTGAAATCTTTCAATACAAATTGGATCCTTTCTTTGTATGAAAGATATTATTATTTGAAAACAAATAGTTTTCATTTTGGAAAAAAATCCGACTACATTTACACAAGTTAAAGCCCTTCAAGTATAAAGCTTGGTTTAAATTCAAATTCCCAAAACAATACTTTTTAAATAGTTTAAAACCCATATAAATACATTTATAAATTGTATACCCTTTTAAAACCATAATTTCCAAACATAGAATTCAACTTCCAATTTTGAATTCAAATTCAAATCAAATTATTAAAACTTTACCTAGTTATTCAAAATAACTTTTATCTTGGAACTCCTTTTCAAAAGCTTTTCACATTTAACCCAAATCTATTTTCAAAACTATTTGAATTCAAAATCCAATTTTAAAACCATTTCAAAAATCTATGACTTAACTAATTTCCTCGTGATATTTGTATGTGTATGGTGTAGTCCAGGGGTTTCACACAATAGTGCAACATTATCAATCATTATAGATTCAAACATAGAAATATAGATAACCGGTATATTCTTATAACGCTTATCTTCATTCACAGATCACAGATAAATAATATAAATTACTCACAAATAAATAAATTACATCACAATTCACAACTTAAATCAGAACAATTCATATCACAAAGCATTATATATCAAGAATATCAGACAATTCAACATCAAATAGAATCCAAATATCCATAAATAAGATCAATTTAATTATCTGATTAATTCAAATCAGATTAATCACTAATTCTCGTTAATTTACAATAATTAATTACAAATTATTTAATTAATTATTCTCTAATCATTTATTAATTAACCATAAAATTATTAATTAACTATCCTTAATTAACAATTAAATCAATTAACCTTTAACCATTAAATAATTAACCCTAATTAATATTTAATTAATTAATTAACCCTTAATTAATTATCACTTAATTAATTATTCTTAATAAATTTCAATAAGTGATTATCCTTAATCACTTAATTAGCTTTAACCATTAATTAATTACTTTTAAATTAAATAATTATTTTTAAGTAATTAATTAATTACCTTTGATTACTTGATAAATCAACCTTTGATCGATAATTATCCATGATTACTTTCAAAAAGTAATCATTTTTAAGTAATTAACTACCTTTTTATTTACTTATCATTAATTAACTTTACTTAATCATTTACGTCAATTATCATTTAAACCTCATTGATAATCTTATAAATAATTATTAATAATTACTTGACTCAAACCTTTAATTGACATTAAGGATTAAAACACTTCATCGTATTATTATTTACTTAGTTTAATATTTTTTAAACAATTCAAATACATTTAACATTTTAAACTTTGAAACCCGTTAAACTTGTTTTAAAAACTTTAAAACTTGGTAAATGCTTACCTTTGGAAAACTTGTTTTTGTTTTTATTTTACCATTCATTTGCATTAAGACCTAGTTCATGTTTCTGTTGAAAAATTAAAACCTAAAACATATGTTCCATTGAAATTTTAAAACCCGACCTTGCTTATAAACAACCCGGGCCAAAACTGGAAATTCACGAGCAAAATCTTTGCCAAATTTTAAACTTTAAAAACTATAAAAACCATTTGAATCCCCCCGCTGAAATGCTCAAGTCATTTCATCATGATCCCGATCTTCTACCCGAGTCATCACTTTCTTCTCCAAACACTGACACCAACAAAAATCCATGTGCAGGTGCACAACCTCCTCGATCACCTCCGGCCAACTTCCCGACCATCAACACATCACCATTGATCAACGCAGACCTTCGGACCTCCCAGGATTGATGATATCGACCGAAAATGGAAATTGAACAATCGAGCAACCCACAAACCCGAACCTGATCAATTAAACCCCCATGTTGCCAATTTCGACCACCTGAACCCTCATCAGTCAAACCAAATTTGCATCCCATCTTCACGCAACGTTCCCCCTGGTGCCATCAAGTCCGATGCACCCTAATGCTGTAGCTACAAATTTTTCCGATGCCGACAAAAACTCGGGTTAAACCCCAAATCTTCGTCGTATCGCCGCCTTGACCATCAAAAAAATCTACAACCATTTTTCCTAGACACCCCTACCAACACGCTACCCCCAGCATGAACCACGATGAACCCAACCTCGTCGATCATCGGCAACTAAAAAAAACAACTTCCCTTTCAATTCGAGAACTCACGATGTATATATACTTAAAAAAAATTGCAGCTATGATCAAAATTCATCATTTGTAAGTACGAATCAAGTTGTAAACTCAAAACTTGAAATTATGATTATTAATTTCTGACATAAAAATGGTTTTTACTGTTATATCTTATTTTCTAGAATATAACTAAATATTTTAGCTTAAATACTAATTTTTAAATTTAAATTACAATATTTCAAACATTTCCTCTTTAGAGATCAAAGCCTAATTTTGATTGTTTGGGATGTTATATATTTTTGAATAGGTTATCAACCCTGTCATGAATAATCACATGCATTTATGCCAGTGAACAGACATGCATAATGATATATGTATATATATCTATCTGTAGATATATTTTCATCAACACAACATGTTACAATCACACAACATCATTTGTCACAGACAGATCAAGATTCATATATAAATGTATAGGGTCAAGTCTTTGCTCACCTGTGTTTTGAAAGAGAAGAGAGGAACGGAAATCTATTGATCTGGATTTTGATTGTTTGCTGTAATTTCCATTGTTCTGAATTCTTATTTTGGTGATTTGATCTGCTTTATCTTCTAGTTGGATCTAGATTTTTATTAAATTGCTTTTAAGCTTCTTATTTTCCTTTGCATGACTTCAAGTTTTCATCTTTAGTTTTCCAGGTTGAAGATTTTGAAAACAGATTTTTTTTTTTAAACTGCTTTATTTGATTTTCCATGCTTTAATTTGTTTTGTTAGATTTCTTGCTTTGCTCTAGTTTGCTAAAAACTTCTAGATTTTGATTTCCTTGCTTGAATCTGGAATCTGATGTATTGAGGCTGAAACTTGATTTGTTTTGATATGTGCTTAGATATTATTGCTCTTGCAATTTGATCTGAAGGCTTGTATGCTTGAGATGCACTTGGATTTGAGCCTCATTTGTTTTGAATTTGAGAAGATGATGAAGTTTCAAACTAAAATGAAGTGGCCAGTTTCTTTTCTTTCTTTGTTTTGTAGTTTAGTTTGAGAAGTTTTAATCTAGTTTACTAAATTATTTTAATACATTTTAATTAAATTTTAGTTTAAAGTAACACATGCGTTTGCCACTTGTCCTCTTAAACTAACACTTGTATTTTGCATGGTTAACACTTGTTAATTTATGTTATTCCTTAACTTACATTTGTTAAAACAATACAAATTATGTTTATATCCTTACTTCAATTTATTTTATAAATTTTGTTTTGGACCTTGCTTTGTTTTAATTTTATGAAACACGTTTTTAGATTTTCTTATGTATTTTAAACTTTACACTTTCAAAATATACATTCATATCAAAGATTTGTATTAATAAAATTTTAATATGTATATTAGTTTACTTTTAGTAATATATATATTTATATTCTTTAAAGAAATATGATTTAAAAATCAAATTATACTTTAACACATATATTTTATATGTACTTATTCCATTTTGAATCCTAATTAATGCATTTCCTTATGTATGCATATCTAAAGCTTTCATTTATTCTTGTTTTACATTTTAAATTCAAGTTATTATACTTTTAAATAAATAAACACACATATGTATATTATAGAATTTATCTTTAAATAATTGTTTTGAAAATCATTTGTATTTAATTCAAAATATAATTTTATAAATATATTTCATATGTCTCTTAAAATTAGAAAACAAATTTCTATAAAATTATATTGTTTTCAAATCCAAATTTTATTTATTTATAAGATATTAAATATAGAATTTCAAACCCACAATTAAATTTTAAAATCAATGTCCAAATAAATAAATATCTTATTTAATCTTGGAATAATAAATTAATTTACAATTTAAATTCACAAATTTATATCAATTACTAAACTTAATTTTACTCAAAATCGGGATCGTTACAAAAATAAAACTTCAATGGTAGTAATACTCATTTAGAAACTCAAAAATGAACGCCGATGATGCTACAGTCATCACTAGAATTATTTTTCAGCGACTGAAGTGAGTTTAGCACTTTCTATCTCTTTTAAATCCTATTTAAAAATATTTTTAACCAAAATATTTTCAAAATAATACTATTATTATTTTTCCAAACCTTTGAAAAACAATTTTCAAATTAATGGGACTTAAATTCTCCAGTTCCTTGTTTTAGATCATTTCCAATTACATATACTTATACATTTTTCATTTCGTTTCTATTTATAAATCACATTTATAAACTATATTTATATAATCTCACTTCTTAAGTAATATCATTTCACGAGTGTTGATTATTTTATTATAATCAATATCTATAATTCATATTTATAATTTCACTTTCTTATATAACTTATTTCAAACGTTTGTCTTTGTTTAGATCATAAAATTAACAACTTTTATTAGAATAATAACCAACAGACAACAAATGATAATGATCAAATATTATCATTCCCTAACAACCAAACTCTCTATATAACTATAATAATTTCTGAAAAATTATTCCTTTATACATAAAATATAATTTTGGTAAAATTATCTTATTTAACAATTCTCAAAATAATACTATGTCGGTTTGCCTTGTTTAGGCATTTAGAAACCCCTATCGATGCCGTGACATCCCACGCACAAACTAGAATTTATATGTTACTCAACAAATAAATTAACACAATACAAAACATTTTTGTATCACTAACAAATACGCTCTCTTAAATATAATACACTCAGACTCATAATAAGGCATTCCATTGCCTTAGTTCTTAATGGGTTACCCCACCAAAGTCAAGGTTCTCGCTTAACCTTGTGCTTTGATATCAAGTGTAATAAACGGGATTTTTGACCCTTGAAAATCGACACTGATACGTCCACTGTATTGAGCACCGAGCAATCAAATGTTGGAAAAACCGATTATTAGGGAAAAAGAAAGAAGGAAGAAGGAGAGAAAGAAGAAGAGAAAATGAAAACTAAAACAACACAAAATCTCATAATCGTAGCAGAACAATATATACTATAATATGAATGATCGTTACAAAGGAGAAACTATGATATACATACATCCATCAGAGTACGATAATAAAACACAATCATCAGCCTGGATAGTTATAACAACACGTCCTTACAATTGCTGATGATTTCGACAACAAAGCATAAACATATATGTGAATACATCTCTAGGCCCCCAACTTGTCTTTCGAAGCTACAAAGCTCCACACTAAGTTTGTAATATGCTGAGTCTGACTCGAGTATTATAATAAAATAAGACCCGAGACAGTCTGGAAAACTAGTGTTAAAAAATACACCCAACTAGATTTTAAAATTCTCGAAAACCTTTGAAAATAAGAAGTATCTCGTAAGACCACGCCGCATATAAACACGAATGGATTTTAACCTTTCGATAACCAATACATTTCATATGAAATGCAACGATATTACAATAATGTATAATATACAAGTACTTATTAATCTTTGCTGAAATCATTGCATTAATTAAATTCCAACATAATAGGTACACAATTAAAACCATAAAAGCTCATATTGGAAAATGGATTCCATATAATGACTACGTTATTGGGGTACCGCCCGTCACGATACATCTCTAAATAAAATAACACCGAGGTCGAACCTGTTGACCCCTGCCAACTCACAACCGGCCTATCCTTTACTGGATAGTACCGAATATGATCACCCCTCCGGTAATGGACTATGAAGCATACAAATGAGAGATAACATCGACTTTAAACAGGGATGATCATACCTCTACTTGGGAGTGACCCACTTAGCCCAACTACATCTCCTCTATTTCCGTCATTCCTGGTTGAGGAGGCTTGAGGCTACATTTTACCTTTATATAGCACTTCCCACTTGGAATGGCAACACTGCCCTCCAAGCAACAATGCAGTGCCAACATTCATCCGTACAAGTTCGTTCTAGGATTGAATGAAATGCTTGAGAGCTCCATCTTTAATTCCATCATCTTCAAGACGTCTTCAGTTCAAAAAGCTTTAGTTGGATCAAAGTAATTTTCGGATAACATATCCGATTTTGGTCTCTTGAAAACAACTTTCGATAAACTCAACACCTGGTTCTTTTTGGAAATAAACAGCCAAAGATAAGAGCGGAGATCACCTTGGAGCCATTAGTGGATGGATTTCCTTATCATTGTCATAGAAGAATGAAACGAGATTTATACGCAAAGTATAGCATCATCGAAGATGACTATGCCATATAACCCATGTGTTTCTCCTAGATATTTCCAAAGTTACATATTGGGTCCAAATTCGATAGATGGTTATTTAACTATCAAATAACAAATATTCAATCAGGGATTCAGTTCCATGGAGAAACTAAAAATGGTTAAGCAAACAAGCAAAATCTAACCTCCTTATAATTAGTCTTTCATTAATTTTATTTCACTTTGTAATACTTGAACCAAATTCTTTTTACAAAGATATATACACACACACACACACCCACAATTCACTATTTCTCAGTACTTGGAAAAATATCCATATACTTATCTCAATAGTATAAGTATATTCACCAAACATTGGAGAAGATTTCCTTTTTATTCAATTCTAAAATCATTTATAAACTCCATTATACATCCATAGAACCATTTATAAAACTCCTTTACAAATCTGTAAACCCATTTCTATAACATCTCGTATTTAGAGGCCAAAACCTAAGTGCTACAGATGCTGCAGTCATCCATAATATTAACATCTGATGAAAAAATATGGTAATGCTAATGACATCCATAATATTAGAAGCACTTGAATATGAACAAAATCACATATTTCCAAGAAAAAAAGACATTTTACTGATTACATTTCAAAGCAAATTCATATCCAAGTTACATAATCCGTTAACTTTACCCAAGCAGTGATAATATGTCAATTACAAAATACGCCAAGAGCGACATATGACAATGCTCCCTTGGTTGACTAAAGAAATATAGTCATATCTGAATTATATACACAGCGGAATCAACAAAACAACTGTAACTCCTAATTAGCTATCCAGCAGCCATCTGCTCGTCTCCAAAAGCTTTATTCTCCAAAATCTCAAAAACCTAAAAACCTCAACCCTCAGCCTACTCAAATAAATTTTGAGCACCAAGAGTTTAAGGGGAAACAAAAACTTTGAGTTAGACATAAAGCCTGGTGTGAATAATATTGTTCATCCCTGTTGTTTTATATTAAGTGAGATCACGCCGCTTATTGGAACGGGTTTTCCCTCACCAACATCCTTTCAAAACATATATTTTGGAAATCGTTTCCTGTAACCAAACCTGGTTAAAATCTTTAAAGCATTATTATGTAATCATACATATCAGGTAATATAATGAACTATATGTTCATGCACTTTAGTTTTTTTGGGCTAACTATTAACCATTGGCTGACTCAGGCCTACCAGACAACATATCAAAATTTATCTAACATCTGTTAGACACTCCTCTTCTTCTGAACATTCTGTCCTTAACTATCTGTTAAATACTTCTTTTTTGGACGGTCTATCCATAACTTATCATAACCTAGGGTCACCTGATCATAATGGTTTTGTGGGCTTACGAATAACCTATATGTATACAAACATATATTCCTTTTTGTGTGTATTCATAATTTTAGTCTACCTATGACAAAGGCCTACGCACTGGAATTTTGGACAAAATTAGCTGGGTCTAATAGCTAATGCATAGGGAGCGATCCTATACCAATCTCATCTAGTATTCTAATATTTGAGTCATTTTACTTAGGAACCCCTTCCTAAAATTTTCCTTGAAAACCTTTTCAAAATGATTTGAAACCCTTAAAATCAAACTCAACATGGAAAATATAAATTCTGCGTTTTACTCAATATCACCTTTCCATGTTATATATACTTTATCCAAATCCAATTGATGAAAAAATTTAAATCTTTGAAAGCCCTCCTTTCGAATCTATTGAAAGCACCCCTTTCAAAACCTTTGAAAGTACCCCTTTCAAAACCGAGTAAAACCCTTTCTTTCATCTAGGCCGAAAGGTCAAAACCTTCCTTTTGAAACCATTTTCAAACCCTTTCAAAACCTTTGGATCCTTCATTTCGAAAGCTTTAAAAACCTTAGATATCTTTCTTCTAAAACCTTTAAATATTGCCTTTCGAAACCTTTGGAAAAACCTTTTCCAATCCTTTCGAAACAAGAAGAAAAATCGAACCTTTCGACCCCTTCGAAACCTTTGAGGAACCCTCCCTCAAAACCTTCCTTTAAAACCTTTCAAAAGCATCAAACCTAGATAACTTTAACCTTTGAAAGCACTCAGGTTCAATTTAAATGACATGGAAAAAATCTTTCGAAACCATTCAAAATCGACTCTTTCGAGCAAAAGGGACGTTAAAACCATATAAGTCGAAAGCCTATCTTTTGAAAGTATTCCTAAGTAAAGAAGTGATGGTGTCGAAACCATCTCTTCCAAAGCAATGGAAAAGTGGCCAAGTTTTTAAACAAAATACCCCTTCGAAACCTTCTGGGTCAAAAGGCAGCTGCAAAACGTTTCGGTTTAGTTGAAAGCATTCATTTAAAACAAACGTGCAACCCAATCGAAACCATTCCCTTTTAAACCATTTGACCTAGTCGAAAGCTAACCAAGTCGAAAGCATTAGTCGAAAGCAAGTAGGCGCATTTTCTTCTTAAAAAGCAATGTAATGCCTCAACCCCTTCGGAAACTCTGGTTTCGAATTTATACCTTCCGCCTATATCCCATTCACCATGTACTAGTTCTTTGATACCATGTGCATTGGTTTCAACAGAGTTGGAGGCGAAGGTGGAAAGGCAGAATCTGATGCCAAAAGTGTCGAAGTAGTGAAAAACCTATTTATATGTCCTTTTAAACTATTTCTTTTGTACCTACCTACCTTGTATGTCTAAATCTGATTTGTTGCTATTGTACATTTTCAGAAGTGCTGCTAACTTTCAGAAATAACAAATTCAAATTAGTTGCAAATAGCCCCTTCTCCTTTTATAAATTCATAAAACATTTACATCCCGTACCTTAAATTATTTTATATGTCCATTAAAAAACTTGGGAAAAGTGTACAAAAATTCCAGAAAATCTCTTTTAATATGTTTTCTAATATATAAAAATTTCAAACCCAAGCCTTTTATTATTTAACCGTAAATAATTTATAACCCAAAATAACACTTTCTTTACTAGAAAATTCATATAAAATCCACGAAAATTTAGAAAATTCTAAAAATAGAAACCCAACTCTAAAATATTATTTTCGATCTGTACAAAAATTCGTAAGCCATTTGGATGTCATTTGATAGGGATTTCGTCTTAAAACATATCATGAAATGAAAATGAACATGTATATAAATCATCAACAAGTATATATAATCATTCCATCATTCAAAACATGGAAAAACGTTTTGGATTTCTCCTTAAAACCAAGAACAAATCAAATGAGAGATGTAAACATTATTCACCTTAGCTTTAGAGATTAAAGATATGAGATTTGAATGAATTTGATGTTGATTAAGCTCCCGCTTTCTTTTTCTTTCTCTAGCTCTTGATAATGGTGGCCGGCCTTAGCTTTTAAAATTTTCCAAAATGAAATAAACGTATATAATTTGCATGGCCAAGGGATCTAAATATAGTAATGGATTCTTTCCTATTTTATCCTCCTATATGACATTTTAAACACTTCTTTTAATAAATTAGTTAATAGCACGACCACCCCTTAACTAAATCAAATCTCAATCTCTTAATCAACACATTATTACATTTAATTTACCTAATCAAATATTCTAAATAAAATTATCAAAATATGGGGTGTTACAATTTCTAAAATCCTTTTATCAATATCTAAAACCATTTATAAAACTCTTTTTATCTTATAAAATCTTCCTTTAAGCCCTCAACCCATTTTATAAACCATCCCTTATAAACCTAAGTCTGCTATAAAGCTCTATTTATAAATATCAAACATTCATAAATAAATTCTAATTATTTACTTTTAAACACTACTATATAATAATAAACAGTATAAATAAATAGTAATTAACTTCAAAAATCTTAAAGACAATAATTAACAATTTCAAAACATTCTTAATAAAAATTGTCTTAAACATTATTATAAATAATGATTAATCTCCAAAACTTTATTGATAAATAATTATAATTGATTTCAAACAATGTTAATAATTTAAATAATTAACTTTTCAAAATATTAATATATCGATTAACCATTTCTAACAATATTAATACAAATAAGTAACTTTTAAAACATAACTATGTTTTCTTGATAAAAATTCAAAATTAATTTCCAACATGATCCTTTCCAAATTTATAAAACTATATTTAAATCTCCTTCCTTTTATAAACTTCCTTTCATAAAATCCATTTATTTATGATCTTCAATTATAACTCACTTTCCTTTATAAACCTCACTTATTCATAGGTCCTAATTAAAATATCAATCACCATCCGTCTTTAAAGTTGCCCCCATATGGATAAATTCCTTTCATAAATTCCTTTCTATTTATAAAATATCGTTTAACATTCCAAATTTACCCTCACCTTCAATTTTCAAAATAGAATCAACTAATTCTGAAATACCATTCTACATCTTATAATAAATCAACTATTTGATTTATTTTAACAATTTATTAGACGATAATAGTTTCCTTTAATTTATAAACACTATTTATAAATCCATACTTTTATTAACAAAATACGATTTTACTAACCTTCACTTTATTTGTAAAATAACACTTTTATAAATTATCACACTTATAAATATCACGTTTGCAAGTAATCCTTCATATATATACATATTTATATTACTTTATATAAAATTGTTAATAAATATTTATGTCAAAACATTTCATTTTCCTTTTACAAAATAAAACATATCCTTTTATTATAAAAGAGGGACTTATTCTAAGATTTTAAAAATCTTTATTTTATAGTTCAAAAATCTCTTTTACAATATTTTATAAAACTATTAATTTATAATGTCCAAAAATCATACTTTTATTGTAAAATAATTTCTTCTTTTAGTGATTTAGGAATATTTATAATATATATATATATATAATTGAAATCACGTAAATCCTTTTTAAAATAAATCTTTATGTAATAATATTTCAAAATACTAAAAATATGACCGAGGGTTACTATAGCATTAAATAGGAAAGGTTATCCATGTCATCAATTATGGCATCCAACAGATCATATATCAAATTTATGTGAGAAAAATAAAAACCAATAGTGTGAGGAATCCTATTGGATCCCTCTGACCTGTCCCCCCGCATCGCATATAGTATATAATCAAATAATATAACAGTCAACCACTTCGAGGCTGGATCGCATACAAAGGGACATCTGCTCTTACATGGGAACATAATAGGGTCTCATCTGCTCGAGAGATGGGAATATATCCAAAGCAATAATATAAACTAGTAAATTATCCAAACAGTCAGTAATAGTCAACAATAAAATATTCACATATCCAAACTACAGTTTTTATTGACTATAATATATTTCTGGCTAACCAAAAAGGTGAGATGAACTCACCTAAATTTCTGTTGTCGCCGAGGCATTCCAGTTTGGAACTAAAATCAAACGATGTCCAGTTTTAGTCCAAATTTTAACAGTTTTCAAATCTGACCAAACCAGTTCCATTTCGAAGCTGTTGTCATTACAAGTGCAATGCAACAATCTGGGTCTTGATTGTACCTTTTATGAGAGAGTTACACATGTTTTAAGTTATCGATTATAATAATATTAATTAATTACTGATTTCAAGCTATATATACTAATTACCCACGTAGCAAATCCATCTTCCTCGTTTGAAAATGCCAGACTATGCATGTGACTTCACTCCTCCTTCATCGCCGCTATTGACTTCCACGTACTATCGCACTACCACCGAGCGTTACCCAGATCACCATGAGCCTCCGGTCTCGACCATGCCACCCAAATCCAAACGTCACGACCCAAATGCCAAAAAAAGAAATTCCGTTCAGGTTGAAACCATGCCACCACTATGCTACGACAGCGCACGAAACTTCAGCCGCACATAGCCCTCATCCCCATGAACATTTTTCTTTCAGATGCCATCATGTATCAACTCACATCTGGAGGTCAAAAGCTAAGTGCTATGGATGTTGCATTCATCCATGGTATTAAGCAATATAGACATAACTATCTTAATACGCAGTGGAAGCCATCTAAAACAGAATTCCTAATTTAGCTATCCGTCAGCCACCTGCTTATCTTTGGATGCTTTATTCGCCAAAATCTGCTAAAACCTAAACCCTCGGCCTCTTCAAAACAATTTTGAGCACCCGAGAGTTTAAGGGGAAACAAAAATTCCAATTAGACATAAATCCTAGTATGAATAATTTCTGTTACATCTCTGTTTACTGATATTTAGTGAGACCATGCCGCTTAGGGGAATGGGATTCCCGTCACTTATATTTCTTTTCAGAACATTTATTTTGCAAATCCTTTTCTACAACCAAGCGGTTAATCAACTGATTATAATAATAATATAGCAAGATCCACTATGCTAAAAATAGGAAATAAATGGACTATCTATTCAATATCTGGGTTAACTTCCCTCTTCTGGACTATCTGCCCTAAAACAGATCATATTAAAATAACAATATCCTTTATGCTAAAAAATGGACTATCTGTCCGTAAAATAGGTAAAAAGGGTGGACTAATTGTCCTTAAGAAGAAGCAAGGTCTGGTATGCTAACAAATGAACTAACTGTTCATATCCATGCTAACTACCCTTATCTGGACTAACTGTCCTTTGGGCTGACTGCCTTCAAAATGTACCAACTATCCGAATATAAATGAGCTAACTACTCGAATTTTCTTTGGGTTAACTACCCTTTAAATTTTCTCTGAAAATCTTTCCAAAATGATTTTGTCCATCAAATCATACTTATATAAGGGAAATATATCTTTAGCTTTACTCTAAGCCATTTTTGCCATGTTATATATACTTTACTCAAAATAATATTGTTGGTGTTCAATAAGGATTATCTATCCTTTTAAAATAACTAAAATCCCTTTATAACTTAAAACTTAAACCCTTTAAAAAATCTTTCGAAATCGTTGAAGGTAACTTCTTCGAAACTATTAATCAAACCCTTCAAAAGCATTGAAAGGAACCTCTTCGAAACCCTTAATAAAACCTTTCAAAATCATTGAATGTAATTCCTTCAAACCCAATAAAAAGCCTTTCTTCTACAAGCTTTAAAACATATGACATCTGCCTTTAAAATCCTCTAAACCTTAGCCTATGAAAAACATTGCAAAACCATACTTTCGACCTTATCGAAAGTTCTAACATTTCGACCTTGTCGGAAGGTTTCTTTTCGAAAACATTGTTAAACCTCACCTTTCAACCTTGTCCGAAGGTCTCACCTTTCGACCTTGTCCGAAGGTTGGGAAACCATCCCACTTAAAGCCATTGTCAAAACCTTTCGAAATCATCAAACTAAACCCTTTCGAAAGCACATTGGATTCAATTTAAAACAAGTGGAAAACGTTTCGAAACCGTTCGAAGTTGACTACTTTGAAACCATTTAAACATTTTGACTTAAAAAATTTGAATTATGCCTTCAAGTAGAACAAAAGGATCGAAAAATATTAGGGTTGAAAGAAACTGCTTCGAAACCTTTAATGAAACCTTTCTAAACTATTCGAAAACAATAAAGTGTGGTGTTGGAACCAAACCTTCGAAAACAATAGAGAGGCGACATATTTTAGAAAACAAAAGATTCCCTTTGAAAGCAATTGATTCAAAAGGTAGGAAGCGACAACTATACTGCCGACCTTATCGGAAGGTTTACCATTCGACCTTGTCGAAAGTTTTCAATTAAAAGAAGAAAGCAACCCAATCGTAAACTTTTATTTAAACCACTTGACATTCTCGAAAGCTCTTTGTCAAAGGCTAGCAGGCGTATTTTCCTTAAAATCAAAACAAAGCTTCATATCTTTCGAAAGCTCTTACCTTTTGTCCCTAAATCTTTCAACTTTGTCGAAAGCTAACCTTTCGACTTTGACCAATTCACTATGGATCAACTACAGGCTCAAACACATCTGCGCATTCTCTAACCACGAAAACTCAGCTCAACTTAACATCTGAATCCAAAGCACCCAACAAAGCAAACACTGCACCGCTAGAACCTTCTACGGTAAAGCAATTCGGTCGCTCCAGTCAGGGTGTCTAAGAGATATCTTCCTATCCTGGAAAAATATGCTAGCATCGTACTTACTTAACCAATCCATCCCAAGGATAATCCTGAACCTCACAAAATCAAACATATGCAAACTTCACACAAAAGTATAACCTAACAGGTCAAACTCAAACTTGTCACACCTCAACCCTCGAGTCGCAAATCTCATATTGTATTCGCAACGTGTAAGGAAGTAACTAAATATGTGGGTTCATGGTTAATTTTATCTATTAAACATCTAGATATAAAAGAATGCGATGCACCAGTATCAAATAAAACGCTAACAGACATACCGTGAATTTGAAGCGTTCCTCCAAGAACTGCATTTCCCTTCTCCTGGGCTGTTGGCTTAGAAGCAGTAGGCTCTAATGCCCTTGCCCTTACCATATCTAATGGCTTCTTGCACTGGTTCTTATAATGGCCTATCGGGTCACAATTGAAGCATCTGACATTCTACCCCATAGCCACATCCTTTGCATTTCCTAAGCGATGCTCATTAGCAAAGTGCCCTTTCTTGTTGCATTTATAACAGACAACCTCTGACTTCGCTTTCTTGGGTTCTCCACTCTTCTGAGCACCTTTCTTGGGAAGAACTTTTTCTTCTAATCCTGCCCTACCTGGACCCCTTTTGCCTTGCCCTTCTCCGGAGACTCAATGACTTCCTCCTGCCTTAAGGCCATCTCTACAACAATATCAGAAGGATCTCTAAGGTAGGACAAAGTAACAATAGCCAATTCCATCTTCAATCCACTGATAAAATTCTCATTTTTCTTTAACATTGTATCCACTTAAGTATACCCATACCGGGCCAACACTTCAACTCTCCTAGCATACTCAATAATAGACATTTCACCCTGCACCAGTTCAGCGAACTGCCTAATCAAAGCTGACTTTTCCATCACAGACATAAACCTCTCCTGGAATCTCCTCTTGAAATCCTCCCAAGTTACTGTCTCCTCATCAACTGTCGCTGTTACACTGTTCCACAAAATAATGTGGCTCCCTAAAGCTATCTGTATGCCAAGCTCCTCTTCTCCTCATCATTGAGCCCTAGATCTGCAAAAATCCTTTTGCAGTGCAACAATAAGTTCTAACTTCAATGACAACCTCCATTCCTACAAACGGCTTTCCTCCTAGCTTCTTATAATCACTACTCATCTTAGCGAAATGATCAACTACTGGAAGCTCTAGAACCCTTGCTCCTGCAACATTTCCTCCTAATACACTGGTTACAACTCTTATTTGCATCATATTCTTGAAAAACTGATACATAGCTTCCATTCCGGCCTACAGGACTTCTGCACCAACATTCTCCACCTGACCTTGGTTTCTCCCAGCATTAGGTCCGACATTCCCTTTGGTGCTTCCCCTTCATAGGTTGACTCTGCTTCTTTTACCATCCATATATGTATTCAAACCTCGTGGGATACAGAAAGATAACCTAATCAAAGATAGGAGAATGGAGATAAATCACATGATTATATATATATATATATATATATATATATTAAATACAAGTAAATTATTGTAGCATTTTACTAACCCTAATCTTACTATTATTCCTATGGATTTTTGTTTTCAAAATCATTTTTAACTAAATTTTTCATAAATCAATGCACTGATACTAAGTTGTAGCATCCCGCATCTGGAGGCCAAAATCTGCGAGTTATGGATGCTACAATCATCCACGGTATTAACTTCTGGTGACGAAATATGGCAATGTTAATGGTATCCATAATACTAGAAGCACTTGAATATGAACAAAATCACAAATTTCAAAAAACAATAATTTCATCGATCACATTTCAAATAATATCATATCTAAGTTACAAAAATCCCTAAAGGACTTACCAGCCGATGATCAATTATAATTTAGAATAATACGCCAAGAGCGATATATGACGATGCCCTCTTGGATGATCAAAGCAATATATACATAACTGTCTTAATACACATCGGAAACAATTTAAAATAGAATTCCTAATTTATCTATCCATTGGCCACCTTTTCATCTTTGGATGCCTTATTCGCCAAAATTTGCTAAAAACTGAAAACCTAAACACTCAGCCTATGCAAATCAATTTTGAGCACCCGAGAGTTTGGGGGGGGGGGGAAACTTTAAGTCGGATATAAAGCCTGGTATGAATAATTTCTATTACATCTCTATTTACTGATATTTAGTGAGACTTTGCCACTTAGCACAATGAGTTTTTCCTTATTAATATTTCTTTTCAAAACATATATTTTGCAAATCCTTTCCTACAACCAAACTGGTTAATCATCTGAATTATAATAATAATAATATAGCAAGATCCATTATGCTAAAAGTAGGAAATAAATGGACTATCTATTCGATATATGGGTTAACTTCCCTCTATTGGACTATCTATCCTAAAACTAATCATATCAAAATAACAATGTCATTTATGCTAAATAATGGACCAACTTTCCATAAACATGTAAAAAGGGTAGGCTAACTGTCCTTAGGAAGTAGCAAGGTCCGTTATGCTAACAAATTAACTAACTACTTATATCTAAGCTAACTGCCCTTATTTGGACTAACTGCCCTCTAGGCTGATTGTCCTCAAAATAAACCGACTATCTGAATTTAAATGTGCTAACTACCCGAATTTTCTTTGGGTTAACTGCCCTTTAAATTTTCCTTGAAAAGCTTTTCAAAATGATTTAGTCTGTCAAATCATACTTATACAAGGAAAATATATATTTAGCTTTACTCTAAGCCATTTTTTCCATATTATATATAATTTACCCAAAATAATGTTGATGATGTTTAATAAGGATTATCTATCCATTTAATATAAGTTAAAGTCCTTTATAATTTAAAACACTTAGGCTATCTACCTAGTCATTATATTCGAAACCTTTGTTTAAAACCTTTAAACAATCATTCTAAATCATTAAGGTGACCCTTTCAAAACCATTAATAAAACCTTTAGAAATCATTGAAGGTAACCCCTTCGAAACCCCTAATAAAACCCTTCAAAATCATTGAAGGTAACTCCTTCAAAACCAATAAAAAGCCTTTCTTCTATAAGCTTTAAAGCATATGACATCTGCCTTTAAAATCCTTTAAACCTTAGCCTTCTGAAAACATTGCAAAACTATACCTTCGACCTTGTCGAAAGGTCTAACCTTTCGACCTTGTTGGAAGGTTTCTTTTCGAAAACTTTGTAAAACCTTACCTTTCGACCTTGTTGGAAGGTCACACCTTTCGACCTTGTCGGAAGGTTGGGAAACCATTCCTCTTAAAACCATTATTAAAACCACTCAAAATCATCAAACTGAACTCATTCGAAAGCACTTAGGGTTCAATTTAAAAAAAGTGAAAAACCTTCTAAACCATTCGAAGTTGACTACTTCGAACCATTCAAATGTTTCAACTTAAAATATTTGGATTATGCCTTTAAGTAGAACAAAAGAATCAGAAAAATATTGGTGTCGAAAGTATCTACTTCGAAACCTTTAACAAAACCTTTTGAAACCATTTGAAAACAATGAAATATTGGTGTTGGAACCAACCCTTCGAAAGTAACAGGGAGGTAGAAAACGAAAGATTCCCTTCGAAAGCAACTGATTCGAAAGGTAGAAAGTGGCAACTATACTTCCTACCTTGTCGAAAGGTTTAACTTTGACCTTATCGAAAGATTTTAATTAAAACAAGAAAGCAACCCAATTGAAACCTTTTCTTTAAACCATTGACATTGTCGAAAACTCTTTATCGAAGGCTAGAGGGTGTATTTTCCTTAAAATCAAAACAACGCTTCATCTCTTTCAAAAGCTCTTACCTTTCATCTCTAAGTCTTTCGACTTTACCGAAAGCTAACCTTTTCACTTTGACCAATTCATTGACTACCAGTTTCCTGATACCATGTGCATTGGTTATTGACCTAGTCAAAAGATTTCAAACCTTTCGACCTTGTCGGAAGGTTTGGGTTAGAGGCGGAACCTTGTTGCTGAAAGAGTTGAAATAAATATAAGATTATTTATGTGTAATTTAAAATATTTCTTTTGTACCAAACCTGCCTTATTTGTCTAAATTTGATTGTTTTCCAGATTTTTATATTCAAAAGTGTTGTCGACTTTCTATATTTATCATTTTAAACACATTTATAAAATGCCCCTTCTCTTCTATAATTATATAAAACATTTAAGTCTCATACCTTAAATAATTTTATATAACTATTAAACCACCTTAGAAAAATCTAAAAAAATTCCAGAAAAACATTTAGTATATGTTTTACAACATATAAAATTTTCGGACCTAAATAATAATAATAATTCCCATAAATAATTTTATAATCCAAATTAACTTTTCTTCCTTAGAAAATTGATAATAATTCCACAAAAAATCAGAAAAATCTAAAAATTAAAAATCACCTCTAAAATATCTTTTTAGATCATCATAAATATTCACAAGGCTAATGGATGTCATTTAATAGGGTTTTTATCTTAAAACATGTCATAAAATCTATATGAACATTAATAAATTATCAACATGCATTTTATCATTCCAAAACATGGAAAATCTTTGCAAAATTATTCGAATTTAATCTTAAAACTGAAACCATAAAAATTTAGAGACCTAAACAATATTCACCTTTGCTTTAGAGATTAAGGAGCTGGAGATTTGAATGGGTTTGATTTGAATATGCTTTTCTTTAGTTTCCTCTTCTCCTTTCCTTGTTAATGGTGATCGGCCTTGATTTTGCAAATTTTGAAATGAAATGAATGTGCACAATACACACAGCTATGGGATGTAAATATATGAATGGCCACTTTTCTATCTTACCCTTGCTTTAATTTACTTTAAACCATTCTTTAAATTATTTTCTTTTAAAAACACGACTACCTTAATTAAAATCAAATCTCAATTTCTTCATAAACACATTATTCAGTTAATCTAACTAAATATCCTAAATAATGTTATTTAAAATATGGGGTAATACACATCACCCCTAGGGTCACCAAACATTGCAGTCGAGCAAAACCCCAATTCGAATTGCGTACGAACGGGGCTCCTCCTTGGCCACCACGCGCTTCCATAGCTCAATCCCACCATTCAAAATGCTCACTTCACTCCCCTCTACAACTTTCTGGTTGGGTCTATGGTCCAACGTTGCCTCTGCTGGTTGAGATGATTATTGGTCATTGGATAAAGGGAAGGTTTATTTGAAAATTTGCGACTTTTTTTTTCCTTTCTCTGGTTTACGCATTGTTAAAAGATAGGGAATGCATTGTTGTGAACATGGAGGAGAATAGGCATAAGGATAAGGGGTATGGCTGAATTGAAGGGTATGGCCTAGTATATTATATATATATATATATATATATATATATATATATATATATATATAATTCGAAAATATTCAACTTTAAACTTCCAAAAATGTCGAACTCCTATCGATACGTGCCGCCTGACGTTCTGTATGTAATACCTCTATTTCGAACACAATGAAATGTTGAGACCTAATTCGATCATATGTAGAAAATAGCTTTTCAAATTCAATTATTTATTTAAATTTCTGAAATCAACGTCTACGTGTTTCAATCTGGCACGACCAAACGATATGTTCGATTGCAATGAAAATCGATGACATACTATAATTTACTATTACGGATCCAATGGAACTGTTTTTGTCAAAATCCGAGATAGCATCCTGGAAGGCTATTTTGCATGTTAATTAACACAGATTATTATAAAACCAAATTAATCACTTTTAAATCTAATTTAAAAGTTTTCTATTTTAACTCTCATTCTAGTAGAATTTAAATCAACTTTCAAAACCATTTTTATTCACATTAACTTCAAGGTTTATTATGTAAACAACTTCACATACTAAATTCAACAATTTAATTATCAAATGAATAACTGTATTTGAAATCCAAGTTATTAAACTTCTAAAATTAACTTTTCAGTACTTAAAATCAACCAAATATCTCAAATTCAAATGACTGAAACTTTAAGTCGTTACAAATGCAATGATTCGTTTTTTTTTTTTGAATTTGGTTTAGAGTGCTGAGGTCGTAAACATAGTGCCTCTAGAAACCAATGAAGCTAGATGCCTTACAACTTAGGACAATGGTCATTGGCATGGGAAAAAAATTTATTCATGAAAAATATGCTCAAATCACATATCCAACTTCAAATTCTTTGACTGCTATATATGAAACTCGCTAGGCAAACCAATCAAGTGCTACTCCATTAAATATTGTTATAAATATATTTTGTTTAGGATCTTGCACTTGAATTCTTTCTTTTTTTTTATTCTTTTTTATTTCATTTAAGAGCATGCTTCTCAATCTATTAAAAGGAAAGAATAAAATTTCATCTTTTTCCAATTAGATGCACAATTATACTCTTTATTATCAATATTCATTTTGAAATTTTTACATAAAGAATCAGAAGTATATACCCATGTCTTTCTTGATTCACTATTTTTTGTTTGAAAAATAACTAGAGGTTAAATGTACAATATCATAATATATATTGGTGAATTTAAAATTATTTAATAATTTGAATTACCCTGATAATTGAGCATTTGTTGAGTAGTGATATACATACATTACATATAAGCATGCAAATATGATTTCTTTTGAATTAAATATATAAATACCACTTAATATTCAGAACAATTAGAATTGGCAATTTGAAAAGAAATATGGATTTGTCCTTTTTTCCCTGTCCACTCTTTTTTTAAATGACTCCTTGCTCAGCTTTAGTTAAGAAACGTCCCTTACTACGATGCATTTTTGTTCCCTTTTGTTATTTACCAGATTATTTCATATTTTGATGTATGTAATATGGTATGCTAACAACATGATATTACAACATTAAAGAAATTAAAGCATCATATTCTTGCTAATGAAAGAATATCCTCCTTCAAAAGATACTGTTGGAGAAATGGACCAATAAATGAGATCATCCCATTTTATGGTATTTATTATTAATTGTTATTGTTGTTGTACAATTGTAATAGGGAGCCCACACATTTCAAGTGTAGTTGCACGTACATTTTAAAGAGAGGATTTGTTTTTCTTAGAGCTACATGGTTATCATGAGACATCAAAAGAACAGTATCAAGTTTGCATGACCAAGTACATGAAATAAGAATATTTCAATGAAACTACAAGGGAAAAGCATAACGTAGTGTCAGAGAAAAATAATGGTTTAATTAAACTAGATAAATTTTATTTTCTTTGTTATTTTCCACATGGATAGGAAATATAGATAGATAAATTCAGTAAAAGTTTTAGAAAATATAAGAATGTTTAATATTTTTCACTAATTTTCCTCTAATTATATAGTAAATTAACTCATGTGGTATGTTAATGTATTGGAATTCAAATTGTCCAGACATTTACTTTTATATATTCGTGACTGTAAAAAAAATTTACATTAGAAAAATTAGAAAAGCCCTTGGTTACATATAAAAATTTCATTAAGTATATGCAGAACTTACAAAAAATTAGTATCAACTATTTAGTAGTAGCTAAGCATATCATTTTCATATTACTTATACTTCACTGGTTACTACATTCAACATAATAAAAGGTTAGAAATATGTTTCCATAACAAAATGATATCAATATTTCTTGGTTTATAATGCAAGAACAAAACGTTTAGTTTATTATGTAGATATTATTTGCATATGGGCTTCAACATATGTATCTAAAACTTTCGATCAAATATTATGTATTTTATGAAAGAAAAAACTACTAGAGATTTGTAATTCTGATGTTCACTTGGCAAAATTTTGTTCGACTAACTAATTGGACAGTAATTTTCATTTGAGTTAGGCTATTCATGTTTAATTATTACATATTCACTCTTTTTTGGTACATTGATTTGTTAATGATCATTGTGTACAAAGCACAACCTTTGCATTTTTACTCTATATGTTAACCCTCAATTTCCTACGACTCAAAAACTGCACGACTCAATAAGAAAACGACTCAAGGTGGGCGGCGACTCAATGGACAAACAACTCAGTGAGTTATCAACGTAACGAGTTAACAGATGCACGACTCAACGAGTCAAAAGGATGGACGACTTAAGGGACTGACGACTTACCAACTTAAGGAAGCTACGACCTAACGGCCTAAGAGAATAGACCGACTCAATACCTTAAAGAAGTTGCCGACTCAGAGTACTTTACGACCTAAGGCATCCACGACTTAAGGTTTATACGACTTAAGGAAGTCCGCGGCTCAAGGACAGGATGACTTAACGATTCAAAAGATGGCACGGCTTAAGAAGGAAATGAGCTAACGACTTAGAGCTGTTTGCGACTTACGACCTAACATGTGTCGTAAACGGCTTAAGAAAATGAGGTGCTGCTCCTTACCTAACACAGTGACCTCTTAACTCGTACACGATTCAGGACCTGGGTTATTATCTGAAGGGAACAAGCTTATCAGTTAACTCGTATACGACTCACGACCTAGCTTGAGTCGTCCACGACCTAAAGTCACTGGATGAAGGTACAATGCCACATCAAAAGGACCAGCTGACTCATTTGCGACTTAGATGTTGACTCGTGGGCAACATAGGACTTGTACAAATGAGCTTTTGTGAGACCATGGGGCTAGGCCAGATAAGTCGGCCACGACTCACCTTAGACCGGTCACGACTTACGACCTAAGGGGGGATTTCCCCTATAAATACCAACCTACCTCAAGCATGAAGGGGACTTTTTGGCCGATACTCTGCTGAATTCTCGACTCACCCGACACTTCAAGTACGAAAGGCATCTCAACTAACTTCGAGAAGAAATCTAAAGCAATCTACATGGATTTAAAGAATTCTTCTGCATCAAAGTTCTAGTTGTTTGTCTCATCGGAATTGTAATCGAAGATTGTTGTAAAGTTGTAATCGATTCAGTAATAAAGAGAATTAAAGTGGACGTAGGCTTACCCTAAGCCGAACCACTATAAAAATTGTTGTTTTTTCTGCTTTTTCTGCGATCTCTCTACTTGTTTTTAGTTCCCGTGTACATGGGTGGTGCTTTCACTCAACTTTAATCTACACCAGGGTGTTAGCGTCTGATTTTTACGTTAACATTTTTGGTGCTTTCACTGAGAACCCCAACTCAGGAAACTTCCACTATTGCTCCGCGAAGGATTGTTGAAAGGATTTCTTTTAAAACCAAAAGTTTATTGGAAATAATGGCTCCTGGGAGAAAACGAAGTTCTGTAAGATCCGACGATGTTCAAGAGAATACTGCTACCTCTCCTCCTTCAAGCCAAGCAGCTCCAACAGTTGGAGTTACACGAGCAGAATTGGACGTCGTAGTTTTGGGATTGAACCAGCAATTGAATGCTCAGAATGCGCAGTTGGAAGCCCAGAATGCCCAGAATGCCCTGATCTTGAGCAAGTTGAATGATCTACTAGGGGCAAATTGTCAACCGGTTAATAATGATGGGAACCCTACTGCGGGAGTTCATGATGTTGAAGGGAACATTTCTCAAAGAGCCGCAGACCCTGTAGAAAGGACTCCTCTTCAAGCAGGAGCATCAAGGCCGCAGCCGACCCTCCGTGAACGATTGTCAAGGCAGAATTCAGAGAGAGTGGCTGATGTGTGCCCTCTAGAGCCTCTAAATGATGAAGAGTATTTTTTGGGTATGGTTTGTCAAATCATAAAAGAAAGTATGCGAAGAGATGAAGACGAGAAAGAGTGGGGATTTTCTCCGAGCAAAACTCCATTTACTGAAAAGATCTTGAAGGCAGAGTTCCCAAGGAAATTCGTTCCCCCTACTATTCCAGCTTACAAGGGGACGAGTGATCCAAACGAGTTTCTGTATAAGTACGACTGGCATATGACTGGTGCCAGGGCGTCAGATGAAATTAAATGTTGATATTTTTCGGTATATCTCGAAGGTGTAGCTCTATTGTGGTTTACGAAGCTGCCGGTCAGGTCCATCGATCAATTTTCCGATTTGACCAGGAAGTTCAAGGAGCAATTTCGATTGTATGCTTCTAAAGCAAAGGATATAATGTCGCTATCAAGTCTAGAGCAAAATCCAGGAGAATCTATCAAGTCGTTTTTGAATCTCTTTAACATAGCATTGGCTGAGGTAGATAATGCTGAGCCACGCATGGTCCTGACATACTTGATGAGGGCGATTGACAAATCGAGCGAATTTGGAAAATGGCTGAAAATGAAAGAACCAAACTCGCTCGACAAATTCTACAAGAAAGCGGATGAATTCATGCGCTTGGAGAGCCTCCAAATACCGGCTAAGGTGGTATCAGCGGAAGCCGGGAACAATGGTGCTGCTTCGAATAAGAAAGAACCTAACACTCAGAAAAGGGGAAATAATGGTGGAAAGAAACAGGGAGACGCTAAGAAAGGCCGTTCTTTCAATTTCACACCCTTGACCGATACCCCTGAAAACATCTTCTTTGCAACAAAAGATGATGTCGATTATCCGACACCACCTAAAATGAGAGTTGCGATTAAGATGGAAAAAAGTGGAAGGTTCTGTCGGTTCCACAACCAGCCCAGCCATGACACCAACGAATGCCGTCAGTTGAAAGAGGTGATTGAACAACTCTTGAAGGAAAGCAAACTCCAGCATATTTGAAAAGGAACATAAATGCCCCAGCTTCGTCAACTCAAGGAGAACAAGTTCCTGCTCACCGTCCTGCCTCAAGTGAGAAGGCCGTGGAGCATGAATCAGAAAGGCCTGTCATCAATATAATAACTGGAGGACCTCACCCGGCAGGAAAAAGCTGGAGCGAGATGGAAAGGTATTCCCGGGCCTTGAGGCATGTATCAGCCGAAGAGAATATTTTTGTCTTAGAGAATGATGCGCCTTTAAAGCAACAAAAAACTTCCATAGATGATATCGTGTTCAGTGCCAGGGATTCTTTGGGTATTGAGGCTCCGACCATAGATCCTTTGGTCATATCCGCTGGTATTGGGCCGCCAACTGTGAGAAGAGTTCTAGTTGATTGTGGAGCTTCATGCAACATCCTCTTCAAGAAGACCTTCGATCAAATGAAAATTCCAATGGCTGACATTCAAGCTTCGTCACTTAAGATTGCTGGGTTTGCTGGAGAACCCAAACAGCCGATTGGGACCATTGATTTGTTTGTAGAACTCGGAAAGGGACTAAGGAAGGTAGCTCGAAAGCAAACCTTCATAAGGAAGGCCGACCAACTCTTGCTGCGTTTAAAGCTGTTCTTGCCCCATGGTGTCTGACTCTAAAATTCCCCACAGATAACGGAGTTGGTGTGATTAAGGGAGACCAAGATGCGGGGCGAGAATGTTACTTTGCAGAGTTGCGAGAATCAAGAAAAAGAGAAATGGGAAAAGGTGCGGCGGCTCAAATCCGCACCAAGGAACCAACCTTGTAGCAATTACAGGGTGGACCCTGCACTGGCGAATGTAGTGGCGCACGAAGAGAGATGGATCCAAGGAAAGCCAGTGCAGGGGAGAATAGGGTAGTACCGGTAGAGGTAACAGTGCCGGTTCCCGTTGACCCAAAGGACCCAAACAAAGTACTTAATGTGGGTTCGCAGCTCAAGACAACAGTTCAGACTGTTCTGATTTCATTTTTGAAGGCTAATTTGGATGTATTCGCTTGGACTCATGCTGACATGTGCGGAATATCCCCAGAGATTGCAGTACATACTCTGAACATTGATCCAAAGTTTACACCTGTGAAACAGAAGAGAAGAAATCAGGGTCCAGAGAGAACGGCAGCGTTAAAAGAAGAAGTGGATCGGCTCGTGGAGAACGGTTTCATCAGAGAATCTACTTATCCAAATTGGGTATCAAATCCAGTGCTGGTGAAAAAGGTTAATGGAAAGTGGAGAGTATGCATTGATTTTTCAGATCTGAACAAAGCCTGCTCCAAAGACTATTTCCCGCTGCCCAGGATCGATCAGTTGGTGGATGGGACGGCGGGACATGAATTGTTATCTTTTATGGATGCATACTCCGGATATAACCAGATTATGATGCATGAGCCAGATCAAGAGGATACTAGTTTCATCACAGATGTTGGACTCTACTGCTATAAGGTCATGCCTTTCGGACTCAAGAATGCAGGGGCAACTTACCAGAGGCTTGTTAATGCCATGTTTAAACCACAGATTGGCAAGACAATGGAAGTTTATGTTGATGATATGCTAGTAAAGTCTAAGAAAGCAGTGGACCATATGGATCACCTGGAAGAGATGTTTGCAGTACTCCGCAAGTACAGAATGAAGCTTAATCCCCTGAAATGTTCATTTGGAGTGGAGTCCGGAAAGTTTTTGGGTTTCATTGTGAGCTCTAGGGGCATTGAAGTCAATCCAGCTCAAATCACCGCTCTGAGAGAAGTCAAGGCTCCTAGAACGAAGAAGGAATTGCAAAGTCTCAATGGAAAGGTTGCTGCCTTGAGTCGGTTCATTTCCAAAGCTACTGACAAATGCATTCCATTCTTTGATGCTTTGAAGAAAGGAAGAAAAAACTTTGAGTGGACTCCTGATTGTCAGAAAGAATTTGATGAGTTGGTTCGTCATATGGAAGTGCCTCCGATAATTTCAAAGCCTGACAGTGGTGAAGATCTCTTCGTATATTTGGCAATTTCGTCTCATGCTCTCAGTGCAGTGTTGGTACGGGAAGACGCAAGGATTCAACGCCCAGTCTATTATATCAGCAAAAGATTCAGTGGGGCAGAGATGAACTATTCAAGATTAGAAAAGCTCGCCTATTGTTTGTTGATCGCATCAAGAAAATTGAGGCCGTATTTCCAAGCTCATCCCGTCAAAGTCCTCACTGATCAACCTCTAAAGCAAGTCCTATTCCGTCCTGAGACTTCGGGCCGTCTTTTGAAATGGAATATTGAACTCAGCCAATATGACATCACTTACCATCCCCGAAAAGCAATCAATGGACAAGCTTTGGCAGATTTCATCACAGAGTGTACGGATAAAGGTGATAGTGAGGAAGAAGTCACTGATAGCATCCCAATCCAATGGAAATTGTATGTCGATGGCGCGAGGAATGATTACTGTTCCGGAGTAGGGGTTGTCCTTGAAACCCCAGAAGGGCGATCGCTATGTTATGCGCTGAGACTATAATTCCCTTCGACAAACAATGAAGCTGAATATGAAGCTCTCATTGCTGGTTTAAGGATCGCTAAAGAACTAAACATCAAGGCATTACAAAGCTTTAGTGATTCTCAACTTATTGTTTGCCAAGTCAGGAAGGAATTTCAAGCTAAAGGAGGGAATCTACCCGTCTATTTATCAAAAGCCTAGGAGCTCCTTCAAGATTTTGACCGTTATTCAATAAACCATATACCCCGTGAAGAGAACATGAAGGCAGATTCTCTCGCAAAGTATTCAAGTACCGGTGAAGCTCAACTATTGGGATTAATTCCCGTCGAAGTCTTGTCAGCTCCAAGCATAGATGAAATGGATGTTGATTGGATTATGAATGTATCCCAAGAACAAGAATCATGGATGACTCCAATACTTGAATATCTACTCAATGGTTCTTTGCCAGAAAGTTCAAAAGAACGACAGAAGCTGATGAGAAAAGCCTCCAGATATATAGTTCAAGATGGTCGTTTGTACAGATGAGGATTTTCAATGCCATTACTCCGATGTGTAACAAAGGAAGAAGCTAAGACAATTCTAACTGAAGTACACGGAGGGGAATGTGGGGATCATACAGGTGGTCAAACTTTAGCAAAGAAAATCCTCCGTTATGGATACTTTTGGCCGGAAATTAATCAGGATGCTGCTGACTATTCCCGAAAGTGTGATAAATGCCAAAGATTCGCTAAAATTCCTAGAGCACCTTCCACTGAGCTAACACAAATGGTCAGTCCAATGTCGTTTGCTATCTGGGGAATAGATCTCATTGGGCCTTTGCCGACTGCCAAATCGGGGATTAAATATGCTATCGTTGCTGTTGATTACTTCACTAAATGGGCTGAAGCCGAACCATTGGCTACTATTATCTCTAAGAAAATGATAAGTTTTGTGACTAAAAATATCATTTGCAGGTATGGTGTGCCTCAGAAGATAATCACAGACAATGGTACTCAGTTTGAAAGTGAGGAGTTCCAAGATTTCTGCAAACGGTTCAAGATCCGAAAAAGCTTCTCAGCAGTAGCTCATCCGCAGGCAAACGGGCAAGTGGAAGCAGTAAACAAAATCATCAAATCGACCATCAAAAAGCAGCTAGAAAAAGCAAAAGGTGGTTGGGTCGATAAGTTACCACTTGTGCTATGGGCATACAGAACTACCCACAAAACTGCGACTGGGCATACTCCATTTTCATTGGCATACGGATCAGAAGCGATGATTCCAGTGGAAACTGAAGTCCCCTCACACAGAAGGATCCATTTTGATCAAAATGAGAATGATAAATTGCAATTGGAAGCACTTGACCTCCTCGATGAAAGAAGAGAAGAGGCTAGACTTAGAATTGCAGCTCACCAGCAAAAAATAGCCAGGCACTTCAATTCCAAAGTTCGTCAGCGCAGCTTTGAAGTTCGGGACTTAGTCCTGAAGAGAATTATGACAGCCATAGGTGTGTTTGGGCCAAACTGGGAAGGGCCATATGTTATAGGCGCGTAACTCCTCGACGGCACATTCAAACTCACAACTGTCGAAGGAGAACCAATCCCAAGAGCTTGGAACAGCAATCATTTGTGTCCCTATTTTACTTGAAAACTTTGCTGAAATGTTGTAAAAGAATTATGAATACATGATTCTTGTATTGAAAGCAATTGTAAAGCAAGTGAATAATGAAAAGCTATAAAGTGGATGTAGGCCCAACTTTTGGCCGAACCACTATAAATCTTATGTTCTCTACTATTATAAACTGCTTTGTTTTATTTCGACATAAAAAATACATTAAGTGTGTCACTAAAATGTCGATTTAATAATGCAGACCATAAAAACAAAGCTTACCCATCGCAAGACCAAGCGATCTCCGACATCACTCAGCAAGCAAACAAGAAGCCATTCAAAATTTCCACACTCAAATCCTACAAAAGAAGTGCTTCGAACAAAAGTTAGCAATGTGGATGGAAGTGGACCATTTCTAACTAACTGCAAATGTTTGAACAAACAAACAACCAGTTAAATAGCCAGTGTCTACCACCACCAACTCGCTTAACTATGAAGTATATTTCTTTGGAGGAGGGAAATTATTGGTAACTAAAAAGGATGACACTTGCAAAAGACAACGGGGATCGCCAACATGAATAGATGACAAAGAGACAAGGGCGAGCAAGCATCAAACAGCAAAAGACCTCTTCGGAGGCACAAGCCCTCTTCGGAGGCGCAACTCTTCGGAGGATAAAGACCTCGAGCGGGCCTAGCTAGAAAAAGAGAGATCTTTCTCGATACAAAGTTGCGGAATGATCGGTCGATGCACTTCCGTGAATCCGTCCAACCGAGAGAAAGAACTCCAAACTTCCAGGCAAAAGCCCTACTCAGAGACACACGTTCCACCGAGATTGAAATAAAACTTCCAAGTGTTGAAACGTGAAAAGCCCTCTTCGGAGGCCTATTTCACCACAGTTGAAATGCTAAAAGACCTCGAGCGGGCCAAACCAGAAAAAGAGAGATCTTTCTTGATACAAAGTTGCGGACTGATCGGTCGATACACTCCCGTGAACCCGTCCAACCGAGAGAAAGAAACTCCAAACTTCCAGGCAGTAACCCTACTCAGAGGCACACATTTCATCGTGATCGGTCGATACACTCCCGTGAAATGAAGTGTGAAAAGCCCTCTTCGAAGGTCCGCTTCCCAACGAACAGGGAAAAATAAAAGCCTCTCCCAAGGGGCAGAAACAAAAAAGACCTCTTCCCAGAGGCACAACCAAACAAAAAGACCTCTTCCTAGAGGCAGAAACAAAAAAGACCTCTTCTCAGAGGCAGAAATGAAAAGACCTCCTCCCGGAGGCACAATCGAACAGAAAGACCTCTTCAGAGGCACACGTTTCAACGAGATTGAAATAAAACTTCCAAGTGTTGAAACGTGAAAAAGCCCTCCTCGGAGGCACAACTCTTTGGAGGCACACGTTTCACCGAGATTGAAATAAAACTTCCAAGTATTTAAACGTGAAAAAGCCCTCCTCAGAGGTACAACTTTTCAAAGAAGCATTTCGTCAGAAATGCAAAGCAAAGATCAAAGCCCTCCACCGAGGCGCAATATAAAAAAAAGGAAGCCCTCTTCAAAGGCACACTTTAGCCTTCAAAGGAAGATTTGTTCTTCTATTCTTGGAAATACTCTTCCTCAAAAAGAAGTTAAAGTGTCCTCCAGAGGCCCACTTTACCACATAGAAGAATTCACTTAGTAAAATGTGTGTATGCACAAAAGAAAAAGTGATATCTTCGAAGGATGAAGCGTAAAAACTTATATGGAGGGAGCTGTACTCTATTTTTAACAAAATAATATTCCTCCAAGTATGGAATAATTATTCTCCAGAAAATAAGAGTACAAGTCCCGTTAAAGTATAAAATATTGCAACGAGCTTATGGTATAGGGGCAACATGGTATAACTACATTGGTAAAAACTACGCTCAAACAACATACCACAAGCTCACTGCAATATCATATAAAGAAACCTGTACAAAAATGAATAGTAAATGCATTCTCAAATACAGACAGAAGTTTGTACAAACAAAAAGAATCATTTTATTCATTACTGTCAAAATTTCGTACAGGTACAGGTTTCAGAATAAAAAGGAAAAGGAAAAGCGGAGGCCGCCACCCGCACAATCTCCGGCCAGTACATGCAAAAAGCAAAAAGTAAAGATAAAATCGAAGCAGGACCCCTTACTTCTTCTTGCCACTACCCTTAGAGCCTTCGCCCGACCTAATAGGCAGCTTTTCAGGACGGCTTGGGAGAGTCGGGGATGAAGGAGAAAGAGTTACTGCCGGATCAACTGTCGTTTCCTCTTCAGAAACAAGAATGCCTTTCCTTCTCTTCTTGGAAGTGGCACGCTTCCTCCTTCTCCTTAAAGAAGACTCACTTCCAGGAGTTACAAGAGCAGATAATTTTATGTTATCAGAAGTGGTTCGCTCCGGAGATTCATTGCCTTGTCCAAGACCCTCTCCCCCATGTTCTTGAGAAGCAATAGGATCATCTAAGCCATGAAGAGCTTCTATTTGCTCCTCTTGCGACCCGGGTTGAGAGGCGGACGGAGGAGTGACCTGGAGAACCAAAGGAGGAATAATTGGAGGAAGGGAAGCTTGAACAATGCTCGGTGCTTTCTCTACAGAAGCAAAGAAGTTAAAGTCAGTAAAGAGAGGAGATAAAGGCTCATTGAGGTTCAGAAAATAGTCGAGAAGCTCATCGAACTCATAAGAATCAAATGAGCAGTCTACTTGGGCAAGATTAACAGTAGAGTTACCTGGAGAAGTCAGCTTCCTGATATCAACCTCATAAGCCTGTGCTTCGGCGCTCTCTTCACCTTCATCTCCACCCTGTATACTTGTGATCTCAGTCGTAACTTTGGCCAGGGATGGAGAATGAGAGCTGGAGCCAATAATGTCAATTTCGGCCGAAGGAGAAGGCTGGACTGGAATAGTTGAAGTAGTTTTTCCTAACCGTTCCCCTTTTGCCATTTCAGCTCTTAATTTTGCAAGTTATTCTTTTTCCTTGGCGAGAGCAGCGCGAGCACCGTCATCCAAGTAATGCTCCTCAAGAGCTGATTCGACATAGCCAGCACCTTTACCGCCAAGCATGTCAAGTGCGGCCTCCCACACTTCAGCCAGTGTAACTTCATATTTGGGGCCTAGAAAGGCGAGACTACCGTGCCCCAAGATGTTGTGCAGGTAGAATTCAAACAGTGTCGAGCTGATGTTAGTCTTCGTTGCCTCATGAGATTCTTCAGCTGCAATTTTACCGGCAACGGCCTCATCACGCTCTCTTTCAGCTTTGGAGAGTTGAAGTTTTAGCATTTGAATCTCTGTCTCTTGGGAGCTGGTTTTCTTCCGAAGCTCTGCAATATCAGCAATATAGCCCTCACTGATTCTTTTTTGCACTTCAAGCCTGTCTTCGGCGTCTCTTTGGCAGGCATGAGCATCTCTCACTTGTTTTAGAAGCACTTCTTCTTTTTGAGTGTAGGAAGTAGAGGAAGTAGCAAGCTCTTGTTTAAGTTCCTCAACTTTCGCTTCAAGCTCTTCATTGTAAGTAGTGATGCTCCTCATTTCGGTATCATGCTGCTCAAGAACCTTCTGCCATTCGGCCTTATCATTCTCCATAGTAAGCATGACCTCTATATTCGCACGGTTGACCCTTTGAAGCTCGTCAACAAGCTTTTGCCAGTTCGAAATCCTTTCAATATCAAGCCTGACGGCATCGAGGTTTCGCAGCATGGCAGGCTTGTCAATAGGGACCAAGTCAAGATCGAACGGCACTCCCTTCAGGCACCAGTGCGGGAACCGGCTTTGCAAGGTAGCCGGGCCTGATCCAACTTGGAATTTAGGCCTGCCGATTATTGTCTAAATGTCTGTCTTTCCGAGAGCAGGAGAGCCAGAAGGAATGTCAAGTGAGACGAGGGCAGTGACCTTTTCAGGAGTTGCAGAAGTATGCCTTTCACTGTGTCGGGCACGCTTGCTTGGGTCCTCAACTATGTGGCTTTTTCCCCGATCATCATGAGACTTTCTCTTGTGAGAATCGTCACCTCTCTGGGAAGAATCATAGTGCTCCTCTCTTTCTTTTCTCTCATAACGCTCTTCTTGAGCCCTTCTCTCCTGAGCCTTTCGAGCGGCTCTCTCTTCATCGGTTTCTCTCTGAACGGGAAGGTAGCGCCTATAATCATATTGACTACGCCTCCCGTAGCGCTGAAAGTCGTCATAGTAAGAGCCGTTGCGTCCCATCGGAGAATCTGAAATAAAAAGAGAGATAAGTCTTAGAAGTCTTCGGAGAAAAGAAATGTAACTTTAGAATCTTCAAAGTATAAAGAGTTAGGTGCATGAAAGTGCTGAAAGGTTCTAAGTGTGTGTGATGTGCAAACTACGCGCATCAAACTATGAACCACTCTTTGACTGTGGAGTAATCGTGGGAGTGGTAGTTAACGTCAACTCTTGAGTCGATGGAGCTCGTTGCAAAGAAGAAGTCGCTTCCACTACTGAAGAAGAAACCCTAGTAGTTACAGGGTCGTCTTTAAAGATCTCCTGTGAGGTGGCAAAAAGGTCGCTCAACCCTTCGACGGTATCGTCCCCGCTCTGCCTGACAGGACTTGTCTTCCCGGCTTCTTCGCCAGACTTCTGTGAATGTTGGGGAGATCCCTGAGGCTCCTCTTCCTCAATAACTGGGGCAATGGTGAGTTTGCCAGATGACCCCGCAACATCGACGGTAATAGAACATTTCACTAAAGAAGCTTCGGAAGCGGGATCTTTTGGTACGGGTGCGTCAGAAGAAACCGGGGCATCTAATGCTTTAGGTGGGGAGTCTGGAACCTCATAGGGGTGTGTGGAGCGAGAAGGGTGAAGAAGTCCGAACTGGTGAAGAAATTCGTCGTTCAACAAAAATTTCATATCCCGCTCTTCAACCGATACAGCCACAAGCCTCTCCAGAGTTGGCTTGTGGCTGGGATCTCTGGAAGGAGGGGGAAGCGCTGAAATGAAAAAATAAAGTTAACACTTGGCAATTCAGACTTCACAAAACTCGGAGTATAGAAAAGGAAGAGGTAAATATCTTACTTCCTTCTCTCCACACAGCATAAAACCCTGGGGGGCAACGGACATAGAAGAATTGAGTTAAGAACCCATGGGCAGTGTCAGGGAGGCCAAAGATCAACTTTTTCGGGCGCTTCTCACGACAGTGATAGAAGGATGATCCTTAGTCCTAGTAAAGGAATATAGGAAGCAAATCTCGTCAAAGCGTGGAAGCCGGTCAAATGTTCTCCTAAATAGCATGCACAACCCCATCAGAATGGCATAGCCATTGGAGTGTAGCTGGAATGGGGAGATAGCTGGTCGAAGGAGAAGATTCTGGAGAAAGTTATTGAAAGGAGGAATGGCCCCGCTTAGGCACATTTGCCGGTTAACCGCTACAAAGCCAGTAGGCGCCACATCAGCAGTGTCACTTTTCTCAGGAAGAATGGCATCTGCTTCGGCAATGCCAAACTGACCGCATAACTGACGAAAAGCTTTGTACGATAAGGTGGTAGGGGCTCTTTCTGGAGGATTGACTAATGGACCTGGAATAAGAGTGGCCTCTCCAGCCTGGGCTATTATATCTTCTTGCTGAGAAGTCATTCTACACAAGCAACTGGATATTCAAATATGAAGATGCACGTTTCCTAAAATGTATGAAGTGTTGTGTAAAATCAACAAAGCAATAAGCGAATAAAACTGGAATGAAAACTAGCAAGCATTTGTCAGTCATGAAGTCCAGGGTTCGTTGTTTTAAAATATGAAAGAGAAATGTAGATGCAAACAAATCAGTTCAAGATAGCAATGCTTTGCATTAATATTTCACTTTAGTTGATTGGTTCACAGCATTTCATACAGTATGTTTAAATTGATTACTCTATGTTAACTAATCTGCCATTTGATGTGGGCAGTCAGTGGCAGTATATTTGTCCCAGTTTTCTGTAAATGATGTATTGAGTAGATTGTTAACTTGCAAGTCAAAAGTGATCTGTGAAAAAATGCAGCAAAGTTTAACAGTTTAAAGTTCAAGCAGTTTATCCTGGCAACTCAAATTGGAAATACAATTAAGTTCTATCAACATCTCTAAGTTTTCAAATTTTGTTCAGATCATTGAGTCACGGTCCGAAGAGTTCTCTAAGTCATAAGTCGTCCACGACCTAAAAGTTAAGTCATCCACGACTTAAAAGATAATTCTCTAAGTCTTAGCTCGGCTGCAACTCAGGGCTAAGTCGTTCACAACCTAAAGGCCAAGTCGTAAAGTCTCAAATCAAGACAGAACAAATGAAGTGCAAATGAAGCTAAGTCTTGAGTCGTCCAGAAACAAACATAACCTAAGGGGTTAAGTCGTATGCAACTAAAGTCGTAGGGGATCTTAAGTCAATCACTTCGAAAACTATGCAAATTGGCAAAGTCGCAAAAACTTCACGATATCTCTTCTCAACCCACTGATCCCACTCCAACCTAATAACCCGTTATCTTCCTAACTCCTAACCCGTTAACCCATGTAGGACGATATCGCCTCCTCTAAATTCGTGGATCAACTAAATCGAAATATGGTGACCCATCGCCTTCTCCTTGCAAGTCATCTAAAAACTCAATCAAACCGTTTCAAGCTTGTCAGCAATCAATCATAACGCGATTCAAGAAGAAGCCTGGTGTGAGGATTCGGATTGAGGTTGGAAAATGGGAAATCCATGTTCGAAAGGTAACAGTAATTGTGAAATTGAGCAAGCGATGAGTTTACTTACGTAGTGTAATGATGAAGGTGGCAGGAACTTAATTGGTGATAAGGTGAACTGATCGAATTCGTCTCTGAAAAGCTTCGAAGGTCGTTAATGGCGGAAGTGAACATGGAAACAAGTAGGTGAAGAAGAAGTGACCTAAGCCTTTTATATCTCGAGGCAGAGGAATTTGAACCGGCACACGAGTTAAGATAAGTCGAAGCACACGACCTACGACTTAGGCGTGTACTTCGAGGGGCAAATGTTAACCCTCAATTTCCTACGACTCAAAAACTGCACGACTCAATAAGAAAACGACTCAAGGTGGGCGGCGACTCAATGGACAAACAACTCAGTGAGTTATCAACATAACGAGTTAACAGATGCACGACTCAACGAGTCAAGAGGATGGATGACTTAAGGGACTGATGACTTACCAACTTAAGGAAGCTACGACCTAACGGCCTGAGAGAATAGACCGACTCAATACCTTAAAGAAGTTGCCGACTCAGAGTACTTTACGACCTAAGGCATCCACGACTTAAGGTTTCTACGACTTAAGGAAGTCCGCGGCTCAAGGACATGATGACTTAACGATTCAAGAGATGGCACAGCTTAAGAAGGAAATGAGCTAACGACTTAGAGCTGTCTGCGACTTACGACCTAACATGTGTAGTAAACGGTTTAAGCAAATGAGGTGCTGCTCCTTACCTAACACAGTGACCTCTTAACTCGTACACGATTCAGGACCTGGGTTATTATCTGAAGGGAACAAGCTTATCAGTTAACTCGTATACGACTTACGACCTAGCTTGAGTCATCCACGACCTAAAGTTACTGGATGAAGGTACAATGCCGCATCAAAAGGACCAGCTGACTCATTTGCGACTTAGATGTTGACTCGTGGGCGACATAGGACTTGTACAAATGAGCTTTTGTTAGACCATGGGGCTAGGCCAGATAAGTCGGCCACGACTCACCTTAGACCGGTCACGACTTATGACCTAAGGGGGGGATTTCCCCTATAAATACCAACCTACCTCAAGCATGAAGGGGACTTTTTGGCCGATACTCTGCTGAATTCTCGACTCACCCGACACTTCAAGTACGAAAGGCATCTCAACTAACTTCGAGAAGAAATCTAAAGCAATCTACATGGATTTAAAGAATTCTTCTCATCAAAGTTCTAGTTGTTTGTCTCATCGGAATTGTAATTGAAGATTGTTGTAAAGTTGTAATCGATTTAGTAATAAAGAGAATTAAAGTGGACGTAGGCTTACCCTAAGTCGAACCACTATAAAAACTGTTTTTTTTCTGCTTTTTCTGCGATCTCTCTACTTGTTTTTAGTTCCCGTGAACATGGGTGGTGCTTTCACTCAACTTCAATCTACACCGGGGTGGTAGCGTCTAATTTTTACGTTAACACTATATATTTATCACCTTCACAAGTATAGTCACTTGAATTATTTACCATGTTGAAGTCATACATGAAACATGATTTTTGACAATATTTCAAATTAATTTAATTTAGTTTTTTGCTAAATTCTTAGTAATGGCTATTTTAGTTTTTCTAAAATAATTAGTGAAAGTTCCCTATTTTGGTTAATATGTGTATAATATGTTCAATAAAATTATTAAATTTGTCATTGCTGGATATTCATTGAATTTATTTCCTTTTGAACTAGGAATGTGTAATGATGAATTTTCATCGTAAAATTACATCTAAGTTTTGGTGTCTATTCTTGTTTTTCTTAAGAAGTATTGTGCAGTTCATAAGCATCATAGAAGGAATTATCAAAACTACTCCTATTGTGCATTGATTTAGTTAAATAGTATTTTCATTTTCAATATATAATTGATTTCAATGTTTTTCTCTATAATATAGAATTACACAGTAGCATTTGAAAAGTAAAACTTACTTTTATAAAGCAGCAAACATTGTATTATAATTAGTTGGTTTACTTTTTCACTAATTTTATTGAAATGTTGTCTTTTAAATTCATAAATTAAAGTTATTAAGAACACCATGTGCATAGCACAGATTTGTATTAATATTTTGAGTTATTATATGTTGGAAAACTTTTTCGTCTTTATGTGAAATAGATGAATTTCTTTTATCTTTTTCCTTCAAAAAGGTAAACTAATTTCTTTTGTTTATTAAAAAATACATTTTGCCTTTGATAAAAAACGATAAATTCATTATCTTTTCAAACACACATCATGAGTTAATAGCCTTTAAGAAAAGCTTTTTTATCTTTTTGAAAATTGACGAGTTCACTTATCTATTTTATTTTAAGAAAACATGATAAATTTATTTTACTTTTAAAAAATATAAATCAAATATCATTTTCTAACATCATAAAGCTTAGACTGAGTCATTTGTAGTAGAAATCTTTCTCATCTTTTTAAAAATAGATAAATCATCTATCTTTTTTGTCAAAAGTATGTTTTTACATTTATCTTTTATACAAATTTTATGCGTTTGATTATTTTTCCCATATATAGATTTGAAAAAAGGTTAATTATGCTTCAAACATAGGGTAAATAAATTTATCTTTTGAACAAGAAGATAAATAAATTTGGCCTCTCGATAAAACTAATATTTTGCATATTTTTCAGATATGTAAATTTGATCCCTTTGTTTGCGTTTAGCTAAATAATAAATGAATAAGCTTTTAAGGAAAGGCAAATCAGTCGAGTGTAAAAAATATATAAATGATTTCATCTTCCAAATTAAAGATAAATAAATTTAACATTTAAAGAAAAGAAATATAATTTAGCTTTTATCCAAAAAGATAAATAATTTTAGTTTTAAACAATAGGAAAAATAAATTTCACATTTGAACCAAAAGAAAGGTAAATATTTCATTTAGTAAAAATGATGATTATCTAATTTATCATTTGTAAAAGCTAAATACATTTATCTTTTTAAAATGGCGACTAGCTTGTATTTCTTTGAATTGATGGAAAATGCACTTCGGAGTAAAATATATATAGCAAAACAACTAGTAAAACGAAATGAAATATTGTCCTCAATAAAGAAACCTATTTAATATATTTATTAAAAAAGGATAAATGTATTGTTCTTCTACTTTCTAATTGAAATCCAATTGTGCATTTATATTTTCTTAATGGAACATGTGTATTATTTCTTTCAACATTAGCATCGTGAGGAAAAGAAAATTAAAGTTATGCTTTTGTAAAAAATTCAGTTATCTTTTTATTCACCATGAGAATTTGATCATTTTTTTTTCAAAAGTTTCAAAAATCAAGATAAATTTATTTAGGGCAAATAATAAATAAATTTTTCTTTTAATTAAAAAGGTAAATAAATTTTGATTCTAAACAACAAAATAAATAAATTTGTTTTTAAACGAAAAGGTTAAATAAAATTAGCTTTAAATAAAGGATAAATAAACTTAACTTTTAAACAAAAAGATAAATCAATCTAGCTTTTAAACTAAATGATAAATAAAATTGCATTTAAACAAAACATAAATAAATCTATCTTTTTGGTTATGGTTTTCAATTTCTCTTTGTTGAAGAAATTATATTTATTTTTTATTCCATTTATCTTTTTATTCAAAATTTTAAATATTATTAAATTACTTAACATAAATTTATTCTCATATCACATTGCTATATGTTATCCTTGAATGATAATATATAATTTTTTTTACAGATTTCTTTTGAAATATAATCAGATCTTGTCTTTAAGATGATAAGTTCTTTTAACTCCATATAAACATATTTTATAGATTACCATCAAATGATAATGCACCAATGCAAAATTATGTATTTATACACCAAATACCATGCATTTCTATTTTTATATAAAGCAAAAATGTTTATTCTTTTAACGTTACAGAAAAAAAATGGCAAAGTGGTGTCTATTTTAGTAGACATATATTTTATCACTAAAGTGAAAAGGTAAAATATTATTTTCATTTCTTTTATTTTAACATAATGATAAAAAAATCTTATAAAGATAAACATTATTGTTTTTTCTCAAAAGGGTGAGTTCATTTATCTTTTTATACAAGTTCTTTTATATCTTTTCTTAAAAAGCGAATTATTCATCTTTTTCATAAAGATAAATTCTTTTATATACATTATCAATAAATCTTATTCGTTTACACGTTTGTCTTTTAGTGCTTACTTTTTGTTAATGATTTCTAGAATTTTCTAAACTTATTTAGAAAATGTAATCTTGTTTAGTGAATTACTTAATACTTACCTTATTTAAATATGTGTGTGTGTATATGAAAATAAAGGTGCAACGACGTTGTGACAACTTTTATTTGATACAATGTTGATTTTCGACAAAATGATTTACGGCCACATTTTGACGTTTTTGTTAAAGTATTTATTTATGTAAACAAAACTTGAAAATAAATTTGTATATTGTTATTAAAAATAAAAAACCTTATTAAAAAAATTAAAATAATTTATTTAACCATTCAAACTTACCGGACTTTTGTCACTTTTACCGATATAAGCAACCGTTCTTTTTTGTGTGTATTTCCATCTCCAAATTCCATGTAATTTTATTTGAATCATAAAATATTATATACTTTATATTTAAAATCAATTTAAATATTATATTTTTGAGTGGTCAAATTATGGGTCCTTAAAAAGATGTTGGTTCTTTCGAACAAGAAGTGTAAAGGGGATGCAAAAGGCAGCTACTTTGAGAAAATTCGGTTTGAATAACATTGGTTTGAGAAGTGAGCGCAATCTAAAATTTTAAGATGAATAAGTAGGAAATCAATGAACAGTAAAAAATACAACAAGGAAAGCGACTTATTCAATTAAGATTCGAAAATACATAGAAACAAATGCTATACGTGCTAACGACTGAGTCTATTTTTAAACCACAATAGAAAGGATGTCATAAAGGAAGAGGCTCATTCTTTAGAAAAAAAACCCATCTACGTAGTACGAATTCACAAAGCGCATCTCTTTCATGAATGATTTGGGTAATCCTAAATAGAAGCCCTTGAGACTCTCTCTTTAATTGGGCTACTAACCTATCAAGCTCATTTCCCCTTCTATGTACAAATTCAATTTTCGTTGACAACCTCTTCGTAGCTTGCTTTTCAAGATACTCGATATGTTTCCATAATTGTCGAACTAAATTATTTCCCTCGCATGGCTTTAGCCATAAGTTTTTCTCAACGCCTACTTCTCTTACTATAATGGAAAGCCTTTTCGGTCCTTGAATGCCAATACTAATACATCCACAATATTCATGTGTTGAGTACTTAAGTGCAGGAAAGACGAATTGTTAGGGTAAAATAAAAAGAAAAGAAATAGAACAAGAAAGAAGAAAATACAACATCATAATCTCACTAGTGGAATGATAATATCAAAATAATAAAACAAATGGTTACTCCGATATAGAAATTTCAAAGACTTAAGTATCTTTATCAGCCTGAACAGTTATAACAACATGTCCTAAAAAATGCTAATATGTACAATATAGTAATTTAGCGAAAATAAGAATACTAAAGTAGTTGAAACATCCAGCTCATCTTCTCGAGCTCTAATGAACGTCAACAAAAACCTGTTTTTCTCAAACTACTCAAAAAGCATGCGAGGAATTTAGGGAAGAAAAAACCAAGCATCATACATAAATCTCATATAAGAAACTCAAGAAATATGTAAATAGCGTATAATAGCACTATTGAGACTGCATAGAATTCCATAATTTCTATCCCCTCAAAAGAACTACTCTCTAATAAGTACATAAGGTGACATATTAGATAGTGTCTGGGGTGAAGAATATAAATTAAGAAATAGTTATAATGGTTACATTGGTTACATTCAACAACATATTGAAGTACAATCAAAATCGATAAGGGACGTTCGCATAGCGGATTTTCCATGGATAACTCTCTAATGGTGCCGGATCCAATCTCCTGCATAAGAGTCAAAAAGTACTCCGAGTAACGTATAGCTGTAAATAAAATATATCTTAATGAAAACATAGTTGGTCCACGCCCGAACACATGGTCCTACATATCATAAACTCAAGTCGACCAATAATCAATAAGTTTATCTAGATATGGAGTTGATATATCTTATTGTGGGTTAGCTAAACCCTGGGAAATGAGGCCTACTATGTTTTTAGTTATTTTTGATGTCGAGGTTACGTTCAACACCTTCTACATGAGTCTTCATTACTCAAACAGAACACAAATCCATAATTGGATTCTCACATCTCGAACAGATCTTAAAACCATACATGGATTCCAACATCTTGAATATATCCACTTCCAAGAGAAAGAATAGTATTTAGTCTTGAAGTGATTTAGGTAAGTAAAACACCTACAGATCCCAGTCTTTTAAAGATTAAATCGATGAATGTGGTCATATTTAACAATAATGAGGACGATCGCATATGGAAACCAAGTCTCGCATACTTATCACGTTTTTGATATGTTCATCTCACATTATCCCTTGATCAAGAGTGAAGTTGATAGGTTAGAGCTCTATTGCTCATATCTCTAAACAAACATCAGTCTTAATTCCCTCAGGTTGACAACCCTACTTCATCGGCTTTTAGTGCTAAGAATATGACTAAATATTTTCCATAAATGAGTAAGCATACAAAGCACGATCAAGTCATACAAAGCACGATCGAGTCACATAAGTTACTTATAATACCCTTTTATTTAATTTATATTAAATGAAACCTCTTTATTTGCAATTCTTTCATCTAATAAAACATTGTTTATCAATTTCTATTATTCATATGTACTCTTTTAATACTTCAAACAGTATTCATATACTCAAATGGTATAAGTATATTCAAAAATCATTAACAAGATTTCTTCATTTAAACCTTGGTGTCTATCTTTTTCCAAAAGATTCCTTACTTATAATTTTATTCAAAATATCTATTTTAAGGCTCTAAGTACTTCCACAATTACATTCAAAAGGTTTAAGACTAATGTAACTCAAACATTACCACTACAAACCCAAAATCATTTTACTTATGCTTATCTTTAAAACATTCTTTTTAAAGATCTATTTCCATTCATAAGTATGATCAAAAAGGGTTAAAGACGAATGTTATTAACATATGATCACAACAGACCCAAAACCTTTTCATACTTGAATTATCTTTAAAAACATTCTTTTAAAGATCTAAGTTATACTATTTGATTAAGTTCGATGGTCAATTAATCGATTATCCAATTAAAACTATTGCTTATGCAAATCAATGTTCATATACTTAACTTGTTACTGAAATTTTAACTTAACTATTCCCTGTCCAAGTTGAAGCTAGGTAAGTTAAAGCACCCATTGCATCAAAGCCTAGTGTAGACACTTCATTTTTAGATCTCACAAATAGGTAAGTTTACTTATTAGCTTTTAGTGTTAAGTGTAATATTCATGATTTTCGTAAAAAAGTAATAAACAAAATGATTAACCCATTTCTGACATTCCTGAATTAGTTATTTCTCGTTCATGAGGGAAGCCGGTAGGTTAGAGCTCTATTGCTCCATCCCTACTCGACATTAATCTTAACTCTAACAAGTAGATAAGTCTACTTCGTCGTTTTTTGACATTTAGCAAAGTTAATTACTTTAAAAAAAGTAAATAACAAGATTAACATGTTTCTGACATTTCAACTTAATTATTTCTCAATCAAGAGGGAAATCAGTGGGTTAGAGCTCTATTGCTCATATCCCTACTTGACATCAATCTTAACTCTCAAAAATAGAGAAGTCTACTTCGTCGGCTTTTAGTGTTAAGCCTAGTCAATTATATTTTTTAAAACTTATATATCAGAATAAATTTTTTAAAATACTTATAAATAGTTTTTAAATATCTATGTAAAATATTATTTGAAAATAACTAATTTATAATTTTATGAAAAACATGTTTGATATTATAAAACCTCTTTAATTTGAAAATACATATATTATTATTAAAAATATATTTAAATTTCAAACCAACTTTTATATACTTCAAAATAGGTTAGAAAAATCTCTAAAAATATTAGATAAAAGTACCAAATTTAAAAATCATTTTTAAACAATTAAAATCATAAACAACTTACTACAGCATTTATAAATACTGTTAAAAGCCCTTATTAAAAACAACACTGAAAAGCATGATCTTTGTGACTAGTTTGAACCACTTTAACAAATGATTTACGATTTGAAATTTTTAAAGTAAGTAATACCTTTAAGGTAATTAGAAACGATGGAAAGAAATCTTTAAGAATATTTCCATTTGTTTAATAATATTCTGAAATCAGGCCATATTTAGAAAGTGTATTTATAACCACCTTTTTGTTCTACCTTTCACAACTTTGGTTCACAATTCATATAACTTTCCAAACCATCATTTTACTTTCTAATGCTCCAAAATATTTTTAGAGAACAACGAAATCAAATTATCCTAAGTTAAGATGATAAATATCCAATTTGCACAAGTTAAAGTTTAAGCGATATCGAAGTCGACTTATAACGATTATTCTCGCTCCAAAAAATTTCAAACGTACTCAATTCAACGCACAAGTCAAACAACCATTTAAACATCAAGTCAAGGCCATGCCACATATATAAGAGGGTAATCGAAATGATGTTATACAGTATAAAGTTGTCATTCGCTTTTAAAAGAAAGAGGGATTCAAAGTTAATAGCTTTACTTAGTTAACGCCACTTTAACTTTATATTTCTAGCACATCATATATACACAATATATACAAACAAATAGTGGGATAATCTGCTTAGATCCAAACCAAACATAAAAAAGCCACAAGAATCAAAGAACCACCTCCTACCATCACCAAAAGCCTAAAGATCCAACTTTTAGCACTTTTAAACCAAGACAACATCTCCCCTCCTCTTCCATTGCTCATGGTCCCTCTTGGAACCCCTCTTGTCTCATCTTTCTTCCACTTTAACTTGATATTCATGCTTCTCATGATTTTTTTGGGCCTATAGCCAATGTTTAGAAGAGACTGAAGATGATCTGATTTAGACTTGAAAAAGTTGGAGAAGAATTTGTGGCTTAGTGCTTCAGCACTTCCACCATTTTTGTTTTCTTACTTCATTCCACGCTTTGAGAATTTAGGATTTATGATTAAAGGAGTGCCCCTCCTTTTATAAGCTTCAAATGGTATTACATAAGTTTGTTCTCACCATCCTCTCATGTCATGTAAGGCTCACTTACCATTGCTTCTCCTTTACATAACACTTTAATGTTAAATCTTTCCTTAAAAGCTTATTCTCAAAATATCTTTGATGCCATCGGCCATGACATCATCCAAAAAATTTATTTCCATAAATGATAAAAAGTTTTTATTGCATTTTATAGATTTCCTAAAAAAATAAGCGTATGTAAAAAAATCTAAAATAATTTTGACGGTTAAAAAGTTGTTTACCGATTAAATGATTTTTGGTCACATCATCGATATTTCTATATAATACTTATTTTTTTAGACAATTTTACAAAACAAGTTTACCATAATTATTTATTATTTAACAGGGGTTAATAAACTTACAAAACCATTTTAATAATATTTAATCAAATATTAAAATACTTAAATAGTTCGGATATTTAAGTACGTAGTGTCCAAAATTTTGAGTCGTTGCATTCTCTCTTATTTAGAATATTTCATCCTTGAAATTCCAACACGAGCAATAAAAAGAAACAACCACGTAGAAATACTTAATAGTATTCTATCACCATCAATCAAACTCATGGTTTGCTTAAGTTTAAAATCCTCTAAACATACCACACGCTCAACAGCCTCTGGTTATTACTAAGTAAACTATTCATGCTACCTTAGAGCATATCGAAGGGTCATCACCTAAACTCTCCATAAACCAAAAAAAAAATTGTATGAATATACTAAAACCGATATGATGCACATGGACCAATGATCACTTGCTCGATTATATAAATTTCACTTCCTAACTAGTATAGATCATTGGACCTGTCTAATGCGGACTTTGATCAGGTTCCTTGATTAGAAACCTTTGTTCTACTTACATAGCCATATAATATAACAGAAAACTTCGGGATCATATTAAGAATTTGTATCAAGTGTTCATCATCAAAAATCTAGTGAAAAATCCTTGTTCGACCGGTGTAAACACCTCCAAATCATGTATTCGAACGCTGGATCAAGAACAATCATGCGTACAAAATGACCTACATACAACTTACGTGCTTATCATATTGGTTTCTGAACTATACTAATATCTTTTATCATATTCTTTTATCCAAATAGTATGGCATTCAATACCAAAATCATTTATGAATCATTCCATAACATAACTTCAAGTTTATCAACATTTTACAACTTAAGTTCATATCTGTATAATACTCCACTACATTTGAAAAGTATCTACAAAATAGAAAATTCATTTTACTTAACAAGCATGTTTAACCAATTTAAAACAGATATTTTAAATCACCAACTTCCCAAATTCAAGTTTTTTATAAACTCAACTTTTATAATTTCACAAAAACACTTAGCTTCAAGTTCTATAATGATTTGGAAGTCTACAACTGTTCAAAATCACGAAAAAATCAATTTCATTTTAACAAATTAAAACTACCAAACGACAAATCATAACATGATGCACGTACCATGCAATTCTTTTGCATATGCCACATGTGTCCAGAATATTAAAAAAATTCAATAATTTATTAAACACGTTTTACCCGAAAAGGGAAATCATGAAAAGGTTTCATCATTTATTCTATGCTATGCCACTACCACTCGGTCACACTACATAGAATACACAGAAAAATTTTCTAAAAAATGTTCATACTAAATTTCTTTCTAAAGAAAAAAATTTAAAACTAAACATTTGGGTTTTATTTCAAATCGCTTTGAAACAATAATATATACATATACCTTTTGTATAACAGATCATGCTTTCGAAATATGAACGCCAAAGATGTTAAAGTCATCAGTAGGATTATTTTCAAGCACCAGAAGCGAGTTCAGTACATCAAATCATGCATTTTGGAGTCAACAAAATCATTTCAAAATGGTATCAATTACTTCATAAATATACTAAGTACCATTATCTCAATTTCCCAAATATTTTCTTTCAAATAATACTACTATTAGTTTTTTTAAAAATCTTGAAAAAACAATATCAAAGACACAAAGATCTAAGTTCTCAAAATATTAGTTTAAATTCTTCTTGTTTATAAATTATGATTATAAACCATACTTATATAAAATCACTTTCTTACATAAAATCTTTTAACAACTGTGTATTTTAAAAGTTATCTTATCTTTCTCAAATTAAAATAAACATCTTTTACCAAATTTAACTTTTAACACAACATTGTCACCAAATGTGTAACACCCCAGAATTTTGGTAACATTATTTAGAATATTTAATTAGTTGAATTAAATAAAATAATGTGTTGATTTGGGGATTGAGATTTGATTTAATTAACGGGATCGCGGTGTCATATAACAATAAACTAAAAGGTGTTTAAAATGAATTAGAAGAGGGGTAAAATAGGAAAGGTGCCATTCTATAACCTCCAAACCATGCCCGTGTAAAATTTTACATGTTCATTTTCATTCTAAATTTTTTAAAGGAAATCTAGGAAGAAGCTAATTCAAATTAAATCTATTCATATCTCAATCTCTATAGTCTATAAGGCTAAGGTGAATAATGTTTACATCTCATTTTCGATTATGTTTCCAGTTTTAAGATGAATTCCGTATATTTTGTAATAATTTGCCATGTTTTTAAATAATAGAATGTATATATGTACTTGTTGATGAATTATGAATGTTCAAATTGAATTTATGATATGTTTTAAGGTAAAAACTATATAAAATGATATCCAAATGCCTTATGAATTATTAAAGGATCATAAATAATATTTTGGAGATGGATTTCAATTTTCAGAATTTTCTAAATTAATGTTGAATTTTAATGAATTTTCTAGTGAAGAAAATGATAATTTGGGTTAATAATTATTTTCGGTTAAATAACAAAAGATTAGGATCTGAAATTTTTGTATATCAGAACTAAAATAGATTTTTTGGAATTTTTGTGGATTTTTCATAAGTGTCTTTAGGGTTATATAAAATTATTTAAGGTGTGGGACTTAAATGTATTATAAATTTAAAGAGGAGAAAAGGCTTTTGTAAAATAATTTAAATTGTTGATCCTGAAAAGTCGGCAGCACTTTTGAAAAAGTGCAGTATTTTTATTGGTAAAGATAGAGGCAACCAGTCACAATACACTAAGGCAGGTTAGTTAGGAAAAACTATTTTCCACATGTTTTTAATTGTTTCGATTGCCTTTGGCACCTGCTTCCGCCTTGGATGGCTTTTGACTAAGACTCCCTGCCTTCAATAAAGCGCTTGGTATCAATGTATTGGTATGCAGCGAATTGGATAGAAGGTGAAAGGTATGTAGTCGAAAATAGGGGTTCCAATGGGGTTCGGGCTGATCTTTTCTTTTAAATCAAAAATGCACTTGCTTGCATTCGACTAAGATGCTTTCGTTTTGGTTGGGTTTCAGCCAGGTCAAATGGTTTAAAAGAAAATGGTTTCGATTGGGTTGCACCTCTATTTTTAAATAAATGATTTCGACTAGGTCGAAACACCTAGTTGTCACTTTTTCGTTACCTTTCGACCCAGATGGTATTGAAAGGGCTATTTTGTTTCCTAAAAAAAGCTTGGACACCTCTCCAATGCTTTTGAAGGGATGGTTTCGACATCATCACTTCATTACCTAGAAAATGGTTTCAATGCAGTTGCTTTCGACTTAAATGTTTTAAGACCCTTTTTTAATAAGTAAAGTATAACCTAATGGTTTCGAAAGAGATAGTTTTAAAATGTTTCAAAATAGTTACTTTCGACTATAATCGGTTTCTAATCCTTTTGCTCTACTTAAAGGCAGAATCCAAGTGGTTTCGACCGAGATGTTTTTGAAAGATTTCCACATTTTTTAATTTGAACCCAAAGTGCTTTCGAAAGGATTGAAAAGAAGTTTTTTCCAATGTTTTTGAAGGCAATATTAAAAGGTTTTAAAGAAGAATGTCAGATATTTTGAAGCTTTCAGAGCAAAGAAAGAAAGCATTTCCAATGTTTTTGAAAGGCTACGTTTAATGGTTTCGAAAGGGTTATTCAATGGTTTTGAAGCGGTTACCTTCAAGCGTTTCGAAAGGGTTGTTTAAAGGTTTTAAACAAAGGTTCTGAATATACTGAATAGGCACTATGGCCTAAGTATTTTCAAGTTAAAAAAAGGGTTTTTACTTGTTTTTGAAAGATAGTTTTTCCTTCTTAAATATCATCAATATTATTTTGAGTAAAGTATATATATTTATGTCATGGAAAAATAGCTTTGAGTAAAGCTATAGATATATTTTCCTTATATGTATATATACGATTTGAAGGAATAAATCATTTTGAAAAGACTTTTAAGGAAAACTTAAGGGTAGTTAACCCTAAGAAAATACTTCAGACAGTTAGTCCATTTTGCAAACAGTCGGCCTAGATTTCAGACAGTTAGTCCAGTGTACGGGCGGTCAGCCCTGTTGTTATAGACAGTTAGTCCATTTATAGCATAACGGACCTTGTTATTATGTTTGGGTAGTCAGCTCATTCATGACCTATTTTCTGGACTGATAGTCCATTTTTTAGCATAAAGGGTATTTCTATTTTGATTGAGCAGATAGCACACATATTATCAAGTTTTCTGGACAAAAATTCATTTATTAGCATAAATGATATTGCTATTTTGATATAATCAGTTGATTAACTAGTTTGGTTGAAGGAAAAGAATTGCAAAACATATGTTTTAATGGAGATATAAGCGAGGGGAAACCAGTTCCGCTAAGCGACGTAGCCTCACTTAATATCGGTAAACAGTGATGTAATAGAATTATTCACACCAGGCTTTATGTCAGACCCGTAGTTTTTGTTTCCCCTTAAACTCTCGGGTGCTCAAAAATTTATTTGAGTAATCTAAGGGTTTAGGTTTTCAAGTTTTATTCTTTTGGCGAATAAAGCATCCGAAAACGAGCAGGTGGTTGACGGATAGCTAACTTAGGATTTGCAGTTCTTTTGTTTTAATTCCACTGTGTATATTAAGTCAGCTACGACTATATTTCTCTGATCAACCAAGGGGGCATCGTCATATGTTTCCCTTGGCGTATTATTGTAAACTATAATTGATCATTGCCTATGAAACGTTTTGGGATTATGTAACATGGATATGAATTATTATTTTTGAAATCTGTTATCTATTCATATTCATGTGGTTCTGATGTTATGAATACCATTATCATTACCGTATTTTGTCACCAGAAGTTAATACTATGTATGATTGCATCATCTATAGCCCAAAGCTTTTGGCTTCCAAATACGGGATGTTACAACTTGGTATCAGAGCATGGTGCAACGACCTGGATTGTCAACAACTTAAACAAGAATTTAACAAGTATTTTGAAATAAAATTATTTTTAAAAATAAATATTTGGCAACGAAACTAGATATTAGCAATACGTCCATTTAAATAAGGCCAACGGAATTTGTTTTACGTCAAAATTGCTGAAACTCGATCAACACAATTATTAGTGCGAATTATCAAATTTTAAAGTATGAATATTTTTACATAAAAATGATCTAGAAAATTTTCTAATTAAAACGTAAAAATTCGTTCCATCGAATTTTTGACCTTTGTAGCTTAGTTTATCAAGAATTTCCATTGTCATCCAATTTCGAAAGCGGTAATTGTGGGGATAGATGAAATCTGCTACGAATGTCATAATGCAGATTCGAGTACAACGTTAGATCTGTTTTGTCGGGTTGATCTTCACGGTATGTATATTTTCGCATTTTGGCTTCCGTTGTAAAATGCTAAATGGTTAAAATAGTGGTCTGGATCATGACCTAGAGTCATAATTGCATATATCCTTTGGCAGCCCAAATTCTTTTCACAGACATTTGTTGCGTGCACAGTCAATTTGAAATTGGAATTTAATTGCCAGTAAAATACCCGATATTAATTGTTGTGATTTACTGACTATTTGGATGATTGATTGTGATGGATGTTATTGATTGATGATTTGGATTTTTATTTACTTTGATATAACCTATTATCATTTTGAATATTGTTTACATTGTATAAAATTATAACTTGAATTATTTCGAATAAATTAAAAAATAGGTTAAATGATATATACCTATGACACTGTGGTTTGGGTTGAAATGATATATATCCATTCTTGAAATTGAAATAACTGATCACTTAGTCATAGGATAGAAAATTATATACGAACACCGAATTGGTTAAATCAAAAAATTTAAAACTTTATTTAAATGATTTGATTTTAAGAAAATAAAAATTCAATATATGGAAATCTAATTATTTCGAAATTGAGATAGGAATTGAATTATATTTGAGGATTTGGATTTCGAACTGGGTATTGAAAGTAAATGGATTTAAGTGTTTTAAATCGATGTTTTGAAATTCAAACTCGAAATTGACAAAATCGAAATGGTTCAAAAATTTGAAATTGAAATTATTTTGAATTGTAATTGAAATTAATATGAAATTGAAATTGAAGTTAATTTGAAATTGACGTCGAATCGAAGAAAAATTCGACCTAAAATTGGAATTAAATCGACTAAATTGAAATGAAAATTTAAAAGTGATTTGAATTGGAAAATTTGGATATTATATCAGTTTGTTTTTGAAACTATTTTCAAGTAAATTATTTTGATATAAACTATTTAAATATATCTTTTTAAATGTTCAAATTGTTTTGGATTTTCCAAACGAATATAAACCATTTTAATACTTAAACTCTTTTATATTAAACTATTTTAACCATTTAAGCTATTTTTAAATATTTTAATTATTTAAACTATTTTAAAATTATTCAAACTATTTTTAAAAATTTAAACTGTTCAATGGGTGAAATGTTTATAATTAAATCTTGGATTTAAGTGCGGATTGGGTTAAAATGAAGTCATAACCTAAATTGAAATTCGCAATGATTTTCAAAGCAAAATCGAAATATTGAGGCGAAAATGATTTTTGAAGTGAAATGGTATATTTTGAGTAAATATGATATTTCGAAATGAATTTGATTTTGAAGAGAAAATGATATTTTGATATCAAGTATGAACTGTTTTCAAAATGTAGAAGTACCAATCGGTGTGCAAAACGATATTTGGTTGTTAAAGAGACTGGGACCGGATATGGACATACTCTTTGTCGATATCGAAACCACTATAACAGTTGTGTAGGTGGAGTTATGGTCTAGAACAAAGTGGTTGGATTTGGCATTGTTTGATGGATTTGAAGAAAGAGAACGATGATGGATTAGCCTGGCACTTGTGCCAATTTGAAATCACTAAAATAGGAGTCATATCGGTCAAGTTGGCTAGCTACCCCAAGCGGATACGCTTCTTCATATTACCATCATTTACGTTGCGATTGAATGGTGCACAGCATCGGATTATGAGAGTGTTGGACGCGGTGGGTGATAATGGATAGACCTGACCAACCCGGAAGGGTAAACTGGTTGTATCCAACCTTAGGCATTACATCATGTGCCTTGTCATACTTTTATCCTTAAGTGAGACCTGTACGATTTTGGTTTAGTGTTGTCGTATCAGTGCATCTCTGACTAGCGACGTGCTACTGATGGTGTTGAATGCAAACTGTACGACAATGCTTAAAAACGTGTTAAGGGGGACCAATGTAAAGCCTTAACGCTATTTAATATTAATTTTACCGACTAGACATTATATATGTAGCTTATTCTACTATATATAAATATTTTGACGGATCCTTAAGAGATGGAAAATCGCATAACATCTCTTGAGTTATAGCACGCACGTTATACACCGGATAAAAAATGTAAAACCTGTAAACATCTTTGACGCCGCAACACTCATGTTATGTGCTGTAACAGCCCGCAAATCCGTACCCCTTGAGTCAACACTATTCTACAACAATCAACTCAAGTTGCACAGAAACACGAACCATTTGGGTTAAAGAAGAAGAGGTAGAAGAAGAAAATAGAAAACAACAACAGAATCTAACCATCTCAGCGGAATAAAATATAATAGATAATAAATACACTTTACTCAAACATCAAATATCTCTGTCTATATATTACATCATCAGAGTACATCAACCACAGCTCAACATCAATTTCATACAAATGAATACTCAACAACTCAACACGGCGGAATATGTATATACATACAAGTACGGGAGTACGTATCGCCATCCTGCTCGTCTCCTGAGCTTCACAGCATCATATCCAGTATTCTATAATACTCGGTCTGACCCGAGCATTACAGTTAAATAATACCCGAGTCAGTCTGGAATACCAGCGTGAGAAAATCACACTCAATTGATTATTAATGTTTTTAAAAATCTTTTGAAAACAAAAGCATCTCGTAAGACCACGCCACAAATAAACATGTCGGGTTTTTACCTTACGATAGCTAAAACAATTTTTATAGAAATCCTTTGCTATTATAATAGGGTCTATTTACAAATACTTATAAAATAGCCGAAATTGTTACATTATTAAATTCCAGCTACTAGCCACAAAAGTGGGTAATACAAACAAAACTCGTACAAGGCTCGTAGGGAGAATGGATTTCCAACTAATGACTAGGCACTGGGGTACCACCTGTCACAGTACGGGGCCTAGATCACCGTACCGAGGAGTACGCCCGCTCCCCTGCAACATAAAGCCGGGACTACCCCTTACTGGATAATCCCAAGTGAGATCACCCCGCGGTTGGGATCAGCAACCGCCCACTAAGCCGAAATAAAAAGGGACATCTAGACTGGAATGACCTCACCCTTCTTGGGTGCTACCCACCTAGCCTTGCTGCATAACCTCTGATTTTCAGTCATTCCCATTTGATGAGGCTTGAGGCTAAGCGTTACCTTTTAGAATATATTCCTTAGAATACCCATCGTTCACCTAACGATGTTTCGCAAGCATTCATCCGTACAAGTCCGTCCCGGGTTTGAACGGAACCAAAGGCACTATCCTACTACATCCATTTTGGAAATATCATCAGGATTAGTAGCGACTAGCCCTTGCACTTCACTACTTCATCTTCGAATCCAAAAATCGTTTTTCACGGAAACGTACAAACCGAATCGAAGTGGTTTTCGAGAAATTAATCTCGATCCTGGTCTCTTCGAAACGATCAGCGCAGTTGGCCAATATTGATAGTCGGTTATTTAACTATCAATTAATATTCATAAACATCCATCAAAAATAAATAATTTCCCAAATTATTTATTTATCTCAAAGATATCTTCACAAGATATATTTCTATTTCAGCCCTTTGAAAACAGTTTCAAAACCATCTTTCTTTCTAGAATAAACTTTCCCAAATATTTTCTATCTCCTCTGAAGTTATCAAGCACAAAACTAGATTTTAAAATAATTTAAAACACTTTACTTTGAAATATATACTTTTAAAACATTTAAATTAAAACTACTTTAATAATTTGTTAAAAATACATCTTATATGAATATTTGAAAATAAAGTTACTTATATAAAACTAGATTTTCACTTTTGAAACAAAATACCAAGTCACTTTTTAAATAATTACTACTATAATAGATTTGAGAAAATACTTACTTTAGAATTTAAATATTAGAAATAATAAATTTTCAAAACATACCTTTTTAAAACAATTTTAAAATTATTAACTTATATTTAAAAATTTACATGAAAACGTGCTTAGTTATCCAGGGAGAATTCCAACTTCAATCACTTAAATCAATTTTCCAAATTGATTCCCAATTTATTCCATTTGAAATAAGTTTCTTCAATTACTCAATTCATTTCAAATTTCATTAATTATGCACTTAATTATTGTTGTTATTATTTTCCATTTGATTTTAAATCTTTTAACTAAAATATACAAATTTCAGTTTTTCCCAGCTTCTTCTTTTATTTTTTTCTCAAAAATTTAAATCTTAAATTTTAAATAAATGTTTTATTCTTTTACTTAATATCATTGAAGATTAAAATTCATTAACTTCCTGTTTATTCAAATTCCCATTCTATACCAGGATCTATTTAGTAGAAATTTAAAGTCACTCTATTTCTTTCCAATTCATTTTAAAATTTGTTCAAATTTCTATATTTATTTCACTTACAATTTCACTTCTTTTATTATCTTACCAAAATCCAATTTATATATTTTTGGTAATTCATCATACCCAATGATATTCAATCTAACCATGGCATTCAATATTCCAATAAAGATTATCATATGATATCAAATAAATCACAACAGAGGGTTTTAAATAATTTAAATAAATATTGAGGGATCCAGTTGGATCCCTCCAAACTGTTTTTCCCTGCATCCACAAACGTCAGCACAATATAATATATCAATTCCAAAATATCATACTATATCACATCAATTCATTCAACCATTCAAACAATTATTTAAATTTAATGATTATAAATTTAAATTTAAACTGAGTGAGATTAACTCACCTTTGGTTATTGCTTTGCAACTCAATCCAAACCGACTCGCTTTCCTTCACTTCTTTTAAACCTTGTACAACATTATATGATTTATTAATATTTGAACTAATTGAACCATTTATTTCCATTCAATAGATTGAAATTACTAATTATTTAATTTAAAACTAAATTTCTTTTGATACAATACATTTTGTTCTTATAACTAAAATAATTAAATAGATTACTGAATAGATTAATTATCATAAATTTTTTTTAGAGTAAACTAATAACATAAAAAAAATGTATCTAATTATTATTATATATCATATTTTTTTTAAAAAAAAAACTACTCTATATTTGTATACTCATAAAAAGATAAATTATATTACCATTTAAAATTTCTGCTTTCTGAATATTATTTATATAATCTATCCTCTATTATTTTTTGTATACATACCTATATATAAATCTTGTAATAAGAGTAAATAAATTGTTTATATCCTACTTCATAATTTATGTTAAGTGATGATAATCAACAGTTTATTTACCAGCTTAATGTAAACGACCCAGGATTTTTATTAATTAAAATTTGAATATTTAATTAATTTTAAATATTAATAAGTGAAATTTATAGGTCAAATAAATTTTATTTCGAATAATTGGATTTAATTGGATAAATTAAATCGATAATTTAATATGTGAAAATACAGAAATAATAGAAAATTGGGTTAAATATGATTGAAAATGATTTGTAAAATTTTATTTAATCATGTTGGAGTTAGAATGATATTATAGAACTTTCAAAATTGAATTTGGAGTTAATATGTGAAAATTGAATATTTTAATATTTAATTATCGATTGAAAAATAGCCAATTTTCGAACAGTCTCAGAATTGGACGAGACCAGTTCCATTGGATCCGTAATAGTTAGTTATTATCGGATTTCAAATTTCGTAGCAAACGGAGTTGTCGTTTGACCGTGGCAGCTCGAACGCATCGAAATTGTTTTTATATTAATTTGGCGAGTTAAAATAGTCATTTTTCCAACAGTCTCGGATTTTGACGAAACCAGTTTTATCGGATCCGTAATGTGATATTATTGTATGGTTTCAAATTTCGTGTCAATCGGATTTACCGTTTGTCCGGCGCTAGCTAAAACGCCTAGAAAATCGTTTAATCGGTTTAATTTTAAATCGAACGTTTATTGCCATAACTCGCACAGATGACCGAATTAGCTCCCGAAACATGTTCCATTGTGTTCAGAACGTGGGGTAAACCTTAGAAACGCCAACCGGCACGCTTCGTTTGGAGTTCGGAAAATCCGGGATGAATAGTGTCGCGTAAATTTTCTATAAAAGCCCCATCTCTTCATAAATTTGCAAAAAATTAAAACCCTAACCCTAATTTCAAAGCTCCAGCCGCCACCTACAGAACCTATGGCCAAAATTTGTTCATTTTCTTCCCTCTAAATCTCTCAATCCATCGAGAATTAGCAAAAAGTGTCAACTGCAATATGGTAGAGGGCGATGAGAACTACGCTTTCAACGGTGGAGATCGCATTTGGAGCTGCGGATCTTCATCAAGGTAGCCGCGTTCGTGGACAGCTGCGCACGACATTCGATGAGCAGGAGATGGCCGAGTGTCAGGGGGTGATGGCCGAGTGTCAGGGGGTGATGGCCGTTCGTAGCTTGCGTATGGGGCTTCAATTTGGAGGCCTCTAATCGTCGTCTTGTTCAAGGAATTGGTCGCGATTTGGAACCCTAGATGAGCATGAATGGGTTTCATTGTTCGGCTGGTAACCTTTAGGAGACGTGAGGGAGGAAGGAGATAGAGGACGGTTGTGATTTGGAGTTGGATGGATCCAAGGGCTGAGATTATGTGAGGGTTAAAATTAAAATAAATGTTGTATATTTATTAAGTTAAAAATTCGTGTAACTTTGAAAAATCATATCTTTTTCATACGAGGTCGAAAACGCACGAAACCAGTTGCGTTGGAATCGTATGGACGAGACTACGCGATGGAATTGGATTGGAGTCGTTTGGAGTTAGTGAGAATTTCGGGTAAAATTAAACGTCCGTTTAATTTTATTCGAAACAAATCGCTAAAAAGAAATTGAAATCAAGGTGAGAACTTCTCACTCAATCGAATCGGTTTCGATTTTAATTTTAAATAATTATATTTAAAATTCTTGAATATATGTTTGAAAGATAATTGTTATCTATTGATTGTTAAAATAGATATTATGCGCCGTTAGTAAGCGGGTGTTATTTATTAAAAACATATACCGCGAATATTTCATAAACAGTGAAATTGGTATTATATATAATAGCAATATATATATATATATATATATATATATATATATATATATTGGCATATGTATATATTGCAGTTGTTGATTTCCCGCATTTTATAGCGGATGAGACCCTATTGCGCCACCTATTAAGCGGATAATATTTTATAAATCCCATATATCGCGATAATTCCGTACTGGAGCGGAATTGGTATTGTGCTAATGTTTTTGGATGCAGGGAAACATGTTGGAGGGATCCAACTGGATTCCTCAACTGTATTGATTTATTTACAGATATTTTGATATTTGTTGATTATCATATCGATATATGATATTTGGATGTCGTGATTGACTATTTGGTGATGTTGCATCATCGGATCCATTTCTGAAGTTTTAAAATAATGACTTTGGTTTTTAAAAGGAATTTTAAAGTGATTTTCGAAAGTATACGTTTTATTAAATTTTGAATTATTAAAATAAATAAACATTAAAATTTTAATGATATAAAAGTATGATTTTTATGGAATAAAAGCGAAAAGTGATTTTTGAAATAAATAGTTAATAAACTTATAAAATGGTTTAAATTAGAATTTTTGAACTATTACAAACAATTTTTATAAAAGATTGATAAAATGGATATTTATAAATTAAAAATATTGGAATTATAAAACAAGTTTATTAAGTGTTAAAATGAAGAATAAAATGGATTTCATTGAAAATTATATATTTGTAAATCGTGAAGATATAAAATAAATAGATTTTGTAAAATATAAGATTTATAAGTAATTATCTTATAAATCGGATTTTGGCATTTAAATGAGATATAAATGGAATTTGTTAATAATGAGATTTATAAATTGAAGCTTATAAATAGAAATGGAATTTATAAACATTGTTTATAAATTCGAAATCAATTTAATTTGACAAATTGAATAGTGAAGTTTATTAAAGGAAATATATTCACGATTTTGGACAGTGAATACATTATTGAATGAAATAATCATGTTTGGCAAAAAGGAATATTATAGAATGAAGTTAATTATTTTAAAGATGTTTTAAAATGTATTATGAATCGAAACCATAGATTTCAACATCTATTGTTGAAATAGATGTTTTCGAGAAAGAAGGAAATGGTGGACTATAACACTGTTGTTATAGTAAATGGTTTCCGAAAGGAAATGTTTTGTATAGTATTGGGATTTATATATCTATCTAAATTTCGAATCCCTATACTAGTGATTTTGGGTCGTCGTGACGATGTTTTATGCAACATTCGTTTTAGCCCAAATAAATGTATTAAGTGAATGTTTTCCTTAAAGAATGAAATATATACTTAATTTCGATATTAAGTATATGGAATATTTTCTAAGTATTGAAAATAAATGGATTTGTGAATTACTTATTTATAAATAAGTACGGAAACGTTTTTCCAATGTGAAATGAAATGTTTTGAGAATTTATCTTTTTGAAGATAAATTGAAAATGAATAATTGAAATCGTATATTCATAAATATTTTGGAATATAAATTCACTATGGAATTTATAAATTTAAAAGGGAATTTGTTTAAAAATAAATGTTGATTTATTTTTGAAGTGTGGGAATTAGTTTACGGATTTGAAGTGTAAATATAAAGTAAATCGTTAAGGATTTATTTAATTGGTTTAAATGAACCATGTTGAAATGAAAATATTTCGCGTAAGGAAAATGTTTGAAATTTGTTTCCAAAAAGTGATAAGGGTGAAAAGTGATTTGAAAATTTGTTTTCAAACGGTTGAAGTGTGAAAAATATATATATCTAGTAAAGATATTCTGGAAAGTAAATAATTGGGAAATTATTTGGAATTTGGTGATCTTGAACACGCATATTGATAGTTAAATAATCCGACTATCAATATTTACCTTTAAATAGGTATTTGTTGTGATTTGCTTGAATTTGAATGCCACACTTATTTTTGAATAAGCGCTCACTATTCGGGTTAGCCGGGAAAGGACCTTGGGGTCGTATAATCCCTTCCGCGTATGTGATACGTCGTAATGGATTGCATTTGATGACCGGTGTTGAAGACCGGATATTTGTGAAAACGGAAGGATTACCGTCGAGTTACTCTACATCGGATGATCTCCGATATAGAGGTTTTATCAACCTTAGTGACGGGAAGTCCGGTCGTGATTAGTGAATATCCGGATTGCAAGGACTTCTTTGTAAGTGCCTTCGGTTCTGTTCGATCCCGGAACAGACTTGTATGGATTGTATGTCTGACATTACAAATTGAGATATAAAGCTGATTTCTTTCAAATATATTTCTGTTGGTGGCGGAGAATTTATTCTCTTAGCTTAACACCCTTCTCTGAGACGTACGAGCTCAGAGGTTATATAGTTGAAGGTTATTAGTGATATACTCCCAATTTGGTAGTGTGGCATGCTGAGTGTTGCTGTGAAATGATCATTGTTTGATCATTTGTGATAGGATCATTTATTTGATCATTTATCTTGGTGATCATTTCTATAATCATTTATTGACCTAAAGCATGGCTTTTGTATAAAGTGTGGCTTTGTGGACGAGACTTCGTCGGACCTCACACCTCGGAAATGGTCAAAACAGAAAGGATGCGGCAAGGTTATTAAGGGGTAGCGCCCCTTTAGTGTATGTCATTCCTTCTGGATAGAGGTGGTATCATGGTATGGAGCCCAGATACTTAACCTATGTTGTTGCTGCAAATTTTGTGGTTGTTGGAAATCGAGGATCCTCGGATAGATCGGTTACGATCGGGGGATGACATATTCGTGTCGGTAGTTACCCAGTTAGGGGTAACCCGGCCTTGTGTTGGCAGATATCCGATTTGGTTCTCGGGACGTCATTCCAGAGGCGTTTCCATGTGGCAATGAGAAGCTCCTTGGCTTGACCATTTGTTGGAAATCCAAAGAAACAATACGATCTTGTACGGTTTTAGTTGTAGAACCTATCATTCACTTATGGTGGCGCCCACTGTTTGGATGGTAGCTATCGTAGGCATACGATAATGGTCGTATGTTGGCTAAGATTTATATCTTTATTTTTGAAATGAATTTTTCCTACACTGTGCACTAGTAATAATATCAAATGTCTCTTTTAATGCGTATCAAGCATCTTTGACTATCATAAGGAGAAATCTCCTCCGATTCTGCGTTTGCATTGTGTGTGTGTGTGCGGGAGGCCTTATGGTAGTCTCATTTTTAAAAGCATTGCGAATTGACTATAAAATATTCCTCTATTTTGATTTAAAAGATAAACTGTTATGAATTCTCACACCAGTCACATGACTGACTCGGAGTTTATTGTTTTCCTTCCTAAACTCTGGGTGCCCACCAATTTCCACACGGGCAGTCAAGAGTTAAGGTTTATCGGGATATTCAGGAGTTGCTGGAGGCAAGCTGGATGGTATGGCGTATTACTAGTATATAGTATTTCTTTTTCGTTGTTGATGTCATTTATTGTTGTACACTCTGATGTAATGAAATGAAATGTAATGTAATAACTGATATAGTTCTTTGTTTAAAGATTATTCATTTATTTATTATATGTTGTTCCGCTGCGAATTGTGAGATTCTGATATTGTTCTGCTGTTTTGTTCCGTTCTATGTTCTATCTTTTTCTCTCTTCTTCTACCTTTTTTCTTCTTCTTCAACCCTAAGGGTTCGTATTTCCGTTCATCTAGAGTTAATCACTGGAGATTAGTGTCTATTCAAGGAGTACGGATTTACGGGTCTTTACATTTGGTATCAGAGCTTATGGTTAAGCGACAACTATGGCTCTGTTGGGTATTACTCATTAGAAATAGAGTCAGTAGTACTCTAGAATGAGTTTGAGTGTAATAATAGATACGAGCGCGTATTTGTTAGTGAATATAAATTGTTTTATATTGTGATGATTGGTTTGTTGAGTGGTATATGGATTTTGGTCAACACGAGTAATTAACGTTGTTGATAGGGATCTCTAAACACTTGTACAGAACAATTTGACACGATATTATTTAAAATAGGGTAAATGAGATAATTTTACCTTGATTTTATTTTATATATAAAGGAATAATTTTTCAGAATTATTAAAGTGTATATGAATTGTTTGTTTGGTTGTTGAATAAAAACAACAATTTTTAAAAGAATGAATTGTATAAGCAAATGAATTATAAGTATGGAACTATAATTAATGTAATGTACAATTGTGAAATAATCTTATATATAAGAAGTGAAATTATATAAGTAAAAGACTTATAAACGTGATTTATAATATGAAAATAAAATTCCAGAGAAGTGTTTTGAAAGGATTTGATATTTTGGAAAAAAAAATTTGGAGGAATTTAAGCTCTAAACTCTTTTAGGTCGCTAGAAAATAATCCTGATGATGATGGCCACATCATTAGAATTCATTTTCGGGTTTCCAAAAGAGGGATTGCTGCCAAATTGTTTAAAAGAAAGTTGTTTGGAAATTTTGAGTTTGGGTTTTGAAATTCAAAAGATAATTGAATTGATTTAAAAAAAAATGGTTTTGAAAGATTGAAAAGACTCTGGAATCCTATTTAAATTATTTATGGGAATGATAAATAAGTTGTATAACTTATAGAATGAGAAATGATAGAATAAATTTAACTTAAGGGATGGAGTTAAATTAAAGGAAGTATAAGTAAATCAATAAAATCCAAGTTGAAATAAATTTGAGTTGTCATCAAAGATATATGATTTGAAATTTAACAAAAGGAAAGTGAAATAAATTGATTTGGATTTGATAAGATGTTTGAAAAGGAATATAACTTAAATGATGTTGAATAGAGTTGAATTTTGGTGTCAAAGTAAATTAATAAGTGAATTAGTGAAATGAAGTTATGAATGTGAACTTGAGTTATATAAATGAAATTCAACTTTAAATTGTTAAAGGAATTAGCAATTGAATTGATAAATGGATTGGATGTTAATCAATTAAATGTAAACAATTGATATGAAATAATGAATATATAAGTGTTAATTCATTAAAAGCTAGTTGAATAAATTGAATGAAAGTCAATTTAATATGATCCAATTGGAATTAAAAGTGTTGAACCAAATTGAATGTAAAGTGGATAAATTTGGTTGTATTGAATAAACATTGGTTGTTATTTGATTGTTAATTGATTGTATGTAATTCATTAAGTGTTAATGAAATTGAATTAGCGAAATTGGGAGCTATGTGATTGAATTCAAATGGATAATATATAAATTTGAATAGAATTGAATTTGATTTGGAAGTGAACTAATATGGATTGGACTTAAATTACTGAATGCAAACTAATTAAAATTGAATATGAATGAATATTAGTAAAATACTAATGTTAATGAATCAAATGTGATTTAAATTGAAAACCAATTCATTGAATATTAATGAGAATATGAATGAATATTTATTTGGTTATGGATGATAGTTGGTTGGTGGTTGCATTTGTTGCTTTAGTTGCATTTGCTATATTGGCATATATAGATGTTGCTATATGTTGTATATTGATACTATTTTCATATATGCATGATTCTCATGTTGTTGTTAAGTGTTTAGTAGGTGCGGATGGCGTTGCTTCGCATTTGGAGCTCACTTTAGCGCTATATAAGCCGTATACGCTCGCTAATTATAAATAAGGTACATATCTCGGATTACATACCGTACTTTTACACTTTTTTCCCTGCGGGATGCCTCATCACTTGATGAGATGTTTTTGATATATATACTTTCATTTTTTTTCGGATCGAGCCGCGCAAAGGAGACTATGGCGAATTTTTCCGGAAATTTAAGGCGTTAGAAAAATTTGGGAAAAATTGGAAAATTTTGTGAAAACTATAACTTTGATTTGGAGTTGAAAGTTAAACAATAGTAGTTGTTTTTGAAAAGATAACTAAGTATGATTTGAAAACTTAGTAAAATATTGTAAGAAGTTTAACTATGGTTTTGGAAAGTTAATGAATTTGTAACTTTTCTTACTTGGTAATTTCGAGGACGAAATTCTTTTAAGGGGGGAAGTATGTAACGACCCAAGATTTTTATTAATTAAAATTTGAATATTTAATTAATTTTAAATATTAATAAGTGAAATTTATAGGTCAAATAAATTTTATTTCGAATAATTGGATTTAATTGGATAAATTAAATCGATAATTTAATATGTGAAAATACAGAAATAATTGAAAATTGGATTAAATATGATTGAAAATGATTTTTAAAATTTTATTTAATCATGTTGGAGTTAGAATGATATTATAGAACTTTTAAAATTGAATTTGGAGTTAATCTGTGAAAATTGAATATTTTAATATTTAATTATCGACTGAAAAATAGCTAATTTTCGAACAGTCTCAGAATTGGACGAGACCAGTTCCATTGGATCCGTAATAGTTAGTTATTATCGGATTTCAAATTTCGTAGCAAACGGAGTTGTCGTTTGACCGTGGCAGCTCGAAACGCATCGAAATTGTTTTTATATTAATTTGGCGAGTTAAAATAGTCATTTTTCCAACAGTCTCGGATTTCGAAGAAACTAGTTTCATCGGATCCGTAATGTGATATTATGTATGGTTTCAAATTTCGTGTCAATCGGATTTACCGTTTGTCCGGTGCAAGCTAAAACGCCTAGAAAATCGTTTAATCGGCTTAATTTTAAATCAAACGTTTATTTCCATAACTCGCACAGATGACCGAATTAGCTCCCGAAACACGTTCCATTGTGTTCGAAACGTGGGGTAAACCTTAGAAACGCCAACCGGCACGCTTTGTTTGGAGTTCGGAAAATCCAGGATGAATAGTGTCGCGTAACTTTTCTATAAAAGCCCCATCTCTTCATAAATTTGCAAAAAATTAAAACCCTAACCCTAATTTCAAAGCTCCAGCCGCCACCTACAGAACCTATGGCCGAAATTTGTTCATTTTATTCCCTCTAAATCTCTCAATCCATCGAGAATTAGCAAAAAGTGTCAACTGCAATATGGTAGAGGGCGATGAGAACTACGTTTTCAACGGTGGAGATCGCATTTGGAGCTACGGATCTTCATCAAGGTAGCCGCGTTCATGGACAGCTGCGCACGACATTCGATGAGCAGGAGATGGTCGAGTGTCAGGGGGTGATGGCCGTTCGTAGCTTGCGTATGGGGCTTCAATTTGGAGGCCTCTGATCGTCGTCTTGTTCAAGGATTTGGTCGCGATTTGGAACCCTAGATGAGCATGAATGGGTTTCTTTGTTCGGCTGGTAACCTGTAGGAGACATGAGGGAGGAAGGAGATAGAGGACGGCTATGATTTGGTGTTGGATGGATCCAAGGGCTGAGATTATGTGAGGGTTAAAATTAAAATAAATGTTGTATATTTATTAAGTTAAAAATTCGTGTAACTTTGAAAAATCATATCTTTTTCATACGAAGTCGAAAACGCACGAAACTAGTTGCGTTGGAATCGTATGGACGAGCACTATGCGATGGAATTGGATTGAAGTCGTTTGGGGTTAGTGAGAATTTCGGATAAAATTAAACGTCCGTTTAATTTTATTCGAAACAAATCGCTAAAAAGAAATTGAAATCAAGGTGAGAACTTCTCACTCAATCGAATCGGTTTCGATTTTAATTTTAAATAGTTATATTTAAAATTCTTGAATATATGTTTGAAAGATAATTGTTATCTATTGATTGTTAAAATAGACATTATGCGCCGTTAGTAAGCGGGTGTTATTTATTAAAAACATATACCGCGAATATTTCATAAACAGTGAAATTGGTATTATATATAATAGCAATATATATATATATATTGGCATATGTATATATTGCAGTCGTTGGTTTCCCGCATTTTATAGCGGATGAGACCCTATTGCACCGCCTATTAAGCGGGTAATATTTTATAAATCCCATATACCGCGATAATTCCGTACTGGAGCGGAATTGGTATTGTGCTAATGTTTTTGGATGCAGGGAAACAGGTTGGAGGGATCCAACTGGATTCCTCAACTGTATTGATTTATTTACAGATATTTTGATATTTGTTGATTATCATATCGATAGATGATATTTGGATGTCGTGATTGACTATTTGGTGTTGTTGCATCATCGGATCCATTTCTGAAGTTTTAAAATAATGATTTTGGTTTTTAAAAGGAATTTTAAAGTGATTTTCGAAAGTATACGTTTTATTAAATTTTGAATTGTTAAAATAAATAAACATTAAAATTTTAATGATATAAAAGTATGATTTTTATGGAATAAAAGCGAAAAGTGATTTTTGAAATAAATAGTTAATAAACTTATAAAATGGTTTAAATTAGAATTTTTGAACTATTACAAACAATTTTTATAAAAGATTGATAAAATGGATATTTATAAATTAAAAATATTGGAATTATAAAACAAGTTTATTAAGTGTTAAAATGAAGAATAAAATGGATTTCATTGAAAATTATAGATTTGTAAATCGTGAAGATATAAAATAAATAGATTTTGTAAAATAGAAGATTTATAAGTAATTATCTTATAAATCGGATTTTGGCATTTAAATGAGATATAAATGGAATTTGTTAATAATGAGATTTATAAATTAAAGCTTATAAATAGAAATGGAATTTATAAACATTGTTTATAAATTCGAAATCAGTTTAATTTGACAAATTGAATAGTGAAGTTTATTAAAGGAAATACATTCACGATTTTGGACAGTGAATACATTATTGAATGAAATAGTCATGTTTGGCAAAAAGGAATATTATATAATGAAGTTAATTATTTTAAAGATGTTTTAAAATGTATTATGAATCGAAACCATAGATTTCAACATTTATTGTTGAAATAGATGTTTTCGAGAAAGAAGGAAATGGTGGACTATAACACTATTGTTATAGTAAATGGTTTCCGAAAGGAAATGTTTTGTATAGTATTGGGATTTATATATCTATCTAAATTTCGAATCCCTATACTAGTGATTTTGGGTTGTCGTGACGATGTTTTATGCAACATTCGTTTTAGCCCAAATAATGTATTAAGTGAATGTTTTCCATAAAGAATGAAATATATACTTAATTTCGATATTAAGTATATGGAATATTTTCTAAGTATTGAAAATAAATGGATTTGTGAATTACTTATTTATAAATAAGTATGGAAATGTTTTTCCAATGTGAAATGAAATGTTTTGAGAATTTATCTTTTTGAAGATAAATTGAAAATGAATAATTGAAATCGTATATTCATAAATATTTTGGAATGTAAATTCACTATGGAATTTTAAATTTAAAGGGGAATTTGTTTAAAAATAAATGTTGATTTATTTTTGAAGTGTGGGAATTAGTTTACGGATTTGAAGCGTAAATATAAAGTAAATCGTTAAGGATTTATTTAATTGGTTTAAATGAACAATGTTGAAATGAAAGTATTTCGCGTAAGGAAAATGTTTGAAATTTGTTTCCAAAAAGTGATAAGGGTGAAAAGTGATTTGAAAATTTGTTTTCAAAGGTTGAAGTGTGGAAAATATATATATATGTCTAGTAAAGATATTTTGGAAAGTAAATAATTGGGAAATTATTTGGAATTTGGTGATGTTGAACACGCCTATTGATAGGTAAATAATCCGACTATCAATATTTACCTTTAAATAGGTATTTGTTGTGATTTGCTTGAATTTGAATGCCACACTTTTTTTGAATAAGCGCTCACTATTCGGGTTAGCCGGGAAAGGACCTTGGGGTCGTATAATCCCTTCCGAGTATGTGATACGTCGTAATGGATTGCATTTGATGACCAGTGTTGAAGACCGGATATTTGTGAAAACGGAAGGATTACCGTCGAGTTACTCTACATCGGCTGATCTCCGATATAAAGGTTTTATCACCCTTAGTGACGGGAAGTCCGATCGTGATTAGTGAATATCCGGATTGCAAGGACTTTTTTGTAAGTGCCTTCGGTTCTGTTCGATCCCGGACAGACTTGTATGGATTGTATGTCTGACATTACAAATTGAGATATAAAGCGGATTTCTTTCAAATATATTTCTGTTGGTGGCGGAGAATTTATTCTCTTAGCTTAACACCCTTCTCTGAGACGTACGAGCTCAGAGGTTATATAGTTGAAGGTTATTAGTGATATACTCCCAATTTGGTAGTGTGGCATGCTGAGTGTTGCTGTGAAATGATCATTGTTTTATCATTTGTGATAGGATCATTTATTTGATCATTTATCTTGGTGATCATTTCTATGATCATTTGTTGACCTAAAGCACGACTTTTGTATAAAGTGTGGCTTTGTGGACGAGACTTCGTCGGACCTCACATCCCGGAAATGGTCAAAAGAGGAAGGATGCGGCAAGGTTATTAGGGGGTAGCGTCCCTTTAGTGTATGTCATTCCTTCTGGATAGAGGTGGTATCATGGTATGGAGCCCAGATACTTAACCTATGTTGTTGCTGCAAATTTTGTGGTTGTTGGAAATCGAGGATCCTCGGATAGATCGGTTACAATCGGGGGTTGACATATTCGTGTCACTAGTTACCCAGTTAGGGGTAACCCGGCCTTGTGTTGGAAGAGATCCGGTTTGGTTCTCGGGACGTCATTCCGGAGGCGTTTCCATGTGGCAATGGGAAGTTCCTTGGCCTGACCATTTGTTGAAAATCCAAAGAAATAATACGATCTTGTACGGTTTTAGTTGTAGAACCTATCATTCACTTATGGTGGCGCCCCACTGTTTGGATGGTAGCTATAGTAGGCATACGATAATGGTCGTATGTTGGCTAAGATTTATATCTTTATTTTCGAAATGAATTTTTCCTACACTGTGCACTAGTAATAATATCAAATGTCTCTTTTAATGCGTATCAAGCATCTTTGACTATCATAAGGAGAAATCTCCTCTGATTCTGCGTTTGCATTGTGTGTGTGTACGGGAGGCCTTATGGTTGTCTCATTTTTAAAAGCATTGGGAATTGACTTTAAAATATTCCTCTATTTTGATTTTGAAGATAAACTGTTTTGAGTTCTCACACCAGTCACATGACTGACTTGGAGTTTATTGTTTTCCTTCCTAAACTCTAGGTGCCCACCAATTTCCACACGGGCAGTCAAGAGTTAAGGTTTATCAGGATATTCAGGAGTTGCTGGAGGCAAGCTGGATGGTATGGCGTATTACTAGTATATAGTATTTCTTTTCCGCTGTTGATGTCATTTATTGTTGTACACTCTGATGTAATGAAATGAAATGTAATGTAATAACTGATATAGTTCTTTGTTTAAAGATTATTCATTTATTTATTATATGTTGTTCCGCTGCGAATTGTGAGATTCTGATATTGTTCCGCTGTTTTGTTCCGTTCTATGTTCTATCTTTTTCTCTCTTCTTCTACCTTTTTTCTTCTTCCTCAACCCTAAGGGTTTGTATTCCCGTTCATCTTGAGTTAACACTGGAGATTAGTGTCTATTCAAGGAGTACGGATTTACGGGTCTTTACATTAACTTGAGTAAGCATTAAATTAAACGTTATTAAAAACAAATTACCTAAATACGAATAGTGAACAACCCGCGAGCTTCCAGCTCCGTTCTCGCAAACGATGCCCCGTTATTCCTCGATTCGAGAATCCAACCAAGTCCTCTGCCCGCTCCCTTCACGCGAGCTCTTTTCGCGATGCGCCGCACTTGAAATCAATCACGTCCACCAAAATAACGAAATCGACCCCCACTGCCCTCAAACCCCTATCATCAACGCGATGCCCTCACGGCTACTCCCAGGCGACCCAAGCTTCCCTCCAGCTGGCGCTCACCCACATCGAAGACGAACGTTTTTTTTTAGTGGATCTCGGTTTACTGGTTTAAGGATTAATGGCTTCGGCCATTATTGATTTAATTTTTTTTTTCTTTTGAATGAACGAATTTTGCTTACTGAAAAGAGATGAGGCTCGGTTTCTAAAAGAGGGGAAAAGTTGCGTGATTTTATATATAAAAAAATTCGGCTTGGCTTCCTTCAGAAGGAACACGCGAATAACATATTTATTTATTATTTTATTATTATTATTTTTATAATTATATATGCCTGTGAGTTTACAAAAGAACGAGAAGGAACACGATTTTAAGATAAGGCTAGTAGCGTATACGAGAAGTTTGACTAATGAAATTGAATTTCATCAGATTATTATCAATTCAATTTTTTTTTCGCGCGTTTATATATCGTACACTCACACACTGATTTTGATAAATACGAAATTTGAAATCCGATAATAATTCAATATCACGGATCCAATGGAACCGGTTTCATTGAATTCTGAGACTGTGCCTCGGAAGACTATTTTTAGATTCAATTTAAACGATTTAAATTTCAAAACTGAACAAACAACTTTCAAATTCAATTTTAACATTTTTACTATCTTCACTATCATCACTATAAATTTTATAAGCCTTCAAATTATTTTTAAACAGACTTAAAATCTCGGATTTCATATTTTATCCCACTTCAAATTATTTAATTCAATAATTAAATTATCGAATAAATTGTGATATTCGAATTGAAGTTAAAATTAAACTTTTAAATATTTAAAATCAATTAAATATCCCAATTTTAAATGCTCAAAAATTCTGGGTCGTCACATTCCTCCCCCCTTAAAAGAATTTCGTCCCCGAAATTACTAGTTAGGAAGAATGATCCAATGCCCGTTTATTATTTTCCTAAAACTAAACAGTTTCTAACAATTCAACAACTTGCCAACTATCCTTTATAAAAGATCCATTATCATTCTTATTAACTTTTCAAATCTTTCCCTAGTTTGCAAATAATCATATTTGCCCAACCATTCAAGTTTTAATCATAAAACCAATTTTGAATTATCAAAATTTTCTCAAAATTATTCTAACTCCCTAAATTTCCGGAAAATTTTGCCAGCGTCTCCTTTGCGCTGCTAGCTCGGTACAACTACAAAAATGGCTCTACGGCCTCCCAAATCTCAAAAGAAAACAAAAGACCAAGTGGCTCAATCCAAAAACCCAATCAAAATTCATATAGAAATTTAAACACATACCTTTTTGTCGGGCAATTCAAATTTATCTTTGAAATCAAAACTGTAACAACCCTGTATTTGTAATTATTTTATTGTATATTTTAATTATTTTTAATGATTTTGATTTAAAAACTTATTTTGCTTATTTGAAATGATTAAATTTATTATTTAAATATATTCTTGATCTTTATATGAGTTATAATTCCAAACTTGTGCAAGTTGAATATTTGCATGAAATGCTGATTTTGGTCAAGTTAGTCAAACTGTGACTTTCAACTTAAAATTTTAAAAGTTTAAAAAAATTTAATTTTTTCTTTTATTATGAAAGTACATAAAATTCTAAGAACACCACTTTTCGTTTCGTTGAAATCAGATGTAAATTGTGAAAGTTATACCCTTTACAATATTGTGCGTATATAGGGTTATTGAACAATGACTATTTTAAGTTGTATAAATTACTTATTCTTTGTTATATTTTATTTTAATATGTGATTATATGTTATATTATGTATATTTTGACTTTTAAGTATTTTTTAAATGATAATATAATTTTTCTAAAGTTTATTTGAATTTATTTCAATTTATAAAGCCTAGTTGGTATTTACTGCATTTTTCTTTATTTAACTTTCTATTTAATAAAAATTAAATTATTATTTTACCTTGAGAATGTTTTAAAACCATTTTTAATTCAAATTTTGTGTTAAAATATTTTTTTTGTGAAGTAATAAATTTTCCAAAGTCATTGGAGATTTTCTTGTAATTTTTATGTCAGGGTTGCTATTTTTAAGCAATTTCTTATTTCCTTTTTCTATTTTACTTAAAATAAATTATTTATTTTATTTTATTCTTACTTAGTTTCGGTTTTTAATAACATTTATGAGTTTATTTTGTTTTTATAAAATTAAAAAGAAAAGGAAATGCAAAAGGTTTAGAAGTTTAAGAGATCTTAAAAGCCTGAAAGGTAAAGGGGTTCTATCCGTTTCTTTTTGCAATTAATACATCAATTTATTGATTTATTTTATACATTCACTTTTATTGCTGTGTTTTACTTTATTTTATTCATTTTACATGTATTTAAATTTAAGAAATTTTTTCCAAAGTGTATTGAAGTTATTTCTAATTCCTAAGGCTAGTTTTCATTTTCTGTGCCATTTTCTTATTTTAATCATATCTAATTAATAATTAATTATTAATATTTTGTTTATCTGTTATATTTTCAAATTCTAACTGAAATTTATAAGTGTTTTCAGTTATTTAAGATGTATATGAATATACATAGGAAGTTTAAAAGGTTTGAAAGCAAAGAAACGTAAAACCGTTTTAACGTTTCTTCTTCCGTTTCTTTTCCAATTAATAGATTTAATTTCCTTTGACCGTTCCATTCTTTATTTTCGAATTCTAACTGAAATTTATAAGTGTTTTCATTTATTTAAGATGTATATGAATATATATAGGAAGTTTAAAAGGTTTGAAAGCAAAGAAACATAAAACCGTTTTAACGTTTCTTCTTCCGTTTCTTTTCCAATTAATAGATTTAATTTCCTTTGACCGTTCCTTTCTTTATTGTAGCTGTGCATTTCTTACCTCATTTTCACGTGAAAAAATTTCTCACCACTTCATTTTTCACGGCTAGAAAGGTTTGGTAATGGCTCCTCTTTTCCTCTTCTTTTTGCTCTTCTTTTTTCCATTGTTTTCTTTTATTTTGCCTTGTTTTCTCATGTGTATTGCTTGGCCTCTACCACCCACCATCACCACCATACTCTCCACCATCCCCTACCACTCTTCCTTGGCATCATCTCTAGCCATCATTTCAGATCCATCCATGGCCACACCTCCCTTGGTGAAAAAACTCCACAAAATTGCAAATAATGTCACAAAAACTCAACTTATTTAACGTTGTTTCAATGTTATATTATGTTGAATGTTTGTATATTGTCTTGTTTGTTTTGTTTTGGGTTGTTGATACAAAATCATATCTTGGCTATCTTTCAACTCAAATCAAAAGTCGTGCAATTGTGCTTGTCGTGCCTTTGGAGTCGTGCTTGTATGTTGTTTTGGTCTCTAACCTTGAAAAAGTGAGTCTTTCTCACTCTGACATTTATACTTATGAAAAGTGAATTGATGACAAGTGTTTAGTAATATAAAATGTTTATGCAAGTTAATGATGATCATACGATATGCTATTCCATGTTATTACCATGTTAAAACTGTTAATTTTCACCTGACATCTGATATATGACTGTATATTTTGATATTGACCTTGTTTATATTATTCCTGTATATGATCACACTGCAAGTTCCCTGTTAGAAAAAAATGTTATGGGATGAAATGATAGGCCAGAATGGTTTTAAATTTTTCATTTTGACTTGGGATTGCGGGTTTGAAATGATAAAACCCGGATTTTCTTTGTAAATTATGGGTTGAAATGGTATATTACCCATATCACTTTACCTAGCGTAGAAAATTATATACAGGCCCGTAGTTAAAATATGTTTTTCTAAAATTTTAAATATTTTAGAAATTTAATTATTATAATATTTTAAATTTAAATTTAATAAAAAAAGGGATTTTTGTAAATTATTATTGATTTTCTGAATAATTGCAAGTGAAATGAATTAATGAAAAAGTTAGAAATTTTGAACGTAAGTTATTTTGTAAATTTTGATTTAATTATAATTGGAAATTTAAGTGAATATGAAATTATGACAAATTTATGATAATTTGAATTTAAATAAATTTAAAGTGATTTTTATATCATATTAATGATTTTAATAAAGTTGAAATGTGAAATGAATGAATATTGTAAGTTGAAACTTTGAAATATAACTAGAATTGGAAATTTATGAAATTGACGTAAAGTGAACTTTTAGTTAAGTCAATAAAAATAAAAAAAAAGTTATATTTGAGAATTTGAACTTAATTGTTAAGTTGAAATTTAATGTAATGGATTTTAAAAATTCAACATTGCATTTTAATAAGTGAATTATTATTAAATCTTGATTTTTGAATGGAAATTTAACTTTATAAAATCATGAACTTGAGGAAAATTAAATGATGTTTATAAATGTGAAAATGTATGATTTTATAAGTTAAAAATGTTTTTAATAAAAATATAATTGGTTGAGAAATTTTATTGAATATTTGAAGTTAATTGAATGCATTTTTGAAATGCTATTAATTACATTGTAAATGATATTACAGCATTTGTAAACGTTGTAGTTGATGATAATGAACTAGAAAGCTAAATTGAATTAAAAGCTATTATAGCAATCTTTGTAAGTGCTATAACTTTTGAATTTAACTAAGTTATTCGAAATTTAAGTAAACCCAGTATAACATTTTAAAATGCTGTCTTTTGTTAAATTGAACTGTTTTGAATGTAACTTTCCGTATAAGTTTTCTAAATAATGCGAAAAGTTAATTTTCACTGTTTTGATAAACTTAAGTGAATAAATGAACTTTGGAAGTTGAAATTTTTGGAAATTCAATAATTTAATTATTAAGCATAATAACTTCATTGAAATGAAAAAAAAAGAATTTTTGGAATATAAACTGTTTTAAAATATGAATTGAAATGGTATTTTAGATTGAATAAAATGAATAATGATTTGAAATGAATGAAGTTTTGAAAAGATACGATATTTTGATATATTAAATGATTTGAAAATGAAGTTTTGAAAGAATATGATATTTTGATATATTAAAATGATTTGTAACGAAGTTTTGAAAGATATGATATTTTTGATATTAAATGATTTGAAAAACGGAGTTTGAAAGATAGGACATTTTGATATTAACTTGATTTAAACTGAAAGATATGATATTTTGGAACTGAAAAGTAGTATTGAAAGGGTATGAAAATTTAATATATTGAAATGGTTAGAAATGACTTGATATTTATTTTGATAAATATTTGAATTGAAAGATATTTTACGATAATATATTGAAATGGTTTTGGAAATGATTTAATCTTTATTTTGATAAAGATTTGGATTGAAAAGGATATTTTATTTTGAAGTATAAAATATTTTTTAAAGTTATAACTACGGGTTATAATAACGATGGGTTGTCAAAGAGACCGGGATCAGATATTGTCTTATAGCCGGCCAATACCGAAAATCACTTTAACAACTGTGTACGCGGTGGAGATTACAGAATGAAGTAGGATGGTGGCGACGTTCTCGAGGTATATATTACGTGGACCCAACTCCCGTGAGTTGGCATATATGACTAAAACAGGAGCTATACCGGGCTACACAAAGGGTCGCACCCTTTCATCGAGCATGCTCCATCGGAAACCATTATATTACTGTTGTGATTCGATTCGGTGGCGCCACTTTGATTCGGGGGTATTGTTCGAGGTGGGCGGAAGCTGCTGGCTTGCCGTCACCACCGGTCCGGGAGTGCAAACGGTGTATCCACCCTGGCATTGCCTCGCGTGCCGTGTCATATCCTTATATCGAGCCCACTACGATTTTGGTTTTAAAGATCCGACCGTGTTAAGGTTCACCATCCCCTTAACGCTATTTTCTATATGATTATACTTTACTGATTAGACACTACCGTATATAGCGTATATTACTACATAGTAAATAGTTTAACGGATCCTTAGAGGATGGGCAGTCCCAAGCATCCTTTAAGTTACTGATGCATTTTGTTACTGTTCACTTGAGTTGATTTACAGTTTATAAGTATGTCCTGACTCGAGGGTTTTGTGTTTTGCTTTACGCTCGGGTCAGACTGATTGAGTTAGCATTCAAGATTCACCTTCGGCGTTGGAGCTTTCCTTGAAGATCCAGCCATCTATTTGTTTCAGTATCCAGTGGTTCAGTGATGCATCTGATTTGTACCTGATGTATCCTATTACTCTTCTATTGTATCTTATTTGACTCTGGTGTATCTTATAATTTATATAGTAGCTTCATGAAATACTATCTCCTCTTTTACTTCCGCTGCATTATTATATACTCTGTGTCTTTGATCTGTGATTTTGTTTACTGTATATTCTGAGGTTTGCCAAAAATTTATTTACAACGCGGTATTTTGAGCAATTCAATTCTGGCATGAGTGTCTACCTGTGCACTTATAATTGATGCGAATGGTTGAAAATACCTGGTTGTTACAAAAACCAACTCTCTTTTCCTTTTTATAATACATGCATATCCTGCTTAGCACTAATATCCAATCACAATATCTCAAAACATTTTATCGACTTTTTCACAAAATGTGAATATCTATTCATCCAAATATTAACTTGGAATATATTTATATTATCAATTTCCAATTAAGAAATTCACCATTCCTTACTTAAGTTAACATAAGCATTTTATATGTTTCTTACATTTATTTTCACTTTACCACTTTAATTTATATCCATCTCTATTCATATCGATTCTTTCATTTCCATATGAATTCAATTTATCTTTAACTCTGAATATTTAAATTTTATTTTTCATTAATAACTAATTCCTAACATTACTTCAAATTGGTTTCTTTACTAATTTATTTTAGTTTCCAATTTGGATTCGATAGTTGTTAACACAATTTTCCAAAAATCTTCAAAAAATTTCTAACTCCCAAAATTTCTGAAAATTTTTGGCAGAGTCTCCTTTGTACGGAGGAGCTTTTGCAATTTGACAAAAGATATAAATATATATACATCGACCCACACGGTCGGAAAAACCAAAAACAATTCATATTTCCTATTTTTATTGCGTAGGCGTACCTTATTTAGCATTTTAAGCAAGCGGCTTATTATTTTTAGCAAATAACATAAGCAAATCCAGCCACACGGCTTCCCGGTACCTGTACTTACTCAATTAAACATGTAAGTGCCAAATATATGCAGTTTAACTATATTTCACTTAGTTGCAATGATTAAAACAAATGAATTCTATAAGAAATGCACATCAAACATTTTCCGAAGCAATTTATACAATTTTCATATTAATTCAACTGTTTCGATTTAATTTACAAACTATTTTCATTCAATTTGAATGGTTTAAAACTCAATCGCTTACACGTAATTTAGTGCAAACCGAACTCATATTTAATCCAATTACTTTCAAAATCAATTTATTTTACTTCTACCAACACATAAAATTTTAATTACTTCCATTTACATCAAATGACAATTTATTCTATGCAATTCAACGAGATTTATGTGAATAGATAAGTATTTTTGTTTTATAACCATTTTAAATGGATTTCAACTCAATTTATACATAATTCTATTCCATTTTTAAAAAAATTTCACAAGTCATATATTCTCATTTTCATTGTATTTCAGATTTGAATCCATTCATTTGCATTTCATTTTATTAACCAACCAGTTCATTCAAAACCATTAGCAATTTAGGTTCATCTTCATTACCAATTAAATTTCCTTTTTTTTATTTCCTTTCATTCACGACCATTTATTTAACTCGACACATTGCATTCCATATTTGTTTATTCCAAACTGTTTTATTTAGCTCAAAGACAATCTAAGCTATTTCATTCAATAACCATTTCAAATTTCTTTATATACTCCAAGTTATTTCAAATCCTTAACAATTTAAATGGTTTACAATCATTTATTTAAGAATTTCATTCCATTAAATATTATCTGTAACTCGCCAAATTCTATTTCGTTTTAAATTTATTTTCACTTGATTTAAATCCAACCCAATATCATTAAACTTAGTGTAAGTTGAATTAAATTCAACTCTCTTCCATCTATTCAGCTTATGTCAATTTACTTCAATTTATTCAAATTTTATACTTAAGCTCATTTTAATTGATTACAAGGCCATTTCTAATTTATTTCCACTTATTTGGATTTTACTTGCAATTCATATAATTTATTTTCCACCAAATTTCATGAATACACAATTCAGTTACATTTACTTTACTGACAATTCAAGTCGAATTCAATTTATAACTTGAGTTTTATTTCCAACTTCATCATAAATTCACAATTCAGCTTCTATTAAACAACATTATGTTCCCATTTACACATTTTATTAACCAATTTATTATAAAATTAGTTCTCTCCTATTTATAGTTCAATACTTGATTTTTATTTTCAAACATCACTTCATTTAATTTTCTTAAGTTCAATTTATTTTATAATTCAAGTTTTGATCTTCATTTTATTTTTCAATTCATCAAACAATATTTATTTTGGGTTTTGCATTCCATTTTCAGTTTTATAAGTCATCACTTATAATTTACACAATTCCATTCATCATAGGCTTGAATATATTCTTCTTTTATTTTAACCCAAGCCTTATGCTTATTTATAACCCAAGCATATTTTATTCCATGCATTTTAATTCTTTTATAAGTTATTCTGGTTTATTTATTTCAATCTAATTCTTAACCAATTTATTTCCCATTTGCTCAGGTAAGAATTTAATTCCATTCACTAATTCAATTTAATTCTCATTCCAATCCAATTTTACTTTAATTTCAATTTATTTAACTCAATTCGATTTCAACTTAATTCGAATACAACTGGACATTAATTTCAGCCTATTCAATTAATTTCAATCCAGTTATATTTTTATTTCCTCAATCCAAGCTTATTTCATTTTTAACCTTTCACTTAAAATTAAGTTCCCCACATTCAAAGCTTATATTCCCTTCCTGATTTAAAAATCATCTCAATTTATAAGTTTACAACTATCTCATCAGGATTTTTAAACACCCGGTTTTGGTTTCAAATCATTCGAAATCTCCAAAATCTTAAATCACATTTCTCAAAAGTCGTACCATTCCCGGTTTTATTCCCAACAAATTTCTCTTGAGATTTTCAAAAACAACCAGCTTTTCTGAACAAATCAATTTTTGGCAGCAATCCATCACTTAGAAATTCAAAAATGAATACTGATGATGCGGCCGTCATCATCAGAATTATTTTCCAATAATCCAAGTGATTTCAATGCTATATTACTTCCAAAATCCATTTAAAACAAATTTCCATTCAGAAATATCTCCAAAACAATAATGTTATTATTTATCTCCAAAACACTTCGATGAACACTTCTAAATTTCCGGGATTTAAATTTCCAAATCCTACTTAAACCAATTTTAACTATAATTCATTTGCATAGTTTCCCATTTGATTATAATTCAATTTATAATTCATATTTATAAATTTCATTTCATAATTGAATTTATCTTCTCAATCTTTGATTATATTTACAATTTCTAGTTAAATTTTTCACTTAACAATGATAATACTTTAATATTATTATTCCTAACATCCAAGCAACCATATATTAGCTAAATAGTTTTCAAAAACTATTCTTTATATCAAAATATGTTTTTGGGTAAAATTATTTCATTTACCCATATTTAAAACAATACCGTGTCGATTGTTTTCTTCAAGTGTTTAGAAACCCCTTCGATACAGTTGTCCAGACTGTGCCGACGAAGGTTCATATGCCACTCAATAAACCAATCAACACAATATTAAAACAATTTATATTCACTAACAAATACGCGCTCATATCTATTAATACGCTCAAACCCATTATAGAGTACTACAGACTCTATTTTATGAGTAATTCCCACCAGAGCCAAGGCTATCACCAACCTATGCTCTGATACCACTGTAACAGCCCGCAAATCCGTACCCCTTGAGTCAACACTATTCTACAAAAATCAACTCAAGTAGCACAGAAACACGAACCATTTGGGTTAAAGAAGAAGAGGTAGAAGAAGAAAATAGAAAACAACAACAGAATCTAACCATCGCAGCGGAATAAAATATAATAGATAATAAATACACTTTACTCAAACATCAAATATCTCTGTCTATATATTACATCATCAGAGTACATCAACCACAGCTCAACATCAATTTCATACAAATGAATACTCAACAACTCAACACAGCGGAATATGTATATATATACAAGTACGGGAGTACGTATCGCCATCCTGCTCGTCTCCTGAGCTTCACAGCATCATATCCTATATTCTATAATACTCGGTCTGACCCGGGCATTACAGTTAAATAATACGCGAGTCAGTCTGGAATACCAGCGTGAGAAAATCACACTCAATTGATTATTAAAGTTTTTAAAAATCCTTTGAAAACAAAAGCATCTCGTAAGACCACGCCACAAATAAACATGTCGGGTTTTTACCTTACGATAGCTAAAATAATTTTTATAGAAATCCTCTGATATTATGATAGGGTCTATTTACAAATACTTATAAAATAGCCGAAATTGTTACATTATTAAATTCCAGCTACTAGCCACAAAAGTGGGTAATACAAACAAAACTCGTACAAGGCTCGCAGGGAGAATGGTTTTCCAACAAATGACTAGGCACTGGGGTACCACCTGTCACAGTACGGGGCCTAGATCACCGTACCGAGGAGTACGCCCGCTCCCCTGCAACACAAGGCCGGGAATACCCTTTACTGGATAATGCCGAGTGAGATCACCCCGCGGTTGGGATCAGCAACCGCCCACTAAGCCGAAATAAAAAGAGACATCTAGACTGGAATGACATCACCCTGCTTGGGTGCTACCCACCTAGCCTTGCTGCATAACCCCTGATTTTCAGTCATTCCCATTTGATGAGGCTTGAGGCTAAGTGTTACCTTTTTAGAATGTCCATCGTCCACCTGACGATGATTCGCAAGCATTCATCCATACAAGTCCGTCCCGGGTTTGAACGGAACCGAAGGCACTATCCTACTACATCCATTTTGGAAATATCCTCAGGATTAGTAGCGACTAGCCCTTGCACTTCACTGCTTCATCTTCGAATCCAAAAATCGTTTTTCACGGAAACGTACAAACCGGATCGAAGTGGTTTTCGAGAAATTAATCTCGATCCCGGTCTCTTCGAAACGATAAGCGCAGCTGGCTAATATTGATAGTCGGTTATTTAACTATCAATTAGTATTCATAAACATCCATCAAAAATAAATAATTTCCCAAATAATTTATTTATCTCAAAGATATCTTCACAAGATAAATTCTATTTCAGCCCTTTGAAAACAGTTTCAAAACCATCTTTCTTTTCAGAATAAACTTTCCTAAATATTTTCTATCTCCTCTGAAGTTATCAAGCACAAAACTAGATTTTAAAATAATTTAAAACACTTTACTTTGAAATATATACTTTTAAAATATTTAAATTAAAACTACTTTAATAATTTGTTAAAAATACATCTTATATGAATATTTGAAAATAAAGTTACTTATATAAAACTAGATTTTTCACTTTTGAAACAAAATACCAAGTCACTTTTTAAATAATTACTACTATAATAGATTTGAGAAAATACTTACTTTAGAATTTAAATATTAGAAATAATAAATTTTCAAAACATGCCTTTTTAAAACAATTTTAAAACTATTAACTTATATTTAAATATTTACTTGAAAACGTACTTAGTTATCCAGGGAGAATTCCAACTTCAATCACTTAAATCAATTTTCCAAATTGATTCCCAATTTATTCCATTTGAAATAAGTTTCTTCAATTACTCAATTCATTTCAAATTTCATTAATTATGCACTTAATTATTGTTGTTATTATTTTCCATTTGATTTTAAATCTTTTAACTGAAATATACAAATTTCAGTTTTTCCCAGCTTCTTCTTTTATTTTTTTCTCAAAAATTTAAATCTTAAATTTTAAATAAATGTTTTATTATTTTACTTAATATCATTGAAGATTAAAATTCATTAACTTCCTGTTTATTCAAATTCCCATTCTATACCAGGATCTATTTAGTAGAAATTTAAAGTCACTCTATTTCTTTCCAATTCATTTTAAAATTTGTTCAAATTTCTATATTTATTTCACTTACAATTTCACTTCTTTTATTATCTTACCAAAATCCAATTTATATATTTTTGGTAATTCATCATACCCAATGATATTCAATCTAACCATGGCATTCAATATTCCAATAAAGATCATCATATGATATCAAATAAATCACAACAGAGGGTTTTAAATAATTTAAATAAATATTGAGGGATCCAGTTGGATCCCTCCAACCTGTTTTTCCCTGCATCCACAAATGTCAGCACAATATAATATATCAATTCCAAAATATCATACTATATCACATCAATTCATTCAACCATTCAAACAATTATTTAAATTTAATGATTTTAAATTTAAATTTAAACTGAGTGAGATTAACTCACCTTTGGTTATTGCTTTGCAACTCAATCCAAACCGACTCGCTTTCCTTCACTTCTTTTAAACCTTGTACAACATTATATGATTTATTAATATTTGAACTAATTGAACCATTTATTTCCATTCAATAGATTGAATTTAATAATTATCTAATTTAAAACTAAATTTCTTTTGATACAATACATTTTGTTCTTATAACTAAAATAATTAAATAGATTACTGAATAGATTAATTATCATAAAATTTTTTTAGAGTAAACTAATAACATAAAAAAATGTATCTAATTATTATTATATATCATATATTTTTTTAAAAACTACTCTATATCTGTATACTCATAAAAAGATAAATTATATTACCATTTAAAATTTCCGCTTTCTGAATATTATTTATATAATCTATCCTCTATTATTTTCTGTATACATACATATATATAAATCTTGTAATAAGAGTAAATAAATTGTTTATATCCTACTGCATAATTTATGTTAAGTGATGATAATCAACAGTTTATTTACCAGCTTAACTTGAGTAAGCATCAAATTAAACGTTATTAAAAACAAATTACCTAAATACGAACAGTGAACAACCCGCGAGCTTCCAGCTCCGTTCTCGTAAACGATGCCCTGTTATTCCTCAATTCGAGAATCCCACCAAGTCCTCTGCCTGCTCCCTTCACGCGAGCTCTTTTCGCGATGCGCCGCACTCGAAATCAATCGCGTCCACCAAAATAACGAAATCGACCCCCACTGCCCTCAAACCCCTATCATCAACGCGATGCCCTCGCGGCTACTCCCAAGCGACCCAAGCTTCCCTCCAGCTGGCGCTCACCCACATCGAAGACGAACGTTTTTTTTTTAGTGGATCTCGGTTTACTGGTTTAAGGATTAATGGCTTCGACCATTATTGATTTAATTTTTTTTTTCTTTTGAATGAACGAATTTCGCTTACTGAAAAGAGATGAGGCTCAGTTTCTAAAAGAGGGGAGAAGTTGCGTGATTTTATATATAAAAAAATTCGGCTTGGCTTCCTTCAGAAGGAACACGCGAATAACATATTTATTTATTATTATTATTTTTATAATTATATCTGCCTGTGAGTTTATAAAAGAACGAGAGGGAACACAATTTTAAGATAAGGGTAGTAGCGTATACAAGAAGTTTGACTAATGAAATTGAATTTCATCAGATTATTATCAATTCAAATTGTTTTTTCAGCGCGTATATATATCGTACACTCACACACTGATTTCGATAAATAAGAAATTTGAAATCCGATAATAATTCAATATTACGGATCCAATGGAACTGGTTTCATTGAATTCCGAGACTGTGCCCCAAAAGACTATTTTTAGATTCAATTTAAACGATTTAAATTTCAAAACTGAACAAACAACTTTCAAATTCAATTTTAACATTTTTACTATCTTCACTATCATCACTATAAATTTTATAAGCCTTCAAATTATTTTTAAACAGACTTAAAATCTCATATTTCATATTTTATCCCACTTCAAATTATTTAATTCAATAATTAAATTATCGAATAAATTGTGATATTCGAATTGAAGTTAAAATTAAACTTTTAAATATTTAAAATCAATTAAATATCCCAATTTTAAATGCTCAAAAATTCTGGGTCGTCACATGTGCGATATTGATTTGACTTACATAAGGATATTTTAGTCCTGACTCGAGTGTTTTGTCTTTTCATTATGCTCGGGTCAGTCTTAAGTTTTCAGCTTATCGAAGATTATTCTTTAAAGGACGAAGACGAAGATTTGGTATATTATTATTACCAATATTATTCCCAGCATCATGTTGTTCTACTCATTATATTTTGCTTTGTTGCATATGTATAACTCTAATAATTGTTGTATAAATTATAATCAAATGTATAGTAAACAGCTTCATGAACTGTTTATTTTATTATTATATTTTATCGTTCCGCTGCGAGATTTTGTGTTTGTTTCTTCTTCTTTCCTTATTTTTCTTAATTAACCCCCATTGATTATCTATGTTTTGGATTGTTTAAGTCGGAAATGTATGGACTATTTTCGATTTAAATCTTCCAAAATGTGGGTCATAGCAGTTGGTATCAGAGCTTTAGTTTAGCGATAACCTTAGCTTTGAGGGGTAACTCATCAGAGATAGGGTAACACCTAAGAATGAGTTTGAGTGTATTAATAGATCCGAGCGCTTATTTTTTAGTGAATAAAAAAATTGTTTTATATTGTGTTGGTTGATTTGTCGAGTGGCTTAAGGATTCTGGTCAATACGAGTAATTAACGTTACTGATAGGGATCTCCAAACAGTTAAACAGAACAATTCGACATAGTATTGTTTTGAAATTGGGTACATGAAATAATTTTACCCTGATCATATTTTGTATATAAAGGAATAATTTTCAGAAATTATTATGGTATATATAGTGTGAATTGGTTGTTAGAAATTATAATATTGATCATTATCGTTTATTCTTTGATTAGTCAATGTTCCTAAACTATTAGCTATTATATGATTATAAGAAAATGAAACTGTATAAATGTGATTTATAAAATATAATTTGCAACTAAAGTGAATATGAAATTGAGAATTTGAGAAATTTAAAATTTTGATGTTTTTGAAAAAGGTTTTCAAGGTTTGGGAAATAATTGGAAAATAATATCAGTATTATCTAAAAGTATATACAAATACAAATTATTTTCAAATAAATTTTAAAGGGAATGAATTAAGTACTCCCCTCTTCTTTCGCTAGAAAATAATCTCGGTGGTGGCTGCACAGCTTCATCGATGTTCATTTTCGAGTCTTAAAATGGGAAGACTTCTGAGAAGCTTTGCTACGAAATTGTTTTGATAAACGGGTTTTGGTTTAAACTCCAATAGTATGATTTGATATACAGAAGAGATAAGTATATATACTTATTTCAAATGATTTGAAATGAACTCGATATTTAAAATTTTTAAGTTCTGCTAATTAATAATCTTCAAATTATTTAAGTGAAATGAAATATTTGAATACTCAAAACTTATAAAATAAGAGAATTAGGAAATCTAAGCTAAATGTTTCGAGAAAATTTAGAATTGAAGTTTGCAACTCTGAAATTTAAAGTAAAGAAAATTTAAACAAATTAAAATAGTGAACATTCTAATTAAGTAAAATTAATCAAATTAATTTGTATAATACCAAATTTCATTCCAATAACATATAGTAAGACTTACCAAATGTTAAAAGTTAAAATGATGATTTAGATATGTGATGGGATATTATACAAGTAAACAAAACTTAAAAGTAATTAAATCGTGTATAAATGGAAATTTAGTTGTGATAATAAATGGTATATACTTAATTAGCCTATTATGAAACAATTAATGACTAAATGGAATAAGTAAGTGGAACTTAAGAAAGTAGAAAAATTAATTATATAATATCTTTGTAAATTGGTTGTAGAATTAAATATAAATTTGAAAAGAAATTTTGAAATTGAATTTGTAACTTTTGAGATAACTATAAACTTAGGTAAAGTCATATATAAAAGTTGAACTTGTATAGATTGATTATAAACAAAAGCGATGATTAATAAAATGTTTCACAAATAAATTTATTATTAAATGAAATTGAGAAAATAGATGTGAATTAAGTCGAAAAGAAACTTAAGTAAGGATATAAGAAATAATTCATTAATGATGTTGATGCTAAAAATGGAGATATGAACTTGATATTTATTTGTGTTACATATTGTATTGGAAAAAAATTTCCGATTGAGCAGCGCAAAGGAGGCTCTACCGAAGTTTTCCATAAATTCAAGAGTTAGAAAAATTTTGTGGTTTTAAATTTTTTTAATTTGTTTTCTTAAATAACTTGTAATTTTCGTAGTCGATCGGAGTGGCGTAGCGAAAGCATAGTAAAAGTTTTCTAATAGATTTTATGTTTTATAAGATAATTGTTTTGAATAAAATATATCAAGTGTTAAATTTAGGCTTAGTCACTCTACAAGGGCGAAAGTTTTGAATGGGGGAGATTGTAATGACTTGGGTTTTTCAACAATTTAAATAAGAATTTAATGAAGATTTTGAAATAAAATTATTTTTAAAAGTAAAAATTTAGCAACAAAAACTAGATATTTGGAGTGGGTCCATTTAAATAAGGCAAACGGAATTTCTTTTACTTCAAAATTCATCCGAAACTCGATCTGCACAATTTTTAGTGTGAATTATCAAATTTTAAAATACGAATATTTTTATATAGAAATGGTCTAGAAAAATTTCTGATTAAAATGTGTACCACCCTTCAAAAGGGGAATAATAGTCCCATATCATCGAAAAACATTATGAAGTGGGTGCTTATATACCAAAGTCTTTACCTCATAACAACATCAAAATTGAACAAGAATGAGAGTAAAGATAAGCTAATACAATTCTCAGGTCAATGATTGTTATTGCTGCCATTTTGCTCTCGGGATAGCAACAAACAAACACAGTTTTGACCAAGATAACTTCGAAATTTCAGAAAACTCAAAACATGAAACTTTTAGCACAAAGTCTAAGCTTTCTGGGATATCTAAAATTATTGAATTTGAATAAGAAACATAAAAGATATGGCCAATATAATTCTCAGATTTTAAATTCACTATCGTTGTCGTTTACTCTTAGGGCAGCAACAAAGACATGACATTTTGACTATCTTAACCTCAAAATTTTGCAAAACTCAAATAAGAACGTTTTAGAAACAATCTAATCTTTCCAGAATATAAAGATCTATCTAAATCCGACTAGAAGCGAGAAAGATATGCCAAATTTACTAACTGCACATAGTTTAGATAGTGTAATTATCAAAGTGGCAGAGTTGGGAGTTTGTGATAGAAATTCAATCAACTATGCACAAAAATTGCAAATATGTTCAACATGAAAGTTGTTATATACAAAGTAGGCCTTTCGGAACATTAAAAATTATCGAATTCTGATCGAAAATGAAAATGATATGGCTAAACCAATTTCAGATTCAAACTCAAGAAATTTAGTTAAAGACGGAATTGTACTCTTATTTTCAATTCTATTTCAGGTCAATAATATTGCGAAATCTAGAAAAAAATAATCAAGCTAGAACCTATTCCTTATTGAATCTAGTTTCTAAATAAAAAAGATTGACCTCAAAGGGATAAAAAACGTGAAAGTTATTTATGTTTTGCTTCAACGCATTCCTATTATATTTTAGCAATCATCCAAAGTAAGCAATTAGCAATCATCCAAAGTAAGCATTAGATATAGTTACAGTAAACGATTTCTTCTTCAACTTTGCTCGAGTTTGCTCTTTTATTTACAAAGGGTTTATTAACTCACATTTCTAGCTAAATTATGACTGTAATTTAATTTTGAAGAAAACGGGTTTAAATACTCTAAAAATATTTGATTAGTAAAAGAGAGTATAAAAATACATTCCTTGTGTTAACTTGCCTTTGTGCAATTATTTTACAACTTGCATTTATGCAGTCATATGAGTTAGGTGGTATTTGGTGAAAATTGTAACACACCTTCAAAATGGAAATAATAGTCTTATATCTAGGAAAAACACTACATAGTGGGTGCTTGTATACCAAAGTCTTCACCTCATAACAACGTCGGTGTCTTTTGTGGAACAAAATCCCATACCTTGGCTTGGCCCATGAGGCGGAGGTGGCTAAATTGGGGACAATATCTATGTAAGGTGAGGTACGGGCTGTTCCAATGGTATCAGAGCCATGCCCAACAGTTAATTTTTTATCAAGCATAATTTATTATTATTATTATAAACTTGTTAATTTATATAATACATAGTTAATTTTTATAAATATACTAAGTATAACTTTCAGTTTTAAATATATGTGCATGGTTAATGAATACGTTCTCTCACATAATTGTTCATTTCCACCTAACAGATCCGTCACAGGCACCTACTTTTAAATACAACATATTTATTACTTTATATATATATGCATTTGTTTCTTTTTATTGTTCTTAATATACAAATGCAAAAGCAGATTTTTTGTTTGTTTGGATGCATACGCATATAGCAATAGATTTCTTTACTCACAATTTGTTCTACTAAACTGTTACTATTTCAATAAACTTCTAAAAATATTAGTGTTGAGCAACATAATTTGATAGAGAAATAAATACCTGTAATGGAGCCAACAATGATAAAGCACTTAGAAGGATAATCAGACTCCTTCAAGCTATAAAGAAGCGAGCGAGCGAGCAATAAGTGACCAAGATGGTTAACGCCAACACTCATCTCAAACCCATCTACAAGTCAAAAAAAAGAATCTTAGTCAAATGCTTCTTGGGAGGTAACCAATCTTCATACATTCACAATAGATAATTATATGTATGTGTGTATGATCGACAAACAAAATACCTACCAAACAAAAGATAAAGAAAATTACTATACATCAACCAATGAAACTATCAAAATCTTTGAAAAAATGTACTTGCCTTTTATGAGAATTATTCTCCCTTTTAAACCATAGTAGTAGATTTTATGAAGAATTAAACCCTAGGAATTTCCTATATGAATGAAAAAAATGAAAAAATAGTACCTTATAGTGTAGGAAAACTACTTCAGTAAGTGTGAATGAAGGAATAGTGAAACCATAGTGTGAATGATGAACAATTTTGGAAAGCATGTTAAAGGAAGGATACGAAGTTAGCAAATGTGCTTACACACACACTGAAAATGGGTACGTTTATTAACTAACCAATATGGTTCTAATAGACATGCACAATATAACCTCAAGTATGGTTCCAGTTGTACTATTCCTTCACTCTCTCCGTCACTCTACAAATGCAGAAAACAATTTGTATTCTATGTTTTGGAACCTCCACTCCAGTCCAGAACAACTTGTGTGTAGCATCCATTTTTCTAGCAGCATGATATACAATGCATCCAGACATCTAATGCATTTGCATGATATAAAATTCATTAGCATGATATTGGTCACCATCCATATTAGGTTGCCAAGATACAATTACAGGAAATAAGAACACATCATTCAGAGACTATAAACAAGTACTATACCTATACTGTTCAGATTTATGGATTGTAAGATAGGTTCCAGCTGATGATGGCACAGTGCACCAAACTATGAGAATGCCTCTGGTGATGCATCCATATTCACTGCCTACTACAACATTGTCAGCCTCTAACTGAAACTTATGCAATGCTTATACTAAAATAACTAGCCACTTGAAACAGCAATTATAGATCCGTGTTTCAAAGCAACATGTAAGTACATATCATGAGTTGTATACCTGAAAGAAGACTGATTAACAATTGCAAAACTTACAACCATCATAAATGTTTTGAGCTATATATTTAAACCAATTTTTCCACTGACTTATATACATTAATTTTTAAAAATTAGTGTAACTAGATTCATTTCATAAGGGAAATCACTCATCCTCATGCTGATGGTGTGAATTGAAAAAACATTAGCATGACATATTCAATGTTGCAAATTCACATATTAAAAAAATGAGTAACTATAAACTCAAAAATAACAAGATCAGTAATATATACAAAAATCTGTACTCATGTAAATATGTAGTATATCATTCAAACAAAGACCTCCTCACATAATACAGGAAACTACACTATTGTAGAAATACATGAACTCTAGACTATAATTCATAATAAAGTAACCATAGCTAACAGAATAAAACTTGTATTCAAATATTATTTACTTGGATGTCTAAAATAACTTGCGCACATTCATTTTGATATTTAAATGAAAATAAAATTAGTATTTATATTATTCAAATGAAATATTATTTTGAGAAGTTCAAATATTAATTCACATTGTTTTAGAAGGAAAACCATATTTTCCTAAACAAATATTACAAGAAAATAATTTAGAAAAAACTTTGAAACTTATAGAGAAAGTAGAACAACTTGATGCCAAAGTTGATGCTACAGATGACTTTGTTCCATGTTTTGAATTTTAACTTCATAATGCATGCTTTCTAACGTTCAATGTAGTTATTCAAAAATAGTTATGCATGTTATCTAAATACCTCTGTTTACCATTTGCACCCAAACCAAAAGGTCATACATATAATAATTTACTAGTTCCATCTGACATAGATGTAAAAAAACATATTCACAAGTTTGATGTATCTCTATGTTAAATCAGTTTGTTATGAGATTTTAAATTTATGAAGAAGTGCCAACATTTGAGTGGAGGATGTCATAATAATAATTTATTCAAAAATATTTATTTCATTTTACATCAAAATACTTGTGTTTTTTGTAGTATAATGGAATTTTCATCATAAAGTTCTTCATTCAAACATAGCCTATTGTTCACACTTCAAAATGAAAATTTAAGATGTATTTATCTAAAGTTCTTACTAAACAGAGTAAAAATCTTATTAAACTTAAAAGATCGGTAAAGATGTTACGATAGCCAGACACACATGGATACTAATATCCTCTCCTGAAATAAAATGAAAGCGCACATTATGAAGAAGCTCGATTGGATAGCGACTTAATACAAGCATGCAAAGAAAATTTAGCCGAATATGTAAAAATAGGACTCACCGCCATGACAATAAACCAAGAATTTTCTTTTCTTATTCAATTGAGAAAAATCAATGACACAAGACAGTCCATTCAACAGAGAAAACGTATCTAGTTTCGAAATCTATCCAAGATGGTCATAAACGTAGAAATATACTCTATTGGCTGTTTAAATACAGTCATGTAGTTTTCTCACTTACCAAAATTGGAAGATGTAAATTAGAGTTTGCAAATGAAGAAGAAAATGCAACAGTCTGGCTGTCACAATTTAATGCACAGTCTACGCTTGTAGAAACAAGATCAACAGCACAAAATAACTTATTACCCTATGATCAATTGAGTTAATTTTTTATAAAACTTGGATTATTTTTACGAATCTTAGTTAACTTGTTCAATTTTTATAAACATGATTAATTTATTTTTGATATTGTTACTATTAATAGTATTATAAACATAATTAATTTAGTTAAATTTTTATAAAACTTGGTTACATTTTAGATAAACTTATTTAATTTTCATAAAACCTATTAACTTAGTTAAATTCTAATAAAAATTAATTGATTTGCGTAAATTTATTTGATCCTTATCAAACTTAGTTTATTATTATTATTTTAAATTTGTTAAATTTTATAATACTTAGTTAATTATTATATTTTTATAAAACTTAGTTAATGAAATACAAACTTACTATTGTTCATACTCAGCCTCTTCCTCTTCTTCATAATCTTCTTCATCATCAGTAGTGGCATCTTGATGTTGGTGGTACTCGGAAACCAAATCGTTCATGTTACTCTCTGCTTCGGTGAATTCCATCTCATCCATACCTCGCCGGTGTACCAATGCAGAAAAGCCTTCCTTTTAAACATAGCGGTAAACTGCTCGCTCACATGCCTAAACATCTCTTGAATAGAAGTTGAGTTACCGATGATAGTGCTAGCCATTTTCAACCTAGTGAGGAATATTGCACAAAGTTGATTTCACATTGTTAGGGATCCACTCAACGAAATAAGAAGAGATTTTGTTCTGCACGATGATAATTTTCTCATCCACCTCCTTTGTGCTCATTTTGCCTCTGAACATGGCAGATGCTGTTAAGTAGGGACCATGACATGGGTCTACTGCACGTATCATGTTTTTGGGGTACCACATTTGTTGAGTAAGTTCGGGGACAGTGAGAGCACTATACTGTTGGGACCCACAGGATGTTAAAGGCGCAAAACCAACCATAAAAAAGTGAAGTCAAGGAAATGGGATAACGTTCACTGCAAGTTTTCAGAGATCGAAGTTCAGTTGACCAGGGAAACGAAGGCAACAGGTAACACCGGACGTTGTTGTAGATATTAGGTGATTCAGGTTTCCAACTATGTAAATATCACTATAACAAAACAGTCTTTTTACGACGGGCAATGCCCATTGTAATATGGTTTTCGCAACGGGCGTGTGCCCGTTGTAATAGGCCTCGTTGTAATACATCCACTACATTTTACAACGGACAAAGCACGTTGTAAAAACCGTTGTAGTGTACCATTTTACAAGGGGTTATGACCATTGTAATAGACTATAATACAACGGCCAAAACCCGTTGCAATAGACTAACCATACTAGTTGTATAGCCTCTTTCACAACATGCATTAAGCTCATATAACAATGCACAATGCCCGTTGCAAAATAAATGCAAATTTAAAATTACAGCAGCATCCATGCAATAATCCATACTAATACTAAATATTGTTGTAAATAATTAAAATCACATACGAAAAAAATAAAAGCTAGGGTCATAGAATTCTAACACTCAAAAAAGTTAGAAAAGTTTACATGCAAATACATAAAGCATTAACATATAACAGTCTGCTACAAATATCATGTTATAAGTACAATCATATTATACCACAGAGATGAAGTCTTTATGCCACACGACGGTTGATCCAACGACCTCTTTGACCAACATCACTGTTATATCTTCTGGCTTGCCACCTACAAAGTAATAAGAAAATACCAATTGAATGTTAATACATTGAACCTGAATGACGGTAATCAGGAGCTTATCGAAACTGAGATAATTACATGCTTGTTAACTTTCTGCCAAGAATTTTCTTCCATAGAGGCTCATCAAACCCCTGTAATAGAAACCAAAATCATACTATATAAATGGATATGCCTACATAGATTGCAACTATTAATTTGATGAGATATCGCAAAGAATTTCAAAGCATATACCCTATTTCTGGCTTCTATGGAGTACAGAGAATCAAAATTAGTATCATTTGAGTGCCTGCTTGCTAGACTAGCCAATTCGTTAGCTGTGTACCGTTAAAAAAAGAATCATGACATGTATGTAGGTAAGTTTGTGATAGAAAAGACATAGGAATATACCCGTTGAATTCACGTCCTCAAACTTATATATTGTAGATATAATTTCTTGATCAAACACATTGTCAAAAAGGCCATCAGATCCTATGACTATTGTGTCTCCTTCCTACAAATCTAGACTGCATACCTGGAAGTAACTTATAAAATGAAGCAATTAGTTTAAAAAGTAAAATTTGCTTTGTGTATTAGTGTTTGATTTGTAAGATTTGATCTTAGTATGTACCATAGCATCAAGGTATGTTTGGCTAATCATTTCAGAGCTTAATTGGTAAGGACAGTCAAAATAGTGCTCTTGTGGCTGCGTCGAGAATATTAGTAGTCCTGCCCCTCATCACATATCCCACAAAATTAAATGAACCTAATTAATTATTAAAGAAAAAGCTAAAAAAACACGAAATTAAATGAACCACGGATATTAGAAATTTCAAAACTATTTCATAATTAAGAGATCATTTTTTTCATCAATGTGACAAAAAGAGACATTTTATACTTGGAGTACTTTAAATAGCACTAATAAAATTATTTTTTCAAAATGTAATTTAAAATAGGTCTGTCAACGGATACTTTTGAACGTGGATAGTTACATCCGCATTTGCATCGGAAATCATTATCCAGTATTAGACATCCATAGTTATGGATAAGCATGAATATAAGATATTTATTCGCTCCGCTCACAATTAATAAACTCAAAAAAGTAAGTGAAATTTTTTGATCAAAGTTAAGTTATAATGCTAATATAAATACAAAAAATAAAAATTATGATCATAGAAATCAGTTTTGGACAGCAAACATTCACTTATCATGCTCTTTACCTGGACAAAACAGCAAAAATATACATAATCTCAACATTATTTTGATAAAAATCAAACGGATAATGTTCGGATGAAAATACCATAATATTTGTGTCCATATCCATTTCAAATTTTAGATATTTTTTCTTTTTCGAATACAAATGCGGACGAATTTCGAATCTTCGAGTGCTCATTAACCTTCCAAATTTAAAATGGTACTACTGCTATTTTACATATCTAAAGTACAAAATTTCATTTATTGAAGATGTATGTTTTGTAAATGGTTTTATAACTTGTTAAATATGTAATTTTGAATAAAATTTAAATGTTACTTGGTGAAAATATCAATAATTTATACGGAGAATTCGTTTCTGTGTACAAAGTACCAAAGTTTTCCACATTGTAAATGAATTATATTTTTAAGTCAATTGTGTTTCCTCAACCACATTATGATTCGTCTACAAAAATTGATAAGATCCTTGTCAATACGATTCGTCTACAAAAATTTGCCTATATGAAAGCACTAACGCTATCACAGCTGCCAAGTGAACATAACCCATTACTGTTGCATCTAATTCAAACATACGATGAAAAGGGTATCCTTTCAGATAGGATAATGAATGGCATTTGAATGATGGACATGCAGATTGTATCACTGAAGGACTAAGTAGTAATGCATGAGGTTTTGCTAGTTACAGATTTCAGCAAAGTTACATGCATATGGATAAGAACTTAAAAGCATGAAATAAGAAGAGCTAAAGATAAATCTTATCTCGAAGAGGGAAAGAAGGCTTATGCAGCTTTATCACTCGAGGTTGATAATAATTCAGATGACCTATAATTATATGATGATACATTACTGGCAAGACAAAGATTACAAGTTCAACAACGAATAAAATTTTGGAGCCTTAGACAAAAAGTGAATGGTTTACCAACTTGATGTTAATGAATATGGAAGAATATTAACTATGGTTTACCAACTTGATGTTGATTAGTACTAAACAACAGTCACTGAAAAAAATAAAAAAATCAAATGTCTAAATGATGGTTCATGTCTTAATCTTAAAGTATTTTCATTACCACATTTACGTTCTTTATTATAAAAAGTAGGAGAAGAAAGCTTGTTTTTAAGATTAGTTTCTGTGTGCACCATCTCAAATGGATTTTTCATTTAGACCACATTGCAGAATAAATTACATATTTAAATGAGTTTTAATATTATTCACAAAAACAAATCATTGTTGACCTATGGTAAAAAAGAATTTTGTACTGACATGACTTGATATAGTGCCAGTAAAAAAAAGTGTTAGCATCAGTACAAAATGCAACATTTTACCATGTAGAAATAGGTTTATTAAATTACCCAAAAGCAAAAAACAAGAATAAATCATTTCAATTTTATATATTAAAATCATTTTCCAAACTGACTGTTTCCCACTTCCTCCATGATTTTTGAAACACATATTGAAAATGCAAAAAAAAAATGCAAAATTCAAACCAAATGGGCGCTGTGTAATTAACCTTGTTATCCAACTATCAATAAAATATAAGTCAATGACCAATATCATCCAAGATTAACTACTAAAGATTTCATGTTATCAGAGAGAGATAGCATTCCTTGTATTGCTTTCAACCTATGTTTTTCTACAAAAGCCTTTTCGTATGCACTATTTTCAAGATGTCTCTGATCTGGGCAAAGCCTTGAGTCCGTAGGAGGAAGCTTCTCCTGCAACCATGATTAAATGTTACTTAAATTTGCTATGAAGTTTAGCTCTTAAATATGAAATAAGTCATTTAAAAGTTCCGCTTATTTCTAACTTATTAACTTATTTGTCATTTTTAAGTCACAAAATTTATGTTGCTTTCAAAACTTGTGCCTTACCTAACCAGTCACCAATTCTCCACCACTTCCCTTCAACTAGAAGCCCACCAAAATCGCAACCGAAAAAAAACTACTTTCTCCAACACCACCACATCAACGCGTCTGTCTTGCCATCGGAAATTCCTCCTCAAATCAACCAATCGAATGTAGTCATTGCCACTTGCCAACTCTCCCCTTTGCCATTCGTCCCCAAATCTCCAACCTTCGACTCCATCGCCATCACAAAGTCGCAACTTGATTTGCTGAGAGTACCAATTTTCATTAAAGAAAAAATAAACTGCGATTTGGATTGTTTCGATATTACTTCTACACGAGAACTAGTAGCATTTAAACGATATAATTCACAGACCAGATTCGTTGATTCAAACTCAATACTAGAAGCAGCCGTGAACGAGTGTAAAGAGAAGAAAGCATCGATCGATAAAGCTAAGGTAATGAGAAAACAATACGAAATTTATATTAATGTCGGCGCTTTCAGAAACCCTAATTTAGTTGAAGACAATACGAAAGAGAACGAGAAAACAGTCGATATAATAAAGGGGTGAGTGGACCGATATAATAAAGGCTATTACAACGGGCAATTTTGACTATTGTAAAGTTGGCATCTATTATAACGGGCCTGAGTAGACCATTGTAATAGCCTTCTACTACAACGGGCAAACAGTGCCCGTTGTAAAAAGGGCATTGTATATGGCATCTTTTGCAACGGGCCTGAACGGACCGTTGTAATAGCCTTCAATTACAACGGAGAACCACCCTGGTAGAAAGGGCGTTGTATTAGGGTATTTTTGTTGTAATGTATAATGATGTAGCATGATCTTAGGAATTAGAATAACAATAGTAAATAAATTGTAATTTGTTGCACAATAGCAATAGAAATAATGGAACACAATATGACACACTCAAATAAATATCAATGAATATAACGAGCTCTTACAGCTTGGTGTGGTGAGCTTAAGAGTCCTAAAGTAGATATCGTAAAGAGCCTCATTGTCGAGAACCATGCACTCATCAGCATTTTCTACAAGTTGACGAACTGATAAAGTTGCATTATAGAGCTCGACAATAGTATCAGAAACCGTTGGAGACGGTAACACAGAAAATGTAAGCATCATTCTGTCTGGGAATTCCTCTTCGATTTTTAAAATGAGAAGAGTTCCCATGCGTGATCCTGTTCTGCCTCCAAGAGAGTGGCATACTTGGAAACCTGCAGTGCACAAGTTTAAATCAAAAATAAAATACAAAAGAAATATGTGTGACACCACCATTTAAAATCAGACCAAGAAACCATACGCATACAGAAGAAGAAAAAACTTCCATGAGGATTTTCGAAGGGATGTTTTTTTTACATTCCTATCTTTCAGAGTGAGAATATTCGCTCGTATTGGATACCCCTATTGTTGTTTCCTATTCATGTTATTTAATTTGATAAAATTTTCAACATGGCTTGAGAGCTAAAATTTTATTTTAAATAAGGACCAAACGATATAATGATATCACATTGTACAAATGAATGCTGATAAAAAATATCAATGCTTCTGGAAATTCTAAAATTAGACAGTTAATATGACTAATCTACAAACAACAACAATTTAGAAAAACAAATTATGTATTACATTAGAATAATTATAAAGAAATTTTTATTCAATTTAAGTTTTGATCTGCTACATTTCTAACAAGTTGCAAACAAATAATAATAGTAACTATAATTTGGCTGATGTAAAAATAAGTCAGCAAATATTCACTAAAAAGGTTCAAAAATCCAATCCTTAATTAATAGTGCCATTTTCATTAACATTTTCTATAGAAGACCAAAATCAAATCGAGTGGAATGGAATTCATTCAATCATTAGTGTTATACAGATATATAAAGATGTAACCAAAATAAAAATATAATTTTTCACAGAATACAAGTTTTAGTTATCTTAGTAGCAACTTAGTTCAATGAAAATAAATTGAATCGGGAAAACTGGCTATTAAGGTCTCATACGGGGATAATAGCAATATAAACTCCCTCCTTAATTATTATATTGTCGTTATTAATTTAACTATAACCTAATTTCTCACTCAACAATCCAAACAATAGATATAGCAAATTAAAAAATAGAATTTGTTGTAATTTACCCCAGATCTACTTAGAGTGGTTTAAAATAAACAGATCTGATGCTAAAACTACGAGCAAAAATAGTATACCTTGCAAACAGTCACAATTTTCAGCCTCTTTCCTACATCCAAAACCAAAAAAATCAATTTTGCTCCTTCTATATACTGACCCTTCACCCGATTATTACCTGCTCCACTGTGGCCGAAAATAAAGTTACTGGGTCTGAAAATCTGTCCATACGGGTTCGATCTAATTGCCCCCATAATACCTGGCTCTGGATCCATCAATACAATGTGTGGCACGTACCTGCTTGAGCTTGCATCGTTGTAGTAAACGATGAGTTCCCGCATTGGCCACCTTTAATTTTGTTTTGAGGGACAAATCTGGGATAGTAGATAAATTTTTTAATTAATTGATAGGGTTTTTGATAAAATACGGGTAGCGGATTGGGAAGGAGGGAAAAGGGAAAATTTTCTAAGTACTATCACACCAATTAAAATGAAAAAAGAGAATGGAGGGAGAGTTTTTTTGCGGGCCGCTTTAATTTTATTGTTTCCTGCATCAACTAGTGGTGATCCTTTTTAATTTTTTATTCCATAAAACTTGGCTGTGTTTGGATAACTTTTTGGTCGCACTTAGATAACAAATTCTACTAATAAGTGAAACTAAAAATGCTTTTTCTTGTAGTGCCACTTGTTCGATTTGTTATGTGCCATATCGTAATTTCAAGGACGAAATTCTTTAAGGAGGGGAGTCTATAAAACCCCATATTTTTTGTAACATTACTTAAAATATTTAATTAGTTTAACTAAATAAAATAATGTGTTGATTTAGGGATTGAGATTTCATTTAATCAAAGGGGTATTCGTGCCATTTAATAATAAACTAAAAAGGGGTTTAAAATGAATTGCGATGGGAGGGGGGTAAAATAGAAAAGAGGCCATTCCTATAACCTCCAAACCTTGGCTATGTAAAATTTTACACATTCATTTTCATTCTAAATTTTTTAAAGCAAGGGGTCCGCCACCATTAAAAAGAGCAAGAAGATGAAAAGCTAAGAAGAAGCTAATTCAAATCAAAATCTATTCATAGCTCAATCTCTATAATCTTTAAGGCTAAGGTAAATAATGTTTACATCTCATTTTTGATTGTGTTTTCGGTTTTAAGATGATTTTTGAATGTTTTGCAATTATTTACCATGTTATTGAATGATAGAATGTATATATACACACACTTGTTGATGAATTATGAATGTTCATATTGAATTTATGATATGTTTTAAGGTAAGAACCCTATAAAATGACATCCAATTGCCTTGCAAATTTTTGTGAGGATCATAAATAATATTTTGGTGATGGGTTTCAGTTTTCAAATTTTCTGAATTAATGTGGAATTTTTATGAATTTTCTAGTGAAGAAAATGATAATTTGGGTTAATAATTATTTCCGGTTAAATAATAAAAGATTGGGGTCTAAAATTTTTAAATGTAAGAAAACATATTAAAATAGATTTTATTTTTATGGATTTTTTCCATGTGTTTTTAGGGTTATATAAAATTATTTAAGGTATGAGACTTAAATATTTTATATAATTTAAAGGGAAGAAGGGGCTTTTTGCAAAATAATTTGAACTGTTAAACCTGAAAAATCGGCAGCACTTTTGAAAATGTGCAGTATTTTTATTGGTAAAGAAAGAGGCAACCAATCACAATTGGATACGTAAGGAATGTTAGGTGGGAAAAACTATTTTCTACATCTTTTTAACTATTTCGATCACCTTCGACAGCTGCTTCTGGCTTGGATGGCTTTCGACAAAGACCCGCCTCCACCGTCAATAATGTGCATGGAATCAATATATTGGTATGTAGTGAATTGGATAGAAGGAGAAAGGTATGTAGTCGAAATCAAGGGTTCCAAAGGGGTTGGGCTAAGCTTCGTTTTTAAATCAAAAATGAACCTTCTTGCTTTTGACTAAGATGCTTTCGACTTGGTTGGGTTTCGACCAGGTCAAACGGTTTAAAAGAAAATGGTTTCGATTAGGTTACACCCTTGTTTTTAAAGAACACTTTCGACTAGGTCGAAACACCTAGCTTTCGCCTTTTCGCTTCCAGAGACGAGCAGGTGATTAACGGATAGCTAATTTAGGATTTGCAGTTCTTTTGTTTTGATTCCGCTGTGTATATTAAGTCAGTTATGACTGTATTTCTCGGATCAACCAAGGAGGCATCATCATATGTCACTCTTGGCGTTATTTTAAATTATAATTGATCATTGTCTGGGAAACATTTTGGGATTATGTAACATGGATATGAATTATTATTTTTGAAATCTGTGATTTGTTCATATTCATGTGCTTCTGATGTAGTGGATACCATTATCATTACCGTATTTTGTCACCAGAAGTTAATATTGTGAATGACTACAGCATCTATAGCGCTTAGCTTTTGGCCTCCATATATGGGATGTTGCAAAATGGCTTATAGTTAGACTATGAAAATCAATTCACAAGGTGTTCGTTTCAATGCATCTACACATGCTGTTTACCCAACCAAGAAGTAGAAGGCAAAACAGGTCATAAACTGGTCGAGCACAAATCAACGACCATAAAATGATAGTTAATGCCCAAAAAATTGGTTGAGCATGACTAAACTAATTAACGAGGGATAATAGATAAGCATCGTTAAACCTTACATTAATTAATCTATATTTTAACAATTCACACTTATGTAAGTTACCTTATATAAGTTTTTTATTTTTTGCGATTATAATACCATTAAGATATACATTTATAACAAATACAAATACGCCCTCATATGCGTAATACACTCAACTCATGCTAGGGCATTCCATTATCTTATCTTTGATGATTCATACCCCACAAAAGCAAGCTGCTCGCTTAACCTTCAGCTTTGGTACCAAGTGTAATGGTAAGCCTTTTCGACCTTCGAACGTCGATACTAATACATCCACGGTATTCACGTGTCGAGTACTGAAGTACCGGAAAGACGAATTATTATGGTAAAATAAAAAAATAGAAAATGAAATAAGAGAACACAACATCAGAATCTCACAAGCGGAATGGTAATATATGATATTAAAAGAATAATACAAAGGGTTGCTTCGATATGGGTTTTAGAGTTACGAAATCTAAGTACCTTCATCAGCCTGGGTAGTTATCTATCCTCACAGATGCTGATATATATAATATAGTAATGCAACAGAAATAAGAATACTATGGTAGGTGAAACATCCAGCTCGTCATCTCGAGCTCCAATGAACATCAACGAAAACCCGCCTTTCTCGAACTAATAGAAAGAACACATGAGGAATTTAGGGAAAACAAAAACAAAGCATCGGACATAAGTCTGGTATGATAAACTCAAGAAATTTGTGGCTAGCATATAACAGTATTTTTGAGACCGAATATAATTCTGTAACAGTTATTCCCTCAAAAGAACCACACATCTAATAAGTACATAAGATGATATATTAGATAGTGTCTAGGGTGAAGAATATAAATAAGAAAATAGCTGTAATGGTTACATTGGTTACATTCAATAGCATATTAGGAGTGAAATCAAAACCAATAAGGGATGTTCCATAATGGATATTCCATAAGATCTCTCTGGCAGAGCTGGATCCAATCTCCTACGCAAGGGTTAGAAAGTAACTCAAAGCGAACTATATCTCTAGATAAAATATACCTTTATGCAAACATAGCAAGTCCACGCCCATACACATGATCCCAATATCATCAACTCTCACTGGCCATCAATAGATAAGTATCTCTAGATATGAAGTTAATACATCCCGTTGTGGGTTAGCTAAACCCCAGGCCAAAAGCCCTAATCCATTTTAGTCATTTTCAATGTTGAGTTTGCATTCGACATCTTCCACACGATTCTTCATCACTCGAACAATACATGAATCCTCAATTGGATTCCCATATCTCGAACAGATCTAAAAACCACACATGGATTCTAATATCTCAAACATATCCACTTCCAAGAGATGGAACATTTATCTCAGCCTTAAAGTGGTTTTGGTAAATAAAACTGCTACTGATCCAGGCCACTTCAACACTGAGTCGACGAATTTGGTAATATTCAAAAATAATGAGGATGGTCGTATATGGAAACCAAGTCTTATATACTATCATTTTTCCAATATTTCCTCTCTTACCATGCCTCGATGAAGAGTGAAGTCAGTAGGTTAGATCTTTATTGCTCATATCCCTACATGAACGTCAATCTTAATTCCCATTGGCAGACAACCATACTTCATCGCCTTTTAATGCTAAGTATACAACTAAATATTTTTCATAAAAGAGTAAACATACAATGCAAGATCAAGTCATACAAAGCACGGTCGAGTTACATAAATGACTTCTAATCCCCTTTTTGTTTAATTAAAACTTCTTTTATTAGTAAACCTTCTTTCATTTAATAAAACATTTCTTATCATTTTCTACTATTCATTTATACTCTTTTAATACTTCAAAAAGTATTCATACACTTATCTCAAATGGTATAAGTATATTCATAAATAGTTAACAAGATTCCTTTTTCTACATTTCTCCTAAAGATTCCTTACTTATGATTTCCTTTAAAATATCCATTTTAAGGCTCTAACTACTTTCACAAATCTATTCAAAATGTTTAAGACCAACGTTACTAAAACATTGTCAGTACAAGCCCAAAAATAATTTTACTTATACTTATCTTTAAAACATTCTTTTTAAAGATCTATTTACATTATTAAGTATAATAAAAATGGATTAAAGACGAATGTTATTAACACATTATCACAACAAACCCAAAACCGTTTCACACTTGTGCTATCTTTAAAAACATTCTTTTAAAGATGTAAGGTAATACTATTTGGTTATGTTTGATGGTCGACTAATCGACTATCTTGTGAAAATAATTGCTTATACAAATCAATGTTCGTATACTTAACTTGTTTTCGATATTTCAACTGAACTATTCTTGTCCAAGAGTGAAGCTATGTAAGTTAGAGAACCGGTTGCATCAAAGCCTTGCCTAGACACTTCATTTTTGGATCTCACAAATAGATAAGTCTACTCATCGGCTTTTAGTATTAAGTATAGTATCAATGATTTCCATAAACAAGTAACAAACAACATGATTAATCCATTTTCGATATTCCCGACTTAACTATTCCTTATTCAAGACGGAAGCTGGTAGGTTAGAATTCCATTGCTTTGTCCCTACTCGACATCAATCTTAACTCTCACAAATAGATAAAGCCTACTTCGTCGGCTTTCAATGTTAAGAAGGTTAATTACTTTTCAAAAAAATAAGTAAACAACAAGATTAACACATTTCGAAATCCAAACTTAACTAGTCCTTGGTCAACAGGGAAACCGATAGGTTAGAGCTCTATTGCTCGTATCCTTACCCGACATCGTTCTTAACACTCACAAATAGAGAAGTCTAGTTCATCGGCTTTTAGTGCTAAACTTAGTCAATTATCTTTTTCAAACTTATATATATATATATATATATGAATAAATACTTTAAAAATACTTGTAAATATGTTTTAAATGTCTATGTAAAATATTGCTTGAAATAACCTATTTATAATTTGATGAAAAACATGTTTGAAATTATTAAACCTCTTTACATTGAAAATACATATATAATTATTAAAAATATAATTAAACTTCAAAATAACTTTAATATACTTCAAAATAGGTTAGAAAACATTTGTAAAAGTATTAGACAAAAATACTGTAACGACCCGTAATTTTCAACTATTTGAAATTATTAAATTTAATATGATTATTGAATAAAAATGATTGGAAATAGATATTTATGTTTTATTTATGTAACTTATTTAATATGAACTTGAATAAAATTTTGAAGTAATCAATTTTGAAGATTTGGCAATAACATGTATTGAAATGAAATTTATGTATTGTGTTTATAATCAATAGTTGAAATTAAATAATAAATGTTGAATTACTGTGAAATGGAAGTGGTTTTTTTATTATTTGAATTCATTTTAAAGTTAAATAACTTATATTTCAAATATAGCGATTTATGGATAATTAAATTGTTTAAACTTAATATAGGAAATTATTTAAGTAATTGAGTCTTGAATTAAATATGAATGAAAATGATTTCAAAAGTTGATTAAAATTTTATATAAATAAGGATGAAGATTGTTAACTTTTAAAATTGAATTTAAAAGTGAATAAATTAATTTTGAAAATTACTTGTTTTAATTAACGTGTAAAAATATTTTTTTGGGCACTGTCTTGGATTTCGGCGAAACTAGTTTCATCAGATCCATAATAACGAATTATTATAAGATTTCAAATTCCATAACGATCAGACTTATTGTTTGTTCTTGCGAGCTTGAATGCGTAGGATTTATTTTCCAAACTTTAATTAAAATAATTTGATTTTGAGATGATATCTTCTGAAAATGATGAAATTGGCTTCCAAGACTAGTTCCATTGTGTTCGAAACAGGGTATAACATATAGAATGCCATGCGACACGCTTCGTTTGGAGTTAGGAATTTTCACGGATAAATCGGGTCAGAAATTTATATAATAAGACACATGCTATTTCATTTCGCAAACCCTTAACATTTCCCGCTCCTCTTTCAATGATGTTAATGGCCGAAAATTGCCTCCCTTCTATCCTCGTTTTCTCCTCATTCGTTTAATGAAATCAAGCGACTCCAAAAGAAAAGTTGTAGATCTCGACGAGCTCTACGCATCCAATGGTTGGATCAAGCCGGAAGATCGTAAATTCACCAGAATATGGCTCCGAGTTTGTGTAGTTTGGGTCAACGATCGTTAGTGTTGTGCGCGGCGGTGCATAGAGGTAGAAGTGTTGGCAGTGACGTGTGTAGGCGACCAGTGGCGGTCGCGGTTGGGTCGGTGGGTCGTGGTGCTAGGCGCGATCGAGCCATAAAATAAGATATTGCACGGGCCTGGAGGGAAACAGGAGAGATGGATTAGGGTAGCGGTTAAGTTTAACTTAATTTTAGTTTAATTGATTTTATTTTAATTATTCATTTGCTAATTATTGAATAAATTTTCATACGAGTTACGTTTCGAGCGAAGCAAGTCGCGTTGCGATCGTATCGACGAAGGCTATGACATGGAGATGGATTGAAATTTATTTGAAGCTGAAAATTTTTCAGTTTGAAATAAAGGTGAGGTTTTAAAACGCCCACGAAGTACTAAAATATTTTTGATGTTCGTTAAATTAATACCATAAAGTAATTTAATTTTGTTGATTGATATTTGATAAATGAATTGACGTTAAATTGTGACATAAATATTTACCTGTTAGAAATTTGGAATTAACAGTTAAATTGAAATTGGAATTAAACTTCTAGTTAAATTCCCGATTATTGATAATTGGTTAACTGTCATGATTTATTGACTGATTTAGATGTTGATTGTTATGGATGGCTATTGGTTGATATATTGAATGATTGGATGTTTATTAATTTTATTTATATCATGTTATCACCCTGTATATTATCTGACAATATATAAAACTGTTATTTGAATTATTTCAAATAAGTTAAGGAATAGGTTGAAATAATATATAACATTTTGATTTTGATTGAAATGATATATTTCCATTCGTGCAATTAAATTGAAATAAATGATCACTTGGCCATAAGATGGAAAATTATATACGGACACCGGATTGGTTAAATTAAATGATTTCAAAATCTTGGATTGAACTTATTCAAATGATTTTGTTTATAATAATTAAAGTAAACTGAAACATGAGGGTTGAATCAACTTTGAATTCGAGTGTTGAAATGTTGAATTTAAAATTAGGTAATGAAAATTGTTTAAAAGAATTTAATTTGGAATTTGAAGTTATGATTGAAATACGACTTCAATTATAGAAATTAAATTGTTTTAAAAGCTTTGAACTTTTACTTGAACTTTGAAGTTATTTAAATAAAAGTGATATAAATCGATATTTCAAATTTGGGCTCGAAATTGAATTATTTTAAGGATGTGAATGTTTTATTTTACATTGAAGGCTAATTTGAATTAAATGATGTAAATCGAAATTCTAAAATTGAACTTGACTTTATATAAATTGAAATGATTTAAAATTGGAAACTGAATTAAAACTAAAACAATTTTAATTGAATCAATGAAATTGAAATTGAAATTGAAATTAGTTCGAATTGAAATTGAAATTGATTTGAATTGAAATCAAAATTGAGTCAAATTGAATTAATTTAAGATTGAAGATGATTTGAATTGGGATAATTGAAATTGAATTAGTTTGATTTAATTTTGGACTTGAGTCTAGATTTATTTAAAATGGGAAGAAATGGTTTTGGACTTGAAATTAATTTCACTATAAACTATTTTTCTATAAACTGTTTTAAAATTCGTCTTTTTAAATTTCCAAATTACTTAAATTTTCAAATCATTTAATATATAATACATTTTAATATCCAAACTATTTAAATTGTTTTTACTTTTTAAACTATTTTAACTTTTTAAACTACTTAAACAATTAAAACTATTTTCTAAAAATACAAACTAGTTAAAGTGGGAATTGTTTATATTTAAATCGTTGATTTAAATAAGAATGGGGTTAAAATAAAGTTATAAGATATGACTTCGAAGTTAGGCACTTCTTGTTGCATATGACCCATTAGATAACTTAGGGTTTGGGACTTGACTTGTTTACTTGACTCTTGGTCCATAAGAGCCCTATTAATATATGCCCTAGAATCTTAGGGAAGCAGAGATCTAATACATCGTAGGTTTCATAATGACAGGAGCCTTTGCTCACGGAGCTATATTCTTCATTAGAGATTATAATCCAGAGCAGAATGAGGATAATGTATTGGCAAGAATGTTAGACAATAAGGAAGTTATCACACTCTGCCTGGAATACAATCATAAAATGGAAAGTGCCAGAAATTTGGCATATCATCAGAGAAACTTCCTTAACCAATAGGATAGATCAAAAAACAGCAGTAACAGCTGCAACAGGAGCTGAATATGCAACAGCAATCCAAGGATGCATGCCCAGACGGAGCTTAAAGTACCAAAGGTGCGTGGCGCTCTTTTCTGTTTGTTACACCACCAGACGATTCTTTAATGCTTTCAATATACTGGACCCATGTATATTAATCCAGGCCCCTAGTTGGTTCGTCCCATTGGCCCCTGTTCCCACCTAAATTGAAATTCGAAATGGAAGTTTGAATGAAATGATATTTTCAAGTGAAATTAACATATGAAGTAACTATGATATTTTGAAGTAAATACGACATATTGAAATGAAATGATATTTTAAAGTGAATAAGATATTTTGATATCAAGTATGAGTCATTTTTTAAATGTAAAAGTACCAAACGGTGTGTAAAACGACGTTTGGTTGTTAACAAGACCAGGGACTCTTATTGGCATACTGTCTGTCAGTATTTGAACCACTTACAACTGTATAAGTGTAGGAGACTCTAAAATAAAGCAGTTAGATTTGGCGTATGTTTGCTAGATTTGAAGAAAGAGAACAATGATGGATAGATCCTTTGTGTAATTAATCAAAGGATAATTCACTAATGTAAGGATGATTTCTTAATGGAATTAATAAAAGGTTAATTAATCTTGTAATGACCCTGACTCGACCTTCGAAAATCGAGATCCATACTTCATCCATATTCGAATGCCACAGATTCAAATGTTGAGTCTGGTTCGCCGAAGCTTATAACAACATTAGATGATAACAACATAACGGAAACAAAATGAATTTTTTTGATACACAAATGGATACAACAATCTGATACAAATGAAATATCAATATTAGAGCCAAAATACAATAGCGGAAAGAAAACTCCAACATGATCTTCAAGGGAGGAAGAGAGATAGAATCCAACAGACTACATCCCCATTACCAAAGCTCCAAAGACTTCAAACCAAAAAGCTCGAACCACTATCCTGCTGGAATGTAGCACAATGTGATCGCCAAACCAAAGACTTCTACATCCAAATCTGTTATCTGAACTACAGATAACCTGACTCTAGGTTCCCGTGTGGTAAATTATGGGCACCAGATTTTAGAAAGGGAACAATAAACTCCAGGTCAGTCAGGAGACTAGTGTGAGCAAACAAAAATGGTTTATTTTGAACAAAAAGAAATAAAAAAAAATTCGCTATGCTTTTTGGAAAATGAAACTACCATAAGGTCTTCCACCATACACACAATGCAATGCACACTTGGAGGAGCTTTCTCCTTATGATAGTCAAACATGCTTGATACGCAAAAATCCTTTTGATATTATTATTAGTGCATAGTGTAGAAAACATTTCGAAAGTATAATATTAATCTTAGCCAGCATACTACCATTATGGTATACCTACTATAGCTACCATGTTAAATGGCAGGTTCTACAACAAAAACCGTATAGGGCTCGTATTGGGTGTTGGATTTCGAACAAATGCCCAAGGCTAAGGAACTTCCTTTCCAAATGAGTACGCCTCTAGAGGGATACCCCAAGAACCTAAGCGGATCTCTACCAACACAAGGCCGGGTTACCTCTGTAACTAGGTAACTAACTATCACGAGTATGTCATCCCCTACTTGTAACCGACCTTTATCCGAGGCCTTATCAACAAATTCCAACAACCATATAAGTTAACTATCTGGGCCCCATATCATAATACCACTTTTTATCTAGAAGGAAATGCACATACCCTAAGGGGAGCGACCCCTGTAACCTTGTCGCATCCTTTCCGTTACGACCATTTCCGTGGTGTGAGGTTCGATGAAGTCTCATCCCATAGAGCTATGCTTTTCACAAAAGCCATGTTTCGATTAACCAATGATCAGTACTTAGCATGCCACATTACCAAATTGGGAATATATCACTAGTAACCATCAACTACATAACCTCTGAGCTCGTACGTCTCAGAGAAAGGTGTTAATCTAAGATAATAAATTCTTTGCCACCAAACCGAAATGTATTTGATAGAAACTAGCTTTACATCTCAAAGTGTAACATCATACGTACATACATCCATATAAGTCCATCCTAGGTCTGAATGGAACCGAAGGCACTTCCTCCAATTAAGGAAAGAAGCCCTTACAAATCTGGATATTCACAATCCCGATCGCACTCCCGATCACATATGGGGATCTTTATACTGAGCGACTCAGTGCAGAGACATTCGACAAGTAATCCTTTCGTTCTCGAAAATACCATGTCTTCAACCGCCGTCTTCAATTGCTATCCATTTCGTCGTATCATTTATTCGGAGTGGTTTTTATGACATAAAGTCCTCTCCCGGCTAATCCGAATAATGAGCGCTCATTTTAGAAAGCATATGGATATATTGGGATCTTAGCTAAGTCACAACTTATTTTCCAAAACCTTTCCTTTTGAATGGTTTAAACAAATTTTCATTATAATCTTTTAAACAAAAGATCCACCTTTAAGATCCTCTTCAATTTGAAAAAAAGGTTCACCAATCATTAACAAAGATTCATTCATAGCTTTCAAAACAATTTCAACTTCAAAATTTAATTTGCCCATAACGCAAAATCCTTTCAATAAAAACTGAAAATCCTTTCCTTAAGTGAAAGCTATTATCATTTGAAAACAAAGGTTTTTCATGGAAAATCCGATTAAATTTGCTCAAGTTATAGCCTTTTAAAATATGAATTGGAAAATCAGCAAACTGCTGCGCCCTTGGCAAGTTCTATTTGAGTTAAATTTAAATTCCCAGAATAATTCATTTAAAATACTTTAAAAATGGTTTAAAATCCATATATACATATAACCTATATAATCCTTTTTAAACCATACTTTCCAAAATTTCAAATTAATTGAAATCAAATTATACTATATATAAGAATGTTGGAAGAAATTTCAAAATTTAAATTTATAGAATTCAACTTCAATTCTTGAATTCAAATTGAAATTAAATTTCAAAAATTTAACGAGCCATATCATATTCAAAATGATTTTCAATTCCAAAACTTCCTTTTCAAAAGTATTCCATATTCAACCCAATTTCACATCCAAACAATTTTGGAATAAAATAATATTAAATTCAAAATACCCGTGACTTAACCAATTTCCCGTGAAATCCATATTTGTGTCTTTGTTGTAGTCCAGGGGTTCCATAGGCAACAATAAAATATCAACCATCATAAATTCAAGCACAACAATATCAATAAGCAGTATAATCCTATAACGCTTATCTTTCTTCACAAGTAAACAAGTAAATTTATCATCGATAAATAAATTATAGTTCACAGCTCAATCCAAAATAATCATGTCATAGAACATCACATATCACAGATATCAAACAATTCAAGGCATATAATCCAATCAACCATAAACAAGATTAATTAATCACCTGATTATAATTAATTTAATTAACTCAAAACAAATTAATTACTTATGAATTAATCACATAATCCTGCTTAATTATCATTAATTAATTACAAACCATTTGTTATTACTTTAATTAATTAATGAAATTAATTAATCAGCCTCAATTATCCATCTTAAGTAATTATCCCTAATTAATTAATTGTCCCTTAATTAATTAATTATCCCTTAATTAATCACATAAATAAATTTACCTTTAGTTAATTACATAATTAATTAATTTTTAATTAATTACATTAATTTATTAACCCTTGATTATTAATTAACTAACCTTTAATTAATGTCATTAATTAACTAAACCTTAATTAATTAATTAACTAATTGACGCTTTAATTACTTACATTAAGTAATTATCTTTTAATCACTTGATTAATTAACCTTTAATCATTAATTAATTATCCTTAATTATCAATTAATTAACCCTTAATTAATTTCGATAAGTAATTACTTACATTAAGTAATCATTCTTTAAGTAATTACTCACGTTAATTAATCAACCTTTAATCATAAATTAATTAACCTTTTATTAATTCCATTAAGAAATCATCCTTACATTAATAAATTATCCTTTGATTAATTACATTAATTAATTACTTTATAATTAATTAATTAATGATCCTTAAATTAATCACTTAATTATTTACATAAGGTAATTAACCTTTAAATAATTATCCCATAATTAATTAAGATAAACCATTTATCTTAATCAATTACTTTATTACACTATCAAATTATATTTGAAAACACTTAGGGATTTAAATCAAATAATTAACCTAATATAAAATTATTTTAAATCAAAACAAATTAAAAACAATATACTATAAAATTTCAAGCTTTGAAAATTTGCTTGAAAAATTTTTGGTCCATGTTTATATTTTGGAAACTTGTTTGATAATTAAATATTAACAAAAGAATTAAAACATTTTACCTTCATCGTTTAAATTTAAGTTTTAAATAAACTTAAAAATTATCTTAATCAATTTAGGTTAATCAAATTATACAATCTTTCTTTAACCAAACATTTAAAAACATTATTTATATAGAGAAAATAGTTTGAACTTGATTTATTTTAATTTAAAACTGTTTCAACATGAACCCGAGACGACTTCGGGTATTGGCCCGAGACCCAACCCCATTTCCCCGAGCAACAACCTAAGCAATCTTTTTTTCTTTTCTGTTATTTTGTTTAAATTTTTAAGACTGTTAATTACACACGAATCTCCTTGAAAATGAACCCAAGCCAAGACCCAACTTCCCCAAGATCAACTTCGAGGCTACCCTTTCTTCTTTCAAATCCAACCTTTTGATACTCCTCTGACCCTTGTGCACGTGTACACATCATTGCCGCGCCTCCGACCATCATCACCATCGCCTTCAGGTCACCGACGACCTGCCAGAGCCTCCTTACCACCCAAGACTTCGAATCGATCATGAGACCGGCAATGAACAATTCGATTCCATATTGGACCCCGAAACCCCTCAACGAAAACTCCTCGCTCTGACGATCTCGACCCCTAGAGACCTCGCCATTCCACCTAGAGCCGCACCACCATCCCACACTCCTATCCCCCGGTCTGATCACCTCTAGTTTCCCCACAGCGATGCAGTTATCTCAGCTTTGCTATTGACCAAAATAGATCGTCGAACCCTAGTATGCCGTCGCGCCACCTCCACGGCGTTTGAGAAATCCATCCACCATTTTTCTTGTAATCTCCAACATTCCCTTTACCTTTAGCAACGATAATGTCACCTAGTTCATCGGCGATCGTTGGAATATGACGGAAAACGATCAACTCGAGAAACCCAAACATTCTCAACACTAAAAATCATGATATTGCTTTCAAAAATCAACATTTTCAAGTTTGTGCCAGATTATAAAATCAAAACTCAAAAATATGTTATTGATTTTTCTGATTTAAATGATTTTTTTACAGTAAATTATCATTTTGAAATAAATGCTCAGCATATTCTTTGGGAAGTATTTTAAAAATAAGTTTGCACTCCTACAATCATCTTTTATTTAGAAATCAAGGCCTAAAGTCGATTAGATGATGAGCAGTTGAATTTATTAAGTGGATTTGTGCCTGTAGTTTTAACAGAACCATATATATTATATATACAGGCATTACACCATATATACAGAGAAGTTCAACCATTTTCCAGTTAAAGCATTCATGTACAACATTTTTTCACAACTTAACTTCAAGCATTAATCACAGATATCAAGATTTAAACAAATTCAAGCCTTATGTGTTAGTTTACTCACCTGGAACATGAACCAGAGAAGCTTTGAAACTGGAAATGATTCGAACTTGAAAACTGAAACTTGAATTTGAAAATATGGAAGTAGATTTTGATCTGATACTTGACTTATCTGAGTTGAGTTTAACTATGAAAATTTGGAATTTTGAAACTGCAAGCTTGATTTTTTTGAAAGTTGGAAAATAAATCTTGCTTTGATCGGAACTTAGTTGCTTGATCTTGAACTTTTGTTTGAATTTGAAAGTGGTGTTTGTAAAGATTGTCTGCTTGTTTCTTTTATCTGGTTTTATTTTTCTTTCCTGGTTAAAGTTTTTCCAAGTTTTAATTTGGTTGAACTTTTGATTTTCTGGTTTTTGTTTTGAAAAGGATGAAAGAAAAATGAAGTGCAGAAGAAGAGAGATATATATAACTTACTCTGATTTTATTTATTGTTTTGAAAATAAAAGAAACAAAAGACACTTGTAATATTTCATTCTACATGTTTTACACTTGTTTAATTCATGTTTAAAATGGTTACATTTGTAAATCTTTTTGTTATAATGCTTGTACGTATAATTTTGCATGTATTAAAGGTTTAAGTATGATTTTATATTATTATTCCAATTTAGTTTTTATATGTTAAAATCAATTATGTATATATATTCTTTTGTGTTTAATATTTATGTATATACATTTTCTCTTATTTGTATATTTATATTATCTTAAGCAAATGATTTTAAAACAAATTATACATTAATAAATAAACACACACATATATTATATTTTAAGTTTATTTTTAAAATATAGAATTTAACTTTAAACAACTTTTGAAAATTATTTATATCAAATTCAAAATATAACTTTCAAATCACAATGTGTGTGTGTGTTATAATTACAAAACAAATTTTTATTAGGTTTAAAATATAGAGTTTTATATCCAATTTATTTATTTTTGAATTTCAAACCAAAGTAAATTTATAATCAGTTTATATACATATATGTATAAATAAACAAACATGTATCTTACTTAATTTGAAAAAATTTAAATTAATTCACAATTTAATCCAAAAATTTATGTTAATTACTAATTTAAATTTGACTTAAAAACGGGATCGTTATAGATGCCAATTTGAGATGACTAAAACAAGACGGCTTGACAGGACCAAGTGTACTAGCTGCCCCTGGCGGACATCCGTTCTTCGACTCATGGATAAACAAGTAAATTTATCACAGATAAATAAATTACAGTTCACAGCTCAATCCAAAATAATCATATCATAGAATGTCACATATCAGAGATATCAAGCAATTCAAGGCATATGATCCAATCAACCATACGCAAGATTAATTAATCACCTGATTATAATTAATTTAATTAACTCAAAACAAATTAATTACTTATGAATTAATCACCTAACCCTTCTAAATTATCATTAATTAATTACAAACCATTTTTATTACTTTAATTAATTAATGAAATTAATTAATCAGCCTCAATTATCCATCTTAAGTAATTATCCTTAATTAATTATCCCTTAATTAATCACATAAATAAATTTACCTTAAGTTAACTACTAATTAATTAACCCTTAATTAATTATTTTAATTAATTAACCCTTGATTATTAATTAACTAACCTTTAATTAATCTCATTAATTAATTAACCCTCAATTAACTAATTAACAAATTGACCCTTTATTACTTACAGTAACTAATTATCTTTTAATCACTTGATTAATTCACCTTTAATCATTAATTAATTATCCTTAATTATCAATTAATTAACCCTTAATTAATTTCGATAAGTAATTACTTACATTAAGTAATCATTCTTTAAGCAATTACTCACATTAATTAGTCAACCTTTAATCATAAATTAATTAACCTTTTATTAATTCTATTAAGAAATCATCCTTACATTGATAATTCGATTAATTACATTAATTAATTACTCCATAGTTAATTAATTAATGATCCTTAAATTAATCACTCAATTATTTACATAAAGTAATTAACTTTAAATAATTATTCCATAATTAATTAAGATAAACCATTTATCTTAATCAATTACTTTATCACATTATCAAGTTATATTTGAAAACACTCAGGGATTTAAATCAAATAATTAACCTAATATAAAATTATTTTAAATCAAAACAAATTTAAAAATATTATGCCTTAAAATTTCAACCTTTGAAATTTTGCTTGAAAAAAAATTGTTCCACGTTTATATTTTGGAAACTTGTTTGATAATTAAATATTAACAAATGAATTAAAACATTTAACTTCATCATTTAAATTTAAGTTTTAAATAAATAAAAAATTATCTTAATTAATTTAGGTTAATCAAATTATACAATCTTTCTCTAACCAAACATTTAAAAACATTATTTATATAGAGAAAATAGTTTAATCTTGATTTATTTTAAGATTTAAAACTGTTTCAACATGAACCCGAGACGACTTTGGGTATTGACCCGAGACCCAACCCCATTTCCTCGAGCAGCAACCCTAGCAATCCTTTTTTTTCTTTCCTTTTTTGTTATTCTGTTTAAATTTTTAAAACTGTTAATTACACACGAATCTCCCTAAAAGTAAACCCGAGCCAAGACCCAACTTCCACGAGATCCACTTTGAGGCTACCCTTTCTTCTAAATCCAACCTATGATACTCCTTTGACACTTGTGCATGTGTACACATCACCTCCGCGCCTCCGACTATGTCATCATCGCCCTCAGGTCACCGATGACCTGCCAGAGCCTTTCGATCACCTAGGGCTTCGAACCGATCACAATTCGATTCCATACTGGAACCCAAAACCCCTCAACCAAAACTCCTCGCTCCGACGATCTCGACCACCAGAGACCTCGCCATTCCACCCACAACCACGCCACCTTCCCAGACTCCTATCCCCCCTAGTCTGATTGCCTCTAGTTTCCCCATAGCGATGCAGTTACCTCGACTTTGCCATTGACCAAAATTGGTCGTCGAACCCTAGTTTGCCATCGCGCCACCTCCACGGCGTTCGAGAAATCCATCCACCATTTTTCTTGTAATCTCCAACCTTCTCTCTACTTTCAGCAACGATCATGTCACCCAGTTCATTATCGATCGTCAGAATATGATGGAAAAGCTAAAAACGATCAACTCGAGAAACCCAAACATTCCCAACACTAAAAATCACGATATTACTTTCCAAAATCAACATTTCAAGTTCGTACCAGATTATAAATCCAAACTCAAAATATGATTATTGATTTTTCTAATTTAAATGATTTTTTGCTATAAATTATCATTTTGAAATAAATGCTCAACATGTTCTTTTTGAATTATTTTTAAAAATACACTCCTACAATCATCTCTTATTTAGAAATCAAGGCCTAAAGTCGATTAGATGATTAGCAGTTGAATTTATTAAGTGGATTTGTGCATGTAGTATAAACAGAGCCATATATATATTACATATATAGGCATGCACACCATATATACAGAGAAGTTCAACCATTTTCTAGTTAAAACATTCATGTACGTCATTTTTTCACTACTTAACTTTAAGCATTAATCGCATATATCAAGATTTAAACAGATTCAAGTCTTGTGTGTTAGTTTACTCACCTAGAACATGAACCAGAGAAGCTTAGAAAACCTAGAAATGATTCTAACTTGAAATTTGGAACTGGAATTTGAAAATCTTAAAGTAGATTTTGATCTGAAACTTGATTTATTTGAGTTGAGTTGAACTATGAAAATCTGGAATTTTGAAACTGCAAGCTTGATTTTTTTTGAAAGTTGGAAAATAAATCTTGCTTTGATCTGAACTTAATTGCATGATCTTGAACTTTTGTTTAAATTTGAAAGAGGTGTTTGTAAAGATTTTTCGCTTGTTTCTTTTATCTGGTTTTATTTTTCTTTCCTGCTTAAAGTTTCTCTAGGTTTTGATTTGGTTGAACTTTTGATTTTCTGGATTTTGTTTTGAAAAGGATGAAAGAAAAATGAAGTGTAGAAGAAGAGAGACATATATAACTTGCTCTCATTTTATTTATTATCTTGAAAATAAAAGAAACAAAAGACACTTGTAATATTTCATTCCACATGTTTTACACTTGTTTAATTCATGTTTAAAATGGTTACATTTGTAAATCTTTTTGTTATAATGCTTATACGTATAATCTTGCATGTATTAAAGGTTTAAGTATGATTTTATATTATTATTCCAATTTAGTTTTATATATTAAAATCAATTATGTATGTATATTCTTTTTTTTAATATTTATTTATATACATTTTCTCTTTTTTATATATTTATATTATCTTAATAAAATGATTTTAAAACAAATTATACATTAATAAATAAACACACATACATATTATATTTTAATTTTCTTTAAAAATATAGAATTTAAATTTAAACAACTTTTTAAAATTACTTATATCGAATTCAAAATATAACTTTCAAATCACAATGTGTATATATATAATAATTACAAAACAAATTTTTATTAATTTTAAAATATAGAGTTTTAAATCCAATTTATTTATTTCTGAATTTCAAACCAAAATAAATTTACAATCAATTTATATATATATATATATATATATATATATATATATATATAAACAAACACATATCTTACTTAATTTGAAATTTTTTAAATTAATTCACAATTTAATTCAAAAATTTATATTAGTTACTAATTTAAATTTGACTTAAAATGGGATCGTTCCAGATGCCAATTTGAAATGACTAAAACAAGATGGCTAGACAGGACCAAGTGTGCTAGCTACCCTTGGCGGATATCCGTTCTTCGATTTTCTTTTTGGACTTGGTCCGTACTATTTCCTTGTTGTTAGTTTCGATTGGTGTACCTTGATTTTGGGATGACCTCCGTTTTGACTCATTATGGGATGGATGGACACGGTGGGCGGTTGTGCTACGATGCATTACCACCAGCCTTACGACCCGGACTGGTAGTATCCTACCTTGGAAATTGCCTTACGTGCCTTATCATACTTTTATCCCAATACGAGACCACTACGAGTTTAGTTTAGTGTTGTCGTATCACAGCGCATCCCTATCCTCTGACGTGCTTCTGGAGCGTTATATGCAAATTGTATGACAGTGCTGAAACACACGTAAAGGCGGATTAATGTAAAGCTTTAACGCTAAGAATAATAATTATTTTACTAATTAGACATTACATATATATATCGTATTCTACTATATATAGATATTTTTATGGATCCTTAAGAGATGGAAAATCTCGCACCATCTTTTGAGTTATTGTGCGCATGTTGTACCTTGTAAACATCTCTGACGTTATTACACTCATGTTATATGTGATATTGAATTGATTCACATAAGGATATTTTAGTCCCGACTCAAGTGTTTTGTCTTTTCATTACGCTCGATTCAGCCCTAAGTTTTCAATTATTGAAGATTATTTTCCAAAGGATGAAGATTTGGTAAATTATATTACTTGTATTATTCTTGCATCATGCTGTTCTGTTGCGTCATTTTATTTAGTTCTTTATGTATATACAACTCTGATAGATGTTGTAAAAGTGTAATCAAATGTATAGTATAAATAGCTTCATGAACTTTTTTTGTTATATTTTGTCATTCCACCGCAAGATTCTGTATTTGTGTTATTCTTTTCTTATTTTTCTTAATTAACCCCATTAATTATCTGCGTTTCGGATTGTTTGAGTTGGGAATATGTGGATTATTTTAAGTTTAAACCTTCTGAAATGTGAGTTGTCACAAATACCAAATTTAGATATCATTTCTAAACATTTAAAAATATAAGCGACTAACTACAACATTTATAAATGCTATTAAAAGTCCTTCTTAAAAAGACACTGAAAAGCACGATCTTTATGACTAGTTTTACAACTTTAACAAATGATATAAGACTTGAAATTTTTATAGTGAATAATAACCCTAGGATACTTAAAAACTATGGAAATAAATTCCTAATATTATCTTCCCATTTATTTAATAAAATTTTCGAAAATAGGCTATATTTACAAAGTGTATTTATAACCACCTTTTTGTTCTAACTTTCACAACTTTGGGTCACAACTTATATAACTTTACAAACCATCTATTTACTTTCTAATATCCCAAAATATGCATAGAGAACAACCAAATCAAATTAACCTATTTTAAGTTCATAAATATCCAATTTACACAAGTTAAAGTTTAAGGATATCGAAGTGCACCTATAACGGCTATTCTCACTTCAAACACTTTCAAACATACTTCAATTCGACATAAAAGTCAATTTAAAATCAATTTAAGGCCATGCCATATATTTAAAGGGTAATAGAAGTGGTGTTATACAATATAAAGTTGACATTTATTTTCAAAAGCAAGAGGGGTCCAAAGTTCATAACTTAGTTAATGTCACTTTAACTTTATATTTCAACTACAACATATATACACAATATATATAGACCATAGTAAGAGAAATCACTTAGATCTAAGATAAACACAAGCACCAAGCCAGAAGAATCAAAGAACCATCTCCTACCATCATAGAAAGCCAAAAGATCTAAAGTTTAGCACTTTTAAACCAAGGCAACACCTCACATCCTCTTCCATTGCTTATGGCCCCACTTGAAACCCCCTCTTCCTCTCACATTTCTTTGACTTTGACTTGATATTAATGCTTCCTATGATTTTTTATGCCTATAGCCAAAGTTTAGAAGAGGCTGGAGATGATTTCGTTTAGATTTGAAAAAGTTAGAGAAGAATTAATGGATTCGTGCTCAAGTACTTCCACCATTTTTGTTCTCTTATTTCATTCCAAGATTTGTGAATTTGTGATTTATTATTAAGGGTGTGCCTCTCCTTTTATAAGCTTCATATATTGTTGGATAAGCTAGTTCTCATTCCCTCTAATGTCATGTAAGGCTCATCTCTCATCACTTCTCCTTTACATAACACTTAAGAGTCAAGTCGTTCCTTAAAAGATTATTTTTAAAATATCTTTGATGAAATCACCCATGACATCATCCAAAGGTTTATTTCCATAAATAGTAAAAAAATTATTTCATTTTATAGATTTCCTAAGCAAATAAGTGTACGTAAAAAAAATTGAACAACTTCTGACAGTTAAAAGACTGTTTATCAATAAAACAATTTTCGATTACATTATAAATATTTCTTTAAAGTATTTATTTTTATAAAAAAATTCAAAACAAGTTTACCATCATTAGTTAGGATTTAAAAAGGGGTTAACAAGCTTATTTTAATAACATTTATCAAAAGATTTAAAATTTTAAATAGTTCAGATATTTAAATACAAAGTATCCAAAATTCTAAGTCACTACACTTACCTAGAAGGAAAACGTAGTAGGACACAAGTTAAAAATACACTATTGCGCATAATTAAACAAAACACGGTAAGGTGAATAACCAACATCCCACAAACCACCATGTACATATACATAACATAAGATGATTCAACCAAATCAAAACAATACAAAAAAACAAGAGTGGTCAAATGTTTACTACTGCGTTATCAAAAGATCCTGTCAAGGTGAGTCCATATTGCGCTTCTACATTAGATAGGTTCTTCTCAACATTTGAATCACCAAGCGCCACCTTCTGCTAACTGCCATTGAAGGATATTCAGAAAACCTCTTATGCTCTCGCGACCATATCTTCTATAGTAATCCAATGCGTCCATTATAGCTTCAGGGTCACCAAGAAAACCTAAATTAACCTCGGCATCCACCACGTTGAGCCAGAAAAAACTCCATTTCACCTGAGCATAAATCTTGTATAGAACATTGAAGGTTGTGGTATATATATCTCTCTCTGTTTCAACAAGTTTCTTTTCAATTTCCCTTATCTTCCCCTTCCGCATGTCAACTCTTTCCCTTGTCACGGCTGCCAACTGCTTGGTTTCCATAAGTTTCACATTAACACCATGAAGTTGTTTAAATATCCTCAAATCTTGTCTTAGCATCTCTCTCCCTCTACACCCTTGCCTTAATTTCGGTTTCAATTGGGTAATCTCAAACTAATCCCTGGTCAATGTCGATTCCAAATCCATAAGTCATTTATGTAACCCCATCGCAGAAGCGATACCCTAGGTACAATGGTAGAATAATGCATAAGAAATACTTCTAAATCTCCACCAAATTAAGTTAACTAATGAATATTCAACAAACATGATTGAAAGATACCACGATGAAAGCTAGAAAAAGGGTCCTTATTGTGGGTTGTGGAATTATGGATCTTAAGACTAATTAAATGCTAAAAGGTTGGTAACTTGTGTTTTCTAATTTATGTATGTCTTTTTAAATTTCTTTCAAGTTATAATCAAATTATAGATTAACAACATAAAATTATTCTATCAAACAATCACAGATGTAATCACAGATAAAATAAAAGTGGTAAAGCAAAGTAAAGAGTTAAGGAGATGACACTAGGGATTTTATAGTAGTTTGGATTTCTATTACATTTAGTCTCATATAATTGCTTGTGCAGATTTATTTTCAATTGTTAAACTTTAACAGAGCAGAAGGCAAACCCAAATACAATCTCAATTTTTAGGCTACGAGACACACCCTCTTGAATTTCCTAGCCTAGAGAAGACTTACTTGATTTGAATGGACAACAAGCACGCCCACTAGATTTTCAGGCTACTATTTACACCCACTTGATTTGAACGAGCTACGAGCACACCTAACTAAATACAAATAGACTTGATAGTTTTTCCAAAGACAATTTCTTGAACTTTGGATACAATGGATCCTGTAACCTCTTAGAAAATACATTGATCTTTATATTGAGAAAGAGATGTTTTCAAAATAGTAAGAAAGTAGTACTGAATCAATACAATGAAGTATGAATCGGTTCTAAGTGATTTTGAGAAGAATAGAGTATATTTTCAATGGAGTTTTCAAGTGAGTAAGAGGAGCGAAGAAAATAAGTAATTAATTATCAAAAAAATTGTTTGAACTCTCCTTTATATAGTAAATTAATATATGTGTCCATCTATGAAGAGTTGCGACAAATACGCACTTCCTTCAAAATTTGAAAAACCACTTGGTGCATGTATGTCGACATACAATCTGCCTATATGTCGACATTATTGGTTCCAGAGATGGTGGTTTTGATGGCAACAACCTTAGGACTTGTTACAAAATATAAATACTATTATCTTTGTCAAGATATATATGTATATGAAGGATATATATATATATATATATATATATATGCAGGCATTGAGAATGAATACTGTACAATTTAGAGATTCAAGACTAACGAATTCAAAATCGTAGAAATCAAGATTGAAGACTCATGAGTATCAAGATTATCAGGAGTTCAAGATAAGTAATAGAGTTTAGATTTATGTTAAAACTTCATAATAGCACTAAAAATTTTATCTGGATTTTAATTGTTGTCTCTTTAATAATGGGATGGAACCCACTGCCTCTTTAGTGGGATAGAAGTCACGACCTTCTCTAGTGGAATGGAATCCATGAAATATTCAAAATAATTTCTTTTAACTATTTTTCCAAAAACTATTTTTAAAAGTCATCTCTCTCAATTTAAATAACTTAGCCTTAATTCAAAAACTATTCTTATCATCTTTTAATATTTTGATCTCAAAATTATCTCTTGTTTTTTAAATTATCTCTTGATTTTAATATTTTAGCTTTAAATCTGAAAAATATATTTTAAAGAAGTCTATACTTAGTTTTTAATATTAATTGTATATTATAGATTATATATTTTAGGATTATTTTTTCAAACTCTTTTATAAGTTTAAACTATATTCAAAATGGTTTATAGAGTTCAGAAATTGTTTTGACAATTTTTAGAATAGAAATAATTTTAAAGAAAAATCAATTTTTAGAAATAACATAGGCATGTCGACATCTCTATACCCTCTATGTCGACATGGTAGCCGTAGATTTCAAATTTCAAATTTTCAAAAGAAGTGTCTATTAATCATAACCTTTCGCGAATGGACATGACCGTTGTTCTCTTATATATACTAGTTGTTTTCAATGAATTTTAAGTTAACTTTTTCTTCATTACTTCACTCCTTCTTCTCCACTCAAATATTCTCTTATATTTCAAATGCTTTAACAAAACTCTACCAAAATTATTAGTAAATCAAACTTCATCGTCTCTAGTTTGATTCTCTACCACTCTCTCTCAATGATCTCAGCGCTATTCAGAGTTATAGGATCATTTGTAATCAAAGATTCAAAGATCAAAGTGTATTGAGTCACTCTCTATCAAAGTGTGATTGGAAACAGTGTGATTGTGGCCCATAAATCAATTAGGTGTGATTGTAGCCCGTAAATCAATTAGGTGATCTTGTAGCCTAGTTAAATCAAGAGAGTTTGACCTGGATTCAGGGACAGGAAGGTGCATCTCATGGCCTTGAAAACGAGGTTGTAATATCGACATTATATTTGAAAATAAATCTTCATAATAAATTATATGGTACTTGATGTAGGGTAACTCCGAACCAGTATAAAATTCTAGCATATTCTTTCCTTTACTGCTTTTATTTACTATTTGCATCTGTGTCTGGTTCTTTGATTGTCTATGTGTTTGTGAATTGCATCTGTTTGGGTTTAATTTGAAATGATTTCAAAAAGATTCATAAAATTAATTAAACAATATTCAACCCCCCTTTAGTGTTAATTTTGCCTTAAGATCCGTAATCCACATTTCCTACATTTGGTATCGAAGCATTGGTTTTTAAAGTTATCATAATCTGAATTTTGAAAAAGTTTAAAATTGAAATTTTTGGAGATTCTGTTAACACTAGTTCAAAACTGTTCAAATCATCATTGTCTCATAAGTTTACATATTGTTATTATCAAAAATCAAATTATCTACCGAATAGGTGTGCTGTGTAAGAACAGATGTGTTATATGGCTTTTTAAGAATCAATGCTCAATGGACAAATGGTTCAAATCAAGAAAAACAAATGGATACTTGATAGTGGATGTTTAAGACATATGACTGGTAATCCGAAGATACTGAATGACATTATTTATGAAGATGGAGGATTGGTCAACTTTGGAGACAATTCAAAAGGATATGTGATTGGCATTGGCAATGTCGTTAACTCTAAAACTCCCACTATTTCCGATGTTCTGTTAGTTAGGAATCTAAAGCACAACTTACTTAGCATAAGTCAACTATGTAACAAGGGCTACAAAATTAAATTTGAAAATGACAAGTGTCACATCGAAGATAATAAATCAAATATTATCTTCGAAGGAATTAGGAAGAAAAATATTTATATTCTTGGTATGAAAATCTCAAATGATAACTTATATCTTTTGGCTAATACAAATGACCCTCGAATTTGGCATAAAAGATTTGAACATTTGAATTTCAATCCCTTATTTAGACTTTGAAGACTTAATCTAGTAAGCGGTCTTTCTAAAATGGATTTTGAAGTAGATAGTATATATGATGCTTATCAATCAAGAAAACTTAGGAAGAGTTCATTCAAATTGAAAGATATGATTTCAACTTCAAAACCTCTTGAGTTACATCATTTAGATCTATTTTGTCTATCTCAAATTCAGTCAATAAATCATTGTAAATATGTTTTTGTAATTGTGGATGATTATTCAAGATTTGCATAGATAATTGTTTTTTGAAACATAATAGTGATGCTTTTGATTCATTTAAAATTTTTGCATAATGAATTCAAAATCAACATTCTTTAAAAATCAAAACTATTCATAGTGATCACGATGGAGAATTCGAAAATGAAAATTCTGATAATTTCTATATTAGAATGGAATAACTCATAAATTTTCTTTTCTAAGAATTCACAATAAAAAGGACTGACAGCGCATAAAAATAGGATGATTCAAGAGTGTGCAATAACTATGCTTTTAGATAGTAAGTTACCAAGAAATTTTTAGGCTGAATCGGTCGCTACTGCTTGTTACGTTTTGAGTAGGATTTTAATTAGACCTCTAACCAATAAAGCACCATACGAACTTCTTTCAATAAGAAACCAAAGATATCTTATTTTAATGTTTCTGGAAGTAAATGCTTTATTATAAATACAAAGGACAATTTGGATTAATTTGAACCTAAATCCGATAAAGGAATCTTTATCGGATATTTCAATAGAAGTAAAACATGCAAAGTTTTCAATTTAAAAACTAACACCATTAAGAAACAATGCATGTATCTTTCGATGAAAATTTCAAAGATTTTGTTCAAATAAATAATGAAGATGATTTTGTTACTTTAAATAATGATTCGGATAAAACAAATTGTGAAACTATTCATCCTAATAAAAGGATCAAGCTTTAAAAAGATCATCCTATAGAAAATATACTAGAAAATATGAATCTATTGTTAGAACTAGAAATCAACTAAACAAGATGAGTAATGTAGCTTTTATATCAACTATTGAACCCAAAAATCCAAAGGAAGCATCATCTGATGATTCATGGATTCTTGCTATGCAAGAAGAACTGAATTAAGTCACAAAAAATGATGTATGGGAACTTGTTCCTAGACCTGAGGACAAAAAAATAATAGGAACTAAATGGGTTAATAAAAATGAAATGAATAAACAAGGTGAGGTCGATAGAAATAAAGCTCGGTTAGTCGCGCAAGGTTATTGTCAAGAAGAAGGAATAGACTTTGATGAAACCTTTGCACCCTAGAAAAATTAGAAGCCGTTAGAATTCTACTTGCTTTCGCAAATCACAACAATTTCAAATTATTTCAAATAGATGTCAAAAGTGCCTTTTTAAATGGTTTTGTTAAAGAGAATGTTTATGTTGAACAACCTCCACTTTTTGAAGAAGAAATGTTCCCAAATCATGTTTACAAATTAAAGAAAGCTTTATATGGTCTGAAACAAGCTCCTAGAGCCTGGTATGAGAGACTAAGATCTTACCTATTATAATCAAAATTTGAAATTAGTAGAGTGGATAGTGCTTTTTTATTAAAAGAAACAAAAATGATATCCAATTAGTATAGATTTATGTAGATGATATCATTTTTGGCTCAACGAACAATGAAATGAACATAGAATTTTCTGGAATAATGACAAAAGAGTTTGCGATGAGTCATATGGGTGAACTTATTTTCTTTTTAGGATTGCAAATACAAAAAATTAGATGGTGGTATTTTCATTATTCAAGAAAAGTATGCTAGGGATCTAGTTAGTACGTTTGGTATGATCACTGCGAGTGGAAAAACCCACTCCTATGGAAACCAATGAAGCCTTGAATAAAGAAGACATGTCAAAAGATGTTGATCAAAAACTATACGAGGAATGATGGGATCGATTTTCTATATAACTGCGAGTAGGCCTGGTATCATGTATAGTGTCTGTCTTTGTGCAAGATACCAATCTCAACCCAAAAAAACCATTTAAAAGCTGTTAAATGTGTCCTAAGATATGTTAGACATACTTTAGACTATGGCCTATTTTACCCTAAAAATGGTTCATTTGATTTAATCTTATATTGTGATGTTGACTATGCTGGTTGTAAATCAGACCAAAAAAGTACAAGTGGAACTTGTCGCTCTTTAGAACATTCTCTGGTTTTCGGATTTAGCAAAAAGAAAAATGATGTCCCACTATCAACAACTGAAGTAGAATATATGTAACAACCCGCATATTTATCGATTTTATATTTAAATATTTTATTTAAATATTTTATCGTTGGTCGGATTTTAGTCCGAAAAGCTACTTTTTGCAAACAGTCGAATTGGGACTCGAGACCACCCCCATTGAGTTCAAAATGACGTTTGCGACCTTTTTGAGTATAAGCTTCGATATGTTTGGAGAAAGTTGATTTTTGCCACTTTTTCACTTAGGATTTTGGTTTGGGCTGAACCCACTTACTAACTCAGTCCCAACCCCCTCTCCTCTTCACTTCATTCTTATTTTCCTTATTCACTCAAGCTTTAGCAAAAATGGTGGAAGAGAATGGGAAATAGAAATCCAAAACCCTAGTTCCTCTTGCTAGCTCAAGTTCTTGCTCCAAACTAATAGGAGAACCCATTGGTAAGCAACTCCTTCTTCTTCTCCAACTCATTCTCTCTTTGATTTCAGAAATTCCTAAACCTAATTTAGGAAATGTTTCTCTTTTAAGCTTAGATTCAAGCTTCTAGTGTTGAGATTGAAGTGTGGTTGATCTTCCTTTGCTTTCAAGCTTCATCTTCATAAATTTAGTTCAAAGGTGAGATTTTAAATCTCACATCTATGTCTATATCTATCTTTGTTGTTAGGTATGAATCCCTAACATTTATTCATGTGAAATTGCTTTTGATTTGGATTGATTTTGTGAATATTTCCATTTTTGGTGTTTGAAGCCAATTCTCTAAAAATCATAACTTTGATGTTTGATCATGCTTTAAGAGGTGTTTCGGAGAGCCTATAAGACCGGGTTGTCGCTAGGCATAAATCCTTAGTCGTCGTTGCTCGTCCGATCGCTCCCGATACGTTTTGGCCACTTTGGCCTAGGCAAATTGTTGCCTAGACCAGGTGACCAGACGTCTGGTGACCAAGTCCAGACGTCTGGTTTGGACCTGGAGAGTAAAAATGTATGCACGCATATTATAAAAAAAAGCCATAGACTATTTTCAGACGTCTGAACCATCAAACCAGATGTCTGGATAGGTCTCAGACGTCTGACTTGAGGTTTCAGACGTCTGAGTGTTCTCTGGGTTATTTCCAAAGAACAAATCCAGACGTCTGGATTCCAAATCAGACGTCTGGAATGTGCAGTTTTGCCTATTTTGGCTATTTTTGAGTATATTTCCAACTTTAATCGATTCGTGTTGTTTCCTATTTGTTGTTATCATCTATTATGACTTTGATGTCCTTTTCTTTGGGAATTTTAGATATATCCACTTTGATGGATTTGATATCGATTTCTTTGGATTTTATTCACGTCTTCGAATGTGAATTTTGTAATTGGTTGTTCTTACAATCTTCTTTGTGATTTGTCACTTTAAAAATATAAAGGTTTTCTATAGTAGTAGTAAATATCAAAACTCTTTCTTCAAATGATTTCAACTCTATTTTAATACCAAATTCGTTTATAAAACAGTTTTCCAATCTATTAGTATATACAAACCTTTACCTCACTCGTATGAGAAATCTAATTAAACGACTTAGTAAAACAAGTGGTATGAAACGCTTGCGTTTACTTCGTCGGTTAATTCTTGGACTTGTTCGATTGAATCTCTTGTGACAATTTTCTAGTGGAGATCTACAATTTGTTCGTAAATATTTAAGTTAAGCTAGTGGTTATGGGACATGAAGCTAAGCTCATATATTTACTAGCTTATTGTAATTGACACTTCTCTTTGATCATGACGATCATCTCTGTGGTTTAGACTAGCAATGTGCGATGTCTCTTTGTCTATGTGGAGGACTGTTCCTCATTTTATTGACTTTCGTCTCATTTTATACATGGGTTGTACCTTTCTAGGTGCGTCAATGTTTTATTATGCATGGGGTGTACCTTTCTAGGTGCATCGATGTTTGTTTACTTCGTGGAGCAATCGGCTCAATAAGTCGGGGCATGGGGCGTATCTTTCTAGGTGCGTCGATGTTCGTCTATGCATGGGGCGTATCTTTCTAGGTGCATCGATGTTCGACTTTGCATGGGGTGTATCTTTCTAGGTGCATCGATGTTAGACATTACATGGGGTGTATCTTTCTAGGTGCATCGATGTTTATTTGTGCATGGGGCGTATCTTTCTAGGTGCGTCGATGCTAGAGCATGGGGCGTATCTTTCTAGGTGCGTCGATGTTCGACATTACATGGGGTGTATCTTTCTAGGTGCATCGATGTTTATTTGTGCATGGGGCGTATCTTTCTAGGTGCGTCGATGCTAGAGCATGGGGCGTATCTTTCTAGGTGCGTCGATGTTCGACTGTACATGGGGCATGTCTTCCTTGGTGCGTCGATGTCCAGTTTTTTTGGGGATTGACCATCCTTTTTATTGTGATTTGGTTCATCGGATGTCCCGCTGTACGACGTCGTTGTTCCCTTTTATTGTGATTTCTGGATTTCGTGTGTTGATTTCTGGAATTTGTGTTTCACCAACTTTTACGATGGGCATTGATATTTATGTCATTTATTGTGGCTTGGTGAATGAAATTAGGAGTATGACATTCCTTTTTATCTTGAGTAGATTATTGTGATATTGATTAATCTCTTGTTGATTTTCAATTACTTATTTATCACAGCTTGGCATTGTGGTTATTATATGTTTATGTCATATCTCTTATTATATATATCACTTCATCTGATATTTATAGCTAGACTGATCCGTTTATTATTTTCTTATGAAATAATACTCGGGTCAGACCGAGATGTTACAGGTGCTTCTGCTTGACTTCTCATCCAGGATCATTACTCTGACTTTTGGCAAACTACTTAGATTAGTAGTTTATTTTGTTGAATACACTTGAGATATAGACTCATAGTTGTATTCCTTTGTATAGCACGTGTTGCTATTCTTTTGTATTATCGTGGATCTTTTGACCACTACTCTGATATACACTTTCATGTGTAATATTCATATTTATTTCCGCCTTTGTGATATGAATTGTCTGTGACTGATTTGTGTTATGTTTATTTCTATGTTTGTTTCCCAAGACCTTTATAGCCACTGTGTAGTAGCTTTGAGTTTGTGTCGGTATGTCGGATTTCCTCTTGAGATGAAAAGTTATATTTTTATCCGGTATATCGGTACTCGCACAAAGCAATTATACAGATGGTCGCTCCTCAACAGCCTTATTCTCCGTGCTAGTTGACAGCATTCACTGTAATGTTCTTGGCTAGCGTGGGTATAGAGGTGGGGCGTCACAGCTTGGTATCAGAGCCAAACTTCGGAACAATATAGAATAATTTAGCAAGGATCATGTCCTAAGTCTTTCTTAGGAGTTGTGCTTTAGGATTTTATTCGGGTCTTCGTACCGTTCTATCCTACTTTCTTTTATGATTCCTTGTTTATCTATCAAGATTGCTTGATATTTATTTTGAGAGTAACTTTTTCCTCTTCTTTCTTTCTTTTTTAAAGAAGAGAAATGGTTAGACCAGGCCGTCCCAGCGCCGGTCAATCTAGTGCTACTTCCTAGGATGGAGTATTTATGTCTGCCCAGCAGCTTCTAGATCTTGTCAAGAACGCTCAAACAGCGGGTCCCAATCAGGAGCCTACTCATCCTAGATCCGGTTTTGCACGCTTGTGCCGAGACTATACCGATTTGGGTGGAAGTCCATTCACGGGATCCGAGAGTGTTATAGAAATTCAAGCTTGGCTCAAATCATGCGATCGCATCTTTTCTCGCATGAATCTTATTGACCTTCATCGAGTCCAAGTGGCTTCTAGCATGCTCCAAGAAAGAGCGTTAGATTGGTATGAGCTTTTAATTTCTGAAATCGTTGAAGCGGATCTTACTTGGGAACGATTCCGGGAATGATTCGAACTAAAGTTTGTGCCGGAGGCTGAAAAACTAACTTTAGCACGGCATTTTATAGACCTTGTTCAAGGTCAATCCTCTGTGACTGATTACGTCGCATCCTTCGAGTCGCTTTCCAAATATGGGGTTGAGTACATCAATACCCCATTGAAGAAAAATCAGAGATTTGTCTATGGCTTGAATAAGAATCTTAAAAAGCCATTACTTCTGAAACTTGAGGTTTCATTTGATCAGCTTACTGATATCGCTCTTCATCTTGAAGAGGCCGATAATAAAGGTGATGTTGAAGTTGTGCGTGCCCAACAGAACTTCATCAACAACATGAAGAGGCCTATCAAATTCAAAGGCCCCGATTCTTATAAGAAAGGGAAGCAACAAACTCAGGTAGTAAAAGCTCCCACCTCTAGTCATGGCCAATGCTACAATTGTGGTTCCACGAACCACTATGCAGGGGTGTGTCCGAGACCCCTCTTTTGTCGCTATTGCAAAAATTTGGGTCACCATATTACTTCATGTCCCGTACTTCAAAGTAAGAAGGAGGGAGAGCTCAATGTAGTGTAAGCTCCTGGTAACCCTTCTCGTGGTCAAGGTATTTCTCATTTAATCCTTGATTACATTTATTTCGTGGTCTTCTTATTTGAGTTCTTTTTGATATGGGTTTCATCTCACTATTTTATATCAAAAGAACTTGTCGATTCTTTTTCTTTGAATATTTTGGGCTTGATGACTTCTTTAAGGATTGCGAATCCGGATGGTAGATGTGCAACCCTCAATTCGCTTTTATTTGATGTCGGAATTATTTTATGTGATTTATCTTTCCGAGCCGATATTTTTACTTAGGCTTTGGAATTTACTTTGTCAGGATTGGCTTAATCGTTGTGAAGCCCATATCCTATTTTCTCGTGTGGACTTTTCCTCTTCGACATTCTCAATTTGTTAAGCAGATTTCTACTTTTCCTTTGTGATTTTGATTCCAATTTGATGGCATCATTTTATTCCTTAAGCCCACTTATAAGGAAAGTGTTATTTCTCTCATTCATGTAGTTTGAGAAATTTTTCGGTATTTTTGAGCTTGTCTTAGGATTATCACCTAAGTAATCTTTTGTGTGGTGCTAAGGTCTTTTCAGTTTGACTTTACCACCGGTTTTCGTTTGCTACGAGTTGCGAAAATTAGCATTCCACTTACCGCATTCCACACTTGTTATGATTCTTATGAAGGACTTATTATGTCATTCAATTTGTCCAGCTCATTTCATCCATTTTATAAATCGAATATTCTATGAATATTTCGATGAGACCATTCTTGTATTTATTGATTTTGGATGAAAATAGTAATTTAAAATTTTGCAAATCTTTTTCATAAGATTTATGTAACATCCCGAAATTTTTGAAATTTAAAATTTGATAAATTGTTTGAACTTTGGGATCTAACAAGTAAAAATTTAATGTAAATTTAATATTGTTGATATTAATATTACACATTAATATAGGATTAAATAAAAAGAGATATTGATAGATGATCTTTTAATAGAATTTAAAATTTGTTAAAGTAAGTTATGATGAAATTATAAAATTTAAATAACATAATCATAATCTAAACAAACAAACAAATAAACAAACAAATAGTTAAACAAAAGAATAAACAAATAAATAAATGAACAAATAAACAAGCAAGATAACAAAACAGTAAGAAAAAAACATAACATGCTTAAATTAACAATGTAACTAAACAACTTGCAAAAAGAAAATGTACAAACCAGTAAACTAAAAGGGGTAAGCAAAAGAAATAAAATAAAGTAAAACAAACTCTTACATTATTAAAATATAAAACAAATCAAATAGCATGCTGAAAATATACAAGCATGAAACACTACATACTTTCATTAAATGCAAGCATCTACAAAGAACATACCTGCATTCAATGCTTTACTTCCAGCATGTTTAACCTGTACTTGTTTTAATAAACTTCAGTAAAAAAAATCTGTTATAAAGGAACATCAATGGCCTTAGTTATTTCATTCCACAAACTTCTGCAAACCTGAAAAAAAAAAGATAAAACATCATATTTCATAAATTCCAAAGGCATTCAGGTGATTAAAACAGAAAGTAAAAAGAAGTTAAAAACCAAACCAGGGAAGAAGGAGCAAACTGCAGTTAAAAAGAAACAAAAGTATTCTCTGTTTCTATATTATTCATGTGAGTAAAACCTATATTTATTTGAAATATAAATACTTAATCCATGAATATGTGTGTTGTTATATATAAACAAAAATTATTGCTCTGCATATTGTTCTGTGTTACTGGAAAACATAAGTATGCTCTGTTCTTTAATGTTCATATCTCAGAGCTAGTTAAAAAAAAAAAGAAGATTATTTTCAAATGAACTTCATTTAACTTAGGATACTTAAAAACAAAATAGGTTGTGTGCATACTTGACTCACAGTTTAAATTTTTAAGCTTGAAATAAAAACTTTGGCTCTGTAATATGAATATTACAGTAAAAACAAGATTATAAGTTAAATTCAAGCATTTTAAATCATGGAATTGATGTTATAATTTGAACGAACATATGAAAATATGATTTTCAAAACAGTGATGATGATTTTTAATTCAGTAATTTAGGAGCAGTTCATATTATAACAAAAGTTGCTTTTAAATCGATTCCTGATGATCGAAAGATTCTTGAATGCTGCAATTTCGCATGGAGCTAGTTTAATACTCAAGAATGTTGGGAAAAATACAAATTTATTTTTCTATAGCGTGAATTGGGAGTACGAGTTAGATTTAGGGTTTAATGGTGCTTCAGTTCATGTGATGTTTTTGGGGTTCGCGGGTCCTCAGGTGATCATCGGAAGGGATCGCGAGTGGGGGAAAGGCAGTGGGAAGGTGTGAACCGGTTTCGGTGAAGGTGGCTGGTGGTTTCGAGAGCGGAGGCGATGGGGAGGGGCAAAGTTCTGGCAAAGGCTACAATGTTTGATCGAGTTTTTAGCTCGATTTCGACTCAATGGGTTTCCATGGAAACTGGGTACGATTTTGTGTTCGAGGGAGTTCGTGGGGTCGTGGAGCATCATCGCGACGATCATCTGAGGGCGGTGGCGTTGGGACACGTGCACGTGCACGTCTGACTCGAGAAGGGGATGAAGTATCGGAGGAACTCTAATTTGTCTTCGAGTCGTTCTCGAAAGGATTGGGTTGTCGCTTCGGGCTCGTGTATATTAAATCGATCTGTTCCAATTGGTTTGGACCGTGATTTAGTTACTTCAGCATAAAGTAAAATAAAAAAAAAAGAGAAGAGAGAACGAGAGGTAAAGGAGATGACACAGGGAAGAAAGGCTGAAGAACTTTGTTTAAATGGGCTTGCTTGCGTGTTTGGGCTAAGCCCAAATTTCAAGTTAACAAATGTTACATAAGACTTTGGCATTGGCAAGTTAAACAAAAGTGGATTTGTTGACTTATTTTGAGTTAAATTAATTAACAATGTTTTAGAATTTTGTTAACTCTATAATTAAATAATTTATGATTTAAAATTACTTTTTAATTAATAATATTAAATAAATAAAAGCAATTAAAATTAAAGTTGTAAATTTAAAAATCATTAAGTTGATAATTTAAATTGATTGATTCAAAATTGATAGTTACATTAAAATAATTTATTAAGGAATAATAAATCAATATATTCAATTGAGATCTAATTGAATTGTAGTTTAAAATGATAATTAAAGTAAATAATTGTCATAAATCAATGATTTTAAATTTTAAGAATGATTTACAAACTTGTAATTAAATTGATTGATGAACAAATTAAGTGTTTAAATAAATTTGTAAGTAAGAATTTGTAAATTTTGAAACAATAAATTGAGTAATCAAAATTTAATTTATTTATCCAAATTCTTATCATTGAATTTAATTAATTTAGTGGCACATGTATTTAAATCACATTGGAAAGTAATTAACTACTGTTGTTAATTTACATTGATATCTCTGTTCTGTTCGAAATTCTGTATGATGATATTGCCATGTTATTGCACTGTGATTGTGATTCGTTCTGTATTGATGTGAAAACCCTGTTGTCTGTAAAACGGCATTTAAACTTCGATGCGACAGGGAATCGGATTTCAGTTTGTTATCCGAAACCCACATCGAACCTGTGAATTATTATGAATGACATCCACATTGTTTTTAAATTAACGCTCACTATTCGGTTTAACCGGGAGACGACCTTTGTGTCGTATAACCCATTCCGAATAGTGATACGTCGAATTGGATAGCATTTGAAGAACCGGTGTTGAAGACCGGGTATTTGCGAGAGCAATAGGATGACCTGTCGATTGACTCTGCACCGAGTTGCTCCGGTATAGAGTTCTCCATATGTGATGGTGAATCTGATCAGGATTGTGAATATCCGGATTGCAAGGACTTCTTTGTAAGTGCCTTCGGTTCTATTCGAGCCCGGAACAGACTTGTATGGATTGTATGTCTGACATTACAAGTTGAGATATAAAGCCGATTTCTTTCAAATATATTTCTGTTGGTGGCGGAGAATTTATTCTCTTAGCCTAACACCCTTCTCTGAGACGTACGAGCTCAGAGGTTATATAGTTGAAGTTATCAGCGATATATTCCCAATTTGGTAATGTGACATGCTGAGTGTTGCTGTGAAATGATCATTGTGTTGATTATTTGTGATAGGATCATTTGTTTGATCGTCTATCTTAGTGATCATTGTGTTGATCATTTGTTGACCCAAAGCATGGCTTTTGTATAAAGTATGTTTTTGTGGACGTGACTTCGTCGGACCTCACACCCCGAAATGGTCGAAACAGGAAAGATGCAGCAAGGTTATTGGGGGTAGCACCCCTTAGGGTATGTACATTTCCTTCTGGATAGAAGTGGTATCATGGTATGGAGCCCAGATACTTAACTTATGTGGATATCGCAGATATATATATATATGATTTTGTGATTTGTTGCTGGGGCCCCGGTTAAAGGTTGGTTACGACCGGGAGATGGCATACTCGTGTCAGTAGTTACCCAGTTAGGGGTAACCCGGCCTTGTGTTGGTAGAGATCCGGTTTGGTTCTCGGGGACGTCCTTCCAGAGGCGTTCTCATGTGGCAATGGGAAGTTCCTTGGCCTGACCATTTGTTGGAAATCCAAAGAAACAATACGAAACCCTGTACGGTTTTAGTTGTAGAACCTGCCATTTACTTATGGTGGTCACCACTGTTTAGATGGTAGCTATAGTAGGCATACGATAATGGTCGTATGTTGGCTAAGATTAATATTCTATTTTCGAAATGATTTCCTTCACTATGCACTAGTGATAATATCAAAGAATTTCTTTTCTCGTATCAAGCATATTTAACTATCATAAGAAGAAATCTCCTCCAATTCTGCATTTGCATTGTGTGTGTGGCGGGAGGTCTTATGGTAGTTCCATTTTTAAAAGCATTCCGAAAATTCTTTTATAAATCTTGTTTATTTAAAAATACAACTGTCTTGTTTACTCATACCAGTCCCATGACTGATCCGGAGTTTATTGTTTTCTTTCCTAAACTCTGGGTGCCCATTATTTCCACACGGGCAGCCTAGTAGCAGGTTTCTGTATTTTGGAGTAGCAGTATTTTGGAGCTCTTATCTTGGAGCTATCTTAGGAGCTTTTGGAGATTACAGGTGTTAACTTTTGGGAGTTCGTTATCATCTCTCATTTGAGAACTTTTGGATATATGTTCACTGTTGTATTATCATGATGTTGTATTTGGAGTCGTAGTGTATGTATTATGTACTCTGTTGCAGTATGGATATTATGTTGATGTTGTAACAGTGATGTTATTTATGATATTGATTCTGTTCCGCTGTTTTATATACATCTAATTGTTGTTATAAGCTCCGGCGATGCGAATTTGATGTCGTTTATTGGACATCGAGTTTGGGTCGTCACAATTTATTTATAAGCAAAACTGGATTTTTGTTCTTGAAACGAACAAAGAATATTCTTAAAACTTTTTAAGAGATTTATTTATCCTATAAAAGATGATTTTGTGATTGTATTGCCCGTTGAGTGCTTTAAGAATTGTGGTCGATGCGCTTGATCAACGTTATCGATAGGAATTTCCTAAACGCTTTGATGAGACAATCAGACACGATATATTGACTTGTAAAATGTAAATTCTTCTAGAAATATTTTTACATCGAAATAATTTTGATTTTTGAAAGCTTTAGCTTTTCGGGAAAGAAAATTATTTGAAAGAATTTTCTTTTCAATACTCTTATTCTTGTGATTCCTGAAGGGGAACCAAGACTTTGCTATTTGTACCGATACTAGTCGTATTGGTTTGGATGCCATTCTCTTGCCATAGAGAACGTGTTATCACTTGTGCTTCTAAATCATTATAGTTTATCGAGACTAGATATGCCACTTATGATCTAGTGCTCTCGGCTATTGTTTTTACTTTTGGAATTTGACATCATCATCTTTGGGGGAGAAATTTGTTCTCTACCTCGATCATAAATCTTAGGAATATTTATTTCTCATAAGGAACTTAATCTGCGTCAACCTCGTTGACTCGAGTCCTGGCATCTTATGATCTTGATATTCTTTTTATTCCCGAAGGGGAAATCGTGTTTCCAATGCGTTTAGTCGAAAGCAACAAGGGGTTGTTTCTTTATTGATGACCAAATGAAATTATCTTTTTATTAATTTCATCGGACGTTTTGATATACTTCGTTTTATTGAGTTTCATCTCATTTCTTTTATGGACTTGCGTCTGATGTTCTTTTATGGTGTTCGGTTCATTGGACGTACCGTATTTGTACTACGTCGGTGTTCCGAAATTATTCGAGCTTTGGATCATCTGGCGTACCATTTTGTACTACGCCATTGTCCCAAATTATTTGAGTTTCTCGTTTTTCGGGCGTACTGTTATTATACTACGTCGTAGCACCAACTCAATTTTCTGATATTCATGACGTTTTCTCACGTCTTTCTACTACGGAAATGCCTTAGGGATTCCGATTTTTATTCTTGAGCCCGGTGTTATTGAGGGGATTGAAGTTTCACCAAATTTGACTTTTGAGCAACATTCTATTCGCTTCATTGCTTCGGAGGTTGAGCGCCTTCGATATAAAGATATTCTTTTTGATAAAAGTTCAATGGTTCTCAAATCGCTCATGTGAAATCTTGAGAATTCATCGAACGAAAACTTTCGGATTTACTCCTTCGTGCTCTTTATGGTGAACTTCTTGATTCAAGTCTTCTTTTGTGTTAATATGCTTCTATGGTTGTTACTTCTTATATTTCCTTCTTAATTATTGCGAGGACGCAATTTCTTTAAGGAGGGAAGTCTGTAACAACCCGCATATTTATCGATTTTATATTTAAATATTTTATTTAAATATTTTATCGTTAGTTGGATTTTAGTCCGAAAAGCTACTTTTTGCAAACAGTCGAATTGGGACTCGAGACCACCCCCATTGAGTTCAAAATGACGTTTGCGACCTTTTTGAGTATAAGCTTCGATATGTTTGGAGAAAGTTGATTTTTGCCACTTTTTCACTTAGGATTTTGGTTTGGGCTGAACCCACTTACTAACTCAGTCCCAACCCCCTCTCCTCTTCACTTCATTCTTATTTTCCTTATTCACTCAAGCTTTAGCAAAAATGGTGGAAGAGAATGGGAAATAGAAATCCAAAACCCTAGTTCCTCTTGCTAGCTCAAGTTCTTGCTCCAAACTAATAGGAGAACCCATTGGTAAGCAACTCCTTCTTCTTCTCCAACTCATTCTCTCTTTGATTTCAGAAATTCCTAAACCTAATTTAGGAAATGTTTCTCTTTTAAGCTTAGATTCAAGCTTCTAGTGTTGAGATTGAAGTGTGGTTGATCTTCCTTTGCTTTCAAGCTTCATCTTCATAAATTTAGTTCAGAGGTGAGATTTTAAATCTCACATCTATGTCTATATCTATCTTTGTTGTTAGGTATTAATCCCTAACATTTATTCACGTGAAATTGCTTTTGAGTTGGATTGATTTTGTGAATATTTCCATTTTTGGTGTTTGAAGCCAATTCTCTAAAAATCATAACTTTGATGTTTGATCATGCTTTAAGAGGTGTTTCGGAGAGCCTATAAGACCGGGTTGTCGCTAGGCATAAATCCTTAGTCGTCGTTGCTCGTCCGATCGCTCCCGATACGTTTTGGCCACTTTGGCCTAGGCAAATTGTTGCCTAGACCAGGTGACCAGACGTCTGGTGACCAAGTCCAGACGTCTGGTTTGGACATGGAGAGTAAAAATGTATGCACGCATATTATAAAAAAAAGCCAGAGACTATTTTCAGACGTCTGAACCATCAAACCAGACGTCTGGATAGGTCTCAGACGTCTGACTTGAGGTTTCAGACGTCTGAGGTTCTCTGGGTTATTTCCAGAGAACAAATCCAGACGTCTGGATTCCAAATCAGACGTCTGGAATGTGCAGTTTTGCCTATTTTGGCTATTTTTGAGTATATTTCCAACTTTAATCGATTCGTGTTGTTTCCTATTTGTTGTTATCATCTATTATGACTTTGATGACCTTTTCTTTGGGAATTTTAGATATATCCACTTTGATGGATTTGATATCGATTTCTTTGGATTTTATTCACGTCTTCGAATGTGAATTTTGTAATTGGTTGTTCTTACAATCTTCTTTGTGATTTGTCACTTTAAAATATAAAGGTTTTCTATACTAGTAGTAAATGTCAAAACTCTTTCTTCAAATGATTTCAACTCTATTTTAATACCAAATTCGTTTATAAAACAGTTTTCCAATCTATTAGTATATACAAACCTTTACCTCACTCGTATGAGAAATCTAATTAAACGACTTAGTAAAACAAGTGGTATGAAACGCTTGCGTTTACTTCGTCGGTTAATTCTTGGACTTGTTCGATTGAATCTCTTGTGACAATTTTCTAGTGGAGATCTACAATTTGTTCGTAAATATTTAAGTTAAGCTAGTGGTTATGGGACATGAAGCTAAGCTCATATATTTACTAGCTTATTGTAATTGACACTTCTCTTTGATCATGACGATCATATTTGTGGTTTAGACTAGCAATGTGCGATGTCTCTTTGTCTATGTGGAGGACTGTTCCTCATTTTATTGAGTTTCGTCTCATTTTATACATGGGTCGTACCTTTCTAGGTGCGTCAATGTTTTATTATGCATGGGGTGTACCTTTCTAGGTGCATCGATGTTTGTTTACTTCGTGGAGCAATCGGCTCAATAAGTCGGGGCATGGGGCGTATCTTTCTAAGTGCGTCGATGTTCATCTATGCATGGGGCGTGTCTTTCTAGATGCGTCGATGTTCGACTTTGCATGGGGTGTATCTTTCTAGGTGCATCGATGTTAGACATTACATGGGGTGTATCTTTCTAGGTGCATCGATGTTTATTTGTGCATGGGGCGTATCTTTCTAGGTGCGTCGATGCTAAAGCATGGGACGTATCTTTCTAGGTGCGTCGATGTTCGACATTACATGGGGTGTATCTTTCTAGGTGCATCGATGTTTATTTGTGCATGGGGCGTATCTTTCTAGGTGCGTCGATGCTAGAGCATGGGGCGTATCTTTCTAGGTGCGTCGATGTTCGACTGTACATGGGGCGTGTCTTTCTAGGTGCGTCGATGTCCAGTTTTTTTGGGGATTGGCCATCCTTTTTATTGTGATTTGGTTCATCGGATGTCCCGCTGTACGACGTCGTTGTTCCCTTTTATTGTGATTTCTGGATTTCGTGTGTTGATTTCTGGAATTTGTGTTTCACCAACTTTTACGATGGGCATTGATATATATATGTCATTTATTGTGGCTTGGTGAATGAAATTAGGAGTATGACATTCCTTTTTATCTTGAGTAGATTATTGTGATATTGATTAATCTCTTGTTGATTTTCAGTTACTTATTCATCACAGCTTGGCATTGTGATTATTATATGTTTATGTCATATCTCTTATTATATATATCACTTCATCTCATATTTATAGCTAGACTGATCCGTTTATTATTTTCTTATGAAATAATACTCGGGTCAGACCGAGATGTTACAGGTGCTTCTGCTTGACTTCTCATCCAGGATCATTACTCTGACTTTTGGCAAACTACTTAGATTAGTAGTTTATTTTGTTGTATACACTTGAGATATAGACTCATAGTTGTATTCCTTTGTATAGCACGTGTTGCTATTCTTTTGTATTATCGTGGATCTTTTGACCACCACTCTGATATACACTTTCATGTGTAATATTCATATCTATTTCCGCCTTTGTGACATGAATTGTCTGTGATTGATTTGTGTTATGTTTATTTCTATGTTTGTTTCCGAAGACCTTATAGCCACTGTGTAGTAGCTTTGAGTTTGTGTCGGTATGTCGGATTTCCTCTTGAGATGAAAAGTTATATTTTTATCCGGTATATCGGTACTCGCACAAAGCAATTATACAGATGGTCGCTCCTCAACAGCCTTATTCTCCGTGCTAGTTGACAGCATTCACTGTAATGTTCTTGGCTAGCGTGGGTATAGAGGTGGGGCGTCACAATATATCTCCGCTGCTCTGGCTTGTTCTCAAGTTATCTATATACAACAGATCCTAAAGGATTTTGGATTAAATATTTCGAAATCACCAATTTATTATGACAATACAAATGCAATAAATTTATCCAAAAATCCTACTCATCATGATAGAACCAAACATATTGATATCAGACATCATTTTCTCAAAGATAATATAAGTAAATAGATTATTTCTCTTGAATTTATCAACACTGAGAATCAAATAGCTGATATTCTGACCAACCATTGACTCAATCAACCTTTACTAAACTAAGAAGAAAACTAAGTCTTTGTTCTATAACTGAGAGATAGAATAATATATATATTTAAATAAATAGAGAAAAACAAAATTGTCAAAAGTTTCAAAGGGATGTCGACATGCCCCTACCTCCCATATCGACATACAATGGTCAGATTTCAAATTTGGATTTTCCCTCTAAAATTAGTTTGGTGGTTATATAACCAAAATATTTCAAATTCATCTGTCTTCTCAATTCATTTTCACTGTAATAAACTTATGACAATACAAAGTAATGGCCTTCTCTTCTAAATCAAACCAAAATGCAACCATTTCCTTCCTTCTCCTAATTCTGGTCCATTCCAACATGCTATATTGGCTCGAATAATGAAGATCGAGGAATTTATAAAGGATTCTCTACAAATGGTGAATGAATTACAAGTCATGCAAATAAGGTTGGCAAAGGAATAAAAGAAACAAGGCAATATTCTTAGAATTTTGCAAAAATTTCTAATGAATAATCATGCAGACCCTATTGTGATTGAAGATGTTTCCTCTAACATATTTTCGTAATCCATTGGAGGACGATGAAGAAGAAGAAGAAGAGGAAGAAGCGCAAATGGATGTGGATAATAATGTTTTTGCGTTGGAGAAGTCTATTTTGACCAAAATGGTAATTTGATCGAACAACATGGATATATTTGTCTCCATTACCCTAATTATCGATTCACAAGTCATCAATTGTGATGATCAAGAATTTTGAACATTAGAAATTGAAATATTTAATTTATTTTATAATTTGAAAGTTATTTTGACTTGAATTTCATATATCAAAATGAATTTAGCAATTAAATTATTGAATTTAATTTATTGAAGTTGGGTAAGAATTTGAATCTTCGGTTTTAAGTTGATTAAAAATATTTCAAAGGCTTGAAAATCTATAATGATAATACTGAAGATAAGGGAAGCTTCAGAATTGAATTTGGAAATGTTTTGTTCAGTTTTGAAATTATATCATTTAAATTGATATTTAAAAATAGTCTTCTGCGGCACGGTCTTGAAATTTGACGAAACTAGTTCCACTGGATCCGTAATATTGTGTTATTATCGAATTTCATTTCGTATCATTCAGAGTTGTCGTGTGATCATACGGTAAGCAAACGCGCTGAAATTTAAATTGAAAATTTAATTAAATAACTGGGTTCAAAAAGCTATCTTCTCCATACGATCGAATTTGGACTCAAAACCTTTTCCATTGCATTCAGAATAGGCATATAATATTATAAACGCCTGGCGGCACGCCTCGATAGGAGATCAAGATTTTAAACTACAAATCCAAGGCGATTTAAATTTAAATTTAAAATTTAACTATTTAAAATAAATATATGTATTTAAAAATGTTTTTCTAGGAGAATTTTTACACGTTATATCCTTTACAACACTTGGCAAAGATGTTACACGCGTTCGTTCTATTCTCATTCAAAATAAAAAAAATGAACCAAACTTTTTTTTCCGTTCAAATTAAAAAAATGGCTACCCGCTCGAAGAAAAAAATCAAGGCCATGTTCTTCATCTCTTTCAAAATCTTTGCCAGTTCGAAGTCGATCAAATAAAAAAAATGGCCAAGCTAATTCAATCAAAAGTCCTAAATCCTTCCGCTCGAAATCAATTTAAGGGAATACCGAGCCTTTTTCCTCGATTCCATTCGAACGAAAATCATAGCTGTTCGATAAAATATTGGCGGTCGCCATTCTTTCTTTTCTCATTACGTCCCTCTTAATTTAAAATCAATCGAATTCAATTGTGAATCGATCCGCGTCCAGTCAAATCTCGCTTCCAGATCGGTTCAATGGAATCACGAATGATGCAGATAGCCGATCGATGTAAGTGAATGGTACGACTCGGTTTGGCATCAGTGACTAGTCGTTCATTTAAGGCACGCGACGGCGTCGTCGAGGCATACAGGTGAGGGCGGGTAGTCGACGAGGCCTGAGATGGTCGCGCTCTTGGGTCGCGACCTGGTTTCCACACTCAAAGGTCGATGGGAAGGGGACATATTGCTGTGAAGTGTCAGAAGGGGTGAAGATCGAGATTTTGTCATTGGTCGACGAGGCAGGGTCAGCATGCACGGCTAAGGGTTCCTTTATCTATTTCAAATTTCGAATTCAAATTTTAGTTAAAGAAATAGACTTGAGAAAAATTTACAGCAAAGGAAAATACTACTTTGATTTTACACTTTGATTTTACAGAAAAGATATATACATATATACATATATATGAATTACAGTAGGTTTTGTAAACAAATTTATTATTTTCAAAATTATGGATATATATATATATGCAGTAAAACAGATTTCTGTTATAATAATAAAAAATAAAAGAAGTTAGATTTTCAAAAGTGTATATAGATTTTTGAATCGATAAATTAATCTCAAAGTATATGTTGGTTACAATGGAAATAAATATACATATACACGATTTAGAATTGCTACTTTTTAAAGTATGTGTTAGGAAAGTCAATTTGTTTAATTAACTTGTTTAATTATTTTAGAAATTGCTAAATAGAAAATTAGTTTAAAACTAAAATATTAATAAATTTAATTTAACTGAAATTGACTGTTTAATTTTATTTCAAACATTAATAAAATTATATGATGGTTATACAAGGTTTAAAAATCGTGAAATCAAGATTGGAATGGAAGTGGATTGCATGCATAGGCAAAGGTGAGATCTTCTCACTCAATCAGACTTTTCCGACTTAATTTTAAATAGTTAAATTTAAAATTGTTGATTGTGTGCTTGGATGATAAATTATTGTCAGTTGTATTGAATTAAACCTTATGCGTCACATAATAGCGGATGATATTGTATTAAACCCATATACCGCGATATTCCATCTCGAAGTGGAATTGGTATTATATATGTACTTGGAGTGATTGATTTCCCACATTATATAGCAGATGAAACCCTATGCGCGGCATAATAGCGGATGATATTATAGTAATCCCATACGTCGCGATATTCCACCTCGAAGTGGAATGGGTAATTGTGCTAACGTCTGTGGATGTAGGGAAACAAGTTGGAGAGATCCAACTGGATTCCTCAAATATTTGAATTTGTTTCAATAATGTGTGTTGATTATTTATAAGTTGTGTGTGATTATATTTGTGATTAAAATCGTTGAATGCTATAGTTTAGCCGAATATATTTTGGGTATTGTAGGATACCAGAAATAAATAAAGTTTGATTTTTTGAAATTTAAGTAGAAAGTTTATAGTAATATTTATTTTTGAGAATTTGATAAATTTAAAGAAGGAATTTTAAAAGGATAAAGTTTTATTTTTGCAGTCCTATTGAATAAAATTCCAAAATACGGGAAAAAGGCTCAATAAATGGATTTTGGGTAATATTATCCAAAGGTTGAAGAATTTATTTAAAATACGGATTTTAAATAGTTTGGAAGAAACAAAGGAATTTATTTTAAAAGAAAAATAAATTTGGAAATCAATTTGGAATTTGATTCGGTGTTTGAAAATAAATCTTTGGGAAACCGATTTGGAAATTGATTTGGTGTTTAAAAATTATTTTTGGGAAATCAATTGTGATATGGTATTGGTGTTTGAAATAAATGTTTGGAAAATCAATTCGGGGTTTGATTTGGCATTTGAAATAAATTTGGAAATCAATTTGAAAATTTATTTGGCGTTGAAAGTGAATATATGGGAATCGATTTGAAAATCATATATCGGTGGATATTTGAAAATTTAAATTCATAATAGGAATTTTATAAAGGAAACGGAGATTTGTTTTAAAAATAAATATTGTTTTATTTTTAAAAAGTGTGGAAAGGAATTTACGGATTTGGAATGTAAATTTAAAATAAATCTAGAAAAGATTTATGAATTGATTTGAATGAACCATTTTAGAATAGAAGGTGTACTTTCCCTAGAAAGTCGAGTACGTTTTCAATATAGCTTATAAATATTAATTGAAGTTTTAAAGATGGTTTTAAGGAAAGAAGGTTTTGGAGAAATTATTTTCTTAAGTTATTTTGAAAATCTTTAAAGTGAAGATTTATTTAATAAATTGTAGAAGTGATTATTTAAAGATTAAATTAATATTTGTTTTAGAACATAATTATGTAAACAGTTATACCTTATAATTTTATTTTTAAAATTATTTTGGACTTGAGTTTTTATATAAGATATTTATATTAAATTTCATAACTAATGTTTTAAATAAAGTGTTTAAGATTTGTTTTATTTTGAATATTTCCAAGTATGTATGTTTGGATAAGTAATTTAAATTATTTTAAAGTATTTGAACTCAGTAGATTTTCAGTGGAAATGAATAAATATTTGAAAATATATTTCCCATAGGGAAAAAATGATTTGAATTTTTTTCAAAGAATTGAAATGTGGGAAGTGATTTGATTTTTTTTTTCAAATGGTTGAAGGGTTAATATTATATCTTGCAAAGATATTTTTCGAAAATAAATAGTTGGGGGAAAATTATTTAAATCTTAGTGATTGTTGTGAATATTGTTTGATAGTGATTATTGTAAATGTTGATTGATAGTTAAATAACTGACTATCAATATTTTCCTTTAAATGGCATTTGAATTTCGATGCGACCGGGGATCAGATTCCAGATAAATATGCGAAAACCACATCGAACCTTTGTGATTGTGATGGATCTTTTGTTTAAAAGATCAAAGTGGAAATTTGTTGTGATTTGTTTGAAATCTGAATATAACACTTATTTTTAAAATAAGCGCTCGTTATTCGGATTAGCCAGGAAAGGACTTTGTGTCATAAACCCATTCCGAATAATGATAAGATGAAATGGGATTGCATATGAAGATGGTGTTGAAGATCGAATATTTTCGAAAACGAAAGGATTACCTGTCGAATGTCTCTGCACTGGGTTGCTTCGGTATATAGATTTTATCACCCTTTATGATGGGGACCCGGACGTGATTAGTGAATATCCGGATTGCCAAGGCTTCTTTGAAGTGCCTTTTGTTCCGTTCGATTCCAGAATGGAATTGTATGGATGTGTGTCTGACGTTACACTTTGAGATGTAAAACTGGTTTCCATCAAATACATTTCTGTTGGTGGCGGAGAATTTATTCTCTTAGCTTAACACACTTCTCTGAGACGTACGAGCTCAGAGGTTATGTAGTTGATGGTTACTAGTGATACATTCCTAATTTGGTAATGTGGCATACGAAGTGTTGCTGATCATTTGTCGATCAAAGCATGGTTTTGTGAAAAGTGTAGCTTTGTGGACGAGACTTCGTTGTACCTCACACCGCGGAAGTGGTTGAAACAGGAAGGATGCGGCAAGGTTATTTGGGAGTAGCGCCCCCTAAGGGTATGTCATTTCCTTCTGGAAAAGGATTGTATCATGGTATGGAGCCCAGATATTTAACCTATGTGGTTGCTGCAAATTTATTATACTTTGTGGTTGTTGCTTTGTTGTTGAGGATCCTCGGATAAAGGTCGCAAACGACCGAGGGATGGCACACTCGTATAGTAGTTACCTAGTTACATAGGTAACCCGACCCTGTGTTGGCAGAGAGCTGGTTACGTTCTTGGGGCGTCCCTCCAGAGGCGTACCCATGTGGCATAGAAAGTTCCTTAGCCTGACCATTTGTTGGAAATTCAATCTCCAATACGCGCCTTGTACAGTTTTAGTTGTATAAACTGCCATTTACTTATGGTGGTCACCACTGTTTAGATGGTAGCTATAGTAGGCATACAATAATGGTTGTATGCTGGCTAAGATTAATATTATACTTTCAAAAGATTTTCCACACTATGCACTAATGATAATATTAAAAAGGATTTTGCATATCAAGCATGTTTGACTATCATAAGGAGAAATCTCCTCCAATTCTGTGTTTGCATTGTGTGTGTAGTGGGAGGCCTTATGGTAGTTTCATTTTCCAAAAGTATAGCAGATTTCTTTTTATTTTCTTTGTGAAAATAACTATTTTTAAGATCTCACACCAGTATTATGACTGACCTGGAGTTTATTGTTCCCTTTCTAAACTCTAGGTGCCCACAATTTTCCATACGGACAGCCTAGAGTCAGGTTATTAGTTCCTTTGGAGTAAAGTTAGAAAAGATATGCTGTGGAGATCAGGAGCAAGCTGGATGGCGAAGCGTATCACTTATACTATGTAGTGTCCGCTGTGTATGGTTGGTGCAAATATGAGTCAAGTTATACCAATAGCCAGTGTTGTATTGTGTTATTGTAAACTCTGATGTTGTATGTATAAACTGATATAGTTTTTATTTTAAAGCTAATTAATTTATCTATTATATGTTGTTCCGCTGCAAAATGTGAGATTCTGTTATTGTTTCTGTTTCTTCTTCTATCTTCTTCTTCTTAAACCCTAACGGTTTGGTTTTTCGACATTCGACTGTGCAGCATTTGATACAGTGGACGTATTGATGTCGACTTTCGGATGTCGAAAAATCGGGTCGTTACAAATTTCGTATCAGAGCTTTGGTTAAGCGACAACCTTGACACTATTGGGGATTACTCATTAGAGATAGAGTCAGTAGTACTCTAGAATGAGTGTGAGTGTAATAATAGATATGAGCGCGTATTTGTTAGTGAATATAAAATTATTTAAATTGTGTTAACTTATCTGTTGATTGTTTATAGATTCTAGTCGGTGCAATTTGGCCAACTGTATCGACGGGGGATTATAAACTCTTAAACAAGATAAACCGACATAATATCGTTTTAAAATAGGGTAAATGAAATAATTTTACCCAAACTATTTTTTATATAAATGGAAATAATCTTCGTAAATCCTTATAGTATATGGTTGCTTGATTGTTATTATTATCATTGAAATTGAATAAGTAATTGAAATCATAATCTAAAAGCTAAGAAGAAAAATCCATATACAAATGGGATTTGTAAATATGAATTGTAAATGTGATTTATAATTTGCAATAGAATTCCAGAGGAATTTTTTAAAATTGGAAATTAAATCCCATTTTAGTTTGAAAATTATTTTCAAAGGTTTGGTAAAAATGTTTTGAAGGGATAAAAGTTCTAAACTCTTTTCAGTCGCGGGAAAAAAACTTCGGTGATGACTGCAGCATCATCGATGTTCATTTTCGAGTTTCTAGAGGAGGAATTGCTGCCAAATTGTTTTGAATAGAAGTTTTTTACAAAAAAATTTGGGTTTGGTTTTGGAAATTAAAAAGATAATTTGAATTGATGTCAAAAATAATTTTGAAATGTTGGAAAGACTCTAGAATCTGATAATAATAGTTATGGAATAAAAAAATTTATTAAGGTGGAAAAATAAATTGTGAATGAATAAATATATTTACAATTGCAAGTAAATGAAAGTGAAATTGAATGTTGAAGTTTATTTCGAATTTGCAAGTAAATAGAACTGGAATTGGAATTGAAATGGATTTGTGATAAACAAAACGAAGTATTGGAATTAAAATTAGTAAGTGAAACGAATTGGAATGACAAATTTAACATGGTTTGAAATGAATTGAATCCAATATTTATAAATGAAAGGTAAATTGAATTTACATGGAATTTGAAATCCAGTTTAAATATAAGTAGATATAAACCAAAGTGGTGAGTTGAAATTAAATATAAGAAATAGATAAAATATTTATAGCGAACTTAAGGAGAAATGGTAAAATTCTTAAGTAAATTTGGAGTTGGGAAAATATTCTAAATTAATAAGTGAATCAAGGATAAACTGGATTGGGAAATGATGATTATGAACAAGTGAATGAAAATGAAAATTAATGTGAATAAAAGAAAATTGAAAAAGTTGATAATTAATTTGGAATAAATACGTAGGATGTACGTATATTATTTTTGTTCGTACAGCAATTTGATCAAGAATTTTGAGTACAGAATTTCGAGATAGTTATATCAATCCGAGTTAGAATATTTCACTCGATTTTTAACGGCAAACTCCGAATATGGATTTTTGGTTCATTCTCGAGATTATCTATCATGGTTTACGGCTATGCAAGGAGAATGACGGTTTCTGATCAAAAAACCAGATCTGAGTCCGTACTAGAAAGTCGGGTGGACGATACTAGTTCGGAAGTGAAATTGCGCGATCAAGTGAGTGATCGAATTTGATATTGCATACGAATGATATAAATACATCATACGGATTTGAATGAAATAAATTATCAAACTTTTGTAAAGGAATGTGCAAAATAAATTTGAATGTTGTAATTGGATATTATGGCTAGTAGGATACAGGTGTCACAAAGGAAAATGGAATTGGGATTTTGATTTTGAAGATAATTTGAATTGCTTGAAAAGGTGTGTATTTAAATTTTAGTATGAAATTTGACGACTTTCCTGTCTGGCCGCTTGGCTTTTTGTTTTCTTTTTGAATCAAGAGGCCCATGGTGCCATTTTGTAGTCGTACCGAGCTAGCCGTGCAAAGGCGATGTTGGAATTTTTTCGAAAATTTAGGGAGTTAGAAAATTTTTGAGAAATTTCGAAAGTTCAAAATTTGAATTTAAATTTAAATTTTGATGGTTGAGGAAAACAATGTTGTTTGAAAACTATGGAAGATTTTGGAAAATTAGTTGAAGTATTGATGGTCTTTAATAAAAAGATTTGTTTTGGCAAGTTGATGAACTCTTTTGGTTTTGGGAAAATAATAAACGGGTTATGGATCATTCTTCTTAATTTGTAATTTCGGGACGAAATTCTTTTAAGGGGGAAGAATGTGATAAACCTGAATTTTGAACATTAGAAATTGAAATATTTAATTTATTTTAGATGTTTGAAAGTTATTTTGACTTGAATTTCAAATATCAGAATGAATTTGGCAATTAAATTATTGAATTTAATTTACTGAAGTTGGGTAAAAATTTGAATCTGCAGTTTTAAGTTGATTAAAAATATTTCAAAGGCTTGAAAAATCTATAATGATAATAATTAAGATAAGGGATGCTTCTGAATTGAATTTGAAAATGTTTTATTCAGTTTTGAAATTATATCATTTAAATCGATATTTAAAAATAGTCTTCCGAGGCACGGTCTCGGATGTGACGACCCGAAATTTTAGGCAATATCAATTTAATAATATGTAATAATAATTAAATTGATTTGATAATTTTTCTTTATAATTTTAATTTAAATTGGTAAATTTAATCTTTTAAAGGTTAATAAATATTAAGTCTGGTAATTTTGATCAATGTCTTTCTATCAATTTAAAATTGATAAGAATTATTTTTCAGAGCTAATAAAATTTTATTCTATTTATAATATATATATTGGTATATATATTGTGGATAGGAAATATCTTTTGTTTTAAATAAAGATTGAATTTTCAAACTGTAATATATATGTGTGCATATGTTATAACTTGGAATTGTTTTGAAATTTAATATAATCTATTAATAATTTATATATGTATGAATTGTAGTTTAAAGCTTTGTTTTAAAATTAATATTTTTCAAAAGTTAATTTAGATTAATTCAATTGTTTTCAAATATAAGATAATTGTTTATTTTAAATATGACAGTTTAAAAAGATTTAATCAAAGTTTTATTTTTGGTTTTCTTTAAAAAGTGTTTAAATTTAAAATGGTTATAAATATATATATTAAGTTTTAAATAAGCTTTCTTTTTAAAATATCTCTTGAACTAGAATTGTTTGTAAACATAAGTGGTATGCAAACAAATTACTAAATTCACATTTTATATAAATATAAATTCAAATACATATTTCACAATTTAAAAGAAAATATATAATACATTTCTTTGATTTTTTAAAAGTAAGCTATTTATAAAATAAAAATTTACAAAGATTTCATACTTATATTTATTTAAATTCAAAAGCTTATTATTTTAGAAACATTTCATAAATGCATATAAATACAAGTGTCCATATTACATGGATATAAGATATAATTATTATTTTTTATAAGGTTTTAAACGCAATTATGCAAAGATTTTTTAACACTTGTAAACTTTTTAAAATATGCTTGAGACACTTGTTCAATTTATCAACAAGTGGCAATATATTTATTTTAATTTTTAATAAATGTTTAAGAAGAAAATTAGTTTTTCACAAACATTTTTATTTCTTTGTTTTCACTTTTTAACTCAAACCAGAAAATTTCTTTTAAAAACTAAAACTGGAAATCAAGCAAAAAGCAAATCAAATCTGAAGCAATATGAAATCTGCAACCTTTAAACCTGCAATTCAAAGGGGTTTTCAACTGTAACAGCAAGTTCAATCTTTTAAAGCATCAATTTGAAGCATGCATTCAATTTCAACAGCAAGCACTCAAAGCTTTTCCAGAATAAATATTCAAAGCCTGAAAAAAAAAAAGAAATTCAAAACTGCTCTGTTTATAAATAAGAGGTGAGTAAATATTTTTTAAAAACGGATTAATCTTGTTTAACTTAAATGCGTGTAATGATCTGTGATTTGAGTTTGGTGATTACATGAAATCCTTTTCAGAATTTATATTATTGAATTGATAAGATATATATATATATATGTAATTGATCTGAATGTTTATGGAAACTCTGTTTTTCTGGTTTTTTTTAAAGACCAGATTTCACTTCAAAATCCAAATCTCCCAATAACATCCTTATTTGACCTTGATGATTAAATAAAAGTTGTTTGTTATTGTTTGATGAAAATTTTAAAAATAGATTCTGTAAGTTTAGATTTATAAATAGTATTTAAAATGGAAAATACAGTGGAATCTTGATTCTTGTCAGAAATCAATAATCTTGATTCTTGCTTTGGATTATATAGTTGGATTCGTAGTTGAAAATGATGATTTTTAACATGCACTGCATAATTTTTAAATTGATATTCGTTTGGGAATTTTTAGTTGAACGATATCGGCAATTTGACGAACTGTCGATGATTGATTCAATGTTTGAAGCTGGAATCTTGGGCGAAGCTTGCTTATGTATCGTGGATGATGGGAAAAATGTTCAAGAATTTTTCCAATGGCCGAGGAGTTTGAAATTGATCGAACTAGGGCTTTATATTGATGTTGGTTCGGCTTGACTGTCGTGACAGTCGCGACTTGGTTATTTGACCGGAGATGTTCGCATTTGGGGAAGTTGATGCTCATGGACGTGGCGTTTCGATGGTGGGGTCGGTGAGGGTTAACGACGTCATGGTGGTCGGCCGTGGGGGTTTTATGGAAGTGCTTGCTGCAGTTTTTTTCGAGCAGAAGATCGAATTTTGATTTGATTAAGTTTCATTCGATCTGGGTGTGTAATCGTGCTCGTGTGTGATAGTGTGATCGTCGGCGATGGGCGCGACGAACTACGGCGGCCCGAGCTTCAGGTGCACGTGCACCGTGCACGGCTTTGGATCTGCTGGAGATTTTGTTTGGGGAAGACGAGTTCTACTCGAAGGAGCACTCGCGTTTTCATCGCGATCGACTCGAAGTTGAAGGAGTTGGAGTTTTACTCAGGGTAGCACTCGTGAAGTTGTCGTGCTTGTCTCGGGTTTTTATGTTGTTGCTTTTTAGTTAGTACTATATAATGAGATCAAGCATTCAATTATAAACAAGTTTATAAAAGAAAACAAATTTATAAAAGTTAAACTTGTTCTTTGAAATAAAATGTAAATCAAACTTTTAAAGGTGTTAATTGAATTTATTTTGAAATGTTAAATTGTTTAAGATGTTTGTTTTGAAAGTAACTATCTCAATTAAATTTTGAATTTCAATTTAAAGGAGTGTTTTGAATTTAAGTATTAAATCAAAGTTTTTAAGTAAATTTTAAAGTAACGTTTAATAACTAAAGTTTCAATTTATTTTGAAAATATATAAGTTTAAATTAGATAATTAAAGTATTTTAAATTTTAAATTTTAAATTTGATTTCTAAATGCCTTATTTTCAAATAAGGTTATATTTATGATTTTGAAAACCAATAAATAATTTGTATTCAAGTTATTTAGATTTGATTAATTTAAATAATTAAATTGTCATGATGATTAAGGTTAAATTATTTTGATATGAACTTAAGAATACTTAAACTAATATGATTCATTAATAAGTAAAGAATTAATTAAGATGAATAATTTTCTTAATTAATTAAGGAGTTTATTTAGATATAAGAAGTTAATTAACTAATTATTTAATTAATTTTAAATGATTAGTTAATTGTTTATTTAAATTTTAAATAATCACTTAATTATGAATTAATTAAGTGTAATTACTAAATGAAGTAATTAGTGGTTAATTATTGAATGTAATTAAGGAAAGAGGTAATTACTTATGGAAGTAATTTAATGGAAGTGATTAATGGTTAATAACTTGATGTTGTTAATTAAGAAATTGATTAATATAATTGTTTTGAGTTAATTAATTATGGAGTAATTAATTAATTAAAGAATTAAGGATTATTTAATGATGAGATTAATTACTTGTTAAGTAATTAATTAAGAGAGTAATCATCCAATGATGTAATTAGAAGATAATTTCTTATGTAAGTAATTAAGGGTTAATTACTTAATTAATTTTAGTTAATTAATTAATGTGATTAATTAATTAATACATGAGATTAATGTAAGATTAATTACTAAGTGTAATTAATTAAAAATGTCAAAGTAATTAATTAAGGATTATTAATTAATAATTACTTAATGAAGTAATTAAAGACTAATTGATTAGAATAATTAAATTAAAAAGGATTAATATAATTAATTAAGAAGTTAATTAATTAAGATAAGTAATTACAGGTTGTTAATTACTGTTTATGATTAATGAGATGATTAATTACAAGTTAATTATTTAATTAATTAAAGGGAGTATTAATTAATAAGGATTATTATTTAGTATAATTAATTAATCAAAGTTGATTAATAAAAGTGATTAATTTAAGTGTGATTAATTAATTGTAATTTATTGAGGTTTAATGTAATTAATCATAGTTAATTAATTAATGGAAACTAATGAAGGATCATTAATTATTGAAATTAATGACAAGGTTAATTACTGTATATGGTTAAGGATAATTACTTGAATGTAATTATAAGATAATTAATCAATAAAGATTAATTAAGGAAGATCATTAAGAGATGATTAATTTATTTAGTTGGAATAAATTAATAAATGAAGAAGGATTTAGGTAATCCAATTGATTTACAGTTAATCAATTCTGCTTTTGGATGATTGGTTAATGTTGATTAATTGATATTGGATGATTGATATTGGGTTATTGGTTGATACTGGATGATTTGGATATCTCTATTATGTGTTATGCTGCTTTGTGAGATGAATGTTTGATATGAATTATCTATTGAGATAATGTGATTCATCTATCTGTGTATATCATCCTAGATATAAGTTAATTGTTTAAACCCTTTAAACAACTTGGACACTAAAATGGCGTTTGGTTTCGATGAGACTGGGATCGGGTTTCCATATTTGGATATCTGAAAACCACATCGATCCAAATTAAACGTTAGGTCGTGAATCCAAGTGGAGCTTAGTGAAGACTTGAGGTGTAAGAACTATTCGTCAGTATAACTCTGAGGGTGATTCCGTGATGAGTTTGACGGAGATAGTACTTATAGGTTCGAGATGGTGATTTAGAGTGCAAGGGCTATGGTCGCTGACTCTGAGGGTGATTCCAAAATAAGTGCAACGGATAGTGCCTTCGATTTCGTTCGAACCCGGAACGAACTTGTATGGATTGAATGGTTTCAGAACATCGTCAGGTAGACGATGAGCATTCTAAGATAGATGTGTTCTATAAGGGTAATCGCAGCCTCAAGCCTCATCAACCAGGAATGGCTAAAACAGGGGAGCAAGGCTAGGTGGGTAGCACCCATTTCAGGGTGAGGTCATTCTTGTCTAGATGTCCCTTTTATTTCAGCTTAATAGGTGGTTGGTCGCGCCAATCACGGGGTGATCTTACTCGGGACTGTTCAATAAGGCATGGTTCTGGCTTTGTGATGCAGGGGATTGGGAGCGATCCTCGGTAATGTGATCTAGGCCACATACTGTGACGGGCTGTACCCCGGTATCGCTGCCATTGATGGAAACCCATTCTTCTTACGAGACCCTACGGTTTTGTTTGTATTACCCACTTTTGTGGCTAGTAACTGGAATTTAATGAATGTAACAATTTCAGCTATTTCTTATTTACTTGAAAACACTAGACACTACTATAATATCACTGGATTTTCTATCAAATATTTTGGTTAGTGCAAGGTAAAAGTTTTTCCATGTTTATGTGTGGGAAGTCTTACGTGATACCTTTTCTTCTCAAAGGTTTTTTTCTAAAGTTAAGCAATTTTAACCCATTTACTCACACCAGACCCCTGTCTGATCCGAGTGTTTATTTTCTATTTTATTAAACTCTTGGGTACTCATATTATGTATGAGTAGTTGAGGGATTCAGGTTTGATTGACGAACTCTAGAGGAGATATGGAGCAGGAGGCTTCCATGTGTAGATATATTATGGTTCTGCTGTGTTTGTGATTGTATCTGTATCTTGTGTACTTGAGTTGTATAGTTAGACAGATGTTTATAACTGTCTAATATGTGTTGAATAAGTTGTGTACTCTGATGTAATATGATACTATGTAATATTTTATGTGATATATTATATTTCATTCGTTCCTCTATGAGTATCTGATGTTGTTGTGTTTCTTCTTTCTTATCTTTTCTTCTTCTATCCCTTTCTTTCTTAAATAGTGATGCGGCTTTCTGGTGTTAGAAAGTTGGGTCGCTACAGATGGTATCAAAGCATTAGGTTGAGTGAATACCTAGGCTCTGGAGTGGTGTCTTTCTTGAGAGAGCGTACTTGTATTTTTATATATAACTATATATATATATATATATATATATATATATATATATATATATATATATCTACCTGATCTGTTGGGTTATCTGTTTGGATTCTCCAACATAAATTTTAAACGTAGATGGAGCAGTGGTGTGTGTGTAACACGACTACCACTGATGGAAGAGGTCCATGTTTGAGGTTGGAAGTATAGTTGTCGAGACTGTAGACCTAATACTGTCTCAAGTGAGATTTGTAGTTTGGAGTAAGGATTTCTTTGATATCCGAAGGAAATCTTTTTAAGGATTCGGAGTCCATCTTGGAAGTATAAGTTTGGATCTATCGGAAGTGCAGAAGTAAGTGATGATATCTTGATAACTGTGTGATGAGATGCAGTACCCATGGATATTTCCGAAGATGTTTTCTCTTGAAGCAGTTTTAGAAGTAGTTAAGGAGCAGTCTTTACCTGCCGCAGGGAAGATTCGTCTGTGTAGAAGTTATCTGGATCTTTAGCAAGGAGGTTGGCTGATGAGACTAAGGTTTATGAGTTGCTTCACTTCGGCATGATCTCATTTGTCATTCCTTAAGGAGAGCGGGATGTTGGTGATTGGTTTGGAGCCCGAATTTCTTGAGAGGATGTCTGTCATCTCGATGGTCTTTTGTATGGTTTGTTGATAATTTTGGTTTTCAAGAAGCCTTTCGATTAGAAATCTTTGGTTAGATGTGGTAATAGTGCAATTCAAAGTGTTCGGTGTGCCGACGAGAAGGTCTTTTGGCCTTGTAGTATCATCTAGGTAGAGTTTGGAAGCAGTAGTGTGGTCCATTTCTCCGATGGTTCAGGAATTTTTGGTGGTTCTTCTTTCAGCAGTCTGGGCAGATGGTAAAGTTTTCTTGAAGGGTTAACCTTGTTTGGAAAATCTTAAGGCTGTTCTAATTAGTAAAGAGAGGACGGTTTCTTTGGAATCCGAATTAGGTTGGATCGCAAAAGTGACTTGCGATTAGTTTGAGAATTTATCTTAGGCAATCTTTTGTTTGAGACTGAGAGTTCTCATGTGGAAGTAGGAGCTACAGATGTAATCAGAAGTTTGTCTGCATCTGGAGTTGAATTCCATATTGTTTTGGTTCCTGAAGCGATTTTGGTGGTTAGCCTAGAAGAAGAGTTGGTGTAGCAGCTCAGAAACCTTTGGAATTTGGATTGGTCAGATCTAGTTTTTGAGTTAGATTCTGCTATAAGGTTGTGTGACCGAGTCAGATGAGTCACTCAGATTTTGTGGATTTGATGAACAAAGTTTCTCGGATATATTGGATAAGTTTGTACTTGTGTTCATCAACAGTATTCTCATCTATTTCAGATTCAGAGTTGTGCAACGGAAGCGAGGTAGCAGCTGTACGAGGAAGGAACTAAGTTCAGTTTGCTATTGCTTGGGAAGTAGAGCTTGTTTTCTAGATTTCGACGGATTTTGGAAGACTTTTCTGTTGGATAGGATCCAGAAACTGATTTGCTTTGGTCTACTTATTTCTGGAAGCATCAGCAAAGGTTGGGCTGATCAGGAAAAAGATGGGCAGCCCAGGATTGTCTGTGGAGTTATGCTGATATGAGATAAGGAATTTGGAATTCGAAGTTGGAGACTTCATTATTGTTAAGATTTCTCTGGTTAAGAGAGCAGTAATTGGATAAGATTAGATGGCTAGTTCTGAGGCATTTGGGATTTCTTATCTGTGTTTTTGATAGGATAAGATTGAATTGCCAGTTTGGACATCTGGGATTCATTATATTTCACGTATCTCTAAGGGAGTACGTGTATGATTCATTGTTGGTTGTTGAATCTGCAGTCCAGTTGGATTTGGAAGTTATGCTGGACTTGAGTATAGTCTGATGTTTTGTTCAGATTGATGGATCTAGAGATGAGAGGAGCTTTGGATTTTGGTGGTGAAGTTTGTTTAGCTTCTGTAGAGCGAGTCTTCTGATGATTTATCCTTGGGAAACTCTAGATAGAATTAGAAGATTTATTCTGATTTGCGTAAGGATAATTAGTTAGATATGTTTGTTTGATTGATTGTTATGGTTGTTAGTTATTGGATGATAGGTATGTTTGGCTGTTTGAAATTGAAATCTTTGCTGGGTTATTAAATTATCTTTGCTTTTAAATTTCGAGGACGATATTCTTTTAAGGGAGGAGGAATATGACAACCCAAAATTTTAGGCAATATTAATTTAATAATCTGTAATAATAATTAAATTGATTTGATAATTTTTCTTTATAATTTTAATTTAAATTGGTAAATTTAATTTTTTAAAGGTTAATAAATATTTAATCTGGTAATTTTGATCAATGTCTTTATATCAATTTAAAATTGATAAGAATTATTTTTCAAAGATAATAAAAATTTATTCTATTTATAATATATATATTGGTATATATATTGTGGATAGGAAATATCTTATGTTTTAAATAAAGATTGAATTTTCAAATTGTAATATATATGCATGTATATGTTATAATTTGGAATTGTTTTGAAATTTAATATAATCTATTAATAATTTATATATGTATGAATTGTAGTTTAAAGCTTTGTTTTAAAATTAATATTTTTCAAAAGTTAATTTAGATTAATTCAATTATTTTCAAATATAAGATAATTGTTTATTTTAAATATGATAGTTTAAAAAGATTTAATCAAAGTTTTATTTTTGGTTTCCTTTAAAAAGTGTTTAAATTTAAAATGGTTATAAATATATATATATATATATATATATATATTAAGTTTTAAATAAGCTTTCTTTTTAAAATATCTCTTGAACTAGAATTGTTTGTAAACATAAGTGGTATGTAAATAAATTACTAAATTCATATTTTATATAAATATAAATACAAATACATATTTCACAATTTAAAAGAAAATATATAATACATTACTTTGATTTTTTAAAAGTAAGCTATTTATAAAATAAAAGTTTACAAAGATTTCATACTTATACTTATTTAAATTCAAAAGCTTATTATTTTAGAAACATTTCATAAATGCATATAAATACAAGTGTCCATATTACATGGATATAAGATATAATTATTATTTTTATAAGGTTTTAAACATAATTATGCAAAGATTTTTTAACACTTGTAAACTTTTTAAAATATGCTTGAGACACTTGTTCAATTTATCAACAAGTGGCAATATATTTATTTTAATTTTTAATAAATGTTTAAGAAGAAAATTAGTTTCTCACAAACATTTTTATTTCTTTGTTTTCACTTCTTAACTCAAACCACAAAATTTCTTTTAAAAGCTGAAACTGGAAATCAAGCAAAAAGCAAATCAAATCTAAAGCAAAATGAAATCTGAAACCTTCAAACCTGCAATTCAAAGGGGTTTTCAACTACAACAGTAAGTTTCAATCTTTCAAAGCATCAATTTGAAGCATGCATTCAATTTCAACACAAGCACTCAAAGCTTTTTCAGAATAAATATTCAAAGCCTGAAAAAAAAAGAAATTCAAAACTGCTCTGTTTATAAATAAGAGGTGAGTAAATATTTTTAAAAAACAGATTAATCTTGTTTAACTTAAATGCATGTAATGATCTGTGATTTGAGTTTGGCGATTGCATGAAATCCTTTTCAGAATTTATATTATTGAATTGGTAAGATCTGTATATATGTAATAGATCTGAATGTTTATGGAAACTCTGTTTTTTTGGTTTTTTTTAAAGACCAGATTTCACTTCAAAATCCAAATCTCCCAATAACATCCTTATTTGACCTTGATGATTGAATAAAAGTGGTTTGTTATTGTTTGATGAAAATTTTAAAAATAGTTTCTGTAAGTTTAGATTTATAAATAGTATTTAAAATGGAAAATACAGTGAAATCTTGATTCCTGTCAGAAATCAATAATCTTGATTCTTGCTTTGTATTATATAGTTGGATTCGTAGTTGAAAATGATAATTTTTAACATGCATTACATAATTTTTAAATTGATATTCGTTTGGGAATTTTTAGTTGAACGATATCGGCAATTTGACGAATTGTCGATGATCGATTCAATGTTTGAAGCTGGAATCTTGGGTGAAGCTTGCTTATGTATCGTGGATGATGGGAAAAATGTTCAAGAATTTTTCCAATGGCCGAGGAGTTTGAAATTGATCGAACTAGGGCTTTATATTGATGTTGGTTCGACTTGACTGTCGTGACAGTCGCGACTTGGTTATTTGACCAGAGGTGTTCGCATTTGGGGAAGTTGATGTTCATGGACGTGGCGTTTTGATGGTGGGGTCGGTGAGGGCTAACGACGTCGTAGTGGTCGGATGTAGGGGTTTTATGGAAGTGCTTGCCGTAGTTTTTTCCGAGCAGAAGATCGAATTTTGATTTGATTAAGTTTCGTTCGATCTGGGTGTGTAATCGTGCTCGTGTGTGATAGTGTGATCGTCGGCGATGGGCGCAACGAACTACGGCGGCCGAAGCTTCAGGTGCACGTGCACCGTGCAGGGCTTTGGATCTGCTGGAGATTTTTTTTGGGGAAGACGAGTTCTACTCGAAGGAGCACTCGCGTTTTCATCGCGATCGACTCGAAGTTGAAGGAGTTGGAGTTTTACTCGGGGTAGCACTCGTGAAGTTGTCGTGCTTGTCTTGGGTTTTTAGGTTGTTGCTTTTCAGTTAGTACTATATAATGAGATCAAGCATTCAATTATAAACAAGTTTATAAAGGAAAACAAATTTATAAAAGTTAAATTTGTTCTTTGAAATAAAATGTAAATCAAACTTTTAGAGGTGTTAATTGAATTTATTTGAAATGTTAAATTGTTTAAGATGTATGTTTTGAAAGTAACTATCTCAATTAAATTTTGAATTTCAATTTAAAAGAGTTTTTTGAATTTAAGTATTAAATCAAAGTTTTTAAGTAAATTTTAAAGTAACGTTTAATAACTAAAGTTTCAATTTATTTTGAAAATAGATAAGTTTAAATTAGATAATTAAAGTATTTTAAATTTTAAATTTGATTTCTAAATGCCTTATTTTCAAATAAGGTTATATTTATGATTTTGAAAACCAATAAATAATTTGTATTCAAGTTATTTAGATTTGATTAATTTAAATAATTAAATTGTCATGATGATTAAGGTTAAATTATTTTGATATGAACTTAAGAATACTTCATTAATATGATTCATTAATAAGTAAAGAATTATTTAAGATGAATAATTTTCTTAATTAATTAAGGAGTTTCTTTAGATATAAGAAGTTAATTAACTAATTATTTAATTAATTTTAAATGATTAGTTAATTGTTTATTTAAATTTTAAATAATCACTTAATTATGAATTAATTAAGTGTAATTACTTAATGAAGTAATTAATGGTTAATTATTGAATGTAATTAAGGAAAGAGGTAATTACTTATGGAAGTGATTTAATGGAAGTGATTAATGTTTAATCACTTGATGTTATTAATTAAGAAATTGATTAATATAATTGTTTTGAGTTAATTAATTATGGAGTAATTAATTAATTAAAGAATTAAGGATTATTTAATGATGAGATTAATTACTTGTTAAGTAATTAGTTAAGAGAGTAATCATCTAATGATGTAATTAGAAGATAATTTCTTATGTAAGTAACTAAGGGTTAATTACTTAATTAATTTTAGTTAATTAATTAATGTGATTAATTAATTAATACGTGAGATTAATGTAAGATTAATTACTAAGTGTAATTAATTAAAAATGTAATTAATTAATAAAGTAATTAATTAAGGATTATTAATTAATAATTACTTAATGAAGTAATTAAAGACTAACTGATTAGAATAATTAAATTAAAAAGGATTAATATAATTAATTAAGAAGTTAATTAATTAAGATAAGTAATTACAGGTTGTTAATTACTATTTATGATTAATGAGATGATTAATTACAAGTTAATTATTTAATTAATTAAAGGGATTATTAATTAATAAGGATTATTAGTTAATATAATTAATTAATCAAGGTTGATTAATAAAAGTGATTAATTTAAGTGTGATTAATTAATTTTAATTTATTGAGGTTTAATGTAATTAATCATAGTTAATTAATTAATGGAAACAAATGAAGGATCGTTAATTATTGAAATTAATGATAAGGTTAATTACTGTATATGGTTAAGGATAATTACTTGAATGTAATTATAAGATAATTAATAAAGAAAGATTAATTAAGGAAGATCATTAAGAGATGATTAATTTATTTATTTGGAATAAATTAATAAATGAAGAAGGATTTAGGTAATCCAATTGATTTACAGTTGATCAATTCTGCTTTTGGATGATTGGTTAATGTTGATTGATTGATATTGGATGATTGATATTGGGTTATTGGTTGATACTGGATGATTTGGATATCTCTGTTATGTGTTATGCTGCTTTGTGAGATGAATGTTTGATATGAATTATCTATTGAGATAATGTGATTCATCTATCTGTTTATATCATCCTGGATATAAGTTAATTGTTTAAACCCTTTAAACAACTTGGACATTAGAATGGCGTTTGGTTTCGGTGAGACCGGGATCGGGTTTCCATATTTGGATATCTGAAAACCACATCGATCCAAATTAAACGTTAGGTCGTGAATCCAAGTGGAGCTTAGTAAAGACTCAAGGTGTAAGAACTATTCGTCAGTATAACTCTGAGGGTGATTTCGTGATGAGTTTGACGGAGATAGTACTTATAGGTTCGAGATGGTGATTTAGAGTGCAAGGGATATGGTCGTTGACTCTGAGGGTGATTCCAAAATGAGTGCAACGAGATAGTGCCTTCGGTTTCGTTCGAACCCGGAACGAACTTGTATGGATTGAATGCTTTCAGAACATCGTCAGGTGGACGATGAGCATTCTAAGATAGATGTGTTCTATAAAGGTAATCACAGCCTCAAGCCTCATCAACCGGGAATGGCTAAAACAGGGGAGGTGCAGCAAGGCTAGGTGGGTAGCACCCATTTCAGGGTGAGGTCATTCCTGTCTAGATGTCCCTTTTATTTCGGCTTAGTGGGTGGTTGGTCGCGCCAATCACTGGGTGATCTTACTCGGGACTGTTCCGTAAGGCATGGTTTCGGATTTGTGATGCAGGATATTGGGAGTGATCCTCGGTACTGTGATCTAGGCCACATACTGTGACGGGCGGAACCCCGGTAGCCCTGCCATTGATGGAAACCCATTCTTCCTACAATACCCAACGGTTCTGTTTGTATTACCTACTTTTGTGGCAACTAGCTGGAATTTAATGAATGTAACAATTTCGGCTGTTTCTTATTTACTTGAAAACCCTAGACACTATTATAATATCACTTGATTTCCTATCAAATGTTTTGGTTAGCGTAAGGTAAAAACTTTCCATGTTTATGTGTGGGAAGTCTTACGTGATACCTTTTCTTTTCAAAGGTTTTTTTTCTAAAGTTAAGCAATTTTAACCTGTTTACTCACACCAGACCCATGTCTGACCCGAGTGTTTATTTTCTGTTTTATTAAACTCTTGGGTACTCATATTAGGTATGAGTAGTCGATGGATTCAGGTTTGCTTGACGAACTCCGGAGGAGATATGGAGCAGGAGGCTTCCACGTGTAGATATATTATGGTTCCGCTGTGTTTGTGATTGTATCTGTATCTTGTGTACTTGAGTTGTATAGTTAGACAGATGTTTATAACTGTCTAATATGTGTTGAATAAGTTGTGTACTCTGATGTAATATGATACTATGTAATATTTTATGTGATATATTATGTTTCATTTGTTCCGCTGTGAGTATCTGATGTTGTTGTGTTTCTTCTTTCTTATCTTTTCTTCTTCTATCCCTTTCTTTCTTAAATAGTGATGCGACTTTCTAGTGTTAGAAAGTTGGGTCGCTACATCGAAATTCGACGAAACTAGTTCCATTGGATCCGTATTATTGTATTATTATCGGATTTTAATTTTCGTAGCATTCGGAGTTGTCATGTGATCATACGGTAAGCAAACACGTTGAAATTTAAATCGAAAATTTAATTAAATAACTGGGTTCAAAAAGCTATCTTCTCCATACGATCAAATTTGGACTCGAAACCTTTTCCATTACGTTTGGAATAGGTGTATAGCGTTATAAACACCTAGCGGCACGGCTCGATAGGATATCAATATTTTAAACTACAGGTCCAAGGCGCTTTAAATTTAAATTTAAAATTTAACTATTTAAAATAAATATATGTAGTTAATAATGTTTTTTCAGGAGAATTTTTACACGCTCTATCATTTACAACACTTGGTAAAGATGTTACGCGCATTCGTTCTATTCTCATTCAAAAGAGAAAAAAAACGAACCAAACCTTTTTTATTCCGTTCAAATTAAAAAAAATGGTGACCTGCTCGAAGGAAAAAAGATCAAGGCCGCGTTCTTCATCTCTTTCAAAATCTTTACCAGTTCGAAGTCGATCAAATGAAAAAAATGGCCGAGCTAATTCAATCAAAACCCTAAACCTTCCGCGCGAAATCAATTTAAGGGAATGTCGAGCCTTTTTCCTCGATTCCATTCGAACAAAAATTATAGCAGTTCGATAAAATATTGGAGGTCGCCGTTCTTTCTTTTCTTATTATGTCGCTCTCAATTTAAAATCAATCGAACTCAATTGCGAATCGATTCGCGTCCAATTATCATAGTCAAATCTCGCTTCTAGATCGATTCAATGGAATCACGAATGATGTAGATAGCCGATCGATGTGAGTGAATGGGGTGACTCGGTTTGGCATCAGCGACTAGGCGTTCGTTTAAGGCACGCAATAGCGTCGTCGAGGCGCACGGCTGAGGGCGAATAGTCGACGAGGCCTGAGATGGTCACGCTCTTGGGTCGCGACCTGGTTTCCACAATCGAAGGTCGATGGGAAGGGGACGTATTGCTGTAAAGTGTCCGAAGGGGTGAAGATCGCGATTTTGTCATTGGTCGACGAGGCAGGGTCGGCATGCATAGGTAAGGGTTCCTTTATCTATTTCAAATTTCGAATTCGCATTTTAGTTAAAGAAATAGACTTGAGGAAAATTTACAGTAAAGGAAAATACTGCTTCGATTTTACACTTTAATTTTACAAAAAGGATATATGTATACATATATGTATGAATTAAGGTAGGTTTTGTAAACAAATTTATTATTTTCAAAATTATGGGTATTTATATATATATGCAGTAAAAAAGATTTCTGTTATAATAATAATAAAAAGAAGTAAGATTTTTGAAAACGTATATAGATTTTTGAATCGATAAATTATTCTCAAAGTATATGTAGTTTCAATGGAATAAATACACATATATATGATTTAGAATTACTACTTTTAAAGTATGTTTAGGAAGGTCAATTTGTTTAATTAACTTGTTTAATTATTTTAGAAATTGCTAAAGAGAAAAATAGTTTAAAACTAAAATATTAATTAATTTAACTAAACTGAAATTGACTGTTTGATTTTATTTCAAACATTAATAAAATTATATGATGGTTATACAAGGTTTAAAAATCGTGAAATCTAGATTGGAATGGAAGTGGATTTCATGCATAGACAAAGGTGAGATCTTCTCACTCAATCAAATTTTTCTGATTTAATTTTAAATAGTTCAATTTAAATTTGTTGATTGTGTGCTTGGATGATAAATTTATTATCAGTTGTATTGCATTAGACCCTATGCGTCGCATAATAGCGGATGATATTATATTAAACCCATATACCGTGATATTCCACCTCGAAGTGGAATTAGTATTATATATGTATTTAGAGTGATTGATTTCTCGCATTATATAGCGGATGAGACCCTATGCACCGCATAATAGCAGATGATATTATATTAATCCCATATACCGCGATATTCCACCTCCAGGTGGAATTGGTATTTTATTATTGTGCTAACGTCTGAGGATGCAGGGAAACAGGTTGGAGGGTTCCAATTGGATTCCTCAAATATCTGAATTTGTTTCAATATTGTGTGTTGATTATTATAATCTGTGTGTGATTATATTTGTGATTATAATCGTTGAAGTCTATAGTTTAGCCGAATATATTTTTGGTATCGTAGGATACCAAAAATAAATAAAGTTTGATTTTTTGAAATTTGAGTAGAAAGTTTATAGTAAAATTTATTTTTGGGAATTGTATAAATTTAAAGAAGGAGTTTTAAAAGGATAAAGTTTTATTTTTATAATGCTATTGAATAAAATTCCAAAATATGGGAAAAAGGCTTAATAAATGGATTTTGGGTAATATTATCCAAAGGTTGAAGAATTTATTCAAAATATGGAATTTAAATAGTTTGGAAGAAATAAATGAATTTATTTTAAAAGGAAAATAAATTTGGAAATCAATTTGGAATTTGATTCGGTGTTTGAAAATAAATCTTTGGGAAACTGATTTGGAAATTGATTTGGTGTTTAAAAATAAATTATGGGAAATCAATTCTAATATCGATTTGATGGTTGAAATAAAAGTTTGGAAAATCAATTTAGCGTTTGATTTGGTATTTGAAATAAATTTAGAAGTCAATTTGAAAATTGATTTGGTGCTGAAAGCGGATATTTGGGAATCGATTTGAAAATCGTATATTAGTTAATATTTGAAAATTTAAATTCACAATGGGAATTTTATAAAAGAAAAGGAGATTTGTTTTAAAATAAACACTATTTTATTTTTAAAAAGTGTGGAAAGGAATTTATGGATTTGGAATGTAAATTTAAAACAAATCCAGAAAAGATTTATGAATTGATTTGAATGAACCATTTTAGAATAGAAGGTATACTTTCCCTGGAAAGCCGAATACGTTTTCAATATAGTTTATAAATTTAAATTGAAGTTTTAAAGAAGGTTTTAAGGAAAGAATGTTTTGGAGAAATTATTTCAAACATTTTATTCTTATAATTATTTTGGACTTGCGTTTTTATATGAGATATTTACATTAAATTTCATATATAAGGTTTTAAATAATGTGTTTAAGATTTGTTTAATTTTAAATATTTCCAAATATATATGTTTGGATAAGTAATTTAAATTATTTTAAAATATTTAAACTTGGTAGATTTTCAGTGGAAATGAATAAATATTTGGAAATATATTCCCCGTAAGGAAAAAAATGATTTCAAATTTGTTTTCAAAGAATTGAAATGTGGGAAGTGATTTGAAATTTGTTTTCAAATGGTTGAAGTGTTAAAATTATATCTTGCGGAGATATTTTTTGGAAATAAATAATTGGGGAAAATTATTTAAATCTTGGTGATTGTTGTGAATATTATTTGATAGTGATTATTGTAAATGTTGATTGATAGTTAAATAACCGACTATCAATATTTGCCTTTAAACGGCATTTGGATTTCGATGCAACCAGGGGTACGATTCCAAATGGATATTCGAAAACCACATCGAACCTTTGTGATTGTGATGGATCTTTTGTTTATAATATCAAAGTGGAAATTTGTTGTGATTTGTTTGAAATCTGAATATAACACTTATTTTTAAAATAAGCGCTCCTTATTCATATTAGCCGGGAGAAGACTTTGTGTCATAAACCCATTCCGAATAATGATAAGATGAAATGGGATTGCATTCGAAGATGGTGTTGAAGACCGGGTTTTTTCGAGAATGAAAGGATTACATGTCGAATGTCTTTGCACCGGATTGCTCCGGTATAGGGATATTATCACCCTTTGTGATGGGGATTCCAAACGTGTTTAGTGAATATCCAAACTGCAAGGGATTCTTTGAAGTGCCTTCGGTTCCGTTCGATCCCGGAACGGACTTATACGGATGTGTGTATGATGTTACACTTTGAGACGTAAAACTGGTTTCCATCAAATACATTTCTGTTGGTGGCGGAGAATCTATTCTCTTAGCTTAACACCTTTCTCTGAGGCGTACGAGCTCAGAGGTTATGTTGTTGATGGTTACTAGTGATACATTTTCAATTTGGTAATGTGGCATACGAAGTGATGCTGATCATTTGTTGATCGAAGCATGGATTTGTGAAAAGTGTAGCTTTGCGGACGAGACTTCGTCGTACCTCATACCCTGGAAATGGTCGAAACAGGAAGGATGCGGCAAGGTTATTTGGGAGTACGCCCCTGAGGGTATGTCATTTTTCTTTTGGAAAAGGGATGTATCATGGTATGGAACCTAAATATTTAACCTATGTGGTTTCTGCAAATTTATTATACTTTGTGGTTGTTGCTTTGTGGTTGAGGATCCTCGGATAAAGGTTGCAAATGACCGGGGGATGGCATACTCGTGTAGTAGTTACCTAGTTGCAGAGGTAACCCGGCCTTGTGTTGGCAGAGAGCTGGTTAAGTTCTCGGGGCGTCCTCCAGAGGCATACCCATATGGCATAGGAAGTTCCTTAGCCTGATCGTTTGTTGGAAATCCAATCTCCAATACGCGTCTTGTACGATTTTAGTTGTATAACTTGCCATTTACTTATGGTGGTCGCCACTGTTTAAATGGTAGCTATAGTACGCATACAATAATGGTTGTATGCTTGCTAAGATTAATATTATACTTTCGAAAGGTTTTCCACGCTATGCATTACTGATAACATTAAAAAGGATTTTGCGTATCAAGCATGTTTGACTATCATAAGGTGAAATCTCCTCCAATTCTTCGTTTGCATTGTGTGTATGGCGAGGGGCCTTATAGTAGTTTCATTTTTCAAAAGCATAGCGGATTTATTTTTATTTTCTTTGTGAAAATAACTGTTTTTAAGATCTCACACCAGTAACATGACTGACCTGGAGTTTATTGTTCCCTTTCTAAACTCTGGGTGCCTACAATTTTCCACTCAGGCAACCTAGAGTCAGGTTATCAGTTATTATGGAGTGAAGTTAGAAAAGAGATGCTGTGAAGATCAAGAGCAAGATGGATGGCGAAGCGTATCACTTATATTGTGTAGTGTCCGCTGCGTATGGTTGGTGCAAAGTAAATTTTCCATGTGAGTCAAGTTATACAAATTGCCAGTGTTGTATTGTGTTGTTGTAAACTCTAATGTTTTATATATAAACTGATATAGTTCTTTGTTTAAAGATTATTCATTTATCTGTTATATGTTATTCCGCTGCAAAATGTGTGATTCTGTTATTGTTTCTGTTTCTTCTTCTATCTTCTTCTTTTTAAACCCTAATGATTCGGTTTTCCAGCATTCAACTGTGCAACATTTGATACAATGGACGTATTGATGTCGACTTTCAGGCGTCGAAAATCGGGTCTTTACACCAATTGTTAAGGACTCTCGTAATTTTATTATTATATTAATGTTTTTATATTTTGTGTACCAATATATATTTGTATTTATGTTTCAAGTATATGTGTACTGTAACATTATGTATAATAAAAGTAGATTTATGTTTCTCTTATTATACTTCGTTATTAGAATTTAGTTCCATAGTGTTAGTTTAAAGGGAGTTATGTAGTTTAGGATTAGTTTTTGTTGATGATGAAGGGAGAGAATTATAAAATAGGATGGTTAGGCTATTAGTTAGGCTTAGGTTAAAGGGGAGTTAATAGATTAAGGGGGTGTTTTGGAATAAGGGGGAGTTTGAGTAAAATCAAAGTTTGGTGGAGTATAATTTATAAACATAGGTTCTCATCATCAAAATGGAGGAGATTGTTAGTTCCCAAGATGATGGTTTTGATGACAACAACCTTAGGACTTGTTATAAAATATAAATACTAATATCTTTGTCTAGATATATGTGCATATGCAGGATATATATATAAATATATGCAGGTACTGAGAATGAAGACTACATAATACAGAGATTCAAGACTAACGAATTAAAGATTGTAGAAATCAAGACTGAAGACTCATGAGTATCAAGATTATTAAGAGTTCAAGAATTCAAGATATCAAGATAAGTAGTAGAGTCTAGATTTATGTTAAAACTTCATAATAGCACTAAAATCTTTATACGGATTTTAATACTGGAATGGAATCCACCTTCTCGTTTTAATAGTGGGATGGAACCTACGACATCTTTAGTGGGATGGAACCCACGACCTTCTCTAGTGGAATGGAATCGATGAAATATTCAAAATAATTTATTTTAACTATTTTTCCAAAAACTATTTTTAAAAGTCATCTCTATCAACTTAAATATTTTAGCCTTAATTCAAAAATTACTAATCTCAAAATCATCTCTTGTTTTTTTAAACTATCTTTTGATTTTAATATTTTAGCTTTAAATCTAAAAAATATACTTTAAAGAAGTCTATACTTAGTTTTTAATATTACTTTTATATTATAGATTATATATTTTAAGATTACTTTTTAAAACTCTTTTATAAGTTTAAACTATATTCAAAACGGTTTGAAAAGTTTAGAAATTTTTTTGACAAGTTTTAGAATACAAATCATTTTAAAGAAAACTCAATTTTCAAAAATAACATAGGCTGTCGACATTCCTATACCCCCCATATCGACATGGTAGCCGTAGATTTCAAATTTTCAAAAGAAGTGTCTATTCATCATAACCTTTCATGAATGGACATGATTGTTGTTCTCTTATATATACCAGTTGTTTTCAATGAATTTTAAGTTAGTTTTTTCTCCATTTCTTCACTCCTTCTTCTCCACTCAAATATTCTCTTATATTTCAAATGCTTTAACAAAACTCTGCCAAAATCCTAAGTGAATCAAACTTGATCATCTCTAGTTTGATTCTCTGTCACTCTCTCTCAAAGATCTCAGTGCTATTCAGAATTATAGGATCATTTGTAATCAAAGATCGAAAGGTCGAAGTGTATCGAGTCTCTCTCTCTATCAAAGTATGACTGGAAACAGTGTCATTGTGGCCGTAAATCATTTAGGTGTAATCATAGCCTGTAAATCAATTAAGTGGCCTTGTAGCCTGGTTAAATCAAGAGAGTTTGCCCTAAATTGGAGACAGAAGGATGTATCTCATGGCCTTGAAATCGCGGTTGTAATATCGATGTTATACTTGAAATGAAATTTGCACAAGAAATTGTGTTGGACTGGATGTAGGGTAACTCCGACCGAGTATAAAATTCTGATGTGTTCTTTCCTTTACTGCTTTTATTTACTGTTTGCATCTATGTCTAGTTATGTGATTGTCTCTGTGTTTGTGAATTACATCTGTTTGGGTTTAATTTGAAAAGATTTAAAAACAGTTCATAAAATTAATTAAACACCATTCACCTGCCCTTTAGTGTTAATTCTGCCTTAAGATTCGTAATCCGCATTTCCTACAAACATATGTATGTATATTTTGAAAACTTGTATCTTTTAATATGCTTTGAAAATCCTATACTTTGTAAAATAATATGATACTTCGTAAAATGATATGAGTACTAAGTAGTATTGACTCTATACACTAAATTATAATCTTGAAATCTTTATATCTCGGTCTTTGTACTCATGAGTCTTCATATCTTTATTTTGAGTCTTTATAATGTATAGTCTTCAATTCAACACTTGTATAATATTCTGCACTTTATAATGTATAACTTAGCAAAACATTAGTATTTATATTTTATATGATTGTATATGCTTGTTATCAAGGTTGTTGTCATCAAAATCAATAACCGAGGTTTTAACAATCTCCTCATTTATAATGATTACAACCATAAAATATTCCTGTATATAAAATATGATATAACTCCCCTTGAGTTACATAGCTCCCACTAAATATATGCATGTTTATATTTTATACTTTCTCTCTCTCCATGTTATGACAAAAATGTATATAAAATAAAAAATCCTCCTAAATAAAATACCTAGAAACTATAGAGTTAAAAATCAATAATTAAGGACTAAAAATAATCAAATCATATTAAACATGATGTAATACGATATGATGATTAATATATGGAAACTTTAAATAAGAGAAGACGGTCTTTATTAAAATCAAACTATGCAAATCACATTATCAATCCAAGCATAAATACATAAACAAACCGAACCAAATCAAATCCTAATAATACTAACAAACAAAATTAGACAATCCAAACTTATAGCGTAACATGACTTTTTTACTATAGGAGACTTATGGATAGGGCAAAAAGGATAGTGGAGACAAAAAGTTTCTATTTTTTTCCATGATATTTCCATCCCAATCGAAGCAAACCTCGCCAATGCATTAACCTCATCGTCATCTTTATCGATGTCTTCCTCCTCCTCCTCCTCCTCTTCTCCACTACTTTCTCTGCATCATTCATTGGGTTGTGAATGACAGATTATGAGTTTCTTCTTCGATTACTGTTGAATTGGTTGCATTATCCAATAGATACTTCGAGAGATTGCGAATGATGCGCCCTTGCTTCTATAGTTCTTTCAAGAGGCATAGTTGAATGAACTGTATTTCTAAAATCATATTGAGGACATGCTTCAGATTATCCTCCACTTTGATGACTTTAGCCATGGTGGAAGTTTGGAAGGGGCCTAGGGAGGAGGTTTCGAAGGATACAGGGATGTCACTTCTCTTGGTCGTTTGGAACTTGAGGAATCCATTGTTTTAATTTTATCTGAAATTTACAGAAAGAATGAGATAGGGAAATAAGAAAGAGGTCAAAATTTGGTGGTTATATAATCATATTTCAAAATTTGAATTTTAGAGGGAAAACATTGTTCAAATTTCTGCAGTGTATGTCGGCATATGTAGGTTAAATTTGATATTTTATTTTCTTTTTAAATTTACAAATTACATGTTGTTATATTTATATTTCATAGAAAGAACATATTCATAACTCTTTTCAAAGTTTTATAAAAGATTTTTGAGGTAATGACTTTGTTAAAATATTTGCTATTTGATTTTCAGTATTTATAAATTCAAGTGAAATTACTTCTTTATTTACTTTATCTCTCATAAAATGATGTCTAATTTCTATATGTTTAGTCCTAGCATGATATGTTGAGTTTTTAGATAGATTTATTGCCCTAGTATTGTCACAATATGTTGGTGACTTAATAAAATTTAAACCATAATCTTTTAAAGTTTGTTGCATATGATTAACCTAAGAATAGGATAATGCAACCGAGATATGTTCTGCTTCTATTATAGATAGCAGTGCATAATTTTTCTTTCACTAAAGCAAGAAACAAGAGAGTGTCCTAAAAAGTGGCAAGTTCCACTTGTACTTTTTCGATTTGATTTGCATCCAGCATAGTCAACATCACTATATGAAATTAAATTGAAGGAATCTTCCTCTGGATAAAAGAGTTTATAATCATGTGTGTTATTTACATATCTTAACATCTGTTTTACAGATTTTAGGTGAGTTTATTTAGGTTGAGATTGATATCTTGCACAGAGACAGATATTATGCATTATATTAGGTCTACTAGAAGTTATGTAGAGTAAGGATCCTATCATACCTCTATATAGTTTCTAATCAACATCTTTTGAATTTCTTCCTTATTTAATTTCTCATTAGTTGCCATGAGAGTTGGTTTACAGCTAGTATTTTCCATCCCGAATTTCTTAACTAAATCCTTAGCATAGTTTTCTTGACTTATAAAGATATAATTACTCAATTGTCTTATTCGTAACCCTAAGAAGAAGGTTAGTTCTCCCATATGACTCATTTCAAATTCTTAAATCATTATATCATAAGTTTTTTTATTTAATTATTCGTTTGTTGACCCATAAATATTATCATCTACATATATTTGTATAAATTCAATATAATCATTATTTATTTTGGTAAATAGAGTACCATCTAATTTTCAAACTTCAAAGTTAGATTGTAATAAATAAGATTTAAGTCTATCCTACCATGCTCTAGGAACTTGTTTTAGACCATATAAAGCTTTCTTTAATTTATAAACGTGATTTGAAAAAATTTCATCTTCATAAAGTGGGGGTTGTTCAGCATAAATAACTTCTTCAATAAAACCACTTAAAAGGGTACTTTTGACATTCGCTTAAAATTATTATGATTTGCAAAAGCGATTAGAATTCTAATAGCTTCTAATCTAGCTATATGAGCAAAGGTTTTATCAAATTCTATACCTTTCTCCTGACTATAACCATGAGCAACTAAATATGTCTTATTCCTAATGACTTCTCCTTGTTCATTCATTTTATTTCTATGGACCCATTTAGTTCCTATTATAGGCCTATTTTCACGTCTTGGAGCTAATTACCAAACACAACTTTTGGTAAACTTATTTAGTTCCTCTTGCATAACAAGAATCCATGAATCATCTAATGATGGTTCCTTTGCATTTTTTGATTCAAATAGTTGAGATAAAAGCTGCATTACTCATTTTATTTAATCGATTTCTTGTTTTTACAGCAGACTCTATATTTCCTAGAAAATTTTCTATATGATGATCTTTTGAAAATTTAGTTGTTTTATTTGGATATGAATTTTCTAAACTACCATTATTTCCATTAATTAATAGTGATTTCATTATTTGTAATTTCATTATTAATATTTTCTTCTTCATCAACATTAGTATTATTGATTTTGAAATTTTCATCAAATGAAACATGTAATGCCTCTTTAGTGGTGTTAATTCTAGTATTAAGAACTCTATAAGAATTACTTATGTTTGTATATCTAATAAAAATTCATTTATTTGATTTAGCATCAAATTTATCTAAATTATCTTTTGTATTAATATAAAACATTTACTACTCTAAAATATACTTTAGGCTTTTATTATAAGTTAATTCATAAGGAATATTCTTAGTCAAAATATTATTAAAATTCTATTTAGAATATAAAATGTTGTAGCAACTGCTTCAGCCCAAAAACTTTTAGGCAAATCACTGTCATTTAACATCATTCTAGCACATTCTTGTATAGTTCTATTTGATGTTCTACCACTCCATTTTGTTGAGGTGTTATTGGAAATGAAAAGCTATGTGTAATCCCTTTCTTATTGCAGAAGTTTTCAAAATTTTCATTTTTGAGCTCTCCTCCGTGATCGCTCCTAATCATTTTAATTTTCGTGAACATTTGATGTTGAATTATTTTAGTGAAAAATCTAAACATTTCAAAGGCATCACTTTTTAGTTTTAAGAAAATTGTCCATGTATATCTAGAAAAATCATCTACAATTACAAATACATATCTACTGTGTTTTATTGATTGTATCTGCAAAGGTCTGAAAAAATCTAAGTGAAGAAGTTCAAGAGGATGAGAAGTAAAAAAATCATATATTTTTTTATTTAAAAGAACTTTTACGAATTTCTCCTAGTTGATAGGCATCACATAAGTTGTTAGGGAGACCCCTAACAAGTACATATCTAGCAACTTTAGAAAGGTGTTTAAAATTCAAATGATCAAAACTTTTGTGCTAAATCCAAGGATCACTGGATCCAACCAAAGACACAGATTGTCATTAGAAGCTTTCATACTTAAAATATAAATATTATATTTCCTAATACCGTCGAAAATAAATTTTGACTCATTATCTTCGATGTGGCAATCGCATAATTGTAATACGAAGTAGGTTATGTTTAAGATTCCTAACTAGCAAAACATTTGAAATAATAGGAGTTTTAGAGTTACCGACATTGTCGATTCCAATCACATATCCTTTTTAGTTGTCTTTAAAGTTAACTGATCCACTGTCTTTGTAGACAATATCCTTAAAGATCTCCATATTTCCAATCATATGTCTTGAGCATGCACTATTCAAAATCCATTTGTCCTTCTTGATTTGTGATATTTGAATATCAAGCGCTGGTTCACTATTTGCCACATGATAAACTTGTTCCTGCCATTCAAAACTACACCTTATGAAGAAATCAAGTAACTTTTCAAAATGATATGTTTCTAATATATATGTAATTTATTATTTTCACAAAATTACTTTTCCATTAAAATGTTAAAAAGAGCACTAGCGATATTTCTTTCCATTTACACTTTTCAATAACCAAATTACAAGTTTTAAAAAATCTAGTGCTCCGATACCAAATGTAGGTTGCAAAATTAATGAACTTAAGGATAATAAAACACTAATGGGGGTGAATAGTGTTTTCTAATTTATATGAATCATTTTAATTTTCTTTTAAGTTGAATCTTAAATTATAGATTAACAATACAGAATTATATTATCAAATAGTAGCAAAGGTGACCACGGATAAAAATAAAAGCTACAAAACAAAGTAAAGGGTTAGAGGGAAGACACCACAGATTTTATACTTGTTTCAATTTCTCCAAAATCTAGTCCCGTACAATTATTTGTACAAATTTACTTTCAAATGCCTCTTTAACCAGGCAGAAAACAAACCCAAATACGATCTCGATTTTGAGGCTACGAGACATACCTTTATGAATTTTCAAGCTTAGGGTGGATTCACTTGATTTGAATGGGCTACAAGCACACCAACTGGATTTCCAGGCTACTGAGCAGCAGCTCACTTGAACGGGCTATATGCACACCTAAGCAAAAACAAATAGACTTGATAGTTTTTCCAAAGACAATTTCTTGAAATTTGGATACAATGGATCCCATGGTCTCTTGGACGGCACTTCGATCTTTGAATTGAGAGACAACTATGTTTCCAAAATAGTAAGAAAGTAGCACTGAACGAACACAATGAATTGTGAATTAATTCTAAGTGATTTAGAAGAGAATGAAGTATATTTTCAATGAAGTTTTCAAGAGAGTAAGAGGAGGGAAGAAAATAAGTAATAAGTAATCAAATAATTCATTTGAACTTTTCTTTATATAGTAAATCAACATATATGTCTGTTCATGAAGAGTTATGACAAATAGACGCTTCCTTTCAAAATTTGAAAAACCACTTGACGACATATATGCTTATATGTGGACATATGAATGTATATTTTGAAAACTTTTTTTATTAAAATGTTTTGAAAATCTAGTACTTCGTAAAATAATTTGATACTCCGTAAAATAGTTTATAAAAATTTTGAACTTTGAAATTCTTTTATAAAATATTTTCAACTTTTATTTTGTATAAAAATATGAATGGTAGAAAATAGGAGATAAAGATCAAAGATTTTTATTAAAGACTTTTATAATATAAGATACGAATCAATATAATAAATTATAATATTGAAATCTTCATATCTTAGTCTTTGTACTCATTAGTCTTCATATTTATCTTTCGAACATTTATACTATATAGCATTCGATTCAACACCTGTGTAATATTTTGCATCATATACCATATAACTTGGAAAAACATTGGTATCTATATTTCATATTATCATTTGTGGTTTTTATCAAGGTTGTTATCATCAAAATCAATGGCTGAGATATTAACACTCGCTAAGCGGAGGAGAAGACGCTACTAAAGCAGTGGGTAATTCAGTCACGTCATCGATGAGAAGGCGCCTTATTTGTTGATCAAGTTAGGAATGGAACCCTCTTTCGAGATGGTAGTAAGCGGGAAAGAGGAAGTGCACTAATAAGAGACACTTGGATTAGAGCAGGAAGAAAAGCTTCAGAAAAAGATGGAAGGTCGAATTTACGCCTCTTGATCTGGTCGTCTAGCACAATCAGATAGTCTCCGGGTCTCTTTGCATCTTTTTTCTTCTTCAATACAGAAACCAACTTCGAAGTCATGGTACCTGTATAATTTAATTAATAACATGCTTAACATACCACGTGGGTGCAAATAAAAATGCATAACAAAGAAAAGAAAGACATAAAAACCAAAATATGTATAATAAAAATATACCACTCGTTGCAGCCATGTCAAAAGCATAAACAAAAATAGAATGAAAAAAAGGGCGATGTGGATGGAAGAAATTATACCTGCGCGGTAGGTTTTCCATAAACAAATTCGAACACTTATGAACCTTTACAAAACAACTAAGTGTTGTCAATCTACGAGATGAAAAGAGCTCTCGTTTGTCTTTAGAAAAATCATGAAAATTAACTAAGAAGAGAAGAAAATTCAAGTCAGCGAAGGAAGTCTCGAGAGTTGTAATAAGAAAGTAAAAGAAAGGTAGTACCAGGTTCTTCAAACGAGGAAATGAAGTCACCTTAGTTTGAAATGAAAAAGGGTTGATCCTCCCACCTATAGGTCTTGCATGGGTTTGTCGAAAAAAGAGAATTCTTTGCTTGAATATAATAAAATCTTATGCATCCCAAGGTAGACTCTTACACATTGAATATAAAAATAGCAGTTCTCGACAAAAAGGAGGATTTAAGTTTTAGCTATTAAACGTAGGTGTTGGTAAGAAGATGATAAGATATAGGGGTTAAATGAATGGGGGGACAGACCAATCATAGCCAACAATTTTTTAATAATGACGATGTAAAAGAAGATAAAGGCCACATCAAATATGCTTCGAAACAAGGGAAATATACCCTTTTGGGGCCATATGAAAATTACCCGAGGGTGTAGGGACCCTAAACCCATAGCCCTTAATTCCAAACTTAGTTGGATTTCTTCAGTCGGATTTCCTCACAGATGGCCAAAGTTAGATGTAACAAAGATGAATCACGACACGATGAATTGGGAAGATCATCGGAAGACATTGATAACTAAAATAATGGGCGAACTAAAATCAAAACTCACAAAAACAGCTTCAAATCAAATAACAGACAAGCAAAGATAAGGAATTCATATTTAAAAGAAATTATTTCAAATTAGTGAACAAAAATGATTAATTAAACAAATATAACTAAGATTTTATTTAACAATTTGTAAACGTACATGATTGCACAAATAATTTAAAGATCGATTGATAAACTAATAAAACCTTAAAAATAATTTCCTCAAAATAACCAAAAAATATACCAATTTATTCTAGTAGTTTTGCTAAACAAAATAAATCTGATCAACCACGTAAAACACAGAAAGGTAAGAAGAAAAAAGAAGCAAAATAAATGGCTTATAGATTAACACTAGCCGAGGTTTGGTAAGAGAGGTGTGAGGTGAAAATCATAAATCGCCTAAGTTTTCTTTTTTTTTTGTTGAGCAAGTAAAAGCAAAATGGAAGAAGAAAGGAGAAATAAGTAAAAGTTAATTTAAAGGATCTCAACTCTTGAATTCAAACGATGCTATTATGGGTTGTGAAATTATGGATATTAAGGATGATTAAACACAAGATGGGGGTGAATAGTGTTTTCTAACTTATGTAAAAATAAATTTCCTTCAAATTTAATATTAAATCAAATATTAACAACACAGAATTATATTGACAATCAACCATAAATGCAATGAAAGATAAAAACAAAAGCAATAAAGTAAAGTAAAGAGTTAAAGAGACGACACTGAATATTTTATACTGGTTTAGATTTATTCTACATTCAATCCCGTACGATTGCTTGTACATATTTCTTTTCAAATGTCAATCTTTAATGGGTAGAATGCAAACCCAAATACAATCTCGATTACGAGACAACGAGATACACCCTCCTAAATTTCCTAGCTTAGGAAGACTCGTTAGATTTGACTTGGTTTGAAGCAAACCCACTTAATTTGAATCGGGCGATAAGCACACCCACTTGATTTGAACAGGCAATAAGCACCTCCAGGAAAATACAAATGGAGTTGATAGCTTTTCTAAAAACAAATTCTTGTACTTTGAATACAATGGATCCTATAGCCACTTGGATAGCCCTTTGACCTTTGAATTGTGAGAGATGTTACTAAAACAGTAAGAAAGTAGTGTTGAATCAATACAGTGAAGTATGAATTGATTCCATATGATTTTGAAGAGAATATAGTATATTTTTCAAGAGAATTTTCAAGAAAATAAGTGGAGGGAAGAAAGTAAGTAGTTAACTATTAAAAAATTCGTTTCACTCCCATTATATAGCAAATAAACAGATGTGTCTGTTTGTAAAGAGCTGGGATGATACACTTCCTTTCAAAATTTAAAAAACTAATTGGCTGCATGTATCGTCATACCCATAAATATACATCCACATATGCTAGTTAAAAATGAAAACTATTTTCCTTTTAAATTGTTTTGAAAATCCTATACTTTGTCAAATAATTTGATATTTTGTAAAACAGTTTGAACATAGTTTAGAAACATTTTGAACATTGAAGAACTTTTATAAAATAGTTTGAAATATATTTTGGTTAAAAATATACAAGATTAGAGAACGGAAGCTAGAGATCAAAGAGGGCTATCAAAGACTTTAACAATATATGTTATGACTCTATATACTAAATTATAATATCGAGATCTTCATATCTTGGTCTTTGAACTCATGAGTCTTCATGTCTATCTCGAGACTTTATATTGTATGATTTTCGACTCAATACTTGTGTAATATTCTACACTATATACTCTATAATTTGGCAAAATATTAGTATCTATATTTTATATGATTGTTGTCATCAAAATCAATAATTGAGGTATTAATAACTTTTGATTAGAACCATTAGATGATGATGATGAGAAGGGATCTTCACAAAAACTAAGCAAATCTCCTGAAACCTGAAGCGACGTGTCTGATCACGTACAAAAAGCATGGCCACCCACATAATGGCTTGTGTAATGAGCATTAAGCGGGAGGCGGTTGATTGATTATATGATATGAAAAATTGGCATAGTAAATTACAAGTCCGTACTAATGAGCATTAGCGCAGACTTGGAGAGCAAGTGTTACATTCATTCTATGGAGCGCAATCCAATTAACAAAAAAAATGAGAAGTATAGTGAAATGGCCTAAAAAGCATGTAATGGACTAGGAAGTAACACAGAAAACACTATGCGCAAAGCCCAGTAAAATGAAGTAAACATGGTTAAAAGTTCGGCCAAGTCCATAACGCAATAGTCTCCTTGAACAGCCAATAAGTTGTACCATGAAATGTACTGAATATATCCAAAACGTTTAAAACAACTATAACACTATAACAAAACAGAAAAAAATACGAATGAGAACTGCGTTGCCATAAAGCAAAATGAATACTCAAACTTTCTAGATTAGGCTACGAATGAGAATCGCGCTGCCATCTTCGATAAACAGTCCATCGTCGTACCTTTAGAAGGAGCCGTCATTTCCTAGGCTAGAAATCATGTTCAGAACCTGCACCGCCATTTATAAAACCATCTTTCCCTATAATAAAAACGTAATGTAAAAGCAGAACACACTACCATTATATATGACTGCACCACAATGCTAAAATAATTATATAAACAAAAAGGAACCCAACCAACTGATTTACGGAATAAAAGGCAAAGTCAAAGCAGCAATATCACATAAGAAATTACGGAACGGTATTTCCATACTGCCCCACTACTTATGAAGTCATTCTACCGTATAGGAAACTACGTAGTAACTTCAAGCATACCAAACGACCTCCATAACTCATGAACATACCATATCGAAATAAGCCACTAGAGCAACTCTTAAAACACAAGACGGCGCGGACATACTACCACAAAACCCATCTAATCCACTTTATTTTTCAAACAAATAAAACTAAAATTATTAATATAGTCATGCTTCATGGTCTGCTTGATTGTCCAAATGCCAAGAGCATAAGCATATCGCCAAGATATATATGGCACAACACCAAGGTCGACCCAAATGCTCAAAACAAGAGTCAAGATAAATAAATTGCGTTGAATTCACTAACTAAACTTCTCATGTGCATCGACGACGTCAAATAAAGAAGCCACTCCAACACACAAAACTGCGCAGCCATTATTCTGTCAAAGCCTTGCTACCACAATTAGACCAAGAGGACGTATTGCACTACAATATCTCCAAGATGAAACTGCACCACCATGAGGAAATCAAGTCACATCACCCCAGACTCGATTCCAAAAACCACTACCACAACAATTATGGACTACATCGCCCTTATATGCTAGAACATAGCCCAAAGCACGAAACTAACCGCTTAGGATGTGTATGGCACCGAATCAACCACAAACCTACCAATTCTATAATTTCAAACAACGTTTCAAATTCAAATCATCCCGCTTAAACCAAAATCTCCCTGGCAAAAGAATTTTCTTTCCACCTATGGCCACCCAACATTACAACAATCAACGAATGGAAGACGTGTGGCAACATCGGACGGTGAAGGAAGAATGTAATGGGATGACGTCAACAATCCATGAGAGGATTTCTGCTATAAATAGAAAAATATTATAGCAGAGAAAATGACCTTTAATTGATCTCTAAAAAATTAACTTATATTCCTGTATTCTTTCCTTCCATTAAAAGGATTGTACGAGGAAGAAGAATAATAAAAATGAATTTGACCTGTAGACGTAGGATTTTCGAAAATCTGAACCACATAATTTCTATGTCTATTACTTTATTGTGTTTATCACTTTCCATTTTTAGCCGATTCTATTTAGCTTTTGATGTGCTAAGTTTGGCATCTAAACCAACCTAGACAGTTTAACAAACAGTTAATGTATCACTTCATAATTGTGTAAGCAAACAGACATAATTACCCTCGAGGCAAATTTAATACAAGTTAAATTTGTTAAATCTATAATTATGAGGTACTTATCCCAATTATTACTCTATAATCAACTGGGTATTGTGAGATAAAAAATCTTACTAACAATTAATAAAATGAAATTTATGATTTTTAAATTAAAATACCAATTTTAATTAAGAAAAAGAAGCCAAGATGAAACATTGATTCAATGAAAAACTATTAAACTTCAAATTCACGAATTTACTGAAAAATAAAAAATTAATTGGGGCTTTAGATTCATGAATATTCAAATTTAATATTTTAATTTACGAAACAAACATACCTTGTTTTCTTCATGTTATATATATTTAAGATTAATAAATATCATTCAATTAGGCGTTTTTAGGCTTAAGGAAAAAGTTGAAGAAAAATCTAGTTTCAGGGACAAAAAATTTGCATTTTAGGCTTAAAGACACTTTCTAGCGTAAATCACTATCATTTTCTGTTTACACTAAAAAGCGTCCTTAGACTAAAAAGCAAACTTGTTGTCTCCGAAACTAAATTTTTTTACAACTTTTTCACTGTGTCTATTTTCCTGTTTCAATTATACCTTGTTTTTAGATTAAGGTCAAAATATACATTTTTTTTGTTCCAATAAAGGAAACAATTTTTTTTTTCAATGGGTTCCTTTTATTGCTACCATATAGATTACAAAGTACAATCAAATAAAAACGGCTTAGCAATAAAAGGCTGCATACAATGAAATATACATTTGTATATTGCATTATATACTTGAGAGACGTATATAGCATTCTTCATTTTAATTTCTGCATCCGTCTAAGTTACTTGACACACGTTATTCATACCAAATCACATCTTCCACTTAAATTATAAAACGGTGCTATAAAGCCCAGTACTCGTGGCCCAAAACATCAATTTCTTTTTCCCCACAGAAAGGAACCATCATGACGTCAATGGTTACTAAACTAAATAGAACACCTTCACGTGACTTGCATAATTTCCAGTTACCACAGGGAGCACGTGAGGTCGCGAATCTTCCAAGATCATGGTCCATCGTCGACGTCTTTCATCTGCACCGTGCGACGCACCCACGCCAACTGTCAGGCTCCGACGTTGAACTTCGAGCCATCGCAACCCATAATCTGCCTCAACGTGCTCTTCTCTACCCAGAACCGATACTTTATATCTCTAATTCTCAGATCCAAATCGAAACCCCGATCTGAAAACCAAATTTCTCCTTTGATGCCTCTTAAACTGTAACCAGTACCAATTCACACCAATTTGCTTTCATCTTCTGAAACTAGAACCGCATTTAAACTGTTTAACACTCGAAATACTGACTTGTAGATCTGCGGTTGAGTCCGCGTTGAAGTGGGAGACTTGCAACTTCTCGAGGTGGTTCGAAGAAAATCATCGATTGGCTTCATCAACAATTCAAACACGTAAATCGGCTTTACCGAAAACATTGGGTTTTTGCGATTTGGGAAAGTCGGAGAAAAGACGATGCACTAATCTTCAAAAATCAAAACCCATTCAATGAAGAACAGTCGGTGCTATTTGCGTAATCTCTGCCATCTCTGCAACCTTTTTATGTGGATCTGGATTTTGCTTGTGGTAATAGCACTGTTTGGGGATGAGATGATTTTGAATCGATACTGTTGGAAATTATTTCTCCCAATGCCTAATTAATTGACTTCGATTGCCTTCCTTTGATCATTTGTGGGTTGTGTGGGGGAGGGGCGGGGGGGGGGGGGGGGGGGGGGTTGGGATAAGAAACTTAATTTGTTAAAAATGGCCGAATGGTTAGTGCTTGATGCAGAATAGTTAAGCTGAATTGAGAATGTTTGAAATGTTGTTTGATTGTTTGCTAATTAAAATTTTATTTTATCGTACTCTATTTTTGTTTGACAACTTTGCCATCCGTTATTAATAATTTGAATATTTACGCGTGTATACATACAATAAATTTTCAATAAATTGAAACTAAAAAATTAGCCAACTGTCCTGTAAAATAAGGTAAAAAAAAAAAAATCCACTCATTTTATTAGCAAAACTAACAAATTTACAACAAGTTAAAGAAGATATGCGATTTGATTACGTAAATTCAACATAAAAGCTTGTGATTCGGTTGAAAACGCTTCATTATAACTTGGTGGAGCCTGTGGCGATTCTTAATTATTATTTTCATTGTTTTTCATCAAAAACATTTTCAGCGTCATTCATCTTGTTCTACTTCCAAAAATAGCTTGAGAAAGTGAAACACGACCTAGAAAAATTGTGTATCGCCATGCATGCAATCACAATATCTCTTTGATAAGAAAATTTGTACGGAGACATTTTAAATAAAATAGAGAATCTTATTTTAGTATCCCAAAACTTCGTTCAATGTCATTTCTTAATTGAGTATGTGCATGGTTGAATTTTCCTTTCTTATTATAGCGGCGTTAATTTTATAACTTTTCAAACAATAACGTGTGTTGCGATACGGGGATAAAAATCCACTAGTATTTGTATAAGCACCATCACAGAGGTAGTACATACATGTATTAAAATAAGAAGCTAAGTCAATATGTTGACATTGTTAATGTAACTAAAGTATTCGAATTTACTTACATAAAGGAGGAATTGGATAATTATTCGTAGGATTACGAACTGTTTCATTGAGGACTATTGTATCATGAGCTATTCCCTCCCATCCCGCCATTACGTATGTGAATTTCATATCGAAATCACACGCCGCCATGACATTTTGATAGCAATTACCTTGACCCTTGCCTCGAAATGGAATTTGGTCATGGATTGTAATATTTGCATCTACTAAACTGCCATCTAATGCTCCAATCGCACCCTTAAATGGTGCTTGTCGAAGTTCTATATGATATTGCATATTTTCGGAAGATTTATAAAAATCGGACGGGGCTATCATTTCTCGATCAAAATCTCTCATGGCTGTTGAAACTTCGTGAAAATACTTGTTGACTGTTTGACCTAAATGTTGAAAACGATGTCTTACAATATGGTTTCTACAATTATGACTTATGATGGTTAAGAACATTGTCATTTTCTCTTCAATATCTGTATGCTTACTATCTCGAAGCCAGCTCTTTTCTCGAAACTAGGAACATTACTTTATAAAGGATGATTTTTCATTCTGAACATATCGCACATCACAATAGAAGAACCATTCATGAGCTCCTGCATGTACTTTTTTCCAAAAAGTGACAAAGCTAAAACTTTTTTCGAATATTTCTACAGTTCTTTGTCTGAAGTAATAGTAAAGTGACAGCAATTTCACTAGTAACCATTTTTTTGACATCATCGTATAATTTGAGATAATAAAAGTTAAAATATTCACAAATTATCCTACAGTTTTTAAAAAGGTACTACAACTTGAATCAAGCACACACATCAACGAAGACCAAAAAAATATTTAATGCACATTTTATTTGACAAAATAAGTGGAGATACATATAACATCTTATTTGATTACACATAACTATTGTAATTCGACAAATTATTTATTAAAGAAACTAAACCTAACAACACCATCTTGTTACCATTTATTATCAAACATCATATATTATTGCATGCCTAATGCATAAGTCAGGATCTCAATTCTGTTAATTGTACTCTCTTCGTCCATGAATGTTATCCTTAGTTCTAGTTTCTCACAAAAGCACTTTCTCTTTGATATAATCTTGTTGAGACAAAACATTCATGTCCTTCAGTTCTTTTAAAGCAATAATTACGTCATTTGGTGAAGGTCCCATACAAGTCTCCTCCTTGTTAATTTGTTCTTTTATAACACCAACTAGTTCTTCAATCTGTTTCTCTATCGGTTCACCGTCTGAATCTTTACGCTTCTATTTGTTTGAGGGACGAGGTGTACACTTGAAAGAACCATTATCGCCAACTTCTCCATTAAAAGGACTATCACGTTCTTCATTAACAACAATCCCATCAAAAAAAATCATCATCCACATAAGCAGTTATGTGAGTTTTTTCTACTTCTGCATTAGCTGACATTGGTACGCCATCATCCACTTGGGTATTATCCACATTATGGGGTGGTTCTGTTGATGTAGATGACTATGCATTTTCTCCTTTTGCAAGTAGCTTCAAAAATCACCTTTAACATCTCAATGTTCTCTAAAGGATTATTTTGAAATTTTCGCTCTTTAGGATGATGCTGCGTATTGAAAGGACATATGATAAATCAATATGCAAATACAATAATATTGACTAAATTGTTATTGGTAATTATTTCAAGAATATGCAATGGACTTGCCTAAATGACGTCATTCCATTTTTTAGGGGGCCATAGTATGTTATTCCTCTCAGTATTAAATCCATGTCTAGATGATCCAATCATTTTTATCCAAATCGCATATCGTCTCTCAATAAGTATAATGATTTTTAAATTATTTATGTTCGTAGTTGACACTCCACTTTGCATTAAATTCTTTTTCTAATCTTTTCCACGAATCAAAAGTAAGTGAAGCTCCTTCATGACCATGATTGTCGACCTCTCTCACGCATAGCTCATGGAAGTGTTTTTCCATTTCGGGATTTTTAGAAAAAGCAGCCCTACTCTTCGAAGCTGCATTTGAAATTTCACTTCCCATATTTTTACATTTGCAGTTCTCACGTGACGTCATTCCTACACGTGTTTCGTATTTTATGGAAAATTGTTACATATCTTCTGTAATATTATTACTTAGCAAAAAAAAAAAGAATGAACAATATTGAATTTTTCTGATAATGGAAAAAAGTTTACATAAATTTATATTTTGATATAATAGTCTAAATAATCGATTTTCCTCGGACAAATACAGTTATTAAATTTGTTATGAAATATTAGCTATAAAATGCAATATGAAGATAGTAGAGTAGAACTAACATCTAACTAGTATCACTAGTAACCTTTTTTCTCCTAACATCTAACTATATATGAGAAAATAAAAATTAGAATATTTGAAAATTATGATGAATTAAGCAAATGGATATTAAAAATTACAGTAAATAAAGTCAAATATATAACTATCAACTGTCATGTTCATGAATATCTATGTTGTACCCTATAGGAAATGATGCTCGCATGATAATCACTTCTGAAATGCAAAGATGTGTATGTATGGAAGCTTGAAACTATTTAATTGTATTATTGAGTATTTTTACTTTATTATTAACCAGTACCTCATCCTGCCTGTTGTCAATTTTTTTGGCAAAATATAAGCTGATCTTATAGTGTCTTTGATCTATTATCTTTTATCAATATCACAAAGGCGGAGAACAATACATACATACGTACGTACATACATACATACATACATACATACACACATACATACATACATATATTCTTCGGCACTGTCAAAACAAGAGTGTGATAGAAGAAGATAATAGAAGATGAAGGCCGAAGGTAAAAATAATCCAAATGAGAAGAACTGGTAATATGCTTTTAAGCAGGTGAAATGAGAAAATAAAAGTGGCTTCAAGAGCACAGTAATTTCATTGATGGAGACGGAAAGCTTGACTTTAATGGAATCTAACAATTACACATGGCCTCTGTACCAAAACTGTGACGACCCGCCTTTCATTCCTTTGAAACACGTATCGTGATTAAGAAAGAAATAGGTAGAAAAGAAAATAGATAGAAAGAAGGAAATAAACAATCTCAGAATCTCACAGTAGAACGAAAAAACATATTACATCACATAGATATTACAAGTAGTCACTAATACCATCATCAGATTCATTCAGTTTTACATATCACACTGGACAGTCGTGATGACCTGCCCATTCATTACAACCCAAAATGCAAACAGAGATACTAATACAACGAAATAGATATATCTAGAAACGCAGAAGCCTTCCGCTCCGAGTCTTCTCCAAAATACGTCAAGCCAACCTGAATCACTTGGCTACTCGTAAAAATTTGAGTACCCAAGAGTTTAAGAAAACAGAAAATAAACTCCGGGTCAGACATGGGTCTGGTGTGAGTAAACGGTTTAACTTGAAAATCATTTGAAATCAAAGGTATCTCGTAAGACTCACCGCACATAACACGGTCAAGTTTTTCCCTTACGATAACCAAAACATTTGATAGAAAATCCAGTTATATTGTAAATAGTGTCTAGGGTTTTCAATATAAAATAGGAAATAGCTGGAATGCTTACATCTCACGTTCCAACATAGTTGGGCACAATCAAAACTGTACGGGTGCTTATTGGAGATTGTATTCCATACAATGGCAGGACTACTGGGTACCTCCCGTCATAGTACCTAGTCTAGATTAGCGTAATGAGGATCCCTCCTGATCCCCCGCAACACAAAGCTAGAGCTATCCCTTACTGGATAGTCCAAATAAGACAACCCCACGGTTGTGGCCAACAACCGCTCACACAGCCGAATAAAAGTGACATCTAGACAGGGGAAAATCTTATCCTAATTGGTGCTACCCACTTAGCCTTGTTGTGCCTCCCCTGGTTTAGCCATTCTCGGTTGATGATGCTTGAGGCTACAATTACCTTTATACCACACATTTCTTGGAATGCTCATCGTCCTCCAATGACGATGGTCTGATAGCATTCGTCCATACAAGTCCGTTCTGGGTCCAAACGGAACCGAAGGCACTATCTCTGTTACACTCATTTTGGAATCACCATCAGAGTTACTGACAAATTGCCCTTGCATTCTGTATCTTCATTCCCGATCTTCGCTTGCGATTGCACAATCTATCGCTTATTTTGGATCGATGTGGTTTTCGGGTAACAATTCGATATCCGATCCCGGTCTCATCGAAATCCAAACGCTGACTTTTATGGCCAAGTTGTTTAAGTAAAACAATTTAATTTAATTTCAAAATGTCATATGCATGCAAAAATTTATCACAGATATCAATTTAAATAAATGATTCACATTTATCAACACTTCAGTTCAGGCATTTCATATCACACAATATCACAAATTAACAGACTAGAGATATTAAACAACCCAAAGCATTAAATAAAATTTAACCATTCATAAGATAGATAAATTGATCACACCATTTCTAATTAATTCAATTTAACACAAATAAATTAATTATTTATAAATCCAGCTTAATTGTCATTAACTAATTACGAGCCATTTATATTATTTTAATTAAACATTTGAAATTAAATAATTATTAACATATAAAATAACTTAAGACCTTTGATTAATTATAAGTTTAAACATTTATTTTTTCTCAACCTACTACTTAATTACACTACTAATTTAATTTAATAAACTTAGGAATAAATTAAAATAATGGACATAGAATAAAATCTCTGAACTTAATTAATTTAAGTTAAAAATAAATTAGTATATAAACTTTAACTAATCCAATATTTAAGTAAAACATTTATCATTTAAAGGAATCTGGTGAGAAAATTTTGTTTTGGAAAAACTTGTTTCCTTTTCCCTTTTTAAAACTTGTTAATACACTTTTATTTTAAAGCTTTATTAACTTGCCTTTATCATTTTATTTAAAATAGCCGACCCAAGAGAATTTTAACCGGCCCAAAGCCCAATCCCAAACCTTTCCTTTCTCTCCTTTCTTTTCTCTCTTTCCCACTCTAATTTACAGCAAAACAAACCGAGCCCAACCCGATCCAAACCCTTATTCTCCCCGTCTTCTCTCTTCTCTTTTCTATTTCCTATACCTGATCCTTACCTTAGCTACAAGCTACAAAAACCCAGACGTATTAGTGCACAGTGCGCGTGCACACCGCATTGGAGCATCTTCGACATCGTTGCCATCGCCAGCAAGCCGACGACGACACCACGACCCCCTTGGCTACCCAATTTCCTTTGATTTTTCTCGAATTCAAATTCGAGCACCTCTGCCATTTTCAAAAAAGTCCTCCGACCTACATCCACCTTGCTTCACTTCCACAGACCACCAGAGACCTCATCATCGAGCCCAAACCTTCGCCACACCTCCATGCTCTTTTTCCCCCTACTCCAGTCCAACCCTATGCCATTGCGACGTCGCTTTGCCCTTGCAAATGTCGATGACCTAGGCATAGTCTTAAACCCTAAATTGCCGCCGCTACGCCACTACGATGATTAGAAAAATCGATGACCATTTTCCCCAAGCTCCTCGACCCTCGAGCTACCTCCAGCAACGATCCCGACTCTCCCCTACGCTCCGATCACCTGAAATCGATAAAAACCCAATCCCGATCAACTCGCAATTCCTACCCAAACGCTATCTTAAAAAGTTTTGATATTACCATTAAAAATCATAGTTTTTAAAGACTAATCAGATTATATATGTGAAACTTGAAATCATGAAAGTCAAATTTCTGAGATGCTTGATTTTTACTGTAATTTCTTCTTTCCAGTGAAACTACTTGCTAATTACACATAAAAACATTTTTAAAATAGAACTTAGTTATTACAAACCTATTTCCTTCAATGATCATAACCTAAAAGAGATTGAGTGAAGAGAATTGAATTTTTGAATTGATTTTGATTTTGTTAGACAAGAACAGAGGCATGCACATCTAAACACAGACATGCACACAGTAATTCAACTTATATTTCAGGCAAAATACATCTCTATATCCATGCAAATCAAATTCAAGCCATTTCTACTATCAAGACTTACATGCACGGTGATATAAAGAAGATTTAGCTTTTAAAATTGATGTTTACCCACCTAAAAATTTGAACAGAGGAAAATTTTGAAATCTGGAACAGCAACTTGATTTTGATCTGATCTTCTTTTGATTAAGTTGGATTTGAATTCTACTTTGTTTTTAGTTGAATTGAATTTGAATCTTTTGTTTTGTACAATTGAAACTTGAAGTAGTTTTAATTGTTTTTTTTTTTCTGGTCTTAGTTTTGGTTTGAAAGATGAAGGAAAGAAAGGAGATATATGTATTTTAAAACACTACCTATGCAGCACCTTGTTTTTCATCTTTAAATCATTCTTCTTCTTTTTTATTAAATGAAGAAAACAAATTTTAAACAAAAATTTTGACACTTGTACACAAGATCCCTTTCAAGCTTACAAATGTCTTAAGCAAATATTTTATATTTATTTACATTTTATTTTATGTTTTTTATTTTTATTTTTATATTTTATTTTTATTTATTTTATGTAACTCAAAAGAAGTAATATAAAACCTTTTTATTTATTCTTATTTTAAGCTTAAGCTATTTATACTTTAATTAATAACTATGTATATATACTAGTGTTTAAAATGTAGAGTTTTAAATCTAATTTATTTTTTAGATATTTATTTTGAATTTCAAATCATAGTTTTCTATTCACAATGTATATATGAACAAATAGTAATGTGAAAGCATATTTTTGTCTGTTTGAAAGATAAATTTGTAAATTTAAATAATTATATTAGAAGATTATTAAATTACATTTTGCCAAAAATCCCGATTATCACATTCCTCCCCCTTAAAAATAATTTCATCCCCGAAATTTTAAAAGCAAGAGATAATTTAATTATCCAACAAAAAGTTTTTGTATTCCAATAGCAAAGCATACACATCAGCCATATACTAACAACCATAGCAAACAATTCATGAAACAAACAATCCTGACTTTCCTGACACAATTCCGGATAGGCCTTTCTTATACTATCTAGAGTTTTCCAGGTACAATCTCTGGGATCCTCGCTCCATTGAATCTTAACTAGCTTCACCACTTTATTCTTGAGCTCTTTCACATCTTGATCCACAATCTGAACTGGATGCCTAATAACAGTTAAGTTCGGTTCAACCTTCAAATCTTTCTGAACTACCGGTTCTATAAACAGTGATGGGTCATACACGTACTTCCTCAAATGAGATACGTAAAATATGTTGTGAATCCCAGCCATTCGGTCCGGTAATTCAATCCTATAGGCCAAAACACCTATCCTTTCGAGAACATGGAAAGATCCAATATATCTCGGAGCTAGCTTCCCAGTCTTACCAAATCTGATTACTCCTTTGATCGGGGAAACTTTGACAAATACCAAATCTCCAAATTCGAATTCCAAATTCCTTCGTCTCTTATCCGCATAGCTTTTCTGACGATCCTGGGCTGCCTTCATCCTTTTCTTGATCAGTTCAACCTTCGCAGATGCCTCTAGAATCAAGTTTGGACCAAGAATAAGACAATCTCCGGATTCTATCCAACAAGATGGTGATCTATTGGGGCTTCCGTACAAAGCTTCATATGGTGCCATCTTAATACTTGCCTAATAACTATTATTGTACGTGAATTCTACCAAGTGTAAATGGTCCTTCCAAGATTCATCGAAATCCAGGATACAAGCTCTCAACATATCTTCAAGAATGCGATTCAGCCTTTCTGTCTGACCGTCAGTTTGAGGATGATAAGCTATACTAAAACTCAACCTCGTTCCAAGAGCCGTTTGCAGAGCTTCCCAAAATTTGCCGGTAAAAATTGGGTCACAATCACTCAATATGCTGATGGGAACTCCGTGCAACCTGACAATCTCTTTCATGAAAATTTCTGGTAATGAAGCTGCAATTCTGGTTGCATTAACTGGGATAAAATGGGCACTCTTGGTCAGCCTATATACGATTACCCTCACTCCTTCATTTACTTTTTTGGTTCTTGGCAACCCATCGATGAAGTCCATCGATATAATTTCCCATTTCCACTTTGGAATCTTCAAAGGTTGCAACAATCCCACGGTCTTCTGCTGATCACCTTTCACTTGTTGACAGTTCGCACATCCATTTACAAAGGTAGCAATATCCTTCTTCATTCTCGGCTACCAGAAAACACTTTTCAAATCCTTATACATCTTCGAGATCCCCAGATGGATACTTAATCTAGATTTTTGGCCTTCCAACAAAACTTCCTGCCTCAATCCATCCACATCTGGCATACACAATCGTCCATTAATTCTTAAAGCTCCTTGACCATCTATCTTAAAATCTGAATACCAACCTTCCTTAGCTCCATGAATTAATTCCTCTAAGGTTCTGTCCTTCGTTTAGTTGCTTACGATCCTTTCCTGTAGAGATGGGATAATTTCCAGAACAACTAAAATTACATTTCTACTTAAAGCATCTGCTACTAAAATTGCTTTTTTCGGTGTATAGAGAATGTCCAGATCATAAGATGCCAAGAAGTCCACCCATCTCTGCTGGCTCAAGTTCAGGTCTTTTTGGAAGAAAAGATACTTTAAGGGCTTATGATCGATGAAAAGTTCAAACTTCTCACCCAACAGATAATGCCTTCATATCTTCAGTGCAAAATCCATAGCCTGCAATTCCAAGTCATGCATAACATGGTTCTTCTCATGTGGCTTCAACTGCCTGCTCGCGTACGCAATCACTCTTCCATTCTGCATCAGAACAGCACCAAGCCCTACTCCACAAGCATCGGTGTAAACCTCGAACTTACTGCTCCCATCTGGAATTGGCAGAATAGGTGCACTAGTCAACCTCGCCTTTAGATCTAGAAACGCTTCTTCATACTTAGGAGTCCATTTAAATTTCGCTCTCTTCCTACTCAGTTTGGTCAAGTGAGAGGATATCTTAGAGTAATCCCGGATGAATTTCCTGTAGTAACCCGCCAAGCCAAGAAAACTATGAACTTCCGTAGGAATCTGCGGTTGCTTCCACTCTTGAACAGCTGCCACCTTGACAGGATCCATAGAAATGCCTTCACCAGATACGATGTGTCCCAAAATTTTTACTTCCGACTTCCAGAAATGGCAATTTAAATTTTTTGCTTTTAGGACTTGTCTCCTCAATATTTCCAATACTATTTCTAAATGATGCTTATGCTTCTCCTCTGATTTGGAGTAAATGAGAATGTTGTTGATGAACACAAGCACACACTTATTCAGCACATCCCGGAAGACACGGTTCGTCAGATCCACAAAATAAGCTGGAGTGTTGGTTAGCCCAAAAAACATAACCAGCCACTCATAAAAACAGTTGGGTCCTCTGAATGCAGTCAAGGGTATATTGTCTTCAGCTACCCTTAGCTGGTGAAAAACCGAAGCTAGATGCAATTGAGAGAACACAGTAGCCCCATGAAGTTGATCGAAAAGATCGTCAGTATGAGACAAGGGGTACTTATTCCTAATGGTCACCTTATTCAATTCCCGATAGTCTACACAATATCTTAATGACCCGTCCGATTAGGTTACAAATACTACAGCAGAACCCCAGCTAGAACGACTAGGTCTAATAAATCCTCTTTTCAAGAAATTCTGAGTCTGCTTCACTAATTTCTCTCTCTCTAGGAGCCATCCTTCTACTTGGTTGAACCACCGGTATCGCTCCTGAAACTAAATCGATACGAAACTCAATCTCCTGATATGGAGGCAAACCTTTGACTTCTTCAAAGACGTCTGGAAAGTCTCTGACGACTTCGATGGCTCCTACTTCTTCTTGAGATGCCTCGAGCCCATGCAAAAAACTACCCAAGTGGATTCCTGAACTATCGCAAGTCACTCTTGCAATCCTTCCCAGTTTGGTCTCCAATGACACGGTTCTCTCTTAACAAACCAGAACAGCTTTATGCTTGTCTAACCAATCCATTTCCAATATGGTCAAATCCTTTAAAGTCCAATACATATGGGTCGCAAGAGAAACTATGGGACAGATAAGAAATTCTTAGACCTTTACAGATCATGTCTAGCTTGGTCACTCCCCCTTTGTGATTAGATACAAAAATAGGGTGGTCCACGACACTAGGGGTAAGATGAAATTTCTCTACCATTTCTAAAGAAATAAAACTAAGGGAAGCACCAGAATCAAACAAAAATCTAACATAAATGTCATCTAAAAGAAAAGTACCTTCAAGAATGCCCTGTGCTTTCCCATCAGTGGAAGGTGACGATCCACCCTGAATAGTAGACACTTTGTTTGGTTGAGCTTTTTGGAGAAGTAGGCAAGCTTTCACCATATGCCCGGGCTGCTGATAATTGAAGCATGAGGACTTCTGAACCATCGGGGAAAAAGATCCACTCTGCTGCTGCTTCGAAGCTCCACCTCTAGGACACTGTCTAGCCAGATGACCTTCCTACTAGCACACGTAACATTTGCTGGCTGCATTGTTGCCCCCAGGTTTTCCTTTACCCCGCTTCTTCCAGTTCGGGTTGAATTTCCTTTTGTTGTGATCGGTATCATTTCCACTCGGTGCTGCCACTGTTGCCAAGGGTTTCTTTTCCATAAGCTCTTCGTATCTCAAAGCCATATCTACCAGTTCCATAAATGATCCTTTAAGATGTGCAGTCATCTTCTCATGAAATTCGGGCCTCATGCCAATCCTAAACATCTCGTTCTTCTTAAGCGGTGTATCAATAAGACCAGGTCCATAGCCGGAAAACTCGCTGAACTTGGTTTCATACTTTGATACTGACAAACTTCCTTGCTTAAGTTCTAGAAAATTCCTATATATACGAATCTTCCCTACGGTAGGCATAAACTGCTCTTCAAACACTTCCTTGAACTTGTTCCAAGAGAAATCATCCTTGGGAACATTCATGGTGACTGCGTCCCACCATGCAGCTGCTCCTTCCTGAAGTTGCCATGACGCCATAACTCGCTTCTGCTCATCCGAAAGACCTAAATTCTTGAAAATCCGCTCACACGAGCGCAACCAGGCTTGCACTTCAATGATGGACTCTGTACCCTTAAAAGGCTTTCCTTCGAGATTGGTAAAGTCTTTGCACAATGCTGCAAAGTTCACTCGAGCCAGTATTGGGGTTACAGCCCGCCAGTTACCCTTCCACCTTCAGCATTCGGAGCTCTTCCATTTGTGATAGTCGTGCTACTTATGCCTCTACCTCTTCTTCCCCTAGAACTCATGTTGGCAACCTGGACAAGGTAACCCAACAATCAGGTAGGTGTATATAGATATATAAAATCACAAGTACGCTCTCTCATGATGGGTATTCCTAAAAGCCTTGGTACTATCTCAACCTAGCACTCTGATAGTAACTGTGATGACCCGCTTTTCATTTCATAGAAAGACGTATCGTGATTAAGAAAGAAATAGGTAGAAAAGAAAATGGATAGAAAGAAGGAAATAAACAATCCCAGAATCTCACAACGGAACGAAATAAATGTAACATCCCGCCTTTTTATACATTTAAATCGACGATAAACCACACACGTCAGACTCAAACTATACAAAATAGCGATTGTTATTGGGGTGAATAAGAAAAGTAGAGAAAGAAATAAAACAAAACAAAATCTCACAACGGAATGACAAAATATAATAATCAAATAATAGTTCATGAAGCTGTTTTACAAAACATTTGATTGTACTTATACAATACATATCAGTGGTAACGTCCACCGTAGCATACATTGGTACCCGTGTTCTGCCTTTATGGCCAGCCTCTCGACTGCACCAACCCTCGCACGGACATATAGGAGTAAGAGTCATCCGCTCGCTACCAAACCAAATACGAGAACCCCCTATCATGTTGCACCCTCCAAGTGCATAGACAGAAACACAGGCCAGAGAATAATAAATAATGTAGCGGAATACATGGTGCAGTGAAATATAATAAATAATAATAATACAATCTTCGTCTTCGTCCTCCAGCAATAAGGTCTTTAAATCCTAAAATGCTCAAGCTGACCCAAGCGAATTGAAAAGAAAAAACACTCGTGTCAGAACTAAAAGATCTTATGTAAGTTAAATCAATGGTAAAATATGAGTGGGACGGTGTCAGAGATGTTTACGGGGTTTGACGTCTCCTATCCAGTGTCTAACGTGAGTGCAGTAACTTAACAGATGTTCGAGATTTACATCTCCTAAGGATCTGTTAAACTATCTACGATGTAGTAATATACGCTATTATAATAATGTCTAATAGTAAAATAAACTTACTTTAAAAAAAGCGTTAAGGAGTGACCTAATATTCCCCTTAACACATAAACAGTGCCAATAGTCTATACAACACCTACGTACCTCCTGATCGGGAGGCTACAAGAAGATACTCCATAGGTACGATACAAATCAAACTTGTAACAACCCGCATATTTAACGATTTTATATTTAAATGTTTTATTTAAATATAGCGTCGTTAGTCGGATTTTTAGGTCCGAAATGTGACTTTCTGCAAATGGACGAATTGGAACTCGAAACCACCTCCATTGGGTCCAAAATGACGTTTGCGATCTTTTTAAGTGTAAGCTTCGATATGTTTGGAGTAAGTTGAATTTTGCAACTTTTTCTATTGGGTTTTGGGTTTGGGTTTAGCCCACTAACTATCTAATTAACCTAACTCATCCCATCTCTTCTCATTCACTCATTTTCTCACCTCCAAACTTAAGCGAAACTGAAAATGGTGGAAGGGAAGAGGAAATAGAAATTTGCAAGCCCTAGTTCTTCTTTGTAACTCGAATTCTTGCTCCAAAAATCAAAGAGAAGACATAGGTAAGCTCCTCTTCATCTTCTCTATCTCTTTCTCTCTTCAATCTCAGAAATTCCTAAACCTAAACTTAGGAAAATACTTGTTTTGATCTTAGATTGAAGCTAGTAGAGTAGAAGTGGAGATTAGTTGGTCTTCTCCTTGCAAATTGAACTCCTTCTTCTTTTTTTTGGGATTAAAGGTGAGTTTTGAACTCACATCTACTTCTTTTGATATCATTGATGTTAGGCATGAATTCCTAATAATTGTTCATATGTTCTTTTGCTTTTGATTTGGGTTGATTCGATGAAATCGCCAAATTATGATTTTTGAAGCCAAATCTTTGAAAATCCTTATATGGTTGATGTTTTATGTGGTTCGGAGTGTTGGGTGTGTCGTTAAGTTTGGGCAGTCGTTTGACTTAATCCCATAATCAACACGCATCCGATTACTTTCGATTTGTTTGGCCATAATGGCCCAGGTTCAGGAAATGCCTGAACATTGAGTTTCAGACGTCTGAAACCATAATTTCAGACGTCTGAATATTGTTCTGGGGAACATTTTCACCCCCAGATTCAGACGTCTGAAATTATATCCCAGACGTCTGAATTGGCCAATTTTCAACCAAAAAGGAAATAGGCCAAATATTGCCTATTTGAGACGTCTGGAAGTATGGATTCAGACGTCTGAATTCTGTTTTGAAAAACAAATTAATTTTCAGATTCAGACGTATGAATCCCTTCTTTCAGACGTCTGAATATGCTGTTTTTGCCAACTTGTCTTGTTCGTTTAGTTTTTTCCAAATTTAATCGATACATAATGATTCCAATTAGTTATTTATGCATATTTGACCTTGATGATTCCTTTTTGACTTTATTCATGGGTTTTTATAAATGATTTCTTCAAGTCGTACTAAAAGCTCGCTTCTCCAATCTATAAATTCTATTTAAAGCACACACAATTTCGCACTTCGAGCTAAGTGGAAGGGTGATTAAATGGTTGGGCAAAACACGGACCATGAATCTGTGCGTTTATCCTTCCGATTAATTCCCGACCTATTCAATTGATCGTTTTAACCTTCGGGTTGGTTTACCGATGATATGAGGTGAACTTTGTACTGCTTTGAGTGTGAAATTAACTAACGGATAGTAAACCCTTTAGTGCGAATGAGTGGTTATGGGACTCACGTTACCACTTTTCAGATTCCTTTTTGAGAGTTATGACACATTCCGCCAGTTAGTGGTGTCCAGTACTGGGTCTCCGAGCTTCACCACTGCGGTTTGTTGCCTTCAGGTATGTGCCTTTGGGTTTGTTGCCCTTTAGTATCGCTTCCGATGTTGGTAGTTATGAGCCGCATGGGTGATGTTGGGTTGCCCTTTTGTATCGCTTCCGATGTTGGTCGTTATGAGCCGCATGGGTGATATTGGGTTTGGAGTCTTCGGGCTCATGGATCCTTGTTTATACAGTACTGAGCTCGAGTAAATTTTCTGATGTTTCATTCATATGTATATTCCCTTGGTATCGTCCTTCGGTGTTGGTCTTTTTGAGCCGCATGACATGTAGCGTTTACCTTGTGGAACTTGTATACCTTATTGGTACTTGTTATTGTCTTTTGGCTTGCTTTGGGATATCCTTATCCTTTTTTTCTATATGTTGCCGTTGATATGAGGCTTGTTATCATATGATTCATCTTTTGTTAGATGATTGTGTTATCTCCTTTAGAGATATTTGTTATACCTTGTAACCTTGCAGGTTAATTGTTGTTCAGTTTATCTAACTGATTTGTTTAGCTAGACTGACCCGTGTATTTTATACTCGGGTCAGACCGAGATGTTTCAGGTTAGGTGCTTTTGGACTTAGCCTATTTTGCTTCCGCATGGACTATTCAGCTTGTTCCTTTTTGTTAAAGCTTGTTGTGTAGTCCTTTTTATTGTAACTCTGTTATATGTATTCTTTTGGGATTCGTCTGTATATTGTGGTTTGCTATACCACTTGACATGTATTATTTTGTATACTCTGTTATTTATCAATATATGTGTGTATGATGATCTACTGTTCTGTGATGTATATTACATTTGAGTTGTTATATTCTGTTCTGATAGATCCTTCAACCACCTATGGTTTTGTTTTAAGTATTCATTGAGTATGTCGACCTACTTGGTATGGTTATTGTCGATGTATTCAATTGATAGTTAGAGCAAGGCTATGGATGGTCGCTCCCAACCAGCCTTATTCTCCGTGTTAGTTGACGGCATTACCCTGTAGTGTCCTTGGCTAGCGTATGTATAGAGGTGGGGCGTCACAGCGTGGTATCAAAGCTGAGTTCAGAGCAAAATACGATAAACACAGAATAGATGCACATATTACGGTACATCAAAGTGTATAAGTGATACAAATCTTTGAATCATCGTGCCTTTCTATTTCTTCTTCTATCAAGGGTTAGATAGAATTTGGGGAATACGTCTAGGAGTGCATTTTATTCCATAGTATTCCGTATTGATTATCTACCTTGTGTATAATCTCGTTCTTATCTTACTTTCAGCGTATGGCTGGAGGGGACGACGTTCGGGTGTTGGACAATCCAGTGGCTCACATCCGGATGGCGTATATTTGTCTGCTGATCAGTTTTTGGAATTGTTTAGGAGCACTCAGCCTCCAGTTCCTCCTCGAGTGTCTCCACCTTGCAAGTCTGCCTTTGCACGCCAGTGCAGTGATTTTGCTCATCTTGGAGGAAAGCCGTTTAAGAGCTCCAAGTCTGTTCTTGAAGTCCAAGCTTGGTTTCGCACATGCGAGCGTATCTTCTCTCGCATGGATCTTTCTGACCATGATAGAGTTCTTGTAACTTCTAGCTTATTACAAGAGCGTGCCCTTGATTGGTATGAGCTTCTTGTAGCCGAGATTGATGAGTCTACTCTTTCTTGGACTCAGTTTCGGGAGCGATTTGAACTCAAGTTCGGTCCTGAATCTGAAAAAGTTTTATTGACCCGTCGCTTCCTTGAGTTGAAGCAAGGGAAATATTCTGTTTTTGAGCATCTTGCATCATTCGAGGCTTTATCTAAGTATGGTCTTGAATTCATTAGCACTTCTTATAAGAAGAATTTGAAGTTTGTCTCTGGTCTTAAGAAATATCTTAAGAAGTCTTTGTTGCTCCAGCTTAAGCATTCTTTTGAGGAGTTGGTTGATTATGTGCTTCATCTCGAGACCGTCGAGATGGAGTGTGATAATGATGTTGATGTTGAGGTTTCCAAGAACCCCAACAAGAGGCCGCTTCCAATTCAGAAGTCCAGGTCTTTTCCTTCTAAGAAGAAGAAGACTGGTGGTTCTAGTTCTCAGCCTCAGCCTTCTGAAACACCTTTCATTCAGAAGTGTTTCAATTGTGGGTCTCCGGATCATATTATTCGAGCTTGTCCTAAGCCTCCCTTCTGCCGTTATTACAAGAAGGAAGGTCATCATGTTTCAGCTTGCCCTACTGTTCCGGCTGGTGCCAAGTCTAGCAAGCTTTATGCTGCTAAGGCTTCTGAAGGTCCTTCTCAGTCCAAAGGTATATCTCCATCTATTTTGGAAGGTTCTATTTTATTTCATGACCACAGTACTCGAGTTCTTTTCGATATGGGTGCTTCACATTCTTTTGTATCGAAGAAGCTCGTCGATGATTTATCTTTGGATGTTTCTTGTTTGGTTACTTCTTTAAGGATTGCGAATCCTGCAGGGGGATCCGCGACCCTTAGCTTGCTTTGTGATGATGTTGAGATTGTTTTATGTGGCTTTTCTTTTCGTGCGAATCTGCACGTTATTTCTTGTCTGGAATTTGATATGATTTTGGGTATGCACTGGCTAGTGAGATATGATGCCAGAATTATTTGTTCGGAGAGAATTATATATCTTCGACATCCGGATTCGTCTACTCAGTTATCTCTTATTCTTCGGGATGTGGATAATTCCGAAATGGCTTTATATTCTCTTGACTCGCGAGATGATAATGATATATCTCGTATTCCCATTGCTTGTGACTTTTCTGATATTTTTGAACCTATTTCGGGGTTGCCACCAAAGCGGGCAATTGAGTTCCGCATTGATCTCATTCCAGGCGCGCAGCCAGTTAGTCGTCCTCCCACGAGGATGTCTACAAAGGAAAATGAGGAACTCAAGAAGCAGCTATTAGAGCTTGAATCCAAGCAGTTGATCCAGTCCAGTTTTTCTCCGTGGGGATCCGCGGTTGTCTTTGTGAGGAAGTCTGATGGAACTCTTAGGCTTTGCATTGACTATCGCAAACTTAACGAGTTGACCATTAGGAATAGGTATCCATTGCCTAGGATCGATGATATGTTCGATCTATTGAGTGGTGCTACGGTCTTTTCTCAGCTAGACCTTGCCACAGGTTTTCACCAGTTACGAGTCGCGGAGGATAGCATTCCTCTTACCGCTTTCCGCACTCGTTATGGTTCTTTTGAGTGGCTCGTTATGCCATTCGGTTTGACGAACGCTCCTGCTTTATTTGTTGATCTCATGAATCGAGTATTCCGGGAATATCTCGATAAGTTCGTCCTTGTCTTCATTGATGATATCCTTATTTATTCTAAGTCTGAAGCTGAGCATGCTAATCACTTGAGAATTGTCTTGAGTACTCTTCGTCATCATCAGCTTAGAGCCAAATTCTCCAAGTGCCACTTTTGGGAGAATAAGGTTAAGTTCTTAGGCCATGTTGTATCTTCCGATGGCATTTCTGTCGATCCCTCAAAGATCGAAGCCATCCAGGATTGGAAGAGGCCCGAGAATGTTCATGAGATTCGTAGTTTCCTTGGATTGGCGGGTTATTACCGTCGGCTCATTAAAGATTTTTCCCGAGTTGTGATTCCTCTCACTTGCCTTACTCGGAAAGGCATTCGTTTTGATTGGTCCGACAAGTGTGAAGCTTCCTTTCAGACATTGAAGGAACTTCTCACTAATGCTCCTATTTTGGTGGTTCCCGAAGGGAATGATGATCTTATTATCTACACCAATGCTTGTGGTAGTGGTCTCGGTGCTGTTCTTATGCAAAAGGATCGGGTAGTTGCTTATGCTTCTAGGCAACTGCGTCCAAATGAAGTTCGCTATGCCACTCATGATCTTGAGTTAGTCGCCATTGTCTTCGCCTTGAAGATTTGGCGACACTATTTATTGGGCGAGCGCTTCATTCTTTATACCGATCATAAATCCTTGAAGTATTTGTTCACTCAAAAGGAACTCAATATGAGACAATAGCGTTGGCTTGAGTTTCTTGCTTCCTTTGACTTTGATATCCAGTATACCCCTGGTAAGGGTAATCGTGTTGCAGATGCGCTTAGTCGCAAACATTCGGCTGTTATTTCTATGATGCTTGCCGAATGGAATATTCTTGAGACCCTATCTTTTTGTGAAATTCGTGATCGAGGTTCATCTTCTGATTCTCCTGTTCTATTGTTTAGTTTGGGAGCTCGACCTATTTTTTTGGATCGTATTGCCGATGCTCAGCGACGTGATCCTGATTTGTTGCATCTTATTCAGCTTTGTGAGTCTGGATCCTGTAATGAGGCGTTGCGGGATTTCAGCATTGATTCTCATGGGTGTCTTCGTAAGAAGAACCGTCTTTTTGTGTCTTCTGATTTTGCACTTAGGCATGACATTCTTGATGACTGTCACCGTTCTAAGTATACCATTCATCCTGGTAGTAGTAAGATGTATGCCGATATGCATCGTCTTTATTATTGGGAAGGCATGAAGCGCGATGTAGCGAGTTATGTGAGTAATTGCATAACTTGTCAGCGTGTTAAGTCCGAACATCAGCGTCCTTCGGGTCTTCTTCAGCCTCTTGAGATTCCATTGTGGAAATGGGATCAGATTTCTATGGATTTCGTTGACGGCCTACCTCGTTCGAGATGAGGTCATTCTAGCATTTGGGTTATTGTTGATCGCCTCTCTAAGTCTGCTCATTTTGTCCCTATTAAGTCTAATAGAAATGCTTCGCATTTGGCTAAGTTGTATGTTAAGGAAATCTTGAGACTACACGGTGTTCCTAGTTCTATTGTGAGTGATCGTGATCCTTTATTCACGAGTCATTTTTGGAAGAGTCTTCAGCAAGCTTTGGGAACAAAGCTTAATTTTAGTACAGCTTATCATCCGCAGTCTGACGGACAGACTGAACGGGTGAATCGTATCTTGGAAGATCTTCTCCGTATTTGTATTTTTTATTTTGGTGGTAGCTAGGAGGATCATCTACCTCTTGTAGAGTTCTCCTACAACAATAGTTTTCAGTCTAGTATCGATATGGCTCCTTTCGAAGCTTTATACGGAAGACCATGTCGATCTCCTTCATGTTGGTTGGAATCTGGGGAGAAGCTTATTCTTGGTCCAGCTTTTGTTCGTGATTCTTCTGAGAAGATTGATCTTATCCAGTTGAGAATGAAAGAGGCACAGAGTCGCCAGAAATCCTACGCGGATAGCCGTAGGAAACCTCTTGAGTTCTCGATTGGTGATCTTATTTTTATTCGTGTTTCTCCTTTGAAAAGGGGTTATGCATTTCAGTACGACGGGGAAATTGGCTCCTCGCTTTATAGGACCATTTTCTATTACTGAACGTATTGGCCCTGTGGCTTATAGAGTTTCACTTCCTGCTCATCTATCTGGCATTCATGACGTGTTTCACGTCTCGCAGCTTCAGAAGTGTCTTCGGGAGTCGGATTCTTTCATTACTTCTCCTGATTTGCTAGAGCTTGAGATCTCACCGGACTTATCTATTGTACAGCAACCTATTCGCGTACTTGACACAGAGGTGCGACACCTTCGGAACAAGGACGTGCCGCTCGTTAAGGTTCAATGGTCCGCTAATCCCAATGACTGTACTTGGGAAACCAGAGAGTTTATTGAGCGATCTTATCTGGGTTTTCTATCTTTGCTTCGAAACGGTGAGTATATCCTTTTGTCTCAAGCTTATTTTCTTTTCTTTTGAATGTTGTATGTATGTAGTTGTTACAAATATCGTCTCTAGGAATTGCGAGGACGCAATTTTGTAAGGAGGGGAGATCTTTAACAACCCGCATATTTAACGATTTTATATTTAAATGTTTTATTTAAATATAGCGTCGTTAGTCAGATTTTTAGGTCCGAAATGTTACTTTCTGCAAATGACCGAATTGGAACTCGAAACCACCTCCATTGGTTCCAAAATGGCGTTTGCGATCTTTTTAAGTGTAAGCTTCGATATGTTTGGAGTAAGTTGAATTTTGCAACTTTTTCTATTCGGTTTTGGGTTTGGGTTCAGCCCACTAACTATCTAATTAACCTAACTCAGCCCATCTCTTCTCATTCACTCATTTTCTCACCTCCAAACTTAAGCAAAACTGAAAATGGTGGAAGGGAAGAGGAAATAGAAATTTGCAAGCCCTAGTTCTTCTTTGTAACTTGAATTCTTGCTCCAAAAATCAAAGAGAAGACATAGGTAAGCTCCTCTTCATCTTCTCTATCTCTTTCTCTCTTCAATCTCAGAAATTCTTAAACCTAAAGTTAGGAAAATACTTGTTTTGATCTGAGATTGAAGCTAATAGAGTAGAAGTGGAGATTAGTTGGTATTCTCCTTGCAAATTGAACTCCTTCTTCTTTGTTTTTGGATTAAAGGTGAGTTTTGAACTCACATCTACTTCTTTTGATATCATTGATGTTAGGCATGAATTCCTAACAATTGTTCATATGTTCTTTTGCTTTTGATTTGGGTTGATTCGATGAAATTGCCAAATTATGATTTTTGAAGCCAAATCTTTGAAAATCCTTATATAGTTGATGTTTTATGTGGTTCAGAGTGTTGGGTGTGTCGTTAAGCTTGGGCAGTCGTTTGACTTAAGCCCATAATCAACACGCATCCGATTGCTTTCGATTTGTTTGGCCATAATGGCCCAGGTTCAGGAAATGCCTGAACATTGAGTTTCAGACGTCTGAAACCATAATTTCAGACGTCTGAATATTGTTCTGGGGAACATTTTCACTCCGAGATTCAGACGTCTGAAATTATATGCCAGACGTCTGAATTGGACAATTTTCAACCAGAAAGGAAATAGGCCGAATATTGCCTATTTTAGACGTCTGGAAGTATGAATTTAGACGTCTAAATTCTGTTTTGAAAAACAAATTAATTTTCAGATTCAGACGTTTGAATCCCTTCTTTCAGACGTCTGAATATGCTGTTTTTGCCAACTTGCCTTGTTCGTTTAGTTTTTTCCAAATTTAATCGATACATAATGATTCCAATTAGTTATTTATGCATATTTGACCTTGATGATTCCTTTTTGACTTTATTCACGGGTTTTTATAAATGATTTCTCGAAGTCGTATTAAAAGCTCGCTTCTCCAATTTATAAATTCTATTTAAAGCACACACAATTTCGTACTTCGAGCGAAGTGGAAGGGTGATTAAATGGTTGGGCAAAACACGGACCATGAATCTGTGCGTTTATCCTTTCGATTAATTCCCGACCCATTCAATTGATCGTTTTAACCTTCGGGTTGGTTTACCGATGATATGAGGTGAACTTTGTACTGCTTTGAGTGTGAAATTAACTAACAGATAGTAAACCGTTTAATGCGAACGAGTGGTTATGGGACTCACGTTACCACTTTTCGGATTCCTTTTTGAGAGTTATGACACATTCCGCCAGTTAGTGGTGTCCAGTACTGGGTCTCCGACCTTCACCACTACGGTTTGTTGCCTTCGGGTATGTGCCTTCGGGTTTGTTGCCCTTAGTATCGCTTTCGATGTTGGTCGTTATGAGCCGCATGGGTGATGTTGGGTTGCCCTTTTGTATCGCTTCCGATGTTGGTCGTTATGAGCCGCATGGGTGATATTGGGTTTGGAGTCTTCGGGCTCATGGATCCTTGTTTATACAGTACTGAGCTCGAGCAAATTTTCTGATGTTTCATTCATATGTATATTCCCTTGGTATCGCCCTTCGGTGTTGGTCTTTTTGAGCCGCATGAGATGTAGCATTTACCTTGTGGAACTTGTATACCTTATTGGTATTTGTTTTTGCCTTTTGGCTTGCTTTGGGATATTCTTATCCTTTGTTTCTATATGTTGCCGATGATATGAGGCTTGTTATCATATGATTCATCTTTTGTTAGATGATTGTGTTATCTCCTTTAGAGATATTTGTTGTATCGTGTAACCTTGCGTGTTAATTGTTGTTCAGTTTATCTAACTGATTTGTTTAGCTAGACTGACCCGTGTATTTTATACTCGGGTTAGACCGAGATGTTTCAGGTTAGGTGCTTTTGGACTTAGCCTATTTTGCTTCCGCATGGACTATTCAGCTTGTTCCTTTTTGTTAAAGCTTTTTGTGTAGTCCTTTTTATTGTAACTCTGTTATATGTATTCTTTTGGGATTCGTCTGTATATTGTGGTTTGCTATACCACTTGACATGTATTATTTTGTATACTCTGTTATGTATCAATATATGTGTGTATGATGATCTACTGTTCTGTGATGTATGTTACATTTGAGTTGTTATGTTCTGTTCTGATAGATCCTTCAACCACCTATGGTTTTGTTTTAAGTATTCATTGAGTATGTCGACCTACTTGGTATGGTTATTGCCGATGTATTCAATTGATAGTTAGAGCAAGGCTATGGATGGTCGCTCCCAACCAGCCTTATTCTCCGTGTTAGTTGACGGCATTACCCTATAGTGTCCTTGGCTAGCGTGGGTATAAAGGTGGGGCGTCACAGCGTGGTATCAAAGCTGAGTTCAGAACAAAATATGATAAACACAGAATAGATGCACATATTGCGGTACATCAAAGTGTATAAGTGATACAAATCTTTGAATCGTCGTGCCTTTCTATTTCTTCTTCTATCAAGGGTTAGATAGAATTTGGGGAATACGTCTAGGAAGAGGCAGGGGACGACGTTCGGGTGTTGGGCAATCCAGTGGCTCACATCCGGATGGCGTATATATGTCTGCTGATCAGTTTTTGGAATTGTTTAGGAGCACTCAGCCTCTAGTTCCTCCTCGAGTGTCTCCACCTCGCAAGTCTGCCTTTGCACGCCAGTGCAGTGATTTTGCTCATCTTGGAGGAAAGCCGTTTAAGGGCTCCGAGTCTGTTCTTGAAGTCCAAGCTTGGTTTCGCACGTGCAAGCGTATCTTCTCTCGCATGGATCTTTCTGACCATGATAGAGTTCTTGTAACTTCTAGCTTATTACAAGAGAGTGCCCTTGATTGGTATGAGCTTCTTGTAGCCGAGATTGATGAGTCTACTCTTTCTTGGACTCAGTTTCGGGAGCGATTTGAACTCAAGTTCGTTCCTGAATCTTAAAAAGTTTTATTGACCAGTCGCTTCCTTGAGTTGAAGCAAGGGAAATCTTCTGTTTCTGAGTATGTTGCATCATTCGAGGCTTTATCTAAGTATGGTCTTGAATTCATTAGCACTTCTTATAAGAAGAATTTGAAGTTTGTCTCTGGTCTTAAGAAATACCTTAAGAAGTCTTTGTTGCTCCAGCTTAAGCTTTCTTTTGAGGAGTTGGTTGATTCTGCGCTTCATCTCGAGACCATCGAGAAGGAGCGTGATAGTGATGTTGATGTTAAGGTTTCCAAGAACCCCAACAAGAGGCCGCTTCCAATTCAGAAGTCCAAGTCTTTTCCTTCTAAGAAGAAGAAGACTGGTGGTTCTAGTTCTCGGCCTCAGCCTTCTGAAACACCTTTCATTCGGAAGTGTTTCAATTGTGGGTCTTCGGATCATATTATTCGAGCTTGTCCTAAGCCTCTCTTCTGCCGCTATTGCAAGAAGGATGGTCATCATGTTTCAGCTTGCCCTACTATTTCGGCTGGTTCCAAGTCTAGCAAGCTTTATGCTGCTAAGGCTTCTGAAGGACCTTCTCAGTCCAAAGGTATATCTCCATCTATTTTGGAAGGCTCTATTTTATTTCATGACCACAGTATGCGAGTTCTTTTCGATATGAGTGCTTCACATTCTTTCGTATCGAAGAAGCTCGTCGATGATTTATCTTTGGATGTTTCTTGTTTGGTTACTTCTTTAAGGATTGCAAATCCTATTGGGGGATCCGCGACCCTTAGCTTGCTTTGTGATGATGTTGAGATTGTTTTATGTGGCTTTTCTTTTCGTGCGAATCTGCACGTTATTTCTTGTCTGGAATTTGATATGATTTTGGGTATGGATTGGCTAGTGAGATATGATGCCAGAATTATTTGTTCGGAGAGAATTATATATCTTCGACATCTGGATTTGTCTACTCAGTTATCTCTTATTCTTCGGGATGTGGATAATTCCAAAATGGCTTTATATTCTCTTGACTCGCGAGATGATAATGATATATCTCGTATTCCCATTGCTTGTGACTTTTTTGATATTTTTGAACCTGTTTCGGGTTTGCCACCCAAGCGGGCAATTGAGTTCCGCATTGATCTCATTCTAGACGCACAACCAGTTATTCGTCCTCCCATGGGGATGTCTACAAGGAAAAATGAGGAACTCAAGAAGCAGCTTTTAAAGCTTGAATCCAAGCAGTTTATTCAGTCCAGTTTTTCTCCGTGGGGATCCGCGGTTGTCTGTGTGAGGAAGTCTGATGGTTCTCTTAGGATTTGCATTGACTATCGCAAACTTAACGAGTTGACCATTAGAAATAGGTATCCATTGCCTAGGATCGATGATATGTTCGATCTATTGAGTGGTGCTAAGGTCTTTTCTCAGCTAGACCTTGACACAGATTTTCACCAGTTACGAGTCGTGGAGGATAGCATTCCTCTTACCACTTTCCGCACTCGTTATGGTTCTTTTGAGTGGCTCGTTATGCCGTTCGGTTTGACGAACGCTCCTGCTTTATTTGTTGATCTCATGAATCGAGTATTCCGGGAATATCTCGATAAGTTCGTCCTTGTCTTCATTGATGATATCCTTATTTATTCAAAGTCTGAAGCTGAGCATGCTAATCACTTGAGAATTGTCTTGAGTACTCTTCGTCATCATCAGCTTAGAGCCAAATTCTCCAAGTGCCACTTTTGGGAGAATAAGGTTAAGTTCTAAGGCCATGTTGTATCTTCCGATGGCATTTCTGTCGATCCCTCAAAGATCGAAGCCATCCAGGATTGGAAGAGGCCCGAGAGTGTTCATGTGATTCGTAGTTTCCTTGGATTGGCGGGTTATTACTGTCGGTTCATTAAAGATTTTTCCCGAGTTGTCTTCCTCTCACTTGCCTTACTCGGAAAGGCATTCGTTTTGATTGGTCCGACAAGTGTGAAGCTTTCTTTCAGACATTGAAGGAACTTCTCACTAATGCTCCTATTTTGGTGGTTCCCGAAGGGAATCATGATCTTGTTGTCTACACCGATGCTTGTGGTAGTGGTCTCGGTGCTGTTCTCATGCAGAAGGATCGGGTAGTTGCTTATGCTTCTAGGCAACTGCGTCCGAATGAAGTTCGCTATGCCACTCATGATCTTGAGTTAGCCGCCATTGTCTTCGCCTTGAAGATTTGACGACACTATTTATTCGGCGAGCGCTTCATTCTTTATACCGATCATAAATCCTTGAAGTATTTGTTCACTCAGAAGGAACTCAATATGAGACAATAGCGTTGGCTTGAGTTTCTTGCTTCCTTTGACTTTGATATCCAGTATACCCCTGGTAAGGGTAATCGTGTTGCAGATGCGTTTAGTCGCAAACATTCGGCTGTTATTTCTATGATGCTTGCCGAATGGAATATTCTTGAGACTCTATCTTTTTGTGAAATTCGTGATCGAGGTTCATCTTCTGATGCTCCTGTTCTATTGTTTAGTTTGGGAGCTCGACCTATTTTGTTGGATCGTATTGCCGATGCTTAGCGACGTGATCCTGATTTGTTGCATCTTATTCAGCTTTGTGAGTCTGGATCCTGTGATGAGGCGTTGCAGGATTTCAGCATTGATTCTCATGGGTGTCTTCGTAAGAAGAACCGTCTTTTTGTGTCTTCTGATTTTGCACTTAGGCATGACATTCTTGATGACTGTCACCGTTCTAAGTATACCATTCATCCTGGTAGTAGTAAGATGTATGCCGATATGCATCGTCTTTATTATTGGGAAGGCATGAAGCGCGATGTAGCGAGTTATGTGAGTAATTGCATAACTTGTCAGCGTGTTAAGTCCGAACATCAGCGTCCTTCGGGTCTTCTTCAGCCTCTTGAGATTCCATTGTGGAAATGGGATCAGATTTCAATGGATTTCGTTGACGGCCTGCCTTGTTCGAGATGAGGTCATTCTAGCATTTGGGTTATTGTTGATCGCCTCTCTAAGTCTGCTCATTTTGTCCCTATTAAGTCTAACAAAATTGCTTCGCATTTGGTTAAGTTGTATGTTAAAGAAATCGTGAGACTTCACGGTGTTCCTAGTTCTATTGTGAGTGATCGTGATCCTTTATTCACGAGTCATTTTTGGAAGAGTCTTCAGCAAGCTTTGGGAACAAAGCTTAATTTTAGTATAGCTTATCATCCGCAGTCTGACGGACAGACTGAACGGGTGAATTGTATCTTGAAAGATCTTCTCCGTATTTGTATTTTTGATTTTGGTGGTAGCTGGGAGGATCATCTACCTCTTGTAGAGTTCTCCTACAATAATAGTTTTCAGTCTAGTATCGGTATGGCTCCTTTCGAAGCTTTATACGGAAGACCATGTCGATCTCCTTCATGTTGGTTGGAATCTGGGGAGAAGCTTATTCTTGGTCCAGATTTTGTTCGTGATTCTTCTGAGAAGATTGATCTTATCCGGTTGAGAATGAAAGAGGCACAGAGTCGCCAGAAATCCTACGCGGATAGCCGTAGGAAACCTCTCGAGTTCTTGATTGGTGATCTTGTTTTTATTCGTGTTTCTCCTTTGAAAAGGGGTTATGCGTTTCAGTACCACTGGGAAATTGGCTCCTCTCTTTATAGGACCATCTTCTATTACTGAACGTATTGGCCCTGTGGCTTATAGAGTTTCACTTCCTGCTCATCTATCTGGCATTCATGACGTGTTTCACGTCTCGCAGCTTCGGAAGTGTCTTCGGGAGTCGGATTCTGTCATTACTTCTCCTGATTCTGTCATTCTGTCAATGACTGTACTTGGGAAACCAAAGAGTTTATTGAGCGATCTTATCCGGGTTTTCTATCTTTGCTTGGGAACGGTGAGTATATGCTTTTGTCTCAAGCTTATTTTCTTTTCTTTTGAATGCTGTATGTATGTAGTTGTTACAAGTATTGTCTCTAGGAATTGCGGGGACGCAATTTTGTAAGGAGGGGAGATCTGTAACAACCCGCATATTTAACGATTTTATATTTAAATGTTTTATTTAAATATAGCGTCATTAGTCAGATTTTTAGGTCCGAAATGTTACTTTCTGGAAATGGCCGAAATGGAACTCGAAACCACCTCCATTGGTTCCAAAATGGCGTTTGCGATCTTCTTAAGTGTAAGCTTCGATATGTTTGGAGTAAGTTGAATTTTGCAACTTTTTCTATTGTGTTTTGGGTTTGGGTTCAGCCCACTAACTATCTAATTAACCTAACTCAGCCCATCTCTTCTCATTCACTCATTTTCTCAGCTCCAAACTTAAGCAAAACTGAAAATGGTGGAAGGGAAGAGGAAATAGAAATTTGCAAGCCCTAGTTCTTCTTTGTAACTTGAATTCTTGCTCCAAAAATCAAAGAGAAGACATAGGTAAGCTCCTCTTCATCTTCTCTTTCTCTTTCTCTCTTCAATCTCAGAAATTCCTAAGCCTAAACTTAGGAAAATACTTGTTTTGATCTTAGATTGAAGCTAGTAGAGTAGAAGTGGAGATTAGTTGGTCTTCTCCTTGCAAATTGAACCCCTTATTCTTTGTTTTTGGATTAAAGGTGAGTTTTGAACTCACATCTACTTCTTTTGATATCATTGATGTTAGGCATGAATTCCTAACAATTATTCATACGTTCTTTTGCTTTTGATTTGGGTTGATTCGGTGAAATTGCCAAATTATGATTTTTGAAGCCAAATCTTTGAAAATCCTTATATAGTTGATGTTTTATGTGGTTCGGAGTGTTGGGTGTGTCGTTAAGCTTGGGCAGTCGTTTGACTTAAGCCCATAATCAACACGCATCCGATTGCTTTCGATTTGTTTAGCCATAATGGCCCAGGTTCAGGAAATGCCTGAACATTGAGTTTCAGACGTCTGAAACCATAATTTCAGACGTCTGAATATTGTTCTGGGGAACATTTTCACCCCCAGATTCAGACGTCTGAAATTATATCCCAGACGTCTGAATTGGCCAATTTTCAACCAGAAAGGAAATAGGCCGAATATTGCCTATTTCAGACGTCTGGAAGTATGGATTCAGACGTCTGAATTCTGTTTTGAAAAACAAATTAATTTTCAGATTCAGACATCTGAATCCCTTCTTTCAGACGTCTGAATATGCTGTTTTTGCCAACTTGCCTTGTTCGTTTAGTTTTTTCCAAATTTAATCGATACATAATGATTCCAATTAGTTATTTATGCATATTTGACCTTGATGATTCCTTTTTGACTTTATTCACGGGTTTTTATAAATGATTTCTTCAAGTCGTATTAAAAGCTCGCTTCTCCAATTTATAAGTTCTATTTAAAGCACACACAATTTCGCACTTCGAGCGAAGTGGAAGGGTGATTAAATGGTTGGGCAAAACACGGACCATGAATCTGTGCGTTTATCCTTCCGATTAATTCCCGACCTATTCAATTGATCGTTTTAACCTTCGGGTTGGTTTACCGATGATATGAGGTGAACTTTGTACTGCTTTGAGTGTGAAATTAACTAACGGATAGTAAACCGTTTAGTGCGAACGAGTGATTATGGGACTCACTTTACCACTTTTTGGATTCCTTTTTGAGAGTTATGACACATTCCGCCAGTTAGTGGTGTCCAGTACTGGGTCTCCGACCTTCATCACTACGGTTTGTTGCCTTCGGGTATGTGCCTTCGGGTTTGTGCCTTCGGGTTTGTTGCCCTTTAGTATCGCTTCCAACGTTGGTCGTTATGAGCTGCATGGGTGATATTGGGTTGCCCTTTAGTATCGCTTCCGATGTTGGTCGTTATGAGCCGCATGGGTGATATTGGGTTTGGAGTCTTCGGGCTCATGGATCCTTGTTTATACAGTGCTGAGCTCGAGCAAATTTTCTGATGTTTCATTCATATGTATATTCCCTTGGTATCGCCCTTCGGTGTTGGTCTTTTTGAGCCGCATGAGATGTAGCGTTTACCTTATGGAACTTGTATACCTTATTGGTATTTGTTATTGCCTTTTGGCTTGCTTAGGGACATTCTTATCCTTTGTTTCTATATGTTGCCGATGATATGAGGCTTGTTATCATATGATTCATTTTTTGTTAGATGATTGTGTTATCTCCTTTAGAGATATTTGTTATATCTTGTAACCTTGCAGGTTAATTGTTGTTCAGTTTATCTAACTGATTTGTTTAGCTAGACTGACCCGTGTATTTTATACTCGGGTCAGACCGAGATGTTTCAGGTTAGGTGCTTTTAGACTTAGCCTATTTTGCTTCCGCATGGACTATTCATCTTGTTCCTTTTTGTTAAAGCTTTTTGTGTAGTCCTTTTTATTGTAACTCTGTTATATGTATTCTTTTGGGATTCGTCTGTATATGGTTTGCTATACCACTTGACATGTATTATTTTGTATACTCTGTTATGTATCAATATATGTGTGCATGATGATCTACTGTTCTGTGATGTATATTACATTTGAGTTGTTATATTCTGTTCTGATAGATCCTTCAACCACCTATGGTTTTGTTTTAAGTATTCATTGAGTATGTCGACCTACTTGGTATGGTTATTGTCGATGTATTCAATTGATAGTTAGAGCAAGGCTATGGATGGTCGCTCCCAACTAGCCTTATTCTCCGTGTTAGTTGACGGCATTACCCTGTAGTGTCCTTGGCTAGCGTGGGTATAGAGGTGAGGCGTCACAAAACTCGTACAAGGTTCGCTAGGGTAGGTGACACGGCAAAACTAGGCAATGCCAAGGTAGATATACCAATTACTATCCGAACTGGTGGTGACGCATAGCGCGCAGCTACCGCTAACCTCGAGCCACACCCCCAAAAATCAAAGGGTCCCAATCAATCACAAAGTAATAGAATGGTATCGAAGGAATGTGTCCGATAAGAGGAGCTCCCTCACTGGTCCGGAATCGCTCTTGTTTTAGCCACCTTATGCCAACTCACGGGAGTCGGGTCCATGTGTTTACCTCAAAGGAACGCCGCCACCATCCTACTTCATTCTAGAATCTCCACTACGTACACGGTTGTTAAAGTGGTTTTCGGAGTTGGCAGAGAGTGTGACAACTTCCGATCCCGGTCTTTTTAACAACCAAACGTTATTATAACACTGCGGTCATTTCAAAATAATTTATATTTCAAAACCAGAATATAATATCCATTTCAAAACCATATAAACACGATATCATTTCCATTTCAAAACCAAATCAATATGATATCATTTCCACTTCAAAAACCAAATTAATATGATATCATTTTTTATTAAAACCCAAATCAATATAATATCATTTTTATTTCAAATTTATCCTTTTCCTAAATCAAAGCACTTTCAACGTTATAACACTTCGAAATCAAAAGACTTGAAATATAACACTTTCAAATCATAATACTTTGAAACTCTTAACTTTGAAACATAAATTCCACCACTTAAATAGTTTAAATATTAAAATACTTTATATAATAAAATAACTTCTTCAATTTCACAAATCAAACAACTCGAATTTCTACATTTTATATTTAACCAAATCCCAAATCACAAATTTTAATTCAATTCAGTTTCCAAATAAACTGTTCCAAATTATATCGATTTCAAAACAGATTTGATCCACAGAATAAACCATTTCAAATTCAATATATTTCAAACTTTAAGTATTCAAAAATTTCAAAACTAAGTTTGGTAATTTCATATATATATATATATATATACATATACATCAAATTCAATTTTCTGTTATTTATTTTTGAAATATTTTACTTAATAAATCCATTATCATTTAAATAAAGCCCAAAATACAAATAACTAAATATTTCCTTCAATTTATTTGTACTTGAAATATTCATTTAATCCACCTTAAACCAAAATCATGTTATAAAAATCATACCTTTTAAATTTTCAAATTTAGTAAATTTCATATCAAACTTATTTGAGTTTAATTCTTAAATAAATTCAATTTCAAATAAATTTCAAATTTATCTTCCAACCTTAATTTATTAAAATCATTATAAACTCTATATTAAAATATAATTTAAATACTTAACCATATTATCTCAATAAAAATCAAACTTATTATTAAGCTTATTCTATATTAAAACAAATTTATACATAGCTTAAAATCAAGAATAAAATAACATTTATATAATATCTAAAATCAATATTTATATAAAACCGTACTTTTTTTTTACAAAACCATAGAAATCATTTCAAATTATATATATATATATATATATATATATATATATATATATAGACCACGGTGTCTGTATATAATTTTCTATCATATGGTCAAGTGATACAGATGTTTATCATTTCAATCCGCAATTTAATAATTTATGGTTGTATATCATTTCAAACCGCAATCTCGAATTAATAATAATCCATACCGAGCTTGCAGTTTATAACAATATAAACTAAATACCCGTTCAACCAATCTCAATAATCAACATCCATCACAATCATCATCCAAAACAGTCCATAAATATCAATACAGAAAATGATAATAAATAACAAGTATTTAACTGGCAGTTTATATGCAATAATAAATTAAATAACAGTTTAATTAAAATAAATTCAATATAACTGGGATGATGATTAAAAATATACCAAACAATCATAAATAAATTCCTAATCACATCATGAATTAAATTTAACAAACATAAGAAATGTTAGAAGTTGTGAGTGGGTTAAAACACTCACCTTTTGAATTTAAATTGAATTTAAATTCAATTTAAACCCAAAATTTAAACAGTCTCAGAATTTATCCAAACAAGTGCCAAAATGTCCGGAATTTCAATACGAACCCATAGGAACAAACCGCGCGTGAAAGGGGCCTCGTATATAAAAGTTATCGATACAAGAAGATATATGCTTTTTAAATTGAAAATAATAAAAAAACGTGCACACATTCTCCACGTCACTAGCTTCGGCTACAGGAAACCATCATGGCCTTCTCAAGTACACGCCTCCAGCCGTCAGCCTTTGGCCAAAAATCGACGCCGCTACGAGCTTCCATGACGTGATCAGGTACCACCAATGTGACGCACTCTTCGTGCCGCCCCTCCCTTGGCCGAGCGGTCCCCTTCGGTCGCCTACATGTCGCACGCCCCCGCTGTTAATGCCGACCAAGTACTGGCAATTCCGGTCATTAAAAACCCATCTCGACCATGCCTATCGACTCCCTTACGCTTCCTCTTCGACGCAGCACTATCGGATCGAGCTATCATCGAAGATCTACCGTTAAATGAGACGGTAACCTATGGACGGTCATGACTTCTCCAGTAATTTCTCATCAAATGATAATTTGAATCGAAAAACAAACCACATAATTGACTTGCGCTCTTTGAGAGCTTCAAATCGATATATGATTCGATATAGTTTGTGGAGTTTGAATTTTTGATTTGATTTTGAATTGCAATTGGATTTGGAATTGAGAATTTGTCTACCACTGAGAAAGAGGAGCAACAGAAAGGATTATGCATACAGACAAATGAGAATAAAGAGTGGCTAGGGTTTATAACAAGATATTTATAGGTATGTTAGAAAATAGAAATAATGGATCGGATTTGATTTGGGTTGGAACGATAAACGGCACGAAAAGCCCGTTTCAACTCCGAAACGAAAATGGGTCAACCCATATATCGAAATAGATGTTTCAAATATTTTAAAATCAATGGAATAGGTTTCAAGTCCAAATTCCATCGTATGCAGAAGTTACGTTAAAATCAGCTTATTTCAAATTGATTTCAATTAATCTCAATTAAATTGATTATTTGGCCTTTCGAGCCCGTACAATTAAATGACAAGTCCGATCGATACGAAACTTGAAATCGTACAATAATTCACCGTTATGGATCTGATGAAACTGGTTTCGTCGAAATCCGAGTCGGTGGGCAAAATGGCTATTTTCACATTAATTAAATAAATTAATATTAAATTAAATCACTTTTCATTCAAATTTTAAAATTTATAATTTTTACATCTTGGATTACTCTAGTAATTTAATCCTTTATAACAAATTTCTATATCAATTTATAGTTAATTTATTAACCAATTACAGTATCAAGTTTCAATTTCAGTAAATTCATTAATTATCAATTGAAATTCCAGCAAATCCATTTATTTGATTTTAAATCTTGCCATTCAACCAATTATTATCTTATGGGTATAATTATTTCTGGTTTATATTTATTACATTAATATTTCCCAATTTATCCAAATTTCAATTAACATAGTATTTAATTTCATTTACTTACCATTAATCCATTTGTTATAGATTGAGTTCCAATTGATAAATTCCAAATAAGCTGATTTCATCCAATTCAAATCTTTTTAGTAAGTCTATTATTACTCTATAACCTAGTTAATATTTGCTTGTCTTTCATTACGTTAATATATTCAAATTTACATCTTTCCTATGTATTCCATTATTTTCAATTATATTAAATTTGTCAAATATATATTTATTATAATTAAAATCTCATTTAATCTATACAACTAGGTTTCATTCCTTTATTTTATCTTATGAACAAAATATACATTTCCCTTTATTTTATTACATTCACACTTTACAATTACTGTCCTAACTCATATTAATAAACATTTACTTACATTTAAATGTAATTGATTTCCTATTAATTTCATTGACAAATTAAATAGGTAATTTGTAATAATTGTTATCATAACCTTTAATTTACACTGAAGTTTATTTTATATTCAACTAATTATTATAATTATTTACATAATACTGAATTCATCCAATTACCATTAATTATACTAATTCATTTATTTATACAACACTTTCCTTATTTACTTATTTTCAAATTTTTATAACCAAGTGCAACAATTGACACCGTTTCATTATTGGGATTTCACTCCAATTGTTAGTAATTAGTTTTAATTACCATTGCTACATTTCATTTTTAACATTCACTTCATTATAAATTATAAAGTTTTTATTTCTCTCTAAGTTTAATTACAAAAATATTATTAAATTAACCATTTTAGTTACCGAAATTTGCGGGTCGTTATAATAAACATATTACATCACATAGATATTACATAGTAGTCACTAATAACATACATCAGAGTCATTTAGTTTTACATGTCACACTACACAGTCATGATGACCTGCCTATTCATTACGGCCCAAAATGCAAACAAAGATACTAATACAGCAGAATAGATATATCCAGAAACGTAGAAGCCTCTTGCTCCAATTCTTCTCCAAAATACGTCAAGCCAACCTGAATCACTTGGCTACTCGTAAAAATTTGAGTAACCAAGAGTTTAAGAAAACAGAAAATAAACTCCAGGCCAGACTTGGGTCTGGTGTGAGTAAACTATTTAAGTTGTTTAACTTGAAAATCATTTGAAATCAAAGGTATCTCGTAAGACTCACCGCACATAACACATTCAAGTTTTTCCCTTACAATGACAAAAACATTTGATAGGAAATCCAGTTATATTATAATAGTGTCTAGGGTTTTCAATATAAAATAGGAAATAGCTGACATGCTTACATCTCACGTTCCAACATAATCGAGCACAATCAAAACTGTACGGGTGCTTATTGGAGATTGGGTTCCATACAATGGCAGACCTACTGGGGTACCTCCCGTCACAGTACCTGGCCTAGATCAGCGTACTGAGGAACCCCCTGATCCCCTACAACAAAAGACCGGAGCTACCCCTTTCTGGATTGTTTGAATAAAACAACCCCACGGTTGTGGCCAACAACCGCCCACACATCCGAATAAAAGAGACATCTAGACATGGGAAAATCTTATCCTAATTGGGTGCTACCCACTTAGCCTTGGTGCACCTCCCCTGTTTTAGACATTCCCGGTTGATGAGGTTTGAGGCTACGATTACCTCTATAGCATACATTTCTTGGAATGCTCATCGACCTCCAATGACGATGGTCTGATAGCATTCGTCCATAAAAGCCCATTCTAGGTCCAAACGGAACCGAAGGCACTATCTCTGCTACACTCATTTTGGAATCACCCTCAGAGTTAACGATAAATAGCCCTTGCATTCTGAATCTTCATTCCCAATTTTCACTTTCGATTTCACGACCTATCGCTTATTTCGGATCGATGTGGTTTTCAGATAACAATTTGATATCCGATCACGGTCTCATCGAAATCCGATCCCGGTCTTTTAAGGCCAAGTTGTTTAAGTAAAACAATTCAATTTAATTTCAGAATGTCATATACACACAGAAAGTTATCACAGATATCAATTTAAATAAATGATCCACATTTATCAACAGTTCAATTCAGGCATTTCATATCATAGAATATCACAAATTAACAGACTAGAGATATTAAACAGCCCAAAGCATTCAATAAAATTTAACCATTAATAAGATAGATAAACTGATCACACCATTTCTAATTAATTCAATTTAACACAAATAAATTAATTATTTATAAATCCTGCTTAATTGTCATTAACTAATTATAAGCCATTTACATTATTTTAATTAAACATTAGAAATTAAATAATTATTAACATATAGGACAACTTAAGACCTTTGATTAATTATAAGTCTAAACATTTATTTTTCCTTAACCTACTACTTAATTACACTACTAAATTTAATTTAATAAACTAAGGAATTAATTAAAATAATGGAAATATAATAAAATACTCTAAACTTAATTAATTTAAGTTAAAAATAAATTATTATGTAACCTTTAACTAACCCAATATTTAAGTAAAACATTTATCATTTAAAGGAATTTGGTGAGAAAATTTTGTTTTGGAAAAACTTGTTTCCTTTCCCTTTTTAAAACTTGTTAATACACTTTTATTTTAAAGTTTTGTTAACTTGCCTTTATCATTTTATTTAAAATAGCCGGCCCAAGAATATTTTAACTGACCCAAAGCCCAATCCCAAACCTTTCCTTCCTTCCATTTATTTTCTCTCTTTCCCACTCTAATCTCAGCAAAAAAAACCCGAGCCCAACCCAATCCAAACCCTAATTCTCCCCGTCTTCTCTCTTCTCTTTTCTATTTCCTATACCTGATCCTTACCTTAACTACAAGCCACAAAAACCCAGACATATCAGTGCACCGTGCATGTGCACACCACATCGGAGCATCTCCGACCATCGTCGCCATCGCCAGCAAGCCGCTGACGACCCTATCGACCCCCTCGGCTACCTAATTTCCTTTGATTTTGCTCGAATTCAAATTCAAATACTTCTTCCATTTCCAAAAAAAGCCTCCGACCTACATCCTCCTTGCTCCACCGCTACAGACCACCAGAGACCTCGTCATCAAGCCCAGACCTTCGCCACACCTCCACGCTCCTTTTCCCCCTACTCCGATCCAACCCGATGCCATTGCGACGTCGCTCGGCCCTTGCAAACATCGACGACTTAAGCACAGTCTAAAACCCTAAATCGCCACTATGCCGCTACGAGGATCTGAAAAGTCGATGACCATTTTTCCTAAGCTCCTCGACCGTCGAGCTACCTCCAGCAACGATCTCGACTCTCCTCTACGCTCCAATCACCCGAAATTGATAAAAGCCCAATCTCGATAAACTCGCAATTCTTACCCAAATACTATCTTAAAAATCTTGATATTACCATTAAAAATCATAGTTTCTAATGACGAATCAGATTATATATGTGAAACTTGAAATCATGGAAGTTGAATTTCTATGATGTTTGATTTTTACTGTAATTTCTTCTTCCTAGTGAAACTACTTGCTAACTACACATAAAATCATTTTAAAAATAGAACTTAGTTATCACAAACCTATTTCCTTTAATGATCATAACCTAAAAGAGATTGAGCGAAGAGAATTGAATTTTTGAATTGATCGAGTCTGTTAGACAAGAACAGAGGCATGCACATCTAAACACATACATGCACATAATATTTCAACTTATATTCCAGGAAAAATACATTTCTATACCCATGCAAGTCACATTCAAGCCATTTCTACGATCAAGACTTACATGCACAGTGATATAAAGAAGAGCTTTTAAAAGTGAAGTTTACTCACCTAAAAATTTAAACAGAGGAAAGTTTTGAAATCTGAAACAACAACTTGATTTTGATCTGCTCTTCTTTTGATTAAGTTGGTTTGAATTCTACTTTGCTTTTAGTTGAATTGAACTTAAATCTTTTGTTTTGTATAGTTGAAACTTAAAGTAGTTTTAGTTGTTTGTTTTTTTCCTGGTTTTAGTTTTGCTTTGAAAGATGAAAGAAAGAACGGAGATATATGTATTTAAAATACTGCCCATACAGTTGTTATCCCACCTTTTGGTCAAGGCTGGAATATCAACAAATTGGCAATGAAGAATGGATATCAGAATTGGAGATCGATTGGGAACAAGGCTGCAATCGATGTCGTTAAAACTTGGCCAAGCTCCGATCAGGGCGGAATCGATTGGATATGTTGATCAAGGCTAGGGGAGGCTACTTTTCAAATTTCAAGTCAATCAGAGTTCGTATGCTCGAGATATGGATGGATCAAGGTATGTGAATGTTGGTTCGAGTCGATACATTTCGTATCGATCGTCAAGCAAGGTTTCAAATCGATACCGTTCGTATCGATCGGCAGTGGTTCAGATCAGTAGCTTTCGTATCGATCAACATGGATTCGACACGATGGTTTCGTATCGGTCAGGAAGGAAAGAGGTGGCATATCTCGAATCGATGCTCTCGTATCGATAATAGAAGGATTTGGCACTTTCGCATCCATGGGGGGCTATCGGAGTTCGTATCCATCAGACGGTGACCACTTCCTATCCATCAGGAGTTCTTGTTCAAATCCATACCGGATTGATGCAACGGTCATCGATGATAACAAGGCGAAATTCATGGAGTCGAAACGGTCAAACCGGAGCAAAAAGTGGATCAACGCGAGGAGTGCGCGCCATGTCCCTGTAGAAGCACATGCGTCATCCATTCGAAATGGATCGGTTCGAATTTATGGATTCGAACCAGACAGCCACCGAGGAATCCAATTTCGTATCTATCATATCTCACAAACCATTGATCCAAATGCTACAAAATTTTCACAGGAGCTTACGTACAAGCTAAAGAACATTCCTGCCAAGTTTCAGTTCGATTGGATCATTTTCTGATCGATACGAAATTGACTCGTATCGATCACAGATCGAGTCGAAACTTGGTGGGGTCGGTCGCGTGGCCCACTCACGTGCCAGAAGGAGTCTCCCGAAGTTTGAGCGTGATATCAGCCTCCTATGCCTATAAATAGCCCCCTGAAGCCTACAAGAAAAGGATCTTTTGGCTATTCAACGTCCAGACTCTGCCGGAATCAATTCTACACCTTACCATCGCTGTTGTACTCAAATTACTTTATTGTAATCTCTATAGTCATCTGTAACTAGCGAGGATAATCAATAAAAGATAAAACTATGAAGTGGACGTAGGCTGAAGATAGCCGAACCACTATAAATCTCGTGTTTCTGTTTGTTATTTATGGATTGTTGTTTGATATTCGCATGGATCTGAAATTTGTGTCTGAATATTGCTGATCTGTATTCAACACTGGTGCTTTCATGATACTTGGGGTTTGTGACCATTTTGGCGCAAACACTTTGGTGCTTTCACTGAGAACAACTAGCACCCGCTACACCAGACTTGAAGTTCAGATTTAAAAGTTTGAAGGATTCAAATTTAGAGAGAATGACTCGACAAACAAGTAGAAGACATAGAGCTGAGAGTAGCCAATAAGAAGGAAGTCAAGAAGCATCCTCCGGAGATAGAGAAGGACAAGCTTCGATCTACATCACCAGGGATGAAATGGAAGCTATGGCCAATTCATTGCAAGAGAGATTGTTAAAGAGTCAACAGGACATGATGCAGACTTTCTTTGAACATATGAGAGCTGCAGGAATGCAAAACCTTAGACCGACTACAGTGACTGCGAATGTGGAACAAGGAACTAAGGTCATGGAACCCAATGGAGGACAGAATACAGAACCAGAGGGAAATCAGCATAGGCTTGGGGGCAGGCCCGTAGGATCTGACACTGGAAGGCCTTTGGATGGAGCTCAACAGACTAGAGCGAGCGCTAACAATAACGAACCGCATGAGGAATATGTACCAGAATTCCCTCGGAGGCATAGGGGAAACCTTTGACAGGCAGTGCTGGATTAACTTAGATTATTAGGAGAACTATGCGTGGAGGCCTGACCAATAGAGATTTGGAAGGAGTGAACAGGAGTCCGTTTACACGGGAAATCAGGATAGCTCGAAATCCACCTTATTACAAGCTACCTATCATGGAAGTATACAATGGCAAGGCTGATCCAATAGATCATCTGATGATACACTAGACACATGGAAGTGCTGGGGGCTTCAGAGGAAGTTATAGCCTGATGTTTCCCTCTATACTTGATGGATATAGCCGCAATGCGGTTTAGGCAACTGGAGGAAGGATCTATCAGGACATGGACGGAGTTGGTGGATAGGTTTCTGAGGCAATTTCGGGTTCATAGTAAGAGGCCTAAAAACGTGATGACGCTAACGTCGGTAAAGCAAAGGATGGATGAATCACTTAGAGCTTTCTTAACTCGATTCAATGGCGGCAGTTGCTTCGGTGGATCAGCCGAATCCATCGATGGTTTTGATGGCAGTAGTTTCAGGATTCAGAAAGGATTTAGATTTCAAGGTATCTTTAATACGAGACCTACCACTAGATCTCGGGGAATTCTTTCACGAAGATAAAAGGTTCCTTCGGCAAGAAGACACATGTATGGACTTAAAGTTAAAGGAAGTGAATGCGACTGAGGGTGGAGGACCATCCAGCAGAGGTTCGGATAAAGATAAAGGAAAAAGGAAGTTGGATGATGATTTTGGAAAAACCAGGAAACAATGGAAGGATCCAAAATTTTCCACGTACATAGGATTAAATGAGACGCTGGAGCGGATATATATGGAAACTCGGAATCGCCTTCCCTACCGAAGGCCAGCTAGGAGAGAACCTTCTGAACGTGAAAGGGCATCAGGAAGGCACAGACTCTTCCATGATTTGGATGGGCACGATTCGAACAGCTGCAGGCACTTGAAGGATATAATCAAGAAGCATGTAAGGAATAGGCAGTTGCGACAATATGTCGAAACTCGGAATGCAATGGTGGAGCAGGAGAAACCACCCCCTATCTCGAGCAACGATGGTGTGAGTCCCAGGAATGATGGTCGATTGGTTATCAATTGACCGGGATAATATGGAACAAGTATCAAGCTACTGGCAAACGACCAAGTCATTTACTCATGTACGGGGACGGAGATAGCCCCTAGGCATGCTCTGAATGATGATAAACCGCGATGCTATGGTTTGTGAAATCCGTCTTTTGTTTTTGGATTGGATAATTGTTTTTCTGGTTTGGTTTTGGAGTTTAGTTTAAACTCTTGATTTCATTTGCTTTCTGGTTTGGATTCTCGTTTGGATGATTGTTTTCTGTTTTGGATGTTGGTTCGGATTTCTGATTTTCTAATTTGATTTGGATTTTGGATTGGACTTTGATTGGATTTTCATCTGATTTTTGGTAAATGGTCATCAAGTATAGATTATATCTGGCAAGGGGTAAGTCTCTTTATCCGCATGCGGTGAATTGGCTTATTCAGGTCATTGAGTATAGACTATGCTCAACAAGGGTCCGGAGTGACCAGGATTCAGCCTAGGACTTAGGCCCCATATTATCGATTATTATTTCAGGTCGCTGAGTATGGACTATGCTCAGAAAGTGTCCAGAGAGACCAGGATTTGGCTTAGGACTTAAGCCATGGCATTGTACAACGTCCAGGGACACTATACCACGGTCGTCAACGGTAGATTGCGCTTGGCAAGAACCTGGAGAGCTTAGCTCAACGTCCAGGGACACTGGATCACGGTCGTCAGGTGTGGATTGCGCTTGGCAAGAACCCGGAGAGGTCCTGGATTCGGTTATTGGCTATTGGATAAGGATGGATAAGCACTCAGTTGTCGAGTTTGAATGGATATGGAATTGGCTAAGGATTTGGTTATTGGATTTGGAATTGGGCATCGACTCGGAGCAGTCAAGGATGATGTACTCTAATGATATGGCTATGGACTTCGGATATCGGATTCGAAACTATTCAAAACACGCCTTATTATCACAAGGCATGTTTTGGGGGGAAAATGTTATCCCACCTTTTGGTCAAGGCTGGAATATCAATAAATTGGCAAGGAAGAATGGATATCAGGATTGGAGATCGATTGGAAACAAGGATGCAACCAATGTCGTTAAAACTTGGCCGAGCTCCGATCAAGGAGAAATCGATTGGAGATGATGAACAAGGCTAGGGGAGGCTACGTTTCAAATTTCAGGTCAATTAGAGTTCGTATGCTTGAGTTATAGATGGATCAAGGTATGTGAATGTTGGTTCGAGTCGATACATTTCGCATCGATCGTCAAGCAAGGTTTCAAATCGATACCATTCGTATCGATCGGCAGTGGTTCAGATCAGTGGCTTTCGTATCGATCAACATGGATTCGACACGATGGTTTCGTATCGACCAGGATGGAAAGAGGTGGCATATCTCGAATCGATGCTCTCGTATCGATAATAGAAGGATTTGGCACTTTCGCAACCATGGGTGGCTATCGGAGTTCGTATCCATCAGACGGCGACCACTTCCTATCCATCAGGAGTTCTTGCTCGAATCCATACATTCGTGTCCACCAAGTCAAGAGAGCCAGATTGATGTAACGGTCATCGATGATAACAAGGCGAAATTCATGGTCGAAACGGTCAAACAAGAGCAAAAAGTGGATCAACGTGAGAAGTGCGCGCCATGTCCCCACAGAAGCACGTGCATCATCGATTCGAAATGGATCGGTACGAATTTATGGATTCGAACCAGACAGCCACCGAGGAATCTAATTTCGTATCGATCATATCTCACAAACCATTGATCCAAATGCTACAAAATTTTCACAAGAGCTTACGTACAAGCTAAAGAACATTCCTGACAAGTTTCAGCTCGATTGGATCATTTTCTGATCGATACGAAATTGACTCGTATCGATCACAGATCGAGTCGAAGCTTGGTGGGGTCGGTCGTGTGGGCCCACCCACGTGCCAGAAAGAGTCTCCCGAAGTTTGAGCGCGATATCAGCCTCCTACGCCTATAAATAGCTCCCTGAAGCCTACAAGAAAAGGATCTTTTGGCTATTCAACGTCCAGACTCTGCCGGAATCAATTCTACACCTTACCATCGCTGTTGGACTCAAATTACTTTATTGTAATCGCTGTAGTCATATGTAACCGGAAGGATAATCAATAAAAGATAAAAATTTGAAGTGGACGTAGGCCGGAGATAGCCGAACCACTATAAATCTCGTGTTTCTGTTTGTTATTTATGGATTGTTGTTTGCTGTTTGCATAGATCTGAAATTTGTGTCTCAATATTGCTGATCTGTATTCATACACTGATACTTTCACGTTACTTGGGGTTTGCGACCATTTTTGACGCAAACAACATCACCCTGTTTTTCATCTTTAAATCATTCTTTTTTATTAAATGAAGAAAAAAAATTTTAAACAAAAATTTTGACACTTGTACACAAGATCTCTTTCAAGCTTACAAATGTCAAAAGCAAATATTTTATATTTATTTATGTTTTATTTTATGTTTTATATTTATATTTTTATATTTTCTTTTTATTTATTTTATGTAACTCAAAAGAAATAATATAAAACCTTTTTATTTATTCTTATTTTAAGCTTAAGCTATTTATACTTTAATTAATAACTATGTATATATACTAGTGTTTAAAATGTAGAGTTTTAAACATAATTTATTTTTAGATATTATTTTGAATTTCAAATCATAATTTTCTATTCACAATGTACATATGAACAAATAGTAATTTGAAAGCATATTTTTATTTGTTTGAAAGATAAGTTTGTAAATTTAAATAATTATTTTAGAAGATTATTAAATTACATTTTGCCAAAAATCCTGGGTTGCCACAAAAAGCAGGACACAACTACATATGAACAGTAAAGTATTTAAGGCCATAAATTTTCCATCGCACTGTCATTTAAATTCAGCATGCTTTATTAAAAAAGGTACAACCTAAGCGCTGAAAGTGAAGCCAACAGAAATAAAAAATTGTTGCAACTTCAGAAATATGCACCTAAAGATAATAATGGAATATGACATCTAGAAATAAAAGCATGAATAGAAGTTATCTCATATGAATAAAGTCTGCAAAGCTGTAATGACCAAAATTTTCGATCTTGAAAATTCTAGATCGTTAGGGTAAAGAAGAAAGAGATAGAAGAAAAAACAGAAAACAAGTCACAGAATCTCAAATTTGCAGCGGATCAAAATATAATATCAAATAATAACAGTTATACAAAAGAAAACTGTATCTATCAATTTACATTTATTTACACCAGAGTTACAACATTTACACAAAACACTAAACGGATATAAAAACTTGTTTATCGACGGAAATTCTATCGGTTTAGAAAACCGTTGAACGAATTTTGAAATAAAATTTATACCGCAAGCGCACGGTGTACGAATGTAGCACGTGGCGAATACGAGTCGATTCACAGGGAATTGTTGATTTAAATTTCCTACTCAATCAAATTATACCAAGCCGAGAGTGTATTTAACCTAGAAAATGAGAAAATGAACTAACTAACAAAAAGAAAAGAAATGCAAATATGAGAGTTAAATGACAATTTAGAGAATAAATCCACTCTCTAGATCATGTAGTTCAACACATGAAATCATGATCTCTCTTTTATGGTCATTAGTGTTTTAATTGATGTGTTTATTATAAGTATGGCATATTTGAGCTATTGATAAGCCAACATAAGCCATCAAACTATAACACACCCCTTAAAACACTTACTAACTTTCATGAAAATTAATAAAGAAAATGAGAATGAAATCTATTTTAGGTATGGCCTATTAACTATTGGTTAGAAACATAGACCATCAAATTTTAATTTCAAATCACTTTCTTATGCCATAATCATATATTGATGAAGAGGCATTTGTGTTAGTGATTGTTTAAGCATAGCCTATTTGGTGTCAACAATATAGACTATCAAATTCAAAGAAAAAACAACAAATAAACCACTTCGATCATCATCATTAAGCACAAAAAGAGAGCATGAATTAACAAAATGTTGAAGCTACATTAATTAGAGAGCTTCATTACCTCTAAATTGAAGGGGTTACCTCTCATATTTATCATCGTATGAACAAATGTAGAAAGCAACATGAAAGCAAAAAGAAAGGAAAATGAAAGCTAATGGAAAAGACAACTAATCTAATTGCATAAAGGTAAATCTACACTATTACATAAGAAGAGAAGAAGCATGTAAATAAAAGAGAATTAACATTGCATAAAAGAAAATAAAATTACATGAAATAAAATGGCTAAGTAGCCATGGAAAGAAAGAGAGCTTTGATTTATTTTCTAAACTAAAACTAAGAGAGACTAAGGGGAAGAGGGCTACATGAAACATAAGGGGTATTTATACAAGTTAGAAACCCTAATGCACATTTTTAGGGAGTACCCAAAATGCCCTTGGAGGACGTGTGGTAGACAAGTTATCATTAGCTTTAATAATCCCCCACTTAAATGTACATGAAGCTTTAAATGTCTTTTATCATGTGCATTAGCCTTTAATTTGTACATTAAGGTAGTGGGTAGGTGGGGTCCTCCATGTTCTTCACTTTGAATTATTTCCATCTTCATTCTTTTGTATCTTCTTTGTACATGCATATTCCTTCATGAAACCACTTGTAATTGAGTTTAAATTCCTACAAAATAATATAGAAATTTCCCATTAAATTTTCTCAATTTGATATATGCACAAAAATGTCCATTTTGCCCATATATGAAGATGAATATGTGACAATTTGAAAACAATTTGAATTTGGTTTAAACAAGTAGAAATACCCAATATGATCATTTATTCAATTTAAATAGATTAAATATGGTGGTAAAAATATGCACATTTATGTGCACATCAAATACCCCCACACTTATCTTTTTATTCGTCCTCGAATAAAGGGAAACTAAGATAAATCCGTTTTCGTAGGAAGCACGATTGCATTGAGCGTATGCAACAAGCCGTTAAACCTCTGGGTGTCCCCAGTAGGACGAGTGTTGTCTCGTGAGGGTTTTCAGCGGATACCACCCACAAAATCCAAATGCAGGATGAAAATATTTACAAAATACAAGATTTATTTACAAAAAGATGAATGCAAAATTTTGAAAATATTTACAAATGAAGGATTTATTTTTTAAATTGACACGAATAAGTTAAATATAGGTTTTGGTTATTATCTTGAAAATTTATGTCATTTACTTATCAAAATTTCCAACAAAAATCAAGTAATCATAACAAATAGACAATAGTTTAACTTGTTGTTTCAGTTGATAACAAAGTGTAATTATAAAACGGATCCTTAATTGATTATCAAAGTTTATCAAAGTGGTATTTTCATTTCTTTTCAATAACAAATCAAATCAACTAAGTAAAAATAGTGCTATGATTTCAATTGCTTGTTCTCTCATTTTTTGCAAGAAAAATTACACACCTAGCTCAGGTAAACTGAGGCCAGATATACCACCCATGCACTGCCTTTCGGGCTTATGTGAGGGGAGTGCAGAGCATAGCGAGTGCACACACTTTCATGCATACACTATCGACCTTAGGTGGTTTTTATTAAGTCTTTTTTTTACATGTGTTCCATACATTATAACCGTGAGGACTTTTAAATGAGTATAAAAGCACATAATAAAAAATTCCAAGTAATCACCCATGCATAACCGTGAGGACTTTTAAATGAGAGTGAATACTTGGATGTTATTATTTTTTATTTTTATATTTTTTTAAGTGGGAGTTTTGCAAAATCATCTTAGCACCATTTAACCTAGAAGACAAAAAAATGTTATATCCTTTACTTTAAATCAACCACTTTTTAAAACAAAGATTTTCAATTAGGATGTACTTCATAATTAACACGTATGAATCTTCCTATATACTAGTTAAACCATTATTATTTGTAATCAAACTTCATTTTTATTTTTGTTAAGACCAATAAATTTTCAAAAATTTCAATTTAATAAACCAAAGCCATATATTTATCTTATAGTGTTTCTTTTACAAATAAATCAAAAGAAAATTTGTTTTAAATATTTTTTTTTGTTTTTGTGATTTTAAAGCAAAAATAAACCATGAAAAAAATGAAGGCGAGTCTCCCCCCCACACTTGATTTTGACTGTGTCCCCACAGTCAACCCAAGTGAAAGGGATGTTTATTATTATTTACATGAAAACGGACGGTATTTACACGTGATCAGAAAGTATATCATCAAAAAGTAAATGAAACGGTCTTCCAAAGACCGATTCATTTGTCTCGTCAAGTATGCGAGACACAGCTTAAGCGCGAAAAACCAAACCGTAAAAGATTTCGAAGTTGAACGTTGATTTGCAAAAACAAATGTTGTTTTATTGAAAATTATACAAGTTGTTTTGTTTTCGATGATTTTTGGGGTCGCTAAAACAATTGAAGTTCAAGTTTATTTTCACCATTTTGAAATTCAAGCTTATCGTTGAAAACATTTTCAGAGTTATTGATTTCAAAATCAAAATGGTGATTTTCATCTTCCCCGTCGGAATTTAACAACTCGTCATCCAAAAGTCCAAAAAATCGGTGTTCATTAAATTCGTCTTCCTTTGTTGGATTATCAACAACTTCATTGCGTGTATCAAGTTCAAAATTCAAAGTTATTGTATTCAAATTTTCGAAATCGAGAAAAGGAAGATCGAATTTTTAATTTGATTCCATACCCTCGAAAGAATTGAAATCCAACTCAATTACCATGTTTTCAGCAACTTCATTAAGATTGTTATTTTCAGTTTCAAAAGTTGTTGCTTGAAAATCATCGATTTTGGTAAAAGATGGATTAACTCGAAAATTTTCGATTTGGACTTGTTGAGAACAAGAATTGTCAATTTCGATAAATGGTAGATTATTATTTGATTCTTTGCAAGTTGACATTTGATTATGATTTTCACGAAAATTTTTGTATTTTTCAAGTAATAAATCCCCGTTATCTTTTTCCATTTGGTCAACAATATCAAATTCATGATTATTAATTTGAAAACTTTCATTTTGAATTTGTTGATAACCAAGGTTTTCAATAGTATCGTTATTGTAACTATTCCCATTGCCAAAATTATTTGAAAATTGGATCACATTTTCGTTTTGATTTTGAAATTCATTTTGGAGTTCAAAATTGAATTGGCATGGGTTATACTCGAAATCATTTGAATTTTGAAGCGAATCCAAATTTTGATTATTTTGAAAACTTTGATTCGAGTTATCGCAAAAATATGAATTACACTACTCATTTATCATTTGATTTTGTTGTGTAGCAATTTCAAGTAAAGATGAAATGCTATTTTTAAGATTTGAATGTTGGTCATCATTTTGAAAATTTTGTGGTTCGAAATTCAAATTGTTTATAGAATGGCTGTCATTAAAATATCCATACGAATTTGGAGTGAAATCATATGGATTATATTGATTTTCACAACTATTGTAAAATTCACGTAGGTGGGGAAAGTCGGACATTTTCAAGAATATTTTTGGTTTCTTTTTTTGGTAAAGGAAAAATATTTACAAATAGAATTTATTTTTCAAAATGGAAAATTGATTTTTGTTTTGTTTTTGGATTTTCAATTTTTTTTGGCTTTTAAAAAGATTTTATATTTTTTTTGTTTGGATTTTTGTTTTTCTAAATTTTTTTTTTTGATTTTTGAAATTTCAAATGAAAAGGATTTAAAAATTTCAATGGAAATGGAATATTTACAATTTTTTTAAGTTTTGGATTTTTGAAATTTTTTTGTTTTTTTTTTAAATATGCATGAACTAATGCAACTAAATGAATGCAGGTTTTAATTACAAATGATTTATCCTAAGTTAACCCAAAATTGTATAATCACAAATTGTCTTAGATAAACAAGATAGTTCTCAGCCAGGTAACGGATAGGAGTTATCGGTGCACCACGAATCACCGTAGCAATGCAGCCGAAGGTTTAAGTACCTTCAGAGGAACAACCACCATAATATTTACGAATCACCGTAATGTTTATTAATGGTTATTACTCTGCCGTAGCCTCAAATGTGTAATTTATACCGCAAGCGCACAGTGTACGAATGTAGCACGTGGCGAATACGAGTCGATCCATAGGGAATTGTTGATTTAAATTTCCTACTCAATCAAATTATACCAAGTCGAGAGTGTGTTTAACCTAGAAAATGAGAAAATGAACTAACTAACAAAAAGAAAAGAAATGCAAATATGAGAGTTAAATGACAATTTAGAGAATAAATCCACTCTCTAGATCATGTAGTTCAACACATGAAATCATGATCTCTCTTTTATGGTCATTAGTGTTTTAATTGATGTGTTTATTATAAGTATGGCATATTTGAGCTATTGATTAGCCAACATAAGCCATCAAACTATAACACACCCCTTAAAACACTTACTAACTTTCATGAAAATTGATATAAAAAATGAGAATGAAATCCATTTTAAGTATGGCCTATTAACTATTGGTTAGAAACATAGACCATCAAATTTTAATTTCAAATCACTTTCTTATGCCATAATCATATATTGATGAAGAGGCATTTGTGTTAGTGATTGTTTAAGCATAGCCTATTTGGTGTCAACAATATAGACTATCAAATTCAAAGAAAAAACAACAAATAAACCACTTCGATCATCATCATTAAGCACAAAAAGAGAGCATGAATTAACAAAATGTTGAAGCTACATTAATTAGAGAGCTTCATTACCTCTAAATTGAAGGGGTTACCTCTCATATTTGTCATCGTATGAACAAATGTAGAAAGCAACATGAAAGCAAAAAGAAAGGAAAATGAAAGCTAATGGAAAAGACAACTAATCTAATTGCATAAAGGTAAATCTACACTATTACATAAGAAGAGAAGAAGCATGTAAATAAAAGAGAATTAACATGGCATAAAAGAAAAGAAAATTAGATGAAATAAAATGGCTAAGTAGCCATGGAAATAAAGAGTGCTTTGATTTATTTTCTAAACAAAAACTAAGGGAGACTAAGGGGAAGAGGGCTACATGAAACATAAGGGGTATTTATACAAGTTAGAAACCCTAATGCATATTTTTGGGGAGTACCCAAAATGCCCTTGGAGGAAGTGTGGTAGCCAAGTTATCATTAGCTTTAATAATCCTCCACTTAAATGTACATGAAGCTTTAAATGTCTTTTATCATGTGCATTAGCCTTTAATTTGTACATTAAGGTAGTGGGTAGGTGGAGTCCTCCATGTTCTTCACTTTGAATTATTTCCATCTTCATTCTTTTGTATATTCTTTGTACATGCATATTCCTTCATGAAACCACTTGTAATTGAGTTTAAATTCCTACAAAATAATATAGAAATTTTCCATTAAATTTTCTCAATTTGATATATGCACAAAAATGACCATTTTGCCTCTATATGAAGATGAATATATGACAATTTGAAAACAATTTGAATTTGGCTTAAACAAGTAAAAATACCCAATATGATCATTTATTCAATTTAAATAGATTAAATATGGTGGTAAAAATATGCACATTTTCGTGCACATCAACTAAACAGATATAATCTACAATATCATAGCGGAATACACTCCATACATTCCTGCCATCCAGCTCGTCTCCCGAGCTCCAGAATGTTCTTACCTGAAAATCTGTAATACTTGGTCTGACCAGAGCATTACATCAAAGTAACACCCGGGCCAGGCTGGAAACCAGCGTGAGTAAACCCAGCCAAGATGAACTTCTAATGCATAAAACATACTTAAAACCTGGGGTGACTCGTACTTCACTACAAGTTCTTAACTTGCCATAGTCAAATACACATCTTACAATCATACCTAAGCATTATTACTCAGATTAAGTGATCATGTTTACATCATTTATTCCATTTCAGCCTATTTATTCCAAAGTAAAATCCACAAAGAATTATTGTAGATTACAATTCGAAGTAGTTTTGGGTATTTACTAATATCCGACCACAGACTCTTCGAATCTCATGTCATCTTAACCCAAGTTATTCATTTAAATACAATTCAACTTTAAATACAGGATGTCACTTTTACACAGCAATTTATCATCAATAGATAACCACATTATCCCTGTCCACCCAAACATATCATATCACAAAACATTTCATATCAAAGATATCAACCAATTCAAGACATTTATCATCATTCAATCATTCATAAGTAAGATTGATCACTTCCTAATTAATTTAATTTATCCTTAATAAATATTAATTACTAACTTTAATCACTTAGATTACCTTTTTTTACATTAATAAAATATAACCCAATTAATTTATCATCTTTTAATCATCCATCTTAATTAATCATTCCTTATTAGTAACTCTTTAATTATATTAAGTAATTAACCCTTAATTAACCATATAGATTAATTAGCCTTAACTATTCACAATAATTAACTTCTAGTTACTTTCATTAATTAATTACTACATTATTTAATGAATCCTCTAATTATTTTCATTAATTAATTAATCTTTTTATTAATTACCTTTAACCAGTAATTAATCACATTCATTAATTAACCCTAATTAATGACATTAATTAATTAACTTTAATTAGTCAATTCTTTAATTAATTACACTAAGCAATTAATCCTTAATTACTTTTAATTACTTCCATTAAGTAATTATTCTCTAATTACTTTATTAAGTGATTTCCCTTTAATTAAGTACATTCAGCAATCAACCCTAATTATTCAGTAATTATCCATTAATTACTTCACTAAGTAATTACATTAAGTAATTATACTTAACCAATTTCCACAAATGATTATCCTTAATTAATTAATCAAACTAATTATCTTAAATTAATTATCTTAATTAATTATCTCATAATCATTAGTAAATGATCTTTTAAACACATTCATTAACTATTCCTTAATTACTTATACTAAGTAATTATCCCTTTTATTACTAATCACTAGTTAATTAACTCTTGTTATTTTTAATAAGTGATTAAATTTTAATAAATTTCACAAATTGATTATCTTTAATAAATCTCAATCTTAATTGAAGATAATTCCTTTATCTTCATTAATTACTTACTAAACTTCATCAGAAAATATTTAGAAATCAATATCATAATTAAAATATATAATATACCTTTAAACTAAGCAATTATAAACAATTAACTTGTTTTAAACTTTTAAATCCTTAAAGAAAACTTAATCATTTTAATAAATTTTAAAGCTTGTTTGATACTTTTATTTTGGAAAATATGGATTCCATTTCTTTGAAAATTTATTTAAAACTTGTTAAATAATTTACTTAATAAACAAATTCATTTAAAACATACTTTGAACTTAACTAAACATTTACTTTGAAAACTAAATTACTTTCAAAAATTTCAACTTTAAACCTGTGTAAACATTTTCTTTTGAAAGCTATTTACTTGAATAACTTTAAAACCTATTTAAATATTTTGTTTGTATCTTAATATAGATTTTAATTTTTTGAAAACTTGTTTTAGTCTACTATTAACATGAAACCTTGAGAAAAACTTAAGTTCCAAACTTTAAACCTTTTGATTTCCTTGTTTTTGTTTAAATCAGTATACTGTTTTCATTAATATCAACACCCTGATAAAAGTTTATTTAAAATTTTTGAAAGCTAAACACATAAACAAAACACTCGAGCTAAAACACGATTTCCCCGAGCCCGCCGTAACTCGTTCCCGAGTCGTTCTCACTCATCCTCTGCTTCGAGACAACACCCCATCCTCTTTGAGTAACGACCCGAGCTAGCATTTCTTCTCAAAACCAACGATTCATCAGGAACCCAGACGTGCACAGTGCACGTGCACGGCGACTCCACGTCGCTCCGATCAACTACACAGGCCTCGACGCCTCAACAACGATCCCCACTACCCTTCAGACCACCCAGATCGAAAGATCTCATCACCAAATCAAATCGAGCAATTTGAACAACACTGACCCAAACCACCTCAACCAAAAAGGGGTATGCCATGATGAACAAGACAACTAGAATCCACGTCCCTCTAACCGCAGCATCGTCTCCATGTACCTCTAACCACAGCATCGTCATTGACTCACACAACTATCCCAACGCTCGTGATTGAGCTCGATGCGACAATGTCATCGAGATTGACCAAAAACCACACTAAAACCCTAGATCATCTTCCCCTGGCCTCTACAACAAACTATAAAATTTCCGACCAATTTTCTAGTGATTGTCAACCCTCTAGCTATCCTCGACATCAATCCCAAGCCCCAATTCGACATAGATCGTCGGCAATTGCCGATAATCCCAAAATCACTCATCTCGGATTATCCCATCAATTCCTTATCTAAAAATCAGGATTTCTCCACCTAAATTCATGATTTAACATTACAAACCTGATCCTGAAATCAATAATTGAAATTGACATGTTTGATTTTTCCTTATTTACTGATCATCACTGTGTTTTATGTCTCTATAAAATTTACTAAATATAAAATCTCAAAACTATTTTTAAAATTTAAATTACATTGTAATGATCATTTTTTTATTCTGATATCAAAGCATATATCGGATTGTATAAGGAGATTTAGGTTTTTGATAGTGATTCAAACCAGTGAAAATAGCAGAGGTAGTCTGCATAAACATACATACTGATACATTCACATTAAACAGAGCAGTTCATCGCATATATATACCCAAAACAATCATGCAAAAATTCATACAACAATTTCCAGATAGATTTATCACATGCAACACTTTTAAAACTGTTTAAAAAAAAGCTTACTCACTGTATACTGTAAACAGAGAAGGCCTGAGATGCTTACAAACTGGAAGTTTGATCCTTGCCACTAGAAACTAATATTTGATTTGCTACTATGATTTGAATCCTAGCTTGAATCTGATGTTGTTGAGTTGATCTTACTTAGCTTCAGCTTGAAATTTTGAAGGAGGTTATTTTCAACTTTGGTTTTGTTTACTGGTTATAGTACATAGGATTTTGCTTTCTTTGTTTTGAAAATTGAAGAGATAAAAAGAATGAGATAGAGAGGAGGGAGGTTTATATAACTTAATTTGTTTTATTATTAAAATAAAAAGAAAATAAACGACACTTGTACCATTAGTTTGCACTTGTAATTGCATGTGACATTTAGTTTATATTTGTAATTTTGAATATATATATATATATATATATATATAAAATTTACATTTGTAATTTCATGTTTTAATATGTTTATATATATATTTATAGTATTTTTCCTCTTATTTATGTTTATGCATATTTAAAGAAAAATGATTCAAAATCAAACTATCCACTAATAAACATATACATACATACATCGATATATTACTAAATTAAATTTATATTAATTTGTAATTTGACATTATAATAGAAAACATATTCATATGTTTTGAAAATATAAATTTTGCCAAATTAAATAACTATAAAAGAAGATCATTAAACTGATATTGTCATTTATATCAGGAGATTACTAAATGAGTATTTATTTTTATAAAATAAGTACCTTAATGGTAAAATCAGTAAATTACCCAATTACCAGATGTCCAAAAATCCGGGATATCACATTTCTCCCCCTTTGAATCTTTTAGTCCTCGAAAAGGAACAAAGCCAGAATTTATTCAATACTTAAAATCAGATAGCCCACTTTTTTTTTTCATTTTAAAACACTTTAAAAATCTATATAATTTGCCAAAATAGTTTTTATAAAAATACTTTTATAACTCGATGTTTCAATAAGTCCGTCCTCGTTCTCATAGAAATTTAGTCATACGTTGATCGGGCGTAGGACTGAAAATCTATAAGTACTTGGTAAACCCATTTCAACACTCGGTGAAAATACTTGGAAAATAATTTTATTGAAAATACAGAAAATATTTTTGAAAATAGAGGGAGCATCTTTTGCTAAGAATGCTCTGGAAATCATCACCCCCGTCCATGGTTGCAGTTAACCCGATGGTTACGTTGCCATCTAAGCAAAATCCATAGATAACTGTAGGCACTCTGCGCCTGTCGATTACGCCATGGAACCCCGCTACAGATCGCAACTGTTGAGTCACAGCTTCTATAAAGATTTTGATTGCTGACAACAATATTAAAGCGATCGACAAATCAAGACGTACATATGGTACTCTAGATTATAGGTTGATTATTTGATGTTATAATAGTTATAAAATTGTCAAAATCTATCCTCAAATAATCATGCACAAAATATAATATATATACATACACATTTATATAGGTTGTGCACTTTATTGTGCAACTTAACAGAGACCGGTCGACCGGTCCAAAAATGAACGGTCGACCGTTCCTGTTGAATGTGCACAATAAACGTGCACACATGTACATAACGACTATATTTTTAAAAAAACCTGTCTACAGGTTAGTTTTTGACCTGTCGACCGTTTTTAAACAGAGAGCAACTTCTTCCAAAAGACACATCTTTCTTCAATGGTTGCGTCTCTTCTTCTTCATTAATGATCATAACTTTTGACTGCAACTTTTCACCAAGGGTTATAACTATTTTCTCTCTATAAATACACATCAATATCATTGATTAAAACAACAAGTTTTATTAAGATTATATATGCTCTCTATCTATTCTTTGAATTCACTTGCATTCAAAAAGGCTCTAAACTACTTTCATTCCTTATTGAATCATTGACACTATCTCATATATTTTGATTCAATAAGAAATATAAATTCCATAATCTTCACAAACATCATTCACAATTTGAGGATAAGATTATAGGAAGAGTGTACTACAAGTGACAAATCCGTGTTTACAAGAGCACAAGTTGTCAACAACAATTGTAATTGTTTTTTGTGTTGAAGCCCTCAGTGTTGTAGAGGCGTGAAATCCCGTTCGGCTGTTCGGGTAATTGTAAACCTGTTCCTCCGGGTGAAGCGAGGTTGTAATTAGTGAAAATCCAGATAGTAGTCTGGGACTGGACGTAGGACGGTGCTCCGAACCAGTATAAAAATCTCTGGTGTGATTTTTCTATTTTTTTATTTACAATGCTATTATCATCTATTTCTGCATTTGTATTGTAATCCATATTAAACGATCCGTGTATACTATATTAGCACATATAATTGTATATACACCGCACTTTCATTTGGTATCAGAGCACGGTCATCATATAACCGTAACACAGTTATTTGATATATTCTTGTAATATGGCAAATAACGCAAGTACTAGCACTCAAAACACCACTTACACAGAAGGGCAATCGACACAAAGACCTCCATTTTTCAATGGTCTTAACTATAGTTATTGGGCAACACGTATGTCATTCTTTATGCAATCAAGTAGCTATGATGCTTGGAATGCTACTCAAAGAGAAATAGTGAATCCAACAACTGATTATTCAGAATGGACTGTGGCTGAGAAAACGGCAGCAGCCGTAAATGCTAGAGCAATAAATATGTTGTTCTGTGCATTAGACCAAAATGAATATAACCGTGTTAGTATCTGCACTACTGCATATCAAATTTGGCAAACGCTAAAAATCACTCATGAAGGTACTAACAAGGTTAAACAAGCCAAAATAGCCATGCTGAAAAGTCAATTTCAAAATTTCAAAATGAAACCAAATGAAACAATCAATGACATGTATTCACGGTTTCAAACTATTCACCATGCACTTATTGGGTTAGGACAAAAGTATTCCGATTTTGATGTTGTTTCAACAGTCCTACATTCTCTGACTAATGAATGGGAAGGAAAAGTATTAGCAATTGAAGAAGCTAATGATCTTTCCGTCATGAAGCCAGATGAATTGATAGGAAATTTAATGTCCTATGAAGCAAATTTGCAGGCTAGAAAAGAACAGAAAGAAGAAAAGAAAAATGTAGCATTTCATGTTGAGAAAGATGAAAATGAATCAGATTCTGAAGATGAAGATTTGGCGTTCATTGCTAAAGGTTTCAAAAAATTCCTAAAATATCGAAAAGCCAGTCGCTACAATAAAAGGAAACCTGGATCAAATAAACCATCTTCATCTGCTATAGAATGTTTCAACTGCCATAAAAAGGGACACATGCAGAAGGATTGTCCAGAACAAAAGAAAAAGTCAGAAAATGACAAATTCAAATATAAGAAGGACAAATCAAAGAAACGAGCCTTCTCAGTAACATGAGATGATTCAGAGTCATCTTCATCAGAAAGTGAAAGTGATTCGGAGAATGAACAAGCTAATGTTTGTTTTATGGCAACAGAAGATGAGGTACAAATTCCTACATTTGATGAATTACTTGATATTAATGCTGAATTGATAGTCAAATATAAAGACATAAAACGTCAATTAAAAGTAGTCAAAGCAGATTTAAGTAGAGCAGAGTTTGAACGAGATATGTTAAAAGATGAGAAGAAAATATTAGAAGAAGAACTTGAAAATATTCAAGAATCATCATCTAATGTTGACTCTCAAATATCTCTTTTGAGTCAAGAAATAGAAGCTCAAAAAGAGAAAAATAATGCTCTCACTACTGAAAATCATGAACTTAAAGCAAAAGTCAAAATTCTAGACCTAGAAAAAGCTAGTTTACAAACAAAGTTTGATGACATTACTCAAAATGTTTCTAACTTTAACAAAGGTCGAGAAAATTTGACTAAAATCATTGAAAGTTCACAATCTATTTCAGATAAACAAGGTTTGGGATATAACAAACATAAAACTAAGAAACATCTTAGAAATAAAAGGAAGAAGAAAGTACAAAAAACTGAAGCTAAGAAAAATCTTAGTTTATTATATTTCAAACCAAAACCAATAGTGAAATTTCAAAAGAAAGATGTCAAGACTATCAAAATATGGGTTCCTAAAACAAATAACAATTTGATTAGGAACAAATACATTCAGCAATTCATGAATACTGTGCATCTTAATAATAATTATATATATAAAGGGGATACCGGACCCAAATGGGTTTGGACTCCTAAGACCTAACTCTTAGGACCCTATGAAAAGTGGGTACCATGAACTTAATTCTATGTTTGCAGGTCCCACTGAAGAAAAGAGGAAAGTGGATATTGGACAGTGGTTGCTCAAAGCATATGACGGGAGACAAGAGCTTACTAACAAATATTAAATACTCAGATGGTGGCTCAGTCACTTTTGGAGACAATTCAAAAGGTTATATCATCGGCAAAGGCGATGTGAGCAATTGTGGTACATCTAACTTACCTCTTATTACTAATGTCATGCTAGTTAGAAATTTAAAACACAATTTACTTAGTATTAGTCAGTTATGTGACAAGGGTTTTATAATTTCCTTTTCAAATAATAAGTGTAGTATTTTAGATAAAGATCATAATTTGGTTTTTGAAGGTTATAGAGACAGAAATATATATATTCTAAATATGAATATTAATCATAATTCAGATATGTGTCTTATGGCTAATGACAATGATCCATGGCTATGGCACAAACGTTTCTGTCATATAAACTTCAGAACTATTGACAAGCTAGCCAAAAACAATCTAGTTAGAGGACTACCCAAAATGAGTTTTAAAGTTAACAACATTTGTGATGCATGTCAATTAGGAAAATTGACCAAATCATCATTTAAATCCAAGAAAGTCATATCAACATTACAACCGCTTGAGTTACTGCACATGGATTTATTTGGACCTACTAGAGTTCAATCAATAAATCACAGTCAATATGTGCTTGTAATTGTTGATGATTTCTCTCGTTATACATGGACAATTTTCCTAAAAAATAAAAGTGATACTTTCGATCATTTCAAATCTTTCGTCAAAAGAATTCAAAAATCAAAAGGGATTAAAGTTAAAAATATAAGAAGTGATCATGGCGGAGAGTTTGAAAATAATGAATTTGAACATTTTTGTACAAAGAAAGGTATATATCATAATTTTTCGTTTCCCAGAACTCCACAACAGAATGGAGTAGTAGAACGAAAGAACCGAACTTTACAAGAATGTGCAAGAACATTATTAAATGGAACCACCTTACCAAAACACTTCTGGGCAGAAGCTGTTGCAACTGCCTGTTATGTTTTAAATCGTGTGTCCATAAGACCTCTTACCAAAAATACTCCTTATGAATTGTTTAACAAAAGAAAGCCCAAAATCTCATACTTCAAAGTTTTTGGTTCTAAGTGCTTTATTTTAAATACGAAAGACCAGCTTGGAAAATTCGATCCAAAAGCCGATGAAGGAATATTTGTCGGTTATTCGGAACGAAGTAAGGCCTATCGAATATTTAATAAACGAACCAAAACTATTGAAGAATCACTTCATGTATCTTTTGATGAAATCTATCAGCATCCTCACACAATATCAGATGATGACGAATCAATAGTCATTAATAATCCAATCATCTCAAATACTGATTCTGACTCAGAAGTAATTATTGAGAATACTCCTCAAATATATGAATTACAATCACCACCAAGAATATTAAGAGACCATCCGGCCCAAAATATAATAGGTGAAATAACATCACATGTCAGAACAAGGAGTCAACTCAATCAAATGGGTCATGTCGCTTTTCTCTCAAATATCGAACCCAAGAATTCAAAAGAAGCTGCTACAGATGATTACTGGATCATTGCCATGCAGGAAGAACTAAATCAGTTTGAGCGCAATGACGTTTGGGAACTTGTTCCGAGACCAACTGATCAGTCAGTAATTGGTACTAAATGGGTCTATAAAAATAAGGCTGACGAACAAGGAAATATCACCAAAAATAAAGCAAGATTAGTAGCACAAGGATACAATCAGGAAGAAGGTATCGATTACGAAGAAACTTTTGCACCAGTTGCTCGACTAGAAGCTATTAGAATTCTATTATCTTTTGCTTGTTATCATAATTTCAAACTTTATCAGATGGATGTCAAAAGTGCTTTTCTCAATGGATTTATCAAAGAGAATGTCTATGTCGAACAACCACCTTTATTCGTACATGAAAAATATCCTGACCATGTGTTCAAACTTAAGAAAGCTCTGTATGGTTTAAAACAAGCACCTCGTGCTTGGTATGAACGTTTACGTAGCTATCTTATTAATTCAGGGTTTGAAATAGGCAAAGTCGATCAAACTTTGTTTATTAAACATTCTCGAAATGATATTCTGGTTATCCAAATATATGTAGACGATATCATCTTTGGTTCAACAAACGATAAACTCTGCAAGGAATTTGCAAGTATTATGACCAAAGAATTCGAAATGTCTCATATGGGAGAACTATCTTATTTTCTTGGACTTCAAATCAAACAACTTTCAAACGGTATTTTTATCAATCAAGAAAAATACTGTGAAAATCTTATCAAACGCTTCGGATTACAAAATACATCTGGTAAACCAACTCCTATGAGTACAACTACACATCTTGAAAAAGATGAAAGTGGTAAGAATGTTGACCAGAAATTATATCGAAGCATGATTGGTTCTCTTCTTTATCTTACAGCTAGTCGTCCAGATATATTAATGAGTGTTTGTTTATGTGCTCGTTTTCAAGCCGATCCAAAGGAATCACATTTACGAGCAGTGAAACGTATAATTCGTTATCTAAATAATACCAAAAATTTTGGTCTTTTCTATCCAAAAGAATGTCCATTTGAATTAGTATCATATAGTGATGCTGATTTTGGTGGCTCACGGACGGATAGAAAAAGTACAAGTGGTACGTGCCATTTTATTGGAAAATCACTTGTCTCTTGGTTTAGTAAGAAACAGAATTGTGTTTCACTATCAACATGTGAAGCTGAATATATATCAGCGGCTCTCGCTTGTACTCAAGTACTATATATGCAACAAACACTTCAAGATTTCGATATACATTTATCGAATTCTATTATATACTGTGATAACACGAGTGCAATAAATCTCTCTAAAAATCCAGTAAATCATTCTAGAACCAAACATATTGATATCCGTCATCATTTCCTTAGAGATAATATTGAAAAAGGTAATATACATCTTGAATATGTTCACACTGACAATCAAATAGCCGATATTTTCACTAAACCATTACTTGAATCTAGTTTTATTAAACTACGAAGAGATCTTGGCTTAGTATCTCGGAAAGATCTAGAATAGAATAAGTAACCTTCAAACTTAGGCTATATATTTTTCAAATAATTCTTAAATTTCAGCCTATAACAAACTATACCTATTTTTATAACTTTTTTTATCTATCATTGTTTTTGTTTACGGCTAATTATCTCTAACAAATCCTATCCTCAAGTTCATTGGCAAACTTTTTTCTATATAAACGTTTGAAAAATACACTTTCATTCATTCACCTTCTTGCTGAAAATTATAAATCACCTTAAACAAGCTACCATGGCACACATTTGCGACAAATGCGCAGAGGAATCTCATATTTCTATCACTAGCTCGGAGTCGGAGGAACAATATTCTCCGATTACACCGAAACAAAGGCCGGAATGCCCTCACCATTGTTTTCGCACACCTGGCCATACTCCAACATCCAAGCGTGCAAAGAAAGCACTATTCTGCTCTCCGCGCACGAAGGCGCAAATCGATGAAATTCATCACTACCAAAAGCATTAAATTGATCTTCAACGACAACTACATTATGGTCAAAACCTACTATACCATGAACAACAACGTACTTCAACTCGTTTATCCGCTTTAGAACGAATGGCTTCATTCTTCTGCGGTTCAAACAAACACGATGTTCATGAACCAATGCCGTCAAGACCATCGACTTCAACAACTCCAAACTCTTGGGATAAAAACTATAACGAGAATGAAGGAGCTCGATATAAGTGGAGTCCGTGGGCTAAACGCATTGAAAACGACAAGAATTCTAATAACAACTCACCTTCTCATTAGAATTCCATAATGTATATTATTTTGCTTTCATATATAATTCTTGTAATACAGTATATTTTTGCAATAATAACATAATATATAATATATTAATTCGACTCGTTTTCAAAATTTTTGCCAAAGTCTGCATTTTTGCACACAGAGCCAAACCGGTCGACAGCCTAAAATATGACCGGTCGACCGTTTTGCTCTCTGGTTGAAAACGGTCGACCGGCAATACGCAGGCGGTCGACCGGTCGGCAGTTATTATTTTTTTTTATATACTTCACGTATATATTTTTGCCACCAACCCTCTTTACTTTCTACTCTCCACTGAAAATTTTCCCATTTCCAAACCCTAGTTCAAATTCTCAAGCTTCACAAACTCTCAAATTCTCTTCAATGGCTCCTCCTCAGAAAAAATCAAAGAAAAGAGCAACATCAGAAACTTCTTCTCTTACTCTCTCTGCTAGAAAATGGTTAGAATCTCCGGTTGCAGTAACTAGATGGAATCAAATGACGAATTACAAATTCCATCCAGGCTCATTCATCAAATTCGACGATTTCACTGCATACGGTATTCAAAGATTAGCAAATAGATCTCGTATCTCTCCTCTTATTGATTTTTCTGTAAATAGCGTACAAATTAATCATTTGATGATTAAGCTATTTTATGCGAATATGAATTTAGAGGAATATACTCCGGAAAATCCAAATGGAGTTATTTGGTCAGTAGTATGTGGCAAACGAATCTATCTCACTTATGATAGAATTGCTTCTATTTTGGGAATACCGAATAGGGGTGAAGAGTTTTCATCCACATTTTGTGAAGTTTTCACCCGGAATAGTACGAGTCATAAATTTATAGAAGATGATAGTAACGGCACCAAATCGATTGGGCTACGACCGACTGCAAGGTTGTTACACCATGTCCTAATGCACTCTCTATTTCCTCGATTAGGAAACTATGATGCCGTTTACAAAGAGAATTTCAAGGCTCTTTATGCTATCTACGATGATATCGAAATAAATTGGGTTCACATGATTTTCGATGAAATTCTTAAGGTAAATAACTCTACTCGTCCACATTTCTTCTATAACGAGTATATTATGCGTATGTTGCTTGCATGTGGAGTCACACCCCCGGATTCGGCATATTCTACACCAAAGTGTATTGACTCCACTACTATCAAACGGATGAAGCTTCCTCCTCCATATGTTCATATTATGCCATTCGAACAATGGCAACAACGTGATACTCAAGAACAACAAGCTCCACCATCTCGTCGTCGTTCTGAAGATGTTAGATTATTGAAATCTAAATCATCTACAAGAGAATCTCTTGAAACCATCGCTCGGAATCAATTTTTACTTGAATCAAGACTAAAACGAATGGATTCGAAAATTGATAGACGATTCAATAAGGTAAAGTCATTCTTCGGCGCTATATGGGATGCTATATCATGTAGCACATCCGTCTCGACCCAACATCAAGACCCCGGAAAACGTCCGGCTCCTCCAACTTTTACTTGGTCGACATCCGAGGAATCCGGTGGTACAAGCGGACAAGGTCGTGGGGACAATAACGATGATGATGATGATGACGATGACGATGACGACGACGATGATGATGATGATGATGATGAGGAAGAGATTCAGTCGGAATGAAGTTAGTTTGTTTTTTCTTTTCATTTTTTTTAAAAAACATATATGGCACTTGTACTAAATAGTGTCCATCTTTTTATTCGTAGTAGACTATGACTTGCATTGTACTTCATCAAAACATCCTGTGTTTGAATGTATGCATTGTTCTCTTTGGTTTATAATTTCTAGTGTTTACTCCTTTTTGTCGATGACAAAGGGGGAGAAAGGTGCTAATAATTGTCTGCAGGAAATCACATATTCAGGGGGAGATCCTATACTTGAGTTTTTATATTGTCATCAATCAAAAAGGGGGAGAATGTTGAGTCACAGCTTCTATAAAGATTTTGATTGCTGACAACAATATTAAAGCGATCGACAAATCAAGACGTACATATGGTACTCTAGATTATAGGTTGATTATTTGATGTTATAATAGTTATAAAATTGTCAAAATCTATCCTCAAATAATCATGCACAAAATATAATATATATACATACACATTTATATAGGTTGTGCACTTTATTGTGCAACTTAACAGAGACCGGTCGACCGGTCCAAAAATGAACGGTCGACCGTTCCTGTTGAATGTGCACAATAAACGTGCACACATGTACATAACGACTATATTTTTAAAAAAACCTGTCTACAGGTTAGTTTTTGACCTGTCGACCGTTTTTAAACAGAGAGCAACTTCTTCCAAAAGACACATCTTTCTTCAATGGTTGCGTCTCTTCTTCTTCATTAATGATCATAACTTTTGACTGCAACTTTTCACCAAGGGTTATAACTATTTTCTCTCTATAAATACACATCAATATCATTGATTAAAACAACAAGTTTTATTAAGATTATATATGCTCTCTATCTATTCTTTGAATTCACTTGCATTCAAAAAGGCTCTAAACTACTTTCATTCCTTATTGAATCATTGACACTATCTCATATATTTTGATTCAATAAGAAATATAAATTCCATAATCTTCACAAACATCATTCACAATTTGAGGATAAGATTATAGGAAGAGTGTACTACAAGTGACAAATCCGTGTTTACAAGAGCACAAGTTGTCAACAACAATTGTAATTGTTTTTTGTGTTGAAGCCCTCAGTGTTGTAGAGGCGTGAAATCCCGTTCGGCTGTTCGGGTAATTGTAAACCTGTTCCTCCGGGTGAAGCGAGGTTGTAATTAGTGAAAATCCAGATAGTAGTCTGGGACTGGACGTAGGACGGTGCTCCGAACCAGTATAAAAATCTCTGGTGTGATTTTTCTATTTTTTTATTTACAATGCTATTATCATCTATTTCTGCATTTGTATTGTAATCCATATTAAACGATCCGTGTATACTATATTAGCACATATAATTGTATATACACCGCACTTTCAGCAACTACATCTGGGGTTACGTTGCTATCACAGCAAAAATCCATATAACTATAGGCATCAACGCCCTCGAATTCCGCTGCCAAATGAATGAAACTTATCCCCTCGACCATAGATCGCAGCTTACCGATGTTACGTTGCCTTCCCGGCAAAATCAAATGTAGACCGTTGACACTCACCTCCACCCGATATCCGCTATGGTCCATAGTAGATCGCAGCGACATCGAGTTATACTATCATCACAGCATAACCCAAATGCCTCTGTAGGCATCAACGCCCTCGACTTTCACTACCCAATAATCCTCAGTGACTTCAGTTTGTCCGGACTTCCTCACAGGATCCACATTAGAGCCTCCCCCTTTAAGGCTCAAGGCAATACCAACCTATGGTACTCCTAAGTAGTTCATTTCAAGGGCGCGTCTTTTTCTCCAGAGCCATTTTCAAAACTCTTTATACTATACACATATAGCATCTTCCAAATCATACGCCTAGTATGAATCCCATATAAATATCATTTTCTCAAAATCGATTATTCCAAAATCGATAATTCTAAATCTAGTCTTTCCAAATTTCCAAAATTGATTTTCACCAAAAATAAAAGCCTTTCAATGTCCATAGGTTCCAAAAACCTTTTCCCAAAATCATTCTCGTAAAATCCTTTGTATATATATATATATATATATATTGGTATATATATAACCTTGAAAAATCTTTGAATCACTTCATACTTGTATAAATTCCCTTTTTGTACTTCAAATACTTTCAAAAACCCTTTTCATTCTGGCTATAGATCCAACAAGGGAAGTTTATCAATTATATATACATAATTTTGTTTATGCCAAATCGATATTCAAACTTGATTACTCTATAAAGTCACTTACCATATTACTTACTTCCATAAAGTAAATTTCTACCATAGAATTATTCAATTTCCACTTTATTTCATCATATATTTCACAAAATATACTTTTCATTTCAAAAATCATTTATAGTTCTTATCCATAAATTTTCAATATCGATTTCAATCAAACCCGTACGATGTACACATATCATCTATGTGCTATATCAATCTGATCGCTCACTCGATCACACAATTTCACTTCCAAACTAGTATCATCCACCCGACTTCTTAGTGCAGACTTAGATCTAGTTTCTTGATCAGAAACCATCATTCTCCTTGCATAGCCATAACTGTGATAGAGAATATCCAGACCAATCAAAAATCCATATCCAGGTTCACCATCGGAAATCGAGTGAAAAATCCAAACTCTAATCGATATACTATCTCGAAATTCTGTGTTCGAATCTGGATCAAATCATTATGCGGATAGAATAATATACGTCACCCTACGTATTTATCTCTATTGATTATTAGCCAAATCAATCTCCTTTTCTATTCATATTCACTTTAATTTCTATCCACTTATTCACAATTGTTTCAATTCCATTTGGATTATCACTTTAATCCTTATCTCAATTGGTAATTAATCATAAACAATTTGCAATCTGACCGGCTTAAATTTAGAAAATAGCTTAAAAAGTAAAAAAAGATAAGTAGTTGAAAAATAATTATTAATTTGTAAAATAGCTGTAAAATAGTTAAATTGCAGAATAGTTATAAAATAGTCAAATGGTTATAAAATAGTTAGATAATAGCAAAATAGTTTAAAGTAGTAATTAGTTATAACTAGTTGAAAAATAGTAACTAGTTTCTGAAACAGTTGCAAAATAGTTAAATAGTTCCAAAAATAATTGTAAAATAAGTATAAAATAATTTGTCTTTAAAAAGAAAGGTTGTATATAGTAAATAGCTAGGAAAAATAGATTTAAAACAGTTTATATTAAAATAATTTATTTGAGAATAGTCCAGAGCCAAACTGTTCAATTCCCAATCTCCACTTCTAATCAATTTCCAATTTCCAATTTCCAATTAACCTTCAATTTCAATTCAAATTAAGTTAACTTCCATTTGTGAGAAATGCGGATTACAGATCTTAAGGCTAAGATTAACATTAGAAGGGGAGGGGGGGTGAATAATGTTAATAAAGAATTACTAAACCTTTTTGAGTGTAAGTTAATTTAGACACAAAAGTATGCAATATACAGACACATATATGATCACAGAAACAATCATAGATGCAGAAATAAAATAAAAGCAGTAATGGAAAGAACACACGGGATTTTATACTGGTTCGGAGTTACCCTACATCCAGTCCCGCAACACAAGTACGGATTTCTTTTCAAAAGCAATCGTACAATTACACCCTCGGTTTCAAGGCTACGAGGTACACCCTTCAGAATTTCGATCCACTGGGTAGAGATACTTGATTTCCGGGCCACAAGTTTACCCAATCGATTTACCAAGGCTACAATTGCACCTTTTCCCTTTTGATTGATTTCCAAGGCTACAATCACACCTTTTCTCGCTTAATAGATTACAAAGAAGTCTATAACTCTGAATAGCACTGAGAATCTTGTAGAGATAGTGATAGAGAATCAAACTAGAAGTAATCGAGTATGATTCAATGTTGATTTCGGCAGAGTAATGATAAGAATATGTATTAAGAAATGAGGAAGAAGAAGAGGAGTGAAAACCAGAAAAAAGTGATTAAAAATTCATTGAAACTGACCCTTATTTATATAAGAACAACAGCCATGACCATTCATGAAGAGTTATGGCGAATAAACACTACTTTTGAAATTTGAATTTTTGAATCAAACTGTCACCATGTCGACATGGTCATGCTAGGCATGTCGACATCCTAAAGGATTTTTTAGTGTTTTTGATTTTCTTTGAAAATAACCTTTATCTTATATAAAAATTATTTTAAACTTTATGAATATACTTGACTATCGTTAAAATTCATAAGTAAATATAAAGAATAATTTATATATATTTTAACTATAATTTTATATTTAAATCTAAGTATAAATATTTAAAAGTTAAATATATTATTTAAAAAGATAGTTTAAAATCAGGAGTAATCTGACTTTGAAAATAAAGATGTTTTTGAGGATAAAATTATTTAAAATCGGGATCGAGGGTTTTGAATCTTTTAAAAGGAAAGTTTTGAAAACATTTTGAAAACAGGATATAATTTTGAAAAATCATTTTGAATAAAAGTTAGCAGATACAAAACAATATTCCACTAGATTTTTCGTAGGTTCCATCCTACTTAGAGTTCCATCCCTTTAACGGGCTCAAAGTGGATTCCATTCCACGAATAAATTGGATTTTAAGATGCTAATGCTTTTCTACGAGTTTTAACAAAAATTCCTAATAATAAAAAATACTTATCCTTGAATTCTTGAACTCTTGATAGTCTCGATACTCATGAGTCTTCTATCTTGATATTTTATCTTGATATCTTGAATCTCTATACTGTACAGTCTTCATTCTTAGTACCTGCATGGTTAAATCCTGCATATACATATATATCTAAACTTATAATGTTAGTATTTATATTTTATAATCTATTCTAAGGTTGTTGTCATCAAAACCATCATCTCACGGACTAACACCATTCCTATCAAATTCAAATCAACTTCCTATTTGAATTTGAACTCATTCAACTTCAATTTCATTTCAAATTAATCCAATTCAAATTTTCCATTTGAGTTTTAAACTTATCCATCTTCAATCAAAATTTTAATAAATACAAATCAAATTCAATTTGAACTAATTCAATTTAAATCTCAACTTTAAACCATCTCGAATTGTATAAATTCGAGTTAAATTTTAAATGTTGATTTAATTTCTTAAATCAAATTAACCTTTACTTTTAAAGTCTTAAAACACTTAATTCTAAGTCCAAATTTCACATATTCCAATTTAAATCACCTTTACTTCTTCATAAACTTATTTCTAAGTTCAAATCATAGTTCAAACCCCTTTTTAATAACTCAATCTTTGAAATTCAATTTGTTACCAAATTTCAATTTTGAAACCAATCCTTAACAATTTGAATTTCCAAGTTCCTTTAAACATCCAAAACTTAAGTTTAAAGTTATCATTTTCACAAGTTCAATTTTTATTTCCAAAAATCAAAATTACTTAAATAATTTCAATTTAAAGTTTATTTCAACTTGATTTCAGCAATGGATACATATTTCCTTAATCCATTACTAAATTCATTTCAATTTATCCGATTCGTAGTTCCATAGATAACAACAGGATGATAGCAGGGTATAAATTAACATCCAAATTATCTAAAATATCCATCAATAGCATCTATTACCTAATCCCAGAACTCAAACCTTCTTTGAGATCTCACATAACTCCTTTCCAAATCAACCCATTTAACTTCCCTCGGTTAAATTTCAATTTCATCATGAAATTTAAAATTCAGGTTGTTCATTTCAAACTTATTTAACTTCCTCTAAGTTAAATTCAATTTATTAAATCCAGTTAACCTTTCTCAAATTTGAATTCCCATTTCAAATCTAAAATTTCTATCAATATTCTTTCTTATAAGTTCAAAGACCTATTTCACTATGGGATTTTACATCACACTTCAGGTAGAATCAAGACTCCGCACTTAGAGTTTATTTCCAATCACCTTTGATATTATGCATATCTACACATATACACATATTTATTTCTTAGCCCACCAAGTACCACTTTAAATATTAAACCACCATTGGTTTTAATTCAAAATAGTTTCTTTTAAAGTTTACAAACAACTTCTTATTTTAAAATAAGATTACATTCAAAATATTCTGAATATTATTTATTATTTCTTTAACCTTTTGAAAATAATTTCAAATGTTTCTAGACTTAGAATTCAAAACTTCACAATTTAAAACCCACTTCAATTTACAAGTCACACTTATCTAAAAAGTTTACTTCCCTAAAACTTTTTCATTTTGCTTTATCATTGGAAAACAATAATCCCATTATTAAACACAATAACCATTCTTTTTCAGGTTTGAAACCAATTCTAATTTATCTTATTTAATCCTTATTTGGATATATATATATATATATATATATCACTTAAAGTCTTATTCAATTTCAATATCCAACAACCAATTAGTGCTTTATATATAAAATATAAGCTTTTATAAGATCATTCACTAAAACCATTATTAAAACCTTTATATAAGAAAATAACAAGTACGCTCTTACACACACACACATTCAACTCATTCTAGGGTACCACTGACCCTATACTTGATGAGTAAACCCACCAGAGCCAAGGTTCTTGCTTAACCTTCTGCTCTTATACCAAATGTAACGACCTGAAATTTTCGATCCCGGAAATTCCAGATCGTTAGGGCAAAGAAGAAAGAGATAGAAGAAGAAACAGAAAATAAGTCACAGAATTTCACATACGCAGAGGATCAAAATATAATATCGAATAATAACAGTTATACAAAAGAAAACTATATCGGTCAATTTACGTTTATTTACATCAGAGTTACAACATTTACATAAAACACCGAACAGATAAAATCTACAATATCACAGCGGAATACACTCCATACGTTCCTGCCATCCAGCTCGTCTCCTGAGCTCCAGAACGCCCTTACCTGAAAATCTATAATACTCAGTTTGACCCGAGCATTAAATCAAAGTAACACTCGGGTCCGGCTGGAAACCAGCATGAGTAAACCCATCTAACATGAAATTCTAATGCATAAAACATACTTAAAACCCGGGGTAACTCGTACTTCACTATGAGTTCTTAACTTGCCCTAGTCAAATACACATCTTACAATCATATCTAAGCATTATTACTCAGATTAAGCGATCAAGTTTACATCATTTATTCCATTCCGGCGTAATTATTCCAAAGTCAAATGCATAAAGAATTATTGTAGATTACAATTCGAAGTGGTTTCGAGTATTTACTGATACCCGACCCCGGTATCTTCGAATCTCATGCCATCTTAACCCAAGTTATTCAATTAAATACAATTCAACTTTAAATACAGGATGTCACTTTTACATTGCAATTTATCATCAATAGATAACCACATTATCCCTGTCCACCCAAAGATATCATATCACAAAACATTTCATATCAAAGATATCATATCACAAAACATTTCATATCAAAGATATCAACCAATTCAAGACATTTATCATCATTCAATCATTCATAAGTAAGATTGATCACTTCCTAATTAATTTAATTTATCTCTAATAAATATTAATTACTAACTTTAACCACTTAGATTACCTTTTTTACATCAATCAATTATAACCCGATTAAATTTTCATCTTTTAATTATCCATCTTAATTAATCATTCCTTATTAATTACTCTTTACTTATATTAAGTAATTAACCCTTAATTAACCACATAGATTAATTAGCCTTAACTATTCACAATAATTAACTTCTAATTACTTTCATTAATTAATTCTACATTATTTAATGAATCCTCTAATTATTTTCATTAATTAATTACTCTTTTAATTAATTACCTTAAACCAGTAATTAATCACATTTATTAATTAACCCTAATTAATCATATTAATTAATTAACTTTAATTAATTAATTATTTAATTAATTATACTAAGTAATTAATCCTTAATTACTTCCATTAAGTAATTATTCTGTAATTACTTTATTAAATGATTTCCCTTTAATTAATTACATTCAGTAGTTAGCCCCTAATTATTTAGTAATTACATTAAGTAATTATACTTAACTAATTTCCACAAATGATTATCCTTAACTAATTAATCAAATTAATTATCTTAAATTAATTATCTTAATTAATTATCTCATAATCATTAGTAAATGATCTTTTAAAAGCATTCATTAACTATTGCTTAATTGCTTATACTAAGTAATTATCCCTTTGATTACTAATCATTAATTAATTAACTCTTTTTATTTTTAATAAGTGATTAACTTTTAATAAATTTCACAAATTAATTATCTTTTATAAATCTCATCCTTAATTGAAGATAGGTCCTTTATCTTCATTAATTACCTATTAAACTTTATTAGAAAATATTTAGAAATCAATATCATAATTAAAATATATAATTTACCTTCAAACAAAGCAATTATAAACAATTAACTTGTTTCAAACTTTTAAATCCTTAAAGAAAACTTAATCACTTTAATAAATTTTAAAGCTTGTTTGATAATTTTATTTTGGAAAATATGGATTCCATTTCTTTGAAAATTTATTTGAAACTTGTTAAATAATTTACGTAATAAAAAAATTCATTTAAAACATACTTTGTAAACTTAACTAAACATTTACTTTGAAAACTAAATTACTTTCGAAAATTTCAACTTTAAACTTGTGTAAACATTTTCTTTTGAAAGCTATTTATTTGAATAACTTTAAAACCTATTTAAATACTTCATTTGTATCTTAATATAAATTTTAATTTTTTGAAAACTTGTTTTAATCTACTATTAACATGAAACCTTGAGACAAACTTAAGTTCCAAACTTTAAACTTTGATTTCCTTGTTTTTATTTAAATCAGTATACTAGTTTCATCAATATCAAAACCGTGAACAAAGTTTATTTAAAAATTTTGAAAGCTGAACACATAAACAAAAACACCCGTGCTAAAACACTGTTTCCTCGACCTACCTTTACTCGTTCATGGGTCATTCTCACTCACCCTCTGCTTCGAGACAACACCCCATCCTCTTCGAGTAACGACCCAAGCTAGCACTTATTCTCAAAACCAATGATTCATCATGAACCTAGACGTGCACAGTGCACGTGCACGGCGACTCCACTCGCTTCAGACCACCCTGATCGAAAGATCTCACCACCAAATCAAATCGAGCAATTTGAACAACACAGACCCAAACCACCTCGACCAAAAAGGGGGTAAGCCACGACGAACAAGACGACTGGAATCCATGTCCCTCCGACCATAGCATCGTCTTGACCCACTCAACTATCCCAATGCTCACGATTGAGCCCGATGCTACAATGTCGTCGAGATCACCTCGTCATTGCACATGACCAAAAACCACACTAAAACCCTAGATCATCTTCCCCCAGCCTCTACAACAAACTATATATTTCCGACCAATTTTTCAGTGATCGTCAACCCTCCAGCCATCCTCGACATCAATCCCAAGTTCCAATTCGACATAGATCGTTAGCAATTACCGATAATCCCAAAATCACTCATCTTAGATTATCCCATCAATTCCTTATCTAAAAATCAGGATTTCTCTACCTAAATTCATGATTTAACATAACAAATCTAATCCTGAAATCAGTGATTGAAATTGACATGTTTGATTTTTCCTTATTTACCGATCATCACTGTGTTTTATATCTCTGTAAAAATTTACTAAATATAAAATCTTGAAACTATTTTTAAAATTTAAATTAAATTGTAATGATCATTTTTTTATTCTGAGATCAAATCATATATCAGATTGTATAAGGAGATTTAGATTTTTGATAGTAAGTCAAACCAGTGAAAATAACAGAGGCAGTCAGCATATGCATACATACTGATACGTTCACATTTAACCGAATAGTTCAAAGCATATATACACCCAAAACAATCATGCAAACCATCATACAACAATTTCCAGATAGATTTATCACATGCAACACTTTTAAAACCGTTAAAAAAAGCTTACTCACTGTATATTGTAAATAGAGAAGGCCTGAGATGCTTAAAAACTGGAAGTTTGATCCCTACCATTAGAAATTGGAATTTGATTTGCTACTATGATTTGAATCCTAGCTTGAATCTGATGTTGTTGAGTTGATCTTACTTAGCTTCAGGTTGAAATCTTGAAGGAGGTTGTTTTAAACTTTGGTTTTGTTTACTGGTTATAGTATACCGGATTTTTCTTTCTTTGTTTTGAAAATTGAAGAGATAAAAAGAATGAGATAGAGAGGAGGGAGGTTTATATAACTTAGTTTGTTTTTTGTTTAAAATAAAAAGAAAATAAATGACACTTGTACCATTAGTGTACACTTGTAATTGCATGTGACATTTAGTTTACATTTGTAATTTTGAGTATATATATAACCCACATTTGTAATTTCATGTTTTAATATGTTTTTATATATATTTATAGTATTTTTCCTCTTATTTATGTTTATGCATATTTAAAGAAAAATGACTCAAAATCAAACTATCCACTAATATACACACACACACACACACACACACACACACACACACACACACACATATATATACATACATTGATTTATTACTAAATTAAATTTATATTAATTTGTAATTTGACATTATAATAGAAAACATATTCATTTGTTTTGAAAATATAAATTTTACCAAATTAAATAATTATAAAAGAAGATTATTAAACTGATAATGTCAATTATATCAGGAGATTATTAAATGAGTATTTATTTCTATAAAATAAGTATCTTAATGGTAAAAATCAGTAAATTACCCAATTACCAGATGTCCAAAAATCTAGGATATCACAAAAGCTAAGCTGATGTTGCGGATAAAAAATGATGGCAGATGCTGTTATTTATAAAGGAAAAGGACATTTATGTAAACTAGTCGTTAGTTGCAATCAGCAGATTAAAAAGCAAAAAAAATCTTCTTTTTACCATTCAGCTAACTTGACCAATTCTTGTTGAATGAACAATGTCACTAAACACCCAAAAAGCATTGAATGCATTAAGCCTTTTTCATTCAGTAGCTAAAAAAGAGTTTTTTGAAAAAAACGAACGGTACCTTAATCTATACTATAATATTATTATTGAGTTAGCTTTCAAGAGCACACATGCCTCCTTCATATTTTAAAAAATGAACAGTCACGTTTTTAATTTCTTTCTATTTCAAACTTTGAAATGTGATAACTTTTTCTACGTTAATTGGAATTAAGAATCGATTTCACTATTAAATCTCAAATTTAATATGCTTTCCAATGATATCCATTGTTGATAGCTAAAAATAATTTTTTTAAAATCATTGTTTTTGGGATTATTCATATTATTAAAGTTATTAAATCTGTTTGACTTTATTTTTTTTAACTAATCTATGTTGTTGATTGTTTTGACAATTTCCAACCATTGATTCTACTTTCACAAATTGCAGTCAAATCTGGTGAAATCCAACATTACCAAAATACAGCAAGAATGTTAGATGGAATTAGAAATGGAACCAGAAAGCTCAAAAGCATTAAATACAATTATATGCTTCTTATTATATTGAATTTGCTTTGACTGTAAAAGAAATACAATGATATTGTTCACGTTAAAATAAATATTGTTGAATAATGGTTGTTAGTTCCAACACTTCAGACATAAAATATGTATGCTTTAGATTTAGCATATTTTTCACAAGAATCGTTCAAATAGTAATAAATCTCTTTATCGTCTAATCTTATCATTCTACAATAATATGATGCTGCATAATGTGTTCCTAGACATAACAAGTTATGGGATCATCATAAACACTTGCGTTCTCATGAATCATGTCAACGTTGCTTTTGGCATATTTGGATCAATGGTCAAGTGTAAACAAAATGATGTTACCTGCACTGCTCTTATAGATAGTTATTAACAAAGCACCAAATGGAATCAACGACATCAAGTATTAAAGAAAAGAATTGATAAAGGTATCTTACCAAATGAAGTTAAATATAATACAGCTGATGCATGGAGCAATGCTGATACACACAATAAATTTATATGTGTATAATTTATATGTGTATTGTGTGGAAATTTTATCTTTGAAATCATTTTTGCTCGATATTTTGCAATTGTTTATTAAGCACCTGTATTATCTGCATTACTGTTTTCAAAGATTTATACACGAGTTTTAGACAAAATGCAAACTTATTTGAAAATTGATAAAAAAGAACACTATTTCTTAATCAATGAACCATATAAATCATTTAAGCATGTTATGATGATAAAAGGTTGAGTATGGTCCATATGTGAAGCACGGGTTCACACTAGTCCATTCTTGTATCCATTAGAGAGGAACTCTTTAGATAAGGAGTTACACACATATGTGTGTGGAACTTAAACATACACATACATACAAACGCACATGCACACACACACACATACACATACATACATACATACATACATACATACATATATACATACATATATGGGCTAGCTACTTGACAAAATTTAGTGATATAAATGGTGACACAAGTTCTAGACCATCAAATCTTTTTGCCTTTATATGGAAGATGGAATTCAAGGAGCAATCCAATAGTAGAGATCTAATGGCCATCAATTGTGCCACCAAATTCTGTTCAAATAGCCTTTATATATATAATTTTGTTTCAATAAATTAAAGAAACAAAAATTAAATATATATAAGTTAAATTACATATTTTGTTCAATCACTCTTAAATTAACATATATATAACTTGAATAACTCGATATATTAAAGAAATGTATAAGTTAAATTATACATTTTGTTTCAATAAATTAAACAAGTTTATTTAAGTTAAAATGTAGTTTAATTAAACAGTTTTGCATTTGTTTTGTATGGGAAAAAAATATTAAAAACAAAGTCCAACAAATTCTCTATAATAGTCATAATACATAAGTAAAATAGTTAAAATAAAATTTACCTCATTATAAGCAAAAAAAATTTGGTTAAAATATAGAGATCATCAATATAAAAAGGTTCCAAATTTAGAGATGTAAAAGAAGAAAAGCGAGCTAAAGTTACATTTCGTTAAGTTTGTGAAGAAACTCTACAAATTCTTATGTAATAGGTTCCACATGTACACTTTTCAAATTCTGATGATGATGATGTAGTCGGTCATTGTGTGGGGATATAGTTAGTATGTACATTTGTTTATGTTGGTTTTAATGATGATGTGTTTGGACATTTATGTTTGGATATTGTCCGTATTGATGGATACATTTGTGTATGTTGGATATTGTTTGTATTTGGTGGATATTTGCATTGTGTATATTAGATATGCTATTATATATGGGTGTTTGAATATGCGTACGTTGGATATAGTTTGTCTATATCTGTGTGACTAAATATTGTTTACATATGAATTTGTGGTTAGGGTGAGAAAATTAGCAAAAATGCTACAAAAACTTCTGATACCACATCGGCATGGCGTTGGATCAACGAACGCTAAATTCAGTTTTTGCATTTTAGTTTGGCATCGGTAAGAAGTCGGTATGGCGTTGACTAGGCGTCGACAAATTCAATCTATTGGTGGCGGGAAGTCATAGCTACGACATTGGTAACATGATGTCGGTAAAGAGTCGAAATGGCATCGGGTATTTGGCATCGTTCCAGCTGGTATATGACAATGATAGACGACGTCAGTAGATGGCGTCAGTATGGCATCACGAAACACACCATGAAAGACTTCAACAGGACATCGATAAAACAATTACAATGTTATTTTATCAAATGGTATGGACGCGGCATCGATATTAAGTTTACCAACATCGTCAATGCTATGTTGGCATCTGTAAACGATGATTCCTTTGCAGTGTGATATTTTCTTTAAATATTACTTAAAATATCATTACCGATATTTCATCTAATATTTACCAATATATCTCTCGTGTATTTAGTGTTAAATACCCATTATTCTTTAAGAATTATAGGTAAATATCTTCACAGTCTCAATGCTTGTTTTTATTATATAAGAAGGACAATATGTAGATATACTAGAAATCATAATGGAATAATTTTTTCATTATAACCATATTTTTTTAGTTTTGCAGCTAGTCTTTAAATAGAGGAAACACTTATTCCACTACTTCATATGCTTTATTTTGTGTGAATACTTCACCACTAGAAACATGATTGTGTAACAGCTTATGAAATTTTACTTTTTTGTTTTAGTTATTATCATGCACCAAGAACTAAAAGTGGAAGAATAGTAGGGTTGTATATTTGACATATCAATAATGAATGAGACAGAAATAGTAATCGGTATCAAATCAATATTATTTATTCAATAATTTAAATGAAAATGTAAACAAAGAAACTATAAATGTTAAAAAGTCTTAAAATTAATAGAGTTGATTATATGACTAAAGAAACAAAGAACGTAGAATAAAAATGAAGAAAATGGTAAAAATGCACATTACACAAATTTCTTGATTTTGGTTAGCATAATTTATGACTTGTATTTAATAGAATATCCAAGCAGATAAATTGTAATATGCAAACTATTTGAGACCAATCTTCAGTAGTAATTTGGTAATATAGATCTAAATATTTGTTATATAATATAGTACAATATCTTTTATAACATGTTCTAGACATGTCTGATATTATCACGATATTTTAAAATATCTCTTATCGGTACTTGATTGGTACGTACACAATACCAATATTAAATGCTTAGGCTATATGTGATCAACACGTACCTGATACCGATATTAACTATTTTAATTCTAATGCAAAAACTTTGTATTTTTATCTCTTACCTTGATTTAGTATTCAATAGGCTAAATTAAAATTGCGTGAACTAGTTAATATACTTTTCTTCATCATTCGGGTTTAAGTGGAATACTAAACCGAGAGATCTAAATTAAGAATAGGACATATGATTGATGTATAATCAAATTTATGAGTGGTTCAAGCGCCCTATGGATAGAAAAGAGTAACAAAAATATGACAACCACTTCGCTCTTTTCATTAAGAATCTTGTGTCTAGCTAGAAAATGATATCATCCTCAAATAACAGAATGGGTAAATATACATGTGCATAAAGTGACATCAACCGTGTCATTAAACATTGTAGTAGGAAATTATTTCTTTATTATAATATGAACATTGTGGTTGATTTCTCAAAGCTATTGCTTATGAATATCTATATCACGACACACTTAATTTCCTACTGGCCATGGTTAAAATTTATAAATTTTATTAAATCAAGATAATTTTCATTTGAAATATATTATATATGGAAAAAGTAGAAGTTAACCATTTCAAATTTGAGTAGGCTTTAACATTGATAAAAAAAGTCAAACTATAATATGAAAGAAAGTGAAAAATAAATCATATTGAAAGCATTTGACTTAAGTTTAATTGTAATATTAAGCTAAAATCAAATTGTTTCGACTATCTTTAATTAATAATAAGCAATACATTTCACATTTTTATTACTATATAACTATATTAGGCTTAGAAAACCTGACACTAGCGTGGAAAAATTAGATCACAATCATATTATCCAATTTGATTTAAAATAGTATTTGACACAAAAAGATGATACTCGGTCATAATTTACAACTAATATTAAATGAATTAAGCTATAAAAATTGAGCAGATTTATTAACTGCATAAAGTTGATACTCATATCAATTGGTAGATAATCAAATTTGTTAATTGTGTAAATAATCGTTGCGAAAAAAACTAAATATTTTCCCTCATTGTGTTTCATAATTATATAGGGGAAAGCATACAAACAAATCAAATCCAAACTAAATAATATTTGAATAAGATCTAAATAATGGATTATTATTGTGAGTTCCATAATAACAGAAGGTATAAAAAATCATCAGTTACAAAACCTAATTTCCATTTAAATAGTAGTAGTAAAATGACTTAATTGTAGAAATAAGTCAAAGGCCCAAAGTTTGAAAACATCAACTCATCTAATCTTTTCTATCGATGTTATAGCCTATGCAATATGATGATGTTTCACAACTTTGTTTGGTATCGTACATTTGATTGATGGCATCGCAATGTATGATCTAGTGATGTTTTAGATGAAGGTGATATTTTCACAATAATCTAGTGATGTTGTAGGTGTGACTTGAATGATTGCATCATAATGGTGTTTGGTGTGGTCCAATAGGTGTCATTCACTTATTCAGTTAATTTAGAGGAGATGATATAGTTAGCAAGAAATGATATTTATGAAATTTCAAAAAGACACGGTGGAAGTAGTTTATTTAATTTGTTTTATTAAAAGTAGAGATAATTCTTACATCAACTTAGAAAAAAAGACATTAAAAAAATCATTTTCTTAAATCTCTTTAAGATGTTGCAACTATTTCAAAATTATATGTCGGTATACTGAATTTTAAAACAACCCGACTATTTTTCTTCCAAGGTTTATCCCTAGAAAAATATGAACAATCCATGCTGGTAAATAACATCTGAAGAACATTAGGCCCCGTTTAGCTTGTCGTTTTTAGTTTTATGTTTTCGTATAAAAAATGCACACTTCTTAATTCGTTGAAAAAAATGAAATTAACATAAAAAATAGAAAATTAGTTTATTTGATATTACGTGTTTTGAGACATAATAAAAGGATGAAAATTAATTCATCCCCCTCATTGTCCGTCTATCGTCGCAATGACTAAGAATTATAAGAAAATTTCTCACTTTTTCTTGTAGTTTATAGTTCCAGTTGAAAACACAAAACTCACAACGAAACCAAACGGGCCCTTAGCTTTTGTTCAATGTGTTTGAACAAGGTATAAGAACGTCCGTCGATTATATACATTTATAAGATAGATGTAAACTAAAGGTACTAAACAATGGGGGAACATTTTCTTATTAAATAGAATAATTAAGCTTCAACAATTAAGTTTAGGGATATTTTTTCAAACACCCTAAAAAAGTTTCAAAATTTACCTCTGCACCCTCTCAAAAAAATCAAGAAACACCCTTATCAAATTTTCCAACCAAATAATGTATTTTAAACCGCATATATTTGCAGCCAAAACTGCAAATATTTGCATTCTACATTGCATTGTATATTTTTTTTAAATGAAAATTTTGCAGTCGATATGGTAAAAATGTGCATTCTACATTTTAAATTTATGTTGTACACACTGCAAATTTTTGTTTTACAAAACATGTACAATGATAAATATTTGCATTTTAAACTACAAATATTTGCAGTTCAGGCTGCAAATATATGTAGTTTAAAATAATTTTTTTATTGAAAACTTTGATAGGGGTATTCCATAAAACTTGCTTTTTAGAAGGGTTTTTCAACTATTAAGTTTGCAAATAAGACCAGATCCTAATTTCTACTTAATTTTAGCCTTAATACACAAATATTCAAACATCTATAGAAAATTATATTTGATATAAATAATATGGTGTTTTTCTAATGCGTAAACACATCACAGAATATAAGAAAAACTAATACACATAACTTTCTTTATAATAGAAATAAAAAATATTGAAAATATATATGTATGTATGTGTGTTTATATATACACACATGAGGATATTAAGAATGATTAGTTTCATAAAAAGAGTTGTAAATTTATATATAAATGTTTTCCTTTCATTTCAAAATTTGAGTACATATTATACTAGTTGAATAGACAAATTAAGTAAACAATCGCATTCTAAACAAATTAAATATAAGATACATGAATCATCTTTTCATGTTTCAATAAAAGTAAATTTTCATATTTCTAGATGTATGAAAGCACATTAATTCCAAAACTCTTCATTAATGCACTTTCTTAGTAACTCCAACTACTTCTCTACGCTGATATTTTTTTTCCTTTAGGAAAACTCTTAATGAAGATATAAACTTGTTACTCCTTCAAACAGCACTATTAAAATGGAACTAAATCTCTCTACAAAACCTCCATCTCCATCTCTTACCAATAATATTGATGTGATGAAGCCTTCTTTGTTCGTGAGATTTTAAGGAACTTACTAGTTGTTCGATTGACATAGTACCGCTATCTTTGGATTCCACAATGGCTACAACGATCGAATCATACTTTTCCGATAGGCTAGTCAATATTTTCTCGACAACCATTTGATCTGTCATTTCTCCACCAAGAGCCCTAATTTGATTAACGATCTCAATTGCTCGAGACGAGTAATCTCGGATGCATTCAGATTCTTTCATCCTTAGGTTATGAAACTTTCTTTGCAAAATTTGAAGCTTGATTGTCTTTGTTCTGTTATCGCCTTGATACTCCTTCTCTAAAATTTCCCAAGCCTGTTTTGATGTTGTTGCTCTACATATTCTTGAAAAAACATTTGCACTAACTCCATTTTGGATTTTTGTTAATGCTTTGGCATCAATCATCAATTCCAGTTCACATTTTTCCTCTCCAGTTTGAGTTATTTCGCCATGATTTGTTGGTTTAATCAGCCCATGCTGAACTATGCTCCAAAGGCCTTCGGATCGAAGCAAAGTCATCATCTTTACTTTCCAAAATTCAAAGTTTTCTCCATCAAAAATTGGAATAATTGAGTCAGAAACAGATGCGGCTTCACTTGGGGACATTTCGAAAATAATTGAATATTCTCAAAAAGAGAGCTTACTTTAATACTAATCTGCTTAAACAAAAAGAAATATAAGAAGAGAAATATAAAGATACAAAGAAAAAATGTGTTATTACTATGAAGCTTTTTGATTTATATGCAAGATTTTGTTTTCTTAATCGAGTGAATATAAATAATTTAACAACATATTTATAGTGGTTTAATGACAAATTCATTAAATGAATGCTTTAAGTGTAAAAACAATAAATATTAAATGAATGAATCATGTTTTCATTTTTTGGTCAGATTACCTTTCACATTTCAAGATGCATAACCGCGTATTTACTCTTGCAAAATCTAGCCTAATTCGAATTTTAGGAGTAATGAATTGGCCATCACATTCAAAAGCTAATAAACATTAATTGTGAAATTTATTAAGTTGTTAGAACTAATTAAGAATCAATAATTTGAATAATTTTTTTTTGGTATATTAATTAACAGATGTTCAACCAAAAATAATAGTAAATGCCACATTTGTATTAAAAATATTTTTACAAATACTAATATATAAATAATATAAAAAAATCTTACATTTAAAAGGTAGTAAAATTTATAACTCGGTTACTAAAACGCATTCAACATATGTTGCATGACAAACTATATTTTTCATTCTTTCGGTTCAAAAATTAAATATTTCACTTTTAATGTATGCAACGAACGAGTTACACACTAGTTAAATAGTAGTAACATCAGCCATTTCATGACCTTGGTTCCATGAAATTTTAATCCTCTCCTTATTATATACAAATGTCTATATTTTTTGATTTCTATAATATTATTTATAACAAATCTCTCTTTGATCTCGCACTTTTTTATGCTCAACCATAATCTCTAAAATTATTCTAAATTATTTTATTAATTCTATTCAACTATTTTGCATCAAATGTTGCATTTATCACAAATAAACATATACACAATATTTTTTTCTTAATTCCCACTCATTATTTTATATTAAAGTATAGTTTTCTTCACATTACCTAGATTAAAGTTTATATTGTTACATTGGTTTCAAAATTGGAATTTCGTTATTATATACGTTAACTCATGATTAAAAATATACCCATTTAGCATTAGTGTTTTACAGTATTATCATGTCTAGCGGCTGATGATAACATAACAATAGTAGACACCAATTATGCTTTTGTATAATCTAATTCATTACCGCGTTATTTATTATTTAATTCATTGCAATATTGCATATTACATCAGGAAGTTCATATTCTTCCATTGTTTAATTAATTACCCAATAAACAAGCAAAAGTTATTGCTCCATTAAATTAACAACTCACTTATTACCATGGTCATCAAAATTTATGGTCGGAATTAAGTGATTTCAATTTGATTGGTGGACGTGGCAACTAAAAAGTGCAACATGTACATAAGATTCTTCCAATAATTAGATGTCGCATCAATAAGGAAATGTTTCAAATTTGAGCTAGTACAAAAGTAGACAACTAATAAGAAACTTCAAAAGCTTTCAAGTGATATTTCATCAACATAAGTGCTTATGAGCTAGACAAAGTTATTTCGTGTTTACAATGGTGACTAAATCATATCCTTAGCCATAAAATCATTTAACGTTTGTTATCTTTTAATATCCATAAGAAAACAGCGTAAAGTTTCCAAACTATTAATCTATTAACGTAATAATACATAGGAGTGAATATGCTTTTATAATTTGTTTAGCCCCACGTCGTGGGATAAGTTTAATACCAAGCTCCAAAGCCTATATATGAAGTAACCTATGTAATGGAAACAATTCTACCCGTCTCTGTTGTGAATAAAATATTTCCACTCACTTTCTGTAATGGTTTTTATCTTCTTATAGTTTACTACACTTTATCAGCATGATCACCGAATAAAAATATAGATCTAGAGCTATGATAATCTAGAAGATCAGATATATTCTTTTATCATATCTGATTATAAATCTCAAAATAATCTCATTCTATTGTAGATTTTATTTTTTTAATTTTATTTTGGTTTTTTAGATCTCCTATAGATTTTAATATCATGCTCAAATGATTTATCTTTGAGATTTATATATTTTAATCATCAGATCTATTCTTTTTCATGAATATTCATATTCTTCTCTTATTTGATTACTGAAATTAAGTATGACTTCTGAGATTACTTATTTTTACATCTCTTCTAACTGAAATCAATTTTCTTTATTCTTTCAAAATTCGTACTCGATAAATAATTCAATTTGAACTAATTTAAAATTTCTAACATTGGTATTAGATCCACTCATTTTTTATTTCATTATGATTTTTTTTCAAATATGTATTTAAGTAAATTTTGAATCGACTTTCTTTATAAGTCATTAAATTCTTGTAATAACTTATTCAAATTATAGATCTACTCGATCTATGTATAAAAGATTTTTTTGTGATAATTTTGGATTTCATCTGGAACTAAAGTTGTTCTTCCTAGACTGGAAGGTAATTTTGATGTAGAAAGAAAGATCTAAATGATCTATATATAGTTTATGTAATAAAATAAAATTTTGAAATGATCTTATATTTTGGGAAATAATTTTAGTTCCCTAAATTTCGGAAATAGCTTGCGTTGATTTGAAAATCAACGTGTTTGTTTTGATATATTTGCTAAAGAAATATGGAGTTAATTTTCTTATGAGGGAAATAATTTGGATATGAGATAAGGTTGTTATTTTTTATGTTTATGAATGACATAAATAGATTACATAATTTAAAAAAACCATTTATGCCAGGGAATACAAAATTTTGGTTCTATGGTTATATTATTTTACTTAATTTTTGATTAAGCATAATATATAAGAGGTGTTTTGGTTATCTAGAAATATTAATTATTGAGAAACAAAATTTATCTTTAAGATGCTCATTTTGATTTTGTTATTGAGCAATATAGTAGCTCGATCTAAGGTGAAGTTTTATTACTTTAAGTAATGTTTCAATTGATTGATATTTGTAAAGAAATTATTTTGTTATGACAATAATTTATATTTTGGACCGCATAACGGATAATTGCATTCATTTTTATCATAAATGTGTTAAATGTGGTCGTCATGGTAATTAATCAAATTACCTTATTATCATTAATGAAATAATGCATTTGTCTTGGTTAATTAAAGATGTTGTATTTTTATGTTTGGAATAAGAATAAACATATGGTTTATTATTTGGTGTACTTATTTTGGCAAACAATGTTTGATATAACGAAAGTAATAAGTTTGAACAACAACTTGAAGTTGTGCGAAATTTTTTTTTGAATCAGAAGTTGTATAATTCAAAGTCCAAGACCCGATGTCTTGAATTATGAAAAGATCTGTTGATAAAGTTTATGCACTGAAATGCTATAATATTTTTTTAATTAGTCGAAATATATAAGTTTATGAATAAGAAGTTATCACAAATTGAGAATTTGAAATTCATCACAAATGAATGAACTTGAAGTAATTCATGAAGTAGAAACCCGAAGCTTTCTTAAAACTCCATGACATGATAAGGTTATACTTTTGGAAAAAGTTAAAAGAGATAAGCACATGATTGTATATGATAATGATAATGCACTTAAGAGATTTCAATAATCACTAAATGAGTTATTTCTTACTTACATCTTTATATTTACATATTATATTGACCAAAAATTCTGAAGATATCGTGTTGTATGATATTTCAAACATCCCTCGGATTGAAAATTAGTTATTAATTTAGTCTTGGAAAGGGACGTTCATTATTTACAAAGTATGAATTCAAATGACATTTTAGTTCATATTTCTCATATTTCATTTCAGTTTATATGTTGTTAGTTTAAAATGTTTTCCTCCATTATATACTTCCAACTATGTAGAAGTATACGTAGTCAATTTATAGGTCTTGTGCAATGCAAAGTCTAATTTCATTTCAATATGTGTAGCTTCAATTTAATTATTTTCCCTGTTGCTTTCTCAATGATATATCTAATTATAGATCTGATTTCTACTAATCGCGCTATGTTATAAAACCTGAAGTTGATAAATTATTTTTGGGTACATTTGCCAAACTATTTACTTGAAGAAATGCATTTTAGGATTCTCCAGAAGAAAATGTCCTTATGCCATATGTGTGTGTATATTAACATCTTAAATTGATGTTTCAGAATTTTATTTATATTCAAAAGAGATGTTACAATTTTATTTAAATAATAGTTACTTAAAATGAATGTTATATCCCTGAAGGAACATCACATAAAACTATAGAAGTAGTGATAATAATTTATCACCAAAAGAGATAATTTATAGCGATACCACACCCCAAATTAACGGTTTAATCTCTCAAATCTAATTTAGTTAGCACACCTAATTTTATTACTGTATTTAAATTTTGATGCAGCATTTCAAAAGTAATTACAACAAAAATTTCTAGCAAAGATATTTTATGCTACCATAAAAGTAGCAATTATGTAATTTATATAGAAAGAGAGGTTGATTGATATTCCAAAAATAATACCTATAAGATACCTCTAGAAGAAATATGTGACATTCCAGAAGCGGTGTTGGTAAAATATCTCTAGAGGAGATTTATAAAATGTCCTTAAAGGAGAAAATATGTATACTATAACATCCCACAAGTAAACTATTAACATAAAGTTGTGTTTATAAAATATCTCTGGAAGAGATATTGTATTAACATATAGATAACACTATAGAAGAATTGCCTGTGAAGGCAGTAAATAATGCAAAGAATTTATAAATCAAATAGAAGAAGAAGAAATGAGTGCAAAATTCATTTACAAAATTCAATCTACCATTATGGACTTGTAGCTCCATTAGACAAATTTTAAGAGTGAATAGTGATATGTCATCTATTACTTTTCAAAAACAAAATATAAATAATGTAACGATCCGAAATTTTAGTTATTTGATTTTGAATATTTGATTAATTTTAATTATTAAAATATGGATTTAAAAGGGTTTAATAACTTAAATTCAAATATAAGGATTGTTTAAAATATTGAATTAAGAATTAATATTTGAATAGTGTTTCACTTAACGAGGTTTACAATTTAATGTTAATTTCAATTGATTAAATGGAATTTTCTAACTTCTTTTAAATTATAAATAATAGCAGTGAATTCAAGTTGTAAATTATTTAGAGTAATAGACCGTACAAATAAATAACCAGAAATCTATTTTTATGATGCAATTTTTGTTGATGTATTTTAAATTTATTTTAATTGATTTTTCCATAATTTTTAATTTTAGAAATATTTAAATTGTCATTTGATGATTTGTCAACAGAAATGGTGTTTTTGTGATTTTACAGAATTCAAAAACTAGTCCATATCTGTTAATCGAAAGATTGAATTAACACACTGGATCAAGTGTGAAAGCACTAGTGCAGATAATCAGCAGCACAAATCTCATATAAACAACAAATAAAAAGCAGAAGTAAGAAAAGAGACATAGAATTTTTATAGTGGTTCGACCGACTCTAGCCTACATCCATTTCAATAGATCTTTATTATGATTATATAACTTGAATCTCTTTGGATATCAACTAGTTAGTCCTTACATCTAAGTTACAATGAGTTAGAATAATTCATAAGTACAAGGGTTGACTGGAGAATCGCGGTAACCCCCTTAATGATTGTTGTGAGGAAGAAGAAAATTGAAACAGTGATGGAATTCTAGTAGAGTAATAGCGGCTCTCTCCTTGAAAACGATCCATTTCTAGTTGTAGGTAGTTAAGTATTTATAGAGGAATTCAGTGAATATTAAACCAAAATTCCAAGTTAAGAGGAGTCCAGTTGTTATGCCAAGTCATCACCGAAAATCTCAAACCAATCTCGGTTATTTCTATTGATCGATAGCTATCCATAGGGGATGGATCGCTAACTATCCATCAACTCAGTAAATTTTTCTACCATAAGCCTTTACTTAGTGCTACGAAGGAGCTTAGAAAGTTTGAGGGCGATCCGACCAATCTTGATGGATCGCTAGCTATCCGTATGGGTGGATCGCCAGCTATCCATCCACTTAGCATATTTTTGAGCAATCTTAGTTTTGTTATCTTCCTATCTTCCATTTAAGTGCCTTGTCCAAATATCAAGTAGTTTGGAATTCGTTTGACCATCCGTCTTCATGGGTATCTGGTCCAGAAGAATAGTCCATAACTCACTCAATACTTAACCAAATCACATGAAGTTTCACATGTGTAGGATGAGTAGGAGTGCCTCTCATATAGATCATAAGCCATGGGGCCTACTCCTCATGGGTCGGGCCTGATGGATCAAACTGGTCCAATTCGGAGAAGAATCATCTAAAACTCGTTCTAAACTTGACAAAACCAGATGAAACTTTGTAGGTACTCTCTCTAGGGCTTTTGGAACATACCCCATAAATCTTAGGTTATGAAGCCCAGCCTATATGGATCGTTAGCATCCCATCTGGTTAGGTCGCTATCGATCCATCAAACAACCTCCAAATGATCCCATTTTCTCTATGAGCTTTCTTTTACGTCTTCTAAGTGTTCTCCCAAAATTTCAAGTCAATCCAAGTATGTATGAATTATCTAGATTCGTTTTATGTTAGCTTCTTTGGTCAAAAACGGGTAAACATTTGCCCCTCAAAATACGCCTTTTGAATGAATGGCGTGCTTTGCTTAAGAACATGTAATGACCCATAAATTTTAAATATTTTATTAACTTATTTAACTGGAAATTTTGTGAAATTTTAAATAATTGAATTTGAAAATAAATTTTGATATTTTGAGTACGTCTACTTAAACATAGCAATGGTAAATTTTCATTTGATAACATGAAAGTTTATTTTGTTGTGCAATTTTATTTTAAAATTTAAAACAGTTAATACTTGACGATAATAAAATATTTCTCAAACCTGAATATTTTTATATAATAAATTTGTAAATCATCTTCTGAGTGAGATGTGATATTTCGTTTCGTCAAATTTGGACTGTTATTTCTCTGTTTATCTTGATTCTGGCGTTTTAGCAGCATTTTCAGTACCAATTATCGACTTTTGATTGGATGATCGTACCACTTATACCTGTGTACCATTTTGATCATCTCGTCGCGTTGATCTCCACATTATATTCAATAGTCAATTTTAGTGTCCGGTGCATGGCATAATCAGCGAAAACGTAAACCGTATCAGTACCCGTTTGAGCATTTTGTTTCCCGTGCCCATTCATTTTATTCACCGATTGAAAACTCAATAGCCTCTAACCATACATACTCCCGTAATTCAGCATTTGGCTTTTTTTACTCTTTGTTTGATTTTTAATCTGGTTCTTTAATTTATTTCTAGTCTCTTTATTTTCTTACTTTGGTTCTGTGAACATTTATATTAAGTTATACGAGTTTTGATATTTATTTCCAATTACCCATTCATTTTCCTTCTTCCTAAAAGCCTTCCATCTTCCCCTGCTCATCTCTTTCTTCTCTCCATTTTCCCCTCACCTCTCTCCACTTCCAGTCCTCCACTCCTCGACCACGCAATGTCTTACCTCTCTTCCCTTCTGCCTTCATCTTCCTATGGCCTCACCACATCTTTGCCTTTGGCCGCAAGCCAATTCTCACTTTCCTTCACCTCGCCGAACCACACACTTGGCCAAGCTGCCTTCCCCTAGCCTCTGTATTTGGCTATGTCTCTTCCTATGGCCTCCACCCAGCAAGTACCGACACCCCACTTGAGTTTCCCTCCACCTTCGCCATCATTTTTCACCACATGTGCCTCCTTCCCCACCACTCTCCGAGCCCCTTGCTTCTGACTCGCCCAAGTGCCCAACAGCTCACGCAGAAACCAGCGTGCCTTCCCTCCTCCTATATTCGAGCTTCTACCCCTTCCAGCCGTTCTTATGTAAGTATATATGCGTGTACATATTTTTTGATTTTGTATTGATTTATATATGCATATATATTATCATATGTATGTTAGTATATATATTGACGTGATATATACATATAATAGTTTACATATATATATATATATATATATATGATTTAATAAATAGTTACCTTAAAGTGTTAATTTTCGATTTATATATACATGTATAAGTTATATAAGGTTGCATGATCTGTTAGTTATAAAATAGAAGTTATGCATGTGTTCTATATTTGTTCTTATATATTGAATTTGTTGAAATAACTTTATATATATGTGTTCGTTGTATAGGTATGTCACAGAATATTATATTATAAAGGTAGTACCGTGTGTGTATATATATATATTTGCTATTCTCTATCCAGGCATATAATTGAGTTTTTCTATGCTTGCATATATATTAGTTGCAGTATAACTATTATATGATTTAGTGTTATAAATAGTATGTTATATATATGTATGTATGTATGTATATATGTTTATGTATGTGTTTATATGTACTATATGTATTGTTGTCTATTATGTATAAGTTTATAATAGTATTAAATATTTTATCTGTTTTTATATTTTATATTGGTATTATATATATATATCTAATCTATTTATATAGTTTAGATTTATTTGCAATATATATATATATATATATATATTTAAAATGAGCGTACAATCATACGTAAGTATTTTGCATTTTTATTAAGTGTATATATATGTATTTATTTCAAATTATATTATGTAGATTTGTTTGTTTTATTTTATGTGTTTTTTTTAAAACAATAATTTTGAAATACATATATATTTAAATTTGAAATATGTTTGAATTCAGAGTATGTTTATATATATGTAAATAGTTATATATATTTATACGTATATAAGTTTACTTATACCATTTATCTTCATCAATCCAGTTTTTGATTTCGTCGATTCCAAGCTTTCATCTTTGCTCGTTAAATTCGTGTCCATCTTGCTTTGCTTTGAAATTCGTGCTTGGATTCGTAATTCATCTCATTCTTATTCATCTCTAGCCTCGAAAGTTGAGCAATCACTCACGATTAACATTCTTATATGTATTATATTTGATTTCAATTGAAACGACAATTGAAATATGTTACTAATTTGTACTGCTAGTTATTCAATTGCTATATATGATATGTCATTATCTGTATCCGTTCACCTGTGAGATATGACACCATATCCTATTGTTTGTATTATACTTTATTGTTATTGATGATATATGCCTGTAGTTGATATTTATATTATTATCATATTTGTTCTCACTCTCCAAGTTCCCTATTAGTATAGATTTCCCTATGGGTTGAAATGATACATACCCGAACGATCTTGTAGAATAGCAGAAAATCGATATGTGTTGAAATGATAAACCCAAGCGATTTTCATTGATTTGAATTTGGGATTGCGGGTTGAAATGATATATACCGTATATATTCAAGTTGCGGATTGAAATGATAAATATCCGTATCACTTGACCATAGGATAAAAAATTATATACAGAGACTGTTGGTCTATATATATATATATATATATAAATGATTTCCAAGGTTTTTTAAAAAAAAAGAAATATATATGGTTTTAAATAAACATTGATTTTTAAACATATTATATAAATCTTATTTCCATATATATCTAAAATTCTTATTTTTAAAATATATGGTTTGAAAATTTTTAAGTTATAAGTTAGTTCTAAAATTATAAATTTTAAGAATTTACTTATAATTTTACTATTGTAAAATATGTATAAATTAGTTCAATATACAATAAATTAAATAACAAGCTTTAAATTAATAAAGTTTAATTTAATTAGTATATAATATGTTTTAAGTATTTATTTAAAATTACATTTTAAAAGTAAATTTTATATAATTTTAACAAATTAAGGGTTGGAAAGATAAATTTGAAATTGATTTGAAATTATATTTGTTTAAGATTTTTTCTTAAATAAAATCAATTTGAAACTTATTGAATTTGAGATTTTAAAGCTAGGATTTTATAACTTAATTTTTGATTAAAAGTGATTAAATGAATATTTTCAAATTTAAATAAATTGAAATGGGATATTTAGTTTTGTTTAAATATGTATTTAAGATATTAATTTAATGATCTTTTTTGATCGATGAAGTGAATATTTCAAAACTAAATAATAAAGTGAATATGAAATATATATAAAATTATCAAAGTGAGTAATTATAAAAGTTAAATATTTAAACTTGGAAATCTATTGAAGTTAAATGGTTTAGTTTGTAATTCAAATCTGTATTTGAAATCGATTTTAAACTTTAAATGGGTTATTGAGAGTTTGAATTGAACTAAAATGGAAGAACTAAGATTTGATTTAAATAGGATTTTGGAATTTGAGTCGATTGAATCGATTTGTGAACTTTGTGGAAACTATATTTATTATATAAAGCATTTTTAACATATATATAATATTTTATTTTATAAATTATTTTAATATATAAACTAGTTTTAATATAAACTATTTTAATATACTAATTATTTTAATATAAACTATTTTAACTTATAATTATTTTTAACATAAAACTATTTTATTATATATATACCATTTTTAATATCTAAACTGTTTAAGAGGAAAGTGTTATGTTTTCAAAGTGTTATGATTTCCAAAGTATTATGTTTCCAAAGTATTGTGATTTCCAAACTTATGTTTTCAAAGTGTTACGATTTCCAAAGTGTTATGGTTTTAAAGGTTTATAAATTAGAAAGAGCTATAATTTTGGAAAGTGCTACGATTTTGGAAATGGATATATTTTAAGTGAATAATGATCTCGTATTGATATGGTTTTAAATGGATATGATATTTTGGATATTGAAATGATATTTTCAAATGACGACGGTGTTATAATAACATTTGGTTGTTAAAGAGACCGGGATCGATTATTGTCATACTCTCTGCCAATACCGAAAACCACTTTAACAACTTTATACGCGGTGGAGATTCCAGAATGAAGTAGGTGGTTAGCAACATTCTATTTGAGGCATATACGTGGATCTTACTCCCATGAGTTTGCTTAAAGTGTCTAAAACAGGAGCAATTGACGGGCCAAATGAGGTAGCTCCTCCGATCGGACACACTTCTTCGATTGCCATTCTATTACTTTGTGATTGATTTGGTGCACACCTTTGATTTGGGAGTGTGCATCGAGTTGGGAGGTAGCTGCGGCTATGCATTACCAACAGCCCGGAAGTGTAATTAGTATATCTACCCTGGCATTTCCTAGTTATGCCATGTCACCTACCATATCAAGCCCACTACGAGTTTGTTTTATACCATATCTGTGACGCCCCACCTCTATACCCACGCTAGCCAAGAACATTACGGTGAATGTTGTCAACTAGCACGGAGAATTAGGCTGTTGAGGAGCGACCATCCGTGTAATTGCTTTGTGCGAGCATCTATATGTCAGATAGTATAACATGCAATTCTTTTTAAGTGGAAATCCGACATGCCGACACAAACTCAAAGATATCACACAGTGGCTATAATATCTTCGGAAACAAATATAGAAATAAACATAACATAAATCAGTCACAGACAATTCATATCACAAAGGAGGAAATAGATATGAATATTACACTAGGAAGTGTACATCAGAGTAATGGTCTAAAAAGATCCACAATATCACAAAAGAATAGTTACATGAACTACACAAAAGAATAAGTATACATTATGGAGTCTATATCTCAAATGTATACAGCAAAAACTACTAATCTAAGTAGTTAACCAAAAGTCAGAGAAATCAATCCCGAGAGAGAAGTCAAGCAGAAGCACCTGTAACATCTCGGTCTGACCCGAGTATTATTTAATAAGAAAATAATAAACGGATTAGTCTAACTATAGATATCAGATGAAACGATATAGAATAAGGGATATGACTAAACACATAATAATCACAATTCCAAGCTGTGATATATATAAGTAATTGAAAATCAACGAGAGATTAATCAATATCACCAAATCTACACAAGAATCAAAGAAATGCCATACTCCTTATTTCGTTCATCAAACCACAAATATTGACGATTATGTTAATGTCAATCACAAAAGTCAATGACGCACAAATTCACCAATGCACAAATATTGACAATAATATCAATGTCAATCACAAAAGTCAATGACGCACAAATTCACCAATTCACAAATATTGACAATAATATCAATGTCAATCACAAAAGTCAATGACGCACAAATTTACCAATGCACAAATATTGATAAAACTTATCAATGGAAATCACGAAAATTGGTGAAACACAAATTCTAGAAATCTACACAAGAAATCCAGAAATCACAAAGGGGGGGAGGCCTATCACAAACGGAAGCATAAAGCCCACCAACACGTGTATCACAAACGTAACGCTAATTCCATGGTCGCTAACCATCACAAATTGAGCCGAAGCTCCACAAACGGCCCGAAGACCATGGGTTGCTACCCCACCAAATTGAGTCGAAACTCCACAAAATGGGGTTTAGTCTCCCTCGCAGACAAAGAGACATCGCACATTGCTAGTCTAAATCACAAAGATGATCGTCATGACCATCGAGAAGTGTCAATTACACTAAGCTAGTAAATATATGAGTTTACCTTCATGTCCCATAACCACTTGCTTAACTTAAATATTTACGAACAAACTGTAGATCTCCACTAGAAAATTGTCACAAGAGATTCAATCGAGCAAGTCCAAGAATTAACCGACGAAGTAAACGCAAGCGTTTCATACCACTTGTTTTACTAAGTCGTTTAATTAGATTTCTCATACGAGTGAGGTAAAGGTTTGTATATACTAATAGATTGGAAAACGGTTTTATAAATGAATTTGGTATTAAAATAGTATTGAAATCGTTTAAGGAAAGAGTTTTGATATTTACTACTAGTATAGAAAACCTTTGCATTTTTAAAGTGACAAATCACAAAGAAGATTGTAGGAACAATCAATCACTAAGATTCACATTCAAAAACGTGAATAAAATCCAAAGAAATCGATACAAAACCCATCAAAGTGGATATATCTAAAATTCCCAAAGAAAAGGTCATAAAAGTCGATAATAAATGACAACAACAAAAGGGAGACAACACGGATCGATTAAAGTTGGATATTCAAACGAATTAGCAAAATAGGCTAATCTGGCAAATAGAAGCAGGTCGGTCGACCGGGCTCCCTGAGTCGGTCGACCGAACCAGAGGTAGGAAACTTCTCGGGCACCAGGTCGGTCGACCGAACCAGGGGGGTCGGTCGGCCGAACCAGAAACAGAGGCAAATTTTAACTAACAGGTCGGTCGACCGGTCCAGGGGAGTCGGTCGGCCGAACCTGATGCTCTGCACAATGATGCCCATAAATTGATATGCAACCTCCACCAATTCGCAACCGAACGAGCACGGACGCTAGGGAATTATGCCTAACGGCTACCCGGCCCTATTGGCTCCTCGATGCATCAGCAAAATACACATTTGAACCTCAAAGTTATGATTTTTAAAGGATTGAAGTCAAAACACTAAAAATTGGAATATTCACCAAATCAGTCCAAACCAAACGCAAATGCACACGAATAAATGTTAAGAATTCATACCTAACAATCGAAGATAAATATAAGCATAAATATGAGATAAAAATATCACCTTTTCACAAAATCAAACAAGAAGAAGCTTGAAAGCAAATGGAGAATCAACCTCTCTTCAACACAACCCAAATGAGCTTGAATCTAAGCTCAAAAACAAGAACATTCCCAAAATTAGGTTTAGGAATTTCTGAAATTGGTAAGAGAATAAGTTGGAGAAGAAGAAGAGAAGCTTACCAATGGGTTCTTCTTGAGTTTGGAGCTAGGAATTGGATTTGCAAGAGGAACTAGGGTTTTGGAGTATTAATTTCCAATCTCTCCCACCATTAATATTCTAAAAACTGAAAAGAGAAGAGAATGAGGGTGAGTGGGGAAGAGTGGCTAAAATTTGAGCATAAGTTAACATAGGGCTGAGCCCAAAACCAAACCCAAAGTGAAAAGTAGCAAAAATCAACTTTCTCCAAACATATCGAAGCTTATACTCAAAAAGGTCGCAAACGGCATTTTAAACTCAATGGGAGTGGTCCTGAGTCCTAATTCGACCGTATGCAAAAAGTAGCTTTTCGGACTAAAATCCGACTAACGATAAAATATTTAAATAAAATATTTAAATATAAAATCGATAAATATGCGGGTTGTTACAGACTCCCCTCCTTACAGAAATTGCGTCCTCGCAATATTTTAAGAAGAAGATATATAGTAACAACCATAAAAGCATATTCAACACAAAAGAAGTTTGAAATAAGAAGTTCACCTCAAAGAGCACGAGAAAGTAAGTCCGGATGTGTTCGCTCGATGTACTCTCTAGATTCCCAAGAACAATCCTTAGGATTTGAAGACCATTGAACTTTAACAAGCGGAACATCTTTATTTCGAAGTCGTTTGACCTCCGAAGCAATGATACGAATAGGATGTTGCTCATAAGTTAAATTAGGTGAAACTTCAATCTCTTCCATAACACCGGGCTCAAGAACAGAATCGGAATCTCGAAGGCACTTCCGTAATTGAGAAACGTGAAACACGTCATGAATAGCAGAAAATTGAGCCGGTAATAAAAGGCGATAAGCCATGGAACCAATACGTTCGGTGATAGGAAATGGCCCAATATATCGAGGCGCCAATTTTCCCGATCGACTGAAACGTACAACACCTTTCATAGGTGAAACACGAATGAACACAAGATCTCCCACAGAAAATTCTAACTTCCTTCTCCGGTTATCGGCATAGGATTTTTGTCTACACTGGGTTTCTTTCATCCTATGACGAATAAGATCAATCTTTTCTGTGGAATCACAAATAAAATCTGGACCTAAAACCAGCTTCTCACCGGCCTCAAGCCAACAAGATGGAGATCGGCATGGCCTTCCATATAGTGCCTCAAAAGGTGCCATACCAATACTAGATTGAAAGCTATTATTATAGGAAAATTCAACAGGTGAAATATGATCTTCCCAACTTCCACCGAAATCAAGCACACAAACACGAAGAAGATCTTCAAGAGTTTGATTCACACGCTCGGTTTGTCCATCGGACTGGGGGTGATAAGCGGTGCTAAAATTAAGCTTCGTTCCCAAAGTTTTTTGAAGACTCTTCCAAAATCCACTAGTAAACAATGGATCACGATCACTAACAATAGAAGTAGGAACCCCATGCAATTTAACAATCTCTTTGATAAAGAGCTTGGCCAAAAGAGGAACGGTTCGGTTAGACGGAATGGGAATAAAATGGGCAGATTTAGTAAGCCTATCAACAATCACCCATAAGCTATCATGGCCCGAACGAGAAAGGGGAAGGCCATTTATAAAATCCATGGAAATTTGGTCCCACTTCCAAATTGGAATGTCTAAAGGTTGCAATAACCCACCGGGCCTTTGATGTTCGGCCTTAACGAGTTGGCAAGTCATGCAACGCTTAACGAAGTTAGCGATGTCAAGTTTCATTCCCTCCCAATAATAAAGTCGCTTCATATCCGCGTACATTTTACTACTACCGGGATGAATGGTAAATTTAGAACGATGTGAATCTTCTAAAATATCTTTACGAAGATCACCAATATTTGGCACGACAAGTCTACCAAATTTCCGAATGCCGCCACGAGAATCGATATCAAAGTCTTTCAAACCTTCGATATCAATTTTATCCTTAATATTTTGGCCAAGAAGATCCAAGTCGGGATCTAGCCTTTGAGCTTCAAGAATGCGGTCTAAAAGAGAAGGATGAGCCTCAAGGCTACATAACACAAGTGATGAACATAAATCGGAGACGTGGTCTCGAATCTCACAAGTGGATAAGATCTCGAGATCGTTCCATTCGGATATCATCATAGAAACAACAGCTTGTTGTTTACGGCTAAGAGCATCGGCGACACGATTACCCTTACCGGGAGTATAAAGAATATCAAGATCATATGGTGCAAGAAATTCGAGCCAACGCTGTTGATGCAAATTAAGTTCCTTTTGAGAAAATAAATACTTCAAGGACTTATGATCGGTATAAAGAACAAATTTCTCTCCTAAAAGATAATGACGCCAAATCCGAAGAGCAAAAACAATAGCCGCGAGTTCTAAATCATGAGTGGCATATCTAGTCTCGACAGGCTTTAATTGCCTAGAAGCATAAGCAATAACACGTTCTCTTTGCATAAGAACGGCACCCAAACCAACGCGACTAGCATCGGTATAAACAACGAAATCTTTATTCCCCTCGGGAATAATAAGAATAGGAGCATCAGAAAGGAGTTCTTTTAATTTTCGAAAAGAAGCTTCACATTTGTCCGACCAAATGTATTTAACACCTTTCTTAGTCAAGCTAGTGAGAGGCACGACAATCTTAGAAATGTCTTTGATAAAACGGCGGTAATAACCTGCCAATCCAAGAAAACTACGAATCTCCGTCACATTCTCCGGTCTCTTCCAATCTTGAATCGCTTCAATCTTTGAAGGATCCACGGAAATTCCGGATTCGGAAATAATATGACCGAGAAACTTCACACGAGATTGCCAAAAGTGGCATTTAGAAAATTTTGCCCTTAATTGATTACTCCTAAGAGTTTCCAACACAATCCAAAGATGTTTCTCATGCTCCTCCTCGGTTTTAGAATACACAAGAATATCATCGATAAAGATGAGAACAAATCGATCGAGGAAGTCTTTAAAAACTCGATTCATTAAGTCAACGAAATAAGCTAGGGCATTCGTTAACCCAAATGGCATAACAAGCCATTCATAAGATCCATAACGAGTACGGAACGATGTCAAAGGAATACTATCCTCTGCAATACGAAGCTGATGAAATCCAATAGCTAAGTCTAGTTGTGAAAAGACTCTAGCACCACTAAGTTGATCGAATAGATCATCAATCCGAGGTAAAGGATATTTATTTTTGATAGTAAGATCATTAAGCTTGCGGTAGTCAACGCAAACCCTAAGTGTTCCATCGGATTTCTTCACGAAAATAGCCGAAGCTCCCCAAGGCGAGGAACTAGAGCGAATAAATTGCTTCGTCTCCAATTCAGATAATTGTTTACGCATCTCCTCGTTTTCTTTATTGGACATACGATATGGAGGGCGAGTGATAGGTTGAGCTCCAGGAATAAGATTAATTCTGAACTCAATTGCTCGCTTAGGTGGTAATCCTAAAACGGGTTCAAATATGTCGGAAAATTCACGAACGACGTGAATAAGAGAAATAATATCACCCTCATCATCATCATCGTCATCACGAGGATTTAAAGAATATAAAGATGCAACCAAGCTGGAATCTGAATCTTTAAGATTAATAGAAATCTGCTTAACAGATTGAGGATGTCGAAGATGAATAGTCCGCTCAGGACATAGGATATGGGCTTCATAACGGTTAAGCCAATCCATTCCCAAAATCATTCCAAAGCCTAAGTAACGCATGGCATGCAAATCGGCTAGGAAAGGAAAATCACACAAAATAATCTCGACATCTTTACACAATAAATTAATTGTCGCGGATCCACCAACCGGATTCGCAATTCTCAAAGAAGTCATTAAACAGAAAACATCCAAAGAAAAAGTATCAACAAGTTCTTTTGATATAAAAGAATGGGACGCACCCGTATCAAAAAGAACTCGAATAGGATGATCATAAAATAAAATAATTCCATCCAGAATAGAATGAGAAATACCTTGGCCACGAGATGTGTTGCCAGGGGCTTGAGCAACATTAAGTTTTCCCTCCTTCCTGCCCTGAAGCTTGGGGCATGAAGATATAACATAACCGGGAACTTTGCAGTAGCGACAAGAGAGAGACCCTGGGCACTTTTTCGCATAATGGTCCTTTGAACCACAATTATAGCATTCCCCACGGCCAAAGGAAGAAGTCTTTGCCATGGAGGTTGCTTGCTTCCCTTTCTTATTGGGATAAGGTCCTTTGAATTTATTTGGCCTCTTCTTGTTGTTGAAGTTTGGTTTGGAACCCACCACTTCAACATCATTCTCCCTATCCGCCTCTTCAAGACGAAGAGCGATATCAACGAGTTGGTCGAAAGAAACTTCTAATTTTAGAAGTAATGGCTTCTTGAGATTTTTGTTTAAGCCATAGACGAATATCTGATTCTTCTTTAAAGGGGTGTTGATGTATTCAACCCCATATTTGAAAAGCGACTCGAAGGAGGCAACGTAATCAGTCACGGAGGACTCACCTTGAACAAGGTCTATAAATCATCGAGCCAATGTCACTTTCTCAGCTTCCGGTACGAATTTCAACTCGAAGCGTTCTTGGAATTTCTCCCAGGTGAGATCCGCTTCATTAATCTCAGAAATAAGAAGCTCGTACTAGTCCAATGCTCTTTCTCGGAGCATACTTGAGGCCACCTGAACTCGGTGAAGGTCAATAAGATTCATGCGAGAAAAGATTCGATCGCATGACCTTAGCCAAGCCTGTACTTCAATAACAGTTTCGTAACCTTTGAATGGCTCCCCACCCAAATTAGTGTAATCGCTACACAAGCGTGCAAATCCCGACTTTGGGTGAGTAGGTTCCGGGTTAGCTCCAGCTGCTTGAGCATTCGTCACTAAATCAAGAAGCTGTTGAGCAGTCATAAAAACTCCATCTTGGGGTGGAACACTAGATGGTCTAGCTCTGGGACGGCCTGGTCTAGACATTCCTCTTCCATAGAAAGAAAGAAGAGCAAGAAGAAGATTATTCACTAATGAATATCAAGCAATCTTGATAGACAAAACAAGGAATCATAAGGAAGATAGGATGAATCGGTACGAAGACTCGAATTAAATCCTAAAGCATGACTCCTAAGATGGACTTAGGACGATGATCCTTGTTATAATATTTCATATTGTTCCGAAGTTTGGCTCTGATACCAAGCTGTGACGCCCCACCTCTATACCCACGCTAGCCAAGAACATTACGGTGAATGCTGTCAACTAGCACGGAGAATAAGGCTGTTGAGGAGCGACCATCCGTGTAATTGCTTTGTGCGAGCATCGATATGTCAGATAGTATAACATGCAATTCTTTTTAAGTGGAAATCCGACATGCCGACACAAACTCAAAGATATCACATAATGGCTATAATATCTTCGGAAACAAATATAGAAATAAACATAACATAAATCAGTCACACAATTCATATCACAAAGGCGGAAATAGATATGAATATTACACTAGGAAGTGTACATCAGAGTAGTGGTCTAAAAAGATCCACAATATCACAAAAGAATAGTTACATGAACTACACAAAAGAATAAGTATACATTATAGAGTCTATGTCTCAAATGTATACAGCAAAAACTACTAATTTAAGTAGTTAACCAAAAGTCAGAGAAATCAATCCCGAGAGAGAAGTCAAGCAGAAGCACCTGTAACATCTCGGTCTGACCCGAGTATTATTTAATAAGAAAATAATAAACGGATCAGTCTAACTATAGATATCAGATGAAACGATATAGAATAAGGGATATGACTAAACACATAATAATCACAATTCCAAGTTGTGATATATATAAGTAATTGAAAATCAACGAGAGATTAATCAATGTCACCAAATCTACATAAGAATCAAAGAAATGCCATACTCCTTATTTCGTTCATCAAACCACAAATATTGACGATTATGTTAATGTCAATCACAAAAGTCAATGACGCACAAATTCACCAATGCACAAATATTGACAATAATATCAATGTCAATCACAAAAGTCAATGACGCACAAATTCACCAATGCACAAATATTGATAAAAATTATCAATGGAAATCACGAAAATTGGTGAAACACAAATTCTAGAAATCTACACAAGAAATCCAGAAATCACAAAGGGGGGGAGGCCTATCACAAATGGGAGCATAAAGCCCACCAACACGTGTATCACAAACGGAACGCTAATTCCATGGTCGCTAACCATCACAAATTGAGCCGAAGCTCCACAAACGGCCCGAAGACCATGTGTTGCTACCCCACCAAATTGAGTCGAAACTCCACAAAACGGGGTTTAGTCTCCCTCGCAGACAAAGAGACATCGTACATTGCTAGTCTAAGTCACAAAGATGATCGTCATGATCATCGAGAAGTGTCAATTACACTAAGCTAGTAAATATATGAGTTTACCTTCATGTCCCATAAACACTTGCTTAACTTAAATATTTACGAACAAACTGTAGATCTCCACTAGAAAATTGTCACAAGAGATTCAATCGAACAAGTCCAAGAATTAACCGACGAAGTAAACGCAAGCGTTTCATACCACTTGTTTTACTAAGTCGTTTAATTAGATTTCTCATATGAGTGAGGTAAAGGTTTGTATATACTAATAGATTGGAAAACGGTTTTATAAACGAATTTGGTATTAAAATAGTATTGAAATCGTTTAAGGAAAGAGTTTTGATATTTACTACTAGTATAGAAAACCTTTGTATTTTTAAAGTGACAAATCACAAAGAAGATTGTAGGAACAATCAATCACTAAGATTCACATTCAAAAACGTGAATAAAATCCAAAGAAATCGATACAAAACCCATCAAAGTGGATATATCTAAAATTCCCAAAGAAAAGGTCATCAAAGTCGATAATAAATGACAACAACAAAAGGGAGACAACACGGATCGATTAAAGTTGGATATTCAAACGAATTAGCAAAATAGGCTAATCTGGCAAATAGAAGCAGGTTGGTCGACCGGACTCCCTGAGTCGGTCGACCGAACTAGAGGTAGGAAACTTCTCGGGCACCAGGTCGGTCGACCGAACCAGGGGGGTCGGTCGGCCGAACCAGAAACAGAGGCAAATTTTAACTAACAGGTCGGTCGACCGGTCCAGGGGGGTCGGTCGGCCGAACCTGATGCTCTGCACAATGATGCCCATAAATTGATATGCAACCTCCACCAATTCGCAACCGAACGAGCACGGACGCTAGGGAATTATGCCTAACGGCTACCCGGCCCTATTGGCTCCTCGATGCATCAGCAAAATACACATTTGAACCTCAAAGTTATGATTTTTAAAGGATTGAAGTCAAAACACTAAAAATTGGAATATTCACCAAATCAATCCAAACCAAACGCAAATGCACACGAATAAATGTTAGGAATTCATACCTAACAATCGAAGATAAATATAAGCATAGATGTGAGATAAAAATATCACCTTTTCACAAAATCAAACAAGAAGAAGCTTGAAAGCAAATGGAGAATCAACCTCTCTTCAACACAACCCAAATGAGCTTGAATCTAAGCTCAAAAACAAGAACATTCCCAAAATTAGGTTTAGGAATTTCTGAAATTGGTAAGAGAATAAGTTGGAGAAGAGGAAGAGAAGCTTACCAATGGGTTCTTCTTGAGTTTGGAGCTAGGAATTGGATTTGCAAGAGGAACTAAGGTTTTGGAGTTTTAATTTCCAATCTCTCCCACCATTAATACTCTAAAAACTGAAAAGAGAAGAGAATGAGGGTGAGTGGGGAAGAGTGGCTCAGATTTGAGCATAAGTTAACATAGGGCTGAGCCCAAAACCAAACCCAGTGAAAAGCAGCAAAAATCAACTTTCTCCAAACATATCGAAGCTTATACTTAAAAAGGTCGCAAACGGCATTTTAAACTCAATGGGAGTGGTCCCGAGTCCTAATTCGACCGTATGCAAAAAGTAGCTTTTCGGACTAAAATCCGACTAACGATAAAATATTTAAATAAAATATTTAAATATAAAATCGATAAATATGCGGGTTGTTACAATATCTATGGAGTGCCCTCTGACAGCCTCCAGTTTTGCGGAGGGAGATTACGGTACTGGGTACTGTATAGACTGTGAGAATATATAAAAATGTGTTAAGGGGGATATGCGTAATGCCTTAACGCTATTTTAATACTTTTACTTTACTATAGACATGTTATAATAGCGTATTGTACTACATAGTAGATAGTTCCACGTATCCTTAGAGGATGGTTATCCCAAACATCCTTTAAGTTACTTGTATTTCAGTTGGTATTTCACTTGAGTTGGATTTATTGATATAAGAATGATAATATGACTCGAGTGTTTTTTGCTTTGCTTTATGGTCGAGTCAGACTGAGTGTCACTGTCACGACCCGTCCTTCACCTCCCAGAAAGACGCATCATGAGTAAGAAAGAAAGGGATAGAGAATAGAAAGATAAAGAAGAAAGAAGGAAAACAACATCAGAATCTCAACAGCGGAACGAATAAATTATATTAATAACATAAGTATTACATAGAATACAACCATTATCAGAGTTACACAGATTATACATCACGTACTAGACATTTATAAACACCTGTCTAGTTATTACGACTCAATACAATACAGAGATACCAATCAAAGGGGAACACTATACATATCTACAACGCTGAAGCCTCCTGCTCCATTGCTCCTCCATAATTCGTCAAAGCTAACCTAAATCCCTTGGCTACTTGTAAAAATTTGAGTACCCAAGAGTTTAAGAAAATAGAAGATAAACTCCAGATCAGACATGGGTCTGGTGTGAGTAACAGATTAAAGTTGCTTAACTTTGAAAACCTTTGAAAACAAAAGGTATCACGTAAGACTCCCCACACATAAACATGGGTAATTTTTTACCTTATGCTAACCAAAATATTTGATAGGAAATCCAGTGATATTATAATAGGGTCTAGGGTTTTCAAGTAAAATACAGAAATAGCTGGAATGCTTACATCTCACGTTCCAACATAGTTGGGCACAACTAAAACGTACGACATTTATTGGAGTTTGGATTCCATACAATAGAAGGCTACTGGGGTACCGCCCGTCACAGTACGTGGCCTAGATCATCGTGCCGAGGATCCACCCTAAATCCCCTACAACACAAGGCCGGAACCATCCCTTACTGGATAGTCCCGAACAAGACAACCCCAGCAGTTGTCGCGACCATCTGCCCCACACAGCCGAATAAAAGGGACTTCTAAACATGGGAAAATATCGTCCTACTTGGGCATGACCCACTTAGCCTTGCTGCACCTTCCCTGTTTTAGCCATTTCCGGTTGATGAGGCTTGAGGCTATGATTATCTTTATAGAACACATCTATCTTAAAATGCTTATCGTCCACCTGACGATGTTCTGAAAGCATTCAATCCATACAGGTTCGTTCCAGGTTCGAACGAAACCGAAGGTATTATCTCGTTACACTCATTTTGGAATCACCCTCAGAGTTAACGACGATAGCCCTTGCACTCTGAATCTTCATCTTCACCTGAGATTCATGCCCTATCGTTAATTTGGATCGATGTGGATTTCGGATATCCAAATCTGGAAACCCGGTCCCGGTCTCATCGAATCCAAAACGCCATCTTTTAGGTCCAAGTTGTTTTAAAGTTTAAAACAATTCAATTCCATTATCTATATACACACAGATTGATAATTCATATATCACAATATATAATCTACGTTATCATCACAAATAGATAATTCACATTGTCATCACAAATGGATAATCCATATTGTCATCACATATAGATAATTTATATTATCATCACACTTCAACCAATGAATCCATATCACACAGCATTACTTATCCCATATCTGAGATTTCAAACCATTCAAAGGTAATTAATATCATCCATCCATACATAAGCAAGGATTAATCACACTATAATTAATTTAAAATGAATTAAATTAATTACTTCATCTCTAATTAATTTAAATTAAATTAATTACTTTCATCATTATCAATCTTGCTTACTTATCCATTAATTAATTACAAATCAATCAATTAATTACCCTCTAATTATCCACCTTAATTAATCATCCCTGATTAATTATCCATTAATTACATTCAAGTAATTATTCTTGAATTAATTTCTCAAATTAATTATTCTAAACTAGTATAATTAATTACATTAATCCTTAATTAATTGCATTAATTAATTTCTCATAATCACTTATCATTGGTTAATTAACCTTAATTAATCAACCCTTAACTACATCATTAATTATATTAATTAATGAACCCTAATTACTTTTATTATTCTATTTAAATTAATTACATTTATTAACTAATCATTAATTAAACCACATTTATTAATCACCCTTGATTAATCTCATTCAGTAATTAACTACCCTTAATTACTTTATTTAAATAAATTAATTACTCCTTAATTAATTATCTTTAATTAATCCCTTGATTAATTACACAAAGTAATTAAGCTCAAATTACTTTCAATCTTTAATTAATTACATCCTGTAATTATTATTACTAATTACTTCACTAAGTAATTACACTTCATTAATTACATTAAGTAATTATGCTTAACCAATCATCCAGTGATTATCTTAAATTAATTAAACTTAATTAATTAACTTAAACTAATCATATTACTTTAATTAATTACATTGAGTAATTAATTCCCTTAATTACTTTCCTTAAGTAATTATACTTAAAACAATTTCACAATCGATTATCTTTAATTAATTAATCTAATTAATTATTAAAATTAATCACATTAATTAATTATTAAATAATCTCAAGTTAATGACCTTCATTAATTATTAACAATTCTTTAATTACTTTTCTTAAGTAATTAACTTAAATTAATTATTAATAATTACAAATTAATTAACCTTTAATAACCTATTAATTAATCCCTAATTATATAATTAATTAAGTTTTAACCGTAACTTAGTTAATCCTTAATTACTTGATTAATTAATCTTCTAATCAAAACTTTAATTAATTAATTTAAAACCCTTAATTATTAAATTAATTAATTCAAATCATTAATTAATTAAATAAATTATTTATCCATTTTACTTATCTTAATAATTAATGAATCTCAAATACTAATTTATTTTAAGATAAAACTTTGTTCTTACTTATGATTGAAGTATTATAAACAAAGTATTTAAAAATAATTTACCTTTAAATTTACTTTTGTTTCCATTTTAAATTTAACATTTAAATGAATACCACTTTAACTTAACAAAGTTTAAAACACAATTTAAAAACTTTTAAAATCTCATGTTAAAGAATACTTATATCTTATAAAAGAAATTTTAAAAGAGTTAAACCAAATTCCTTTTAAATTCAAATCATTAAAAATTTACTTTAACGTTCAAAGTTGTTAAAACATTTAAATTTTATAAAACTTTATTTCATTTCAAAACCATTACTCAAATTTAGATTTGAATCCTGGTTTGAAAATTTTGATTTAAAACTAAGTTTAAGTCTTTCCTTTACATTTTTAAATTCCATTTTAAATTCAAATCCTTTTAAATACACTTTTAATTACTTAAACACTTTAAAGTTATTAAAACAATTTGAATTTTAAAAACTTATATATCTCCAAACTAAGATTCAAACTAATCTAGAATCCATATTAAACTTTGATTTAAAACTTATTTTAAATCCTTACTTTATAATTTAAATTTCAGTTTTAAATTTTAAGCAGACAGATTTGAAAACCTGTCACCAAAATCATTTACCCGAGCCACTTCAATTTTGCTTCGAGTCCCACCTAATCTGACTTCGAGCCAACCACCCAATAACTCGAGTAAAACTCGATTTCCATCTCTGCTCAAAAACCAGCATCACCAGAACAAAGTGCACCATACACATACACGGTGGCCTTGATCGCCTCTGGCCAACTTCGACGATCTTCCCAATCGGAAAACAACATCACACCCTAACAAGATCATCAGATCGTCATCCCAAAGCTCGAAATCAAATTCGAGTTCAAAACTATACCTGGAATAGAAGTTTCGAACCACCACAAAACCTGGAAATGCCTCGTCAACACATCTCCGACCAACAGGGTAACTGAAACTCCGGCTTAGCCTTCGCCTACCTCCATGCTTCCTTTCCCTCGAGTTTGGTTTAACTCGATCAACCAGAGCAGACATGCCAATCCAAAATACTCAATCCAGGTAAACTAGGGCTACAGACCAAAATCAACCACCGCCACCTCTACAGTGATTTGATCAACTCCTAGAAAATTTACCCTCAAACTCCGGACACTCCTCCACCTCTAGGAAGAACCACGACACCCCAAATCAACTAGATCGCCAAGGGTTACTCAAATATCATTTTCTGGTCAACCCAGAAATGCAAACTCAAAACCCAATTAATAATTATGATTTTAGTTTTTAGAAATCAAGTTTTTGGATGATATTTTAGATTATAAGCCTAAAATATCGAATCATAATGTTTGATTTTATCACTTTATATTGATCTTGCTCTGTTGTTCTTATTTCCAGAGCAGATTTCATTTTAAATTTACTTAAAAAATATAAACTTTACTCTATCGCCTAACAACCAATTTTTTTGTTTAGAGCTTATGTCCTAACTGAAATAGGATCAAGAGGAATTGAATTTTGAATAAATTTGAACCTGGAAGTTAGAATAGCAAACATAAATAGATGCATACATTTAAACATTCACATATATACACAGGAACTTATTTCTATATTCACAACATATACATTTTCCAGATATAAACATGCAACTAATCTAGACACTTAAGTTTTAAAAGTGATGTTACTCCCCTTAAAAAGATGATGAAGAACAGAGCACCAATTTGAAGTTGCTTAACTGAAACTTTTAAAACTGAAATGCCATATCTTCTTTGATTTAAAAAAATGCAGTTGCATGCAGAGATGGCTTCATCTCAGGTTGATGAAATGAACTACAGGCAGGCTTTTGAAGATGATTTCACATTAAAGAAAATGTATGCAGCCTTTTGATTTAAAAACTGCATGCATGCTTGATCTTTCTTCAGATTTTATTTGCTTAGATTTCAAGTTGAAAAAGAAAATGCTTCACAGATTTTGATTTTGCAAATGCTTGCTGACTTTTGAGTTGTTCTCAGGTTTAAAATGCAGAAGCTCAGATTTGAACAAAAATGCAAGCCTTTGAAATGAAAATGCTTTGCATGTTTTGTTGTTCTCAGATTTTGGAAAATGCAGATGCTTCAGGATTTAAAACATGCAGGCTTTGATTAGTATTTGGTTTGAGGAGGAAATTTTTAGATTTGAACATGATTTTGGTTTTGAGGAAGTATTAGAGTTGCAGATTTGTTTTGAATAAATTTTCTGCTGAAGTTCTTTTCTTAACTTTCGAAAAAAATGGAGATTAGAAGAGAAATAAGAAAGAATAAAACATGTTTTATAAGTAAAAATGATTTAATTAAATGAAATAAAAGAAAAATATAAAAAAATGACACTTATATAGTCTATTTACATTTGTCATATTTATTCATTTTATTACACATATTATTGTGAGACCTTAATATAATTACACTTGTCCTATAAGTAATTTTACTAATCTTTATTTATTTCAAAAGTAGATAAAAGCCTTTTTCTTTATTTATTAAATACTTATCTATATATTTATAAATTACTTTTTAAAGAAACTAAACTAATTATATTATAAATAAAGTTTATTCAAATATCTTTCAAAATCCAAATATTTTAAAAAGTCTATCCTTTTGAATTCCAAAATTAATTCAAATTCAAATCCAACTTAAGTTTTGAAAATCCAATTTAAAGCCAATCTATAACAACACATTCAATTTAAAAATAGCAATTCCATTGTTTTTAAAACCCATATATATATATACACATTTATTAATATTTTTTGAAAATAACGTATCTATCAATTTTAAATAATTTATAAAAGAAATTGTCTTATTATTGATAAATAACTTATATCACTTAAAGGAATTAATGTTTATATGTAAATTGTATTTTAAACTTCTATATAAAATTTCAAATCATACTTATCAAGTAATATTTAAAAGAAATAAAACAAATCTTTTATTTAATTTTAAACTTAAGCTAGGGTATAATTTTAAACAAATAAACATTTACCTTAAGTATTTAAAACTATATAGTTATTTATCATATAGTCAATGAAAAGTTTTATATTAAATGAATCAAAATTTCCAAATTACCAAAAGTATTAGAATTAGAAAACAATATTTATTTATTTATTATATTTTCAAATCAAAGCTTATCTATTTACAATATATGATAATGTATATACATTATAAATAGAAAATATTTTATTAGTTTTAAAAAGATAAGTTCACCAATTAATTATTAAATAAAAGAAAATTATTAAATCAATTCAAATTTTATTAGCAAAGATTATTAAATCAATTTAATTTTTAACACAGATTATTAAATTGATATTGCCTAAAATTCCGGGTCATCACATTCCTCCCCCTTGAAAAGAATTTCGTCCTCAAAATTTAAAAGCAAAGGTAATTTAATAATCTATCTAAGATTTTAATTCAAATCACAAGCGTATATTAACATCTATATGCTAACATTCGTAGCAACCAAATCACTCAATCAAACAATCTAACATCCAGACAAAATTCTGGATAGAACTTCCTAAAGTTTCCTAAGGTATAAATACCGGGATACTTGCTCTATAGAATCCAAACAATCTATACTACTAAGTTACAGAGCTACTACTTTACAAAACTAAACAGGATATCAGATAAAGTCCAGTCCTGTTCAACCACAAAATCCTCCAGAACAGCTGGTTCCAAAACCAGAGATTGATCATACACATATTCCCTCAGAGATACGTGAAACTCACTGAATTCCAGTCTTCCAAACTGGCAATTTAATCCCAGCAGACTAAATCACTTATCCAAAACAGAGCACAGAAGATATCCAAAACACCTCGGAGCTAGCTACCCAACCTTACCAAAACTTATAGCTCCTTGGGTCGAAGAAAACTTATCCAAATAAAATCTCTGACTCCGGAATTCAAATTCCTCTATCTCTTATCCTCAAAACTCTTCGGGCGATCTTGGGCTGCCTATATCCTTCCTGATCAACTCAACCTTCGCTGATACTTCTCGAAACTGGTTCAAGACAACCCAAAAAAATGATCCTCTCAAGATCTACCAAAACCAAGAACACAAACTCTACTCCTCAAACAACAGAAGACTGATCTTACTTCTCCTTATCCGGAAAAGATAAACAGATGCACTTCAAAACTGCTTCCGTTGCACAACATTGATCTGGAGTAGAAGCAAATGCTGATGAAGAACACGAGCACAAGCTGGACAACACATCCCAGAAATATGGTTCAACAGATCCATAAAAAAAACTCAGAAATTCCACCAATCCTGAGTTGCTTCACCAAACTCTATCTCTAGGAACCATCCTTCAACTAGGTGAACCACCGGTATCACTCCTGGAATCCTAGTCGATAAGAAAACTCAATCTCCACTTGTGGACAAACCTCTAACTACCCTAAAGACATTCATAAAATCTCTAATAACCCAAGAGAACACTCAGCTATCGCAAGTCACTTTTGCGATCAATCCCAGACTAATTCCAAAGAAACTGCTCTCTCTTTACCAAACAAAATAGCTAAAACTTATCTAGCCAATCCATCGAAGAAATGGATCCACTTAGCTGCTTCTGAACTCCACCTTTAGCAAACTGCTTAGCCAAAGGATCTCCTGTTGGCACACAGAATACTCTGAGCTGCACTGCTGATGCCCAAGAATTCCTAATCCAAAGCTTTTCGAGAAACTCGGACCTCAAAGCTAAACACAAACATCCTGCTGAACTCAGCCACCACACCGAAGCAGACACACTTCCTTAAACTTGTTCCAAAGAAACATCTTTGGGAACATCCATAGTCCCGCGTCTCATCACACAGCTACTACTTCCTGAGGTATCAAGATACCATCACTCACTTCTGCTAAACCGACAGATCCAAACTCTACTCATCCAAATTCAAAGTCAGACTCCGAACCTTAACAGGTTTCCTTTAGAGATCGATGAAAATACTTACACTACTGCAAAACTCACTCGAGACAGTATTAGGTCTACAGTCTCGACAAATACACTTCCAACCTTAACATTCAGACTCCAATCATTGGTAGTAGTCGTATTACACACACCACTACCTTATCTACCTTTATAACTTATGCTGGAAAACCCAAACAGGTAACCCAACAATATATATATATATATATATATATATATATATATATATATATATATTACAAATACGCTCTCTCAAGAAGAAATCACTCCAAAGCCTAGGTATTCACTCGACCTAGCACTCTGATACCAACTGTCACGACCCGTCCTTCACCTCCCAAAAAGACGCATCAAGAGTAAGAAAGAAAGGGATAGTGAATAGAAAGATAAATAAGAAAGAAAACAACATCACAATCTCAACAGCGGAACGATTATATTAATAACATAAGTATTACATAGAATACAACCATTTTCAGAGCTACACAGATTATACATCACATACTAGACAGTTATAATCACATGTCTAGTTATTACGACTCAATACAATACAGAGATACCAATCATAGCGGAACGCTATACATATCTACAACGTTGAAGCCTCCTGCTCCACTGCTCCTCCACAATTCGTCAAAGCTAACCTGAATCCCTTGGCTACTCGTAAAAAATTGAGTACCCAAGAGTTTAAGAAAACAGAAGATAAACTCCGGGTCAGACATGGGTCTGGTGTGAGTAATAGGTTAAAGTTGCTTAACTTTGAAAACCTTTGAAAACAAAAGGTATCACGTAAGACTCCCCACACATAAACATGGGTAAATTTTTACCTTACGCTAACCAAAACATTTGATAGGAAATCCAGTGATATTATAATAGGGTCTAGGGTTTTCAAGTAAAATATAGAAATAGCTGGAATGCTTACATCTCACGTTCCAACATAGTTGGGCACAACTAAAACGTACGACATTTATTGGAGTTTGGATTCCATACAATGGAAGGCTATTGGGGTACCGCCCGTCACAATACGTGGCCTAGATCACCGTACCGAGGATCCACCCTAAATCCCCTACAATACAAGGCCGGAACCATCCCTTACTGGATAGTCCGGAACAAGACAACCCCAGGAGTTGTCGCGACCAACTGCCCCACACAGCTGAATAAAAGGGACTTCTAGACATGGGAAAATATCGTCCTACTTGGGCATGACCCACTTAGCCTTGCTGCACCTCCCCTGTTTTAGCCATTCCCGGTTGATGAGGCTTGAGGCTACGATTACCTTCATAGAACACATCTATCTTAGAATGCTCATCGTCCACCTAACGATGTTCTGAAAGCATTCAATCCATACAAGTTTGTTCCGGGTTCAAACAAAACCAAAGGTATTATCTCGTTACACTCATTTTGGAATCACCCTCAGAGTTCACGACGATAACCTTTGCACTCTAAATCTTCATTTTCACTTGAGATTCACGACCTATCGTTAATTTGGATCAATGTGGTTTCGGATATCCAAATATGGAAACCCCATCGAATACAAAACTCCATCTTTTAGGTCCAAGTTGTTTTAAAGTTAAAACAATTCAATTCCATTATCATATACACACAGATAGGTAATTAACATATCACAATATATTATCTACATTATCATCACAAATAGATAATTCACATTATCATCACAAATGGATAATCCATATTATCATCACATATAGATAATTCATATTATCATCACACTTCAACTAATGAATACATATCACACATCATTACTTATCTCATATTTGAGATTTCAAACCATTCAAGGGCAATCAATATCATCCATCCATACATAAGCAAGGATTAATCACACTATAATTAATTTAAAATGAATTATATTAATTACTTCATCTCTAATTAATTTAAAGTAAATTAAACTAATTACTTTCATCATTATAAATCTTGCTTACTTATCCATTAATTAATTACAAATCAATAAATTAATTATCCTCTAATTATCCACCTTAATTAATCATCCCTGATTAATTATCCTTTAATTACATTCAAGTAATTATTCTTTAATTAATTTCACAAATTAATTATTCTTAACCAAATACATTAATTAATCCTTGACTACTTCATTAATTAATTAACTATAATTAATTACATTAACCCTTAATTAATTACATTAATTAATTTCTCATAATCACTTATCATTGATTAATTTAGTCTTAATTAATCAACCCTTAATTACATCATTAATTATATTAATTAATGAACCCTAATTACTTTTTAATTATTCTATTTAAATTAATTACATTTAGTAATTAATCATTAATTAAACCACATTCATTAATCACCCTTGATTAATCTCATTCAGTAATTAACTACCCTTAATTACTTCACTTAAATAAATTAATTACTCCTTAATTAATTATCTTTAATTAATCCCTTGATTAATTACACAAAGTAATTAAGCTCAAATTACTTTCAATCTTTAATTAATTACATCCTGTAATTATTATTACTAATTACTTCACTAAGTAATTACACTTCATTAATTACATTATGTAATTATGCTTAACCAATCATCTAGTGATTATCTTAAATTAATTAAACTTAATTAATTAACTTAAACTAATCACATTACTTTAATTAATTACATTGAGTAATTAATTCCCTTAATTACTTTCATTAACTTATCATACTTAAAACAATTTCACAATCGATTATCTTTAATTAATTAATCTAATTAATTATTAAAATTAATCACATTAATTAATTACTAAAATAATCTCAAGTTAATGAACTTCATTAACTATTAACAATTCTTTAATTACTTTTCTTAAGTAATTAACTTAAATTAATTATTAATAATTACAAATTAATTAATCTTTCATAACCCATTAATTAATCCCTAATTATTTAATTAATTAAGTTTTAACTGTAACTTAATTAATACTTAATTACTTGATTAATTAATCTTCTAATCATTAATTAAAATCTAATTATATCTAATTAATAACTTAATTACAAATTAATTTTTATTTAAGTAATTAATCTTAAACTTCAATTAATTAATTAAAAACCCTTAATTATTAAATTAACTAATCCAAATCAATATTAATTAAATAAATTAATTATCCATTTTAATTATCTTAACAATTAATGAATCTCAAATACTAATTAATTTTAAGATAAAACTTTATTCTTACTTATGATTGAATTATCATTAACAAAGTATTTAAAAATAATTTACCTTTAAATTTACTTTTAATTTCATTTTAAATTTAAGATTTAAAATGAATACCACTTTAACTTAACAAAGTTTAAAACACAATTTAAAAACTTTTAAAATCTCATGTTAAAGAATACTTATATCGTATAAAAGAAATTTTAAAAGAGTTTATACCAAATTCCTTTTAAATTCAAATCATTAAAAAATTACTTTAACACTCAAAGTTGTTAAAACATTTAAATTTTATAAAACTTTATTTTATTTCAAAACTAGGATTCAAATTTAGATTTGAATCCTGATTTAAAATTTTTGATTTAAAACTTAGTTTAAATCTTTCCTTTACATTTTTAAATTCCATTTTAAATTCAAATCCTTTTAAATAAACTTTTAATTACTTAAACACCTTAAAGTTATTAAAACAATTTGAATTTTAAAAACTTATTTATCTCCAAACTAAGATTCAAACTAAACTTGAATCCATATTTAAACTTTGATTTAAAACTTATTTTAAATCCTTGCTTTATAATTTAAATTTCAGTTTTAAATTTTAAATAGACAGATTTGGAAATCTGTCACCAAAATCATTTACCCGAGCCACTTCAATTTTGCTTCGAGTCCCACATATCCTGACTTCGAGCCAATTACTCAATAATTCGAGCAAAAATCGATTTCCATCTCTACTCAAAAACTAGCATCACCAGAATAAAGTGCACCGTGCACATGCACGGTGGCCATGATCGCCTCTGGCCAACTTCAACGATCTTCCCACATCGGCAAACAACATCACACCCTAACACGATCATCTGATCGTCACCCCAAAGCTCGAAATCGAATTCGAGTTCAAAACTAAACCTGGAACAGAAGTCTCGAACCACCACAAAACCTGTAATGCCTCGTCAACACATATCCGACCACCAGAGTTACTGAAATTCCGGACAAGCCTTCGCCTACCTCCATGTTTCCATTCCCTCGAGTTTGGTTTAACTCGATCATCCAGAGCAGACATGCCAATCCAAAATACTCAACCCAGATAAACTAGGGCTACAGACCAAAATCAACCACCGCTACCTCCACGGTGATTTGATCAACTCCCAGACAATTTACCCTCAAACTACGAACACTCCTCCACCTCCAGGAAGAACCATGACACCCCAGATCAACTAGATCGCCAAGGGTTACTCAAATATCATTTTCTGGTCAACCCAAAAATGCAAACTCAAAACTGAATTATTATGATTTTAGTTTTTAAAAATCAAGTTTTTGGATGATGTTTCAGATTATAAGCCTGAAACATCGAATCAAAATGTTTGAGTTTTTCACTTTATATTGATCTTGCTCTGTTGTTCTTATTTCCAGAGCAGATTTCATTTTATTTTAACTTAAAAAAAATATAAACTTTACTTTATCACCTAAAAACCAATTATTTTGTTTAGAGCCTATGTCCTAACAGAAATAGGATCAAGAGGAATTGAATTTTGAATAAATTTGAACCTGGAAGTTAAAACAGCAAACACAAATAGATGCATACATTTAAACATTCACATATATATGCAGGAACTTATTTCTATATTCACAACATATACATTTTCCAGATATAAACATGCAACTAATCTAGATACTTACGTTTTAAAAGTGATGCTACTCGCCTTAAAAAGATGATGAAGAACAGAGCAACAGTTTGAAGTTGCTTAACTGAAACTTTTAAAACTGAAATGCTATATCTCTATATCTTCTTTGATTTAAAAAAATCCAGTTGCATGCAGAGATGGCTTCATCTCAGGTTGATGAGAATGAACTACAGGCAGGCTTTTGAAGATGATTCCAGATTAAAGAAAATGTATGCAGCCTTTTGATTTAAAAACTCCATGCATGCTTGATCTTGCTTCAGATTTTACTTGCTTAGATTTCAAGTTGAAAACGAAAATGCTTCACAGATTTCGATTTCGCAAATGCTTGCAGACTTTTGGGTTGTTCTCAGGTTTAAAATGCAGATGCTCAGATTTGAACAAAATGCAAGCCTTTGAATTGAAAATTCTTTGCATGTTTTGTTGTTCTCAGATTTTGAAAAAATGCAGATGCTTCAGGATTTAAAATATGCAGGCTATGATTTGTATTTGGTTTGAGGAGGAAATTTTCAGATTTGAACACGATTTTGGTTTTGAGGAAGTATTAGAGTTGTAGATTTGTTTTGAATAAATTTTCAACTGAAGTTCTTTTCTTAGCCTTTGAAAAAAAATGAAGATTAGAAGAGAAATGAGAAAGAAGAAAACATGTTTTATAAGTAAAAATTATTTATTTAAAAGAAACAAAAGAAAAATATAAAAACAAAATGGCACTTGTCTAATCTATTTACATTTGTCATATTTATTCATTTTATTACACATGTTATTATGAAGCTTAATATAATTACACTTGTCCTATAAGTAATTTTACTTATCTTTATTTATTTCAAAAGTAAATAAAAGCCTTTTTCTTTATTTATTAAATACTTATCTATATATTTATAAATTACTTTTTAAAGAAACAAAACTAATTATATTTATAAATAAAGTTTATCCAAATATCTTCAAAACCCAAATATTTTTAAAAATTCTATCCTTTTGAATTCCAAAATTAATTCAAATTCAAATCCAACTTAGCTTTTGAAAATCAAATTTAAATCCAATCTATAATAACACATTCAATTTAAAAATAGCAATTCCATTGTTTTTAAAACCCATCTATATTTATACATTTATTAATATTGTTTGAAAATAACATATTTATCAATTTTAAATAATTTATAAAAGAAATTGTCTTATCATTGATAAATAACTTATATCACTTAAAGGAATTAATGTTTATACGTAAATTGTATTTTAAAATTCTACATAAAATTTCAAATCATACTTATCAAGTAATATTTAAAAGAAATAAAGCAAACCTTTTAATTAATTTTAAACTTAAGCTAAGATACAATTTTAAACAAATAAACACTTACCTTAAGTATTTAAAACTATATAGTTATTTATTAAATAGTCAATGAAAAGTTTTATATTAAATGATTACCAAAAATATTAGAATTAGAAAGCAATTTTATTTATTTATTAAATTTTCAAACCAAAGCTGTCTATTTACAATATATACAAATGTATATACATTATAAATAGAAAATATTTTATTAGCTTTAAAAAGATAAATTCACCAATTAATTATTAATTAAAAGTAAATTATTAAATCAATTCAAATTTTGTTAACAAAGATTATTAAATCAATTTAATTTTTAACACAGATAATTAAATTGATATTGCCCAAAATTTTGGGTCGTCACAGTCACAGCACTTGAGACTCACCTTTGGAGTTTGGAGCTTTGCTTGGAGATCTATCTATCTATTCAACTTTCAGTTATTCAGTTGACTCCAGCGATATATTCAGATTTGGTTATTTGACTATGTATTCAAGACTTCTGTTGTATCTTGTTTTAACACTGTTATATATATAGTAGCTTCATGAACTACTATTCCTTTGTTTCCGCTGCTTATTATTGTATTACTCTCTGTCTGTGATTCTGTGATTGGTTTATTTACTATATATGCTGAGTTTTGCCAAACATAAATTAACAATCTGATATCTTGAGCAATTCAAGTCTGACATGTGTGGATGCGAATCGCACAAAATACCAGGATGTTACAGAACAAGTTCCTATCTTCGCTCTTCAATAGTTTAGCTTTCCAGCTACTTCAGCCTTGGTGAATTGTCTAGTTCCTTTGAGTTTTATTTCCAATCACAAGTTGTTCCAAACCTGTTATAGCCTAAGACTCTTGACTTTTCCTAAGTGTATTCTATACATCACAATCATTCTGATTTCATTCAGAGTTATTACATCACATATCTCTAATTAAATCACATGTTTCCAATTACGTCACATATCTCTAATTACATCACATATCTCTAACTTTCCCATGTTCATTCAGGATTTATATCATTATCATTTTGCTTCTCATTTAGAGTTTTCACATCATATATCAAAATCACATTATATATCAAAATCACATCATATATAGAAATCTTCCTATGTTCATCCAAGATTAACCAGTTTTACTGTATTTATAAGGCATTCAAATCCCTTTATTAATCCAAATCAGTTTGATTTCTCCGGATCATTTAATGATGTTTAAGTTAAGGAGGATGATCTCTTTGGATCATTTGTTTGTTAAGTTAAAAAGATTAAGTAGGCCTATCCATCCACTCTCCGATGAGGGGACTTACTACTTGCACTCTAGTCCTGTCTCTCAGGTCGGGACTATAAGGTGCTCAATATCTTATAGTCTGTCCAAAATGACTTGCACGTTGCACTCCGGTCCCGTGTCGAGACTCTAAGGAAATAAGTATCATCTAATTCCATACGCTCTCTTTTTTGGCAAGGGGACTTGCACCCTGCACTCCGGTCTCATGTCAGGGCTCTAAGGCATTCAATATTGGTCATCACAATCAAAATGGATTTTTCAGAATTCAAATATTCAAATAAAAAAAACAAGTAGAAATCAAACAAGCATGAATCAAAATATGTAGAAATCCTAAATGTTCGCCTCAAAAATATGACTCAGAGTGTGCCTAGAGGCTAATCTAGGTCTCGTACACATGTAAGCGGTCCGAGGTTATTATTGTCTTAGACAGTCATCTTAGGCATCTGACTCAGAGCGTGCCTAGGGATCACTTGGAATCCTGTACACATGTAAGAGGCCTGAGGTTATTATTGTCGAAATACTCATCTTAAGCATCCGACTTAGAGTGTACCTTTGGACCGTTTGGGATCTCATGCATGGTGTAAGAGGCATGAGTTTATTATTGTCTAAATACCAAAATAAAAGTGTCGAAAAAGAAATGAAAAGGCAAAACATAGGAGACAGATCCGACTCCCATCTACCCTGATCAAAGGATAATTTTTCTTGGCTCAAATCCCTGGGCATTTCTTGATGCATTTTCCATAGATGGTGGTTGTTCTTGAAATTCTACCGCGGTTTGTTCCTTACATGCTATGGCAGTTGGTTGTTCCGAACTAGTTCTTTTACCAGATCATGAAGGTGTCGGAACTCACTCGTTTCATGCCCATTTAGCTCACGGAAGATGCAAAACTTTCTACGTCTTTTCTGTTAATTAGAGGGCTCCTCTTAAAGCAATATTTTTCCCCTGTTCCTATAGGGGTATCCAGAGATGTACTCTTCCAATGCGTGCCTGTGTTTTGATTCATAACTCTAGCTTCGTTTAGACTTGCTTTCCGTCGAGGAAGTTATGGTTCGTATTCTTCTGTCGGTTGCATCCTAATATTTGGATTAGCTCCCGTACTACCAGCTCCTAGTGTTTCAATAGTCACCCCGGTACTGGGATTGATTCCCATGTTGATTCCAGCATTACCCCAAGTATCGATTGCTCTAGGCATGGAGGCAAGACTCAATCTTGCTCCAATCCAACTCTGGCAGCACCTGCATTATTCCCTGGAGTTTGACTCCTATTCCCTACAGATCTAGCCATCACTTGCTGCTCAAGAAGCCGTCCATCACCACTTGTTATCTAGCTAAGATTCCATTCTACATCTCTTTCATCATCCTTTCCATCTCCTCTCTAATCACATAGTTGGGTTGATGAGAATTCGAGGACACAACCTAACTGCCCCTAGGCTCTTGTTGATTTGCATTGGCACTAGATCTGGTATTAGGCCTGCTCATCTTCTCCAAGTCTTAGATTCAAAATTCAAGTCTTCGAATCTATCCCTCAGTTTATCTTTCTCAATGAAAGCACCCAAATGATAACACAAAAAAAGGATCAACAGCCTGAATCGAAGGTGAAAGCACCAGTGCAGATAATCAACATCATAAATATTGAAAAACAATAACTAAAAAGCAGAAGTAAGAAAAAAGACATAGAATTTGTATAGTGGTTCGGCTGACTCTGGCCTACGTCCACTTTTATCAATCTCTATTATGGTTATACTACTTAAATCTCTCTGGATATCAACTAGTTAGTTTGCAGATCTAAGTTACAATGAGTTAGAATAAGTCACAAGTATAAGGGATGACTGGAGAACAACAGTAACCCCTTGATGACTATTGTGGGGGAGAAGAAAGTTGAAGAAGTGAAAGAATTTCAGTAGAGTAATGGAGGTTCTCTCCTTGTAAAAGATCCATCTCTAGTTGCAGGTAAGTGAGCATTTATAGGGGAATTTAGTGAATATTGAGTCAGAAGTACAAATACAGAAGAACTCAGTTGTTATGCCAAGTAAGCGCCGAAAATATCAAAACAACCTGAGTCATTTCTATGGATCACTAACTATTCATAGGGGATGGATCACTTACTACCCATCAACTTAGCATTATTTTCCTACCAGAAGCCTTTACTAGTGCTACGAAGAAGCTTGGAAAGTTTGAGGGCGATCTGACCTATCTTGATGGATTGCTAGCTATCCATATGGGATAGGTTGCTAGCTATCCATCCACTTAGCATATTTTTGAGCGATCTTAGTTTAGTCATCTTCCTATCTTCTATTTAAGTGCCTTGTCCAAATATCAAGTAGTTTGGAGTTCGTTTGATCATCCGTTTTCATGGGATATATAGTCTAGAAAAATCGTCCATAACTCACTCAATCTTAACCAAATCACATGAAACTTCACACGATCAATGTAGGATGAGTAGGAGACCCTCCCCTATGGATCATAGGTCATGGGGGCCACTCCTCATGGGTCGGATTTGATGGATCAAACTAGCCCAATTCGGAGAGGAATCATCCATAGCTCATTCAAAACTTAATATAACTAGATGAAACTTTGCAAGTGCTCTCTTTAGATTGTGTAGGACCTACTTTATAAATTTTAGGTTATGGTCCTAACCTATATGGATCGTTAGAGACCCATCTTGTTAGGTTGCTAGCGATCCATCAAACAATCTCCAAGTGATCCCATTTTTCTATGAGTCTTCTTTTATGTCTTCTATGTGCTCTTTCAAAAATTTCAAGTCAATCCAACTCTGTATGAGTTCTCCAGGTCCATTTTAAGTTAGCTGCTTTGGTCAAAAAGCAGGTAAACAATATGTTTATGGTTTTGGGGTCATGTCGTTGTTCTGAGCGTGACCATATTTTGTTTTGTCATTTGAGGTTCATACACGAATGAAGATCTTTGCGATGAGATACCAGAAAATTTAAAATTTATATATAATAACTCAAGGCAATTGGCACAAGACAACATACATTTTTGTCTCTCCTTCATACTCTTCCTTTTCGTTAAAATAAGAAAAGAAAAATGGCTATATGCTTGATAATTAACAATTAAATTCTTTTTTGATGGAAAATTTAAAAACAAACATTATTGGAATCATGTTAATGAGCTCTACCAACTCATATTCTTTTCATAGGGTCTGTTCATGTGACGACCCGCAATCTGTACCCTTTGAATCGACAATAATCCACACATGTCCGACCCAAAAGGCACAGACTAACGGAAATTCAAGAGAAGGGAAGATAGAACCAAACAGAACAATATAGAATCTCACATCGCAACGGAAGACATATAATATCATTTCAATGATCTTTACAAAACAAAAACTGTATATACATACATCAATCAGAGTTCGACAATCCATCACTAGTTATTAGCCTAGACAGTTATAATAACCAGTTCTTACAATTGCCAATAATATAAATAAAATAACAGCAGATAATCAAAACAGACACGTGTTTACGAAATGAAGATCTCCAGCTCTCCTACTGAAGCTCCAAAAGCACCAAATGAATTTATTAGATTACCAAACTTTTCCTTTGTCAAAATAAGAGTATCTCGCAAGACACGTCCATACATGAACACAGACATGGTTTTACCTTACGATAACTAAATATTTCATATCAAATCATCTGATATTATACTAGTGTCTAGTATATAGATAATATTCAAAATAGCAAAAATTGTTACCATTATTAAGTTCCAGCATACTAGGCTCTATAATTAAAATGGAAGATAACTAGTGGAGTTTGGATTTCCATACAAATGACTAGGTGAAGGGACAACCTTTCGATGGGTATACCTCTAGATGGATGTCCCGAGGCATAGTACATCTGCCCTCTACCAACATAAGAATGACCTACCTCTATAACTAGATAGTACCGAATATGTCATCCTTCGATCATTATCGACCTTTTTCGAGGGCCCTCATAGCATACAAACCACAATAATCCTATAAACGACGTCATAGCATGTAAAGATATATCTAGAAGAGGATGACCATATCCTACTTGGGAGCGACCCACTTAGCCTTACCGCATCTAACCCTGTTTTGGTCATTTTCGATTGATGAGGCCTAAGGCAACGATTACCTTTTACAAATCACATATCACATCACTTAAAATGCCACACAGCCATTTCCGTTGACTACTAGTTGCCTTCCATGAAAATATAACCCTTAAGCTAATACGTCTAAAGGAGGGTGTTAAGCTAAAAGAAATTGCATTCTCCGCCACCACTGATGTACGTTTTTAAAAACCAATGTACGTAATATTAAGAAATGTAATGTCAGACAAACATCCATACAAGTTTTCCAAGAACTGGATAAACCGAAGGACTTTCCCACCATATCCTGACTGAAATTCCCTAGGATTAGTAGTAAATAGTCCTTGCATTGGATATTTCATAATGAAGAGGCTACTGCTACTGGATGTATATTGGGATTTTAACCCCAAATGATCAACAAGCAGTCCCCCACTATGAAAATCCTGAATATCAGTATCATCAATAACTAACCTGCACAATCGTCGCTTAATTGTTGGTCTGAAGTGGTTTTAGGATAAACCGATCCCGCTCTCTTTGCACTATCAACGCAAAAGCGTTTCTCAACCTCGTACAAAAGCTAAGTCTCATGGACTTATTACGTCTCCAACTTTCAACTTGCTATCCTTTGGCCAAGAAGGAAGCTCGATAGATTGGAGTAATACTCTGCACTATACGAATCAACATCCTCAACATAAATGATAATCAAGCCTACACAAGAGGCTACATACTAAGTGTACGACTAAATAGTTCCCACATCAAGTCGAGGAACTAAAATGGCCAAATTTTGGTAGTCGATTATTTAACTATCAAAGTAAACAAACAAATATTTAGCATCATATGTAATCACTAGGCCCTTTTAATTAATCTTTTATTAATTAAATCACTTGCCAAATGTTCACCCCAAATTATGTTTAGAAAGATATATTCTTAAAACCATTTCAATATTGGAAAACATTTCCACGTATTTATTTAATAATAAGTAATTCACAAATCAATTTATTTTCAACACTTAGAAAATATTACATATACTTAAATCAGAATTAAGTATAAATTTTATTCTGTAAGGAAATCATTCTCTGAAACAAATTTGTTCGGGTCAAAATGAATGTTGCGTAAAACATCGTTACGATGACCCAAAATCATTAGTACAGGATTTCGATAATTAGATAGATATATAAATCCCACAAACTATACAAAAATATTTTCTTTCGAAATTCATTTACTATAACAACAGTATTATAGTCCATCAATTCCTTACTTCTCGAAAACGCTTATTTCAACAATGAATGTTGGAATCTATGTATTCGTTACTTAACACATTTTAAAACATCTTCAAACCATTTAATTCCATTTAAAAGATCACTTTTCGAAAGATTCTTTAATTCAAAGATTATTCACTGTCCAAAATCGTGAATATAATTCATTTACCAAATCCAATATTCTACACATTTGTTAAAGGATAATCCACTGTCCAAAATCATGGATTTAATTTCTTTAATAAACTTTTATATCTAGTTTATCAATTTAAATTGATTTCATATTTATAAAAAAATGTTTATAAATCACATTTATATTTTGTAAAAACTTCAATTTATAAAATCCCTTTATTAACAAATTCCATTAATAACTCAGTTACATGCCAAAATCCAAATTATAAGTTAATTCACTTATAATTCTCTTATTTACAAAATCATTCCTTTATTACTTCTAAAATTCATAAATATATTAATCATATTTACTTATAAGATTCAATTATAACCTCATTTTAACATTTACTAAACTCCTTTATACTTCCATCAGTTTTGATTTATCAAAATTCAATTTTTGTACATCTATACATATAAACCTTATATAATAACTTCAAAATATCAAATTAAAATATTTTATAAAATAATCAACTTCACATTTCAAAAATCACATTCTGATTTTATTTCCCAAAAATCATAATTCTTATAACATAAAAATTATAACATTTATTTATTTAAAATAAATTCTTTGCATTAACAATTCACAAATTCAATAAAATGTATATTTTCAAAATCATTTGAAAATCTTTTTAAATTTGAAATCACCAATTTAATAGTCCCAATGCTACAATAGCCCTAAATACATCAATCACGATATCCAAAACATCAAATATCACAAGATAATAACATATATATCAATATTTGTAAATAAACCAATAGCGGGGAGGAATCCAGTTGGATCCCTCCAACCTGTCACCTACACCAAATATACATATTAGAATATGTGAACGATGTCCTCTTCGAGGCAGAAGTGCGTACAAAGAGTCATCCGCTCATACACGGGAACGTATAGGGTCTCATCTGCTCCAATATGCAAGAATATATCCAAATACCAACAATATATAGATAATATATCATATATCATCCAAACAATCATCAATCAGCATAAATAAATTTTATTCTCGCTTATATAAAAACATCAGTGAGTCGGAAAGAGTGAGTTGTACTTTCATTACTTCCAACAGCGGTTGTAGTGTTTTATTCCGAATAAAATTAAACGAGCATTTAATTTTACCTAAAATTTTCATTAGCTCCAATCAACTCCAAACTAGCTCTAAAATGTAGAGAAAGTCAATTCAAACCCAACGCAACTTGTTTTGTCAAAAATGGACCTCGTTTGAAGAAGTTACGACATTTCAAAGTTTATACGAATATATATATATATATATATATATATGTATGTATATATATACAAATTTCTTATTTTATTTTTAAACCTTTTAATATCATGGCCATCTGATTTGCTTTGGAAAGATCGTGGCCCGTGATTTCATCTTCCCCCCTTGTGTTCGAAACCCAGGCTTCTTCATGCACGAACAACCCATGCTCCGTTCGATTACTTCGATGTCGCTCCTCCATCCTTCGTCGAGAAGATGACCAGAGGCTACCGATGCATGCGCCCACGCGATAGCCACCCACGCCCATGACGCTGAAGAGCTCAATTGCTTCTTAGCCTAAAAAACGCGAACAAATGCCTGACGTTCAAGCTCGATTTGCCGTAAATCCGTTGCATTGTTTTCGATCATTACCGTTGGATCGGTAGATCATAACGTGTTTGACATTTTTCTAGTTGAAGGTTTCGGCTAAATATATCTAATTGAAAGAGATCGAGAGGTGAAGTCCATCAATTTCAAGCCGTGCAAAAGATGATGGCGGCTAGGGATTAAATTTCTAGGGTTCGTGAAAAAAGGAAACAATGAAGGGCTTTTATAGAAAATTTTACGACATTATTCAACCGAAATTTTTCCGAACACCAATCGAGGCATGCCGCCTGGCGTTTATAATGTTTTACCCATATTCCGAAGACAAAGGAATATATATCGAGAGCCAATTCGATCGTCTTTGGAAGATAGGTTTTCGAATCAACTTATTAAATTTAAAATTCACTTAAACGAATTTCTACACGTTTTAGCTTTCCCCGGACAAACCATAAATCTGATTGACATGAAATTGGAAATCCTACAATAATATAACATTACGGATCTAATGAAACCGGTTTCGTCGAAATATGAAACTATATGAAAAATGACTATTTTTACACGTTAATTAAATATTAAAATATTCAATTTTTTTAATTTAACTTTCAATTCAATTTTAAAAGTTCTCCAACATTATTATAATTCAAATAGAATTTAATTCAACTTTATAAATCATTTTTATTCACATTAAATCTCAATTTCAATTATTTCGGCAATTTCAAATATTAACTTAACAATTTAATTATTCAATTAAATTAAGATACTCGAAATATAATTTATTCAACTTATAAAACTAACTTGTGAATGTTTAAAATCAATTAAATATATGAATTTCAAATGTCTGAAATTCTAGGTCGTTACATTCTCATCTACTTAAAAGAATTTCGTACTCGAAATTACCAAGTAAGAAAAAGTCACAAAATTCATTAATTCTTCAAAAATAATTTGTTCAAAATAGATATCAAATCCATTTTAACTTTTTTCCATTATTTAAACTTCTTATAAAAACTTTTCTAAGTTTTCAAATCCATATATAGTTAACTTTTCAAAACTAACTAATATCGTTCAACTTTTAACTCTATCAAAATTTTAATTAACAGAAAATTTCCAATTTTTCCAAAATTTTTCTAAAGCCTTAAATTTTCAAATTTTTTTGCCGATGTCTCCTTTGCACAGTTTGATCGTAGTAAGATCACAACATATATTTATATATCACTAATACATATCTCATCTTCGAGGATGAGGCATCTCATAGGGAAAAAAGTATAAAAGTACGTTATGTAATCCGAGATATGTACCTTATATATTATTAGCGAGCATGTACGGCTAATATAGCACGCAAGCGAGCTACAAATGCGAAGCAAGCGCCATCCGCACCTACTAAATACTCAACAAACAGATGAGAAATATGTATATACGAATGTAATATCAATATACAACATATACTAATATAACAACCATATATGCCAATGTAGCAAATGCAACAATTCAGCCATCAAACAACTAGCATCCAACAAACCAATATTTTTCTTATCAATCCATAACCAAATCAATAGAATTATTATTTCATTAATATTCATTGAATTGATTTTCAATTTTATTCACATTTGATTCATCGACATTGGATTTTACTAGCATTCATTTATTTAATTAGTTTACCTTCACTAATTTACATTCAAGTTAGTTCACTTTCAATTCAAATCAAATAAAATTCAATTCTATTTTGATTTACTTACTTCTAATTTGAATTCATTTATTTTAGCTTTCAGTTTCATTAATTCAATTTTACATGATTTTCTATACAATCAGTTAGCATTCATCTAACGACCAATGTATATTCAACATAACCAAATTTATTTAATTTACTTCATTTACATTCAATTTGGTTTAACACATTTAATTTCAATTGGTTTAATATCTAATTGACTTTCATCCAATTATTCAATTCACAGCTTCTTACCTTAAGTTTCGTTCAACTCTTAACAACAACATTTATAATCTGTAACATTCTCGATTTTGAGCCAAATTTAAATCTGATAATTAATATAATTTTTGGGATTAATTGTGAATTAATTGGTGAATTAATTTGGAAATTTCTAGAATAAATAAAAATATGTGCTTATTTATATCTTTATATAGATTGTAAATAGAATTTTAGTTTGAAATTCTAAAAACCTGAAAAATGAAAACAAAAGTAAATCAAACCTGGTAATTAAAACTCAAAACAAAGATCGGAGAAAATCAATTCAAGGGCAACTCAAACAAATCAAGTGGCAACTCAAATTCAAAGCTTTAAGCAAGTCAGTTCAACATCAGGCATTAAAACATCATCTAGTGTAAAATCAAATCGGATTATCTCATCAGCATCAAAGCAAATCATTTCCAGTTTCAAGTCCAGGCTCTCTGTATTCATGTCAGGTGAGCAAACTTCTAAAAGCCAAAATTTTGTGTTTATATTTTGGATTTTTCATATAAATCTATGAAGTGATGCAGTGAATAAGATCTGCATGAATGATTCCAAAGTAGAAGAAAATTGAACTGATTTGTATATAAACAGGAAAGCTATGTATGTCTGTATATATGCATATATCTCTGTTATATTACAGGGACAAATCCAAAAATTAATTCAATTGCTCCTTCTATGATCGATTATAGGTTATGATTCCCAAATGAAAAATGATTAGAGGTGTATAACCTCATTTTTAAAAATGGTTTCGATATTTATATCAGGTAATCATTTCAAAATTCAAAATTCATAGCGTTAATCCAAAATTAGTTCAAAATCATACATCTAGATTTTAAGTTCTGATTATATGAACGGATTTTCATGCAAAACCATGATTTTTGGAAATCATTTCATAATTTTTTGGCCTATATTCGATGAGAGATCTTGAGTTAATCAGAATTGGCTTATTCGCCAATTTCCGACGAATGACGTCGATTCATGGGTTGAGGTTGATGTTGTAGGTAGTAGGGAGGTTGACGAGGCTGGGAAAAATGAATGTAGAATTTCTCGGTCATTAGAATGGTTGTGCGACATCGATTTAGGGTTTGTGGAACAGTTGGGTTCGTCGATACTTTCGAACCAATTTCTCCGTCATGGATGATCTGGAATCGATCGCACCGGGGGGAGACGTTGCCTGGGCCGTCGAGGCTTCTTTGGTCACGGCGGCATGGTGTCAGACAATCGGTGGTGATCACGCGAGGCATTTTTGTTTGATCAAGAAAGTTCCAGTATTCGTTGACTAAGTTCGATTTCGTTTCTAATGCGATTTCGTCGGATCTAGGTAGTTGATCGGGTAGTGGTGGTCAGCGATGACTTGCGAATGGTATCGTAGTTGACCAGAGGTGTCCAGTTTGATCGTGCATGTGCACGAGTATCTTCATGTATTTGGGTGGTTTTGGGATCGGGGAAGAAGAAGAAAAATGTCTCGGGTTTTTGTTCGTGATGGATCGTGTTTGACTCGAAGACGAGAGAAGGTGAGGGAAAGAATCAAAGCTAAGCTCAGGAAGTACTGAGGTTGGGTTCAGATCTAAGATTTGGTATAAAAACAGTTTTAATTTTTAAAAACAAAATCAAGTTTATTTAAAACAATTTTCATAAAACCAGTTTTTTGGTAAATTATAAATGTTATAGAATCGAATTGATTAAACGGTTTAAAACATAAATTATTTCAAATTTATTAAGTTAAAAATGTTTTAATCTATATAACTTTTGGTTTTAAAGTTTATAAACTTAATTTTTGTAATTATGTGAATAATTGAGAAAATAAAAGGGTTTTATAATCCTTAATCTAAGTTAAAGGTTTCGAGTTAATTAATGTATTAATGATGGTCTATTTCCAAGGAATTATTAAATAAGAATTAAATGATAATTTAAAAATAATAAAGATAAATGGATTATCTATTAATTGATTAAATATTAAGTAATTAAAGAATTATTAATTAATGAAAGTGATTAAGGAAGAATTGATTTATGAAGGTGATTAAAGGATAATTATTTTAAAGGATAATTATTTAATTTAAAGATTGATTAAGGTTAATTAACTTTATAATTAAGGGTAATTTATTACATGATTAAGGTTAATCAATTTCATGATTAAAGTTAATTAGTCAAGTGATTAAAAGATAACTACTCAATATAATTAATTTTAGATTTATTAATTTAAGTGATTAGAGATAATCACTTATTGTAATTGATTAAGGGTAATTAATTAGTTAATGATAACTAAATAAGGATTAATTAATTAATGTAATTAATCAAGAATAATTAATTAAATGGTAAATAATCAAGGGTTAATTAATTTATGTAATTAGTTAAGGATAATTAATTAAAGAATAATTAAATGATTAAAGGTTAATTGTTCAATAATTAATGGTTGTTATTTTTATTAATCAAGGTTGATTAATTAATAATTAAAGGTTAATTAATAAATGATTGAAGGATCATTAAAATGGTTTGTAATTGATTAATATAAATTAACCAGAATTAGTGATTTATTCATAAGTAATTAATCTGAATTAAATGTATCAGATGATTGATTGATTTTACTTATGGATGTTTGGATTGCATAGAATGCTTTGAATTGTTTGATATCTCTGCTGTGTGATGCTCTGTGATATGAATTATTTTGATTTGAGCTGTGATGAATGTAATTTATTTATTCATCGGTGATGAATTTATATTAATTATCTGTGAATCTGTGAATGAAGTTAAGCGTTATAGGATTATACCGCTTGTCGATATTGCTATGCTTGGATTTGTGATGATTGATGATATTGTATTTTTATGTGTAAACCCCTAGACTACACCACACACACAAAAATTTGGATTTCATGGAAAATCGGTTAACTCACAGATATTTTAAATTTGAATATTATTTAAAAGTTGAATTTTGAATCAAAATGGTTTTGGAAATGAAATTGGTTTGAATATGAAAAGATTTTGAAAAGGATGTTTTGAAATTGAATTTTAGTTAATATTTGAAATTATTTTGGAAACTATGTTTTGAAAGGTTTGTACAAGTTATAAAAAATGTGGATTTTAAACCATTTTGAAGTATTTGAATGTATTATTTTGTGAATTTGAATTTAACCCAAGGTTGTACTTTAAAGGCTATAACTTATGCATATTTAATCGGATTTTTCCAAAACGAAAACTCTTGTTTTCAATGATAATAGCTTTCGTATAATGAAAGAGTTTTCAATTTTGTTGAAAGGATTTCAAATTGTCGTAAATCAAATTGAAATAGTTTCGAAAGCTATGAATGAATCTTTGTTAAAGATTGGTAAACTTTGTTTTTATATTGAAGAGGATCTTAAATGTGTATCTTTTGTATAAAAGATTTGAAATGGAAATAGTTTGAAAGCTACGAATAAATCTTCGAGGAAGATTGGCGAACCATGTTTTTAATTGAAAAGGGATCTTAAAGGGGTGAATCTTTTATTTTAAAAGATTAAAGTGGAAATTGTTTAAACCATTCAAAAGGAAAGGTTTTTGGGCTTTAAGTTGTGACTTAACTAAGATCCTATTATCCATATGGTTTTAAAATAAGCGCTCATTATTCGGTTTAGCCGGGTGAGGACTTTGTGTCATATAACCTATTTCGAATAGTGATACGACGTAACAGATTGCATTTGAAGACCGGTGGTGAAGACCGGGTATTTTCAAGAATAAAGGATTACCCATCGAATGACTCTACACTGAGTAGCTACGACATAGAGATCTCCATATGTGATGTGGAGTCCGATCGGGATTGTGAATACCCGGATTGCAAGGGCTTCTTTGAAGGGCCTTCGGTTCTGTTCGAACCTGAAACTGACTTGTATGGATGTGTGTCAGACATTACACTTTGAGATGTAAAACTGGTTTCTGTCAAAACATTTCTGTTTGGTGGAGGAGAAATTATTCTCTTAGCTTAACACCCTTCTCTGAGACGTTCGAGCTTAGAGGTTATGCAGTTGATGATTACTAGTGATTTATTCCCAATTTGGTAATGTGGTATACGAAGTGCTGCTGTTCATTTGTTGATCAAAGCATGGATTTTTTGAAAAGCATAGCTTTGTGGACGAGACCTCGTCAAACCTCACACCTCGAAAATAGTCAAAACAGGAAGAATGCAGCAAGGTTATGAGGGTCGTGCCCTTTAGGGTATGTCCATTTTCTTTTGGAAAAAGGTGATATCATGGTATGGAGCCCAGATATTTAACCTATGTGGTTATTGCAAATTTATTACTTTGTGGTTGTTGGTGTTGAGAGCTCTCGGGTAAAGGTCGGTAACGACCTGGGGATGGCATATTCGTGTCAGTAGTTAGCTAGTTACAGAGGTAACCCGGCCTTGGGATGGCAGAGATCCGGTTAGGTTCTTGAGGCGTCCCTCCAGAGGCGTTCCCATGTGGCCCAGGAAGTTCCTTAGCTTGACCATTTGTTGGGAATCCAAAGAAACAATACGCGCCATGTACGGTTTTAGTTGTATAACCTGCCTTTTACTTATGGTGGTGACCTGCTGTTTAATTGGTAGCTATAATAGGCATTGTACGAAATGTGTATGCTGGCTAAGACTAATATTATACTTTCGAAAGGTTTTATGCACTATGCACTAATAATAATATCAAATTATTTTCGCGTATTAAGCATGTTTGACTATCATAAGGAGAAATCTCCTCCAAGTGTGCGATTACATTGTTGTGTGCCGGGAGGCCTTATGGTAGTTTCATTTTTCAAAAAGCATTGCGGATTTCTTTTAATTCTTTTTATTTTTTTGTTTAAAAAGGACTATTTTTGTTTGTTCACACCAGTCACGTGACTAATCTGGAGTTTATTGTTCCTTTTCTAAACTCTGGGTGCCCATAATTTTTCACACGGGCAACCTAGAGTTAGGTTTTTCAGATAACCAATAGTAGGTGTAGATTCGATAGCATCCAGTCTTTGGATTTGGTAATCGCATTCATGACTGACCTTACTTAAGTCAACGTGATGGTGGTTCGAGCTTCCAATTTGGAGCTTGGAGTCTTTTGAGCTTTGGCATTAGAGATTCAGTTTGTGGATTCACTCGCTCTTGGAGATCATGATGGAGTTATCTCTTGCGCTGTTGTTCTTCCACCGTTGTCTTGTATTTCTAATATATGTTGATATTCATCTGTATCAGATGTTGTATCTATTGTGTATCAATAAAGTTATTCATTTCTTTTTCCGCTGTGTTGTTGTATTTAATGTGTTATAAGCTCCGGCGAACCAGATTCGACATTTGAATCTGCGGCATTGGAATACAAGTGATGTATTTGGTGCCGATTTTCGAAGGTCGAGTCAGGGTCATTGCAAGTGGTATCAGAGCTGAAGGTTGAGTAAGAACTTTAGATCAGGAGTATAACACATTAGGTAACTCATTAAAGATAGGATTCGAAATGTCCTAGAATGAGTATATCCCTAAGATATCCATCTGTATGCCTCAGTAAATTCTCTTACTATTCACCGATAGTGAGTATGAGTGCAAGAAGATGACGAGATAGGGGACAATGGAGTACCACTACAAATGGTCGATACCCTGCAATAACCAGGAAACAATCTTTTCTCTGTCAATCACTTTGATCATCAATTCTTTGATGGCTTCGTGGTGTTGTGGTAGCCCTGCGAATCGTGTAGGTAAGTTCCTATTTCGTATTCTAATCATCGGTTTCTTATCAATCCTTTTGTTTTAACTATAATAAATTTGAGATTTTATTTGAAATAAATTGGTTAATGAAATATGAAGCTGAGTTAAATTGTATCCGTTTATCTATCCTTTGGGGTCTAGATATATTCTACGACTGGTTAGTTATTCCTTCGAACTAACCAATGCTCCTGCATATTTAGTAGATCCGAATGAACCAAGAATTTCGTAAAGTTATCGAATGAGTTTATTCTCATAATTGTTGATATTCTGATTTGGTAAGCCAAAAGTAGAATAGATATTTTGAATTGATATGATACACCATTTCTCTATCTTTCATTTGTTCTTTGTTGGTCTCCCTATCTAGCAAATTTCGGGGATGAAATTTTCTTAAGGGGGGAATCTGTAATATTTCCGGTTTTGAGCCAAATTTAAATCAGATAATTAATATAATTTTTGGGATTAATTGTGAATCAATTTGAAAATTTGCAGAATAAATAAAAATATGTGCTTATTTATATCTTTATATAGATTGTAAATAGGATTTTAGTTTGAAATTCTAAAACAAATATCTTGGAAATAAATCTAGATTTGAAAAAACTCTATAATTTTAAAATTAATAAAAATTTGTTTCCTAATATTATAATGTACAATTAAGATTTTAAAATCATTTTCTTTTAAAACTTGTGTAAATATAAATGATAGAAAAATGTATGTATGAAAATATAAAGTGTGTGTGTGTGTGTGTGTGTGTATTAAACTAAATTGAGACTATAATATGAAAAACAATTGAGATGATTTTAATTTGTACAAAAGTAAATATATAAGAAGATGAAAACATAAACATAGATTTATAAAAACATATGTATATAAACATAATGTATTAATTAACATACATAAGAAAATAATGAATAAGGGTTTAAACATAAATATCTTACATTTAAACATTTGGAAGAAAAATAAAAATATGTGCAACACTTGTAAAATAATTGTAACATGATATTAACAAGTGCTTGTTTAACAAACAAGTGGCACACTTGAATTTCTCTAAAAAATTTAAAATTAAATGAAAATCATAGAAACATGTTATTAGAGAAAAAGGAAGCCTGGTTGCTTAATCTCGATTCAAAACTTCTCATCTTCTCTCTAAAAACCTAAAAAATTTAAACAAAAGAAAATCAAACCTGGTAATTGAAACTCAAAACAAAGATCGGAGAAAAGCAATTCAAGAGAAAGTCAAACAAATCAAGTGGCAACACAAATTCAAAGCTTTAAGCAAGTCAGTTCGACATCAAGCATTAAAACACCATCAAGTGTAAAATCAGATCAGATCATCTCATCAGCATCAAAGCAAATCATTTCCCATTTCAAGTCCAGGATCTCTGTATTTATGTCGAGTGAGCAAACTTCTAAAAACCAAAATTTTCTGTTTATATTTTGGATGTTTCATATAAATCTATGAAGTGATGTTGTGAATAAGATCTGCATGAATGATTCCAAACTAGAAAAAAATTGAACTGGTTTTTATACAAATAGGAAAGCCATGTATATCTGTATATATGCATATATCTCTGTTATATTACAGGAACAAAACCAAAAATTAATTCAATTGCTCCTTCTATGATCGATTATAGGTTATGATTCCCAAATGAAAAATGATTAGAAGAGTATAATCTCATTTTTAAAAATGGTTTTGAGATTTTATATCAAGTAATCATTTCAAAATTCAAAATTTATAGTGTTAATCCAAAATTAGTTCAAAATCATACATCGGATTTCAAGTTCTGATTATATGAATGGATTCGTATTGCAAACGATGAATTTTGGAAATCATTTCATAATTTTAAGCCTATATTCGATGAGAGATCTTGAGTTGATCGGAATTGGCTTATACACCAAATTCCGATGAACGACGTCAATTCATGGGTTGAGGTTGATGCTGAAGGTAGTGGGGAGGTTGATGAGGCTAGGAAAAAATGATCATAGCATTTCCCGATCACAGAATGGTTGAGCGACATCGATTTAGGGTTTGTGGAACAATTGGGTTCATCGATACTTTCGAATCAATTTCTCCGTCATGGTTGATCTGGAATCGATCGCACTGGGGGGATACATTGCGTTGGCCATCGAGGCTTCTCTGGTCACAGTAGCATGGTGTCAGACAATCGGTGGTGATCACGCGAGGCATTTTTGGTTGATCAAGCAAGTTCCAGTATTCGTTGACCAAGTTCGATTTCATTTCTATGGTGATTTCGTCGGATCTGGGTAGTTGATCAGGTAGTGGTGTAAGCGTTGACTTGCTGATGGTATCGTAGTTGGTCGAAAGTGTCCAGTTTGATCGTGCATGTGCACCAGTATCTTCATGTATCTGGGTGGTTTTGGGATCGCGGAAGAAGAAGAAAATGTCTCGGGTTTTTGTTCATGATGGATCCTGTTTGACTCAAAGACGAGAGAATGTGAGGGGAAGAATCGAAGTTGGGCTCGGGAAGTACTCAGGTTGATCTCGGGTCTAAAATTTGGTATAAAAATAGTTTTAATTTTTAAAAACAAAATCAAGTTTATTTAAAACAATTTTCGTAAAAACCATTTTTTTTAGTAAATAATAAATGTTATCTAAGTTTGGATTGGTTTAAAGGTTTAAAAAATAAATTATTTCAAATTTATTAAGTTAAAAATGTTTTAATCTATATAACTTTTGGTTTTAAAGTTTATAAACTTAATTTTTGTAATTAAGTGAATAATTGAGAAAATAAAATGGTTTTATAATCCTTAATGTAACTTAAAGATTTTGAGTTAATCAATGTATTGATGATGGTCTATTTCCAAAGTATTATTAAATAAGAATTAAATGATAATTTAAAAATAATAAAGCTAAATGGCTTATCTTTTAATTGATTAAATCTTAAGTAATTTAAGAATTATTAATTAATAAAAGTGATTAAAGAAGAATTGATTTATGAAGGTGATTAAAGGATAATTATTTTAAAGGATAATTACTTAATTTAAAGATTAATTAAGGTTAATTAACTTTATAATTAAGGATAATTTATTATATAATTAAGGTTAATCAATTTCATGATTAAAGTTAATTAATCAAGTGATTAAAAGATAATTACTCAATATAATTAATTTGTGATTTATTAATTTAAGTGATTAGAGATAATCACTTATTGTAATTGATTAAGGGTAATTAATTAGTTAATGATAACTAAATAAGGATTAATTAATTAATGTAATTAATCAAGGATAATTAATTAAATGGTAATTAATTAAGGGTTAATTAATTTATGTAATTTGTTAAGGATAATTAATTAAAGAATAATTAAATGATTAAAGGTTAATTATTCAATAATTAATGATTGTTTGTTTTATTAATTAAGGTTGATTAATTAATAATTAACGATTAATTAATAAATGATTGAAGGATGATTAAAATGCTTTGTAATTAATTAATGTTAATTAACCAGAATTAGTAATTTATTCATAAGTAATTAATCTGATTTAAATTTATCACATGATCGATTGACCTTACTTATGGATGTTTGAATTGCATGGAATGCTTTGAACTGTTTGATATCTCTGCTGTGTGATGCTTTGTGATATGAATTGTTTTGATTTGATTTATGGTAAATGTAATTTATTTATTTATTTGTGACGAATTTATATTAATTATCTATGAAACTGTGAATGAAGATAAGCGTTATAGGATTATACCGCTTATCGATATTGTTGTGCTTGGATTTGTGATAATTGATGATATTGTATTTTTATGTATAAAACCCCTAGACTACCCACACACACACAAATTTGGATTTCATGGAAAATCAGTTAACTCACAGATATTTTGAATTTGAATATTATTTAAAAGTTGAATTTTGAATCCAAATGGTTTTGGAAATGAAATTGGTTTGAATATGAAAAGATTTTGAAAAGGATGTTTTGAAATTGAAATTTAGATAATATTTGAAATTATTTTGGAAACTATGTTTTGAAAGGTTTGTACAAGTTATAAAAAAAATATGGATTTTAAACCATTTTGAAGTATATTGAATGTATTATTTTATGAATTTGAATTTAACCCAAGGTTATACTTTAAAGGCTATCACTTGTGCATATTTAATCGGATTTTTACGAAACGAAAACTCTTTGTTTTCAATGATAATAGCTTTCATGTAATGAAAGAGTTTCTAGTTTTGTTGAAAGGATTTCAAATTGTGGTAAATCAAATTGAAATAGTTTTGAAAGCTATGAATGAATCTTTGTTAAAGATTGGTACACTTTGTTTTTAAATTAAAGAGGATCTTAAAGGTGTATCTTTTGTATAAAAGAATTAAAATGGAAATAGTTTGAAAGCTATGAATAAATCTTCAAGGAAGATTGGTGAACCTTGTTTTTAATTGAAAAGGGATCTTAAAGTGGTCAATCTTTTATTTTAAAAGATTAAAGTGGAAATTGTCTAAACAATTCAAAAAGAAAGGTTTTTGGGCTTTAAACTGTGACTTAACTAAGATCCCATTATCCATATGGTTTTAAAATAAGCGCTCATTATTCAGTTTAGCCGGGAGAGGACATTGTGTCATATAACCCATTAAGAATAGTGATATGACATAATGGATATCATTTGAAGACCGGTGGTGAAGACCGGGTATTTTCAAGAATGAAAGGATTGCCCATCGAATAACTCTACACTGAGTAGCTACGGTATAGAGATCTCCATATGTGATGGGGAGTCCGATCGGGATTGTGAATACACGAATTGCAAGGGCTTCTTTGAAGTGCCTTTGGTTCTGTTCGAACCCAAAACAGACTTGTAAGGATGTGTGTGTCTAAGATTACACTTTGCGATGTAAAACTGGTTTCTATCAAATACATTTCTATTTGGTGGTGGGGAAATTATTCTCTTAGCTTAACACCCTTCTCTAAGACGTACGAGCTCAAAGGTTATGTAGTTATTGGTTACTAGCGATATATTTCCAATTTGGTAATGTGGCATACAAAGTGCTATTGATCATTTTTTGATCAAAGCATGGCTTTTTTTGAAAAGCGTAGCTTTGTAGACGAGACCTCGTCGAACCTCATACCCCGAAAATGGTCGAAACAGGAAGAATGCAGCAAGGTTATGAGGGTCGTGCCCTTTAGGGTATGTCCATTTCCTTTCGAAAAAAGGTGATATCATGGTACGAAGCCCAGATATTTAACCTATGTGGTTACCGCAAATTTATTACTTTGTGGTTGTTGGTGTTGAGAGCCCTCGGATAAATGTCGGTAACGACCGAGGGATGGCATGTTCATGTAAGTAGTTACCTAGTTATAGAGGCAACCCAGCCTTGTGTTGGCAGAGATCCAGTTAGGTTCTCGGGGCATCCCTCCAGAGGCGTACCCATGTGGCCCAAGAAGTTCCTTAGCTAGACCATTTGTTGGAAATCCAAAGAAACAATACGCGCCCTGTATGGTTTTAGTTGTATAACCTACCTTTTACTTACGGTGGTGACCTGCTGTTTAATTGGTAGCTATAGTAGGCATAGTACGAAATATGTATGCTGGCTAAGATTAATATTATACTTTCAAAAGGTCTTCTGCACTATGCACTAATAATAATATCAAAATGATTTTCGCGTATCAAGCATGTTTGACTATCATAAGGAGAAATCTCCCTCAAGTGTGCAATTGCATTGTGTGTGTGCCGGGAGGCCTTATGGTAGTTTCATTTTCCAAAAAGCAATGCGGATTTCTTTTAATTCTTTTTATTTGTTTGTTCAAAGAAAACTATTTTTGTTTGCTCATACCAGTCACATGACTGACCTGAAGTTTATTGTTTCTTTTCTAAATTCTGTGTGCCCACAATTTTCCACACGAGTAATCTAGAGTTAGATTTTTCAGATAACCAAATAGTAGGTGTAGATTCGATAGCATTCAGTCTTTGTATTTGGTAATCGCTTTCATGACCGACCTTGATTAAGTCAATGTTATGGTGGTTCGAGCTTTCAATTTGGAGCTTGGAGTCTTTTGAGTTTTGGCATTAGAGATGCAGTTTATGGATTCACTCTCTCTTGGAGATCATGATGGAGTTATCTCTTCCGCTGTTGTTCTTCCGTTGTTGTCTTGTATCTCTTATATATGTTGATATTCCTTTGCATCAGATGTTGTATTATTATGTATCAATAAAGTTATTCATTTCTTTTTCCGCTTTGATGTTGTACTTAATGTGTTATAAGCTCCAGCGAACCAGATTCGACATTTGAATCTGCTGCATTCGAATATAGGTGATGTATTTGGTGCCGATTTTCGAAGACCGAGTCAGGGTTGTTACATAATACATGTTTATTCACTAATTCACCTATACAATTAAAGTTGAATTTCATTATATAACTCAAATTCATATTCATTTAATGAATTCACTTCATTAGTTCACTTTATTAATTTATGTCGAAATCAACTTCATTTAACATTACTTAAATTATATTTCATTTCATCTTCACTTGCATTTATTTTCACTATACATCTTAAGTTCATCTCTAATTTAATTCAAATTCTATTTTACTTAACTTTCACTTAAGTCAAATTCCTATCACTTATTCAGATTCATATTTTGTTTTACTTAACGAAATTGTTTAACCATTTTAATATTTGATTTTACTTACATTTTCTCACTTTATAAGTTATACATCTTATTTATTCAAACTTTCAAATTCATATTATATAATCACTTACCACTTAAGTTAAATTTTCATTTCAATAACTTAATTAATCTGGTTCAAATCCAATTCCATTTATTTAACTTCACTAAAGTTAAAATTTCTTTTATTGTTTCATTTCATATTATTAGTCCAAAAATCATTTAACTTATATTTATCAGTTTCAACTTGGATTTTAAATTAAATTTCGTTTATCAAAACAAAAATTCGATTTTCAATTTACTATTGGTAGCAAATCAATCATACAGAAACTAGAGAATGATACCGATGATGCAGCAGTCATCACCCTTATTATTTTCCAGTAACAGTAGTGAATTCTGTGCTTTTTATTCTTTTTAAAATATCCCTTTAATTATTTATAAATCTTTTTTTTACTTATTAATTTCACTATTTCACTTAACTTATATAAGATCATTTCCAATTCTTTTATCTTATTTAGATTTATAATAATATAATCTCTTTTACTTTCAAAATAAACGGAATTCAAATGTCAAATTCTTAGTTTAAATCCATTTTCATTTACAACTCATATTTATAAATATATTCATATAGTTTCATTTCTTATATATAATATTATTTTGCAATTGTAAATCATATTAATTATAATTCCATAATTAAAATTCATTTGCTTATATAATTTATTCTTTTACAACTGTTGTTTTAGTTAAATTATTCAAACAGCTTTTGTTTAACTTATATATATTTACATTTTCAAACAACCAAACAATCAATTTATATACACTATATAACTCTGAAAAATTGTTTCCTTTATATATGAAATATAATAGAGGTAAAATTATTCCATTTACCCAATTTAAAATAATACTATGTCGACCTGCCTCGTTTAAGTGTTTAGAAATCCCTATCGATAATATGGCGTCCCACATACTGACCAGAATTCACAAACAGCTCAACGGGTAGGTAAACACAATGTAACAATCCTGTTTTTAAGTCAATTTTAAATTGGTAATTAATATAAATTCTTGAATTAAATTGAGAATTAATTTGAATTTTCTTCCATAATAAATAGGATAAATGTTGTTTATATGTATATAAATAGATTTTAAAATAGAATTTGAATTTGAAATTCAAAAATAAATGTATTGAGAATAAATTGGATTTAAAACTTTATATTTTAAAACTAATAATTTTTTTGTAATTATAATATGTATATATACACATATTGTGATTTGAAAGTTATATTTTGAATTTGATATAAATAGTTTTCAAATGTTGTTTAAAGTTAAATCCTTATTTTAAAAACTAATATATATATATATATATATATATATACACGCAATATATATGTGTTCATTTATTAATAAATAATTAGTTTTAAAATCATTTTCTTTAAAGGTTATATAAGTATAACTAATAGAAAAATGAATTAATAAAAATATAAAACATATATTTATATAACAAGGAAATGCATTAATTAATTATAGAAAATATAAAAAGAAATATATATATATATATATATCAAATTAAAAATACAAAACACATACATATAAATATGTAAAACTAAATTGAGATTATATATATAGAAACAAAATACATAAATTTATGAAAATATAAATAATTAATAATTTTAAAGGTAAAGTGTTTAAACATAAAATTCATGATTGTGAGATTTGTAAGAAAATAATTAAAGGTTTAAACATTTGTAATTTAAAATATCATGCAAATGAACATGTCGCAAATTTTTTCTTTCTCTTAAAAATTTAAGTCTAACAAAATGTTTTGAAAGAAGAAAACCTGACTATTCTTTATTTCGGTTCAAAAGCATTTCCATCCTTCTTCTTTCTTTCTTCTTCAACATGAAAACCAGAAACAAAATAAAAATTCAAAACCTGGAAATCAAAACTGAATCAACATCAAGCTATAGATCAACTCAACATTAAGCAAGGATTCAAACTCAACTGAATCAAAGCAAAATCAAGTACAGATTAAAACAGTTTTAGATCAAGGCAAGAAAACTTCCAGGTTCTCTGTTCTTCAATAAACAAGTGAGTAAACTCCCGTTATAAAATCTTAAACCTGTTATATCTTGTTTGTATAATATTTGAAAGTATGTTCGTATAGATGGAAAAAGAATGACTGCATGTATATGTATATGTGTATATATATATTTATAATATGTGTACATGTCTGTGTATTGTTCTGTTCTTAGTTCCAAGTTTTAAAACCTGTTCTAAATTCAAAATCTCTACTTCCAATCTCTTTTAGCTAGTGATGTGTAAAAAAGTGTATAAGTCAACAAGATGTAAATTTTAAATTTTTTTTTTAAGTATTTATATTGGGTGATCTTTTCAAAATATAGAATTTACAGTAATAAACTAAATTAAGTTGGAAATTGATCATTCCAATTTCTAGATTTGATTATAGCAACAGATTCAATTAGAAATTAATGAATTTTGATCATAGTTTCATGATTTTTTAAGACCGTATGTGATGAGAATACTTGAGTTGATCAGTATGGGAAGTTTCATCGATTTTCGACGAACAGAGGCGAGTTGATCGTCGTGCTTGACACTGAAGGTAGCTGGAGTGATGGGGATAGAAGGAAAAATTGTTAGAGGTTTTATTGATCGCCGTGGTGATGCAGTGAGGTAGAAATAGGGTTTTAGGAGCAGTTTTGGTCGTCTGGGCTTGCAAAGCAATTTCGTCATCGGTGATGGATTGTGGACAATCGCACCTGGGGGAATTGATGCATGGTTGGAGGCGAAGGTTCTGGTGGATCGGCGTGGATTCTGGTGAACTAGATCGACGGCGCGTGGCATTTTAAGATGATTAGGTTTGGTTCCAGGGGTAGCTCGTGTGATCGATTTTGAATGGCAACAAAAATGTCAAACTTGAGTGGTCGGGAAGTTCGAGAGGATTGTCGTCGACATGTTGAGGGCGGCGAGGTTGGTCAGAGTTGGTTGATTCATTGGTGCATGTGCACGCGTGTATGCTTGTGTCTAGGAGATGTTGTTTGGGGACGAAGGTTTGGCTCGGGAGGTCTCGGGGTTGTTGGTTGTTGGACTCGAAGGAAAGTGGAGACGTGAGTGTCACGGGAATAGCTCGGGTTTTACTCGAGTATTTAGCTTTGGACCCGAGTTTTTATTGAAGTTGAATTAACTAGATTTTAAAGGGTAAAAATAAATGCATTAACAGGTTTTAAAATTATTAAAGTGATTAAGCTTTCAAGGAAATATTACCAAGTTTTCAAAGCAAAGTATTAACAAGTTTAAAACAAGTTTTTCAAAGATTTAAAATGTTTTGAAATTGTTTGTTTAAAAGTAATCTATAATAGGTTAATTTCCAAATGTTTTCAAAGGTGATTTAATGATGTAATTAAATAAAGGATTAATTACTTAATGTATTAAAGGATGATTAATTAGTTAATCTAATTAATTAGGGGTTAATTATTAAAGAATAATTAATTAATGATTGAAAGTTAATCAATTAATAATTAAGGGATAATTAATAATTAAGGGATAATTAATTACTTAAAGGTTAGTTACTTAATGTAAGCAATTAAAGAATAATCAAAGGTTAATTAATTAATAATTAAAGGTTAATTGATTAATGATTAAATGTAATTAACTTAAGGTTAATTAATGTATGTGATTAATTAAGGATAATTAATTAAGATGGATAATTAAGGTTGATTAATTAATTTCATTAAGTAATAACAAATTGGTTTATAATTTGTTAATGTTAATTAAGCAGGATCATAAGAGATTAATTTATTTGGTTTAAATTAAATTAATTATAAATTTTGGGGTTAATTAATCTTGCTTATGGATGATTGGATTGTATTGAATGCTTGAATTGTTTGATATCTCTGATCTATAATCTTCTGTGATGTGAATTGTTTTTGATCGAGCTATGATGAATGTAAATTATTTATCTGTGATGAATTTACATGTTTATTTGTAAATGAAAGATAAGGCTGTAGGATTATACCGCATATTGATATTGTCATGCTTGGATTTATGATAGTTATGATGTTTTATTGTTGCCTGTGAAACTCCTAGACAACACACAACACACACACACAAATATGGATTTCACGGGAAATTGGTTAAGTCACGGGTATTTTGAATTTAATACTATCTTATTCAAAATGGTTTTAAAAGTTGAATTTTAAATCCAAAATGGTTTGGAAGTGTAATTGAGTTAAATATGAAAAACTTTTGAAAAGGAAGTTTTGAAATTAAATTATTTTGGATATTTATTTAATTTTTGGAAATTTGAAATTTTGGAAACTATGTTTAAAAAGGATTTTATAGGTTATATAATATATGGATTTCAGACCATTTTAAAATTATTTTATATGAATTATTTTGGGAATTTAAATTTAACTCAAATAGAACTTGCCGAGTGTACGACAGTTCGCTGATTTTCCAATTATGCTTTAAAAAGGCTATGACTTGAGAAAATTTAATTGGATTTTCGCATAACGAAAAACCTTTGTTTTCAAATGATAATAGCTTTCATATAAAGAAAGAATTTCCAGTTTCCTTGAAAGAATTTCGGGTTATGGGTACATTTAAATGGAAATTGTTTTAGAAGCTATGAATGAATCTTTGTTAAAGATTTGGTAAACCTTGTTTCAAATTGAAGAGGATCTTACATATGGGTCTTTTGTTTAAAAGATTTAAAAAATGGAAATTTGTTCAAACCATTCAAAAGGAAAGGTTTTGGGCTAAAAGTTGTGGCTTAACTAAGATCCCAATATATATCCATATGTTTTTAAATTAGTGCTCATTATTCGGTTTAGTAGGGAGAGGATTTCATGTCATAAAACCCATTCCGAATTAAAGGTACGATTAAATGAATAGCATTTGAAGACGGTGGTGAAGACCTAGTATTTTCGAAAGCGAAAGGATTACCTGTCGAATGTCTCTGCACCGAATGACCACGGTATAAAGATTTTGATTACCCTATGTGATGGGGAGTCTGGACGTGATTAGGGATTATCCGGATTTGCAAGGACTTCTTTTTGAAGTGCCTTCGGTTCCGTTCAGACCAAGGATGGACTTGTATGGATGTATGTCTGACGTTACACTTTAAGATGTAAAGCCGGTTTTTATCAAATACATTTTTGTTTGGTGGCGGAGAATTTATTCTCTTAGCTTAACACCCTTCTTTGAGACGTATGAGCTCAGAGGTTATGTAGTTGATATTTACTAGTTATATGTTCCCAATTTGGTAATGTGGCATGCCAAGTGCCGATCATTGGTTGATCGAAGCATGGCTTTTGTGAAAAGCTTAGCTTTTATGGGACGATACTTCATCGAACCTCGCACCCCGAAAATGGTCAAAACATGAAGGATGCAGCAAGGTTACGGGGGTCGCGCCCCTTAACGTATGTGCATTTCTTTTTGGATAAAAAGTGGAATCATGGTATGGAGCCCGATATTTAACTCATGTGGTTGTTGGAAATTTGCTGGCGAGGCCTCGGATAAAGGTCGGTGACGACCGAGGGATGGCATACTCGTGACAGATAGTTACCTAGTTACAGAGGTAACCCGAGCTTATGTTGACAGAGATCCGGTTAGGTTCTCGGGACGTCAATGAAACGACCTTGATTCGACCTTCGAAAATCGGCACCGAATACGACACTCGTATTCCAGTTTTGCAGATCCAAACGTCGATTCTGGTTCGCCGGAGCTTATAACATATTAAATATAACAACACAGCAGAAGAAAGAAATGAATATCAATATATACAACATTGATACAATATCCAGATATACAACAATGATATCAATATCAGAGATACAAGAATATCAGAGACAATAAACAACAGCGCAAAACGAATAGCAAAAGAGATAACCCCAATATCAAACTGCAACTCCAATCCAATGCTCCAAAGCCAAAACTCCAAACCACTAGCTCGAACCACCATCACGTTGCACAAAGATAAGCCAGTCTCGTCCATGAATCCAAAGACTCCAATATCCAAGATATCCAAAGAATACCAAAGAGAAAGCTAAAAACTACCAAACCGATATCTATATCTACTATCTGAAAAAAACCCAACTCTAGACTGCCCGTGTACAAAATTATGGGCGCCCAGAGTTTAGAAGGGAACAATAAACTCCGGGTCAGTCATGGGACTGGTATGAGCAAACAAAAAATAATTTTATCTTTTAAAACAAACAAAAGAATTTAAATCTGAAATCCGCAATGCTTTTTTTGAAAATAAAACTACCATAAGGCCTCCCTCCATACACACCATGCAAACGCAAAATTGGAGGAGATTTCTCCTTATGATAGTAAAAAATGCTTGATAGGCGAAAACCATTTTGATATTATTATTAGTGCATAGTGGAAAACATTTTCGAAAGTATAATATTAATCTTAGCCAGCATACAACATTTCATCGTATGCCTACTATAGCTACCATGTTCAATAGTAGGTTACCACCACATTCCATGGCAGGTTATACAATTGAAACCGTACTGGGCGCGTATTGATTCTTTGGGTCTTCCAACAAATGGTCAAGCCAAGGAACTTCCCATTGCCATATGGGTACGCCTCTGGAAGGATGCCCCGAGAATCTACCCGGCTCTTTGCTAACACAAGGCCGGCTACCCCCTTCCCGGGGAATAAAACCTAAGATATACCACCCCCGGTCCTTTGGGACCTTTTACCGAGGATCCTCATTACCAACAACATCACACAGTAATAAACATACTAAAGTGCCCACATGAGTGAGTATCTGGGCTCCATACCATGATACTACCCTTTTCCAGAAGGAATGGTTATATCCTAGGGGAGCTACCCCTGAAACCTTGCTGCATTCTTCCTGTTTCGACCATTACCGGGTTGCGAGGCTCGACGAAGTCTCGTCCACAAAGCTACGCTTTTCACAAAAGCCATGCTTCGATCAACAATTGACCAGCAGCACTTCGTATGCCACATTACCAAATTGGAAATGTATCACTAGTAACCGTCAACTACATAACCTCTGAGCTCATAAGTCTCAGAGAAGGGTGTTAAGCTAAGAGAATAAATCTCCGCCACCAAACAGAAATGTATTTGATAGAAACCAGCTTTACATCTCAAAATGTAATGTCAGACATACATCTATACAAGTCTGTTCTGGGTTCGAACAGAACCGAAGGCACTTTCGAAGAAGCCCTTGCAAATTCGGATAATCTATAATCACGTCCGGACTTCCCATCACAATGGGTGCTCAAATCTCTATACCGGGGATCAGCCGATGCAGAGACATTCGACAAGAAATCCTTTCGTTTTCGAAAATATCAGGTCTTCACCACCGGTCTTCAAATGTTATCTATACATCGTATCACTATTCGGAATGGGTTATACAACACAAAGGTCCTCTCCCGGCTAAACCGAATAGTGAACGCGATATTTAAAAACATATGGATATGGGATCTCAGTTAAGTCATAACTTATTACCCAAAACTTTTCTTTCAAATGGTTAAACAAATTACCATTTACAAATCTTTTTGAACAAAAGATTCACTTCACAAAGTTCACAAAGTTTACCAATCTTTCACAAAGATTCATTAATATCTTTCCAATTCAAATTCTTTATACAAAAGATACGCTTTTTAGATCCCCTTTCAGTTTGAAAACAAACTTCACCAATCTTTAATAAAGATTCATTCATAGCCTTTCAAATCGATTTCCCTTTCAAATTGGATTAACTAATCCAATCTTTAAATTAAAGATTCAATTTATAGCTTTCAAAAATCGTTTCCAAAGATTTATTCATAACTTTCAAAGCCATTCTATTTCAAACTTGAAATCATTTCATCATAATTTGGAAAATCTTTCCTTATATAAAAGCTATTATTATTTGAAATCACTTGTTTCCGCTTCGGAAAACCTGATTATATTTGCACGAGTTAAGGCCTTTCAAATATAAACTTGGGTTAAATTTAAATTCTCAAAACCTTACTTTTAAAATGGTTTAAAACCCCATATAAATACCTTTATAGTTTGTATATCCTTTTTACATCATAAATTCTCAATATAGAATTCAATTTCAAATTTTGAATTCAAATTTTAATCAAATTTCAAAATTAAATCAAGTTATTCAAAAATAACTTTTATATTTGAAATTCTTTTCCAAAAGCCTTTCACTTCAAGCCCAATCCATATCCAAAACTATTTGGATTTAAAAATTCAATTTATAAAATTATTTCAAAAATCCATGACTTGACCGATTTCCTCGTGAAATCCATATTTGTGTGTGTATAGTGTAGTCCAGGGGTTTTACACAATAGTGCAACAACATCAATTATCATAGATTCAAGTATAGCAATATCGATAAGCGGTATAATCTACGACGCTTATCTTTATTCACAGATTCATGGATAAAGTAAATTTATGAATTACAAATATTCACCATTATGGTTCGATGTGGTTTTGGATATCCAACTGGAATCCGACTCCCTGTCGCATCGAAATCCAAATGTCGTTTACCGGGACAAGGGGTTTTGCATATTCATACAACAGTATATTCATCACAAATATAATAGCTCAGTACAAAGCATCACATAGCATCACATCACATACCAAATATATCAATCCATCACAAAACATTCAATAGCAATCAAACATCTACAATTAAGATGAATAATTTAGGTGGTTTTTGAATTTATCAACCACATAATTACTTTCATTAGTAATCTTTAATCAATGATTAGTTATTATTAACTACAATTGATTAAGTCTTAATTATGTTCATTAATTAATCATTTCTAAATTAATTATCTAAATTGTAATTAGTTAAATCTTAATAAATTATTCCTTAATTGATAATGATTTCTTAATCATTTTAAGTTAATTAACCTTTAATTAATTATTTTTAATTTAATTACCTTAATTTAATTAACCATATTAATTAATTATTCTTTAAAGTAATTAACCCTTAATATTTGATTAAGCAATCTTTAAGCTTTAATTATCTACGTCTAATTACTTTCACTAAGTAACTATTATTTTTATTTAATCATTCATTAATTACTTGATAAATTAACTTGAGTTACTAATTAATTTACTTTAATTACTTACGTTAAGTAATTTACTTCATGTAATTAATCTTTTTAACAAATAAAATCTATTAACCATTAAAACATTAATTATCTAACGCAAACAAATAAAGTTTATTAATCGTTTAAAACATTCTAATATTATTAAGTTAAAATAACTTTTCAAAATAAAGGTTGTATTTATTTTAAATCATTTTAACACTTGGTAATTTAAAATAAATTTGTCTTAAAAAAAACTTTCTTAACTACTTCAAAACTGGGTTAACATTCAATCTTCACCAAAACTCAAAACTGTTTTAATAATTTTTTTACAAAGTGAACACTATTTTCCTTTTAAAAACTGAACTGTTTTGTTCCCCAACACCAATGACCCGAGCTAAACCCTGAAATAATCGTGCCTTGCTTCGAGTTTCTACATCTCCTTTTCGCTTCGAGTCGCACCTGCATTTCTCGAGCCATACCCGAGAATACTTTATCTTTCCCAAATCGCAAAAATCTGGACACCACCATAGCCGTGCACATGTACGACTAGGAAATTCATCGCCGATCATCTCTCTCGCCACCATCCACTCGCAATCGACCCCAACAATCATCCCAATCCAGCAGAAATACGAAATCATTACCCATACAGAAATCGACCATTCGATCAGAACTTGAACCCAAAAGACGATCGGAAAACGCTGCTCCCACGATGAACCAGACCCCGATGAGCCTCACCATCTACCTCCTAGCTTCGTCTCGAACCCCTACATCCGTTCCCTCACTCGCGATTCAACCTGATTCACCAAAATTGACGAGATTACCTCGACAACATCACAGACCTAAATCTGGACATGAACCCTACTACGCCCCTTCCCGATCACCACGGTTCTAGATAGCCTCATCCTTCATTTTTCCAGAGTCACCTGACACCTCGGCCACCTCCATGCCAAAGCCACGATCATCCTATTACCGTCGATCTACAGAAATTGACTAACAACCCAAAAATGAGCAACTCACCAATTCTCATCAAATGCTAGTTTAAAAATCACAAAATTTATACTAAAATTCATGATTCAATTACATGCATCAGGTTCCAAAATCCAAAAATGAATTCGAATACAATTATTTTCAAATTATTTTAGATTTTACTGTCATTTATAAATTTTTGAAATAAACACCTGATATACATTCCTGAAATCACTTTTAGAATTTACATCAACATGTTATAGTACTTTTTCTTTTAAGCACTCTGGTCTAAAGTCAATCCAATGGAAAGAAATGAATTCTTTTTGTTACGAGAGTATGATTCCTGAAACACACAGAGGAACATAAACACACACACAGATTCAAATATATAGCATGCATTCCAATCTAATATTTATGCCAACATCAAAACTTGCATTACAGTTTAGATTCAAAATTTTATCTAACCTGTTTCTAAATAAAGTTTGCTCACATACAAACACTTATTTGTTAAGAATTAAAGCCTAAAAATCATTTAGGTGGATAGTTTGAATTTTCAAATCAGGTTTTAGAACCTGTTATGTTTGAACAAAAGCCTGCTTAGCTTGTTTCCAGACATGTATACAAATATCAACACACATATGTATATATAAATTCTCAGGCATTCAATCATACAAGCATGTTTCAGATCATAACTTCAAGAATCATCCAAAAATATCAGGTTTAATAATTTTTTTAGAAAGGTTTGCTCACCTGACATTTGAGGCAGAGACAAAGAACAGAGAAGGATTCTGATTCTGATTTAAAAGCCGAAGCTTGTTTGCTTGCATTTGATTGAGTTGCACTGAAGCTTGACAGCCTGATGTTGATCTTGAATCAAATCCAAATATTTGCTTCAAGAAGATCTGATCTTGGGTTGCAAATTTGAAAAACAGAAAGCTGATTGTTTGTTTTTTTCCTTTTGTTTTCCAGTTTTTAAATTTCCTTTTGCACTGGTCATTGAACTTGAACTTTGATTCTGATCTTCAGGTTGAAATAGGTTGAAGTTTTGATTCGGACTAAAGATTTTCTTTCCAAGTTTTTAGATCAAATCCAGTTTGATTTCCTGGAATTTTTTTCTGGTTGAAGTTGAAGGTGTTGATGAATTTTTGTTTGAGTTGAATTGATCTGTCATATGCTTTTAACACTGATCTTTGTTTATCCATTCTGTTTTTGACTTGAATTTAGGCTGCATTGGTATCCTGCTTTTGATTTTTTTTCTCCTTTTTTGTTTTTTGTTTTTGTTTTTTCAGGATTTGATTTAAGGAAGATGCGAGGAAGATTTGAGAACCTGGTTTCTTTTCTTTTAATACATCTTTGTTAAACTTTAGTTTAGAATAAAAACATGCATTTGCCACTTGTATAATATCCTTACACTTGTTAATCCTTTTATTGAAATTCTTACAAATGTCTTAAACTATCCATTTTATGTTTATGTCCCTACTTCAATTAAATTTTAAATTATATTTAAAACCCTTGTTTCATTTCATTTATATTTTTAGTTTTAAATCCTTATGTCATATAGTTTACATTTGCTAAAAATGAGGAAATTTGTGTTTGAGACCTTTATTCAAATTTATTTATTTATAGTTTAAACCCTTCTCATTTTTAAAATTTATAAATTGACTTGTCTCTTATGTTTTAAAGGTTTACATATATATATATATATATATATGTATATATATATATATAGTCCTTATTTAATTTCAATTTATAAAACATATTTATCTATTTTATTTTCTTACACTCATATATATACAGATGAAAGAAAAATGGTTTGAAATTAAATTATACATTACTAATAAATATTTATAAGTTAGTAAATAATTTTTTTTATTTTTAATACATTTATATTTTAAACTTAAGATATTAAACTTATCTTAAAATTTTCATTTTAAACTTAAGTAATCATACTTATTATACTTTTGTTTCAAATATAAAATTTTCTTTAAGTCCAATTAAATTTCAATATATTAACATTTTGTACCTTCAAAATATACATTCTTATCAAAGCTTTGTATTTATTTATCAACTATATTCATCTAAAAATATAACTTTCCAATAAATCATATATTAAAATTAGAAAACAAATTTGTTCATCTCAAAACTTAGAGCATTCAAATCAAATTCAAAATAAATAAATACTTATTTTTGAATTCCAAATTCAAATTTCAAATTATTATATATATATATATAGACACAACTACACACATATCTTTATAAAATTTGGAAAAATTCAAATTAACTCACTATTAATTCACAATTAAATTCAAAAATTAAATTAATTATCAAATTATCTTAACTAAAATTTCAGGGATGTTACAGATTCCTCCCTTAAGAAAATTTCGTCCTCGAAATTTGAAAGTAGAGAGACAACAAAGAGTAGATGAAAGATATGGAAACAATTTTCCAAATCGAACTGGGCATCTATTCTGCATTTGGCTTACCAAATCAGAATATCACTAATGGATACAAGAACGAATCAAAATTTTCGGGTCACCAGAACTATGGAATATATAGGGGATCGGTTAGTTCGAAGGGATAACTAACCATTCGTAAAATATTTCTGGACCCAACAGAATAAATAGATATATGGATACAATTCAAAACTCTTAATTTAAACAACCAAAATATATCTATCAACCATAGCAACCAAAGCAAACAATTCATCCAAACAAACAATTCCGACCCATCTGGAGTTTGTGTCCCAAGCAAATATATCAAAGCTTCTTCCTAGAATAGCCAGGAATCATCAAAGAATTGAAAAGAGACGATGATCAAAGAAATTGATAGAAAATTATTTCCGCTATTGCAGGGTATCGACCATTTGTAGTGGTACTCCCCTGTCCCCTATCTCGTCCTCTTCTTGCACTCATACTCGCTATTAGTGGATAGTAAGAGAATTTACTAAGGCATACGAACGGTTATCTTAGGGATATACTCATTCTAGGGTATACTTCACCCTATCTCTAATGAGTAACTTAGTGTGTTATACTCCTGAGCTAAAGTTTCAACCTTCAGCTCTGATACCAAATGAAACGACCTTGACTCAACCTTCGAAAATAGGCACCGAATACGACACTCGTATTCCAATGCCGCAGATCCAAACATCGAATCTGGTTCGCCGGAGCTTATAACACATTAAGTATCACAACACAACGGAAGAAAGAAATGAATGTCAATATATACAACATTGATACAATATCCTGATATACAACAATGATATCAATATCAGAGATACAAGAATATCAGAGACAATAAACAACAGCGGAAAACGAATAGCAAAAGAGATAACTCCAATCCAATGCTCCAAAGTCAAAACTCCAAACCACTAGCTCGAACCACCATCACGTTGCTCATAGATAAGCAAGTCTCGTCCATGAATCTAAAGACTCCAATATCCAAGATATCCAAAGAATACCAAAGAGAAAGCTAAAAGCTACCAAATCGATATCTATATCTACTATCTGAAAAAAAACCCAACTCTAGACTGCCCGTGTGGAAAATTGTGGGCACCTAGAGTTTAGGAAGGGAACAATAAACTCCGGGTCAGTCATAGGACTAGTATGAGCAAACAAAAAACGGTTTTATCTTTTAAAACAAACAAAAGAATTTAAAATTGAAATCTGCAATGCTTTTTTTGAAAATGAAACTATCATAAGGCCTCCCGCCGCACACACCATGCAAACGCAGAATTGGAGGAGATTTCTCCTTATGATAGTCAAAAATGCTTGAAACGCGAAAACCATTTTGATATTATTATTAGTGCATAGTGGAAAACATTTTCGAAAGTATACTATTAATTTTAGCCAGCATACAACATTTCGTCGTATGCCTACTATAGCTACCATGTTCAATAGCAGGTTACCACCACATTCCATGGCTAGTTATACAACTGAAACCGTACTGGGCGCATATTGTTTCTTTGGGTCTTCCAACAAATGGTCAGGCCAAGGAACTTCCCATTGCCACATAGGTACGCCTCTGGAAGGATGTCCCGAGAACCTACCCGGCTCTCTGCTAACACAAGGCCGACTACCTCCTTCCCGGGGAATAAAACCTAAGATATACCACCCCCGGTCCTTTGGGACCTTTAACCGAGGATCCTCAATACCAACAACATCACATAGTAATAAACATACTACAGTGCCCACATGAGTGAGTATCTGGGCTCCATACCATGATACTACCCTTTTCAAGAAGGAATGGCCATACCCTAGGGGAGCTACCCCTGAAACCGTGTTGCATTCTTCCTGTTTCGACCATTACCGGGTTGTGTGACTCGACGAAGTCTCGTCCACAAAGCCACGCTTTTCACAAAAGCCATGCTTCGATCAACAAATGATCAACAACACTTCGTACGCCACATTACCATATTGGGAATGTATCACTAGTAACCATCAACTACATAACCTCTGAGCTCGTACGTCTCAGAGAATGGTGTTAAGCTAAGAGAATAAATCTCCGCTACCAAACATAAATGTATTTGATAGAAACCAGCTTTACATCTCAAAATGTAACGCCAGACACACATCCATACAAGTCTGTACCGGGTTCGAACAGAACCGAAGGCACTTTCGAAGAAGCCCTTGCAAATTCGAATAATCTCTAATCACGTCCGGACTTCCCATCACAATGGGTGCTCAAATCTCTATACCGGGGATTAGCCGATGCATAGACATTCAACAAGAAATCCTTTCCCTTTCGAAAATATCCGGTCTTCACCACCGGTCTTCAAATGCTATCCATAACGTCGTACCACTATTCGGAATGGGTTATATGACACAAAGGTCCTCTCCCGGCTAAACCGAATAGTGAGCGCGATATTTAAAAACATATGGATATGGGATCTTAGTTAAGTCACAACTTATTACCCAAAACTTTTCTTTCAAATGGTTAAACAACTTACCATTTACAAATCTTTTTGAACAAAAGATTCACTTTACATAGTTCACAAAGTTTACCAATCTTTCACAAAGATTCATTAATATCATTCTAATTCAAATTCTTTATACAAAAGATACGCTTTTTTAGATCCCTTTTCAATTTGAAAACAAACTTCACCAATCTTTAATAAAGATTCATTCATAGCCTTTCAAATCAATTTCCGTTTCAAATTGGATTAACTCATCCGATCTTTAAATTAAATATTCAATTTATAGCTTTCAAAAATCATTTCCAACGATTCATTCATAACTTTCAAAGCCATTCTATTTCAAAATTGAAATCTTTTCATCATAATTTCGAAAATCTTTCCTTATATAAAAGCTATTATTATTTGAAATCACTTGTTTCCGTTTCGGAAAACCTGATTATATTTGCACGAGTTAAGGCCTTTCAAATATAAACTTGGGTTAAATTCAAATTCTCAAAACCATACTTTTAAAATGGTTTAAAAACCCATATAAATACCTTTATAGTTTGTATAACCTTTTTACATCATAAATTCTCAATATAGAATTCAATTTCAAATTTTGAATTCAAATTTTAATCAAATTTCAAAATTAAATCAAGCTATTCAAAAATAACTTTTATATTTGAAATTCTTTTCCAAAAGCCTTTCACTTTAAACCCAATCCATATCCAAAACCATTTGGATTTAAAAATTCAATTTATAAAATTATTTCAAAAATCCGTGACTTGACCGATTTCCTCGTGAAATCCATATTTGTGTGTGTATAGTGTTGTCCAGGGGTTTTACACAATAGTGCAACAACATCAATTATCATAGATTCAAGTATAGCAATATTGATAAGCGATATAATCTACAACGCTTATCATTCTTCACAGATTCACAGATAAAGTAAATTTATCAATCACAAATATTCACCATTACGATTCGATGTGGGTTTCGGATAACCAACTGGAATCCGACTCCCTGCCGCATCGAAATCCAAATGTCGTTTTACGGGACAAGGGGTTTTTGCATATTCATACAACAGTATACTCATCACAAATATAATTGCTCAGCACAAAGCATCACATCACATATCAAATATATCAATCCATCACAAAGCATTCAATAGTAAGCAAACATCTACAATTAAGATGAATAATTTGGGTGGTCATTGAATTTATCAACCACATAATTACTTTCATTAGTAATCTTTAGTCAATGATTAATTATCATTAACTACAATTGATTAAGTCTTAATTACCTTCATTAATTAATCATTTCTAAATTATTTATCTAAATTAATTAACCCTTAATTGTAATTAATTAAATCTTAATAAATTACTCCTTAATTAATAATATTTCTTAATCATTTTAAGTTAATTAACCTTTAATTAATTATTTTTAATTTAATTACCTTAATTTAATTAGCCACATTAATTAATTATTCTTTAAAGTAATTAACCCTTAATATTTGATTAATCAATCTTTAACCTTAATTATCTACTCCTAATTACTTTCACTAAGTAACTATTATTTTTATTTAATCATTCATTGATTACTTGATAAATTAACTTAAGCTACTAACTAATTTACTTTAATTACTTACATTAAGTAATTTACTTCAAGTAATTAATCTTTTTAACAAATAATATGTATTAACCATTAAAACATTAATTATCTCACCCAAACAAATAAAGTTCATTAATCATTTAAAACATTCTAATATTATTAAGTTAAAATAACTTTTCAAAATAAAGGTTATATTTATTTTAAATCATTTTAACACCTAGTAATCTAAAACAAATTTGTCTTAAAAAAAACTTTCTTAACTACTTCAAAACTGGATTAACATTCAATCTTTACCAAAACTCAAACTGTTTTAATAATTTTTTTTTCAAACTGAACTTGATTTTCCTTTTAAAAACCGAACTGTTTTTGCCCCAACACCAATGACCCGACCTAAACCCTGAAATAATCGTGCCTATCTTCGAGTTTCTACATCTCCTTTTTCGCTTCGAGTCGCACCTGCATTTTCTCGAGCCATACCCGAGTATACTTTATCTTTCCCAAACTGCAAAAAATCTGGACACCACTATAGTCGTGCACATGTATGACTAGGAAATTCGTCGTCGATCATCTCTCTGACCACCATCCACTCGCAATCGACCCCAACAATCATCATAATCCAGCAGAAATACGAAATCATTACCCATACAGAAATTAACCATTCGATCAGAACTTGAAGCCAAAAGACGATCGGAATACGCCGCTTCCACGACGAACCAGACCACAATGAGCCTCGCTATCTAGTCCAAGCTTCGTCTCGAACCCCTACATCTGTTCCCTCACTCACGATTCAACCTGATTCACCAAGATTGATGAGATTACCTCGACGACATCACAGACCTAAATCTGGACGTGTACCCTACTACGCCCTTTCCCGATCACCACGGTTCTAGAGAGCCTCATCCTCCATTTTCCCAGAGTCACCTGACACCTCGGCCACCTCTATGCCAAAACCACGATCATCCTATTGCCGTCGATCGATAGAAATTGACTAACAACCCAAAAACGAGGAACTCACCAATTCTCATCAAATGCTAGTTTAAAAATCACAAAATTTATGCTAAAATTCATGATTCAATTACATGCATCTTGTTCCAAAATCCAAAAATGAATTCGAATACAATTATTTTCAAATTATTTTAGATTTTACTGTCATTTATAAATTTTTGAAATAAACACCTGATATACATTCTCACTTTTAGAATTTACATCAACATGTTATAGTACTTTTTCTTTTAAACACTCTGGTCTAAAGTCATTCCAAGGGAAAGAAATGAATTCTTTTTGTTATGAGAGTATGATTCCTAAAACACACAGAGGAACAGATACACACACAGATTCAAATATATAGCATGGATTCCAATCTAATATTTATGCCAACATCAAAACTTGCATTACAGTTTAGATTCAAATTTTTTTAACCTGTTTTTAAATATAGTTTACTCACATACAAACACTTTTTTGTTAAGAATTAAAGCCTAAAAATCATTTAGGTGGATAGTTTGAATTTTCAAATCAGGTTTTAGAACCTGTTATGTTTGAACAGAACCTGCTTAGCTTGTTTCCAGACATGTATACAAATATCAACACACATATGTATATATAAATTCTCAGGCATTCAATCATACAAGCATGTTTCAGATCATAACTTCAACAATCATCAAAAAATATCAGGTTTAATAATTTTTTTTAAAAAAGGTTTACTCACTTGACATATTTGAGGCAGATACAAAGAACAGAGAAGGATTTTGATTTTGATTTAAAAGCTGAAGCTTGTTTGCTTGCATTTGATTGAGTTGCACTGAAGCTTGACTGCCTGATGTTGATCTCGAATCAGATCCAAATATTTGCTTCAAGAAGATTTGATCCTGGGTTGCAAATTTGAAAAACAGGAAGCTACTTGTTTTTTTTCTTTTTTTTTTCCACTTTTTAAATTTCCTTTTGCACTGGTCATTAAACTTGACTTTGATTCTGATCTTCAGGTTGAAATAGGTTGAAGTTTTGATTCCGGACTAAAGATTTGCTTTCCAAGTTTTTAGATCAAATGCAGTTTGATTTCCTGGAATTTTTTTCTGGTTGAAGTTGAAGTTGTTGATAAATTTTTATTTGAGTTGAATTAATCTGTCATATGCTTTTAACACCGATCTTTGTTTTTCCATTCTGTTTTTGACTTGAATTTAGGCTGCATTGGTTTCCTGCTTTTGATTTTTTTTTTTTTTTTTTTTAAGGTTTTGATTTATGAAAGATGAGAGGAAGATTTGAGAACCTGGTTTCTTTTCTTTTAATACATCTTTGTTAAACTTTAGTTTAGAATAAAAACATGCATTTGCCACTTGTATAATATCCTTACACTTGTTAATCCTTTTATTGAAATGCTTACAAATGTCTTAAACTATCCATTTTATGTTTATATTCCTACTTCAATTAAATTTTAAATTATATTTAAAACCCTTGTTTCATTTTATTTATATTTTTAGTTTTAAATCCTTATGTCATATAGTTTACATTTGTTAAAAGTAAGGAAATTTATGTTTGAGACCTTTATTCAAATTAATTAATTAATTTATTTATAGTTTAAACCCTTCTCATTTTTAAATTTATAAATTGACTTATCTCTTATGTTTTAAAGGTTTACATATATATAGTCCTTATTTGATTTTAATTTATAAAACATATTTATCTATTTTATTTTCTTACACTCATATATATATATATATATATATATATAAAAATTAAAGAAAAATGGTTTGAAATTAAATTATACATTACTAATAAATATTTATAAGTTAGTAAATAATTTTTTTATTTTCAATACATTTATATTTTTAAACTTTAGATATTAAACTTATCTTAAAATTTTGATTTTAAACTTAAGTAATCATACTCATTATACTTTTGTTTCAAATATAAAATTTTCTTTAAGTCCAATTAAATTTCAATATATTAACATTTTATACCTTCAAAATATACATTCTTATCAAAGCTTTGTATTTATTTATCAACTATATTCATTTAAAAATATAACTTTCCAATATATCATATATTAAAATTAGAAAATAATTTTATTCATCTCAACTTAGAGTATTCAAATCGAATTCAAATAAATAAATGCTTATTTTTGAATTCCAAATTCAAATTATTATATATATATATATATATATATATATAAACACAAACCAGACACGTATCTTTATAAAATTTGAAAAAATTCAAATTAACTCACCATTAATTCACAATTAAATTCAAAAATTAAATTAATTATCAAATTATCTTAACTAAAATTTCAGGGATGTTACAGGACGTCCCTCCAGAGGCGTACCCATTCAGAAAGGAAGTTCCTTAGCCTTGGCCATTTATTGGAAATCCAATCACCCAATACGAGCCCTGTACGGTTTTAGTTGTATAACCTGCCATGTAACATTGTGGTAACCTGCCATTTAACATGGTAGCTATAGTAAGTATACTATAATGGTAGTATGCTGGCTAAGATTAATATTATACTTTCGAAATGTTTTCCTGCACTAATAATAATATCAAAAGGATGTTCGCGTATCATGCATGTTTGATTATCATAGGGATAAATCTCCTCCAATTGTGCGATTGCATTGTGTGTGTGGCGAGAGGCCTTATGGTAGTTTCATTTTCCAAAAAGCATAGCGAATTTCTTTTTATCTCTTTTTGTTTGTTTTTGTTCAAACAAATGTTTTTGTTTGCTCTCACCAGTTTCATGACTGACCTGGAGTTTATTGTTCCCTTTCTAAACTCTAGGTGCTCATAATTTACCACACGGGAAGCTTAGAGTCAGATTATCAGATAGTCAGCTAATAGGTGTAGCTTTAGCAATCTTTGAAGTTTGTGGTTTGGGAATCACATTTTCATTATATTCCATCGCGGTTGTGGTACGAGCTTTTGGTTTGGAGCTTTGGAGTTTTAGAATTGAAGATGTTATCTTTCCGCTGCTGTTGCTGTGCTGTTTATTTTTCTGCTGTTGTATATATCTCTGATATTGTTGATCACGTCGTATTGTATCATTGTTGTATCAATGGTTGTGTATTAATAAAATTCATTTTTTTAGCTGTATTGTTATCACCTAATGTTGTTATAAGCTCCGACGAATCAGATTTCAATATTTGAATCTGCGGCATTTGAATACGGGCAATGTATGGATGTCGAGCGTCAGAATTCGGTTCGTCAGACATAAGATAAAACATTTTTATGTCACTAACAAATACGTGCTCATATAAATAATACACTTAGACTCAATCTAGGGAGCTACTGTCCCTATCTATATTGAGTACACATCAAGGCTTAGGAATATACAAAATCTAAGCTCTGATACCACGTGTGACGACCTACAAATCCGTACCCTTTGAATCGATAATAATCCACACATGTCCGACTCAAAAAGCACAGACTGATGGAAAGTCAAGTGAAAGAAAAGAATAGAGAAGAAGAGAAGAGAAGAAAGAGAGAAGATATAACCAAACAAAACAATATTGAATCTCACATCGCGGCGGAAAAACATATAATATAATATCAATGATCTTTACAAAACAGAAACTGTATATACATACATCAATCAGAGTTCAACAATGAATCACTAGTTATCAGCCTTACCAGTTATAATAATCTGTCCTTACAATTGACGGTAATATATAACAGCTAAGTAGCGGATAATCAAAACAGATACGTGTATACGAAATGAAGATCTCCAGCTCTCCTACTGAAGCTCCAAAAGCACCAAATCTAAAGCTGTAAATATACTCGGTTTGACCTGAGCATTGAAGGGAAGAACGTCCGGATCAGTTTGGCAAAACAGCGTGAGAAAAAAACTCAATTGAATTTATTAAATTATCAAACTTTTCCTTTATCAAAACAAAAGTATCTCATAAGACATGCCCACACATAAACACAGACATGTTTTTACCTTACGATAACTAAAACATTTCATATCGAATCATCTGATATTATACCAGTGTCTAGTATACAAATAATATTCAAAATAGCCGAAACTGTTACCATTATTTAATTTCAGCATGCTAGGCTCTACAAATAAAATGGCAGGCACGTAGAGGAGTTTGGTTTTCCATAAAAATGACAAGGTGAATGGACTACCTTCCAATGGGTACACCTCTAGAGGGATGTCTTAAGGCATAGAACATCTGCCCTCTACCAACAAAAGACCGGCCTACCTCTATAACTAGATAGTACCGAATATGTCATCCTTCGATTGTTATCGACCTTTTCCGAGGGCCCTCAGCATACAAACCACAATAATCAGATACACGACGTCATGGCGTGTAAAGATATATCTAGAAGAGGATGATCATATCCTATTTGGGAGCGACCCACTTAGCCTTGCTGCATCTAACCGTGTTTGGGTCATTTCTGGTTGATGAGGCCTGATGTAAGGATTACCTTTTACAAATCACATATCACATCACTTAGAATGCCACACGTCCATTTTTGTTGACTACTAAATTCCTTTCATAAAAATACAACCCTTAAGCTCATATGTCTCAAGGAGGGTGTTAAGCTAAGAGAAGTTGTATTCTCTGCCACCACTGATGTACGTTTGTAAATACCAATGTATGCAATATTAAGAAATGTAATGTCAGACAAACATCCATACAAATTGTCAAGGAACAGAAGAAACCGAAGGACTTTCCCACCACATCCTGTTGGGAATCCCTAGGATTAGTAGTAAATAATCCTTGCATTGGATATTTCATAACGAAGAGACTACTTCTACTGGATGTATATTGGTATTTCAACCCTAAAAGATCAACAAGCAGTCATCCACTATGAAAATCCTGAATATCAATATGATTAATAACCAACCTGCACAATTGTCGCATAACTTTTGGTCCGAAGTGGTCTTCGGATAAATCGATCCCAGTCTCTTCGCACCAACAACGTAAAAGAGTTTCTTAACCTCACACAGAAACTAAGTCTCATAGACTTAATATAACTCCAAATTTCAACTTGCTATCCTTCGGCCAAGAAGGAAGCCCGATAGATTGGTGTAATACTCCGCACTACACGAATCAGTATCCTCAATAAAAATGATAATCAAGCCTACACAGAAGGCTACGTACTAAGTGTACGACTAAATAGTTCCCACATCTAGTCGAGGAACTAAAATGGCCAAATTTTGATAGTCGGTTATTTATCTATCAAAGCAAGCAAACAAATATTTAGCACCATATGTAATCACTAGGCTCTTTTAATTAATCTTTTATTAATTAAATCACTTGCCAAATATTCATCTCAAATTATCTTTAAAAAGATATATTCTCAAAACCATTTCATTATTTCAATATTGGGAAAACATTTTCATATATTTATTTAATAATAAGTAATTCACAAATCAATTTATTTTTAATGCTTAGAAAATATTACATATACTTAAATCATAATGAGTATATATTCTATTCTGTAAGGAAATCATTCTCTTAAACACATTTATTCGGATCAAAATGAATGTTACATAAAACATCGTTACGACGACCCAAAATTATTACTATAGGGATTCGATAATTAGGCAGATATATAAATCCCATATACTATACAAAAACATTTTCTTTTGAAAATCATTAACTATAACAATGGTGTTATAGTCCATCATTTCCTTACTTCTCGAAAACGTCTATTTCAAAATTGAATGTTAAAATCTGTGTATTCAATACTTAACACATTTTAAAACATCTTCAAACCATTTATTTCCATTTAAAATATCACTTTCCAAAGAATTTCTTCAATTCAAAAGTTATTCACTGTCCAAAATCGTGAATATAGTTCATTTAGTAAATCCAATAGTTCTACACATTTATTAAAGGATAATCCACTGTCCAAAATCGTGGATTTAATTTCTTTAATAAACTTCTATATCTAGTTTGTCAATTTAAATTGATTTCATATTTATAAAACAATGTTTATAGATCTCATTCATACTTTATAAAAAATTCAATTTATAAAATCCCTTTATTAATAAATTCCATTAATAACTCAATTACATGCCAAAATCCAAATTATAAGTTAATTCACTTATAATTCTCTTATTTACAAAATCATTCCTTTATAACTTCTTAAATTCATAAATCTATAAATCTTATTTACTTATAAGATTCACTTATAACCACATTTTAACATTACATCCATCATTTTGATTTATAAAAGTTCAATTTTATAAATCTATATATATAAACCGTTTGTAATAATTTCAAAAATCTCAAATTAAACTATTTTATAAAATAATCAACTTCACATTTTGATTTTATTTCCCAAAAATCATAATTTTTATAACATAAAAATTATAACATTTATTTATTTAAAATAAATTCATTTCGTTAACAATTCAAAAATTCAATAGAACATATATTTTCAAAACACTCGAAAATACTTTTGAATTTGAAATCACCAATTTAATAATTTTTTAATTACCAAAAATAGGGCCAATGCTGCAACAACACTAAATACATCGGTCACGACATCCAAAACATCAAAAATCACATGATAATAACATATATATCGGTAATTGTAAATAAATCAATACTGGTGAGGAATCCAGTTGGATCCCTTTAATCGTTACCTACATCAAATATTATATGTGTACAATTTCCACTTCAAGGCAGACATGCGTACAAAGGGTCATCCGCTCATAAATGGGAATGTATATGGTCTCATCTGCTCCAATAGGCAGGAATATATCCAAATACCAATCAATATATTGATAATATATCATATATCATCCTAATAATCATCAATCTGCATAAATAAATTTTATTCTCACTTATACAAAAATATCAGTGAGTCAGGAAGAGTGAGTTGTACTCACATTGCTTCCAATAGCTCTTGAAGTGTTTTATTCCAAATAAAATTAAACGAGCGTTTAATTTTACACAAAATTTACACTAGCTCCAATCAACTCCAAACCATCTCTAAAATGTAATGCTTGTCAATGCAAACCCAACGCAACTTGTTTCGTCAAAAACAGACCTCGTATGAAGAAGGTACGACATTTCAAAGTTTATACGAATTTATATATATAAATTTACAAATTTTTTATTTTATTTTTAAACCTTTTAATATCGTGGCCAGCTGATTTGCTTTGGAGGTATCATGGCTCATGATTTCATCTTCCCTTCTTACATAAGGAACCCAGGCTTCTCCACACATGAATAACCCATGCTCCGTTCGATTACTTTGATGTCGCTCCTCCATCCTTCGACGAGAAGATGATCAGAGGCTACTGATGCGTGCGCCCACGTGATAGCCACCCACGCCCATGACATTGAAGAGCTCGGTCGCCTCGTGGCCTCCGAAAATGTGAACGAATGCCGGACGTTTAAGCTCGATTTGCCGTAAATCCGTTGCATTGTTTCCGATCATCACCGCTGGAACGATAGATCATGACGTGCTTGACATTTTTCTAGTTGAAGGTTTCGGCTAAATATTTACGGATTGGAAGAGATTGAAGGGTAAAGTTCATCAATTTTTGGCCGTGCAAAAGTAAATGGCGGCTAGGGCTTAAATTTTGAGGGTTTGTGAAAAAAAAAGTAAATAATGGAGGGCTTTTAGAAAATTTTACGACACTATTCATCCAAAAAATTTCCGAACTCCAATCGAAGCGTGCTGCTTGGTGTTTATAATTTTTTATCCCTATTTCGAACACAATGGAATATATGTCCGGAGCCAATTCGATCGTATTTGGAAGATAGGTTTTCAAATCGACTTAATTAAATTTAAAATTCACTTAAACATATTTCTACGTGTTTTAGCTTGTCCCAAACAAGCCGTAAATCCGACTGACATGAATTTTGAAATCCTATAATAACATAATATTACGGATCTAATGAAACTGGTTTCGTCGAAATCCAAGACTATATGAAAAATGACTATTTTTACACGTTAATTAAATATTAAAATATTCAATTTCTGTAATTTAACTTTCAATTCAATTTTAAAAGTTCTCCAACATTATTCTAATTCAAAGAGAATTTAATTAAACTTTATAAATCATTTTTATTCACATTAAGCCCAATTTCAATTATTACGGCAATTTCAAATATTGATTTAACAATTTAATTATTTAATTAAATCATGATGTTCGAAATATAATTTATTCAGCTTATAAAATTAACTTGTGAATATTTAAAATCAATTAAATATACAAATTTCAAATGACTGAAATTCTGGTCGTTATATTCTTCATTACTTAAAAGAATTTCATCCTCGAGATTACCAAGTAAGAAAAAGTCACAAAATCCATTAATTCTACAAAAACAATTTGATCAAACAAGATATCAAATCTATTTAAACATTTTGACTTTTCCAAAATCCATCAGTTAAACTTCTTATGAAAACTTTTCTATGTTTTCAAATCCATATATAGTTAACTTTTCAAAACTAACTAAAATCGTTTAACTTTTAACTCCATATCAAAATGTTAGTTATAAAACAATTTTTCAATTTTCCCAAAAAATTTCTAATGCCTTAAACTTTCAAAAAATTTCGCCAGCATCTCCTTTGCGCGGTTCAATTGTAGTAGGATCATAATACACACACACACATATATCACAAATATACATCTCATCTTCGAGGATGAGGCATCTCATAAGGAAAAAAGGTATAAAATTACGATATTTTGATCCGAGATATGTACCTTATATATTATTAGCGAGCATATACAGCTAATATAACACGAAAGCGAACTCCAAATGCGAAGCAAGCGCCATCCGCACCTACTTAACACTCAACAAACAAATGAGAAATATGTATATATGAAAGTTGGCCTCCATTTACTTTGGTTAAGTTGGCTAATATATGAAAACGCCATCCGCACATACTAAACATTCAATAATAATATTAGTTAAGTGCTTTGGATGGCTATTGTCCTCATAGTATTTGAAATGCTATTAATTCCCGTTTTGACTTGGAATTGGTTTTTAATTCACAAAATGATTTTAAACCGGACTGTTGGGGTTTTCTGTAATATTTTATTGGAAACGGATTTTGAACTCCTTTTAGTTTAACATTTTTGTCAGTCTTCCATTATTATTTAAAATGTTAATTTTTTTTAATTATTGTTTAAAAAAATTTAAACGTTCTTTACTTATATTTAATATTTTGATATTTTATTTAGTTAAATAATTAATAATTTTTTAAAAGTTAATTATTATTTATTATAATATTGTTTGAAGATTAATTATTACTATTTTATTAAAAATGTTTTAAATAATTAACTATTATATGTATAATATTTATAGTTAATCATTATTATTTCCTAGTAATGTTTTGCTGTTAATAATTATTATTATATAATAATGTTTTAAAGTTAATAATAATTATTTATTTACAATGTTTTGAAGTTATTAATTATTATATTAATAATGTTTTGGATTTAATAAATAATTTTATTAATGGCGTTGGAAAGTTAATTGATTATTTATTTAGGAAGTCTAAGTTAAATTAATTTATCTAATTTATTTTATTTATAAATAATAAATTGATTTATAAAAGGAATCACGTTTAACAAAAGTGATTTATTAAAGAGTTTATGAATGAAAATGGGGTTTGAGTTTATAAGAATTATATAAAAGATTTTTACAAAGAATAAAGTTTTATAAATAGGTTTATAGATTTATAAAGGATGCTTTATAAGTAATTTGAGAGATTAATAAAGAGATATATAAATGGTTTTGATATTTATAAAAGTGTTTTGTAAATTTAACTTGGCGACTTATAAATTCCTATAGGTGGGTTTGGAATTAAGTAAAGGAGAATAAATAAAAGACATTTATTAAGGGGATTTATAGAAGGAAATTTATAAAAGAATTTGAGGCTGGATTTTCTTTAGCTGACCTTCTTAATTCTGGTGGTATGGACATTCGTTCCATACTTAACACCGAAGGAATATTGTTTGAAGTTATCTTTATCACCAACTTAAATAACATTTAGTTTTGATCCTTTGATATGATTGGAAATGAGAAATCTTTCATGAATGTTTTGTGACTATACTTATATGTTGATATAAGTATATGAATATTTATCGAAGTATTGATGCGACGACCCGGAATTTTTAACAATTTAAATTAGAATATTTAATTGATTTTAAAAATTTAAAAGTTAATTTTTAACTTGAATTCCAAATATCACTATTTAATTGATAATTAAATTATTGAATTAGATAATTTGAAATTGGGTAAAATGTTGAATCTGGAGTTTTAAGTCTGTTAAAATTTTTTGAAGACCTGAGGGATTTATATTGATAGAATTGAAGATAGTAAAAGTGTTGAAATTGAATTTGGTAATGTTGAAATTGAAATCGTATGTCAGAGCGATGGTGAAGTCGAGAATGGTAGCTAGAATTTCGATCGATCGTGAGGTATATTCGTAAACTTATTCCTAGATTTTAAATTTTTATACATATACGCAGACCGAAAGAAATATTCTACAGTGGAAATTATATACACAGTTTTTAGTTATATATATATATGCATGTAGAAAATAGAGATATTTTATATACCGTTAAAATAGAAAAAAAATGTTGACAGTAAGGCAGATTTTGAAAACAGTGAGTTTAAATTTGTGATTTCAAAACAGTTTTGTTTTTATAAGGTTTAAACAGAAATAAGATGTGAATAATAAGAAAAACATGTGATTTTAAATGCTATAGAGTTTATATGAATTTATGTAATTTATATACATATTTAAGTAACATAAGTTACTATAGATTTTGAAAATATAAGGATTTAAATGAAAAAATAATGGATGTGGCGGCTAAACTGTTTCAATTAACTTATTTAATTTTTGGACAAAAAATAATTGGTTTAAGGTAATTTTTAGTTTAAGAATTTAAGTCAAATTATAAGTCAAATTAAAAAAGTGAATGATAATAAATTGTTTAATTTAAAATTCAAGTGTTAATTAATTTATATAATGTTTATACAAGGTACGAATCCTGATGGAAACAAGCTGGTTTGTAGTGGATTGCAAAAATCAAAGGTGAGTTAATCTCACTCATCTGGGTTATTTAAATTTAAATGGTTAAATTTAAATAATTGGTTAAACGATTGAATTGATTTGATGTGGTATATTATATAGTAATATATAGTATATATTGGAGTGATTGATTTTCCGCATTATATAGCGGATGAGACCCTATGCACCGTAAAATAGCGGATGATATTATATAAATCCCATATATCGCGATATTCCACCTCAAAGTGGAATTGGTATTTTATTGCGTTAACATCTGTGGATGCAGGAAAACAGGTTGGAGAGATCTAACTGGATTCCTCAAAATTATTTAGATTGTTTAATATTCTATGTTATGAATGTTTGATATGCTATGATGAATTATATTGATAATTGGAATATTTGTTACCATGGCTTAATTGGATATTCCGGTACACCGGGTTATCAAAATATATAGAATTGGATTTTTAAAAAGGAAATATAAGAGTAAAATTTGGAAGCGAAATAATTATAGAATAAAAATAAGAATGAATTGGAAAGAAATGAAAGTGATTTTAAAAAAAAAACTGAAGTTAAATTGTAAAGTAGAGATTTAAAACAAGTTTTAAATCAAAGATAAATTTGGAATTCAAGTTAGTGATCTCAGTTTTTAAACAAATAAAGTTTTTAAATTTAAATTGCTTTAACAACTTGAATGTTAAAATGGATTTCTAAATTGATTTGAATTTAAAATTGAATTTGGTTTTAAATTCCTTTAGATTTCTTTTATAAAATGAGTAATTAATTTATTTAATGAAGTAAATAAAAAGGTAGTTAATTGCTAGTTGAGATTAATCAAGAGTGATTAATATTTATGGTTTAAGTAGTGATTAATTACTTAATGTAATTAATTTAGATTAGGATAAATTAAAATGTAATTAGAAATCATTAATTTATATAATTAATGATGTAATTAAAGGTTGATTAATTAAGATTAATTAATCAATAATAAGTGATTTATGAGAAATTAATTAATATAAGTAATTAAGGATTAATGTAATTAATTAATTTGTGAAGTAATTAAAGATTAATTACTGTTTTTGGTTAAGAATAATTAATTTGTGTAATTAATTAAAGATAATTACTTGAATGTAATTGAAGGGTAATTAATCCAGGGTGATTAATTAAGATGGATAATTAATGGATGATTAATTAATTAATTTGAAATTAATTATTGTCAAGTGAAGGAATCTAAGTGATTGAGGTTAGTAATTCAATTAGAAGTGATTAAATTTATTTTGGAAATGATCAAGTTTGCTTATGGATGATTGAATGGTATTGGATGCCTTGAATGAGTCGATATCTCTAATATGAAATGTTTTGTAGTATCGTATGTTGGGCGGACAGGATATTGTGGTTTTCTATTGATGATGAATTGTTGTGTAAAGGGACATCCTATGTTTAAAGTTTGAACTGTATTTCATTTGGATTACTTGGGTTAGGATGACATGAGATTCGAGGAGACCAGAGTTGGGTATTAGTAAATACCTGAAACCATTTCCATTCTTTAGAAATTGATATGTGAAATCAGTAGGCCCATATGAAATGATTTAAGTAAATTGGACCATTTAATCTAAGTTTTTGGTACTTAGAGATTTGGTGTGTGAAATTATAGATGTCTATAACAAATTGTGAATTTGTGAATTGATACGAGTTACCCCGGGTTTTATAATAGTTGTATGCTTTGTATTCCTTGTTAGATGGGTTTACTCACGCTGGTTTCCAGCCTAACCTGGGTGTTACTTTTATGTAATGCTCGGGTCAGACCGAGTATTACATATTTTCAGGTAAGGACGTTCTGGAGCTCAGGAGGTGAGCTAGATGGCAAGGACGTATGGAGTGTTTCCGCCGTATTATATTGTTGTATATCTGGGACATGATGATTGTGTATATCCAATGTCTGTATATATGTGTAACTCTGATGTATTATAAAGGTATTTTGACACATACATAATTCATTTGTATAACTATTATTATTTGTTATTATATTTTATCCGCCGTGAATGTGAGATGTAGGTGTTTCTGTTCTTCTTATTCTTCTATCTCTTTCTTCTTTTTCCTAAATATTTGGAATTTTCGGGATCGAAAATTACGGGTCGTTACAGTTGGTATCAGAGCTGAAAGGTTAAGGTTAAGCAGAACCTTGGCTCTGGTGGGAATTACTCATTAAATAGAGTCCGTAGTACCCATAGAATGAGTTGAATATATATATATATATATATATATATATATATATATATATATATATATATATATGAGCGCGTACTTGTTATTTTCTTATATAAAGGTTTTTAATGACTTTAAATAAGAATATATTTTGACATATAAAACAATATTTCTTTCTAATAAATATTAAGGTAATTAGTTGGTATATTATTTGAAAATTTTAATAATGAGAATTAAGTGGTAATAGAAATACAATCAAATTAAAATTAAATGAAGATAAGTTTGAAAGGGATTCAGAATTAAATGGTTTAAAGAGATAAGTTGATTTGATTTAAAGGATTAAATCGACATTTAAAAATTTAACTCGAATTTATATAATTCAGGATGGTTTAAATTTGAAATTTGAATTGAATTCATTCAAAATTGATTCTGATCTGAATTAATTGGATTTGTGATTGAAGATGTATAAGTTTAAAATTTTAAATGGAAAATTTGAATCGGATTGAACTGAAATGATTTGAAATTGAAGTGGATTCAATTGATATTAGTCTAAATTGATTGGAACAATTTGGAATTGTAATTAAAGTTGAATAGGTTTAAAATCAAATGGAATTTGATTTGAATTTGGAAAGAAATCAAGATTGATTCAACTTGAATTAGGGTTAAATCAATTTTAATGGAAATTGAAGTTATTCAAATTGGAATTGAGTCAATTTAAATGGAAGTGGAAATTTAAATTGAATTGATGAAAAGTGAACAATTTTGACTCTAGACTATTTTCAATATAAATTGTTTTAATATAAACTTATTTTTCATGCTATTTAATATATACAACCTTTCTTTTTAATGCTAAATTATTTTACATTTATTATACAATTATTTTTGAAACTATTTAACAATTTTCCGACTGTTTTATAAACTAATTACTATTTTTCAACTATTTTACAAATTAATTACTATTTTACAAATATTTTGCAATTATTTAAAATTTCCATAACTATTTGACTATTTTCCAACTATTTAACTATTTTAAAGCTATGTTACAAACTAATAATTATTTTTCAATGACTTATCTATTTTAAATTTTTCAAGCTATTTTCCAAATTTAAGCTGGAAAGAGTTCAAACTGTTTATGATTGAATTCCATTTGGGATAAGGATTAAAGTGATAATCCAATGGAATTGAAAAAATTGTGATTATGTGGATAGAAATTTAAAGAAATGTGAATAGAAAGAGAAATTGATTTAGTTGATAATCAATGAAGACAAATATGTAGAGTGTACGTATATTATTCTATTCGCATAGTGATTTGACCCAGATTCGAGCATAGAATTTCGAGATAGTTTATCGATCCGAGTTGGGATTTTTCGCTCGATTTTCGATGGCGAACCTGGATATGGATTGTTGATTGGTTCTGGATATTCTCTATTATAGTTAGGCTATGCAAGGAGAATGACAGTTTTTGGTCAAGAAAACAGATCTGAGTCCGCACTAGGAAGTCGGGTGGACGATACTAGTTCGAAAGTGAAAATTGTGTGATTGAGTGAGCGATCAGATTGGTATAGCGTATGGATGATAAGTGTACATCGTACGGATTTGAATGAAATTGATATTGAAAATTTGTGAATAAGAAATGTGAAATGATTTCTTTTGAAATGAAAGTATATTTTGTGAAATATACAATGGATAAAAGTGAAAATTGGATATTTTTATGATGATAAGTAAGATGTAAACAAATTTTTAAAAAAGAGTAATTAATTTGAATATTTGATTTTGAATAAACAAAGTTATATATCCTTGTTATATAAGATAAATCTTCCCTTGTTAAATCTATTGCAGGAAGAATTTTTTTTTGAAAGTGTTTGAAGTATAAAAGGAGTTTTATACAAGTTTGAAATAATCCAAAGTTTTTTTAAAAAAAATTATTATATATATATATATAAAGGAACTTATGAGGATTTTAGAAAAAGGTTTTGTGAACCTTTGGATTTGGAAAGGCTTTTGATTTTTGGGTAAAATCAATATTGGAATTTGGAAAGCCTAGTTTGAGAATTATCAATTTTGGGATAATTGATTTTGAGAAAGGAGATTTATTTGAGATTCATACTAGGTGTATGATTTGGAAGATACTATATGTGTATAGTATAAAGTGTTTTGAAAATGGCTCTGTCAAAAAAGGCGCTCCCTTGAAATGAACTTCTCAGGAGTGCCATAGGTTGGTGCTGCCTTGAGCCCTAAGGGGGGATTGTAAAGTTGATCCTGTGAGGAGTCCGTAAAAAACTAGTTCCTGAGGATTATGAGTAATTTGTAGCGAAAGTCGAGAATGCTGATGCCTACAGAAGCATTTGGGTTATGTTGTGACGACAGTGTAACTCGATGTCACTGCGATCTACGGCAGACCATAGCGAAAGTCGTGTGTGCCGCTGAGAGCCAACAGTCTGCGTTTGATTTTGTATCGGTAGACTGCGACCTATGGTAACATAGCGAAAGTCGTGTGTGCCGCTGAGAGCCAATGGTCTACGTTTGATTTTACATCGGTAGACTGCGACCTATGTGGGAGTGGAGAAGTTTCATTTTCGACAGCGAAAATCGAGGGCGCTGATGCCTACAGTTACATGGACTTTTGCTGCGATGGCAACGTAACTCTGGAATGTAACTGCGATCTGTTGTGGGTTCCATGGCGTAATCGAGGGGCGCGGGGTGCCTACAATTACATGGACTTTTGCTACGATGGCAACGTAACCCAGGATGTAACTGCGACCATGGGTGGGGGTGATGATTTCCAGAGAATTCTCACCAAAGATATTTCCTCTATTTTCAAAAACTGTTTTCTATATTTTCAATAAAATTATTTTCCCAAGTGTTTTCACTGGATGTTGAAACGGGTTTACCAAGTACTTATAGATTTTCAGTCCTACGCCTGATCAACGTATGACAGAATTTCTATGAGAACAAGGATGGACTGGTTGAGACATCGAGTTATAAGAAGTATTTTTATAAAAAGTTATCTTAATAATATTATGTGAATTTAAAAGTATTTCTAAATTTTAAAATAAAAGTGTTGGAATTTTGGAAAATGAAAGAAAATCCAAACTGTAATTATGGAAAAAAATTGAACTCAAGAAAATTTAATGAAGTGATTTTTTGTAATAAAATCGAATATTGATATTAAAGTTGGAAGTAAGCTAATTAGCTAAATAAATTATTTGATAGAGTATGTTAATGAAATTTAACTCGGTTAAATAAAATGGATTGTAAGTTAATAATGAAGTTTGAAAATAAATTCGATTTGGATTGATAATGAATTAAAATAAGTGGAGATGTTGTAAAAATAAAATGGAATTGGATTATAATAGAAATGATTTGAGTTACAAATAAAACCCAATTCGAGTATAAAATGAGTTGGAATCAATTGGACGTGGCTAAAACTAAAATGGATATTCTATTAAGTGAATATGGTCAAATTTCATAGAATAAATTAGTCGTTCGACTTAAACGGAAGTAAATAAAAATTCTATGAATTGGTAGAGCTAAATAAAATTGATTTTGGAATCAACTGAAATAAATGTGAGTTGTTTGGATTAAAAATAAATTGAACGTAAGAAATTGAGTTGTAAACCATTAAAATTGAATGGATTGGCACATGAATTGGATGAAAGCAATTGAATTAGCGTTAAAATCATATAAATCGCTTATGGAAAGTGTTTGGTGCATGTTGCTTATGAAATGCATGTGTTTAGCTATTGAAAGTAAGTTAAATTTTAATAAATTTTATATATTTAGTACTTGTTATCCCAACTTTTAGCAAAGTTGAGATATCCAATATTTACTGAAAGTCAATGATTACTATTCATGAATATCAACCAAGCATTGCAGGATAACCATGGATAACAATGAATTTTGTCCGAGTCCGGAACGGGCCACAATTGATAGGACACGACAAGAAAGATCATAGAAGTCTGCATTTCAAATTTCAAGTCAATCCGAGGTCGTATGCTCAAGTTATGATGGATTCAAGTTAAGAGGAATGGGCAATGCTCGGTTCGAACCGAGCATCCTGACTAGTTCGAACCCATCATGTTCGAATCCATCAGCCAACGACTCCATCCCGCTTCAACACCATTGACTTCGACTCCATCACGATGTCCTCTCTTCGAATCCCTCCAGGTTATGGAGTTCGTATCCATGGAGTTGCCATTGCCTCGGATCCATGAGAAATGCCCTCGCTTCGACTCCATCAAGTAAACCCCCAGATAGCCTTGCTCCGAATCCATCCACGACCTGACTTCGAATCCATGGACTGAGCCTTGCTTCGAATCCATCCAAGTCACCTCGCCCCATGCTATCTTCGAATCCAACGTGTTAAGACAACTTCGAATCGATCCAAGGTGACGCGTTTGGATCGATTCGAACAACATTCCATCGATTCGAAGATGGACCTCGAATCCAACCACGAAGCCATCCAGCAGACTCGGCAGAGAACTCGGACTCGACTCGTTCAACTCGGCGAAAAGCTTGGATCGAACCGAAGAAGGCGCGCCACGTCACCCCTTGGATTGATTCGAAGTACTCGAATCAAACAGATCGATTCGAACAAGACCATAGCATCGGTTCGAACCAAACAGAAAGCCGAACACGCCAATTTCGAACCGATCATAACTTCCAATCCACTGATCCAAATCCCATGAAATTTTTACAGGAGTTCATCTACATGTTGAAGAATGTCCACACCAAATTTCACCATGATTGGACGATTTCTTGATCGATTCGAACCTAGGGTCGAATCGATCCCAATATGGGCCCGGATCTCCAGGTTTCGGCCATGTGGGCCCCCTCACGTGCTGGAAGTGGTCTACCTGATTTCTAGGAGAAATATCAGCCTCCTACGCCTATAAATAGAGCCCCAGGTCATTCAGAAAAGGGACCGGATTCTCTTTGGCAAAATCAAGACTCTGAAGCATCAAGACTCCACCAAGGCTCTACTTTGCACTCAACAACCACCGTTTTACTTGAATTTCAGAACTACAACTCATCGTAATCCGCTGTAATCGATTGTAATCAACGAAGAACATCAATAAAAGGAAAAACCTTTGAAGTGGACGTAGGTCGGAGATAGCCGAACCACTATAAATTGTGTGTTCTTGTTTACATTTATTATTTTGCTACTTAAGATCTGTGATTAGTGTTTGGATATTGCTGATTTATATCCCAACACTGGTGCTTTCACATTCATCAGGGTTTGTGACCAATTTTGGCGCAAACACTTTAGTGCTTTCACTGAGAAAACTAGCACCCGCTACATCCAATTCAGAGACAATGACTCGACAAACAAGACAGAGGATTGATAGGAGCCAACAAGGGGGAAGCCAAGAAGCATCCTCCGGATCAGGAGAAGGACAAGCTTCCGTTTACATCACCAGAGACGAGATGGAAGCCATGGCCAAATCATTACGCGAAAGCATAATGAAGAGTCAACAGGAGATGCTGCAGAATTTCCTCGAGCAGATGAGGGCGGCGAATATGCAAAACCTTGGACCAACTACAACAGCTACGAGTACGGGACAAGGAATCAGGGTTGCAGAAGCAAATGAAGGACAGGCTCAAGGCCAGAATACAGGAGTTGAAGGTGGTCAGCAAGGCCTTGGGGGCAGACCCTCAGGGTCCGATACTGGAAGACCAACAGACGGAGCTCAACAGACTGGAGCCAATGCCTATGCTAACGAGCCAACAGAAGAATACGTACCAGAATTCCCTTCAAGGCTCGGGGGGCAGGACAGGAATCTGACGAAGGGCCATCCCCTAGACGGAGATGAGAGAATGATAGGCCTAATGCGACGAATCATGAGAGGAGGATTGCCTAGCGGAGGCCTAGAAGAAGTTAGTCGGAGTCCATTCACTCTAAACATCCGAAACGCAAGGAACCCTCCAAAGTTCAAACTACCAGCGCTAGAACCATATGACGGGAGATCAGACCCGACCATGCATATTACAAGATATATTAGGCACATGGAAGTGCTGGGGGCATCCGAGGAAGTGATGGCACGATGCTTCCCTCTATATTTGACAGATTTAGCTTCATTATGGTTCAGACAACTAGAGACTGGATCAATCGAAACATGGAGCGAGCTTGTAGATTGCTTCATGAGACAGTTTAGGGTCCACGTGACGCGACCCAAGAGTGTGATGACCTTAGCATCAATCAAGCAGAGGACCGGAGAGTCCATAAAAGATTTTCTGTTAAGATTCAATGTGACAGTGACTACTGTAGATCGCCCGGATCCATCAATGATTTTAATGGCGGCGGTGGCAGGAGTCGCGGAAGGCACCAAATTTAAGGATTCTCTAACTAAAGATCCACCGCAAGATCTTGGAGAGTTCTTTCATAAAGCTGAAAAGTTCATTCGGTTAGAAGAATCACGAGCCGAGAGTCGTGAAATAAATACCACACAAAGCGTAGGAACCTCCAGAGAACAGTCCGGAGCGGACAAGGGAAAGAGGAAACAGGATGACAGACACGATGGTCCTGATAAACGGAAGAAATTCCGAAAACCGAGATTCAGGCAGTACACCGATCTGACTGCAGGCCTAGAAAGAATCTACACTGAAACTAGGGAGCAACTCCCCTTTCGAAAGCCACCTATAAGGGATCCCACTGAGCGGGAGCGCAGGACTGGAAAATATTGCCTATTCCATGAGCTGGATGGGCACACTACAGATGAATTCCGTCACCTAAAGGATGAGGTGGAAGAACATGCCAGGAGTGGTAGATTGCCGCAATTTGTCAGAGAACGGACAGCAGCGACAAGGCTTGAACAACTACCGCCTCCACCTAACAGGAACGATCCTGGATCGGGATCACGACTCGTCATCAACTGATTGAAGATGGCAAGGGCCAAGTCCAGGATTTGGACTTCGGTCAAATAATTTTATTTAGATTTATTTTCAGAATAAACGGTTACTCCACTTACACATGTACGGGAACCGGAGAGATCCCTAGGCATGCCCTGAGATGGAGATAAACCGCTACGCCCGGAGAGGCAGTTTTTAGCTTTTTTCTGATGTTTGATATTGAACATCTAAAACTTGAATTTTGATAAATAAATTATAACTTCTTGAAATAAACCTTTTGACCGGAGAGTCAAAGGATGAACACTAAATACCAATATAAACATGATCGCTTTATGACCCTACCCAGAGAGAGATGGGGTCCGGAGTGCAAGAAGTGAGTTGCTTCGCCGGAGAGCGACAGGATCGACTCACTTAAGCGCTGTTTCCCCTTCACCGGAGAGTGACAGGATGGGATCCAGCAAGAGCCCGGAGAGGCTATGATCGGTCTCGAACGACCAAGACATCGCTAAATGTTCAGATACACTGAACCGGAGTGCAAGAAGTGAGTTGCTTTGCCGGAGAGCGACAGGATCGGCTCACTTAAGCGCTGTTTCCCCTTCACCGAAGAGTGACAGGATGGGATCCAGCAAGAGCCCGGAGAGGCTATGATCGGTCCAGAACGACCATGATATCGCTATACGTCCTAACTGGGACCAGAGTGCAAGGGATAGAAGGCAACGCCAGAGAGCAATAGGATCTTTCTATTCAATCACTAAGTCTGGAACGGACTTAGTAAGGGTTCAGAGCAGCCAGTAATAGTCCGGAGAGACTACGAAACTTCATTCTCAACTTCTACGGAAAGAACGAATATTGGTTTGGCTTTGAACAGCCACAAACTTGATTGATAATACCACAGCTATGAATGAAACATGAATTCCTTACACTTGATATAAGACCATTCAAAACATACCTTTTACAAAAAGGCATGTTTTGGGGGGCAAAATGTTATCCCAACTTTTAGCAAAGTTGAGATATCCAATATTTATTGAAAGTCAATGATTACTATTCATGAATATCAACCAAGCATTGCAGGATAACCATGGATATCAATGAATTTTGTCCGAGTCCGGAATGGGCCACAATTGATAGGACACGACAAGAAAGATCATAGAAGTCTGCATTTCAAATTTCAAGTCAATCCGAGGTCGTATGCTCAAGTTATGATGGATTCAAGTTAAGAGGAATGGGCAATGCTCGGTTCGAACCGAGCATCCTGACTAGTTCGAACCCATCATGTTCGAATCCATCAGCCAACGACTCCATCCCGCTTCAACACCATTGACTTCGACTCCATCACGATGTCCTCTCTTCGAATCCCTCCAGGTTATGGAGTTCGTATCCATGGAGTTGCCATTGCCTCGGATCCATGAGAAATGCCCTCGCTTCGACTCCATCAAGTAAACCCCCAGATAGCCTTGCTCCGAATCCATCCATGACCTGACTTCGAATCCATGGACTGAGCCTTGCTTCGAATCCATCCAAGTCACCTCGCCCCATGCTATCTTCGAATCCAACGTGTTAAGACAACTTCGAATCGATCCAAGGTGACGCGTTTGGATCGATTCGAACAAATGACATTCCATCGATTCGAAGATGGACCTCGAATCCAACCACGAAGCCATCCAGCAGACTCGGCAGAGAACTCGGACTCGACTCGTTCAACTCGGCGAAAAGCTTGGATCGAACCGAAGAAGGCGCGCCACGTCATCCCTTGGATCGATTCGAAGTACTCGAATCAAACAGATCGATTCGAACAAGACCATAGCATCGGTTCGAACCAAACAGAAAGCCGAACACGCCAATTTCGAACCGATCATAACTTCCAATCCACTGATCCAAATCCCATGAAATTTTTACAGGAGTTCATCTACATGTTGAAGAATGTCCACACCAAATTTCACCATGATTGGACGATTTCTTGATCGATTCGAACCTAGGGTTGAATCGATCCCAATATGGGCCCGGATCTCCAGGTTTCGGCCATGTGGGCCCCCTCACGTGCTGGAAGTGGTCTACCTGATTTCTAGGAGAAATATCAGCCTCCTACGCCTATAAATAGAGCCCCAGGTCATTCAGAAAAGGGACCGGATTCTCTTTGGGAAAATCAAGACTCTGAAGCATCAAGACTCCACCAAGGCTCTACTTTGCACTCAACAACCACCGTTGTACTTGAATTTCAGAATACAACTCATCGTAATCCGCTGTAATCGATTGTAATCAGCGAAGAACATCAATAAAAGGAAAAACCTTTGAAGTGGACGTAGGTCGGAGATAGCCGAACCACTATAAATTGTGTGTTCTTGTTTACATTTATTATTTTGCTACTTAAGATCTGTGATTAGTGTTTGGATACTGCTGATTTATATCCCAACACTGGTGCTTTCGCATTCATTGGGGTTTGTGACCAATTTTAGCGCAAACAGTACTTACATGTTTGAATTAAGTAAGTACAGGTACCGGGAAGCCGTTTGGATGGATTTGGACGCGCTAATTGCTAAAATAATAAGCCGCTAGCTTAAAAATGCTAAATAAAGGTACGCCTACGCAATAAAAATAGGAAATATGAATTGTTTTTGTTTTTCCGACCATGTGGGTCGATGTATATATATTTATATTTCTTGTCAAATTACAAAAGCTCCTCCGTACAAAGGAGACTCTGCTAAAATTTTCCGAAAATTATGGGAGTTAGAAAATTTTAAAAAAATAATTTGGAAAAAGTTTTTGTTAGCGACAAAACGATTTCAAATTGGGAATTGAAATAAATTAATGGATGAAACTAATTTAAAATAATGATATGAATCAGTTATAAATGGAAGATAAAATTAAACATTTACAATTGAAGGTAAATTAATTCATATGGAAATGGGGAAAAACTAATGTGAATAGAAGTTGTGAAAACTTCTATAAGGAAATGTATAAAATGATTTTAAAAGTTATGATTGGATATCATTGCTAAGTAGGATATGCAGGTATTATAAAGGGAAAGGAAAATTAGTTTTGATTTCAGAAGATAAATTTGAATCGCTTGGCAAAAAGGTATGTGTTTAAATTTCTGTATGAAATTTGATTGGGTTTTTGATCTAGCCACTTGGCCTTTTGTTTTCTTTTGGAATTTGGGAGCCCGTAGAGGTATTTTGTAGTTGTACCGAGCTAGCCGCGCAAAAGAGACGTTGGCGAAATTTTTCGAGAATTTAGGGAGTTAGAAAAATTTTGAGAAAGTTTTGATAATTTAAATTTGGATTTAAATTTAGATTTGAATAAATGAAGTAAATAATGTTGTTTGAAACTATGGAAGGTTTTGGGAAGTTGGTTGAAGTAATAGTGGGTCTTTAATAAAAGATATGTTATGGAAAGTTGATAAAACTATTTGGTTTTGGGAAAAAGTAAACGAGTATTGGATCATTCTTATTAACTAGTAATTTCGAGGACGAAATTCTTTTAAGGAGGGAGGAATGTGACGACCCGGAATTTTTAATAATTTAAATTGGAATATTTAATTGATTTTAAATATTTAAAAGTTAATTTTTAACTTGAATTCCAAATATCACTATTTAATTAATAATTAAATTATTGAATTAAATAATTTGAAATTGGGTAAAAGTTGAATCTGGAGTTTTAAGCCTGTTAAAAATAATCTGAAGGCGTGAGGGATTTATATTGATAGAACTGAAGATAGTAAAAGTGTTGAAATTGGATTTGGGAATGTTGTATTAAGCTTTGAAAATATATCGTTTAAATTGACGTTTAAAAATAGCCTTTCGAGGCACAGTCTCAGAATTTGACGAAACCAATTCCATTAGATCCGTAATAGTTAGTTATTATCGGATTTTAATTTTCGTAGCGTTTGGAGTTACCGTTTGTCCGTACGGGTGAGAAATGTGTTGAAATTAAAATCGATAATTTAATATTTAAACTCGATTCAAAAGGCTATCTTCCACATTCGATCGAATTAGGACTCGAAACCTTTTCCATTGCGTTCGGAATAGGGGTACAACATTATAAATGCCTAGGGCATGCCTCGATAGGAGTTTGAAAATTTAAGTTACATTTATTGGGACAATTTGAATTTGAATTTAAACTAATATATAAAAATTTATATTGCTTAATCAAATCCAGCTGAAATTCTTTCCCATCGTAACTTTTCGGAATCACTATAGCCTACAACTCCTCAGGGCGGCGTCATATCCTATTCCCTTTTCCCTACCCAACACGCAAACGACGTTTTCCTTTTCACTTTATTCCACAGCCGTGCCTCCTTTTCTTTCTTCTCAATAACAAAATCATTTTCTAAAAATAAATAAATTACATAACTCATGAAACAAAATCATGGCCGCTTCCATTACGAAATCAAGGGCAGATAAAACTCTTTAGTTCTTAGTCTCGAACTGGAGCCTTAAGTCCCAATCCAGAATCGCGATACAAAGGAAAAAAAATCGCGAGCACCTAGCAGCATGTGGACGTAAGCGATTATCGTGAAAGGGGGGGAGCAATCGGAGGCTGTTGAAGGCGAGCGACGCGATGAAGGAGGCGCGATAGCGAAGTTGCGACGACTTGGAGTGACGCGAGCAACATTAAATTCTGGTGGTGTGCGTGTGAACGAAAGTGATGGTTGTAATATGGCAGGCGATTCGAGAGGGGAGCGTGGTCGTGGGTTGTGCGGCTTGGGGGATTAACGATGTAGGAATCAAACCCCATGCTCGAAGCCGAGTGCGGCGCCAGAGGGGATTGCGAACTAGGGTTTCGGCGAGCGACGACTGCAGCGTTTGCATGCGTGGGTAGCTGGGAAGAAGTAGGGTTCGAGGCAGTTGCTCGTGGTCGTGTGTAAGAGCGATGGTGAAATCGAGAATTGTGGCTAGAATTTCGATCGACCGTAAGGTATATTCGTAAACTTATTCTTAGATTTTAAATTTTTATACGTATACGCAGACCGAATGAAATATTTTATAGTGAAAATTATATACACAGTTTTTAGTTTTATATATATATATGCATGCAGAAAATAGAGATATTTTATATACAATTGAAACAGAAAAAAATGTTGACAGTTAGGTAGATTTTGAAAACAGTGAGCTTAAATTTGTGATTTCAAAACAGTTTTGTTTTTATAAGGTTTAAACAGAAATATAGATGTGAATAATAAGAAAAACATAGGATTTTAAATGCTATAGAGTTTATATGAATTTATATAATGTATATACATATTTAAGTAACAGAGGTTACTATAGATTTTGAAAATATAAGGATTTAAATGAAAAAATGATGGATGTGGTGATTAAACTGTTTCAATTAACTTATTTAATTTTTGGACTAAAAATAATTGGTTTAAGGTAATTTTTAGTTTAAGAATTTAAGTCAAATTATAACTTGAATTAAATAAGTGAATGATAATAAATTGTTTGATTTAAAATTCAAGTGTTAATTAATTTATATAATATTTATACAAGGTCCGAATCCTGATGGAAACAAGCTGGTTTGTAGTGGATTGCAAAAATCAAAGGTGATTAACCTCACTCATCTAGATTATTTAAATTTAAATGGTTAAATTTAAATAATTGGTTAAATGATTGAATTGATTTGATGTGCTATATTATATAGTAATATATAGTGTATATTGGAGTGATTGATTTCCCGCATTATATAGCGGATGCGACCCTATGCGCCGCATAATAGCGGATGATATTATATAAATCCCATATACCGCGATATTTCACCACGAAGTAGAATTGGTATTTTATTATGTTAACGTCTGTGGATGCAGGAAAACAGGTTGGAAGGATCCAACTGGATTCCTCAAAATTATTTAGATTGTTTAATATTCTGTGTTATGAATGTTTAATATGCTGTGATGAATTATATTGATAATTGGAATATTGGTTACCATGGTTTAATTGGATATTCCGATACACCGGGTTATCAAAATATATAGAATTGGATTTTTAAAAAGGAAATATAAGAGTAAAATTTGGAAGTGAAATAATTATAGAATAAAAATAAGAATGAATTAGAAAGAAATGAAAGTGATTTTTTTTTAAAACCGAAGTTAAATTGTAAAGTAGAGATTTAAAACAAGTTTTAAATCAAAGTTAAATTTGGAATTCAAGTTAGTGAATCTCAGTTTTTAAAGAAATAAAGTTTTTAAATTTAGATTGCTTCAACAACTTGAATGTTAAAATGCATTTCTAAATTGATTTGAACTTAAAAATAAATTTGGTTTTAAATTCCTTTAGACTTCTTTTATAAAATGAGTAATTATTTAATGAAGTAAATAAAAAGGTAGTTAACTACTGGTTGAGATTAATCAAGAGTGATTAGTATTTGTGGTTTAAGTAATTTAGATTAGGATAAATTCAAATGTAATTAGTAATCATTGATTTATATAATTAATGATGTAATTAAATGTTGATTAATTAAGATTAATTAATCAATAATAAGTGATTTATGAGAAATTAATTAATACAAGTAATTAAGGATTAATGTAATTAATTATAATTAATTAATTTGTGAAGTCATTAAAGATTAATTATTGTTTTTGGTTAAGAATAATTAATTTGTGTAATTAATTAAAGATAATTACGTGAATGTAATTGAAGGGTAATTAATCCAGGGTGATTAATTAAGATGGATAATTAAGGGATGATTAATTAATTGACTTGAAATTAATTATTGTCAAGTGAAGGAATCTAAGTGATTGAGGTTAGTAATTCAATTAGAAGTGCTTAAATTTATTTTAGAAGTGATCAAATTTGCTTATGGATGATTGAATGGTATTGGATGACTTGAATGAGTCAATATCTCTAATATGAAATGTTTTGTAGTATCGTATGTTTGGATGGACAGGATATTGTGGTTTTCTATCAGTGATGAATTGTTGTGTAAAGGGACAACCTGTGTTTAAAGTTTGAAGTGTATTTCATTTGGATTACTTGGGTTAGGATGACATGAGATTCGAAGAGACTGGAGTCGGGTATTAGTAAATACCCGAAACCACTTTGATTCTTTAGAAATTGATATGTGAAATTGATAGGCTCGTATGGAATGATATAAGTGAATTGGACCATTTAATCTAAGTTTTTGGTACTTAGAGATTTGATGTGTGAAATTAGAGATGTCTATAACAAATTGTGAATTTGTGAATTGATACGAGTTACCCCGGGTTTTATATAAGTTATATGCTTTGTATTCCTTATTAGACAGGTTTGCTCACGTTGGTTTCCAGCCTGATCCGGGTGTTACTTTGATGTAATGCTCGGGTCAGACTGTGTATTACAGATTTTCAGGTAAGGACGTTCTGGAGCTCAGGAGGCGAGCTGGATGGCAAGGATGTATGGAGTATTTCCACTGTATTATATTGTTGTATATCTGAGACATGATGATTGTGTATATCTAGTATCTGTATATATGTGTAACTCTAATGTATTATAAAGGTATTTTGACAGATACAGAATTCCTTTGTATAACTGTTATTATTTGTTATAATATTTTATCCACCGCGAATATGAGATGTAGGTGTTTTTGTTCTTCTTATTCTTCTATCTCTTTCTTCTTTTTCCTAACTATCTGGAATTTTCAGGATCGAAAATTACGAGTCGTTATAATTGAAAAGAGCATAAAGGGTTTATGAATATATCTTTGTGAAAGTATTTTGATACAAGTATTTACAAGCGATTTTAGTTCATGTAAGGATTTATTTAAGAGGTTGGTGGTTGCTTATATGCTTAACCGATGTGACTTCCCTGATTTGATTGATGGTTGTTTGCTTATTTAATAATTAAATAACCGACTATCAAACTTGGCTAGTTTAAATTATCATTGTTGGTTCGGAGAGACCGGGATCAGACATATTATCCAAAAACCACTTTGAACCGGCATAAGCGTTCGAATGGTAAACATCTTGAAGATGATCGAAGATGGAGTTCTTTAAAGTGAAAGAGCTACTTTCTTCTAATGCTGAAGGTGATTCCAAAATGGATGTAGTAGAAGTAGTGCCTTCGGTTTTGTTCAGACCTAGAACAAACTTGCACGGATGAATGCTAGCAATACATTTCTGTTTGGATGGCATTGTTTGCATTCCAAGTGGGATTGCTGTATCAAAAGGTAATACGTGGCCTTAAGCCTCATTAACCGGGAATGACTAAAATCAGGGGAGATACGGCATGGCTAAGTGGGTCGTTCCCATTATGGTACTGTTATCACCTCTCAAGATATATTCATTTATGGATTCACTTTTGCATGATAGCTCTTGGAATGGTTGGAAAAACAACTAGGATGATGAAATATTTGGTACTATCCAGTAAAGGGTAAGCCAGTCCTGTTTTGGCAGGGATTCCATGTGTGGCTCCCGGTATATTTTTCTAGTGGTGTACCGTGGTACGTGGTACCCCAGTGCCTTGTCATTGTATGGAAATCCATTCTCTAATAAGTGCCTACGGACTTAGTTGTATACCTTTTATGTTGGAATTTAATTAATGTAACAATTGCGGCTATATTAAATATTTATTTTAAACCCTAGACACTATTTTAATAATAGAAGACTTCCTATGAAATGTTTTGGTTATCGTAAGGTAAATACCCATCTGTGTTATGTGCGGCATAGTCTTGCGAAGTACCTTTATTTCTAAAAGGTTTTTATAACATTAAAATTCAATTGAGGTGTGTTTCTCATGGTGGATTACCAGACCGATCCGTGCTTTATTTTTCTTATAATGCTTGAGTTAGACCGAGTAAATTTACAGATTCAAGTTGGATACTTGGAGCTTCAAGAGACGAGCTAGATGCCTCCAAGTCATATTCACGTATATTCTATTTTATTTCTGCTGCATGGTTGTTTATTAATCAGCAATAGTGAGGATAGATTGTTATAACTGTTCAGGCTGATAATTAATGATTAGTGTACTCTGGTTTGATATATGTATATTATGTCTTCTTCTTGTAAAGACATGTTGTATATTACATATTGTTCTTCACGATGTGAGATTCTGTTCTGCCTTTTCTTTCTTTCCCCAACAATCTACTCTTCCGACACTAGGATGTTCGGCATGTGAATATAGTGGATGTATTGGTGTTGATTCTAAAGTTTGAAAAGCTAGGTTGTTACAGCTCAGTATCAGAGCCTAGGTTGAACGAACCATAGGTTTATGGGGTTAAGTCATTTGAGATAAGGTAAGCGAGACCCTAAAGTTAATTTGAGTGTATTATATATATGAGCGCATATTTACTAGTGATATAAAATGTTTTATATTGTATTGATTTATCGGTTAAGTGGCTTATGATTTCTTGTCGATACAGAAAGAATGTACAACTGTATCGATAAGTGTTTCTAAATACTTGAATAAGGAAAATGAGCATAATATTGTTTTGAAATGGGGTAAATGAAATGATTTTACCTAAATTATATTTTATATATTAAAGAATAATTTTTAGAAAATTCAATAGTTTCATATATGGTGTGATTGGTTAGTAAAATGATAATATTCAATTATTATCATTTATTGTTGATTAACTGTGCTCGGATAGTTATGAGCATTTTGTTTGGTTAAATTAAGTATGAACGCCTTGTGAATTCAGTTTTACAATTGGCTACAAGGTATTCGATGATAATATTGATTGAATTTAGTTATAATAAACGGTATTTTTTATAAACTATGTAAAGAAAAACAATTATGAAATGACCTTATATAAGAAATGAAAATATATAAGTGGATTTATAAATATAGTATGTAAATAAGAATTTAAAAATGAGAATTTGAGTACTTAAATCTCAGAGACCTGAAATTGTTCTTCAAAGTGTTATGAGGAATAATAATAGAGTTATTGGAGAGAGTTTTGGAATATAAGTTTTCTTAAAATATGGTTTATGGATAAAAAATATATTTAAACCAAGAAATTTAGAACTCAAAAGCAAGTATTTGGAAATTGTTTTCAAATTTTTGGAAAAATAATAATGCTATTATTTTAAATTATTTATTAATAGAAATATTATAAAAGGATTTCAAAGAGTTAAAATGCACCGAACTCATTTCAATCGCTAGAAAATAATTCCAACGATGACTGCAGCACCATCGCTGTTTTTTTTCGAGTTTCTAAAGTGAAGAATTGCTACCGTGATAGAAACTAGTTATTTAATTGTTTGGGAAAACAAATTTGTTTAAAAATTCCCAAAGCATGATTTGATATACAAAGGAATATATGTATATTATTATTAATATTTTAAAAAGGAGGCTTGAAATAAAACCGGGTTTTGGTTTTAAAATTTTCAATTAAATAATATTATAGACTCATGTATCTTAACTATTTGGACAGTCCAGTTTGTGCATTTTGTTTTGAAATTTTTTTAGTAATTTTCATAAAGTAAAATGAAATGGAATTTTCGACGATTTGAATAGTAGGAACTTCAGGGTAAAATTGGAAAAATTAAGACGAGTGTTTTGTGAAAACATAAGAAAATAAGTTTTTGTAACTTATAAATTTGAAGAGATAGAAATTTTAAAATAGATTTTAAATTTGTTAAATATTCTAGTTAAGTAAAATAATTCTGAATATTATATATATAGACACACACACTCTCTTAGGAAATAGAAGATTATTTTGCACTTAGGAACCAGAGTTGTAGAATGTTAATAGACTTAAGTAATTTTTCTTAAGTAAAATATTGATTCTTCGAAAGGTAATTATAATCTTAGGAAATGTTTTATTAATGAAGACAAATCTTTATAAAATGTTTAAAGGCTTAATTTAATATGTTATAAAATGACATAGAAAATGAATTCTTAAAAAAAATTAAGTTTAAAGGGGATAATGAATCTATGTGTGCTATTTAAAATGCTTATAATAAACTTACGTATGATGGAGCTTTAAGATGAAGTTGTGGCTTTTGAAATGTGTATAAACTCAAACTTATAAGTAATTAACAAACTTGAGTTGTGTCTTAGAAAATGTTTATAAGCTTAAGTAAGGGTTTTATGAAATAGTTCATAAATAGTTTTAGTATTAAAAGAAATTTACTAAAAAATAATAATAAACGTGAATTAAAATAACTGGTATAGTTGAGAAAAGTAAACTTGAAAATTGAGCTATGACATGAAATTTAACTTAAGAAAAGTTAAATAAAATGATTTATGATATGGTTTGCAAATAAATTTTAGTATTAAAGGAAATACTGTTGGAAAATTAAGCGCAATTATAAATTTAATGTGAATAAAAAGAATGTGGTATAATTTAGGAACCAAAGGAATAAATACGTAAGTTGTACGTAGATCATATTATTCACATAACTAATTTTCATCCAATTTCAAATATATGATTTCGAGGTAATTTACACCGATCCCAGCAAGGATATTTCATTCAATTCTTGATGATGAACACCTGATTTGGATTTTTGATTTGAATCCAAAGTTTTTTTATCATAGTATATGGTTATGCAAGGAGAATGGTGGTTTCTAATCAAATAATCGGATCAGAGTACGCACTAGAGAAGTCGAGTGAGCGATACTAGTTCTATAGTGAAATTCGTATAGTCGACCTGGTGACAGGATTTGATATTGCGCATGGATAATATATTGCATCTTACGGACTTTATAATAATTATAATTTTAACATATGGAAATGCAAAATTATATGGATATAAATCATATATTTGGATATTATGTGCAAGTAAGATGCAGGTTCATGGAAGCAAAGGCCAACCGATGCTTTTGGTTTCATAAGTTGAGTTTGTTTGCCCGATAAATAGGTACATTTTTATATTGTTGTTTGGATTGATAATTTTATGTTCCACGATAAATAGGTACATTTTTATATTGTTGTTTGGATTGATAATTTTATGTTCCAGATATAGGAGGCCACTTGGATTTTGTTTTCTTTTGATTGGTTTGGGCCCGTAGTAGAGATTTGTAGTTTTTTCGAACGAACTGCATAAAGGAGACGTTGTCGAAATTTTTCTTAATTTTAGGAATTAGAAAATATAAGAACCTATTCCAACTATTGATTTTGAAAAGCTAATCGGTTTAGAGGCATTTTCCTTATTTTGGCAATTTCGAGAATGAAATTCTTTTAAGGAAGGAGAGTGTAACGACATGAAATTTTAGTCATTTTATTTTGAATATTTAATTAGTTTTAATTATTAACATATCGTTTTAAAAGAGTTCAATAACTTAAATTCAAATATAAAGATTATGTAAAATATTGAATTGAGAATCAATATTCGAATAGTGTTTCAATTAACGGGATTTACAATTGATTGCTAATTTTAATTGATTTAATGGACTTGTGTAACTCATTTTAAATTATAAATAATAACAGCGAATACAATTTGTAAATTTATTTAGAGTAATAGCTGGTTCAAATAAATAATCAAAAAAATTCATTTTTATTTTTACGACCTGAATTTTTCCATGTATTTTCAGTTTATTTTATTTTATTTTTCCACAATTTTTAATTTAAAAAATATTAAACTGTCATTTGACGATATTTCGACAAATGACAGTGTTTGGATGATATTACAGAATTCAATAACTAGTATATATTATTATTATTCTTATTTTGGGGTCATTGTTCTGAGCGTGACCTTATTTTTTCTTTGTCAGTCGATATTCATACACGAACAAAAATCTATGCAATGAGATAACGGAAAATTTAATATATATATATAATAACTCAAGACAATTGGTAGAAGCCATCACACATTTTTTCTCCCCTTTTTACTCTTCCTTCTCTTGTAAAAAGGTCGTACATTTGAAAATTAAAAATCAAATTTGTTTCTGAACGGAAAATTTCAAAACAAACATTATTGGAATCATGTTAATAACTCTACCATCTCATATTCTTTAATTGGGTTCGTTCATGTCTTGGGTGATTGATGTGGGGGACAACGATGCCAGGGTTCGACTTTTCTTGTGGTATAGTCGATGATGGATGAAACAGGGCATGCCATTACATTTCTCGTGTAAGAGAGCATTTATGTGCCAAGTCTTGTGGTATACATTCGCCTTTGGCAAAACGCCTCAAGATGTTCGGCCAAAGGAGGAACTAGGTCTTGATTTAATGTGGGGTGCCGAATGTTTCGATTTTGGGTGGGATTAGAAAGTTCTTCGGAAGCAAAGATCAACGAATCAAAGGATAATCATTTTCATGGAAGGATGAGGGAGATAGAGGAGGGGCAAAGGCGTGCAAACGTTTTCATGGTATCGATGTGTACAGTGGGAAATAGTTGGGGAAGATGGTTTTTGAAGGGGTAATTGGTTTTGAATTTGTAATTAACGAATTAATTAATTATATTTAAAATCATTAACTTCTAAATTCAGTAACTCACTCGTCTGAGGTTCGATCGAGATGAAACTTTTTGCATTGCACTCGTAATAATGAAAGCTTCGTGAAGGAAATGGTTAGGTCCAAGTTGGAGTAAGTTGAAATTTAGGCTAAAACTGGATGTCATTCGATTTTAGTTCAAAACCGGAATGCTTTAGCACCAACTGGAATTTTGATGATTTTAATTCACCTTTTTGGTTAATCAATAATGTTTTATAGTAGATAAAAATTATCAGTTGCATGCTTGAATGTTATAATGATTGATTGTTTGGTTTTGATGAATTATCGCTTTTGGAAGCAGTCAATATGTGAAACCATTTATAGGGAATTTATATAACGAACATGAAATTTGTAGAGGGATCCAACATGATTCCTCACAATGGTATATTATCTTCAATAATATTCTAGTTATATGAATTATTGAATATCAAGCCTGATTGTTGGCGTATTGGTTATGACATCGTTATGTGTTCAAAAGTTATCCCCTATAATGATAAAAATCAATAACATTAGTTAAGTGCTTTGGACGGCTATTGGCCTTAATTTAAAATTTTGAAATGCTATTAATTCTCATTTTGGCTTGGAATTAGTTTTTGAACCAAAGAATGATTTTAAATCGGACTGTTGGGGTTCTCTTTGATATTTTATTGGAAATGTGTTTTGAACTCCTTTTACTTCAACATTTTTGTTAGTCTTTCGTTATTATTTAAAATGTTTAAAATTGTTTAAAAATGTTTAATATATTTCATATTTTGAAAAAAAATTATTTAAAAAATTAGCAATGTTTTTGAAGTTAATTATTATTTATTATAATAATGTTTGAAGATTAATTATTATTGTTTTATTAATAATGTTTAAAATTATTAGTTATTATGTTTGTAATGTTTTAAAGTTAGTAATTATTATTTATTAGTAATGTTTTGACATTATTATTGTGTAATAATATTTTGAAGTTAATTATTATTATTTATTTATAATGTCTTGAAGTTATTAATTATTATATTAATAATTTTTGGAGTTAATAAATTAATTTATTAACAACGCTGAAAAGTTAATTGATTATTTATTTAGGACGTTTACAATAAATTGATTTTTCCGATTTATTTTATTTTATCTTATATATAAAACAAATACCTGATTAACCAGATCAAAGTGAAGACTTTTGTGTTCTTCCTAAATAGCCCTTCGCAACAATGCAAACGAAATGAAAATACAAAAGATAATTTTGTCATCTTATTTTCCCACTTCCTCTTGACCATGTTACTCAATACTCTCATATGTTTCCCATCTTCTTTACTCCTCCATCAGTCTACAACTTTTTCGACAATTCTCAAAACAAAAGATAACCCTAACTGTTGCCTCCTTCAAATCAATATCTACTGTCTCCGGTCATCTTAATTCGGCTTCCAATTTATTTCATTCTTCCCGATTTCCTCTTTTCAGGACCAATCTCCTTCAGACAAACTGCTTTTGAAGTTATATGGGTGCTCTTAGAACAGTAAATGTTGAGGAAGGATGATTTCGTCAATTTGCTAGCGCACACCGACATAACTTCTCACCTTCCATCCACGAACCTCTCTCTTATATTTCTCCATTGCCAACTCTTACAATGAACTTCATCATTTTTACTCCTGATGCTTCCAGTTCCTATTATTTGTTTCAAGATTTTTCCTCATTTTTCCCTGATTATCGAGATCGAAAGAGATCTATGCCTTGGTTGAAGAAACTCCAGTTAGGTATCATATTTACTAACCGTTGAGTACAAAAGGGATCCATGCTTTGGTTGAAGCTCCAATTAGGTAATTTATTTTATTGTTCTCATTAACTATATTTGATTGAATAGTTTAACCCTTGACTTATTGACGTAATCAATTGATATGTCAATGTTTGAATGCACAATATCTATTGGTATAAACAATTGTAATATGAAAAGTTGCAGATTGGAGAACAATATTATATTTACTCTTAATCAAATTGTGGTTAATTTTTTTTCCATTCGTTGAATCTTACTATACCAAAAATTAATTGATAATATACAGCTAAAAAGTACCTAAATCTATGCTCTTCTTTTCAAGAATCTAGGCTTGAAATGTCTAGGATAGGGTTTAGGAAACCCCGTTAATGTTAAACCCGTCTAAATCCCATGTTTACTGCGACTGTGCTTGCTCTTTTAAAATTTCATCATCCTGCTCCGGGAAATACTATCCAAGACATATGCTAGAAACTTGCTGGAATCTATAAATATTAATAAAAGAAAGTAAACACCGGCTTCTATGTGTTTCTCTATATTTTGATAATGATAAATCAATAATTGTACCGTCGCACAAAGATACTTAACAGATTAGGATAGATCTAGCTATTGTTTAATTGGGTATGTTCATTTTGATTAATCTAATGGCTTTATTATATTGTTGCTTTATTACGTGGTTGCTTGCATACTGTATACTTTGCAAAAGCTTAATTAATGTATAATTGCCTAACTAAGAAGCAAAATGGATGGAAATATAAAACATACAATTGCGTATTCATCATGATTTGTTTAAGAGATTAGTGGTTGCTTATATACTTAACCAATGTTGACTTCTTTATGGAAATGAATCCCTAATTTGATTGATACTTGTTTGTTTATTTGATAGTTAAATAACCGACTATCAAACTTGGCTAGTTTAAATTATCGTTGTTGGTTAGGAGAGACTGGGATCTGACATATTATCGAAAAACCACTTCGAACTGGCATAAGCATCCGAATAGCAAACATCTTGAAGATGATCGAAGACGAAGTACTTCAAATTGCAAGGGCTACTTGCTTCTAATCCCGAGGGTGATTCCAAAATGGATGTAGTAGAAGCAGTGCCTTCGATTTCATTCAAACCCAGATTGAACTCGTATGGATGAATGCTGGCATTTCATTTCTATCTCAAGGGAAGTGTTAGCATTCCAAGTGGGATTTCTATATTAAGAAGGTAAAATATAGCATTAAGCATCATCAACCGGGAATGACTAAAATTAGGGGAGATGTAGCAGGGCTAAGTGGGTTGCACCCATTAGGGTATTGTCATCACCTTTCTAGACGTATTAATTTATGGATTTGGTTGTGCATGAGAGCTCTTGGAAAGGTTGCAAAAGAAATCAGGGTGATGAAATATTCGGTACTATCCAGTAATGGGTGGGCCAGTTCTGTGTTAGCAAGGAGCCCACGTGTGGCTCTTGGTACATTTTTCTACAGGTTTTACAGTGGCATACCCTGGTGCCTTGTCATTGTATGGAAATCCATTATCCAATAAGTGCCTATGGACTTAGTTGTATACCTATTATGTTGGAATTTAGTTAATGTAATAATTTCGGCTATATTAAATATTTATTTTAAACCCTAGACACTAATATAATATCAGAAGATTTCCTATCAAATATTTTGGTTGTCGTAATTTAAAAACCCGTCCATGTTTATGTGTGACATGGTCTTACAACATAATGTTATTTCTAAAAGGTTTTCATGACATTAAAATTCAATTGAGGCATGTTTCTCATCCTGGTTCATCAGACTGATTCGGGCATTAGTTTTTTATATAATGCTCGGTTTAGACCGAGCATGTTTAGATATTCAGTTTGGATACTTAGAGCATCAGGAGACGAGTTGGATGCCTCCATGTAGTATTCACGTATATTCTATTTTATTTCCTCTGCATTGATTGTTGATTTATCAGCAATTGTAAGGACAAGTTGTTATAACAGTCCAAACTGATGATTGATGATTAGTGTACTCTAATTTGATGTATGTGTATTATAGTCTTCTATTGGTAAAGACCTTTTGTATATTATATATTAATCATCACGATATGAGATTCTGTTATGTCATTTCTTTCTTTTTCCCTAATAATCTGCCCTTTCGACACGTGAATATCGTGGATGTATTAGTGTCGACTTCTAAAGGTCGAAAAGGTGAGTTGTTACAAATTGAATATCATATGCATAAGTATTCTTGAAGAAATATCTTTAAATATTCACATGAAGAGATAAACTAAGTGTCATCATAATTTTGACAAAAGCTATAATACGGTCTTGAAGAGATCTACATGTGTAATTAATGTAATTACATATTTGTATAGCATTTCAAGTGTCCAGTAGACACACTTTTTCTGTTACAAATATACCTTTTTTTATTGAACTCTCCAGAAGAGATGTCTATATGTATTTCAAACTACGTACTATTCCAAGATAAATAATGTTCAACGGAGATATTTGAAATATAACTGAAGAATAAACCTTAACAATTTGAAGTTACGTATATGATTTATATGAACCAGAAGTTCAACATCGTCTCAAACTTGATGTTTTGAATATTATCATGTGGTATTTAAGCATTTACATTGACATTGATTAATAAAGAAAAATTAGTAGTCTGGATCCTTCTAATAGTTTATTCTAAAAATCACTAACACAAATGAGAAAGAATATGCAAATATAGAAATATATTATATGTGGACGCACGTATATTTCAATATACGCATATATTTATCTAACAACCTGAAGATTATGTGACTAAATTGATATGAGCTCATCTTACAAATTATGCTTAGATAACGTTCAGTGATTTAAATTCAATCAATATAAATTTTGAATGACTTGAAATCATGTATGTATTCAAATGATCTACATAATTAGTAAATTGATTCAATTGGTTAGCTCAATGAATGAAACAAACTCTAAATACAAACATTACTTGAATCCTCCTATATGTAATATGTATGATGTATTTGCTAGTAATAATATCATAATGGATTAAAACGAGAATCCAAAGAAAATAATTATTCAATCTGACAATGTTCATCAACAGTGAGGGGATTGATAAAAAGGGATACAAGTTCATTTTGATTATCAAGATTAAATATTTGTTGCAAATATTAAGTAACCTGAATAAATTATCGATAAAATCCCTAATATACTTGCTCCAATATAAGTTGAAATCCTTGAAGGACCAAAAGGGTAAAAATCACACCTGAAGTGTGGTAGAGAATTGAGTTTAAAATATTTTTTAATTAAGTAATAAAGATGTCAAATAAAGGAGGTGAGTGTTCTTGAAGAAACACCGAACGGTGCTCTAGAAGAGACCTGTGACATAATTATCAAATAACTCAAGAAGTGGTTTAGGTACCTAAAACATAATAAATTAAGAGATCTCAATAAATTATGTCTAAAACTGATAAGAAATAATCATCGATGATAAATTTATAAATGTTATAGCGCTTATGTTTAAAAAAATTAAAAATCTTGAATTAGAAGGAAACATGATTAGCCATCATAAATCATTTCCTAAAATGAGAAATATGGACATGTGATCTGCAAAATATAATTAGAACCATATATATAAAGTGGCACAACCACACTGAAATTACTAAAGCACATACCATGTTAAATACAAGTTAAGTGGCATGAGCATGATATTTTCAAAAATAATTGAATTGATTGAACTATTGAAAGTTTTTGAAACGGTTAAATTACCCTAAAGGTATAAATGTTGTTAAATCATACTAAACAATGAAAGTATATAAATTCCTGAAGAATATAAATAAATTTGGTGGTTATAAAGAATGCAAAGAATAAGGAGCATAGATTACAATCTTCTTTTAAGCATTGTTGTAATGGAAATCTTGATATAATACATGATGGTTAGATTACTTCCTATTTTAAGTATTTTGTAAAGGAACTTTTAATATTCATCAAAAATGTAGTTGCAATATGCAAAACGATTTGAAGCACAAAAATGATAGCGCATGAAGTGTTTTTCATAAAAGTAGCATAAAAATGCATAAAATGCAAATCATATTTGTAACGGATTTGAATTATAATGATATATATTCAGACTTAACCACTTGTCTAAAATTTTAATTTTCTTAAACTTTTGTCTAAGCTATGTTACAAAAGTATTTATAACTAATTTGAATTATCAATACATATATTCAAACTTAAAAGGGGAAAATATGAAATTAGGGGAAGCATACATAATTGTATCATAATATACTCTTTTTCCTTCACTAAGATTTTTCCCACAGGGTCTTCCTTTGTAATGTTTTAATGGGAGATTACATTGATTCAGAAGTATCAAACTCCAATTATATGATAAATTATTGAAAAATGTCATACTATATTGTACTCATTTTTCTACAATAAGATTTTGTCCATAGGGTTTTTCTTATTATCAAACTTCATTTGATGAAATGAGATATTAAAATATGTCATTATACTCTTTTTTCTTCATTGAGATTTTTTCCATTGGGTTTGTCTTAGTAAGGTTTTAATGAGGCATTGTTTTGATCCCGAAGTATCGAACCCATTAGAAAGAATATCGTTTTGAATATAATATCTATGATTTTACAAGTTGTACTCTTTTTCTCGTTCAGGATTTTTTCCATTGGGTATTCCTAACTGATATTTTTAATGAGGCAACAGACAACATCTATATCGATAGAATGGATATATGCAAGCAAGATAATAATGAGGAGGTGCAATCATCATTTACGTTTCAAAAGGGACAATTTTAAGTTGCCATAGCATTCAAGAATTTAAATACGCGTATTCAAGGGGGAGTGTTACAATACATAAGAGTGACGATGCTTTTATATTTTTTTCTAGTCCCACATCATTGGATAAGTATAATACCAAGCTCCAAAGTCAATATATATAAAAGACTATGTAATGGAAATGATTATACCGATCTCTATTGTGAATAAAATATTTCTTCTCACTTTCTCTAATGTTTTCTTACCTTCTTATAGTTTACAACAATTAAATAATAACAAAGTAAAATAATTTCTAGCTTTCACATTGATTTTAGGATTTTTCTCATCTCTCCATATGTTGACCCAAAAAATGGATCAACACCCCGGATTGAGTGTGAAAGCACAAATTCTGTTCTTATGGAGCAATAATATAGAAAATAAATGTAAAAATAGTAGAACTAGTAAAGAGACAAGAAGATTTTCATAGTGGTTTGGCTGTTAATGAAGCCTACGTCCACTTTATAACTTTCTATTAAGTGACTACTGTTACAAGTTGAATCGGATCACAATATGATTGAATCTTCTATGTTAGATCAAGTCATAGGTACAATATTTCACTGGAGAATCACAGTGTACCCTTAGATGACTATTATATGGGAGGAGAAAAGTAAAGAGTAATATTCGTAGATTTCCAGCCGCCAGTCTAGGAGATCCTATTTATGCTGTAAGTAGGACTGTATTTATAGGGGTTGGAGAGCTATTGGACTAGGCCGCTTTGATACAAGCCTATAGTTGATGCCACGAAGGAGTTCAAAGAGTTTGAAGATGACCCAAGCTGACCTAATGGATCGCTAGCGATCCATAGGTGATGGATCACTAGCGATCCATAGGGCCATAGGGTATGGATCACTAGAGATCCATGTACTTGGGGGATTTTTGAGCGATCTCCATTTGGCTGTCTTCATATCTTCTATTCGAGTGCATTGTCCAAATGTCAAGTTGTTTGGAGTTAGTTTGATCATCCGTCTTCATGGGTCATTTGATCTAAAAGAATTGTTCATAACTTTCTCAAACCTTCAAAAAATCAGGTGAAAATTTGTAGGTTCTCTCTATAAGGTGTGTGACCTACCATAAAAATTTGAGGTGGTAGGGCCCACTCTACATGGGTCTCTAGTGATCCATCTAATTAGATCGCTAACGATCCATCAAATCAACTCCAAATGGTCTCAATTTTTTGTGAACCTTCTATTATGTGTTCTAAGTGTTCTTCCTAAATTTCAAATCAATCCGACTTTGTATGAGTTTTGTAGGTACATTTTAAGTTAGCTGCTTTTGGTCAAACAGCTTGAATTATATGAGTCTTCACTTTTCGAGCTAGATGGTTTAACATGCTATGAAACTTGGCAACTGTCTTTAGGGAATATATTAGATAATGATGCAAGAGGATTGGAGGATCCATAAGTAAAACTTATGGATCACTAGCGATCCATAGATGGTGGATCGATAGCGATCCATCATCTTGGCCAAATTTGGTTCCCGTCCTCTTGAGTCTTTCTTCGTTCCTTCTTGTGGTCTTCTTAGTTAATTCTTGAGTTGTTTCAACTTGTCATAGATGTTCTGACTTCCTTAGAACTCGTTGGGTTGAAAAACCCAGTTGGCACATTATTAGTCATGAGATCCTCCTTCATATGCATTAACACTATGAATAATAATTCTTACATTAACTTTGAAAAAGACTTAAAATCGTTGTTGTTTCTCCTTAGCTCTTGACGATACACTACAAGAAAGTTACATATAATAGAAAAATAGTACAACATTTATTATTTACGTGATGTTAATATATTTTTTTCTTTTCACTTTCTTACCTCAAACGCTAAGATAGTTATTGTTACTCGATTGACAAATACGCCCTCTTCAATTTATATTGGCCACCTTTTTCTTAATTTACTCTTTGCCAATTTTTCCATTTACCATTTTAATAATCATCATCTTTATTCACGTAGCAACATCCTCCTCCAACTCTATCTTTACCACCACCTCAGCTTCCTTTTACACCACCTTTAGGGCTGGCTATTTGGCAAGGCCCTTTGCACAACCAAATAGAGCAACTCTATGGACAATATCGACAAAAAAACCATTAATTACAAATTGCGAACTTCACGATCGCTTTATCCAAATTGAATGACGTGGTAGGCGATGATGCCATGCTATCTCCAACAGTGCTCCTCCAGACTTTGCACCTACAGGCTAGTTGACTCCAACAACTAATACGATTGTGATGTGCCGATTCCTCTCTGGCTGTCGCCGAATTTGATTATTGAATGAGGTATATTTTTTGTATTTCTATAATTTGTGAAGAATAGTTTGTTGTTCTTCTTAGAACACTTGATCTTTTAGTTGAGGTGATTGCAATTGTGTTAGAGGAGGCGGTTTTCTGTTTTCTGGTATTTTTAAAATTCTAGTGCTATTTTACATTTTTGATTTTGAGTTTTTATTATAAATTAACAAAATATGAATTTTTTATGAGTTATTAAATAGTTATATGTCTTAAATTATACTGGAATGCACACAATATGGTGATTATTCTCCTACCTACACTTTGCAGACGTGTGTAATGGATAAACTAATTATGACGCAACACAACCTAGAAAATATAATATAAGTCATTAGCAATAGCATCAAAAATCATAGGAACTATGTTTTGTGTGACTTTATCACTTGATTCTATTATGAGTTACAGTATAAAGCATAGAAATGTTAATATTTGTACACAGTTTCAAAACTAAAAAAAGAAATTTGCACATTTCATCAATCAAATATCAATAGTCAGTTTATTTGTTATAATTCTTTCATTTCCTTTAGTTTAGGAGCTATTCATGATAAGAAGAATTTATGGTTCGGTTTATGGAAGTAAAGGAGGCAAAGGAATAACGACGTTCAGTGTATGCTATATTTTTTCCCACTCCCAACTGCCTTTGCTAAATATATGTTTGGTGCGAAAAAATATTGGTCATGTATATTTCCTTCAATAAGTGATGATTGAATATTAGATGTTTGACATAACCGATAGTAACTTTTTACCTACGATGTTCATTTTATAAGATTTACCTCCTTGTATCTCAATAGAAAATTTATCAGAGAACTAAACCGTCAACTGCAAAGTGGAAGAGCTCAAGCAGATCTAGCTATCTAATGGTGGATCAAGGGTATAATCGTCGTTTGCAGCCATAATTTCACCCCGTTCTCTAGCCGTTCGGTCGCGGTTTTCGAGCACAAGAAGGGGCCGAGCTCGTTTATACTTCGGTCAAGGGTGGTGTTGGTGTTGATGCTTCAAATGGTGGCTCTTGATCGTCGGAAAGATCGACGTAGGTGGTTGCGAAATTCATGAATAGTGGCGGCTAGTATGGGTTCTCGGTCGCGTGTGGATATTGGGAAGGAAGAAGTTGTGAGCGGCCTGGATCTAGTTTCAAAATGTGCGGCTCTGATTGAATAGGTTAAAAAAATAAAATTGTGTATTTAATTTATATTAAATTCGTATAATGTTTAAAAAGTTGTATCTTGGTCATACGAGGTCGAAAATGGACGAAACAACTTGCGCTGGCTTCGTTTTGTCGAGCACTACGCAATGGAGTTGGTTTTGTGTCATTTGGAGCCAGTGAAAAATTTCGGATAAAATTAAATGCATGTTTAATTTTATTCAAAATAAAACGCTACAACTTTTATCGGAAACTCAAGGTGAGAACTTCTCACTCAATCGAATTGTTTCGATTTAAATTTTAAATAGTTAGATTTTAAATTGCTTGATTATATGCTTAGATGATAAATTGCTATCCATTGTATTGAAATAGACCCTATACGCCGTATATTAAGTGGAGGTATTTATTAAAAACATATACCGCGGTAATTCCAACTTGTATGGAATTGGTATTATATATGTACTTGGAGTTGATTTTCCGCATTATATAGCGGATGAGACCCTATTGCGTCGCATAATAGCGGATAGTATTTTATAAATCCCATATACCACGATATTCCGTCTCGAAGCAGAATTGGTATTGTGCTAACATCTTTGGATGCAGGGAAACAGGTTGGAGGGATCCAACTGGATTCCTCAAATGATTGAATTGGTTTCAATGTTGTGTGTTGATCTATTTATAATCTGTGTGATTATCTTTGTGATTGAAATCGTTAAAGGCTAAAATTTAGCCGAATATATTTTTAGTATCGTTAGATGCCGAAAATAAATAAAATTTGATTTTTGAAAATTTAAGTTGAGAATTCATAATAAAATTTAATTTTGAATTGATTCATTTTAAATAAATAAACGTTGAAATTTTTATGTTATAAAAATTATGATTTTTGTGAAATATAACCGAAATGTGATTTTTTTGAAATAAGTAGTTGATTAATTTATAAAATGGTTTAAATTGGAATTTTTGAATTATTATAAATGATTTATATAAAAGATTTATAAAATTGATATTTATAAATTAAAATTTTGGAATTATAAAATGTGTTTTGATAAGTGTTAAAATGGAAAATAAATTGATTTCATAAGTGGATGAAGTCGATAGATTTATAAATCGTGAAGTTATAAAATGAATAGATTTTGTAAAATAAAAGATTTATAAGTAATTAACTTATAAATTGGATTTTGGCGTGTAAATGGGATATGGATAGAATGTGTTAATAAAGTGATTTTATAAGTTGAAGTTGTTATTAAGTATAAATGGAATTTATAAACGTTGTTTTATAAATCCGAAATTGACTTATTTTGATAAGTTTAATTATTATAGCTTATTAAAGGAAATATATCCACGATTTTGGACAGTGAATAATCCTTTAAATAAAATATGTAGAAATGTTGAATTTGGTTAAGGAAATATATTCACAATTTTTTGACAGTGAATAATATATTAAAGAAATGTTTTGGGAAAGTGATATTTTAAATAGAATTAAAACGATTCAAAAATGTTTTGAAATGTATTAAGTATCGAAACCATAGATTTCAACATTCATTGTTGAAATAGACGTTCTCGAGAAATAGAAGGAAATTGTGGACTATAACACTGTTGTTATAGTAAATGATTTCCGAAAGGAAAAGTTTTGTATAGTATTGGGGTTTATATATCTATCTTAATTTCTAATCCCCATACTAGTGATTTTGGGTTGTCGTAACGATGTTTTACGCAACATTCGTGTTGACCCAAATAAATGTGTTTAACAGAAGTTTTCCTTAAAAGAATAAAATATATACTTAATTGTGATTTAAGTATATTGAATATTTCCAAATATTAAAGATAAATAGATTGGTGAATTACTTATTATTAAATAAGTATGGAATTTTTTTCCAATATGAAGTGAATGTTTTGAGATTATATCTTTTAAAGATAAATTGAAAGTGAATAATTGGAATCGATTAGAAAAAGCGTATAAAAGGTGAATATTTGGAAATGTAAATTCACAATGGAAATTTATAAAGGAAATTTGTTTTAAAAATAAACATTGATTTATTTTTAAAAGTGTGGAAATAAATTTACGGATTTGGAATGTAAATTTAATAAATCGATAAGGATTTATTTAATTGGGTTAAATGAACCATTTTGAAATGAAAGTTGTAAAGGTGAAATTTGATTTGAAATTTGTTCTCAAATGATTGAAGTGTGGAAATTATATCTTGTAAAGATTTTTTTGAAAATAAATAATTTAGGAAATTATTTGAAATCGGGTTATGTTGTGAATAATGATTGATAGTTAAATAACCGACTATCAATATTGACCCTTAAATGGCTATTTATTGCGAATTGGTTGAAATTGAATGATACACTTATTTTTAAATTATTGCGCTCGTTATTCGAACTTCCCATTCCAAATAGTGATACGGCGTAATGGATAGCATTGAAGACCGATGTTGAAGACCTGGTATTTGTGAAAACGATAGGATGACCTATCAATTGTCTCTGCACCGTTAGCTACGGTATGGAGATTTCCTTTGTGATGGAAAATTTGATCAGGATTGTGAATATTCGGATTGCAAGGGCTTCTTTAGAAGTGCCTTCGGTTCTGTTTGAACCTGGAACAGACTTGTATGGTTATGTGTCTGACATTACAATTTGAGATATAAAGCAGATTTCTTTCAAATACATATCTGTTGGTGGCGGAGAATTTATTCTCTTAGCTTAACACCCTTCTTTGAGACGTACGAGCTCAGAGGTTTTGTAGTTGAAGGTTATCAGCGATACATTCCCAATTTGGTAATATGGCATGCTGAGTGTTGCTGTGTGATGATTATTTATTGATCATTTGTTGATCAAAGCGTGGCTTTGTGAAAAAGTGTAGCTTTGTGGATGGGACTTCGTCAGACCTCACACCCCGAAAATGGTCAAAACAGGAATATGCGGCAAGGTTATGAGGGTCGCGCCCTTTAGGGTATGTCATTTCCTTCTGGAAAAGGGTGGTGTCAGGTATGGAGCCCTGATGCTTAACCTATGTGGTTGCTCCAATCTCATTTTATGTGTGGTTGTTGCTTGGTGATCGAGGGACCTTGGATAAAGGTCCCAAAGGACCGGGGGGTGGCATATTCGTGTAGTAGTTACCTAGTTACAGAGGTAAGCCGACCTTGTGTTGGCAGAGAGCTAGTTAAGTTCTCGAGACGTCCCGCCAGAGGCGATCCCATGTGGCAGTAGGAAGTTCCTAAGCCTGACCATTTGTTGGAAATCCAATTCCCAATACGAACCCATTACGGTTTTAGTTGTATAACCTGCCATTTACTTTTGGTGTTCACCACTGTTTAGATGGTAGCTATAGTAGGCATAGTTCGAAATATCTATGCTGGCTAAGATTAATATTCTATTTTCAAAATGCTTTCATCACTATGCACTAATAATAATATCAAAAATGATTTGTTTTGCGTAGTAAGCATCTTTGACTATCATAAGGAGAAATCTCCTCCAATTCTGCGTTTGCATTGTGTGTGTGTGCGGGGAGGCCTTATGGTAGTTTCATTTTCCAAAAGCATTGCAGATATTTTTCATTTCCCTTGTTGTTGTTGTTGTTTTAAAAGATAAATAACCGTTTTGAGTTCTCACACTAGTCCCATGACTGACATGGAGTTTATTGTTCTCTTTCTAAACTCTAGGTGCCCAAAATTTTCCATATGGGCAATCTAGAGTCAGGTTATCAGGTCATTCTGGATTCAGGAGTGCTATGAAGCTCAAGTGGCAAGCTGGATGGCGAGACGTATTACTTGTGTATGATATTATCTTTCCACTGTAAATTCACATGTAAGGACATGTTTGTATAACTGTCCATTGTCCAGTTGTGATGTATATAGTTGTTGTACACTCGGATGTGATGTAATGTAATAACTGAGATAGTTCTTTGATTTAAAGATTATTCATTTATCTATTATATGTTGTTCCGCTGCGACTGTGAGATTCTTTTTTTGCTTCTGTTCTGTTTTCTTACTTTTTCTATCTTTTTCTTCTACCTCTTCTTTTTAACCCTAACAATTCGGTTTTCCGGCATTCGATTATGCGGCATTTGATACAGTGGATGTGAGGATGCCGACCTTCGGATCCCGACAAAACCGCGTTCGTTATAGTATTATTTAGCATCATCCTCCTTTAAGATGTTTGGCCACCGCCTCCATAGCTCCGTACCTGATAATATTTGGCACTTCTGATAAAGCATGTTACCGCCTTTACAAATATCGCCATTAGGTGCATCACCTTACCGTTTTCTAATATTTACAAAGTTCCATGTTTATCATTTTAGCAAGTTTTATGTATTATGTTCCTTTACATTATTATTTTAATACATATATCATTTCCATCAACTCTCAGCACAGATCCCTCTTTCACCACCATAGTTGCTCGTTAGCTTATTTTACGTATAGAAAGTCTTATAAAGTTCCTAATAATTCTTTTATCCCTTTCTTTACTTTCATTTAAATTACAAGTTATTTTCCTCATATATCTTCTAAGTGTTTATGTAACATCCCCACTTGGAGGCCCAAAACTAACGACTACGGATGCTGTAGTCATCTATAGTTATTAATCCTCGGCAACCAAATGTGGTAATGTTAGATTAGTTGATACACCAAAAAAACATGGATATAAATTAAAGTCACATATTTCAAAAACAAGTTTTCTCATTACTTTTCAAATCCACATTTTAAACTCATTAAATAATCCCAAATTACAAACCACATTCGAAGAAAATATAATTATTACGACATATGCCAAGAGCGACATATAAACCCTTGGATGATCGGAGTATATATATACTAGCAATTAAGTATGTTTTTCCTTTACATCAAAACACAACGAAATCAAAATGAAAAGAACTCCCAATAGCTAGCTTGTATACTACACATCTCGGAAGCTTATTCGTCTAAGAAGTACTTGAAAAGCCTCAACTCTCAAGCTACTCAAAATCAATTGAATACCCAAGAGTTTAAGAGGAAAACAAAAACTTCGAGTTAGACATAAAGCCTGGTATGGATAATAACCTACCATCTCGAGCCATTTTGATATCTAGCGAGACAACACCACTTAGCGGAATAGGTTTTCACCTAACTAGTATCTTATCAAAATTTATGATAACCATATATTGTGATCCTACATCCACAACGGCTAAAAACATACTAATTTAAAATATTACAATGACATGCAAATAAGAAAATAATATCAATTACCCATCCCCATTCATTTGACTATCTGTCTCAATTGTAGTCTCTAAGGTACTATTAACCTATTAGTTTTCATGGGCTGACTAATAACCTGTTTAAAGTTTACGGACTACCTCTCCTACTTCATAGTTTTCATGGGGTCACTAAGAAACTATTGGCCATTGCCAGTAACTTCATTCAATTATTTCATGGGTTCTCCCTGAGTCTAGGGTATCTCCAATAACTCCCCTTATATCATAGTTTTCATGGGTTGACTATGAATCTATTGACTTCTGTCAATAACTTAATTCGGATATAGCTTTTAGGGGTTCACTACAAACCTTTTGGCCCGTGCTAATAACTCTTACTAAACATAGTTTTCATGGGTTTATCATGAACCTGTCTAGATTGACAACTTCTTAATTAGTCTTTGGGCATCCCATATTCTTTTCTACCTGACCTCCTGATTGCAATTCTATTCGTTTAGGAGTTACTTAATTTATACTCACTACTGGGTCAACCTACCTTGTTATTCTAGCCTTACTCCCCAAAATACAGTTATGTGTCCATTACTTGGTGAATATAATTATAGAAGAAGAATATACACAAAAATAATACCAACATCTTTGGCTTAATATCTTTGAAATCATTTCCACCTGAAAATTTGGTTAATCCCTTTAACCCATTATTTTTATAAGGACAAACTTCTTTAAAAACTCCAAATTTAAGAGACAATTAAAAGCTCTTTAATAATGCCATGGGGTTTTCCTTTAAAAATGAGATGGGTTTCTTTGTTTTGAAAACTAAGGCTTTCTAAACCTTAGACCTTTACTTTCAAAACCATTGAAACGCCTCTTTCGAAAGCATTCAAATCTTCTTTTAAAAACACTAAGCATACGCCTTTCCTTTAACCCGCCTTTTGACAAGGCAGTATACAAACAGATTTAACCCAACAGATTTCAAGGTTATTAACGCTAGAATATCATGGATTTGGCTCAAATGGATGGATGGATAATTAATTCTGATAATAATATGACGCCAGGGTTAAACCTAGTAGGTAGATACACGATGAAGGGTTCTTGAAAAGTGGACATTTGCTTAAATAAGGAAGGATCGGCATAAGAAGGGAAAGTGTAAGATGGAGTAGGATAATATAGGTCGGTATGTGAGAAAGAATAATGGTTGGTATTATTAGGCTCGACATAAGACGGGGTCGGCATTATCGGATCGGCATAGGAGGAGGTCGGCATGGCTAGAAAAAAGGAAGGGTTGGCATTGGAAAAGGCAATTTGATCGACATAGTTTGTGGCAAGATGGATCGACATTGTAGGCAAGAAGGGATTGGCACACATCAATTCTTAAGTAAGGGATCTGTATAGATGGGTAGGCAAGGGATCAGCATAGCCTATGAAGGTTGGATTGGGGTAGCATATGAAGGAAGGGAGCGGCACTTGATGGATCAGCATTGCATTCCAATCATGATGGATTGACATGGTATGGATTAGCATTGTATGGGTTCAACTAAAGATGGTTCAACATAATGTGGATCAGTATCCTCAGGAAGAGAAGGGATCAGCATTTTGCATAAGGGAGTAAGGGTCGACATTTTCATGAAGGAAGTGGTATCGGCATGCTTCCAGGTGGATGGATTTGTATAGTTTAGTGGAAGGCTATGGATCGGCACTCTTGGAGGAGGGTAGACATTAAATTAAGTGAAGGAATAACGATCGGTAGTGCTAAGCCATCATTGTTTTTGGATGATTTGAGTTTGCCGATCGTTATAGTGGTCCCGTGTAGGTGAGAAGACCCTGTATCCCAAGTTTCACTTATAAATATAGCAGGCTTGGCTTCAAAAAAGGATCTTCTTCATTTTTCTTCTCTTTCTGCTTAGAGGTTACTTTGCCACTTTATTCTAAAGTCTTGGATTGTAACTTTAATCAACTTTTAGTACAATAAAAAGGATTGTTCTGGAGTGGATGTGTGCTAGAGTTAGCCGAACCACTATAGTTCTTATCTCACTTTACTTGCTTTCTTTTTAATTTGATTATTCTTTATATTATATTTTCTACATCATATACTATCTATGATCTATGACTGGATGCTGGTGCTTTCACATTTAACTGGGTGTTGGTGGTCAATTTTGATGCCAACATTTTGGTACTTTCACAGAGAAAGCTTGCACTCAAGGATTTGGTAGTTAGGATCTTGGATTTGAAAGCTTGGGAACTTGGATTTTGGAAATAATGGCTAGGCAATCACTAAGGAGACAAAGAACAGAGAGGAGCAATCATGAAGGAAGTCAGGAGGCTTCCTTAGGGGCCAATCAGCCTCAATCTTCTTTACCAGAGACGAGATGGAAATGATGATGGATGCTATACAGAAAAGGATGTTGAAAAGGCAGGAAGAAATGAAACAAAACATATTTCGATAGATTAGGCAAGCTGGAGTGCAAAACCAAGGGAATGGAGTTACAGGGAATGCTAGAAATATGTATCATGGAGTTGGAGCAGTAGATGCATAGGAAGTTCAGAATCAGAACCAAGGAAATGGAATAATCAGGATACAGGATATTATGGAGCTACCGGGAGCAGCTCCTGACCAACCAGGAACGATTAGCCAAATTAATCTCGATCATTATAGAATAATCATGCCGATTGTTCCACACTTAGAGGCAATGCCCCCCAAATCATATTGTCTCGATTGCAGGTAGGATACCAGGTGGTGCTATGCAGTTTGGTGTTTATCGAGATATAGGTGCTCGTCCAGAAGAGCAGATTTCAAGCTTCCCTCATGGACTCGGGGGCAGGTTAGAGACAACGGATAAATACTACCACTTGATGACAATAATAGATTGGCAAAAATGATCAGACGGGCTATGAGAGGAGAATTGGTAAATAGAGATTGGAATATGTGAATAACCCCTTTACTCCTATGATTAGGCAAGCTAGGAATTTACTAGAATTCAAACTACCAATGATGGAGACATATGATGGAAGAACGGATCTCACAGTTCATCTCACGAGATACATAAGGCATATGGAAGTATTGGGGGCATCGGAGGAAGTCAACAGCACAATGGTTCAGACAACTGGAAAGCGGCTCTGTTGGTACGTGGACAGAATTAATCGAATGGTTTATGAGGTAGTTTAGAGTTCACATCTTGAGACCTAAAAATGTGATGAGTTTGGCAACACTGAAGCAGAGGACTGGAGAATCCTTGAGAGGTTTTCTAACGTGGTTTAATGCTGCGGCGGCATCGGTGGATTGTCCGGACCCATCCATAGTTTTGATGGCAGCTATATTTGGCATTGCTGATGGCATAAAATTCAAGGATTCACTAGCACGGGACCACCTATGCATTTAGGGGAGTTTTACCATGAAGCAAAAATGTTCCTGTGGTAGGAAGATGCATGAGAAAATAAACCAAAGGTGAATGCCGTGCAAAGTGGAGGATCATCGGGAGACGTAAACAGGAATGATAAGGGAAAATGGAGAATGAACGATAGTAGTAATATCTTGAAAAGGCAATGGAGAGAACCGATATTCTATTCTTACATGGATTTGACTGAAACTCTGGAGAGGATTTATCTGGATACTCGAGCACGCCTCTAGTATTGAAGACCCACAAAAAGGAAACCCTTCGAATACGAGTGGGCAAGCATTGCCTATTTCTTAAGCTAGGTGGGAACAATACAAATGAATGCATGCATTTGAAGGATATCATTGAGGAACATGTGAGGAATGATCATTTGCAACAATATATAAGGGATCAAGATGTGGTAGTGGAACAAGAGCAGCCAACCGCCCACTTCGAATGAAGATGGCACTGGATTAAGAAATCATCGTCAGCTTATCAATAACTGATTGGATTTATAGCATGGAATAAGTAGTAAACCCTTCAGTAAAAAGACTTAATCACTTACACATGTACAAGATCGAGGATGGTCCTTAGGCATGCTCTGAGATGGAAATGAACCTTGGTGTTTAGGTTTATGAAATCTTGCTTTTCCATTTACTACAAACTCTGATTTTTAGGTACTATGGTTATTTAGTTTTTTTTAGCTGTACGAGATTTTATTTTATATTTTACCAACTGAACTCTGGAATAATTAAATCTAGATTAATGTAATATATAACATAGGTCACCGTTATGACCCAGATTGAAGAGACGGGCAATAACCATGAGTTACGAGTCCCTTCGTCAGAGAGTGACAAGATGGGCCGCATATCAAGGTCGGAGTAGAATACCCCACATATCAAGTCCGGAAGGTCAACGCGGAGAAGGATACTTACAGATTAAGTCATTGACTGGGGATCCAAGCCGGAGTATGATATTCCATGAATTAAGTCCTCAACCAGAGAGACCAAGCCGGAGAAGGATAACCACGGTTAAGTCCTCGATCGGAGAATCGAGGGTGGAGTAGGATAAAATGACACGGAGAAGTCTATAGATTTGGATATGGACCCAAAGAGGCCCCAAATTTGGATAAAATGATCAGAGAGATTTAATGATTTGGATATGGACCCGGAGAGGTCCCAGATTTGGATTAAATGACCCGAAGAGGTCTAAGGATTTGGACATGGGACCGGGGAGGCCCTAATTTAGACTAAATGACCCGGAGAGGCCTAAGGATTTGGATATGGACCCGGAGAGGTCCCAGATTTGGATTAAATGACTTGGAAAGGTCTAAGGATTTGGATATAACTCGAAGAGGTCCCGTACTTAAACAAAAAGATCTAGAGAGATCGGAGATTCGGTTAATGGATTTGGAATGGATTCGAAATTGGATATCGACTCATAATAGTCATGGATTTCACTAACCATCCAGAGAGATCAAGGAACTGGATTGGCAATAGATTGGATTCTAGATTGGATAATATAACAATCAATGGATTACGGATTTTGAATTTTGGACTTATGGAAATTCAAAACATGCCTTCCTATTGCAAGGCGGGTTTTAGGGGGCAAAGTGTTAGCTCGCCTTTTGGCGAGGCAGTATACAAGCGGATTTAACCCAATAGACTTCACGGTTACCGAGGCTGGAATATTGTGGATTTGACACACATGGATAGATGGATAATTAACTATAGATAATAATATGAAGCCAAGGTTGAACCTAATAGGTAGATATAGGATGAAGTATGCTTGAAAGTTATACATTGGCTTGAGTAAGGAAGTATCGGCATAAGAGGTATCAGTGTATTATGAATTAGGATAGTATGGGTCAATATGTTAGAAGTAATAATGGTCGGCATGATTGGGCTCGGCGTAGGATGGGTCGGCATGATTGGATCGACATAGGAGGAGGTCGGCATAATTGGGGTCGGCATGGTAAGGGTCGGCGTGGTTGGAACAAATGAGTGATTTGCATAGGCAATGGCAATTGGATTGGCGTAGTTCGAGGAAAGAGGGATCGACACACATCAATTTAAAGTAATAAATCGGTATAGATGCGTGGGCAAGGGATCGGCATGGCCTATGAAGGTTGGATTGGGTTATCATATAAAGGAAGGGATCGACACTTGATGGATAGACATAGCATTCCAAGCATGATGGATCGTCATGATATGGATTGGCATCATATGGGTTCAGCTAAAGATGGTTCAACATAAAGTGGATCAGCATCCTCAGAAAGAGAAGGGGTCGACAGTTTGCATAAGAGAGGAAGGGTCGGCATTTTCGTGAATGAAGAGGGATTGACATGCTTCCAGGTGGATGGATTGTCATAGTTAGTTGGAAGGCTAAGGATCAGCTCGCTTCAGAGAGGGATCAACATTAAATTAAGTGAAGGAATAACAATCGGTAGTGCTAGGTCGATCGTCACTTTTGGACGATTTGTGCTTGTCGATGGATATGGTGGGACCATGTAGGTGAGAAGACCCTGTAGCCGAAGTTTCACTTATAAATATATCAGGCTTGGCTTTGGAAAAAGGAACATCTACATTTTTCTTCTCTTCATCTTCTACCCAGAGGTTACGCTGCCATTTTACTTTGAAGTTCGGGATTGTAACAGTAATCAACTTTCAGTATAATAAAATCGGTTGTTCTAGAGTGGATGTAGGTCGAAGTTAGCCGAACCACTATAAATCTTGTCTCTCTTTCACTTTCTTTCATTTTAATTTGATTATTCTTCATATTATATTCTGTACTTCATATACTATCTACGATATGTGATTGGATATTGGGGTTTTCACATTTAATTGGGTGTTGGTGGTCAATTTTGATGCTAATACTTTCAAAACACTTTAAAACATATCTTTTGAACCAACAAAACATACCTTCCAAAAGTATTAAAGCCTCACTTATTAACTTATAGAAGCATAGCTTCAAAACTATTTGAAAGTGCCCCGTTTGAAACATTCTTTTAATCTTAAACATATCTTTTGGGTCTAAATGAATCTAAGCAAAAGCACCCCTTTATAAACCAATGATCTTAAAATAAAAGAGTTTGGGGAAAAAGTAACAGCTTCAGAACCATCCTTTCGAAAGCTTTAATACTTTAAGTAAAACAATTGGAAGGATAGCTTCGAAACCCCTTTCGAAGACATTGCCTTCAAAACTTTTAGTATAGCTGGCTACTGGAGCCCTTTCAAAAGTATTGGGAAGTAGCTTATTACATTTATAAAACAAAAGCTACCTTTTGAACTAGTTGATGACTTCAATTCATTCGAAAGATATAAAGCTCGTAGCATGATTTCGATTGGATTCAAACTATCCCTTTCGAAAACATTGGTTTAAAACAAGGCAACTCATTTGAAAGCGACCCTTTTAACAAAAAGGCAGCAACTCCTTTGAAAGTTATATTAAACCTTTTCGAAAGCATTCTTTTGAAAACAAGGCAAGTGGAATGCCTTTGGATAGTGAAACAAAGGACCTTTGAAAGTAATACAAATTGTTTTCGGCCCCTTCAAAAGCAGGGTTTCGCTCCATACCTGCCACCATTCTCCAATCCACTAGGTATCAACGCATTTATACCTTATGTATTGGTTTCGATGGGGTTGAGGTAGAAGTATAGGGTCGAAAGGTAATTATTGGAAGTGGCGAAACCATAAGCTGATGCAAATTTGTTTTATTCCCTTTTTAAGTAATGCTTTTCAACTAACTTTCTTAGTTGTAAAAATAAAACTGGTTGTCAAAACTTAATTAAAATCCTTTCTAAAAGACTGCCAAATTATTTCAGAAATTAATTAAACACAATTAACAATATATCCCCTTCCTTTTAACAAAACAATTAGGAAATTTAAGACCTTCATCTTAAATAATTTAATTTACATAGTGAATTACTTGGGAGAAATCCCAAAAATAGTCATACTTCACTTTCAATATGTTATCTAACATATATAAATTTCTGACCCAAATTCCTTTATATAATAGCCGAAATAAATATCAAACCCACTTATTCATTCTTTCATTCGAAAATTTATAATAATCTATCCATAGCTTGGAAAATTATGAAAAATCGACCCTTCTCCAAAAATGTTTACGTATCATATTAAATCCTCATGGAATTCAAAACCCAATGTAAATGGTTCTTGCCTTAAAATAAAATAAAACATTTATCAAACAAACTTGTTTGATTAAAATGCATAATGTAATCCAAGCATATCATCATCAAAATCGTCATAATGGATTTAAAATTAAACTCGAGATCTAATGCACTTTAAAAATAGAAAGAGAGATGGTTTTGATTATTATTCACTTTGATTATGATAAGGAACTTGGGATTTGAGGTTGCTTAATTCTTCTAGCTCGGTTCCTTTGCTTTTACCAGAATTTCTTCTCCTAAGTAATGGCCGGCTTAAGCTCTTCTTTGTTTTTATGTTTTATGACTTTGAATGTGTGAAAATGAGAATAGAAATAAGGGTTTATGGGTTAAAGGATATGGTGGATGGGTATTTTCCATAATTCCCTTTGCCTTGTTCTCTTATTAGTTAGCTTATGAAACCATTTACATAAAGCTATTCATTTAGTCTTATTTGGTGAAACACAACCTCTATTTAAATTTTCAAATCTCAATCTCCTTATCTCTTTAATCTTTACATTATTCTATTCAATTTATCTAATTAAATCTCCTGAATAATTTTATTTAAAATTGGGGATGTTACAGGCTTCCCTCATTAAGGAATTTTGTTCTCGAAATTCAGTAAGGACTTAATACTAAGCTAGCAATCATCTGTAATAACTCCTAACTGGCCTACCTGATTAGCAACAGTCTATAAAGCAAATATACAACATGCTTTACGGTAGATTAGGATAAGTATCTCTAATCTTGTCTTTTGTCTACCAAGTACAATCCTTCTTGTTGTCGCTCTGCTGAACTTTCACCAACTTGAATTTCTTATTCCTTAACCTCTTCTCATCTCTCGCTACAACCCCGACTGGTTGTCTAACAAAAGTCAAATTCGTCTCTATTATCAAATCTTCCAACAATGTCGGAGGAATAGAGACTCTTTGAATCATGCACATAATTGTGCAGATGACATGAAACACATTATGGACTCCTGCCATACTGCTCAAAAACTTTACTCTATATGTGAGCTTCTCGATCCTCTCTAAAATCTGAAAGGGACCAACATATCTCGGTGTCAATTTCCCTGACTTTCCGAATCGTACCACGCCCTTCATTGGTGATACCTTGATGAAAACTCTACTCCAATTAAGAACTCTAGATCTTTATGCCTTTTATCTGCATAACTCTTCTATCTAGATTAAGCTTCCTTCATCTTTTCTCTGATTAGGTCAATTTCCTCTGTCGACTCTCTAACTAGATCTGGACCTAAGACTAATCAATCTCTAGTTTCCAACCAACACGCAGATGAATTGCATGGCCTTCCATACAAAGCTTCAAAATGTGCCATTCCTATACTAGTCTGATAAATATTATTATAAGAAAAGTCAACTGTGTAGGTGATCTTCCCAATATCAACCAAAATCCAATCCGCAAGCTCTTAGTGAATCCCCGAGTACGTAATTGACTCTCTCTGTCTGCCCATCCATCCGAGGGTGACATGTAGTACTCATCTTAAGCTTGGTACCTAACACATCTTGTAGACTCTTCGAGAACTCATTAGTAAAAAAAACATCTCAATCACTAACTATACTACAAGGAATTCCATGCAGTCTAACCATGTTCGTCATGGATAATTTAGCTAAACAGGTGTCATCCTGGTTGAATGAAATGGGCACTCTTGGTCAACCTGTCCACCATGACCAATATACTTTCGTTTCCCCTATTCGACCTTGGCAAACCGTCAATAATATCCATGGATACTGAATCCTATTTCCAAACTGGTATATCCAAAGGTTGAAGCGATCCACTCGGCTTTTGTTGTTCGGCCTTTACTTGTTGATAGTTCATATACTATCTAACCCATAAGCCATCATCCTTCGTTATACCTTCCCAGTAGAAGCTCCTTTTTATATCTTGATACATCTTGGTTCCTCCAGGATGAATCGTAAATTTGGATTGATGACATTCCCTAAGAACTTCTCTCCTCAAGTCTTCAACATTCGGAACACACAACCGTCCCTTCTTTCTCAACCATCTTCTCTGGTTGAGACTAAAATCCTTTAAATCATCGATCTCTGATCCAACCTCAAGCTTTCTAATTCTCTTAGCTAACATGGATCCTCTTTCTTCTTAGAAGCAATTCTTTCGATCAACACTGGTCGAATATCCAAACAGGACAACATGGCGTTGCTTTGATTAGAACTAGCAGACAATCTTAACTACACAGTACAAGTAGTCAAAACTTCTAAATCTTTCCAGTCTGCCAACATAACTAACACCACATTATATGGTTTTGCTAAGAGCATCCACTACTTTATTTCCTTTCCCCGCGTGTTTCTATTCTAAAATCTTCTACTGCTAAAAACTCCAGCCACCTTTGCTACTTCATATTCAACTCCTTCTGAGAGAATAAATATCTTAAGGACTATTAATCTATGTATAGCTCAAAACACTCCGCTAAGAGATAATGTCTCTGTATCTTTAATGCGAAGATCACTGGGGCTAAATCCAAACCATGAGTGAGATATCTCACCTCATGCGGTCTAACATGTCATGACACATAGGCAATAACTTTACCCTTTTGCATCAACACAGCTCCTAATCCAGTTCCGCATGCATCAGTGTACACCACCAGACCTTGGTTTCCATCTCGAACCACTAGCACAGGCGCATTGGTCTAAAAGTGCTTTAACTTAAGGAATGCTTTCTCGCATTTGTCAAACAGAATAAACTTCACATCCTTCCTAGTTTACTTAGTCAAAGGCACTGCTATCTTCGAGAAGTCCTTAATGAATCTCTGGTAATTGCCAGCAAGTCCAAGCAAACTTCTAATCTCAGCCACTATCTCTGATCTCTTCCAATTATTAACAATTTTGATCTTTTCTAGATCGACTGATAAACCTTTCTCTGAAATCACGTGACCAAGGAACTTAACCTCTTTCTTCCAAAAGTGACACTTGAAATTTTTTGCTTTCAGCTGATGCTGCCTCAACGTCTCAAGCACTACTCTAAGATGATCTTCATGCTCTTTTCATCCTTAGAGTATATTAAAATGTCATCTATATACACCAACAACGAATCTATCAAAGTACTCTCGAAAAAGTTGATTCATCATATCCACGAAGAAAGCTAGTGCAATCGTTAACTCGAATGGCATTACTAACCACTCTATGAACCATACCTAGTCCGAAACACGATCAACGAGATATCGTCCTCTACCACTCTTAACTGACGGAAATCTATCGCAAAATCTAATTGGGAAAATACTCTGGTTCTACACAACTGATCAAATAGATCATCAATTCTCGGCAAAAGATACTTATTCTTGATCGTCTTCTCATTCAACTTACGATAGTCGATATACATTCTTAACGACCCGTCCTGTTTCTTTACGAATACCGCGTCCACACCCCAAGAAAAACTACTTAGTCTAATAAAATTTCTTCCTTTCAGATCCACTAGCTACACCTTCATTTCCTACGTCTCGGTCGCTGTCATCCTGCTAGGTCAGCTATTCACAAGTTCAGCTTCTGGCACAAGATCTATCCGAAACTTAATGGCTCGTTTCGATGGAAATCTTGTAACCTGCTCAAAAACATCTACAAACTCTCTCTCGACTCCCACCTGACTTAACTCATCTTCTACTTCCATAGCACTCAACATAGCACAAGCACTACGGTCAGAATCTTCCGTTGAAAATATAATTCGGTTATGACTATCAAGGTGTCTTAACAATATTTCCCTATCTTGAAAAAATATCCTAGCCTCATATTTACTCAACCAATCCTTACCCAAAATGATTCTGGAATCTACGAAATCGAAAACATACAGTCTGCATGTAAACTTATGACATAACAAATCAAGTTCTATCTGGTCGTATTTCAATCCCAAAGTTGCATACCCTCCTCGGATTTGTAACCCTTAAGAAAGTAACAAGGTACGTGGGTTTCAAACATAACCTATCAACCAAACAATGAGATATAAATGAATGTGATGCATCGGTATCAAGTAGTATTCTAACTGGCATACTCAGAATCAAAAAGGTACCTTCCATCACAGTCTTTCCATTCTCAGCAACAGTTGGTCTAAAAGAAGGTAGTTCCAATGCAAAGATCTTTCTCTTATCCGCCCTGACTGGTTCTGGACATTGATTCTTATAATGCCCTATCTGGTCACGGTTGAAGCACTTCGCTTCCTTTTTTTGTGGCCTTCTTCCCCTTGCCAGTTCGGCATTCATGAGCATAATGACCTTTCTTATCGCACTTAAAGCAAGCCAATTAGCCTTTGCCTTCTTGGCAGCTTCTCCCTTCTGGGTTTGCTTCTTAAAGTACTTCCTCTTCTTGCCAAGAGAACTCTGGGTTTCATTCTACTTATCCTTCCAATGAATAGTAAGCATTTCCTCATGTCGAGTTGCAATTTCCACAACAACATTATAGGGATCACGAATTTTTGGCAATATCGCCCTAGCAATCTCAGATCTCAATCCTCGAATAAACTACTCATTCCTCATGATGATGGTGTCTATGGCTGCATATCCATATCTGGATAACTCATCAAACTTCATGGAAAATTTAATCACCGACATCTCGCCCTACACCAAATCCATAAACTTCCTCAGCAATGCCGGCTTGGAAACTTCAGATAAAAATCTTTCTTCAAACCTTCTTCGAAATTCTGCCCAAGTCAATTCTTCCTCAGGCACTCCGGGAGTAACACTATTCCAACAGTGAAGCACCGTTCCTTGCAACTGCTTAGAAGCTAATCTCCTCTTTTTCTCATCATTCAAATCCAAGCCAGCGAAGATTCGCTCACAATGCAATAACCAATTCTCAACTTCTATTGCGTCTATAGTACCCCAAAAACGGCTTCCCACCAAGAATAGTGTAATCTCTGCTTAGCTTAACGTAGTTGTTTCCAATCAAAGCCAGGGGATTAGCTTCGCCAACATTCCCAACCACTCATGTAGCTACTCCATCTTGCATCAGATTTATGAAGAACTAATACATCATCCCCATATACACTGGCGGATTTCCAGCACCTACATTGGTGTCTGTATTTTGATTAGCATTAGCCTGTCGACCCGGGTTCCTCCTGGCATCAGGTCGAACATTTCCATTTGTTGTGGTGCTTCCTCTGGAGAGATTTCCTCTTCCGTTTCCTGCCTTCATATCTTTCTTTCTTGTAAATTTACATATGAGCCTTAGTAGGATACAGAAGAACGGTCTAAGAGAGAGAGGGAAATATATATATATATATATATATATGCATATATCAAATACAAGTACATTACTATAGCATTAATCCAAACCCCGATCTTATTTTCTGATTCATTGGATTATGTTTAGAATAATCTTTTAGGCTTAAATTTCTTAAGTTTTCATAAACCTATGCTCCAATACCAACATGTAACAACCTCCACTCGGAGGCCCAAAACTAATGGCCACGGATGTTGTAGCCATCCATAGTTATTAATCCTCAATGACCAAATACATTAATGTTAGATTCATTGATACAATAGGAACACAAGGATATGAAATAAAGTCACAGATTTCAAAATAACCTTATTACATTTCATATCCATGTTTTAAACTCATTATACAATCCCAAATTGCAAACCTACGTTTAGAGAAAATATTATTATTACAATATACGCCAAGAGTGACATATGAAGATACCCCCTTGGATGATCAGAGTATATATATAGTTAATTAAACAATTTTTCTTTTACATCAAAACATAGTGGAATCAAAATGATAATAACTCCTAATAGCTAGCTTGCCTCCTACGTGTCTCCAAAAGCTTATTCGTCTAAGAAGTACCCAAAAATCCTTAACTCTCAACTACTCAAAAACAATTGAGTATCTAAGAGTATAAGGAGAAAACATAAACTTTGAGTTAGACGTAAAGCCTGGTATAAATAATAACCTACCATCTCAAACCATTTAGATATCTAGTGAGACCATGCCACGTAGCGGAACGGGTTTACCCCTCACTAGCATCTTATCAAAATTGATGATAACCGTATACTTTGCTCCAGCATCCACAATGGTAAAAACATAGTAATGTAAAACATTATGATGATATGAAATAAGCAAAATAATCTTGATTAATCATCCTCATTCATTTGACTATCTGTCTCATCCATAATCTCTACGGTCACTATTTCATGGGAAGACTAATAACCTGTTTAAAGTTTAATGACTACTTGTCCTATTTCATAGTTTTCATGGGATCACTGAGAACCAATTGGCTCCTGCCAATAACATCATTCAATTATTTCATGGGTTCTCCCTAAACCTATTAGTATCTCCAATAACTCCCCTTATATCATAGTTTTAATCGGATAACAATGAACTTAATGACTTCTTTCATTAACTTAATCCACATATAGTTTTCATGGATTCACTATAAACCTTTTGGCCCCTATCAATTACTCTTACTAAACATAGTTTTCATGGGTTTGCTATAAACTTGTCTAGACTGACAACTTCTTAATTAGTCTTTAGGCATCCTATATTCTTGTCTATCTGACCTCCTGGATGCAACTCTATTCATTTAGAGATACTCTACATACATACATACATACATACATACATACATACATACATACATACATACATACATATGTATATATATACAGATATATATACACACACTTACTACCGGGTCAACGTACCTGGTTATTCTACATTACTCCCCAAAATATAGTTATGGGTCCACTACTTAGTGAATATAATTATAGAAGAATCATACACATAAAAATAACAACAACATATTTGGTTTAATATCTTTGAAATCACTTCCACCTAAAAATTTGTTTAATCCCTCGAAGCCTATTATTTTTATAAAGACAAGCCTCTTCAAAAACTCGAAATTTGAAAGCCATTTAAAAACACTTTTATAGTGCCATGGGTTTTTCCTTTAAAAATGAAATTGGGTTATTTGTTTTGGAAGCTAAGGCTTTCGAAACCTTACACCTTTTCTTTTGAAACAATTGGAATACCTCTTTCGAAAGTATTCAAATCTTATTTTCAAAACACTAAGCATATGCCTTTCAAAACACTTTAAAACATCTCTTTTGAAACCAAAAAAACATACCTTTTGAAAGTATCGAAGCTTCACTTATTAACTTATAGAAGTATAGCTTCAAACCTTTTGAAAATACCTCTTTTGAAGCCGTTGGGTTCAATCTTAAACATATCGTTTGCATCTAAGTGAATATAAGCGAAAGTACCTCTTTTGGAACCAGTGATCTTGAAATAAAAGAGTTTGGGGAAAAACCGATGGCTTCGGAACCATCCTGCCAAAAGATTTAATCCTTTAAGTAAAACAATTGGAATGATAGTGTCGAAACCCCTTTCGAAGCCATAGCCTTTGAAACCTTTAGTATAGCTAGCTACTGGAGCCCTTTCGAAAGCATTAGGAAGTGGCTTATTACATTTACAAAACAAAAGCTACCTTTCGAACTCATTGATGACTTCAATTCATTCGAAAGATATAAAGGCGACATTTCGATTGGGTTCAAACTATCCCTTTCAAAAGCATCGATTTAAAATAAGGCAACGTATTCGAAAGCTAGCCTTTTAAAAAAAGGTGACAACTTCTTTGCAAACTATATTAAATCATTTCGAAAGCATTCTTTTGAAAACAAGGCAATTGACATGTCTTTGGATAGTAAAACAAAAGACCTTCGAAAGCTATTTTAATTGGTTCCGGCCCCTTTGAAAGTAGGGTTTCAACTCTGTACGTGTCATCATTCTCCAATCCACTACGTACCGATGCGTTGATCCCTTGTGTATTGGTTTCGACAGGACTGTGGCGGAAGTATACGATCGAAAGGTAGTTACTGGAAGTGGCGAAACCATAAGCTGGTGCAAAGTGGATTTTATTTTCTTTTTAAGTAATACTTTTCAACTAACTTGCATATTTGTAAAAATATAATTGGTCGCCATAAATTAAAATCCATTCTAAACGATTGCCGAATTATTTTAGAAATTAATTAAAGACAACTAACAAATTAGCCCCTTCACTTTGACAAAACAATTAAGACATTTAAGTCCTTCATCTTAAATAATTTAATTTACATAGTAAAATACTTAGGAAAAATTGTCGTAATCCACTTTCAATATATTATCTAACATACATAAATTTCGTACCTAAATTCCTTTATATAATAGCCGAAATAAATATCAACCCCAATTATCCATTCTTTCATTCAATAATTCATAATAATTTAACCATAGCTTGGAAAATTATGAAAAATTAAATCCATCATCAAAATAATGTTTTTTGTAACATATTAAATCATCATGGCATTCGAAACCCAATATAAATGATTTTAGCCTTAAAATCAAATCAAACATTTATCAAACAAATTTGTTTGATTATAACATATCATGTAATCCAAGCATATCATCTCAAAATCATCATAATAGATTTAAACTTAAAACCGAGATCTAATGCACTTTAAAAACAAAAATAGAGATGGTTTTGGTTATTATTCACCTTGATTGGAATAAGGAACTTGAGATTTCTTAATTTTTCTAGCTTGATTCCTTGGCTTTTACTTGAATTTTCTTCTCCTAAGTAATGATCAGCTTAAGCTCTTCTTTGTTTATGTTTTATGACTCTGAACGTGTGAAAATGAGAATAGGAATAAGGGTTTAGGATTTAAGGGACATGGTGGATGGTTATTCCCCATAATGCCCTTTGCCTTATTCTCTTATTAATTAGCTTATAAAACCATTTACATAAACCTATTCATTTAATCTTTTTCAGTGAAGCTCGACCTCTATTTAAGTTTTCAAATCTCAATCTCCTTATCTCTTTAGGCTTTACATTATTCAATTTAATTTATCTAACTAAATCTCCTAAATAATGTTATTTAAAATTAGGGGTGTTACATTTTACTTTAGAATCCATAACAATTAATCCTAAGCCAAGAGATTCTCAAATTACTAACCTATCCTTGAAACAATGGTTAGGACATCATATCAAGTTTTCATTTCGACATAGATTTATATAAATACCAACAAAATAACATGATCCGAATCAATTAAAACGAATAGAAAAAAGGTTAAGTATTACTTACCTAAATCTTTAAGAAAACATGTTTAGATCTTCTTCTCTTTCTCTTAGCTTGTATTTTCTTTACTTTCTCTTGATTCATGTTTCTCTAAGCCACCACCATTAACATATTGTTTGAACTTTTATTTTTACTTATAGTAGAATAGAATGAATGAATGAATGGAAAAGATTCATGTTTATTACCCCACAACTATTTATCCTTTGGCCTACGCACTCGTTATCATTAATTCATTATCCCATTTCTATCTTACATAGCCCCTTTTGGCCCTTTGTTAATTAATTAAGTTATTCATAATTTATGGGTTGTTATAGTCTCCCCTTCTTGAAGGAATTTTGCCCCGAAATTCCTTTAAGGCTCGCTAATGATTTGACAACAATCCTGTGCTTACTCTAAGCATAACCATGAATTCCCAATCCATAATTAAAATGTACTAGTGTTTTCTACTAATACAATAATCAACCATAATATTCATATATGTATGTATATATATGCATGTATATGTACACAGATATATATATATATATTTCATAATCAACGCAATGCCATACATAGCTCATATGCTAATCTGAAACATACAACCCTGGGTAGGTCCTCCTATTCTTGTCCTCTGTTTCTCCTGTGCAGTCCTCCCAATCTGCTTTCCATTGGATACAAACCGGCTTCACCACCTTGTTTCGAAGTCGTTTCTCATCCCGGTCCACTATTTGAACTGGTCTTCCACGTAGGTCATGTTTGGCTTTATAACCTGATCTTCCACTGCCCTCGAATCAACTCCCGTGTATGGATCTTTTACACATTTTCGTAGATTTGATATGTGAAACACATTATGGATCCTTACAATGACACTAGCAATTCCACCTTATACTCTTCCTTCTCAATCGTTTTTGTAATCGAAAATGGCCTTACGCATCAAGATGCTTGCTTCCCAGCCTTCCCAAAGCACATCAGACCTATCATCGGAGATACCTTCACGAACACCTGATTGCCAATTATGAACTCTAGTTCCCTTCTCGTAACATCGGCATAACTTTTCTTCCTTGACTATGCTTCTCTCATCCTAGCTCTAATCGGTTTTACCTTTTTAGTTGCTTCCTTGTCTACATCTGGACCCAAAACGATTCTATCACCCATCTCTATCTAACATGCATGCGACTTACACGGTCTTCCATACAACGCTGTAGATGAAGCCAATCCAATATTGATCTAGTAGCTATTGTTGTGTGAAAACTTTACCAAGTGTAAATAATCTTTCCAAGATCCACTAAAGTTTAAAATTCAAGCTCTAAGTAAATCTTCTAGGACCTTGTTATCTGTTTATGGATGGTATGCATTACTCATGCATAGTTCTAACCCCATTGAACTCTGCAAGCTATGCCAAAACTCACTAATGAATAATGGATCATGGTCATTAATAATAGCACTAAGCACTGTGTGCAATCTCACCACTACCGTCATATATATATATATATATATATATATATATTATCTACTAACTTCGGCACAGTTCTTGGGGCCTTTACTGGAATGATATGAGCACACTTAGTTAGTCTATCTAATATGACATATATGCTCTCATCCCTTGCCATCGAGCATGGCAACCCTCTACGAAATCCATATATATCGAATCTCATTTTCAAACTAGAACATCCAAAGGATACCCACTTGGCTTTTGATGTTCTGCCTTCACTTGTTGGCATGTAAAACATTTCCTTGCATATTCCCTAACATCTCTCTTTATTCCTTCTAGGAAAAAGCTTCTCTTTATATCTTCATACATCTTAGTACTCCCTGGTGAATGACAAATTTTGAAGGATGACATTCGTCAAATATTTTCTTCCGCTATCCTTCTACACTTGGAACATACAACCTTCCGTTCTTTTGCAGTCTTCCCTCTCTATCAATACTGAATCCCTCCAGCTCTACTGCCTCAAATCCCGAGTCCAATTTCCTTACTTAGTCTACGCAAAACTCATCTCCCTTCTACAGCTCAGCTATTCTTTCTACCAGCGTAGGCCTAACCTCTAAGTATGCTAGCATTTTGAATACTCTGATTGAACCTGCACAAGGTCAAAATTGTAAGTCACATGCAGATAGTGTTTTTAATGTGGCCCATTCCTCGATCATAGCCAAAGCATAATTTTTCTGCTTAAGGCTCAACGCATTTGCTACTTTGTTGCCTTTTCTTGGGGTATACTCTATCCCAAAAGCATATGTTGCTAGAAACTCTAACCACTTATGCTGCCTCATGTTCAACTCCTTTTGAAAGAACAAATATCTAAATGACTTATGGTCATTATAAAACTCAAAGCTCTCCCATAAGAAGTAATGTAACGATCAGCCTTTTCATCCCCTAAATGTCGACACTAATACAACCTCACGTGTCGAACACCCAAGTACCAAAAAGGTAAATTATTAGGGTAAAATAAAAAGAGAAGGAAATAAAACAAAAGTGCAGAGAACACAATATCAGAATCTCACTAGTGGAACTATAATATATAATATCCAAAGAATGGTATAAAGGGCTACTCCAAACAGAAATTTCGAAGTTACAAAAACTAAGTACCATCATCATCTTGGACAGTTATAACAACATGTCCTTAAAAATGTTGATATGTACAATATAGTAATCCAATGGTAATAAGAATACTATGGTAGGTGAAACATCTAGCTCGTATTCTCGATCTCTAAAAAACATCAATGAAAACCTACCTTTCTCAAATTACACAAAAGAGAACGTGCGAAATTTAAGAAAAACAAAAACCAAACATTAGAACTAAGTCTGGTATGAGAAACTCAAGAAATATGTAGCTAACATATAACTTTACTTTTGAGACTATATAGCATGCCATAAAGGTTATCCCCCTAAATGTACCACCATCTAATATGTACGTAAGGTGATATATTAAATAATGTATAGGGTAAAGAATATAAATCAAGAAATAACTGGAATATTTACATTCATTACATTCAACAACAAATTAGACAGTGCGAACAAACCCGATCAGGAAAGTTCGCACATTGGATTTCGTGTGGAGATCTTTTCAAATAAGAAAAATCCCAACTCCTTGACAAGGACCAAAAGTTATCGTCCGAGCGTCGTATATCTCTAGATAAATATATCATAAGGAAAACACAAAGGTCCATGCCGAAACATAAACATGAACCACGTAGTATCAAATACAAAGCATACTCTAGATATGGATTTAATAATACCCTGTTACAGGTTAGCTAAACCCAAGATTATGCTGCATACTTTATCTTTAGCTATTTTTGATGTCGAGGTCACATTCGACATCTTTCACATGAGTTTTCGTCACTCGAACTGAACACGAATCTCCAATTGGATTCGGACATCTCGAAAATATCTCGAAACCATATGTGGATTCTAGTATTTTGATAAAATCCATTTCCAAGAGATAAAACATGTGTCTCAATCTTGAAATGGTTTTCGATAAGTAAAAGTCTTACCGATCACAGTCTCTTCAAGACTAAATCGACGAATTTAGTCACTATTATATAATAATGAGAACGATCACATATGGAAACCAAGTCATGTATACTTATTACGTTTTTGATATTTTCATCTCACATTATCCCTCAATCAAGAGTGAAGTTGATAAGTTGGAGCTCTATTACTCATATCCCTGCTTGAACATCTGTTTTAATTCCTGCATATAGACAAGCCTACTTCATTGGATTCTAATGCTAACGCGACTAAATGTTTTCCATAAACGAGTAAACATGCAAAGCACAAGTCATACAAAGCACGTCGAGTCACATAAGCGACTTCTAATCCTCTTTTTGTTTAATTGATCTTTATTAACTGAAACCTCCTGTATTAGTAATTCTTTTATCTAGTAAAACTACATTTATTAATTACTACTATTCATTTGTACCCTTTTCGATTGTTCGAAAGGTATTCATATACTTATCTCAAATGGTATAGGTATATTCATAAATCATTAACAAGATTTCTAACTTTAAACCTTTGTGTTTTCTTTTGAAAGATTCTATAACTATAATTTCCTTTAAAATATCAATTTTAAAGATCTAAGTTCTTTCACAAATTAATTCAAAAGGTTTAATACTACTGTTACTTAAACATTATCACTATAAACTTTAAGCCATTTCACTTTTGCTTATCTTTGAAACATTCTTTTAAAGATCTATTTACATTTATAAGTATAATAAAAAAGGGTTAAATATAAATGTTATTAACACATTATCACAACCAACCCAAAATAATTTCCGTACTTATATCATCTTTAAAACATTCCTTTTTAGATCCAAGATAATATAAGATTGAGTACGATAGTTAACTAATCAATTATCAAGTTAAAACAATTGCTTATACAAATCAATGTTCGTATACTTTATACATTTTCGACATTTTAACTTAACTATTACTCGTCCAAGAGTAAAGCCAGTTATGTTAGAGTACTAGTTGCATGAAAGCCTTGTCGAGAAACTTCATTCTTGAATCTCACAAATCGACAAGTCTACCCATCGGCTTTTAGTGCTTGGTATAGTATTAATGATTTCCATAAACAAGTAACAAACATGATCAACCCATTTTCGAAATTCCCAACCTAACTATTCCTCAACCAAGAGGCAAAGCGATAGGTTAGAGCTCTATTGTTTCCTCCCTACTCAACAACAATCTTAACTCTCACAAATGGAGAAGCTTACTTTGTTAGACTCTCGATTTTGATTATAACAACCTATATAAAATGTTATGTGTATATAAACCATCTTTGCAGGAGATTTATTGCAGATTCATCTACAAATGTTTATAGCTGTATATTTTGTGTCTAAAGTCTGTATATTACTTAGAAATTTGTTAAAATCTCTCCTTAAATTATATATATATATATATATATATATATATACACACAGACACATGCACACACATGCTCATACATGCACAAAATAGCAAACTCAGACGTCTGAAACCATTCATTCAGACGTCTGAGTACTGAAATAAGAATATTGTGTTCACAATATTCAGACATCTGAACTAAAATATTCAGACCCGAATGAGGTCAAAAAATGAACTATTTCCTTGCTGTTTGCGTTTCAATCTATTTCAGAAGTCTGAATATCCCCAACCACTATTTTCTCGAAAAGTCACTTCTCTTCACCAAGAGAAACATTCGTATAAATCAACAGTTGCATCCATTCTTTTCAATAAAAATTTTCATTTAAAGATACAACTCTTTATATACTACAAATAGATTATAGAATTCAACAAACAAATCACCGAATTTACTTTTAGCATTCTTGAATTCTCGTATATTCTCAAAGCTTTCAAACAACACTCAAATTACTTGCATACTTTGATCATTGATCACTTTATCTTCCACAATTCTCAAAGCACATCACACTATATATCATAAAGGAGAAGATTATAGGAAGATTGTACTCAATTGACTTATCAGTGTTATTTAAGAACACATTACAGTCAAATATCTTTGTTATTTGTATTAAAGTCCTATTCGGTTGCTTAGGTCGGTGAAGTCCTGTTCGGTTGCTTAGGCAGTGTAAACTTGCACGGATGAATGCTAGCATTACATTTCTGTTTGGATGGCATTGTTTGCATTCCAAGTGGGATTGCTGTATCAAAAGGTAATACGTGGCCTTAAGCCTCATTAACCGGGAATGACTAAAATCAGGGGAGATACGACATGGCTAAGTGGGTCGTTCCCATTATGGTACTGTTATCACCTCTCAAGATATATTCATTTATGGATTCACTTTTGCATGATAGCTCTTGGAATGGTTGGAAAAACAACTAGGGTGATGAAATATTTGGTACTATCCAGTAAAGGGTAAGCCAGTCCTGTTTTGGCAGGGATTCCATGTGTGGCTCCTGGTATATTTTTCTAGTGGTGTACCGTGGTACGTGGTACCCCAGTGCCTTGTCATTGTATGGAAATCCATTCTCTAATAAGTGCCTACGGACTTAGTTGTATACCTTTTATGTTGGAATTTAATTAATGTAACAATTGCGGCTATATTAAATATTTATTTTAAACCCTAGACACTATTTTAATAATAGAAGACTTCCTATGAAATGTTTTGGTTATCATAAGGTAAATACCCATCTGTGTTATGTACGGCATAGTCTTGCGAAGTACCTTTATTTCTAAAAGGTTTTTATAACATTAAAATTCAATTGAGGTGTGTTTCTCATGGTGGATTACCAGACCAATCCGTGCTTTATTTTTCTTATAATGCTTGAGTTAGACCGAGTAAATTTACAGATTCAAGTTGGATACTTGGAGCTTCAAGAGACGAGCTAGATGCCTCCAAGTCATATTCACGTATATTTTATTTTATTTCTGCTGCATGGTTGTTTATTAATCAGCAATAGTGAGGATAGATTGTTATAACTGTTCAGGCTGATAATTAATGATTAGTGTACTCTGGTTTGATATATGTATATTATGTCTTCTTCTTGTAAAGACATGTTGTATATTACATATTATTCTTCACGATGTGAGATTCTGTTCTGCCTTTTCTTTCTTTCCCCAACAATCTACTCTTCCGACACTAGGATGTTCGGCACGTGAATATCGTGGATGTATTGGTGTTGATTCTAAAGTTTGAAAAGCTAGGTTGTTACAGCTCAGTATCAGAGCCTAGGTTGAACGAACCCTAGGTTTATGGGGTTAAGTCATTTGAGATAAGGTAAGCGAGACCCTAAAGTTAATTTGAGTGTATTATATATATGAGCGCATATTTATTAGTGATATAAAATGTTTTATATTGTATTGATTTATCGGTTAAGTGGCTTATGATTTCTTGTCGATACAGAAAGAATGTACAACTGTATCGATAAGTGTTTCTAAATACTTGAATAAGGAAAATGAGCATAATATTGTTTTGAAATGGGGTAAATGAAATGATTTTACCTAAATTATATTTTATATATTAAAGAATAATTTTTAGAAAATTCAATAGTTTCATATATGGTGTGATTGGTTAGTAAAATGATAATATTCAATTATTATCATTTATTGTTGATTAACTGTGCTCGGATAGTTATGAGCATTTTGTTTGGTTAAATTAAGTATGAACGCCTTGTGAATTCAGTTTTACAATTGGCTACAAGGTATTCGATGATAATATTGAGTTGAATTTAGTTATAATAAACGGTATTTTTTATAAACTTGTAAAGAAAAACAATTATGAAATGACCTTATATAAGAAATGAAAATATATAAGTGGATTTATAAATATAGTATGTAAATAAGAATTTAAAAATGAGAATTTGAGTACTTAAATCTCAGAGACCTGAAATTGTTCTTCAAAGTGTTATGAGGAATAATAATAGAGTTATTGGAGAGAGTTTTGGAATATAAGTTTTCTTAAAATATGATTTATAGATAAAAAATATATTTAAACCTAGAAATTTAGAACTCAAAAGCAAGTATTTGGAAATTGTTTTCAAATTTTTGGAAAAATAATAATGCTATTATTTTAAATTATTTATTAATAGAAATATTATAAAAGGATTTCAAAGAGTTAAAATGCACTGAACTCACTTCAATCGCTAGAAAATAATTCCAACGATGACTGCAGCACCATCGCTGTTTTTTTTTCGAGTTTCTAAAGTGAAGAATTGCTACCGTGATAGAAACTAGTTATTTAATTGTTTGGGCAAAACAAATTTGTTTAAAAATTCACAAAGCATGATTTGATATACAAAGGAATATATGTATATTATTATTAATATTTTAAAAAGGAGGCTTGAAATAAAACCGGGTTTTGGTTTTTAAAATTTCAATTAAATAATATTATAGACTCATGTATCTTAACTATTTGGACAGTCCAGTTTGTGCATTTTGTTTTGAATTTTTTTTGGTAATTTTCATAAAGTAAAATGAAATGGAATTTTCGACGATTTGAATAGTAGGAACTTCAGGGTAAAATTGGAAAAATTAAGCCGAGTGTTTTGTGAAAACATAAGAAAATAAGTTTTTGTAACTTATAAATTTGAAGAGACAGAAATTTTAAAATAGATTTTAAATTTGTTAAATATTCTAGTTAAGTAAAATAATTCTGAATATTATATATATAGACACACACACACTCTCTTAGGAAATAGAAGATTATTTTGCACTTAGGAACCAGAGTTGTAGAATGTTAATAGACTTAAGTAATTTTTCTTAAGTAAAATATTGATTCTTCAAAAGGTAATTATAATCTTAGGAAATGTTTTATTAATGAAGACAAATCTTTATAAAATGTTTAAAGGCTTAATGTAATATGTTATAAAGTGACATAGAAAATGAATTCTTAAAAAAAATTAAGTTTAAAGGGGATAATGAATCTATGTGTGCTATTTAAAATGCTTATAATAAACTTACGTATGAAGGAGCTTTAAGATGAAGTTGTGGCTTTTGAAATGTGTATAAACTCAAACTTATAAGTAATTAACAAACTTGAGTTGTGTCTTAGAAAATGTTTATAAGCTTAAGTAAGGGTTTTATGAAATAGTTCATAAATAATTTTAGTATTAAAAAAAATTTACTAAAAAATAATAATAAACGTGAATTAAAATAATTGGTATAGTTGAGAAAAGTAAACTTGAAAATTGAGCTATGACATGAAATTTAACTTAAGAAAAGTTAAATAAAATGATTTATGATATGATTTGCAAATAAATTTTAGTATTAAAGGAAATACTATTGGAAAATTAAGCGCAATTACAAATTTAATGTGAATAAAAAGAATTTGGTATAATTTAGGAACCAAAGGAATAAATACGTAAGTTGTACGTAGATCATATTATTCACATAACTAATTTTCATCCAATTTCAAATATATGATTTCGAGGTAATTTACACCGATCCCAGCAAGGATATTTCATTCAATTCTTGATGATGAACACCTGATTTGGATTTTTGATTTGAATCCAAAGTTTTTTTATCATAGTATATGGCTATGCAAGGAGAATGGTGGTTTCTAATCAAATAATCGGATCAGAGTACGCACTAGAGAAGTCGAGTGAGCGATACTAGTTCTAAAGTGAAATTCGTATAGTCGACCTGGTGACAGGATTTGATATTGCGCATGGATAATATATTGCATCTTACGGACTTTATAATAATTATAATTTTAACTTATGGAAATGCAAAATTATATGGATATAAATCATATATTTGGATATTATGTGCAAGTAAAATGCAGGTTCATGGAAGCAAAGGCCAACCGATGCTTTTGGTTTCATAAGTTGAGTCTGTTTGCCCGATAAATAGGTACGTTTTTATATTGTTGTTTGGATTGATAATTTTATGTTCCAGATATAGGAGGCCACTTGGCTTTTGTTTTCTTTTGATTGGTTTGGCCCGTAGTAGAGATTTGTAGTTTTTTCGATCGAACTGCATAAAGGAGACGTTGTCGAAATTTTTCGTAATTTTAGGAATTAGAAAATATAAGAACCTATTCCAACTATTGATTTTGAAAAGCTAATAGGTTTAGAGGCATTTTCCTTATTTTGGCAATTTCGAGAATGAAATTCTTTTAAGGAAGGAGAGTGTAACGACATGAAATTTTAGTCATTTTATTTTGAATATTTAATTAATTTTAATTATTAACATATCGTTTTAAAAGAGTTCAATAACTTAAATTCAAATATAAAGATTATGTAAAATATTGAATTGAGATTCAATATTCGAATAGTGTTTCAATTAACGGGATTTACAATTGATTGCTAATTTTAATTGATTTAATGGACTTGTGTAACTCATTTTAAATTATAAATAATAACAGTGAATACAATTTGTAAATTTATTTAGAGTAATAGCTGGTTCAAATAAATAATCAAAAAATTCATTTTTATTTTTACGACCTGAATTTTTCCATGTATTTTCAGTTTATTTTATTTTATTTTTCCATAATTTTTAATTTAAAAAATATTAAACTGTCATTTGATGATATTTCGACAAATGACAGTGTTTGGATGATATTACAGAATTCAATAACTAGTATATATTATTATTGTTATTTTGGGGTCATTATTCTGAGCGTGACCTTTTTTTTTCTTTGTCAGTCGATATTCATACACGAACAAAAATCTATGCAATGAGATACCGGAAAATTTAATATATATATATAATAACTCAAGACAATTGGTATAAGCCATCACACATTTTTTCTCCCCTTTTTACTCTTCCTTCTCTTATAAAAAGGTCGTACATTTGAAAATTAAAAATCAAATTTGTTTCTGAACGGAAAATTTCAAAACAAACATTATTGGAATCATGTTAATAACTCTACCATCTCATATTCTTTTATTGGGTCCGGTCATGTCTTGGGTGATTGATGTGGGGGACAACGATGCCAGGGTTCGACTTTTCTTGTGGTATAGTCGATGATGGATGAAACAGGGCATGCCATTACATTTCTCGTGTAAGAGAGCATTTATGTGCCAAGTCTTGTGGTATACATTCGTCTTTGGCAAAACGCCTCAAGATATTCGGCCAAAGGAGGAACTAGGTCTTGATTTAATGTGGGGTGCCGAATGTTTCGATTTTGGGTGGGATTAAAAAGTTCTTTGGAAGCAAAGATCAACGAATCGAACGATAATCATTTTCATGGAAGGATGAGGGAGATAGAGGAGGGGCAAAGGCGTGCAAACGTTGTCATGGTATCGATGTGTACAGTGGGAAATAGTTGGGGAAGATGGTTTTTGAAGGGGTAATTAGTTTTGAATTTGTAATTAACGAATTAATTAATTATATTTAAAATCGTTAACTTCTAAATTCAGTAACTCACTCGTATGAGGTTCGATCGAGATGAAACTTTTTGCATTGCACTCGTAATAATGAAAGCTTCATGAAGGAAATGGTTAGGTCCAAGTTGGAGTAAGTTGAAATTTAGGCTAAAACCGGATGTCATTCGATTTTAGTTCAAAACCGGAATGCTTCAGCACCAACTGGAATTTTGATGATTTTAATTCACCTTTTTGGTTAATCAATAATGTTTTATAGTAGATAAAAATTATCAGTTGCATGCTCGAATGTTATAATGATTGATTGTTTGGTTTTGATGAATTATCGCTTTTGGAAGCAGTCAATATGTGAAACCATTTATAGGGAATTTATATAACGAACATGAAATTTGTAGAGGGATCCAACATGATTCCTCACAATGGTATATTATCTTCAATAATATTCTAGTTATATGAATTATTGAATATCAAGCCTGATTGTTGGCGTATTGGTTATGACATCGTTATGTGTTCAAAAGTTATCCCCTATAATGATAAAAATCAATAACATTAGTTAAGTGCTTTGGACGGCTATTGGCCTTAATTTAAAATTTTGAAATGCTATTAATTCTCATTTTGGCTTGGAATTATTTTTTGAACCAAAGAATGATTTTAAATCGGACTGTTGGGGTTCTCTTTGATATTTTATTGGAAATGTGTTTTGAACTATTTTTACTTCAACATTTTTGTTAGTCTTTCGTTATTATTTAAAATGTTTAAAATTGTTTAAAAATGTTTAATATATTTCATATTTTGAAAAAAAAAATATTTAAAAAATTAGTAATGTTTTTGAAGTTAATTATTATTTATTATAATAATGTTTGAAGATTAATTATTATTGTTGTATTAATAATGTTTGAAATTATTAGTTATTATGTTTGTAATGTTTTAAAGTTAGTAATTATTATTTATTAGTAATGTTTTGCTGTTAAACATTATTATTGTGTAATAATATTTTGAAGTTAATTATTATTATTTATTTATAATGTCGTGAAGTTATTAATTATTATATTAATAATTTTTGGAGTTAATAAATTAATTTATTAACAATGCTGAAAAGTTAATTGATTATTTATTTAGGACGTTTACAATAAATTGTTTTTTTCGATTTATTTTATTTTATCTTATATATAAAACAAATACCTGGTTAACCAGATAAAAGTGAAGACTTTTGTGTTCTTCCTAAATAGCCCTTCGCAACAATGCAAACGAAATGAAAATACAAAAGATAATTTTGTCATCTTATTTTCCCACTTCCTCTTGACCACGTTACTCAATACTCTCATATGTTTCCCATCTTCTTTACTCCTCCATCAGTCTACAACTTTTTCGACAATTCTCAAAACAAAAGATAACCCTAACTGTTGCCTCCTTCAAATCAATATCTACTGTCTCCGGTCTTCTTAATTCGGCTTCCAATTTAATTCATTCTTCCCGATTTCCTCTTTTCAGGACCAATCTCCTTCAAACAAACTACTTTTGAAGTTATATGGTTGCTCTTAGAACAGTAAATGTTGAGGAAGGATGATTTCGTCAATTTGCTAGCGCACACCGACATAACTTCTCACCTTCCATCCACGAACCTCTCTCTTATATTTCTCCATTGCCAACTCTTACAACGAACTTCATCATTTTTACTCCTTATGCTTCCAGTTCCTATTATTTGTTTCAAGATTTTTCCTCATTTTTCCCTGATTATCGAGATCGAAAGAGATCTATTCCTTGGTTGAAGAAACTCCAGTTAGGTATCATATTTACTAACCGTTGAGTACAAAAGGGATCCATGCTTTGGTTGAAGCTCCAATTAGGTAATTTATTTTATTGTTCTCATTAACTATATTTGATTGAATAGTTTAACCCTTGACTTATTGACGTAATCAATTGATATGTCAATGTTTGAATGCACAATATCTATTGGTATAAACAATTGTAATATGAAAAGTTGCAGATTGGAGAACAATATTATATTTACTCTTAATCAAATTGTGGTTAATTTTTTTTTCCATTCGTTGAATCTTACTATACCAAAAATTAATTGATAATATACAGCTAAAAAGTACCTAAATCTATGCTCTTCTTTTCAAGAATCTAGGCTTGAAATGTCTAGGATAGGGTTTAGGAAACCCCGTTAATGTTAAACCCATCTAAATCCCTTGTTTACTGCGACTGTGCTTGCTCTTTTAAAATTTCATCATCCTGCTCCGGGAAATACTATCCAAGACATATGCTAGAAACTTGCTGGAATCTATAAATATTAATAAAAGAAAGTAAACACCGGCTTCTATGTGTTTCTCTATATTTTGATAATGATAAATCAATAATTGTACTGTCGCACAAAGATGCTTAACAGATTAGGATAGATCTAGCTATTATTTAATTGGGTATGTTCATTTTGATTAATCTAATGGCTTTATTATATTGTTGCTTTATTACGTGGTTGCTTGCATACTGTATACTTTGCAAAAGCTTGATTAATGTATAATTGCCTAACTAAGAAGCAAAATGGATGGAAATATAAAACATACAATTGCGTATTCATCATGATTTGTTTAAGAGATTAGTGGTTGCTTATATACTTAACCAATGTTGACTTCTTTATGGAAATGAATCCCTAATTTGATTGATACTTGTTTGTTTATTTGATAGTTAAATAACCGACTATCAAACTTGGCTAGTTTAAATTATCGTTGTTGGTTAGGAGAGACTGGGATCTGACATATTATCGAAAAACCACTTCGAATTGGCATAAGCATCCGAATAGCAAACATCTTGAAGATGATCGAAGACGAAGTACTTCAAATTGCAAGGGCTACTTGCTTCTAATCCCGAGGGTGATTCCAAAATGGATGTAGTAGAAGCAGTGCCTTCGATTTCATTCAAACCCAGATTGAACTCGTATGGATGAATGCTGGCATTTCATTTCTATCTCGAGGGAAGTGTTAGCATTCCAAGTGGGATTTCTATATTAAGAAGGTAAAATATAGCATTAAGCATCATCAACCGGGAATGACTAAAATTAGGGGAGATGCAGCAGGGCTAAGTGGGTTGCACCCATTAGGGTATTGTCATCACCTTTCTAGACGTATTAATTTATGGATTTGGTTGTGCATGAGAGCTCTTGGAAAGGTTGCAAAAGAAACCAGGGTGATGAAATATTTGGTACTATCCAGTAATGGGTGGGCCAGTTCTGTGTTAGCAAGGAGCCCACGTGTGGCTCTTGGTACATTTTTCTACAGGTTTTACAGTGGCATACCCTGGTGCCTTGTCATTGTATGGAAATCCATTCTCCAATAAGTGCCTATGGACTTAGTTGTATACCTATTATGTTGGAATTTAGTTAATGTAATAATTTCGGCTATATTAAATATTATTTTAAACCCTAGACACTAATATAATATCAGAAGATTTCCTATCAAATATTTTGGTTGTCGTAATTTAAAAACCCGTCCATGTTTATGTGTGACATGGTCTTACGACATAATGTTATTTCTAAAAGGTTTTCATGACATTAAAATTCAATTGAGGCATGTTTCTCATCCTGGTTCATCAGACTGATTCGGGCATTAGTTTTTTATATAATGCTCGGTTCAGACCGAGCATGTTTAGATATTCAGTTTGGATACTTAGAGCATCAGGAGACGAGTTGGATGCCTTCATGTAGTATTCACGTATATTCTATTTTATTTCCTCTGCATTGATTGTTGATTTATCAGCAATTGTAAGGACAAGTTGTTATAACAGTCCAAACTGATGATTGATGATTAGTGTACTCTAATTTGATGTATGTGTATTATAGTCTTCTTTTGCTAAAGACCTTTTGTATATTATATATTAATCATCACGATATGAGATTCTGTTATGTCATTTCTTTCTTTTTCCCTAATAATCTGCCCTTTCGACACGTGAATATCGTGGATGTATTAGTGTCGACTTCTAAAGGTCGAAAAGGTGAGTTGTTACAAATTGAATATCATATGCATAAGTATTCTTGAAGAAATATCTTTAAATATTCACATGAAGAGATAAACTAAGTGTCATCATAATTTTGACAAAAGCTATAATACGGTCTTGAAGAGATCTACATGTGTAGTTAATGTAATTACATATTTGTATAGCATTTCAAGTGTCCAGTAGACACACTTTTTCTGTTACAAATATACCTTTTTTTATTGAACTCTCCAGAAGAGATGTCTATATGTATTTCAAACTACGTACTATTCCAAGATAAATAATGTTCAACGGAGATATTTGAAATATAATTGAAGAATAAACCTTAACAATTTGAAGTTACGTATATGATTTATATGAACCAGAAGTTCAACATCGTCTCAAACTTGATGTTTTGAATATTATCATGTGGTCTTTAAGCATTTACATTGACATTGATTAATAAAGAAAAATTAGTAGTCTGGATCCTTCTAATAGTTTATTCTAAAAATCACTAACACAAATGAGAAAGAATATGCAAATATAGAAATATATTATATGTGGACGCACGTATATTTCAATATACGCATATATTTATCTAACAACCTGAAGATTATGTGACTAAATTGATATGAGCTCATCTTACAAATTATGCTTAGATAACGTTCAGTGATTTAAATTCAATCAATATAAATTTTGAATGACTTGAAATCATGTATGTATTCAAATGATCTACATAATTAGTAAATTGATTCAATTGGTTAGCTCAATGAATAAAACAAACTCTAAATACAAACATTACTTGAATCCTCCTATATGTAATATGTATGATGTATTTGCTAGTAATAATATCATAATGGATTAAAACGAGAATCCAAAGAAAATAATTATTCAATCTGACAATGTTCATCAGCAGTGAGGGGATTGATAAAAAGGGATACAAGTTCATTTTGATTATCACGATTAAATATTTGTTGCAAATATTAAGTAACCTGAATAAATTATCGATAAAATCCCTAATATACTTGCTCCAATATAAGTTGAAATCCTTGAAGGACCAAAAGGGTAAAAATCACACCTGAAGTGTGGTAGAGAATTGAGTTTAAAATATTTTTTAATTAAGTAATAAAGATGTCAAATAAAGGAGGTGAGTGTTCTTGAAGAAACACCGAACGGTGCTCTAGAAGAGACCTGTGACATAATTATCAAATAACTCAAGTAGTGGTTTAGGTACCTAAAACATAATAAATTAAGAGATCTCAATAAATTATGTCTAAAACTGATAAGAAATAATCATCGATGATAAATTTATAAATGTTATAGCGCTTATGTTTAAAAAAATTAAAAATCTTGAATTAGAAGGAAACATGATTAGCCATCATAAATCATTTCCTAAAATGAGAAATATGGACATGTGATCTGCAAAATATAATTAGAACCATATATATAAAGTGGCACAACCACACTGAAATTACTAAAGCACATACAATGTTAAATACAAGTTAAGTGACATGGGCATGATATTTTCAAAAATAATTGAATTGATTGAAGTATTGAAAGTTTTTGAAACGGTTAAATTACCCTAAAGGTATAAATGTTGTTTAAATCATACTAAACAATGAAAGTATATAAATTCCTGAAGAATATAAATAACTTTGGTGGTTATAAAGAATGCAAAGAATAAGGAGCATAGATTACAATCTTCTTTTAAGCATTGTTGTAATGGAAATCTTGATATAATACATGATGGTTAGATTACTTCCTATTTTAAGTATTTTGCAAAGGAACTTTTAATATTCATCAAAAATGTAGTTGCAATATGCAAAACGATTTGAAGCACAAAAATGATAGCGCATGAAGTGTTTTTCATAAAAGTAGCATAAAAATGCATAAAATGCAAATCATATTTGTAACGGATTTGAATTATAATGATATATATTCAGACTTAACCACTTGTCTAAAATTTTAATTTTCTTAAACTTTTGTCTAAGCTATGTTACAAAAGTATTTACAACTAATTTGAATTATCAATACATATATTCAAACTTAAAGGGGAAAATATGAAATTAGGGGAAGCATACATAATTGTATCATAATATACTCTTTTTCCTTCACTAAGATTTTTCCCACAGGGTCTTCCTTTGTAATGTTTTAATGGGAGATTACATTGATTCAGAAGTATCAAACTCCAATTATATGATAAATTATTGAAAAATGTCATACTATATTGTACTCATTTTTCTACAATAAGATTTTGTCCATAGGGTTTTTCTTATTATCAAACTTCATTTGATGAAATGAGATATTAAAATATGTCATTATACTCTTTTTTCTTCATTGAGATTTTTTCCATTGGGTTTGTCTTAGTAAGGTTTTAATGAGGCATTGTTTTGATCCCGAAGTATCGAACCCATTAGAAAGTATATCGTTTTGAATATAATATCTATGATTTTACAAGTTGTACTCTTTTTCTCGTTCAAGATTTTTTCCATTGGGTATTCCTAACTGATATTTTTAATGAGGCAACAGACAACATCTATATCGATAGAATGGATATATGCAAGCAAGATAATAATGAGGAGGTGCAATCATCATTTACGTTTCAAAAGGGATAATTTTAAGTTGCCATAGCATTCAAGAATTTAAATACGCGTATTCAAGGGGGAGTGTTACAATACATAAGAGTGACGATGCTTTTATATTTTTTTCTAGTCCCACATCATTGGATAAGTATAATACCAAGCTCCAAAGTCAATATATATAAAAGACTATGTAATGGAAATGATTATACCGATCTCTGTTGTGAATAAAATATTTCTTCTCACTTTCTCTAATGTTTTCTTACCTTCTTATAGTTTACAACAATTAAATAATAACAAAGTAAAATAATTTCTAGTTTTCACATTGATTTTAGGATTTTTCTCATCTCTCCATATGTTGACCCAAAAAATGGATCAACACCCCGGATTGAGTGTGAAAGCACAAATTCTGTTCTTATGGAGCAATAATATAGAAAATAAATGTAAAAATAGTAGAACTAGTAAAGAGACAAGAAGATTTTCATAGTGGTTTGGCTGTTAATGAAGCCTACGTCCACTTTATAACTTTCTATTAACTGACTACTGTTACAAGTTGAATCGGATCACAATATGATTGAATCTTCTATGTTAGATCAAGTCATAGGTACAATATTTCACTGGAGAATCACAGTGTACACTTAGATGACTATTGTATGGGAGGAGAAAAGTAAAGAGTAATATTCGTAGATTTTCAGCCGCCGGTCTAGGAGATCCTATTTATGCTGTAAGCAGGACTATATTTATAGGGGTTGGAGAGCTATTGGACTAGGCCGCTTTGATACAAGCCTATACTTGATGCCACGAAGGAGTTCAAAGAGTTTGAAGATGACCCAAGCTGACCTAATGGATCGCTAGCGATCCATAGGTGATGGATCACTAGCGATCCATAGGGCCATAGGGTATGGATCACTAGAGATCCATGTACTTGGGGGATTTTTGAGCGATCTCTATTTGGCTGTCTTCATATCTTCTATTCGAGTGCATTGTCCAAATGTCAAGTTGTTTCGAGTTAGTTTGATCATCCGTCTTCATGGGTCATTTGATCTAAAAGAATTGTTCATTACTTTCTCAAACCTTAAAAAAATCAGGTGAAAATTTGTAGGTTCTCTCTATAAGGTGTGTGACCTACCATAAAAATTTGAGGTGGTAGGGCCCACTCTACATGGGTCTCTAGTGATCCATCTAATTAGATCGCTAACGATCCATCAAATCAACTCCAAATGGTCTCAATTTTTTGTGAGCCTTCTATTATGTGTTCTAAGTGTTCTTCCAAAATTTCAAATCAATCCGACTTTGTATAGTTTTGTAGGTACATTTTAAGTTAGCTGCTTTTGGTCAAACAGCTTGAATTATATGAGTCTTCACTTTTCGAGCTAGATGGTTTAACATGCTATGAAACTTGGCAACTGTCTTTAGGGAATATATTAGATAATGATGCAAGAGGATTGGAGGATCCATAAGTAAAACTTATGGATCACTAGCGATCCATAGATGGTGGATCGATAGCGATCCATCATCTTGGCCAAATTTGGTTCCCGTCCTCTTGAGTCTTTCTTCGTTCCTTCTTGTGGTCTTCTTAGTTAATTCTTGAGTTGTTTCAACTTGTCATAGATGTTCTGACTTCCTTAGAACTCGTTGGGTTAAAAAACCCAGTTGGCACATTATTAGTCATGAGATCCTCCTTCATATGCATTAACACTATGAATAATAATTCTTACATTAACTTTGAAAAAGACTTAAAATCGTTGTTGTTTCTCCTTAGCTCTTGAAGATACACTACAAGAAAGTTACATATAATAGAAAAATAGTACAACATTTATTATTTACGTGATGTTAATATATTTTTTTCTTTTCGCTTTCTTACCTCAAACGCTAAGATAGTTATTGTTACTCGATTGACAAATACGCCCTCTTCAATTTATATTGGCCACCTTTTTCTTAATTTACTCTTTGCCAATTTTTCCATTTACCATTTTAATAATCATCATCTTTATTCACGTAGCAACATCCTCCTCCAACTCTATCTTTACCACCACCTCGGCTTCCTTTTACACCACCTTTAGGGCTGGCTATTTGGCAAGGCCCTTTGCACCACCAAATAGAGCAACTCTATGGACAATATCGACAAAAAAAACCATTAATTACAAATTGCGAACTTCGCAATCGCTTTAGCCAAATTGAATGACGTGGTAGGCGATGATGCCATGCTATCTCCAACAGTGCTCCTCCAGACTTTGCACCTACAGGCTAGTTGACTCCAACAACTAATACGATTGTGATGTGCCGATTCCTCTCTGGCTGTCGCCGAATTTGATTATTGAATGAGGTATATTTTTTGTATTTCTATAATTTGTGAAGAATAGTTTGTTGTTCTTCTTAGAACACTTGATCTTTTAATTGAGGTGATTGCAATTGTGTTAGAGGAGGCGGTTTTCTGTTTTCTAGTATTTTTAACATTCTAGTGCTATTTTACATTTTTGATTTTGAGTTTTTATTATAAATTAACAAAATATGAATTTTTTATGAGTTATTAAATAGTTATATGTCTTAAATTATACTGGAATGCACACAATATGGTGATTATTCTCCTACCTACACTTTGCAGACGTGTGTAATGGATAAACTAATTATGAAGCAACACAACCTAGAAAATATAATATAGGTCATTAGCAATAGCATCAAAAATCATAGGAACTATGTTTTGTGTGACTTTATCACTTGATTCTATTATGAGTTATAGTACAAAGCATAGAAATGTTAATATTTGTACACAGTTTCAAAACTAAAAAAAGAAATTTGCACATTTCATCAATCAAATATCGATAGTCAGTTTATTTGTTATAATTCTTTCATTTCCTTTAGTTTAGGAGCTATTCATGATAAGAAGAATTTATGGTTCAGTTTATGGAAGTAAAGGAGGCTAAGGAATAACGACGTTCAGTGTATGCTATATTTTTTCCCACTCCCAACTGCCTTTGCTAAATATATGTTTGGTGCGAAAAAATATTGGTCATGTATATTTCCTTCAATAAGTGATGATTGAATATTAGATGCTTGACATAACCGATAGTAACTTTTTACCTACGATGTTCATTTTATAAGATTTACCTCCTTGTATCTCAATAGAAAATTATCAGAGAACTAAACCGTCAACTGCAAAGTGGAAGAGCTCAAGAAGATCTAGCTATCTAACGGTGGATCAAGGGTATAATCGTCGTCTGCAGCCATAATTTCACCGCGTTCTCTAGCCGTTCGGTCGCGGTTTTCGAGCACAAGAAGGGGCCGAGCTCGTTCATACTTCGGTCAAGGGTGGTGTTGGTGTTGGTGCTTCAAATGGTGGCTCTTGATCGTCGGAAAGATCGACGTAGGTGGTTGCGAAATTCACGAATAGTGGCGGCTAGTATGGGTTCTCGGTCGCGTGTGGATATTGGGAAGGAAGAAGTTGTGAGCGGCCTGGATCTAGTTTCAAAACGTGCGGCTCTGATTGAATAGGTTAAAAAAATAAAAAAATAAAATTGTGAATTTAATTTATATTAAATTCGTATAATGTTTAAAAAGTTGTATCTTGGTCATACGAGGTCGAAAATGGACGAAACAACTTGCACTGGCTTCGTTTTGTCGAGCACTACGCAATTGAGTTGGTTTTGTGTCATTTGGAGCCAGTGAAAAATTTCGGATAAAATTAAATGCATGTTTAATTTTATTCAAAATAAAACGCTACAACTTTTATCGGAAACTCAAGGTGAGAACTTCTCACTCAATCGAATTGTTTCGATTTAAATTTTAAATAGTTAGATTTAAAATTGCTTGATTATATGCTTGGATGATAAATTGCTATCCATTGTATTGAAATAAACCCAATACCTCGTATATTAAGCGGAGGTATTTATTAAAAACATATACCGCGGTAATTCCAACTTGTATGGAATTGGTATTATATATGTACTTGGAGTTGATTTTCCGCATTATATAGCGGATGAGACCCTATTGCGCCGCATAATAGCGGATAGTATTTTATAAATCCCATATACCACGATATTCCGTCTCGAAGCAGAATTGGTATTGTGCTAACATCTTTGGATGCAGGGAAACAGGTTGGAGGGATCCAACTGGATTCCTCAAATGATTGAATTGGTTTCAATGTTGTGTGTTGATCTATTTATAATCTGTGTGATTATCTTTGTGATTGAAATCGTTAAAGGCTAAAATTTAGCCGAATATGTTTTTGGTATCGTTAGATGCCGAAAATAAATAAAATTTGATTTTTGAAAATTTAAGTTGAGAATTCATAATAAAATTTAATTTTGAATTGATTCATTTTATATAAATAAACGTTGAAATTTTTATGTTATAAAAATTATGATTTTTGTGAAATATAAACGAAATGTGATTTTTTTTGAAATAAGTAGTTGATTAATTTATAAAATGGTTTAAATTGGAATTATTGAATTATTATAAATGATTTATATAAAAGATTTATAAAATTGATATTTATAAATTAAAATATTGGAATTATAAAATGTGTTTTGATAAGTGTTAAAATGGAAAATAAATGGATTTCATAAGTGGATGAAATCAATAGATTTATAAATCGTGAAGTTATAAAATGAATAGATTTTGTAAAATAAAAGATTTATAAGTAATTAACTTATAAATTGGATTTTGGCGTGTAAATGGGATATGGATAGAATGTGTTAATAAAGTGATTTTATAAGTTGAAGTTGTTATTAAGTATAAATGGAATTTATAAACGTTGTTTTATAAATCCGAAATTGACTTATTTTGATAAGTTTAATTATTATAGCTTATTAAAGGAAATATATCCACGATTTTGGACAGTGAATAATCTTTTAAATAAAATATGTAGAAATGTTGAATTTGGTTAAGGAAATATATTCACAATTTTTTGACAGTGAATAATATATTAAAGAAATGTTTTGGGAAAGTGATATTTTAAATAGAATTAAAACGATTCAAAGATGTTTTAAAATGTATTAAGTATCGAAACCATAGATTTCAACATTCATTGTTGAAATAGACGTTTTCGAGAAATAGAAGGAAATTGTGGACTATAACACTGTTGTTATAGTAAATGATTTCCGAATGGAAATTTTTTGTATAGTATTGGGGTTTATATATCTATCTTAATTTCTAATCCCCATACTAGTGATTTTGGGTTGTCGTAACGATGTTTTACGCAACATTCGTTTTGACCCAAATAAATGTGTATAACAGAAGTTTTCCTTAAAAGAATAAAATATATACTTAATTGTGATTTAAGTATATTGAATATTTTCCAAATATTAAAGATAAATAGATTGGTGAATTACTTATTATTAAATAAGTATGGAAATTTTTTCCAATATGAAGTGAATGTTTTGAGATTATATCTTTTAAAGATAAATTGAAAGTGAATAATTGGAATCGATTTGAAAAAGCGTATAAAAGGTGAATATTTGGAAATGTAAATTCACAATGGAAATTTATAAAGGAAATTTGTTTTAAAAATAAACATTGATTTATTTTTAAAAGTGTGGAAATAAATTTACGGATTTGGAACGTAAATTTAATAAATCGGTAAGGATTTATTTGATTGGGTTAAATGAACCATTTTGAAATGAAAGTTGTAAAGGTGAAATTTGATTTGAAATTTGTTCTCAAATGATTGAAGTGTGGAAATTATATATTGTAAAGATATTTTTGAAAATAAATAATTCAGGAAATTATTTGAAATCGGGTTATGTTGTGAATATTGATTGATAGTTAAATAACCGACTATCAATATTGACCCTTAAATGGCTATTTATTGCGAATTGGTTGAAATTGAATGCTACACTTATTTTTAAATTATTGCGCTCGTTATTCGGACTACCCATTCCAAATAGTGATACGACGTAATGGATAACATTGAAGACCGATGTTGAAGACATGGTATTTGTGAAAACGATAGGATGACCTATCAATTGTCTCTGCACCGTTAGCTACGGTATGGAGATTTCCTTTGTGATAGAAAATTTGATCAGGATTGTGAATATTCGGATTGCAAGGGCTTCTTTAGAAGTGCCTTCGGTTCTGTATGAACCCGGAACAGACTTGTATGGTTACGTGTCTGACATTACAATTTGAGATATAAAGCAGATTTCTTTCAAATACATCTCTGTTGGTGGCGGAGAATTTATTCTCTTAGCTTAACACCCTTCTTTGAGACGTACGAGCTCAGAGGTTTTGTAGTTGAAGGTTATCAGCGATATATTCCCAATTTGGTAATATGGCATGCTGAGTGTTGCTGTGTGATGATTATTTATTGATCATTTGTTAATCAAAGCGTGGCTTTGTGAAAAAGCGTAGCTTTGTGGACGGGACTTCGTCAGACCTCACACCCCGAAAATGGTCAAAACAGGAATATGCGGCAAGGTTATGAGGGTCGTGCCCTTTTGGGTATGTCATTTCCTTCTGGAAAAGGGTGGTGTCAGGTATGGAGCCCTGATGCTTAACCTATGTGGTTGCTCCAATCTCATTTTATGTGTGGTTGTTGCTTGGTGATCGAGGGCCCTTGGATAAAGGTCCCAAAGGACCGGGGGGTGGCATATTCGTGTAGTAGTTACCTAGTTATAGAGGTAAGACGACCTTGTGTTGGCAGAGAGCTAGTTAAGTTCTCGGGACGTCCCGCCAGCGGCGATCCCATGTGGCAGTAGGAAGTTCCTAAGCCTGACCATTTATTGGAAATCCAATTCCCAATACGAACCCAGTACGATTTTAGTTGTATAACCTGCCATTTACTTTTGGTGTTCACCATTGTTTAGATGGTAGCTATAGTAGGCATAGTTCGAAATATCTATGCTGGCTAAGATTAATATTCTATTTTCAAAATGCTTTCATCACTATGCACTAATAATAATATCAAAAATGATTTGTTTTGCGTAGTAAGCATCTTTGACTATCATAAGGAGAAATCTCCTCCAATTCTGCGTTTGCATTGTGTGTGTGCGGGGAGGCCTTATGGTAGTTTCATTTTCCAAAAGCATTGCAGATATTTTTCATTTCCCTTGTTGTTGTTGTTGTTGTTGTTGTTGTTGTTGTTGTTTTAAAAGATAAATAACCGTTTTGAGTTCTCACACTAGTCCCATGACTGACATGGAGTTTATTGTTCTCTTCCTAAACTCTAGGCGCCCAAAATTTTCCATACGGGCAATCTAGAGTCAGGTTATCAGGTCATTCTGGATTCAGGAGTGCTATGGAGCTCAAGTGGCGAGCTGGATGGCGAGACGTATTACTTGTGTATGATATTATCTTTCCACTGTAAATTCACATGTAAGGACATGTTTGTATAACTGTCCATTGTCCAGTTGTGATGTATATAGTTGTTGTACACTCGGATGTGATGTAATGTAATAACTGAGATAGTTCTTTGATTTAAAGATTATTCATTTATCTATTATATGTTGTTCCGCTGCGACTGTGAGATTCTTTTTTTTGCTTCTGTTCTGTTTTCTTACTTTTTCTATCTTTTTCTTCTACCTCTTCTTTTTAACCCTAACAATTCGGTTTTCCGGCATTCGATTATGCGGCATTTGATACAGTGGACGTGAGGATGCCGACCTTCGGATCCCGACAAAACCGTGTTCGTTATAGTATTATTTAGCATCATCCTCCTTTAAGATGTTTGGCCACCGCCTCCATAGCTCCGTACCTGATAATATTTGGCACTTTTGATAAAGCATGTTACCGCCTTTACAAATATCGCCATTAGGTGCATTACCTTACCGTTTTCTAATATTTACAAAGTTCCATGTTTATCATTTTAGCAAGTTTTATGTATTATGTTCCTTTACATTATTATTTTAATACATATATCATTTCCTCAACTCTCAGCACAGATCCCTCTTTCACCACCATAGTTGCTCGTTAGCTTATTTTACGTATAGAAAGTCTTATAAAGTTCCTAATAATTCTTTTATCCCTTTCTTTACTTTCACTTAAATTACAAGTTATTTTCCTCATATATTTTCTAAGTGTTTATGTAACATCCCCACTTGGAGGCCCAAAACTAACGACTACGGATGCTGTAGTCATCTATAGTTATTAATCCTCGGCAACCAAATGTGGTAATGTTAGATTAGTTGATACACCAAAAAAACATGGATATAAATTAAAGTCACATATTTCAAAAACAAGTTTTCTCATTACTTTTCAAATCCACATTTTAAACTCATTAAATAATCCCAAATTACAAACCACATTCGAAGAAAATATAATTATTACGACATATGCCAAGAGCGACATATAAACCCTTGGATGATCGGAGTATATATATACTGGCAATTAAGTATTTTTTTCCTTTACATCAAAACACAACGAAATCAAAATGAAAAGAACTTCCAATAGCTAGCTTGTATACAACACATCTCGGAAGCTTATTCATCTAAGAAGTACTTGAAAAGTCTCAACTCTCAAGCTACTCAAAATCAATTGAATACCCGAGAGTTTAAGAGGAAAACAAAAACTTCGAGTTAGACATAAAGCCTGGTTTGGATAATAACCTACCATCTCGAGCCATTTTGATATCTAGCGAGACAACACCACTTAGCGGAATGGGTTTTCACCTAACTAGTATCTTATCAAAATTTATGATAACTATATATTGTGATCCTACATCCACAACGGCTAAAAACATACTAATTTAAAATATTACAATGACATGCAAATAAGAAAATAATATCGATTACCCATCCCCATTCATTTGACTATCTGTCTCAATTGTAGTCTCTAAGGTACTATTAACCTATTAGTTTTCATGGGCTTACTAATAACCTGTTTAAAGTTTACGGACTACCTCTCCTACTTCATAGTTTTCATGGAATCACTAAGAAACTATTGGCCATTGCCAGTAACTTCATTCAATTATTTCATGGGTTCTCCCCGAGTCTAGGGTATCTCCAATAACTCCCCTTATATCATAGTTTTCATGGGTTGACTATGAATCTATTGACTTCTGTCAATAACTTAATTCGGATATAGCTTTCAGGGGTTCACTACAAACCTTTTGGCCCCTGCTAATAACTCTTACTAAACATAGTTTTCATGGGTTTATCATGAACCTGTCTAGATTGACAACTTCTTAATTAGTCTTTGGGCATCCCATATTCTTTTCTACCTGACCTCCTGATTGCAATTCTATTCGTTTAGGAGTTACTTAATTTATACTCACTACTGGGTCAACCTACCTTGTTATTCTGGCCTTACTCCCCAAAATACAGTTATGTGTCCATTACTTGGTGAATATAATTATAGAAGAAGAATATACACAAAAATAATACCAACATCTTTGGCTTAATATCTTTGAAATCATTTCCACCTGAAAATTTGGTTAATCCCTTTAACCCATTATTTTTATAAGGACAAACTTCTTTAAAAACTCCAAATTTAAAAGACAATTAAAAGCTCTTTAATAATGCCATGGGGTTTTCCTTTAAAAATGAGATGGGTTTCTTTGTTTTGAAAACTAAGGCTTTCTAAACCTTAGACCTTTACTTTCAAAACCATTGAAATGCCTCTTTCGAAAGCATTCAAATCTTCTTTTAAAAACACTAAGTATACGCCTTTCCTTTAACCCGCCTTTTGACAAGGCAGTATACAAACAGATTTAACCCAACAGATTTCAAGGTTATTAACGCAAGAATATCATGGATTTGGCTCAAATGGATGGATGGATAATTAATTCGGATAATAATATGACGCCAGGGTTAAACCTAGTAGGTAGATACACGATGAAGGGTTCTTGAAAAGTGGACATTTGCTTAAATAAGGAAGGATCAGCATAAGAAGGGACAGTGTAAGATGGAGTAGGATAATATGGGTCGGTATGTGAGAAAGAATAATGGTTGGTATGATTAGGCTCGACATAAGACGGGGTCGGCATTATCGGATCGGCATAGGAGGAGGTCGGCATGGCTAGAAAAAAGGAAGGGTTGGCATTGGAAAAGGCAATTTGATCGACATAGTTTGTGGCAAGATGGATCGACATTGTAGGCAAGAAGGGATTGGCACACATCAATTCTTAAGTAAGGGATCTGTATAGATAGGTGGGCAAGGGATCAGCATAGCCTATGAAGGTTGGATTGGTGTAGCATATGAAGGAAGGGAGCGGCACTTGATGGATCAGCATTGCATTCCAATCATGATGGATTGACATGGTATGGATTAGCATTGTATGGGTTCAACTAAAGATGGTTCAGCATAATGTGGATCGGTATCCTCAGGAAGAGAAGGGATCGGCATTTTGCATAAGGGAGGAAGGGTCGACATTTTCATGAAGGAAGTGGTATCGGCATGCTTCCAGGTGGATGGATTTGTATAGTTTAGTGGAAGGCTATGGATCAGCACTCTTGGAGGAGGGTAGACATTAAATTAAGTGAAGGAATAACGATCGGTAGTGCTAAGCCATCATTGTTTTTGGATGATTTGAGTTTGCCGATCGTTATAGTGGTCCCGTGTAGGTAAGAAGACCCTGTAGCCCAAGTTTCACTTATAAATACAGCAGGCTTGGCTTCAAAAAAGGATCTTCTTCATTTTTCTTCTCTTTCTGCTTAGAGGTTACTTTGCCACTTTATTCTAGAGGCTTGGATTGTAACTTTAATCAACTTTTAGTACAATAAAAAGGATTGTTCTGGAGTGGATGTGTGCTAGAGTTAGCCGAACCACTATAGTTCTTATCTCACTTTACTTGCTTTCTTTTTAATTTGATTATTCTTCATATTATATTTTCTACATCATATACTATCTATGATCTGTGACTGGATACTGGTGCTTTCACATTCAACTGGGTGTTGGTGGTCAATTTTGATGCCAACATTTTGGTACTTTCACAGAGAAAGCTTGCACTCAAGGATTTGGTAGTTAGGATCTTGGATTTGAAAGCTTGGGAACTTGGATTTTGGAAATAATGGCTAGGCAATCACTAAGGAGACAAAGAACAGAGAGGAGCAATCATGAAGGAAGTCAGGAGGCTTCCTTAGGGGCCAATCAGCCTCAATCTTCTTTACCATAGATGAGATGGAAATGGTGATGGTTGCTATACAGAAAAGGATGTTGAAAAGGCAGGAAGAAATGAAACAAAACATATTTCGATAGATTAGGCAAGCTGGAGTGCAAAACCAAGGGAATGGAGTTACAGGGAATGCTAGAAATATGTATCATGGAGTTGGAGCAGTAGATGCATAGGAAGTTCAGAATCAGAACCAAGGAAATGGAATAATCAGGATACAGGATATTATGGAGCTACCGGGAGCAGCTCCTGACCAACCAGGAACGATTAGCCAAAGTAATCTCGATCATTATAGAATAATCATGCCGATTGTTCCACACTTAGAGGCATGCCCCTGAATCATATTGGCTCGATTGCAAGTAGGATACCAGGTGGTGCTACGCAGTTTGGTGTTGATCGAGATATAGGTGCTCGTCCAGAAGAGCAGATTTCAAGCTTCCCTCGTGGACTTGGGGGCAGGTTAGAGACAACGGATAAATACTACCACTTGATGACAATAATAGATTGGCGAAAATGATCAGACGGGCTATGAGAGGAGAATTGGTAAATAGAGATTGGAATATGTGAATAACCCCTTTACTCCTACGATTAGGCAAGCTAGGAATTTACTAGAATTCAAACTGTCAATGATGGAGACATATGATGGAAGAACGGATCTCACAGTTCATCTCACGAGATACATAAGGCATATGGAAGTATTGGGGGCATCAGAGGAAGTCAACAGCACAATGGTTCAGACAACTGGAAAGCGGCTCTGTTGGTACGTGGACAGAATTAATCGAATGGTTTATGAGGTAGTTTAGAGTTCACATCTTGAGACCCAAAAATGTGATGAGTTTGGCAACACTGAAGCAGAGGACTGGAGAATCCTTGAGAGGTTTTCTAACGTGGTTTAATGCTGCGGCGGCATCGGTGGATTGTCCGGACCCATCCATAGTTTTGATGGCAGCTATATTTGGCATTGCTGATGGCATAAAATTCAAGGATTCACTAGCACGGGACCACCTATGCATTTAGGGGAGTTTTACCATGAAGCAAAAATGTTCCTGTGGTAGGAAGATGCATGAGAAAATAAACCAAAGGTGAATGCCGTGCAAAGTGGAGGATCATCGGGAGATGTAAACAGGAATGATAAGGGAAAATGGAGAATGAATGATAGTAGTAATATCTTGAAAAGGCAATGGAGAGAACCGATATTCTATTCTTACATGGATTTGACTGAAACTCTGGAGAGGATTTATCTGGATACTCGAGCACGCCTCCAGTATTGAAGACCGACAAAATGGAAACCCTTCGAATACGAGCGGGCAAGCATTGCCTATTTCTTAAGCTAGGTGGGCACAATACAAATGAATGCATGCATTTGAAGGATATCATTGAGGAACATGTGAGGAATGATCATTTGCAACAATATATAAGGGATCAAGATGTGGTAGTGGAACAAGAGCAGCCAACCGCCCACTTCAAATGAAGATGGCACTGGATTAAGAAATCATCGTCAGCTTATCAATAACTGATTGGATTTATAGCATGGAATAAGTAGTAAACCCTTCAGTAAAAAGACTTAATCACTTACACATGTACAAGATCGAGGATGGTCCTTAGGCATGCTCTGAGATGGAAATGAACCTTGGTGTTTAGGTTTATGAAATCTTACTTTTCCATTTACTACAAACTCTGATTTTTGGGTACTATGGTTATTTAGTTTTTTTTAGCTGTACGAGATTTTATTTTATATTTTACCAACTGAACTCTGGAATAATTAAATCTCGATTAATGTAATATATAACATAGGTCACCGTTACGACCCAGATTGAAGAGACGGGCAATAACCACGAGTTACGAGTCCCTTCGTCAGAGAGTGACAAGATGGGCCGCATATCAAGGTCGGAGTAGAATACCCTACATATCAAGTCCGGAAGGTCAACGCGGAGAAGGATACTTACGGATTAAGTCATTGACTGGGGATCCAAGCCGGAGTATGATATTCCATGAATTAAGTCCTCAACCAGAGAGACCAAGCCGGAGAAGGATAACCACGGTTAAGTCCTCGATCGGAGAATCGAGGGTGGAGTAGGATAAAATGACACGGAGAAGTCTATAGATTTGGATATGGACCCAAAGAGGCCCCAAATTTGGATAAAATGACCAGAGAGATTTAATGATTTGGATATGGACCCGAAGAGGTCCCATATTTGGATTAAATGACCCGAAGAGGCTAAGGATTTGGACATGGGACCGGGGAGGCCCTAATTTAGACTAAATGACCCGAAGAGGCCTAAGGATTTGGATATGGACCCAGAGAGGTCCCGTATTTGGATTAAATGACTTGGAAAGGTCTAAGGATTTGGATATAACTCGAAGAGGTCCCGTACTTAAACAAAAAGATCTAGAGAGATCGGAGATTCGGTTAATGGATTTGGAATGGATTCGAAATTGGATATCGACTCATAATAGTCATGGATTTCACTAACCATCCAGAGAGATCAAGGAACTGGATTGGCTGGATTCTAGATTGGATAATATAACAATCAATGGATTACGGATATCGAATTTTGGACTTATGGAAATTCAAAACATGCCTTCCTATTGCAAGGCGGGTTTTAGGGGGCAAAGTGTTAGCTCGCCTTTTGGCGAGGCAGTATACAAGCGGATTTAACCCAATAGACTTCACGGTTACCGAGGCTGGAATATTGTGGATTTGACACACATGGATAGATGGATAATTAACTATAGATAATAATATGAAGCCAAGGTTGAACCTAATAGGTAGATATAGGATGAAGTATGCTTGAAAGTTATACATTGGCTTGAGTAAGGAAGTATCGGCAGAAGAGGTATCAGTGTAATATGAAGTAGGATAGTATGGGTCAATATGTTAGAAGTAATAATGGTCGGCATGATTGGGCTCGGCGTAGGATGGGTCGGCATGATTGGATCGACATAGGAGGAGGTCGGCATAATTGGGGTCGGCATGGTAAGGGTCGGCGTGGTTGGAACAAAGGAGTGATTTGCATAGGCAATGGCAATTGGATTGGCGTAGTTCGAGGAAAGAGGGATCGACACACATCAATTTAAAGTAATAAATCGGTATAGATGCGTGGGCAAGGGATCGGCATGGCCTATGAAGGTTGGATTGGGTTATCATATAAAGGAAGGGATCGACACTTGATGGATAGACATAGCATTCCAAGCATGATGGATCGTCATGATATGGATTGGCATCATATGGGTTCAGCTAAAGATGGTTCAACATAAAGTGGATCAGCATCCTCAAAAAGAGAAGGGGTTGACAGTTTGCATAAGGGAGGAAGGGCCGGCATTTTCGTGAATGAAGAGGGATTGACATGCTTCCAGGTGGATGGACTGTCATAGTTAGTTGGAAGGCTAAGGATCAGCTCACTTCAGAGAGGGATCAACATTAAATTAAGTGAAGGAATAACCATCGGTAGTGCTAGGTCGATCGTCACTTTTGGACGATTTGTGCTTATCGATGGATATGGTGGGACCATGTAGGTGAGAAGACCCTGTAGCCGAAGTTTCACTTATAAATATATCAGGCTTGGCTTTGGAAAAAGGAACATCTACATTTTTCTTCTCTTCATCTTCTACCCAGAGGTTACTCTGCCATTTTACTTTGAAGTCCGGGATTGTAACAGTAATCAACTTTCAGTATAATAAAATGGGTTGTTCTAGAGTGGATGTAGGTCGGAGTTAGCCGAACCAGTATAAATCTTGTCTCTTTTTCACTTTCTTTCATTTTAATTTGATTATTCTTCATATTATATTCTGTACTTCATATACTATCTACGATATGTGATTGGATATTGGGGTTTTCACATTAATTGGGTGTTGGTGGTCAATTTTGATGCCAATACTTTCAAAACACTTTAAAACATATCTTTTGAACCAACAAAACATACCTTCCAAAAGTATTAAAGCCTCACTTATTAACTTATAGAAGCATAGCTTCAAAACCATTTGAAAGTGCCCCTTTTGAAACATTCTTTTAATCTTAAACATATCTTTTGGGTCTAAGTGAATATAAGCAAAAGCACCCCTTTATAAACCAATGATCTTAAAATAAAAGAGTTTGGGGAAAAAGTAACAGCTTCGGAACCATCCTTTCGAAAGCTTTAATACTTTAAGTAAAACAATTGGAAGGATAGCTTCGAAACCCCTTTCGAAGACATTGCCTTCAAAACTTTTAGTATAGCTGGCTACTGGAGCCCTTTCAAAAGTATTGGGAAGTAGCTTATTACATTTATAAAACAAAAGCTACCTTTTGAACTAGTTGATGACTTCAATTCATTCGAAAGATATAAAGCTCGTAGCATGATTTCAATTGGATTCAAACTATCCCTTTCGAAAACATTGGTTTAAAACAAGGCAACTCATTTGAAAGCGACCCTTTTAACAAAAAGGCAGCAACTCCTTTGAAAGTTATATTAAACCTTTTCGAAAGCATTCTTTTGAAAACAAGGCAAGTGGAATGCCTTTGGATAGTGAAACAAAGGACCTTTGAAAGTAATACAAATTGTTTTCGGCCCCTTCAAAAGCAGGGTTTCGCTCCATACCTGCCACCATTCTCCAATCCACTAGGTATCAACGCATTTATACCTTATGTATTGGTTTCGATGGGGTTGAGGTAGAAGTATAGGGTCGAAAGGTAATTATTGGAAGTGGCGAAACCATAAGCTGATGCAAATTTGTTTTATTCCCTTTTTAAGTAATGCTTTTCAACTAACTTTCTTAGTTGTAAAAATAAAATTGGTTGTCATAAACTTAATTAAAATCCTTTCTAAAAGACTGCCAAATTATTTCAGAAATTAATTAAACACAATTAACAATATATCCCCTTCCTTTTAACAAAACAATTAGGACATTTAAGACCTTCATCTTAAATAATTTAATTTACATAGTGAATTACTTAGGAGAAATCCCAAAAATAGTCATACTTTACTTTCAATATGTTATCTAACATATATAAATTTCTGATCCAAATTCCTTTATATAATAGCCGAAATAAATATCAAACCCAATTATTCATTCTTTCATTCGAAAATTTATAATAATCTATCCATAGCTTGGAAAATTATGAAAAATCGACCCTTCTCCAAAAATGTTTACGTATCATATTAAATCCTCATGGAATTCAAAACCCAATGTAAATGGTTCTTGCCTTAAAATAAAATAAAACATTTATCAAACAAACTTGTTTGATTAAAATGCATAATGTAATCCAAGCATATCATCATCAAAATCGTCATAATGGATTTAAAATTAAACTCGAGATCTAATGCACTTTAAAAATAGAAAGAGAGATGGTTTTGATTATTATTCACTTTGATTATGATAAGGAACTTGGGATTTGAGGTTGCTTAATTCTTCTAGCTCGGTTCCTTTGCTTTTACCAGAATTTCTTCTCCTAAGTAATGGCTGGCTTAAGCTCTTCTTTGTTTTTATGTTTTATGACTTTGAATGTGTGAAAATGAGAATAGGAATAAGGGTTTATGGGTTAAAGGATATGGTGGATGGGTATTTTCCATAATTCCCTTTGCCTTGTTCTCTTATTAGTTAGCTTATGAAACCATTTACATAAAGCTATTCATTTAGTCTTATTTAGTGAAACACAGCCTCTATTTAAATTTTCAAATCTCAATCTCCTTATCTCTTTAATCTTTACATTATTCTATTCAATTTATCTAATTAAATCTCCTGAATAATTTTATTTAAAATTGGGGATGTTACAGGCTTCCCTCATTAAGGAATTTTGTTCTCGAAATTCAGTAAGGACTTAATACTAAGCATAGCAATCATCTGTAATAACTCCTAACTGGCCTACCTGATTAGCAACAGTCTATAAAGCAAATATGCAACATGCGTTACGGTAGATTAGGATAAGTATCTCTAATCTTGTCTTTTGTCTACCAAGTACAATCCTTCTTGTTGTCGCTCTGCTGAACTTTCACCAACTTGAATTTCTTATTCCTTAACCTCTTCTCATCTCTCGCTACAACCCCGACTGCTTGTCTAACAAAAGTCAAATTCGTCTCTATTATCAAATCTTCCAACAATGTCGGAGGAATAGAGACTCTTTGAATCATGCACATAATTGTGCAGATGACATGAAACACATTATGGACTCCTGCCATACTGCTCAAAAACTTTACTCTATATGTGATCTTCTCGATCCTCTCTAAAATCTGAAAGGGACCAACATATCTCGGTGTCAATTTCCCTGACTTTCCGAATCGTACCACGCCCTTCATTGGTGATACCTTGATGAAAACTCTACTCCAATTAAGAACTCTAGATCTTTATGCCTTTTATCTGCATAACTCTTTTATCTAGATTAAGCTTCCTTCATCTTTTCTCGGATTAGGTCAATTTCCTCTGTCAACTCTCTAACTAGATCTGGACCTAAGACTAATCAATCTCCAGTTTCCAACCAACACGCTGATGATTTGCATGGCCTTCCATACAAAGCTTCAAAATGTGCCATTCCTATACTAGTCTGATAAATATTATTAGAAGAAAAGTCAACTGTGTAGGTGATCTACCCAATATCAACGAAAATCCAATCCGCAAGCTCTTAGTGAATCCCCGAGTACGTAATTGACTCTCTCTGTCTGCCCATCCATCCGAGCGTTACATGCAGTACTCATCTTAAGCTTGGTACCTAACACATCTTGTAGACTCTTCGAGAACTCATTAGTAAAAAAAGCATCTCAATCACTAACTATACTACAAGGAATTCCATGCAGTCTAGCCATGTTCGTCATGGATAATTTAGCTAAACAGGTGTCATCCTGGTTGAATGAAATGGGCACTCTTGGTCAACCTGTCCACCATGACCAATATACTTTCGTTTCCCCTATTCGACCTTGGCAAACCGTCTATAATATCCATGGATACTGAATCCTATTTCCAAACTGGTATATCCAAAGGTTGAAGCGATCCACTCGGCTTTTGTTGTTCGGCCTTCACTTGTTGATAGTTCATATACTATCTAACCCACAAGCCATCATCCTTCGTTATACCTTCCCAGTAGAAGCTCCTTTTTATATCTTGATACACCTTGGTTCCTACAGGATGAATCGTAAATTTGGATTGATGACATTCCCTAAGAACTTCTCTCCTCAAGTCTTCAACATTCGGAACACACAACCGTCCCTTCTTTCTCAACCATCTTCTCTGGTTGAGACTAAAATCCTTTAAATCATCGATCTCTGATCCAACCTCAAGCTTTCTAATTTTCTTAGCTAACATGGATCCTCTTTCTTCTTAGAAGCAATTCTTTCGATCAACACTGGTCGAATATCCAAATAGGACAACATGGCGTTGCTTTGATTATTCTTGATCGTCTTCTCATTCAACTTACGATAGTCGATATACATTCTTAACGACCCGTCCTGTTTCTTTACGAATACCGCGTCCACACCCCAAGAAAAACTACTTAGTCTAATAAAATTTCTTCCTTTCAGATCCACTAGCTACACCTTCATTTCCTACGTCTCGGTCGCTGTCATCCTGCTAGGTCAGCTATTTACAAGTTCAGCTTCTGGCACAAGATCTATCCGAAACTTAATGGCTCGTTTCGATGGAAATCTTGTAACCTGCTCAAAAACATCTACAAACTCTCTCTCGACTCCCACCTGACTTAACTCATCTTCTACTTCCATAGCACTCAACATAGCACAAGCACTACGGTCAGAATCTTCCGTTGAAAATATAATTCGGTTATGACTATTAAGGTGTCTTAACAATATTTCCCTATCTTGAAAAAATATCCTAGCCTCATATTTACTCAACCAATCCTTACCCAAAATGATTCTGGAATCTACGAAATCGAAAACATACAGTCTGCATGTAAACTTATGACATAACAAATCAAGTTCTATCTGGTCGTATCTCAATCCCAAAGTTGCATACCCTCCTCGGATTTGTAACCCTTAAGAAAGTAACAAGGTACGTGGGTTTCAAACATAACCTATCAACCAAACAATGAGATATAAATGAATGTGATGCATCGGTATCAAATAGTATTCTAACTGGAATACTCAGAATCAAAAAGGTACCTTCCATCACAGTCTTTCCATTCTCAGCAACAGTTGGTCTAAAAGAAGGTGGTTCCAATGCAAAGATCTTTCTCTTATCCGCCCTGACTGGTTCTGGACATTGATTCTTATAATGCCCTATCTGGTCACGGTTGAAGCACTTCGCTTCCTTTTTTTGTGGCCTTCTTCCCCTTTCCAGTTCGGCATTCATGAGCATAATGACCTTTCTTATCACACTTAAAGCAAGCCAATTAGCCTTTGCCTTCTTGGCAGCTTCTCCCTTCTGGGTTTGCTTCTTAAAGTACTTCCTCTTCTTGCCAAGAGAACTCTGGGTTTCATTCTACTTCTCCTTCCAATGAATAGTAAGCATTTCCTCATGTTGAGTTGCAATTTCCACAACAACATTATAGGGATCATGAATTTGTGGCAATATCTCCCTAGCAATCTCGGATCTCAATCCTCGAATAAACTACTCATTCCTCATGATGATGGTCTCTATGGCTGCATATCCATATCTGGATAACTCATCAAACTTCATGGCAAATTTAATCACCGACATCTCGCCCTACACCAAATCCATAAACTTCCTCAGCAATGCCGGCTTGGCAACTTCAGATAAAAATCTTTCTTCAAACCTCCTTCGAAATTCTGCCCAAGTCAATTCTTCCTCAGGCACTCCGGGAGTAACACTATTCCAACAGTGAAGCACCGTTCCTTGCAACTGCTTAGAAGCTAATCTCCTCTTTTTCTCATCATTCAAATCCAAGCCAGCGAAGATTCGCTCACAATGCAATAACCAATTCTCAACTTCTATTGCGTCTATAGTACCCCAAAAACGGCTTCCCACCAAGAATAATGTAATCTCTGCTTAGATTAACGAAGTTGTTTCCAATCAAAGCCAGGGGATTAGCTTCGCCAACATTCCCAACCACTCCTGTAGCTACTCCATCTTGCATCAGATTTATGAAGAACTAATACATCATCCCCATATACACTGGCGGATTTCCAGCACCTACATTGGTGTCTGTATTTTGATAAGCATTAGCCTGTCGACCGGGGTTCCTCCTGGTATCAGGTCGAACATTTCCATTTGTTGTGGTGCTTCCTCTACAGAGATTTCTCTTCCGTTTCCTGCCTTCGTATCTTTCTTTCTTGTAAATTTACATATGAGCCTTAGTAGGATACAGAAGAACGGTCTAGGAGAGAGAGGGAAATATATATATATATGTATATATATATATATGCATATATCAAATACAAGTACATTACTATAGTATTAATCCAAACCCCGATCTCATTTTATGATTCATTGGATTATGTTTAGAATAATCTTTTAGGCTTAAATTTCTTAAGTTTTCATAAACCTATGCTCCAATACCAACATGTAACAACCTCCACTCGGAGGCCCAAAACTAATGGCTACGGATGTTGTAGCCATCCATAGTTATTAATCCTTGGTGACCAAATACATTAATGTTAGATTCATTGATACAACAGGAACACAAGGATATGAAATAAACTCACAGATTTCAAATTAACCTTATTACATTTCATATCCATGTTTTAAACTCATTATACAATCCCAAATTGCAAACCCACGTTTAGAGAAAATATGATTATTACAATATACGCCAAGAGTGACATATGAAGATACCCCCTTGGATGATCAGAGTATATATATAGTTAATTAAACAATTTTTCTTTTACATCAAAACATAGTGGAATCAAAATGATAAGAACTCCTAATAGCTAGCTTGCCTCCTACGTGTCTCTAAAAGCTTATTCGTCTAAGAAGTACCCAAAAATCCTTAACTCTCAACTACTCAAAAACAATTGAGTATCTAAGAGTATAAGGAGAAAACATAAACTTTGAGTTAGACGTAAAGCCTGGTATAAATAATAACCTACCATCTCAAACCATTTAGATATCTAGTGAGACCATGCCACGTAGCGGAACGGGTTTACCGCTCACTAGCATCTTATCAAAATTTATGATAATCGTATACTTTGCTCCAGCATCCACAATGGTAAAAACATAGTAATTTAAAACATTACGATGATATGAAATAAGCAAAATAATCTTGATTAATCATCCTCATTCATTTGACTATCTGTCTGTCTATAATCTCTACGGTCACTATTTCATGGGAAGACTAATAACCTGTTTAAAGTTTAATGACTACTTGTCCTATTTCATAGTTTTCATGGGATCACTGAGAACTAATTGGCTCCTGCCAATAACATCATTCAATTATTTCATGGGTTCTCCCTAAACCTATTAGTATCTCCAATAACTCCCCTTATATCATAGTTTTAATCGGATAACAATGAACTTAATGACTTCTTTCATTAGCTTAATCCACATATAGTTTTCATGGATTCACTATAAACCTTTTGGCCCCTATCAATTACTCTTACTAAACATAGTTTTCGTGGGTTTGCTATAAACTTGTCTAGACTGACAACTTCTTAATTAGTCTTTAGGCATCCTATATTCTTGTCTATCTGACCTCCTGGATGCAACTCTATTCATTTAGAGATACTCTACATACATACATACATACATACATACATATGTGTATATATACAGATATATATACACACACTTACTACCGGGTCAACGTACCTGGTTATTCTACCTTACTCCCTAAAATATAGTTATGGGTCCACTACTTAGTGAATATAATTATAGAAGAATCATACACATAAAAATAATAACAACATATTTGGTTTAATATCTTTGAAATCATTTCCACCTAAAAATTTGGTTAATCCCTCGAAGCCTATTATTTTTATAAAGACAAGCCTCTTCAAAAACTCCAAATTTGAAAGCCATTTAAAAACTCTTTTACAGTGCCATGGGTTTTTCCTTTAAAAATGAAATTGGGTTATTTGTTTGGGAAACTAAGGCTTTCGAAACCTTACACCTTTTCTTTTGAAACCATTGGAATACCTCTTTCGAAAGCATTCAAATCTTATTTTCAAAACACTAAGCATATGCCTTTCAAAACACTTTAAAACATCTCTTTTGAAACCAAAAAAACATACCTTTTGAAAGTATCGAAGCTTCACTTATTAACTTATAGAAGTATAGCTTCAAACCTTTTGAAAATACCTCTTTTGAAGCCGTTGGGTTCAATCTAAACATATCGTTTGCATCTAAGTGAATATAAGCGAAAGTACCTCTTTTGGAACCAGTGATCTTGAAATAAAAGAGTTTGGGGAAAAACCGATGGCTTCGGAACCATCCTGCCAAAAGATTTAATCCTTTAAGTAAAACAATTGGAATGATAGTGTCGAAACCCCTTTCGAAGCCATAGCCTTTGAAACCTTTAGTATAGCTAGCTACTGGAGCCCTTTCGAAAGCATTAGGAAGTGGCTTATTACATTTACAAAACAAAAGCTACCTTTCGAACTCATTGATGACTTCAATTCATTCGAAAGATATAAAGGCGACATTTCGATTGGGTTCAAACTATCCCTTTCAAAAGCATCGATTTAAAATAAGGCAACGCATTCGAAAGCTAGCCTTTTAAAAAAAGGCGACAACTTCTTTGCAAACTATATTAAATCCTTTCGAAAGCATTCTTTTGAAAACAAGGCAATTGACATGTCTTTGGATAGTAAAACAAAAGACCTTCGAAAGCTATTTTAATCGGTTCCGGCCCCTTTGAAAGTAGGGTTTCAACTCTGTACATGTCATCATTCTCCAATCCACTACGTACCGATGCGTTGATCCCTTGTGTATTGGTTTCGACAGGACTGTGGCGGAAGTATACGATCGAAAGGTAGTTACTGGAAGTGGCGAAACCATAAGCTGGTGCAAAGTGGATTTTATTTTCTTTTTAAGTAATACTTTTCAACTAACTTGCATATTTGTAAAAATATAATTGGTTTCCATAAATTAAAATCCATTCTAAACGATTGCCGAATTATTTTAGAAATTAATTAAAGACAACTAACAAATTAGCCCCTTCACTTTGACAAAACAATTAAGACATTTAAGTCCTTCATCTTAAATAATTTAATTTACATAGTAAAATACTTAGGAAAAATTGTCGTAATCCACTTTCAATATATTATCTAACATACATAAATTTCATACCTAAATTCCTTTATATAATAGCCGAAATAAATATCAACCCCAATTATCCATTCTTTCATTCAATAATTCATAATAATTTAACCATAGCTTGGAAAATTATGAAAAATTAAATCCATCATCAAAATAATGTTTTATGTAACATATTAAATCATCATGGCATTCGAAACCCAATATAAATGATTTTAGCCTTAAAATCAAATCAAACATTTATCAAACAAATTTGTTTGATTATAACATATCATGTAATCCAAGCATATCATCTCAAAATCATCATAATAGATTTAAACTTAAAACCGAGATCTAGTGCACTTTAAAAACAAAAATAGAGATGGTTTTGGTTATTATTCACCTTGATTAGAATAAGGAACTTGAGATTTCTTAATTTTTCTAGCTTGATTCCTTGGCTTTTACTTGAATTTTCTTCTCCTAAGTAATGATCAGCTTAAGCTCTTCTTTGTTTATGTTTTATGACTCTGAACGTGTGAAAATGAGAATAGGAATAAGGGTTTAGGATTTAAGGGACATGGTGGATGGTTATTCCCCATAATGCCCTTTGCCTTATTCTCTTATAAATTAGCTTATAAAACCATTTACATAAACCTATTCATTTAATCTAATTCAGTGAAGCTCGACTTCTATTTAAGTTTTCAAATCTCAATCTCCTTATCTCTTTAGTCTTTACATTATTCAATTTAATTTATCTAACTAAATCTCCTAAATAATGTTATTTAAAATTAGGGGTGTTACATTTTACTTTAGAATCCATAACAATTAATCCTAAGCCAAGAGATTCTCAAATTACTAACCTATCCTTGAAACAATGGTTAGGACATCATATCAAGTTTTCATTTCGACATAGATTTATATAAATACCAACAAAATAACATGATCCGAATCAATTAAAACGAATAGAAAAAAGGTTAAGTATTACTTACCTAAATCTTTAAGAAAACATGTTTAGATCTTCTTCTCTTTCTCTTAGCTTGCATTTTCTTTATTTTCTCTTGATTCATGTTTCTCTAAGCCACCACCATTAACATATTGTTTGAACTTTTATTTTTACTTATAGTAGAATAGAATGAATGAATGAATGAATGGAAAAGATTCATGTTTATTACCCCACAACTATTTATGCTTTGGCCTACGCACTCGTTATCATTAATTTATTATCCCATTTCTATCTTACATAGCCCCTTTTGGCCCTTTGTTAATTAATTAAGTTATTCATAATTTATGGGTTGTTATAGTCTCCCCTTCTTGAAGGAATTTTGCCCCGAAATTCCTTTAAGGCTCGCTAATGATTTGACAACAATCCTGTGCTTACTCTAAGCATAACCATGAATTCCCAATCCATAATTAAAATGTACTAGTGTTTTCTACTAATACAATAATCAACCATAATATTCATATATGTATGTATATATATGCATGTATATGTACACAGATATATATATATATATATATATATATATATATATAGTTCATAATCAACGCAATGCCATACATAGCTCATATGCTAATCTGAAACATACAACCCTGGGTAGGTCCTCCTATTCTTGTCCTCTGTTTCTCCTGTGCAGTCCTCCCAATCTGCTTTCCACTGGATACAAACCGGCTTCACCACCTTGTTTCGAAGTCGTTTCTCATCCCGGTCCACTATTTGAACTGGTCTTCCACGTAGGTCATGTTTGGCTTTATAACCTGATCTTCCACTGCCCTCGAATCAACTCCCGTGTATGGATCTTTTACACATTTTCGTAGATTTGATATGTGAAACACATTATGGATCCTTACAATGACACTAGCAATTCCACCTTATACTCTTCCCTCTCAATCGTTTTTGTAATCGAAAATGGCCTTACGCATCAAGATGCTTGCTTCCCAGCCTTCCCAAAGCACATCAGACCTATCATCGGAGATACCTTCACGAACACCTGATTGCCAATTATGAACTCTAGTTCCCTTCTCGTAACATCGGCATAACTTTTCTTCCTTGACTATGCTTCTCTCATCCTAGCTCTAATCGGTTTTACCTTTTTAGTTGCTTCCTTGTCTACATCTGGACCCAAAACGATTCTATCACCCATCTCTATCTAACATGCATGCGACTTACACGGTCTTCCATACAACGCTGTAAATGAAGCCAGTCCAATATTGATCTAGTAGCTATTGTTGTGTGAAAACTTTACCAAGTGTAAATAATCTTTCCAAGATCCACTAAAGTTTAAAATTCAAGCTCTAAGTAAATCTTCTAGGACCTTGTTATCTGTTTATGGATGGTATGCATTACTCATGCATAGTTCTAACCCCATTGAACTCTGCAAGCTATGCCAAAACTCACTAATGAATAATGGATCATGGTCATTAATAATAGCACTAAGCACTGTGTGCAATCTCACCACTACCGTCATATATATATATATATATATATATATATATATATATATATATATATATATATATATATTGTCTACTAACTTCGGCACAGTTCTTGGGGCCTTTACTGGAATGATATGAGCACACTTAGTTAGTCTATCTAATATGACATATATGCTCTCATCCCTTGCCATCGAGCATGGCAACCCTCTACGAAATCCATATATATCGAATCTCATTTTCAAACTAGAACATCCAAAGGATACCCACTTGGCTTTTGATGTTCTGCCTTCACTTGTTGGCATGTAAAACATTTCCTTGCATATTCCCTAACATCTCTCTTTATTCCTTCTAGGAAAAAGCTTCTCTTTATATCTTTATACATCTTAGTACTCCCTCGTGAATGACAAATTTTGAAGGATGACATTCGTCAAATATTTTCTTCCGCTATCCTTCTACACTTGGAACATACAACCTTCCGTTCTTTTGTAGTCTTCCCTCTCTATCAATACTGAATCCCTCCAGCTCTACTGCCTCAAATCCCGAGTCCAATTTCCTTACTTAGTCTACGCAAAACTCATCTCCCTTCTACAGCTCAGCTATTCTTTCTACCAGCGTAGGCCTAACCTCTAAGTATGCTAGCATTTTGAATACTCTGATTGAACCTGCACAAGGTCAAAATTGTAAGTCACATGCAGATAGTGTTTTTAATGTGGCCCATTCCTCGATCATAGCCAAAACATAAGTTTTCTGCTTAAGGCTCAACGCATTTGCTACTTTGTTGCCTTTTCTTGGGGTATACTCTATCCCAAAATCATATGTTGCTAGAAACTCTAACCACTTATGCTGCCTCATGTTCAACTCCTTTTGAAAGAACAAATATCTAAATGACTTATGGTCATTATAAAACTCAAAGCTCTCCCATAAGAAGTAATGTAACGATCAGCCTTTTCATCCCCTAAATGTCGACACTAATACAACCTCACGTGTCGAACACCCAAGTACCAAAAAGGTAAATTATTAGGGTAAAATAAAAAGAGAAGGAAATAAAACAAAAGTGCAGAGAACACAATATCAGAATCTCACTAGTGGAACTATAATATATAATATCCAAAGAATGGTATAAAGGGCTACTCCAAACAGAAATTTCGAAGTTACAAAAACTAAGTACCATCATCATCTTGGACAGTTATAACAACATGTCCTTAAAAATGTTGATATGTACAATATAGTAATCCAATGGTAATAAGAATACTATGGTAGGTGAAACATCTAGCTCGTATTCTCGATCTCTAAAAAACATCAACGAAAACCTACCTTTCTCAAATTACACAAAAGAGAACGTGCGAAATTTAAGAAAAACAAAAACCAAACATTAGAACTAAGTCTGGTATGAGAAACTCAAGAAATATGTAGCTAACATATAACTTTACTTTTGAGACTATATAGCATGCCATAAAGGTTATCCCCCTAAATGAACCACCATCTAATATGTACGTAAGGTGATATATTAAATAATGTATAGGGTAAAGAATATAAATCAAGAAATAACTGGAATGTTTACATTCATTACATTCAACAACAAATTAGACAGTGTGAACAAACCCGATCAGGAAAGTTCGCACATTGGATTTCCTGTGGAGATCTTTTCAAATAAGAAAAATCCCAACTCCTTGACAAGGACCAAAAGTTATCGTCCGAGCGTCGTATATCTCTAGATAAATATATCATAAGGAAAACAAAAAGGTCCATGCCGAAACATAAACATGAACCACGTAGTATCAAATACAAAGCATACTCTAGATATGGATTTAATAATACCCTGTTACAGGTTAGCTAAACCCAAGATTATGCTGCATACTTTATCTTTAGCTATTTTTGATGTCGAGGTCACATTCGACATCTTTCACATGAGTTTTCGTCACTCGAACAGAACACGAATCTCCAATTGGATTCGGACATCTCGAAAATATCTCGAAACCATATGTGGATTCTAGTATTTTGATAAAATCCATTTCCAAGAGATAAAACATGTGTCTCAATCTTGAAATGGTTTTCGATAAGTAAAAGTCTTACCGATCACAGTCTCTTCAAGACTAAATCGACGAATTTAGTCACTATTATATAATAATGAGAACGATCACATATGGAAACCAAGTCATGTATACTTATTACGTTTTTGATATTTTCATCTCACATTATCCCTCAATCAAGAGTGAAGTTGATAAGTTGGAGCTCTATTACTCATATCCCTGCTTGAACATCTGTTTTAATTCCTGCATATAGACAAGCCTACTTCATTGGATTCTAATGCTAACGCGACTAAATGTTTTCCATAAACGAGTAAACATGCAAAGCACAAGTCATACAAAGCACGTTGAGTCACATAAGCGACTTCTAATCCTCTTTTTGTTTAATTGATCTTTATTAACTGAAACCTCCTGTATTAGTAATTCTTTTATCTAGTAAAACTACATTTATTAATTACTACTATTCATTTGTACCCTTTTCGATTGTTCGAAAGGTATTCATATACTTATCTCAAATGGTATAGGTATATTCATAAATCATTAACAAGATTTCTAACTTTAAACCTTTATGTTTTCTTTTGAAAGATTCTATAACTATAATTTCCTTTAAAATATCAATTTTAAAGATCTAAGTTCTTTCACAAATTAATTCAAAAGGTTTAATACTACTGTTACTTAAACATTATCACTATAAACTTCAAGCCATTTCACTTTTGCTTATCTTTGAAACATTTTTTTAAAGATCTATTTACATTTATAAGTATAATAAAAAAGGGTTAAATATAAATGTTATTAACACATTATCACAACCAACCCAAAATAATTTCCGTACTTATATCATCTTTAAAACATTCCTTTTTAGATCCAAGATAATATAAGATTGAGTACGATAGTTAACTAATCAATTATCAAGTTAAAACAATTGCTTATACAAATCAATGTTCGTATACTTTATACATTTTTGAAATTTTAACTTAACTATTACTCGTCCAAGAGTAAAGCCAGTTATGTTAGAGTACTAGTTGCATGAAAGCCTTGTCGAGAAACTTCATTTTTGAATCTCACAAATCGACAAGTCTACCCATCGGCTTTTAGTGCTTGGTATAGTATTAATGATTTCCATAAACAAGTAACAAACATGATCAACCCATTTTCGAAATTCCCAACCTAACTATTCCTCAACCAAGAGGCAAACCGATAGGTTAGAGCTCTATTGTTTCCTCCCTACTCAACAACAATCTTAACTCTCACAAATGGAGAAGCTTACTTTGTTAGACTCTCGATTTTGATTATAACAACCTATATAAAATGTTATGTGTATATAAACCATCTTTGCAGGATATTTATTGCAGATTCATCTACAAATGTTTATAGCTGTATATTTTGTGTCTAAAGTCTGTATATTACTTAGAAATTTGTTAAAATCTCTCCTTAAATGATATATATATATATATATATATAAATATACACAGACACATGCACACACATGCTCATACATGCACAAAATAGCAAACTCAGACGTCTGGAACCATTCATTCAGACGTCTGAGTACTGAAATAAGAATATTGTGTCCACAATATTCAGACATCTGAACTAAAATATTCAGACCTGAATGAGGTCAAAAAATGAACTATTTCCTTGCTGTTTGCGTTTCAATCTATTTCAGAAGTCTGAATATCCCCAACCGCTATTTTCTTGAAAAGTCACTTCTCTTCACCAAGAGAAACATTCGTATAAATCAACAGTTGCATCCATTCTTTTCAATAAAACTTTTCATTTAAAGATACGACTCTTTATATACTATAAATAGATTATAGAATTCAACAAACAAATCACCGAATTTACTTTTAGCATTCTTGAATTCTCGTATATTCTCAAAGCTTTCAAACAACACTCAAATTACTTACATACTTTGATCATTGATCACTTTATCTTCCACAGTTCTCAAAGCACATCACACTATATATCATAAAGGAGAAGATTATAGGAAGATTGTACTCAATTGACTTATCAGTGTTATTTAAGAACACATTACAGTCAAATATCTTTGTTATTTGTATTGAAGTCCTATTCGGTTGCTTAGGTCGGTGAAGTCCTGTTCGGTTGCTTAGGCAGTGTAAACCTATTCCTCCGGGTTAAGTGAGGGTTGTTGTAGTAGAAATTCCAGAAGGAGTCTGGGACTGGACGTAGAATGGGAAGTTCGAACCAGTATAAAAATTCCTGGCGTGCTTTTTTTATTTTTATTTACTTTGCTATTATCATCTGTTTCCGCATTTAGATTTAATTATATTCCATATTACATGATCCTAAGTAATAGCTAGCCACGGTAGTAATTTTTCATTTGGTATCAGAGCAAGCCATCTTATAACCGTTACAAAGTTACCTGATATCTTGCTAATATGGAAAACAACACCAGCACTACCAATAACATTATCGATAACACTAGCTTTATTGAAGGTCATTCTACCGCACGACCTCCATTTTTCAATGATCTGAACTATAATTATTAGGCAACTCGTATGAGAATCTATATGCAATCAAATAGTTTTGAATCATGGATTATTACACAAAATGAATACACTCTTCCTATAGGAGCTTACTCCACTTGGTCAAACACACAAAAATTAGATACTACTGCCAATGCTAAAGCTATGAACATGTTATTTTGTGCACTAGATAAAAATGAATTTAATCGTGTTAGCATGTGTCAAACTGCTTATGAAATTTGGAGAACACTTAAAATTCACTCATGAAGGAACTAACAAAGTTAAACAAAGCAAAATCTCCATGCTCAAAAACCAGTTTCAAAACTTTAGAATGAAACAAGATGAATCCATAAATGATATGTACTCTAAATTTCAAGATATCTATCATTCACTATTAGGATTAGGAGAAAAGTACACTGATTTTGATATTGTATCAAAAGTCCTAAACTCTTTAACGGATGAATGGGAAAGAAAAGTCTTGGCTATTGAAGAAGATAATGACCTCTCTACCATAAAACCTGAAGAGTTAATAGGAAATCTAATGTCCTATGAAGTGAATTTGAATCTAAAATGAGTACAAGCACAAGAAAAAAAGAACATAGCTTTCCATGTTGAAGAAGAAAAAGATGAAGATTCGGATGAAGAAGATCTAGCATTTATTGCCAAAAATTTCAAAAAATTCTTGAAATTCAGGAAAAACAACAGAAATAAGGGAAAAAGGAACTTTCCAAGCAAGCCATCATCTTCAACTCTAGAATGCTTTAATTGCCATAGAAAGGTCATATCCAGAAAGAATGTCCAGAATTAAAGAAAAAATACTTCAACAAGAGCAGAAAAGATAAGAAAAAGAAAGCATTCTCCGTAACATGGGATGATTCAGATACTTCTTCATCAGATAACAGTAGTGAAAGTGAAAACGAGCAAGCAAATGTCTGCTTCATGGCTATTGAAAACGAGGTTAGTGATTTTACTTTTGATGATATGATTGAGATAAATTCTGAACTAGTTGATACTTTGAAAAATCTCAAAAGAGAAAATAAGGAGACTCGTGAACATTAGAACAAAGCAGAATTCGAAAGAGATATGCTTAAAGACGAGAAGAAAATACTAGAGGAAGAACTTGAAAAATTACAAGAATCATTCTCTAATATAAATTCTCAACTTACTCTTTTGAGTCATGAAATTGAAACTCAAAAAGAAAAAAATGATGCTCTTGTTTCTGAAAATCATGAACTAAAAACTAAGGTAAAATTGATAGAGTTGGATAATAGTAGTCTCAAAGCTAATTTAGAAAGCATTTCCAAAAATGTTTCAAATTTTAATAAAGGAAGAGAAACTTTATCTAAAATTATTAATAGCTCTCAATCTGTTTCAAGTAGAAAAGGATTAGGATATGTTAAGGAAACAACAATTTCACCTAGAAAGAAAATTAGGAGAAATATTAATTCTACTATTGAACAAACAAAAAGGAATTCTAACTAAAAAAGTATAAAAATCTGGGTTCCTAAAACAAACAACAGTTTGATTAGGAAGAAATATATAAACACCATTTCTGAAACTGTTCATAAAAATAAAGATTACATTTTTAAATGGGATACTAAGCCCTCTTGGGTTTGGTTTCCAAAGATTTAACTCTTAGGACCCTATTGAAAAAGTGGGTACCAATATGATCTCTTATTTTTTGTAGGTCCCACTCAAGAAAAGAGGAAAATGGATACTCGACAGTGGTTGCTCAAAACATATGACAGGAGACAAAGATATGCTATCAAATATTACTTACTCAGATGGAGGCTCCGTCACATTTGGAGACAACCCCAAAGGCTATATCATCGGCAAAGGCGATGTGAGCGATAACGGTATTTCAAATTTACCTTTTATTTCAAATGTTTTACTTGTCAAAAATTTAAAACATAATTTACTTAGCATCAGCCAATTATGTGACAAAGGATGCAAAATCACTTTTTCTGAAAACAAATGTAGTATTTTTGATCAAAATTAAACTCTTATCTTTGAAGGAAATAGAGACAGAAACATCCATGTTCTGAATATGAAAATAAAGCATAATTTAGATTCGTGCTTAATAGCCAAAGAAAATGATCCTTGGTTATGGCACAAACGATTCAGTCATATTAACTTCAAAACTATAAACAAGCTCTCTAAAAATGATTTAGTGAAAGGCCTACCAAAAATGAATTTTAAAATTGATCATATTTGTGATGTATGTCAGTTAGGAAAGTTAACTAAGTCATCTTTTAAATCTAAAAAGGTCATTTCAATTTTACAACCATTTGAATTACTACATATAGATTTATTTGGACCAACACAAGTACAATCCATCAATAATAACAGATATGTGTTTGTTATTGTTGATGATTTTTCTAGATATACTTGGACTATTTTTATGAAAAATAAAAGTGATACTTTGATAATTTCAAAAAATTTTCAAAAGAATTCAAAATTTTAAAGGTTTGAAAATCAAAAGCATAAGAAGTGATCATGGAGGTGAATTCGAAAAAGAAGCCTTTGAACATTTTTGTAAGAAAAAAGGAATATTCCATAATTTTCATTTCTAGAACTCCACAACAAAATGGAGCTGTAGAACGTAAAAATAGAACCTTATAAGAATGTGCAAGGACTTTGTTAAATGGAAGTACGTTACCAAAACATTTCTAGGCTGAAGCAGTTGCAATAGCTTGTTATGTTTTGAATCGTGTTTCTATTCGACCTCTAATTAAGAATACTCCTTATGAACTTCTTAATGGAAGAAAACCAAATATTTCTTATTTTAAAGTTTTTGGTTCAAAATGTTTTCTTTTAAACACAAAAGATCAGCTTGGTAAGTTCGATCCAAAATCCGATGAAGGAATCATTTTAGGATATTCGGATCGAAGCAAAGCTTATCGAATTTATAACAAAAGAACAAATATCATCGAAGAAACACTTCATGTATCTTTCGATGAAATTTTTAAAAAAATCCCAAGTATAAGAGATGTGAAGAATTTCCTGATTATATCACAAACACAGAAATTTCAAATATTGAAAATAATGGAATCATTGATCAGAATAACAATGAATTAAGATCTCTACCTAGAATATTAAGAGATCATCCGTATGTTAATGTTATTGGAGAACTCAACTCATCTGTTAGAACAAGAAGTCAATTAAATCAAATGGGTCATGTAGCTTTTCTATCTAATATTGAACCTAAAAATATTAAAGAAGCATCTACCGATGAAAATTGGTTAATCGCTATGCAAGAAGAGCTAAACCAATTCGAAAGAAATGACATTTGGGATTTAGTTCCACGGCCTAGTGATCAATCAGTTATTAGTACAAAATGGGTTTTTTAAAACAAAGCAGATAAACAAGGAAATATTACTAGAAATAAAGCTAGATTAGTTGCTCAAGGATATAGCCAGGAAGAAGGAATTGACTATGAAGAAACGTTTGCTCCAGTCGCTAGACTAGAAGCAATACGAATCTTACTAGCATTTGCATGTTTTCATAACTTTAAATTATATCAAATGGATGTCAAAAGTGCTTTTTTAAATGGTTTCATAAAAGAAAATGTTTATGTTGAACAACCTCCATTATTCATACACGAACAGTTTCCTAACCATGTCTATAAGCTTAAAAAGGCTTTATATGGTTTGAAACAAGCACCATGTGCTTGGTACGATCGTCTTAAAGGATATTTAATAGATTCTGGTTTTGGAATTGGAAAGGTTGATCAAACTCTTTTTATTAAAAAAAATAAACAGGATATTTTAATTATTCAAATGTATGTTGATGATATTATTTTTGGATCTACAAATGAAAGACTTTGTCAAGTTTTCTAAAATAATGACTAAAGAATTTGAAATGTCACATATAGGTGAGTTAAATTATTTTCTTGGCTTACAAATAAAACAACTGGAAGATGGTATTTTTATTAATCAAGAAAAGTATTGCAGCAATCTAATTAAACACTTTGGTATGGAAAATACTTCTACCAAACCAACTCCTATGGGTACAACCATACATCTTGATAAAGATGAAAATGGTAAAAGTATTGACCAAAAATTATATCGAAGTATGATTGGGTCGTTACTGTATTTAACAGCAAGTAGACCTGACATAATGATGAGTGTTTGTTTGTATGCACGATTTCAAGCAGATCCCAAATAATCACATTTACGAGCAGTGAAACGCATACTACGATATCTTAATAAAACTAAGGATTTTGGACTATTCTATCCAAAGGAATGTCCTTTTGAATTAGTGTCCTATAGTGACGCTGATTTTGGAGGAAGTCGGGCAGATAGAAAAAGTACAAGTGGGACTTGTCACTTCATTGGACGGTCTCTTGTATCTTGATTTAGTAAGAAACAAAACTCTGTTTCATTATCGATATGTGAAGCAGAATATATTTCTGCAGCTCAGGCGTGTTCTCAGGTTATCTATATGCAACAAACACTACAAGATTTTGGTTTTAATTTATGTAAATCAACTATGTATTTTGATAATTCTATTGCTATAAATTTATCTAAAAATCCTGTAAATCATTCACGAACAAAACATATTGACATTCGTCACCATTTTCTTCATGATAATATTGAAAGAGATTTAATAAATCTAGAATATGTGTCCTCTAACAAACAATTGGCAGATATCTTTACAAAACCGTTAAATGAAAATACTTTCATTAATTTAAGACGAGAACTTGGTATCATCTCTCTTAAAGATTTATAAGTTTAATTTTTTTTAATATATATATATATATATATATATATATATATATATATAAGTGAGAATTCATAGTTTCCTTCAAAAGAAAAATAAAAAGTGTAGTCTAGCACTCAAACTTAAGACTTCATACTGGGTAGTCCTCTATACTACCACTTCACTCTCTATTGTTTTCTAAATATGAGGATGTCATTTAATTCATATATACCTTCCGTTCTCTCCTTCTTTTCCTATGGATATTATTTCTCTAACCATAAATTGTCCTCTCTATTTTTAAACAAGCTCCTTCCTACATATTGTCTGCATTCTTATAATTCTTTTCACCAATAATTCATTTGATTCTCTTTTAAGAAAACTTCAAAAATTCTATTCAATCATGTCATCTCAAAATAACTCCACGTCATCTAAGATATCTTACACCTCTCCTTCATCGGGATCGGAGAATCTACCAACTCCTACTCTTATATATGAATCGGTTCCGATCGTTCCACCCTCTACTCATACTGGATATACTTTACCAGCTAAAAAAACAAGACAATCTCTCTTTTTTGGATTACCATCCACAAAAGAGAAAATCGATGATATTCATCATTATCAAAAAGAAGCATTAGACTTACAACGTGAATTATACTATGAGCAAAAAGTTAATGCCAAACTGCTTAGCTTTTTGGAGCAAGTAGCGTTAAAGTTCTATGGTTCTTCATCAAAAGATTCTGTTCATCAACCATCTACAGCTCGTTCTCCAAGTCGTCGCAATCCTTGGGAACCATCACAACAACATCCACCAACAACTCCAAATTCTTGGAAACGTGGTAACAGATGGTCTCCGCTTCGACCATATGTGGAGAACACCAAAGTTGAAGAAGAATCTTATCATACTACATTATCTTCTTTAAAATCTATTTAATCGTTTCTTGTTTTTTACTATAATTTGTTATTTTGTCATTTTATTCTGCTTATTCTAATTGTAATATTGAAAATTATTCAACAATATATATTATTTTTCATTCTCACCATTGCCAATATATGCTTCTATACACAATTCATACGTGTGAATTAGTTTAAACAGACGTCTGAATATTCATATAAAAAACTTTTTACCCATATTCAGACGTCTGAATCAAAAATAACAAACGTCTGATTTAGCCTATTTTAGAACTAAATCCTTGCGGGTTGCAATTCAACCCAATTCAGAAGTCTGAATTGAATTATTCAGATGTCTGAATCCCTTCTGAGAAATTTTTTCCACCTTCCTTATTTTTTATTTATTACCTTCTTACCCTTGCCTTTTCATCATCTATATAATAACTTTTTCACTTCTTTACGTCTTACCTCAGAACCCTAGCCCTCATTTTCATCTCACTCAACGCTTTAACCTTCCTATAACTTTCCAATGGCACCAAGATCAAAGAGAACAAGAGAATCAACTTCCAGACCATCCGAAGACCAAATCCGGCAATGGCTATGGAACGATGTTGCTGTTTCTCGGTTCAATTCCATGAAGAACTCCAACATATTCGAAGGAGCATTCATCAAATTCCCGGACTTCGCATCATATCGTATTAGAGAATTAGTAGAGCAATTTCACTTTGACAGCTTGATTGCGTATACTCCTAACAATGTTAAGATTAATCATCTTATAATTAAACTTTTTCTTGCAAACTTAAATTTGGATCATCAAAATCCTCAAAACCGTCAAGATTGTGTTTGGTCGTTAGTTTGTGGCGTAAGAATCTTCTTACCTTTACAAAGACTAGGTCATATTTTAAATTGCCCTTATCAAGGAATTGATATTAATGAAATTGAAGTTGATATGGAACATCGTGATGAAAATTCACATCAATTTTTTTCCGATGAACTCATAAATATGGGCAATTTAAAATCTACCTACTTAAGGCCACAAGCTAGGCTAATTCACCGTGATTTTATTCATTCTCTCCAACCAAGAACGGGTAGATATGAAAAAGTGTATAAAGAAAACTTCAAGCACTTTATTCTATTTATTCTAATCAACAAGTAAATTAGGGGAAGTTATTTTGGATGAATTCCAAGATACCACAATTCGAAGGAAGTATAGAACTATTCATTATGGTGCCTATATTATGCGCATTATCCTAAATATCGGTGTACCAATGCTTGATTCCAATTTTAAAAGTATTAGTGAGTTAGGCGCTAAAACTTTAGGGTTGATAGGTCTTCCTATACGGCCTCCTTCTCTATAAATCATTTCCTTCCAACAATGGTCACAAAATATTCAACAAGGTGTTCCTCAACCTCGAGACACTAGTATTGCTTCTTCTTCCCATACCCAACATGAAGAAGAAGACAAGGACGATGACACCATCCAAGAAATTGGCCCGGATACTTCTTCAAGACAAGCCATCGTCCCTCTCTCTCGAAGCTAATCAAAGATTCATCGGGACATAAAAGGCACTTGCGAAAAAGACGGAAAGAAAATTCAATTCTATCAAAGGCTTTCTCAATAAGATATTGGATCGAATTTCTTGTTCTGACTCTACATCTACTCAAGCTTACAATCCATCTCCATTTGAATGGTCTTCCTCAAGCTCAAGCTCTAATCACAATTATCCATCTCTTTCAAGTCAAATTTAAATTATCTTGGTTTATTTTTTTATATATTTACTTGTCGCTTTTATTTCTTTATGTTAGTTGTATGAGAACTGTCTAAAATATTATTTCTTTATCATCTATTTCTCTATTTGCCTTAATGGAATATATTATCTATTATCATTCATGTTCTTTCTTTTTGTCGATGACAAAGGGGGAGAAATTTAAATTGTGCATATTGGCGGGGGGAGTATCTAGTCTATTAATTTTATATAGTTATCATCATCAAAAAGAGAGAAAATGTTAGACTCTCGATTTTGATTATAACAACCTATATAAAATGTTATGTGTATATTAAACCATCTTTGCAGGAGATTTATTGCAGATTCATCTACAGATGTTTATAGTTGTATATCATGTGTCTGGAGTCTGTATATTACTTATAAAATTTGTTAAAATCTCTCCTTAAATGATATATATATATATACACACACACACATGCACACACATGCTCATTCATGCACAAAATAGCAAACTCAGACGTCTGAAACCATTCATTCAGACGTCTGAGTACTGAAATAAGAATATTGTTTTTACAATATTCAGACATCTGAATGAGGTCAAAATGAACTATTTCCTTGCTGTTTGCATTTCAATCTATTTCAGAAGTCTGAATTTTTTTATTCAGACGTTTGAATATCCCCAACTGCTATTTTCTTGAAAAGTCACTTCCCTTCACCAAGAGAAACATTCTTTTAAATCAATAGTTGCATCCGTTCTTTTCAACATAACTTTTCATTTAAAGATGCAACTTTTTGTATACTATAAATAGATTATAGAATTCAACAAACAAATCACCGAATTTACTTTTAGCATTCTTGAATTATCATCTATTCTTAAAGCTTTCAAACAGCACTCAAATTACTTACATACTTTGATCATTGATCACTTTATCTTCCACAATTCTCAAAGTACATCACACTATATATCATAAAGGAGAAGATTATAGGAAGATTGTACTCAATTGACTTATCAGTGTTATTTAAGAACACATTACAGTCAAACATCTTTGTAATTTGTATTGAAGTCCTATTCGGTTGCTTAGGCGGGTGAAGTCCTGTTCTGTTGCTCAGGCAGTGTAAACCTATTCCTTTGGGTTAAGTGAGGGTTGTTGTAGTTGAAATTTCAGAAGGAGTCTGGGACTGGACGTAGAATAGAAAGTTCGAACCAGTATAAAAATTCCTGGTGTGCTTGTTTAATTTTTATTTACTTTGCTCTTCTCATCTATTTCCGCATTTAGATTTAATTATTATATGCCATATTACACGATCCTAAGTAATAGCTAGCCACAGTAGTAAATTTTCATACTTCGTTGGCTTTTAGTGTTAAACGAAGTTAATTGCCTTTTAAACAAATAAGTGAACAACAAGATTTACGTTTCCGACATTCTAGCTTAACTATTCCTCATTCAAGAGAGAAGCCGGGTTGGTCAGAGCTCTATTGCTCCATCCCTACTTGACATTAATCTTAATTCTTCGAAATAGATAAGTTTACCACGTCGGTTCTTGGTGTTTAGCCTAATCAATTACCTTTTACAAAACGTATACATACTTTAAAAAACTTTTAAATAGGTTTTAAATATCTATGCAAAATATTACTTGAAATTAATTATTTTATGGTTTGATCAGAAACATTTTTATATTATAAAACTTCTTTATTTTGAAAAGACATATATAATTGTTAAAAAAATATTTAAACTTCAAACCAAATAAAAGATAGTTAAAAATATGTTTGGAAACATCTCTAAAAATATTAGAGAAAAAAATAAAATTTAAATATCATTTTTAAACACTTAAAACCATAAGCAACTTTCTACAACATTAATTAATGCAGTTAAAAGTCCTTATTAAAGAGCACGTTGAAAAGCACGATCTTTGTGACTAGTTTTAACCACTTTAACAAACGATTTAAGGTTTGAAATTTTCTATAGCGAGGACTACCATTTGGGTAATTAAAGGTAATGAAAAGAAACCTTTAAGAATATCTACCCATTAATTTTTAAAAATTCTCAAAAATAAGGGATTCAGAAGTGCACTTATAACTACTATTCTTGCTTCAGACAATTTCAAACTTACTTCAATTTAACATATAAGTTTAACAACTATTTAAATGTAACGACCCTAGACTTTAATTTAATTTAAATTGATAATTAAATGAATTTTTGAATAAAAATTGTGAAATTAATTATAAATGGAAGCGAGTTTCCCCGAATTTGAATAAATTCTGTATAAATCAAAATTTGATTTTTGTATATATATAAATATATTGGATTTGAGATAAAAACTTCAATAAATGGGTTTAAAAATATACATAAGGTAACCATAAAGTAAATAAATTAGATAAGATTTAAACAACAAAACCAAAACCTAGAAATTCATCTATATTTTGAAAATGAATATATATATATATATATATAGTTTTATAAAATATAAAGTAAGAAAACAAATTAAATAAAAATCTAACATATATAATAATAAAAGAAACTTCATTAGATTAAAAAGTATATAAACAAACAAAGTAACAAAAGAAATGCAAAGATAAAGACAAAACAAATAAACTATAAACATGAAAACATAAAGTACAAGCTAATAAATGCAAAGTACATCTTCAGCCACCAAGCAAAAATAAGTATATACATGTACCTGCAAAGTAAATAATAAGAATAAATACATATGAAGCTTGTAAAAACAACATAAGTATGGCTGAAGTGAACAAATCGTTCAAGGTGAAGACATTAAGGACATGGGCATTTAATGCCATTGCCTCTAGTACACCATAACATTTCATATCAGCTGAAAGAAAAAAAAAATACAAGTACATTAGCCACCAACATTCTTCTCTCAGCCGAGAATCTTGTTTAGTCAAGTACAAAAAAAAAATCTCTGAGCAAAATTTATAAAACCTTGTACCTGTGTACAAAGAAATGAGATATCTCCTGTACAACTCTTTCTATATATCACTATCTTCAAGCTTCAACTCAGTTGTTCATTCGAAACTGAGTTAATACCATTTCAAACTCAAACAAACTTCCCTTTAAAACAAGCAACTTCACCCATGCTATATGGTAAAACCACCTGAACAAGCATCTTTAGCCATGTTTTGCATTGTTCAAACCCTACATCACCTGTAGCTTTCTTTTTATACAAACTCTTCATGTCATTTGTTCCATCTTCCAAACTGGAAAAAAAAAGAAAAAGAAAATATAAACCTTATCATCAACAAAACTCAAACAAGAAAAAGCAGATCAAACTCAAGATCAAAAGTAGTTCCAGGTTTTGCTTTTCTGTCTTCATCCCACATGTGAGTAACATTATTTTAAAATCATAAGTATATGAATCTGGATTTCATGGTTAGGCTCTGAAATAAGTATGCTTTGCCTATATGTATATTTCTGTGTATATATGAATGGATGTTTGGTTATTTGTTGTAACCTCTGTAATAATCTGTGGAAGTTGCCAAGCTTGAATTTTGATCTAAAATTTATTATCCCTTGATCTGATGACCTTTAAGACTTAGACTACAAACAAAATTGTTTGTTTCATCCTAGTTTAGGATTTAAAATTTTATTTAGGAAAAAAATATTAATTTGCTCTGGGAATCAAAGAACAACAGAGAAAATTTGTACAAGTCAAAATTCAAGTATGTTATTTTATAAATCCAGGATTATAATTGGAATACATTAACTAAAACATGATTTTTAAAACCAAAATCACAATTTTTAGTTTGGGATTCAAGGTGCAGTTTTTGTTTGATCGAATTGAGTGTTTTGAGTCGCCTCTGGCGATCAAGTTGACCGGAAGGGCCTTGGTTGTTCGAGGAGATAGAGGAGGCTATAGGAATGCCTGGAAAAATAGTTGGAGGTGGCGAAAATAACGGCGGCGACGGCGGCATGAGATTTTATTTTGTAAACCTAGTTTTTAACCACATAAGAAACTTGTGCACCGCTGTCTCGTAAAAGCACCGAGTGTCTCAGGGTTCTGGAGATGGTAGGGGGTCGAGTTGACGTGTCGATGGCCGGAGTTGTAGGCTGGATGTAACATTCTAAAATTTTCGACTTTCGAAAATTCAACATCGACACTCACTTTATCGACTGCCGAATATCGAAGGCCGAAAACCGAGAAGTTATGGGTTTTAAAAAGAATTTTAAGAAAAGAAAAAGAGAGAAGTAGAAGAAGATAACAGAAAATAAAGGGAGAGGAAGATAGGAAAAAAAAGAGAAGAGAGAAAAGAAGGTAGAATATTTTAAAATGGAAGAAAACAGAAAGAAAACAGAACAACAGAATCACATCAGAATCTCACAATTCGCAGCGGAACAACATATAATAATAAATGAATAATCTTTAAATAAAGAACTATATCAGTTATTACATCACATTATATTTCATTACATCATATCATATCATCAGAGTGTACAACAACATACAACAATAAACAGTGCAGCGGAAAAGAAATACTATATAAACTAGTAATACGCCATGCCATCCAGCTTGCCTCCAGCAACTCCAGAATATCCAGAATATCCTGATAAACCTAACTCTTGACTGCCCGTGTGGAAATTGGTGGGCACCCAGAGTTTAGGAAGGAAAACAATAAACTCCAAGTCAGTCATGTGACTGGTGTGAGAACTCAAAACAGTTTATTTATTTTAAAATCAAAAAGAGGGATATTTTTAAATTAATTCGCAATGTTTTTTTTTAAAATGAGACTACCATAAGGCCTCCCGCACACACACACATGCAAACGCAGAATCGGAGGAGATTTCTCCTTATGATAGTCAAAGATGCTTGATACGCATTTAAAAGAACATTTCATATTATTATTAGTGCATAGTGTAGGAAAAATATTTCGAAAGTAGAATATAAATCTTAGCCAGCATAGGTACCATTATATTATGCCTACTAATAGCTACCATATTAAATGGCAGGTTCTACAACTAAAACCGTACAAGATCGTATTGTTTCTTTGGATTTCCAACAAATGGTCAGGCCAAGGAACTTCCCATTGCCACATGAGAATGCCTCTGGAAAGACATCCCCGAGAACCAAACCGGAACTCTGCCAACACAAGGCCGGGTTACCCCTAACTGGGTAACTACTGACACGAGCACGCCATTCCCCGATCGTAAACGACCTTTTTCACGGGATCCCGATAACCAACAACCACAAAGTAATAAATTCGTAGTAACCACATAGGTTAAATATCTGGGCTCCATACCATGATACCACCTCTATCCAGAAGGAAATGTACATACCCTAAGGGGAGCTACAGCAACCCCTAATAACCTTGCCGCATCTTTCCTGTTTTGACCATTTCCGGGATGTGAGGCTCGACGAATTCACGTCCACAAAAACACACTTTGTACAAAAAGCCGTGCTTTGGGTCAACAAATGATCAACACAATGATTACTAAGATAGACGATCAAATGAATGATCCTATCACAATAATCAACACAATGATCATTTCAGCATCACTCAGCATATCACATTACCAAATTGGGAATATATCGCTGATAACTTCAACTATATAACCTTTGAGCTCGTACGTCTCAAAGAAGGGTGTTAAGCAAAGAATAAATTCTCCGCCACCAACAGAAATATATTTGAAAGAAATCGGCTTTATATCTCAAATTGTAATGTCAGACACACAATCCATACAAGTCTGTTCCGGGATCGAACAGAACCGAAGGCACTTACAAAGAAGTCCTTGCAATCCGGATATTCACAATCCTGATCGGATTCACCATCACATATGGAGAACTCAATACCGTAGCTACTCGGTGCAGAGTCAATCGATAGTTCATCCTATCACTCTCGCAAATACCGGTCTTCAACACCGATCTTCAAATGCGATTTACAACGACATATCACATATTCGGAGTGGGTTATACGACCCCATGGTCCTTTCCCGGTTAACCCGAATAGTGAGCGCTTATTCAAAAATAAGTCTGCATTCAAATTCAATCATATTCACATCAAATACCCATTCAAAGGGAAATATTGATAGTCGGCTATTGAACTATCAATGGATATGCATACATCACCAGATTCCAAATAATTTTCCAAATTATTTATTTTCCAAAATATCTTTACAAGATATATTATTTCAACACTTCAAAAATAAATCAATATTTATTTTTATACAAATTCCACTTTTCACGTATAAATTCCATAATGAATTTATATTTCCAAAATATCTATGCATATACGATTTCAATAATTCATTTCGATTTATCTTCAAAAAGATAAATTCTAATATTCACTTCTTATTGGAAAACATTTCCATACTTATTTATTCATAAGTAATTCACAAATTCCTTTTATTTTCAATACTTAGAAAATATTCAATATACTTAAATCGAATTAAGTATATATTTCATTCTTTAAGGAAATCATTCTCTTAAACATATTTATTTGGGCCAAAACGAATGTTACGTAAAACATCGTTACGACAACCCAAAATCATTAGTATAGGGATTCGAAATTAAAATAGATATATAAATCCCAATACTATACAAAACATTTTCTTTCGGAAATCATTTACTATAACAACAGTGTTATAGTCCACCATTTCCTTTTATTTCTCGAAAACGTCTATTTCAACAATAAATGTTGAAATCTATGGTTTCGAATCTCAACACATTTTTAAAACATCGTTAGATCGTTTTAATTCTGTTTAAAACATTCACATTCAATACATTTTCTTTAACGTATTATTCACTATTCAAAAACGTGAATATACTTCATTAACAAATTTCATCCTTTCTATTCACTTTAACTTAAAGGATTATTCACTGTTCAAAATGTGAATATAACTCTATCTCTAAGTTATAACAATTAACTTATCAAAATAAGTCATTTGCGGATTTATAAAACAACGTTTATAAATTCCGTTTCTATTTATTTATAAAAACTTCCTTTTTATAAATTCCTTTATTAACCTATTCCAGTTTATAACTCAATTATAAACTACAAGTTCATATTATAAGTTAATTTCTTATAAAACGATTATTTTACAAAATCGTTCATTTAACTTCCCAAATTATTAATCTTAACTTATAAGATTGTTTATTTATCCAAAATTCATTCTTTCGATAACTTTATAAATTTTATAAACCTACTGCTTATAAAATTTCATTTATAACTTCACAGTTTATAATTTCATAAATTTCATTCATTTAGGAAATTCATTTCCACTACATTCAAACACTTATAAAAACTCGTTTTATAATGTCCGTAATTCAATTTATAAATATCCATTTATAAATCTCTTAATATAAATCAATTTATATTATTCTTTAAAACGTCTTTAAATTCCTTTATAATTTCATCATTCTCTTGATTTATAAAATAATTAAATTTTATAAATCCTATATTTAAACTTTTCACAATAATTCCAAAATATCTCGATTAAACTATTTTATAAACTCAATAGCATCATATTCTCCAAAATCAGTTTTTTAACTGTATTTCACAAAAATCATAATTTTTATAACTTTAAGAATTATAACGTTCATTTATTTAAAATGGATTAATTCTAAAAATATAGTATATTTTCAAAAATCACTTAAAAAATCATTTTAAAATCCCAAAATCTGGGTCCAATGATGCTACACACCAAATAGTCAATCACGACTAACAACGATATCATATATCGATATGATAATCCATCAAATATCAAAATATCTGAAATAAAATAAATACTGTTGAGGAATCCAGTTGGATCCCTCCAACCTGTTTTCCTGCATCCAAAAACATTAGCACAATACCAATTTCGCTCCAGTACGAAATTATCGCGGTACATGTTTTTAATAAATATTATCCGCTTACTAACGGCGTAATAGGGTCTCATCCGCTAAACAAAAAATGCGGGAAATCAACAACTGCAATATATACATATGCCAATATATATATATATTGATATTATATATAATACCAATTTCACTGTTTATGAAATATTCGCGGTATATGTTTATATTAAATAACATCCGCTTACTAACGGCGCATAATGTCTATTTTAACAATCAATAATTTACAGTCATCATTCAAACATGCATTCAGATATTTTAAATCTAACTATTTAAAATAAAATCGAAATCTATTCGATTGAGTGAGAAATTCTCACCTTGGTTTTAAATTCCGTTTTAGCTTTTATTTCGAATAAAATTAAACGCGCGTTTAATTTTACCCGAAATTCTCACTAACTCCAAACGACTCCAAACCAACTCCATCGCGTAGTGCTCGTCCATACGATTCCAACGCAACTGAGTTTGCATTTTTTCGACCTCGTATGAAAAAGTTATGCATTTTATAAGATCGTACACGATTTTATTAGCTTAAATTACAACCTAACAATATAACTTTAAACCCAAACTCACAATAGCCATTGGATCCTAATCCTGCAGATCTTGGCCGTCCCCATCCTCATCTTCTCCCACGCGAAATGTTCCAGGTCGTGCAAATTTTAGCCGAACCCATTCATATGAATTAGGGTTTAATTATGCTCTCACCACACACGATTATATTCGATCACACCACCGCCATTGCGAAGAGCACGACACTAGCTATGCTCGGCCAGAACCCAGGCAAACTCGGCCTCATCTAGGTGCGTGCGCACGCAAGTGAACAGCCCACGTTCATACACCATTTCCCATCAATCCGTGAAGCCATTCGCGATCTCCACCGTTGATCTCGTAGCTCTCGTCGTGTTCTATCACTTTGTAGTTGAACTTTCTCGCTAATTGTCGACGGATTTGGAGATTTGGAGGGAGGAAGGAGAAGAAAAACTGGACATTGAAATTCTAGGGCCGGCTACAAGCTTTTAGGGTTAGGTTTTTATCAAATTTATGAAGAGAGAGGTGTATTTATAGAGTTTCGTTCGACACTATTCACCCGGAAATTCCGAACTCCGATTTAGACGTCGTAACCAGCGTACCTAGGGTTTATCCCGCGTTCCGGACACAATGGAACAGGTTTCGGAAGCTAATTCGGAAGTATGTGCGAGTTATGGCTGAAAACGTTCAATTTAAATTAAACCGATTTAAGTCGATTTCTAGGCGTTTTAATTTGTACAGGACAAACGGTAAATCCAATTGACTTGAAATTTGAAACCTTACAATAATATCACATTACGGATCCGATGAAACTGGTTTCGTCGAAATCCGAGACTTTTTGAAAAATGGCTATTTTGACTCGCCAAATTTAAATTAAAAATAAATCGATGCGTTTCGAGCTGCCACGATCAAACGATAGCTCCAATTGACACGAAAATTGAAATCCGGTAATAACTAACTATTACGGATCCAATGGAACTGGTTTCGTTCAATTCTGAGACTGTTCAAAAATTGGCTATTTTACAGTCGATTATTAAATATTAAAATATTCAATTTTCACAGATTAACTTTTAATTCGATTTTAAAAGTTCTAAAATATTTCTATAACTCCAGTATGATTAAATAAAATTTTCCAAATTATTTTCAATCATTTTTAACTCAATTTTCAATTTTTTTCATAATTTAACGTATTAAATTATCGATTAAATTATCCAATTAAATCTAATAAATCAAATAAAAATTTATTTGACTTATAAATTCACTTATTAATATTTAAAATAAATTAAATATTCAAATTTAAATTATTAAAAATTCTGGGTCGTTACAATCTTTCCTCCTTAAAAGAATTTCGTCCCCGAAATTACAAGTAAGAAAAGTCACAGAATTTATTAACTTTCCAAATTCATAGTTAAACTCCTTACAAATCTTTACTAAGTTTCCAAATCATACTTAGTTATCTTTTCAAAACAACTACTATTTTTTTAACTTTCAATTCCAAAACAAAGTTAAAGTTTTCAAAAATTTTCCAATTTCTTAAATTTTTTCTAACGCCTTAAAATTTCGGAAAAATTCGCCATAGTCTCCTTTGCGCGGCTCGATCCGAAAAAAAAATGACAGTATATATATCACAAATATACATCTCATCAAGTAATGAGGCATCCCGCAGGGAAAAAAAGTGTAAAAGTACTGTATTTAATCCGAGATATGTACCTTATATTTTATTAGCAAGCATATACGGCTAATATAGCGCAAAAGCGAGCTCCAAATGCGAAGCAACGCGATCCGCACCTACTCAACACTTAACAAACAACATGAGAACATACACATATGCAAATAATCTCAATATACAACATATAGTAACATATCAACTATATATATCACATAGCAAATGCAACAATAGCAATATATATTCAACCATCAACCAACTAACATCCATATCCAATAAACATTCATTCATATTCTCATTCATATTTAATGAATTGGTTTTCAATTTAAATCACATTTGATTCGTTTACATTGGATTTACTAACATTCATTCTCAATTCAATTAGTTTACATTTACTAATTAAATCTAATTCACATTCAATTCTATTCAAATTTATTTACTTTCTAATTTGAATTCAATTTCATAGCTTTCAATTTCATTAACTCTTAATGACTTTTATACAATCATATAACAACCAATTTATATTAATTACAACCAAATTCTTTTCACTTATATTCATTCAATTTGATTTAACACCATCATTTTCAATTGGTTTAATTAAATTGATTTCCATTCAATTTTATTCAACTTCTAATAACGTTAGATTTTAATGAATTAATACTTTCATTAATTATTCCATTCCAATTTATTCACATTCAATTGATTAACATTCAATTCATTTATTCAATTCAATTACAAAGTTGAATTTCATTTACATAACTTAAGTTATATTCCATTTATACATCCTTTATTTACAACTCATATTTTATATAGTTTCACTTCTTATATATATAAGTTTATTTCACAATTGTAATTCACTTTAATTATAACTCAATTCTTATAATTCATTTGCTTATACAATTATTATTTCATTTAGATTATTCAAACAACCTAACGATCAACTTACATACACTTTAATAATTCTGAAAAATTATTTCTTTATATATAAAAATATAATCAAGGTAAAATTATTTCATTCATCCAATTTAAACAATACTGTGCCGAATTGTTCTATTCAAGTGTTTATAGATCCCTATCAACAACGTTAATTACTCGTATTAACCAGAATCCATATACCACTCAACAAACCAATCATCACAATATAAAACAATTTTTATTCACTAACAAATACGCTCTCATATCTATTATTACACTCAACTCATTCTAGAGTACTGCTGACTCTATCTCTAATGAGTAATACCCAACAGAACCATGGTTGTCGCTTAACCATCAGCTCTGATACCAAATGTAACATTCTAAAATTTTCGACTTTCGAAAATTCAACATCGACACTCACTTTATCGACTGCCGAATATCGAAGGCCGAAAACCGAGAAGTTATGGGTTTTAAAAAGAATTTTAAGAAAAGAAAAAGAGAGAAGTAGAAGAAGATAACAGAAAATAAAGGGAGAGGAAGATAGGAAAAAAAAGAGAAGAGAGAAAAGAAGGTAGAATATTTTAAAATGGAAGAAAACAGAAAGAAAACAGAACAACAGAATCACATCAGAATCTCACAATTCGCAGCGGAACAACATATAATAATAAATGAATAATCTTTAAATAAAGAACTATATCAGTTATTACATCACATTATATTTCATTACATCATATCATATCATCAGAGTGTACAACAACATACAACAATAAACAGTGCAGCGGAAAAGAAATACTATATAAACTAGTAATACGCCATGCCATCCAGCTTGCCTCCAGCAACTCCAGAATATCCAGAATATCCTGATAAACCTAACTCTTGACTGCCCGTGTGGAAATTGGTGGGCACCCAGAGTTTAGGAAGGAAAACAATAAACTCCAAGTCAGTCATGTGACTGGTGTGAGAACTCAAAACAGTTTATTTATTTTAAAATCAAAAAGAGGGATATTTTTAAATTAATTCGCAATGTTTTTTTTTAAAATGAGACTACCATAAGGCCTCCCGCACACACACACATGCAAACGCAGAATCGGAGGAGATTTCTCCTTATGATAGTCAAAGATGCTTGATACGCATTTAAAAGAACATTTCATATTATTATTAGTGCATAGTGTAGGAAAAATATTTCGAAAGTAGAATATAAATCTTAGCCAGCATAGGTACCATTATATTATGCCTACTAATAGCTACCATATTAAATGGCAGGTTCTACAACTAAAACCGTACAAGATCGTATTGTTTCTTTGGATTTCCAACAAATGGTCAGGCCAAGGAACTTCCCATTGCCACATGAGAATGCCTCTGGAAAGACATCCCCGAGAACCAAACCGGAACTCTGCCAACACAAGGCCGGGTTACCCCTAACTGGGTAACTACTGACACGAGCACGCCATTCCCCGATCGTAAACGACCTTTTTCACGGGATCCCGATAACCAACAACCACAAAGTAATAAATTCGTAGTAACCACATAGGTTAAATATCTGGGCTCCATACCATGATACCACCTCTATCCAGAAGGAAATGTACATACCCTAAGGGGAGCTACAGCAACCCCTAATAACCTTGCCGCATCTTTCCTGTTTTGACCATTTCCGGGATGTGAGGCTCGACGAATTCACGTCCACAAAAACACACTTTGTACAAAAAGCCGTGCTTTGGGTCAACAAATGATCAACACAATGATCACTAAGATAGACGATCAAATGAATGATCCTATCACAATAATCAACACAATGATCATTTCAGCATCACTCAGCATATCACATTACCAAATTGGGAATATATCGCTGATAACTTCAACTATATAACCTTTGAGCTCGTACGTCTCAAAGAAGGGTGTTAAGCAAAGAATAAATTCTCCGCCACCAACAGAAATATATTTGAAAGAAATCGGCTTTATATCTCAAATTGTAATGTCAGACACACAATCCATACAAGTCTGTTCCGGGATCGAACAGAACCGAAGGCACTTACAAAGAAGTCCTTGCAATCCGGATATTCACAATCCTGATCGGATTCACCATCACATATGGAGAACTCAATACCGTAGCTACTCGGTGCAGAGTCAATCGATAGTTCATCCTATCACTCTCGCAAATACCGGTCTTCAACACCGATCTTCAAATGCGATTTACAACGACGTATCACATATTCGGAGTGGGTTATACGACCCCATGGTCCTTTCCCGGTTAACCCGAATAGTGAGCGCTTATTCAAAAATAAGTGTGCATTCAAATTCAATCATATTCACATCAAATACCCATTCAAAGGGAAATATTGATAGTCGGCTATTGAACTATCAATGGATATGCATACATCACCAGATTCCAAATAATTTTCCAAATTATTTATTTTCCAAAATATCTTTACAAGATATATTATTTCAACACTTCAAAAATAAATCAATATTTATTTTTATACAAATTCCACTTTTCACGTATAAATTCCATAATGAATTTATATTTCCAAAATATCTATGCATATACGATTTCAATAATTCATTTCGATTTATCTTCAAAAAGATAAATTCTAATATTCACTTCTTATTGGAAAACATTTCCATACTTATTTATTCATAAGTAATTCACAAATTCCTTTTATTTTCAATACTTAGAAAATATTCAATATACTTAAATCGAATTAAGTATATATTTCATTCTTTAAGGAAATCATTCTCTTAAACATATTTATTTGGGCCAAAACGAATGTTACGTAAAACATCGTTACGACAACCCAAAATCATTAGTATAGGGATTCGAAATTAAAATAGATATATAAATCCCAATACTATACAAAACATTTTCTTTCGGAAATCATTTACTATAACAACAGTGTTATAGTCCACCATTTCCTTTTATTTCTCGAAAACGTCTATTTCAACAATAAATGTTGAAATCTATGGTTTCGAATCTCAACACATTTTTAAAACATCGTTAGATCGTTTTAATTCTGTTTAAAACATTCACATTCAATACATTTTCTTTAACGTATTATTCACTATTCAAAAACGTGAATATACTTCATTAACAAATTTCATCCTTTCTATTCACTTTAACTTAAAGGATTATTCACTGTTCAAAATGTGAATATAACTCTATCTCTAAGTTATAACAATTAACTTATCAAAATAAGTCATTTGCGGATTTATAAAACAACGTTTATAAATTCCGTTTCTATTTATTTATAAAAACTTCCTTTTTATAAATTCCTTTATTAACCTATTCCAGTTTATAACTCAATTATAAACTACAAGTTCATATTATAAGTTAATTTCTTATAAAACGATTATTTTACAAAATCGTTCATTTAACTTCCCAAATTATTAATCTTAACTTATAAGATTGTTTATTTATCCAAAATTCATTCTTTCGATAACTTTATAAATTTTATAAACCTACTGCTTATAAAATTTCATTTATAACTTCACAGTTTATAATTTCATAAATTTCATTCATTTAGGAAATTCATTTCCACTACATTCAAACACTTATAAAAACTCGTTTTATAATGTCCGTAATTCAATTTATAAATATCCATTTATAAATCTCTTAATATAAATCAATTTATATTATTCTTTAAAACGTCTTTAAATTCCTTTATAATTTCATCATTCTCTTGATTTATAAAATAATTAAATTTTATAAATCCTATATTTAAACTTTTCACAATAATTCCAAAATATCTCGATTAAACTATTTTATAAACTCAATAGCATCATATTCTCCAAAATCAGTTTTTTAACTGTATTTCACAAAAATCATAATTTTTATAACTTTAAGAATTATAACGTTCATTTATTTAAAATGGATTAATTCTAAAAATATAGTATATTTTCAAAAATCACTTAAAAAATCATTTTAAAATCCCAAAATCTGGGTCCAATGATGCTACACACCAAATAGTCAATCACGACTAACAACGATATCATATATCGATATGATAATCCATCAAATATCAAAATATCTGAAATAAAATAAATACTGTTGAGGAATCCAGTTGGATCCCTCCAACCTGTTTTCCTGCATCCAAAAACATTAGCACAATACCAATTTCGCTCCAGTACGAAATTATCGCGGTACATGTTTTTAATAAATATTATCCGCTTACTAACGGCGTAATAGGGTCTCATCCGCTAAACAAAAAATGCGGGAAATCAACAACTGCAATATATACATATGCCAATATATATATATTGATATTATATATAATACCAATTTCACTGTTTATGAAATATTCGCGGTATATGTTTATATTAAATAACATCCGCTTACTAACGGCGCATAATGTCTATTTTAACAATCAATAATTTACAGTCATCATTCAAACATGCATTCAGATATTTTAAATCTAACTATTTAAAATAAAATCGAAATCTATTCGATTGAGTGAGAAATTCTCACCTTGGTTTTAAATTCCGTTTTAGCTTTTATTTCGAATAAAATTAAACGCGCGTTTAATTTTACCCGAAATTCTCACTAACTCCAAACGACTCCAAACCAACTCCATCGCGTAGTGCTCGTCCATACGATTCCAACGCAACTGAGTTTGCATTTTTTCGACCTCGTATGAAAAAGTTATGCATTTTATAAGATCGTACACGATTTTATTAGCTTAAATTACAACCTAACAATATAACTTTAAACCCAAACTCACAATAGCCATTGGATCCTAATCCTGCAGATCTTGGCCGTCCCCATCCTCATCTTCTCCCACGCGAAATGTTCCAGGTCGTGCAAATTTTAGCCGAACCCATTCATATGAATTAGGGTTTAATTATGCTCTCACCACACACGATTATATTCGATCACACCACCGCCATTGCGAAGAGCACGACACTAGCTATGCTCGGCCAGAACCCAGGCAAACTCGGCCTCATCTAGGTGCGTGCGCACGCAAGTGAACAGCCCACGTTCATACACCATTTCCCATCAATCCGTGAAGCCATTCGCGATCTCCACCGTTGATCTCGTAGCTCTCGTCGTGTTCTATCACTTTGTAGTTGAACTTTCTCGCTAATTGTCGACGGATTTGGAGATTTGGAGGGAGGAAGGAGAAGAAAAACTGGCCATTGAAATTCTAGGGCCGGCTACAAGCTTTTAGGGTTAGGTTTTTATCAAATTTATGAAGAGAGAGGTGTATTTATAGAGTTTCGTTCGACACTATTCACCCGGAAATTCCGAACTCCGATTTAGACGCCGTAACCAGCGTACCTAGGGTTTATCCCGCGTTCCGGACACAATGGAACAGGTTTCGGAAGCTAATTCGGAAGTATGTGCGAGTTATGGCTGAAAACGTTCAATTTAAATTAAACCGATTTAAGTCGATTTCTAGGCGTTTTAATTTGTACAGGACAAACGGTAAATCCAATTGACTTGAAATTTGAAACCTTACAATAATATCACATTACGGATCCGATGAAACTGGTTTCGTCGAAATCCGAGACTTTTTGAAAAATGGCTATTTTGACTCGCCAAATTTAAATTAAAAATAAATCGATGCGTTTCGAGCTGCCACGATCAAACGATAGCTCCGATTGACACGAAAATTGAAATCCGGTAATAACTAACTATTACGGATCCAATGGAACTGGTTTCGTTCAATTCTGAGACTGTTCAAAAATTGGCTATTTTACAGTCGATTATTAAATATTAAAATATTCAATTTTCACAGATTAACTTTTAATTCGATTTTAAAAGTTCTAAAATATTTCTATAACTCCAGTATGATTAAATAAAATTTTCCAAATTATTTTCAATCATTTTTAACTCAATTTTCAATTTTTTTCATAATTTAACGTATTAAATTATCGATTAAATTATCCAATTAAATCTAATAAATCAAATAAAAATTTATTTGACTTATAAATTCACTTATTAATATTTAAAATAAATTAAATATTCAAATTTAAATTATTAAAAATTCTGGGTCGTTACACTGGCCAGTGGTCGGGGGTCGGAGAACGAAGCGTTGACAGGTTGGGGTCGCGATGGGTTCGAATGATTTCTAGGTTTGGGTTCGAATGCTAGAATTCGATTCTCAAAGGAGTTCGAAGTTTTGTTGATGGGAATCTGATGTGGGATGGATCGTCGACTTGCTCGAAGCATGGGTGGCGACCGGAAGTGGCGAACAATGATGTGCACGTGCACGAGTTAGAAGTCTAGCCTGGTGATGTTGTTTGTGTAGAAGCAGCGTTCTAGTGGGTTTTTACCCGAAGTGGCACTCGAGTAAATCGAGTAAGTGACTCGAAGCAAATCGAGTCTGGTCTCGGGTCAAATTCATGTTCCAGGCTTCAAACCTGAAACTGTTATGTCTGGAAATTTTAAAACCAAACTTAAATTTTAAACCAAAGTTTTAAAAACTGAGTTCAAATGAAAATGTAAACATAAATTCAAGTTGAATTAGAATTTAGTTTGGACATAAATAAAGCTTTAAATTCAATTCGTTTTAATAAAAAATAATAATAATAACAATAAGTTAAGCAAGTTTTTTTGAAAATTTTTAAGTAATGATAACAATTAATGTTGACAATTTGAAGTTAAGACTTCATTACAATTTCAATTATTTAAGGAAATATTTAACAACGTTTTCTAAAATCTTAATTTATATTTTGATTGAGTCGATAATTTAAGTTAATTTGTTTTCAAAGTTTAAGGAAGGTTTTAAAATGTTAAGATAAATAATTATTGTTATTAATTAATGGTTTTGGAAAGTAAAATAAATAAATTAATTGATAATTAATTAAATAATTAGAGATTTACCAATTTTCTAATTGAGATCGGTAAATTTATAATTTAAAGTCAATTTATTTGTAATTAGGAATTGTTAATTACAAAGATGGTTAAAGTAAAGATGTTTAAATAAGTTAAGTGAATGAATTAAAGGGTAATTAAATAATCTAAAGGTTAATTATTTAAATAATTTAAAAATTGATTAATTTAATTAATAAATGATTAAAGGACAATTAATCAAATGATTTGACATTAATTAATGTTAATTAACTATGATTGATGACCCATTTGATTTAAGTTAATCAGATAATTGGATTGATCCCACTTATGGATGTTTAGAATTTTTTTGGATGTTGAATTGTTGATATCCTTGATATATGATGCTTTGTGATATACCCTAATTTGTGTTGTGATCTGTGATGAAATTTATTATTTGTGATATATATGTGTGATCTGTACGATAAGCTTTATAGTTTATATCGCTTATCAACTATATTTCTGTGTTTTAATCTGTGATGATTGAAATGATGTTGCACTATTGTGTTAAACCCCTGGACCACACCATACACACACAAATATGGATTTCACGAGGAAATCGATTTAAGTCACAGATTTTTGAAACGATTTTTAAATAGACAATTTGCATTCAAATGTTTTGGAAATGGATTGGGTTTAAAGTAAAAAGCTTTTAAAATGGAATTTCAAAGATGAAATTTATTTGAATGACTTAATTGAGTTTTGAAATTTAAATATTTTGATTTAAATTTGAATTAATATTTGAAATTGAATTCTATGATTTGAAAACTAGGGTTTAAAAAGGCTATTCAACTTATGAATGAGTTTATATGGTTTAAACTATTTTAAAGGTATTAATTTGCGAATTTGAAATTAAGGCTGTAACTTGTACAAATGAAAAATTGGATTTTTTTCTGAAAAGAGAACTATTTGTTTTCAAATAAATAAAAGTTTTCACATAAGAAATGAACTTCCAATTGGTGTTAAAAGATTTCAAATTTAGAATGAAAAGGAAATGTTTTGAATAAATATGAATGAATCTTTGGAAACAAATTTGAAAATTGTAAATTAAATCTTAATTTAAAGATTTAATGAATTAATCCAATTGAAATGGAATTGTTTTGAAAATACAAGAATGAATCTTTGGGAAACTGGGTGAACTTTGTGAAATAAATCTTTTTGTTAAAAGAATTTGAAATGGTAATTGGTAATTGGTTTAAACCATTTGAATGAAAGTTTTGAATTATTAAGTTGTGACTTAATTGAAATTCCATATCCATATGTTTTAAATGTTGCGCTCACTATTCGGTTTAGCCGGGAAAGGACCTTTGTGTCATATATCCCATTCCGAATATGTGATACGACGTATGGATTGCATTTGAAGACCGGTGGTGAAGACCGGATATTTTCGAAAACGAAAGGGTTTCTTGTCGATTGTCTCTGCACTGGCTGATCCTCGGTATAGAGATCTCCATATGTGATGGGAAATCCAGACGTGATTAGGGATTATCCGGATTGCAAGGACTTCTTTGTAAGTGCCTTCGGTTCTGTTCGAGCCCGGAACAGACTTGTATGGATAGTATGTCTGACATTACAAATTGAGATATAAAGCTGATTTCTTTCAAATATATTTATGTTGGTGGCGGAGAATTTATTCTCTTAGCTTAACACCCTTCTCTGAGACGTACGAGCTCAGAGGTTATGTAGTTGATGGTTATCAGCGATATATTCCCAATTTGGTAATGTGACATGCTGAGTGTTGCTGTGAAATGATCATTGTGTTGATCATTTGTGATAGGATCATTTGTTTGATCGTTTATCTTTGTGATCATTTCTATGATCATTTGTTGACCCAAAGCATAGCTTTTGTATAAAGTGTGGCTTTGTGGACGTGACTTCGTCGAGCCTCACACCTCGGAATGGTCAAAACAGGAAAGATGCAGCAAGGTTATGAGGGGTAGCTCCCTTTAGGATATGTGCATTTCCTTCTGGAAAAGGGTGGTATCATGGTATGGAGCCCAGATGCTTACTCATGTTGAGACACTTATTATTATGGTGTGATGTTGATTAGAGAGCTCTCGGATAAAGGTCCCAAAGGACCGGGGGATGGCATACTCGTGTCAGTTGTTACCCCGTTAGGGGTAACCCGGCCTTGTGTTGGCAGAGATCCGGTTTGGTTCTCGGGGACGTCCTTCCAGAGGTGTTCTCATGTGGCAATGGGAAGTTCCTTGGCCTGACCATTCGTTGGAAATCCAAAAAAACAATACGATCTTGTACGGTATTAGTTGTAGAACCTATCATTCACTTATGGTGGCGCCCTACTGTTTGGATGGTAGCTATAATAGGCATAGTTCGAAATGTCTATGTTGGCTAAGATTTATATCTTTACTTTCGAAATGATTTTTACTACACTATGCATTAGTAATAATATCAAATGTATCTGTTTAATGCGTATCAAGCATCTTTGACTATCATAAGGAGAAATCTCCTCCGATTCTGCGTTTGCATTGTGTGTGTGTGCGGGAGGCCATATGGTAGTCTCATTTTTAAAAAGCATTGCGAATTGACTTTGAAAATCTTTTGTTGAATGTTTTAAAAGATAAACTGTTTTTGTTGCTCACACCAGTCCCACGACTGATCCGGAGTTTATTGTTCTTTCCTAAACTCTGGGTGCTCATTATTTTCTACACGAGCAGTCTAGAGTTTGGGTTTTTCAGATAGTTAGGTTCAATAGATTATCTGGAGCTAGTTCAGTCTCTGGATCACACCGCACTTGCTTATCTTTGAGCATCGTTATTGGGAGTTCGAGCTATTTCTGGATTGGTCCTTGGAGATGGAGATTATCCGCTGCTAGTGTTATCTATTTTTCTTTCCGCTGCTATTTTTATTGTATAATATCTCTGATGTATATTGATATCTATTGGATCATCTGTTGTATCAGATATTGTATCAAAGCTGTATATCAATGTATTATTCTTTTATTCCGTTGTGTTATTTACTTAATGTTGTTATAAGCTTCGGCGACTCGGATTTGAACGGTCGAATCTGCGGCATTCGAATACGATGTAAAATATGGATGTCGATTTTCGAGCGGGAAAAATTTGTTTCGTTACATTTGGTATCAGAGCTATGGTGAAACTTTAGCTCAGGAGTATAACACATTAAGTAGCTCATTAGAGATAGGGTGAAGTATCCCTAGAATAAGTAATCCCTAAGATATCCGTTTCAGTGCCTCAGTAAATTCTCTTACTATTCACCGATAGTAAGTATGAGTGCAAGAAGAGAACGCGATAGGGGACAGGGGAGTATCACTATAAATGGTCGATGCTCTGTAACAACGGTGGAAACAATCTTTCTCTATCAAATTTTCTTTGATTCGTCTTTCCAAATTCTTTTGATTGCTTCGTGACAGCTACAGAAAGAAGTTCGGTGCGTTGATGCTCTACGAATCGTTGTAGAAGATTCTTACTTCGTATTTCATCGATTTCTTATCAGTTTTGGATTTAAACCTTAATGAATACGAATTTGAAATTTGAAATTAGAGATTGAAAATTTGAAATTTAAATTGAGTTAAATTGATTAATAGAATATGAGGATAAATTCGAGTTGTATCGATAAAATGATTTTGTTTAAAACCAAACTTCCCATCACATTTGAATTCTATCGTAATTTCTCGTATCTACTGTTGATATTCTGATTTGGTAAGCCAAATGCAGAATTGATATCCAGTTTAATCTGGAAAGGTATTTCTCTATCTTTTATCTATCTTTGTTGCTTTCGTGCCTGCGAATTTCGAGGACAAAGTTCTTTTAAGGCGGGAAGTTTGTAACGACCCTAGATTTTAATTTAATTTAAATTAATAATTAAATGAATTTTTGAATAAAAATTGTGAAATTAATTATAAATGGAAGCGAGTTTCCCCGAATTTGAATAAATTCTGTATAAATCAAAATTTGATTTTTGTATATATATAAATATATTGGATTTGAGATAAAAACTTCAATAAATGGTTTTAAAAATATACATAAGATAACCATAAAGTAAATAAATTAGATAAGATTTAAACAACAAAATAAAAACCTAGAAATTCATCTATATTCTGAAAATGAATATATATATATATATATATAGTTTTATAAAATATAAAGTAAGAAAACATATTAAATAAAAATCTAACATATATAATAATAAAAGAAACTTCATTTGATTAAAAAGTATATAAACAAACAAAGTAACAAAAGAAATGCAAAGATAAAGACAAAACAAATAAACTATAAACATGAAAACATAAAGTATAAGCTAATAAATGCAAAGTATATCTTCATCCACCAAGCAAAAATAAGTATATACATGTACCTGCAAAGTAAATAATAAGAATAAATACATATGAAGCTTGTAAAAACAATATAAGTATGGCTGAAGTGAACAAATCGTTCAAGGTGAAGACATTAAGGACATGGGCATTTAATGCCATTGCCACTAGTACACCATAACATTTCATATCAGCTGAAAGAAAAATAATAATAATACAAGTACATTAGCCGCCAACATATCTTCTCTCAGCCGAGAATCTTGTTTAGTCAAGTACAAAAAAAAAACCTCTGAGCAAAATTTATAAAACCTTGTACCTGTGTACAAAGAAATGAGATATCTCCTGTACAACTCTTTCTATATATCACTATCTCCAAGCTTCAACTCAGTTGTTCATTCGAAACTGAGTTAATACCATTTCAAACTCAAACAAACTTCCCTTTAAAACAGGCAACTTCACCCATGCTATATGGTAAAACCAGATATCACCTGAACAAGCATCTTTAGCCATGTTTTGCATTGTTCAAACCCTACATCACCTGTAGCTTTCTTTTTATACAAACTCTTCATGTCATTTGTTCCACCTTCCAAACTGGAAAAAAAGAAGAAAAGAAAATATAAACCTTATCATCAACAAAACTCAAACAAGAAAAAGCAGATCAAACTCAAGATCAAAAGCAGTTCCAGGTTTTGCTTTTCTGTCTTCATCCCACATGTGAGTAACATTATTTTAAAATCATAAGTATATGAATCTGGATTTCATGGTTAGGCTCTGAAATAAGTATGCTTTGCCTATATGTATATTTCTGTGTATATATGAATGGATGTTTGGTTATTTGTTGTAACCTCTGTAATAATCTGTGGAAGTTGCCAAGCTTGAATTTTGATCTAAAATTTATTATCCCTTGATCTGATAACCTTTAAGACTTAGACTACAAACAAAATTGTTTGTTTCATCCTAGTTTAGGATTTAAAATTTTATTTAGGAAAAAAAAAATTTATTTGCTCTGGGAATCAAAGAACAACAGAGAAAATTTATACAAGTCAAAATTCAAGTATGTTATTTTATAAATCCAGGATTATAATTGGAATACATTAACTAAAACATGATTTTTAAAACCAAAATCACAATTATTAGTTTGGGATTCAAGGTGCAGTTTTTGTTTGATCGAATTGAGTGTTTTGAGTCGCCTCTGGCGATCAAGTTGACCGGAAGGGCCTTGGTTGTTTGAGGAGATAGAGGAGGCTACAGGAATGCCTGGAAAAATAGTTGGAGGTGGCGAAAATAACGACGGCGACGGCGGCGTGGGATTTTATTTTGTAAACCTAGTTTTTAACCACATAAGAAACTTGTGCACCGCTGTCTCGTAAAAGCACCGACTGTCTCGGGGTTCTGGAGATGGTAGGGGGACGAGTTGACGCGTTGATGGCCGGAGTTGTAGGCTGGCCAGTGGTCGGGGGTCGGAGAACGAAGCATTGACAGGTTGGGGTCGCGATGGGTTCGAATGTTTTCCAAGTTTGGGTTCGAATGCTAGAATTCGATTCTCAGAGGAGTTCGAAGTTTTGTTGATCGGAATCTGATGTGGGATGGATCGTCGACTTGCTCGAAGCATGGGTGGCGACCGGAAGTGGCGAACAATGATGTGCACGTGCACGAGTCAGAAGTCTAGCCTGGTGATGTTGTTTGGGTAGAAGCAGCGTTCTAGTGGGTTTTTACCCGAAGTGGTACTCGAGCAAATCGAGTAAGTCACTCGAAGCAAATCGAGTCTGGTCTCGGGTCAAATTCATGTTCCAAGCTTCAAACCTGAAACTGTTTTGTCTGGAAATTTTAAAACCAAACTTAAATTTTAAACCAAAGTTTTAAAAACTGAGTTCAAATGAAAATGTAAACATAAATTCAAGTTAAATTAGAATTTAGTTTGGACATAAATAAAGCTTTAAATTCAATTCGTTTTGATAAAAAATAATAATAATAATAATAAGTTAAGCAAGTTTTTTTGAAAAATTTTAAGTAATGATAACAATTAATGTTGACAATTTGAAGTTAAGACTTCATTACAATTTCAATTATTTAAGGAAATATTTAACAACGTTTTCTAAAATCTTAATTTATATTTTGATTGAGTCGATAATTTAAGTTAATTTGTTTTCAAAGTTTAAGGAAGGTTTTAAAATGTTAAGATAAATAATTATTATTATTAATTAATGGTTTTGGAAAGTAAAAAAAAATTAATTGATAATTAATTAAATAATTAGAGATTTATCAATTTGCTATTTGAGATTGGTAAACTTATAATTTAAAGTCAATTTATTTGTAATTAGGAATTGTTAATTACAAAGATGGTTAAAGTAAAGATGTTTAAATAAGTTAAGTGAATGAATTAAAGGTTAATTAAATAATCTAAAGGTTAATTATTTAAATAATTTAAAATTTGATTAATTTAATTAATAAATGATTAAAGGACAATTAATCAAATGATTTGACATTAATTAATGTTAATTAACTATGATTGATGACCCATTTGATTTAAGTTAATCAGATAATTGGATTGATCCCACTTATGGATGTTTAGAATTTTTTTGGATGTTGAATTGTTGATATCCCTGATATATGATGCTTTGTGATATACCCTAATTTGTGTTGTGATCTATGATGAAATTTATTATTTGTGATATATACGTGTGATCTGTACGATAAGCTTTATAGTTTATATCGCTTATCAACTATATTTCTGTGTTTTAATATGTGATGATTGAAATGATGTTGCACTATTGTGTTAAACCCCTGGACCACACCATACACACACAAATATGGATTTCATGAGGAAATCGATTTAAGTCACAGATTTTTGAAACGATTTTTAAATAGACAATTTGAATTCAAATGTTTTGGAAATGGATTGGGTTTAAAGTAAAAAGCTTTTAAAATGGAATTTCAAAGATGAAATTTATTTGAATGACTTAATTGAGTTTTGAAATTTAAATATTTTGATTTAAATTTGAATTCAATATTTGAAATTGAATTCTATGATTTGAAAACTAGGGTTTAAAAAGGCTATTCAACTTATGAATGAGTTTATATGGTTTAAACTATTTTAAAGGTATTAATTTGCGAATTTGAAATTAAGGCTGTAACTTGTACAAATGAAAAATTGGATTTTTTTCTGAAACGAGAACTATTTGTTTTCAAATAAATAAAAGTTTTCACATAAGTAATGAACTTCCAATTGGTGTTAAAAGATTTCAAATTTAGAATGAAAAGGAAACGTTTTGAATAGCTATGAATGAATCTTTGGAAACAAATTTGAAAATTGTAAATTAAATCTTAATTTAAAGATTTAATGAATTAATCCAATTGAAATAGAATTGTTTTGAAAATACAAGAATGAATCTTTGGGAAACTGGGTGAACTTTGTGAAATAAATCTTTTTGTTAAAAGAATTTGAAATGGTAATTGGTAATTGGTTTAAACCATTTGAATGAAAGTTTGGAATTATTAAGTTGTGACTTAATTGAAATTCCATATCCATATGTTTTAAATGTTGCGCTCACTATTCGGTTTAGCCGGGAAAGGACCTTTGTGTCATATATCCCATTCCGAATATGTGATACGACGTATGGATTGCATTTGAAGACCGGTGGTGAAGACCGGATATTTTCGAAAACGAAAGGGTTTCTTGTCGATTGTCTTTGCACAGGCTGATCCCTGGTATAGAGATCTCCATATAAGATGGGAAATCCAGACGTGATTAGGGATTATCCGGATTGCAAGGACTTCTTTGTAAGTGCCTTCGGTTCTGTTCGAGCCCGGAACAGACTTGTATGGATAGTATGTCTGACATTACAAATTGAGATATAAAGCTGATTTCTTTTAAATATATTTCTGTTGGTGGCGGAGAATTTATTCTCTTAGCTTAACACCCTTCTCTGAGACGTACGAGCTCAGAGGTTATGTAGTTGATGGTTATCAGTGATATATTCCCAATTTGGTAATGTGACATGCTGAGTGTTGCTGTGAAATGATCATTATGTTGATCATTTGTGATAGGATCATTTGTTTGATCGTTTATCTTTGTGATCATTTCTATGATCATTTGTTGACCCAAAGCACAGCTTTTGTATAAAGCGTGGCTTTGTGGACGTGACTTCGTCGAGCCTCACACCTCGGAATGGTCAAAACAGGAAAGATGCAGCAAGGTTATGAGGGGTAGCTCCCTTTAGGGTATGTGCATTTCCTTCTGGAAAAGGGTGGTATCATGGTATGGAGCCCAGATGCTTACTCATGTTGAAACACTTATTATTATGGTGTGATGTTGATTAGAGAGCTCTCGGATAAAGGTCCCAAAGGACCGGGGGATGGCATACTCGTGTCAGTTGTTACCCAGTTAGGGGTAACCCGGCCTTGTGGTGGCAGAGATCCGGTTTGGTTCTCGGGGACGTCCTTCCAGAGGCGTTCTCATGTGGCAATGGAAAGTTCCTTGGCCTGACCATTCGTTGGAAATCGAAAGAAACAATACGATCTTGTACGGTATTAGTTGTAGAACCTATCATTCACTTATGGTGGCGCCCCACTGTTTGGATGGTAGCTATAGTAGGCATAGTTCGAAATGTCTATGTTGGCTATGATATATATCTTTACTTTCGAAATGATTTTTACTACACTATGCATTAGTAATAATATCAAATGTTTCTTTTTAATGCGTATCAAGCATCTTTGACTATCATAAGGAGAAATCTCCTCCGATTCTGCGTTTGCATTGTGTGTGTGTGCGGGAGGCCTTATGGTAGTCTCATTTTTAAAAAGCATTGCGAATTGACTTTGAAAATCTTTTGTTGAATGTTTTAAAAGATAAACTGTTTTTGTTGCTCACACCAGTCCCACGACTGATCCGGAGTTTATTGTTCTTTCCTAAACTCTGGGTGCTCATTATTTTCTACACGAGTAGTGTAGAGTTTGGGTTTTTCAGATAGTTAGGTTCAGTAGATTATCTGGAGCTAGTTCGGTCTCTAGATCACACCGCACTTGGTTATCTTTGAGCATTGTTATTGGGAGTTCGAGCTATTTCTGGATTGGTCCTTGGAGATGGAGATTATCCGCTGCTAGTGTTATCTATTTTTCTTTCCGCTGCTATTTTTATTGTATAATATCTCTGATGTATATTGATATCTATTGGATCATCTGTTGTATCAGATATTGTATCAAAGCTGTATATCAATGTATTATTCTTTTATTCCGCAGTGTTATTTACTTAATGTTGTTATAAGCTCCGGCGACTCGGATTTGAACGGTCGAATTTGCGGCATTCGAATACGATGTAAAGTATGGATGTCGATTTTCGAGCGGGCAAAATTCGTTTCGTTACATTAAACCTCAAGTCATGGCTACACCACATGTTTAAGAGGGAAACAAGAGTGAGGTTATAAAACATAAATTTATCATTTGCTTTCAAAAGTAAGAGGGGTCCAAAGTTTATAACTTAGTTAATGTCAAATTAACTTTACACTTTCCACACAACATATATACACACAATATATACTTATAAGATATTGAGAAAAATCACTTAGATCCATGCCAAACCCTAGCATAGAGCCCCAAGAATTAAAGAACCACCTCCTTCCATCCCCAAAACCCTTAAGATCCAATTTTTATCGCTTCCAAAGCGAAGCAACATCTTTCCTCCTCCTCCTATGCTCACGACCCCCTCCATGATTCCCTTTTTCCTATCATTATATATTAAAACCCTTACGATGAACATGGACCATCTATATGCAATATCTATTTCGATCACTTATGCTATCTCATATATTTCACTTCTCAACTAGTGTAGATTACTTGACATTACATAGGCATATACTATAATAGAAAACTTTAGGACCTTATCAAGAATCTTTATCAAGTGTTTGCTATCAAGAATCTAGTGAAAAATCATTGTTTAAACTAATGTAAATCAGCTCAAAATCATATACTCGAATGCTGGATCAAGAAAGTCATGAAAATAAAATGATCTATGTATAACTTACATATTTATCCTGTTTGTTTCTTAACTATACCAATATCTTTTATCACATTTTCCTACACAAGTATTATATCTCTATACTAAATCATTTATGAATCATTTCATAAAACATAACTTCAAATTTATAAACAGCTATACAACTTAAGTTCATGTCCACATAATACTCCATGTCATCCTAAGTGTATACAAAAAACCACAAATTTAATTTACTTAACAAGCATGTTCAACAAATTCAAAACTTGTTTTTAGCTTACTACCTTTCTCAATTCAAGTGTTATATAAACTCAACTGTTATATTTCCACAAAACGCTTAGCTTTAAGTTCTGTAACGAATCGAAAGCTTTTGACAGTCCAAAATCGTTGAATATCCCATTTCATTTTAACAAATGAAAACTACAAACAACATACCATAATATGATGCACATACCAAACAATCCTAATGCATAGGCTACATGTGTTCATAAAATAACTTAACAATGTTTCATTATTTATTAAACACTCTTTACCCTAAAAGGGGAAACACGAAATGTTCCAACATTTATTGTGGGCTATGCCACTAGCACTCTGGCACCCTATATAGTATACATATAAAACTTTTATAAATTAAATGGTTTGTATCAAATTCCTTTTCTAAAGAAAACTTTAGAACTAAACACCGGGTTTATCTCAGATTAATTGAAATAATAAAATATACAAATATCTTTTGTAAATCGATTCATACTTTCAGAATCAAATCAAAATCCATTTTAATAAGACAACCACGTAGCATCCCTCACTTAGAAATCTAAAAATAGACACCAATGATGTTGGAGTCATTATTAGAATTATTTTCAAGTGATGGAAGTAAGTTTAATACATCCGATTCATGCCTTTTGGACTTAACCAAATTCATTTTAAAATGGTATCAAATACACCATAGATATTACTAAATACCATGATCTTAATTCCATAAACCAATTTCCTAAATACCCACTTTCAAATAATACTACTATTTTTAAAAAAAAATCTTTAAAAACATTTTCAATGACACTTGGATTTAAGTTCTCAAATTCTCAGTTTAAATCCACTTTATTTACAAACCATATTTTATAAACCTTACTGTTATAACACTTAATTTCTTATATAGAATCTTTTCACAAATGTTTATTCCTAGAATAACTTATCTTTCCTTCAAATTTTAGTAAACCACTTTCACCAAATTTAACTTTCAACTCAACATTTCCATCGAATGCCTTATAGTCAAACTATAAAATAAATTCACGAGGTGTTTATTTCAATGTATCTACAAATACTGTCTACCCAACCCAAGCAATGAAAAGGTAAAACTGCCCATAAAATGGTTGAGCACAAATCAATAATCAATAAATGAAAGTTAATGCTCATAAACTTGCCGAGCAGGACTATGCTACTAAATCTACAAATGATAATAATGCTCATAAACTAGTTAAGCATATGGAATCATTCTACAAAGAATAAAAATGCTCATAAACTGGCTGAGCACACCTAAACAAATAAATTAAGTGTAACAAACGGACATCATCAATCACTAAATTAAATAAACTACACATTTTGATAATTCACTTATATAAGCTACCTTATATAAGATCTTTAATTTTCACATTTATAATTACCATTAAGGTATACGTTTATAACAATTACAAATACGCTCTCAAATATATAATTCACTTGACTTATGCTTGGGAATTCCATTACCCTATCTTTTAATGAGTCATACTCCACCAAAGCCCAGGTTCTCGCTTAAACTTCGGCCTTGATGCCACATGTAACGATCATCCATTTCTACCCTCGAATGTCGGTATAAATACATATGTAGTATTTACATGCTGAACATCCAAGAGGTGGAAAGATGAATTATTAGTGTAAAAGAAAAAGAAATATAATAAGAAAGAAGAGAATATGACATCAGAATCCCACTAGCGGAACGGTAGTACATAATATCAGAAGAACAATACAAATGGTAATTCGATATGGAAATTTTAGAGTTACAAAACCTAAGTACCATCATCAGCCTAGAAATTTAAACAACATGTCCTCATAAATGCAGAAAGTTAAAACAACATGTCCTTACAAATGCTGATATGTATAATATAGTAATGCAGTGGAAATAAGAATACTGTAGTAGGTGAAACATCCAGTTTGTCATATGGAGCTCTAAAGAACATCAAATATAACCTACCTTTTTCTAACTACTCAAAATAGTATGTGAGGAATTTAGGGAAAGCAAAAACAAAGCATCAGACATAAGTGAGGTATGAGAAAGTCAAGAAATATATGGCCAACATATAATAGTACTTTGAGATTGCATGGAATGACATAACGTTTATCCCCTTAAAAGAACTACCATCTAATAAGTACATAAGGTGATATATTAGATAATGATTAGCGAAAAGAAGATAAATTAGTAAATAGCTGGAATGGTTACATTCATTACATTCAACTACATATCAGGGGGTACAATAAAACTAGATAAGGAACATTGGCATAATGGATTTTCCGCAGAGATCTCTTTGGTGAAGCCAAATACGAACTCCATTTGCAAGGATCAGAAGTTACTTTCCGAATATCTCTAGATAAAATATACCATAAGGAAAACACAAAGGCAGATGCCTGAACCACGTAGTACCAAATACCATCAACCCCTATATGCAACGTCGATATGCATACTTTAGATATGGAATTGACAATACCCTGTTGTGGGTTAGCTAAATGCTGGAGTGTGTAACCTACTTTGTCTTTAGCTTTTTTCGATGTCTAGATCATGTTCGACATCTTTCACATGAGTCTTCATCACTCAAACAAAATACAAATCCGTAATTGGATCCCTACATCTTGAACAAATCTCAAGACCACACATGGAATATATTATCTCGAATAAATCCACATCCAAGGGATAGAACACGTATCTCAGTCTTGAAGTGATTTTCGATAAGTAAAAAATTACCGATTCTGGTCGCTTCAAGACTGAATCGATGAATTTGATCATTCTATAATAATGAGAATGATCACACATGGAAACCAAGTCTCGTATACTTATGATGTTTTCGATATTTTTAACTCACACCGTCCCTCAATCAAGATTAAAGCCGATAGGTTAGACCTTTATTTCTCATATCCATACTCAAACATCATTCTTCATTCCCATAGATAAAAAAGCTTACTTCATCGGCTATTAGTGCTAAGTATATGACTACATATTTTCCATAGACGAGTAAACATACAAAGCACGATCAAGTCACAAAAGCACGATTAAGTCACATAAGCAACTTCTAATCCTTTTTTTTATTAAATAAAACATCTTTACTTAGTAAAACTTCTTTTATCTAATAAAACTTCATTTAGCAATTACTATTATTCATTTGTACTCTTTACCATACTTCATAAAATATTCATATACTTATCTCAAATGGTATAAGTATATTTACAAATTATTAACAAATTTCTTATTTTAAAGCTTTACTTTTTCTATCATTTTCCAAAAGATTCCATAGCTACAGTTTTTTAAAATATTCATTTTAAAGATATAAGTGCTTTCACAAATCCATTCTAAAGGTTTAAGACTAATGTTACTTAAAAATTGTCACTACAAATCAAAAACCATTTCACTTACGCTTATCTTTATAACATTCTTTGGAAGATCGATATACATTCATACGTATAATAAAAAAGGGTCAAAACAATGTAATTAACACACTGTCATGAAAAATAAAAAACCATTTCCTTACATATATATCATGTTTAAAATATTCCTTTAAAGATCCAAGCTAATATTTGGTTGAGTTCAATCGTCGGCTAATAGATTATCCAGTTGAAATAATTGCTTATACAAATCAATGTTTGTATACTTAACTCATTTTCGATATTTCTACTTAAATATTCCTAATCCAAGAGTGAAGCTAGGTAAGTTAAAGCACTGGTCGCATCAAAGCCTTATGTGGACACTTCGTTCTTTAACCTCACAAATAAACAAGTCTACTCATTGGCTTTTGGTGTTAAGTATAAAATTAATAATTTCCATAAAAAATTAACAAACAAATTGATTAACTCATTTCCAAAATTTCTGATTTAACTATCGCTCATCTTAGAGGGAAGCTGATAGGTTAGAGCTCTATTGCTCTGTCCCTACTCGACATTTCTTAATTATTAGAAATAGAGAAACATACTTTATCGGCCTTTAACATTAAGAAAACTTAATTACCTTTTAGAAAACTTAGCCAACAATGAGATTAACACATTTTTGGCATTCCAATTTAAATATTCCTCATTCAAAATGGAAGCCCGGTAGGTTAGAGCTCTATTGCTCTATCCCTACACGATATTAATATTGACTCTTATAAATAGAAAAGTCGAGGTTAGAGCTCTATTGCTCTGTCCCTACTCGACATTTCTTAATTCTTAGAAATAGAGAAACATACTTTATCGGCCTTTAACATTAAGAAAACTTAATTACCTTTTAGAAAACTTAGCCAACAATGAGATTAACACATTTTTGACATTCCAATTTAAATATTCCTCATTCAAAATGGATACCCGGTAGGTTAGAGCTCTATTGCTCTATCCCTACTCGATATTAATCTTGACTCTCATAAATAGATAAGTCTACCTCGTCGACTTTTAATGTTAAGCCTAATCAATTACCTTTTTCAAAACTTATGTATAGTTTAAAATAATTGTAAGTAGATTTTAATATCTATGTAAAATATTACTTGAAAATAAACATTTTATAATTTGATCAAAAGCATGTTTATATTATAAAACCTCTTTACTGTAAAAATACATATATAATTGTTAAAAATATATTTAAACATCAAACCAAATTTAAGTTGCTTCAAAACATATTTGAAAACATCTATAAAAAGATTACAAAGAAATGCTAAATTTATATATCATTTTGAAACACTTAAAACCATAATATACTTACTATAATATTTATAAATGCTATTAAAAGTTCTTGTTAAAGAACACTTTGAAAAGCATGATATTTTTGACTAATTTTAACCACTTTAACAAACAATTCAAGACTTGAAATATTTTTATAGTAAATACTACCATTAGGGTACTTAAAGATCATGGAAAGTAACCCCTAAGAATATTTTTCCCTTTATTTAAAAAATTCCACAAAACAAGGGATTTAGAAGTGCACTTATAATGACTATTCTTGCTTCAAACACTTTCAAACTTACTTCAATTTAACACATAAGTTAAACAACCATTTAGACATCAAGTCAAGGCCGCATCACATCTTAGAGGGTAATAAAGGTGATATTATATAATATAAAGTTATCATTTGCTTTCAAAAGCAAGAGGGGTCCAAAGTTTATAACTTTACTTTGTTATATGTCACTTTGACTTTGTACTTTGCACACAACATATATGTACACAATATATACTTATAGATAATAAGATAACTCGCTTATATCCATGCGAAACCCAAGCATAAAGCCAAAAAGAATCAAAGAACCATCTCCTTCCATCACAAAAATCCTCCTCTTCCTCTAATCTTGTCCCGCTTTTAACTTGATAATCACCCATAATGTTGCATGCCTATAGCCAAAGTTTAGAAGAGATTTAAGATGATTTGGTTAAGACTTAAAAATGTTAGAGAAGAATTAGTGGATTGGTGCTTAAGCATTTTCACCATTTTTAATTCTCATACTTCATCTCAAGCTTAAGCGAATTAGTGAGTTGTGAAGTGAACCCTTCCCTTCTGTTTATAGGCTAGGAAATGAGATGTTGAATAACTAAAAACCTTTTACAAAGGACCTACCATTAATTACAAACATCACTTCTCCTTTATCATTTTGTAAGAGTTAAGACTTTCCATTTAAGATCATTTCCTAAATAACTTCCATTACACCATGTATGACATCATCACATTTAGTTTGCCATATATATGAAAATATTTTTAGTTACTAATTATCTCCATAATGATAAATTAGACATGCATAAAAATTTTGAACAACTTTCATTGAGAAAAAACCCGTTTATCGATAAAACTACTTTTAGTCATATTATCGATATTTTTCAAAGTATTTATTTTCGTAAACATTTTTTCATAAAATGTTTACCATAAATACTTAAGATTTGAGTTAAAAAACTTATCAAATCATTTTAAAAACATTAAATTAAAGTTCAAATATTTAAATAATTTAGATATTTAAATATGAAGTGTTCAAAATTTTGGACCGTTACAGATAATGTCTTCAAATCTTTAGTACGAAGATAACTGCTGCCAACTCTAAATCATTAGTTGGATATCGAACTTCATGCATTTGCAACTTCCTAAATGTATTAGCAATCACCCTGCCCTTTTGTTTTAATACCGCACCTAATCCTGCTCCTGAAGCATTAATATACACAATAATATCGTACTATCCTTTAGGTATCACTAGCAAGGATCATCTATCAATCGATGCTTCAATTCCTGGAATGCTTTCTCACACTTTTACACCCAGATAAAATTCTCACACTTCTTGGCCCATCTTGATATTAGCTTAGCTATATGAGAGGAGTCCTTAATGAATCTCCGGTAGTAGCTAGCCAATCCCAAGAAATTTCATACTATAGTAACAGTTTCAGGCCTCTTCCACCCATTCACTACATTAATTTTCGAAGGATCAACAGCTAATCCCTCTTCCAAAATTACATGGCCTAGGAACTTAACATCCCTTCTCCAAAAATGTCATTTCAAAATTTTCACCTTTAACTTATGCTATCTTAACGTCTCTAGCACAAGCCTTAGGTGAACTACGTGCTCCTCCTCATCGTTAGAGTACACTAAGATGTCATCTATGAATACCAACACAAACTTATCTAGCCAATCTTAGAAAACTTTATTCATCAAATCAACAAAGAATGTTGGTGCATCCGTCAGTCCAAATGGCATCACTAGCCACTCATATGAACCATACCTTGATCTAAATGTAGTTAAAGGAACACTGTCCTCTATAACTCTCGATTGATGGTGAAAGTCTAGTGGATCGTATACTATCTAACTTGTGTAGAATATGCAAGTATATATATTAATGCAATGGTAGATAATAAATAGTAAAATATAAAAAGCATGCAAACCAGAGTTTTTATACTCATTTGGACCTCCCATTCTATGTCCAACCCTAAAACTCCTCTTCGGTATTTCTTTTAAACAAACTACCCTCACTTCTCCTAGAATAATAAGCTTAATACAAACGTGTCTTTGACAATTTTGTGTTCCAATAACACGACTTTTGACTTACAGTACAAATCTTCCTATGATCTCCTTCGAGTGTATGAATATGATTGCTTTGAGTTGTAGGAAGTGAATTTATTCAAAATGTTATAATGAATTGAAAGTATGTAAATAGGGTATATGCAAGAGAATGCTTAGAAATCAAGAGAGTATAGAATAGATCAAAAGTAAGTAAAGTTAGTTCTTAATCAAGATGCTATTTATAGAATTAGAAAGGTGCATATGAAGAGTTGTTGCTTTTTAAAGAAAACTTTTCGTTTTAGTGGCTGCAACTCTTCATGAAAGATGATCTCCTTTGGTTTCAAAACAAAGTGTCTTTTCAAATATGACAGTTTTTGCCTTGAAAGATGTATGATGACAACATCTGTGACTATTTTATTTTTTAACCTGAACTTGTCATGGAAGTCTATGAGTATACCTCAAATGTTCGTGAATTTTTTATTTTTTTATCCCGAAACTTTTCACAGACGTATGTAAGTATACCTCAGACGTCTATGAGGTAAAAATGCAGTTTTCGACCTGTTATTGATGTATATAAAATTATGTATGCATATATACTCAAGGAGACCTTAACAATATTTTATCTTGGACTCTTTTACAATAGAATAACCTTAGTATGGTTAATGAATCTTCGTCTCTCTTTGAGTCTTAATATCTTCGATCACGGTGTCTGCTTGTAGTATATACCTGCAATTTTGATAAAGTCTATATATGTATATGATTGTATATTTGTTATCATTGAAACATAAGTTGGGGCTTCTAACAAATGGAGCCCTATAGCTAAATCTAGCTACGAAAATACCTTAGTTCCATTCAACTGATCGAAGAGGTCATCAAATCTCGGTAAATAATATATATTCCTCATCATTCCTTCGTTCAACTTCTGATAGTCTGTACATAAACTTAATGAACCATCCAACTTTTATACAAATACTGCCACTGCTCCCTATGGTGATCTATTTTAGCTTAACGAAGCTCTTACCTTCTAACTTGACCAACTACTTCCTCAACTCCTTTCTCTCCTTCGACGACATTGTACTAGGAGGTTGACTAAATGGTTTGGTCCCTGGTAGCAAATATATATGAAACTCTATTGCTCTCGAGGGTGACAACCTTGAAATTGGTTCAATTACATCTCGAAAATCCTTTACTAACTGAACTGTTCCTAATTGTTTTTTCGTTTCTTGAGCTAAAGCAAACAAAATGCTTCCACGCTTAGCCATGCACTCCTCTAAGACCATATACATTCTATCTCTGTGGTCTGGGTGGCTAAGAGTAATAATTCTCTCAGCACAGCACACACTTGTCTCGTATGTTTCCAACAAATCCATCCCTAAAATAATCCTGAAACCTTTAAAGTTCAATACATAAGGATCATAAGAACTTGCACTCACCCACTCAATATCTAGGTCAGTGCATCTCAATACTGGAGTGGCATATCCCCTATCGAATTAGCTACATTTATGGAGGTGACTAAATAAGTAACTCCTAACAATAGTCTACCAAACAAATTTCTTGCTGTGAATGAATTTGTAGCACCTGTATCATACAGTACCCTATCTGAAATACCAAAAATTAGAGCCATGCCTTCCAAGACCTTCCCTCTGGCTCTCTCTTCGGTAGATGGTCCTTCCCTTGGTTCCTGTAATGCATAAACCTGTGCCTTTAATTCTGGGCAGTCCTTCTTCAAATTCCCCCACATTGTCACACTTAAAGCATTTAGCCCACCGTAGACTCTTTGGCACTGGATTCTTGGTAGCATAGTGGCCCTTCTATCCACTGTTGAAATAGATGACATCCGCAATAGTAGCTTCTCCGTTCCTCCCCTTCGGCACTCCCTTCTTACCTTTGTTGCAAAGAACAAACTTTTTCTTCATCTTATATTTGGGCTTTTTCTTTACTCTCTTCTGCCCCTGATGCTTCCTATCATATATCCTAGCAATATCGACCACAAATTCAAAAGGAGAAGCCAAGTGAGCCATCACCTTATGATCTGACCCTAGTTTTGAAGTCCATGATGAACTTCCCATTCTCCTTTACTGGAGTGGAATCTCCTTACCATACTTGGATAATGAATTAAACTCCAGAACATACCCTTCCATAGTAAGGTCTCCATGCTTCAAGTCTATGAACTCACATGGTAACGTGCTCTATTATGACTCGAATGTAAACCGAGCCTCGAATCTTTCTCTAAACTACAACGAGGTAATCTCTTCTTCAGGTGTTCCAGCAATAAGTGCCTTCCGCCAATTCAGTGCATTATCCCTCATCATCTAAGCCATGACCTATGTAAATAACTTATTCACATCCATGTCCACCACATTTACTGGCTATGTAGCTTCCACCACCACTACTCTTGGAACTTCTCCCTTGCTTCCTTTTTTGGTCTATGCACTTTCTGCATCTCTCCTTGCAATAACCCCTCCTAATGCAAGTTGGCTATTCCTCAATCCATCTTGATTTTTTTGTTAAGCAAGTCTTTTTCAGAAATGAAAAGAAAGTGAGAAACAATAATAAGAGGTGGATATATCTTCCTAGACATCTATACACCAGCTTACAATATGTTATATATATATATGTATATATGTATATGTATATGTATGTGTGTGCATAAAATAGCGCATCCCATCCTCATAGTGTTCTTTTTATTCTAAGTTCTCATTCCTAATTCTAACTCCGTTTTACTTAAATTAAGCTCACACTAAGCTCTGATACCAGCAATAACGTCCCTTTCTAGACTCGAAGATGAATGCTAATGATGTTGCAGTCTTCATCAAAAGTATTTTCAAGCGACCAAAAGTGAGTTCCATATATTTAAAGTAATCTAAGTAAACAAAACAGAAAAATATTTCATTCCATCAAATTTGTCTAAATATTTATTACATACATTTTTAGTGTTAACCTCAAGGCGTACCCATGCGGGGGTCAAAATATAATCATAAAAATACATTATAAAGTGTCAAGTCAACATATGAAGATGCCACCCAAACACTTATAATTGCAATATTAGCATACATTAACAAATAACTAGGCCTTCGGCACCGTTTTTGATCTTTGGTTTATGCCCAAATGGCCATCCCACAAACTCAGCCTACTCCAATCGTGAATTTATGGGGAAATTATGATAAAAACACATCTAAAAATACAAAATAATTACATGGTGAGGCCACACTGTATAACATGGTACGGGTTTCCCCCACACTGCTTACAAAAAACATACATAATACAGTACACAAATAAATTTCCTAATTACTTACCTTGGAAACTCCCTAAGTTTTAATTAACGCATCTTACACCTATGTAGACTCTACTTGGTTCCCAACTAACCATACTGAAGATCTGATGTTGCATTGAACACCCTTAGCAACATCCTTTTATTTCTTTCCTTACTTTACATATACTATGATGACCACAGTCTCTACAACATTCTTTTTATTTATTCATTTAATATTAAACCGCATGAAGTTCCCCCTAGGAGTACTAAATTATTGAACCCTGGACCACTATGTTACATCACCCGCAGCCCACTTCCTTGCAAATTCATAAATTCCCAATCTGCTATGAAACAGCCACCTGCAAATTCTCTTCTCTTTTTTATTCTTTCCTCATTTTATTTAATTAAAGATGGGACCACTATGAAACAGCCACTTACTATTGCCTATTTATTATTTATCCACTTATTTCTGACCTACTGTGAATCAACCACCTACTGGTCCAATTTAATTATTATTTAATTCTAGACTATAAAAAATCAACCATATGTGGTCCGCTACTGCGTAGAATCAGCCTTCTGTGGTAATATTTAATTTGAGGTTGCAAGGAATCAACCACTTGTAAACCTTTGGAAGTTGAATGCCTCTCCTCACCTGAAGTTGCTTCAGGCATGCATTCGACCAAGCTTCCTTACTTGGTGTCAATAGCCCTTCCACTATCCACTTCTTCTCACATCACTTCGACATAGTACACCCTACCCCGACATATGCGCACAGTACGCTTTTTACTTATTGAGTGTGTTCTTTTCCAAATTTCAGTGTAGAATGGCATTGCAATTGTCTTGCTCTCTTCATAGTTGCGCCACTCTATCTTTCATACAACTAGCGGGGCATAATTAATCTCCGTAGAAAGTCCTAAGATTTCTTTGATAAAACACTATCCTACTTCCCAGCGTAGTATTATTTAGCACCATCCTCCTTTGAGACGTTTGGCCACCGCCTCTTTACCTCCATACCTAACAATATCTGACACCTCTAATAAAGCACATTACCACCTTTACACATGTCTCCATTAGATACCTTAACTTGCTATTTTCTGACATTTCCTTGTTATTTTTTGACATTTACAAGGTCCTTTCTTTATCTTTTCAGCTAGTTTATAACTCTCATCCCCTTATGTAACGATCCAATTTTTTGACGCTCGAAAATCAACATCAATACGTCCACTGTATCAAATGCCGAACAACTGAATGTCAGAAAACCTAACCATTGGGGTGGTATTTAATTTTGTGTAAAGTAAAGTGAAGTTGAAGGATTAATTCAAAGTGAACTAAAATAATAAAAGTTTGAAAATAAAAATTATTTGAGATTTAAAATAAACTAGTAAGTGGAACTAATTAAAGAAATAACTAATTAAATATGGTTTGAGATAAAATGAATAAAATTCAATATTCAGAGTTAGAAGGTAGATTGAATTCAAAAGGACTTGGAAATGTAAATTGAATGAGAATATATACAAAAGTTTAAGTGGTGAAGTGAAAATAAATATAAGAAGTATATAAAATGTTTATATTAAACTTAAGAAATGGATGGTGAAATTCTTAAGTAAGATTCGTTTTGGGAAAAATATTCCAAGTTAATATTTGAATGAAGATTAAGTAAAGTTGTGAAATGGGATAATTGTGAATAAGTGTATGAAAATTAAACTAAATATGAATAAAAAGAGAATTGTTATAGCCAATAATCAATTGAGATAAATACATAGGATGTATGTAAATTATTCGTAATTGATTATTCACTATAACAAATCTCTTTTTATTCATATTTAGTTTGATTTTCATACACTTATTCACAATTATCCCATCCCACAACTTTACTTAATCTTCATTCAAATATTAACTTGGAATATTTTTCCCAAAACTAATCTTACTTGAGAATTTCACTATCCATTTCTTAAGTTCAATATAAACATTGTATACACTTCTCATAATTATTTTCACTTCACTACTTAAACTTTTGTATCTATTCTCATTCAATTTACATTTCCAAGTCCTTTTGAATTCAATCTACCTTCTAACTCTAAACATTGAATTTTATTAGTCTTATCTCAAACCATAGTTAATTAGTCAATTCATTAATTAGTTCCACTTACTAATTTATTTTAAATCTCAAACAATTTTTATTTCCAATCATTTATTATTTTAGTTCACTTCGAATTAATCCTTCAACTTCACTTTACTTTACCCAAAATTAAATACCACCCAATGGTTCAGTTTTTCGGCATTTGATACAGTGGACGTATTGATGTCGATTTTCGGGCGTCGAAAAATCAGGTCATTACACCTTACGTTGCTATTTTAATGCATATATCATTTCCATGAACACTTAGCCTAGATCCTCCTTCCTCTATTTAGTTCAAGCTTATTTATTTATAGAAAGTCTTATAAAGCTCAAAAATATTCATAAATAATTCCTTTGTCCCTACCTTATCTTTCATTTGATCTACAAGTCATTTTTCTTGTATATTTTCTAAGCTTTTACATTAGAATTCATAACAATTAATTCCTAAGCCAAAAGCTTCTCAAATTACTAATATATCACTGAACAACGGTTAGGACATCATATCAGGTTTTCATTTTGGCATAAATTTATACGAATACCAACAAAATAACATGATCTGAATCAACTAAAATGAACTGAATAAAAGAGTAAGAATTACTCACCTAAATATTTAACCAATCTTGTTTAGATCTTCTTCTCTTTCCCTTAGCTTATGTTTGCTTTATTTTCTCCTTATCCCCATTTCTCTAAGCCACCGCCATTAACACATCCCTTGAGCTTTTATTTTCACTTTTAGCAGAAAGGAATGAATGACTAAAAAGAGTCATGTTTGTTGTCCCCACAATTATTTGGGCTTTGCCCCACGTACATTTTTTCAATAATTCACTGTCCCATTTCTATCTTACTTAGTCCCTCTTGGCCCTTTAATTAATTTATTGATTAAATAATTAAGTTACTCATTATTTATGGTTTGTTACATTATTTTGTGCCAGAATGAAGATTTCACGGTCGAGGCAAAAGAGCTACTTTGATAAAAGGTGTAAGAAGCTTGAGTTCATTATAGGCGATCGTGTATTTATGAAGGTTTCACCAATGCAAGGTGTGATACGATTTAGGAGGGAAATAAAATTGGCTCCTATATATATATGTGTGTGTGTGTGTGTATGTGTGTGTGTGTGGTGTGTTTGTGTGTGTGTCCATTCCTGGTGATAGATATAATTGGTAAACTTGCATATAGAGTATAGTTACCTAGTAATTTATTAGGCATGCATAACATTTCTTTACATTTCGCATCTGAGAAAATGTGCACACGACCCTAGGATAGTAGTGGAATTGAGAGCCATTGAGGACTTATATATAGAACGAGAATTGACTTATGTTTGACGATTGAAAGGCATAATAGATTGTGATATGGAGAAGTTAAGAAGCAAAGTTATTATTATTAACCTCCAATGGAGTGATAACGACTATAACTGAGAGGTAAAGGATAAGATTATTAACATCTACCTTGGGTTATTTTAGACCTTTAAAGATATTAGTAATGTGCTTGGTTTGCCTATTGTATGAACTAGTAGTGACATTAGTGGGTCTTGTTTTATGATATGATTATGCATCAGTCGTAGCACTGAAGAATTTAGATCGATGTTTGATGATTTTACTTTAGTAGTGCATTAGTGGAATTATTGTGCTTGTTTGTACATCTTTATTGATAATAGTGGTCATTCTGTAAGAACCGCCATTTTTGTCCTCCTGGTTCAATGCCTGAATCAACATTCAAATTGCGAAAGCAGAAAATAAAGGATCATTGGGATTGTAATATAAATAAATGAAAATTATCAACTACATAATTCAGAACTCAGGGTGGAAGAAACAATATATAATATAAAACGATCATTTATTCAATCCAAACTAAAGTCACATATCCATTATCATAGGTCCACACAATAACAATCCATCAATCCACAAACAATGTCATACTAAATGTCCCATATCTTTATATTACAATGTATACTTAATGATATCCCTATCATTAGCACCTTCAACGTCGCTTACACTGGGGAAAAAAACATTTTTCATCAATCTACAGATGAAAGAAAAATAAGGAGAGGGGTCGGACATACATTTTAGTTAGTGAAATAAGTATATTTCACATATACTACAAAAGTACTTGTATGACATCGTTATTATCTAATACACTATAAAAATATCTTCACCTGCACCACTTGCATCCATAAAGTTAGACCAGCAATATGTGTGTGCATGCGTTCGTGTGTATGTATGTATATATGTATGTGCGTGTTTATATAGTTGATGAGAGAGCAAGGGGTATGCATTAGGTGTATTATTGTATATTAACTTTGTAATAAAACCTCGTTCGAAATAAAAGATGCTTGTTTTATATTATATGCATTTATATTGTAATATATTAATTAAGTAATTAATTTAAGTAAAGAAAATAGAAAATCCTCAAGTAATATGTTACGTCACAATAGTCATAGTGAGCTGTAATTATGAGAAAATCATCACAATATAAAGTAACATGTTATTTTAAATATTCATGGTCAAGATATTTTGAGAACAGATATCGATACACCCACTATGACTGGAGTATGTAGCGGTCACCAAATGTCGACCAATGTATTGCTCAAAATAGCTAGGGGCACCAAGGAATTACATATTGATAGTTTTCTGGATAATTATAGAATGACTCATCTGAGTATTTCCAATTAGTTAATAACATCTAGGTCAAATCGAAAATCTCAAAGTGAAGATATTACATAGTTTTCTCGACTGGAAAATGTTGTTGAGCTTCAATGTGGATGCTTCACTTTGATTAGATTTAAATCATGACATAGTAACCATCGAGCGACTAGTTAGGTTGAGTTGATGCACTAGAAACAAAATACTATTCAATAAAGAATTCATCTCCTCGGATGTATGAGGTTAGTATCATGATCAACTATTGTCAAATGAAAGTCAAATCTCTGGTCAGAGTAGTATGATTAATAATAAATGTTACTATTGAACCAATGACTTTATTTATGGATTAACTAAGTTGAATAAGATTGATATTAGTGTTTTGACCAAAACCAAATTCCATAAATCCTGAAGTAATAGTATGCTGACGAAGATAGTATATATAAATTGTTGTTATTAAAAGGTATCACATAAAAAAATATAAATCAAAAAGATCTATAAACAATGAGTGTGGCCAAACTATCGCACCACTAACTGAGGTGATGTGTGAATGTTAATATTTGGTTCAAAGTAATCATTGACTAAGTTCACACCTTTGAGTCTCACAACAGTGTTTTTGAATTCTTCAAAAAACCATGTGATTTTATTAGTTTATAAAATGTTGTAAATTAGTTAAATTAACTAATATTCGAGAAATTCAATTATTATGTAGTTTATTTGATGTTTTGGAGTTTTTGAAATCATTTGAATGCGTGTATAAAAGTTATATTTATGCACAACGATATACAATATCGGTATAACTTCAGGTTTAAATAAAGATAATTGCATAAAGGGATCTATGGAAATTTTGGGCCATTTGATGGCATGTATAGCTGAGTAAATCATGAGAAGAGAGATAGGTGAGAAGAAAGAGAATTAAGGGAACTGACTAATTGTTATTAATATTTATATCTCATTATATACATACTCGATACCAATATTAACTATATAGACGGTATGTGACCAACTCGTACCCGATACCAATATTAACTTCTTTGATTCTAATGAAATAATGTTGTGTTTGTATTGTCGGATCTGAGCTAGCTCGTATGGGGTTAAGTCAGTTAATTCTAATTTTTTTACCATTTTGGATCTTATTGGGCTTATGAAGTCTAAATTGATTTAGATCTGATTTAAATTATTTTTAATAAAATCATTATTTAATTTTATTTTTATATAAAGGTTGATGTTGATTTTATATTTGTACAATATAATGTGTGCATGTATATTATATACACTTTTACGTATTCGTGCATGTGCAACATATACAGTATGCATGGTTTAACCTGTATGTCTATAAGTACTGGGATTTACACCGCAACGGTCATGTTAGCCCCTCCATATACATATATGTTGTCAATATACATACACGTATGTATGTATCTGTATGTAATTTAATATAATAAAATTGATATATATATATATATTAATGTGTTAAATATATAAGTGTAATTGTTTATCTACATACATACATAATAATGTTTATAAATATATAAATATAGATAATTCTGAGTTTAAATTCAAAATTGAAATTTAAAATCTAGATCCTATTAGAATATCTTTAACTTTCAAAATTTTAAATTTGATTTCAAGAAGCAATAAATTTAAAACGTATTAAATATAAACAAGAATTTTTTAATTAAAAATATATATATATATATATATATATATATATATATGTATATATAAACACAAATTAATATTTAGAAGCTATTTGTAGTAAAGAAATAGTATATAATCAAACATATGATAAATAATTATATATATATACCTACATGTAAATTGGCCATATTTGTATTTGAAAAAATAAAAAAACCACTTATATCTTTTCGGATTCATTAAATTTTTTTAAAGTAATATTTGGAATAATTTGATAAACATACTTTAAAACGTAAAAGAATTTATGCGCGTGCGCTCACGCACAAATATATATATATATATATATATATATATATATATATATGAACATTTACATTTAACATATACATAAAAATTGATTTATTGTATTATATTTTAAAATTAGATTATATACATAAATTTTCTATCTAAAATGAAAATATATGTTTATAATTTAAACCAAAATTTATACGTAAAACATAATTATTTCATTTAGCGTAAAAACAATTTTGTGTTAAAATTATTTTTAAATCATTTTTGCTTTTAAATTTTTAATACATAGTTGAGAGCATATATATCTATACATGTATATGTATGAAATTATAATAATGGTAGATATACACACACACACACACACATACACATATACATATCCATACATATATATATTCCAAAAGGACGATATATGTATAAGGGTCGATACTAATATATATTTCATCTAACTATACGTGAATCATATGATGGATAAGTGTGTGTATACTACAAATAAAAGTGTTACCTTACCAATTCCTAGGAATTACACCTTTAATATTGAGTCGGTTGACTTCATTTGAATCTAAATTCAAATCCTTGTATAGAGAGCTGTTGGACTGCAAACACTAAGCACCATTTTGAAATTTTGATTTGAGTTTGTGTTTTAATTCTTGAATAAATAAGGGTGGATGGGCAGCAACTTTCACCTAGAGAAGGACAAAATAGGAGCTAAAAGAAAGTGCTCCAAAAGAAGGGTTAAGAGTGTTTAAATAACAGAGAGAGGAGACAAAAGTGGATCCGGATCCACTATTTTCTTTTGCCATTTCAAACTCTTTTGAATCAAATTCAACCCCTCTTTTCAACACCTATGGAAGGTCATGTTATGCCCATTTTTGGGCTTTCATCTTATTTCAAGCCCGATCAGATTAATATGTATTTAAATGCACATCAGTAAGATTTCTCGATACGTGCGCATAGAACTTTTATACATGCACTATTTTTAAAACTAATCAACATAAATCAAATAAAATTTTACGCTTAACATTTCAAAAAGGTTAATTAATTTATAACAATTATAATTAATCAATTTAGGCGGTAATCCTAGTACTCAACATTTCAGTTGTGTGACACTTAGGTGTAAATTCGTTCAGCAATTAATATCCAGCAATTATAAAATTAATGTTTACATGTCATCTTACCTAGTAGTGTGACATTATTGCCAAACTAATCGCATATATAGCATTGGTAAAATCCAATTGTACTTATTTAAAGCGGTACCCAGTAGTGATACCTATTTACATCAATTCTCTTCATCAAAACTGTATCACATTAGAATTTATAGAATTTGGTAATGGGAAAAATTTCGATATCATCCACATTCAAATTTATAGTCCAAACACAAAGTCCTTGGTTCAATAATAAAAATTATTGTTAATCACCGCTATGACCAAAGACTTTGACTTTAGTGGACTTTAATTGACCGTGATACTAACTTTATATAGCCAAGGAGATTGTAACGACCCGGAAAATTTCAGTCCGGAAAATTTCAGATAGTTATGAAAAGAAGAAAGAGATAGAAGAAGAAGAAGAACAGAAACAACATCTCACATTTACAGCGGATAAAAATATAATAATATATAATAACAGTTTACAAAAGAATATTATAATTGTAGGTTACATTTAATATACATCAGAGTTTCACATAATATACAGTCACTGAATATTTACAATTATCATGACTCAGATTAACAATAATATAAATACAGCGGATATACTCTATACGATATTGCCATCCAGCTCGCCTCCTGAGCTCCAGAACGTACATACCTGAAAATCTATAATACTCGGTCTGACTCGAGCATTACACCAAAGTAACACCCGGGTCAGGCTGGAAACCAGCGTGAGTAAACCCAACTAACATGAAATACCATAGCAAACAACTTATTAAAACCCGGGAAACTTATATCAATTTAACCAATTCTCAATTTACCATAGACAACACTTAATTCACATATAAATTTCTAAGTACTAACTTAGCTAAGATAATCCAATTCACTTAAATCATTTTATCCCAGCCTATTGATTTTCCATATCAATATATAAAAATTCGAAGTGGTTTTCGGCTATTTCCCAATACCCGACCCCAGATTCTTCGAAACTCAAGTTATCCTACCCAAGTTATTAAAATGAAATACATCACATTTCATATCAGAGTTTTCAACTCATCCAAATCATCCAATACCATTCACCTATCCATAAGCAAAACTTAACCACATACAACCAATTCAATTGATTCCAATTGAAATTCCAACCATATTCACTTAGATTCCTTCATATTATATTAATTAGTTCCAATCAATAATTCAATTATCCCTTCAACATTCATCAGCATTAATCAACCTGGATTAATTATTCTTCAATTACGTTCAAGTAATTATCTTTAATTCATTTCACGATATTAATTGTACTTGACCCAAATCAATATGAAATCTTAATTGCCACAGGAATTAACTAAGTATTTTAATCACATTAGACCATAATCATTTATATTAATTAACTTCTCATAAGTCACTTGTATTGATTTATTTTCTTAACCAATCAGTCTCTATTTACATTACTGATTTCATGGATTAATGATTTCTCCTCTACATTCCTAATCAAATTTTAATTATATTAAATAATTAATCATTAATTAAAACATATATATATGTATACATCATTCTTGATTTATCTCAACCAATGATTAGTTTTCTTATTTGTACTTTATTTTATAAATTAATTTCTCCTTAATTTACCATCACAATTTATCTCTTGATTAATTCCACAAGGTATTTATATTTTTGTTAATTCCATTAAGCAATTATTTATCAATCCATCCAATGATCATTTCAATTAATTTAGACCTAATTAATCAATCCAAATCATAAATTAATTTAATTAGTTAATTATCCCATAAATTATCCTTTTATTTAATGAATCACTAATCATTAAACCTTTATTGATTTTAATCTGAACGCATTTTTCTTATTTACGATTTAAGTTCCCAAACGCTTCGAGTCAAACAACAATCAACTCGAAAATCAATCAAAAACCAAAATCAACAGGTCATCAATTCACAGTGCACATCAAAATAATTCAACCCCTCAACCAAATATTCAAATTAACTACTTAAATTCAAATAAAACTCCAACAGAGTGAGATTTACTCACCTTTGATTCCCATTTGTAATTCATCCCAATCTAGCTTGTCCTTCATGATTTTTGACCTAGTAGCAATATTATATAATTTATTAACATCCGAGACAAACGAACAACTTATCCCATCCATCAATTTAATTTTAACTAATTTCCTTTTTGATAAATTTACTTACTTAGTTTTTCTTTTTTACACTTAAATCAATTTTCCTTTATTAAAATATTATTGGTAACTAAACAAATTGATCTCCTTTATTTTTAAATTCAACTGGTAAATGAAAACAGGTACTCATGTATATTTATTTTCTTCTGAAACTACTTGTACCTATAAAACAATAATCTATAGATTTCAAAGGTCTAATTTTACATAAACCTCTAACATTACGAAATTCCTATACCTTTTTTTTTTAAACTATATGTATTATAACGAAATAAAATTATTCCTTACTGAAATTGTTTCCTTTTTTTTATTATAGGCATACATATTGAATCTAAAATAAATTAAAAATAAACAAACATACCTACTGCATAATCCAAAACCCCAAAACGTCGAACCCTAGCAACAGCCCCTCCCTACGACATTGCGCCGCTGCCGAGCTCAACAGCTTCCCACGCCTCAGCTTCAGATCCCATCCCCTGCCATCTCGAGCGAACGCGACCTCACATAGCTTCGGGGATCTCCAAATCGCGAGCGTCCTCCCTATTACTCGCGACCGCGCCTCTCGACGAACTCAATACTCCGCCACTTGATCACATCGCGGTCTCGCGCGAACTCGAGCTTGCCTCTGCTCTTCGGTAGGTTCAAATGATAGAGAATAGAAGTCGCAATTTAAACAAGATAGATTGATTTGGAAATTTTTTTCTTCAGACCGAATCGGCTTCGGCCATTTTTTCTTTCATCTTCAATTGATTTTTTTTATATACACGTTATATTCCGCTCGAAGAGCTCAGGGAGGAACGGAAGAAATATAGATGGTGTGAGGCTTCACGAGCAAGCATTGAAGTGAAAATATCTCTGGCAATATGTACCTCAAATTTTTATTATTTTCTAAATTTTACGAACGTCTCGTTAAGCATAACGTGAAATTCCGGACCCCGTATCAGACATGCCGATAGGAAATTATAAGGTTTTACCCGTGTTCCGAGCACAATGGAACGGGTTTCGAAGGCTAACTCGATCATATGCGCGTGTTATGGAAATAAACGATCGGTTTTAAATTAAATCGATTATAATAGTTCTAAGCGTTTTGAGTTTCCAGGGTCAAACGACAACTCCGATTGCTACGAAAATTGAAATCCGATAATAACCGACTATTATAGACCCAATGAAACTGATTTCGTCGAATTCCGAGACTGTGCCTCGGAAGGCTATTTTCAGGTTCCAATTTAAACTATATTATTAAAACTGAACAAATTACCTTTAAATTAAATTTCAAATCATTCTATTATCTCCAGTATTATCGTTATAAATTTTAAAGCCTTCAAATTATTTAAACAGGCTTAGAAATATCAGATTCAACAATTTACTCAATCTTCAATTATTAAAATCAATATTTAAACTATATAATCCAATGATTTAATTATCAAGTAAATATTAACATCTTGAATTCGAATTAAAATTCACTTTTAAATATTTAAAATCAATTAATTATTCCTAATTAAATTGTTAGAAATTCCGGGTCGTCACATTCCTCCCCCTTAAAAGAATTTCGTCCTCGAAATTACTAGTTAGGAAGAATAGACCAATACCCGTTCACTTTTCCCCAAAACCCACAATTCAACATCCTACCAACTATCCTTTATTAATGACCCACTATCACCTTAACTAACTTCCCAAAATCTTCTATAGTTTCAAACAATACCCTATTGCTCAATCATCTAAATTTCACTTTAAAACCAAAATTTGAATTATCAAAATTTTCTCAAAATTTTTCTAACTCCCTAAATTTCCGAAAATTTTTGCCAGCATCTCCTTTGCGCGCCTAGCTTGGTACTACTACAAAAGGCCTCTACGGACTCCCAAATACCAAAAGAAAACAAAATCCAAGTGGCTACATCAAAAACCCAATCCAATTTCATACAGAAACATAAATACATACCTTTTGTCGGGTAATTCACATTTATCCTTTGGAATCAAATCCATTTTTTTTTCTTTTTAATACTTGCATATCTTGTTTAACAACAATATTCAATCGTAACTTACAAATCATTTTATACATTCTCTTATATAGGTTTCCATATTTACTTCTATTCAAATTCGTTTTTCCCGTTTTAATATGAATTCAACTTATTTCAATTAGAATATTAAATTTTATTTTCCATTTATAATTGAGTCTTATTAGTTCCATCTACTAATCTATTTCAGTTTCATTTTTGAAATCGTTTAATTGCTTAACAAAGATTTTCCCAAAAATTTTCAAAAATTTTCTAACTCCCAAAATTTTGGAAAATTTTTGGCAGAGTCTCCTTTGTACGGAGGAGCTTTTGCAATTTGACAAGAGATATAAATATGTATACATCGATCCACCCGGTCGGAAAAGCCAAAAACAGTTCATATTTCCTATTTTTATTGCGTAGGCGTACCTTATTTAGCATTTTAAGCAAGCAGCTTATTAATTTTAGCAATTAGTGCAATCCAAATCCAGCCTAATGGCCTTCATGTACCTGTACTTACTCAATTTAAATATGTAAGTGCTATATATAGAGAATTTATTAGCATTCCACTCACTTTCAATAGCTAAACATATGCAATACATAAACAACAAGCACCAAATTCTATCCATAAGAGATTTATATAATGTCTAAAGCTAATTCAATTGCTTTCAACCAATTTATAAGCTATTTCATTCAATTTTATTTGGTTACAGCTCAATTGCTTACATTCCATTGATTTTTTTAATCCAAACAAGCTCATATTCACTTTAATTGATTCAGAATAAATTTTATTTAATCTCTATTAACTCATAACATTTAATTACTTTTTATTTACGCCATACGACGATTTATTCTATACCAATTCGTCAATATTCGCTTAATAGAGTATTTATTTATTTTATAACTACTTCAAATTACTCTGCAACCCATCCTGTAATTAATTCCACTTCATTTTAAATTTATTCACCAACCATTCATTGCATTTCATTTTATTTCCGTATTAGATTCATGCAAAACAATTTATTAAGCTTGGCACATTCCATTCTTATAAATTAATAACTAATTCCCAAACTAATTTAATCCAAGTTTGTATTTCATGGGCTTTCACTCATATTCGAAGCCAAGCTTCCATGAATTTTAAACCTAAGTTAATTTACTTTAATTGATTCCAACATCAAACTTTAGTTTACTTCTATTTGATTCTCATTTAATCAAATTTCATTAAATTCAGTTAGCCCATCCATTCAATTTTAATTTTTACTTCACCTTCTCCATTCATTAAAATAACATTCAAGCACATATGCCACCGAATCTATGTTTAGTCTGATAATCCAATTCCAATTTCAACTTTAATTTAGTTTTTATTTAATCAGACTTCATCTATTTATTTTATTTTTTATTCGCTTAACCCATTTTAAAATTTTAAATTTACTTACTTAGTTCATTTTCGAACTTATTCCATTAATACAAAGCCATTCTCGATCTATTTCTACTCATTTGGATTTTATTTGCAACTCAAACCAATTCTATTACAATTCTCTTCCATTATATCCAATTTACTTGCAAACATCATTAAATGTTATTCAAACCACACTTGGATTTTATTTGCAATTCATTCCATCACTACTTCGATCCCATTCTATTTTATTTTTGTTTTTACAACATCTCTTCTTATTTAATCCATTATTAAATCTAAGTCGAATTCTATTAACAATTCGAATTCACCTCCAAATTCCATTATTAACTTACAATCCATTTATTTACCAAAGTCAAATTTTATTAACAAACTTAATCACACAATTATTTAACCAATTTGCTTATTTCCAATTTCTAAATCAATATTCGATTTTAATTTCAAATCACTTCATTGAAATTCTAGTTTGGATTTCCTTTTGTTTTTCCAAAATTCCAACACCTTTATTTAAAATTTTAGAAAAGCTTTTAAAGTCACATAATACTATTAAAATAACTCTTTATGAAAACACTTTTTTATAACTCTTTATAACTCGATGTCTCAACCAGTCCATCCTTGTTCTCACAGACATTCAATCATACGTTGATCAGGCGTAGGACTGAAAATCTATAAGTACTTGGTAAACCCGTTTTCAACACCCAGTGAAAATACTTGGAAAATAATTTTATTAAAAATATAGAAAATAGTTTTGTTGAAAATAAAAGAAATATTTTTGGTAACAATGCTCTGAAATCATCACCCCCACCATGGTCACAGTTACATCCCAGGGTTACGTTGCCATCGCAGCAAAAGTCCATGTAACTGCAGGCTCTCCGCGGCCTCTCGATTACGCCATGGATCCCACACAACAGATCACAGTTACATCCAGAGTTACGTTGCCATCACAACAAAAGTCCATGTAGCTGCAGGCTCTCCGCGGCCTCTGATTTCGCTATCGAAATGAAACCTCTCCACTCCTACATAGGTCGCAGCCTACCGAGATAAACTCAAACGCAGACTGTTGGCTCTCAGCGGCATACACGACTTTCACTATATGGTATACCATAGTGTCGCAGTCTACCGAGATAAACTCAACGCAGACTGTTGGCTCTCAGCGGCACACATGACTAACGCTATGGTATGCTCAACTCATAATCCTCAGGAACTAGTTTTGTCCGGACTCCTCACAGGATCAACTTTAGAACCCCCCCCTTGGGGCTCAAGGCAGCACCACCCGGTGGCACTCCTGAGAAGTTCATTTCAAGGGAGCGCCTTTTTCCCCAGAGCCATCATCAAAACATTTTATACTATACATATAGTATCTTCAAATCATACACCTAGTATGATATCATACAAAGCTCCTTTACACAAAATCGATTATCCCAAAATCGATAATTCTCAAACTAGGCTTTCCAAATTCAATATTGATTTTACCCAAAAATCAAAAGCCTTTCCAAATCCAAAGGTTCCCAAAACCCTTTTTCCAAATTCCTCATAAGATCCTTTTTTTATATATATTCAGATATATAAAATTTTAAAAACTTTGGATTTTTCAATCTTGTATAACTCCTTTTATACTCAAACACTTCCAAAAATCCCTTTTCCTCCAAAATAAAATTCAACAAGGGGAGATTTATCTTATATTTAACAAAAAAATATATAACTTTGTTTACCCAAAATCAAATATTCAAATTTGATTACCCTTTCCAATATCAATTTCCTTTCTATTCACATTCCTTAAATTCCCCTTTACTTATTTGTAATTGCCCTAATCCCATTTGGATTATCATTCCAATTCTTATCTCAATTGGGTATTTAAATCAATAACAGTTTGAGCTCCGACCAGTTTAGAAAATAGCTTGAAAATTTTAAAATAGATAAATAGTTGAATTTTTTTTTATTAGTATACATAATAGCTATGATATGGTTAACTAATTGTAAAATAGTTGGAATATAGTTAAATAGTTACAAAAATTTTAGATAATCGCAAAATAGTAAAAAAAATAGTAATAAATTTGTAACATAGTTAAAATATAGCAATGAGTTTAGAAAACAACTGAAAAATGGTTAAATAGCTCCAAAAATGATTGTAAAACAAGTATAAAATAATTTGGCTTTAAAAAAGAAAGGTCGTATATATTAATAGCTTAGAAAAATAAGTTTAAACCAAAACAATTTATATTGAAAATAGTCAAGAGCCAATTGTTCACTTTCCCAACAATTCAATTTAAATCTCCATTTAAATTGACCCAATTCCAATCCAAATAACTCGGACTTGATTAATTCCCAATTCAAGTTGAATCAATCTTAATTTCTTCCCAAATTTAAACCAAATTCAATTTTGAACTAATTCAATTTCAATCTTGAATTTAAACTACCTCGAATTGTATAAATTCGAGTTAAATTCTCAAAGATGGGTTTATCTTCTTAAACCAAATTAACCTTTACTCAAAATTTTTTATCAATTCAATTTTCTGAGTTCAATTTTCAAAATTCCATTTTAAATTATCTTAACTTATGTATGTCACTAGTCAAATAAGAATTCAATACAATTTTATTTATTTTCAAAATTAAATTGATTATCCAATTTTATCTTCCAGTTTGATGCCAGTTCTTAAATCAGTTTATTTTGTAATTCAATTATTCAAATTTATTGTATTTACCATTCCATTTTCAATTTAATGATTTTATTAACAATAGGATGATATCGTCCAATTTATTTTAAGACGTCCTTCCATTTTCAATTTTTAAATCTCAAACCCGTTTCGAGATTACACAAATTCCAATTCAAATCAACCATTTAACTTCCCAAGTTAAATTCCAATTTCATCTTAAAATTTTCAATTTTAGTTGTTCATTCAAACTTATTTAACTTCTCCCAAGTTAAATTCCAATTTACTTAATCCAATTAATCTTACTCAATGTGAATTCCCGCTTTAACTAGAAAATTCTTTCCCTCTTATAAGTTCAAAACTTATATCACTTTGGGTTTTCACATCCCACTTCAAGGAAAAATCAAAACTCAACCTCTTAGAGTTTATTTCAAATTATCTTTGATATCATGTGTATCCATACATATATACATATTTATTTCTTGGCCCTCCCGGCAATGTTTTAAAATTTTAAACTACCCTTGGTTTTAAATTCAAATCAAACTTCAAACAACCCAATGTTTTCAACAAGCCCCAGTTATCTAAATAATTCTTCTTTATTATTTTTCATTACCTTGGAACAAATTTTCAAATCCTGGAACCAGATTTACAATTTTAATTTGGTTGTATTTTATCACTTCTAAATTTTCACTTTAATAAATTTAACAACCAATCGCTTTAATATTTATTAGAATGAAATATTTCTTTATGTCAAAATATAATTTTATATAAAATCATTTAAAACCTTTATATAAGAGAATAACAAGTACGCGCCCATATATATATACACTCAACTCATTCTAGAGTACTTTAGACTCTATTTAATGAGTAATCCCCACCAGAGCCAAGGTTCTCGCTCAACCTTTCAGCTCTGATACCAAATGTAACGACCCGAAAATTTCACTCCAGAAAATTTCAGATAGTTATGAAAAGAAGAAAGTGATAGAAGAAGAAGAAGAACAGAAACAACATCTCACATTCGCAGCGGATAAAAATATAATAATATATAATAACAGTTTACAAAAGAATATTATAATTGTAGGTTACATTTAATATACATCAGAGTTTCACATAATATACAGTCGCTGAATATTTACAATTATCATGACTCAGATTAACAATAATATAAATACATCGGATATACTCTATACGATATTGCCATCCAGCTCGCCTCCTGAGCTCCAGAACGTACCTACCTGAAAATCTGTAATACTCGGTCTGACCCGAGCATTACACCAAAGTAACACTCGGGTCAGGCTGGAAACCAGCGTGAGTAAACCCAACTAACATGAAATACCATAGCAAACAACTTATATAAAACCCGGGTAACTTATATCAATTTAACCAATTCTCAATTTACCATAGACAACACTTAATTCACATATAAATTTCTAAGTACTAACTTAGCTAAGATAATCCAATTCACTTAAATCATTTTATCCCAGCCTATTGTTTTTCCATATCAATATATAAAAATTCGAAGTGGTTTTCGGGTATTTCCCAATACCCGACCCCAGATTCTTCGAAACTCAAGTTATCCTACCCAAGTTATTCAAATGAAATACATCACATTTCATATCAGAGTTTTCAACTCATCCAATACCATTCACCTATCCATAAGCAAAACTTAACTACATACAACCAATTCAATTGATTCCAATTGAATTTCCAACCATATTCACTTAGATTCCTTCATATTATATTAATTAGTTCCAATCAATAATTCAATTATCCCTTCAACATTCATCAGCATTAATCAACCTGGATTAATTATTCTTCAATTACGTTCAAGTAATTATCTTTAATTCATTTCACGATATTAATTGTAATTGACCCAAATCAATATGAAATCTTAATTGCCTCAGGAATTAACTAAGTATTTTAATCACATTAGACCATAATCATTTATATTAATTAACTTCTCATAAGTCACTTGTATTGATTTATTTTCTTAACCAATCAGTCTCTATTTACATTATTGATTTCATGGATTAATGAATTCTCCTCTACATTCCTAATCAAATTTTAATTATATTAAATAGTTAATCATTAACTAAAACATATATATATATATATATATATATATGTATATCATTCTTGATTTATCTCAACCAATGATTAGTTTTCTTATTTGTACTTTATTTTATAAATTAATTTCTCCTTAATTTACTATTATAATTTATCTCTTGATTAATTCCACAAGGTAATTATATTTTTATTAATTCCATTAAGCAATTATTTATCAATCCATCCAATGATCATTTCAATTAATTTAGACCCAATTAATTAACCCAAATCATAAATTAATTAATTAGTTAATTATCCCATAAATTATCCTTTTATTTAATGAATCACTAATCATTAAACCTTTATTGATTTTAATCTGAACGCATTTTTCTTATTTTCAATTTAAGTTCCCAAACGCTACGAGTCAAACAACAATCAACTCGAAAATCAATCAAAAACCAAAATCAACAGGTCATCAATTCACAGTGCACATCAAAACAATTCAACCCCTCAACCAAATATTCAAATTAACTACTTAAATTCAAATAAAACTCCAACAGAGTGAGATTTACTCACCTTTGATTCCCATTTGTAATTCATCCCAATCTAGCTTGTCCTTCATGACTTTTGACCTAGTAGCAATATTATATAATTTATTGACATCCGAGAAAACGAACAACTTATCCCATCCATCAATTTAATTTTAACTAATTTCCTTTTTGATAAATTTACTTACTTAGTTTTTCTTTTTTTATACTTAAATCAATTTTCCTTTATTAAAATATTATTGGTAACTAAACAAATTGATCTCCTTTATTTTTAAATTCAACTGGTAAATGAAAACAGGTACTCATGTATATTTATTTTCTTCTGAAACTACTTGTACCTATAAAACAATAATCTATAGATTTCAAAGGTCTAATTTTACATAAACCTCTAACATTACGAAATTCCTATACCTTTTTTTTAAACTATATGTATTATAACGAAATAAAATTATTCCTTACTGATTTTTTTTTATAGGCATACATATTGAATCTAAAATAAATTAAAAATAAACAAACATACCTACTGCATAATCCAAAACCCCAAAACATCAAACCCTAGCAATAGCCCCTCCCTACGACATTGCGCCGCTGCCGAGCTCAACAGCTTCCCACGCCTCAGCTTCAGATCCCATCCCCTGCCATCTCGAGTGAACGCGACCTCACGTAGCTTCGAGGATCCCCAAATCGCGAGCGTCCTCCCTATTACTCGCGACCGCGCCTCTCGACGAACTCAATACTCCGCCACTTGATCACATCGCGGTCTCTATGGAATAGTATTTGTTAATGGGAAAAATTTAGAAGGGCAATCAAAACTAATTAGGGGGAAAGATTAAGGAATAAATCATTTGTCAAGACTATATCTATTTTGTAAGCCATTTCTCTTTTTCTCCAAGTAAATTTAAAACCCTAAGTTTCGTGTCTGCTAAACCAGATGCCATTTATCAAAACTTTATCTATTTATATGCCTTATGCGTAGCCTATACATGTGTCGCTGCACTCATTTGTGCACTCTTAAGCACATATGTAGACTTAATCACATACGTCACAACACAAATCATATTATGGACTTCACTAGGATGATTACTCGGTCCGATATACTCTCATGCAACTTAGCACATATGATAGTCTCTATGGCTAGGTTAAATGCCCATAACAGACTTATAATCAATCATATTTCTATATATTAAAACAATTTCAAACATATAAAAAAGCAAACATGCAACCATTATAACTACAATAAATAATGGCTTTTAATTGTCCTTAGCTCCAAATGTATGTATACGTATACCCACTCATGGACATACACACATGCACATTCAAGTGAGCCAATCAGCCACTACTAGATCAGGTATTACTTTTACTTAATAATATTTTGAATAAAGGTAAAATATCACCTTAAACTATTTTTGGAGATCTCGTACCATTTTATAGAATATCATACTAACTTATAAATCACTTTATAGCGTATAAAATATTTAATCGCTTCATTTAAAATTAAGTATTCATTATATTTATCTTTTATAAAATCTAATATCTCTTTTATAAAATATACACTTCATTTATAAAATCATAAAACTCATTTTATGAATATTAAGTAAGGCTCATTGGGTCTCTGATCACTTCATACATAAGTTTAGAGCCCAAAACACTCTCAATTGGCTTAATAACATTTTATAAAACCTCTTACATTAGTTTTACTCTTACTAACTAATAGCATATATTTATTTATATATTATGTGATTAGTCTCTGATTCATCATAACAACACATATAATCTTTCAATTAGCCCAAAATCAACTTTTGAGGTTACTGACTTTTCCAAACATGGTGGTTAAGGGTTCAAACAATTAATAAGCAAATATAGTCATGATAACTACATGAATACAAGCCTAATTCATATCATTGAAATCTCCAAATTATTCTATATTACTTCATAATCATATATATACAAATTAATAAAGTAAAACAGTTAAATTAAGTAAGATAATCATCCTACTCACCTTAAGTAAATTCAACCTAAGCACTAATCAACAAAAACCCAAATCTTGCTTACTTTAATTTTCGAAATCAACACCAAACTCCGATCCAAACCAATTCCTTTGCGGGTTTTTTAGAGAACCAAAAGAGAGGAATTATGGTGATTTTTATTTGATTTAAGGAAATTTATTTAAGGGGTTTAGGGTTTGGGGATTAGAAGAGGGTTAAAGTGTGATTAAGGGAAATTTTAGTGGAAAGAGAAGGAGAAGGAGAGTGAATGTGAATGAAAAGTGAGAATGAAAATATAAAGGGATTAGCTTCATATAGGCTAGGTAAATGGACTTATCCCAAATTCGTCTCTTTTCTCAAAATCATTATTCATCTCTGAAATCCATCGGCTCTAAATATAGACATGCTTATACTCATTTTACTTATTTTGAAAGAACTCAACCACAGTGTATTGAGTCCTAATTCACTCATTTGTAAAAATTGAGTATAAGAGGCTATCCATCGCTTGACGATTAAATATTTAAATTAATCATTTAAATATTTGATCGTTGAAATTACAAGATATTACATAAATCGAAATTAAAAAGTTAAAGTGTCGAGTTTCATAAAAGTAAGAGAACATTCTTAAGTAGGGTAAAATATATATGGACTAAATTATATCTACTAAAGCGTCCATTTTAATAAAATTAAGGCTCTTAAAGAAGCAAAATACATCACATGTTAAGAACTGAATTAGGTAGACATGAGTTAGAAAAGTTCAATAATTATGTCATAATGCATAATAAATGATATTTAACAGTAATTTCAACCAAAGAAGAGAGAAGAATTGTAAATTTATACATGAAACTTCTACAGAACCACTATCCTTTGTAGAGTATGCACCTAAACTGATACAATAATAAGATATTTGCAATAGATCTAAATAATAGTTGATATTTTATAATGTGGAAGCAAAAATAGTAACCACTATAAAAATATCCAATATGCAAAAAATTTAAAGAGCTAAATGTTGAATATGCTAGTATATGATTTTTGTTTGATGATAATAAACATATATATATATATATTCATTTAAATGTATTTGTTAATGTACTATTTTATTTTTCCAATAATTAAATAAACAGTTGCGGAATAAAATAAATAACACAGAATTTAAATTCAAACGGATATTTTATTAAAAAATATTTATTACAATTTTGAACAGTACAAATTTGATCTCTCACTATATATATATATACAATTTTGATTACAATACAAATTTGATTACATCACAAGTTTCATTTACAAATGCACCTCACTACATTTCACCCATTCACTCGTATTTATCTTCAACTCTATTCCAGATTGAATCCAGCAGCTGAGCAATCTGCAAAAATAAATACTGACGCAGTAAAATTGAAAAGAAAATATTTTTGCAGTGTAAAATAAAATGTATTTTGAAAATATTATTTGCCTCAGTTATTTGGGTTGTTCGTCATCATTTAGTTTTGAATTCATCATACACGAACAGCTTGTGACATGCGCAGTGTATCACTGTGCATGCCATAAGGCCATGCACACCAATGTATGCACTTGATAAAATTACAAGGACAGGTGAGCACAAGGTCATACCCAAATCAAAAGCCCGGTTCAACTCAAGTGAAATGCAAATAAAGTCACGATATTAGCAAAAGATCAAACCCGAGCTATAAACTGGATCCAACTCAGTGCTCAGCAACTATCTAATGCAGACTCGATTGATCAGTGGACAAAACTCATTGCACTCTAGACTTTCAATTGATATGAAACTCAACTGAATATAGTTCGACTGCTCAGGATAGTGACCAAAGAATCAAAACGTACAACCCAACATGGTCAGATCTCAAAAAGACTGAGTACAACAAGCATATACATATGCAAATAAATTTAGGTAGTGAACAGTGAAGTGAAACAATCTCCAGACTATAACAAATGTAGTAACAATATACATGTACTCGAAACAATTAAAGTGTATACCAACATGAAATATGCAACTCAATGCGGCAGCAAATTTAACTTGAACAACCAAACATAAATTAAGACTGCAATGTGTTCATGAACCCAGTGCATCAAACTACACAGCAGCTCAAATGAGCAGTTCCAATAAACCAGTAATCAAGTACAGATTGAAATATACAAATGAAGACATATACAATGCAACCTGAACCAGATTACAAGAACAATGAACTTAGATACCAAATGTACAAGTTCAAATGGTCAAGGCAACTAAAACCAACTCAAAGCCATATGAGTACCAGACTAAAAATATCATAGTGAAGAATAAATGTAACAAAAAAACTCGAGCAGATCAAATGAATACAAGTCAGAGAACACAACAAGCAATTGGGTTAACAGAGATGTCTTAAATATCATCATATAAACAAATTACAAAATATACTTAAGACCAAGCAAGGAGTTTCAAAAATAACCGAGTCAATATCAAAACAACATTGCACACATACATGGAGTAATGCAACAATAGTAGCAGTTTCAAAATAATCAAAGTCAAATCCAAACACATGTTCTCAAGCATCCGGTTGAGTATGCTACAGATATGAACACACACATATATATGCAGTGCAAATTCGGGTAATAGGTTCAGGAAGACCAGAAAACAACATAAATTCAAGTTCTAAATGAAGAAAGTTAGATAATATGAGGAACACGAATTAACAAAGTCAAATTCTCGTATTCAGAAATGGCTGAATTCAAATTCGGAATTCAAATTGCATCAGGAATTTGAAATTGAACAAGTCAATGCCAAAGTCAAATATTATCACCATAACCGAAGTCAATAGAGAATCAAAGCGATGGTGACCAAGATTCAAAGCCATGATATTCAAGGAAAAGAAATACGAATTGAAAAAGTCAAAGAACATCAACAACATTCAAGTCAACGGCCAAACTTAAGTAACTGACAAATTCAAACCAGCTGTATATGAACGAAGAAATAGGAATTCGAACCTATTTAAACCCAATCATCATTGACGCAATAGTTCATTCGAATTTAAGCAACAAAGAAAATCTTTCAACTCTAATCAAGATCGATTTCAAGTATATCAACGAGTAAAGCAAAATGCATAAATTACATACCGAAGTCAAAGTCGAACTCAATCAAATAGAAGCAGCTGTGAGCAACTCAAAGAGACACTCGATCGACAAAGCAAGGGATGTAAATCATTATTAGATCGAGCTACTAAAGTAGGCATCTTCTATTTACAAAAAGCCCTAATTTTCGAGCAAAAGAGAAGCGGAATAAAGGAATAGAAGCAGCCATTTCTCTTAAAGGATACGGCCGAAGGAATAATAGAGAAAAGGGGAAATAATTTAACACTACATTTATTTTGGGCCAACTCATATTTATTTGGGCTGTATATTTAAAATTAGGGTTTATTTGTTTTTATTGTTTTTAAAGTGTTTTTAATTTTAGACATTGTAATTTCTTGCTGTGTGACTAGGATACGAACTGCAGTGGTGTAGTTCGAGAATTTGCAACTCAGTGGCTGAGTTGTGGCAGGATTTTGAGCATAGAGTTAGGTTAGTCGATAGTGGGTGTCGCAAGTTTATGTGTGCAATTATCTGACTACTTAATTTCTAGTAGAAACCATGGGGGCAGCACATAGGCAGGGTTTTGCCGAAGTTGGGTAAATCTGTGTGTTCTATATTCTGCTTTTGATATTCTTCTATTATCTTTGCTGCTATAATTCAGCTATATTTGTGTTGCAATTATTTTATATTACTTCCGCAATAATTTTTTTATAATTAGTAGTATCACCCTATTCACCCCCATCTAGGGTGAAATTGATCTTACACTAAACACTTAGTAATAACTTCTATAAACCAGTGTTAGATATAATATCATATGTTCATGAATAAGTAACAACAACTATAAATATAATAATAACTTTCATTCAACTTCATCATACTAAGAACTAATGCTCATACTAATGAAAACTAGATAATTAAATGATTATAAGACAATTAACAACTAGGACTAGTCGAAATAAAGGTATTAAAGCAACAAATTTAACACAATAGAAAGTAGAGAAATTAACTGTAAAAGCCAAAGCTAATTGTAAAAATTAATCATTAAAAATTCATTCACAATACTAATACAATACTTTAACAAAACCCAACCTTAAATTCAAGCTAACCAAGCAATAAAAAGCTTAATAGAAGGGATAGGAAAATTTGCAAACCTTGATTGGAATTCGACTACTTAGATGAGTCGATGGATACCCGACGACTGAGAAGTTTATAGTCGTATCAAAGTTAAATGATAGAACCAGTTAACTTTAGTGTTTGAGAAGAAAAAATGGTGCATTTAGGGTATGAAAGAGGGACAATATAAATTATTAGTTAGTGGATGGAAACATTTATGCCCTTAACAAAATGAACAAGTATTAGCTTTTTTGTTGATATATTAAAGGCATATTAATATGCCTGCTTTTAATGGATTACTGACTAACCTTAATCAACCTTCAATTGCTAGTTATTAAAGGCAGTTTACTTAATTTGCCTTTAATTATATGTCCCTAGTAACTACAAATTTGGTAGTGAATTTTGTCATACATATTACAACAAGATATTGGATGATAATCAGAAATGGAAATTAACTTATCTTTCTTTGGGACAAGAGTTATGAAAAGGTGGTTAACTCTCTTAGTTAATTTGCATGTTTCAAACACTTCTTTAATAGCCTCATATGAAACGTCTTTGATTTCTTCCCAATGGATTTTGAAGAATTTGGCCATAAAACTATCAGGACCTGGGCTCCTATCATCAGATGTAAAAAATGCTTCCTTTATTCCTTCCATATATTTTCATTTATATTTCTTCTACACTATATTCTCGGAAAATGGTGATTTTGATTTTTTTCCTCATTAAAGGATTAAAATAAAATTTAATGACTTTATTTTCAATTTTCTCGGCATTATAGATAAGTTACCTTTTTTTAAATCGGGTACTTATACGGTAGTACATATTAAAACTATAAGTCGTAGGTAGTATACAACATACTACATGTCAATATATGTTCGAATCATGCTACGCAAGTTTCAAACCTGTGACCGTTTGCTTCAAAGTCAAAGCGTCTAACCACTAGATACGTAGATCAGTTCCCCTTGTTCGTTAAGAAAAGCAGGTAAACTATTTCTATGCCTTCCCGTCGACATTTTAGCATGAAAGAATCTTGAGTTAGTGTCCCCTTATTGTAATCTTAAAATATTAAAATTTTGTTTTACATCATCATGCAAATATTTTAAATGAACTTTCATGCTACTATTAACTTGAACATGGTTATCAAATAATGTCAAAAAGCAGGGTCCTAATTTGGCTCCTTTAAAGTCTTTTAAAATTTTAACTCACCATTAATTGTTTTTTAATTCTCTTTCTCTCTACTTCTATTCCATTATTTAGCTTCCTTCTTGACTTGTTGCGACTTATGAATTAAAATATGTTGGAGAGCACCCTAAGTTTGACAATCAAAACTAGTTCTAAAACACGCTAAGTAGTTATTTAAGGGATGTCAAAAGTTACAATATATAAAGAGGATCCCTTAATAATATTAATAGAAGGTTGAAATTTCAGGTATATGATTATGGTCATTGGAAAATTTTAGAAGGGTAATTGAAACTAACTAGGGGAAAGATGAAGGAATAAATCATTCGTTAAAACTTTAACTATTGTATAAGCTGTTTCTCTTTATCTCCGAGTAAACTTAAAACCCTGTAGTTTTGTATTGTTAAAACCTCTAAGATGACAACAAAGAATTGCTAATCCACATTTTTTATCATTAGCATGCAAGGCTTTATTAAAGTCACCTATAAGTAATCTAGGTTTATCAGTCGAATTGATTTCTTTGCTTTAGCATTCCCACAACGTTTCCCTATGTTTCAAAAATTGCTAGCATATGTAAATGAAATATGAAATTCACACCCTCCTTTATTAGACACATTGCAACTAATATGTTGTATGATTTTAGAACAAATTTGAAAATCCCAAACAAGTGAGTCCCAACAATCAAGATTCTACCTTTCGTCCTAGTGCAATTATCATGCTTTAAGTTCCAATTAGCTGGTAATCATAACTTTTCCATACCTTTTAGAGTAAGTTTATTTCCCAAAACACTAACTGTATTAGATTTATGATACGTTAGGAGTTTCATAACATCGTTATATCTATTTTTCAAGTTCATACCCCTAATGTTCCTATTCAAAATTGTCATTTAATCTTATTACTGCTCCTTAAGTTATCCCTTTTAGGCGGAAATAACATCATTTTTTCTTTCTTCTCCTTTTCGACTTACCAATTTTATAATTTGGGTTGTCACTAACAGAACCTAAAATATCCTTAATTGGCTTATTAACTGAGGTATTATCTTCAATGACATTAGAAATACTTTTAATAAATTATTATGCTCCTAAAAAGTAATAATATTATCTTCTGAATCATCAAGGCTATGAGAAGTATTAGAGTTGTCAGAAAATATACCTTGGCTTTGTATAGAGGGGATGAATAGGCTGATACTAATAATAATAAAAATTAATATGGGAATATATAAAATAATTGCAGCATAAATAATAGTAGAATAATATAAGCAGAAATAGAACAACAAAGATTTACCCAGCTTCGGAAAAACCCAGCCTACGTGTTGCTCTCAAGGTTTTTACTAGAAACTAAGCAGTCAGACGCTTACACGCGTAAATTTACGACACCCTCTATCGACTAACCTAACTCTATGCTCAAAACCCTGCCATAACTCAGCCCCTGAGTTACGAATTCTCAAACCATGCCCCGTAGTTTGTACCCCAGTCTCACGACCAGAAAGTTACATGGTTTTAAAAGGAAAATTACTAAATAAAAACTAAAACAAAGCAAACCCTAATTATTTAATTTACGCCCACAGTAATTATATAAAGGCGGCCGAAATCACTAAAGAAAAAAATAGATGTCTTCACCTTTATTCGTATATGCTGGCCGTCTCATTCCTTTTTCTCTTCGATCTAAAATTTAGGGTTTTCCAAATGAAGCCTTGCTTAAAAATTGTTCGATCGAAATATGCTTTCCCTTGATTTCCTTTGTTGACCGATTTTCTGGCTTTGATAGTTGAAGCTACTTCAATTTCTCGAGCGTGTATACTTGGTTTAAAAGTGGTATGTGATATTCCTTTTCAATTTCGATTTTGCTCGACTTGATTCGAGTTTTCGGTTTTCTTCTAAGTATTTTATTGAACCTGAAATCTGTTGGTTTTAGCCGATGATGATTTTTGGGTTTAAATAGGGATTAGAGTCCCTAAGTTTTCGTTTGTATATTTGACTTGAAGCACGTCACTTGTATTGCTTGGCCATTCGATTCTTGATTGAATGATGTGATATTTTATGACTTGTTCATTTTGTCACCGGTTGAATATGTATTCGATATATTTGGATTTTCTTAAATACATTTGAATTCCTCCGTTCTTTATTGCCAACGACTTATTTAATATTTCATTCGTTGTTCCTCTGATTGAATTCGGCCTTGACTTTGTTACAACTGTAACCAATAATTACGAAATCACCTGGCTTTGACTTTGGTATTTGAACTTGACTTGGTTTGAAACTGCTACCGTGATTCTTGCTCGAACTGCATCACTTGATCATCTGATTGATTTTTATCTCTGTCCGACTTTGTTAAAATTTGTTAATTGCTCCATTGCTTGATTACCAGTACATGTTCACATTGCTACTTTATTGCATCACATATTGTCACTGCATATATATATACATGTATACATGTGTGTTTGCACATGTATATATATGTTTGTGGTGCCTTGTATACTTACATGAGTGATTGCACATCCGTGCTACTCTGGTTTATGCTTCATTGTTTTCTTGTGCACTTATGGTTGCATTCATTTTTGTGTGTTCATGCTGAAAGCTTTGCATTGCTTCATCTACTTCGAGTGACTTGTGCATTTGATTTGTTCACTTGTATTCCATATAAACTTCGAGCCGCTGAAGTTTATTGCTGTTGCGATGCAGTCAGGTCTTGATATCTTCATTTATGAGTTGCTGTCACTATGTCATATGCATTATTGTCATGTGCATATGTGTTTGGTTCTCTGGCTTGAACTTTGTTTGGTTGGACCTATATATATTTATATACGTATACATGTGTACAAACATATGTATATATGTATGTGGTCATGGTTATGTATATGCATGCTCCATTCATTTTGGATTATTCACTGCCCTGGTTTTGTTCATTTGATGGTCTGACTTGCTTTCAGGTGCTTATTGACCTTGTTGTTGCTTTTCTCCTGATCTCTGTTGCAATTTTGTCATGTTATATCAATGTTGTATTTGGTCTTTTTGTAGCTTGCTTATGCACAATTGAGTTTGTATTGTCTCATATGTTTCATTTGAAGTTATGTTCATGTTATAGCCTAATGTGGTCGAGACTTGAACTGTATGTATGTTAAATGCATATGTATACATCCACTTAATTCATCTTCATGTTGCATTACTATGTGCCTCTAGTTTGCTTGCCTGAGTTATTTCAATCACTGCTATCAACAACTATTTGTGTGTGTATTTCTGGTTTCACATGAACTTCATCTTGATTTTGGAATTTGTCTACACTTTGAATGCGGGTCATCCCCACTTGTATACATACATACATTTATGTATGTATATATGTGTGTGTTCATGGAGTCTTAGCTTGTGTCTTATCTGATTCACCTGCACTTTGAACTTGCTCTTGTTCATGCCTGATTTTGTTATCTCCTACATGTTGGGTTGACTTTGTGTCCACTGCTCTATTGCATTGGCTTTCACTGCTTTGTACTTGAGGTGTGGATACACTTGGTTGAACATATGCTTGGTTGGATTCTATAACTAAACTGTACTGCATGTATTTTGGAGTATGGTTTCGGACTTGAGTCTTGTATATGCCTCTAAACTTGTTTGAGGCATTTCATGTTACTACCTTCTCATACTTGCATTTCTTGTTTCCTCATAGTTGCATTCATTTGTATGGTATGTATGGTGGCATGTTGTATGTACTGACTATTCCTCTTTGATCATTTCATTTTGATGAAAACTGTGAACATACAAACATGTATATACATACATATGTATGTGTATATTTATTATGCCTTTGTGTACATTCTGTTTGGAGCAGTTCTTCATGTGTACTGAACTGTTGAGGCTACACTTGCATGCTCTGCTGTCACCGCTTGAAATCTGATTTGACCATGTGTATATTTGAAGTGTTGTATGTTGTTTTGCATGCATCTGAGTTGAATCCACCATTTGGTTGGGTTTGACCTTGTGCTCACCGGTCCCTGCAGTTTTATCAAGTGTATATCGATGTGCACGTCCTTGTGACATGTACAGTGATCACTGTGCATGTCATAGGTTGTTCATGTTTGATGAATTCAAAATGAAAATGATGACGAACAACTTAAATAACTGAGGAAAATAATATTTCAAAAACACACATTTTATTTTACACTACAAATATATTTCTTTTTCAATTTTACTGCATCAATGTTTATTTTGTAGATAATTCAGATGGTAGATACTAATTGGAATATAGTTGAAGGACAATATGAGTAAACGAGTGCAAATGTAAATGACAATTGTATGGTGAAAAATTGTGTTGTAATTTGAAATTATATTGTGATTGAAATTTTGTATATACGGTGAGAGCACAAATTTTGTACTATTTAAAAATTGTAATAAAATATTTTTTTGAATAAAATATATGTTTGAATTTAAATTCTGTGTTATTTATTTTATTCAGCAAATATTTATTTAATTATGTGAAAATAAAATAGTACAATAACATATAAGTTTAAATGAACATATATATATATATATATATATATATATATATATGTTTATTATCATCAAACAAAAATCATATACTAGCATATTCAACAATCTCCCCTTTTTGATGATAACAAACCTATATTAAAGATTTTGAATTTATAATGTATTTGGTCATTGATGAATGCTATTTTTATCCCCCTATTTGAATGCTCCCTCTCTACGACAAAGCTCACCCATCATATATGCATGAAAATAAATAAGAGCATGCAAATGATCCTAGATGCAAATAAAAAATAAAATATTTAACCTCTATTTGTTAAAATCTTAATTTTTATCTCCCCGTTTTATTATTAGTAAAAGAGTAATAGTGTTAGAAAAATAGAGATAAAGTGATAGACATTAATACAACATTAATATCGAATGGAGTATAAATATTAAATTTCAAAAAAAAATCAGACAAAAATCATAAATACTCTATTAGGTGCATATTCCACTTTAGAATGATAAGGGTGAAGTCGGCGTATAAAACTATATGGTTGTGTCTATTTGTGGTATATTTATATCAGGAATTTCAATATCTACTAACCATGCGTAACTGCTAGGACTTTTAAATGAGATTAATAGTATTACCTATTTTTATAAAAAATGAATTTCATGCATCTTCCAACCATGCATAACTGTGAGGACTTTTAAATGGGATTATAATCAACTTGTCTATTTAATAATCAATTTTGATATGTGTTCCATACATGCATAACCGTGAGGACTTTTAAATGAGCGTGAAAGCACATAATCAAAAATTCTAAGCAATTCACTCATGCATAACCGTGAGGATTTTTAAATGAGAGTGAATACTTTGGATGTTTTTATTGCTAAAAATAAAATAAAATGAAAACGATCCCATTTAAAATACCACATATTGACATACTATATTGGATTTTGGTGAATGATGGTCGTTAGAAATAACATAGAAATAGAGATGGTCATGGAACTTTTACCAACAAAATTTATTATAGATCTTGTTTAAATTTTTAAAGAAGTTAACTAAATATACTGTCTCAAATCATAATATATGATTAATATCAACACTCACCACATTTTTCGGTAACTATTTTTTTTTCGATTATCAGTAGGGAGTTAGATTAGTTAATGTAGTCATTTAAGATCAAATTCAAAAATAGTTATAAAACCAAATTTTCTAAAATGACTAATCTGAAATGAATGTAAGGGGTTTTCTAAAAGCAAATGTCTGCTAATTGAAAATTACTAGAAATGAAAAATACGCATATATTTTCTCTGAAAATATGATGCAGCTAATGAATGTCTCTACATAAAACACATTCCACTACTAATTTTTCTATCAACAAGGTTACCAGTGTAACCTACATCTAAATTTCCCTTTGACGCAAAATTATCATTATTTGGATGTTATAGACCAGATCGTGGAGTGTGCAACAAATACCTTAAAATCCTTTTTATAGCTTTTAAATGCGATTCCTTAAGATTTGACTGAAAATGTGCATATAAACACTGTGAACATAGTGTCAGATCTAGAAGCAACAAGATAAAAATAATATCCACGTGTATCTAGAGTAATCAAAAATCAACACAAGACAATATATCTTATCATTTAAGCTTTCAATAACGTTAGTCCAAACAAATCTATATGAACTAGTTCAGAGACTTTAGAGGTACTTATTGTGTTCTCAGCATAAAAAGATAATTGAACAACAATTTAGCATAAATCGGAATCATTCATTATCTTATCATATAACTGGCTGAATTAAATTTAGATTATGGTGCAGATTTTCTCATTTAATATATCTTCAAGATAAATGTACCGTAACGTATTTTACCTTTACTGATAATATTTCCTTGTTGCCCATTGTGATTCTGCCACCTTTGTACTAGGCTAAGAAACTTTGATTTATCACCCATCGTGTGCCTAGAACAGCCAGAATCCAGGTAATAATGTTGTTGTTCCTTAGCCTGCCACCATACCTATATGAGAAAAGATTTTTGTGACCTATTGGTTTTTATAGGTCCATGATTGTCAGTGACAAATGATTTTGAAAAATATGTTTGTGTAGGCCCAAGACAATTTGTATTTGTTTCTTTTGGCACCCAGATTTGTTTAACTTTTAGGAATTTTACATATGTGCCTTTAGGAACCCAAATTGGAATGTTTTTCACGTGTTTGGGTCTATACCAGCAATTGTTGTGATTTTGTCCAGTTTTTTCACAAATTGTGCACTTGGAAATGACTTGATTACTTTCACTTTTAACATATTCAGATTGATTATACCCAAGTCCTTGTCTAACAATATTAACAGTTTGTTTTCCTACTAACATATTGAATGATCTTTCTCCTTTTTTGAAAATTTTTCTAAGGTTTTAGACAATTATTGGACTTATGTTTTGAGAGATGAATTTTCATTCAATAATAGACTGCTTTTTTTAACAGAATTTTCTCTTTTAGTATTTTGACTTTCTTTCAAAATTAGAATTTCATTTTCAAGTGAATTAATTTTAATTTCTGATTTTTTAATCTCTTCTTTAAATGACGGACACTTGTCACACTTAGGACTTTTATTTCGATAGTTTTTGACTACTTGGTCGAGTTGTTTATTAAGTTCTATCAAACTATCTCTTTGTGATTTAATTTTAGCATACTTCTATCTAAGTCTTTCGAAACAACCGTTTACTTCATGGAAGTATATAAGTAATTCCGAGTGAGTAAGTTTTGATACCTCGCTTGGCTCATTATCATCACTGTTAGTTGTTTCTCCTTGAAGACACAAATTTTATTTTTCACTCTCACTGCCAGTGCTTTTATCAGCTTCACCGGTTTTATCCCAAGTAGCTACAAAACTTCTCCTTTTTGGTTTCTTTTCTTTGCCGAGTCGATTCTGAGGACAAATAGGCTTGATATGACTGGGTTTATTGCACTTGTGACAAATGATCTCCTTCTCTTCTGAGTTGTCTAGTATTTTACTATTCTACTTTTCAATTATTGATTTAGAGCTGGATTTCCATTTCCACCTTTTGAATCTCTTTATTAATAGTGCCAATTTAGCTGCTTCGTCATCATTACTTTCCGTTATTCCTTTAAGAGCTATTGATTTCTTTTGCATATCACCCCCTTCACGTTCTTCCTTGAATTTCATTTCTAGCTCATAAGTGGTGAGATTTTCGATGAGTACTTCGACTTTAATCTATTTCAAATCCTTAGATTCCTGAATAGCGGTGACTTTGGCTTTAAAATTTTGTGGTACAACTCTGAGGATTTTTCTAACTATTTCCAATTCTATGTATGGTTTTTAGGAGCTTTTGATTTGTATACGAGATAAGATAGTCGTCCATAAATCTCTTTGACATTTTCATCCTTGGCCATTGTGAAGTTCTCATATTTGCTATTAAGCAGGGAAAGGCAAGATTCTTTGACTTGAGATGTTCCTTCATGAGCCACTTCAAGCGTGTGTCAAATTTCCTGCGCAGTTAGACAATGTGAGACACGATTAAATTCAATTTGATCCAATGAACAAATAATAAAACTCCTAGATTTAGCATTAGCATTTTATAGTTTATTTTCTAGATCTGTCCATTGATCCATCAGTTTCTCAATTTTTTGATTATCTATCACTATAGTTGGTGTCCTATAACCTGTCTCAATAATATTCCAAGCATCAATAGTTTTTAGAAAAAAATTCATTCTATTTTTCCACTAAACATATTTAAAATCAAACATAGGTGGTCTAACTGTGGACTGACCCTCAGCAAAAGCATTAGTGAAGGAAGCTATTTAAAAAAATTGTTTTTGAAAAATCAAAATTTTAAAACAAAAATTGATTTTTGTTTCTAGCTCTGATACCACTTGTATGATTGATTTCACCTTAGAGGGAGGGGGTAAATAGGGTGATACTAATAATAATAAAAATTAATGTGGAAATATATAAAATAATTGCAGCATAGATAATAGTAGATTATTAAAAGCAGAAATAGAACAACGCAAATTTACCCAACTTTGGAAAAACCATGCCTACATGCTGCCCTTAAGGTTTCTACTATAAATTAAGTAGTCAGACACTCACAAATGTAAACTTGCAACACCCGCTATCGACTAATCTAACTCTACTCTCAAAACATGGCTGTGTGTGTATTTGTGTGTGCACACCCACTTACACGTGTGTGTGTATCTATGTGTGTATTTGTGTGTGCATTTTTTAAAAGGAAAATATAAGTTTATAATTTAAGCTTTAAATTTACATGCAATACAAAAATGTTTCATTTAATATAGAATCAATTTTGTTTTAAAATCATTAATATCATTATAATTTCAATTTTTTCCTAAATTTTTATTACATGGCTGAGAGTTTGTATATATATATATACAAGTAAAAAAAATTTACAAATAGATTTTCATACTTATATATTCCCAAGGGACAACATACATATATAAGGATTCATGATAATATATTCAATCTAATAACACATGAACCATACGATTGACAAATGTGTGTATATATAATACAATAAAAGTGTTACCTTACTTTTCGTAGAGATTACACCTTAAATGGCGATAGTTGACTCTGTTTGAATTTGAATTCAAATCCTTCCAAAGAGAGCAAATAGAGTAAAAATAGTACGCATTGTTTTGAAATTTTGACTTGATCTTGTGTATTAATGGTTGAATTAATAGGTGGATGATAAGTTGGCGGTATGCTCCAACGGAAATTATGTAATTTATTACAAATATCTAACTCATTAACCAATCTTATTTAAGAATAAAAGGCATTTTCTTTCTTTAATATACTTGACATAATGTGTTTTTTAATTAATAAATTAAACTAAAATTATATTTAATAGAAAACCCATAAATGGTAAATTTTATGATAATAGTTATAAAGTGTTGTAACCTTGAGTAATCTATCACAGTAAATAAAGTTATACCCTTTTAAATGTTTCTAGTTAAGATACACCGAGACTAGATATCGATGTATCCGTTGAGACTAGAGTGCATAACACTCTCCAAATGTTAGGCAGTGTATTACTCATGACTACTAGAGACACCTAGGAGTTATGTACTGATAGTTATTGGATAAATATGGAACGACTCTCTCGATAGTTTTCTGTTGGCTAATATAACTAAGGTAAAACATGAATACTAATGTGACTGATTTACACGGTTCCCTCGACTTCATAATACTATTGATCTTCAATATGAAAGCTCCGCTTTGATTATAATTAAATCATGACATGCCATCCATCGAATGGTTATAGTTAGATGGAGTAGAAGTATTGGAAGTACAACACTATTCAAGAGAGAATTCGTCTTCTCGGTTATATGGAGTAGCATCACGGTCTATTTAAGTCAATTTAAAGTCAAAGTCTCTGGTCTGAGCATAGCTAATAATTACTATTATAGTTGAATCAACAAATTTTTGTTTGGACTATAGAGCTGAATATGGGTGGTGTAGAAATTTTGACCATTATCAAAATCCATAAGTCCAAAAGTGATATAGTTTTGACGAAGATAATTAGTGTAAATAAATGTCACAACCAGGTAACGCTTATTAAATTAAATTGGATTTTATGAAAACTGAGTGAACGATAAATTTATCCATAATGTCACACCACCTGCTAAATGACCTGTGAACATTAACATTCGAATAGTTTGATGTTAATCGCTGACTGAATTTACACCCAATAGTTACACAACCGAAATGTTGAATTATTTTTAGACCAAAAAATTTAATTAGTTCATAACTATTATAAATTAATTTAAATAATTAATATTTATGAAATATTATTTATAAGATCTGAATATGATTTGAGAAATAAATAATGTTATATATATATAATAGTTAAAATATATCGATCGATATGAGATATCGATAACAAATTAAATTGGATTTAATTAAACATATCTAGTTTGGGTTAAATGGGCTATTAGCCCATGTTGTTGTAGATTTAGTTCAACTACTATAGTAGAGCATAGGGGCAGCTAAAAAGAGGAAAGGAGGTTTTTGAAATGAATGGTTGAGATGAAGTGAAAAATAGTATGGGATACAATCCTATTTTCTCTCTTATTTAACCATTATATAATCGTCTCAAAACCTAACTTGTACTAGACTTTTTTGGTCGCCTCCATGATCATCTTTATGGCCGATCTTCACCTTTAAAAACCGTAAAAATTATTAAATCAAATTCATTTTAAATACATATCTATTTGATAGTAAAAAGGTCTGTGATTTAAGACTAGCAATTTGATGAATCAAGGAATTTCAAAGAAGAGGATGCATCCTTTTAACGTAGACTTGAAGGCATCTGTTGTTAGTAACCATTTATTTATATAATATACATATAATTATGGTAAAATAATTCGTTGCTCATGTATCCTTTTGTGTGTGTGTGTGTGTTATTATTGTTAGTTAGTTAGATAAGATTTCCATAGGTTGTATTGTTGTCACAATAATGATTGGCTATGTGCCCAACTTTAATGTACTCATACGTATAATTTATTAATAAACTATAGATCTATGCTAAATAAAAGTATTTTATTTTAATATCATATTAATTAATACACATATACATTAATATATAAATCGGTACATCTGAAAATTTATATCAAAGTGCGTGTATGTATATAATTATATATTATAAATTTCATCTAACAATTTTCTAATATATGTTTATATCTATTATGAATTATAATAGTTGAAAATATTGTTATTGGTTATTTTTACATTTTTTGTTATTATTAAATTATTATAAGATTTAATAAATTCATATAAAACAAATAACATTTTGAAATTTCAATTATATTTTTTTTTTAAAATGTAATCATATTAAATTCTCTTGGAAAATATTTTAATTTTTTTTCATTTTTTTTATATTTTAAAAATTAAAGTAAAATTTGACTGTTTGGTATTAATTAATTAAATAAAATTTTTTTGTTCAAAAAATGTAAAAAAAAAATTGCAACCCTTAAAATAAGAAATGGTTGACCATTCGAAAGAATAGTTAATTAAAAAAATATGCAACCTTTATACGTTAAGGATAATCGACTGAATTGTAAAAAGTTCGTTATGATATTGTAGTAAGGGTTTTCTTTTGAATAGTTGACCATTTGAAAGGGAAAACGAATGTATAAGAATAGATATAACTTACGATACGTTTGGAATGAAGAAAGTGAATAGTCACTTCTACTTCATAAAGAAACAACGAAAACAAAATTTGTAATAATAATGATTGATATTTAACCTTGGAATAAGAAATATGATTTCTATTCAGAAATGTATTTTGGTATAGAAAATTATTTTCTATGAGATTTATTCCTTTGAGTTCAAGATATTTGATCAAAGAACTCTCCACAGTAAATCTATACTATAAAGCAAAATCCTGAGTCAAAGTGTCAAAGTGAAGCCTTTTCAAATTGCCCAAATTGTCCTTTTCCTTTGCACGACAATTAACACAAAACGAGGATCTTACCGTCTTCCTTCCATCCACCATGTTCTCAAAGCGGTTTCCATATTCCATTTCATCCCCACTTCCCTTTTCCAAATTTTTCTTCCCCCTTACCCTAGAAAATCGAAAGACAGAAAACTGTTCATTAACTCAACTATCAACTCTCGGCGATTGACAAATCAAGCAATTGCGTACGATCGACATGGATTGGAGAAGTATGATTGATTCATGGTAGAAGACGATTTTCCTAAATCTTTTTCCCTTCGGTTTATCTAATTTAAAGCCGAGAGCAACAAAGTGTTCGAAACCAGGCAGCGATTCAGGATGCACGACACCTACATCCGACCATCACCTGCTGAAGCCACAACTCACATGTCCGCCGGCGCCTAAAAAGCCGAGAGCGACGACGAGGAAGACTTCCTCCTCCATCGATGAACCTCTATTTTGCTCCATTCCTCGCCATCTGACTTCTGTTTTTGTTAAAGTTCCCTTGAACGTCAGTTCGTCGCCTGAGAAGAAAAGGATTCGAGTTGATTAATCAAAAAAAGGGTTCGATGATTTTGTACCGCTGTTGTTAATTAATAACCGTTATAACTAATATGTTTTTTATTTTCAGTGTACGTTGATAGTTACCCCCCAGCTGAAGTCGGATCCGAGAAGAAGCCTAGCAAACGACTTCCAAGTTTGGTAAACATGTCACCTTTATCATATTATTGGCTTTGGAAATGTGGATTTAGACCATGAAACATAGTTTGCCATGCTTGCAACCAGTTGATCTACAATATGTTAATATGGTAGAAATGAACTGATTTTCACAAAGTTGATTAATGTTAACTTTTTAAGTTTTATGAGCTTTTATAGTCATCTTTTATGTCACATGTGTTTATTTTCTCGCTCTTTTCTTTTATGCATACTGTTATTATTTTTATTAACATCCATAAAATTATGAATCTAAAGCAAAACACTAGGAAATAATTTAATTTGACTATAGTTTTATGACTTTGCTAGAACAGTCTTATTTGCATTTCATTATTTCATTAGTTTATGACTGTAAATGCACTTAGTTTTGTATGCGTACATTACAAATAATTGGTAATTAATTAGCAATGCATTGATATGATTCAATAAATTCGATCTTCAAAATATTTTACGCTTATAATTTTTCCCACTGATGCAGTGCTTGAATATGTGCAATGTTAATCATTTTGAGACTGAGTATTTATGAATATCAATATGATCAAAAAATGTATATTTCAAAAAGATTTTGCTAAACCATTTTGGATGTGCATCATACAAAATACAAACTGCTTTGAGGTCTGTATTTGTATTTATGGTTGCCTATATTATACTAACCCCTGCATGGTTTTTGTATGCTTATACGTTGTTCCATGATTAATTAATATACCTAAATTATCCTTTATCATGATTAAAAATTTGGATAATTTTATATAACAAACAGACCACACTGTCGTAAATGTAAGAAATTATATCTTATACACTACTCATAATTGGTTGAAAATGTATTACTGCATTTAATCATGATTGTGTAACGCATATAGTAGCATTAAAAAAAGGATCCGCTGTAAAGTTATAACTAATTACTTGCTGTATTTGAAATATGAATTTGATATTCATGATTCAGAAAAACATATGCTCATATATTTAAACATGGCTTTAGCATATGCTTAACAAAAGTAATCCACTTTTTTTCTTCTAAATTACCAAAATCATTGGTTTTTTACATCCTTCATTCAGTTGTTTTGATGCCAAATTCTTTAAATTCCAAATGCATACACACCGCACTGTTAACTGTGCATTGACGATTAATTAATTGTATGAGAATCAGCAGCTTTGAAAAGAAAAATTAGATATTGAGTAACCTAGAGAATTAAAGATGAAAAACTACATAAAGAATTTCATGAAAAACATGAGAATAAAAATACATATTAATGTGTTTGTATGTTGGAACAATTACAAGTATTTCTATTATACTTTGAGTAACTAGCTATATAGAATTAAAACCTGAAAATATACTATACGAAAAAGCTACAAACAATTACCTGCATACATCTACTTATTATTTCAGCAAATTATTGACATTTTCATGTGTCATTTTGCAGGCCTTACCAAGTAATATTGATTTAATTTTATTTTATATTAAAATTAAACTAAATATTGAAGTACACTTATCCCCACTAAAGTGTTACTTTTAATGTGAAAAGTTTTCCTTAATTATTAATATTTATCACTATAATCCGATATACAATCTGGGTTCTCTTCCATATTATACTATTAAGGTAATGAGTAATATGTTCAAACAACTGAACTACGAGGTTTTGAGCTTCATGGTTTAGATTTAACATGTAAACATTTTTGATACATGCATAAGGCAGATTTCACTTTTTTTACTTCAAATTTTATTATGCACATTTCACTGTAAATATTGTGTATTTGACTATTGAGTAGAATATTTGATTACTATGTGGAATATTAGCAGTAAGAAATTTGTGATGTTATTATAACTAATTTCTTCATCGTGTGCTTCAACAATTCTCAGAAAATAAAATCTTCAACACCCATTATGGCTAAAAGTTTGCTGGATTTGTAGTACCCATCTTTTAGTAGTGTTCAGTCATGGATACCTTAACTATTTCCATGAATTCTCTAGAGGTGGTACCATATAACAAATATGTAGCACATAAGAGATTATAGTCCAATTACTAGAGGTATGCCATGCATCATTTTATGGTGTTCTGAGGTACATGTATGCTTTTTCAGGTAAATTAGCTACAAGGAATTTTAGTTTTTTAGTCACAAGAAAAAAGTAAATATATAGAATATGTATTTTACTTTTAGTTCTCTGATATATTTTATAGTCTAAATAACGAGGATTGGCATCACACTATAACGATTGCTGGACATGGGTTGATATACTGTGATTTTTCAACAGAACCGCTAAATATTACTTTTGCATTTTTTTATATTTCAAAGTTTAATATAGTGGCAATTTTTTTGCATATGTTTCCTTTTATACCTTTTACCTTTAGTACAGTGCTTACTTTGGGTGAAATCATACTCTAAAACACAGTATTATCTAATAGTACTATAATCTAACTTTAATGCTAACCTTCAAGAAGTTATATGAATATTTAATAATGGGCATTTTTTTAATGGTAAAGTTTCTTAGGTAATGTTAAAAATGTACATATTTATCACGTCTTTATAATAAAATGTTATTTAAATTAAGGATTTTTTCTTCACCTTGAACTACCAATTACTCTCATGTTCTTAGACTTCAAAGGCATTACCTAAATCTATAAACCAAATACAGTATGTAAAAATTATTAAGTACCGCCCTCAAATAATTAATCTATTTAGTCTCCTGTTTTTCTTTTTCTTTTGAATATTAAATTTTATGGATATCTACATATTAAAACTATAAAAATTGTAAGTTTGAACCTTTATCTTTTAAGCTTTATTTTGCAATTTGGCCAATTTAAATAGGCTTATGCATAGAAGAACATTACACATTCAATTTTATACGTGTAGTTGCACATACTGAAATTTTCTAAAATTGTCAAGGTAGTATTATAATTATCAGAAAAGAAGTATAGAAATCGCTGAAAGAAAGATGTTAGAATATTTAGTTGACAATCTCATTATTGAGGAATAAACGACGAGTGAGCCCATTCCAACAACTTCAGGTTCATGTCTATAGTGTTTAAATGTGCAAATCATTTTATGTAATGTGTTATACTAAATGATTCAGAATTGTTAGTTTACTTTTCAATGGATTTTTATACTTTAGTTGTCCTTTTAATCTCTAATTTTGCAACTTAAATATGCTTGCCATATAGTGTGTTATCATGTTTGATCAAAATAACATTAATAATTAGTCATAAAATGTTTATACTTTTTCATGGACTTATTCTCTTACATGTGTAGCTAGAAGAAGAGATGCATATGAGTTTGTAGGAAATTGATAAGACAATAGAATAAAAGCTATCATCGGCGAGGAACCCACCAATCATTAGGAAAGGATGACCATTCAGGTTCATAACTTCATTTTATACAGTTATTTTAAAATTTTTAACTTTACATGAACTTATCGATCATCAAAAGTGTAATTTACCTCAGTTCAAAGTGTTAATTTACTATTATTATAAGTGAGTTAAAATAATCTTCAAAACTTCAATATTAATAGTGACCACCATGGAAACTTGCATCTTTTGGGTGTTGACCTTATTGAATTTCTTGGATCATATATTTTAACTACTAATAGTTGCACCCAAGATCTTGCCTTTTATATTAGATTATTTTTAGGATTTTTCATTTGTAATTTTAGGCAATTAATCATTAATGAAATTTGTTTTTAAACAATAACTACGCTGAGAATGTGTCTATTATTATTTCAGTGAACTAAAAGGAAAATTGGTTGTAATGGTATTAAACTGCTCTTGCTGATAACTTTTGATTCTTACTGCAATTCTAATCATTTCTATTGGCAAACATTGTTTGTTAGATTGCATATTTAAGTTAAAAATAATTGAAATTCTATATTTAGAAAGCAATGTCGTAGATTTTTAATTACATTGACGCAAATTTCATATCAAAATTGCTCTCAAAAATCCTAGCCAACTACTTTACATAATTCTTCTTTGATAAATAGTGGAGTCTATATGAATGCTACATAAGGTTTTTATGTTAATTTGCACTGTATGCATTCATTTAAGTTACAGCAGTTTCCCACTATGATACGGTAAATGACATTAAGTTTGAAAATGACTAAATCATTAACATAATTTATGATAGAGTCTATCAGATATAGGAGAGAATACCTTAAATTTATTAGTATGCTAGATTAACTGCTTTTACATAACAGATTGAACTTATTGTCTTTCTTATCTTGATATAAATATGGTAATATGTGAAATGTTTTATGGCAGTGTGATAATGGATTTTTCCAGAGCATTAAACTTCCATATATTACGCTGCATGATACAAGTCTTCAATAGGATCAAAGACTGTGAGTTGTTTTGCTTTGAATTCAAATTTGAATTTGAATAAACTAGCTTAAGATATTGTTTTCTTATTACAAATACTATTTTGTGCAGGTATCAGTATGTGTGAACAGGTTGGTTTACACCAATGATCAAGGAGAAATTGTAAATAGGGTGTGCTCCAATTTCTTATGAGGGAAGACTTTGTTATACGTTTATACATTAATGTTATAAATTAGTGTTTTATATAATTAAATCATTTGAACTTATATCAATTTACTGTTTTTAATATTTACGTGACTTGAAGCCGGGGTCTGAAGTGAAAATCACAAGACCAGTTGGAAAAGAAATGCTAATGCCGAAAGATCCAAACGCAATTGTCATCATGGTATTAAAAATTATTCCTTTTCTATCACAGCATTTGATTCAAAAATAAGTTCACTTCCATGTATATAAACTAATTCTGCACTGTTGCATTGATAGCTTGGTACTGGAACTGGAATAGCTCCTTTGTACTGTCTACATCCCATTAATCATTGCATGTATATTATCTACAATTTATATTCACTGTCTTTTACGTTCACACTATATCTGAATTAGTGGGATATTCTTTTCTCTCAGCATGTACAGTATTGTAGAAGCAACAATAATGTAAATTTTTTGAAGGCAATCCTGGGCCAACGTTCTAGCTAAGGCACGAACTGAAGACTAAACATAAGCATAGTAGAACCACAAGTAAAAATCAGCACAACTTTGAACTTGGCTTCTAAGGTTAAGCTCAATGCGAAATGTTGCTCGGTCTCCAACAAGGAACGACAGAGTCTTCAAATGAGATTAATATTGGAAAAGATTTGATTCATACTATTATTTTATATGGTGATTAAATGGGAGTATGAGTTATATTATGCTAGGAGATTTGTGTTATTGGTACTAACATTACTATTACTGAAACGAAAAGTTGCAATCTACAATTTGGTTTTCAATATTTGTTTGTATCAATAATAAGTGCTACATATTATGTTTTATCCTACGTATAACAATATAAATTATGACCTTCTACTGCTTCTGCCACACAAAATTGCCCTTTAGTTGATTTCACTGAATCGTTTGAAGTTGTTTTGCCAAACATATTTTGAAGTGCAATCTACAATTTGGTTTTCATTATTTGTTTATATCAATAATAAGTGCTACATATTATGTTTTATCCCATCTATAACAGTATAAATTATGACCTTCTAATGCTTCTGCTATACAAAATTGCCCTTTCAGTTGATTTCAGTGGATCGTTTGAAGTTGTTCTGGCATATATATTTTTGGTGGTTCACGCTGACACCAAAAAGTGTGACATCAAAGGTATTACAACTATTTTTAAGGATACACACACACACCATATCTGTGTACATATGTATGTATGTGTCTCTGTGTGTATTTCACTACCATAACTGTATCACACACAAAATTTTCACCCTTCCTTCTTGGCACACGTCCAACGGACGTGCCACCATACTCGTTAGTTATAATATATGAAATAAACAATCTATATTAATGAAAAATGGACCTCCAAATTTAGTACCCTATTATAGTAATGGTGGAAATAGTGGGAGCATGCCACGTAGCACTTATTAATTGCATTTAAGTACAAAAATTATTTTTGTAAAAGGTACCACACATTATTTGTGAAATAATGACTATTTTTCAGTATCGACTATAAAATAGACATGGCTATATTTCAATATGAATATTATGAACATTTATTATGACAGAAAACTATATTATGTTATTTATTTTCATAATAAAAGTGATACATTGGAAAATATAGAAGTAGCTAATATTATTTACAATCATCTTGGAATTATAGACTAAGTTGTAGTTTTTAGAAGTAATATTGTTATATGATTATGAATCATATGATAATGGTTTATTACATCTCAAATAACTAAGAGCTATGTGCCCATTTAGGTGGAGTATCATTAGAGTTAATGAACTCTTCGGATTGACACATATTGATGTGTGCTATCTCAAGTCTATTAATACCAAAATAATTCCATATGATTTATTATATTCACCGATGAGTTGCCACTGACATGGATATATGTATTTGATAGACATGTAGTATGTCCTTGGTAAACTCATAAAGTGTAAAAGGAAAGTAATTAAAAAATGATTTGATTTGATCGAATAGGTAAGTATATATTGGAAAAATTTTCAAATGTACCAAAAATGATTAAAGATACAATCTCAAAAGTCACTCCTCCATATGGTACATAATGATGTACCGATAAGGAGTAATAGAACTGGGTTGGACAAAGTACAATCAATTATGAGCGAAGTTGAGTTAACTTCTTTGTATAAGGATGTTTACTTAGTACACAAGGTTAATGTTATTTCATATAGATAATAGTTTGTAAAATCATATAAGATAAGCGTTTTTTAGAAACCCCAACATATCTTAGGCCAAGGAGTTGGCAAGTTGTACGAATCGAAAATCTACATGTAATAATTATTTATATGGGATATTGTATGAATCTTTCCAAAAGGATTTTGGAAAATACTGTCATTAGATGAGATACTTAAGTTTCTAAACATAAGTTTATTAATATAAAAATAAATCACTATCATATAAAAGGCAATTCATAAAGTGTTTATGAATACCTATTCCTTCGCACTTAGAAACAATTGTTGTTTCAGAAATACCAACTCATTGTGAAAGAATTTCTTTGAGAAATTATATATTGGTAGTAAAATGAAATTAGATACGATCCAAAGATAAAACCAAGTACATGACATGAAATGAAATTAATTAACCTAAATGAACACATTGTATTAGAGCGTTTAATAAGTATTCTCGCACAGTAAAGAGAAACTATGAGTTTCTTACCAATGTCAAAACTATACAACACTTAGTTGTTTAGTTAAGCCATTAAGGGTGTCGACTCTATAATGTGGTATGATGCAAAGATACAAAAATGAATTCCAAATACCTTATCGGAATATTATCTTAGCATTCATAACCAAAGGGATGTGATCCATTGGAAGTAATTATGTCTTTATGAGTAAGACTAATGCAGCTGGAAGTAAATGAGCAATGTTGAACAATCTTGTTGTGATGACCCGCAAATCCATACTCCTTGAATATACACTAATCTCCATAGATTAACTCAAGATGAACAGAAATACGAATTCTCATTGTTTGAGAAAAAGAAAAAGAAAGAAGAAGAGAGAAAAGAAAATAGAACGAAACAGAAAGAAAACAACAGAACAATATCAGAATCTCACAATCGCAGCGGAACAAAATATAATAGATAAATGAATAATCTTTAAACAAAGAACTATATCAGTTACTACATTACATTTCATTACATTATATCATCATCAGAGTGTACAACAACAACAATAAACAGCGGAAAAAGAAATACTATATACTAGTAATACACCATGCCATCCAGCTTGCCTCTAGCAACTCCTGAATTCCAGAATATCCTGATAAACCATAACTCTTGACTGCCCATGTGGAAATTGGTGGGCACCCAGAGTTTAGGAAGGAAAACAATAAACTCTGAGTCAGTCATGCGACTGGTGTGAGAACTCAAAACAATTTATTTATCTTTAAAATCAAAATAGAGGAATATTTTTAAAGTCAATTCGCAATGCTTTTAAAAATGAGACTACCATAAGACCTCCCGCCACACACACAATGCAAACGCAGAATCGGTGGAGATTTCTCCTTATGATAGTCAAAGATGCTTGATACGTATTAAAAAAGAACATTTGATATTATTACTAGTGCATAGTGTAGGAAAAATTCATTTCGAAAATAAAGATATAAATCTTAGCCAGCATAGACATTTCGCACTTATGCCTACTATAGCTACCATGTTCAATACCAGGTTACCGCCACATTCCATGGCAGGTTCTACAACTAAAACCGTACAAGATCGTATTGTTTCTTTGGATTTCCAACGAAATGGTCAGGCCAAGTAACTTCCCATAGCCACATGAGAACGCCTCTGGAAGGACGTCCCCGAGAACCAAACCGGGTCTCTGCGAACACAAGGCCAGGTTACCCCTAACTGGGTAACATGACATGAGTATGCCATCCCCTGGTCCTTTGGGACCTTTAACCGAGCGCTTGTAATCAACATCACACCAAAATAATAAGTGTTTCAACATGAGTAAGTATCTGGGCTCCATACCATGATACCACCCTTTTCCAAAAGGAAATGCACATACCCTAAAGGGAGCTACCCATCATAACCTTGCTGCATCTTCCCTGTTTTGACCATTCGGGGGTGTGAGGCTCGACGAAGTCTCGTCCACAAAGCCACGCTTTATACAAAAGATGTGCTTTGGGTCAACAAATGATCATAGAAATGATCACAAAGATAAACGATCAAACAAATGATTATATCACAAATGATCAACACAATGATCATTTCACAGCAACACTCAGCATGTCACATTACCAAATTGGGAATATATTGCTGATAACCTTCAACTACATAACCTCTGAGCTCGTACGTCTCAGAGAAGGGTGTTAAGCTAAGAGAATAAATTCTCCGCCACCAACAGAAATGTATTTGAAAGAAATCAGCTTTATATCTCAATCAGTAATGTCAGACATACTATCCATACAAGTCTGTTACGGGCTCGAACAGAACCGAAGGCACTTATAAAGAAGTCCTTGCAATCCGGATATCCACAATCCTGATCGGATTCCCCATCATATATGGAGAACTCTATACCGGAGCATCTCGGTGCAGAGTCAATCGACAGGTCATCCTATCGCTCTCGCAAATACCCGGTCTTCAACACCAGTCTTCAAATGCAATTCATAATGACGTATCACATATTCGGAATGGGTTATACGACCCTAAGGTCCTTTCCCGGCTAACCCGAATAGTGAGCGCTTATTCAAAAATAAGTGTGGCATTCAAATTCAAACAATCACAACAAATACCCATTCAAAGGTAAATATTGATAGTCGGTTATTGAACTATCAATGGATATGCACAATCACCAGATTCCAAATAATTTTCCAAATTATTTATTTCCCAAAAATATCTTTACAAGATATAAAATTTCAATACCTCAAAAATAAATCAATATTTATTTTTAAACAAATTCCCCTTTCTTTTATAAATTCCATAGTGAATTTTACATTCTAAAATATCTACGAATATACGATTTCAATTATTCATTTTCAATTTATCTTCAAAAAGATAAATTCTCAAAATATTCACTTTATATTGGAAAACATTTCCATACTTACTTATTAAGTAATTCTCAAATCCATTTATTTTCAACACTTGGAAAATATTCAATATACTTAAATCGAGATTAAGTATATATTTCATTCTTTAAGGAAATCATTCTCTTAAACATATTTATTTGGGCCAAAACGAATGTTGCGTAAAACATCGTTACAACGTCCCAAAATCACTAGTATAGGGATTCGAAATTAAAATAGATATATAAATCCCAATACTAAACAAAACATTTCCTTTCGGAAATCATTTACTATAACAACAGTGTTATAGTCCACCATTTCCTTCTATTTCTCGAAAACGTCTATTTCAACAATGAATGTTGAAATCTATGGTTTCGAATCTTAACACATTTTAAAACATCGTTAGATCGTTTTAATTCTATTTAAAACATCACATCCAAAACATTTTCTTTAACATATTATTCACTATTCAAAAACGTGAATATACTTTGTTAACCAACTTCATCATTTCTATTCATTCTATTTTAAAGGATTATTCACTGTCTAAAACGTGAATATAACTCTATTAATAAGTTATACAATTTACTTATCAAAATAAGTCATTGCGAATTTATAAAACAATGTTTATAAATTCCATTTCTATTTATTTTATAGCTACTTCTCTTATAAATCCTTTATTAACCTATCTCGATTCATATCTCAATGATATACTAAAAATTCATATTATAAGTCAAATACTTATAATTTATTTGTTTGCAAAATCGTTCCTTTAACTTCCAAAATTATAAATATTATAACTTATAAGATTCATTTATTTACCCAAATCTATTCCTTTAATAACTTTACAAATTTTATAAACCTACTGCTTATAAAATTCCATTCATAACTTCACCGTTTATAATCCTATAAATTTCATTCATTTTTGAAGTTCATTCACAATTCATTCTAACACTTATAAAAACTCCTTTTATAATTCAAATATTTTAATTTATAAATATCAATTTATAAATCTTTTATATAAATCAATTCATATTATTATTTCAAAACGTCTTTAAAGTCCTTTATAATTTCATCATTTTGATTTATAAAATAATTAAATTTTATAAATCCTATTTTTAAACTTTTCACAATAAATTCAAAAATCCCGATTTAAAACCATTTTATAAAATCATTAACCTCGTATTTTCAAAAATCAACTTTTAACTATATTTCTCAAAAGTCATAATTTTTATAACTTTAAAATTATGCGTTTATTTATTTAAAATGGATCAATTCCAAAAATATTTTATAAACGTATACTCTTCAAAAATCACTTTAAAAATCCTTTTAAAATTCTAAAATTTGGCCCAATGATGCTACATACCAAATAGTCAATTACGACAACAACGATATCATATATCGATATGATAATCAACGAATATCAAAATATCCATAATCAAATAAATACTGTTGAGGAATCCAGTTGGATCCCTCCAACCTGTTTTCCTGCATCCAAAGATGTTAGCACAATACCAATTCCGTTCCAGTACGAAATTATCGCAGTATATGGGATTTAAAATATTATCCGCTTCATAGACGGCGCAATAGGGTCTCATCCGCTATATACCGCGGGAAATCAATTCCAAGTACACAAATAATAACAATTTCACTGTTTATGAAATATTCGCGGTATATGTTTTTAATAAATAACATCCGCTTACTAATGGCGCATAATGTCTATTTTAACAATCAATAGATAACAATCGTCATTCAAACATGCATTCAATAATTTTAAATGTAACTGTTTAAAATAAAAATCGAAACCGATTCGATTGAGTGAGAAGTCCTCACCTTGATTTCAATTTCGTTTTAGCGATTTATTTCGAATAAAATTAGACGGACGTTTAATTTTACCCAAAATTTTCACTAATTCCAAACGACTCCAATCCAATTCCATAGCGTAGTGCTCGTCCATACGATTCCAACGCAACTAGTTTCGTGCGTTTTCGACCTCGTATGAAAAAGATATGATTTTTCAAAGTTACACGAATTCATATATATAAATTTACAACAATTATTTATATTTTCTAAACCTATCAACACAGGCCGTTGGATTTCCTTCTTGCTCTAGATCGGCCGCACGTCCCCTTTCCTTCTCCTTCTTCACGCACGTAACCCAGTACACGCACAAACTCAACCAGCTCCAAACTAGGGTTCCAAAACGCGACCAACTCAACGACTTTCATCACGATCAACGACCTTCATTTGGAAGCTCTAGCTCCCCTCTACCCACGCCTGCCACCACGTCGAGCTCGGTCACGCCATTTGCACGAAAAACGAGGCCGACCGTGCTCCCTTTCGGCCATGATTTCTCCCTCCACGTTGCTCCGATGATCATCATCACCATATGGATTTAAAGCCCTTCCAATGCTCTTCGATTTATTAGTTAACAACTTTTGCTAAAAACGTGTGGATTGAGAAAGATTGAGGGAGGAAGGAGATTGATTTTCGGCCTTTGAATTTATTGATGGCGGCTACAACCGAAACCCTAGGGTTTTGGGCCTTTGTTTGCAAATGATAGAAGAGAGGTGCTTATATAGAAAATTTCCAAATTACTATTCATCCCGGATTTTCCAAACTCCAAACGAAGCGTGCCGGTTGGCGTTTCTAAGGTTTACCCTGCATTCTGAACGCAATGGAACGTGTTTCGGGAGCTAATTCGGTCATCTGTGCGAGTTATGATAATAAACGTTCAATTTAAATTAAACCGATTTTCTAGGCGTTTTAGCTTGCACCGGACAAACGGTAAATCCGATTGACACGAAATTTGAAACCATACAATAATATCACATTACGGATCCGATGAAACTGGTTTCGTCGAAATCCAAGACGGTTTGAAAAATGACTATTTTAACTCGCCAAATTAATATTAAAACAATTTCGATGCGTTTCGAGCTGCCACGATCAAACGAAAACTCCGATTGCTACGAAAATTGAAATCCGGTAATAAAAAAATATTATGGATCCAAGGGAACTAGTTTCGTCCAATTTGAGATTGTTCGAAAATTGGCTATTTTCACTAGTCGATTAAATATTAAAATATTCAGTTTTCACAAATTAACTTTTAATTCGATTTTAAAAGTTCTAAAATATCGTTCTAACTTCAATATGATATAATAAAATTTTACAAATCATTTTCAATCATATTTAACCCAATTTTTAATTTTTTCTGTATTTTAACATATTAAATTATCGATTTAATTATCCAATTAAATCCAATTATTCGAAATAAAATTTATTCAACTTATAAATTTCACTTATTAACATTTAAAATTAATTAAATATTCAAATTTTAATTAATAAAAATCCTGGGTCGTTACATACTTTCCTCCTTAAAAGAATTTCGTCCTCGAAATTAACAAGTAAGAAAAGTTACAGAATCCTATTAACTTTCCCAAAATCCATAGTTAAACTTCTTACAATAACTTTACTAAGTTTCCAAATCATACTTAGTTATCTTTTCAAAAACAACTACTATTGTTTGATTTCCAATTCCAAATCAAAGTTAAAGTTTTCAAAATTTTTCAATTTTTCTGAAATATATTCTAACGCCTTAAATTTTCGGAAAAATTCGCCATAGTCTCCTTTGCGCGGCTCGATCCGAAAAAAAATGACAGTATATATATCACAAATATACATCTCATCAAGTGATGAGGCATCCCGCAGGGAAAAAGTGTAAAAGTACGATATGTAATTCGAGATATGTACCTTATATTTTATTAGCGAGCATATACGGCTAATATAGCGCGAAAGCGAGCTCCAAATGCGAAGCAAATACGATCCGCACCTACTAAACACTCAACAAACAAATGAGAACATGTATATAGACAATAGTATCGATATACAACATATATCAACATAATAACTATATATGCCAACATAGCAAATGCAATAAAAGCAATATATTCAACCATCAACCAACTATCATTCAACTAGCATCCATAACCAATAAATATTCATTCGTATTCTCATTAATATTCAATGAAATAGGTTTTCAATTTAATCATTTTGATTTATTAACAGTGGATGTTTTTACTAACATTCATTTTCAATTAGTTTATATTCACTAATTCATATTCAAGTTGATTCACTTCCAAATCAAATTCAAATCTACTTAAGATTCACTTAACTTCCAATTGGATTTCAATTACTTTAGCTTCCAATTTCATTAATTCTTAATGAATTATATACAATCAACCAACAATCATATAACAACCAATGTATATTAATTACAACCGAATTCCTTTGCTTATATTTATTCAATTTTGGTTTAACACCTTTACTTTAATTGGTTTAATTAAATTGATTTTCATTCAATTATTCAATTTTCCAATAACATAAGATTTTAATGAATTACACTTAGATTCATTATTTCATATCAACTTAATTTACATTCAATTGATTAACATTTAATCCATTCATTCAATTCAATTACTAAAGTTGAATTTCATTTATACAACTCAAGTTCGTATCCACCACTTAACTTTATTAATTTACTTTGATACCAATATCAACTTCATTCAACATTTCTTTAGTTATACTTCCATTTTACAAACATCACTTGGTTTTACTTAACTTAAATTCCTACTTATAAATAAATTCAGATTCCAATTCTAAGTAAATTTTTATTTATAACTCATATTCATAAATATATTCATATAGTTTCACTTCTTATATATATAAGTTTATTTCACAATTGTAAATCACTTTAATTATAATTCAATTCTTATAATTCTTTTGCTTATACAATTATTCTTTACTTAGATTATTCAAACAACTAAACAATCAACTTATATACACTTTAATAATTCTGAAAAATTATCCCTTTATATATAAAAATATAATCAAGGTAAAATTATTTCATTTTCCTATTTTAAAACAATACTGCGTCGAATTGTTCTGTACAAGTGTTTAGAGATCCCTATCAACAACGTTAATTACTCGTACTAACCAGAATCCATATACCACTCAACAAACAAATCATCACAATATAAAACAATTTTATATTCACTAACAAATACGCTCTCGTATCTATTATTACACTCAAACTCATTCTAGAGTACTACTGACTCTATCTCTAATGAGTAATACCCAACAGAGCCATGATTGTCGCTTAACCATATGCTCTGATACCAGCTGTGATGACCCGCAAATCCATACTCCTTGAATATACACTAATCTCCATAGATTAACTCAAGATGAACAGAAATACGAATTCTCATTGTTAAGAAAAAGAAAAAGACAGAAGAAGAGAGAAAAGAAAATAGAACGAAACAGAAAGAAAACAACAGAACAATATCAGAATCTCACAATCGCAGCGGAACAACATATAATAGATAAATGAATAATCTTTAAAAAAAGAGCTATATCAGTTATTACATTACATTTCATTACATTATATCATCATCAGAGTGTACAACAACAACAACAAACAGCGGAAAAAGAAATACTATATACTAGTAATACGCCATGCCATCCAGCTTGCCTCCAGCAACTCCTGAATTCCAGAATATCCTGATAAACCTTAACTCTTGACTGCCCGTGTGGAAATTGGTGGGCACCCAGAGTTTAGGAAGATAAACAATAAATTCCGAGTCGGTCATGTGACTGATGTGAGAACTCAAAACAGTTTATTTATCTTTAAAATCAAAATAGAGGAATACTTTTAAAGTCAATTCGTAATGCTTTTAAAAATGAGACTACCATAAGACCTCCCGCCACACACACAATGCAAACGCAGAATCAGAGGAGATTTCTCCTTATGATAGTCAAAGATGCTTGATACATATTAAAAAAGAACATTTGATATTATTACTAGTGCATAGTGTAGGAAAAATTCATTTCGAAAATAAAGATATAAATCTTAGCCAGCATAGACATTTCGCACTTATGCCTACTATAGCTACCATGTTCAATAGAAGGTTACCGCCACATTCAATGGCAGGTTCTACAACTAAAACCGTACAAGATCGTATTGTTTCTTTGGACTTCCAACGAATGATCAGGCCAAGGAACTTCCCATTGCCACATGAGAACGCCTCTGGAAGGACGTCCCCGAGAACCAAACCGGATCTCTGCCAACACAAGGCCGGATTACCCCTAACTGGGTAACTATTGACACGAGTATGCCATCCCTCGGTCCTTTGGGACATTTAACCGAGCGCTCGTAATCAACATCACACCAAAATAATAAGTGTTTCAACATGAGTAAGTATCTCGGCTCCATACCATGATACCACCCTTTTCCAGAAGGAAATGGACATACCCTAAAGGGAGCTACCCCTCATAACCTTGCCGCATCTTTCCTGTTTTGACCATTCCGGGGTGTGAGGCTTGACGAAGTCTCGTCCACAAAGCCACGCTTTATACAAAAGCTGTGCTTTTGGGTCAACAAATGATCATAGAAATGATCACAGAGATAAATGATCAAACAAATGATCATATCACAAATGATCAACACAATGATCATTTCACAGCAACACTCAGCATGTCACATTACCAAATTGGGAATATATTGCTGATAACCTTCAACTACATAACCTCTGAGCTCGTACGTCTCAGAGAAGGGTGTTAAGCTAAGAGAATAAATTCTCCGCCACCAACAGAAATGTATTTGAAAGAAATCAGCTTTATATCTCAATTTGTAATGTCAGACACACTATCCATACAAGTCTGTTCCGGGCTCTAACAGAACCGAAGGCACTTACAAAGAAGTCCTTGCAATCCGGATATCCACAATCCTGATCGGATTCCCCATCACATATGGAGAACTCTATACCGGAGCAACTCGGTGAAGAGTCAATCAACAGGTCATCCTATCGCTCTCGCAAATACCCGGTCTTCAACACCAGTCTTCAAATGCAATTCATAACGACGTATCACATATTCGGAATGGGTTATACGACCCCAAGGTCCTTTCCCGGCTAACCCGAATAGTGAGCGCTTATTCAAAAATAAGTGTGGCATTCAAATTCAAACAATCACAACAAATACCCATTCAAAGGTAAATATTGATAGTCGGTTATTGAACTATCAATGGATATGCACAACATCACCAGATTCCAAATAATTTTCCAAATTATTTATTTCCCAAAAATATCTTTATAAGATATAAAATTTCAATACCTCAAAAATAAATCAATATTTATTTTTAAACAAATTCCCCTTTCTTTTATAAATTCCATAGTGAATTTTACATTCCAAAATATCTACGAATATACGATTTCAATTATTCATTTTCAATTTATCTTCAAAAAGATAAATTCTCAAAATATTCACTTTATATTGGAAAACATTTCCATACTTACTTATTAAGTAATTCTCAAATCCATTTATTTTCAACACTTGGAAAATATTCAATATACTTAAATCGAGATTAAGTATATATTTCATTCTTTAAAGAAATCATTCTCTTAAACATATTTCTTTGGGCCAAAATGAATGTTGCGTAAAACATCGCTACAACGTCCCAAAATCACTAGTATAGGGATTCGAAATTAAAATAGATATATAAATCCCAATACTAAACAAAACATTTCCTTTTGGAAATCATTTACTATAACAACAGTGTTATAGTCCACCATTTCCTTCTATTTCTCGAAAACGTCTATTTCAACAATGAATGTTGAAATCTATGGTTTCGAATCTTAACACATTTTAAAACATCGTTAGATCGTTTTAATTCTATTTAAAACATCACATCCAAAACATTTTCTTTAACATATTATTCACTATTCAAAAACGTGAATATACTTTGTTAACCAACTTCATAATTTCTATTCATTCTATTTTAAAGGATTATTCACGGTCTAAAACGTGAATATAACTCCATTAATAAGTTATACAATTTACTTATCAAAATAAGTCGTTGCGAATTTATAAAACAATGTTTATAAATTCCATTTCTATTTATTTTATAACTACTTCTTTTGTAAATCCTTTATTAACCTATCTCAATTCATATCTCAATGATATACTAAAAATTCATATTATAAGTCAAATACTTATAATTTATTTGTTTACAAAATCGTTCCTTTAACTTCCCAAATTATAAATCTTATAACTTATAAGATTCATTAATTTACCCAAATCTATTCCTTTAATAACTTTACAAATTTTATAAACCTACTGCTTATAAAATTCCATTCATAACTTCACCTTTTATAATCCTATAAATTTCATTCATTTTTGAAGTTCATTCACAATTCATTCTAACACTTATAAAAACTCCTTTTATAATTCAAATATTTTAATTTATATATATCAATTTATAAATCTTTTATATAAATCAATTCATATTATTATTTCAAAACGTCTTTAAAGTCCTTTATAATTTCATCATTTTGATTTATAAAATAATTAAATTTTATAAATCCTATTTTTAAACTTTTCACAATAAATTCAAAAATTCCGATTTAAACCATTTTATAAAATCATTAACCTCATATTTTCAAAAATCAACTTTTAACTATATTTCTCAAAAGTCATAATTTTTATAACTTTAAAATTATGCGTTTATTTATTTAAAATGGATCAATTCCAAAAATATTTTATAAACGTATACTCTTCAAAAATCACTTTAACAACCCTTTTAAAATTCCAAAATTTGGCCCAATGATGCTACATACCAAATAGTCAATTACGACAACAAAGATATCATATGTCGATATGATAATCAACGAATATCAAAATATCCATAATCAAATAAATACTGTTGAGGAATCTAGTTGGATCCCTCCAACCTGTTTTCCTGCATCCAAAGATGTTAGCACAATACCAATTCCGTTCCAGTACGAAATTATCGCAGTATATGGGATTTAAAATGTTATCCGCTTAATAGACGGCGCAATAGGGTCTCATCCGCTATATACTGCGGGAAATCAATTCCAAGTACATAAATAATACCAATTTCACTGTTTATGAAATATTCGCGGTATATGTTTTTAATAAATAACATCCGCTTACTAACGGCGCATAATGTCTATTTTAACAATCAATAGATAACAATCATCATTCAAACATGCATTCAATAATTTTAAATCTAACTATTTAAAATAAAAATCGAAACCGATTCGATTGAGTGAGAAGTTCTCACCTTGATTTCAATTTCGTTTTAGCGATTTATTTCGAATAAAATTAAACGGACGTTTAATTTTACCCAAAATTTTCACTAACTCCAAACGACTCCAATCCAATTCCATAGCGTAGTGCTCGTCCATATGATTCCATTGCAACTAGTTTCGCGCATTTTCGACCTCGTATGAAAAAGATATGATTTATCAAAGTTACACGAATTTATATATATAAATTTACAACAATTATTTATATTTTCTAAACCTATCAACACGGGCCGTTGGATTTCCTTCTTGCTCCAGATCGACCGCACGTCCCCTTTCCTTCTCCTTCTTCATGCACGTAACCCAGTACACGCACAAACCCACCCAGCTCCAAACTAGGGTTCCAAAACGCGACCAACTCAACGACTTTCATCACGATCAACGACCTTCATTTGGAAGCTCTAGCTCCCCTCTACCTACGCCTGCCACCACGTCGAGCTCGGTCATGCCATTTGCACGAAAAACGAGGCCGACCGTGCTCCCTTTCGGCCATGATTTCTCCCTCCACGTCGCTCCGATGATCATCATCACCGTATGGATTTAAAGCCCTTCCAATGCTCTTCGATTTATTAGTTAACAACTTTTGCTAAAAATGTATGGATTGAGAAAGATTGAGGGAGGAAGGAGATTGATTTTGGGCCTTTGAATTTATTGATGGCGGCTACAACCGAAACCCTAGGGTTTTGGGCCTTTGTTTGCAAATGAGAGAAGAGAGAGGTGCTTATATAGAAAATTTCCAAATTACTATTCATCCCGGATTTTCCGAACTCCAAACGAAGCGTGCCGGTTGGCGTTTCTAAGGTTTACCCCGCGTTCCGAACACAATGGAACGTGTTTCGGGAGCTAATTAGGTCATCTGTGCGAATTATGGCAATAAACGTTCAATTTAAATTAAACCGATTTAAACGATTTTCTAAGCGTTTTAGCTTGCACCGGACAAACGGTAAATCCGATTGACACGAAATTTGAAACCATACAATAATATCACATTACGGATCCGATGAAACTAGTTTCGTCGAAATCCGAGACTGTTTGAAAAATGACTATTTTAACTCGCCAAATTAATATTAAAATAATTTCGATGCGTTTCGAGCTGCCACGATCAAACGAAAACTCCGATTGCTGCGAAAATTGAAATTCGATAATAACAAAGTATTACGGATCCAATGGAACTAGTTTCGTCCAATTCTGAGACTGTTCGAAAATTGGCTATTTTTACTAGTCGATTAAATATTAAAATATTCAATTTTCACAAATTAACTTTTAATTCGATTTTAAAAGTTCTAAAATATCGTTCTAACTTCAATATGATATAATAAAATTTTACAAATCATTTTCAATCATATTTAACCCAATTTTCAATTTTTTCTGTATTTTAACATATTAAATTATCGATTTAATTATCCAATTAAATCCACTTATTCAAAATAAAATTTATTCGACTTATAAATTTCACTTATTAATACTTAAAATTAATTAAATATTCAAATTTTAATTAATAAAAATCCTGGGTCGTTACACTTGTAAATTTCAAACGTTGAAATTAGCATTCAACATGATCAAGTTATTTCGAATTTACTCATAAAGTTATCACTCTGTAATACTTTTTGATTTGGTACATATTTGTTGAAATGGAAAATTATAAATAATGATCTAGAATACACTATTTGCACATAACAACTAAAGTATCTCAAAGTCAGTGGAAGTGATATTTAGGTCTGTGAGTGTTTGGATTGATCCATGAATAGATACGAAAGTATCATTCGATAAGCATCAAAATTGAATAAGAGTTTTGATAGAAATATCAAATAGTTTGATTGTCAACAAAATGCAGAGAAAGTGTGTGCTCATAAGAAAAAACGTTAAAAGGTACATTGATATTTTTGAACTGTAAGTAAACAACACATTGCCGATTTTAACAATGTACTTGTATTAAAATTAGCATTAGTTGTTTTAATACTCGACGTTGGGTGAGTATGTCTTTTATAGTGAGTATAAAACATATTAGGAATGTCTCAAATCAATATGCAAAGACACCTTATTTAATTATTTGATACAGAACATGTGAGATAAGTTTCTTATGCATTAGCAATAAGAATTATCATACATGTTATATTGCCTATGATATCATAATTTGTTTATATGTATTTGATACATGAAGCCAATATCAAAGCCAAATTGATATCACTAGATGATTTTTTAAGGAATTCTCATGTGTTTATGAAATACTAGAGAATTTTTTACAGAAACATTGAACTCCCTATGAAGGAGTAATCAGACTCAAACTTCATGAGTTGTATGGAGCATAATATGTCAGTAATAAATTCAAGTTAAGAATATTCAAATTGGAAATGTTTCAAATGAAAGAGTATGGATGATTTAATGAAAAGGCTAAATACGTTGCCCTGAATAGCACCGTAACAAATAGGATGTATATAAATATATATACATAAATTTATAACTGAGCTGAAGGTGACCCTAAATGTTGAGAATCCCACAACATTGTTATACGATAACAATGGCACTATATGGTTCGTAACAAAACTTATAGCTCATTGGAAGTCGAGAGACATACTGTGAATCGTTACATATGATGAAGGAATTTTATCAGCGTCGGAGAGAATTGATTGATAGAATAGATTAATAAAACATAATGACATACCTGTTCACTTACTGACCCGATCAGTTTACAAGAAACTGATTAGGAAAGTTGGAATGAGATTCCATAAATGACCTCAAGTGCAAGTAGGAGACTGATAGTGTTAGGTGTATGCCCCAGGGGCAATTATGTAATTTGTTACATATATCTAACTCGTAAACCAATCTTCTTTAAAAATAAAAGGTATTTTCTTTCAAAAATATACATGATATAATGTACTCTATTAATTAATCAATTTAATTAAAATTATATTTAATAGAAAATTCATAAATGATATATTTTGTGATAGTAGTTATAAAGTGTTGTAACCATGAGTAATTTATCACAATGAATATAAATACACCATTTTAAATATTCTTAGTCAAGACGCATCGGGACTGGATATCGATGTATCTGTTGAGAATAGAGTGTGTAGCACTCTCCAAATGTTAGGCTGTGTATTACTCATGACTGTTGGAGACATCTAAGGATTATGTACTGATAGTTATTGGATAACTATGGAACGACTCACTCGATAGTTTTCTGGTTGTTAATATAACTAAGGTCAAACATGAAATATCGATTTGACTAATTTACATAGTTCTCTCGATTTGATAACAATGTCGATCTTTAATATGAAAGCTCCACTTTGATTGTAGTCTGATCATGACACGACGTCCATCAAATGACTATAGTAGGGTCGAGTGGAAGTATTGGAAATGAAACATTGTCCAAGAGAGGATTCATATGCTCATTTAAACGGGGTTATTATCACCAGCAACTAAAGTCAACTTAAAGTTAAAGTCTCTGGCCAGAGCATTTTAGTTAATGATAATTATTATTATTGAAACAAGGACTTTATGTTTGTACTATAAAGTTGAATATGGACGATGTTGGAATTTCGACCGTTACCAAAATCCACAAGTCCAGAAGTGATATAGTTTTGAAGAAGAGAATTAGTGGTAAATAAATGTCACAACCAGATATGTTTATTAAACTAAATTGGATTTTACCAAAACTGAATAAGCGATAAATTTGGCTATAATGTAACATCACCAGCTAAGTGACATGTGAATGTCAACCTTCAAATAGTTCGATGTTAATTGCTAACCGAATTTACACCTAAGTGTTACACAACCAAAATGATGAATTCTCTTTAGACCAAATGATTTAATCAGTTTATAATTGTTATAAATTAACTAACATTTATGAAATATTAATTATAAGATCTGAATATGATATGAGAAATAAATATTGTTATATATATATATTTATAATAGTTATAAATATATCGATTGATATAAGATATCGATAAAAAATTAAATTAGGTTTAATTAAAAATATTTAATTTGGGTTAAATGGGCTATTAGCCCATGTTGTTATAGGCCCAGTTTGGCTGCAATAGTAGGACATAGGGGCAGCTAAAATGAGGACAGGCGGTTTTGGAAATGGATGGTTGAGATTAAGTGAAAAAGAATATGTGATGCTGTCCTAGTTTCTCTTTTTTTCAACCAATATATAATCATCTGTAAACCTAACTGGTATAGACATTTTAGCCGCCTCCATGATCATTTTTATGTCTGATCTTCCCTCTAAAAAACCAAAAAATTCTCAAATCAAATTAAATTTAAATCTAAAGCTATTTGATATTAAAAAGGTACGTGACTCAAGACTAGCAATCTTATAAATCAAGAATTTCCAAGGTAGAGGATTCATCCTTTCAACATGGATTTGAAGGCATCAGTTGTAGTTAACAATTTATCTATATAATATACATATAATTATGGTAAAATAATTTATTGGTAATGTGTGACGGCCCTGAATTTTGGATATTTGAAATTAGAATATTTAATTGATTTTAAATATTTGAATGTTAGTTTAAACTTGAATTTCAATAATCCGAACAAATTTGGCAGTAAAATTTTTGAATTTAATAATACGAAGTTGGCTAAAAATTTGAATCTTCAGTTTTAAGTTGCTTAAAAATAATTTAATGGGTTAGAAAATTTATATTGATAATACTGAAGATAATGGAAGCTTCAGAACTGAATTTGGTAATGATTTGTTCAGTTTCGAAATTATATCGTTTAAATCGGTATTTAAAAATAGCCTTTCGAGGCACAGTCTCAGAATTCGACGAAACCAGTTTCATTGGATCTGTAAAGTTGTATTATTATTGGATTTTGTAGTGTTTGGAGTTGTCATGTGACCATACAATAAGCAAACGCGCTGAAATTAAATCGAAAATTCAATATAAGAAGCTGGGTTCAAAAAGCTATCTTCTCCATACGATAGAATTTGGACCCGAAACCTTATCCATTGCGTTCGGAATAGGGGTTAAACATTATAAATGCCTGATGACACGCCTCGATTGGAGATCCAAATTTTGAGTCACAGAAATCAGAACGATTGGAATTTGTATTTAAATTAAATATATACATGTATGTATTTAATAATATTTTTATAAGAAAATTCTACAAGTATCTTTTCTTCTAACATTTATCCCTCCCTTAGACATGCGTTCGTTTTTTTAAAATTAGTAAATAAAAAGAAAAAAGTTCAAAGTGACGAGCATTTAAATCGAAAATCAGAGTAAAAATATTTAGAAATCAAATTACTCTTACGATAAAAAAAATAAAAAAAAAATGGCGGAGCCTCAATTGACAAAATCAAAACCGTGGCCGCCCTCATTTATTTTCAAAAATCAAGCCGCGTGTTCGAATTCATTTGAATAAGGAGGAAGGGTGCACGACATCTTGCGATGTATGGAGGCGGAGGTGCGGTCCTTATCTGAGTTGAAGGTTCTAGGGTTGGGGGCAATTTGGGTCTCAGGCAAAGATGCATGTGGGTGTAGTCACGATTATTGGCAAGGAAGATTGGCGTGCGACTTTCGTTTAAGGCCAGCGAGTTCGTCGACAACCATCTGGGGCACGCCATCGCGAGCGCTAGAGGGGTTGCGTTCGCCTTAGAGCAGCGCGCGTATGTCAATTGAAGATGGTACGCAGGCATGTTTGAAGGAACAGTGAGGTATTAACATTTGTTTTAAAAAAATTGATTCCTAAAACAGTAAAGTGAACTTTTGTTTTCACTTAAAAATATATGTGCATGTGAATTTAAAAGAAAAAAATGATATACATGCAGTGACTTATAATATGAAGATTTCTGGTAATATATGTATATAAATTATCAGTGAGGAAAATATAGGAAATTTGCCTATAATATATGTAAAAATTATGTACAGTAAAATAATGCAGTTTTGTTTCAGATTTATATATATATATATATAGTTGTAGAAAAATAATATAATTAAGTATATAAGTGTTTATAAAATTACATATATGTGTGTGTGTGTGTGTGTGTGTGTGTGTGTGTGTGTGTGTGTGTGTGTGTGTGTGTGTGTGAAGATAAGCTTTTGAAAATGAAAATTTTAAAATGTTTGGTTTATGAAAAATCAGATTTTTATCTATGTGTGTATATTATTCCATAAGTATGTACATATGTAGTTTCCAAGGAAATAAAATAAATATACATGTTTTAAATATTATTGTAAATAGTGGATTAGTGATTAAATTGTTTAATTTACTAAAAGATTTTTTTTTAAAAGTGGTTAAAATAAGTCATTAGTTAAAGCAATTTATTAAATAAGAGTTGTTCAATTGATTCAAATATTTATGGAATCTTATATATATACAAGGTCTATAGATCGTAGGGAATCAAGCCCGATCTGAAAATGGATTGCATTCATTGTTAAAGGCGAGATCTTCTCACTCAATAGGATACCTGGTTTAATTTAAATAGTTAATTTAAATTATTAGTTGTTTGCTTGGATGATAATTGTTATCAGTTGTATTGAATTAGACGCTATGCGCCGCATAAAAGCGGATGATATTATATTAAACCCATCTACCGCGTTATTCCACCTCGAAGTGGAATTGGTATTATGTACATATTTGGAGTGATTGATTTCCCGCATTATATAGCAGATGAGACCCTATGCGCCGCATAATAGCGGATGATATTTTATAAATCCTATATACCATGATATTCCACCTCGAAGTGGAATTGATATTTAATTGTTGTGCTAACGTCTATGGATATAGGGAAACAGGTTGGAGGGATCCAACAGGATTCCTCAAAACATTTGAATTTGTTTCAACGTTGTGTGTTGATTATTTATATCTGTGTGTGATCATATTTGTGATTGAAATCATTGAAGGATATAGTTTAGCCGATTATATTTTTGGTATCGTAGGATACAAGAAACAAATAAAATTGGATTTTTGAAATTTAAGTAGAAAATTTATAGTAAATTAATTTTAGAAAATTGTATAAATTTAAAAGGAGGAATTTGTTTCAAAAGATAATAAATTTGGTGTTTGAAATAAATTTAAGAATCAATTTGAACTTTGATTTGGTGTTTTCAAAATAAATTGGAAAATCAATTCGATATTCATTTGGTAAAAATAATAAATATTTGGGAAATCGATCTAAAATCGACTTGGTGTTTAAAAATAAATTTTGGGAAATCAATTCTAAAAATCGATTTGGTGTTTTGAAGTAAATGTTTGGAAAAATCAATTTGGGATTTGATTTGGTATTTGAAATCAATTTGGAAATCAATTTGAAAGTTGATTTGGTGTTGAAAATGAATATTTGGAAAACGGTTTAAAAATCGTATATCCATGGATATTTGAAAATTTAAATTAACAATGGGAATTCTATGAAAGAATGGGAAATTTGTTTTAAAAATAAACATTTTTTTATATTAAAAAATGTGGAAAGGAATTTATGGATACGGAATGTAAATTGAAAATAAATCTAGAAAGATTTATAAATTGGTTTGAATGAACAATTTTAGAATGGAAGGTGCACTTTCCCTGAAAAGCCGAGTATGTTTCTAATATAGTTTATAAATATACATTAAAGTTGTAAAGATGGTTTTAAGGAAAGAATATTTTGGAGAAATTATTTACTTAGGTTATGCTGAAAATCTTTAAAGTAAAGATATATTTTAATTTATTATAGAAGTGATTATGTAAAGTTTTAGTTGATATTTGTTTTAGAAAATGGATATTTAAATAGTTATATCCTATCTACTAATTTTATTTTTAAAATTAGTTTGGACTTAAAAATTTTATATGAGATATTAGTATAATATTTTTCATAACTAATATTTAAGCAAGTATTTTAAAATAGTTTTGTTTTAAATGTTTCCAAGTGTATATTGGATAAGTATTTTATATTATTTTAAAATATTTGAACTCGGCAGATTTTCAGTGGAAATGAATAAATATTGAAAATGTTTTTCGCGTAAGGAAAAATGAGTTTAAAATTTGTTTTCAAAGGATTGAAGTATGAAAAGCGATTTGAAATTTGTTTTCAAAAGATTGAAAGATCAAAAATGATTTGAAATTTGTTTTCAAATGGTTGAAGTGTTAAAATTATTTCTAGCAAAGATATTTTGGAAATAATAATTGGGGGAATATTAGGAATCCAGCGATTGTTGTGAATGATGATTGATAGTTAAATAACGACTATCAATATTGGCCTTTTAATGGCATTTGAATTTCGATGCGAACGAAGGTCGAATTCCAAATGGATATTCAGAAACCACATCAAACCTTTGTGATTGTGTTGGATCTTTTGTTTAAAAGATCAAAGTGGAAATTTTTTGTGATTTGTTTGAAATTTGATTGAACACTTACTTTTAAAAATAAGCGCTCATTTTTCGAATTAGCTGGGAGAGGACTTTGTGTAATAAAACCCATTCTGAATAATGATACGACGAAATGGGATTGCTTTTGAAGACTGGATATTTTTGAAAACGAAATGATTACCTATCGAAGGTCTCTACACTAGGTTGCTCCGGTATAGAGATTTTATCACCCGTTGTGATGGAGATTCCAGACGTGATTAGTGAATATCTGGATTACAAGGGCTTCTTTTGAAGTGCCTTTGGTTCCGTTCAATCCTGGAACGGACTTGTATGGATGTGTGTCTGACGTTACACTTTGAGATGTAAAGCTGGTTTCTATCAATACATTTCTGTTGGTGGCGGAGAATTTATTCTCTTAGCTTAACACCCTTCTCTGAGATGTACGAGCACAGAGGTTATGTAGTTGATGGTTACTAGTGATATATTCCCAAATTGGTAATGTGGTATACGAAGTGCTGCTGATCATTTGTTGATCGAAGCATCACTTTGTGAAAAGTGTAGCTTTGTGGACAAGACTTCGCCGGACCTCACACTCTGGAAATGGTCAAAACAGGAAGAATGCGGCAAGGTTATGAGGGTCGCGCCCTTTAGGGTATATCATTTCCTTCTGGAAAAGGGTGATATCATGGTATGGAGCCCAGATATTTAACATATGTGGTTGCTGCAAATTTATTATACTTTGTGATTGAGGATCCTCGGACAAAGGTCGCAAACGACCGAGGGATGGCATACTCGAGTAGTAGTTACCTAGTTATAGAGGTAGCCCGACCTTGTGTTGGCAGAGATCCGGGGAGGATCTCGGGATGTCCCTTCAGAGGCGTACCCATGTGGCAGTAGGAAGTTCCATAGCCTGACCATTTATTGGAAATCCAAAGAAACAATACGCGCCCTGTACGATTTTAGTTGTATAACCCGCCATGGAATGTGGCGATAACCTGCTATTGAATATGGTAGCTATAGTAAGCATTAGTGAGAAATGCCTATGCTGGTTAAGATCAATATTATACATTTGAAATGTTCTCCACACTATGCATTAATGATAATAATATCAAAAGATTTTGCGTATCAAGCATGTTTGACTATCATAAGGAGAAATCTCCTCCAATTCTACGTTTGCATTGTGTGTGGCGGGATGCCTTATGGTAGTTTCATTTTCCAAAAAACATAGCGGATTTCTTTTCCTTTCTTTGTGAAAATAACTGATTTTAAGATCTCACACCAGTCCCATTGCTGACCTGGAGTTTATTGTTCCCTTTCTAAACTCTAGATGCCCATAATTTTCCACACGGGCAGCCTAGAGTCAGGTTAGCTGTTGTTCTAAAGCGAAGTCAGAAAAGAGTTGCTGTGGAGATCTGGAGTTAAAGCTGGAAGGTGAGACGTATCTCTTTACTATGTAGTGTCTGTTGCATATGCGTTGGTGCAAAGTCAAAATTTCTAAGTCAGCAAGTTAAAATAACTACCAGTGTTGTGTTGTGTTATATTGTATATAATCTGATGATGTATGTATAACTGATATAGTTCTTTGTTTTAAAGATATTCATTTATCTATTATATATTGTTCCGCTGCGAAATGTGAGATTCTGTTATTGTTTCTTTTTCTTCTTCTATCTTCTTCTTCTTAAACTCTAATGGTTTGATTTTCCGGCATTCGACTGTGCGACATTTGATACAGTGGACGTATCAATGTTGACTTTCAGAAGTCGAAAAATCGGGTTGTTACATCATGTATCTTATTTGAATGTGTGTGTTATTATTGTTTAGTTTGTTAAAGGAGATTTTAATAGGTAGTGTTGTTGTCACAATAATGATTGGCTATATGCATAAATTTAATGTACCGATTAATACTCATATTTCACTAATAATCTATTGATCTATGATAAATAAAAGTATTTTATTTTAATACTATATTACTTAGTACATATATACACTAATATATAAATCAACACATCTATACAACTTATATCAAAGTGTGTGTGTATATGTATATTATATAAAATTGATCTAATATTTTTCTAATATATGTTTGTACATATTATGAATTTTAGCAGCCGAAAATATTTTTTATTGTTACTTATTACTATAAGATTTAATAAATTCTTATAAAACGAATAACGTTTTTAAAGTTCAATTTTATATTTTTTTAATAATAGTTTATCATATTAGATGCTCTTGGGAAAAATTTCATATTTTTTGCATTTGTTTTTACAATTTTAAATATTAAATTAAAAACCGGTTGTATTAAATTAAAAACCGGTTGTTTTGAATTTTTTTTGCATCCCTTAAAATAGTGTTTTAGATTGTCAAAATTTTAAAATTAGAAAATTTATTTTATTATTATTTTATATTATCTATTAAATGACAAATTGACTAATTAATACATACATACATATATTAATTAATATATAAAATATATTATAACAAACTCAGATCTGTAAATAATTCAAATTGAAAATAAAAAAATTACTTTTTACATATATATATATATTATTTTAATTCAAATTTACATATTATTATATATATACATATACATATTCATATAATTATTTTATTTTAATTCGAATGTGTGTGTGTGTGTATAAGTAAAATAATTTATTTCCATAACTATATACGATTTCATATGTACATATATATGTTCAATTATTATTTATAATATATATATATATATATAATATTTTATATAATAAATATATTTGTATACATACAAACATATATATATATATACTTATATATTTATAACTATAAGTATATGCACATATTTGGACAACATATAATACCTATAAAATGAGCTAATGTATCTGTTGCGATGTGACGTCGAACATCTATATACATGCATGTTATGTCTTGCACGGAATATCATGTTACACATGCACTCACATATACATATGTATAATATACATATGTATACTTATATATTAAGTAAAATTAAATCAAATAAATTTCAAACAATAATTTATGAATTTGAATAAAACATATGATTTTATTTAAATTAAATTTAGAAATGGTCTAAACTAAATACGATTTCATAGACTGAATAAAAATCCAATTGGGCATTTTTTTTCAAATTCATCCATAACTTCCGTTGCGGGCTGGCCCAGTTCGAACAGTGGATGAATTTCCATTTTTTGCTAGAGAAGGATCAAGTAAGCGCCAAAAGAGAAAGCTACAAAAGAGTGGTTAAGATTGTTTAAATAGTAGAGATAGAGAGAGGAAATAAATGTAGATCTGTATTCGTTATTTTCTCTTGCCATTTCAATTTTTTTTTCAATTAAATTCACACCCACCCCTTTCAACACCTGTGACAGCCATGCTATGCCCATATATGGGCTTTCATCCTGCTTCAAGCCTGACCGGACTAATATGTACTTAAATGCACATCGATATCATATATCAATACGTGCGGCACAACAATTATACACACACTATTTTATATACCGAGCACAATATTTCATAAATATTAATTAATATATAACAATAATAATTATTTCAATCAAGTGGCAGTCAAATAATTTGATGCCAAAAATGGCACCAACACCTAAATATCGTATGAAAGCTCCAATTCTAATAAAATAAAGGTAAAAGTAGAAAAGAAGACAAAATATTTATAGTGGTTTGGCAAATTCTCTAGCCTACATCCAATTAAATCTTACTAGTTATTTTCTCTTCGAATTAAAACTAATTTTATCAGATCTGACCACAATCTATTGGATCTCGGATTTACAATGGAGTTTCTATTGTATATTTGGAGATGAGCAAAAGAGTAAAGAAGATGCAGAGTGTGAATCCCTTTTTCAGTTGCTGTAGAGCTGCTGGCATTTATGAGAGACTAACCAGTTGTCCCAGGAGCCCACGTTGTAAAATGTCCATATGCAAGTCCAAGTGTACAAGAGGGAATACGCCAGCCAAATCTCCCACAGAAACTATTGGTACCGAGAGGTTCCTCTGTACCAGTGGTTTTTTCTAGGAGAAAATCCTTTATCTTACTTGTCTTGCCTTTCTATTTCTAATTCGATGCATTCCAAACTCTTTTCCTTATAGATCTATTTGCTTCCGACGATGCACCCGATATCGCTTGTCTTTTCCTGCTTTCTTCTCCGAAATCCTTCATGTTGCTCATATATCTTTTGGAAAAAGCACTTTATCACATTTGCTAGTGGTTTTATTTAAAGTATAAGGAGATTGGGAGATGCCAATTGGAAGAAAAACCTCTCGGTACCGAGTGGTCCACTTAGCTTAATTTTTCCTTAAATTTTTTGTGTGTGATTCTTTTGTTCTTCGAAGCATGTTTCTAACTTCGTGAATCATTTCTTCCTCATTTTCTCCTTCTAAGTCCAACTGAATTCAACTTGGCAAAAAAAGGGGTTAGCACTTGCCCCCAAAGTACGCCTTTCAAATGTATGGTGTGCTTTGTTCAAGAAATTTTTTTAGCAGCAGTCAATCTTCGATAATTGAATTCTTTGGCCATTTATTGATCTCGATCTTTGCGAATTTCCAGTTCCTTCAGATTCTCTTATGATTCAAAGGTCGTTCCAGACCTATTATAGCTTTGGCTCCAGTCCTTGCTCAAGTGTCAGCAACCAATCATGATTAGTCTCTCTCATATCCAGAGGTTCAAATTGTACATGAAAATAATCTTCTGTTCGCCCAACCTTTATCTATTTCACTCCGATTATAAGGCGTTCAAATCCTCATCTCAGGTCATTATCCGTTCCAAGGTTCGATATCACCATATTTTTTATCGTTGAAACTTGGGTGCAATCTCTCTGGATCATTTAATCATCAATCTAGGGTTTGATCTCTCCGGATTGTTTAATCAACCAATCTAGGATTTGATCTCTTCGTATCTTTGCTAGGCCCAATCCGCTCGCTCCCGAACTAGGGAATCAACGACAAGCAAGTCCGTCCGTTCACTCTTCGATGTAGGAACTTACTTTTGATCTCTCCGGATCCTTGCTGAGTCCATTCTGCTCGCTCTCCGATGAGGGGACTCAATGATAAGAAAGCCCTCCACATACTTTCTGGTAAGGGGACTTACTTCTTGCCATTACTGCTACACCTCTTCATATGGGAATACCATGATCAATATCATTCATCATGTTTAAATAGATTTCAACAATCAATTATTCAAATCAATGCAAGTAAGAAAACATCCTAAATATTCATCTTAGATATCCAACTTAGAACGTGCTTGGAGCCAACCTATGCCTCGTACATGTGTAAGCAGTCTAAGGTTATTATCATCTTAAAATGGAAAACAAAGTGAGAGAAACGAACCTGACTCCCATCCATCTGGATCATGGGATAACTATCCTCGACCTAGATCATTAGTTATTCCCTGATTCATTCGCTACAGATGGCGGTTGTTTCGACTGCACCATTGCAGCTTAGTTCTTGCATTCTATTGCATCTGGTTACTTTAAACCAATTCTTATATCAAATCATGAAGGTGTTCGCACTCATCTGTTTCATGTCCTTTTATCTCATGGAATATGTAAAACTTTCCAAACCTTCTCTCCTGATCCATTGGTTCACTCTTAGCTAGACTCTGATGGAGTATCTGCCCTAGTATCCATGTTTATCATCTTTGGGGTATCGATTAGGTTAGTGTAAGAAGAGAACTTCATATCCCTTCTCTACCATTTCGATTCCTGTCATCAGCACTCTGCTTTTCCTTATCGTCACCATGTCCTACTTTGGACAATCCATTGTCACCCACAACATTAAACTCAGCATTGCAGCCTCAGCATCCTCTTGACATAAATATCTTTCAGCTTCATGATAGAACTCCTTAAGATCCATCGGCAGGTCCCTTTCCAAAGCAATCTCAAAATCAGTCTTACTTGCAACTCCTGAAACTGCCACCATCAGAATTACCGATGGATCCAGCTTATAAGCTATAGTGGCTACCACATTAAACCTAGTTAAGTAACTCCTCAAGGTCTCTCCAGCCCTTTGCTTCACGCACCATCACATTCTTTGATCGAGAGATGCGAACTCTAAATTGTCTTAGCAACTTATTCACTAACTCGGTCTACATGCTTATAAACCCATTCTTTGGCTATTAGAACCACATCGCCGCTAAATCTATCGGATATAATAGAAAGCACCACCTCGTCACCTCCTCGGAAGCACCCAACACCTCCATATGTCGGATGCATCTCTACAAATGAATTGCCGGATCCACCCACCCGTCGTACATTTCCAATGTTGGAAGCTTGAAATTGGAAGGATTCCTCACATTTCGAACGTTAAAGGTAAATTAATTCCTGTTTTCGTCATCCAAATTCTAGTCCAGGGGCCACCTCTAACTATCTTTTTTATCATCTTAACCATCTGGTTGTTGTCGTCTAATGGAAGTCTTTGACCACTAGCTGCGTTCTACCCCTGCTCCTGTAGGGATAGTCTGGCATATATTCTAGCAATACTTGTAACAACCCACCTCGGAATAGGCCTGAATTTTGACCTAGAAAAGGCCTATTGAAACTTAGATCCATTCTAAGTCAAGCTATTGGTAGTAAAAAGAAATAACTTTGCAAAGCCATAACTAAACTTTTAGAACTCATAATGGATGGAACAAAATATTGTAGCAAAGTGTACCCATTTGTTTCGAAATCATAAAAATATCATAACACAAAATTCCATAAAAACCGTAACATAATATCTGTTACAACAATTGTCAAAATCCTTAAGTACGCATAAAAGCAAATAATAATAATAACAAATACTGCCACATGCCAAGCTTCTCCATCTCTAAGCATCATCACCGCCATCACTCCATCCTTAACCTGTGTTGTAATGAGAAGCGAGCCAGAACAATAAGTGTCTAATGAATAAAAGCCTCGAGTTTTAGCCTGTCAGTACTTAGGTAGTATATTTCAGAATAAGAATATGTCTATGAATATAAAACCATTTAATACTTCTTTACTAAGGAAAAGAGTTGTGTTCAACCATTTAATACCTTCCATTCAAGAAACAGGTTTCTAGATACTGTTATCCTAATCATACGTCATAAATAGCTACCAAAGTGAGAGACGGTACCCAAGCCACTTAATACCTTCATTAAGGAAGAACCCATCATTTAATACCTATTTCCAAGACTTGCTCCGCAATGGTACTATCTAGCTAACATCATATGGAATCTTAGGCCACTTAATGCTTCTATGTGAAAAATAGGTAGACTCTGGTCATTTAATGCCTTAATTAAGGCAAACCCCATCATTTAATACCTATTTTCAAAAGTGGACCTCTATAGAGATACCAGCTAACGTAACCCCTTGGCCATTTAATAAATCATCAGAGGAAAAGAGGTGGGTCCAACCATTTAATACCACAAGACCCTGAAGCAGGCTCTTTGTCTTATGGCCCATACACATAATGATGTCTCACATTAGTCCGCAATTCGTAGGAATCGGTAGTCGGAATAGCTGGGCTGATTTCCCTTATGGAAACTGGGATCAACCTCACGTCATTACAAATATTTATCATCAGCATATCTCACATCAATAAAAGTGTACATAACTGCTAACAGCCTCAAGGTGAAGGGCAGACTTCCGTCACGTAACTCTATTGACCTTGCATCCCTATGGCTTTGCCATACATCAATTACTCTCTATATCCCTATATATACACTCATCTCACAGTTTCATAAATAAGGCCTTATAAGGAATCTTCCTTATTGCACCTTAAAATAATAATTAGGCTATATAAGAGTTTCCTCTTATTTTAGACTCTCTGTCAATTACCTTCTTAATGGGAGAAATAAATGTCTAATTTAGTACGCCATATGTTCAATAATTATACTTAATTACGGCAATGGAGATAAATAAATATTCACACCTAATAATTTCTAAACGCATAGGTTTTATGCTCTAAAATAGAATTCAATGCCATTTCTCAACCGAATATTATTACAAGTCATTATTCTTCAAATTCTCAAGATTTCTTAGGATTCTAATATCCAAAACAAGAAATATACATTCATAACCAAAACTGCGATAACAAATTTGTAAATAAACTAGAAACTCAATTTATTACACCAATACAATGGAATATCCTAGACAATAAAAATTGCAATCTAAACCCTTATTCTATTCAGCTCCTCTTTTACAAAGAAACAGATAAGAATGAGTGGTGTAAGCTATGAATGGAATTCATAATCTAAACCCCTTATCTTATTTAAGAATCACAGTTCGATCCAAAAAAGAAAGAGAAGTGGAATAGATTATGAAATTGTCAAAAATTGCATAATAGAAGCAAATTCCATCAAATTAATGTAAATAATCGAGAATCTCAACATAGAATAAACATCTCGAAAAAAAGGAACTTTAGGAGATTTTATCTATCATATTTTTGGTATCCAAAAATCCGTAAGGCATATTCGAATACAAAAGGAAATACACTAAACAATTGCTGAAAAGAAATACTAAGATTTCCACTCATAGATTAGACTTAGCTTCACTTAAATGCATTGTAGCCTTTCAATATCTTCCAGAATCTCTCTCTTTTGACACACACACACACACATAGTTGGAAAGATGTGTATTTGTATATATATACTCATTAAATTCAGAATAATTGGTGATGAATGGGATAAGAATAGATTGGAGAAAGAAGAAAATAATAATAAATAAGTTGAATTCTTACCTAAATTCTCTATGGAATTTCTGAATCTTATTAGAGAGAGATAGAAATAGCAGAATTTCATCATATTTTCCAAAATAATATGAATAAAAGTGGAGAGAATAAGGTTTTGTTTATAGAGTTTGAAATGCAACATAACCATAGAATGGAAGTAGGTAAGAAACAGATAAATCTGGAGCATACAACAGAATATAACATAGCATCAAACCCTAGCCGCCACGGGCTACATTCGTTGTCAAGCAATCGACCGCCTATGTGACTAGTTGATCGCTACGGTCGACCGATTGGCCTATATAAGCCACCGCTGCTCTATTTCGGGGAAAGTTTATTTTGTTCCTTTGCATAATTATTTTATTCCCTAATAAACTTTTTAACGTTGGACGTTAGTTAACATTTACTTAGCCCCCAAGCTAATTTTTGGAATTTAAATACTAAATTTGATTTCTCTTTTTTATTTGAATTCAAACTAAATTAATTTAAATATGAAAACTTCAAATGCTCATAGTTTCTTTGCTTGAGCTCCATTTTCAAAATATTATATAAGGAAACAGATCAGAATTTCACCACGAACGCAATAGAATAACTTTGATGGTCAAATTACAAATTTATAAAATTTCCATATTCAACCCATATTATATTTAATTCAATTTACTTCATTTTTTTGGTTCATTTTATGGGGTGTTACATTATCTCCCTCTTAAAAAAGATTTCATTCCGAAATCTTCCAATGGGCAAACAGCATAACACGCAATAACATCCATGTTATACAACCAAGTTCTCTACACAACTATCTACTCAACCAGTGGTGCAATGTGATTATGTACTTTAGACATGCTAAAATGAGCTCAATCCTAGTGTGAGTGTGTATTCATGTCATGAAAGTATGTGTGCAAATATCCTAAACATGCATAAAAATTTCTACATGAGTGTAAAGTGATTGTGAAAAGTGTAACAACCATCTCTTACCTTCCAATCTGGAAACTAGGATGCAATCAAAATCCTAACTTTTTAGAGAGAAATTACCAGTGAAAAGCTCTAGGTGAGCATTCTTCATCTTTTCCTCGATCTCCCATGTGCTTTCTACTGTATAGTTCCCCTTTTTACTCAGACTAACCTAATTATTTTATTGCAGAGTCTCTTAGTACAATGCTCCACAATGCATGTAGAGGCACGAGGCACCGTCGACTTCATTTCATAATCCCCCAATTGATCGGGATCTATTCTATTAGCGGCGTCATGGAGGCATTTCCTAAGGTGAGAGTCATGGAAAACATTATGGACGCCTGCCAACTTATCAAGATGCTCCACATGGTATGCCAATTTTCCTATTTTTCCCAAAATTCCGAATGGCTAGGAGCCAATTTTCCAGTCTTGTCTAACCTAGAAACTTTTCTAAGAGGGGACATTTTAACAAATACCATATCTCCAGCCTCAAATTCAAGCTCTTTCCTTCTTTTTTCCACATAAGATTTCTAACAGTCTTGTGCTACCTTCATCCTTTGCCTGATAACCTCTACTTTTTCCGTGGTATCACGAATCAAATTAGGTCTAAGTAATACTTTATCGGTGGTTTCCCACCAACAACTAGGTGACTTGCATAGCCGCCCATAAAGTGCTTCAAAAGGGGCCATACCAATCGTCGTATGATAGCTATTATTATACGTAAACCAAGCCAAAGGTTGATGCTGCTCCCAATGTCCTCCAAAATCCAAGACGTAAGCTCTCAACAAGTCCCCCAAAATCCTATTCATTCTTTCTGTTTGTCTGTCAGTTTGTGGGTGATATGTCATGCTAAGATTCAAAGAAGTTCTTAAAGTTGTTTGTAGGTTCCTTCAAAACTCGCTAGTGAACAAGAGGTCCCTATCATAGATTATGCTCATAGGAATTCAATCTAAATGAACTACCTCCTTAATTTAAATCTGTGCGAGAGAGACGCTAGTTCTATTTCTCCTAACCGAAATAAAATGAGCACTCTTAGTGAGTCTGTCCATAACAACCCAAATAGCCTCACTGCCTTCTGACTTTTAGGTAATCCTTTCATAAAATCCATCGAAATATGTTCCCACTTCTATGTCGGAATTTCCAAAGGTAACAATAATCCACCAGGCTTCCCTTTCTCAACTTTTACTTTCTGACATATCAAACACCTAACAAAAAACTCAGCTATGCTTCTCTTCATTCCATTCCAAAAGAAAATTCTTTTCATGTCCTTGTACAACTTATCTCCTTCGGGATGAATAGTTGGCCATGAGTGGTGGAACTCCATAAGCACATCTCTCATCAAATCATCAATCAACTAAATAGAAAGACATCTATCTCTTCTCAAACATCCTTTCTCATCAACTGAATACCTCCTAGCATGGGGAAAATGCTCTCTGTTTCTTAATTTTTCCAAAATCTCTACTAACTTCTCATCTTTAACTTGCTCATGCCCTATACGACCCATCAAGGCTGGTGTAATCTCGATAACTAATATAAACCCTTGGATGGGTTCTATTGACGGTTGGAGGTTAAAATTCGAGAGAAACTCGAAATATCTCTATTCAAATATATCACCAAGTGTAGCGTGTCTCCGACTAAGGGTATCGTTGACTATGTTCCCTTTTCTAGCGGTATATTAAATACTAAAGTCAAAGGATGCTACATACTCCATCTACCTTTGCTGCTTAAGATTCCAATATTTTTGGGAAAATAGGTACTTGAGTTATTTATGATCAGTGAATAACTCAAACCTTTCCCTCAAGATATAATTCCTTCACATTTTGGGGAAAAAAATGGCTGCCAATTCTACATCATGCACCGGATACTACTTCTCATAGTTCTTCAGTTGTCTACTAGCATAGGCAACTGCATTTCCTTCTTTCATAAGAACTGCCCCTAATCCTTTGCCATATGCATCTATGAAAACCGTAAATGGATTGATTCCATCCGGAATAGTGAGCACAGGTGCACTAGTCAATGACTTCTTAAGCTTCTCAAATGCCTTGGAGCATCTATCATCCCAAACAAAAATTAAATTCTTCTTAGTCAACTGGGTTAAAGAGGGTGATACTTATGCAAAGCTTTTGATGAACTTCCTATAGTAGCCTGCCAATCCTAGAAAAATCCTAACCTTTGATGGATTACTAGGAGTCTTCCATCCTCGGACAGCTTCCACTTTAGCAGGGTCCACAGCTAATCCTTGTTCCGAAACAATATTCCCAAGGAACTTAACTTCATTTTTCCAAAAGTTGCTTCAAAAAACTTGGCTTTGAGTTGGTTTCTTCTCAAAGTCTCTAATACCTCCCTAAGGTAGTCCTCATGCTCCTTCTAGCCTTTGGAGAAAACCAAGATATCATCAACAAACACCACGACAAATTTATTAAGTTGCCCTCTAAATACACTACTCATCAAATCGACAAACTATGTTGGGGCATTCGTCGATCCAAAAGACATAAATTTTCATTTACAGAGCCTATTTGGAGTACAGAATGAGGTCTTCAACTTTCTTTCCTCTACAATCCTCAACCGATGGAATCTGTTGCTAAGTCTAATTGGGAAAATACTTTAGCCCCAACAAGTTGGTCGTAGGAGTCATCTATTCTAGGTAAAGGGCATCTATTCTTCCTTGTCAACTTGTTTAACTCCCTATATTTGACGCATAGTCTTAAAGAACCGTATGCCTTCGTAGCAAAATAGGGGCTCCCCACTCAAAAGTGCTCCTATAGACAAATCTTTTCTTCAATAGCACCGAGATTTTCTTATCCAATTGCATTCCTTCTTTGGGGTCCACATGTCTCAAAAGCAAAGTGATGGGTCTTGTGTCCTTCTCTAGATCGATTCATAATTCAGTCCCCCTATAAGGTGGGAGACCCAAGACGTCCTTGAAATCATCAAAAAATACAAAAACTACAGGAACAGATGATGGCTTTCCAACAATAGATAGATTTAGTGAGTATAAATGGCTTAACTCAACTAAAGCTTTAGGTGTACAAAGAACCTCTAGGTCACGACCTCCACAACTCCTTAATCGTACTGCCCTCTTATCACAGTCAAGAAAGGGTCCATAATAGACAACCAATCCATACCCAAGATAAGTCCACGCCCCTCTAAATTTATAATGTACTTAGTACGTATGAAATAAATATCGCATATGTCTATCACTAGGTCTTTGCAAAAAAGAGAAAGATAGGTCCAACCCTCAATGAGATTGGAAACCTTTATTGGGCTGTTGACCATCCGGGCTTGAAGGTAAAGGAATTTACAACATCCCTAGATATAAAGGAATGTGACGCCCCTAAATTAAATAGAGTATGAATAATAACCCAATATATATATATATATATACATACATACATACACCTTTTAGAGCTGTTTTTCCTTGGTCTCATAGTGGCTTACTAGTAATACGGATGGCTTAACATAGGCCAGTCCGCTTGATCCTTTCTTAGCCACTTAGGACATTGATTCTTGTGATTCCCTTCCTCTTGGTAGTTAAAGCACCTCCCTTTAAAGGCTTCCTTTATCAAACTCACCTTATAATCTTTAGATTTATGACCCTTCCTTTGGAATTTCTTACACACCTTCCCATCCTTCTTAAACTTCCCCTTTGACTTCTTGCTAGCTCAAAAGCTCCCCTTCTTGGACCCTGCTTGCTTTTGATTCAGTGCAAAATTCTCCTTCTCCATTCCCTTATCTTCCCCGTTGGCTATGTACAGCATTGCCATTTCTACCAAAACCTCATATGTGGCCCTCAAAGGTACTTGGGTCAACAACATTTCTCTTAGCTTGGAATTTAAGCCCTTCACAAACTTCATAGTCTTTTTAATAGGTGTGTCTATTAGGCTCATCCCGAATTTAGTCAATTTGGTAAACTTAGCTATGTATTCCTTAAGGGTAGAATCTCCTTGTCTCAGTTGAATAAACTTTCAAATTGCAAGATAGCCTCTACTCTAGACATGAATCTCATCTCAAATCAGCCCATGGATTCATCCCAAGAGAATATCCTTTCCGAGTGCTCATCAATTACAAAGTTCTACCTATTCAAGGCATTTTCCCTGAGGTGCCAAGCTGCTATTCTTATTCTTAGCTGATCATCCCAACCAAGCTCCTTGAATATCTTCTCGCAGTTACTAATCCATGCTTTAGGTTCCAATATCCTTTGATTCCAAGTATGTCTTTCCTCCTATATTGAGAAAGTCCTTACATAACTTAGGAAAGTCGATTGGACATGATGCTGCATCGACAGCGGGGCAGTGGGTGCTACTGGTGTAGATAGAGGAATGGAATTTGCTCGACAGTCCTAAAATGTTGTTTAAAACATTCAGGCATTCACGAATGGGCGGTCTTCCGTGGGTTGGGTTCCTTTTTCAAAAGAAGATAATTATCAGTCATATCAACTATCTATACGTTCAAACCATAGTGACAACTTCCTAAGATAGTATTTACATGTTGAAAGAAATAGGTTGCCTAGTGTATATGCGTATGTTCAAGAAGATAGGGTATATATATATATAGATATAGATATACATACACACACACATATATATATATGTATATAGTGAGAATTATTTGAAAATTCTTTTTGAAAAACCTTTTTCGTAATAACAAGTACTTCTCTTATACGTACAGTTTTTCCTCATTGATCAGGTAACCTAGATTCGGATACCAAATATAACAACTCACCTTGGAACAAGCCTAAATTTTCACCCATAAAAGGCCGTTCGAAACTTAGATTCATTTTAAGACAAGCTGTTGGTGGTATAAAGAAATAACATTGCAGAGCCATAACTAAGCTTTCAAAACTCACATTGGATGGAATAAAATACAATAGCATAGTGTACCCATTTATTTCAAAGCCTTAAAAATGTCATAACATGAAATTCCATAAAAACGGTAACATAAGATCCATTAGAAAAAATTCATAAATGCATTGGTACACATAAAAGCAAATAATAATAACAAATACCGCCACAAGCCAAGCTTCTCCATCTCTGGCATCATCACCGCCATCACTCCGCCCTAACTTGTGATGTAATGTGGAGGGAGTCAGAACAACAAGTGTCTAGTGAATAAAAAGCTCGAGTCTTACCTTTCTAGTACTTGGGTAGTATATTTCAAAATAAGAACATGTCTACGAACATGAAACCATTTAATACTTCTTTATTAAGAAAAAGAAGTGGGTCTAACCACTTAATAACTTCCATTCCAGAAGCAGGTATCTAGAATCCCATATCCCAATCATATGCCATAAATAGCTAATAATGTGGAAGACGGTACCCAAGCCACTTAATAATTTTTATTGTAAAATAAACAGGCTTTGGTAATTTAATACCTTCATTAAGGTAGGCCCCACCATTTAATACCTATTTCCAGGGCATGCTTCTCAATGGTACTACCTAGCTGACATTATATGGAATCTCTTAGGCCATTTAATACTTCCATGTGGAATATAAGCAAACTTTGTTCTTTTAATACCTTAATTAAGGCATACTCCATCATTTAATACCTATTTCCAAAAGCAGATCCCTATAGAGATACTACCTAATGTGACTCCTTGGCCATTTAATATTTCATACGGGGAAAAGAGGTGGGTCCAACCACTTAACACCTCAAGACCCCAAAGCAGGCCCTTTATCTCATGACCCATACTCATAATGACGTCTCACATTAGTCCGCAATTCGTAGGAACCGGTAACCCGATTAGCTGGTTAGATTTCACCTATAGAATTTGGGATCAACCTCATGTCAAATATTTTTCATAAGGATATCTCACATCAATATAAGTGTACACAACTGCTGGTAGCCTCAAGGTGAAGGGCGGACTTTGTTATGTAACTCTATTGACCTTGCATCCCTATAACTTAGCCATACATCAATTTCTGTACACACACCTACACACACTCATCTCACTGTTTCATAAATAGGCCTTATAAGGAGTCTTTCTTATTACGCTTTAAAATAATAATTTGGATATATATGATTTTCCTCTTATTTTCGCCTCACAATCAATTACCTTCCTAATAGGGAAGTAAGTACGCCTTATATGCAATAATTATATATTGATTACGCTAATAGAGATAAATAAATATTCACTTTTAATAAGTTCTAAAAGAATGGATTTTATGCTCTAAACTAGCGTTAAATGCCAAATCTCTAACCAAATATTATTACAAGTCTTTTTTCTTCAAATTCCTAAGATTTCATGAGATTATAATATCCAAAACAGGGAATAAATATATATAACCAAAACTGCAATAATAAATTTATTAATAAAATAGAAACTCAATTTATTTCACCAATTCAATGGAATATCCTAAACAACAAGGATTGCAATCTAAACCCCATATTCAATTTAACTCCTCTTTTATAAAGAAATAGATAAGAATAATTGGTGTAAACTATGAACAAAATTCACATTCTAAATCCTTATTTTACCGAAGAATCATAGTTTAATCCAAAGAAGAAATATAAGTGGAATAAGTCATGAAATTATCAAAAATTGCATAAGCATAACAAATTCCACCAAATTAATGTAAATAATTGGGAATCTCAACATAGAGCTGACATCTCGAAGTTAAAAGGAATTTTGGAGGATTTTATCTATCATATTCTTAAAATTACAAAATCCCTAAGGCATGTTCAAATCCAAAAAGAAATGCACTAAACAATTGCCAAAAAAATACTAAGGTTTTCACTCACAGATTAACCTTAGCTTCACTTTAATGGATTTGTAGCCTTCCGATCTCTTCCAAAATCTTTCTCTTTCGACATACATATACAATAGGGAAGAGGTATATATATTCACTAAATTCAAAATAATTGAAGAGGAATAGGATAGGAATAGATTGGAGGAAGAAGAAATAAATAAGAAGTAAGTTGAATTCTTACCTGAGTTCTTTAGGGAGGTTTTGAATCATTTTAGAGAGAGCTAGCAATGGCAGAATTTCGTCATATTTTTCAAAATAATATGAATATAAGTGCAGAGGATAGGGTTCTATTTATATAGGTTGAAATGTACTAGAACCATAGGATGGAAGTAGGTAAGAAACAGATAAGTCTGAAGCATACAAATGAATATCACATAGCTTCAAACCCTGGCCACCACTGGCAACATTCGTTTTTAAGTGGTCAACCGCCTATGTGTGACCAATCAACTGCTACGGTCGATGGGTTAACCTATATAGGTTGACCGACCCTCTATTTCAGGGAACATTTATTTGTTCCATTGCACAATTGTTTTATTCGCTAATTAACCATTTAACGTTAAATGCCAATTAAATATTTACTTAGCCCCCAAACTAATTTTTGAAATTTAAACCCTAATTTTAGTTTCTCATTTGAAAACTAAATTAATTGCTCGTAACTTCTTTGCTTGAGCTCTGTTTTCAAAAATTATAGCAAAACATATCAGAATTTCACCATGAACGCAATAGAACAACTTTCATGGTAGAATTCCAACTTTTATGAAAATTTTATGTTCAAATTAAATTTACTTCATTTTTTTATACTTCATTTTACCAGGTTTATAATACTCCTCAGATTGCAAATCTGCATTTTGATCTGCACCTCTAGCTTCCTTCTATCCTCCATTTTTGTGGGGAAATACTAGCACATATTCCTTTAGTTGTTGTGCACATACTAACTGTCTGGTGTTCCTGGTTCCAACATCATCCGTTCTCGGCATCCTAGCTTTCCTTGTGCTTAGTCCAACGTTACCCCTAGTATATTAATCTTGGTGCCAAGATGATTGGGCTCTGCATCAAGTGGTCTTTATTATGGAGGCATTGTTCCAGCCTGCTCAACTATAACTCCAGATGTTCCTGCGTTTGCTCCTAGTCCACGGTTCCGAATTTCGGCAGCTCCATATATTCCATATTGTCCCATATTTTTGAAAACTCCTCGCATTTCTTGTTGCTGGGTCGTTACCTCATCTTACATCTCCTTCATCATATTTTCCATCTCCTCTTTGGTTATATAAATGGATTGATTGGAATATGAGGACACATCCTGGCTATGCTCATGCTCTGGTTGACTTCCTCCAATCTTAGATCTAATGTTAGTCCTCTTCTCCAAACTTTAGATCCAAGCTTTAGGTTGTGAAATCTAGCTCTTTCTTTGAGAAAGTACCAAAATGGCGACGTCAATATCAGAAGAAAGCATCGATTCTAATAAAATGAAGGTAAAAGTAGAAAATGAGACATAATTTTTATACTGGTTTAACAAATTCTCCAACCTATGTCTACATTAATCTTTATTATTAGTCGTTTTCTCTTCGAACTACAACTAATTTTATTAGATTTGACCACAATCTAGTGGGTTTTAGATTTACAATGGAGTTTTTAGAGTTTATTTGGAGAAGGAGATAAGAGTGAAGAAGATTCATAGTGTGAATCCTTTCTTCAGTTACTATCAAGCTAGTATTTATAGAGAAACTCGTAGGTAGACTCGGGAGCCCATATTGAATAAAGTCTAGATGCAAGTCGAAGTGTACAAGAGGAAAAACGACAGCCTAATCTCCAACAATAAACTCTCGGTGTCGAGAGGTTCCTTTCGGTGCCAAGTGCATTTTCTAGGCGAAAGTTCTTTATCTCACTTGTCTTGTCTTTCTATCACCAATTTGATGCATTCCAAACTCTTTTTCTCTAAAGATCTAGTTCCTTCCGATGATTCACCTGATATCTCTTGTCTTTTCCTACTTTCTTTGTTTTCTTCTCCGAAATCCTCAGCAGTTTATCATGATTTCTAGAGGTTGTTCTTGGAGTATAAGGAGACCAGGAGGTGCCAAGTAAAAGAAAAACCTCGGTACCAAGTGGTCCACTTACCTTAATTTTTTCTTAAACTTTTTGGTTGTGATTCTTTTGTTCTTTTAAGCATGTTTTCCAAGTTTGTGAATCATTTCATCCTCATTCTGGCCTTCTAAGTCCAGTTGAAATTGGCTTAGCTAGAAAGCGGTTAACATATATTTATGTTCGCACATTAGTTTAGCTAGTGGTGTGATTTTATGGCAAAACTTATCACTTACATAGTTTTAGTAAAATCTAGTTTTGCTTATTTTAAGTAGTACCCAACAGTGATAATTATTTACATCAGTTCTCTTTATTAAAACTATATCACATTATGACTTATGTAATATGGTAATGACTTTGAGTTGACTTTAGGTGACTGTAATACCAACCTCATAAAATCAAAGAGATGAATTTTCTATTGAATAGTGTTTCACTTCCAATGCTTCTAATTGACCTAACTATAGTTGTTCGATGGACTTGTTGCCATGATTTAGCTATAATCAAGTCGAGTTTCCACATCGAAGCTCGACCGTATTCTTAAGTCAAGAGAATTGTGTAATATTATTCTATTTGATATTTGCTATATCTGGCAATAAAAGACTATCGAGTGAGTCATTTCATAATTATTCCATATCTTTCAGCATGTAACACCTTGGTGCCTCCAACAACCATAGGTAATACATTGCCGAACATTCGAAGAATGTTACGTACTCTAGTCTCAATGGTGTGTCAATGTCCAGTCTCGATACAACTTGACTAGGAATATTTATGTTAATATGTTTATTATATTATGATAAATTGCTCATGATTATAATATATTATAATTACAATCACAAAACACACCATCTATAGATTTTATATTAAATACACTTTTAATTATATAGTTAATTAATATAACACTTTATATTAAGTATATAATAGAAAGAAAAAGGACTTTTATTTCGAAAGAGATATTATTATACAGTTAATAATTTAATGTAAATTATAGAATTACCCCTAAGGCATATTCTTAACTCTCTCATGTATCTCTTGCCTTGATTCAATATACAATAGGGTAAATTAAAATTACATATAAACTAATTATGACACTTTTCTTCATCATTTGGGTTCAAGTGGTACACCTAACCAAGAAATTAATTTAAATAGTAAAAAAATATGAGTGATGTATGATGGAATTTATGAGTGGATCAAGCGCCCTAAGGATCAGAAATGAACAACAAAAATATGATAACCCATTCCACTCTTTTCATTAAAAAATCTTGTACTAGCTAGAAATGTGATATTCTCTTTAAATAATAAAAAAGGATCAAGTATGCATGTGCATAAAGTGATATCAACCGTGTCATTTAAATATTGAAATAGGAAATTAGCTCTTTATTATAATATGAACATTGCTGTTGATTTCTCAAAGTTGTTGCCTAGTAGTATCTTTTTCATGGCATTACTTAACTACCTATTGGCCATGATTCAAATATATTATTACGCAATTTCATAAATCAAGATAATTTTCATTTAAAATTTATTATACAAAGAAAAAAAGTAGAATGTGAACCATTACAAATTTGAGTGGGCAATAACACTGTTAAATAAGTCAAACTCAAATATGAAAGTAAGTAGAAAATAATTCATAATGAAAGCATTGACTTAATTATAATATTAAGATAAAATGAAGTTGTTTCAGTTACTTTTAATAATAACAAGCTATCAGTGTTATCCCTAGGATCCCTACACATTTGGATTTGAAAAGAGATAAGAAGTGAAGAAAAATAAGAGGCAAACAAATTTCTCCTAAAAAAATTTATGATTCACCAAAGGATTATAAAGAAAACCACTAAAAGTTGAGAAGAAATATCAATCACTAAAACCTTAATACATTGACTCTTCTTCTCCCTAATCACAATGAACCTTATACAAGCCTATTTTAATCAACCGGTTACGAAATTGATTGATTACTCTTATCTCTCAAAATATTTCCTTTTCATGCATTTTCTTTAACGCAATAAATAAGGAAATTAATATCCTTTAATCACTCTTTAAAATCTAAATATTTATAAAAGAGCAATATATTAAAGTCACATTCTACCTTGACTCAAAATATCTTCAAAATTTACTTCAGTTTCAAAAATATTATGTCATCAAAATTTAACATAAGCAGTACAGTTCAGATTTGTATAACTGTATAACTTGTATTAGGTATAGAGATTTGATACTATAGTGGAAATAAATAAACTACTCTCCCAATCATGTCGTCCAACTTTATTTAATATTGCAATTAGTGCAAAATTTTGATACTAAATCATAAAGTACAACCACTATTAAGTTAACAAAAATATAAGAATAAATTGGATTTGTTAACTATATAAAGTTAACACTCATTGCAATTTGTAGGTAATCAGATTTATTAACTGTGTAAATGACCTTCGCGAAAAGAAATTTATTTTGGCTCAATGTGTTTTAAAATTATATAAGGATATAAATACAAATAGATCAAATTCAAAATAAATAATATTTCAATTTGAACTACATAATAGATTATTATTGTGAGTTCCATGATCATAGAAGGTATACAAAATAACCAACTAAGAAATCTAATTGCCATTTAAATGGTAGTTTTAGCCCTATTAACAGTAAAATAACTTAATTACTGAAACAATCAAAGGATCAAAGTCCTAAAACATCACCTCATAAAATCTTTTCAAGTGATGGAATAGCCTATATGATTAGATGATGTTTCATGGCTCTGTGGGGAATAGTAGGTTTGATCGATGGCATCATGTTGTATGGTCCAGTGATGTTTCAGATAAAGGTGAGAATTCCACAATAATATGTGATGTTGCTAGTGTGATTTGAACGATCATATTACGATGGTGTTTGGTTTGGTACAATCCAATAAGAGTAGTGTCATTCGCTTATCTAAAAAATTTGGAGGTGATGATATAACTAATAAGAAAGAGTATTTGTGTAATTCTAAAAGACATGGTGAAAGCGGTTTACCTAATTTCTTTTATTGATGGTAGTGACAACTCTTTAATCAACATAGAAACAAAAAATAAAAAAATTCGTATTCTTACAGCTCTTTAAGATATTACAACTATTGCTAAATAACCTTACCATTTTTCTTCATCGGTCAATCTTAAGAAAAATCTTTACCAGAAGGTATGAACAATTCATGTTGAAACATAACATATGAAGAACACTAGCTTATGCATGATGTTGATGATTATTTAAGATGATATGATATTAAAATGGCACTTTAATAATTAGTAATGTGTAGTAATGAAGTGTAAAAAATAAAACTTTGAAAACAAGAAGGAAATGACACATCAGAACCAACATTGCAAGGAATTTTTATTCCATTTAGCCTCGTTTTAAAACAAATTATCGCAAATAGCCCAGTATTAAAACAAATATCAAATTTAGCTCTGTTTTGGCCATCTCGGCTCCGAGCTAGCTAAATAGTACTGCGACTTATCAAAAGCCGCCAAAACCTTTTTTTTACAAATAATACATGCGATTTCCTAGAAGTCGCCTATTGACGACTTTCCAAAAGCTGCCTGTTTGTTTTAAAACAAACTGGGCGACTTCTAGGAAGTTTCCAACAGGCGACTTCTTAGAAATCGCTCATTCGGGGCTCTGTAACAAAACCAGAGCCCCCCTTTCTTCCTCCTTCATTCTAACCCCTTCCTCTGCATCTCCAAAAACCCCTAATACCCTCTATCCCGAAATTTTTGCCTAAACCCAAAAATATTTAGCATTTTGTTCAAAAAATTAGAAGATGGCAAGCTCTTCAATGCGGGATGTGCCTCTATGTATGGATAAATTAATAGTCTTTCAATTTAGGGTTTTGAAGAAATTTGCAAAATAATGGTTTTTAGGAATTATTAGCAATCACTGATGGTTGAGGTATCTATGTATGGTTGATTCATTAGTAAAATGTTGAAAAACAATGCGTAAATTCCTAGTGTTGCTGTTGGAAAATAAATTTGAAAATATTGTTAACTTGTATATGTGTAGATTACTCCAAGATGCTACCTGGACCTATTGATGGATTTGTCTTATATCTGTAACAACGGCATCGAACGAATAATCCGAAATTTGTCGCGGTAAAATTCTTAGTATTCGAAATGTACAAATATCGAAAGGTAATGTATGTTACATGTTGATAATATTTTTGTGATATTTTGACAGAGTAATACTGCAGACAAAACCATAGATCATTCATCTAAAATGAATAGAGTAACATCTGCTCATCCAGGCGTTGTATAGTTGATAGACCAAGCTATATCTAGACAGATTTTTAGGGTGGGGCACATCTAGTTAGATCATCATCTTATCACTGCTTTGGTGGATAGATGAAAGCCAGAGACATCTACATTTCACCTATGAGCCGGAGAGATGACTATCACGTTGGATGATGTTGCGTGCTTACTTGGCATACCCATTGACGATGCTCCGTTACCAACCCTGATTTAGTTGATTACCTTAGTTTATGCTAAGAGCTCCTAGGTTTAACTCCTCCAACAGAGGAGTGGTGGGGAAACGAAATGATACGGACAATATGGTTTAGGGAACAATTTGCGGACGACATACCAGCAGACGCCATGGAGATTCAGATTCAACAACGAGCCAGGGCCATTATATAGCATATTATATGCTCGAGGTTGATATGCGATCATTCGTAGACACAGATATGGCTTAGATGGCTTCCATTTTTAGAAAACTTTGATGTTCGTCGCCAGTATTCGTGGGGCAGTGCAGTTCTAGCGTATACGTACTGCGAGTTGACGAGGCTTGCTTTCCAAGAGAGCGCAAGCATAGGTGGTTGTGTGAGTCTAGTATAGGTATGTCCATTATTTACTTTCGCCGACAGTTATTCCATATTCATTTATCCAACTGAAACCATGTGTCTAATTTTATTTGCAGCTTTGGTATTGGACTTATCTACCCATGGGTAGAATAACGATGAGGAGGACGGCGATTGATTTATCATTGCCATACGGTGCTAGGTATAGTTAATTACGTAGTATACTATGTATATGTGTTGGGATTTGAAAAGTCATAATTGAATATTTCTACAGGTGGGTAAGACCTAAAAGCACTATTTCATCGTCGAGGCATCATGTTGCCTTCTACCGTAATGAGTTTGATGTGCTAGACTATCAGTCTATGACCTGGACTCCGTACGATGATGTGCTTGGACATCTTCCAAACTTATGTACCACTTACATTCAGTTGTGGACTGCTTGGGTTCCTCTGATTTGCTTTAATGATGTCGCCTATCATCTTCTTGACCGAGTGATGAGGTAGTTTGGTATGGCCCAGCATTTACCGGAACAACCACCGCATTACAGGATTGATCATGACGGTGGGAAGTATGCTATGGCGATTGAGACATGGACTGAGCGCTACATGCACATGCAACAGGAACTCGAGTTCACATTGGCCGAAAAGAATATCTGTTTTGGTACTGGAACATCACGCGTCGATATGTTCTTCGTGCCATCGATCTACCTACAGCGCCTCCTGTTGTTGCATACCCTTACACTCCTAGAGCATCTCTCGAAAGGAATATGGTACATAGTACATACAGTCGTTATTTCAATATTTGAAATTTATACTTCTTCTTGAATTTTATGTCATGGCAGGCGGACGACATTTACTATGCGATTGAAATTGTGGATGAGTTGCACAAGAGGTTCATGAATCTTTAAATACTAAACCTCCTCAAAGGCACATGCAGCAGCGTAGAATAAACCGGGCAATCGTTTGTCTCTAAAACCCGCTGCTTGAAAATTTGCATTCAAATGTCTGGCACAGAATCTATGTTTATGTGCGGCTAGCCATTTGCTCTGCAACGCTGTAGGTATTCCTTTCATTCTAACAGAAATGAAAGTAATACAACGATTGTTCACGTTGTGAATGAACCTTTGCATGCACGCGAAAAACCAACCCTGACTATCAATAGATTCGGACTCAACGATGGCAAATGCCAAGGGAAATAGCTGATCATTTGCATCAACGGTTGTTGCAACAAGTAAGGTGCCTTTGTATTCTCCATATAGATGTGTACCATCTATGCAAAGCAAAGGTCGACAATGGAAAAATCCCTCAATACATGGCCCAAATGACCAAAATTCAAGATCAAAAACTCCATACTCATCAGTAGTCACATGTCCTACACTTTCGGGATTCGTTTTGCATATTTCACCAAAGTATTATCGTAGGTTGGAATATGACTCTGCCCAATCGCCGTAAATTCGTTCAATTGCCTTGCTCAATGCGCTCCATGCTTTCAGATAGCTAATTTTTATAAATAATTGTTCCTCTATTAGAACTTGCACTGTTTCGGCTGTAATGTTCAAATCAGATTTCACGAAAGGCATGATCTTCGATACCATAAAGGATGATATAGCTTGCCTATGATTTGAGTTCACTGTAGGGTTAACGCATGTATGATCACTAGGATATTTTTTAATAACCCACCATCCAGCCTATTTCTTTTTTGAGTCAGTAGCATGTATTCTCCAAGGACAACTGTCATCAACGTTGCAAATGGCGGTATATTTTGCTTTGTTCGACCTTATTGGCTTAAAGGACACCGCATGTAAGATTGACCATTCTGGTAGTTGTTGCAGAAATTTAGCTTTACTTTCAAAAACCATGCCAACTTTGAAAACGGCCTGTATGCTGTAGGATAAAAATAATTCACTGTTGAAGTTTACATTTTCTACAGTTGACTTAGCCATAATTTGTGCACTCCACAAATCATCATCCCACGGTATCTCCATTTCCGGTTCATCAATATCCACACAATCTGCTTCTGCACCTCCAAAATCATACTCTAGTGGATCATTGTTTACTTGCATATTTTCCACCCTGGTTGTATCATCCTTTCGTATTGACACAACAGACATAATATCAAGTGCAGGAACATCTTCAGCTTGTACATCTTCTACATCCATATCATCATTGCACATAGTTTGACCTGCTGGTTCATTTGGTGGTTGTACACATGACTGTGTAGTAGTGTTGTTTGCTGCGTAGCTGCAGTAAATTAATACATCTATTTTATTTTATTTCTTCGTACCAATGATTTTGCAACATATTGCAATATTTAACTTACTTTGGCTTAAATGGTAAAATTCGGGCGGAGTTGGTTGCATTCGTTCATTTGTAAGGCTATCGATGCTCTAGCACTTCTTTGAGTGGAATTCTGAATTGGAATAAAATTGCACGGGAATACAAATTAAGTATATTAATTAAATAAATTCAATAAAACGTATCTTTATGTAATCATGGCTAAACGATACCTCTGACTCATTCGTGAAAAGCTGTCCTACGCAAATGGGGATAGGTAAATTAGACATTTGGCTGCAAACTCATGAATGGATGAAAACCATAATACATTTTTGTTGCCCGTATTGCGATATGTGCTGAGTCGGATTGCTAAAACTTGGTGACGGACCAGTACTCATGTTCCCCACCATTCTAGAATATTCTTCAATGCCAAAATTTGTTACGGGTGCTGGTGTTGGTTGTTCTGCAACTGATCTCCTTTTTTCCCAACAAACAACTCAATAGATTTGGTCGAGGCAGCAAATATAAAATCAACATCGTCGTCATCAACAATTTTGATTGCTTTGGATCTGGAATTTGTTAGCCAATTGCAAACTATTTCAATCTCGTACTCTTTCGGTTTTATCTTTGTTGCTTTATAAACCGACTCTTTCAACTGCTCAAAAGTAGATCCTCTTCGAACTTTAGCCGGTTTGTAAGACCCACCAAGATAATTCCCCACATTAAATCGTCAATAACCAATTCATCATCAAAATAGCATATGGTCGGAATAAAACTAGGAGTCATTCTACATCAAGCAAAAAAGATTTAGTTTGCAAACTAAATTCAAAACTTAGGGTTTCTACTGCATACCTTGATTGGATTCGACCGTACGACGTTTTGCTATGCTTGAGGTAGAACTTCAAAATCTATTACTTTTAAGGATATTAAATGAAATTTAATTAGGTTTTACAAAAAATTCAAGTAGGGAATATTGGGGGTTTTTGGAGATTGAGAGGAAGGGGTTAGAATGAAGGAGGAAGAAAGAGGGCTCTTGTTTTGTTACAGAGCCCCGAACGGGCGACTTCTGAGAAGTTGCCCACTGGCGACTTCCCAAAAGTCACCCAGTTTGTTTTAAAACAAACATGCGGCTTTTGGGAAGTCGTCAATAGACGACTTCCCTAAATTCGTCTGTCTTATTCATAAAAATAAGATACCGGCGATTACATTTTGGCCAGCTCGGAGCTGAGCTGGCCAAAACAGGGCTAAATTTGATATTTGTTTTAATACTGGGCTATTTGTGATAATTAGCTTTAAAACGAGGCTAAATGGAAAGAAAACCCAATTTACAAACATTAGTTACTGTATATCAAATTGACACCATAACAGTCAGACCATAGGCATCAACTATCAAGCGGTCGACCGCTAGGATCAAACCTGAGCTAGAATGAACTTGGACATAGGCTGGGAGTTGACTTAAGCGAGGGTATCTAGGCCAAGTTCATGTGATTTTTGGTCCGTAATTGTGACAGTTTACTAATCAGTATGACCGTTTGCATAAAGTATATGAACATATACCGATTATTTTCATATAGAAGAGAGATGCAAATAAGAAGCGCTAAATAAAAGGGGAACTTTTCTTATTACAGAGAATAATTAAATTTTAGCAGTTAATTTTAACCTTAAGAATCAAATTTCAAACATTTACAAAAAATGATTGCATGATATTAATAATACAATGCTCTTTCTAATGCATAAACATGTCGCAAAATATGCATAGCTTTGTTTATAATGGATATAAAAATGAAAGACAAATATATGAAGATATTAAGAATACTTAGTTCCAAAAGAAGAGTTGTAGATTCATATACGGATGTTTTCACTTCCTTTGCATAATTTGAGTACATATTATATTAGTTGAACTAATAAATAAAACAAACATCATATAAAAAATGTGACACACATGAATTATGTCTTCGTTTTTCAATAAACGCAGTTTTTCATATTTCAAGATGTATAAAAGAATTCTTTATTAATGCACTTTCTTAGTTATTTTAACTACATCTCTAAGCTGGCCATTTTTTAGGAAGTGTCTTAATCAAAATATGTGCTAGTTACTCCTTTAAATTACAGTATTACAATTGAATTGAATCTCTCTACAACACCTCCATCTCCAGCTCTTATCAATAATATTTGTGCGAAAAAGCCTTCTTTGTTCTTGAGACTTTAAGGAGCGTGCTAGTTATTCAAGTGACAAAGTACTACTATCTTTAGATTTATCAGTGGCCGCAACGATCAAATCAAACTTTTTAGGCATGCTAGTTAGTATTTTCTTGGAAAACATTTTATCTTTCATCTCTTCACCAGAGTCCTAATATGACTAACAGCCTCAATTATTTGAGCTTAGTAGTATTGGATGCATTCAGATTCTTTGAATTTTAGGTTATGGAACTGCCTTTGCAAAAATTGAAGCTTGATGGTTTTTGTTCTGTTATCACTTTGATGTTCCATCTCTAAAATCTCCCTAGCTTGCATTGATGTAGTTACTCTTTATATTCTTCAAAAATATTTGCATCAACCCCATTTCGGATTTTTGTTAAATCAAATTCACAATTTGTAATCTATATCTTGCGAATAACATAAACCCTAAGATGTATAATTACATGATTATCACATATGTAATGAATTAATAAAACATACCTCCAAACATCTTGTATACGAATCAGCAATGGTTGTTGTCGAAAGCTGTTTCAATGGAGAAGGAAATGGTTTCTCTCTCTTTTCCTATATCTTTCTTTATGTGTTTTTGGGCAAAGGTTAATATTTATAGGCAGAGAGAGGACCAACTTTCCAGATTTGTAGACTTAATCTTGATTGTCCATCAAGATTAAGATGAGAGAAATTAATGCTCCAGATTATTGCCGTTTTATTTATTAGCATATTAATAGGAAAACCCTTTAGATTCTATCGACCACATAATGAGAAAGGAAACGTTTGTGGAAGGAAACGGTCCATTAATGTACCACATAATGAGGAAGGAAATGGTCCATTAATGTACCACATAATGAGAAAGGAAACGGTCCATTAATGTTTTCGCATTAATTTTCTTACAAAACGGTCAAATTTCCTTACACAATTTTCTTCTTTGGTTTGACTTACTTTACCTTGATTCGTCAGTTCGCTAAGTTCACGTTGTATCATACTCTAAAAACCTTTTCATCAAACCAAAGTCATTGTGTTTACTTTTCAAAATTTATAGTTATACCATCAAATATTTGAATAATTGAATCGGAAACGAATGCAGCTTCAATGGAGTTTATTTTGAATGTCATCTGATATTCTAAAATAAAGGAACTTATTTTAATACCAATCCGATTCAAATAAAAGAAATATTAGAAGAGAAATATAATTTTATTAAGAAAATGAGTTAACATACTGAGAATGTGCTCGATATTTTACCGATATTACCTTGATATTTTAAAATATCTCATATTGGTATGCTAAACAGTTAATATCAGATAATATCGACCATATATCACCAATATATCTCATACCGTTTCTTAGCTAACACTATTAGAAAAGAGGATATTTACTACTTGGAAATACCAACGTCGCGTAGTCACCAATAACGCAAAGCGACATTGTTAGTTCGGATTTAAATAATTATTTACAAATCATTACCAATGACATGCTAACACTAATAATTTTGCATCGGCATCGCCCACTTTAGGAGATTACTCCTCTTCGACCCCGTCATTTCTTCAGTTTCAGTTTATAAAAAAAGCTGCCCATTCGCCCTCAATGCTACACGCTCACACTTCTGCAAGCCACCATGGATACTTCATCGCATTTCTCAATGCTGCGCAAACCTACGTCAACACTGCAGGAAGCTGCTCAATCCGCACAATCCATTATCACCATCATGCTAGCCTCCATCGTTACCATGGTGCATCCAATCGGCTGAGCTGCACAACAAATCAATTGCTGCAACTCACACCGCCATCCCTGCCAACAACTCCTCCACCTTAGGTAATATTTATTATCCTAATAATCCCATATTATTAATTTTTTTATTATCCCTAATTTGTAAAAATTTTTTTTAACAAAGTCTATGTATTCAGAATCATTTTAGTACTATGTAGTACTACTTTAGTTAATTATTATATCTAAAGGTTGAATGAGATCGCTTCAGAATAATATTTCACATAGTTATTAGATGTATAACTTTATTAATATGTATTACCAATTACATGCCCAAGTAGTTCATTCGGTTATTATCCCTAATTCCCATATGATAATCCTTATTTTCACTTTGCCTTGAATAGATCATAAATTTTTAATTTAACTATTTGTTTTCTAGGATTTGAATTTTTTAAATTTAGTTATTTTGAAATATGAAATTATGAATTTTTATAACTTGAATTCATAAAAATTAAATTTTTTAGTGCTTATAATTTGGATATTTCGGTATATTGAAGTAAGAAAAAAATTTCTAGAATTTTATTCATCTAAAGTTTGAAATTTTTGAATATTTACTTATTCAAATATAAAAATGTATGACATTATTTAGATATGGTATTGTTAATGAAACCCCTGAGTGTTTAACTTGTCCCCGTTTGACAAGTATCATGAATGATAATTATATAAGTGTTCCAATCTGACTAAAACTGGAATTGAAATTCATCAAAAACATTATTTGTCTCTCCCAGTACTAGAATAGTTATAAATTTAATGATATTTATGTTTCGTAAATTAATATTTCAAATCGAAGGATTAACAAAATTTTGATAGCAATTCCCTCTTATTCACAACGTATGCTCTTTTGCGTATGATACGAGAAATAAATTATAGTGTTGTTGAAATTTCGTTAATCATTATATTTGCAATGATTTACGAAACAAAAATATTTTTGCTTTTGTATTAGGAAGTTGGACAACCATCCATTAAAAAAATATAGAAATCCCAAGGTTATGTGACTTTGAAATTATTTATGAATTCCGTTGATTTAAAATTGTTCAATGAAATTATTGTTATCGATATTGATAATTAATAAATAACAATAGGGTAAAACACGAATTTAAATTGAAAAAAAATTATACAGTGTTACTTACAAAAATTCGACAATATATTACATTATTAATATGTGGTATTGCTTTTCTTTTCTAAATATGGTTCATCAATGCCAGCAAGTGGATACCGAGGAATGAACTCATGATCTACGACCTCGTTGTCTAAACCACAAACCATTGAGTCAACCCTGTTAATAAAATTAATATACGGATATATGGTATTAATGAAAGATACCGCTGATCAAAGCAATAATTGTAACGATCCCAGTTTTTATGACGAATTTAAATTCGTAATTAATTAAATTTTTGGATTAAATTATGGATTTGTTTGAAATTTTCAAATTTTATAAGAAATATATACTTATTGGCTTTTGAATTTGATTTGAAACTCAAAAGCAAATAAATTGAATTGAATTATGAATAAAGAGTTTAAAATAAAATAAAACTACATATTACTATTGAATATAAGTGATAAGTGTAAAATATATAAAAAAAAACATACGTTATAAATTTAATACTTAACTTAGAAATATAATTATAAGATAAATTGCAAAATAACAAGTAAATTACAAAGTAAAACTATAACAACATATTAATATAGAATGTCATTATATTACAAAGTAAATGAGACAAAGAAGAAATAATATCTACAATGCAAATAAAAAAAAAACAAACAAACAAAACATAAAACAGCAAATACAAGAAATAATTAAACATTTGTCCACAATACAAATTGTACAAGCAAATAACAAAACAAATACATACATAAATATAAATATAATAAAGAGGCTGTAAACAAAATGATACAAATAACTAAAATAATATTACATTGAGTAATGCAAGATGTTCTTAGCCACTTGATATCATCTCAGCCATATTGTGTTTAGCAAGGTATAATGTGTAGCCTGCATTGGTAAGGCGAGGCAAAAAAAAGAAAGAAAATGTGTACAAGAAGACAATATGATTCATCAACCTGGCAAAACAAGATTATTTCATATTAGCTTGTCAAAGAAGACACTAGAAAACAAACAAACAAAATATCTTTGTACAAACTAATAAATGTGAGTAAAACCATAGGTATGTAAACATATTTGAAGACATTGCATTTACTCTCCTATCTCCTCAACACAAAATATATCACTTCAGCCGAAATACAAATATAAGAAAAAAAAACAAAAAAAAATCTTTAGTCAAACAAAAAGAAAAGAAAAAAAATCTATAGTCAACAAAAGAGGCTTTATCAGTTATTACCTTCCCCTTATACAAACCTTGTTTCTATACATATATATGCAATGCATTCCATCCTAATTCGTTCATAATCACATCTGAAAAGAAAATTGAAGCAACTATCATCTTAATTCAATTTACACATAAAACAAATCAGCTACAAAGCCAGAGATCAAAGCAAAAGGGTTCCGGTTGCATTTTCTCAGGCCTGTGCAAAATAAAGGCCTCTGTTCTTTCTTGGAAATCAAGTGAGCAAACCCTTAACTTAATTTATAAATCCATTTATATGATATTTCTTGTGATAAATAATTAAAATAATGTGGTTTCTATGGAAGTAAGTATGTGATTTCCTGGGATAATTGATGCTTGTCAGTATAGGTTTATATATACACCTCTGTTCTCTGTTAAAACCTAAAACAGTGAGTAAACTTACAGTATCTTTTCTTTTAAGTTTGATAATTAGTTTAAAAACTTTGGCTTTGCTGTATGATGCAAATGTATGTTTCTGAGATGTTCTCTGGAAAAACATTAGTATGGGATGTTCTTTAATATTTGAACTTTTGAGCAAAGAAATTTAAAGAAAATTTATACATCTTCATATAGAACCTTTTAAACTTGAGATTTTTGAACAAAAGCAGTTGTCTAAACTTAAACCATAATCTAAAAAATAAAAATAAAAATCTTGCTTGAAAGTGAAAGAATTTAACCCTGTAGCTAATATTTACAGTAGAAATAAATCACACGGATTATTTTGAGTATTTTAATTTATTGGTTTGATTTCATAACTTGGATAAACAACTAAAAATAGGATTTTTAAAAATAGTACGATGATTTTAGATATGTATTCATAGAGCGGTTTCCAGTTAATCGAAATATGGGTTTCGACCAATTCCTGGTGGTCAGAGGCTCTGCCGTGGTCGGGGTTTGGGCCAAGGCTAGGCGAGTGAGCGTGGAAGTCGAGAAAATTGGTGGAAGGGGTGCACGGTGACCGAGGCGTCGGCCAAAGGGTGGTTAAGTTTTAAACCCTAATGTTGGACGAGGTTGAAAGAAGGGTCGCTGGGATTTCGCGCGTGCATCGAGTTGCATATGGGTTTGTGGGATGATAGTATGGAAGCTGACGAGTTCATGGCCGAAGTTTTGAATTTTCTGGTGGTCGAGGTTGGGCGAACGGCAATGTTTCAGGTTTGGGTGACTTCGGTGATGACGTTCCAGGTTGAGGATGGAAGCTCCATTTTGATTCGTGAGGGGTTTTGATGATTTGGGAGGTCGGAGTTGTTGCTGGGATCGTAGTCGACTCGATGGCCACCTTGGCGATGATCAGAGACATTCCGATCGGTTGTGCACGTATATATGTTTCACTGTATGTATGTTGAATATGGGGTTTGAAGAAGAAAGGGTGGGATGAAAGAAAGAATGACTTGGGTAAAAGATGGGTTGGGCTCGGCCTGTACAAGTATATATACTTGTTCATAAGTAAATCAGGTTTTAAATTTATCAAGAGAATAGTTTCAAAAGAAATAGAAACTGAGTTCCAAACAAAATATTGCTAGGTTTTAAACAAGTTTGTTTTTTTTTAAGTTAAATGTTTTAAGTGGTTTCTTAAAGAATTTTTTTTTGTAGATAGATCCTATATAATTTCAAGGTGATTTTAATAATGTGATTAAAGGATCAATTATTAAGGAGGGAAAATTAGCTAATGTAATTAGTTAAGGAGTAATTAAGCCATTTATTTAAGTATAACATTTAATTAACACTTAAGTTTGTAATTAACAATAATTTAAAGTTAATTAACGAATCGATTTTTAAAGTGTAAGAAGATTTCTTTTTAAAATGTTAATTAAATTGAATGATTAATATGAATTAAATTTAGAAAAATAATAGTTGATTAACTAAGTAATTAATGATTAATAAATGGGTAATTAAGTTTGATAAAAAAAAAATCAAGATTTTTAAGTAATGATTAAGGGTAATCAATTAAGTAATTAAGACTAAATAATTGATTAAGAATTGATTTGTCAATTTGAAATGAAATAAGTAATAAATTGATAATTAATAACCAATTTAAACAGGGTTAAGTAATTAATTTTAAATTGATTAATTACAATAAGAATGAAAGATGATTGCTTGTGGATTGTGTATGTAGGATGTGAATTGATATTTCTGTTTGAAATTGTGATGCCATGAGATGTGAATTACTATGTGCTGGATTTGAGTCGTGATTCTATTCTGTATGCCTATGTGGAAACCCCTTAGCCTGTAAAACGGCATTTAAATTTCGATGCGACAGGGATTCGGATTCCAGTTGGTTATCCGAAACCCACATCGAATCGTAATGATTAATCTTTGTGATTGATAAATTTATTTATTTATGAATCTGTGAATAAAGATAAGCGTTATTGATTATATCGCTTATCGATATTGATATCTCTGTAATGATTGTTGTGTGCACTATTGTGTAAAATCCTTGGACCACACTCATACACACACAAATATGGATTTCACGTGGAAATCAGTTAAGTCACAGATTTTTAAATAAGTTTTGAATTTGAATTTTAAATTCAAATTCTTTTGGAAATAAATTAAGTTTAATGTGAAAAGCCTTTGAAAATATGTTTTAAAAATGAAAGTTATTTTGAATAAATGATAGAGATTTGGAATTTGAATAATTCGATTCAAATTGAATTCAAAAAAAAAAATCTGAAATTGAATTCTATATTCAATACTTATGAAGAAAAAAAAAACTTTACAAGGTATACGTGTTTAAAACCGTCTTTAAAGCATGGTTTTGGGAATTTGAATTAAACCAAGGTTTTTAACTTGTATAAATGATATTGGGCTTTTCTGAAACGAAAACTGTTTTTTTCAAATAATAAAAGATTTCATATGAGAAATGAATTTCCAATTTGTATTAAAAAAGATTTCAAGTTTGAATTGAAATGGTTTTTCAAGTTACGAATAAATCTTTGGAAACGTGTTTTGAAAGCTATGAGATAAATCTTTGATTTAAAGATTTAAATGAGTTAATCTAAATTGAAATGGAAATTGTTTTGGAATCTGGGAATGAATCTTTGTGAAACCGAGTGAACTGTGTGAAGTAAATCTTTTGTTTAAAAGATTTGAAATGGTAATTGGTATAGACCATTTAAAAGAAAGTTTGGAATCATTAAGTTGTGACTTAATTGAAATCCCATATCCATATGTTTTAAATGTTGCGCTCACTATTCGGTTTAGCCGGGAGAGGATCTCTATGTCGTATAACCCATTCCGAATATGTGATTCGTCGTTATGGATAGCATTTGAAGACCGGTGGTGAAGACCGGGTATTTGCAAGAACGATAGGATGACCTATCGATTGTCTCTGCACTGAGTAGCTACGGTATAGAGATTTCCTAAGTGATGGGAAGTCCGATCGGGATTGTGAATACCCGGATTGCAAGGGCTTCTTTGGAAGTGCCTTCGGTTCTGTTCAAACCCGGAACAGACTTGTATGGATTGTATGTCTGACATTACATCTTGAGATATAAAGCAGATTTCTTTCAAATACATTTCTGTTGGTGGCGAGAATTTATTCTCTTAGCTTAACACCCTTCTTTGAGACGTACGAGCTCAGAGGTTATGTAGTTGACGGTTATCAGCGATATATTCCCAACTTGGTAATGTGGCATGCTGAGTGCTGCTGATCATTTGTTGATCGAATCATGGCTTTGTGAAAAGCATAGCTTCGTGGACGAGACTTCGTCGAGCCTCACAACCCGGTAATGGTCGAAACAGGAATTGTGCGGCAAGGTTTCAGGGGTAGCTCCCCTAGGGTATGACCATTCCTTCTGGAAAAGGGTAGTATCATGGTATGGAGCCCAGATACTTACTTATGTGGACACACTTTATTTATTACTGTGTGATGTTGTTGGTTAGAGAGCTCTCGTATAAAGGTCCCAAAGGATCGGGGGTGGCATATCTGAGGTTCTGTATATTCCCCGGGAAGGGGGGTAGCCGGCCTTGTTTGGTAGAGATCCGGGTAGGTTCTCAGGGCGTCCCGCCAGAGGCGTTCCCATATGGCAATAGGAAGTTCCTTAGCCTGACCATTTGTTGGAAAATCCATTCATCCAATATGAGCCTTGTACGGTTTTAATTGTATTACCTGCCATTCACTTATGGTGGCGCCCCACTGTTTGGATGGTAGCTATAGTAGGCATAGTTCGAAATGTCTATGCTGGCTAAGATTAATATTCTACTTTCGAAATGTTTTCTGCACTGTGCACTTATAGTAATAATATCAAAGAAATTTTTCTGCATATCAAGCTTGTTTGACTATCATAAGGAGAAATCTCCTCCGATTCTGCGTTTGCATTGTGTGTGTGGCGGGAGGCCTTATGGTAGTTTCATATTCCAAAAGCATTGCGATTTTGAAATTTAAATCTTTGATTGTTTTTTAAAGACAAACTGTTTTCGTTTGCTCACACCAGTCCCATGACTGACCTGGAGTTTATTGTTTCTTTCCTAAACTCTGGGTGCCCATAATTTTCCACACGGGCAGTCTAGAGTTGGGTTATTCAGATAGTTAGATTTAGTAGATTATCTGGAGCTAGTTCAGTTTTTTTGGATATGGACAAGACCTGCTTAGCTTGGTGCAAATATTGATGGTGGATCGAGCTAGGAGTTTTGGAGCTTTTGTATTAGAGTTGCAGTATTGGATCCTGATGAAGACTTATCTCATATTGTATCATGTTCCGCTATATTCTATGTTGTATATTCTCTGATATTGATGATTATCATTGTATCATATTGATGTATTGTATATTGTAATCATGTTAAATCAGTGATATCATCTTGTTTTTCCGCTGTGTTATTTATCATCTAATGGGTGTTGCAAGCTCTCGCGATACGAATTTGATGTTGTTATCGGACATCGATTTCGGGTCGTGACAGATTGGTATCAGAGCTGAAGGTTGAGTAAGAACTTTAGCTATGGAGTGTAACACATTAGATGGCTCATTAGAGATAGGGTGAAGTATACCCTAGAATGAGTACAACCAGTTGAACCAAATCCAAATTTCTTAATCTATTCTTTTTATCTGTTGTTATTCTCTAAGATATTTCGTCCGAATGCCTAAATCGGATTTCTTACTATTTACAGATAGTAAGAATGAGTGGAAGAAGAGGACGAAATAGGAGACAGGAAAGTACCACTTCAGCTGGTCAAAGCGCTGCAACGATAGATATTCCCGTTCAATCTCAATCAAATTTGGCTAATCTACATCGAAGTTTTTCTAGACTTGGTGGAAAGTCATTCACTGGCAAAGAAACCGTTATCGAAGCATATGCGTGGATTCGATCGTGCGAAAAGATTTTCAAAGGACTAAAGTTAGAAGATGATCAAATGCGATTGATAACTTCTTGGAAACTCCAGGAAGATGCTTTAATTTGGTGGGAAACAGTTACATTGGATGAGTCGGCGAATGAATTTACTTGGAATCGTTTCAAAGAAGTATTCGAGCAGCGATATACGCCGTCTGCTGGTACCTCTAGAGTGTACCAGGAGTTTGTGGATTTAAAGCAAGGGAGTTTGTCATTTGAGGAATACTTGAACAAATTTATTGAATTATCTCTATTTGGTCCAGAATTGGTGAATACACCATTAAAGAAGAATGAAAAGTTTATTCGGGGAATGAACACGGTGTTTCAGGAAAGGATGACTACTCACGTCAAGGAATCTTTTTCTGAATTAATCGATATGGGCTATCGATACGAAACTCCGGAAAAGCAAGAAGATCCGGAGAAGAATGGAAGTACAAGTAAATTGAATTGGAGAAAAAGGAAGTTTGGCAATAAGAAATCAAAGAAAAATAAAGGAAAGAAGGATGTACAGAAGAAAAAGAAGAATGTTACTTGTCTCAATTGTTTGGAGAAAGGTCACTACTCGGATAAATGCAAGAATGATTGGAAGCCAGGAATGAGAGAGCCATTTATGAGGCCAGATCAGGAATCTACAGGATGCTATAAATGCCGCAAGCCAGGACACAGGATCAACAACTGTCCAGCTTATAAGTAACTCTAGGAAATAATGTATGCAATCAGAGACGATTCTTCAACTTCAAAAGCTGATTAAGGAAATGAATTTTATAAGGTAACTTTCTCGTTTCAATTAAATTGTTTGAATTATGATCGACACGAGAACTACACATAGTTTTATTCTCAGCAATTCGTAAATGAATTGAACCTTGAATCTGAGATAAAAAAAAATCGAATCTATTTCTGTCTATTTCATTGGGTTTCGATATATTCTACGAACGGTTAGTTATCCTTTCGAACTAACCAATACCCTGTATACTTCGTAGATCAGATAACCCAATTGTTTCGTAATTGATTGAGTTGTTCTCACATTTATTGTTGATATTCTGATTCGGTAAGCCAAATGCAGAATTGATATCCAGTTTGATTTCGAAAGATATTTCTCTATCTTTCATCTATTTTTGTTATCTCCTTGGCAAATTTCGAGGACGAAATTTCTTAAGGAGGGGAATCTGTAACGATCCCAGTTTTTATGACGAATTTAAATTCGTAATTAATTAAATTTTTGGACTAAATTATGGATTTGTTTGAAATTTTCAAATTTTATAAGAAATGTATACTTATTGGCTTTTGAATTTGATTTGAAACTCAAAATCGAATAAATTGAATTGAATTATGAATAAAGAGTTTAAAATAAAATAAAACTACATATCAATATTGAATATAAGTGATAAGTGTAAAATATAAAAAAAAATATACGTTATAAATTTAATACTTAAGTTAGAAATATAATTATAAGATAAATTGCAAAATAACAAGTAAATTACAAAGTAAAACTATAACAACATATTAATATAGAATGTCATTATATTACAAAGTAAATGAGACAAAGAAGAAATAATATCTACAATGCAAATAAAAAAAAACAAACAAAACATAAAACAGCAAATACAAGAAATAATTAAACATTTGTCCACAATACAAATTGTACAAGCAAATAACAAAACAAATACATACATAAATATAAATATAATAAAGAGGCTGTAAACAAAATGATACAAATAACTAAAATAATATTACATTGAGTAATGCAAGATGTTCTTAGCCACTTGATATCATCTCAGCCATATTGTGTTTGGCAAGGTATAATGTGTAGCCTGCATTGGTAAGACGAGGCAAAAAAAAGAAAGAAAATGTGTACAAGAAGACAATATGATTCATCAACCTGGCAAAACAAGATTATTTCATATTAGCTTGTCAAAGAAGACACTAGAAAACAAACAAACAAAATATCTTTGTACAAACTAATAAATGTGAGTAAAACCATAGGTATGTAAACATATTTGAAGACATTGCATTTACTCTCCTATCTCCTCAACACAAAATATATCACTTCAGCCGAAATACAAATTGAAGAAAAAAAAAAAAAAAATCTTTAGTCAAACAAAAAGAAAAGAAAAAAATCTATAGTCAACAAAAGAGGCTTTATCAGTTATTACCTTCCCCTTATACAAACCTTGTTTCTATACATATATATGCAATGCATTCCATCCTAATTCGTTCATAATCACATCTGAAAAGAAAATTGAAGCAACTATCATCTTAATTCAATTTACACATAAAACAAATCAGCTACAAAGCCAGAGATCAAAGCAAAAGGGTTCCAGTTGCATTTTGTTAGGCCTGTGCAAAATAAAGGCCTCTGTTCTTTCTTGGAAATCAAGTGAGCAAACCCTTAACTTAATTTATAAATCCATTTATATGATATTTCTTATGATAAATAATTAAAATAATGTGGTTTCTATGGAAGTAAGTATGTGATTGCCTGGGATAATTGATGCTTGTCTGTATAGGTTTATATATACACCTCTGTTCTCTGTTAAAACCTAAAACAGTGAGTAAACTTACAGTTTCTTTTCTTTTAAGCTTGATAATTAGTTTAAAAACTTTGGCTTTGCTGTATGATGCAAATGTATGTTTCTGAGATGTTCTCTGGAAAAACATTAGTATGGGATGTTCTTTAATATTTGAACTTTTGAGCAAAGAAATTTAAAGAAAATTTATACATCTTCATATAGAACCTTTTAAACTTGAGATTTTTGAACAAAAGCAGTTGTCTAAACTCAAACCATAATCAAAAAAATAAAAATAAAAATAAAAATCTTGCTTGAAAGTGAAATAATTTAACCCTGTAGCTAATATTTACAGTAGAAATAAATCACACGGATTATTTTGAGTATTTTAATTTATTGGTTTGATTTCATAACTTGGATAAACAACTAAAAATAGGATTTTTAAAAATAGTACGATGATTTTTAGATATGTATTCATAGAGCGGTTTCCAGTTAATCGAAATATGGGTTTCGACCAATTCCTGGTGGTCAGAGGCTCTGCCGTGGTCGGGGTTTGGGCCAAGGCTAGGCGAGTGAGCGTGGAAGTCGAGAAAATTGGTGGAAGGGGTGCACGGTGACCGAGGCGTCGGCCAAAGGGTGGTTAAGTTTTAAACCCTAATGTTGGACGAGGTTGAAAAAAGGGTCACTGGGATTTCGCGCGTGCATCGAGTTGCACATGGGTTTGTGGGATGATAGTATGGAAGCTGACGAGTTCATGGCCGAAGTTTTGAATTTTCTGGTGGTCGAGGTTGGGCGAACGATAATGTTTCAGGTTTGGGTGACTTCGGTGATGACGTTCCAGGTTGAGGATGGAAGCTCCATTTTGATTCGTGAGGGGTTTTGATGATTTGGGAGGTCGGAGTTGTTGCTGGGATCGTAGTCGACTCGATGGCCACCTCGGCGATGATCAGAGACATTCCAATCGGTTGTGCACGTATATATGTGTCACTGTATGTATGTTGAATATGGGGTTTGAAGAAGAAAGGGTGGGATGAAAGAAAGAATGTCTTGGGTAAAAGATGGGTTGGGCTCGGCCTGTACAAGTATATATACTTGTTCATAAGTAAATCAGGTTTTAAATTTATCAAGAGAATAGTTTCAAAAGAAATAGAAACTGAGTTCCAAACAAAATATTGCTAGGTTTTAAACAAGTTTGTTTTTTTTAAGTTAAATGTTTTAAGTGGTTTCTTAAAGAATTTTTTTTCGTAGATAGATTCCTATATAATTTCAAGGTGATTTTAATAATGTGATTAAAGGATCAATTATTAAGGAGGGAAAATTAGCTAATGTAATTAGTTAAGGAGTAATTAAGCCATTTATTTAAGTATAACATTTAATTAACACTTAAGTTTGTAATTAACAATAATTTAAAGTTAATTAACGAATCGATTTTTAAAGTGTAAGAAGATTTCTTTTAAAATGTTAATTAAATTGAATGATTAATATGAATTAAATTTAGAAAAATAATAGTTGATTAACTAAGTAATTAATGATTAATAAATGGGTAATTAAGTTTGATAAAAAAAAATCAAGATTTTTAAGTAATGATTAAGGGTAATCAATTAAGTAATTAAGACTAAATAATTGATTTGTCAATTTGAAATGAAATAAGTAATAAATTGATAATTAATAACCAATTTAAACAGGGTTAAGTAATTAATTCTCAAGTAATTAATTTTAAATTGATTAATTACAATAAGAATTAAAGATGATTGCTTGTGGATTGTGTATGTAGGATGTGAATTGATATTTCTGTTTGAAATTGTGATGCCATGAGATGTGAATTACTATGTGCTGGATTTGAGTCGTGATTCTATTCTGTATGCCTATGTGGAAACCCCTTAGCCTGTAAAACGGCATTTAAATTTCGATGCGACAGGGATTCGGATTCCAGTTGGTTATCCGAAACCCATATCGAATCGTAATGATTAATCTTTGTGATTGATAAATTTATTTATTTATGAATCTGTGAATAAAGATAAGCGTTATTGATTATATCGCTTATCGATATTGATATCTCTGTAATGATTGTTGTGTGCATTATTGTGTAAAATCCCTGGACCACACTCATACACACACAAATATGGATTTCACATGGAAATCAGTTAAGTCATAGATTTTTAAATAAGTTTTGAATTTGAATTTTAAATTCAAATTGTTTTGGAAATAATTTACGTTTAATGTGAAAAGCCTTTGAAAATATGTTTTAAAAATGAAAGTTATTTTGAATAAATGATAGAGATTTGGAATTTGAATAATTCGATTCAAATTGAATTCAAAAAAAAAAAAATCTGAAATTGAATTCTATATTCAATACTTATGAAGAAAAAAAAAACTTTACAAGGTATACGTGTTTAAAACCGTCTTTAAAGCATGGTTTTGGGAATTTGAATTAAACCAAGGTTTCAAACTTGTATAAATGATATTGGGCTTTTCTGAAACGAAAACTGTTTTTTTTTCAAATAATAAAAGATTTCATATGAGAAATGAATTTCCAATTTGTATTAAAAAGGATTTCAAGTTTGAATTGAAATGGTTTTTCAAGTTACGAATAAATCTTTGGAAACGTGTTTTGAAAGCTATGAGATAAATCTTTGATTTAAAGATTTAAATGAGTTAATCTAAATTGAAATGGAAATTGTTTTGGAATCTGGGAATGAATCTTTGTGAAACCGAGTGAACTGTGTGAAGTAAATCTTTTGTTTAAAAGATTTGAAATGGTAATTGGTATAGACCATTTAAAAGAAAGTTTGGAATCATTAAGTTGTGACTTAATTGAAATCCCATATCCATATGTTTTAAATGTTGCGCTCACTATTCGGTTTAGCCGGGAGAGGATCTTTGTGTCGTATAACCCATTCCGAATATGTGATTCGTCGTTATGGATAGCATTTGAAGACCGGTGGTGAAGACCGGGTATTTGCAAGAACGATAGGATGACCTAGCGATTGTCTCTGCACTGAGTAGCTACGGTATAGAGATTTCCTAAGTGATGGGAAGTCCGATCGGGATTGTGAATACCCGGATTGCAAGGGCTTCTTTGGAAGTGCCTTCGGTTCTGTTCAAACCCGGAACAGACTTGTATGGATTGTATGTCTGACATTACATCTTGAGATATAAAGCAGATTTCTTTCAAATACATTTCTGTTGGTGGCGAGAATTTATTCTCTTAGCTTAACACCCTTCTCTGAGACGTACGAGCTCAGAGGTTATGTAGTTGACGGTTATCAGCGATATATTCCCAACTTGGTAATGTGGCATGCTGAGTGCTGCTGATCATTTGTTGATTGAAGCATGGCTTTGTGAAAAGCGTAGCTTCGTGGACGAGACTTCGTCGAGCCTCACAACCCGGTAATGGTCGAAACATGAATTGTGCGGCAAGGTTTCAGGGGTAGCTCCCCTAGGGTATGACCATTCCTTCTGGAAAAGGGTAGTATCATGGTATGGAGCCCAGATACTTACTTATGTGGACACACTTTATTTATTACTGTGTGATGTTGTTGGTTAGAGAGCTCTCGTATAAAGGTCCCAAAGGATCGGGGGTGGCATATCTGAGGTTCTGTATATTCCCTGGGAAGGGGGGTAGCCGGCCTTGTTTGACAGAGATCCGGGTAGGTTCTCGGGGCGTCCCGCCAGAGGCGTTCCCATGTGGCAATAGGAAGTTCCTTAGCCTGACCATTTGTTGGAAAATCCATTCATCCAATACGAGCCTTGTACGGTTTTAATTGTATTACCTGCCATTCACTTATGGTGGCGCCCCACTGTTTGGATGGTAGCTATAGTAGGCATAGTTCGAAATGTCTATGCTGGCTAAGATTAATATTCTACTTTCGAAATGTTTTCTGCACTGTGCACTTATAGTAATAATATCAAAGAAATTTTCCTGCGTATCAAGCATGTTTGACTATCATAAGGAGAAATCTCCTCCGATTCTGCGTTTGCATTGTGTGTGTGGCGGGAGGCCTTATGGTAGTTTCATATTCCAAAAGCATTGCGATTTTGAAATTTAAATCTTTGATTGTTTTTAAAAGACAAACTGTTTTCGTTTGCTCACACCAGTCCCATGACTGACCTGGAGTTTATTGTTCCTTTCCTAAACTCTGGATGCCCATAATTTTCCACACGGGTAGTCTAGAGTTGGGTTGTTCAGATAGTTAGGTTTAGTAGATTATCTGGAGCTAGTTCAGTTTTTTTGGATATGGACAAGACCTGCTTAGCTTGGTGCAAATATTGATGGTGGATCGAGCTAGGAGTTTTGGAGCTTTTGTATTAGAGTTGCAGTATTGGATCCTGATGAAGACTTATCTCATATTGTATCAAGTTCCGCTATATTCTATGTTGTATATTCTCTGATGTTGATGATTATCATCATTGTATCATATTGATGTATTGTATATTGTAATCATGTTAAATCAGTGATATCATCTTGTTTTTCCGCTGTGTTATTTATCATCTAATGGGTGTTGCAAGCTCCCGCGATACGAATTTGTTGTTGTTATCGGACATCGATTTCGGGTCGTGACAATAATGGATGGTATTATTAGCTACAATTAATATTGTTATTAAAATCGGTACTAAAAATAATGTTATTATGTTGTTAATTAAACTTGATAACACCAACAAAATATTAATAAAATAAATAATAATGTTATTGAAATAAATTGTAATGACCCAGAATTCCTGTCATTTGAAATTCGTATATTTAGTTGATTTTACATATTCACAAGTTAATTTTATAAGCTGAATAAATTATATTCCGAATATAAGAATTTAATTATATAATTAAATTAATTGTTAATTTCATACTTGAAAATGCCGAAATAATTGAAAATTGAATTTAATGTGACTAAAAATGATTTATATAGTTGAATTAAATTTTATTTGAATTAGAATGATGTTAGAGAACTTTTAAAATTGATTTAAAAGTTAAATCATAGAAATTGAATATTTTAATATTTAATTGACGTGTAAAAATAGCCATTTGTCATACAGTTTTGGATTTCGACGAACCATTGGATCTGTAATGTTATATTATTGTAGGCTTTCAAATTTCATGTCAATCGGATTTACAGTTTGTTCGGGGGAAGCTAAAACGCGTAGAAATTCGTTTAAGTGAATTTTAAATTTAAATAATTCGATTTGAAATTCTTCTTCCAAACACAATCGAATTGGCTTCCAATATGTATTCCATTGTGTTCGGAATAATGGTAAAACATTATAAACGCCAGGCGACACACTTCAATTGGAGTTCAAATTTTTTTTGGTGAATAGTATCGCAACATTTTCTATAAAAGGACATTATTATTTTCTATCTTCAATCAAACCCTAGCTAGTTAGGGCTAGCCGCCGTTTATCATCAATGGCCGAAAATTTCGATTCTTTTCCTCTTAATCTCTCTTAATCCGCAAATAATTATGAAGAATTTTCAACCGCAAAGTGATGGAGTTCGTTGAGTACTTTAGATCCATACGACTAAGATCGAATTTAAAGCTATGGATCGATGGAAATTTATGATGAACGTTGCATGTTCATGCGCTAATTCTGAGGCATAGACGATGATTTGGGTGTGCGGTCGATGGGTTGTGATAGTTCTCGCGATGAGTTTTTAATCGGTGGTATAGGATCAACTTCACGATCAACATGGGAGAAGGATAATTCAATTGAAATCGGCGGCTCCATGGGTTTAAACGCGTGAAAGCTTTGAACAAATGGGAAGAAGCCAAACGTGGCCACGATCTGAAATGCAGAAAATCAACAGCCGAGATCCATCTAAGGGTTTGAAAATAAAAAAATTGTAAATTTATATATTTTAAATTGTACAAACTTTAAAAATGCATAACTTCTTCACACGAGGTCCGTTTTTTACGAAACGAATTGCATTGATATGCACTACATTTTAGAGCTAGTTTGGAGTTAATTGGAGCTAGTGTAAATTTTAGGTAAAATTAAACGGCTGTTTAATTTTATTCGGAATAAAACACTACAACTGCTATTGGAATCAATGTGAGTACAACTCACTCTTTCTAACTCACTGATATTTTTGTACGAGTGAGAATAAATTTATTATATACTGATTGATGACTGTTTGGATGATATATAATATATTATATATATTTATTGGTATTTGCATATATTTCTACCTATTGGAGCAGATGAGACCCAATACGTTCCCGTGTATTAGTGGTTCACCCTTTTTACGCGCGTCTGCCTTGAAGCGGACATTGTACATATATTTCTAATATGTATATTTGTTGCAGGTGACAGGTTGGAGGGATCCAACTGGATTCCTCAACAGTATTGATTTATTTACAGGTATTGTGATATATGCTGCTATCATATGATATATGATGTTTTAGATGCTGTGATTGATGTATTTGGTGCTTTTGCAGCATTGGGCCTATTTTGGTAATTTTAAAATATTTAAAGTGATGATTTCAAATTAAAAACATTTTTAAGTGATTTTGGAAATACGTTTATTGGATTCTAAATTGTTAAGAAATGGATTTATTGTAAATAAATAAAAGTTATAATTTTTGTGTCATAAAAATTATGATTTTGGGAAAGATAATCATAATATGATTTTTGAAATGCAAAATTAACTATTTTGTGAAATAGTGTAAATAGAGATTTCTGAATTTATTACAAATGGTATGTATGTAAGATTTATAAAAACTGAATTTTATAAATCAAAATGATGGAATTGTAAAGGAGTTTTATAAGTGTTTAAAATAATGCTATAAATGGGTTTTTTTAGTAAATAAGATTTATAGATTTACGAATTTGTGAAGTTATAAAATAAATGAATTTGTAAATAGATGATTCATAAGTAATTAACTTATAATTTGGATTTTTTCATGTAAATAAGATAAATGGAATTTATTAATAAAGGGATTTTGTATATGGAAGTTTTATAAAATAGAAATGTGAATTTATAAACATTGTTTACGAATCCGAAATCAATTGAATTTGATAAGTTAATTATTATAGTTTATTAAAGGAAATTCATCCATGATTTTTGTCACGACCCGAAATTCAACGTTCGAAAATTGACATCAAATACCTCACTTGTACTCGACTGTCAATGATTCAAACATCGAACTCCAGTCGGATGGAGCTTATAACAACATTAGATGAATATATAATAGCGGAAATAAAATGAATAACATGCATCACATCACAGATACAACACCACAATAATATCTGTTACAACATCAGAGTACATAATACATGAATAACATCTCCAAATAGAATGACATAATACAACAACTAGATATCATATGCCAAAGGTCTTCAAAAGATAAAGTAATAGTGAACATCCAAGCTAAGCACCTCGAGATCCAAAAGCTTCCAAAATGTCTCCAAGGTATGAGCCACCAAAAACCGTCTCCAAACCAAAATACTCCCAAAATGCAGCTAGAGCCAAAATATAGAAAACCTGCTACTAGGCTGCCCGTGTAGAAATGGTGGGCACCCAGAGTTTAGAAAGGAAACAATAAACTCCGGGTCAGTCATGGGACTGGTATGAGTAAACAAAGGTAATTGCTTTCAAATAAAACAGATTTAATACAAGAAAAATCGGTATGCTTTTGGAAAATGAAACTACCATAAGGCCTCCCGGCACACACACAATGCAATCGCACACTTGGGGGAGATTTCCCCTTATGATAGTCAAATATGTTTAATACGAGGAAAATTCTTTGATATTATTACTAGTGCATAGTGTAGAAAGTCATTTCGAAAGTAAACTATTTATCGTAGCCGACATAGATACCATGATACTATGCCTACTATAGCTGCCATGTTAAATGGCAGGTTCTACAACTAAAACCGTATTGGGTTCGTATTGGGAATTGGATTTCCAACAAATGGTCAGGCTAAGGAACTTCCTATGCCACATGGGTACGCCTCTGGCGGGACGTCCCGAGAACTAACGTTACGGTTAGATCTCTGCCAACACAAGGCCGGGTTACCTCTGTAACTAGGTAACTACTACACGAATATGCCACTCCCCGGTCCTTTGGGACCTTTATCCGAGGGCCCTCCATCACAAAGCAACAACCACACAGAATAATGAGATTGAAGCAACCACATAGGTAAGCATCTGGGCTCCGTACCATGACACTACCTTTTTCCAGAAGGAAATGACATACCCTAAAGGGCGCGACCCTCATAACCTTGCCGCATCTTTCCTGTTTCGACCATTTTCGGGGTGTGAGGTCTGATGAGGTCTCGTCCACAAAGCTACGCTTTACATGAAAGCCATGCTTTGATCACAGATGATCAACAAATGATCATCATTATACCGCAACACTTAGTATGCCACACTACCAAATTGGGAGTATATAGCTGATAACCTTCAATTACATAACCTCTAAGCTCGTACGTCTCAGAGAAGGGTGTTAAGCTAAGAGAATAAATTCTCCGCCACCAACGGATATGTATTTGAAAGAAATCGGCTTTATATCTCAAAGCGTAGTGTCAGACACACGACCATACAAGTCTATTCCGGGTTCGAACAGAACCGAAGGCACTTCGTCCAATAAAGGAAGAAGCCCTTGCAAATCCGGGCGTCCACAATCCCGATCGGACTTCCCATCACTTAGGGAATCCCTATACCGGAGCAACTCGGTGCAGAGACAATCGATAGGTTATCCTATCGTTTTTGAAGACACCCGGTCTTCACCGCCGGTCTTCAATTTGTAATCCATTCGTCGAATCACTATTCGGAATGGGTTATACGACACAAAGGTCCTCTCCCGGCTAATCCGAATAGTGAGCGCTCAAATTGAAAACATGTGGGTGTATCAATCACAAAGGTTCACATTTAGGGTTCGATGTGGGTTTCGGATAACAAATTGAAATCCGACTCCCTGTCGCATCGAAGTTTAAATGCCGTTTTACGGGCAAAAGGGTTTCACATACATATAGGAGCAAATCACAAATCATAGCTTATCACAAAGCAATCACAGCATCACAACAAAAATGTCAATCCCATATGGGGTATTAAATGATGATCAATCATCGTTGATTAAGATGATTGTAATTAAAATGAATTAACCAAATAATGATCTTTGTTAGTTATTTTAAGTTAATGTTTCAAATTTTTTACTTAATTATTAATAATTGTCTTTATTAATCATTTTAAATTAATGGTAAATTTTACTTAATTTGAATTAATTTAATTGGTTAAGTTAATTTATTATTCTTTAGTTAAATATTTTTAAATCATAAATTCTTAATCGTTAATTTATTAAGTTTAACTAATTTATTTAGTTTCTATTCTTTAATTTATAAAAATTTTCCTTTAAATTTTAAAAATCGTTACAAAACATCAATTGTTAATCACTACCTCATTTTTGTAAACTTGGTTTGAAATTTGTATTTGTACATTTAGTATGTATTTTTAAGCTTTTATTTAAGTTAAACTTTTTAAAACAACTTTTATTGATTTCAAATATTTTTGAACTTTATAACTTTTAAGTATCATTGGTTTTATATTGTGTTTACAACCATCACCTTTTTTCTAGAAAACGAATTTAACTTATGTTTCAATTTATGGCTATACATATGATTTTGCTGTTTCATCGACAAACCCACTTGCTTCGGGTCGTACCCGAGAAAAACACTTGCCTGCTTCGAGTCCCTCCTCAAAATGACCCGTGTAGTATATTTTTTTCAAAATTTGACATGTTATAAAAACCCAACCCAATACACTACAAAAACGCACTGCCCTACCCCGAGTTCCTTCCCAATTTTCCCGAGTGTTGCTTCGAGTTACTACGCGTTCCCCCAAACCCATCACACTGACACACACCCACGGCCGCGTGCACGTGCACGGCCACCGGAGGCGACTCCGACCTCAGGCGAACGTTGCCGCACGTCAACTACCCCCCCAGCAACTACTCCCCCGCATCAAAGTGCCCCATCTTCCTTTGCATCAAAATCGAGTTATCTGCCCAAACCACCATCAGGAACGTCACCATCAAATCGCCTCGCGCCGCCTCCTCCGATCGTCAGAGGCCACGAAATTGGGTCCACGCCTTCGTCGACACGTGACGCTTCTGATAGCCCCGGTGCGATAGGATCCGGTCATCGGTGGAAGGCGCAGTGCCACCGTTTCTGACGTGAAAGAAATTGGGTTCTTAAACCCTATTTTAAATTCAAAACAAAAATTTAAGGATTTATAAATTATTCCAGGATTTTTCTAGAAATCACGAACCTTCAATCCATCTATGACAGCGAATTCGAGGCCTACAACGCCATTGATCATCAGATTTTGCCAAAAATTCATTTTCCGATCAACTCCTAATTCCTTGAGTAATATGCAATGAAAAAATTTGTTTCTTGTTTCTAAAATCATTAATTTTGATAGTGATTCATATGGTCTTACTGAAATTCAATTCCATGAGGTTCGAATTTCCATCTATTTTGAATTATGACTGTGTTTACATCTTCCAGTGAGGATAATACCTGGTTTTATTTGCTTTAATTAATTGTTTAGATAAAATACAAGTTTAACAATCATTCTTTCTAAATTTCTAACATATTTCAGGAGCAAGGAGGGAAGAAGAATATTGTCTTGAGATCTGTCTCATTCTGTAGCCAGAGTTTAAGCCCGACAACCAATTTTTTTTTTTTTTTTTTTTTTTTAAGTTTTCAGTAAGACTGCAACCTGTTTTAATTTGTTTCTGAAGCATGGTACAAGTCCAAACACGACTTCAGCTCATTATAATTCATTTCAGAAGGAATAAGGAAGAGAAAACTTGAGTTGAATTCTGATATGCGTTATTCTTGCAAAAAGAAGGCCACATGAAACTAAGTTTCACTACTTACAGGAAAGAATTTTGCTTTGATTTATTTCTAAAGAAGAATATTGGTGAAAGTTTGAACAAAATCTATCTTGTTTACTGAAACAAGAATGCATGGCTATCCTTAGTTAATCATTCAAGTCAAATAAAGACAGGGGGGAAGAAGATGGATTTTTACAGATTTTCATTTGTTTGTTTTCTTTTCTTCCTGAACTAAAACAGTGCCTAATTTTTTTGTACAGTTAACATGGCAAACCACAAACATGCATAGTCAACTACAAACATATACCAACGTTCTTGCATACAAACAAGTCCAAGTTTCCTATGTAACCCAAACAGCTCATAGCAATCAAATTTTTTTTTTTTTGAGAAAACAAGGTTTACTCACATTTTCAGAGAATGTTGACAGTTTCAAACAGAGAATGAGCCTGCTACTATTTTTTTTCTTTAATTCTCTTGGGGTTTAGATCTGAAATTGATAAGTAAAATTCTCTGATAAATGGTGATTGTATTCATCCATTTAAATTATCAAAAACAGTGGTTTTGTTATTGCACTTACATTTTAGTTTTGTGGCAGAGAATTACTTCTTACTTCTGAAACTTGGAACAACAATAGATTTAAGATTCTAATCCCTAATTCTTCCTGCAGAAAAAGATTAGATATTGTTGTTTTAATTTCAAAGAGTTTCCATTTATTTCAATCATTAAAATAATAATTTTCCAGATCACTTACAGTTTGGAACAAAAACCAGAAGATCTTCCTTCTCTGCAACTTTTTGAGACAAACTTGAAAACCAAAATAAAAAGTAGCTTTTAATCCTAAATTCCCCTGCAAAATTTTTATTGAAGATTACTGGATTAACTCCTTTTTTTTTTATATAATAAATTACACTTCAAAATCTTTAAAAAGAAAAGACACTTGCCTTTTAAATTTTCCCAGAAAAAGAAGCTAAGCACTGTCTGAAATTAGAAACACCCTAATCTTCACAACTCTGCATTTTTAAATTTGAATTTATTGTTGAAACTTGATAATAAAAAGAAAACATAACTTTACAACCATAACCATATAGTTGAAATAAACTTGCCTTTAAAAATTTTATTCCCAGCAAAGAAGAAAAAAAAAAGAAACTGCACTTGCTTGAAACCAAAAACACCTTGCCTTCAAAAATCTGCAGTTTTGAACTATATGTTAATATTTGATTTAAAAATCAAAACTTCATAAACTAAACTTTTTTTAAAAAAAACAAAGCTTGCCTGAAAATACCACACTACTATTATGAAGCATGAGAAACATTTTTCAGATTTTTCTTATGACCTGAATGGAAGGAGACAGTTAGGTTTCCCTTTTTTTTTGAACTTTCTCTTATATTTTTCTTACTTGAATGTTGAAGTAGAACTTTTGAAAGCCTTTTGGTTACTGAGCAAAAAGTGACAGGGGTTTAAAATTCGAATATGAGAAGGTGGAGAGTTTTTTTTTTTCTGAATTTTAATTGATTATATTATTTAGGAATTGATGTTTGGTGCCACTTGTAGGAAGATCTCTTAAAACATAGATTTTGCTAATTATTAATTTTATTGTGAAAGTAAGTTTTTAGATTTTGATGTAACAAAACAAAAGAGAGCTTTATAAATTTTATTTCCTATATTCATATATATATATATATATATATATATATATACTTTAGAAAATAATGTAAAAAGCTTAGTTCATTTGTATGTATATATGCATATGTACAATGTAAAAAAGAGAAGTTGTTTTAACCATTGTACATTTACTCCACAATGAATTCCCAATGCTACTTAATTTTGAAATATTTATTTCAAATTTAAATTCAACTTTAAATTTTAAAACTTGAAACATAAACAATTTAAATCCAAATGACTACTAAAAACATTTGTCATCTCAATATTTTAAACATAGAATAAATCTTGGAATTCATTTCATACATTGTTTTGACTTATTTTATTTGTTCTAGATTTTTCTTCAAAGTTATTCTCAAATCAAACCCCAAGAATTCAAATATATTATTTATTTTAATTGATAATTTTGGGATGTTACAAATACCCCCTCCTTAAGAAAATTTCGTCCTCGAAATTGAAAGAGAGAAAAATAGACGAAGAATATTCGAAGAATATACAAATTCAAAAAGAATAAGGAAATGGCTTACCGGCTAAGCCGAGATATCCACTCTGCATTTGGGATAGGATTTCTGCATATTTTCTTCCGTTTCCCAAGTGCAGTCCTTTGGATCGCCACTCCACCGAACTTTTACTAGCTTTACAACTTTGTTCCTTAATTTCCTCTCTTCACGATCCACAATCTTTATCGGTTCTCTTTTGACTGTCAAGTTGGGGGTGATGTCGAGATCCTGTTGGGCAGCTTCTTCAATAATACTGTCCGGATCGTGCACATACTTCCGAAGGCTAGAAATGTGAAATACATCATGCACACCCGATAACCAGCTAGGCAACTGCACCCGGTAGGCTAGAAGACCAATCCTCTCCAGAATAGGAAAAGGACCAATATATCGTGGTGCTAGCTTACCAGTCTTCCCAAATCTCAATACACCTCTCATAGGAGATACCTTAAGAAAAACAGAGTCCCCAACCTGAAATTCCAAATCTCGTCTTCTACGATCGTAATAGCTCTTTTGACGACTCTGAGCTGTCTTCATTTTCTTCCGAATAAAATCAACTTTTTCGGTGGCTTCTTTAATCACGTCCGGACCAAGAATGAGTCTATCACCTGTTTCGATCCAGCATGCCGGTGATCGACACGGTCGACCATATAAAGCCTCAAAAGGAGCCATCTTAATACTGGCCTGATAGCTGTTGTTATAAGAGAATTCGACCAGATGCAAATGGTCCTCCCAAGAACCACCAAAATCAAGTATACATGCCCGCAATAGATCCTCCAAGATTCGATTGATCCTTTCTGTCTGCCCATCAGACTGTGGGTGATAAGCAGTACTGAAATGCAGCTTGGTTCCTAATGCGTCTTGAAACGCCTCCCAAAATCTACTAGTGAAGATCGGGTCACGATCACTCACTATGCTGCTAGGAATGCCATGGAGACGGACAATCTCTTTCACATATAAATTAGCTAGACTTGCAGCTGTGCGGGTAGCTTTTACTGGCAAGAAATGGGCTGACTTAGTTAAACGGTCTACAATGACCCAAATCGCTTCATTTCCCTTTCGAGTGCGCGGAAAACCGTCGATGAAATCCATCGACACTTGGTCCCATTTCCACTTGGGCACCTCTAATGGCTGAAGTAAGCCCGCTATCTTCTTTTGGTCGCTCTTGATTTGTTGGCAAGTAGCGCAGCGACTTACATAAATAGATATATCTCTCTTCATCGTTTTCCACCAGAAAGTTCTTTTGATATCTCTATACATCTTGTTGACCCCTGGATGGATGGTAAATTTTGATTTGTGTCATTCATCTAACACTTCTCGTTTCAAATCTGGAATGTCGGGGACACAAATTCTGCCTTTCATCTTTATAACTCCATTACCATCAATTATAAAACTAGAATCCTCACCTCGACGGATTCTCCCATATATCTCCTGAAGAAACTTGTCCTCTTTTTGCTTGTTGGCGATTGTCTCAAGAAGAGTAGGAGCAATGACAAGATGAGCAAGAATAGCATGCTTTCTACTCAAGGCGTCCGCCACCACATTGGCTTTTCCGGGTGTATATAGAATATCCAGGTCATAGGATGCTAGAAATTCCAGCCAACGCTGTTGTCGCAAATTCAGATCTTTTTGGGTGAAGAGATATTTCAAAGATTTATGATCGGTGAATAATTCGAATTTTTCACCTAGAAATAAAGAGAATTCGATAAGTATATTTGCTAAGTTAAGTTAAACTAAATTCACAGATTGATAAGAAAGCTGAAAAGATTCTTACCCAAAAGATAATGTCGCCATATTTTTAAAGCGAAGATAACAGCTAGAAGCTCCAAATCATGGGTCGGATAATTTCTTTCATGAGGTCGTAATTGTCTACTCGCGTAGGCAATCACCTTTCCGTTTTGCATCAACACTGCACCCAAGCCTTCACCGCAAGCATCGGTATAAACGGATAAACCCTGGTTCCCATTGATAATGGCGAGAACAGGAGCGGTGGTCAATCTCTTCTTCAATTCCTCAAAAGCTTCTTCACATCTTGGAGTCCAAATAAACTTTGCATTCTTCATTGTTAGCTTGGTCAAAGGACTAGCTAGCTTCGAGAAGTCCTGAACAAACTTCCGATAATAACCTGCTAGGCCCAAAAAGCTTCGAATTTCCTTTGGGGTAGTAGGTCTCCTCCAATCAAGAATGGCGGAAATTTTGCTAGGATCCACAGAAATCCCTTCTTCATTAACAATATGGCCAAGAAATTTGACTTCTTTGACCCAAAAGTGGCATTTGGAAAATTTAGCATATAGAATGTTTCTCCTCAATATCTCCAAGACAATTCTAAGGTGTTCGGCATGCTCCTCTTCGGTCTTGGAATAGATCAAAATATCATCAATGAATACGAGCACAAATTTATTCAATACATCCCGAAACACACGAGACATAAGGTCCACAAAGTATGCTGGGGCATTGGTTAGCCCAAAAGGCATGACTAACCATTCATAGAACATATTGGGACCCCTAAAAGCTGTCAAATGAACACAGTCTTCGGCAATTCGTAATTGATGGAATCCTTGGGCTAGATCCATTTTTGAGAAGAAACAAGCGCCGTGCAACTGATCAAATAAATCATCAATTCTGGGCAGTGGGAATTTATTCTTGAGAGTTTGCTTATTGAGATCGCGGTAATCCACGCACAATCTCAAGGATCCGTCTGATTTAGCAACAAATACGACGGCTGAGCCCCATTCAGAAACACTGGGTCGAATCAACCCTTTCTCTAGTAAATCTCTAGTTTGCTCGACTAGTTCAACCCTTTCTCTAGGTGCCATCCTGCGACTTGGATGAACGACAGGACGGGCATTAGGCACAAGGTCGATTCTGAATTCTATTTCTCGGTGAGGAGGTAGAGATTTCACTTCTTCAAATACATCTGGAAAATCTCTAACAATAGGAATAGACTGCAAGCTGGGTTCAGGATAACCCAAATTATACATCAACCCTTCCCTTTTAGGACTAGGGTCCTCACAAGAAATTTCGATGAAATCCCCAAATTCAGTTTTGATTGAGATCAATCGATTTTTGCAATCCAATTTGGCTTCATATTTTGCTAGCCAATCCATTCCAAGCAAGACTTCAAATTCGTTGAAGTCTAGAACAAAAGGACTAATAGGAAATTGATGGCAAGAATATGAGATAGGAACATCTCTACATCGAAGACAGAGGTTCGCGGGACCTCCAACTGGATTTCTTACACATATCGGCTCATCAACAAAATTAGGTTCAATATTCAATTCATTAATAGCTTGTTGAGAGATAAAACTGTGTGTAGCGCCAGTATCAAAAAGAACTCTAACAATGCTATCATAAATGGTAAGATTACCTTCCAGGACGCCTTTTCCCTTCTCCGCTTTAGAAGATGTGGGCTTGTCTTTAACTGAGTATACTTTAGCTGTTTGGGCTTGCTTCATAACTGGGCAGTCTTTTACTTCATGTCCTTCCTTCTGACAATAATAGCACTTTCTAGGCTTTCCTTGAGCAGATAGATTTCTCTTGGGCTTTTTGCAGCTGGTAGAATAGTGGCCTTTCTCCGAGCAATTATAGCAAGTGACATTCTCCATAGTGCTCCCTTGATTGCTTTTCTTCTTCTCCTTGCCGTGCCAAGGTTTCTTGCCTCCAAATTTCCTTTTCTTCCAATTCGGATTGCTTGAGTTTCCTTGCTCCCTTGGTGCTTCTTGCATGTCTAAAGTAGCATAACGGTATCCCATATCAACCAAATCTGAGAATGATTCTTTCACGTGGCCTGTCATCCTTTCGTGGAACTTTTTATTCATCCCACGAATGAATCGCTCATTCTTCTTCAACGGTGTGTTCACTAATTCTGGACCAAAGCGTGACAATTCATTGAACTTATTGAGATACTCCTCGAACGACAAACTTCCTTGCTTTAGATCCATGAATTCTTGGTACATACGAGAAATCCCGGATGATGGCAAGTAGCGCTTTTCAAATGCTTCTTTAAATCTGCCCCAAGTGAACTCGTCCTCAGGCTCATCAATAGTGACCGTCTCCCACCAAGCTAAGGCTTCACCTTGAAGTTGCCAAGTAGCTATGAGACGCATCTGATCATCCTGTAGCTTGAGCCCCTTAAAGATTTTCTCACAAGACCTAATCCATGCCTGGGCCTCCATAATCGTCTCTTTGCCGGTGAATGGCTTACCCCCGAGTCTTGAGAAGTTCTTATATAAGTCAGCCAGATTCGGCTGACTCTGAATAGGTAAAGCTGCCTCGGTGGTAGGGGGAACTTGGCTAGGTGCTGTGGCATTACCTCGCCCCCTAACACTGCCTCTTCTTCCGCTCATCCTTACTATCTGTAATAGTAAGAAAAATTGGCTTAGTTATTTGGAAGAGATATCTTAAGAAATATCGGCAATTAAAGGAAATAGACTAAGAAAAATTGGATGTGTTAATCAATTATACTCATTCTAGGGTATACTACACCCTATCTCTAATGAGCCATCTAATGTGTTATACTCCGTAGCTAAAGTTCTCACTCAACCTTTAGCTCTGATACCACATGTCACGACCCGAAATTCAACGTTCGAAAATTGACATCAAATACCTCACTTGTACTCGACTGTCAATGATTCAAACATCGAACTCCAGTCGGATGGAGCTTATAACAACATTAGATGAATATATAATAGCGGAAATAAAATGAATAACATGCATCACATCACAGATACAACACCACAATAATATCTGTTACAACATCAGAGTACATAATACATGAATAACATCTCCAAATAGAATGACATAATACAACAACTAGATATCATATGCCAAAGGTCTTCAAAAGATAAAGTAATAGTGAACATCCAAGCTAAGCACCTCGAGATCCAAAAGCTTCCAAAATGTCTCCAAGGTATGAGCCACCAAAAACCGTCTCCAAACCAAAATACTCCCAAAATGCAGCTAGAGCCAAAATATAGAAAACCTGCTACTAGGCTGCCCGTGTAGAAATGGTGGGCACCCAGAGTTTAGAAAGGAAACAATAAACTCCGGGTCAGTCATGGGACTGGTATGAGTAAACAAAGGTAATTGCTTTCAAATAAAACAGATTTAATACAAGAAAAATCGGTATGCTTTTGGAAAATGAAACTACCATAAGGCCTCCCGGCACACACACAATGCAATCGCACACTTGGGGGAGATTTCCCCTTATGATAGTCAAATATGTTTAATACGAGGAAAATTCTTTGATATTATTACTAGTGCATAGTGTAGAAAGTCATTTCGAAAGTAAACTATTTATCGTAGCCGACATAGATACCATGATACTATGCCTACTATAGCTGCCATGTTAAATGGCAGGTTCTACAACTAAAACCGTATTGGGTTCGTATTGGGAATTGGATTTCCAACAAATGGTCAGGCTAAGGAACTTCCTATGCCACATGGGTACGCCTCTGGCGGGACGTCCCGAGAACTAACGTTACGGTTAGATCTCTGCCAACACAAGGCCGGGTTACCTCTGTAACTAGGTAACTACTACACGAATATGCCACTCCCCGGTCCTTTGGGACCTTTATCCGAGGGCCCTCCATCACAAAGCAACAACCACACAGAATAATGAGATTGAAGCAACCACATAGGTAAGCATCTGGGCTCCGTACCATGACACTACCTTTTTCCAGAAGGAAATGACATACCCTAAAGGGCGCGACCCTCATAACCTTGCCGCATCTTTCCTGTTTCGACCATTTCCGGGGTGTGAGGTCTGATGAGGTCTCGTCCACAAAGCTACGCTTTACATGAAAGCCATGCTTTGATCACAGATGATCAACAAATGATCATCATTATACCGCAACACTTAGTATGCCACACTACCAAATTGGGAGTATATAGCTGATAACCTTCAATTACATAACCTCTAAGCTCGTACGTCTCAGAGAAGGGTGTTAAGATAAGAGAATAAATTCTCCGCCACCAACGGATATGTATTTGAAAGAAATCGGCTTTATATCTCAAAGCGTAGTGTCAGACACACGACCATACAAGTCTGTTCCGGGTTCGAACAGAACCGAAGGCACTTCGTCCAATAAAGGAAGAAGCCCTTGCAAATCCGGGCGTCCACAATCCCGATCGGACTTCCCATCACTTAGGGAATCCCTATACCGGAGCAACTCGGTGCAGAGACAATCGATAGGTTATCCTATCGTTTTTGAAGACACCCGGTCTTCACCGCCGGTCTTCAATTTGTAATCCATTCGTCGAATCACTATTCGGAATGGGTTATACGACACAAAGGTCCTCTCCCGGCTAATCCGAATAGTGAGCGCTCAAATTTAAAACATGTGGGTGTATCAATCACAAAGGTTCACATTTAGGGTTCGATGTGGGTTTCGGATAACAAATTGAAATCCGACTCCCTGTCGCATCGAAGTTTAAATGCCGTTTTACGGGCAAAAGGGTTTCACATACATATAGGAGCAAATCACAAATCATAGCTTATCACAAAGCAATCACAGCATCACAACAAAAATGTCAATCCCATATGGGGTATTAAATGATGATCAATCATCGTTGATTAAGATGATTGTAATTAAAATGAATTAACCAAATAATGATCTTTGTTAGTTATTTTAAGTTAATGTTTCAAATTTTTTACTTAATTATTAATAATTGTCTTTATTAATCATTTTAAATTAATGGTAAATTTTACTTAATTTGAATTAATTTAATTGGTTAAGTTAATTTATTATTCTTTAGTTAAATATTTTTAAATCATAAATTCTTAATCGTTAATTTATTAAGTTTAACTAATTTATTTAGTTTCTATTCTTTAATTTATAAAAATTTTCCTTTAAATTTTAAAAATCGTTACAAAACATCAATTGTTAATCACTACCTCATTTTTGTAAACTTGGTTTGAAATTTGTATTTGTACATTTAGTATGTATTTTTAAGCTTTTATTTAAGTTAAACTTTTTAAAACAACTTTTATTGATTTCAAATATTTTTGAACTTTATAACTTTTAAGTATCATTGGTTTTATATTGTGTTTACAACCATCACCTTTTTTCTAGAAAACGAATTTAACTTATGTTTCAATTTATGGCTATACATATGATTTTGCTGTTTCATCGACAAACCCACTTGCTTCGGGTCGTACCCGAGAAAAACACTTGCCTGCTTCGAGTCCCTCCTCAAAATGACCCGTGTAGTATATTTTTTTCAAAATTTGACATGTTATAAAAACCCAACCCAATACACTACAAAAACGCACTGCCCTACCCCGAGTTCCTTCCCAATTTTCCCGAGTGTTGCTTCGAGTTACTACGCGTTCCCCCAAACCCATCACACTGACACACACCCACGGCCGCGTGCACGTGCACGGCCACCGGAGGCGACTCCGACCTCAGGCGAACGTTGCCGCACGTCAACTACCCCCCCAGCAACTACTCCCCCGCATCAAAGTGCCCCATCTTCCTTTGCATCAAAATCGAGTTATCTGCCCAAACCACCATCAGGAACGTCACCATCAAATCGCCTCGCGCCGCCTCCTCCGATCGTCAGAGGCCACGAAATTGGGTCCACGCCTTCGTCGACACGTGACGCTTCTGATAGCCCCGGTGCGATAGGATCCGGTCATCGGTGGAAGGCGCAGTGCCACCGTTTCTGACGTGAAAGAAATTGGGTTCTTAAACCCTATTTTAAATTCAAAACAAAAATTTAAGGATTTATAAATTATTCCAGGATTTTTCTAGAAATCACGAACCTTCAATCCATCTATGACAGCGAATTCGAGGCCTACAACGCCATTGATCATCAGATTTTGCCAAAAATTCATTTTCCGATCAACTCCTAATTCCTTGAGTAATATGCAATGAAAAAATTTGATTCTTGTTTCTAAAATCATTAATTTTGATAGTGATTCATATGGTCTTACTGAAATTCAATTCCATGAGGTTCGAATTTCCATCTATTTTGAATTATGACTGTGTTTACATCTTCCAGTGAGGATAATACCTGGTTTTATTTGCTTTAATTAATTGTTTAGATAAAATACAAGTTTAACAATCATTCTTTCTAAATTTCTAACATATTTCAGGAGCAAGGAGGGAAGAAGAATATTGTCTTGAGATCTGTCTCATTCTGTAGCCAGAGTTTAAGCCCGACAACCAATTTTTTTTTTTTTTTTTTTTTTTTTTTTTAAGTTTTCAGTAAGACTGCAACCTGTTTTAATTTGTTTCTAAAGCATGGTACAAGTCCAAACACGACTTTAGCTCATTATAATTCATTTCAGAAGGAATAAGGAAGAGAAAACTTGAGTTGAATTCTGATATGCGTTATTCTTGCAAAAAGAAGGCCACATGAAACTAAGTTTCACTACTTACAGGAAAGAATTTTGCTTTGATTTATTTCTAAAGAAGAATATTGGTGAAAGTTTGAACAAAATCTATCTTGTTTACTGAAACAAGAATGCATGGCTATCCTTAGTTAATCATTCAAGTCAAATAAAGACAGGGGGGAAGAAGATGGATTTTTACAGATTTTCATTTGTTTGTTTTCTTTTCTTCCTGAACTAAAACAGTGCCTAATTTTTTTGTACAGTTAACATGGCAAACCACAAACATGCATAGTCAACTACAAACATATACCAACGTTCTTGCATACAAACAAGTCCAAGTTTCCTATGTAACCCAAACAGCTCATAGCAATCAAATTTTTTTTTTTTTGAGAAAACAAGGTTTACTCACATTTTCAGAGAATGTTGACAGTTTCAAACAGAGAATGAGCCTGCTACTATTTTTTTTCTTTAATTCTCTTGGGGTTTAGATCTGAAATTGATAAGTAAAATTCTCTGATAAATGGTGATTGTATTCATGCATTTAAATTATCAAAAACAGTGGTTTTGTTATTGCACTTACATTTTAGTTTTGTGGCAGAGAATTACTTCTTACTTCTGAAACTTGGAACAACAATAGATTTAAGATTCTAATCCCTAATTCTTCCTGCAGAAAAAGATTAGATATTGTTGTTTTAATTTCAAAGAGTTTCCATTTATTTCAATCATTAAAATAATAATTTTCCAGATCACTTACAGTTTGGAACAAAAACCAGAAGATCTTCCTTCTCTGCAACTTTTTGAGACAAACTTGAAAACCAAAATAAAAAGTAGCTTTTAATCCTAAATTCCCCTGCAAAATTTTTATTGAAGATTACTGGATTAACTCCTTTTTTTTTATATAATAAATGACACTTCAAAATCTTTAAAAAGAAAAGACACTTGCCTTTTAAATTTTCCCAGAAAAAGAAGCTAAGCACTGTCTGAAATTAGAAACACCCTGATCTTCACAACTCTGCATTTTTAAATTTGAATTTATTGTTGAAACTTGATAATAAAAAGAAAACATAACTTTACAACCATAACCATATAGTTGAAATAAACTTGCCTTTAAAAATTTTATTCCCAGCAAAGAAGAAAAAAAAAAGAAACTGCACTTGCTTGAAACCAAAAACACCTTGCCTTCAAAAATCTGCAGTTTTGAACTATATGTTAATATTTGATTTAAAAATCAAAACTTCATAAACTAAACTTTTTTTTAAAAAAACAAAGCTTGCCTGAAAATACCACACTACTATTATGAAGCATGAGAAACATTTTTCAGATTTTTCTTATGACCTGAATGGAAGGAGACAGTTAGGTTTCCCTTTTTTTTTTGAACTTTCTCTTATATTTTTCTTACTTGAATGTTGAAGTAGAACTTTTGAAAGCCTTTTGGTTACTGAGCAAAAAGTGACAGGGGTTTAAAATTCGAATATGAGAAGGTGGAGAGTTTTTTTTTTTTCTGAATTTTAATTGATTATATTATTTAGGAATTGATGTTTGGTGCCACTTGTAGGAAGATCTCTTAAAACATAGATTTTGCTAATTATTAATTTTATTGTGAAAGTAAGTTTTTAGATTTTGATGTAACAAAACAAAAGAGAGCTTTATAAATTTTATTTCCTATATTCATATATATATATATATATATATATACTTTATAAAACAATGTAAAAAGCTTAGTTCATTTGTATGTATATATGCATATGTACAATGTAAAAAAGAGAAGTTGTTTTAACCATTGTACATTTACTCCACAATGAATTCCCAATGCTACTTAATTTTGAAATATTTATTTCAAATTTAAATTCAACTTTAAATTTTAAAACTTGAAACATAAACAATTTAAATCCAAATGACTACTAAAAACATTTGTCATCTCAATATTTTAAACATAGAATAAATCTTGGAATTCATTTCATACATTGTTTTGACTTATTTTATTTGTTCTAGATTTTTCTTCAAAGTTATTCTCAAATCAAACCCCAAGAATTCAAATATATTATTTATTTTAATTGATAATTTTGGGATGTTACAATTTTGGACAGTGGATAATCCTTTAAATAAATATGTCGAAGTAATGAATTCGGTAAAGGAATTATATCCACGATTTTGGCAATGGATAATCCTTTAATTTAATGTGCAATAGTAATGAATTTGGTAAAAGGATTATATTCATGATTTTGGATAGTGGATTACCTTTAATAAATGTGTAAAAATATTGGATTTGGTAAATGAAGTATATTTACGATTTTGGACAGTGAATAATCTCTTCAAATAAATAAATGTTTTAGGAAGTGACATTATTAAATGAAGTTAAATGATTTGAAGATGTTTAAAAATGTGTTAAGTATCGAAACCATAGATTTCAACATTCAATGTTGAAATAGACATTTTCGAGAAATAAGGAAATGATGGACTGTAACAATGTTGTTATAGTAAATGATTTTCGAAAGAAAATGTTTTGTGTAGTATATGGATTTATATATCTCTCTAATTTTTGAACCCCTATACTAGTGATTTTGGATTGTCGTAACGATGTTTTATGCAACATTCGTTTTGACCTGAATAGATGTGTTTTAAGAGAATGTTTTCCTTAAAGAACAAAATATGTACTTAATCCCGATTTATGTATATGTAATATCTTCTGTGTGTTGAAAATAAATTGATTTGTGAATTACTTATTATTAAATAAGTATATGGAGTTGTTTTCTAACGTTGAAATGGTTTGGAAATATATATTTTTAAAGATAATTTGAAGTAAATATTTGATAAATGATTTAATTAATAAAAGATTAATTAAAAGGGCTTAGTGATTGAATATGGTGCTAAATATTTGTTTGCCTGTTTTGATAGTTAAAATAGCCGACTATCAAATTTGGCCATTTTAGTTCGTCGACTTGATGTGGGAACTATCTAGTCGTACACTTAGTGCGTTGCCTTCTGTGTAGGCTTGATTATCATTTGTGTTGAGAATGTAGGCTTGATTCGTGCAGTGCGGAGTGTTCTCCAATTTATCGAGCTTCCTTCTTGGCCCGAAGGATAGCAAGTTGAAAGTGGGAGACGTGATAAGTCAATGAGACTTAGTTTCTGTGTGAGGTTGAGAAACGCTTTTGCATTGTTGGTGCGAAGAGATTGGGATCGGTTTGTCCGAAAACAACTTCGGACCAATGTATATACGACGATTATGCAGGTTGCTTGTGATGATATTGATATTCAGGATTTTCATAGTAGGGGACTGCTTGTTGATCGTTTGGGGTTAAAATCCCAATATACATATAGTAGCAGTGGTCTCTTCATCATGAAATATCCAATGTAAGAATTATTCGCTACTAATCCTAGGGATTTCACGACAGGATGTGGTAGGACAGTACCTTCGGTTTGTCCTGCTCTTGGACTACTTATATGGATGTTTGTTTGACATTGCATCTCTAAAGATTGCGTATATTGGTTTTTATAAACCTTCATAAGTGGTGACGGAGAAGGCAACTTCTCTTAGCTTAACATGCTCCTTGAAACGTATGAGCTTAAGGGTTGTATTTTTGCGGAAGGCAATTAGCATTAAATGGAAATGGCCATGTGGCATTCAAAGTGATGTGATATGTGAAAGGTAATCATTACCTCAGACCTCATCAATGGAAAATGACCAAAATAGGGTTAGATGCGGGAAGGCTAAGTGGGTCGCTCCCAAGTAGGGTATGATCGTCCTCTTCTAGATATATCTTTACACGCTATGACGCCGTGTATCTGATTGTTATGGTTTGTATGCTTGAGGGCCCTCGGAAAAGGTTGGTAACGACCGAAGGATGACATATTTGGTACCATCTAGTTATAGAGGTGGGCTGGTCTTGTGTTGGTAGAGGGCAGATGTTCTGTGCCTTGAGACATCCATATAGAGGTGTACCCATTTAGAAGGTAGTCCCTTCACCTGGTCATTTGTATGGAAATGCGAACTCCGTTACGTAACTTCCATTTTATTTTTAGAGCCTACTATGCTGGAATTTAATAATAGTAACAATTTCGACTATTTTGAATATTATTTTTTCAATAGACACTATTATAATGTCAAATGATTTGATATGAAATGTTTTAGTTTTCGTTAGGAAAAAACATGTCCGTGTTTATGTGTGGACTTTTCTTACGAGATACTTTTGTTTTGATAAAGGAAAAGTTTGGTAATTTAACAAATTCAGCTGAGTGTGTTTCTCACGCTGGTTTACCAAACTGATCTGGACGTTCTTCTCTTTTAATGCTCAGGTTGGAGCTTCAGCAGGCGAGCTAGAGATCTTCATTTCATATACACGTATCTATTTTGTTTATTGATTATCCGTTGTGCTTAGTTGTTGTTTATATTATCATCAATTGTAAGGACATGTTATTATAACTATCCAGGCTGATAATTTGTGATTGATTGTTGAACTCTGATTGATGTATGCATATCAGCTTCTATTTTGTAAAGATCATTGATATAATATTATATGTTTTCCACTGCGATGTGAGATTCTATATTGTTCTGTTTGGTTCTACCTTCTCTCTTCCATCTCTTCTCTTCTTCTCTCTTCTTTTTTTCTCTTGACTTTCCGTCAGTCGGTGCTTTCTGGGTCTGACATGTGTGGATTATTGTCGATTCAAAGGGTACGGATTTGCGAGTTGTCACATAAATAATATTACTAAAACTAATAATAAAAGTAATGTTATTTTTATTACTAATCAAAATTAATAACAATAAAAATGACACGATATAAATAGTGTTATTAAAAGATGATAGTAATGTTATTAATAATGTTTGGTTTAATTAAAAATTTCAGAATAATATACTACTGTGTGAAAAATAATGTAATTTTTGTTTATGTTTAGAGTATAGAAGATGGATTATTTGAATGACTGAAATTGCATTAACATAAAAGGTAAAAAAGAGGAATAATACTATTCACTTTAGAAATGGTGCGGATGCATTCAAGAAAGTGGCATCTTGTAGTAAAATAAATATGAAAGAAGTCCAATATTTGTGTTCAAATGTCATTGCAAAAAGCATATAAAGTAATATACTATGATATTACATTTACATCAATATTGTTTTCACCTATATGGATATATAATGGAGAAGAGATAAACACCAACATGGAGGAATGGTGGATTGTCATTAAAACAAAACCAAAATGTTCGTTAGATAGGGGCGTGATCATAATTGACGATCAACTGTACTGAAATGATCCAAAGGACAAAAAAATTCTCCAAATAATAGATGATACCGATTATGTTAAACCACTTTGCAATGAAGTGTTTGGCCGAGTTGATTTAGATGAAGAGTTTTAAGTTTGTTGACGACGATGATGTGGAAGTTAATGAACATGGGTATGATAATATTATAAATGATGATATTGATAATGATGTTTGCAATTGGTAGCATATGTATAATCGATTTATATATGCGCATTATTTTCATTTTTCTCTATTGTTAATTACCAATTGTTAATGTATATGTGTGGCATGTCATAACAGCTAAATGTATGATTATATATGTTTAGGCATGTCTAATTGATTTGTAAAGCTTGTTCTAATTACTACTTCAGTTATTACATTGTATACATATCCATTATATACTAGACATCAATATTATATAATATACATATCTATGTATTTAATATTATAATAGATGTGGCTAGCCGAGATCGTAGTCGTAGCCATGGCGATTCTTCATCAGGTCATTGTGGATATTAATCATTAGATCATGGAGGATCCGATGTAGCTGAGCATGATGTAGATATTATGCCTCATTTTATTCAGAGCGATGCTTTTTCTAGTATTACTGCTCCATCACTCATGCATATGAGAGGGTATCTTCCCCCGATAAAGTAAGGGACATACCTCGGGGTCAATTTTGTAATTTATTGTAAATTATTAATTCTATAATTAATTATCGTTTGTGACAAAGGTATTTTTCTTTCTATAATTTATTTGTTGTAATGTGTTATAGATAATTAAATGTTTAATTGAAAATATGTTTAACAGAATATTCATAAATGATGTGCTTGTGATAGTAATTACAAATAGTTGTAATCATGGGTATGGTATCATGAGATAATAAACACATTATTTTAAAAATTCTTGGTCAAAATATATCGAGACTGGATATCGATGCATCCATTGACAGTATTGTACGTAACACTATCCAAATACTCATAATTGTTAGGGCACTATAACATCCAACAAAAAAATTAACCGAATGTTTAGTAAATGAAATGAATGTAAAAATGGAATTTCCAAAAATGTCCGAATTGGATTACGAAACTTGCAGCGTTGCATCCTTAACGATTTTCCAAACAATTTTCATATATAATATTTTGTAATCGAGGCTCGTACGAAAGTTATTAACATTCAAAAGCTTAGAATTGAAAATAATTAAATAAGAACACAAATATTTTAAATAGGTATAGCTCCACCTGTCCACACACTAGCTTTGACCGATCGACCACTAGTAATCGACTGCCCATAACTAAGAGGTCAACCGGTAGAGCATTTGTAACAACCCGTAAATTTAACCGGTTTTAATAACATTACTAATTGAATTTTGTGGAATTTTAAACGACTAAATTTTGAAATATAAATTTGATATTTGGAAATGCGTCCAGTTAAACATAGCAACCGGTAAATTTTCGTCCGAAAATATGAAAGCTTATTTCACGCGTAAATTTACTTCAATTTAATCAGTTAAAAAGCGATGAAAATAAAATGTTTTCGGAACCTAAATATTTATACATAGAAAAATTCTAAACCATCTTCTGAGCAAACGCTAATTTTCGTTTTTCCAAATTCGGACTTCTTTAGCTCCGTCGATCTTATTTTTCTGCGTTTTTGCTGCATTTTTCGCTAGTAGAAAATTCATATTTTTATAATTCAATCATACCATTGATATTTGTATACCGTTTTGATCGTCTCGTCGTGCTGATTTATATGGTATATTCGTTCGTGTTTTTGAAGTCTGGATAACAACGAAATCTATGGAACGATACGTAGCTTTGAACTTTCTGGATTCCTTTGTTTGTTCGTTTACCCGTTGGGAAAATGTCAATGGTCACTTACATTTAATTTACTTGAATTCAACGTACAAGAATTTTTCTATTTCCAAGTCCTCAATTTATTTTGCTTTAACTTTTCATTTGCTTTTTGCTTTGATTTGAACCCATCTCTATTCCCTGTTCCATTTTTTTAGAAGAAAGCTTATACACATTAACTGTTCCCATCCCCACTCTTACATGTTCACGCAACCCTTTCAACGGCCTCCGCAACCCACCGTCGCGCCTGCTGTTTGCCGCACCTCACCCCTGTAGACCATGCCTCGCCTATGATCTCCAGCCGAGCGTCCCTCTTCACCGCCCGCGCGCCTACTTCCTTTACCATTCTTTGCAACTGACCAACCTAACCACACCTTTGAGCCACCTCTTCCTACGTCAGAAGCCATGCCACCCACTGCTCGAATGAAGTCACCCACCTCACGGCCTTCACTTGCCTTGCATCCATGCTGTGAGCATCTCGATCCTTCTCTCGGGCCGACAAGATTCGCACCGGCCTCTCATTCGCACCAGCCTCCAATTGGACTTCGCCGCTCCCTTCTGACTTCGACCACCTTCCGCTAACCCCCTCTCCTCTATGTCTATATAATGGAATCTGGCAAGTACTTATGTCTGGATTTAATAATATATGCTATTGTTTGAGTTTTAGGCTATATATGTATTATGATTTCAGTGTTATATTTTGTACAATGTCGTTATATAACTATTTATAATATATCTATCTGTTAAGTATATGTATGCCTAGTTTAAGCAGTTATAATATGTTTATATATGAAAACCCATTTATAATATATGGGCTACGTGTAATATTAGTGAGTTTACATTTGTATTATTTTGGTTTTTATATAAATATATATATATATATATATATATATATATATATATATATATATATATAGGCGGAGTATAAGATAGTGTTTATAAAGTTTTCAAATGTTAATATCAATATATATACTTTATTTATTCATATGTATTTCTGTTTTTCTAATTTTGTTTTAGCATGCATGAACATATATTTGAGTAAGAGGCATAAGTATACATATAGATTATAATAGTTTATAAAAAAAAATTGCATATGTATTGTTATAGCCCAATATACAAGTTGTTGTGCGTGTCTTTTTAATATGGGCTGTGCTTCCACGCTTTTACAGTATATATATACTTATTTTTTTGATTCCTATGTAAATAATATTTCCAGTATTATAATTTGTCATATATTTCCAGTTCATGCTTTTGTGTATGTGTTATGTTATAATAGATTTTGACTTGAACATAACATGTGTATGTTTGTAAATTTGATCTGGAATTTTGGAAAGAGACATAAAGTGTTAGCTTACATGCATTTGTTGAGTCCATATATATTTAAGTTATATTGAGTTTATAATTATTAAAATTTTAAATATGGTAGGTATGTAAGTTTATATATATGTTTTCAACGTCGTGTGTAGCCCAGATATGTATATTTTGTTGCATGTATTTTTAATAGCTTATATATATATATATATATATATATATATATAGGTATAAGGTCAAGTTGCATATTTGTTTATACATATTTATTTATTCGCATAGAAACTTTGGTTTGCATATATATTATGGGATTTCTGCATTTGTATATTGGTTTTAAGGATGATGCTATAAAGAGAGTATACATGAATTTTAAATGGTTTTGAACGAATTGATTTATTTTATATGTATGTATGTATTTTACTTTAACTATAAATATTTTATTTTAAATTTTTGCCTTAGATTAAATTATCGATTTTTTTACAAATATTTTGTATATATCAAACTGATTCTGACTCAGTTCATCAATTCTTGATTATCAGCCTTGTTTGACCGATTCATGCCAATCTAGCTTTTCTATTGTCAAACTCCTCTAACCTCGAAAGGTAAGCAATCACTCACGATTAATGTTCTTTTATTTATTAAATTTGATTTCAGTTGAAACAAATATTGAAATATGCTGCTGCTAGTTATTTACATTGTTAAATATATGTTATTACATGGTTCAGTTCACCTGTGACATCTGACACCATTATCTGTTAATTATTTATACAATGATAATACAGTTTGGCTGTTAATTGATTAGTTATTTGTTGTTTACATTGGACGTTAAATAGTAAATGTTGAAATGATAAATATTATGCAAATTTAATTTTACGTAGGATAGTTAAAAATTTGAATCGACATATGTGTCGAATTTGATTAGTTCAATTTGTATAATATGACCCTTTAAATGGTTAATCATTTGATACGTAGAAAAATAGTGTTAACTACACCTTGAACCATTGAATGCATGTTGTTTAAATTGATGATGTATGGAATTGTAAATAGATAACAAGTGAAGAACCGTAATATAATAATCTTTAATCTACATGAAACGATAGTGTAGATTCTAGAAATAATTATATTAATTTGCATAAACAACAATGTAAATTAATACGATTATTTCGGGATTATTTGAATTAATTATTGGATTGTTATTGATGTTTGCTATTGCTGTTTATTTACTTTGACACCACCCCAGTTATCACACTGCAAGTTCCCTTTGCTATGCTTTGATTTTTGAATTGAATTGGAATCGGGTTGAAATGATAAATACCCAAATGAATTTGACCACGGATAGATAATTAAATAAAAACCGATTGGTCAATAATTTGATTTTAAAATAAAATAAAGATTTTATTCAAATAAATAATAAGATTTGAAATGCGTTTTATTGAAATAAATATAAGACTTGAATTTAAGAATTTGATTTGATGAATTTAATCTAATTGAATTTGAAGTTTGATATAATGGAGTTGAATTTGAGTAATTGATTTAATGAATTGAAATTTAAATAGAAATTGTTTTGAATGATAATTAACTTAACGAATATTGAGTGAAATCGATAAATGAATTTGAATTGATTTGAGTGTTAAATTAAATTAATTTAAATGACTTCGGAATGAAATTTATATATGAACTTGAATCGATATTCGAATTGTTTAAATAAAAGTTGAAAAGGAATTAGAAGATTTTGAAATGGTAATTTGGAAGTTTTGAAACGAAAATTTTGGAAACTGATTTAAGAAGACTAATGAAATGTTGAATTTAAATTTCAAATTGGAATTGAGTCTGATTTGACTATGGAACATATTAAACGACCAATCGGTGTAATAATTACGAAAGTTATTAAAGCGACCGGAATCGGTTATGGACATACTCTCTGTCTAAACCGAAAACCACTTTAATAACTATACGCGGAGTGTGATCCAAAATGAAGTGGTTGGAATGATGTACGTGATGACTGAAGAAAGAGAACGATAATGGATAGCCTTGACACTTGTGTCAAATTGGAAATGACTAAAACAGGAGCCGTGCCGGGCCAAATGGGGTTAGCCACCTCGAGCGAACGCACTTCTTCGTAACTACTACTCATTACTTGTTATTGATTGGTGCACCCTTGTACTTTTAGGAGTGTTGTTTCGCGGTGTTGTGATCGTTGTGGCGATGCGTTTTCACCAGTCCGGATCAGGCAAACGGTAGTTTCACTACCTTGGGTATTGCCTCATGTGCTTTGTCATACTAGTATCCCTATATACGCGACCACTACGAATTTGTTTTGTGTTATACCTATGGAGTACTCCCTGATATGCCACTAGTTTACGGTGGAGTTTGCAGTGTTGTATAGACTATAATGCTTATATAAAATGTGTTAAGGGGGATAATGGTAACGTCTTAACACTATTTTGATATTTATATTACTGATAGACATTATTTATTTAGCATACACTACTACATAATAGATAGTTTAACGGATCCTTAGAGGATGTTTATTCCAACATCCTTTGAGTTACTTGTATTTCAATTGCTATTTCACTTGAGTTGGATTTATTGATATAAGAATGTTAATCCTGACTCGATTGTTTTGTGTTTTGCTTTACGCTCGAGTCAGACTGAGTGGCTCAGCTTTCGAGACTCACCTGTGGAGTTGGAGATTTGCTTGGAGATCCAGCAATCTATCTAGCTTTCATATAATCAGTTGATTCCAGTGATGTATTCTGATTCTTGTATTTGACTATTGTATTCGAGACTTCTGTTGTTACTTATTTAACTCTGTTATATATATAGTAGCTTCATGAACTACTATATTTTGCTTCCGCTGCATATTATTACTCTGTGTCTGTGATTCTGTGATTATTTATTTACTGTATATCTCAGTTTTGCCAAATTTAAATTAACAACTCGGTATTTTGAATTATTCAAGTCCGACATGCGTAGATGCGAATAGTCCAAAATAGCAGGTCGTTACAGTTGGTATCAGAGCTTTTGGTAGCTCTAGGAAAAGCTTAGCGTATATGGTAAATGTATTTACAGAATTACTCTCATTCGAGTTTCAATCTTTTCCTTTTGACTCAATTCCTTTGAATTTTGGAACATTCCCTGCGGTTCCAAAATTCATTCGTGTCCCTCACTATTCATCTTCTTTCTATTCTAGAGCATCCCATAACTCCACCTCTAATGACACTTATAATGAATCGGTGGTCTCGCAAACATCGATGATTTGTAAAGGGGTGAAACTCCTTTATAATAGGCATCGATTTACCAAAGATTTTTGTATCCTCGGTTTACGATGTTATCTATCTCCTGCTATGCCTGAATTCTATCTCTTTAGACCGAATGTTGATTTACCTCGGAATTCAGCATCGATCTTATTCCTGAAGTTACGGACGACCAAGTTAAGGTTGCCCATGAATTTAATAAGCTTATCCATCTCCCGATTCTGTTAATTGAATTATCTTATCTTCTGTTTCGAACTCATTATCAAATCAGAATTCTCTTTGATTTGATTTCATCAAAATTTGAATTTCTATACTGCTTTGGAATCCCTTCCCGTATCGTCGAGCGAGGAAGTGTATTTGTAAATTAATATTTAAAAATGTTTTATATATTGTGTTGTTTGAGTTGTTAATGTTGATTTGGATTTTCGATCGATTTGTCTGATCAATGCTATCGATAGGATTTTCAAAACGCTTGAGCAGAGCAAACAGACACAATATTGTTTTCAAATTTGGTAAATAAAATAATTTTGTATGATTATATTGTATATATAAGTATAATTTTATGAAATTAAATAGCTAATGAACTGGTTGTTGAGAATAATAAAATTTTTTGATTTTCATTTATTGTTGTAAACCATTGACTATTGAATAATAATAAAAAAAAAGAATTTATAAAACTTAGTTATTATTTGATTTGTAATTTGAAGCGAATATAAATTAGAATTTGATAATTTAATTTCCGATAATTTCGAGTTATGGTTTTAAAGTTTTAAAATGTATATTATTTAAAATATTTTCGAATAAAATGGTTTGCAAAGAATTTTAAATGATTAAATTTGAGCTCTTCCCTTTTGTCGTTGGAAAATAATTTCGGTGATGACGGCCGCATCATCGACGTTTATTTTCGGGTTTCGAAGTGGAGAGACTATTATTAGTTTTGCTACAGTTTGTTTTGAAAAATAAATTGATCTGAATCTCTAAACATGACTCGATTATTAGTATATATTGGAGATTTTGAGTTGATTTGATATCATGTATATATATTTATTTTAGTTATAAAAATGGTTGAGATAAAATGGAAATTAATTCTTAAAATTTGTTAAAGTATGATTTTCAATTATAAATGAAACAAAAATTTTGAATTAATATTTAAAGTTGAGAGAATTGAAAATTTATTTAGATAAAACTCAATTACATTATATATAACTTTCCTAAATTTTCAAAAGTTAACTATGTAATTGAATATTATACAATATAAATGATATCAAAGGAATTTTAAAAAAAATTGGGTAGTTATATTAAATGTAAATATACATAATATAAATGTGATAAGATATGTTAAGTAGAATAAATTTAATAATAATTTGAAATTAAGAAGAATTAAATTTGTCGAATAAAGTATGATTGTAATAAATGACTATTCAAATTTAGGACTTTTAAAATTTGTTAATTTAAGAAATTGGATAATATATAATAAATTGTCTTTATAAGTAAAATGTGAGTGCGTATAATAAATGTTATTCACTTAAATTTTAATTATAAAATGTTTATGGAGATAGATAAAATGATAAGTTAATTGAATAATAGATACGATTAATAAAATACAACTTTTGTTTTGAAGGTTAATAAATTGAAATTAAATCAACTAATTGAGGTATCTTGAATTAATTGAATTTAAATTGAATTTCATTTGAAAGGAACCTTTGTACCTAACATTAATATAGGTGAAATCAAATCAATGTAATGAAAATCATGAATGTAAAAACAAAATTGTTGAATATAGATTTATTTAAATTGCAATTTATATGGTTTAAATTAATTGTTTATTATGTAATTCACGTTTATTTTCTTCTGGTTGATTTTATTCTCCTACCACCTTCCTTTTCGAGGATGAAAAGTTTTGAGTGGGGGAGAGTGTAACAACCCGTAAATTTAACCGGTTTTAATAATGTTACAAATTGAATTTTTTTGGAATTTTAAACGACTAAATTTTGAAATATAAATTTGATATTTGGAATGCGTCCAGTTAAACATAAAAAACGGTAAATTTTCGTCCGAAAATATGAAAGTTTATTTCGCGCGTAAATTTACTTCAATTTAATCAGTTAAAAAACGATGAAAATAAAATATTTTCGGAACCTAAATATTTTTACATAGAAAAATTCTAAACCATCTTCTGAGCAAACCCTAATTTTCGTTTTTTCCAAATTCGGACTTCTTTAGCTCCGTCGATCTTATTTTTGTGCGTTTTTGCTGCATTTTTCGCTAGTAGAAAATTCAGATTTTTATAATTCAATCATACCATCGATATTTTTATACCGTTTTGATCGTCTCATCGTGCTGATTTATACAGTATAATCGTTCGTGTGTTTGAAGTCTGGATAACAACGAAATCTACGGAACGATATGTAGCTTTGAACTTTCTAGATTCCTTTGTTTGTTCGTTTACCCGCTGGGAAAATGTCAATGGTCACTTACATTTGATTTATTTGAATTCAACGTACAAGACGTTTTCTATTTCCAAGTCCTCAATTTATTTTGCTTTAACTGTTCATTTGCCTTTTGCTTTGATTTGAACCCATCTCTATTCCCTGTTCCATTTTTTTTAGAAGAAAGCATATACACATGAACTGTTCCCCTCCCCACTCCTGCATGCTCAAGCAACCCTTTCTACGGCCTCCGCAACCCACCGTCGCGCCTGCCATTTGCCGCACCTCACCCCTGTAGACCATGCCTAGCCTATGATCACCAGCCGAGGCTCCCTCTTTGCCACCTGCGCGCCTACTTCCTTTACCATTCTTTGCAACTGACCAACCTACCCACACCTCAGATCCACCTTTTCCCACGTCAGAAGCCATGCCACCCACTGCTCAAATGAAGCCACCCACCTCACGGCCTTCACTTGCCTTGCATCCATGCTGTGAGCATCTCGATCCTTCTCTCGGGCCGACAAGATTCGCACCGGCCTCTCATTCGCACCAGCCTCCAATTGGACTTCGCCGCACCTTTCTGACTTCGACCACCTTCCGCTAACCGCCTCTCCTCTATGTCTATATTATGGAATCCAGTCAAGTACTTGAGTTTGGATTTCATAATATATGCTATTTTCTGCGTTTAAGCTATATATATGTATTATGATTTCAGTGTTATATTTTGTACAGTGTCGCTACATACCTATTTATAATATATCTATCTGTTAAGTATATGTATGCCTAGTTTAAGCAGTTATAATATGTTTATATACGAAAACCCATTTATAATATATGGGCTGTGTGTAATATTAGTGAGTTTACATTTGTATTATTTTGGTTTTTATATAAATATATATACATACATACATACATATATATATAGGCGGAGTATAAGATAGTGTTTATAAATTTTTCAAGTGTTAATATCAATATATATACTTTATTTATTCATATGTAGTTGTGTTTTTCTGATTTTTTTTAGCATGCATGAACATATATTTGAGTAAGAGGCATAAGTATACATATAGATTATAATGGTTTATAATTTTTTTTTTTTTGCATATGTATTGTTATAGCCCAATGTACAAGTTGTTGTTCGTGTCTTTTTAATATGGGTTGTGCTTCCAAGCTTTTAAAGTATATATATATACACTTCTTGTTTTGATTCCTATGTAAATAATATTTCTAGTATTATAATTTGTCATATATTTCCAGTTCATGCTTTTGTGTATGTGTTATGTTATAATAGATTTTGACTTGAACATAACATGTGTATGTTTGTAAATTTGATCTGGAATTTTGGAAAGAGACATAAAGTGTTAGCTTACATGCATTTGTTGAGTCCATATATATTTAAGTTATATTGAGTTTATAATTATTAAAATTTTAAATATGGTAGGTATGTAAGTTTATATATATATATATATATATATATATATATATATATATATATATGTTTTCAACGTCGTGTGTAGCCCAGATATGTATATTTTGTTGCATGTATTTTTAATAGCTTATATATATATATATATATAAGGTCAAGTTGCATATTTGTATATACATATTTATTTATTCGCATAGAAACTTTTGTTTGCATATATATTATGGGATTTCTGCATTTGTATATCTGTTTTAAGGATGATGTTATAAAGAGAGTATACATGAATTTTAAATTGTTTTGAACGAATTGATTTATTTTATATGTATGTATGTATTTTACTTTAACTATAAATATTTTATTTTAAATTTTTGCCTTAGATTAAATTATCGATTTTTTTACAAATATTTTGTATATATCAAACTGATTCTGACTCAGTTCATCAATTCTTGATTATCAGCCTTGTTCGACCGATTCGTGCCAATCTAGCTTTTCTATTGTCAAACTCCTCTAACCTCGAAAGGTAAGCAATCACTCACGATTAATGTTCTTTTATTTATTAAATTTGATTTCAGTTGAAACGAAAATTGAAATATGCTACTGCTAGTTATTTACATTGTTAATTATATGTTATTACATGTATCAGTTCACCTGTGACATCTGACACCATTATCTGTTAATTATTTATACAATGATAATACAGTTTGGCTGTAATTGATTAGTTATTTGTTGTTTACATTGAACGTTAAATAGTAAATGTTGAAGTGATAAATATTATGCAAATTTAATTTTACGTAGGATAGTTAAAAATTTGAATCGACATATGTGTCGAATTTGATTAGTTAAATTTGTATAATATGACCCTTTAAATGGTTAATCATTTGACACGTAGAAAAATAGTGTTAACTACACCTTGAACCATTGAATGTATGTTGTTTAAATTGATGATGTATGGAATTGTAAATATATAACAAGTGAAGAACCGTAATATAATAATCTTTAATCTACATGAAACGATAGTGTAGATTCTAGAAATAATTATATTAATTTGCATAAACAACAATATAAATTAATACGATTATTTCGAGATTATTTCAATTAAGTATTGGATTGTTATTGATGTTTGCTATTGCTGTTTATTTACTTTGACACCACCCCAGTTATCACACTGCAAGTTCCCTTTGCTATGCTTTGATTTTTGAATTGAATTGGAATCGGGTTGAAATGATAAATACCCAAATGAATTTGACCTAGGATAGAGAATTAAATAAAAACCGATTGGTCAATAATTTGATTTTAAAATAAAATAAAGATTTATTTAAATAAGTAATAAGATTTGACATGAAGTTGGAATTTGAATTTAATGAAAGGAAGATGTTAATATTTTAAAATCTGAAAACGAAAATATTAACATAGTAATTGTTGAAAGAACGTTGTTTTAAAATAAATTATTTGACGATAAAATTTGGAATTATTCATTGAATTAAGTTGGAATGATTTAATAATTAAGTCTGAATTTATAATTAAGTTTGAAATTATTAAGTTTTGAAATCATTAATAATTAAGATTGAAAACATGTAATAATTGAATAAGATTGAATTATTTGATAACTAAATAAAATTTGAATTCTTTGATAAGAGAAATTGAACTTTTGAATAAGTGAATTTGAACTTCGTTAATAAATAAAATTGTGTTTCTTTATTTGTTAAGTTTTGGAAAATTATTTAGGTAAGTTAATAAGTGAAATTGAACTTCTTAGATATATGAAAGTTAGTTTCTTTATTAATCGAGTTTGAAATTTGTAACTAAGTAAATAAATAAATGGAATTGAAAATTCTTTAACAAGAAATAAAAATGCATTTTATTGAAATAAATATAAGACTTGAATTTAAGAATTTGATTTGATGAATTTAATCTAATTGAATTTGAAGTTTGATATAATGAAGTTGAATTTGAGTAATTGATTTAATGAATTGAAATTTAAATAGAAATTGTTTTGAATGATAATTAACTTAACGAATATTGAATGAAAATTGATAAATGAATTTGAATTGATTTGAGTGTTAAATTAATTTAATTTAAGTGACTTCGGAATGAAATTTATGTACGAGCTTGAATCGATATTTGAATTGTTTAAATAAAAGTTGAAATCGAAAGACAAATGAAATGTTGAATTTAAATTTCTAATTGGAATTGAATCTGATTTGATTATGAAATATATTAAACGACCAATCGGTGTAATAATTACGAAAGTTATTAAAGAGACCGGAATCGGTTATGGACATACTCTCTGTCTAAACCGAAAACCACTTTAATAATTATACGCGGAGTGTGATCCAGAATGAAGTGGTTGGAATGATGTACGTGATGACTGAAGAAAGAGAACGATAATGGGTAGCCTTGACACTTGTGTCAAATTGAAATGACTAAAACAGGAGCCGTGCCAGGCCAAATGGGGTTAGCCACCTCGAGCGAACACACTTCTTCGTAACTGCTACTCATTACTTGTTATTGATTGGTGCACCCTCGTACTTTTGGGAGTGTTGTTTCACGGTGTTGCGATCGTTGCGGCGATGCGTTTTCACCAGTCCGGATCAGGCAAACGGTAGTTTCACTACTTTGGGTATTGCCTCATGTGCCTTGTCGTACTTGTATCCCTATATACGCGACCACTACGAATTTGTTTTGTGTTATACCTATGGAGTACTCTCTGATATCCCACTAGTTTACGGTGGAGTTTACAGTGCTGTATAGACTATAACACTTATATAAAATGTGTTAAGGGAGATAGTGGTAATGCCTTAACACTATTTTGATATTTATATTACTGATAGACATTATCTACTTAGCATACACTACTACATAGTAGATAGTTTAACGGATCTTTAGAGGATGGTTATTCCAAAATCCTTTGAGTTACTTGTATTTCAATTGCTATTTCACTTGAGTTGGATTTATTGATATAATATGTTAATCCTGACTCGAGTGTTTTGTGTTTTTCTTTACGCTCGGGTCAGACTGAGTGGCTCAGCTTTCGAGACTCACCTTTGGAGTTGGAGATTTGCTTGGAGATCCAGCTATCTATCCAGCTTTCATATAATCTGTTAATTCCGGTGATGTATTCTGATTCTTATGTTTGACTATTGTATTCGAGACTTCTGTTGTAACTTATTTAACTCTGTTATATATATAGTAGCTTCATGAACTACTATCTTTTGCTTCCGCTGCATATTATTACTCTGTGTCTGTGATTCTGTGATTATTTATTTACTGTATATCTCAGTTTTGCCAAATTTAAATTAACAACTCGGTATTTTGAATTATTCAAGTCCGACATGCGCGAATGCGAATAGTCCAAAATAGCGGGTCGTTACAACATTCTAGGCTAGGGTTTAGGTAGGTTGTAGGGCTCAAATTTTATATAATTGATCTAACGATTGATGACAATTTGTAGCCTTATAAATAGAACCCTAATCTAACATTGAGAGCCCTAATTTTATACCGATCGTATATTGGAATAGTTCCAATAGTTATTAGCTCGATTTGACATTGTTTTTGAGGTATGATTAGTTGTTCGACCCTAAGTACAAAACCTTACAGAATGTTTGGTGTAAGTGTATACAGAACTATACCCCTTAGGTTAATGGAACCTACCTTAATAAATTGTTAACAACCACAAGTAGGACACTATAGGTTATATAGAATATTAATAAAGCCAATTGCATGTGTTTACCATGTATTAATGTTGTAACTCATTCACAAGACTTTTATCTGTCCCACTCCTTACCTTTTTCCTCCACCACAAGAGGATAAAGTAGTAGGTGATAGACCTAGATCTAGTACGTAGAGGGCGAGCTTGGAGTTGGCACTAGATTTTACTTTACATTACTCTCCATGTAACTACTTATCGTACTTAACACTTCTAAGTATATATGTTGTATTTCTGTAAACTCTTGATTATGACTATGTATGTTTGAGATGGTGTTTTTTAGGATATTTTCTTAGATTACCATTCTTTGTATTTATATTTTACTGGTTTCCACTATTAGATATGAAAGTGTAGAATGTTTTAGATTTTATCCTTATATTCTTTTGTCTCCATAACGTTTATAAACCCGATAGCTCATACTACTTGGAATGATGCGAGTCCGAAATTCACTTTTGGCTTTGGATCGGTGTGTCGAGGGGTGCAGTTTGTCACACTTTGTATCGGAGTATAGGTTTAAAATTACTTAGGAGCTAGGTACATATTGGGAGAGCGTACTTGAAAATTTTGAATAAAAAAAGTTTTTCAAAAAGGGTTTTCTAAATGGTTTTCAAAATGTTTTTCAAAATAGGTTTTTGAAAAGTATATATATGTATAAATAAAAAGTATTTGAAAGGTTTTATATATAAGTGTAATACAAAAAAGGCCATCACATATTCTTTCCAATACTATCTATGGAAAATCTCATAATTCCTAACTCACATATAAAGAGGATGAGTGATCCTACAGGCTGCCGCTCAGGTAATGCAGTTGAGATTCAAGGCATGAGCATCCTGATATGGTTCCATCGGTATATGCAAATAAGAGGAAAAGCTGAGCTTAATCCTAATAGGCAAACCATAAGGCGAGCGCCAGGTGAAGTTTCTGCCCACCCGCCTACCGTCGATTTCAATAAGCTATGTAAGGACTTTTTAAGTCTGGGAGGGAAGCCATATATGGGGGCCGAGTCTTATGTGGACTTGAAGGCATTGATTCTCACTTATGAGAGGATTTTCGGATTGATCAGAGTTGGAAATGATGTTAGGAGATAGCTTGTTGCCTGGTATTTATAGGGAGAGGCTCTGAATTGGTGGAATGATGTAGTGGTAGAGACCGATGAGGGAGAGATAATTTAAGGAGAGTTTATGAGTAAGTTTGAGGCAAAGTTTCTTTCTATAGCAGAGCAGGGAATACACTTGGAGAAGTCCATGAATTTTCTACAAGGAGAGATATATGTGAAGAAATATGTAAATTAATTCAATGAGTTGACTAGATTTGGTTTGGATCTGACCAATACCCCACAGAAGAAAGCTTTGAAGTTTACAAAGGGAAATCTGTAAAGGCATAACTCTAGCATTTTCTACTGCTAGGGACCGCTGGTGGTCATAGCTTATATGCCAACCCTACTGTGAAATGCCGATCCAACTAAAATACTGACATAGCCTGTCGACCTTCTTCGGTTGATATCTTGTTTAAACTAGCTAAGTGTAAGTTAAGGAAAATGCCCCTTTTAGTTACTTAATACCTCTTATTAGAAATGAAGAAGACCCCACTTTCTAAAGTACTGGGCTATATGATACTTCAAATATGAGGCGAACCCTTGGTATATTTACCCCTATCTATCCACAATGTATATCCCTTCCACACTCATTCTACGATTGGAGATGTCTCACATCAGTAGTAAGTATACATAATTGCAGGTAGCCTCTACGTAAAGGTTAAAATTCTATTGTGTAACTCAAGCAACCTCACATATTAACCTACTAAACCAAACCAACCATCCTAGGCTTAAATGTTAGGCTAAGCCCACCAATTCACAATTGTTCTAATTCTATAACTATGGCTACATAATTTCCCGCTATGAAAATTATATTGCCTTCTAGTAATTAATTCCTACCTTATAGGCTTATTTATTATATTCCATAAATGTCAATTGTTCGTAATAAATGGTCATTATTATTCTAATTGGAAAATATCCAGTAATATTTATTTATTCATTCTGATTCAACCTATTATAATCATTCATTTCTTTGTAAATGCTATAATGAATTCTTTAACTAGTCTATTAACACATTTATGTCCCTATTTACTTCGTGTAATTCCCTATTAATTGCACATTTATTGCCCTAGTGATTTTCGAGTTACAATATACATTCCATCTACATTGCCTAATCTTACAATTTAATGCGCTATTAATAAACAGTATGAATATAATCGTAATACGCTATGTATATATATTTTTATTTTCACTCGATAAGCATGGATAAACATATGTATGTGTGTCTATATTCCTATTTCAACCTATTAATCTCTAAACTAGAGCATTCCTTTCCACGTCTTAATTTATCAAAGTTATCCTCCTAAAAGGGTTACCAATATAAATTTCCATAAATTACCTAAAAATAAGACTTTTCTTCATTTGAAATCAAATGGAATTATTTCTTTTCTTTTATATTGATATAGGCAGTGCAAAATACGGAGAAAAATATCCATACTTTACACATCTCTTTCCCTTTTGCAATATTCCTTGTAAATTCAAATGACACACTTTTTATACATATTTTTGAATTGGATAATTTAATAGAAATTAAATGAAAACATATATAATTAAATTATACTCCACTGCTAATAAATTAAAACATAGAAATTCATATTTCAATTCAAATTAGGGCAATCTAAACTAATATTAACATTTTACAACCCAATTATAAATCTGAAATAAACTTTACAACTTTATTAGTATTCAACTTTAACAAATTCAGAGACTAATTTTTAGATTTTAAAATTACGGTGCAAATTATATTCCTATTCCAATTACCTATTTTACTGAATAAATAGGCAATATTTCATCTTCCTAAGCCTATAACTCTACAGATCTTGCATAGGCATAGTATTTAAATAAAACTCAGCGACATAAATTTCAATGTTATAGAAAATTATATAATTTATCGCTCATTTTTCTAGCTTTCTGAATCTCCAAATCTGTATCCAATACTTTACTTGACTCATTTTCCTTTCCAAACCAAAAGAATATATATAACAAGGTATACACACACTACTAGAATTATAGATCTGAGTAGAGATTTCGGGCTAAGGAGAACATAGATTTATAATAATGAAATTTACCTTTTTCCGTAGTATTGAAACGCTCCTATTCTTCTCTTTTATTTTATACCCTTCTCCAATTATATATATAAATATATAATATTTTATAATTGATAGAAATAGTAGAGAAAAGAAAATGGTAGAGCTTCACTACTTAGTTTAGAAAATATGAGAAAAAATGTGAAAGGCTATGCCTATACTTATAAGCGCTCGAATCAACCATGACCACTAGATTAAAATAATTAATTCCAAGTCGTTTTGTTAAGGTTCAAAACCCTAGCTGCCATACCCAACCTGTCGACCGCCTACTATAAGTGCCCGACCGCTAGTGGTCGACCGACCCAAGTAAAAGAGTCGACCGTGGTGTCCTGCATTTTTATAAAATATTTCCTTCCTCATTTTTTATTTATTTTCATTCCAAATACTTCAAACATTGATAAATTCTTCTTCATACTCCAATTATTAAACTCAAGATATGAAATTTGCTTAGAAAATCACCAGTTTAGCCCTTACTCATATTCCTATAGGTATGACTCATGAGGATCTAGTAAAGATGGCCTTGCTAAATACTAATTCCAAGAAGGAAGTGAAGAGTGAGCCCAAGAAGTCAAGAGGACAGGCACCACAACAAAATAAGCATGAGGGTGGAATAGGGGTCCAAGGGAAGATTAAGAAGTAGGAGCTAAAGTGTAGGAGATGTAATAAGAGGGGGCATTTTGCGAAGGAGTGCAAGATGGACAGCTCAAAGATCAAATGTTCCGACTGCAATCAATTCGGGCTCATGAGGAGGGAGTGTCTGACACCACTAAAGACCCCTACCTATGCGGTTTCAACTTATGCCCCGTATGTTGTTCCTAGCTCGAGTGCATCTCTAATAGCGGATAAGGGAAAGAAGGTCGTAACTGAAGGTGTGTTAACTTTATTTGATTTATCCATTCGTACCTTATTTGACACCAGGCCATCATACTCTTTTATCTAAAGTAGACTTGTAGATGAGTTACAGTTAGATACTAGGATAGTTACATTCCTATTAGTTGTATTAAACCCTATTAGAGGATCGACTTATTTATCTGTAATACGTAGGAGTTTGAAATTGTTTATATTTGGGATCGAGTTCATTTGCGATGCTTTTGTCGTAGGATTTTCTAAGTTTGGGTTGGTTTTGTTATGGACTTCTATGTATGGAGTGATTTTAGATTATAATAGGAAGGTTATTCATTTATGTACTTATAGTAGATGCAGTCTAGATGGTCATAAAGGATCAGTTATGTTGAATTATGTTGAATTACCTATATCCTTTGGACCTATCACATGATGAGTTAAATTCAGTGCCAGTAGTTAGAAACTACCCAGATATCTTTTCCAAAGTTTCCAGTAACCCACCTCAGGGAGAGATCGAGTTTTAGATTTATCTTGTTAAGAACGCCAGACCTGTTGCCTTACCCTTGAGGCATATGGTTCCAAAAGAAAGACATGAACTAAATAAGCAAGTGAATGGGCTATCGGAAAAGGGTTTCATTAAGAGGAGTATTTCAGAGTTGGGAGCACCAGTTGTCTTTTCCATCAAGGTAGATGGTTCTATAAGGTTTTGTGTCAATTATCATGAGTTGAATAAACTAAAAAAGAAAAATCATTACATGTTTCCCTGCATTGACAATCTCCTTGATCGATAGGTAGGACAAAGGTGTTATCTTAGCTTGACTTGGCTACACGATTCCATCAACTGCGTGTGGCGAAGATATTATTCAAAATACCACTTTTTGTATATCTGGTGGACTTTATAAGTGGTTTGTAATGCCTTTTGGACCGACCAATCTACCAACCTACTTTGTTGATTTGATAAGCCAAGTTTTTAAAAGGTTGCTTAATAAGTTCATAGTTGTATTCGTTGACGATATATTAGTATATTCTAGGAGCGAGGAAGAGCATAAGATGCATCTAGAAGAAGTGCTCAATACTCTTTGTTAGCATAAGGTAAAGGCAAAGTTTTCAAATTCCACTTTTGGCGCAAAAATGTACACTTTTTGGAATAAGTTGTCTCTGAGCGTGGGATGATGGTCGATCCTTGTAAAGTTGCTGCAATACAGATTGGCATGCGTCGAAGAATGCCATAGTAGTGGGGATTTTCCTTGATTTGGCAAGCTACGATAGAAAGTTTATTAAGGACTTCACTAAAATTTTAGTCCCACTGGCCCGCCTTACCAAGAAGGGTTCGATTTTCTTGAGGGGCTTGCTGCAGGGAGGGAGAGTGGTGAGCCGTACTGCTCGACAGTTGAAGGTCCATGAGAGAAGCTATCCTACCAATGATCTTGTGTTGGCAGCCATTGTCATTGCACTCAAGTCATGAAAAAATTATTTATTAGAAGAGCTGTTTGAGCTGTAGATGGATCATAAGTCTTTGAAGTGTTTATTATCCCAGAAGGATTTAAATTTAAGGCAGTAGAGGTGGATGGAGTTCTTGGCATCATATGATCTCTATGTCTCTTCTACTCCAGGCTAGGGCCACGCCATAGCCTTGAGTAGGTAGCATGTGATATTGAGTCCTATTTTCTTATAATGGAAGCACTTGCAGTTTATCTCTACACTTGATTTTTGACCATCGTCAAACATCACCGTGGGATTGTTAGTAGCTTTGGATATCCAGCCTACATTTATGGACTTCATAGGGTTGAGTCAGAAGCACGGTTAGAAGTTATTAGATATTTTTGAGAATCTTGGTAGAGGAGAGTAGTCGAGTCATTTGAGGCACTATACTATTGGTTATGGAGAGATGGTAGATTATGTGTTTCTCTCGCTATGGATTTGATAGGCATAGTACTAGCCAAATCTCGTCGTTCTAGGATGAGCATTCATCGTGGTAGAGACAAAATGTACCATGATATAAAGAGAGTCTTTTATTAGGCTGGTATGAAGAGGAATGTGGCAGAGTATGTCACTCGATGTATGACTTGCTAAAGGGTAAAGTTAGAGAAGAAAATGCTAGAAGGATTGTTGTAGCCATTAAATATACTAAAGTGGAAGGGGGAGAGTGTTTTTAAAGATTTCATTAATGGATTACCTAGGAGTAGGAAGGGAAATGAGACTAATTGGGTCATAGTCAACCGACTAAGCAAATACGCTTATTTTGTTAGGAGTATGAGGATGTGATGAAGATAGTTAGGTTTACATAGTTCCTTCTAGCATTATTAGCGATCAACATCCATTTTCACCATCAAGTTTTGGATGGTTCTGGAGACTTTAGGCACTGAATTGAGTATTGGTACCACTCATCATCCATAGACGGATGGACAAATGGAAAGGATGAATCAGGTGCTAGAAGACTTACTTTATATGTGTATTTTAGATTTCGAAGGCTTTTGTGAGGATCACTTGCCACTAGCAGAGTTTACCTATAATAATAGCTATCAAGAAAGTACTAGGATGACATCGTTTGAGGCGTTATATTGGAGGCCTTGTAGATCGCCATCTTTTTGGTAGGACACTCTGAATAGGAACATTCTTGGACCAGATATGGTGATGGGTACGTCAAAGAAGGTAGACATGATCCATAGAAGGATGAAAACAGTGCAAGACAAGCATAAGTCTTATGCTAATAGGAAATGCACATAATTATAGTTCGCAGTGAGTGACATGGACTTTATCAAGGTCCCATTGTCATGAGATTTGGTAGTTCAGGAAAGTTAACACAAGGTTTGTAGGGCCTTTCCCGGTCATAGGTAAAGTAGGGAAGTAAGTGTAACAACCTACCCGAAACAGACCTAAATCACGATCAAGAAAAAGCCCATCGAAATTTAGAGTCATTCCAAGGCCGATTGTTGGTTGGGGAAAAATTAAAAACATTACATAGTACACAGAGCTATCTATCTAACTTCCTGAATCTTGTATGAAAACAATTCATTTCAAAGCAGAGAAACATTGTCATAAAGTTTCAAATTATTCCAATATACTCATCCCAGTACATAAGTCTCAAACCAACAATAGAAATAACAATATACTTTCAAAGTCTGAGTGCATGAAAGTAAATAACGTTAACAAATAATAAAGGATAAACACCATACTGAAACGCCCCACCTTCACTACTTCAGCAATCCCTGTTGCCCCTAATCAGTTTAATTAAAATGAGGAGGGAGCCGGAACAACAAAGTCCGATAAAAGAAATTTCATGTTTTACCATAGTAGTAATATCGGTAGTATTATCTAAAAAGGTAATATATCTTACATATCAGAATCATAAAATATGTATAACTTCGGCTATAAGTCCGAAGGCCTTTCCAATCCAACCATGTAATTCTAATGCAACTAGGGTTTACGATGTAATAGGAAGCACCTGAACCACTTAATACCTCTTTGATGGGAATTAGGAAGACTTTGATCATTTAAGACCTATAAAATAGGTAGATCCCCATCATTTAAGACCTAACCCCAAGGTAGGTCCCTACATGGTTCTCTTTAACTGACATCATGAGAAACCTGTTAGGTTACTAAATACGTTTCCTAATAAAGAGGCGGATCCTACCATAGCCATTTAATACATCTAACCCAAAGCGGGCCTCTCCTAAGGGTTCACCTACCGTATCCATAGCGCAATTTATGACCCATAACCCAACCATGACATCTTAAACTATCGACTATCTATAGGAACTGGTAATTAGATTGACTGGGCAGATTTGCACTATAGGATCAGGACTAATATCGCATCCACCAGGGTTATTTATTATAGGCAATATCTCACATTAGTCTACAAATCCATACCGTTGGTAGCCAAATTTAACCGGGCATACTTTTGTGTAACTTTTAACTAACATCGCAACTTTATAACTTAGTCATACCTTATACATATATCATCCTACAAGATTTACAGTTGAGGCCATATAAGGTATCCCCTTATTACGCCTCTAGTTAGGGATTAATTCCCTACATTACACTAACTATCTTCCTACAAAATAATATTGCCCAACTATTCTAATAATATTAACTATCACAATCGATACGCAATAATCTATTTGTTATTAGACTTTAATAGTCAAACGTTAATATTTTATACACATATATTTATACATGGAATTTAAGGTCTAATCAGTACGTTACAATAATTCGATAACAATTCACTTACACGATAATTTGAAATATCAATCTCATGCAAATCTACAATTCCAACAAGAACAACTACTATCCATAGACAAATCAAATCGACTTGTGCAAAATGAAATATCTACAACTTGTTCGATATTAATATACTAAAAACACTATTCTGTTTTAAAGAAAAGGATCTCATAAATTAACTCACCTACGTTCAATTCAACCATTATATATATATATATATATATATATATATATATATAATATTTTTGGAATGAGAAAGGAGTTCTTTATTTATTCAAGCGATAGAACCAAGCGGTGACAACAACAAACAATTCAATTCATACTTTACAGACCATTTCTAATTTAGTTTCTTTTTGAACCATTTGACAATAAATTTAAAACAAGAGAGAATAGGTTGAATGGCCATAGATTTTCTAATTCCAATCAATTATTTCAATTCTAATACATTAATACCAAATACAATTATATTTTCAAGAGATACAAAGATTGATATTTATTTAAGGGAAATTCTAGGGTTTTATCATTTTAGGGTTTGCGCTTATAGAATTTTCCAAGGCATATGTCAGATCCAAATCAGTACAACACAAATACTAGAATGAGAAAGATTGAAATTCCACTCACAGAAGATTCCTTTGATTTACGATTAGATCTAAATTAAAACACTTTTAAAGCTATAATAGATCTCCCCCTTTAAATATACAACGGATAGATCGTATATATAAATTAGATTTTTGAATCAGAAGATCGAGAGAAAAAGGATTCAGAATTTAATTTGAAATAGAAGTTAGAAATTAGAATTACTGACCTAAAAGTTTATTGTTTTTTGAAACCCCGGGGGGAATGATTCTTATAGAATCTCGGCATTGCTACAGAATTTTACGAGGAAAAGTGGGGGGTCTAGGAGTCTGTTTATAGATGTAAGAAGGGACGAGAGCCGTCAGATCGAAAGAAAAAAATGCAAGCCATTAGCCAGGACGTTTCTCTCCAGAAACGTCTCGACGGTCGGTCGGCCCAAGTAAGGTGGTCGACCAGCCCATTCCTTCCCGGTCGTTTAGTTTCCTTCCGTTTATTTTTTATTTATCAACTTTATTATTTTTAATCAATCGTCGTTAACGTTAATTGTGATGTCCCGGAACTTTGGGTAATATTTATTTAATAATCTTCATTAATAATTATTTTATATTAGCTAGGTTATTCTTTTCAAAACTAATAATTATTTAATTTGGCAAATATTATTCTTTTCAAAGCTAATATTAAGATGTATTCTATTTATAATGTATATATATATATATATATATATATGTAAATACGTTATGGATAAAAGTTTGGTTTCCATTTAATAAAAATGTTTTCAAATTATAATATATATATATATATATATATATGAATATATTGTGATTTGGAAGATTATGATTGAATTTAATGTAAGACTTTTCAAAAGAACTATTTAAAAATTTATCTTATATTTTCAAAAACATTTAAAGTAAATATTTATTTTGTTCAAAAATATTAGCTTAAAGTAGTATATTATAATAAAAGTTTAATATGTTTTCTTTCAAAATTGGTACTTGAATTAAATTTAGTTTATATATATTTAAGTATAATAACTTAAGTTTAAATTTTAAAATAAGATTTAATTTAATTTGCTTCTCTTTTGTTTTAATTTTCTTTCTTTTAAATTTAGCATGGGGAAATGTATTTTGAAATTATATAAATAAAACATAAATTGATATAAATATAAACGTATTAATATAAAATATAAGAAATTAATTAAATAATGATTTAAAACATTTGTAAACATAAATAATTAATTAAAAAGAGAGATTAAACACTTATTATTCATGTAATATTGTCAGGGACGTGTGTATAACCATAAAAAACATGCAAAGACATTTGTAGGCTTATTACAACATAGATTAACAAGTGGCAACCCTCTTGTCTTTTAAAATTTAAGTACGTGCAGGAAGTCTTACGAGATACCTTTTGTTTTCAAAGGTTTTCAAAGTCAAGCAACTTTAACCCGTTTACTCACACCAGACCCATATCCGATCTGGAGTTTATTTTCTGTTTTATTAAACTCTTGGGTACTCAAATTTTTATGAGTAGCCAAGGGATTCAGGTTAGCTTTGACGAGTTTCAGGAGGAGATATGGAGTAGGAGGCTTCAGTGTTTGTAGATATATAATGGTTCTGCTATGTCTGTACCTCTATGATGATGTCTGTATTGTACTAGAGTTGTAATGATCAGATAGGTTTTTATTACTGTCTAATTTGTATTGTATAAGCTGTTTAACTCTGATGTATATGATATTATGTATTAACTATGTGATGAAATATATTTTATTCGTTCCGTTTTGAGATTCTGATATTGTTTAGTTCTTTCTTTTCTATCCCTTTCTTTCTTGATAATGATGCGTCTTTCTGTGGAATGAAAGGCGGATCGTTACAATGTGGTATCAGAGCACTAGGTTCTTGAGAGAGCGTACTTTTAATATATATATATATATATATATATATATATATATATATATATATATATATTCCTAATTTGTTGGGTTACCTGTCCGGGTTACCCACATGAGTTAGGCTGGTAGCTTGAGTTCTAGAGTAGGTGGGGTAGTGGTGTGTGTAGCACGACTACTAATGGAAGAAGTCCGAGTGTTGAAGGTGGAAGAGTATTTGCCAGGGCGGTATGGGGCATCTTCAGTAAGTTTTGCAGCGTGGAGTAAGGATTTCACCAATCTTGGAGGGAAATTTTTTTAAGGTTTGGTGGCCATCTTTGGAGTGTAAGCCGGGTTGCGCTCATGCGAGCGGATTTTCAATAGTTCTAATCTGTTGGATGTGTAGAAGCTAGTGATGGCATGTTCAGGAAAGGGCAGGTGTGTAGTGAGACGCAGTATCCCTGGATGCTCCAGAAGATGTTTTCTCTTGGAATAGTATGAGGAAGTATTCAAGAGCAGTTTGTACCTTCCAAAGGGAAGACTCGTCTGTATCGGAATTTCTGGATATCGAGCTAGGGAGTTCGTTTGAATTGGAGTATGAGACATAAGCTGTTCTGATATGTGAAGAGAGAATGGTTTCTTTGAAATCTGAACTGGGTAGAATCGCAAAAATGACTTGCGATGGTTCTGAAGTTCTCTTAGTAATATTTTCTTAAGATTGAGGCATCTAAAGAGGAGACTGAAGCTATCGTAGTGGTCAGAGATTTTCTGAGTGTTTTCGAGAAAGTCAAAGGTTTTCCATATCAGAAAATTGAGTTCTATATCGACTAGGATTCCAGGAGCAATACCAATGGTTCAACCTAGTGGAAAGATAGTTCCGAGAGAGAGAGTTGGAGAAGCAGACGTTGGATTTCTCAAAGTAAGATTGATCAGATCTTAGTTTTCTAGATTGGGTTCTGCTAAGTTGATGGTGACGTGTGATGGACTGTATCTTCCATGATATGTTGATTTATTCTATGCTTGTGTTCATCGACGACATTCTCATCTACTTCAGATCAGAGTTGCGCAGCGGAAGTAAGGTGGCAGCTATTCTAGAATGGAAGCAACCTCGGACTCCTTGGAAGTTTGTGTTTGTCTTGGATTTGAGAGTTTCTAAAGTAAGATCATTCGGGATCCGAAGGCTAGGTCGTCAGGTGCGCCTATTCTGGTTAATCCGGATTAGAGAAGTAAGTTTGAAGTCTTCTAGTGCATGTGGGGTAGAGCTTGTGTTTCAGATTTCAAGGGATCTTAAGAGCACAATTTGGTTGGGTAGCATCCGAAAATTGTTTTTCTCTTGGTCCAGATTTGTCTTGAGAGGCATCAGCGTAGGTTGAGCTGATCAAGAAAGAATATAGGCAGCCCAGGATCATGGGAGGAGTTTTGTGGATAAGAGACGAAGGAATTCAGAATTCGAAGTCGGAGACTTAATTTTGGATAAGTTTTCTCCGATCGTAAGAGCAATAAGATTTGGTAAAATTGGAAAGCTAGCTCAGAGGTGTATTGGATCTTTCTGTAAGCTCATAAGGATAAGTACTTTGGTCTACGGATTGAATTGTCAGTCCGGATGGCTTGGATTCGCAAGGTATTTCACATATCTCTGAGGGAGTACGTGTATGGTCCATTACTGGTTTTAGAACCAGCAGTTCAGGGGGATTTGAAAGTTGAACATGACTTGTCTGTGGTCAGGTATCCTGTTCAGATTGTAGATCTAGAGATACAGGAGCTCTGGTTTAGAGTGATGTAGCTAGTTTTGATTCAGTAGAGCGAGTATCCCGATGTTTGTATTTGGGAAACTCTAGATAATATTAGAAATTTCTATCTAGAATTTTGTCTGGATAGTTAGATTAGTTTATTGAATGAATTGTTTGCTATGGTTGCTAGTATATGGTTGATAACATATGCTTGCTATTTAAAGATTAAAAACCTTTGTTGGATTATTAAATTATCTTTGCTTTTAAATTTCGGGGAAAAAATTCTTTTAAAGGGGGGAGGAATGTGATGTTCCGGAACTTTGGGCAATATTTATTTAATAATCTTCATTAATAATTATTTTATATTGGCTAGGTTATTCTTTTCAAAACTAATAATTATTTAATTTGGCAAATATTATTCTTTTCAAAGCTAATATTAAGATGTATTCTATTTATAATGTATGTGTGTGTATATATATATGTATGTATATACATTATGAATAAAAGTTTGGTTTCAATTTAATAAAAATGTTTTTAAATTGTAATATGTATATATATATGAATATATTATGATTTGGAAGATTATGATTGAATTTCATATAAATTTTTCAAAAGAACTATTTAAAAATTTATCTTATATTTTCAAAAACACTTGAAGTAGTATTTTTTTAAAATATGATAGCTTAAAATAGTATATTATAATAAGAGTTTAATATGTTTTCTTTTAAAATTGGTACTTGAAATAAATTTAGTTCATATATATATATATAAGTATAACAACTTAAGTTTAAATTTTAAAATAAAATTTAATTTAATGTCCATCTCTTTTGTTTTAATTTTCTTTCTTTTAAATTTAGCATGGGGAAATGTATTTTGAAAATATATAAATAAAACATAAGTTGATATAAACAAAAACATATTAATATAAAATATAAGAAATTAATTAAATAATGATTTAAAACATTTGTAAACATAAATAATTAATTAAAAAGAGAGACTAAACACTTGTTATTCATGTAATATTGTTAGGCATGTGTATAACCATAAAAAACATGCAAAGACATTTATAGGCTTATTACAACTTAAATTAACAAGTGGCAACCCTCTTGTTTTTAAAATTTTAAGTATATAACTAATGTTTGAAAAATAAAAATAAAACCTGTTTTATACTTTCCAGTTCAAATTTTCTCAATACCTTCTTCTTCTTAAACATACAAACTAAAAAAAATCAAAGAAATTCAAACAAATTCACAACAGCGGTTTTAAAAATTCAACAAGCAAAGGTTTCAAATTCAACTTAAATCAAGCCAACTCAACATCAAGTTTTCAAAGTTTCAAATCTGAGATCAAGCTAGCAGATTTTTGTTTCAATTCAACTTAAAACAAGCCAATTCAACATCGAAAATCTATGCAAATCAAATAAAATGATTGCCAAGAAAAATGATGAACTGTTCTCTGCTTCTAACATCCAGTGAGTAAACCTTCTATTTAAAAACAGTTTTTATAATCTGATATTATGATGGTATATATGATGATTGTTGAAGTAGTAAAATACATGATGTTTATATGCATGGATTCATATGTGTATGTATGGATATATGATGGTTTGGTTGTGCATGTCTGTGTAAAGGATTGAACATGTTCTGTTATTTTACAGGCTCCACTTTAAAATATAAAAAATTATATCTTCCTTTGTAAATAATTTTAACCTAAGATATGTAAATGAAAATGACAATTACAATGTGTTATGAATGTTAAAAATAATAAGTAGTATTTACATTTAGCAATTATCTCAAAAATATATAATGTTAGTGATGAACTTAATATATGCTAAAAATCAATCAAGCTAATTTCATTTTCTGATTATAAAATCTGAATCGTAGTACCAAATCATGAATTTTCATGTGAATATCCAGATTTTTAGGCTTGTGTTAGTCGAGATAGTATGTGTTGATCAAATTTGGGTATTTGGTCGATTTCCGTCGATCGACGGCAAGTGGAGGATCGAGATTTAGGCTGGAGGAAGAGTGGAGGTTAGGGATTGATGGAAAAATAGTGGAGGAAGTTATCAATGGCTGTGGTGGCCAGGGAGTGGTGGTGTAGGGTTTTATACCCATTCTGTTGACATTGTTTAAGAGACTTTCTCATCATCGAAGGTGAATTGGTCTCGATCGCGAGGGGTGAGGTCGTTGCGTGGTATCATGACGATGCTCTGGACGAAGAGGTTTGAGTTCTAGTGGCATGGTCGTTGTCGGCGAGGTGGCTAGTCAATTTGCGATTGTTCCAGGTTGCTTGATTAGCTCAACTTTCAATTTCAAGAGAGATATACGATACTTGGTGGACAGAACCATCAGCGAGGTCGGACGCGACTGGGAGGTGGTCAGAGATGATCTGGTGGCGTGTGCATGTGTACGCGTGCATTTATGTGTGTCTGGATTTGTTTGGGTGGAGAAGAAGAGTTGATTCGGGATTTTCTGAGAAGTTCTTATGTTCGACTCGAAGATGTTGAGGAAGGGTAGCCTCATGTGTTGTCTCTGGTTTTCTTTGGTTTTGTCTCGGGGTTTCTGATTGGTCTCGGGTCAATTTGTTCCAGGTTTTAATTTTTATAAGAATCCTGTCCAGACTTTAGATTGTAAAGTGAATTTCAAATTTGAAAGCAAAGTTAAATTTTAAAACAAGTTTAAGTTTTAAAGGTATAGATTTTCAAAGTTAATTTTGTTTTTAAAAACAGTTTGGTTTATATTAATATTACATTAGATAAATTTTGCAATTAGTCCCTAAATGTTTTCAAGTAAAAATGAAATGATGAAATTGAGATGTGATTAAAGTAAAAGTTATTTAACTTTAATAAATCAAAGAATTCTCAAAACTAATTTTTGTATAAACCAATTTCAAGCTTTTAATTTAAATAATAGGTAGAGTTTAATGAAGTAAATGGGTTATCTTAATTTAATTAAGTCTTATTAACAAAAGTAAAAAAAGTATAATTATTTAATTAACTAAGATGATTAATTTAGGTAATTAAATTAAGATAATTTAATTTGTGTAAGTAATTAAGGGTAGATGATTACTTAATTTTGGGTTGATTAATCTAAGTAATCAAAGGATAATTAATTAAGGAATAACTAATTAATTGACGTAATTAGAGGTTAATTACTTAATAATAAAAGGATTATTAAGGGAAAATTACTTAATGAAGTAATTAAAGGAATGAATTACTCAATGTAATTAATTAAATCAATATGGTTAATTTAAGTTAATTAATTAGTTTAATGAATTAAACTTAATCACTTGATGATTGATTAAGTATAATTACTTAATGTAATTAATTAAGTGTAATTACATAATGTAAGTATTTAATGGGCAATTACTTAGTGTAAGTAACTAAAGAATAGTTAATTACTGAAAGTAATTAAGGATAATTAATGAATGTGGTTAAGTTAAATATTTCTTGTTAAATGTAATTAATTAAAACGATAATTAATTAATGAAGTAACTAGAGGATCATTAATTAACGTAACTAATGAGAATAATCAAAGGGTTAGCAAATTAAAGAATATGATTAATTAAAGGATAGTTAATCAATGAAGTGATTATAGTATAATCAATTAATATAATTAATTAAAGATCAATGTAATTAATTATAATTAATTGATTAACGAGAGCAATTAAAAGTTAATTAATGTGAATAGTTAAAGAATAATTGATTTGTGTAATTAATTAAAGGCTAATTACTTAAGGTAATTAAAGAATAATTAATCAAGGAATATTTATTAAGATGGATAATTAAAGGATGATTAATTAATTGGTTTATAACTAATTAATGTTAAGTAAGTAGGATTAAGGTAATCCAAGTGATTAAAGTTGGTAATTAATTTAATTGGAGATTAATTAAATTAAGTAGGAATTAATCAATTTGCTTATGGATGATCGAATGATGTTGAATGCTTTAGATTATGAGATATCTCTGATATGCGATTTGTGTTGCATTTTGATAAGAGATGCTTTGGTTGAATTTTGATGATATGGATTATCTATCTGTGATAATGTGAACTATCTATCTGTGTGAATATAGATAGTAAAATAAATTGTTTTAACTTAAAACAACTTGGCCCTAAAAGACGGTGTTTTGGATTTCGGTGAGACCGAGATCGGATTTCCAAATTTGGAATATCCAAAAACCACATCAATCCAAATTAAATGATCGGTCGTGAACTCAAGTGAAGTTGAAGACTTGAAGTATAAGAACTATTTGTCGTTAAAACTCTGAGGGTGATTCCAAAACGAGTATAATGAAGATAGTGCTTTCAGATTCGACACGAAGATTCAGAGTGCAAGGGCTATTGTCGTTAACTCTAAGGGTGATTCCTAAATGAGTGTAGCGAGATAGTGCCTTCAGTTTCGTTCGAACCCGAAACGGATTTGTATGGATTGAATGCTTTCAAAACATTGTCATTGGAGGAAGATGAGCATTCTAAGATATATGTGCTCTTAAAAGGTAATCATAGCATCAAGCCTCATCAACCGGGAATGGCTAAAACATGGGAGGTTCAGCAAGGTTAAGTGGGTAGCACCCAAGTAGGATAAGATTTCCCCTGTCTAGAGATCCCTTTTTATTCGGCTGTGTGGGCAGTTAGTCATGAACAACTGCGAGGCTTTCTTATTCGGGACTATCCAGTAAGGGATGGTTCCGGTCTTGCATTGGAGTGGATCGGGAGGGGTCCTCAGTACGGTGATCTAGGCCACGTACTGTGACGGGCGGTACCCCAGTAGCCCTACCATTATATGGAATCCAATCTCCAATAAGTGCCGTACATTTTGATTGTGTCCAACTATGTTGGAATGTGAGATGTAAGCATTCTATTTCTCTATTTTATTTGAAAACATAGACACTACTATAATATAACTGGATTTCCTAACAAATGTTTTGGTTATCGTAAGGTAAAAACTTTTCCGTGTTCGTGTGTGGGAAGTCTTACGAGATACCTTTTGTTTTCAAAGGTTTTCAAAGTTAAGCAACTTTAACCCATTTACTCACAACAGACCCATGTCTGACTCGGATTTATTTTGTTTTTTATTAAACTCTTGGGTACTCAAATTTTTACGAGTAGCCAAGGGATTCAGGTTAGCTTTGACGAGTTTCTGGAGGAGATATGGAGCAGGAGGCTTCAGCGTTTGTAGATACATAATGGTTCCGCTGTGTCTATACCTCTATGTTGATGTCTATATTGTGCTAGAGTTGTAATGATTAGGCAGGTCTTTGTAACTGTCTAATTTGTGTTGTATAAGCTATATAACTCTGATGTATATGATACTATGTACTAACTATGTGATGAAATATATTTTATTCGTTCCGCTATGAGATTCTGATATTGTTTATTTCTTTATTTTCTATCTTTTCTCTTTTTTATCCCTTTCTTTCTTAATAATGATGCGTCTTTCTGTGGAATGAAAGGCAGGTTGTTATATTAATGTTCACGCTTAACATTTCATTCAGCCTAAGTAATCATTTAAATTCAAATTTCAAACTTTTGAATTTCTTCCAGATTTAAATTTTAAATATTAAGTTCATTTTAAATTATTTTAAACCAAAGAACTTCAAACGTCCATAACTTCTTTTGAACTCCATTTTTAGCATATTATATATGAATATTCATTACAAAATCACCATGGACGCAATGGTGTAACTTCTGTGAGGAAATTCCAACATTTACAGAAATTCGATTTTTTGCATTATTTTTATTGTTTAATTTCATATTAAATTTTACGGTGTATTACATTCTTCCCCTCTTAAAATGGATTTCGCCTGAAAATCTCAAGGAAAAATAATGTAACATGCACTCAATAACCATAATATGCAAATACTCTTCACAACCATTCACTCAGCCAAAAATGCCATATGATTATGTATGCAACATATTATAAGTAAACTCAATCCTAACACAAATACAACGTCGTGACATATAGGCATATATGCAAGTCTCCTAAATATACATAAAGTTATATATGAGTGCATAAATAAACAAAATAAAAATTATGGTAACCATCTCCAACCTTTAAATCTTGCAACCATAATGTAACCAATTATTAAATTTGCAGAGAGGGATTTACCAAAGAAAATCTCGAAGTGAGAAGCCCTCATCTTTTCTATGATTTCACATGTGCTTTCTACTGGGTTATCTCCCCATTAAACTTAGAATAACATAATTTCTTCGTTACGAAGCTTCTTAATACCGTATTCCACCTTATGTGCAGTGGTACGGGGGAAGATTAGCTCTTTCTCGATATCTGTTAACTGATTAGGCTCTAATATAATGGTAGTTTCATATAGACATTTCCTCAAATGGAAAACATGAAAGACGTCGTGAACTCCTGCTTGCTTGGTCGAAAGCTCCACTCTATAAATAAGTTTCCCCACCCTCTCTAAATTTAGGAAAAGCCCAATGAATCTAGGTGCCAACTTCCGAGAATTACCAAATCTCATAACCTTCCTAAGGGGGAAAACTTTTACAAATACCATGTCTCTAATAGAAAATTCTAATTCTTTCCTTCGCCTATCAGCGTAGGACTTCTGACGGTCCTATGCGGCCTTCATTCATCGCTAATTAATTCTACCTTCCTTGATGTCTCACAGATCAAACTAGCCCAAGTATGTGTTTGTCGGTAGTTTCCCACCAACAATTAGGCGATTTACATGGCCTCCCATATAAGACTTCAAAGGATGTCATGCCAGTCGTTGCTTGATAATTATTATTGTATGCGAACTCCACTAAAGGAAACTCTATTCTCAAAATCCTTCAAAATCCATGACGTAGGCTCTCAATGCATCTTTTAAAATTATGTCAACCCTTTCCATTTGTCCATCGGTTTGATGGTGATAAGCGGTGCTAAGATTCAAAGTCATCCCCAAAGAAGATTGCAATCTTCCCCAAAATTCACTAGTGAACAAGGGGTCTCTGTCACTAACTATGCCGACTAGAACTCCGTGAAGTCGCACCACTTACTTACCATAAATTGGTGCAAGAGATGCCACAGTCTTATTACTCCTAACAGGAATAAAGTGAACGTTCTTAGTGAGTCTGTCTACTATAACTCAAATAGCTTCATTACCTCTTTGATTCCTGGGCAACACATCGATAAAGTCCATATATATATGCTTCCACTTACAAGTCGGTACTTCTAATGGCACCAATAACTCTCTGGGCATCCCTTGCTCCACCTTAATCTTTTGACATGTCAAACACTTAGAAACATACCCTTCTATCTTTCTCTTCATTCCAGGACAATAGAAAATCCTTTTCACATCTCTATACATTTATCTCCTCCAGAATGAATAGTCATCATAGAATAGTAACATTATGCTAGAACTTCTTCCAACACTTCTTCCTTTATTGGGATACATAAACGCCCATCTTTCCTCAGCTATCCCCTTTGATCTAATGCAGATCTACTGTCATGGGGAAAATAATCACCTCTACTAAGCTTTTCGAAAGTCTCCACCTACATCGCATCCTCCTTCTGCCCTAGTCCTATATGATCCATTAATGTCAGCCTTGCTTCCGCAACTACAAGATATTCTTAAGCGGGTACTGCTGGTGGTTGGAAATTAAAATTTGATAGAAACTCTAACGGGTTCCACTCATATATAACATTAAGAGTAGCATGCCTCTAATTGAGAGCATCGACAACAACATTCCCATTGTCGTGGGTAAATTGAATCTTAAAGTCATACGATGCTATAAAATTCATCAGTCTCTGCTGCTTGAGATTCAAGTCCTTTTAGAAAAAGAGTTACTCAGGGGATTTGTGGTTGGTGAATAACTCAAATTTTTCTTCTAAAAGGTAGTGCCTCCACAACTTCAAAGCAAAAACAACATCTGCTAGCCAAGTCATGAGCGGGATACAATTTTTTCATAATCCTTCAATTTCCTACTAGCATATGCTACTACCTTCCCTTCTTGCATTAAAACAGCTCCCAGTCCTATACCACATGCATCGGAGAATACAGCGAAAAGTTTTGATCTGTCAGGAATCATTAGCACTGGTGCACTAGTCAACAACCTCTTCTTAGTTAGGCGAGTTAAGGGTACTACTGTCTTTGCAAAGTCCTTGATGAACTTTCGATAATAACCAGCCAAACCAAGGAAACTTCTAACTTCCCCAGCATTCTTTTAGCACATTCCACTTTTGAACATCTTCCCCTTAGTAGGATCAACAAACAATCCCTTTCCAAAATAATATGGCTTAAATAATTCAACTCACTTTTCCAGAAATGACACTTTGAGAATTTGGTTTTTAGTTGGTGACTTCTCAAGGTTTTCAATACTTGTCCTAGATGCTTCTCATGCTCACGTTTTGTCTTGGAGAATATGAGAATATCATCCATAAATGCCACAATAAACTTGTTCAGTTGTCCATTAAAAACTCCACTCATTAGACCAATAAAGTATGTAGGGGCATGAGTCAGACCAAAAGGCATCACTTCCCATTCAATCAGTCTATCTTGTGTGTGAAAAGCAATCTTTGTTTTGCTATCTTTAGCAACACTCGACCGATGAAATCCAATGGCTAGGTCCAATTAGGGAAAGACTTTAGTGTTGACGGGCTACTTGAGCAAGTCATCTATCTTGGGTAGAGGATAATTATTCCTTTAGTCAACTTGTTCAATGCTCGATAATCGATGCATAGCCTTAATGAGTCATCCGGCTTAGTAGCAAAAATAACATGTGCTCCCCATTCCAATATACCATGGCATATGAATCCTTTCTGTAATAGTTCTGAAATTTGCTTCTCAAATTCCCACCTCTCCTTAGGAGCCATATGCCTCAGTGGCAGTGCAATAGGTCTAGCATCATTCTCTAAATCAATTCTAAACTCGATCTCCCTATGGGTGGGAGACTAGAGACTTCTTCAAAAACATCAACAAAGTCTCCAATTATTGGTACAGATGAGAGTTCATTTTGTAACAAGATAAGATAATATAGATAGCTTAACTCAACTGAGTTTTGGGGTGAACAACGGATATCAATATCTCGCCTCGAATGAATCCTTAGTCATATAATCATTCTCTCACGATCTAAGATGGCCCCATAATAAGATAACCAATCCATCATGAAGTGGAGTCCATGCCCCTAAAAGCCAAGAACATATGCATTGCATGTAAATTCAACATTATATATGTTTACACCTAGGTCTTTACAAAATAAGGAAAGATATGTTGACCCCTAATAGGATTTGATATCGCTATTAGGTTGGTGATATATTGGGTTTTCAAGTTCAAGGATCTAATATTCTGTCAGCTATAAATGAATGAAATGCTCTAAAACTAAATAAGGTACGAGTAACATTCTAAAAATAATAATTGTACCTTCCAAAGAAACCTGTCTTTGTCCTTTAGAGGTGGCCTACTTGAATTAGGAACCACCTCTATAGCATACGCATGCCCACTCAGACCTCCTTTAGAAAATTTTGTACACTTATTCTTATAGTGCCCCCTTTAAAGCAATTGTAGCATTTTACCTTGAATTTATCCTTCATTATGCCAACTTTTCAATCCTTAGTAATGTGCCCTTTTCTCTAGCACCTTTGACAAACTACCCCTTCCTTCTTCATATTTTCCTTAGCCTTCTTGTTTGCCCAAAATCCTCCCTTTTTGGCTCCATCTTTCTTTTGTTCTATCTCAACCTTTTCCTTCTCCTTTTCTTTCTCCCTACCACTAGCAGTTTGTAACAAGGCCATCTTAACAATGACTTAATAAGTAGCGCCGATTGGAATGTGGGTTAAAAGCAACTCTCTCACCCGAGAATTTAGACCTTTGACAAATTCAATGCTTTCGCATCGTTGTGTCTATCTAGCTTATCCCAAACTTTGCAAGCTTTGCCAGTTTATTGATGTAGTCCTTTAGAGTAGAACTCCCTTGCTTCAGCTGAATGAACCTCTCTAACTGCATACTAACCTCCACACTTGACATGAACCGACTCAAAGCGAGTCCTTAAACCATCCTAAGTAATTCCTCTTCAACATTTTCTTCCACAACAATAGTCCACCAATTAAGTGCTTTCTTCTACAGATGCCAAGCAACAACCTTTCTTTTGATCTGATCTTCCCAACCAAGCTCCTGAAATATTTTATCACAGTCACTTATCCATGCCCTAGTCTCTAGAAAACCCTCGGTTCCGGTATATGCATGCCCACCCATATTTTGGAAGTCCATGCATAATTTGGGAAAGTCTAAAGGTCGAGGTGTTGCCTCTATGGGTGGTGTTGTGGGGGTAGTTGGCTGTAGAATTGGTACCCCTTCTATATACCTCAAATACTAATTAATTAAACCAGTCAGGCATGCCTTGAATGTTTGGCATTCCTTGAAAAGGTTAGTTCTTAGCTTCATAATTTTTAACCATACCAACCATCTATAGGTTTTTAAACTTGTTAGTGATAGTCTCCTAAGATAGTATTAAATGATGAAAAGAAAATTTGCCTAGTGTTGTCGCGTACGTTCTTTAAATGGCATACATATATTAGGGTCTTTGGCAAACATTTACAAAACATTTTCAAATATAACAAGTGTGCTCTGATATGTATACTTATTTCAATTTTGATCAAACAACCTAAGCTCTGATACCAGCTATAATAGCCCGACTTGAAATAGACCTAAATCTTGACCTAGAAAAGGCACATCGGAATTTAGAGCCATTCGAAGACTGGCTGTTGGTTGGTGGAAAATTAATAACATTACATAGTGCACAGAGCTATTTGTCTAATTTTCAAAATCTCACAGCGGAATGGATGAAACATAATAATAAATCATTAGTCGTTAAAATAATTCGTTTCAAAATATAGAATCATTGTCATAAGGTCTCAGAATATCCTAACATACTCATCTTTGTACATAAGTCTTTAACTGGCAATAGAAATAACAACAACATAGTTTCAAAATATGGGTACACGAAAAAAAATAACATAAGCAAATAACAATGGATACTACCATAATCAACCACCATAGCTTTGCTTCTATAGAAATCCCTATCGCTCTAACCTGTTTTGTTGAAATGAGGAGGGAGCCAGTGCAACAAAGTCCAATAAAAGAAATTTCAAGTTTTAATATAATAGAAATCTAGGCAGTATTATCTAGGAAAGTAGTAGGTCTTACGTATTAGAATCTTAACATACGTATGACTTCAACTGTAATCCCGAAGGCCTTTCTAGCCCAACTTTGTAATTCTAACATAACTAATGTTTACGATGTAATAGGAAGCACCCAAACCACTTAATACCCATTGATGAGAATCAGGAAAACTCTGATCATTCAAGACCTATAAAATAGGTAGATTCCCATCATTTAAGACCAAACCATGGAGGATCCCTATATGGTTCTCCCTAACTAATATCATATGAAATTCCATTGGTCACCTAATACTTCTCCTAAGAAAGAGGTGGACCTTAACATAACCACTTACCATCCTAAGGATTTCATCTATTGTAACCACAGCGTAACTTATGATCCATAACCCAACTATGACATCTCAAATCAATCCGACTATTCGTAGAAACTGGTAGCCAAATCGACTAGATTGATTTACCCTATGGAATTGGGACTAACCTCGCGTTCGTCGGGGTTATTTATTATAGGTGATGTCCAACATTAGTCTGCAAATTCACACCTATGGTAGCCAGATCTGACTAGGTATACTTTCATGTAACTTTGAACTAACCTCGCATCTCTATAACTTGGTCATGCCTTGTATGTATACCAATTATATAAATATATCATCCCATATGATTTGGTGTTGAGGCCATATAAGGTATCCCCTAATTACGCCTCTAATTAGAGATTAATTCCTTATTTTACACTAACTATATTGTTACTAAATAATATTACCTAACTATTCTAATAATATTGACTATTATGCTCAATACACTATAATAATATGTTATTATATTTTAACAGTCAACATGTTAATATTAAATAAACATATTATTTTGATGGAATTTAATAACTAATCATTGAGTTACAAAAATTCGTCATAATTCGCTTACACGGTAATTTGAAATATCAATCTCATACAAATCTACAATTGCAACAAGAACAGTTACTATCCATAGCTAAATAAAATAGACTTGTACAAAATGGAATATCTACCGCTTGTTCCATATTAATATACTAGATCACTTTTTTTCTTTGAAGAAACATATCTCATAAATTAGACCGTCTGTGCCAAATTCAAACTTTATATACATCATTTTGGAGTGAGAAAGGAGTTCTTTATTTATTTAAGTGATAGAAATAGGCGTTGCAAACTACAAACAATTCAATTTGTACTTTACACATCCTTTTTAATTTATTTTCTTTCTGAACCTTTTAACACTACAATGTAAAACAAGAGAGAACAGGTTGAATGGACCAAAGATTATCTAATTCCAATCAATTAATTTGATTCTAATACATTAATACCAAAAACAATTATAATTCCAACAGATACAAATATTGATATTTATTTAGGGGAAATTCTAGGGTTTGTGTTTAAAAATTTTCCTAAGGCATGTGTCAGATCCAAATCAATACAACACATATCTAGAATGAGAAAAATTAAAATTCCACTTAGAAGATTCGTTTTATTTAAGATTAGATCTGAAACTGCTCCAAAACTTCTGATAGATCCCCATTTTTAAATATACTACGAATAGGTCATATATATACGTTAGATTTCTGAAAATAGAAGATAGAGAGAAGAAGGACTAAGAATTTAATTTGAAATAAAAACTAGAAATTTGAATTACTGACCAAAAATTTTACTGTTTTTTAAAACCCTAAGAGGAATGATTTTGATAGAGTTTTAGCATTGCTACAAAATTTTCTAAGGAAAACTGGGGGCTTATGGATCTGTTTTAGAGGTAAGAAGGAAGAAGTGCCGGTAGATCGAAATAAATCAAATCCAGACTGTTGGCCAAAATGTTTCTCTTTGGAAACATCTCAATTAGTCGACCGCTACCTCTTGGGGTGGTCGACCACTAGCAGTAGATCGCCAAATTAAGCCAGTTGACTGGCACGTTCATTAATAGCTGTTTAGTTTCATTTTTCTTATTTTTGATTTATTATCCTTATTATCTCTAGTTAATCACCTTTAACGTTAACGTTTACGCTTAACATTTCTTCCAGCCTAGGTGATTGTTCAAATTCAAATTTCAAGCTTTTGAATTTCTTCTAAATTTAAATTTCAAATATTAAATTTGTTTCAAATTATTTTAAACTCAAGAACTATAAACGTCAACAACTTCTTCGTTTGAACTCCATTTTTAACATATTATATATGAAAATTCATTAATAAATCATCATAGATGCACTAGTGCAACTTCCGTAGTCAAATTCTAAAATTTATAGGAATTTTATTTTATCCTTATGTTAATTATTTAATTCCTTATTAAATTTTACAGGGTGTTACATTTAGCTTATAGGGTAAAGCTTCTAGAGAAGTTAGCGGAAATACATGATGTTTTCCATGTGTCACATTTGCGAAAGTGTCTACATGATACAGTAGCTATATCAGTGAAAGGAGGTGGAGATAGAATGGAAGTCACTTGTTTCCCGACACACCTACTCGTATTCTAGGGTATGGTACAAAGTGACTCCAAAATAAAGTTATTAAGCTTGTTAAGGTCTAGTGGGGAGATGATCCAATGGAGAGTACATGGGAGACTATGGAGAATATCCAAGCTACCCATCCAGAACTCTTTTCTAGTACATTTCCATTTTAATTAAATATGTATAAAATACTTATGTGATTATGTTTTAACTTAGTATGCCATATAAGTAGGGATAACTACATAATAGAAATGGTTGTAGATGTGTCATTAGGACATGTTTTGGAAGACGAATCCTAATGTATGTATTTATTTAATTGATCTTTGCACGCTTAGTTAAATATATTCTCGAGTTAGCATACAATCACATCATTACTTGTCTTATTTTATTGAGTTATAAGCATATGGTTGTTTCATGTGGATTGAATTGCTGCACATACATGTAAAATTGCTACTATATTACATAGGTTCTTACATACATTTGGATACATGGCATAAGCACTTGCATTTCAGAAGGTTGATTAGATGAGGAGGTCACCAAATTTTGCATTAGCATAGGTTCTTTTACGTTTCATGCCAACATGTATATATTGCATTAGAAATTTGAACTAAGAACAATGGTTGTCGGTGGTTGTTGGATGAGTAGATGATTGTAAGTATTAATTTCCATATGTACAAGCTGAATTTTTCTGTACGTACGAGTTTCAGGGATGAAATCCTGTTAAAGGAGAAGAATGTAACATCCGATAAAAAAATAAACAAAAATCTAACTAAAAAATTAATTAAATATGAAAAGGGTAAAAATGGAATTTTTCCAAATGTAAATTTGGTTAAAAAAACTTTTTACTATTATATTGCTATCAATTTTCTAGACAATTTTCATATATAAAGTTTTGTAATCGGGGCTCGTATGAAAAAGTTATTAATAATTAAAAGTTGGGAACCAAAAATAATTAAATAAGGAAACAAATTTTTTAAATAGGGAAAGCTCCACTAGTCGACATGCTAGCTTGGACCGGTCGACCATTAGTGGCCGACTGCCCATGACCAGGTGGTCGTTGTCCAGTGTTCAAAGCTAGGTTTTGGGTAGGCCAAAAGGCGCAGATTTTATAAAAATTAATCTAAAGGTTGATGATGATTTGTACTCTCATAAATAAAACCCTAACCTAATAGTGAGAAACCTAATTTCATACTGATCATAACAAATATCTATCTTTCCCAATGCTCAACCCTCTTTTTTCCAAAATCAATTTTTCCGAAAACAAAATTAAAACAAAATTCAAAAGATTAAAGAAGGAGGAATCAAATCAAATAAAGGAGAGATCAATGAACAAAATAGAGGCGATTACCAAAGAACTAAAAAGGGGATAACTTTCTAGAGGTGAGTGGGTTCATTACTATTATGATGACTTATACGTAATTCAGTTTATTTATACCTTATTTGACCTATAACTGTTTTAATTTAATTAGAGACACATTTTATCAAATAACTATAGTGGATTGAGAATCTGATACTAATTTGACCCACATGAATACGATCCTTGTATAATCTAAATTTAATTAAGGTAAAATTAGCTAGATAGAAGTTTATTTAGGTCGAACACAATCATTTTGTTAAACTGCATATAGATAGATATATCAATACTAATTTGAATTGATGATAAATACGGTTATGAGATTGTGAAATAATTAGAAAATGAAATTAAGAATAATGGGAAATGTAGATTAACAGAAAAGGATATACTATAAAATGAAATCAATGAACAAAAATAAAAATGTTCAATAATCAACTTCGACTGGTCGATAGGCTCACCAGAGCAAGTCGACAACAAGCAGTCGACCGCTCAAGTAGCTAATGGTCGATCGGTTAACGGTTTACAGGCGCAGATTGAACCCATGTCTAAGGCCAAGTTTATAAGTGTGTGTGTGTGTGTGTGTGTATATATATATAATATACGAATGTTAGTATATTAGTAGAGGGATTAGTTCCTTAAGTTTATGACTCTTGGATGTTATGGGATTGGATAGATGTGTATGTGGGACTGGATTGATGTGGATGCTTGGAGAAGTATGTGGCCTGCCACTAATGGAAGGTTCCTCGGTACATATCACAATTAGGATGTGATATTGCTGTTGGATGCCCAGTACTGTGCAATAAGTGGTGTTACGTTACATTGAGATTAAACATGGAAGCAGCAGATCCTAAGATATCCTTTACACAAGTTGGCAATTTTGCAACCTCCTTAAGCGTAAATACGACAGATGTAGTCATAATTTGGCAATGTTGTCCCCAGGTTGATATTGTAGGCGGTCCCATGTTAGAATAGTTCCAGTAGTTATTAGCATGATCCACCATTGTTTTTAGGTTCGATAAGTTGTTCGTCCCTAAGTATAAACCTTCATAAGATGTTTGGTGTATGTGTATATAGATCTATACCTATTAGGTTAACGAAACCTACCTTAGTAAGTAGTTCACAAACGCAAGTAGAGAACCCTAGGTCGCAAAGAGTATTAATGAATTTGATTATGTGTGATCACCATATATTGATGATGTAACTCATTAATAAGACCTTATCTGACCCACTCCTTTCCTGTTTCCCTCACCATAGGAGAAACACGGCAGTAGGTGATCGACCCAGATCTAGATGTGGAAAAGCTAGATTGGCATTGTTTTTTACTTTTCATTACTCTCCATGCAACTACTTATCGTACTTGGTACTTTCCAGTCTATATGTTGTATTTATATAAACTCTGGATTATGACTATGTATGTCTTGAGACTTATTTTCTAGGATATTTTCTTAGATGACTATTTTCTGTATTTATATTTTATTGTCTTTGTACCATGAGATTTGAAAGCGTGCAATGTCTAAAATTTTATCCTTATATTCTTAGCCCTTGTAATGTTTAAAAGCCCGATCGCTCGTACTTCTTGGCATCAACGAGTCCGAAATTCATCCTATACTTTAGACTGGTGTGACAAGGGCGTGGGTTGTCATTGGCAGTAAGGTTTTACATACTGATTGTTATTAGATAGTTATGGAATGACTCACTCGATAGTTTTCTATTGGTTAACATAACTAAGGTTAAATAGAATATATCGATATGACTAATTTACTCATTTATCTCGATTGGAGAATACCGTAAATCTTCAATATCAAAGCCACACTTTGATTATAAAAAAGTCATGGTATAGAGTCCATCAAATGACTATAGTTGGATTGAATGGAAGTATTGGATGTGAAATAGTGTTTAAGAAAGGATTCGTCTCCTCGGTTATATGAGGTTAGTATCACAATCAAGTGAAGTGAACACAAAGTCAAAATCTCTAGCTAGATTAGTTCAGTTGACAGTAATAATTGTTATTAGTGAAACAAAAACATTTCGTTTTGGACTTAGAGTTGAATATGGATGATATTGGAATTTTGACAATTACTAAATTCCACAAGTCCAAAGTGATATAGTTTTTGTCGAAGAGAATTGGTGTAAGTAGTCATCACCACTACGTAGCACTTAATAAAGTAAAATCAAATTTCGCTGAAACCCAATAAGTGACAAATTTGGCCAAAATGAAACACTACCTGCTAAGTGTCGTGTGAATGTAAATACTCAAATTGTTCGATATTAATCACCGGCCGAATTTACACCTAAAGAGTCACACAACCAAAATGTTGGATACTCCTTTGGCTGCATGATTTAACTAATTTGTAATTGTTATAAATTAATTAATATTTATGAAATATTAATAATAAAAATTTATTTTATGTGTTGAACAGTGTTAATAAATATGTTTAAAATAGTTGTAACTATATTAATCGATATGCGACATCGATACGAATTTAAATTGTATTTAAATGCTAAATTTTTTGTTCGAGCTTGAAGTGGGTTTGAAAACCATATAGCGCATTAGAATTTTAGCCATGGTATGATCATGGAATGGGCGGCAATGAGATGGAAATTGTGGAGTATTTTGATATTTTAAAAGGTAGAGAATGAGTAAGAGAAAAAGGGGATCTTGATCTTACTTTATCTTTCTAGCTCTCCTTTATAAAAGCATTACAACCCTCTTTCTAAAATCACTTTTTGGAGCCCACACCCACATTTGTTGGCTGAAAATAATTCCCCTTCTCCTATATTATTTTCAAGCTCAATTCAAATAAAATCAAAGCTATTCGATAGCCGATGGTCAACAATTCGAAGCTAGCACCTTCGAGATTTGTATAGGATTCAAAGGAGCTCATGTCTTCTTTTCAACTTGCATTAAATAGGCCTTGGTGAAGTTATGTCTTAGATTTACTAATATAAACTAATGTTATATTCATTTTATATCATATCATGTTTAGATAGATATGTGACGAATCTTGTATATCGATATATTCTCACCTTTGTAATGGTTGTATGTTTATATGCTTATGTATTTAAAAAAGAAAAAAAATCTACAATACACACACACCATAATACTCATTGTATATTAAATAAATTAATTTTAAAATTAAAATAATATTATTAAGTCAAATAAGTTTCATTAATTTAAACATTAAATATTATATCATAAAAAAATATGTTTTAAAATTTCATATAATTAGTTTGATACCTAAAAGGCTTTCGACATAATTTTTTTATGAATACATACGTTATTTGAATCAAATAAACTTCATAAATCAATTCAATAACAAATATTTAATGTATATTTTATATTCCATAAAATTAATTCCATACTTAATAAGCTTTCGGAAAAATTAAAAATAATAATTTATATATACTTGTGAAAATTAATAATTAAGTTTAAAATTGATTTTTAAACTATAATATATACATACAAATATATTTAAATGTTCAAAATATTATTTAAATTATTCTAAAATATTGATATACAAAGTTTTATATTTAAAATATTTTTATTTATTTAATTTTATTAATTTTTAACGAAATTTAATTTAATAAATACTAAACAAACTCAAGCATTATTGAATTTTTGTATATATACGCAAAATATTTCATTTATATATTAACATATAAATGAAAATATATTATCAAATTATTTATGATTATATATATACTTTTATATTATTTTATAGTTTTTAATTTTTTTTTTTTCGCACTCTATAAAAAAAATTAAAAAATAAAAATTTATTTAAATTATTTTGCAATTAATTAAAATCATAAATATATATACACACAAATAGTTAGACATATAATATAATTTCCTTACATATACATTATTCAGATAATGCATATGTATATTTGTAATACTTTGTATATATGATTTAAAGAACATTAGTATACATTTGGATGATATATTTGTATACTAGAGGGGCTAATATATTCGTTGCGGTGAAAATCCTAGCATTTATACATGGGCATGTCAAACCTAACATGGATTGTTGTGTTACAGATGCATACACATATCTATGCGTATATGATATACACGCACGTGTGTGTGTGTATATATATATAATACAATAATAATTACTATAGCAACCCGAAAATTTGAATACTTCGTCTTTGAATATCAAACATTTTGAAACATAATTAAGCGTTACAAATATGATTTTATGACCTTGTTAGATATCGTTTAATTAATTAATAATAACAAGAAGCATGTTTTTGAAGTTTATTAAATATATTCTTTAAAGAAAAATCAATAGCGTGACCGAAAATTGGTTTATTGGTAAACAGCTTTTTGATTGATAGAAGTCATTTGAACTCTTATGCTCTTGACTAATGATCAAATGAACACATTAGCAACTAATTAACATACTCTTCTCTTCACAAAGCTTGAAATATTCTAGAAGATTCTAATGGATAAGAGATATTATCATGAGAGAGGTATATGGTAATTAGCATAAAGAAGAAGTGATGAGAGGTGAAACTTCCATAGCATGGATTGGGAGGAAGGGGGTGAATTCAAGCTTAAAGAGCATTATTCTTGTCCTATATAAGGAGAGACATACTATAGAATTAGAATCACAAATTCACAAAGCTTAAGTGAGAAAATAAATGGTTTCTTCTTCTTCTTCTTTATCTCTTATGTGCTAATTTTTTATATTGAAAATCAATTTCAAATCACTTCTAACTTTTCCACAAGGTTTAGTACAATATTAGAACACCTTTCATTAAGTTATAACTTAAACCAAAGCCACACTCACCCTAGGGTAGATGGCTGTGAGCAAAAATAAAAGGAAGAAGGGCAAAAGCAAGGTGGAAAGCAAAGGAAAGAGGAAGGCAAATGAGGTTGCTTGTTTGAGTTTGGGCTTTGATTCTTGGATCATGGTTTTTTATGAGGTTAAAGGTGAGTTAATACCTCACTTTAAATTAAAATATAACATATACATGTGTTGTGTTGATTGTATATATGTTGTTTGAATTGTTGTTAAATTATGTTAAAACATTGGTCAGGATTTGTACTTTAAAAGAAAGTGACATATGTGATCCATGTATATGGACTTGAATGAACTTGGAATGGATTTCAATGGATTTGTATGACTTGTGAAAAGACTATGAACGAAGCACATAGGTTATAGATGGAATTTGGTCGGACTCGGATTTGAAAGTGCACTTATAGCGATAGTCGCTATAGGTGCAGTTCGGAGTTGTTTTGGTTTTAGCAATGTTTATGGAACTTTGTAGAGAGATCCTTAGAAGATTCTTGCCATATATGTTATATATATATATATGTGTGTGTGTGTGTGTGTGTGTGTGTATTTATTTCTATTAAAATATTGAATAGAAAAAAGTTAAGTAACATCTAGAAAAGTGGCCAAAACTATACTTGCTCAAAACTACCTCATTTAGCCTTGATTTTGGACCATAAAAGGTTTGAAAAGATATCTAAAATTACGTATCTTGTTTCATTATTTTTACAGGAATTTACTAACTCATATTAGAGTATTTGAAAAGTGGTTTGAGATATTTATGAATTTTTTAGAACTAGTTGTGAAATTTTAAAGAAAAGGTATTTTGTTAGAAAACATGTCATTTTCGAGTTTTAAGGAAAATTGTAAAGTTGTTTTCGTTAAGTAATATTTTGGATAAATTTTTTAAAATCTATTATAAGTATTTTCGGTATTTTAAAAGTATATACAAATGATTTAAAAAAAGGGTTAGAAATGCTAAATGGCTAAATGGTGAATAATTTAATTACTTGTTTGAATAGTAATTAACTATGTTTAACACTAAAAGCCAACGAAGGATGGTTTATCTATTTGTGAGAGTTAAGATTTATGTCAAGTAAGGATGGAGCAATGTGCTCTAACCTGCTGGGTTTTCCTCTTAACCAGGGAAAAGTAAGTCGAAAAATGTTAGAAATGTGTTAATTGTGTTGATTTCTTGTTGTTTATAGAAATCATTAATATTATACTTAACACTGAAATCTGATGTGGTTGACTTATCTATTTGTGAGATTCAAGAATGAACTGTATAGGAAATGCTTTGATGCAACCAGTGCTCTAACTTACCTGGCTTCACTTTTGAGGGAGGAAAAGTTAATAGGAAATGTTGGAAACGAGTTAAACGTATGAATCGTGATTTGTATAAGTAGTTGTTTTGAGTAGATGATTTATTAGTTGATTATCGAACTTGTCCAAATATGACTTAAGAAGATATAGAAAGACTTCGCAATTTCATACCAAAAAGAACCCATAGGGAGGAATATTGGTACGAAATGTCTCTAGTTTTCACCTACTTCTAAGAGAACCGAAATTGAGTTAACTTGAAAATCATCGATTGGTTTTAGAGAGTCTAATATGCAGGAAGAGTATACTTTTATGAGATAACTCAAAACCCATAATCACTACAAAACCATGTAGGCCATCCATGTTTTGGAAGTGGTTGGAAAATGTTATAGAGTTGAATTGTTAATCCTAATATTAAGTCCAAAGGAGAGGTTAACAATAATATTTCAAACAATGCTATTGTTTGGATTGTCTATCTTGAGGAGTATTCTAAGAGAGTGGATAGCGTTAGCATTCATCAAAGGGCTTATGCGGGGAGCCTATATGGAGCTTCAAGATTCATTCGAGATGCTCAAATCTATGTAGTGAATCATGATCTATTCAACATGATGGAATCCAATTGGGGATTCATGTGCTGCTGGAGCAAAGAGGACTTGTGTGAGAGATGCCGAATGTAGCCTCGACATTGGGAATAACTAAAACCAGAGTAGGATGCATAATATTGTGCAGAGTTTACCAATGAAGGAATATCAACTACCGATCTATAGTATGCTTTCGATTGGGCCCGGGAGTTGGTTATACTTGGTGTCATGCAGTTCACTATTGGACCAATTTTGTTTACCTTACAGTATATCCTATCTAGGCATATATGATGCACGGAAGGAAGTTTCTGATCCTTGTTATGGAGATATGGTTCAGTTTACTAGGGGCATCTCCGCGGAAAAAATCCATATGAGAATGCACATTTGCAGTATTGATTGTATACCTATTATTGTTGTGGCATTCACATAGCAACTATTTGATATGATTTATGTGCAACACACTAGACATTATCTATCGTATCACCATATGTTAAACTTAATGAATGGTTGGTTTCATTTAAGGGAATACCATTATGGAAATTCGTACGGTCTCAAAAGGTGCTACTATATGTCACTCTTATTTCTTGAGTTTCTCGCGTTGGTTTATCAAACTGATCTGGGTGTTATTTTCTTATAATGCTAAGGTCAGCCCCATGTATGTTTCCATATTTAGCTATCGATGCTTTGGAGCTTATGTAGAATAACTTGATGATTACCTTACATTGTATTCTTAAATCCACTGCATTCTTGTACTGTATATATTGACATTGTAAGGACAGGCAGTCATACCTGTCCAGGCTGATGATGTACTAAGGTTTTAGTAACTCTGATATTTATGTATTTAGAATAACACTTTGTATTGTTCCTTTGACATTACATATTAACGCTTTGTTGTGATATTATGATATTGTGTTCTTCTTTCCTTATTCCATTCATTTTCTTTTATTTTATCCTAACTTTCTATCTTTCCAACACTTGGGTGATCGATGCATAAATACCACGAATGTATTTAATGTCGATATTTGAAGGCTAAAAAGTCGGGCTGTTGCATTTGTATCAGAATCCAAGTTCGAGCGAACACCCTGGCTTTGGTTGGGTTTGGCTCATGAGAGATAGGGTAAGCGACAACCTAGAATGAGTCGAGTGTATTATATATAAGAGCGTATTTGTATTTTGAAAACTATATTTTAAAGTTATTCTTTACGAATATCTCTTCTTAGGAATCCTTTCTTTGAAACAACTCTATTCATTTGTGTCCTAAAAGAAGTTTTCTTTGATTGGGTAGTAAGAACACTATGAGTTCTAGAGCCGTTAGTGCTCGAGGAGGCAGAGCTAAAAGTGGTCGTGGTAGTACTGTCATGAATGAGGGGATCGAGCATCAATGAATTTTGCTCCAGTTGAGGAACAAAGGTGTATGTCATAGGCGAGGTCATGCAGATCAGACCATAGCTGAGTTTTGCTTCGCTCTGCCATGATTATGAGAGGCTGGGGGTAAGAGGTTTGGTGGTACGGAGATAATTATAGAAAGAATCGGATCAAATTGTGAGATCGGATATGTGGAGATATGGAGCTAAATGATGCAATGAAGCGTAGGCTGGCATCGTGACATCCGAAAAATGAAATAAAGGATTGGTGGAGTCCTATTATAGCTGATGCCTAAGAGAACGACTTTCTTAGGCCTTATTCAAAGATGAGTTTGAGATAAAGTTTGTTCTGAAAGCCGAAAAGACTTTATTATTTAGGGGCTTCTTGGATCTGAAAAAGGAGGCCATGACCGTGGCAAAGCATGAAAACCAATTCATTGCATTGTCTCGGTTTAGATTAGGATCGGTTGACACGCTACTAAAGAAGAAAAAGATGTTCATCGCGGGTATGCACCTTGAGTTCCAATAGATATAACTAATTACATCATGGGATCTTTTGTTGGTTTGGTGAACATGGATTTGAGGTTTGAGAGATTAACTCTGAAACCATTTATTTCAACACCATTTGGGGACAACAAGTGTAGGTTTTAGTTGCCAAAGAATAGGTCCACCCTCGTCTACTATATATGTTGGAAGGAGGGTCTTTTTTCTAATAAGGGAGGCAAGTGGAGAAGGCGCCATTATTGGAGGCGCCAATTACTAAGGCACCGAAGCCTGGTGCAAAACTTGCACCAAAGGGTTGTTATAATTGCCATCGGCCTGGTCATATTGTCAAAGATTGTCCTATGCTAAGGAAAAGGGACTAGCCTAGGGTCTTTGCTATTTCTACAACCGAGAATGGAAAGCAGGTTCTTGAGGGTATACTATCTGTTTATTGTTAACTTGTTCGTGTTTGTTTGATATTAATGTTTCTCTTAGATTCATATCCTATAATCTTGATTGTTATTCAGGCTCGGCATGTTAGGAACATTGAGTATTATATGCTGTTGATTTATGCTCAACAATTTTATAAGCGGTTTTACCTTTCTACATCATGAGGTGGGTAGATAGTAATTGTGGGTACATTAAACGAACACCTTGGGAACTAAGTTTCACTGTTTAACTATAAGGCGTTCAGTGATGATGTTGGGTAGAAGTCAAAATTTAGTGAAAGATATTTACTATTAAAAAAGGAAAGATAAAATATTTTGAAAATAAATATTTGTAAAAAGATTTATATAAGATGGTAATTTTATATATGTATGGTTTATAAAATGTGGGATATAAACAAAAAGGATTTAAACAAAGAATTTGAGAACTTAAATTCCGATGTCTTTGAAAATGTTTTTTAAAATTTTGTAGGTAATAATATTAGTATTATTTGAAAGTGAATATTTGGAAAATTGATTTAGGAAATTGAGATTATGACACTTAGTATTACTATACGAAGTATTTGATACACTTTTGAATTATTTCTGCTGAGTACTTGAGTTTGGTTTGGATGTATTGAACTCACTTCTATCATTTGAAAATAATTTCGGTGACGACTAAAGCATCATCATCGTTCATTTTTGGGTTTCTTAGTGTGGGATGCTACAAAGTTGTTTGGTGAAACAGATTTTGATCTAAATCCCAAAGTTAGATTTGATATACAAAAGTTATATGTATCTATTATTTCAAATTGATTTGAAATGAAAACCAATATTTAGTTCTAAAGTCTCTTGTTAAGCTATTTCATGGACGCATGTAGCCACGCATTTGAATAGTATGATATGTGCATCATAATTTGATAGTTTTTCATTTATTCAAATGAAATGTAATTTTCGATGATTTTGGATAGTCGAGAACTTCTGAATCATTATAGAACTCAAACAAAGTGTTTTTGGAAATATAAAGTTGAATTTATATAACACTTGAATTGAGAAGGTAGTAGGTTAAAATAAATAGATCATCCTTGTTGTAACGACCTACCTTTTTGGACGTTTTAAGCAAACACACATGTCGAACTCAAACCATTCAAAATGGCAGATTATTATGAGGTAAATAAGAAAAAGAGAAGAAATAAAAGCAAATACAGAATCTCGCAACACAATGGCAAAATATAATAATCAAAATAACAACTCATGAAGCTGTTTACAAAACATTGATTATACTTATACAACATAGAATTAGAGTTACACATATCAGAGATAAATAAATGACAATGCAGCGGAAAAGTATGATGCGGTGGAATAATATAATAAATAATAATAAAATCTTCGTCTTTGTCCTCCAGAAATAAGTCTTCAAATCCTGAAATGCTCAGGCTGATCTCGAGCGAACTAAAAAGACAGAAAACTCGAGTCAGAACTAAAAGATCTTATGTAAGTTAAATCAATGGTTAATATGAGTGCAATGGCGTCAGAGATGTTTACGAGATTTGACATCTACCATCCAGTATCTAACGTGAGTGCAGTAACTTAAGAGATGTTCGGGATTCACATCTCCTAAGAATCCGTTAAACTATCTACTATGTAGTCCAATACGCTATTATAATATGTCTACAGTAAAGTAAAAGTATTAAAATCGCATTAAGGCATTACGCATATCCCACTTAACACATTTTATACATTCCCATAGTCTATACAATACCGTATGCTCCTCCGAGAGGTTTACACAGAGGGCACCCCATTGTATGGTAAAAAACTCGTAGAAGGCATGCTAGGGCATGTGAATACAGAATCGAGGCAATGCCAGGTTAGATATACCAATTGCGTATCCGGACTGGTGGTAACGCGTAGCAGCTACTACCGCCCACCTCGGAACACACTCTTAAATCATAATCAAGCGGTAGCCACTAAATAAATCACAAAGGAACATATATGGTATCGAAGAAATGTTGATAGGAGGAATGACCTCACTTGGCCTGGCGTGGCTCCTGTTTTAGTCACGTCTAAGCTGACTCATGGGAGTCAGGGTCACGTCACACCTCATACAAAAATCGTTTATCAAACTATCCTACTTCATTTTTGGAATCTCCACCACGTACACAGTTATTAAAGTAGCTTACGATATTGGCAGAGATTATGACAATATCTGATCCTGGTCTCTTTAACAACCAAACGCTTATTTCACACTGGATGGTTCTTTTACATTTCAAAAGTCAGTTCACAAATTATATCATAATATCATATTCTCAAAACCATATCACTTTCGAATTTATATTCACTTTCAAATTCTTATCACGTTTGAAATCATATCATTTCCGAAATCATAATTTCTTTCAAAAATCATATTTTCAAGCAGGTTAAATCCTTACTTCAAAATCATCATATTCAATTATTTATAATATTTAAATCTCAACTTAGGTTATAACATCATTTAATCGTATTCACTTTAAAATCGGGGATTTAAGACATAAACCCATTTACTTTATTTTGTTGAAATTTAGAAAGATAATCTAGATAGTTATAAATAGTTTTAAAATCGTTACAAATAGTTTAAATAAAATTTTAATAGTTAAATACTCTAAAATAATTTAATATAGATTACAGATATTTTTAAATTGATTTAGGATAGTTAAATAGATTTCAAATAGATTAAATATAATATTATAGATTTAATAGCTTTAAATATAGATTAATTAGATTCAAAATAGATTTAAATGGTTTAAATTAGTTAAAGTAAATTAAATTGTTTAAAATAGGTTAAAATAATTTATATAATTGATATAGGTTAAAATAGTTTAATAATTTGAAAATTTGAATAATTACAAATTTTAAAATAATATATTTTTAAAACAGTTTGCATTAAACATTAATTTCGAACTTATATATGTATACTATTTATTTCATCTCAACATATCTGGACCATTTTATATTTCCACATCACAAAACCCAGTTTCAATCTCACAATAAATTATTAAATTTTAAATTGCTTCCGAAGCATGTTTGAAATATTAATTTAGATCACTTATATTATAATATATTTCAAAGTTAAATTTCAAACAATATCAATGAGTAAATTCCGTTTAATTCCATTTATACTTCAAAATTCAACTTAAAATTTTAAATCTAATTTCTTTAAACAATTCCTTTAACCAATTCAAATTTCAACATAACTTGATTCTCCATAACAATTCAATTTATAAAATCAAATTTCTTATTTCAAAATATCATTTAACTAAATTCAAATTAAAGATTTTAAAATCATTTAATTTACCCAATCCGATGTCCGTATAAAATTCTCTACCCTAGGGTCAAGTGATACGGATATTTATCATTTCAATCCGCAGTTTAAAATTTTATAGTTATATATCATTTCAAACTGCAATCCCACATTAAATAATAAATCCATAAAATCGCTCGAGCCTATCATTTCACCCTATAATTATTTTTTCCTTAATCTATAGATCATTCGGGTATGTATCATTTCAATCCATAATGAAGTTGCAGTCTATAACGATATAAAATACAACATCCAATATCAACAACCAAACATCCATCAAAATCATCATTTGGGAACTGATAATTATTAATAGGTATTTAACTCGCAATTTAAAATTCGATAATAAATTAAATAACGATTTAATTCAAATAAATTCAAATTAACTGAGATGGCGATCTAAAACATGCCAACGGCCATAAATAAATTCCTAATCACATCATAAATTTAATTTAACAAACATAATAAATTTTTGAAGTTGTGAATGGGTTAAAACACTCACCTTTTGAATATAATTTCATTTTAAACCTAAAATTCAATCAGTCTCAAAATTTGTCCAAATGAGCGGCAAAATGACCAAAATTTTGATACGATCCCAGCGGAACAAACTATGTCCAAATCCGAGTTCGTATGCAAAATTTACGTAAGTTTGATCGCTTGAATTAGAAATTTAAATTAAAAAATAAAAACAAAAGAATATACAACACATAGACATGTCAACCCCTTCTTCCAGCAACCCTACCCAACCCCGTATACACACGCTCAATGTACAACAGGCCTGCCTCACTGCCACATACGCCCACGACCACCTACGCCGGGCCGCAAGACGCCACGCCTCCCCAGCACCTCACCCTATGCCACGCGCACGTGACATCACGGCCACCATCGGCCAAGAAAGACAATAGCTGCGACCACCCAATCCAAACCCTAACGAATTTTTATGCATGATCCAACCATTGAAATTTCGTGCGACGCGCCTGGATGAACTCCCCTCCCACTCTCCACGGCACGGTATCACTGAATCAACGATCAGTCGATGTTGATCGACGATCAATAGACGAGTGAGATTTGTTCTTCAATTTCTGGACAAATAGAGGTTTAGATTGAAAAATGAATTACAGATCTGAGATGCGCTCGTCGGGAGCTTCAAATCGATATATAATTCGATATAGTTTGTGGAGTTTGATTTTTGATCTGGATTTGCAATTTGGGAATTAGGGTTTGCAGCCATTGGGAAGAGAAAAGAAAATGGAATTATATGCACTAAAATCAAAAATAAGAATTGACCTATGGTTTATAAAGATCTATTTATAGGCAGAGCTGAAAATTGAAAGAATGAGCTAGATTGGTTTGGAAAGTTGAACGACGATCCGCAAAGCCCGTTTTTCCTCCGGAACGAAAATGAGTAATTCTATATATCAAAATAGATGTTTTCAAAATTTTTAAACTCAATGGAATAGGTTTCAAGTCCTAATTCCATCATATGAAGAAGTTATGATGAAATCGGCTTATTTCAAATTGATTTCAATTGATTTTAATTAAATTGATTTCTAGGCGTTTTGAGCCCGTACGATCAAACAACTAGTCCGATCTTTACGAAACTTGAAATCTTACAATAATTCACTATTACGGATCCAATGAAACTGGTTTTCTTGAAATCTGAGATAGTTACCAAAAATGGTTATTTTCACGTTCATTAAATAAATTAATATTAAATTAATTAAGTCACCTTTCAATTCAAATTTTTATAGTTTACAATTTCTATCACTTTTGAGAGCTTGGACATTTATAATAGTTTAAATAAAATTTACACATCAATGTATGTGTTAATTATTTAAAAAATTACAATGTTCAAATTTCAACTGTAATTAATCCAATTAATTTTAATTTAATTCAAATAAATTGTTTTAACTTGATTCCAAACTTTAAATCAACCAATTATAAATCTAATAACATAGTTAACATTTGTTTCACATTTCATTACATTAATATACTCAAATTTCCATCTTTATTTGTACCAACTACCATATTTCAATTTTTGGATTTTTGTCAATTTTACACATTTATTATAATTTAAAATTCCAATAAATTTATTTATCTTGGTTTCATTCTTTTATTAATCAATTGTTCCTTATGAATAAAATTAACATTTCTATTCATTTTGTTGCATTCACAAATTTCAGTTATTGTCTTATTCTCATTAATGGAACATTAAATTTCATTCCATTTTAATTGATTTCCCATTTTAATTTAATAGACTAAGTAAACCGGTAACACATAATAATTGTTACCCTTTAACTTTTAATCAGACTTGTAAGGGTTTATTATTTACAATCAACTACTATAATTACTTACATAATATTGATTTTATCCAATTACCGTTTATTATATTATTTCATTAATTAGTTCCATATTTACATTTGTTTTCATATATTCAATTTATAACCCAGCATAACATTTACATTATTTCCATTTATTGGAATTTCATTCAATTTGTTAATAATTAACTTACATTAATATTGTTACAATTCATTCTAGTCATTATTTTCATTAATAGGTCACAGATTTTTATTTCTTCAAAAATTAAATAATAAAACTTATTAAATTAACAAATTTTAATTATCGAAAATTTATGGGTCGTTACACTCTCCCCTACACAAAACTTTTCATCATTGAAAAGGAAAAAGAAGGGAAAAGAAGGAATTAAGTAGTCAATATATCTTATTCAAAATATTAAATTTATGAACAAATAATTTTACAAAATTAATTAATTTAAATAAAATATGTCCATTTATAACCATTAAATCCTTTTATAGCCCAACTAATAAAATTTGGAAAACATTTCTCAAAATTTTCTAAGTCCAAAATTCACGGAAAATTTCGACAGAATCTCCTTTGTACGGAGAGATCCGGGAGAAATTATAATTTCAAATATTGTTACAATATATATCACATATATCTCAAAATAATATATCCCAATAACAGGAAAAAAATTATCACAATACCGCTAGAAAACCGTAATCCGAGGATGTACCTATTTGTCGAGAATTTTACGCGTATGAAACCAAAAGCAGCAGTTGTTGCTTTCATAAACCTGTAATTCATTTATATAATCCAAAAGAGTTAGCAATTATACAAAAGAGAAATATTAAAGTTGTTTCAATTAATAACAAACAAAAAATACAACATAACAACAATCGCTTACAAACAAGCATACGATCATCACAAGGAATCAAAGTAATCAACCATTCATACATATCAAACAAAAAAAATGGTTTGTTTGGGTATAGACACTTTTAATTCGCATAGAATGACAAATAAACTACTAGGTATACCATCCACTCAACAAAATTAGATAAAACTCAATAGGTTATTCGTACATACAACAAATTAAAAGTATCCTTACCCAAACAATCCATAAGTCAACAAAAATAAATTACAAGGTTATTTAAGTTTATTCTTATCAAATTTCTTTCACAATATTTACAGTTTACTTCTCTTTTCATAAATATAAGGGTAATTTCTTTAATTACATTTATTTCTCAAAAATTCAATTCCCGTTTGTTTATTCAGTGCTTAATTTCACTTATTTACATTCGTTTATTCCCATATGTTATTTGCATTTTCTTACATATATTACTCATATATAGATTTTTTATTTTTATTTTAAACATATGTAAATCAATTCTTAAAGTACAATATAAGTTTATTTGTAAATAATTTCACATTCATTCATTCAATACTTAATTTCATTTGTTTCATTCATTGCCTACTAAATTAATTTCATTTATTTAATTAACGAGAATTTCTTTTCATTACTTTATATTAATTTCTTACATAAATTATGTCCATTCAATTGTTTATAATGATCAACGAACTCATTACTCAAATATTTCACACTTTTATTACGGTTTAGTTCATATAAATTAATTTATATACTTGATTTCAATTAAACGTTAATATTCATTAGGGCATAAGTTCATACTTAAGTTTCTTCCTTTTTAATGTACATTCATTCTCTTATTTAATGTCGTTGAATATCAAATCCATTTTCTAAATCATTTCAGCGTTCCTAAAATAATAAGCATTTAATTTAGTATAGTATTCATTTTATCAATTTCTTTAATTACTCATAGTTTCAAACATAAACTTAAGTCCAAAATCTTTTGCTTACAGTATTCATCTTTCTACTTATTTTATTATAAATAACTTCAAACATTTACTTAAATTTATCATCGTTTATTTACAATACTCACTTTTCTATGATATTTAATTAGTAGCATTTCAATTATAACTTAAGTTTATAACAACTATAATATCACAGTTCTTATTTATAAAAGAATTTCATCCAACGCCTTCATTATTTTAAGTTTTGCTTGTATAATATTTCATTACATTTTCTCATTAAACATTACAACTTCTAATATTTGGTAAGTTATTTATATATGTTTTTAAGCATGAAATTGAAAGTTACACAAGTTTATCTTATTTCATTTTAGTGAATAAATGTTCAGCAGTTCTCATTTCTCATCTTCATATCCTTAAATTTACAGGTTTTAAGTTTCAAATTTCTTATATATTTCATTTGTAACTTAGCACTTAATTTCCTATTTTCAATTTTAGAAGTTCCAATTATTGAATGATTAAAATTTTCATTCCATTATAAAAATCGAAATCTCTAATTTATGGAAATTTAAGAACAAAATGTCGGGTTCCATTTCAAATCATCTTAGATAATGTATATAACCATATTATATATACATCAAATCGTATTTAAAATAAAATTTAATATTTATTTATCAAAACAAATGTGTAGTAAACTACTACACCAGCCTTTCCACTTTGAAACTCGAACATGAATGTCGCTGATGCATGCACTCAGCACCGAAATTATTTTCCAGTGACTAGGAGGGAAGTACAAACTTATTTCCTTCAAAAATTCTTAAAAATATTTCTTTCAAATCATATTGAAATATTTATATCGAAAATTACTTTAAATACTACTAGTATTATATTCCAATGTCATTTGAAAGAAATTTTCAAAAACCCCCAGAACGTAAGTTCTATATTTCCAATTTATAATTATTTATTTACAGATTTTTGTTTTCAACCAATATTTATAAATCTCACTACCTAACAAACAAATATATTAGAACCAAACATATCATTTATAAAATTTATTAGTTTATATATAAAATATAATAGGCAAAATTATTTCATTTACCTATATTTTAAAACAATATTGTGTCGATCTGTCCGATTAAGTGTTTAGAAATCCCTATCGATGTCATAGCGTCTTATGCACCAACCAGAATTTATAAATACAAAAAGGAACAAATTAACACAACATAAAAACCTTTTATAACACTAACAAATACTCTCTCTTATATATATACACTCAACGACTCATTCTAGGGTATTACTGCCCTATTTCTAAAGAGTTAGACCCCACAGAGCTAAGATGATCGCTAAACCAAAGCTCTGATACCAACTGTAACGACTTGCCTTTTTGGACATTTTAAGCAGACACACATGTCGAACTCAAACCATTTAAAGGGCAGATTGTTATGGGGTAAATAAGAAAAAGATAAGAAATAAAAGAAAATATAGAATCTTGCAGCGGAATGACAAAATATAATAATCAAAACAACAGTTCATGAAGCTGTTTACAAAACGTTGATTATACTTATACAACACAGAATCAGAGTTACGCATATGAGAGATAAATAAATGACAATGCAGCGGAACAGTATGATGTAGTGGAATAATATAACAAATAATAATACAATCCTTGTCTTCGTCCTCCAAAAACAAGTCTTCAAATCCTGAAATGCTCAGGCTGACCAGAGCGAATTGAAAAGACAAAATACTCGAGTCAGAACTAAAAGATCTTATGTAAGTTAAATCAACGGTAAATATGAGTGCAACGGCGTCAGAGATGTTTATGGGATTTGACATCTCCTATCTAATGTTTAATGTGAGTATAGTAACTTAAGAGGTGTTCGAGATTCACATCTTCTAAGGATCCGTTAAACTATCTACTATGTAATACAATACGCTATTATAATATGTCTATAGTAAAGTAAAAATATTAAAATAGCGTTAAGGAATTACCCATATCCCCCTTAACACATTTTCTATATTCCCATAGTCTATACAGTACCGTACACTCTTTCAAGAGATTTACATAGAGGGCACCCCATATGTATGGTATAAAACAAACTCGTAGAAGGCACGCTAGGGTATGCGAGCACGACACTTGAGGCAATGCCAGGGTAGATATACCAATTGCGTATCCGGACTCGTGGTAACTCATAGTAGCTACTACCGCCCACCGTAGAACACACTTCCAAATCAAAATCAAGGGGTGGCCACCAAATCAATCACAAAGCAACATATATGGTATGGAAGAAATGTGTCCAATAGGAGGAATGACCTCACTTGGCCCGTCTTTGCTCCTATTTTAGTCACATCTAAGATGACTCACGGGAGTCAAGGTCACGTCATACCTCATACAAAAATCGTTTACCAAACCATCATACTTCAATTTTGGAATCTCCACCACGTACACAGTTGTTAAAGTGGTTTTCGGTATTGGCAGAGAGTATGACAATATCCGATCCCGGTTTTTTAACAACCGAATGCTTATTTTACACTGGATGGTTCTTTTACATTTCAAAAGTTAGTTCACAAATTATATCAAAATATCATATTCTCAAAACCATATCACTTTTGAATTTATATTCATTTTTAGATTCTTATCGCATTTGAAATCATATCGTTTCCTAAATCATAATTTCTTTCAAAAATCATATTTCCACATAGGTTAAATTCTCACTTCAAAATCATCATATTCACTTAATTGTAACATTTAATTCTCAACTTAGGTTATAACATCATTTAACCGTATTCACTTTAAAATCGAGGATTTAAGACATAAACCCATCTACTTTATTTTGTTGAAATTTAGAAAGATAGTCTAGATAGTTATAAATAGTTTTAAATAGTTATAAATAGTTTGAATAAAATTTCAATAGTTAAATACTCTAAAATAATTTAATGTAGATTGCGGATATTTTTAAATTGATTTAAGATAGTTAAATATATTTAAAATAGATTAAATATAATTAAAATAGATTTAATAGCTTTAAATATAGATTAATTAGATTCAAAATAGATTTAAATGGTTTAAATTAGTTAAAGTAAATTAAATTGTTTAAAATAGGTTACAATAATTTATATAGTTGATATAGGTTAAAATAGTTTAATAATTTGAAAATCTCAATAATTAGAAATTTTAAAACAATAAATTTTTAAAACAGTTTATATTAAATATAAATTTGGAACTTATATAAATTTAACTATTTATTTTATTTCAACATATCTGGACCATTTCCTATATCCAAATCACAAAACCCAATTTCAATCTCACAGTAAAATTATTAAATTTTATATTGATTCCAAACCATGTTTGAAATATTAATTTAAATCACACATATTCCAATATATTTCAAAGTTATATTTCAAACAATATCAATAACTCAATTTCATTTAGTTCCATTTATACTTCAAAATTCAACTTAAAATTTTAAATCTAATTTCTTTAAACATTCCTCTTACCATTTCATATTTCAACATATCTTGATTTTCCATAATAATTCAATTAATAAAATCAAATTTCTTATTTCAAAATATCATTTAACTAAATTCAAATTAAAGATTTTAAAATCATTTAATTCAACCAATCCAGTATCCGTATATAATTCTCTACCATAGGATTAAGTGATACGGATATTTATCATTTCAATACGCAATTTAAAATTTTACGGTTATATATCATTTCAAACCGCAACCTCGTATTAAATAATAAATCCATAAAATCGCTCGAGCCTATCATTTCAACCCATAACGATTTTTCCTTAATCTATAGATCGTTCAGGTATGTATCATTTCAACCCATAGTGAACTTGCAGTTTATAACGATATAAAATACAACATCCAATATCAACAATAAAACATCCATCAAAATCATCCATGGGGAACTGATAATTATTAACAGGTATTTAACTGGAAATTTAAAATTCAATAATAAATTAAATAACGTTTTGATTCGAATAAATTCAGATTAACTGAGATGACGATCTAAAACATGCCAACAGCCGTAAAAAAATTCCTAATCACATCATAAATTTAATTTAACAAACATAAGAAATTATAGAAGTTGTGAGTGGGTTAAAACACTCACCTTTTGAATTTAAATTGAATTTAAATCCAATTTAAACCCAAAATTCAAAAAGTTTCAGAATTCGTCCAAACAGCTTCAAAATGACCGAAATTTTGATACGATCTCAGTGGAATAAACCGCGTCCAAATCCGAGTTCATATGCAAAAGTTATGTAAGTTTGAACACTGGAATTAGAAATTTATATAAAAAAATAAAAACAAAAGAATATACCACACATAGACACGTCAGCCCTTTCTTCCAGAAACCCTAGCACACCCCGTATACGCACGCTCGTTGCACAGTAGGCCTGCCTCGTTGCCACGTCCACCCATGCCACCTAGCCAGGCCGCGAGATGCTGCGCCTCCCCCAACACCTCACCCCATGCCACGCGACTACACGCACGTGACGTCACGACCACTATCGGCCAAGAAAGACAGCAACTGCTACCACCCAATCAAAACCCTAACGAATTTTTAAACACTATCCAACCATTAAAACTTTGCACGACACGCCTAGATGAACTCTCCTCCGCACTCTCCACGGCACGATATTACCGAATCAACGATCGGTCGATGTTGATCGACGATCAATGAACGACCGAGATTTGTTCTTCAATTTATGGACAAGTAGACGTTCGAATTGAAAATGAATCACAGATCTAAGATACACTCGTCGAGAGCTTCAGATCGATATATAATTCGATATAATTTGTGGAGATTTATTTTCAATTTGATTTTTGATCTGGGTTTGCAATTTGAGAATTAGGGTTTGCACCCATTGGGAAAAGAAAGGAAAATGGAATTGTAGATAGTGAAATCAGAAATTAAAAATAACCTAGGGTTTATAACAATCTATTTATCGGCAGAGCTGAAAATAGAAAGAATGAGCTACATTGGTTTGGAAAATTGAACGATGAACGATCCGTAAAGCCCGTTTTTCCTTTGGAATGAGAATGGGTAATTCTGTATATCAAAATAGATGTTTTCAATATTTTTAAACTCAATGGAACAGGTTTCAGGTCCTAATTTCATCGTATGAAGAAGTTATGATAAAATCTGCTTATTTCTAATTGATTTCAATTGATTTTAACTAAATTGATTTCTCGGCGTTTCAAGCCCGTACTATCAAACGACCAGTCTGATCATTACGAAACCTGAAATCTTACAATAATTCACTGTTACGGATCTAATGAAACTGGTTTCGTCGAAATCGAGACATTTGCTAAAAACGGTTATTTTCACGTTCATTAAATAAATTAATATTAGATTACTTAAATCACCTTTCAATTCAAATTTTATAGTTTACAATTTCAATCTCTTTTTATAGCTTGGATATTTATAATAATTTAAAGCAAATTTACATATCAATGTCTGTGTTAATTATTTCAAAAATTACAATGTTCAAATTTCAACTGTAATTAATCCAATTAATTATAATTTAATTCAAATAAATTGTTTTAATTTGATTCCAGACTTTATATCAACCAATTATGAATCTAATAACATAGTTAACATTTGTTTTACATTTCGTTACATTATTAATATACTCAAATTTCCATTTTTTATTTTGTATCAAATACAATGTTTCAATTTTTGGATTTTTGTCAATTTTACACATTTATTATAATTTAAAATCCCAATAAATTTATATATCGTGGTTTTATTCTTTTATTAATCAATCGTTACCTTATGAATAAAATTAACATTTCTATTCATTTTGTTGCATTCACAAATTTCAGTTGTTGTCTTAATCTCATTAATGTAGCATTAAATTTCATTTAATTTTAATTAATTTCCCATTTTAATTTAATAGACTAATTAAACAAGTAACACATAATAATTGTTACCCTTTAAATTTTAATCAGACTTGTAAGGGTTTATTATTTACAATCAACCACTATAATTACTTACATAATATTAATTTTATTTAATTACCATTTATTATACTATTTCATTAATTAGTTCCACATTCACATTTGTTTTCATATATTCAATTTATAACCAAGCATAACATTTACATTGTTTCCACTTATTGAAATTTCATTCAATTTTTAATAATTAACTTACATTAATATTGTTACAATTCATTCTAGTCATTATTTTCATTATAAGTCACAAATTTTTATTTCTTCAAATATTAAATAATAAAACTTATTAAATTAACAAATTTAAATTATCGAAAATTTACGGGTCATTACACTTGTTAACTAAAACAAGTTTGATGTTTGTATATACTATTAGGATGTAGTGGTGTATTATACAAGTATGAACTTAAGTTATAAAATGTAGATAAACTTGAAGTTATGTTTTATGAAATGATTCGTAAATGGTTTTAATATTGAATGACGTACTAATTATATAAATGAATGTGATTAAAAAGGAATTGGTGTAGTTAAGAAACCAATAGGATAAATACGTAAGTTGTACATAGACTGTTTTCTTCGCGTGATTGTTCTTGATCTAGTATTTGAGTACATGTTTTCAAGGTGATTTACACCGGTCCGAATAAAGATTTTTCACTCGATTCTTGATGGCAGACACTTGATACAGATCCATGATACGATCTTGATGTTTTCTATCATAGCATATGGCTATGCAAGGAGAACGAAGGTTCTATGTAACGACTTGGATTTTGCCCGCTCGAAAATCAACATCCATACTTCAAATCGTATTCGAATGCCATAGATTAGACCGTTCAAATCCGATTCGCCGGAGCTTATAACAATCATTAAGTAAACAACACAGCGGAATAAAAGAATAATACATTGATATACAGCTTTGATACAATATCTGATACAACAGATGATCCAATAGATATCAATATACATCAGAGACATGATACAATAAAATAGCAGCGGAAAAGAAAACGATAGATAACATCTAGCAGCGAAACAAATAACTCTAAGATAGTCTTCAAGGAAGAACTCCAGAAATAACTGCAACTCCATTTCCAAGAACTAATCCAGCAATAGCTCGAACTCCCAATAACGATGCACCAAGACGAGCAAGACTGGTGCGATCCAAAGACTGAACTAACTCTAGATAATCTACTAAATCTGACTATCTGAAAAACCCAACTCTAGACTGCTCGTGTAGAAAATAATGAGCACCCAGAGTTTAGGAAAGAAAACAATAAACTCCGGATCAGTCATGGGACTGGTGTGAGCGACAAAAACAGTTTATCTTTTAAAACATTCAACAAAAGATTTTCGAAGTCAATTCGCAATGCTTTTTAAAAATGAGACTACCATAAGGCCTCCCGCACACACACACAATGCAAACGCAGAATCGGAGGAGATTTCTCCTTATGATAGTCAAAGATGCTTGATACGCATTAAGAAGAAACATTTGATATTATTACTAGTGCATAGTGTAAGAAAATTTCATTTCGAAAGTAGAATATAAATCTTAGCCAACATACGACCATTATCGTATGCCTACTATAGCTAACCATGTTCAATAGCAGGTTACCGCCACATTCCATGGCAGGTTATACAACTAATACTGTACAAGGTTCGTATTGTTTCTTTGGATTTCCAACGAATGATCAGGCCAAGGAACTTCCCATTGCCACATGAGAATGCCTCTGGATGGACATCCCCGAGAACCAAACCGGATCTCTACCAACACAAGGCCGGGTTACCCCTAACTGAGTAACAACTGACCGAATATGCCATCCCCCGGTCCTTTGGGACCTTTATCCGAGAGCTCTCTAATCAATTCACACAATCATAACAAAGTGTTTTCAACATGAGTAAGTATCTGGGCTCCATACCATGATACCACCCTTTTCCAGAAGGAAATGCACACATCCTAAAGGGCGCTACCCCTCATAACCTTGCTGCTTCTTTCCTGTTTTGACCATTCACGGGGTGTGAGGCTCGACGAAGTCACGTCCACAAAAACATACTTTATACAAAAGCCATGCTTTGGGTCAACAAATGATCATAGAAATGATCACCAGGATAGACGATCAAATAAATGATCTTATCACAAATAATCAACACAATGATCATTTCACAGCAACACTCAGTATGTCACATTACCAAATTGGGAATATATCGCTGATAACTTCAACTATATAACCTCTGAGTTCGTACGTCTCAGAGAAGGGTGTTAAGATAAGAGAATAAATTCTCCGCCACCAACAGAAATATATTTGAAAGAAATCGGCTTTACATCTCAACTTGTAATGTCAGGCATACAATCCATACAAGTCTGTTCTGGGATCGAACATAACCAAAGGCACTTACAAAGAAGTCCTTGCAATCCGGATATTCACAATCCTGATCGGATTTCCCATCACTTAGGGAGTTTCTATACTGGCGCGACTCGGTGCAGAAACAATCGATAGGTCATCCTATCGCTTTCGCAAATACCCGGTCTTCATCACCGGTCTTCAAATGCTATCCATAACGACGTATCACATATTCAGAATGGGTTATACGACACAAAGGTCCTTTCCTGGCTAAACCGAATAGTGAGCGAAAACATTTCAAAAACAAATGGATAATGGGATTTCAATTAAGTCACAACTTATTAATTCAAAACTTTCTTTCCAATGGTTTAAATAAATTACCATTTTCAATCTTTAAACAAAAAGATTCATTTTCACAACCTTTAACGGTTTAAACAATTTTCACATTTTAATCTTTTAAACAAAAGATTCATTCACAGATTTTCCAAATCAATTTTCATTTCAATTTGATTAACTCGTTAAATCTTTAAATCAAGGATTTAACCTATAGCCTTCAAAACAATTTCATTTCAATTTGATTTAAACAAATCATCAATTTAAATCTATTAAAATAAACAGATTTAATTCATAGCTTTCAAAAAGAATTCATTCATAACTTAGGAAAATCATTTCTCTATTCAATCTTGAAATTCCCCTAATTAACTGGAATCTCAGTTCTTATCTAAAAGTGTTTATCATTTGAAAACAACAGTTATCATTTTGGAAATCTGATTCATTTATACGAGTTGAAATCCTTGGGTTAAATTCAAATTCCCAAAAATAATACCTTTAAAATGGTTTAAATTCATACAAACCTGTTTATAATATCTTTAACCATAATTTCCAATCATCGAATTCAATTCCAAATATCGAATTCAAATTTAAATTGAATTATTTAATTTCAAAACTTAATCAAGTAAATTAAAATAAATTTTAACTTGAAATTTCATTCCAAAAGCTTTTCACATTTATTCCGATTCCATTTCCAAAACATTTGAATTCAAATATTCAATTTTTATAAATCATTTCTAAATCTGTGGCTTAATCGATTTCCTCGTGAAATCCATATTTGTGTATGAATGGTGTGGTCCAGGGTTTTAACACAATAGTGCAACATCATCAATCATCACAGGTTAAAACAAAGAAATATAGTTGATAAGCGATATAAACTATAACGCTCATCGTCCATTCACAGATTCACAGATAATATGCACATGCAAATAAATATACACAGCTCAATCTACAGAACAAAATATCACAAATCAGATAGGATAATCAATTCAAGGCATTTCATACAGTACAATCATTCATAAGCATTCAATAAACATTTATAAGCAGGATAAATTCATTATTAAATCCTGATTTATTCAATTTATTTCTAAATTTAATTCAATTACTTATGAACTAATCATCCAATTCCTGATTTATTAATTTCAAATCATTTGATATAATTAGTTAATCAAACACTTTAATTAATTATATTATTTATAATTAATCATATTAATTAAATTGACTTTTAAACCAATTATATAATTAATTAACTTCTTAATTAATTATTTCAAGAAATTTACGATTTAATTACTTACCACTAAGCAATCATCTCATAATAACAAATCATTAATCACCTATTTATCTTTATCATTGATTAAATCAAAATATTCAATTTAATTACAATTAGTAATTAACCCCTTAATTGCTTTCATTAAGTAATTAACAATTTACAATTGATTATCTTAATCCATAAATCCAATTAATTATCAAAATTAATCACATTAATTTAATTACTTAATAATCTCTTGTTAATTATCTTTATTAACTAATAACATTTCTTTAATTTCTTTCTTAAGAAATTATCTTAGATTAATTCATTATTAATCATTTCTAATTTTAAATTAATCTAATCATTTATTTATAAATTAAATAAATAAGTCATTCTTAATTATCTTACTAATTAAATCACTTAAATATCTTAATTTTTCTAAGATAATCCATTTACTTTATTAATGACTTCATTAAAGTGGATTTAAACATTACGTTTTCAAATTTAGATTCAATTTCCATTTTAAATTTAAGATTTTGATATTTAATTTTAACCAAATCTAAGTATCAATTTATAAACCTATATAAGAAAAGTCCTAACTAATTTACTTGAATTTTTATTTGAAATTTAAGTCTTAACATACATTTCTTTTTAACTTGCCAATTCAAGTGAAAACCAATTATTTAACTTTTCATTGGAAATTCTTTTTATAAAAGAACTTAAATCAAAATCTAATTCAAATATTTATTTTAGTTCATATCTAAACACTTGATTAAACTTGGCTTTGAAACTTTGATTTAAGTCTTTTATTTTATTTATAATTTGAGGTTAGGTTTTAAAGTATATAACAGAAAACAGGTTTAAACCTGTTCCAGTCTTCGACCCGAGCCAGAAGCAACTTGCTTCGAGTCCCAAAACTACTTTACTCGAGCAAAACTCGAGTTCTTCCCATTTTCCCTGTGTCACTCACCCTTCCCACCTTCTTCTTCTTCTTCAGTACTTATCTTCTCCTCTCTTTTTCTATAAGTTATAAAACTGCTTCGAGTCTATTCGTCGTTCTCACGCACTCGACCCCGAGTTCCAACCCCACATGCTCGAAAACGTCACCGAACCCAAAAACTCAGACGTGCACACGATCAACTGTGCACGTGCACTCGCCACTGGCGAACTTCCGTCACCAGAGTCGATCACCCAGCAGTCGACTAACGACCATCCATACGATCCCGATCCTCAACCTGAGATTTCATAGCCTAAATCTAAAACACCCCTTCCAATCGAAACAGGAAGTCTACCCACTCGCCAGAAACCACCCCGCTCAGGCAAACTCGACCACCGAAACCCTCAGAACTTCGCCGACCCCTACGTCTACGTCTCAGGCACCTTCCCTCCAGATCCGGTCAAACTCGATCATCCCACGGTTACGCCATCAAAAATTTACAGAACCAGAAAAACAACTGGAACTGCAACCCTAATGTGACCTCGTACTATCAATTCTTGCAACAAAAAAATTTGTTTTCATTTTTCCTAAACCCATTGATAATCAAGTAAGCTTCCATCAAAATCTCAACCCTCACAGATTCTTCGATCGCAAGAAATTGGTTAAAAGGCATTTTTAGTTCAACAAGGGTCTGCTCTTAATTCTTTGATCTAAAAATTATAATTTTTGCTTTAAAAATCATATTTTACCATAAGAATTCAGTTTATAAACCTGAATTCGAGAATTAAGAAGTTCAATTTCTGACTAATTTAAGCTTTGCTCAGTTTCTTTCTTCCCAGGGTTATAAACAAGTTTATTTGATTTAAATAAATTTTAGATCTTGAATATATACAATAACAAACAATTCTTGTTTTACCATTAAACCCAATCATCAAGTAAATCAGGTGAAAATGATTTTTGAATCAAAGTCTGATATTTAAAAATATTAGAACAGAACATGTATAACAATAACCTGTACACAAGATTTTTCCAGTTTCCAAATATATTCAGAGGATATATATATTTATATATAGCAACAGACACCTATATGAAATCAATTCAACTTTTAAATTTTAGAAACATAAGTTACTCACATAGAAAAAATGGCAGAGAAGAACAGAGGCATCCCTTTAATCTGTTTTGCTTTGCTTACAGGAATGAATTCCCAGGCTTTGGATTAGTTTGAAATGGATTTTTACTTCAGATTCTACTCGAACTGAGATGAAGTAGTATATATATAGAATTGTGCAGGGTTGTTATTATTTCTATGTAAGGTGATATATAGGAAAAGTGTACAGGTTAATTATATCATTTAGTATAATAGGCATGGCTGAAGATAATGTTTGGATGTATCAAAGAGTTCTTGCATTAAATATGCACATGCTCCTGCCTTACTTACAGCCCATACTTACTTTATATTTGCCTGCATACTTGTTTCCAGGTTTTAGGTATATTACTGTATACTATAAATACTTCTATTTTAATGTGTTGTTAATTATTGTTATAAGATGGCATTTTGTTTAAGTAAGTATATTTAAGATTTAATGAGATTTACTTTAGATTTCCTTAGCTTTGGAATGGTTGAACTGAAATGAATGGATTTATACATATATTTTTGTTTTAGTCTATGTTATAAATCTTAACTTATGTACAGTATATACTTTTTAACTTAAGTATTTATTTTATAGTTTAATTCATTTTATATTTAACTTATACTTTGGAATATGAATAAATTTCTATTGTTAACTTAAAATATTATTTTACTTGTTTTGTAATATGAATGACATTAAATGTTATTATATTTTGTTCAATGTGTTTAATTTATATTTTATAATTCATCTTGTATGGATTTATTTACACTTCTAACTTAAATATTTCATTGACTTGTATGTCTTGTTATACATAGATTTATATTATAAATATACTTTGTTTGTAGTTCATATTTTCTATATATTAAATTCAAATTTACTCAAACATTTATTTCTTATTTTATTTCAAATCCAATATATACAAATTTTCAATTTCATACGACTTAATAATTTATTTCTATTTGAATCGGGGAAACTCGCATCAATCCATCTATACATTTCACAATTTTAATTCAAAAATTCGATAAATTATCTATTTAAATTAAATTAAAATCTAGGGTCGTTACATTCTAAGCAAAGAACAAAACCGAAGGCTGCACTAGAGAGGTCAAGTGATCTACGCTAGTTGGGAGGTAAAATCTATGTGATCGAGCAAGTGGTCAGATCAAATATTGCGTATGGATTTTTCATGTGCATCGTTTGGGCTTTAGTACATTTGCCTACTATGTCATGTTTGCTTATGAAGAGTTTGGGAAATGGCTCTTCAAGTTATTATGAGGTAGCATGAATAATCGTCTAAGTAATGACCTGAGGCTGTTGAGCATAAGGGATGCTTAGTGGATTGTTTATCGTCCTTGAACGATGGGAGAGTTTTGTACCTAAGAGAACCATAAGCATTAGTTGGTAGAAATTTTGAACACTATTGAGTATTTGTGAGCTTGTTCCTTTGTTATGGTTAGAATTTGTGGAGTAAGGATGCTCGGGATGGTACAAAGAAGACGGATGATAGTTTGAAGAAGTTCTATCCAAAGTCGCTTATAGACTAGGGTTCCCTTCTTTACTCACCGCTTAAGGTGGAGTCGGCTGGTATGCATTCAATTGTTGTTTAGTTTGTATATAGTTTCATTAGTACTATATGTGTGTGTGTATATATATATATATCATGTTTTGTCTATCTCCTTTGATTATTATTCTTATTTTAATTTTGAGGATGAAATGTTCTAAATAGGGGAGAATGTAGCGACTCGAAAATTCGAACACTTCATCTTCGAATATCGAAATGATTTAAAACATAATTAAGTGTTAGAAATATGGTTTTATAGCCTTGTCAAACATCATTTAATTAATTAATAATGTTAAGAAACTTGTTTTTGGAGTTTTTTTACAAAAATATATCCTTCGAAGAAAAATAAATATTTTGACTGAAAACGGGTTTATCAGTACATAGCTTTTCGATCGATATAAGTCTTTTGAATTCTTATGCCCTTGACTAATGATCAAATCAACACATTAGAAACTAATTAACACACTCTCCTCGTCATAAAACTTGGAATGTTATAGAAGCTTTTAATGGATAAGAGATATTATCATGAGAGGGGTATAATGGTAACTAGAATAAAGGAGAAGTGTTCGGAGGTGAAGCTTCCATGGCATGGTTGGAGAGGGGGTGAATGCAAGCTTAAAGAGCACCATTTTTGTTCCCATATAAGGGTAGGCATACCATAGACTTAGAATCACAAATTAACAAAGCTTAAGTGAGAAAATCAATGGCTTCCTCTTCTTCATCTCATGTTCTAAAGGAAATTGTTGCAAATCAACTCCAAATGACTTCAAAATTTTCCACAAGGCTTAGCGCAACATTATAATACCTTCCATCATGTTAGAACTTGAAGAACCAATCCACATTCACCCCTAGGGGAGAAGGCTGTTAGCAATAATAAGGGGAGGAGGAAAAAACCAAGGTGGAAAGCAAATGAAAGAGGAAGCGAAAGGAGGTTCCTCGCTTGGGTTTGGACTTGGATTCTTAGATCTTGGTTGTTTGTAAGGTTAAAGTTGAGATAACACCTCACGTTGAAAAAAAATACACACATACATATGTTGTGTTGATTGTATATGTTTTTTGAATCGCTGTTAACTTATGTTAAAACATTGGTTCAGATTCTTACTTTAAAAGTAAGTGACATATGTGATCTATGGATATGGACTTGAATAAACTTGGAATGGACTTGAATGATTTGTGACAAGGCCATGAACAAAAAACATAGGTTATAAAAGGACTTCGGTTTAGATCGGACTCGAATTTGAAAGTGCACTTATAGCGATAGTCGCTCTAGATGCAGTTCGAAATTGCCTTGTTTATTACAATGTTTATTGAACTTTGTTAAGAGATTCTTAGGCGTATCTCACTATATTTATAATTTTTTATACATATGTTTTATTGCTATTAAAATCTTGAATAGAAAATAGTAACGTAATATCTCAAAACGTAGCCAAAACTTCACTTGCACAAAACTACCCCGTTTAGCCTTGATTTTGGACTTTAAAAGGTTTGAAAAAATATTTAAATTTAAGTATTTTGTTTCATTCTTTTTACAAGTCTTTATTAACTCATATTAGAGTATTTGAAAAGTGATTTTAAATATTTATGATTTTTTTAGAATTAATTGTTAAATTTTAAAGAAGATATATTTTATTAAAAAACATTTCATTTTTAGGTTCTAAGGAAAATTGTAAAGTTGTTTTTGTTAAGTAATATTCTGGATAAATGTCTTAAAACCTATTATAAGTAATTTTCAAGTATTTTAAAACTATATACAAATATTTTTGAAAAGGGGTTAGAATTGCTAAATGGTTAATTATTTAACTACTTGTTTGAAAAGTAATTAACTATGCTTAACACTAAAAGACGATGAAGCAAGGCTTATCTATTTATGAGAGTTAAGATTGATGTTGAGTAAACACGAAGCAATAGAGCTCTAACCGATTGGGCTTGCTTCTTAACCGAGGAATAGTTAGTCGGAAAATGTCGAAAATGTGTTAATGTGTTGATTTCTTGATCTTTATGTAAATCATTAATACTATACTTAACACTAAAAGCCGACGAGGTGGACTTATCTATTTGTGAGATTTAAGAATGAAGTGTCTAGGCAAGGCATTGATGCATCAAGTGCTCTAACTTACTTAGATTCACTGTTGAACGAGGAATGAATGAGGAATAGTTAAGCTGGAATGTCAAAAATGAGTTAAGCGTATGAATTGTGATTTGTATAAGCAATTGCTTTGAATAGATAATCAATTAGTTGATTATCGAACTAGACCAAATATGACTTAAGAAGTTATCAAAGGCTTCACAATTTCATACCTCCGTGGAGGAGTACTAGTGCGAAACATCTCTAACTTTCGCTTGCTTATGAGTGAATTGGAATTGAGTTAATCGAAAATTCATCGATTGGTTTTGGAGAGTCTGATAAGGGGGAAGAATGTACTTATGAGATGACTCAAAACCCGTAATCACTTTAAAACCATATACATGATTTATGTTTTGGAAGTGGTTAGGAAATGTTATATAGTTGAACTGTCAATTTTAAGGTTAAGTCCAAAGGAGAGGCCAGCGTTAACATTTCAAACTATGCTATTGAGCGAGACTTTTTATCTTTAGGAGTAATCCAAAAGAGAGGATATCGTTAGCATTCATTAGAGAACCTATGTGGAGGCTCGAGAACTGTTCGAGATGCTTGAATCCATGTAAGGATTCGTGATTTTTTCAAGATGAAGGAATCCAATTAGTATTTGTGTGTTGCTCAAGTGATGAAGACTTATGTGAGAGATGCGGAGTGTAGCCTAGACATCGGGAATGACTAAAACTAGAGTAGGAAGCACAATCTTAGGTTTAGCATATCTATAAGGGTATATCAACTCCAGATCTAATGTAGCTTTTGATTATTCGGCCTGGGAGTTCGTTATTGCCACGCAGTTTACTATTGGGCCAATTTTACTCACCTTACGGTTATCCTATCTAGAGATATACGATGCTCGGAATGAAATTTCTGATCCTTGCCATGGATATCCACTTCAGTTTGTTAGCTACATCTCTGTGGAAAAACAATCCATATACTAACGCACCTTAGCGGTATTGATTATATACCTATTATTGTTGTAGGATTTACATAGCAATTATTCGATATGATTTATGTGCTATACACTAGATATTATATATCATATCACTATCTGTTAAACTTAAAAAATGCTGGGTTTTATTTAAGGGGAAAACCGTTATGGAAATCCATATCATCTCAAAAGGGTACTATTATATGTCACTCTTGTTTATTGAGTTTCTTACGCTAGTTTACCAGACTTGTCCGGATGTTATTTGCTTATAATGCTCAGGTCAACCCTGTGTACATTTCCAGATTTAGCTACAAAAACTTTGGAGCTTATGGAGAAGAGTTGGATGGTTACCTTCCATGGCATTCTTAATTTCGCTGCATTTTTGTACTATATATATCAGCATTGTAAGGACATGCAATTATAACTGTCCAAGCTGATAATAGCACTTAGGTTTTAGTAACTCTGATAGTTCTGTATTCAGAGTAACCTTTTGTACTTGTTAACAAGATTTATTTTCAACACCCCAAAGATGTGCTAAAGAATGAAGATTTTCCTTTTAGCAAGCAGAAGAGAGATAAAGGTTTGTATCATTCTTAAATTTCCTTTCGATTAGGCTTTAACTGATAGGAATTACTCAGACCAACCTTTCGACTATGTCGAAAAGGTAAGATACCGTGCTTAATGACCTTCTCGGGATGGATTAATCCTTCTTTTGAAGGCCTTCCATTTTGAATTGATATAGGTATCTTAGAAAGGTTTCCCTTTGAAAGTTTTGACCTTGTCAAAAGTCTTGAGGGTTGCGTTGATAGGACTTACTCCAAGGATTATGTTATAAAGGTTCCGACCCTATTGGAAGCGAGAAGATCTTGATGATAAAACTTGAACTAGGAAGCTGGGTTTAGGTTTTGAGCTTGTCGTGAGCTTTAGGCTATTGAATAGATTGGACTTAAGTAAAGGGTTAAAGTGAGGATCTCGACCTTGTCAAAATCCGGATCCTTAGGCTTATTGTGTTGCTAGTGGATTTAAGTGGGTAGTGACTTGGTTTCGACCTTGTCGAAGGCTATAACTCATGGGAAGATAGCTTGGAATCAGTCACTAAAGTTAAAAGGCTATGACTCAGGGGATGATAGCTTGGAATCGGTCATTGAAGTTATTAGGATTTGTAGGGTTTTGACTGTGTCGATAGTGGCCTATCGATGTAGGCGAGACCTGAAACATAAAAGTGAACCCAACAAAAGCTTTAAGGAAACAGTAAAGTAGACTAAAGTATGGGAGACTTCTCTTTATCCTGTTAAGAAAACTTTGTTTCTCTAAATTCCCAAATCAATTTTGTGATTAGGGTTTACAATATTTTTCATGAAAGTATACAAGTGTAGAATGAGAAAAATCGAATCCCTAAAATGTGACCCCTTGGGTCTTATTTATAGATGCGGGTCAGCACCTTTCGACCCTCATGCTTTCGAATGGGTCGAAAGGTGGCTTTCGAAAGTCTCTAGTATGTTGCCACCTTTGTCGAAAGGTGTGGTTGAGCTCCTCTTCTTCGAGTTGCCTTGTAAGTGCTTCCGACTCTGTCGATAGCCCTTATTCAATGGTTTCGATGATGTTAAGGTGCAGTCGTGCTATTGTTTCTGATACGATGTGGAACCTTCCTAGACCTCATTGGTTTTGACCGATTGAAAGGCTTACTATAGCTTTTAAAGGATTTTCTCAGGATAATACTTGCTTTCCAATAGTTTGAATAAAGAAGAAACTATTAGTTTCGAATGGTTTGGCACATGTTCAAAGAGCCATTCTTAACTGTCTGTGGAAGGTGTAGTTTAGACCTAATTGAAAGGTCTTTATCTAGTCGAAAGGATGTTGATGAAGGTGAAAAAATGCTTTTGACTACTTTAGCTCCTTCGAAAGGTATGAACCCACTGGATCTTGGCTGTAGAAACCCTTCGACACCTTCGAAAGGTCCTAGAACTTCCAGACTTTGTCAATAGCATCCCTTCGACTCTTTTGAAAGATTTAGCTGGAGCTCTCCCTCTTTTTCTTTGCTTAAAGAGGTCTCAACTTAGTCGAAAGATGAATATTTGGAATAACAGTGTTGTTCCTTTGATATTACATACTGCCCTTCCATTGTGAGATTCTGACATTGTATTCTTCTTTTCTTGGTCTATTCTTTCTTTTATTTTACCCTAACTTTGTATCTTTCTAGCACTTGGGTGGTCGACACATGAATACGGCAAATGTATTTAGTGTCGACATTCGGGGATCGAAAAGCCAAGTTGTTATAATTACTAAAATAAAACTATATTATAAATTCAAATAAAATAAAATTTAAAAGAAATTTGGAAATTTTCTAAATGAATTAGACTTCATAGGCCCAATAAAGATCCAAAATGGTAAAAAAAATTGAAATTCATCCATTTCTTCCGTTGTGGGTTGCTCAGTTCCATCAATAGTATTAGAGGCTAATAGCCTATACAGTCTAGACTAATCATATTAGGGTTAACTAATTAAGCTCATTGCCTAAATATTAAGGTGTATAGAATGGTTATGTCGAAGGATTAAGTTTGGGTAATTATGTACTCTGCCTTAGTTGGTTACCGCCTGGCCCGAAAAGATATGTGAGCCTAAAGGTTGCCTCTAATAGAAAAGGCCTAATTTTAATTGGGCCTCGGGCCAGTTTTCAAAATTACTTGAAAATTAATATATATATATATATATATATATTAAATTTAAAAGTTAAATTTAAAATAAGATATATATATATATGTTATAAAAGTTATGATGTAACTAAAACTTTTAAAATATTTGAAAATAAATATAAATATTAATTTCGAAAATAAATTTTATTAATAAAATTAATAAAAGAAATAAAATAACTAAAATTATGAATTTGAATTAAACAAGATTAATAAATAATTTAAGGTGATATAAGTATACATGTATGTATATATATATATAATTGTTTTTTGAAATTAATAAAATTTAATTAAAATAGCTTAATTAAATAAATTAGTTCAAAGTTAATTAATATACTAAAATTCATTTATATATATGAGATATGTGTATCACTATAAAGGTTATAGTATATGTAAATATTCACTATAATAAGTTAAAACTGAATAATAAACAATCAATTAAAGAGTTAATTAATTAAATTAAATTAAATAAGATTTAATTAATACAATGTTATACAATAGATTATTATATAAGCTAATTGAAATATAAATGTTAAATAATAAAAACTTATATAATATGAATATATAAACTAAAGGTGAAACATTAAGAAACCCTAAATAGATTTAAGGAATAAATACATACATAAATGTACGTATATTGTGATTCTCGATATGTCTAACACTTGAATAATGACGATATTTCATAAGAAATACATTATTTCATAAGTCGATATTACTCAATATAATAAAGATTATGAATCTTAAATATAATGTTGTCCTCTACCATACACACACACAAATAAATTGCTTGTATACTCCTTAGTTGTCGAGCAAACTCAAGCTAGGGATGTTATGTGCAGCACTATTAGTATATTGAGTAGATGAGGTACGATAACCATATGTATTTGTTGGGTAAACTCAAGGTAACTATACTATACTTAGGCCATCGTAATATGGTAAGCAGGAGTAAATGGTTTCATTTTGATTCCTTGAGCAAAGTCAAAGTGAAACTAGGACAGGGTACCATGGGTTAGGAGTTTTATATGGCACAATCGATAACAAGGTATCCATCATCCATGAAGCTGTGACTTGTTGAGCAAATTCAAGGTTAGAATTCCAAAACGAACGAGTCCTAACACCTATTAGTGAAATCAAATGACTTCTATTTTTCAACTTAGGGTTTGGGAAAACATAAAAGACTAGTGGGAGCTTATTAGTAAAATGAAACATAAAACCTTACTAATATTATATGAACGTCTAATATTATATTGTCATAATAATCTACCAATTAAAACTTGTAGAAAAATAACAACTCCAAAACTGTTTTCTGAAAATAACAAGCTTACCAAACCAAACTATACCGATTGGAAAAAAGTGATTAAGATAGCATTGACTTATGAGCGTCTTTGGTCGACTATTACATGCGAACCTAAAGAACAACCTGTTGATGATGCCATAGCAACTCGAAATTTTGAAAACTTCGTATTTGAATATCTAAATTATTTAATATTTAAATCTTTGATTAAATGTTATTAAAATGATTTAATAAGCTTTTTAACCCTTTTTAAATCATAAGTAATGATGGTAAACTTGTTTTGGAAAAATGTTTACAAAAATAAAAACTTTGAAAAAATCGATAATGTGACCGAAAATCGTTTTATCAATAAATTGTTTTTCCTCAATGTAAATTGATCGAACTTTTTATGCATGTCTAATTAATCATTTTGAAGATAATTAACGACTAAAAATATTTGTATTTTTATGGCTAAATAAATGTGATGATGTCATACATGATGTAACGGAAGAAATTTAGGAATTGAGCCTAAATGGAAATACGTAAGAGTTAAGAAGTGATAAAGAAGAAGTGATGGAGGTGATCCTTACATGACATGAAAGAGGGGTGAGAACAAGCTTATGCTTCACCATTTGAAGCCTATGTAAGGAGAGGCATACCATAGATAATAAATCATTAATTCACAAAAGCTTGGAATGAAGTATGATAATAAAAGTGATCGAAGTGCTTAAGCACTAATCCAATAATTATTTCTTCATGTCTTAACCAGATCATCTCCATTCCCTTCTAAACTTTGGCTATAGGCCTAAAACATCATGGAAGCATGATTAGCAATTAAAAAGTGGGAGAAGGTGAGAGGAAGAGAGGGATTCGGGGGGAGGAGGCGTGATCAATGAAGGAGGAGAGGAGGTGTGGCCTTGGTTTGAAAGTGCTAAATGTTGGATCTTTGGGCTTTTGGTAATAGAAGGAGGTGATTATTTGATTCTTGTGGTTTTGTGCTTGGGTTTGGTATGGATCTAAGTAAGTTATTGTACTATCATATAAGTATAAATATTGAGTATATATGTTGCGTGTAAAGTATAAAGTTAAAGTGACATTAATTAAGTAAAGTCATAAACTTCGGACCCCTCTTGCTTTTGAAAGCAAATGATAACTTTATATTGTTTAATATCACTTCTACTACCCTCTTAAACAAGTTTCATGGTGTTGAATTAATGCGTAATTGGTTCTTTAGATTGTATGTTGAATTGAAGTAAGTTTGAAAGTGTTTGAAGCAAGAATAGTCGTTATACGTGCACTTTCAATTCCCTTGTTTTCGAAATTTTTATGAATAAATAGGAAGATATTTTTAGAGGTTTCTTTCCATTTTTTAAATTACCTTAATGATAGTACTTACAATAAAAATTTTAAGTCTTAAATCATTTGTTAAAGTGGTTGAAACTAGTCACAAAGATCGTGTTTTTCAATGTTGTTTTTAACAAGGACTTTTAACAACATTTATAAATGCTGTACTAAGTCGCTTGTTGTTTTAAATGTTTAAAAATGATATTTAAATTTGGTATTTTTCTCTAATATTTTTAGAGATGTTTTCAAACACATTTTAAAGTATCTTAATGTTGGTTTGAAATTTGAATATATATTTAGTAATTATATATATATTTTAAAAATAAAGAGGTTTCATAATATAAAACGCGTTTTTCATCAAATTATAAATTAGTTATTTTCATGTAATATTTTATAAATATAATTAAAACCTATTTAAAAGTATTTATAAGTTTTGAAAAAGGTAATTGACCGGCCTAATCCTAAGAGAAATAAAGTAGGCTTATCTATTTACGAGAGTTAAGATTGATGTTGACTAGGGACGGAGCAATTGAGCTCTAACCTACCGATTTCCCTCTTGGTCGGGGAATAATTAAATCAGGAATATCAAAAATGTGTTAATCTTGTTGTTTACTTATTTTTCTAAAGGTAATTAACTTTGCTTAATGCTAAAAGCCGATGTAGTAAGCTTCTCAATGAGAGTTAAGATTGATGTCGAGTAGGGACATAGCAACGGAGCTCTAACCTATTGTTTTCCTTCTTGGCCCAGAAATGGTTAAGTCGAAAATGTCAGAAATATGTTAATCGTATTCTTTTTTAACTTTTTATGGAAATCATCAATACTATACTTAACACAAAAATCTGACTTGTAGGCTTGTCTACTTGTGAGATTCAAGAATTAGGTGTCTAGGCAAGGTTTTGATGCAAACAGTGCTCTGACATATTTGGGTTCACTCTTAAACGAGGAATAGTTAAGTAGAAATGTAGGAAACGAGTAAAGTATACGAACATTGATTCGCATAAGCAACTATTTCAAATAGAAAATTGATTAGTTGACTATCAAACTTAACCTATTATTATCTTAGATCTTTAAAAAGAATGTTTAAAGATAATGCAAGTATAAAATGATTTCGGGTTTGTGGACAATATTTTATTAACATTCATCTTTAACCCTTTTTTATTAAACTTATGAATGTAAATAGATCTTTAAAAGAATGTTTTAATGATAAGCATAAGTGAAACAACTTCGAATTTGTAGTGACAATGTTTAAGTAATATTAGTCTTAAACCTTTTGGAATGGATTTATGAAAGTACTTAAATCCTTAAAATGAATACTTTGAAGGAAATTATAAGTAAGGAATCTTTTTGAAATATGATAGAAAAAGCAAAGGCTTAGAGTAAAAAATCTTGTTAATGATTTGTAAATATACTTGTACCATTTGAGATAAGTGTATGAATACTTTTTGAAATATTGAAAAGAGTGCAAAAGAATAGTAGTGATTGATAAATGAAGTTCCATTATATAAAATAAGTTTTATAAATAAAAAAAGATTTTAATTAATAAATGAATGATTAAGCAAAAAGGGGAATAAAAATTGCTTATGTGACTTAATCATGCTTTATATGACTTGATCGTACTTTGTGTGTTTACTTGTTTATAGAAAACATTTAGTCCTATACTTAGCACTAAAAGCCGATGAAGTAGGCTTGTCTATCTATGGAATAAAGACTGATGTTTGTGTAGGGATATGAGGAATAGAGCTCTAACCTACCGGCTCCACACTTAATCGAGGGATAGTGTGTTATGAAATATCGAAAACGTGATAGGTATATGAGACTTGGTTCCTATATGCGATCATTCTCATTATTATTGAATAACGAAATTCATCTATTCAGTCTTGAAAAGACTAGGATCGCTAAGTGTTTTGCTTATCGAAAGCCATTTCAAGATTGGGATACGTGTTCTACCTCTTGGAAGTGGATCTATTCGAGATGCCAGAATCCATGTGTGTTTTTGAGATATGTTTGAGAAGTGGAAATCCATTTAGGATTCGTGTTTTGTTTAAGTGATGAAGACTCATGTGAAAGATGCCGAACGTAACTTCGACATCATGAACGACTAAAAACAGAGTAGCTTCACCTATTGTACCAAACTTATGTATGACACGTGGCTTTTGTTTTCCCTAAATTCCTTATGTGCTCTTTCAAGTAATCTGAAAAGGAAAATTTTTTTCGTTAATTTTCTTTGAAGCTCGACAAGATAAGTTGGATATTTCACCTATTTTACTATTATTATTTTTGTTGCATACTATATTATACGTATTAGCTTTTGTGAGAACAGGCAGTTATAACTATCCAGGCTAATGAAAGTTCTTAGATCTTATAACTCCGAGACTTTTGTAACCCTTTGTGCTGTTCATTTGATATTATATATTACTGCTCCGCTAGTGAGATTTTGATGTTATGTTCTATTCTTTCTTATTTTATTTCACCCTAACAATTCGTCCTTTCGGCACATGGATGCTCGGCACACGAATATCGTGGATGTATTAGTGTCGACATTTGGGGGTCGAGAGGGTGGGTCATTACAGATGTTAGACTTTCCTATGATAAATAATATTTAGACCTAAAGATCACCCAAATTTTCGTGATGTCTATAGTAGAAGGGTGTTGCAGAGGACATACGAAAACATATATATCCTTGAGATATTTGACTAAGGCCCTATTTGGCGAACTATCGCGTTTCGCAAGGTACAAGATTACAAAGAGGCCGTTCTATACCAAAATGACTAAAAGATAGAAAGCAAACGATAACATACTAATGATTAAAGACTATATCGATAGGCTTATGTGATTGGATGTATAGATAAGCAATGAAATACAAGTTGATTTGTTTCTTGGTTCTCTTACACCTTAGTAGGAACCGTTTATACTAAATTACAATATGAACCAATTGAATGTGAATCTCATGGAGCTCCTCAATATGTTGAGGTTTACCGAGTCTGCATCTAAGGATCGAGGGGTTGTGCATACTATAAAGGGTGGTGCATCACATTCAAAAGGTTCGAAGAAGAGGAAAAGAAAGGTAAGAAGAACAAAAAACGTAAGAAGATCGACGAAAATGGTGAATGTCACCACTGCCACAAGAAATGTCATTTGAAATGAACCATTATGATTACTTAAAGATTATTAAAGAAAGAAAGCAGAATGGTTCTACAGCTCCTTGGGGCTTAGGAACTAGCACCGTTTGCCAAAAAGAGAGATGAGGCCCAAAGTTGCCGATGGATCTATCGCATATGCAATAATGGATGAGATTATCATTTATTTTTGCCTAATTGAGTAGTATTGATATTAAATAATTGTTATTCTATAAAAGACTTTATTTGTGGAATTACTTACGTTTCTAGATTATCTAAGGTCGGATATATATTTCATTGTGCAATATTGTTATGAACAATAGTTTGAATGGAAATAAAGTCTAAATTGGTGTTCTTGAAAATGGTATTTATGTGATTAAGACTAATTATATGTGTTATGTGAATAGTTCTTCTAGCAATATAAATAATATTTATCTTTAGCATTATAGGCTAGGTTATATAATAAGAAATGACTATACAAACATAAAAATAATGGTTTTCTTATGTTACTTGATTCTAAATCATTTGACATGAGTGGCTCTTGTCTTAAAGGTGAAATGACCAAGCACTCCATTAGTGTAAATAATGAAAGAGTTGATGAACTCTTAGGGTTAGTACATAGTGATATATATGGCCTAATGCATGTAATCACCAAAGATAATAGTTTTTACTTTGTTACCTTCACTGATGATTTCTTGAGACTAGGATATGTGTGTTTTATGAAAATATGACGTCTATGAGAAATTTGTTGAATATAAAATGTAGTAAAATACCAAACTGAATGTAATATTACGATTTTTTAATATGATCTAGGAGTGAGTACATTTGACAGGAATTCCAATAGTACTTAAAAAATAGTGGGGTAATCTCTTAGATTACTTCTCCGTATACTCCATAATACAGTGGTGTGTCAGGGGAAAGGAACCGAACCCTATTAGATATGGTTCATTATATGACGATTAAAGTTGGGTTACCTATGTCCTATTGGAGATATGCACAGCGCATATGTTGAACTTGTTTCCCAGTAAATCTACGCCTAAAGCACCATATGAGATGTGGTATTGTAATAAACCCCAACATAAGTATTTGAGGGTATGGGTTTTTCTGACGTACGTTAGGAACATTGGTTCAAATAAACTATAAGCAAGATCAGTATCGTGTAAATTTATAGGATATCCCAAAAACTCAATGGGGCATATCTTCTACAATACCGACGAACAAAAGGCAATAGTTTCTCGATACGCTGTCTTTTTACAGAAGGAATTTATGTCAAAGGAAATTAACAACGAAGTTGTAGACTTGGATGTGACCCAAGAAGTTAACATTGAGGCCATACCATTGGGAGAACCAAGTTCACATGTATACGAAAGCACACAACCTATTAGAATGTCTAGTACGGAATCTCATGTACCAGGGAGAAACTACAGTTTTACACATGTTTTCTTTTTATTGGAAATCACTTCACTCCCTTTTGATTTGAAATCACCATTTACAAACCTTTTTTAAAAAAAAAGTCAAACTTACCTTTTTACTTAATTAAATATTTAAACATATTTCAACTTTAACCATAACATATGTTATTTGTATAAGTGTGGGTATATATCTACTCTTGTGTACATAGAGTTTTGTGATAACTTCTAGACAACGAAAAGTCAAGAATCTGAAAAATTATTTCAGTCACGTTTTTTATTTTTCTTCGAACTAATTATTTTTGTAAACTAAATTGCAAAACAGCTTTATCATCAACAGTTATTATTTAAAAGGGGTTCATATGAGTTATAGAATCCATTAACTAATTATTTAAAAATATATTAAATACTCATATTTAAAGTGATTAAATTACAAGTCATTAATTCTCCCCCTTTAAGAGAATTTTGTTCCAAAGTTAACACACTAAAGGTTAACTCAAAATAACTCTAAAGGCCATATATTATATACGGTGAAACATATATTAAGGTACATATTGCACAACTATATCATAAACAAAGAGTACACAATCCATACAATAAGCAAACAACTATTCTAACCCTAACTTGGGATAAGCTTCCTTCATGATATCCTCGGTTTTTCAAGTACAATCTTTGGGATCCTAAGTCCACTGAATCTAAACCAACCTTACGACCTTATTACGAAATCGCTTCTCATCCCGATTCATAATACAAACTGAATGCCTTATGACAGTCATGTTTGGTTCCGGTCCAAATCTTCTTAAACATATTGCTCCACAATCAACGATGGGTCATGTACATACTTCCTCAAATGAGATATATGGAAAACATTATGGACCCCTAACAACCTATTTGGCAACTCAAATCTATTGGCAAGCAGCCCAATCCTTTGAAGAATTCGAAATAGTCCAACACACTAGGCGCCAACTTCCCAGCTCTCCAAAATTGAACAATTCCTCTAATCGATGAAATCTTTACAAAAACAAAGTCTCTAACTACAAATTCCAAATCCCATCGCCTCTGATCTACATAGCTTTTCTATTGATTATGAGCTTCTTTCAACCTCCTTTTGATTACAGCAACCTTCTCTGTAGCCTCTCGAATCATATCACGTCCAAGCACTAGTTGATCCCCGGTCTCCACCCAACACATAAGTGATTTACATGGCCGTCCATAAAAAGCTTCATAGGATGTTATTCCAATGCTTGCTTGATAGCAATTTTTGTAAGAGAATTCCACCAATTGCATATGATCTTTCCATGATTCTCCAAAGTCCAAGATACATTCTATCAACAGATCTTCCAAGACTCGGTTAACTATTTCTATTTGATCATCTGTTTGAGGATGGTATACTTTGCTTAAACTTGGCTTTGCTCCTAAAGCTGCTTGTAATGCCTCCCAAAACTATTTGGTAAAGATGGAATCTCAATCACCTATAGTACTAACTGGGACCCCATGCATTCGAACGATCTCCCTCACATAAATTTCTACCGAAGTCAATATATTTTTTATCAGCTTTCCTGGAGTAAAATGAGCACTCTTAGTTAGTCGATCCGTAATTACCACAACACCTTCACTTCCTTACCTCGATCTAGGTAATCGATCAATCAAATCAATTGAAACCTGCTCCTATTTCCAATTTAGGATCTCAAACGGTTGGGGTAACCCAGCAGTTCATTGGTGATCACTATTGATTTGCTGGCAGTTCGCACATTGGCTGACATACCCTCTTTATCCTTTTTCACCAGAATACCCGCTTCATATCCCTATGCATCTTCGAACACCAGGTTGTATACCCAACTTGGATCGATGACACTCTGTTAAAACTTCCTGCCTAAGACCTCAACATTAGGAACACATATCCTCCCATTCATTCGCATATACCCAGATGATCCATCTTAAAACTCGAACAACAACCTCCTTTCACATCCTTGATGATCTCCATAATGCAACCGTCTTCCCTTTGATTACATGCAATCTTCTCCAGAAGAGTCAAAGTAACTTCCAACATTGCACAAAATGCATTCCTAAGAGCATCCGCTACCACATTTTCTTTTCTTGGCATATATAAAATATCTAAGTCAAACACTGCCATAAATTCCAACCATCGTTGATGCTTCATGTTTAGATCCTTTTGCATGAAAAGATACTTCAAGGACCTGTGATCCATGTAGAGCTTAAACTTTTCGCCCAGCGAGTAATATCTCTACATCTTCAATGCAAACACCACAGATAATGACTCCAAATCATGTGTCGCATAATACTTCTCATGAAGTTTTAGCTGGCTACTAGCATACACAATAACTCTCTAATGCTGCATCAAAACTGCGCTAATCCTACACCACAAGCATCTATATATACAGTCAATCCTCCCCCTCCATTCGAAATAGCTAAACCCAAAGCATTTGTCAACCTTTTCTTTAACTCAATGAACTCTTCCTCACTTCGAAGTCCAAACAAACTTCTCATCTTTCTTCGTTAAGTTGGTTAGGTGCGAGGTGATCTTGGAGTAGTCTTGGACGAATTTCCTATAAAATCTGGCCATGCCTAAGAAGCTACTGACCCTTTTTGGAGTCGGAGGTGCCTTAAAATCTTGAACAATCGCTACCTTTGTTGGGTCAACCGAAATGCCATTCCCCGACATATATCCGAAGAATCTTACTTCTTGCTACCAAAAATGACACTTGGAAAATTTTCCTTTGGAACATGTTTCCTTAACGTTTCTTACAACACGTCTAAATGGTATTTATGTTCTTCATCAGTCTTAGAGTAGATAAGGGTATCGTCTATAAAGACTAATACAAACTTATTGAGAACATACATAAAAAATAGATTCATTAGATCTATTAAATAAGTAGGTGTACTAGTTAGCCCAAAATGCATAACATGCCACTCAAAGAAAAAGTCTGGTCATCTAAATGCAGTTAAGGGTATACTATCCTCCGTTACCCTTAACTAGTAAAATCTTATAGCAAGGTCCATTTGGGAAAATACTCGGGCACCGTGAAGTTGGTCAAACAGGTTGTCTATACAGGGTAAGGGATATGTACTCCAAATGGTCTGCTTGTTTAACTCCGGATAATCCATACAAAGTCTTAATGATCCATCTGACTTTACAACAAAAACAGCAGCTACTCCCTAGCTATAACTACTTGGTCTAGTCAGTCCACTTCTCAACAAGTCATCGGTTTGATTTATTGGCTCTTTCTTCTTTCTCGAAGCCATTTTGCGAATAGGTTGAATAACAAATCTCGCACCAAGAGTTAAATCAAAACGAAACTCAATCTCCCAATGTGGAGGTAGAATGTTAACTTCTTCAAAGACATCAGGAAAATCCTTGACAATTAATATATACCCTAACTCTTATTGGGATGATTCTATGACATACAAAAAACTACTCATTCGCTTGGTAGGGCTCTTCACACGATATTCTTTCTAATACCCTTTTGGAATTGGTCTTTAATACTACCATCCACTTGACACAGTCCAAAATAGCTCTATACTCTTACAACTAACCCATACTGAGTATAATATCAAACCCCTTAGAATCTAACACAAACATGTCACATGTAAAATATTGGGTGAGATAAGTAATTTGTACCTTTTCACAAATCATACACATATTAGCTGAAGCACTCATAGGGTTAGACTGGGGATTTTACAAATTTTGGGGAAAATTATAATCTACCTACCAATTCTAGGGAAATAAAACTATAAGAAGCCCCAGTATCAAACAATGCTCGACTAGAATTCCATTTATGATAAAAGTACCTTATAAAACTCCCTTTCCTTTCACATTTGCTAAGGTCGACGACACATCTTTGATTTCTTAGACCTTGACTTGCTGATCCTTCTTCATTAGTAGGCAATGCTTCACTATGTCATGGTTATTGATAGGTTTAGCAAAGCATCTTCCAAACCATAGGCGAGATAGGTCCTTCTTCTTGCGTCGAAATTTTAGAATTCTTACAATACTTTGCCAAATGACCCTTGCTTACACTAAAGACACTCAACATCATTGAACTTGTTCCCTTACTCTCCTCCTGAATTTCCCTTCCACCTTTTCTTCAAGTTCGGGTTAAACTTCCTATTGTTTGGGTTATTATTATTTCCACTTGGTGCTGCTACCAGTTTCTTTTTCTCAAGAGCTTCAAATCTCAATGCCATGTCCACCAAATCCACAAAAGACCCTTCAAATGGGCAGTCATCTTTTCATGGAAACCTTCCCTCATCCTCACCAAAAATATCCTTTTAAGAGGAGTATTAATCAACTTCGACTAAGCCATGATAGCTCGTTAAGCTTAATCTCATATTCGGCTATCAACAATTATCTTTGCTTTAGATCCAAGAAACTCCAATACACACTAGTCTTTCCTACTTTCCTATAGCGAGTATGAACTGGTCTTCGAACACCTCTTTAAATCTATCCTAAGAAAAATCATCCTTAGGAACATTCGTCGTAACGGTCCAACCAGGCTGTTGCTCCATCTTGTAACTGCCAAGATGCTGAAAATCGCTTCTGCTCATTTGAAATATCTAGCCCCATGAAAATTTTCTCATAAGAACAAATCCAAGCCTAGACTTCGATGATGGATTCCATTCCCATAAACGGATTTCCTCTTAGATTAGTATAATCCTTGCACAAAGTAGCAAAGTTCACATGGGACTACGCTGGTGCTGCCTCTTCAACTATACCAACTCTTCCAACATTTGAAGCTCGACTACTGTTGGTCATAGTGCCACCATCTAATTTGCCTCGTCTTGTCCTATTGCTATTCTTACAACCTATATATGATAAGATATCCTTTTAGAATACTTAGATTGGATAATCTTAAGGAAAAGGGTAACTTCAAATATAATAAAGCTAAGCTAAAACCCGAGTATACACAATTGAAAAAAATTATAAATACGCACTCTCATAGACTAAACACATTCTAGGGTATCGCTTACCTTATCCCTAATTAGTTGACCCTAACCAAAGCCTAAATGTTCGCTCAACCTAAGCACTGATACCATTTATAATGATCCGCCTTTCTTACACCCAAAGACGACACTTAATACATCCATGTATTCATGTGTCCATCATCTAAGTGTTTGAAAGATAAGCCATGGGAAAAAGAAAACATAAGATGAAAGAAAACAAAGAAACTCACACATCAATGGGAATATATAATGGTCAACATAAGATAATACATAACATCATTCCCAAAATGAATATCAGAGTTACACAAATACCAACTTCAATCAGGGATAGTTATAACTGTCTACCCCCATAATGCTGGTACAAAACATATACATACATAGTGGAAATAAAAAAATAAATAGAAAACATTAAAGCCTCTTGCTCCATGCTCCTTCAAAATGCATCTGTAAGAACCTAGACTACTTGGATACCCATACAAATATGAGTACCCAAAAGCTTTAGGGAAAGAAAGAAAAATCCCAAGTCAAACATGGGTCTGGTATGAGTACACTTTAAAAGATTGAATTTTTATACTTGTAAAACTCTTTTAAAAATAAAGATATCTCGTAAGACCACGCTGCGCATAAACAAAAACGGGTTTTTACTTTACAATAACCAAAACACCTTTATAGGAAATCTAGTGATATTATAATAATGTCCACGTATTAAAGTAAATATTGAATCATAACCAAAATTGTTAAACTAATTAAATTCCAGCATAATAGGTATACAACTAAGTTCGAAATGCACTTATTGGAAAATGGATGTTATACGTTGACAAGGTAAGGGACCACCTTCTGTATAGTACACCACTAGATATAAAGTACCAAGGCCATACATGAACCCCCTACGAATCAGGACCAAACTAGCCCTTACTCGATAGTAACCGAATATGTCACTTGTTGTTTGCGATCAACAACCATACCTGGCCTGAAGCATACGTTAATACCAATCTAGATCAGGCGATGACCATACCCCAATAGGAGTGACCTACATAGCCTATGACACTCCTCCGTTTTAGTCATTGTCGCTTGTAAGGTTTGAGGCTACGTTTACCTTTTCATATAGCAATCCTACTTGGAATGCTAACGCTGCCCTCTAGACGATAATGCAATGCTAGCATTCATCCATACAAGTTATTTAGGATATGAACAAACCAAAGGAACTACTTCGACTACATCCATTTTAGACTCACCTCAGGATTAGTAGCAAGTACCCCCTGCACTTCAAATATCTTCGCCTTCAATTCCATCGTCTTCTTAATGTTTAAAATTCGAATGATTACGTTGGTTTGAAGTGGTTTTCAGATAACTCATGCTATCTGATCACGATCTCTTTGAACCAAAATTAGATAATTTTTAAAAGGGTCAACTTAGAGATAGTGGACAAATACACTATCTGGGTGTATATAGATTTGCATATGGAAAATAAGACATCTTATACTTACACCACTTTTCGATTTCAAACAGCATTATCCCTTGATAAACAAATGGAGTCGGACAAGTTAGAAACTAACTTTTACTCGACGTACATTCTTACTTCTCAAGATAGGGACAAGATTTCATACGTCAGAATTTGGTGTTAAGTACACGATGGAGTATCTTCCGTATACTTAATTTATCATGATTCATTTATCAAAATTAACTCTCTTATATCTATCATGTTTCCGACATTTTGACTTTTCTATCCCTCGCTTAGAAAATCAAGTTCTGGAACACATAGATAGAGGAAAGCCTACTCATCATCTTTTAGTGTTAACCACGAGATAACTTACTTCAAATAAAAGTGTAAACATTTTATTATAACTTATTCATATCTGTTTTACTACTTAATGGCATTGACAAAGAGAATCCCTTGTATTTAAATCATTCTTTGTAAAAGAAGCTTTTTTTAAACTAACTGAAGGAAATAAAGAATTAAAAATCAAAAACTTTATTTATTTAATTAAAAATAAGTTTAAACCTTTATTTAATATTAACTAAATCCTAATTAAATCTTAATTAAATTTGAAATGAATTAATAATTAAGAAATAATTAAACCCTGCCTGATTAATAATTAACTAATGATTAAACCTTAATTAATTATTAATTAAACCTTACTTAAATAATAATTTATTAAATAATTAACCTTTTCTTAATTAAAAATAAATTAACCTTTAATTAATTGATTATATTATCTCACTTAATTAATAATTAAGTACTAATTACCTTCACTTAATTAAGTAACTAAATAACCATTTGCTCCATATTTAATTAATTGAATAATTAATCCCTTTTTTAAAATCTAGTTTTAAAGACATTTCAAAAAAAATTTAAAGTGGAAAAAAAATCTATTTTACACAAAATTACCATTTTCTGCGAACTGCATCCATAGCGGTTATTGCTATGAATATAATAATCCTAGAACTTTTTTATATATCAATACCTATACAAGCTCGTCGGAAGATAGGTAGGATCCGACAAAAGCACGAAATTCCTCTTGTTCTGAGAATCAGATCAGTCCTATGTTAGACGGGTCGTCGTATTGATGACCAAGAAAACCCTGGAGAAGAAGCAAACTTCAACGCTCCCCAAGACAACAAAGCCATCACTGTAGGGAGGGTAAAGAACATCCAATGCAAAGCGACCTTTCATTTCCTTGTTTCATCGTGGCACATCCACCCCTCCACAAGCACCCTCTAGCGAAGGTGGACCAGGAAAAGTCTTTCATTTTCCCCTCGGCCCTTGCCGCCTTCCTTAACAAGCCTTCGAGCCTCCTTTGCACCGCCTTCCTCATAGATGCTACCGCCTCGAAGATCGAATTCTTTGGTGGGGAAGGCTTTCATAAGAATTTAGCCATAAAACCCTTACCTTTTATACTTTAACTTACTTTATAAACTAGTTTTAGAAACACATGTAAATTTTTGAAAAATTTATAAAACTTTTCTAGAAAATAAAATAAGTAAAACAAGTTTAAACCATGGGATCTCGGCATCACACATATACAAGTTCAGATGCCAAGTTTTCTTTAGCATAAAACATACATATACATGAGCATAAACATATATACACATGCCATGCATCATACACAAGTAAAAGTCATAACTTGAAAACCCCTGCTTACTTTTCAACTATACTTTGAAGTCCATACACAAACATCACATATAATCATGTACACATATAAACATAATCAAACATCACTTTCCAGACTAAACAACAAACATCAATTATTATCACAAAATATAGTTTTAAACTTTGGTTAAAAAGGTGAGCTTTACTTACCAAAATCAACAAAGTCAAAATCCAACTACTATAGCTTTTCCACCATCACCCGAACTTAGCTTTTCCTTTGTAAAAACTTGATCTTTGTGGCCTTGGGAGGTGAGATGGGTTTAGCTCTAGGTGTATTGGGCTCGGCCTAACTTTGGGGAGCAGGTTTTGGGCTTGTTTTTGAAAGAGAGGAGGTATAGAGAGGAAAATAAGTATATTATAGCTTGGTTTAAGGTTTTAAAAAATAAAAAAGGTAAGTTTTTAAAATTTTAAAAACTTTAAGAAGACATGAGAAAGGAGGATGGAGCTTGAAAAAGAAGAGAGGAGTTCTCAAATGAATAAAATGAGGGGGAAATGAAAATTAGAAAGAAAAATTTGCCTTTATATAAAATGAAATAAGAAAATTACCTTTCAATCCCTAGCCCCTATACCCTCCACAAACCTTTGCCACTCACCCCAGCTTACTCCCTCTCTGATCCATTACTTCACTCCTTTTTGATTTGAAATCACCTTTTACACATCTTTTTATCTTTTTATTTTTTAAAAAGAAAAGTCAAACTTACCTTTTTTCTTAAGTATATATTTTAACACATGTTAACTTTAACCATAACATATGTTATTTGTGTAAGTGTATGTACATATCTACTCTTGTGCATACAATGTTTTCTAAAAACTTTTAGACGATGAAAAGTCAAGAATCCAAAAAATGATTTTCGGTCACTTATTTATTTTTCTTCAATCTAATTATTTTTGTAAACCAAATTATAAAATAGCTTCACCACCATTGGTTATTATTTAAAAGGAGTTATAAAATCCATTAATTAACTATTTAAAAATATATTAAATACTCAAAATAGAGCGACTAAATTACAGGTCGTTACACAAAACAATATATCAATACGTATCTCATTTTATTCATAGTGTATTGAATTTGAATGTGATAACCCGGATTTTGAACAACTGTTAATTGGATGATTAACTGATTTTAAACTAGGGAATACTGATTTTTATTTGGATTAAACAGATAAAATTGATAATTAAAGATGTCTGGATGTATATAAGTGAATTTGAAAACTATAATAATAGTTGAAATAAAATGATGAATCTAATAGTAAATCATTAAATATATATAAACATGTGTAAACTCTATTTTTTTTAAATTTTAAATGTGTTCATATACATGTATACAAGTGTGTATAAGTGTATATTGTGATTAGAGAGCTATTGTTTGAGTTCAATATGGTATTAAAACAAGGAATAATAAAAGTTTTGTTTAATTATATATATCTTTTGGAAATTAATAAAAAAACATATATATGCTTAAAAATTGATTTGTAAATATATATGTGAGATTTAATAAAAATTAAAAAAAATACTTTTCTTTCAACACTTGGAATAAGCTATAGTTTATATATATTAACATAAGTATTAATAATTATTTACTTCAACATTTGAAAAAAAACATACGAAATAAAGAAAAAAATTTGTGACAAATGTTGGCTAAGTAGGATATAAATCAACAAGTGTTGGTTTGTATAGACAAGTGGCAATGAAAATTTTTAGAATGTAAATACATGATACTTAAGAAAATATATAAGCTGTACATATTTCTCAAACCCCTTTTTCATCTTTATAAAAAAAGAGAAGATCAAACAATTTCAACAAGATCAAAGCAAAATAAACATCTGGGACCAAAACAAAGCTTGCTAACAACTTCAAACCAGAAGAATAATAAAGAGGCAGCAATCAAATTTTCAAAATCCAAGATCCATGGCAAAGTCATCAACCAAGTCCAGTCAATTGCAAGGATTCAGTTATCAAGTTAAATCATCTCAATCAACTCAGTTTAAATCAACAAACAAGTGGAGATCAGATTCAAATAAGCACAAACTGAAAGAAAAAAATCTGAGTTCAACATCAAGCATTTTCAAAGTATAATCTTCTCCACTGTTCAAGCATATTTTTACAGGTGAGTAAACAATTCTATCTAAGGGTTTACAATCTGTTAAAAATATTGAGGTATGCAGAAATTACTTAAGTAAATTGTGATTTTGTTTGCATGATTTTTTAAACAAGAGTCAATATATATGTATGTGAATAAATGTGTGCATGTCTGGAATGAGAGTTGTTTGCTCTGTTCATAGTTCCGGATTCAGAAGAAAAAAAATTGATCCAAGAATCATATACTCTTACTCTAATCTTTTATTAGTCATGATGTATCAACAATAAATCTTAGGAATAACAATATTTTGATTTATAATAGTTTCAAGTAAGATTTTTAGGTAGATTCCACTGAAAGGGTAAATTACAGTCCAATTTTTTTTAAATATCAAAATCTCAAACTAAATAATATGATACTTCAGGTATTAAATCTGTTTTTCTGTTGAAAGTTAGGATTTTTAAAAATAAAATCTTGAATTTTAAGCTCTTAAATAATTAGAAATCATAAGATGAACGAAAATGGAATTTATTGCGATTTTCGGCGATCGCGTGTGTTGAGGAAGTCGAGAATTAGGTCGGAGATTGTTTGATGGTCGTTGATCTTGGAAAATTGCTAGGAGGGATTCCAGTTCTCTGGGATGGTCGTGCGATGACAAATTAGGGTTTAAGCTTTGTTTTTGACGTGGTGAGTTTTCGAGGCAATTGTGGACTTGCAGCAGGGATTTAAGGGTGCGGTCATGGGAAAGAACGAAGAGGGTGGGATGGCGTATCTTCCGGTGGAGTTTCAATGGTTCTGCAGTGGGTATGGTGGCGAACGAGGGAATGTAAGTGAACGAAGTTTCTTGTTCCAGGGGGTGGAAGGTCGAATTTCGTTTTGGGGTTTTTGGCGATGTTTCGGGTGGTGTGGCACAGTAAGGTGGTCGGCGGCTACTATGGGGTATCTTCAACGTTGATCGTTGTGGCTCCGGTCGCTCGTGCATATGCACGGTGCATAGATTTCTGGTTTGGGTTGCGTATGGTATTTTAAAACGGGAAGGATAGTGGAGAGGGAAGAACAAAGTTTGGACCGAAATTTTGGGATTTAGGCCGTGTCGTTCTCGAATTGGAGATTTGGGCTCGGTGTGTTATTGTTAACCTTTCTTTTATTTTAGCTTGGATAAGCTTTAGATTAAAATGAAAATATGAATCTAGTTGTTAAAGAAAACTTGATTGGGTTTTGAAAGTAATTTGAATAACAAGTTTTACGCTAACTATTCAACAAGATTCCAAGTAAAATATTTATCAAGTTTATTATAAGTTAAATGAATTTGAAATATGATTTGTTTGATTTCTAATAAAATAATTAACTAGTTATATTCTTAAGTGTTCTCAAATGAAATTTATTAATAAAAATTAAGTAGCTAGTTCAGACAATGGTTATCTTAAAATAAGGACGTGATGAATAAATGGATAATTAACCAAGGTAACTAATTAAAGGGTAAATAAATTAATATAAGTAAATAAAGGTTAGTTAATTAATTAGTGATTAATTGATTAAATTAAAAGAAAACTATAGAATGATTAATTAAAGTAGCTAAGGGAAGTTACTTAATGATGGTAATTAAGGAGTTATTACTTATTGTAATTAGTTAAAGGATTATTAATTTAGGAACTAATTAAAAGGTTAGTTTATTTATGAATGTGATTAATAAAAGGATAATTAATTAATAGTTATAGAGCAATTAATTAGGGTAATTAATTAAGGAATTAATTACTCAGTGTAATTAATTAAGTTAATATGGTTAATTTTAATTAATTAATTAGGTTTAATTAATTAAAGATAATCTTTTGATGTTGGATTAAGTATTATTACTTAATGTAAATAATGGGGTGTAATTACTTAGTGAAGTAATGAACGAATAATTACAGGATGTAATTAGATTAAAGGAAATTACTTATTGGAAAGTAATTAAAGGATAATTACTTAGGGAAAGTAATAAGAGATAATTACTCAATGTAATTAAAAGATCAATTAATGTAATTAATCAAGGAGTTGATTTAATGGATATAAGTAATTAAGGGAAGTTAATTACTAATGTGATTAATTAGGATTTATTAATGAATTAAATTGTTTTGAAGATAATTAATTTGTGTAATTAATTAAAGGATAATTACTTTATGTAATTGAAGATAATTAATCAAGGATGATTAATTAAATGGATAATTAAAGGATGATTTATTTATTTATTTGTAATTTATTAATGCTAAATAAGCAGGACTAAGGGTGGTTGAAGTAATTAATTTAATTTGTTTAAATTAATTAGAAATGATATGACTAATTTATTTTGCTTATGAATGATGGAATAATATTGCATGCCTTAGATTGGTTGATATCTCGGATATGTGATTGGTGATGCTATGTGATATGATATGATGAATTAATGTGCATAGGTGACACCCTGTATTTGAAGTTTGAAATGCGTTTCATATGAATAATTTGGGATAAGATGATATTGAATTCGAAGAGAACGGAGTCAGGTATCAGTAAATACCCGAAACCACTTCGATTCTTTATAAATTGATATGTGAAATCAATAGGCTGGTATGGAATGACTTAAGTGAATTGGACCATTTAATCTAAGTTTTGGCACTTAGAAATTGATGTGTGAAACAGGTGATGTCCATAACAACTTGTGAAGTTGTAAATTGATATAAGTTACCCCGGATTTATATAAGTTGTATACTATTGTGTTCCATGTTAGATGGGTTTACTCACGCTGGTTACCAGCCTGACCCGGGTGTTACTTTGATGTAATGCTCGGGTCAGACCGAGTATTATAGATTTTCAGGTAAGGTCGTTCTGGAGCTCAAGAGGCGAGCTGAATGGCGGGCACGTATGGAGAGTATTCCGCTGTATATATTATTATTATTAATCTGGGATAAGTTATTTTAACTGTCCAGTGATTGTGTAAATGTTGTAACTCTGATGTATTAAAATGAAATTGACAGATATAGTATTCTTGTCCAAACTATTATTATATGATATTATATTTTGATCCGTTGCGAATGTGAGAATTTGTGATGTGTTTCTGTTTCTTCTTCTTCTATCTCTTTCTTCTTTTTCTAACTATCTGGAATTTTCGAGATCGAAATTTCCAGGTCGTTACAATTGGTATCAAAGCAGAAGGTTAAGAGAGAACCTTGGCTTTGGTGGGATTACTCATTAAAGATAGGGTCAATGGTACCTTAGAATGAGTTGAGTGTATATATATATATGAGCGTACTTGTTATTTTCTTATATAGAGATTCTAAATGATTTTATATAAGAATATATTTTGATATATAAAGCAATATTTCTTTCTAATAAATATTAAGGTAATTGGTTGTTAAATTATTGGAATTAAATTAAGTGGTAATAGAAATACAACCAAATTGAAATTGAATAAAGATGATTTTGAAACGGATGCAAACTGAAATTTAAAATCTTGAATTTGGGGAAGAATTCCAAAATTAGATCGTAATGAATTGTTTTCCTAATACGATAATCTTGGTTATTATCATAAATGTTTATTATGTTTAATAATGAAATATTTGATAATGAGTATGACTTATAAAATGAGATGGGTTTTGAATTGTGAAGTTCTGAATTCTAAATTTAAACATTTGAAATTGTTTTCAAAATGTAAAAGGAAATAATATTATTCAAACTATTTTGATTGTAATCTTATTTTAGAATAAGAAGTTGTTTGTAAACTTTAAAAGAATTTGTTGAATTAAAACCAAGGGTGGTTTAAATTTTAAAATCTGGCTTGGTGGGCGAAGAAGTAAATATGTATATATGTGTGGATATACATAATATCAAAGATAGTTTGAAATAAACTCTAAATGTTGAGTTTTAATTTGAAATGAGATGTGATACCCAAAGTGATAAGTTTTTGAAATTTAAAAGTGGGAAGATTAATAATGTGAAATTTAGAATTTGAAATGGAATTTAAATTGGTAAGGTTGGCTGCGTTAAGTAAATAGAATTTAACTTTGGGAAAGTTAAATAATTTAACAAGCAACCTGAATTGGAAATTTCAAGAAGAAATTGGGATTTAACTTTGAAAGTTAAATGGTTGATTTGAATTGGGAGTTTGAGTGATCTCAAAATGGATTTGAGATCTGGAAATTGGAAATGGATGGATGTTTTAAAATAATTTGAATGATATCATTCTGTTGTTATTAAAAATCTTTAAGCTGAAATGGATTTGTTTAAATGAATGAAGAGATGAAGTGTGGTAAAATATCCATTATTGAGATAAAAGGTAAATTAAGCTTTAGTTTGAAATTAAGGACGTGGAATCACTTTGAACTGAAGATTTGAATGTTAAGAATTGAATTTGTAAATTAAAATTGTTTTGAACTCTTACTTGAACCTTGTAATGAGCTAAGTAAAGATAATTTAAAACTGGAATTTGAATTCTGAATTAAATGGTTTAAAAATATAAGTTAATTGGATTTAAAGTATTAAATCAACGTTAAAAAAATTTAACTCGAATTTATATAATTCGGGATGGTTTAAATTTGGAATTTGAATTGAAATAGTCCAAACTGAATTTGATTTGAATCAATTGGAATTATGAATGAAGATGGATAAGTTTAAAAATTTAAAAGAAAATTTGAATTAGATTAATTTAAAATGAAATTAAAGTTGAATAAGTTCAAATTCGAATAGGAAGTTGATTTGAAATTGGGATGAGAATGGAAGTTAACTTAATTTAAAATGAAATTGAAAGTTAATTGGAAATTGGCAATTGAATGGAATGGGATCAATTCAAATTGGAATTGAATCAATTTAAATTGAATTGATGGGAATGAAGATTGGGAATTGAACAGTTTGCCTCTGGATTATTTTTTAAAAAAATTGTTTTAATATAAATCTATTTTTCCAAGCTATTTACTATATACAATCTTTCTTTTAAAAGCCCAAACAATTTTATACTTATTTTACAATTATTTTGGAACTATTTAACTATTTTTCAACAGTTTTATAAACCAATTACTATTTTTCAACTATTTTAAAAATTAATTTCTATTTTTCAACTATTTTGCAATTATTTAAAATTTCTATAACCATTTGACTATTTTCTAACTATTTTGCAATTATTTAACTATTTTACAGATATTTTACAAACTAATAATTATTTTTCAACTACTTATCTATTTTAAACTTTTAAAAGCTATTTCCTAAATCTAAGCTGGACAGAATTCAAACTGTTTAAGATTAAATACCCAATTAGAATTGAAGTGATAATCCAAATGAGGAATTAAGCAGTTGTTAGTAAGTGAATGAAAATCAAAGTGAATGTGAATAGAAAGGATTGATTGGCTAATAACCAATAAGGATAAATACATAGGATGTATGTATATTATTCTATTCGCATGGTGATTTGATCCAGATTCGAGCATAGAATTTCGAGATAGTATATCGATCCGAGTTGGGATTTTTTCACTCGATTTTCGACGGCGAACCTGGATATGGATTGTTGATTGGTTCTGGATATTCTCTATAGTAGTTATGACTATGCAAGGAGAATGAAGGTTTCTGATCAAGAAACCAGATCTGAGTCCGCACTAGGAAGTCGGGTGGACGATACTAGTTCGGAATTTGAATTGTGTGATCGAGTGAGCGATCAGATTGGTATAGCGCACGGATGATATGTGTACATCGTATGGATTTGAATGAAATTTATACTGGAAATTTGTGGATAAAAGTGAAAGTTGGATATTTTTATGATGATAAGTAAGATGGAAACAACTTTATAAAAAGAGTAATCAAATTTGAATATTTGATTTGGAATAAATAAAGTTATATATCTTTGTAATATAAGATAAATCTCCCCTTGTTGAATCTAATGTCAGAAGAAAAGGGTTTTGAAAAAAATTTGAAGTATAAAAAGGGAATTTATACAAGTTTGAAGTAATCCAAAGATTTTCAAAAATTCTATATATCTATGTATATATATATAAAGGATTTCATGAGGATGATTTTAGGAAGGTTTTTGGAACCTATGGATTTGGAAAGGCTTTTGATTTTTGGAGAAAAATCAATTTTGGAATTTGGAAAGCTTTATTGAGAATTATCGATTTTGGGATAATCGATTTTGAGAAGAGAGATTTATATGAATTCATACTAGGTGTATGATTTGGAAGATACTATATGTGTATAGTATAAAGTTTTTTGAAAATGGCTCTGGAGAAAAAGGCGCTTCCTTGAAATGAACTTCTCAGGAGTACCATAGGTTGGTACTGCCTTGAGTCTTAAAGAGGGGAGGCTCTAAAGTTGGTCCTGTGAGGAGTCCGGACAAACTAGTTCCTGAGGATTATTGGATAGCGAAAGTCAAGGGCGCTGATGCCTACAGAGGCATTTGGGTTATGCCGTGACGATAGTGTAACTCGATGTCGCTGCGATCTACTGTGTGGACCATAGCCGAAATCGTGTGGAGGTGAGTGTCAACGGTCTACGCTTGATTTTTCCGGGAAGGCAACGCAACATCGGTAGACTGCGATCTATGGTCAAGTGGAGTGGAGAAATTTCATTCTTTTGGCAGCGGAATTCGAGGGCGATGAGGCCTATAGTTATATGGGTTTTTTCTGTGACAGCAACGTAACCTCGGTTGTAGCTGCGATTTGTATAGCGTTCCATGGCGTAATCGAGGGGCACGGAGGCCTATAGTTATCTATGGATTTTGTCGGGATGGCAACGTAACCATCGGGTTAACTGCGACCATGGATGGGGGTGATGATCTCCAGAGCATTCTTACTAAAGATATTTCCTCTATTTTTAAAAATGTTTACGATATTTTCAATAAAATTACTTTCCAAGTATTTTCACTGGATGTTGAAATTGGTCTAGTAAATACTTATAAATTTTCAGTCCTACGCCTGATCAACGTATGACCGAATTTCTGTGAGAACAAGGATGGACTTGTTAAAACATCGAGTTATAAAAATGGTATTTTCATAAAAACTATTTTTTAATATTATGTAGATTTTAAAAGTGTTCAAAAAAATGATCAAAGAATAATTTATCTGATAAATAGTATAAAATTCTGGCTTCGTTCCTTTTTGAGGACAAAAAGATTCAAGGGGGAGGAATGTGATAACCCGGATTTTGAACAACTGTTAATTGGATGATTAACTGATTTTAAACTAGGGAATACTGATTTTTATTTGGATTAAATAGATAAAATTGAAAATTAAAGATGTCTGGATGTATATAAGTGAATTTGAAAACTGTAATAATAGTTGAAATAAAATGATGAATCTAATAGTAAATCATTAAATATATATAAACATGTGTAAACTCTATTATTATTATTTTTTGAAATCTTAAATGTGTTCTTATACATGTATGCAAGCGTGTATATGTATATATTGTGATTAGAGAGCTATTGTTTGAGTTCAAAATGGTATTAAAATAAGGAATAATAAAAGTTTTTTTAATTATACATATCTTTTGGAAATTAATAAAAAAACATATATATGCTTAAAAATTGATTTGTAAATATATATGTGAGATTTAATAAAAATTTAAAAAAATTACTTTTCTTTCAACACTTGGAATAAGCTATAGTTTATATATATTAACATAAGTATTAATAATTATTTCCTTAAACATTTGAAAAAAAAACATGTGAAATAAAGAAAAAAAATTATGACAAATGTTGGCTAAGCAGGATATAAATCAACAAGTGCTGGTTTGTATAGACAAGTGGCAATGAAAATTTTTAGAATGTAAATACATGATATTTAATAAAATATATAGGCTGTACATATTTCTCAAACCCCTTTTTCATCTTCTAAAAAAAGAGAAGATCAAAAAATTTCAACAAGATCAAAGCAAAATAAATATCTGGGACCAAAGCAAAGCTTGCTAACAACATCAAACCAGAAGAATAATAAAGAGGCAGCAATCAAAATTTCAAAATCCAGTATCCATAGCAAAATCATCAACCAAGTCCAGTCAATTGCAAGGATTCAGTTATCAAGCTAAATCATCTCAATCAACTCAGTTTAAATCAACAAAGCAAGTGAAGATCAGATTCAAATAAGCACAAACTGAAGAAAAAAATTTGAGTTCAACAACAAGCATTTTCAAAGTATAATCTGCTCCTCTGTTCAAGCATATTTTTACAAGTGAGTAAACAATTCTATCTAAGGGTTTTCAATCTGTTAAAAACCTTGAGGTATGCAGAAATTACTTAAGTAAATTGTGATTGTATTTGCATGATTGTTTAAACAGGAGTTAATGTACATATGTATGTGAATAAATGTATGCATGTCTACAATGAGAGTTGTTTGCTCTGTTCATAGTTCCAGGTTAGGAAGAAAAAAAATGATTCAAGAATCACATACTTTTTCTCTAATCTGTTATTAGTCATGATCTATCAATAATAAATCTTAAGAATAACTATATTTTTATTTATAATAGTTTCAAGTAAGATTTTTAGGTAGATTCCACTGAAAGGGTAAATTACAGTCAATATTTTGTTAAATATCAAAATCTCAAACTAAATAATATGATATTTCAGGTATTAAATCTGTTTTTCTGTTGAAAGTTAGGATTTTTAAAAATAAAATCTTGAATTTTAAGCTCTTAAATCATTAGAAATCATAAGATGAACGAAAATGGAATTTATTGTGATTTTCGACGATCACGTGTGTTGAGGAAGTCGAGAATTAGGTCGGAGATTGTTTGATGGTCGTTGATCTTGGAAAATTGCTAGGAGGGATTCCAGTTCTCTGGGATGGTCGTGCGATGACAAATTAGGGTTTAAGCTTTGTTTTTGACGTGGTGAGTTTTTGAGGCAATTGTGGATTTGCGGCGGGGATTTAAGGGTGCGGTCATGGGGAAGAACGAAGAGGGTGGGATGGCGTATCTTCCGGTGGAGTTTCAATGGTTCTGCAGTGGATATGGTGGCGAACGAGGGAATGTAAGTGAACGAAGTTTCTTGTTCCAGGCGGTGGAAGGTCGAATTTCGTTTTGGGGCTTTTGGCGATGTTTCGGGTGGTGTGGCATAGTAAGGTGGTCGGCGGTGACTCTAGGGTAGCTTCAACATTGATCGTTGTCGCTCCGGTCGCTCGTGCATATGCACGGTGCACAGATTTCTGGTTTTGGTTGCGTGTGGTATTTTGAATCAGGGAAGGATAGTGGAGAGGGAAGAACGAAGGTTGGATCGAAATTTTGGGCTTTGGTCCGTGTCGTTCTCGAATTGGAGATTCGGGCTCGGTGTGTTATTGTTAACCATTCTTTTATTTTCGCTTGGATAAGCTTTAGATTAAAATGAAAATATGAATCAAGTTGTTAAAGAAAACTTGATTGGGTTTTGAAAGTAATTTGAATAACAATTTTTACGCTAACTATTCAATAAGATTCCAAGTAAAATATTTATCAAGTTTATTGTAAGTAAAATGAATTTGAAATATGATTTGTTTGATTTCTAATAAAATAATTAACTAGTTATATTCTTAAGTGTTCTCAAATGAAATTTATTAATAAAAATTAAGTAGCTAGTTCAGACAATGGTTATCTTAAAATGACGGCGTGACAAATAAATGGATAATTAACCAAGGTGATTAATTAAAGGGTAAATAAATTAATATAAGTAAATAAAGGTTAGTTAATTAATTAGTGATTAATTGATTAAATTAAAAGAAAACTATAGAATGATTAATTAAAGTAGCTAAGGGAAGTTACTTAATGATGGTGACTAAGGAGTTATTACTTATTGTAATTAGTTAAAGGATTATTAGTTTAGGAACTAAATAAAAGGTTAGTATATTTATGAATGTGATTAATAAAATGATAATTAATTAATAATTACAAAGTAATTAATTAGGGTAATTAATTAAGGAATTAATTACTCGGTGTAATTAATTAAGTTAATATGGTTAATTTTAATTAATTAATTAGGTTTAATTAACTAAAGATAATCTTCGATGTTGGATTAAGTATAATTACTTAATGTAAATAATGGGTGTAATTACTTAGTGAAGTAATGAATGAATAATTACCAGATGTAATTAGATTAAAGCAAATTACTTATTGGAAAGTAATTAAAGGATAATTACTTAGGGAAAGTAATTAAGAGATAATTATTCAATGTAATTAAAAGATCAGTTAATGTAATTAATTAAGGAGTTGATTTAATGGATATAAGTAACTAAGGGAAATTAATTACTAATGTGATTAATTAGGCTTGATTAATGAATTAAATTGTTTTGAAGATAATTAATTTGTATAATTAATTAAAGGATAATTACTTTATGTAATTGAAGATAATTAATCAAGGATGATTAATTAAATAGATAATTAAAGGATGATTAATTAATTTATTTGTAATTTATTAATGTCAAATAAGCATGATTAAGGGCGGTTGAAGTAATTAATTTAATTTGTTTAAATTAATTAGAAATGATATGACTAATTTATTTTGCTTATGAATGATTGAATAATATTGCATGCCCTAGATTTGTTGATATCTCGGATATGTGATTGGTGATGCTATGTGATATGATATAATGAATTAATGTGCATAGGTGACACCCTGTATTTGAAGTTTGAATTGTGTTTCATTTGAATAATTTGGGATAACATGGTATTGAATTGAAGAGAATGGAGTCGGGTATCAGTAAATACCCGAAGCCACTTCGATTCTTTATAAATTGATATATGAAATCAATAGGCTGGTATGGAATGATTTAAGTGAATTAGACCATTTAATCTTAGTTTTGGCACTTAGAAATTGATGTGTGAAACAGGTGATGTCCATAACAACTTATGAAGTTGTAAATTGATATAAGTTACCCCTGGTTTATATACGTTGTATACTTTTGTATTCCATGTTAGATGGGTTTACTCACGCTGGTTACCAGCCTGACCCGGGTGTTACTTTGATGTAATGCTCGGGTCAGACCGAGTATTACAAATTTTCAGGTAAGGTCGTTCTGGAGCTCAGGAGGCGAGCTGAAGGAAGGCACGTATGGAGATTATTCCGCTGTGTATATTATTATTATTTATCTGGGATAAGTTATTTTAACTGTCCAATGATTGTGTAAATGTTGTAACTCTGATGTATTAAAATGAAATTGATAGATACAGTATTCTTTTGTAAACTGTTATTATATGATATTATATTTTGGTCCCTGCGAATGTGAGAATTTGTGATGTGTTTCCGTTTCTTCTGCTTCTATCTCTTTCTTCTTTTTCTAACTATCTAGAATTTTCGAGATCGAAATTTCTGGGTCGTTACATTGAATTTGTAGAGGAAATTTGCTTGGAAAAATGATATTTCTAAAGCAATGATGAGAAATACTTGGCCTCCAAATCCGCCCATAAATATCGGTAATGGACATATTGTATGCACAAAAGTGGCAATACATCCAGCTTTAGCCCAAGAGATATATGAACAATTCATGGCACGTTGGTAGACTAATGGCTACAAAAAGAAATCAAAAATGAATTTTGGAATTAGGAACAAGACTCACACGTTCTGTAGCAGTAGCTCTAAATCATATGTAGATCATCATAACGATATGGCAAAAATTATATGTCAAATGTTTTAAAATTTAAATAACTTGAAATATGCTTATATGGTAATTTACTTAATTTAAATTTTGTTACGAAGAGAGCACAGTGAGCCTACATCTTAGCAAGTCTATTGTAGAACACACAAGATTGAGTTATTAAATGTTTCCGCCACAAACTTTCGGGCAGATAATTCTTCCAAGGAGTTTGTTGTTAGTAACCCATTAAACATCACCAAAATAATATTTACACACACAAATTGCTTTTTACAAATTCTAACGAATATGGAAAATTCAAAATAGGCGAAATACCAGGCTTGGATTGAGGAGCTTCAAAGTAAAGGTGCAGAGATAACAGGAGAATGAACGAAGAGGCATTTAAAACACTAGTTAAGCTATTTCAAAAAGGGCGGATCGTAAGCCCAACAATGGTAACATTGCAAATGCAATAACTTAAATATTTGTTATATACGTGTGGTATTAAATAAATATATATATATATATATGATCCATATTTACGTGTGTGTCCATATAGGTATATATGTATATATATGTAGTATGCCAACAGGGTTGGCGCAGTTGGTTGATGGTCCGGACTGCGTGATCGAAGGTCACGAGTTCGAGCCCCGAAACTGACAACCCTGTAACAAGTACCCGAAGTATGTGTTTGGCAGGCACATACTTCCCTAGAGTTTACAAGCGAAGCTTGGTTCTCTAGGTAATTCAAAATATATATATATATATATATATATAGTATACTATATGTACGTAATTTATACGCATTCTTAGTGTAGTTATTCAATTCAATCCTCGTTTTCTACTAGATGTTATAAATCATCATTTAAATAGTAAAATGGGTTGGATAAAACAATAAAGTTGAATAAAAATATTAAAGTAGGAAGAAAAATAATTTTATTAATAAAATGAGTTTGATCAAGATTGTAAATTTACAAATCATGATTTGGAAGACTGAAAATTGTAATCTTGATAATCGAAATATAATAGAGGTAATAAAACATTAATGAAATGGAATTTTGATTTTTGAAATTAAATAGCAATTTTAATTAAGAAAAAGAAACAAAGCCGAAACATCAATCCCATAGAAAACTATTGTACTTCAAATTTACAAAGAAACTAGAAATAAAATAATTAATTTGGGATTCAAATATACGAATTTTCAATTTTTGAAATTTCAACTTACGAAACAAATATTTATTATATTTTGATGTTACAAATATTTTAGATTAATAAGTATGCTTCAGTTATACCTTGTTTTAAATTAAAGTCAAATATACATTTTGTTTCAATAAATTAAACAAAGTTTTGTTTCAATAAATTAAAGGAATACAAGTTAAATTAAACAATTCTATAAGGTAAATTATGTATTTTGTTAAATCACTCAATAAATTAGATAAATATATAAGTTAAATCACTCAATGAATTAAACAAATATATAAGTTAAATTACACATTTTGTTCCAATAAATTAAATAAATTTGTTTGAGTTATAATGTTGTTTAATTAATGGATTTTGCATTTGTTTTTTATAGAAAAGAAAAATAAAACCAAAGTCCGGTATATTTCTCTATAATGGTTCTAAAACATAAATACAGCTGTTAAAATAAATTTTTCCTGATTATTAACAAACAATTTTGATTAAATATAGAGGTCAACAATAGAAGGAGGTGTCAAATAAGTGATGTGGAAGAAGACAACCGACGCTTAAAGTCGCCTTTCAGTAAGTTTGAGAAGAAACTCTACAAATTCATATGCAATAGTTTCCACATGTAAACTTTCAAATTGTGATGATGACGATGTAGTTGGTCGGTGTGTAAGGGATTAGTTAGTCTGTATATTTGTTTATGTTGTTATTGATGATAATGTACTTGGATATTATTTTTGTTGATGGAAACATTTGTGCATCTTGGACATTGTTTGTATTAGATGGATATTTTATATGTTGGTATTGATGTGCATTGAATACCTTGTTATATATAGGTGTTCGAGTATGTGTATATTGTATATTGTTTATTTATATTTGTGCAATTAGATAAATTTTATATATGAATTTGTGATTGAGGTGAGAAAAATAGCAGAGACGCCACAAAATGCTTCAGACATGGTGTCGGCATGGTGTCGAATCGATGTTGGTAAATTTGATTTTGGAATGTGTTTAGCATAGGTAAGGAATTGGCTAGGTGTTGACAAATCCATTCTATCGATATTGGCAAGTCGTAACAACAACATCGGTAACATGATGTCGACAAAAGGTCGAAATAGTGTCGGGTATTTGGCATCGGTACAGCTCTAGTATGGTGCCGATAAACACACCACAGAAGATATCTACATGGTATCGGCAACAAACTTCCAATGCTGTTTTTACCAACACCAAGAATGATATCAGTGCGACATCAGCACTAAGTTTACCGACGCTACATCTCTGCCATATTGGCATCGGTAAATGTTGTTTCTTTTGTAGTGCGATATTTCCTTCAAAATATCGCTTAAAACATCATTATCGATATACCATCTAATATTTGCCAATATATCTCTCCTATATTTAGTGTACAATACCCGATATTCTTTAAGAATATTGATCATTACTAAAAGTATTAAAGAAAATAGAATTATAAGTGGATATCTTCACATTCTCAACGGTTGTTTTTTATTATATAGGGAGTGCCAATATATAGACCATATTAGATATCATAATGAAATAACTTTTTTGTTTTTACCACAGTTTTTTTTCAAACTTCTTCATTAGTATTTAAATGGAGGAAACTATACTTATTCCACTACTGTGTATGTGTTATTTTGTGCAAACACTTTACCACTAAAAGATGATCATGTAAGAGCTTATGAAAATTCATTTTTTATTTTAGTTATTATCATGCATCAAGAACTAAATGTGAAAGAACAATAAAGTTATATATTTGACACATCAATAAAGAACGAGATAGAAATAGTAATCGGTATCAAACCAACATTACTTATCCGATAATTAAATGAAATGAAAACAAAGCAATTGCAAATGTGAAAAATCTGAAAATCAATAGAGTAGATTATACGACTAAGGAGACAAAGAATATACAATAAAAATGAAAATTGTAAAAGTGCACAGTACACAAATATCTTGATTTTTATGAGCATAATTTATTATTTCTATTTAATGGAATATCCAAGCAGATAGGTTGTAATATGTAAACTATATGCAATCGGTCTTTAGTAGTAATTTTGTAATGTAGTTCCAAATATTAAAAAAAACTAACATCATCTTACATAGTACATATCTTTTATAGTCTATCTATACATGTCCGATATTTTTTCAATAGGTATTTACCCGATATTATCATGATATTAAAATATTTTATATCGACACTTGACTAATACGTGTCTAATACCGATACTAACTACTTGATCACTATGTGATCAATATGTACCTGTTACCGGTATAAACTACTTTGATTCTAATGTAATAATGTTGCATTTGTATGTCTTGTCTTGATTCAATATTCAATAGCCTAAATTAAAATTGTATGTAAACTGATTAAGTTAGTTATTTCATCATTCAGATTCGTGTGGAGTACCAAACTGGGTGCGCTAAATTACGAATAGAACATATGAGTGATGTATAATGGAATTTATCAATGGCTCAAGCACCTAAGGATCAGAAAAGAATAACCCACTTTATTCTTTTCATTAAAGAATCTTTTGTGTAGCTAGAAAAGTGATATCATCCTTAAATAGCCAAAAGAGTAAAAATACATGTGCATAAAGTGACATCAACCGTGTCATTTAAGCATTGAAGTAGGAATTTAGCTCCTAATATGAACATTGTTGTTGATTTCTCAAAGTTGTTGCTAATTAGTATCTTTTACATGGCATTACTCAACTGCCTACTGGCTATGGTTAAAATATATTATCATTCAGTTTCATAAATCAGGACAATTTTCATTTGAAATATTGTAACAACCCTAGATTTTTGAATATAATTTTAAATTTGACTTTATTTTATTTGAAATTATTTTAAATTCATTTTTATTGCAAGATTTCATTTTTAAATATTTTTAAAGTGATGATAAAAAAATTTCAAAGTTTATTGTATTTATTTTCAATTTTTAAAGCCTAGTTTCCATTTTTAAGCTATTTTCTTAATTTAATTATATTTATTTAAAATTTATTTTTTTATTTTTATTGGTTTATTTTTTTTTTGTGTTTTTATTTTGTTTATATGCATTTTTGTACATGTTTTAAATTGCAAAAAGAATTAAGAAATATGAAGGGTTTTGACCTTTTATATGCATTGTCTTTTCACATTCCATTTGCCTTTTCACACCAAACAACACATCAATTCATTTGCTGACCTTATCACCTTTGGTCAGGCAACTTCCTTCATTTTTCTCATGTAAAACTTTCTCAAAATCACAAAAATTTCGGCCATCTCCTAAGAAGAAAAACTTTGGTAAAATTTTTATTCTTTTTTCACTTTTTCTTACTTGTTTTGTTTTGATTTTGCACTTGCTTCAACTTCTTGTAGTTCAGCCCTCCTCCTCCATCACCATAGCCACCTCCACCACCACAACCAGCTGCCATGCTCTCCAGCCCACTGTCCATCCATGTTCGTGGCCATCTTTGTTGAAGATCCACCAAAAATTTAAGCAAACACTACTTATACATCATAGCCGAGCCACCAAATTGCTCCACCACCTCACATACCACCTTAGCCGACCCTTGCATCACCACCACCAGCCATACCTGAACCTAAGACCCCTTCCATATTACCTTCAGTCCACTACTAGACCTGGCCGTGCTTGTTCATTCTTGTGGCTGTACCAATGTTGCATTGGAAAATCACTTTTGTTGTCTTGTTGATAATTCATGCACACATCACCTATATTCCTTCATATCCATGTATGTCCGACCCTATATGAACCTTAACCTGATACAAATCCACACCTTAGCCATGTATTCTAACCTATGGCCAAGCATAGGATTGTTGAATGCAAGTGCAAAAGTTTGGGCTATGTGATGTGCATGTATTTCTAGCATTGTTTAATAATACTTTGGTTTGAAATTTATGTTGTATTTTTGTTTTGTTTGCTATGTGACAAGACAATTAGCTTTGGCTCTCCCACTGTAACGTTTCGGATTTTTCGTTGCCGAAAAACCGAATAGTTATGGGTTTTAAAAAGAATTTAGGAAAAGAAAAAGTAGAAAAGAAGAGAAGAAAAGAAGATAATAGATAAGGTAGAAGATGGAGGGGAAAGAAAAATAGAACATAGAACGGAACAGAACAACATCGGAATCTCACAATTCGCAGCGGAACAACATATAATAATAAATGAATAATCTTTAAACAAAGAACTATATCAGTTATTACATTACATCACATTACATTACATCATATCATCAGAGTGTACAACAATATACAACATCAAACAGTGCAGCGGAAAAGAAATACTATATAAACTAGTAATACGCCATGCCATCCAGCTTGCCTCCAGCAACTCAAGAATATCCAGAATATCCTGATAAACCTAACTCTTGACTGCCCGTGTGGAAATTGGTGGGCACCCAGAGTTTAGGAAGGAAAACAATAAACTCCAAGTCAGTCATGTGACTGGTGTGAGAACTCAAAACAGTTTATTTATCTTTGAAAACAAAATAGAGGAATATTTTTAAAGTCAATTCGCAATGCTTTTAAAAATGAGACTACCATAAGACCTCCTGCCACACACACAATGCAAACGCAGACTTGGAGAAGATTTCTCCTTATGATAGTCAAACATGCTTGATACGCATTAAAATCAAATCAATTTTGATATTATTATTAGTGCATAGTGTAGAAAAAATTCATTTCGAAAGTAGAATATAAATCTTAGCCAGCATAGGTACCATTATATTATGCCTACTAATAGCTACCATATTAGATGGCAGGTTCTACAACTAAAACCGTACAAGTCACGTATTGTTTCTTTGGATTTCCAACAAATGGTCAGGCCAAGGAACTTCCCATTGCCACATGAGAATGCCTCTGGAAAGACATCCCCGAGAACCAAACCGGAACTCTGCCAACACAAGGCCGGGTTACCCCTAACTGGGTAACTACTGACACGAGCACGCCATTCCCCGATCGTAAACGACCTTTCTCACGGGATCCCGAAAACCAACAACCACAAAGTAATAAATTCGTAGTAACCACATAGGTTAAATATCTGGGCTCCATACCATGATACCACCTCTATCCAGAAGGAAATGTACATACCCTAAAGGGTGCTACCCCTCATAACCTTGCCGCATCTTTCCTGTTTTGACCATTTCCGGGGTGTGAGGCTCGACGAAGTCACGTCCACAAAAACATACTTTATACAAAAGCCATGCTTTGGGTCAACAAATGATCAACACAATGATCACAAGGATAGACGATCAAATAAACGATCCTATCACAAATAATCAACACAATGATCATTTACAGCAACACTCAGCATGTCACATTACCAAATTGGGAATATATCGCTGATAACTTCAACTATATAACCTCTGAGCTCGTACGTCTCAGAGAAGGGTGTTAAGCTAAAAGAATAAATTCTTCGCCACCAACAGAAATATATTTGAAAGAAATCGGCTTTATATCTCAACTTGTAATGTCAGACACACAATCCATACAAGTCTGTTCCGGGCTCGAACAAAACCGAAGGCACTTACAAAGAAGTCCTTGCAATCCGGATATTCACAATCCTGATCGGATTTCCCATCACTTAGAGAGTCTCTATACCGCTGCAACTCAGTGCAGAGACAATCGACAGGTCATCCTATCGCTCTCGCAAATACCGGGTCTTCAACACCGATCTTCAAATGCAATTCACAACGACGTATCACATATTCGGAATGGGTTATACGACCCCATGGTCCTTTCCCGGTTAACCCGAATAGTGAGCGCTTATTTAAAAATAAGTTTGGCATTCACATTCAACAAATCACATCAATTACCCATTCAAAGGGAAATATTGATAGTCGGTTATTGAACTATCACTGGATATGCACACATCACCAGATTCCAAATAATTTTCCAAATTATTTATTTTCCAAAATATCTTCACTAGATATATAATTTCAATACTCCAAAAATAAATCAATATTTACTTTTAAACAAATTCTCCTTTCCTTTATAAATTCAATAGTGAATTTATATTTCACAATATCTATTGATATACGTTTTCAATTATCCATTTTCAATTTATCTTCAAAAAGATAAATTCTAAATATCACTTCATATTGGAAAACAATTCCATACTTATTTAATAAGTAATTCACAAATCTTTTTATTTTCTATACTTAGAAAATATTTAATATACTCTAATCGAAATTAAGTATATATTTCATTCCTTAAGGAAATCATTCACTTAATCATATTTATTTGGGCCAAAACGAATGTTGCGTAAAACATCGTTACGACAACCCAAAATCACTAGTATAGGGATTCGAAATTTAAAATAGATATATAATCCCAATACCACACAAAACATTTCCTTTCGAAAATCATTTACTATAACAACAGTGTTATAGTTCACCATTTCCTTTTATTTCTCGAAAACGTCTATTTCAACAATGAATGTTGAAATCTATGGTTTCGAATCTCAATACATTTTAAAACATCTTTAGATCGTTTTAATTCAATTTAAAACATCACATCTAAAATAATTTCTTTAACAAAATATTCACTATTCAAAAACGTGAATATACTTGTTAATAAATTTCATCACTTCTATTCATTTTATTCTAAAGGATTATTCACAGTTCAAAAACGTGAATATAACTCCATTAATAGGTTTCAACAATTTACTTATCAAAATAAGTCGTTTGCGAATTTATAAAACAACGTTTATAAATCCCTTTTCTATTTATCTTATAAAAACTTCTTTTTATAAATTCCTTTATTAACCTATTCCAGTTTATAACTCAATTATAAACTAAAAGTTCATATTATAAGTCAAATGCTTATAAAACGATTATTTTACAAAATCGTTCTTTTAAAGACTTTCCAAATCATAAATCTTATAACTTATAAGATTCATTTATTTAACCAAATCTATTCTTCAAATAACTTCACAAATTTATAAATCTTACTATTTATAAATTTGTTTTATAACTTCACCATTTTTAATTTTATAAATTCCATTCATTTACAAAATTCATTTTCACTTCATTCAAACACTTATAAAAACTCGTTTTATAATGTCAATATTCCAATTTATAAATATCCATTTATAATCTCTTAATATAAATCAATTTATATTAATATTTTAAAAACGTCTTTAAACTCCTTTATAATTTCATCATTTTGATTTATAAAATAATCAAATTTTATAAATCCTATATTTAGACCTTTCACAATAATTCTAAAATATCTCGATTAAACTATTTTATAAAATCGTTAGCATCATATTCTCAAAAATCAGTTTTTAACTATTTTTCTCAAAAATCATAATTTTTATAACTTTTAAAAATTATAACGTTTATTTATTTAAAATGGATCAAATTCCAAAATATAGTATATTCTCAAAAATCACTTTAAAAATCATTTTAAAATCCCAAAATTTGGTCCAATGATGCTACACACCAAATAGTCAATCACGACTACAACGATATCATATATCGATATGAAAATCCATCAAATATCAAAATATCTGAAATCAAATAAAAACTGTTGAGGAATCCAGTTGGATCCCTCCAACCTGTTTTCCTGCATCCACAAACATTAGCACAACACCAATTTCGCTCCAGTACGAAATTATCGCGGTATATGTTCTTATTAAATATTATCCGCTTAATAACGGCGTAATAGGGTCTCATCCGCTAAACAAAAAATGCGGGAAATCAATAACTCCAATATATACATATGCCAATATATATATATTGCTATTATATATAATACCAATTTCACTATTTATGAAATATTCGCGGTATATGTTTTTATTAAATAACATCCGCTTACTAACGGCGTATAATGTCTATTTTAACAATCAATAGATATCAATCATCATTCAAACATGCATTCAAATATTTTAAATCTAACTATTTAAAATAAAATCGAAACCGATTCGATTGAGTGAGAAGTTCTCACCTTGATTTTATTTTCCGTTTTAGCGATTTATTTCGAATAAAATTAAACGGACGTTTAATTTACCCAAAATTCTCACTAACTCCAAACGACTCCAAACCAACTCCATTGCGTAGTGCCCGTCCATACGATTCCAACGCAACTGGTTTCGCGCGTTTTCGACCTCGTATGAAAAAGTTATGAATTTACGAAGTTTGTACACGATTTATATACACAAATTTATAACTTAAATTAAAATTTTATAAACCTAAGTTAATCCTGGCCATAGATCTCACATGCTAGCATCTGGACCGCACGTCTTCTTCTCCTTCACGCACCAAAATTCCCAGGCCGCACGAACAAAAAATCAAACCCATTCACGTAGAACTAGGGTTAAATATTACAACTCCATCTCTCAACGATACTCGATCAAACTACCACCATCGCGAAGCCCTCGAACCAAGCTATGCTCGGCCTGAACCATACGAAGCTCGGCCTCACCCCCATGCTCGAATTGCGTGTGTGACAAGTCACGAATGGCCCCCTTTCTCTCCCCCTACGATGCTCCATTTACGATCATATCCGTATGGATTGAAAGCTCTCTCCATGCTCTTCGATGTTGTAGTTAACAACTTTGGCTAATTCTTGCTGGATTGAGAGAGATTGAGGGAGAAGTGAGATTAAATTCTGGCCATTGAATAGTTAGGGCCGGCTGCAGTTTTGCTAGGGTTTTGTATATATATATATTTTTTATTTGTGAATGGTGGCTATTTATAAAGAAACGATCGACACTATTCATCCCGGAAATTCCGAACTCCGATTTACGCGCCGTAACCAGCGTTTCTAGGGTTTACCCCGCGTTCCGGACACAACGGAACAGTTTTCGAAAGCTAATTCGGAAGTATGTGCGAGTTATGGCTATAAATGCTCAATTTGAATTAAACCGATTTAACTCGATTTCTAGGCGTTTTAATTTGTACCGGACAAAGGGTAAATCCAATTGACTTGAAATTTGAAACCTTACAATAATATCACATTACGGATCCGATGAAACTGGTTTCGTCGAAATTCGAGACTTTTTGAAAAATGGCTATTTTAACTCGCTAAAAAAATAAATCGATGCGTTTCGAGCTGCCACGATCAAATGATAGCTCCGATTGACACGAAATTTGAAATCCGGTAATAACTAACCATTACGGATCCAATGGAACTGGTTTCGTTCAATTCTGAGACTGTTCAAAAATTGACTATTTTCACTAGTCGATTTAAATATTAAAATATTCAATTTTCACAAATTAACTTTTAATTCGATTTTAAAAGTTCTAACATATTGTTCTAACTTCCATATGATAAAATAAAATTTCCCAAATTATTTTCAATCATATTTAACTCAATTTTCCATTATTTCCATAATTTAACATATTAAATTATCGATTTAATTATCCAATTAAATTCAATAATTCAAATAAAAATTTATTTGACTTATAAATTCACTTATTAATATTTAAAATTAATTAAATATTCAAATTTTAATTTCTAAAAATTCTGGGTCGTTACAATCTTCCCCCCTTAAAAGAATTTCGTCCTCGAAATTAACTAGTAAGAAAAGTTATAGAATTTATTAATTTTCCCAAAATTCATAATTAAACTTCTTACAATAACTTTACTAAGTTTTCAAATCATACTTCGTTATCTTTTCAAAAACAACTACTATTGTTTAACTTTCAATTCCAAAATCAAAGTTAAAGTTTTTAAAATTTTCCAATTTTCTCAAATTTTTCTAACGCCTTAAATTTTCGGAAAAATTCGCCATAGTCTCCTTTGCGCGGCTCGATCCGGAAAAAAAATGACAGTATATATATCACAAATATACATCTCATCAAGTAATGAGGCATCCCGCAGGGAAAAAAGTGTAAAAGTACGGTATGTAATCCGAGATATGTATCTTATATTTTATTAGCAAGCATATACGGCTAATATAGCGCGAAAGCGAGCTCCAAATGCGAAGCAAACGCGATCCGCACCTACTAATCACTCAACAAACAACATGAGAACATGCATATAGATAATAGTATCGATATACAACATATATCAACATAATAACTATATAGGTCACATAGCAAATGAAACAAAAGCAACAAATGCAACCATCAACCAACTATCATCCCTAACCAATAAATATTCATTCATATTCTCATTCATATTCAATGAATTGGTTTTCAATTTAATCACATTTGATTCATATACAGTGGATGTTTACTAACATTCATTTTCAATTAGTTTATATTCACTAATTCCTATTCAAGTTGGTTTACTTCCAATTCAAATTCAATTCTATTTAATCACTTAACTTCCAATTGAATTTCAATTACTTTAGCTTTCAATTTCATTAATTCAATTTCATTCAATATCTCTTAAGTTATACTCCATTTATAAACATCACTTGTTTTTTTCATAACTTAAATTCCTAAATATATCCATTTAACTTTAAATTCACTTTTATTTACAACTCATATTCATAAATATATTCATTAGTTTCACTTCTTACATATATAAGTTTTATTTCACAATTGTAAATCACATTAATTATAATTCAATTCTTTATAATTCATTTTACTTATACAATTATTCCTTTATTTAGATTATTCAAACAACTAAACAATCAACTTATATACACTTTAATAATTCTGAAAAATTATTTCTTCATATACAAAATATACTCAAGGTAAAATTATTTCATTTACCCAATTTAAAATCAATATTGTGCCGAATTGTTCTATTCAAGTGTTTAGAAACCCCTTCGGCATAGTCTTGCGGACCACGCTGACGAAAGTTCATATGCCACTCAATAAACCAATCATCACAATATGAAACAATTTTATATTCACTAACAAATACGCTCTCATAGCTATTATTACACTCAAACTCATTCTAGAGTACTGCTGACTCTATCTCTAATGAATTATACCCAACAGAACCATGGTTGTCGCTTAACCATAAGCTCTGATACCAAAATGTAACGTTTCGGATTTTTCGTTGCCGAAAAACCGAATAGTTATGGGTTTTAAAAAGAATTTAGGAAAAGAAAAAGTAGAAAAGAAGAGAAGAAAAGAAGATAATAGATAAGGTAGAAGATGGAGGGGAAAGAAAAATAGAACATAGAACGGAACAGAACAACATCGGAATCTCACAATTCGCAGCGGAACAACATATAATAATAAATGAATAATCTTTAAACAAAGAACTATATCAGTTATTACATTACATCACATTACATTACATCATATCATCAGAGTGTACAACAATATACAACATCAAACAGTGCAGCGGAAAAGAAATACTATATAAACTAGTAATACGCCATGCCATCCAGCTTGCCTCCAGCAACTCAAGAATATCCAGAATATCCTGATAAACCTAACTCTTGACTGCCCGTGTGGAAATTGGTGGGCACCCAGAGTTTAGGAAGGAAAACAATAAACTCCAAGTCAGTCATGTGACTGGTGTGAGAACTCAAAACAGTTTATTTATCTTTGAAAACAAAATAGAGGAATATTTTTAAAGTCAATTCGCAATGCTTTTAAAAATGAGACTACCATAAGACCTCATGCCACACACACAATGCAAACGCAGACTTGGAGAAGATTTCTCCTTATGATAGTCAAACATGCTTGATACGCATTAAAATCAAATCAATTTTGATATTATTATTAGTGCATAGTGTAGAAAAAATTCATTTCGAAAGTAGAATATAAATCTTAGCCAGCATAGGTACCATTATATTATGCCTACTAATAGCTACCATATTAGATGGCAGGTTCTACAACTAAAACCGTACAAGTCACGTATTGTTTCTTTGGATTTCCAACAAATGGTCAGGCCAAGGAACTTCCCATTGCCACATGAGAATGCCTCTGGAAAGACATCCCCGAGAACCAAACCGGAACTCTGCCAACACAAGGCCGGGTTACCCCTAACTGGGTAACTACTGACACGAGCACGCCATTCCCCGATCGTAAACGACCTTTCTCACGGGATCCCGAAAACCAACAACCACAAAGTAATAAATTCGTAGTAACCACATAGGTTAAATATCTGGGCTCCATACCATGATACCACCTCTATCCAGAAGGAAATGTACATACCCTAAAGGGTGCTACCCCTCATAACCTTGTCGCATCTTTCCTGTTTTGACCATTTCCGGGGTGTGAGGCTCGACGAAGTCACGTCCACAAAAACATACTTTATACAAAAGCCATGCTTTGGGTCAACAAATGATCAACACAATGATCACAAGGATAGACGATCAAATAAACGATCCTATCACAAATAATCAACACAATGATCATTTACAGCAACACTCAGCATGTCACATTACCAAATTGGGAATATATCGCTGATAACTTCAACTATATAACCTCTGAGCTCGTACGTCTCAGAGAAGGGTGTTAAGCTAAAAGAATAAATTCTTCGCCACCAACAGAAATATATTTGAAAGAAATCGGCTTTATATCTCAACTTGTAATGTCAGACACACAATCCATACAAGTCTGTTCCGGGCTCGAACAAAACCGAAGGCACTTACAAAGAAGTCCTTGCAATCCGGATATTCACAATCCTGATCGGATTTCCCATCACTTAGAGAGTCTCTATACCGCTGCAACTCAGTGCAGAGACAATCGACAGGTCATCCTATCGCTCTCGCAAATACCGGGTCTTCAACACCGATCTTCAAATGCAATTCACAACGACGTATCACATATTCGGAATGGGTTATACGACCCCATGGTCCTTTCCCGGTTAACCCGAATAGTGAGCGCTTATTTAAAAATAAGTTTGGCATTCACATTCAACAAATCACATCAATTACCCATTCAAAGGGAAATATTGATAGTCGGTTATTGAACTATCACTGGATATGCACACATCACCAGATTCCAAATAATTTTCCAAATTATTTATTTTCCAAAATATCTTCACTAGATATATAATTTCAATACTCCAAAAATAAATCAATATTTACTTTTAAACAAATTCTCCTTTCCTTTATAAATTCAATAGTGAATTTATATTTCACAATATCTATTGATATACGTTTTCAATTATCCATTTTCAATTTATCTTCAAAAAGATAAATTCTAAATATCACTTCATATTGGAAAACAATTCCATACTTATTTAATAAGTAATTCACAAATCTTTTTATTTTCTATACTTAGAAAATATTTAATATACTCTAATCGAAATTAAGTATATATTTCATTCCTTAAGGAAATCATTCACTTAATCATATTTATTTGGGCCAAAACGAATGTTGCGTAAAACATCGTTACGACAACCCAAAATCACTAGTATAGGGATTCGAAATTTAAAATAGATATATAATCCCAATACCACACAAAACATTTCCTTTCGAAAATCATTTACTATAACAACAGTGTTATAGTTCACCATTTCCTTTTATTTCTCGAAAACGTCTATTTCAACAATGAATGTTGAAATCTATGGTTTCGAATCTCAATACATTTTAAAACATCTTTAGATCGTTTTAATTCAATTTAAAACATCACATCTAAAATAATTTCTTTAACAAAATATTCACTATTCAAAAACGTGAATATACTTGTTAATAAATTTCATCACTTCTATTCATTTTATTCTAAAGGATTATTCACAGTTCAAAAACGTGAATATAACTCCATTAATAGGTTTCAACAATTTACTTATCAAAATAAGTCGTTTGCGAATTTATAAAACAACGTTTATAAATCCCTTTTCTATTTATCTTATAAAAACTTCTTTTTATAAATTCCTTTATTAACCTATTCCAGTTTATAACTCAATTATAAACTAAAAGTTCATATTATAAGTCAAATGCTTATAAAACGATTATTTTACAAAATCGTTCTTTTAAAGACTTTCCAAATCATAAATCTTATAACTTATAAGATTCATTTATTTAACCAAATCTATTCTTCAAATAACTTCACAAATTTATAAATCTTACTATTTATAAATTTGTTTTATAACTTCACCATTTTTAATTTTATAAATTCCATTCATTTACAAAATTCATTTTCACTTCATTCAAACACTTATAAAAACTCGTTTTATAATGTCAATATTCCAATTTATAAATATCCATTTATAATCTCTTAATATAAATCAATTTATATTAATATTTTAAAAACGTCTTTAAACTCCTTTATAATTTCATCATTTTGATTTATAAAATAATCAAAATTTATAAATCCTATATTTAGACCTTTCACAATAATTCTAAAATATCTCGATTAAACTATTTTATAAAATCGTTAGCATCATATTCTCAAAAATCAGTTTTTAACTATTTTTCTCAAAAATCATAATTTTTATAACTTTTAAAAATTATAACGTTTATTTATTTAAAATGGATCAAATTCCAAAATATAGTATATTCTCAAAAATCACTTTAAAAATCATTTTAAAATCCCAAAATTTGGTCCAATGATGCTACACACCAAATAGTCAATCACGACTACAACGATATCATATATCGATATGAAAATCCATCAAATATCAAAATATCTGAAATCAAATAAAAACTGTTGAGGAATCCAGTTGGATCCCTCCAACCTGTTTTCCTGCATCCACAAACATTAGCACAACACCAATTTCGCTCCAGTACGAAATTATCGCGGTATATGTTCTTATTAAATATTATCCGCTTAATAACGGCGTAATAGGGTCTCATCCGCTAAACAAAAAATGCGGGAAATCAATAACTCCAATATATACATATGCCAATATATATATTGCTATTATATATAATACCAATTTCACTATTTATGAAATATTCGCGGTATATGTTTTTATTAAATAACATCCGCTTACTAACGGCGTATAATGTCTATTTTAACAATCAATAGATATCAATCATCATTCAAACATGCATTCAAATATTTTAAATCTAACTATTTAAAATAAAATCGAAACCGATTCGATTGAGTGAGAAGTTCTCACCTTGATTTTATTTTCCGTTTTAGCGATTTATTTCGAATAAAATTAAACGGACGTTTAATTTACCCAAAATTCTCACTAACTCCAAACGACTCCAAACCAACTCCATTGCGTAGTGCCCGTCCATACGATTCCAACGCAACTGGTTTCGCGCGTTTTCGACCTCGTATGAAAAAGTTATGAATTTACGAAGTTTGTACACGATTTATATACACAAATTTATAACTTAAATTAAAATTTTATAAACCTAAGTTAATCCTGGCCATAGATCTCACAAGCTAGCATCTGGACCGCACGTCTTCTTCTCCTTCACGCACCAAAATTCCCAGGCCGCACGAACAAAAAATCAAACCCATTCACGTAGAACTAGGGTTAAATATTACAACTCCATCTCTCAACGATACTCGATCAAACTACCACCATCGCGAAGCCCTCGAACCAAGCTATGCTCGGCCTGAACCATACGAAGCTCGGCCTCACCCCCATGCTCGAATTGCGTGCGTGACAAGTCACGAACGGCCCCCTTTCTCTCCCCCTACGATGCTCCATTTACGATCATATCCGTATGGATTGAAAGCTCTCTCCATGCTCTTCGATGTTGTAGTTAACAACTTTGGCTAATTCTTGCTGGATTGAGAGAGATTGAGGGAGAAGTGAGATTAAATTCTGGCCATTGAATAGTTAGGGCCGGCTGCAGTTTTGCTAGGGTTTTGTATATTTTTTTTTTATTTGTGAATGGTGGCTATTTATAAAGAAACGATCGACACTATTCATCCCGGAAATTCCGAACTCCGATTTACGCGCCGTAACCAGCGTTTCTAGGGTTTACCCCGCGTTCCGGACACAATGGAACAGGTTTCGAAAGCTAATTCGGAAGTATGTGCGAGTTATGGCTATAAACGCTCAATTTGAATTAAACCGATTTAACTCGATTTCTAGGCGTTTTAATTTGTACCGGACAAACGGTAAATCCAATTGACTTGAAATTTGAAACCTTACAATAATATCACATTACGGATCCGATGAAACTGGTTTCGTCGAAATCCGAGACTTTTTGAAAAATGGCTATTTTAACTCGCTAAAAAAATAAATCGATGCGTTTCGAGCTGCCACGATCAAACGATAGCTCCGATTGACACGAAATTTGAAATCCGGTAATAACTAACCATTACGGATCCAATGGAACTGGTTTCGTTCAATTCTGAGACTGTTCAAAAATTGACTATTTTCACTAGTCGATCTAAATATTAAAATATTCAATTTTCACAAATTAACTTTTAATTCGATTTTAAAAGTTCTAAAATATTGTTCTAACTTCTATATGATAAAATAAAATTTCCCAAATTATTTTCAATCATATTTAACTCAATTTTCCATTATTTCCATAATTTAACATATTAAATTATCGATTTAATTATCCAATTAAATTCAATAATTCAAATAAAAATTTATTTGACTTATAAATTCACTTATTAATATTTAAAATTAATTAAATATTCAAATTTTAATTTCTAAAAATTCTGGGTCGTTACACCCACACTCAAATCATAGTTGTGCTTTCGTACCTATATGGATATTTTTTTTGTGCATTTGGTTGTCACCTCCAGGTTGTAGAGGTGAGTAATTCTCACCAGACAAACTTATACTTATATAACTAGTAAACTGATTGCAATTGAATCTGTAAATCCATATCATTATGTTATAACTGCTATTGCTATGATCATATGATGTTCACCCTGCTTATACACCTGTTATATCATTTGTTACTATTTATTATGCTATTCTGTTTATTTATATTAGTTTATCACACTGCAAGTTCCTTGTATATTAGAATCACTATGGGTTGAAATGATACATACCCGAACGGACTTTAGAATAGGGAAAAATCATTATGGGCTGAAATGATGGGCCTGAACGATTTTTAATTATTTTATTTTACTTGGGATTGCGGGTTTGAAATGATAAAACATGGGTTTTCTATGTAAATTACGGATTGAAATGATATAATATCCATATCACTTTACCTAGGTTAGAAAATTTTATACAGACCCGTGGTTAATATATTTTTTTTTGAAAATTTTAAAAGTATTCTAAAAATGTAAATTTATGATATTTAGAACTAAAATGAATTTAAAATGATTTTTATAAAGTGTTAATGATTTTTGAATAAATTAAAATGTGAAATAAATGAATATTTAAGTTGAATTTTGAATTATAACTTAAATTGGAAATTTGTGAAATTTGTTTAAAAATGAATTTTAAATTAAATAAATAAAATTAAAATTAGTTATATTTGGAAATTTAAACTTAAATGTTAAGTTAAAATTTAATTATAAAGAATTGAAATTTAATGCTTGAATTTAGTAAGTAAATTTTTATTAAATTTTGATTTTGTATGAAAATTTAACTTTATAAAATCATTAATATAAGAGTATTTAAATGATTGTTTTAAAAGTGAAAATGTGTGATTTTGTAAGTTTAAATGGTTTAAATAAAAGTTTAATTGTTTATGAAATTATATTGAATATTTGGAATTTAATTAACAGCATTCTTGAAATGCTATTATTTCTAATGTAAAGGATATTACAGCATTTTGTAAATGTTGTAGTTGATAGGAATGAACTAAATGGCTAAATTGATTTAAGGGCTATTATAGAACTTTGTAAGTGTGTAGTTGCTAAATTTTAACTAAGGTTTTATTTGAACTAAAGTAACCCTATTACAACATTTTAATGCTTTCTATTGTTAAATTGAATTATTTTAAAAGTAACTTTCCGTAGCATTTTCTAAATGCTGCGAAAGTTGAATTTACACTGTTTTAATAAATTTAAGTGAATGAATGAACTTTGAAAATATTAAAATTTGGAAATTTAATATTTAATTATTAAATGTAATAATTTCATTGTAATGATTTAAATGAAGTAATTCGATTTGAAATATAAACTATTTTGAAATGTGAATTGAAATGGTATTTTAAATTTATATAAAATGAAGATGGTTTTGAAAAGATATGATATTTTGATCTTTTGGAATGGATTTGAAATGATATTTAATTATTGAAATGATATTGATTTTGAAATATAAATACCATTTTTTTTTAAATTATAACCATGAATTATAATAACAATTGGTTGTTAAAGAGACCGGGATCGGATATGGACATACTCTCTGTCGATACCGAAAACCACTTTAACAACTGTGTATGCGGTGGAGATTCCAGAATAAAGTAGGATAGTGGCAACGTTCTTGAGGTACATTACGTGGACCCGACTCCCGTGAGTTGGCTTAAGGTGGCTAAAACAGGAGCGATCGATGGGCCAAGTGAGGTCATTCCTCCGATCGAGCACACTTCTTCGATACCATTCTATTACTTTTGTGATTGATTGGGTGCACCCCTTTGATTTTTGGGGTGTGGCTCGAGGTGGGCGGTAGTGGCTACTACGCGTTACCACCAGCCCAGAAGCGTAATTGGTATATCCACCCTGGCATTGTCTCATGCGTCGTGTCACCTACCATACCAAGCCTTTACTACGAGTTTGTTTTTCTCCCGTAGCCCATGGAGTATTTATGGTAGTATCCCGATCTGGAGATATGCTTATACTGGATGAACTACTGGGACTATTATGTGTTGGAGGCTATATGGGTAACCCTTCGATGCTATTTTAAAGTAAGTTTATTTTACTATAGACATTATTATAATAGCGAAATAATACTATATAGTAAATAGTTTAACGCATCCTTAGAGGATAGGCGGTCCCAAGCATCCTTTAAGTTACTTGTACTTTATTACAGTTCACTTGAGTTGGTTTACATTATATATGTATATATGTCCTGCCTCGAGTGTTCTTTGTTTTGCTTTATGCTCGGGTCAGCTTGAGTATTCATAGCTTTGGATTCTCTTTCTGGAGCCGGTCTTCGCTGGAGATTCTGCCAATCAATATACATATCTTTTCAGTTCCAGCTATTCTACTTTATCTCATGTATTAGTGAACTTCTATGTATTTGGGATTTCTATTATGTTGTTTTCAGACTGATATTATGTACTTGTTTTGAGACATTATTATAGTAGCTTCATGAACTACTATGGTATTTTATAATCCACTGCGACTTATTCTGATTGTGTTATGTTTGTGATTTCATTTTCTCCAAATTTATTTACAATCTGTTATTTTGCATCATTCAAGTCTGACATGTGTGAATTATTGTCGATTTGAATGGTACGAAGTAGTGGGTCGTCACATTTGGCATCAAAGCTTTGGTTTTAGGCAAACCATTACCTGCAGAGCAAAAACTCATTAGAGATAAGGTAGAAATACCTTATAATGAGTGAAATTATTTCCTGAATCATATCTTTGTGAGAGAACATATTTTCAAAGTATAAAATGATTTTTCAAAATGTTTTCAAAAGATTTTCAAAGATTATTTTGATATATAATTTTTTTTCTTGTTTCAAAGGATTTTCAAATGTTTTCTAACTTCTTCCTTTCGTATCAACCTTGTTAGTATTTTTCTTTCTTTAGGATATTCATCCTAGTGAATTTATCTTATCTTATTATTGTCATCTCTATATCTTGTCCTAAATTCATTCCTGATATTTTTCTGGATGAATTGAGGAAATGGCAGAGGTAGGGGTCGTGGTATTGCCCCTGCTCCTTAGCCTGTTACTCCTGTTAGATTCACTGTTCTCTATAAGGAAATCAGTCGACTTGGTGGAACCCTATTCACCGGTTCAGAAAGCATTATTGAGGCTCAGCAGTAGTTGTAGAGTCTAGAGAGGATATTTACTAGTCTCGAGATTACTGATGCCCAGAAGCGTCAGTTAGCAGCTTGGCAGTTGCATGATTCTGCTCTAGATTGGTGGGAGTCCGTTACGGCCAACACTGTTGAAGGTGATATTACTTGGGAGCAGTTTAGGTATCCTTTGTGTTATCTTAAATTTTGTTCCTATTTTCCTTTTCTTTTGACTCTATCTTAAGTGTTTGTTCTATATCTCTTTTCCAAGGAGGCTTTTGTGGAAAAATGGATGCCCGAAGCCGGGAAATCTCAGCTTTATCGTGAATTTTTGGATCTTAAGCAGGGTAGCATGTCTTTTGCTGAGTATGAGAGGAAGTTCAATGAACTTTCCAAGTTCGGTCCTAGCCTGATTGATACTCCTCTCAAGAAGAATGAGAAATTCATTGTTGGTGCTCTTCCAATGTACTATAGTCGTCTCATTTCTCATGTTCATGGCACTTTCACCCAGCTTATGGATATGGCTATTCTCTATGAGAACCCTACATCTAAGGGTCCTTTTGCTTCTGGTGCTCAGTATTCCTCTGCTAATTCCAAGAAGCGTAAGCCTAGTTATCATCAGCAGAAGAATAATTTGCAAAAGCCTCCTGGCTTGGGATCTTCATCATATGCTCCTGCTCATAGGCAACCAGTTGACCTTTCCTCTCTCACTTGCTTTAGATGTGATTAGAAGGGACACTATGCCAATAGCTATCCCACATTAGCTGGTGTTGCTGTTCCTCCACCTTCTCAGTTGGCTAGGCGTGATCTCTGCCATTTCTGTCTCCAGCCTAGTCATTTTAGGAAGGATTTCCCTACCCAGCAGAAGGGTACGCCTCTGGTATATTTGTAGTCTTATCTGCCTCATCTCCAGTTCCTCCACCTGCTCCTGCTCCTAGTGACGACCAAGGTAATCTTCAGGGCTCATTCACTTGATTTCATCATCTGGTTCGTGTGTTGTTTGATACTGGAGCTTCCCATAGTTTTATTTCTACTGATTTGTGTGATAAGTTTGCGCTTCTCCTTCTCCTGGATATGCATCTATTCCTTTATGTGTTTCTAATCCTATCGGAGGTCCCGCTAACCTTAATAGGATTTGTAGAGGAGTGAAACTCTTCCACTCTGGTTATCATTTCTCTGGTGATTTCTATGTTTTGGGCTTCAATGCTTTTGACCTATTGCTTGGCCAAGATTGGCTAAGAAATCATGATGCCTATATTTCTTGCAAATCTAGACTTGTCACTCTTGTCGGAGATAAGGGTGATTCTTTGATTATTCAGTGCTGTATGCCTCAAGATTTTGCTAGTAGTTTTGTCTATTCTTAGAATTCTTCTCCTATTGATCTTGATTCGACTCCTGTGATCAGACTATATCCCGATGTATTTGATAAAGTCACTTCTTTGCCTCCTAAGCAGGAAATTGATTTTCGGATTGATTTTATTCCTGGTGCTCGACCTGTTGTTCTTCCTCCTAGAAGAATGGCACCCCGCAAGAAGGCTGATTTAAGGAAACAAATTGGGGACTTATCTTCCAAAGGTCTACTTAGGCCTGGTTTTTCTGAGTGGGGAGCAGCGGTGGTTTTTGTCACCAAGTCTGATGGTTTCTCTACAGATGTGTTTTGATTATAAGGAGCTGAATAAGCTCACTATGAAAAACAGATATCCAATGCCTCGTATCAATGATATGTTTGATCAGCTTTATGGTGCCACTGTTTTCTCTCAGCTTGATCTTGCCACAGGTTTTCATCAGCTCAGGGTTGCTGAGGATAGCATTCCTAAGACTGCTTTCTGCATTGAGAATGAGTTTTATGAATGGTTAGTCATGCCTTTCGGTTTGACTAATGCTCTTGCTTTCTTTGTTTATTTGATGAATTGTGTCTTTCGTGACGTGCTTAATAAATTTGTTCTAGTCTTTGTTGATGTTATCCTTGTCTTCTCTAAGACCAAGAAAGAGTATGAGTCGCATTTGAAATCTGTTTTGGAGACTCTTAGAAATCATCAGTTGAAGGCTAAATTTTCTAAATGCCATTTCTGTAAGGATGAAGTCCGATATCTCGGGCATGTTGTTTCTAGTAATGGAGTTTCTGTTGATCCAGTCAAGATCGCTGTGATCAATGTAAGTCTTTATTTCTTTTTCTTCTTCTTTATCATTTAAATATTCTATCTTTTCAGTTGTCCTTATTTCTCCCTATTCTGTTTCAGGATTGGGAAACTCCAAAGACTCCATCTGATATTCATAGTTTTCTGGGCCTTGCCGGTTACTACCGAAGATTCATTGAGAATTTTGCTCAGATTGCTGCACCTCTCACTGCTTTAACTCGTAAGAATGCCAAGTTTTTCTTGAGTGATCAGTGTAAGGTTGCATTCAATGAGTTAAAGAGCAAGCTAACTTCCGCACCAGTTCTTACCGTTCCGAATGGAAGTGATGGATTGACGGTATACATTGATGCTAGTCGTGAGGGTTTGGGTGTTGTTCTCATGTAGGATGGTAAGGTTATTGCCTATGCTAGCCGTCAGTTGAAAGTCCATGAGGCAAATTATGCTGATCATGATTTAGAGTTGCTTGCTGTTGTTTTTGCTTTGAAGCTTTGGAGGCATCTCTTCTTGGAACCAAGTTTGAGCTTTTCACCGATCATCAATCTCTGAGATATATCTTCACTCAGAAGGATTTGAATCAAAGGCAATTTCGTTGGCTTGAGTTTGTAGCTTCTTACAACATCGATATTAGCTATACTCCCAGTAAAGCTAATGTTGTAGCCGATGCTTTGAGTCGGAAGAAGGCTTTGTTGTGTCAGCTTGTTGTTTCTTCTTCTCCCCTTATGGATCGTATTATGGCTAAGAAGGATGAGGATGAGATGCTTAGATTGATGAAGGAGAGTGTTCGTAGCAGGATTAATGGTAGTAATAGTTGTGGTAGTAGTGGAGCTCAGATTGATGATAGAGGAATTTTGAGGATTAATGGAAGGATTTGTGTCCCGAATGTTGATGGTTTGAGGCAGGAGTTGCTTCAGTAGAGTCATTGATCCGGGCTTTCTATTCATCCTGGTGCGTCGAAGATGTATCATGATATGAAGAGGCTTTATTGGTGGAAGGGGATGAAGAGGGATATCTCTATCTTTGTTAGTCGGTTTGCGACTTGTCAGCAAGTCAAAGTAGATCACTAGAAGACCCTTGGTTTGTTGCAGCCCCTTGAGATTCCCAATTGGAAGTGGGAACAGGTTTCCATGGATTTCATCGATGGTTTACTGAGGACTCGGAGTGGTAATGAGAGTATCTGGGTTATTGTGGATAAATTGACCAAGTCCACTCATTTCATTCCAGTCAAGTCCTCTCGTTTTGCTTCTAGCTTATCTGAGATCTACATGAGAGAGATCGTTCGCCTCCATGGTGTTCCTCTCAGTATTGTTTGTGATCGTGGTCCGATCTTTACTAGTCAGTTTTAAAAAGCTTTTCAGAAATCTCTGGGTACTCATTTGAATCTGGGCACTACTTATCATCCACAGACCGAATGTCAAGCGGAAAGAGTGAATCAGATTCTCGAGGATCTTCTTCGTGCCTGTGTGCTTGATTATGGAGGATCTTGAGAAGATCATCTCCATCTTGTCGAATTCACATACAATAATAGGTATCAGGTATAATCTTATCTTCTGTTTCAGTCTATTCTTAATCTTTTATCTATATCATTCCATGTTTACATTCAGGCCAGTATCAAAATGTCTCCATTTGCTGCTCTATACGGACGACCTTGTAGATCCCCATCTTGTTGGATTGAATCCGGTAATCGTTTGGTTCTTGGTCCTGATGTGATTTTGGAAGCTTCTGAGAGAGTTGAGGAGATTAAGAAGAGGTTGAGAGCTGCTCATTATAGGCAGAAGGAGTATGCTGATAGGCGTAGGTGAAATTTGAAATTTGCTGTTGGTGATCAGTTTTTCCTTAAGGTCTCTCCTTTGAGGAATGTCATTCGCTTTGGTCGTAGAGGGAAGCTTTCTCCTTGGTTCATTGGTCCTTTTCGCATTGTGAAAAGAGTTGGTTCTTTGGCTTATCGTTTGGATTTGTCCGAGAAGCTTTCTGGAGTGCATGATCTATTCCATGTCTCGCATCTTCGCCGATATCTTCATGATCCATCTCCTATTGTCCAACCTTCTTCTCTTGGTAGTTTGGATATTGAGCCTAATCTGACTGTCGAGAGGAAGCCACTTCGTACCGTCGACAGAGGTACGATGCAACTTAGAAGGAAATCTGTTAATCTGGTAAAAGTACAGTGGAGTACCGACGATCGAGATTATAACTGGGAGACGGAGGAGAGCATTCGTGCTTCGAATCCAGAATTGTTCGTTTCAGGTACTATTTTTTCTATCTTGTTTCTCTTTATTTTCCTTGCCCGTTCTTTTCGACGACGAAAAGATTTGAATGGGGGAGAGTGTAACAACCCTACATTTTTGAATATAATTTTAAATTTGACTTTATTTTGTTTGAAAATTATTTTAAATTCATTTTTATTGCAAGATTTCATTTTTAAATATTTTTAAAGTGATGATAAATTTTCTCCAAAGTTTATTGTGTTTGTTTTCAATTTTTAAAGCCTAGTTTCCATTTTTAAGCTATTTTCTTAATTTAATTATATTTATTTAAAATTTATTTATTTATTATTTTTTGTGCTTTTATTTTGTTTATATGCATTTTTACATGTATTTTGAATTGCAAAAAGAATTAAGAAATATGAAGGGTTTTGACCTTTTATATGCATTGTCTTTTCACATTCTATTTGCCTTTTCACACCAAACAACACATAAATTCATTTGTTGACCTTGTAATCTTTGTTCAGCCGACTTCCTTTATTTTTCTCATATAAAAACTTTCTCAAACTCACAAAAATTTCAGCCATCTCCTAAGAAGAAAAACTTTGGTAAATTTCTTATTCCTTTTGCACTTTTTCTTACTTGTTTTGCTTTGATTTTATACTTTCTTCAACTTATTTTAGTTCGTCCATCCTCCTCTATCACCATAGCCGCCTCCACCACCACCAAAACCAGCTGCCATTCCCTCCATGCCACTGTCCATCCATGGCCGTGGCCATATTTGTTGAAGATCCACCAAAAATTTAAGCAAACACTACCTATACATCATAGCCGAGCCACCAAATTGCTCCACCACCTCACACACCACCTTGGCCGACCCTTGCATCATCACCACCAGCCATACCAAAACCTGTGACCCTTGCCACATCACCTCCAGTCCAATATTAGAACTGGCCGTGCTTGTTCATGCTCGTGGCCGAACCATTGTTGCATTGGAAAATCACTTTTGTTGTCTTGTGTTTATAATTCATGCACACATCACCTATGCTCTTCATATCAATGTATGGCCAACCCTATATGAACCTAAACCTGATCTAAATCCACAGCTTAGCCATGTATTCTAACCTATGACTGAGCATAGGATTGTTGAATGCAAGTGCAAAAGTTTTGGCTATGTGATGTGCATGTATTTCTGGCATTGTTTAATAATACTTTGGTTTGAAATTTATGTTGTATTTTTGTTTTGTTTGCTATGTGACAAGACAATTAGCTTTTGCTATCCTACACTTAAATCGTAGTTGTGCTTTCGTACCTTTGTGGATCTCTTTTTTGTGTATTTGGTTGTCATCTCCAGCTTGTAGAGGTGAGTAATTCTCACCAGACAAATTTATACTTATATAACTAGTAAATTGATCCCAATTGAATCTATAAACCCATATCATTATGTTATAACTGCTATTGTTATGATCATATGATGTTCACCCCTGCTTATGCACCTATTATATCATTTGTTACTTTTTATTATGCTATTCTGTTTATTTATATCAGTTTATCACACTGCAAGTTCCCTGTAGATTAGAATCACTGTGGGTTGAAATGATACATACCCAAACGGACTTTAGAATAGGGAAAAATCGTTATGGTCTTAAATGATAGGCCTGAACGATTTTTAATTATTTCATTTTTACTTGGGACTGCGAGTTTGAAATGATAGAACCCGGGTTTTCTTTGTAAATTACGGATTGAAATGATATAACATCCGTGTCACTTTACCTAGGTTAGAAAATTTTATGCAGACCCGTGGTTAATATATATTTTTCTGAAAATTTTAAAAGTATTTTAAAAATGTAAATTTATGATATTTAGAATTAAATGAATGTAAAATGATTTTTATAAAGTGTTAATGATTTTTGAATAAATTAAAATGTGAAGTAAATGAATATTTAAGTTGAATTTTGAATTATAACTTAAATTGGAAATTTGTGAAATTTGTTTAAAAATGAATTTTAAATTAAATAAATAAAATGAAAATAAGTTATATTTGGAAATTTAAACTTAAGTGTTAAGTTAAAATTTAATTATAAATAATTGAAATTTAATACTTCAATTTAATAAGTAAATTATTATTAAATTTTGATTTTGTGTGAGGATTTAACTTTATAAAATCATTAATATAAGAGTATTTAAATGATTGTTTTAAAAGTGAAAATGTATGATTTATAATTTTAAAATGGTTTAAATAAAATTTTAATTATTTATGAAATTATATTGAACATTTGGAATTTAATTAACAACATTCTTGAAATGCTATTATTTCTAATGTAAAGGATATTACAGCATTTTGTAAATGTTGTAGTTGATAGGAATGAACTAAATGGCTAAATTGATTTAAGGGCTATTATAGCACTTTGTAAGTGCTGTAGTTGCTAATTTTAACTTAGGTTTTATTTGAACTAATGTAACCTTATTACAACATTTTAATGCTGTCTTTTGTTAAATTGAATTGTTTTAAAAGTAACTTTCCATAGCATTTCCTAATGCTGCGAAAGTTGAATTTACACTGTTTTAATAAATTTAAGCGAATGAATGAACTTTGAAAAGATTAAAATTTTGGAAATTTAATATTTATTATTAAATATAATAACTTCATTGTAATGATTTAAATGAAGTAACTCGATTTGAAATATAAACTATTTTGAAATGTGAATTGAAATGGTATTTTAAATTTTTATAAAATGAATATGGTTTTGAAAAGATATGATATTTTGATATTTTGGAATGGATTTGAAAGATATTAAATTATTGAAATGATATCGATTTTTCAAATATAAATACCATTTTTTTAAATTATAACCACGAGTAATAATAACGATTGGTTGTTAAAGAGATCGGGATCGGATATGGACATACTCTCTGTCGATACCGAAAACCACTTTAACAAATGTGTACGCGGTAGGGATTCCAGAATGAAGTAGGATGGTGGGATGTTCTTGAGGTACATTACATGGACCCGATTGTGAGAAATGCGGATTACGGATCTTAAGGCTAAGATTAACACTAGAGGGGGGTGAATAGTGTTAATAAAGAATTACTAAATCTTTTTAATTTATGTTAATTTAGAGACAAAAGTATGCAATATACAGATACAGATATGATCACAGAAACAATCACAGATGCAGAAATAAAACAAAAGTAGTAAAGGAAAGAACACACCGGATTTTATACTGGTTCAGAGTTACCCTACATCCAGTCCCGCAATACAAGTGCGTATTTTCTTTCAACAGCAATTGTACAATTACACCCTCGGTTTCAAGGCTATGAGGTACACCCTCCATAATTTATATCCTTTGGGTAGAGATACTTGATTTCCGGGCCACAAGTTTACCCAATTGATTTACCAAGGCTACAATCACACCTTTTCCCTTTTGATTGATTTCCAAGGCTACAATGACATCTTTTCTCGCTTAATAGGTTACAAAATAAGTCTATAACTATGATAGCACTGAGAATCTTGTAGAGATAGTGATAGAGAATCAAACTAGAAGTAATCGAGTATGATCAATGTTGATTTCGGCAGAGTAATGATAAGAATATGCATTAAGAAATGAGGAAGAAGAAGAGGAGTGAAAACCAGAAAATTATGATTGAAAATTCATTGAAACTGACCCCTATTTACAGAAGAACAACAACCATGACCATTCATGAAGAGTTATGGTGAATAGACACTTCTTTTGAAATTTGAATTTTTGAATCAAACTGTCACCATGTCGACATGGTCATGCTAGGCATGTCGACATCCCAAAGGATTTTTCGGTGTTTTTGATTTTCTTTGAAAATAACATTTATCTTATATAAAAACTATTTTAAACTTTATAAATATACTTGACTATATTTAAAATTCATAACTAAATATAAAGAATAATATATATAGATTTTAACTATAATTTTATATTTAAATCTAAGTATAAATATTTAAAAGTTAAATATATTATTCAAAAAGATAGTTTAAAATCAGGAGTAATTTGACTTTGAAAATAAAGATGTTTTTGAGGCTAAAATTATCTAAAATCAGGATCGAGGGTTTTGAATCTTTTAAAAGGAAAGTTTTTGAAAACATTTTGAAAACAGGATATAATTTTGAAAAATTATTTTGAATAAAAGTTAGCAGATACAAAATAACGTTCCACTAGATTTTTCGTAGGTTTCATCCCTTTAACGGGCTCGAAGTGGATTCCATTCCATGAATAAATTGGATTTTAAGATGCCAGTGCTTTTCTACGAGTTTTAAAAAAAATTCCTAATAAAAATTACTTATTCTTGAAGTCTTGAACTCTTGATAATCTTGATATCTTGAATCTCTATACTGTACAGTCTTCATTCTTGGTACCTGCATGGTTAAATCCTGCATATACATATATATAGCTATACTTATAATGTTAGTACTTATATTTTATAATCTATTCCAAGGTTGTTGTCATCAAAACCATCATCTCACGGACTAACATCGACTCCCATGAGTTTGCTTAAGGTGGCTAAAACAGGAGCGATCGACGGGCCAAGTAAGGTCATTCCTCCGATCGGACACACTTCTTCGATGTCATTCTATTACTTTTGTGATTGATTGGGTGCACCCCTTTGATTTTCGGGAGTGTGGCTCGAGGTAGGTAGCAGTGGCTGCTACGCATTACCACCAGCCCGGAAGTGTAATTGGTATATCTACCCTGGCATTTCCTCGTGTGCCGTGTCAACTACCATACCGAGCCTTTACTATGAGTTTGTTTTTCTCCCATAGCCCATGGAGTATTTTGGGTAGTCTCCCGATTTGGAGATATGTTGATATTGGATGGACTACTGGGACTATTATGTGTTGGGGGCTATATGGGTAACCCTTCGACGCTATTTTAAAGTAAGTTTATTTTACTGTAGACATTATTATAATAGCGACATATTACTATATAGTAAATAGTTTAACGAATCCTTAGAGGGTGGGTGGTTCCAGACATCCTTTAAGTTACTTGTAGTTTGTTACAGTTCACTTGAGTTGGTTTACATTATATAAGTATATATGTCCTGACTCGAGTGTTTTCTATTTTACTTTACGCTCGGGTCAACCTGAGTATTCACAGCTTTGGATTCTCTTTCTGGAGCTGGTCTTTACTGGAGATTTTGCCTATCAATATACATATCTATTTCAATTTTAGCTATTCTAGTCTATCGCATGTATTAATGAACTTCTATGTATTTGGGATTTCTATTATGTTGTTTTCAGACTGATATTATGTATTTGTTTTGAGACTTTGTTATAGTAGCTTCATGAGCTACTATGGTATTTTACAATACGCCGCGATTTGTTCTGATTGTTCTATGTCTGTGATTCTGTATATTTGATTTCATTTGCTCTAAATTTATTTACAATCTGTTATTTTGCATTATTCAAGTCTGACATGTGTGGATTATTGTCGATTTGAATGGTACGAAATAGTGGGTCGTCACAAATATTATATATAAAAGATGTAGAATGTCAACCATTTCAAATTGAGTAGGCAATGACAGTTTTAAATAAACTCAAACAATATGAAAGAAAGTGTAAAATAATTCATTTTGAAATCATTTGACTTAAGTTGAATTACCGTTTTAAGCTAAAACAAAGTTGTTTCAATTATTTTAAATTTATATTAAGCAACACATTTCATGTTAGCATTACTATATAACTCATATTGGGTATAGAAAACCTGATATTATAGTGGAAAAAACAAACTGCTCTCACCATTATGTCATCCAACTTAATTTGATATAGTAATTAGTGTTGGGGATTTTGTGGTTCGAGACAAATTTGATGGCGATTGCGATGAAGATAATGCTGTACTTCCGGCTTCAAGGATCTATGGAATAGATTCTTTCAGACAATGGTTCAACCCACCAGGTACAAACGGGTTATCGAGCTATCGACTTTCAGGATTCAATGAAGCCTTATAACAGCGTAATTGTATTCAAAGTTTGTACGTCTTTGATCTGATCGAGAACGCTTTAGTATTTGATATCTGACAATGCAATATGCAGAGAAAGGGATGAAGACGAAGAAACAAATCTGCAACGATTCAGCGTTTGCAACACCTTGCAGATGTTACAAAATACAGAGTAATTGCAGCGATTAGCAACACTTTCCTGGGTCGCAAATCTATGCCGGAAGAAGAAGAAAAATTCAGAAACAAAACTGTTTCCAATGTTTTCTGAGCATTTCTATTTATAGAGGTAAAGAGGTATCCATTCGCGAAGGGTTGCATCCCTTTTGTAACGTTTCAAAATCATCGTTAACAGTCACTCCGTTTGAATTGAAACGTCGCATCTATTCATTTTGCAACATTCAGAAAAACATTACAAAATTCCCGCCCTTATTCAAATTTAGAAATCTCGGTTCTGGGTCCTTAACGGGCTGAAATTTGGCCCGTTACTATTCACATATGATGTAAAATATTTTCGGATCCGAACCCAAAACCCGTACCCGACCCGGTTCGGTCGGACGGACGGATGGACAGCGGCGGCGCGCATGTGGTTTTGCATGACTTCTCTTCTCACAACAAAGCAAACATGTGGGAGCCCTAAGGCCCCAACATCCACATGAAAAAGCTATAATTATACATATATATTGTATAATTTTCTAGCATGTGGGACTCATTGTTCTCTTCTTCCCTTTTTACTTCTTCTCTTACAAATTGAAACCCAAAGCCCCAAGAACAATTTTTGAAAATTTACAAAAATCTCCCCCAATTTTCAAAATAAATAAATAGGACGGCTGAATAACTAGAGTGACTTCCTACATACCCAAGTGGGATCAAGCCTATGTAGTTTTTAGATCAAGTTTTTGCATCATCGTGAAAACCAACACATAAATAAAAGGTATCTTTTGGATTTGAACCTTTACTTAGTGTAAACCATTCAAAGCCTTATTGAGATTCTATTGTGAACGAATTTTGAACCAAGTATCCCTAATGATAAAACCGGAATAATCACACATGTTGATTTTCTTAGGTAAAGTGTTATGTATTGCTCAGCACTTTAATGGCCATGTGCTCAAATCCTGGTTCATGAGTCAACTTAGAAAGCGGTCTTACTTCCCTAGGAAACGGCTTGATTTCCATACTCATATAGGTAAGTCTCTTAAGGTGTTTCTGCGATACACCTTTTAAGATTTCTAGACTTTTTAAGGATATATATCCATCCTTTGTTCTTGTAGAATCCAACACTAAATATTATGGGATTATTGACTTAGTGTTTCATAATCATTCTCTTAACTTTTTGGTACCCATTGAACTTTTTCTATCCTTTTTAAGACATAAGTTGGGTTTCTGTTAAGGATGATCAACCTTCATTCACAAACCTTAGTCCTATTTCTTGTGACTTTATAGAAACCATTGCTTTTGGAAGACTCCTTGTAAGTGGGTCAACCAAGTTTTTCTTCGTTTCTATGTAGTCAACAGTGATAACTCCTCTTTTGAGTAACTGTCTCACCATTTGATGTCTTAGACTCACATGTCTAGACTTTCCATTATATGTCTTATTAGACACATTGTATATCGTTGCTTGATTGTCACATCTAATCAAAACTACTGGAGATGGCTTCTTCCATAAAGGAATTTCCATTAACAATTTCCTAAACTATTCCGCTTCCTTACATGCATCTTCTAATGCAATCAATTCTAACAACATTGTTGAGTCGGAAATACAGGTCTGCTTTTTGGAAGCCCAAGACACAGCAGCGCCTCCTAATGTAAAGATCCATCCAGTCATAGACTTGGATTTGGATTCTACATTGTTCCAGGTTGCATCACTATATCCTTCTATCACAGCAGGATATCCTTTATAACATAAACCATATTCAATGGTTCCTTTCATATAAGCTAAAACTCTGGAAATAGCTTTCAATGTTCGAAACCTGAATTACTCGTAAATCGACGCAATACACTTGTAGCGTGTGCGATGTCTGGTCTAGTGCAATGCATATCATACATAAGACTCCCAATAACACTGGAATACTCTAGTTGAGAGATAGTACGTCCAATGTTCTTTTCTAATTTAATACTAGGATCTAAAGGAGTTGGTGCTGGTTTATCATCGTAATGACCACACTTTTATAGGAATTTCTCTATGTAACAAGATTGAGTTAGTAATAACTCCCCCCCTTTCCTAACAATTTTAATTCCCAAAATTACATCAGCCCCTCCAAGATCTTTCATATCGAATTTAGAAGACGGAAACTTTTTAGTTTCATTCACACAGGATATATTGGAACCAAATATTAGCATGTCACCAACGTATAAACATATTATAACACTACCGTTATTATCCGATTTGCTATAAATACATTTATCAGCATCACTAACAATGAATCCATATGACAGTGCAACTTTATCAAATTTCTCATGTCATTGCATGAGAGCTTGCTTTAGGCCATAAAGAGATTTCACTAATTTGCAAACTTTCTTTTCATGGCATGGGGTTTTGAAACCTTCAGGTTGTTCCATATATATCTCTTCTTCTAAATCTCCATATAGAAAAGCAGTCCTTACATCCATTTGATGTATGACTAATTTATGAATTGATGCAAATGCAATTAAAGAGCGTATAAAAGATATGCGAGCAACTGGAGTATATGTATCAAAGTAATCTACTCCATGTTTTGCTTATATCCCTTAGCAACTACTCTGACTTTAAACTTATCAATGAATCCATTTGTATTCAACTTTTTCTTGAATATCCATTTACATCCTATAGGTTTAGCACCAGGAGGTAAATCGGTTAAAACCCAAGTTAGGTTTTAATAGTATGGAATTCATTTCATCATTGATAGCTTCTTTCCAGAAATTGGAATCTCTGGAACTCATAGCCTCAGAATAAGTTTTCGGATCGTCATCGACGTTCATTATATATTTAGTCACATTAAGGACTTCGTCCTTACTGCCTTCTACAAGATATGTAATGAAGTCAGGACCATAGTCCTTCTCTATTCTCTCTATTTTACTTTTCCGTTGTTCAGTACTATTATCTGGTACTGACACTTCCTTGCTGTTTTGAGAAGGAGCATAATCATTGTCATTGATATCATTAGTCATACTAGGTTCTGGACTAGATGTTCTCAATGGGATCTCAACAGTTTGATTTTCAAAAAAAATCTATATCTATAGATTCTATAACTTCTAGGGTGTCAAGAATAAGGAATCTATAATTTATACTATTAAGTGAATATCCTATGAAGCACATTTAAATGCTCTATTTCCTAACTTTGATCGTTTAGGGTCTGGTTTTCTAACATATGCTAAGCAACCCCAAACTTTAAGTCTAGTTAGATTAGGTTTCCTATTAAACCATAATTCATAGGGGGAAAAATTATTCTTTTTAAGTGGCACTCTATTTAAAATATAACATGTAGATAACATAGTATCACCTCATAGATTATAAGGTATATTAGGGAGCATGGCATTATCCATTTCTACTAAAGTTCTATTCTTTCTTTCAGCAAAACCATTTTGTTGTGATGTATATGGGGCAGTATATTGGTGAACTATACCTTCTTGTTTACAAAACAACGTGAATTCATTTGAGAAATATTCATCACCATAATCTGAATGTAATATTTTAATTTTAACTCCTAATTGTGTTTCGACCTCTGCTTTGTAAACTTTGAATTTATCAAAGCCTCATCATTAGTTTTCATTAGATATACATATACATATCTAGTGTAATCATCAATGAATTTTATATAGTATTGGTTACCACGATAGGTGATATGACTTTTTAAGTTACCCACATCACTATATACCAACTCAAGCAAACCAGTTTTCATTTCTACGGATTTAAAGGATTTCCGGTGTATTTTTGCTTGAACACATATTTCACATTTAGAGATGGTATCGAAATCACAATAGAAATTAATCGTAATTTATTCATATTTCTAATGGAATTATAATTAACATGTCATAATCTACCATTCCATAAATTAATAGAATCAACAATATAAACAGAAGATTTCTTTATTAGATTCAACTTAATCATACCGTTACAAGAGTATCCCTGTCCAATGAATCTACAATTCTTAGACAACACTAGCGTATCAGACTCATACACCATTTTGAATCCTCCTTTGTTAAGAAGGTATCCAGAGAACAAATTCTTACACATATCAGGTATATAAAATACATTGACTAATGTAAGAACTTTTCCAGAGGTGAAAGGAAGTTCTATGGTGCATTTTCCCAGAACTTTACTTGGAACCTTATTTTCTCCAGTAACTTCATCGGCTTCTCCTTTATTTTATTCGTAACTCTTAAACAGATTACGGTCTTTGCAAATGTGAATGGTTGCTCCAGTATCGAATCACCAATCATTATTATTGCAGCTAACGGGGTTCGCCTCTTGCACTATAGCCACAAGCGAGTCTTCGACCACATTCACTTTTTGTCGTTTCTTCTGTAGACGGCAGTCTCGGGCATAGTGGCCGGGCTTGTTAAAAAAATAACAAGCACCTTTCTTTTTCTGTTGATTTTGAAATGATTTTTCTTTTTAAACCGTGTCTCATTCTTTGCCTTTAACTTATCAGTAATTTCAACATTATTTGCCTTAGAACGGGACTCAGTTTGCGGATTATCATCTATATCGCGTTTGCGAGAGTCTTCTTCAATACGAAGATGACGCTGTTAACCGTCTAAATTATAATCCGTTTCCACATGCTTCATCGTTTTCTTATAATCATTCCAACTATGGAGAAGTCTAGAAATTATAACTCCAACAACAAAAGATTCAGGGAGATTAGTTCCAGCATCTTTAAGTTGATTCACCAACAGTAAGATTTCGCTCACTTGTCCAATTATGGACTTATTGGCGACCATTTTGAAATCCATAAAATTATAAATAAGAAACTTTTTATTACTTGCCTCGGATATGCGGTACTTATTCCCCAGTGCAGTCTAGAGTACCTTCGTTGCTTCCAAGGTCCTATGAGCATTATATACTAGGGTAGATAGCGCATTCAGAATATGACCTCTACATAGAAAGTCGTTCTCTTTGCGCTTTTCATGTTTAGCCTTTAGAGCAGCATCATCTTTATCAGTTTCCTCGAGGATTTCTTCCAAGTCATCTTCCAAAATGTAGAACAACTTGACGGTGACCAGGAAAAATTTCATCGTCTCTTGCCAACGAGTAAAATTGTCGCCATCAAAATGCTCCAATCGAGTTAGAAGTTGATTCATAACATGTAGAGCGCTCGAACCTTCCATGGTTGAAGATTATTGTCTGAAATTTGTTGGGGATTAATTTGTGGTTCGAGACAAATTTGATGGCGATTGCGATGAAGATAATGCTGTACTTCCGACTTCAAAGATCTATGAAATAGATTCTTTCAGACAATAGTTCAACCCAACAGGTATAAACAGGATATCGAACTATCGACTTTCAGGATTCAATGAAGCCTCACAACAGCGTAATCAGATTCAAAGTTTGTACGTCTTTGATCCGACCGAGAACACTTTAGTATTTGATATCTGACAATGCAATATGCAGAGAAAGGGATGAAGAAGAAGAAGAAGAAACAAATCTGCAACGACTCAGCATTTGCAACACCTTGCAGATGTTATAAAATACAGAGTAATGGAAGTGCAGCGATTAGCAACACTTCCCTGGCGTCGTAAATCTATGCAGAAGAAGAAGAAGAAGAATTCAGAATCAAAACTGTTTCCAACATTTTCTGGGTGTTGCTATTTATAGAGGTGAAGAGGTATCCATACGCGAAGGGTTGCGTCCCATCGTAACGTTTCAAAACCGTCGCTAACAGTCACTCTGTTTGAATTGAAACGTCGCGTCTATTCATTTTGCAATGTTCAGAAAAATGTTACAAAATTCCCGCCCTTATTCATATAGTCCAAAAATATTTTCAAATCTGATCCCGAAACCTGTACCCGATCGGACGGATGGCAGTGGCGTGCGGTATTTCGTGACTTCTTTCCTCACAACAAAGCAAACATGTGGAAGCGCCAAGGCCCCAACATCCACATGAGAAAACTATATTTATACATATATATTGTATAATTTTCTAGCTTGTGGGATTCATTGTTCTCTTCTTCCCTCTTTACTTCTTCTCTTCCAAATCAAAACCCAAAGCCCCAAAAACAATTTTTGAAAATTTTACAACAATCAGCATAAAAAGTTGATGTTCATCGTAAAGTACAACTAATATTAAGTGAATCAGGTATATATATTTGCTAGTTGCATAAAGTTGATACTCATTGCAATTTATAGGTAGTCAAATTTCTTAACTATGTAGATAATCCTCACCAAATGTAATTTAAATATTTTCTCTCAATGTGTTTCACAACTATATGAGGATAAACATACAAATAGATTAAATCTGAACTAAATAATATTTGAATTTGAACTAACTAATAGATTAATATTATGAGTTCCATGATAATAGCAGGTATACAAAATAATCAGTTAGGGCATCTAATTGCCATTTAGACAGTATGTTTATCTATAATAACAGTAAAATGACTTAACTTTGGAAACAAATAAAACGCACAAAGTCCTAAAACATCATCTCATCAATTCTTTTCTATCAATGCTATAGTCCGTGTGATACGATAATGTTTCACAGCTCTTTGGAGAATTGTAGGTTTTATCGATTTATTCTATGATATAAATAGTAAACTGCTTTTTCTAATGCATAAACACATCACAAAATATAATAAAAACTAAAACCCATCTTAAGATACACACATCTTTCTTTATAATGGAAGTAAAAAAGGTTGAAAGAGAAACATATGAAGATATTAAGAATGGGTACTTTAGAGTTGTGGTATCATATATAGATGTTTTCTTTTCCGTTGCATAATTTGAGTACATATCATATTCGTCGAACTGACAGATTAAATAACCATATTCTAAACAAAATAAACACGAGATACACGAATCAACTTTTCACGTTTAATAGGAAGAAAAAATTCATATTTCTATACGTATGAAAGAGCATTAATTCCAAAGCTTTCATTAATTCACTTTCTTAGTAACTCCACCTGCTTCTCTAAGCTGAAGTTTTTTTCTTAAGGAAGTGTCTTGATGAAGATAATAGCTAATTACTCCTTTAAATTGTAGTATTAGAATGGAACTAAATCTCTCTGCAGAACCTCCATCTCCAGATCTTGCCAATAATACTGATGCGACGAAGCCTTCTTTGTTCGTGAGATTTTAACGAACCCAATAGTTGTTCAATTGACAAAGTACTGCTGCCCTTGGATTCCACAATGGCCGCAACGATCGAATCATATTTTTCAGATAGGCTAGTTAATATTTTCTTGACAACCTTTTGATCTGTCATCTCTTCACCGAGAGTCCTAATTTGATTAACAACATCAATTACTCGAGATGAGTAATCTCGGATGCATTCGGATTTTTTCATCTTTAGGTTATGGAACTTCCTGTGCAAAACTTGAAGCTTGACTGCTTTTGTTCTTTTGTCTCCTTGATACCCATTCTCTGAAATCTCCCAAACCTGTTTTAATGTCATTGCACTGCATATTCTTGAAAAAATATTCAGACCAACTCCATTTTGGATTTTTGTTAGAGCTTTGGCATCAGTCATCATATCCAATTCACATTTTTCTTCTTTAGTTTGAGCTATTTCACCGTGATTTGTTGGTTCAATAAGCCCATGTTGAACTATGCTCCAAAGGCCTTCAGATCAAAGTAATGTCATCATCTTTACTTTCCAAAATTCATAATTTTCTCCATCAAAGACTGGAATAATTGAATCAGAAATGGATGCGGCTTCACTTGGGGCATTTCAAAAATCGTTGAATATTCTCAAGGAAAGAACAAAAAAGAAATGTTAGAAGAGAAATGAGTGAGTATCAAATAATTTAACTACATATTTATACTGCTTTAATTGGAAATTCATTAAATGAATATTTATAGTGTAAACATAATAAATATTAGATGAATGAATCATATTTTCATTTTCAGATCAAATAACCTTTCACATTTCAAGATGCATGACCGTGTATTAACTCTCGAAGAAACCACCATAAAATTTTTGGAACAATAAATTGGCCATCACGAACAAAAGCTAATAAACATTGATTGTTAAATTTATCAAGTAACCGGAAATAATTAATATTCACTAATTTGAATAACAACTTTTATTTAAACATGACAATTAATAAATATTCGTCTAAAAAATAATGGTATATATATGCCATATTTACATTAAAATTATTTTTACAAATACCAATATATAAATGATATAACAAAAATCTTGCATTTTAAAAAATAGTGAAATTTATAACTCGGTTACTAAAACAAATTCAGTACACATGGCTTGAGAAACTCTGTTTTTTATTCTTTGTATTCAAAATTTAAATATTTCACTTTTAATGTGTGCAACAAACAAGTGACACACTAGTTTAATAATAGTAACAAGAACAAGTTACAAATTCTTTCAAAATTACATTGGTTCCATGAATTTTTAATCCTCTCCTTATTATACATAAATGACTATATTTTTATATTTCTATAATATTATTTATAAAAAATCTCTCTTTAATTTCGCGTTGTTTTATATTCAACCATAACTAATGTCTAATCCGTGCATTGCACACAGCAATGTTGTAAAAGAAAAATTGCCAAATATACATTATTAAATAGTTGACATACAATGTAATATGCTAATGTTAAGCATATATTTGTGTAAGTCATGTGACGACCCTTTTTGGACGGTTTAAATCGACAATTAACCACACATGTCTAACTCAAACCATTCAAAATGGAGGATTGACAATTGAGTGAATAAGAAAATATGAGAAAAGAAGGAAAGACAAAACACAAAATCTCGCAGCGGAATTAAAAAATTATAATAATCAAGTAAACAGTTCACGAAGTTGTTTTACAATATACATTTGATCACACAAATTTTACAACATAATCATAGTACAATCAATAACATACCAACAATGATGTAGCGGAATAATACTAATAATATAATTTGCTAAACTCCGTCCTCATTCTTCAGAATAATGTCTTCAACACTGAAATGCTCAGGCTGACCCGAGCGTAATGAAAAGACAAAACACTTGAGTCAAAACTAAAAGTTCTTATGTAAGTTAAATCAACAACAAGTAAATATGAATGTAATAGCTTCAGAGATGTTTACAGAATTTTATATCTCTTATCCAGTGTATAACGTGCGTGCAATAACTTATGAGATGTTACATGATTTTCCATCTCCTAAGGATTCGTAAAACTATCTATATGTAGTAAGATACGTTATATATGTAGTGTCTAATCAGTAAAGCAAATATTTTTCTTAGCATTAAGATTTTACATTAATCCCCTTAATACATTTTTAAGCAGGTAGTCTATACAAGTTCTGTAACACAAGTAGTAACGTCGGTAGCCAGTGAGTCCTTTATAGGCACCATACTAAAACAAAATTGTAGTGGGCACAAATAAGGATAAAGAGTATGACATGGCATGTGAGGCGATGCCCAAGATATGATACTATTGATTTACTTAAGTAAATATTTAAACATGTTTTAACTTTAACCATAACGTATATTATTTATATAAATGTCTGTATATATCTACTCTTGTGTACATAGCGTTTTGTGATAACTTCTAGGCGACAAAAAGTCAAAATTCTGAAAAATGATTTTCAGTCACATTTTTTATTTTTCGTCGAACTAATTATTTTTGTAAACCAAATTACAAAACAGGTTCGCCATCACCAGTTATTATTTAAAAGGGATTCATTTGAGTTATAGAATCCATTGATTAGTTATTTAAAAAATATATTAAATACTCATATTTAAAGTGATTAAATACGAGTCGTTAAATTCTCCCTCTTTAAAAGAATTACGTCCCTAAGTTAACACCCGAAAGGTTAACTCAAAATAACTCAGGCCATATATTGTACACGGTGAAACACATACAAAAGGTACATATTATGCAACTATATAATAAACAAAGAGTACACAATCCATGCAATAAGCAAACAACTATTCTAACCCTAACTCGGGATAAGCTTTCTTCATGATATCCTCGGTTTTCCAAATCTCTAGGATCCTAAGTCCACTGAACCAAAACCAACCTTACGACCTTATTACGAAAGTGATTCTCATCCCGATCCATAATACGAACTGGATGCCTTATGATAGTCATGTTTGGTTCCAGTCAAAATCTTCTTAAACATATGGCTCCACAATCAACGATGGATCATGTACATACTTCCTCAAATGGGATACATGGAAAATAGTATGGACCCCTGATAATCTCTTTGGCAACTCAAATCTATAGGCAAACGGCCTAATCCTTTCAAGAATTCGAAATGATCCAACACACTAGGCGCCAACTTCCCAGCTCTCCTAATTCGAACAACTCCTCTAGTCGACGAAATTTTTACAAAAAAAAGTCTTTAACTGCGAATTCCAAATTCCATCGCCTCTGATCTACATAGCTTTTCTATTGATCATGAGCTTCTTTCAACCTCCTCTTGATTATAGCAACCTTCTCTGTAGCCTTCTGAATCATATCAGGTTCAAGCACTAGTTGATCCCCAATCTCCACCCTACACATTGGTGATTTACATTGCCGTTCATATAAAGCTTCATAGGGTGCTATTCCAATGCTTTCTTGATAGCTGTTGTTGTAAGAGAATTCCACCAATTGCATACGATCTTTCCATGATCCTCCAAAGTCCAAGATACATTCTCTCAACAGATCTTCGAAGACTCGGTTAACTATTTTTGTTTGATCATCTGTTTGAGGATGGTATATTGTGCTTAAACTTGGCTTTGCTCCTAACGATGCTTGTAATGCCTCCCAAGAATATTTGATAAAGATGGAATCTCAATCACCTATAATACTAACAGGGACCGCGTGTAGTCGAACAATCTCCCTCATATAAATTTATATCAAAGTCGATATAGTCCTCGTCAGCTTTACTGGAATAAAATGAGCATTCTTGGTTAGTCGATCCATAATGACCTAAACACCTTCACTTCCTTTCCTTGATCTAGGTAATGGATCAATAAAATCAATTGACACTTTCTCCCATTTCCAAATCGGGATCTCAAGCGGCTGGAGTCGCTCAGCCGTTCATTTGTAATCACCATTGATTTCACTGCTAGAAAGGCTTCGTATAGTGACGGAGCCTAGCGACGGCTGGCGACGGCTAAAAAAAGCGGCCGTCGCTAGCCGTCGCCATACGCAATATATAGATCCAAGCCGAGGGCAGCAAATTCATTAATTTCCTCCCTCAAAATCAATCTCCTTCCCCCAATCCGCTGCCCCCCGTCACCGCAGCCGCCGCTCCACCTTTCAACGCCTCCAAATCTCCCAAATTCGTGTAGGTATGCTCCTAATCTCTCGTTGGAATGTAAATTCGGTGTTTTTAGGTTTAGTTTAAACCCTAATTCAATTAGAATTTGTTGTTAAATTGGGATTTGTTGTTAAATTAGGTATTAGTAGTGTTGTTAAATTAGGTATTAGTAGTGTTGTATGTTGATTTGGTAGATTAATTAGTTTATTATCATGAACTTGAATTAGGTATTACATTAATTAGTTTATCATGAAGTTGAATAAATGGTTGATGTAGATAATTAGTTTGGCGATTAACATGGTTAGTTGTGTTAGGTGAAAAAATAGTGTATATTAATGATTAACTTGGTTGCTGATAAATTTACATGAAAGTATTTCATGGTTTATGAAATTGGTAAATTGCAAATTTAAGTTGGTAAGTGAATTTAAATTGACAAATTTTTATTTAATAATTAGATTTTTATTGTTTTCTAATTATCTATTTAATAATTAGAATTTTTTATTTTCTAATTATATTCATTGATAATTCTTCTATTTATCATGTTGATTGAGCGACGGCTAGCAACGACTATTTTAATAATTTTAGCGACGGCTAGCGACGGCCAAAATGCAAAAGGTTGTATATATTGTAAAAAATAAAGTTTGTACAAAAAATTAAAAAAGAATATGGGAACATTAAAAATTCTGCAAATATCTAATTTTTTTTAAAAAAGAAATTAGAAAATGTCTTTAAAAACAACTGATATTATACTAAAATCGATTTTGTAAAGAAATTAAGAAATGAATATTACAACAACAAATAGTCACATAAAATCTATGTCGTAAAAAAAATAAAGAAATGAATATTGAACTAAAATTGTTAATTGAATGTTGAACTAAAATTTAAATACACAAATTTTTGTAATAAAATATAAATAGTTAAAACATTGTCAAAATTTGAAAAGAACAACAATATTGATAAAATTTAAAGAAATTTTTTTATCCCTTAGATTGGCTTTGGCCCCATCTAGCAAGTGTTGTATATGATCGTTATATGAATGTTCGTTTTGTAACGGAACAGACATTTATATTCATCTGATACAATATTTGTCAAATTTGTCCCTATATTGGACAAGTTACAAACACAATAAAGTAATTACATATTATAAATCATTTCATTTTAAACATTTACAAAATTTCGACAGCACTTCCTTTACGTTCCCTGTGTACACGCATTTGTGTACGATACAGGGAATATAAGGAAGTGCTGCCGAAATTTTGTTGAACCGTTTAAGCTGAAATGATTTATAAAATGTGATTACATTATTGTGTTTGCAATGGGAAGTAGGATGACTGACCACCGAAGTGAAAACCAAAATACCAAAAAGTAAAAAAATAAAGTGAAGTTTATATTTTGAATTTCCTGCAACGATGAACTGTTTACAATGGAGAATGGTTGAAAATTAATGATTTAAATTGTCTAACGTACATTTTCAAATCAGGAAAGATGTTCAATTATTTTCTCGATCGTACTTGGATGTATGAAGTCAGAACTGGAAAGAAGAGATCAATAAAGCAACATTTCTACAACGGTGTACACGAATTTATTAGATTTGCTAAATCTAATAACCGAAACAATACAGAAATTCGTTGCCCGTGTAGTAAGTGCCAACATTTGAAGCATTGAAAACCGGATATAGTTGAAGTACATTTGTATCAATATGGTTTCGTGCCTGATTATTATTTTTGGGATCGTCATTGAGAAATTGTTTAACCTACGCCTAATACTGAAGTGTTAGAGGACGGTAATATGATGACGAATCCGATAGAAAATATGGTGGATGATGCAGCACGATCAATGTTTCCTACAACTGAAGCTATCGATGAATACGAAAATGTCGAAGAAGAACCGACTGCGAGAGCTAAAAAAATATACGATTTGTTGGATTCTGCTAAGAGGCCGTTGTGGGACGGATGTAAAAACGGAACAGAACTTTCAGTAACCGCCGAATACATAACTATGAAATCAAAATTCAACCTTAGGGAAGCTGCATTTACAGCAGTTCACAAGCTGCAAAACGACGCATGCCACCCAATAATCTGATGTGAGATAGTCATTATAAAGTAAAAAATTAATGCCCGTTTTCGGCCTACCGTACGAGAAGATAGATGCATGTGTGAAAGGTTGCATGTTGTATTGGAAAGACGACGTTGACCTCAGAAAATGCAAAATATGTAACGAAGAAAGATACAAACCAAGAAAGAAGAAAGGGAAAGAAGTCCCGTACAAGAGAATGCATTATTTACCCATCGCTCCCAAACTTCAAAAATTATATGCATCTTCTGCTACGGCCTGTCATATGTGATGGCATAGTGTGAGAACAACGGAAGAAGGAACTTTGATACATCCACCGACGGTGAAGCATTGAAACATTTTGATAAGACTTATCCCGCATTTGCTGCGGAAAGCCGTAATGTCAGACTTGGTTTATGTACGGATGGATTTTCACCATTTTCACAGTTTGGTAGTAAATATTCATCCTGGCCAATTATCGTTACTCCGTATAATTTACCTCCATGGATGTGTATAAAGACACCATATATGTTTCTCACCACTGTCGTTCCCGGCCCTCATGATCCAACCCAAGGAATTGATGTTTATTTACAACCATTGATCGAAGAGTTGAAGAAACTGTGGAATGAAGGAGTCGAAACTTACGATGTATCAACGGAAAAAAATTCAGTTATTCGCTTCTTTGTTATGGACGATTAATGATTTTCCTGCATACGGGATGCTTTCTGGTTGGAGTACGGCCGGTCGTCTAGCATGCCCTTATTGTATGGAAGAAATACGAGCATTTTCGTTACGATATGGGAAGAAAGTTTCGTGGTTTGACTGTCATTGGTGTTTTCTTCATACCAATCATACTTTTAGAAGAGATAAGAAAATTTTCATAGCTAATAAAGAAGAGAATCTTAAACCATCCAAGGTTTGGTCAGGCGAGAAAATATACGAAATTGTAAGAGACTATCCAAAGATACATGAAACTGGAGTCCAGACTGAAATCCCAGGAAAGTGAGACATTCATAATTGGTGCAAACAAAGTATATTTTGGGAGTTACCATATTGAAAAGATCTCTTACTCCGACATAATATTGACGTGATGCACAACGAAAAGAACGTGTTTGATAATCTGTTTAATACAATTTTGAATGTAAAGGGCAAAAACAAGGACGATTTGAATTCAAGGCTTGATATAGCAAACTATTGTAAGCGCCCGGAACTTCATATGAAGCCTAATGACAATAAAAAACCGAAAGCATGCTATGAGCTAGACAATAATCAAGTAAAACTCGTGCTAAAGTGGGTGGAAGAATTAAGATTTCCCGGTGGGATTACTTCCAATCTTCGTAGATGTGTTGACTTCAAAAATAGTAAACTGAGTGGGATGAAAAGTCACGATTGTCCTATCATGATGGAATATTTACTACCCGTGGCTTCCAAAGAACTGTTGCCCGTAGTATGGAACGTTATAACAGAGTTATGTTTGTTTTATAAACAGCTTTGTTCGACAACATTAAAGGTGGATCGTATACGTAAACTTGAAGTAGAAATACCCATATTTCTACGCAAATTGGAGAAAATACTTCCACCTGGTTTCTTTAACGTAATGGAGTATTTACCTATTCATCTTCCATCCGAATTACTTCTTCGAGGTCCTGTGCAATATGGATGGATGTATCCGTTTGAGATGTAAATTAACATGTGCAATGTTCATGTCAATTTCAAATTCAAATTTGTATATCTAAATATGTAATAAATATCTTAATAGGTAGTTGAATCATCTGAAGAAGAAGATTCGACAAAAAGCCCGAGTTGAAGGTTCGATATGCAAATCGTATCTTGAAGAAGAAGCCTCATTTTTTTTCTCTCACTACTTTAAGGACGATGTGAACTTATCGTTTGTAACTGTTCCTCGAAATGAGGAAATCGTTGAACAAAATTCTTCTCAAACAATGTTATTTGTTTTTAGACAACATGGTAGACCTGGTGGAAAATGTGTGGAAATATGGTTGAACGATAGAGCCCACCATGTAGCACACACGTATGTTTTTTTAAATTGTGTCGAAGTCGCACCATTTGTCAGGTAATAATTAATTCACTTGTAATTTACTTGTACGTACATAATAATTATAACACATATTACATATATGCAGCATCTACGAATCACAGTATCCATCTGGCGATCTCAGTAAAGAATTTGCCAAATGGTTTTTGAACTATGTTTATGAGCCAAGAAACTGTGTCGTTGATGAAGGCTTACGATATCTTGCGATTGGACCGAAAAGAAATGTGAAGACTTATCCAATATTCTTCGTCAATGGGTTTAAGTTTAACATGAAAGATTGCGGGGCTGAAAAATTAACATATAACAGCGGGTATTTGTCAAAGGCAGTGATGATCCAGATGAGCATTTAAAAGATTTTTACGGCGTCTTAACACAGATTCTAGAGTTGACATATTATGTTGAACCTTTAGAAAAGGTTTTTTTATTTAAGTGCAATTGGTTCCCTAACGTTCTTGGTTCCGTAATCAACATGCATAAAGAGTATAAACTTATTGAAATAAGGCATACATCACACTACTATAAGTACGATCCTTTTGTATTAGCCAAGCAAGCGTTACAAGTTTATTTTGCTTCGTATCCATCTTTGAAAAGAGATAAAGCGGATCGGTGTGCTGTTTTCAAAACGAAACCAAGGTTTACGTTTGATGGAAATAATATTTCAGATGAAGCAGCATATCAAGCCGATCTTGAACCACATATAGAAATAATAATAACTGATGATATTGATGTAGGGCCTTTGAATGATGAATCGAACGTCTTATTTGATGCATTCGAAAGTACCGAAGAAAATGAGATAGAATACGAGACTGAGTCTGAATCAGAAAACGATGAAGACTGATCGTTATTGATATAATTGTTATGTGATAGTGATTGAAACATGCGATGTAATAGTAAATGTCTGTAGTTGTTCTGTGATGATTATTTAGTTAATTTTTATCCATGTTTTGTACTAGTAAATTTTCATAATTGTTCTGTGAATGTGATTGAAACATGCTATGTAGTAGTGAATTTCTATTATGGTTCTGTGATGATTATTTATATAATTTTTATCCATGTTTTGTGCTAGTAAATTTTTATAATTGTTTCTGTGAAAGTGATTGAAACATGCTATGTAGTAGTGAATTTCTATAATTGTTCTGTGATGATATTGTTTTTCTATAGCAGATATGTCTGACAGGAGACGAAGTCTGACAGGCATGCCATCCCCATCTCCCGATGCAGGTGGTAGTGGCACTGCATCGGACTTACGTCCGATGGTAGAAGTTGTTCCTAGAAGTGTTGGGTAATTATCAATTTTATTTAAAGTATAAGTTTTAAAATCCACTAAACATGTATATCATAACTTTTGCAGTGGCTTTGAGGTGGAGCCATCAGATTATATTTTACAGGTATCGAGGAAGGCTTTTCAGTGCCGGATGGATGGTGGTTGGCCTCGCTGGGACGACATCCCCCCTCATGTCAAGAACGCAACACAGTCGGATTTACTTGTAAGTAGTAGTTTGAATTTCAGTTGTAAATTAATATAATCTATATAACTTAAAATAATTTTAATTTACAGGCTATAGTCCACGTTGACCCTGACGACTTGGACCTTTTTTAAATCACTTGAACAAACGAACGAGGAAAAATTACAGGGATACATTGTGTAAGGCTAAGAATTCAGGAAAAAAGCCGAACTGGATGAGTGGGGGTGTATGGAATGATTTTCTTCGGCTTTGGGACAGTCCGGCAGCAAAAGTAAGTAATATATGTTTGCTTTGTTATTTAAATCTAATATAAATCTCGCAAGATACATACGTGATAATTTATCTTAATTTGTAGGAGTTATCTGTGCGGAACCGGGCAAACAGGAATAAAAATCCTGCATTGTACCATGGTGGTTCCAAATCCTTTCAGGAGCATAAGAGAGAGCTAGTAATTAAATTTATAAACTGTGTTTACATTTTATTAAAATATTTTATAATCAGATTAGCAATAATATTTATATATTTTTAGGCCGCAAGGTACAACCGCGAGCCTACTATGTCCGAGCTGTTCAAGGTGACGCATGCCGTGGAGAGGACTGACGAAGAGGGCAATGTTTCGTACGAGTGGACGGATGACAAATCACAATCCATAATGGTAAATTAATTTATTGTTAATAACAATATTTTGTCTTATTTTATTTTCAAAAACTTGAAATTCGGTTTTTATCCTGTAAAACAATTGTTTGTAATCGCAGGAGAGGTACGAAGCTGAGCGGGCTCGGGTAGCACAGTCCACTGGTCGGGAAAAGCTTACGGTAGAGGAGGAGAACCATATTTGGGATGCTATTATTGACCCGTCTTCTCGGACCAGTCGACGGTATAGCTATGGAAATGTGGAGGTAATTTTTGACATGTACTAATATATAAATTTACTCATGCATATGAATAGTTAAATAATTTTAATAATATAATATATTTATATATACTAATATATAAATAATTATGAACTATTTAACAGGCGATGAGAATGCAGAGTGCATACAGGATATCGCAGCAAGAAGCGGGGATTGCTCAGTTGAAGGCGACAGTGGATGAAATAAATGATTGGAGGAAGAGTTTCTTCGAGCAACAACTGGATGAGCGGATTGCAGCTTATTTGCAACAATAAGGGGAGGATCCTGGAGAGGACGACAGCGATGGTGAGGCGTAGGTATGTTTGTTTGCTCGTGTTATAGTTTGGTATATACACATTTTGGTTGGTTTGGTGTATATATATTTCAGGATGTTATGTACATATTTTGATGACTTCTAGTTGATGGATTTGGTTGGATATTATGCATATATATTTCAGGATATTATGTAGATATTTCGGTTTACTATGTACATATTCTGCTTAATGGATTTGGTTGGATTTTATATTGTTTGAATGTATGGTGATGTTATATAATGGACATATGATGGTTGTAGTTGATGAATAAAGTGTATAGCGCTTCTGATATTGGTATTTAATAGTTATTGTTTGAAGTGTATATGGGGTGTGCAGGTGCACAGAATTTTACCCTGGTTAGCGACGGCTGGCGACGGCTGGCGACGGCTATTTGGTACAGATTAGCGACGGCTAGCGACGGCCATTTGGTTCAGATTAGCGACGCCTAGCGACGGCTAGCGACGACATTTAGACATTGGAAAAGTTCCGCGTGGCACATTTGTAGTTGCGAGCCGTCGCCATTTTTGTGATGGAGCCGTCGCCAAAGCCGTCGCTATAATATTGGACGGCGGCAAATATAACGACAGTTTTTAGCGTCGGCTAGCGACGGCCGGCGACGGCTAAAAGCCGTCGCTATCTGGTGCCGTTCTTGTAGTGTTTGCTGGCAGTTCGCGCATCAGCTGACATAGATTGAGATATCTCTCTTCATCCATTTCACCAAAATACCTGCTTCATATCCCTATGCATCTTCGAAACACCAGGATGTATACCCAACTTGGATTGATGACATTCTGTTAAAACTTTCTGCCCAAGACTATCAATATTAGGAACACATATCCTTCCGTTCATTGCATATACCTTGATAATCCATCTCAAAACTCGGACAACAATCTCCCTTCACATCCTTGATGATCTCCATAAATAAACCATCTTCCCTTTGATTACTTGCAATCTTCTCCAAAAGAGTCAAAGTAACTTCCAACAGTGCACAAACTGCATTCCTAAGAGCATCCGCTACCATATTTTGTTTTCCTGGCATATATAAAATATCTAAGTCATACACCGCCATAAATTTCAACCATCGTTGCCGCTTCATGTTCAGATCCTTTTGCATGAAAAGATACATCAGGGACTTGTGATCCATGTAGAGCTCGAACTTTTCGCCCAGCAAGTAATATCTCCACATCTTCAATGCAAACACCACAGATAATAACTCCAAATCATGTGTCGCACTTCTCATGAGGCTTTAGCTGGCTGCTAGCATACGCAATAACTCTCTAATGCTGCATCAAAACTGCGCTAATCCTACACCACAAGCATTTATATATACAGTCAATCCTCTCCCTCCATTCGGAATTGCTAAAACCAAAGTGTTGGTCAACCTCTTCTTTAACTCAACAAACGCTTCCTAACACTTTGAAGTCCAAACAAACTTCTCATCCTTTTTCGTTAACTTGGTTAGGTGCGAGGTGATCTTGGAGTAGTCCTGGATGAATTTCCTATAAAATCCGGCCATGCCTAAGAAGCTCCTGATCACTTTTGGAGTATGTGATGTCTCATAATATTGAATAACCGCTACCTTTGCTCGGTCAACCGAAATGCCATACCCCGACACATGTCCGACGAACCTTACTTATGGCCGCCAAAAATGACACTTGGAAAATTTTCCTTTAAAACTTATTTCCTTTAGGTTTCTTACAACACTTCCAAATGGTATTTATGTTCTTCGTCGACCTTAGAATAGATAAGGATATCGTCTATAAAGACTAATACAAACTTATTGAGAACATACATAAAAACTCGGTTCATTAGATCTATTAAATAAGTAGGTGTACTAGTTAGCCCAAAAGGCATAACCTGCCACTCAAAGAAAAAGTCTCGTCCTCTAATTGCAATTAAGGGAATATTATCCTTCGTTACCCTTAACTGGAAAAGTCTAGTAGCGAGGTCCATTTGGGAAAATACTCGGGCACCGTGAAGTTGGTCAAACAGGTTGTCTATACAGGGTAAGGGATACGTATTCCAAATGGCCTGCTTGTTTAACTCTGGATAATCCATACAAAGTCTTAATGATCCATCTGACTTTGCAACAAAAACAGTAGCTGCTCCCTAACTAGAACTATGTGGTCTAGTCAGTCCTCCTCTCAACAAGTCATTGGTTTGATTTATTAGCTTTTTCTTATCTCTCGAAGCCATTTTGTGAATAGGTTGAATAACAAGTCTTGCACCAGAAGTTAAATCAATATGAAACTCAACCTCCCAATTTGGAGGTAGAATGTTAAATTCTTCAAAGACATCAGGAAAATCCTTGACAATTAATATACACCATAACTCTTATTGGGATGATTCTATGGCATACAAGAAATTACTCGTTTGCTTGACAGAGCTCTTCACATGATATTCTTTCTAATACCCTTTTGGAATTGGTCTTCAATACTAACATCCACTTGACATAGTCATGAATATCCCTATGCTCTTACAACTAATCCATATTGAGTATAATTTCAAACCCCTTAGAATCTAATACAAACATGTCCCATGTAAATGTCGGGTGAGATAAGTAATTTGTACCATTTAACAAATCATACACATATTAGCTGTAGCACCTATTTGGTTAGACACATAAACTGGGGTTCTTGCGAATTTAGGGGAAAATTATAATCTATCTACCAATTCTATGGCAATAAAACTATGAGAAGCCCCACTACCAAACAATGCTCGACTAAAATTCCATTTATGATTACAGTATCCTCTAAAACTCCCTTTCCATTCACATTTGCTGAGGTCGATGACTCATCTTTGATTTCTTAGACCTTGACTTGCTATTCCATCTTCATTAGTAGGCAATCCTTCACCATGCCATGGTTGTTGATAGTTTTAGCAGAGCATCTTCCACACCACATGCGAGATAGGTCCGGCTTCTTGCGTCGAAACTTTAGAATTCTTACAATACTTTACCAGATGACCCTTGCTTACACTAAAAACAATCAACATCATTGAACTTGTTCCCTTGATCTCCGCCTGACTTTCCTTTCCACCTCTTCTTCAAGTTCGTGTTAAACTTCCTCTTGTTCGGGTTACTATTATTTCCACTCAGTGCTGATGCCGGCTTCTTTTTTTTCAAGAGCTTCAAACAACAAAGTCATGTCCACCAAATCCACAAAAGAACCCTTCAAATGGGCAGTTATCTTTTCATGGAAACCTTCCCTCATCCTCACCATAAACATCATGTTATTCTTTAGAGGAGTATTAATCAATTTCGGCCAAATCATGATAGCTCATTAATTTAATCTCATATTCGGCTACCGACAACTCTCTTTGCTTTAGATCCAAGAAACTCCAATACATACGAGTCTTTCCTACTTTCCTACACCGAGTATGAACTGGTCTTCAAATGCCTCTTTAAATCTAGCCTAAGAAAAATAATCCTTTGGAACATTCGTTGTAATGGTCCAACCAGCCTGTCACTCCATCTTGTAACTGCCAAGATGATAAAAATCGCTTTTGCTCATTTGAAATATCTAACCCCTTGAAAATCTTCTCGCAAGAACAAATCCAAGCCTCGACTTCGACGATGGATTCCCTATCCATAAACGGATTTCCTCTCATATTAGTATAATCCTTGCACAGAGTAGCAAAATTCACACGGGGCTGCGCTGGTGCTACCTCTTTAACGATACCAACTCTTCCAACATTCGAAGCTCGACTACTGGTGGACGTGGTGCTACTGGTTACTTTACCTCATCTTATCCAATTGTTATTCTTACTACCTATATATGATAAGATAACCTTTTAGAATACTTAGATTGGATAATCTTAAGGAAAAGGGTAAAATCAAATATATTAAAGCTAAGCTAAAACTCGAGTATACACATAGGAAAAAAATTACAAATACGCACTCTCATAGACTAAACACATTCTAGGGTATCACTTACCTTATCCCTAATGAGTTGACCCTAACCAAAGCCTAAATGTTCGCTCAACCTAAGCTTTAGTACCATTTATAATGATCCGCCTTTCTTATACCCAAAGAAGACACTTAATACATCCATGTATTCGTGTGTGGATCATTTAAGTGTTTGAAAGATAAGCCATTGGGAAAAAGAAAACAAAAGAAGAAGAAAAACACAGAATCTCGCATACCAATGGAAATATATAAATTGTCAACATGAGATAATACATAACATCATTCCCAAAATGAATATCAGAGATACACAAATACCAACTTCAATTAGGGATAGTTATAACTGTCTGCCCCATAATGCTGATACAAAACATATACATACATAGCGAAAATAGAAAATAATAACTAGATAACGTTAAAGCCTCCTGCTCCATGCTACTCCAAAATGCATCCGTAAGAACTTGGACTACTTGGATACTCATACAAATTTGAGTATCCAAGATCTTTAGGGAAAGAAAAACCCCAAGTCAAACATGGGTCTGGTAGTTCAAAAGATTGAATTTTTATACTTGTAAAACACTTTTAAAAATAAATATATCTCGTAAGACCATGCTGCACATAAACAAAAATGGGTTTTTACCTTACGATAACCGAAACACCTTTATAGGAAATCTAGTGATATTATAATAATGTCTACGGTTTAAAGTAAATATTGAATCATAATCAAAATTGTTACACTAATTAAATTCCTGCATAATAGGGATACAACTAAGTTTGAAAGGCACTTATTGGAGAATGGATGTTATACAATGACAAGGTAAGGGGCTTCCTTCCGTATAGTACACCACTAGAGATAAAGTACCAAGGGTCATACATGAACCCCCTACGAATCAGGACCGAACTACCTCTTACTGGATAGTAACTGAATATGTCACTCCTTATTTGCGATCAACAACCATACCTGGACCGAAGCATAAATAAATACCAATCTAGATCAGGCGATGACCATACCCTAATAGGAGCGACCTACATAGCCTACGACACTCCTCTATTTTATTCATTATCGGTTGTAAGGTTCGAGGCTACGTTTACCTTTTCATATAGCAATCCTACTTGGAATGCTAACATTACCCTCTAGGCGATAATGCAATGCTAGCATTCATCCATACAAGTTATTTAGGATATGAACAAACCAAAGGACTGCTTCGACTACATCCATTTTGGACTCACCTCAGGATTAGTAGCAAGCAGCCCTTGCACTTCAAAGATCTTCGCCTTCGATTCCACCATCCTTGTGATGTTTAAAATTTGAATGTTTGCGTTGGTTTGAAGTGGTTTTCAGATAAGTCATGCTATTTGATCACGATCTCTTTGAACCAATATTCGATAATTTTTAAAAGGGTCAACTTATTGATAGTGGACAAATCCACAATCTGGATGTGTATAGATTTGCATATGGAAAATAAGACATATTATACTTACACCCACTTCCCGATTTCAAACAGCACTATCCCTTGATTAAGAAATTGAGTCGGACAAGTTAGAAACTAACTTTGACTCAACGTACATTCTTACTTCTCAGGATAGGGACAAGCTTTCATACCACGGAATTTGGTATTATGTATATGATGGAGTATCTTCCGTATACTTAATTTATCATGACTCATTTATCAAAATTAACTCTCTTATAGCTATCATGTTTCCGACATTGCAAATTTTCTATCCCTCGATTACAAAATCAAGTTATAGATCTCACAGATAGAGGAAAGCCTACTCATAATCTTTTAGTGCTAAACACGAGATGACTTACTTCAAATAAAAGTGTCAACATTTTAGTATAATTATTCATATCCGTTTTTCGACTTAATGGCACTGACACAGAGAATCCTAGTATTTAAATAGTTCTTTGTAAAAGAAAGCTTTTGCTTTTTAAATTAACGGATCCTTGGAAATAAAGAATTAAAAATTAAAACCTTTATTTATTTAATTAAAAATAAGTTTAAACCTTTATTTAATATTAACTAAATCCTAATTAAATCTTAATTAAATTTGAACTTAATTAATAATTAAGAAATAATTAAACCCTGCCTGATTAATAATTAATTAATGATTAAACCTTAATTAATTAATAATTATAATTAGTTAAACCTTACTTAAATAATAATTTATTAAATAATTAACCCTTTACTTAATTAAAAATAAATTAACCTTTATTTAATCAATTGATTATCATTATCTCACTTAATTAATAACTAAGTACTAATTACCTTCGGTTAATTAAGTAATAAATAACCATTTGCTCCATACTTAATTAATTAATTGAATAATCGATCCTTTCTTAAAATCTAATTTTAAAGACGCTTCAAAAAATATCTAACTTGGAAACAAATTCTATTTTAAACAAAATTGCCGTTTTCTGCGAACTACATCCATAGCGGATATTGCTATGAATACAATAATCCTAAAACTTGTTTTATATCAATACCTACACAAGCTCGTCAGGAGATAGGTGGGGTTCGATAGAAGCATGAAATTCCTCTTGTTCTGAGAATCAGATCAATTCTATGTTGGACGGGTCGTCGTATTGATGACCAAGAAAACCCTGGAGAAGAAGCAAGCTTTAACGCTCCCCCAAGACAACAAAGCCATCACTGTGGGGAGGATAAAGAGCATCCAATGTAAAGCGACCTTACATTCCCTTGTTTCGTCGTGGTACACCCCTTTCCAAAAGCACGCTCCGGTGAAGGGGGACCAGGAAAAGTCTTTCGTTTTCCCCTCGACCCTTGCTGCCTTCCTTAACAAGCCCTCGAACCTCTTATGCGCCGCCTTCCTCATAGAAGCCACCGACCCGAAAGCCAAGTTCTTTGGTGGGGAAGGCTTTCATAAGAATTTAGCTTTAAAACCCTTACCTTTTATACTTTAACTTACTTTATAAACTTTGTATAAAGTTTTGGAAACACAAGTAAAGTTTTGAAAAATTTATAAAACTTTTCTAGAAAATAAAATAAGTAAAACAAGTTTAAACCATGGGATCTCGGTATCACACATATAAAAGTTAAAATGCCAAATTTTCTTTAGCATACAACATTTTAATACATGAGCACAAACATATACACACATGCCATGCATCATACACAAGTAAAAATCATAACTTGCAAACTCCTACTTACTTTCCAACTATACTTTCAACTCCGTACACAAACATCACATATAGTCATGTACACATATAAACACTATCAAACATCACTTTCCAGACTAAACAACAAACATCAATTATTATCACAAAATATAATTTTAAACTTTGGTTAAAAAGGTGAGCTTTACTTACCAAAATCAACTAAATCAAAATCTAACTACTATAACTTTTCCACCACCACTCTAACTTAGCTTTTCCTTTGTAAGAACTTGATCTTTGTGGCCTTGGGAGGCAAGATGGGTTTAGCCCTAGGTGTATTGGGCTCGACCCTACTTTGAGGAGTAGGTTTTGTGCTTGTTTTTGAAAGAGAGGAGGTATAGAGAGGAAAAGAAGTATATTATAGCTTGGTTTAAGGTTTTAACAATGGAAAAGATAAGTTTTTAAAATTTTAAAAACTTTAAGAAGCCATGAGAAAAGAGGATGGAGTTTGAAAAAGTAGAGAGGGGTTCTGAAATGAATAAAAATGAGGTGGAAATGAAAATTATAAAGAAAAATCTGTCTTTATATAAAATGAAATAAGAAAATTACCTTTCAATCCCTAGCCCCTATGCCCTCCACAAACCTTTTCCACCTCACCAGCCCCACCTTATCGTCTCCCTCTCGTCCATTACTTCACCCCTTTTTGATTTGAAATCACCTTCTACACATCTTTTCTTTCTATTTTTATTTTTTTATTTTTTAAAAGGAAAAGTCAAACTTACCTTTTTACTTAAGTATATATTTTAACACATGTTAACTTTGACCATAACATAGGTTATTTGTATAAGTGTATGTATATATCTACTCTTATGCATACAATGTTTTCCGATAACTTTAGACGATGAAAAGTCAAGAATCCAAAAAATAATTTTCGGTTACCTTTTTGATTTTTCTTCAAACTAAATATTTTTGTAAAACAAATTCTAAAACAGCTTCACAACCATTGGTTATTATTTAAAAGGGATTTATTTGAGTTATAAAATCCATTAATTAACTATTTAAAAATATATTAAATACTCAAAATAGAGCGACTAAATTACAGGTTGTTACACAAAATAATATATAAATACGTATCTCATTTTGTTCATAATGTATTGAATTTGAATTTGTAGAGGAAATTTGCTAGGAAAGATGACATTTCTAAAGCAAAGATGAGAAAGGCTTGGCCTCAAAGCAGCCCACAAATATTGGTAATGGGCATATGGTATGCACAAGAGTGACAAAACATCCAGCTTTAGCCCAAGAGATATATGAACAATTCCTGGCACGTTGTTGTACTAATGGCTACAAAAAGAAATCAAAAATGAATTTATTAATTAGGAACAAGACTCCCAGGTTGTGTAGTGGTAGCTCCAGATCATATGCAGATCATCATAGTGATCTGGCAAAAACTTATTTGTCAAATGTTTTTAAAATTTAAATAAATTAATATATGCTTATTTGGTAATTTACTTAATTTAAATTTTGGTATGAAGAGAGCATAGTGAGCCTACATCTTAGCAAGTCTATTGTAGAACACACAAGATTGGGTAATTAAATGTGTCCACCATAAACTGTCGGGTAGATAATTCTTCCATGGAGTTTGTTGTAAGTAACCCATTAAATATCACTAAAGTGTAAAATAATATTTACACACACAATTTTTCTTTTTTACAAATTCTGACGAATATGTAAATTCGAAAAAGTCGAAATACCAGGTTTGAATTGAGGAGCTTCAAAGTAAAGGGGTAGAGGTAACTAGAGAATGAATAAAGAGGTATTCAAAACACAAGCAAAGCTATTTCCAAAAGGGCGGATCGTAAGCCCAACAATGGCAATATTCCAAAGGCAATAGCTTAAATATTGGTTATATACATATGGTATTATATATATATGTGTATGTACGTATGTATGTATACGACCCATATATACGTGTGTGTCTATATGCATATATATGTGTATATATGCGGTATACTATATGTATACATATACGTAATTTATATACATTCTTAGTGTAACTATTCAATTCAATCCTCATTTTTTACTAGATGTTATAAATCATCACTTAAATAATAAAATGGGTTGGATAAAAAAATAAAGTTGAATAAAAATGTTAAAGTACGAAGAAAAATAATTTTATTAATAAAATGAGTTTGATAAAGATTGTAAATTTTTTAATCATGATTTAGAAGTCTGAAAATGGTAATCTTGATAATAGAAATATAATAGAGGCAATAAACATTAATAAAATTAAATAGCAATTTTTAAGAAAAAGAAACAATGTTGAAACATCAATTCCATAGAAAGCTATTGTACTTCAAATTTACAAAGAAACTGAAAATAAAATAATTAATTTGGGATTCAAATATACGAATATTTAATTTTTGAAGTTTTAACTTACGAAAGAAATATTTCTTATATTTTGATGTTATAAATATTTTAGATTAATAAATATCCTTCAGTTATACCTTGTTTTAAATTAAATTCAAATTATACATTTTGTTTCGATAAATTAAACAAATATATATATACAGATACATACATACATCCATCCACACATGCATACATACATACATACATACATACATACATACATACATACATACATATATATATATATATATATATATATATATAATTTTCAATAAATTAAAGGAATACAAGTTAAATTAAACAATTCTATAAGGTAAATTATATATTTTGTTAAATCACTCAATAAATTAGACAAATATATAAGTTAAATCACTCAATGAATTAAAAAAATATAAAAATTAAATTATACATTTTGTTTCAATAAATTAAACAAATTTATTTGAGTTATAATGTAGTTTCATTAATGGATTTTGCATTTGTTTTTTATCGAAAAGAAAAATAAAACCAAAGTCCGGTACTTTTCTCTATAATAGTTCTAAAACACAAATACAACTGTTAGAATAAAATTTTCCTTGTTATTAACAAACAATTTTAACTAAAATATAGACGTCAACACTAGAACGAGGTATCAAATAAGTGATGCAGAAGAAGACAACCGATGCTTAATGTCACCTTTCGGTAAGCTTGAGAAGAAACTCTACAAATTCATATGCAATAGTTTCCACATGTAAACATTCAAATTCTGATGATGACGATGTAGTTGGTCAGTGTGTAAGGGACTAGTTAGTCTGTACATTTGTTTATGTTGTTATTGATGATAATGTATTTGGATATTATTTGTTATTGATGATAATGTATTTGGATACGTTGTTATATATAGGTGTTCGAGTATGTGTATATTGAATATTGTTTGTTTATATTGCGATTAGATATTTTTTTATATGAATTTGTGATTGAGGTGAGAAAATTAGTAGAGATGCCACAAAGATGCTTCAGACATGGTGTCGGCATGGTTGAATCGATGTTGGTAAATTTGATTTTGGAATGTTAGTTTAGCATAGGTAAGGAATTGGCTAGGTGTTGACGAATGCATTCTATCGGTATTGGAAAGTCGTAACTACGACATTGGTAACATGAGTCGACCTAGGGTCGAAATGGCGTCAGGTATTTGGCATCGGTACCGCATTAGTATGGTGTCGATTAACACACCATGGAAGATGTCTACATGGTATCAGCAACAAACTTCCAACGCTGTTTTTACCGACACCGAGAATGATATCGATGTGGCATCAGCATTAAGTTTACCGACGCTGTATCTATGCCATATTGGCATCGGTAAATGCTATTTCTTTTGTAGTGCGATATTTCCTTCATAATATCGCTTAAAACATCATTATCGATATATCATCTGATATATACGAATATATCTCTCCTATATTTAGTGTACAATACCCGATATTCTTTAAGAATATTGATCATTGCTAAAAGGGTTGAAGAAAATAGAATTATGTAGGTATCTTCACATTATCAATGGTTGTTTTTTAGTATATGGGAAGTGCCAATATGTAGACCATATTAGAAATCATAGTGGAATCATTATTTAGTTTTTACTATAGTTTTTTTCAAACTTCTTTATTAGTATTTAAATAGAGGAAACTATACTTATTCCCCTGCTTTATATGCGTTATTTTGTGCAAACACTTTACCACTAAAAAGATGATCATGTAAGAGCTTATGAAAATTTGTATTTTTAGTTATTATCATGCATCAAGAACTAAATGTGGAAGAACAATAAAGTTATATATCTGACACATCAATAAAGAACGAGATAGAAATAGTAATCGGTATCAAATCAACATTGTTTATCCGATAATTAAATGAAAATGAAAACAAAGGAATTGTAAATGTGAAAAATCTGAAAATTAGATTATATGACTAAGGAGACAAAGAATATACAATAAAAATGAAAATTGTAAAAGTGCACGGTACACAAATTTTTTGATTTTTATGAGCATAATTTATTACTTCTATTTAATGGAATGTCCAAGTAGATAGGTTGTAATATGTAAACAATATGCAATTGGTCTTTAGTAGTAATTTTGTAATGTAGATCCAAATATTTTTAAAAAAATATTAACATCTCATAACATATTACATATCTTTTATAGTCTATCTATACATGTTCGATATTTTTTCAATAGATATTATACCGATATTATCATGATATTAAAATATTTTATATCGACACTTGACTAATATGCGTCTAGTACCAATACTAACTACTTGGTCACATAGTGATCAATATGTACCTGTTACCGGCATAAACTACTTTGATTCTAATGTAATAATTGTAGGATCAAGATTAACCCTAGAGGGGGGTGAATAGGGTTATAGCAAATTTTCTCGAATTAAACACAAAACACAAACTGCAGAGAATTAGATATGCTGAAAAGTAAATCACACACAAAATTTACCCAGCTTCGGCAACCCCTGCCTACTGCTGCATTCCCAGATTTCTATTAGGATTAAAAAGTCTCCCGCTTACAAACACTCTAACAAACTCGCACACCCTGCTACCGCCTATAGAGTTTTGCAAACTCGCACACCCTGCTCACTGAACTAATCCTAACTAGACAATCTGACACAACCTAAAACCTAGGTAGTGATTTACCAAGAATTGATTCTAAAAGTACAGATAAAAAAATAAAACTAATAAACAAAAAATCCCCCTTAATAAAAATAAACCCTAAAAATAAACTAAATCCCTTGTTATATTAAAACAAGGCCGGCCCAATTTTTCTTTCACCCGATCCTTTTTTTTGGCTTGAAGAAAATGGCGGCCGATCCTCTTTCTGAAATTAGGGCTTCGGCTCTTTTATTATTCTCTGGTTTGTGATGCTCTTTGCTCACTGCTTCTCTGATGATCGGCGGCTTGCTTTACTTGAGGTTGTTCGCAGCTGCTCCTCTGTTGACCGAGTTCGATAGATTGTGGTATGTATTCTCTTCCCTTTCGTTGCTGGTTTAATGCTTGCTTGAACTCGATTGATTGATTATCTTGCCGATGATGATTGTGGATTTATATTTGGATTCGATTCGATTTTTCCACACCTCTGATGATGATTTGGGGTTTGGTATTTATATGAATTCCGAGACCCTAATCAATTCGATACTTTCCTAAATTTTGCTTTCCTAATATTTTTACAACTTGATACACACGGTTTTGATTTTCAAAAATTCGATTTTCCTTGATTAATACGGCAGAGACTTTCCTCTTTTAATTTGCTTTGACTTTTTCAAAAATTGCACACACTTGATTATTTGACTTGGTCATCTCTGCACTTTTGATCTTCTGTCATCTTCGACTTCACTGTGAATTACTTAGTTGGCTTCGACTTCATCTGGCCATCTTTGTCACCTTGTTTCTCGGCATTGACATTTGTTTTATGACATTGTACTTGCTGATGTTTGTTGTCGGTCACTTGTGCATTGTTGTACTTGGTGGTCTTTCATGATGTATAACTCTGGTTATACTTTGTACTTGGCTCTGAAATATTTCGACCTGATGCATTTGGACTTGAGCGTACTTGAGTCTTGTTGTCTGCTGTTGTACAAGTTGACTTCGGCAATTATTTGGATCTGCAGTGGCATTGTACTCTCTATTTTGATTTGCATTGCATCACTGGTTTTCTTGTTCAAAACTGCTGTGTCACTGCATACATATGAACTTGTGTATTTGGTCTTGTCTCCATGTATTCATGTACACTACTGTGTTCATAATGTGGTTTCATGTTGATTACATTTTTGCTGTGTCATTTCTCCAAATCTGTCTGCACTTACATACTCATTTGTCACTGCTGGAGTTGTTGTATACTTGTGGTCTTCATTTTTGCTGTTATGTTGGTTTATTGATGTTGCATTCATGTCTGCTTTGTATCACTGCAAAATTCTTGTTGCACTTTGGATTTTATTTACACCATTTTCTGTTGCATTCATGTACACTGCATAGTGATCTTGAGATGTTTGCATTGTGCAGTTGGTCTTGATGTTTGGTCGGACCTGAACTTTTGATATTGTAGTTTGTTGCACTTTGGTCTTGCATTTGATCTGCACTTGCATGCATTGCTGTTGGGTTGCTTTATTCATTTGATTGTTTGAGTCTTGTTCATCCAATTCAATGCTGAGTTGTTTCACTGGTGCATTGCCGTACTATTCATATGAACTTGGTCTCTGTCTGGTTCTTGATCATTTCATGTTGATTTTTGAAATTTCACTTGAGTTGAATCCAGTTTCAAAACTCGGGTTTGACCTTGTGCTGAAGTCGAGATTCTATGTATATTGCACCTGAGTTGAACCCGTCTTTTTATTTGGGTTTGACCTTGTACTCACCTGTCTCTTTAACATTATCAAGTGTATATCAATGTGCACGGCCTTGTGGCATGTACAGTGATACATTATGCATGTCACATTGTTCGTGTATGATGAATTCAAATGTGAATGATGATGAACAACCCAAAACCGAGGCAAATAACATTTTCAAAAATTCATATTTTATTTTATATTGCAAAAATATTTCTTTTTCAATTTTACTGTGTTAGTTAACATTTTTGCAGATTGCTCAGATGCTGGATTCTAACTGGAATGAAGTTGAAGATAAACTACGAGTGTGAGTGATAAGTAGTGAGGAATTTATGTAAATTGAATTGAGATGTAATTAGAATCAAAATTGTATATGTATAGTGAGAGCTTGAACTTGTACTACTCAAGATTGTAATAAATATTTGTTGAATAAAAATTCTGTTTGAATTCAAATTCTGTGTAACTTAATTTTATTCAACAAATATTCTATGAAAAATAAAATAGTACATTAACAAATACATTTAAATGAATATATATATATATATATATATGTTTGTTATCATCAAACAAAATACATATAAGAGCATATTCAACAATCTCCCCCTTTTGATGATAACAAACATATATTTAAGATTTTGACTGTGTTAAATGTATTTGATCAATGATATACAGTTCTAATTGCCCCCCTATTTAAATGCTTCCTCTCTACACGATGCTCCCCCTACATATATGCATACAAATAGAAATATACAAATGAGCCTAGATGCAAATGGAAAATTATTTGACCTTTGCAAGATTTTATTTGATAAAATCTTAACTTTTCTCTCCCCCTTTTGTTATCAGCAAAAGAATAATAGTGTTAGGGAAAAATAGAGATAATGTGTTCGATATTAATCCAACATTAAAACTCAATTGAATATAAATATTAAACTTCAATAAAAATCAAACAAAAATCATAACTACTTCTTGTTAGGCGCATATTCCACATTTAGAAATAATGGTAATGATGTCATCATATAAAACCATACAGTTGCATCTACTTATGGTACATTTATATCAGGGATTTGAATATCTACTAATCATGCATAACCGTTAGGACTTTTAAATGAGATTAGTAGTATTCCAATTTAATTTTTAAAAATGAATTCAAGTATCTTCTAATCACGCATGACCGTGAGGACTTTTAAATGGGATTAGAATCAACTTGTTTATATAATCAATCAAATTTGATATGCCTTCCATACATTCATAACCGTGAGGAGTTTTAAATAAGCATGGAAGCACATAATCAAAAATCCAAATAATTCACCCATGCATAACCGTGAGGACTTTTAAATGAGAGTGAATACTTTGGTATTTATTTATTTTTACAAAAAAATGTGAAATGAAAAACAAATGATCCCTGATTATAGTACCACATATCGACAAACTATATTTAAGATTTGATAAGCAATGGTCGATAGAAATATGATAGATATAGAAATGGTCATGGAATCTTTACCCAACAGAAAGTTTATAACTCTTGTTTGAATTCCTAAAGAAAATTTTCAAATATACTGTCTTGAGTAATGTATGTTAAATGTCAACACTTACCACCTTTTCAATCACTATTTATCTTTTTGATAATTAGTAGGGAGTCGGATTAATCAAAATTTGTCATTTAAAATCAAATAAAAATGACTAATCTGAAAATATGGTCAAAAAATGATTTTCTTGAAGGGGTTATATGAGGAAAAAAAAATCTGCTATTTGAAAATTATTTGTAATGAAAAATATGCAGATTTTTTCTTTGTAAAACGATGCAGTTACTAAATGTCTCACCATAAATCACGTTCAACTAGTAAGTTTACTGTCAACTAGATTACCAGTATGATCTGCATCTGAATTTCTCTTTCACTTCAAAATATCACTTACTAAAATTGACAAACCAGACCGTGAAGTGTGCATAAAAATTCAAACTCAATTTTTCACAGCATTTTAAAATGACATTCTCTTGAATTTGGATTGAAGCCATGTAAATAATCAGAAAACCATGAATATAGAGTTAGCCGTATTATAACCAAAAATATTGTCATCCAACAAAACACTATTTTAATCCAAACGTATATGTATGAAGTAATTCAAAGAATAGTGTTTTTGGCATAAATATAATTGGCCAACTATGTTGAACAAGTCAGAATCTAAAAACATCATCTTTACAACATCTCAATATTGGCTGATTTCATTCAGAATATGGTGCAGATTATCACATTTAATATATCGATCAAATAAATATACCTTCACCTGTTTTACCTTTACGATAATTTTTTGTGGTTGCCCATTGTGATTCTGTCACCTTTGTACTAGGCTAAGGAACTTTTCTTTATTGCCCTTTGTGTTTCTGGAACAGCCAAAATCCAAAGAACACTATTATTGTTCCTTAGCCTGCCACCATACCTACACAACGAAAGATTTTTGTGACCTATTTGTTTTTATAGGTCCATGGTTGTTAGTGGTTAGAATATTTTGAAAAATAATTTTGTGGAGACCCAAAACTATTTATAATTTCTCCCTTCGGCACCCAAATTTGTTTTACTTTGAGAGATTTTATATTTGTGTCTTTTGGAACCCAAATTGGTATAGTTTTCACATGCTTGGGTCTATACCAACAATTATTGTGATTGTGTCCATATTTTCTACAAACCATGCACATTGAATTTTCTTGATTAATCTTGTTTTCAACAATTTTAGATTGATTATATCCAAGCCCTTTTCTATCTGTGTTAACAGTTAGCTTTCCTAATAGCATATTAACGATTTTTCACTTTTTGAAAATTTATCTAAAGTCGTTGACAATTGTTGGACTTGTGTTTTGAGAGATTCATTTTCGTTTAACAATTGTGTGCACTTTTTAATAGAATTCTCTCTCCTAGTATTTTCACTCTCTTTCAAAATCTGAATTTCATTTTCAAGTGATTTTATATTGATTTCTGATTTTTTAATTTCGTTTTCAAATGTTGGACACTTATCATACTTAGGGATCCTACTTTGATAGGTTTTAACTAATTGGTAAAGTTGTTCATTTAATTCTATCAAAGTAACTTTTTGTGATTCAAGTTTAGCATATTTCTCCCTAAGTTGTTCAAAACAGCCATTTACTTTGTGGAAATAAATAAGTAATTCAGAGTGAGTGAGTTTTGATACCTCGCTTGGCTCATCATCGTTGCTATCAGTTATATTTCTATGAAGGCACATATCTGCTTTCTCACTCTTACTGTTATAACTTTGATTATCTTTATCACTTGTATTCCACGTGGCTGTAGTATTTTTCCGTTTTGTTTTCTTTTCAAAATCACGTTGAAATCGGAGATAATTGGGCTTGATATCACCGGGTTTGTTGCAAATGATCCAGTGTTCTTCTGAGTTGTCTAGTGCCTTGATTATTCTACTTTTTAATTTTTGATTTAGAGCTGGATTTCCATATTTGTGGTTCCACCTTTTGAATTTCTTCATTTTTAACGCCAGCTCAGCTGCTCCATCACCATCATCATCACAACTGCTTTTTACAAATCATGTTAAGCACATTTCTTCAACTGAGTTGGTTGTGGAGGATTTCTCATTGCTGTTGACTTTTGCACCATATATTGCATCGAAAGTATTCCAGATTTCCTGTGCATTTCACAATGAGAAATTCTATTAAATTCAGTCTTATCAAGAGCACCGATCAAAGCATTCATGGCTTTAGCATTTGTAGTTCTTAATTTCTTATCGTTAGCATCCCACCTATCCTTAGGCTTAGGAATCTCAGTATCACCAACAGTTATAGCGGGAGATTTATAGCCAGTTTCAATAATGTCCCAAACATCATAATCAACAGAACTAAGATAAATACTCATCCTAACTTTAAGCATAATCATTCCCATTAAATATGGGTGGCCTAGCAATAAATTGCCCCTCCGAGAAAGCATTATTTGGTGGATTCATGACTCTAGAGTTAAAGAAAAATAACGTACTCCGATACCAGTTGTAGGATCTAGACTAACCCTACGGGGGGGTGAATAGGGTTACAGCAAATTTTCTCGAATTAAACACAAAACACAAACTGCAGAGAATTAGATATGTTGAAAAGTAAATCACACACAAAATTTACCCAGCTTCGGCAACCCCTTCCTACTACTGCATTCCCAGATATCTATTAGGATTAAACAGTCACCCGCTTACAAACACTCTAACAGACTCGCACACCCTGCTACCGCCTATAGAGTTTTGCAAACTCACACACTCTGCTCACTGAACTAATCCTAACTAGACAATCTGACACAACCTAAAACTTAGGTAGTGATTTACTAAGAATTGATTTGAAAAGTACAGATAAAAAAATAAAACTAATAAACAAAAAACCCCCCCTTAATAAAAATAAACCCTAAAAATAAACTAAAGCCCTTGTTATATTAAAACAAGGCCGGCCCAATTTTTCTTTCACCCAATCCTTTTTTTTTGGCTTGAAGAAAATGGCGGTCGATCCTCTTTCTGAAATTAGGGCTTCGGCTCTTTTATTATTCTCTGGTTCGTGATGCTCTTTGCTCACTGCTTCTCTGATGATCGGCGGCTTGCTTTACTTGAGGTTGTTCGCAGCTGCTCCTCTGTTGACCGAGTTCGATAGATTGTGGTATGTATTCTCTTCCCTTTCGTTGCTGGTTTAATGCTTGCTTGAACTCGATTGATTGATTATCTTGTTGATGATGATTGTGGGTTTATATTTGGATTCGATTCGATTTTTCCACACCTCTGATGATGATTTGGGGTTTGGTATTTATATGAATTTCGAGACCCTAATCACTTCGATACTTTCCTAAATTTTGCTTTCCTAATATTGTTACAACTTGATACGCACGGTTTTGATTTTCAAACGTTCGATTTTACTTGATTAATACGACAGAGACTTTCCTCTTTTAATTTTCTTTAACTTTTTCAAAAATTGCACACACTTGATTATTTGACTTGGTCATCTCTGCACTTTTAATCTTCTGTCATCTTCGAATTCAATGTGAATTACTTAGTTGGCTTCGACTTCATCTGGCCATCTTTGTCACATTGTTTCTCGGCATTGACATTTGTTTTATGACATTGTACTTGCTGTTGTTTGTTGTTGGTCACTTGTGCATTGTTGTACTTGGTGGTCTTTCATGATGTACAACTCTGGTTATACTTTGTACTTGGCTCTGAAATATTTCGACCTGATGCATTTGGACTTGAGCATACTTGAGTCTTGTTGTCTGCTGTTGTACAAGTTGACTTCGACACTTATTTGGATCTGCAGTGGCATTGTACTCTCTGTTTTGATTTGCATTGCATCACTGGTTTTCTTGTTCAAAACTGTTGTGTCACTGCATACATATGAACTTGTGTATTTGGTCGTCTCCATGTATTCATGTACACTACTGTGTTCATAATGTGGTTTCATGTTGATTCCATTTTTGCTGTGTCATTTCTCCAAATCTGTCTGCACTTACATACTCATTTGTCACTGCTGGAGTTGTTGTATACTTGTGGTCTTCATTTTTGCTGTTATGTTGGTTTATTGATGTTGCATTCATGTCTGCTTTGTATCACTGCAAAATTCTTGTTGCACTTTGGATTGTATTTACACCATTTTCTGTTGCATTCATGTACACTGCATAGTGATCTTGAGATGTTTGCATTGTGCAGTTGGTCTTGATGTTTGATCTGACCTGAACTTTTGATATTGTAGTTTGTTGCACTTTGGTCTTGCATTTGATCTGCACTTGCATGCATTGCTGTTGGGTTACTTTCTTCATTTGATTGTTTGAGTCTTGTTCACCCAATTCAATGCTGAGTTGTTTCACTGGTGCATTGCCTTACTGTTCATATGAACTTGGTCTCTGTCTGGTTCTTGATCATTTCATGTTGATTTTTGAAATTTCACTTGAGTTGAATCCAGTTTCAAAACTCGGGTTTGACCTTGTGCCGAAGTCGAGATTCTATGTATATTGCACCTGAGTTGAACCCGTTTTTTATTTGGGTTTGACCGTGTGCTCACCTGTCCCTGTAACATTATCAAGTGTATATCAATGTGCACGGCCTTGTGGCATGTACAGTGATGCACTGTGCATGTCACATTGTTCGTGTATGATGAATTCAAATGTAAATGATGACGAACAACCCAAAATTGAGGCAAATTATATTTTCAAAAATCCATATTTTATTTTATATTGCAAAAATATTTCTTTTCAATTTTACTGCGTTAGTGAACATTTTTGCAGATTGCTCAGATGTTGGATTCTAACTGGAATGAAGTTGAAGATAAACTACGAGTGTGAGTGATATGTAGTGAGGAATTTATGTAAATTGAATTGAGATGTAATTAGAATCAAAATTGTATATGTATAGTGAGAGCTTGAATTTGTACTATTCAAGATTGTAATAAATATTTGTTGAATAAAATTTCTGTTTGAATTCAAATTCTGTGTAACTTCATTTTATTCAACAAATATTCTATGAAAAATAAAATAGTACATTAACAAATACATTTAAATGAATATATATATGTTTATTATCATCAAAATTCATATAAGCGCATATTCAACAATAATGTTGCATTTGCATGTCTTTTCATGATTCAATATTCAATACCCTAAATTAAATTGTATGTAAACTGATTAAGTTAGTTATTTCATCATTCGTATTCATGTGGAATACCAAACTGGGAGCTCTAAATTACGAAAAGAACATATGAGTGATGTATTATGGAATTTATCAATGGCTCAATCACCCTAAGGATCAGAAAAGAATAACCCACTTTATTCTTTTCATTAAAGAATTTTTTGTGCAGCTAGAAAAGTGATATCATCCTTAAATAGCCAAAAGAATAAAAATACGTGTGCATAAAGTGACATCAACCGTGTCATTTAAGCATTGAAGTAGGAATTTAGCTCCTAATATGAACATTGTTGTTGATTTCTCAAAGTTGTTGCTTATTAGTATCTTTTACATGGCATTAGTCAACTGCTTACTGGCTATGGTTGAAATATATAATCATTCAGTTTCATAAATCAGGACAATTTTCATTTGAAATATTATATATGAAAAATGTATAATGTCAACCATTTCAAATTTAAGTAGGCAATGACAACGTTAAATAAACTCAAACAATATGAAAGTAAATGTAAAAATAATTCACTTTGAAATCATTTGGCTTAAGTTGAAATACCATTTTAAGCTAAAACGAAGTTGTTTCAATTATCTTAACTTAAAATTAAGCAACACATTTCACGCTAGCGTTACTATATAACTTATGTTGGGTATAGAAAACCTGATACTACAGTGGAAAAAACAAACTGCTCTCACCATTATTTCATCCAACTTGATTTGATATAGTAATTAGCATAAAAAGATGATGTTCATGTTGGAATTCCTAGTGTAAATGAAATACACTCGTCCCACATCGCCAAATTTGCAAAGTCATTCCAATATATATGGCTTTGCAATGAAGGCGTTGGGGCCTAGGGGCACCCAAATGTATGCTTCGTTGTGATGAGGGAGATCATGCATCTCCACCACACACGCACGCGCCGCCGCCGCCATCCGTCCGTCCGACCGACCGACCGAACCGAATCGGGTCGGGCTCGGGCTCGGGCTCGATCGGGTTTGGGTTTGGGTCTAATATTATCCTAAAACTGGGCCGTGTTTTTTATCAGTTATAGGCTAATGAACAAACATGACTGTTCATTAGAGGATGCGGGTTACTGAAGCGAGCGGGTGCGACCGGACTGGAAGCACGGGCGAACAGTAGCGGGTGCGGCCCGACTGAGGAGGCGCGGCCGAATGGATACGAGCAGCAGGCGGGTGCGACCCGTTAACGAACAGCAGCGTTCAAAAGGCAACGGGTGCGACCCGTCGAGCGGATGCGACTGTTTGAAGGGATGCGGACAAAACTATAAATAGGACAGAATGCTGATCACATTCTCTATCCAATTCAGTTCTGTTTTTCCTCTGCTTCTTTTCTCTACCTGTAACATCCCGGAATTTTTAACAATATCAATTTAATAATCTGTAGTTAAAATTAAATTGATATTGATAATCTATTAATAATTATTCAAATGAATTTAATATCTTCTTCAATAAATATTTAAATTGGTTATTTTATCATTTATAAATAATAATTGATTTCTATTTACAATATGAATATATGGTTTATATTTTAAATAGTTTAGTTTTGTTTTAATTTTAATAAAGTAAAGCATTTTTTCTAAGTTTTATTATTTATAGTAATTTGGAAAATTTGTTTTAATTAATATATAAGCTTTTCAAAATTTAATAAATGATTTTGGTTTAAATTTAATAATTAAATCATGTTTTAATATGTATACATTATAAATTGGAAATTTTAATACAAACTAGTATTGAGTTTTCAAAGACTATTTCATAATTAAGAATATGATTTTAAAAATTGAAAAGAAAATATTGAAATGTTTTAAATTAAATTGGATTAAGTTTTAAATTTAGAATAAATTTAACAAAATAATTTCATGACAATAAAATGGTTTTATGGCTTAATAAAATGAATATTTTGTAAAGTAATCTTAATTTAATAATAAGAGATTTATAAAAAAAACAATATTGATATGTATTGTCTTTATAAATAAGTTTTGAATATGGTTTGTATAAGTTTTATTCTATAAGCATGATTTGTTTTCTTTTGTAAATTTATATACATATTTAAATTCTAATTAATTTATTAATTAAGCTTAATACATATTTATTAACATGTTAATTAATATACAAATTTCTTTTAAAAGACAAGTGTATGAATTTTAGCAACATATAAACAAGTTTTCTAAAATTAAACATTAATGTGACAAATGTTAGAATTATTTACAAGTGGCCTCTTTTACATTTTTTTTTCTTTAGTAAAATCTGAAAATAGCCTATATAAGAACACATCTTCAATTCCTATCCCTTTTTCATCATTTTTTTTCCTAATCAAAGAAACTTAAACTTGACTCATGAAAATCTGAAGAAAAAAAACCCAGATCTAAACGTCTTCATACAAATCAAAATCCCTCATTTTCTAAAGTCAGTAATCACCTTCAAAAAAACAAAGAAAATCTGCATTTTTCTTAGATCAGGAAAATCATGTTCACTTGCCAATTTCAGAATCTCCTCATATCAAAACCTTCTTCACCATTTTTCTGCAATCTGTAAACAAATCATGTTCAAAACAAATCACTCTACAAATAAAAAATCAAATCCCTCATTAGCAAAAGGGTCTGCATCATTTTCTTCTCTGTAATCTGGAAAGATTCTCTGCAAAACAAACCTACACTTTAAATCTTCACAACTTCAAATCTGGGGCATGTTAAAAAGCATCTTTTGGAGTCATGCATGCAGTTTAAAGCAATTAAAAGGATGTTTATCTGCTGCAAAATTTAAAATGGGCAAACCTGCATTTTCAATCTGCTTATTCAAAGAGCTTTGCAATCAGGCTCTGTTTTCTTCTAAAAAGGTGAGTAACTCTAAAATCTAAAATTTTATTTGGGTTGCATGCTAAAATCTTTTGAAATAAATAAGTATTGTTTGTGTATTTATAAAGTCTGATGTAAATATGATTGTGCTTGCTGTTATGTGCTCTGTTGTTCACAAGATCCATCTTTCCAGTAAAAACCTCAACACTTGATTTAAATGGTGATAGTATCTGAATTTTTAAACCAAAGAAGTTTGCTTATCATAGATTTTAAAAAAAAAATTATCAAATTAAATAGAGTTCGTCGCCTCTAGAAATATTGGAAATATTAGAGCATTTGGATTTTTTTACCAAAATTCAAACTTTGTAAATTTGAAATTCAGTAGCATAAATCAAAGGCATTTACCAAAACATGGTTTTTGAATCAGAAATCAGGATTTTTAGGAATCAGATAAGGGTGCAGTTTGGATATTGAGTGGAAAGGGGAATTTAAGGTTTACTGGTGATCTATGCAACTGGAAGGCACAGGGTTCTTCTTGGTAATAGAGGAATGTGAGGAGATGCCGAGAAAAATCTTATATGATGTTGATATTCAGTGGGGAAGATGCAATTGGAAAATTCATTTTTCAACCCTAGTTTTGATAGGTTTTATGATTTGGGTCATTTCGATCTGATCAATTGACCGAGTGTTATGATACTTGGTGGAAGTGTAGTAGAGATGTGAAGGAGCTCGAGGCCGGAGTTGGTGGACCTCAGATGGTCGGAGCGGCGTATGGTCGCCGTTGATAGGTTTTGAAGGGAAAACTGTGTATTGTTTCCAGGTTTTGGGTTTAAGACCCTCAAAATCGAATTAGTGGTTTGAAGCATGAATGGAAGGTCGTAGTGGGAAGCTAGGTTGGAATCTGATGAGATGCGATGGTCGTTGGCGATCATCAATGGCCGGAGGCGCCGCGCATATGCACGGTGAAGTAAGGTACAGGTGATGTTGGTTAGTTGAGGGAGGACTCGGGTAAACTCTGTTTTGACTCGAAGTGAAGTAGTGTTTTCCGCGGGGATGTGGGATTGTAAACTCGAAGTAAATTCTGTGGGGGTTTAAGTGTTTTGTTCTACAGGTTTTATAAACCTGTAACTTCTGGGTTTAAAAATTTATAAACCCTGAATCTTTTAATGATTTAGAAAAATTTAAATCATATTTGAATTCAAGTTTGAACTTATTTGAATTCAAATTAATTAACATTCCAGTTTAAATAAATAAAGTGTAATTTTTTTTTTACAGGTTTAATAAACCTGAAACTGTTTTACAAATCCTTACAGTATTTGAGTTTAAAAAAATTTAGACAGAATTTAAAAAGAGTGTAGAGCAAGTTTTAAAACAGGTTTAAAATCTTAATTCAAAATGAGTTTGAATTATAGATTTAAAGATATATAAGTTTTATAAAATAAAATGAAAGGTTTTTAACAACTTTGAAATTTGTTAAAGTGTTTTATAAAATGTTTTGAATATGAAGTTTAAGGTTTTAAACAGAGTTTAAAATTTAAATTTAAATTTGAATTCAAAGCTAATTTGAATCTTAAGTTTAAATTTGGGATCAAACTAGAATGTGTATTCAGTTTTTTTGAAATTTAAAAGAAAGTTTGAAGTTGGAAGATTTAAACTAAAAATAAATTGAGATATTGAGATGCTAAAGTTAGAAATTGTTTAAACTTTGATAAGTTTAAATTATTTTCATTTTAAAACTTGTATTTAAAATGAAATTTGGAAACAAGTTCAAAAGTACTTTGTTTAAAATAAAATTTGTCTCAAACATAATTTAGAAATGTCTTATTCTAAAATTTAGTTAAGAATGAATGTTTTGAAATTAATATATAAAAAAAAAGTGATTAAGAAATAATTAATTAATTAATTTAATTAATTATTAAAGTTGAATGAATATTGATTTAGGGGTTAATCAATTTGAAATTTAGATCATTAATTAGATTATTAATTAATGATTAATAAATTATTAATTAAGTAATTAAGTTTTTAATCAAGGTTAATTTATTTTAAAAATTAGACTTTAAATTTTAGATAATTAAAGATAATTAAATTTGTAATTAATCTCAGTTAATTACTTAATAAAAAAATAATTAGAAAATGGTTAATGAAGGTCATTAACCAGGATTATTTAAATAATTAATTAATATGGTTAATTTTTATAATTAATTAGATTGATTAATTTATTAATAATCAAATGTAAATGGTTTGGGTAATTACTTAATAAAGTAATTAAAAAATTAATTACTTAATGTAATTAATTTAGTTTAATGGGATTGTTTAATTTAATTAATTAAGTTTAATTAATTTTAAAAATTTGGGTTATAAATAATTACTTTATGTAATTAATGATTTGGGAATTACTCAGTTAAGTAATTGTTTAATAATTACAGATTGTAATTAAGTGGAGATGTTTAAGTGTGAAGTAATTTGGTTTAAATGACTTATTAATTAATCAAGAGATTAATTAAGAGATTAATTAAGGATAATTAATTTGATTTAATATAGTAATTTAGTTAGTTAATTACTTAGAGTAATTAATTTAAGGAATAATTAAGGATCATTAATTATTTAATTAATGATGTAATTAAGTTGATTAATTATGATTAATTAATCAATAATAGGTAATTAAAGGTTAATTACTGTTTAGTTGGGATAATTAATTTGTGAAATTAATTAAGGATAATTACATGAATGTAATTAAGAGTAATTAATCAAGAGTGATTATTTAGGATGATCTATTTTGAATGATTAATTGATTGTAATCAATTAAATAGATAGGTAAGCAAGTTATAATTTGCTGAAGTAATTAATTTAATTCATTTTAAATTAATTAAAGATGATGTAATTGATTTAATTTATTTTAAATTAATTAAAGTTGGGGTAATTAATTTAATTCATTTTAAATTAACTAGAGATAGTTAATTTAATTCATTTTAAATTAATTATATTGTGATGAGTAAATCATTGCTTATGTATGAATGGATGTCATTGTTGACTTGGATGCTTTGAGATCTCAGTAATGAGATAAATGATATTGTGTGGTATGAATGTTTGATTGTATTGTGATGATAACTTAGATTATCGATTGTGATGATGATATATGGAATATCTATTTGATATTGACAATGTAGATTACCTGTTATGTGATAATGTTGATTGCAGTTATGACTTATGAATTATCTATCTGTGTGTATATAGATACTGTAATTGAATTGTTTTAAACCTTTAAAACAACTTAGACCTTAAAAGGCACGCTTTGGATTTCGATGAGACCAGAATCGGGTTTCCATATTTGGATATCCGAAAACCACATCGATTCCAAATAACGTTAGGTCGTGAATCCAAATGGATCGAGTGAAGACTCGAGGTGTAAGGGCTATACATCAGTATAACTCTGTGGGTGATTCCGTAATGAGTTGACGGAATAGTACTTATAGATTCGAGATGGTGAATCAGAGTGCAAGGGTTATCGTCGTTAACTCTTGAGGGTGATTCCAAAATGAGTGTAACGAGATAATGCCTTCGGTTTCGTTCGAACCCGGAACGAACTTGTATGGATTGAATGCTTTCAGAACATCGTCAAGTAGACGGTGAGCATTCTAAGATGATGTGTCCTATAAAGGTAATCGTAGCCTCAAGCCTCATCAACCGGGAATGGCTAAAACAGAGAGGGTGCAGCAAGGCTTCGTGGGTCGCACCCACTGGAGAGCAAGATTGATCCCTTTTTAGAGGTCCCTTTATATTTCGGCTGTGTAGACGATTTTTGAGCTCCAACCTTCGGGGTTGTCTTGTTCGGAACTATTTAGTAAGGAATGGGTCCGGCCTTGTGTTGCAGGGGAGTGGGAGTACTCCTCGGTACGGTGATCTAGGCCACGTACTGTGACGGGCGGTACCCCAGTAGCCCTGCCATTGTATGGAATCCAAAATACAATACGTGCCAACGGTTTTGATTGTATTACCCACTTTTGTGGCTAGTAGCTGGAATTCAATCATGTAACAATTTCGGCTATTTCTTATTTATTTGAAAACCCTAGACACTATTATAATATCATCGGATTTCCTATCAAATGTTTTGGTTAGCGTAAGGTAAAAACTTTTCCATGTTTATGTGTGGGAAGTCTTACGTGATACCTTTCTTTTCAAAAGGTTTTTAAAAGTTAAGCAACTTTAACCTGTTACTCACACCAGACCCATGTCTGACCCGGAGTTTATTTTGTTTTCCATAAACTCTTGGGTACTCAAATTTTTGTGAGTAGTCAAGGGATTCAGGTTAGGATTCGGGTTAGCTTTGACGAATTGTGGAGGAGCAATGGAGCAGGAGGCTTCTACGTTAGATATTAGTATTCCGCTGTGTGTTCTGTGTTGTCTCTGGATTGTATTGAAATGTAAATACTAGACAGGTGTTTATAACTGTCTAGTATATGTGATGTGTATGCTGTGTACCTCTGATATGGTTGTAAACTATGTAATACTTATGTTATTAATATAATTTATTCGTTCCGTTTGTTGAGATTCTTGTGTTGTTTCTTCTTTCTCTTCTTTCTTTTCTTCTTCTATCCCTTTCTTTCTTAATTCATGATGCGATTTTCTGGGAGTAGAAAGTCGGGTCGTGACAGTTGGTATCAGGGCATTAGGTTGAATGAATACCTAGGCTCTGTAGTGGTGTCTTTCTTGAGAAGGCGTATTTGTAATTTTTAATATATATATATATATATATATATATATATATATATTTCTACCTATCGGTTGGGTTACTTGTTCAGGTTTTCCAATATAAGATATAAAGGTAGATAAGGTAGTAGTGTATGTAATACAACTACTATTGGTTGGAGTCTGAATGTTTGAGGTTGGAGATGTATCTGTCGAGACTGTAGACCTAATACCGTCTCGAGCGAGTTTTGTAGTGATGAGGGACTTCATTGATCTCTGAAGGAAACCTGTGAAGGTTCGAAGTTCATTTCTGAAGTAAGATGAGTAGTGTTTGGATCTTTTGGTTGGCAGAAGTGAGTGATGGTATTTTAATACTTTAAGGAGTAGTAGCTGCGTGATGAGATGCAGTGATTATGGATGTTCCCGAAGATGTTTTCTTTGGAACAAGTTAAGGAGGTGAGTCCGCCTCGGTGTTGTGGCTGTGTTCAGCTGGAGTTTCTGTTTGCTTTGAGGATTGAGTTTCTCGGAGAGCTTTGTTTGGAATTCTTTGGCATCTGTGGCAGCGGTGCAGTTTGAAATGTTCTCGGCATTGGCAAGAGATCTTCTGGCTTAGCAGTTTTCTAAAGTGGAGTTCAGAAATAGTTGTATGGACCCGTTCCTTCGATGGGTTGGCTAGTAGAGAGCAAGCTGTTCTGTTTGGTTAAGGAAGAACAGTTTTCTTTGGATTTGGTTTGGTGGATCGCAAAAATGACTTGCGATTGTTTGAGTGTTCTCTTGGGTTATCTGAGTTTTTCTGAATGTCTTCAGGAAGTCAGAGTTTTGTCCGTGTCTGGAGATTGAGTTATTTTATCGACAGGAATTCCAGGAGTGGTACCGGTGGTTCAGCTTAATAGCAGAATGGTTTCAGGAGATTGAGTTGGTGTAGCAGCTCGGAGTTATGGAGGAACTTCTGAATGATTCTTATGAATTTGTTGAACCATATCTCTGGGATGTGTTGTCCTGTTTGTGCTCGTGTTCTTCTTCAGCATTCTCTTCTATGACGGATCAGAGTTGAGCAGCGGAAGCAGTTGGGAAGTGTATCTGCTTTTCTTTTCCAGATAGGAGAAGTTATTGTCTTCTGATATTGAGAAGTTGAGTTTGAGTTGTTGGTTTTGGTTGATCTTGAGGAGATCATTTTGTTGAGTTGATTGGTCCAGTTGTTTCTAGAAGTATCAGCAAGGTTGAGCTGATCAGTAAGTTGTAGACATCCCAGGATTGTCTGAAGAGTTTTGTGGATTAGAGTTGAAGGAATTTGGATTCCTGAATCGGAGATTTAATTTTGGATAAGTTTTCTCCGATCAAAAGTGAGCTATAAGTTTGGGTAGGTCTGAGAAGTTTGCTCTGAAGTGTTTTGGATCTTTTATGTGATCTTGGAGAGTAAGTGATTGATCTACAGGATTGGATTGCCAGTTTGGATTACTGGGATTCGATGGGTTTCATGTATCTCTGAGGGAGTACGTGTAGAATCTATCTCTGGTTGTGGAACCAGCAGTTCTGGAGTTTTGGTTGTATAGTCAGACTCGTTTGTAGTCTGATATCTTGTCTAGTGTTTAGATATAATTGTATAGGAGCTTTTATAGCTTCATAGTATTGTTTGTTTGATTCTCTAGAGCGAGTATCCCGGTGTGTATATATATACACCTGGGGAAACTCAGAGAAATTTTATCCAGAATTTGTCTGGATAATTAGATTTGTTTGAATTGGTTGTTTGGTTGTTAGCATATGTTTGATATATGCTTGTGTTTTTAAAAATTAAAATTTAATGAGATTATTAAATTACCTTTGTTTTAAATTTCGGGGACGAAATTTTTTTAAGGGGGAAGGATTGCAACATCCCGGAATTTTTAACAATATCAATTTAATAATCTGTAGTTAAAATTAAATTGATATTAATAATCTATTAATAATTATTCAAATGAATTTAATATCTTCTTCAATAAATATTTAAATTGGTTATTTTATCGTTTATAAATAATAATTGATTTTTATTTACAATATGAATATATGGTTTATATTTTAAATAGTTTGGTTTTGTTTTAATTTTAATAAAGTAAAGCATTTTTTCTAAGTTTTATTATTTATAGTAATTTGGAAAATTTGTTTTAATTAATATATAAGCTTTTCAAAATTTAATAAATTATTTTGGTTTAAATTTAATAATTAAATCATGTTTTAATATGTATACATTATAAATTGGAAATTTTAATACAAACTAGTATTGAGTTTTCAAAGACTATTTCATAATTAAGAATATGATTTTAAAAATTGAAAAGAAAATATTGAAATGTTTTAAATTAAATTGGATTAAGTTTTAAATTTAGAATAAATTTAACAAAATAATTTCATGACTTAATAAAATGGTTTAATGGCTTAATAAAATGAATATTTTGTAAAATAATCTTAATTTAATAATAAGAGATTTATAAAAAAACAATATTGATATGTATTGTCTTTATAAATAAGTTTTGAATAGGGTATGTATAAGTTTTATTCTATAAGCATGATTTGTTTTCTTTTATAAATTTATATACATATTTAAATTCTAATTAATTTATTAATTAAGCTTAATACATATTTATTAACATGTTAATTAATATACAAATTTCTTTTAAAAGACAAGTGTATGAATTTAAGCAACATACAAACAAGTGTTCTAAAATTAAACATTAATGTGACAAATGTTAGAATTATTTACAAGTGGCCTCTTTTACATTTTTTATTTATTTATTTAGTAAAATCTGAAAATAGCCTATATAAGAACACATCTTCAATTCCTATCTCTTTTTCATCATTTTTTTTCCTAATCAAAGAAACTTAAACCTGTCTCATGAAAATCTAAAAAAAAAACCCAGATCTAAACATCTTCATACAAATCAAAATCCCTCATTTTCTAAAGTCAGTAATCACCTTCAAAAAAACAAAGAAAATCTGCATTTTTCTTCGATCAGGAAAATCATGTTCACTTGCCAATTTCAGAATCTCCTCATATCAAAACCTTCTTCACCATTTTTCTGCAATCTGTAAACAAATCATGTTCAAAACAAATCACTCTGCAAATACAAAATCAAATCCCTCATTATCAAAAGGGTCTGCATCATTTTCTTCTCTATAATCTGGAAAGATTCTCTGCAAAACAAACCTACACTTTAAATCTTCACAACTTCAAATCTGGGGCATGTTAAAAAGCATCTTTTGGAGTCATGCATGCAGTTTAAAGCAATTAAAAGGAGGTTTGTCTGCTGCAAAATTTAAAATGGGCAAACCTGCATTTTCAATCTGCTTATTCAAAGAGCTTTGCAATCAGGCTCTGTTTTCTTCTAAAAAGGTGAGTAACTCTAAAATCTAAAATTTTATTTGGGTTGCATGCTAAAATCTTTTGAAATAAATATGTATTGTTTGTGTATTTATAAAGTCTGATGTAAATATGATTGTGCTTGCTGTTATGTGCTCTGTTGTTCACAAGATCCATCTTTCCAGTAAAAACCTCAACACTTGATTTAAATGGTGATAGTATCTGAATTTTTAAACCAAAGAAGTTTGCTTATCATAGATTTTAAAAAAAAAATATCAAATTAAATAGAGTTTGTTGCCTCTAGAAATATTGGAAATATTAGAGCATTTGGATTTTTTTACCAAAATTCAAACTTTGTAAATTTGAAATTCAGTAGCATAAATCAAAGGCATTTACCAAAACATGGTTTTTGAATCAGAAATCAGGATTTTTAGGAATCAGATAAGGGAGCAGTTTGGATATTGAGTGGAAAGGGGAATTTAAGGTTTACTGGTGATCTATGCAATTGGAAGGCACAGGGTTCTTCCAGGTAATAGAGGAATGTGAGGAGATGCCGAGAAAAATCTTATATGATGTTGATATTCAGTGGGGAAGATGCAATTGGAAAATTCATTTTTCAACCCTAGTTTTGATGGGTTTTATGATTTGGGTCATTTCGATCTGATCAATTGACTGAGTGTTATGATACTTGGAGGAAGTGTAGTAGAGATGTGAAGGAGCTCGAGGCCGGAGTTGGTGGACCTCAAATGGTCGGAGCAGCATATGGTCGCCGTTGACATGTTTTGAAGGGAAAACTGTGTATTGTTTCTAGGTTTTGGGTTTAAGACCCTCAAAATCGAATTAGTGGTTTGAAGCATGAATGGAAGGTCGTAGTGGGAAGCTAGGTTGGAATCTGATGAGATGCGATGGTCGTTGGCGATCATCAATGGCCGGAGGCGCCGCGCATATGCACGGTGAAGTAGGGTACAGGTGATGTTGGTTAGTTGAGGGAGGACTCGGGTAAACTCTGTATTGACTCGATGTGAAGTAGTGTTTTCCTTGGGGATGTGGGATTGTAAACTCGAAGAAAATTCTGTGGGGGTTTAAGTGTTTTGTTCTACAGGTTTTATAAACCTGTAACTTCTGGGTTTAAAAATTTATAAACCCTGAATCTTTTAATGATTTAGAAAAATTTAAATCATATTTGAATTCAAGTTTGAACTTATTTGAATTCAAATTAATTAACATTCCAGTTTAAATAAATAAAGTGTAAAGATTTTTTTTTTACAAGTATAATAAACCTGAAACTGTTTTACAAATCCTAACAGTATTTGAGTTTTAAAAAAAATTAAACAGAATTTAAAAAGAGTGTAGAGCAAGTTTTAAAACAAAGTTTTAAAACAGGTTTAAAATCTTAATTCAAAATGAGTTTGAATTATAGATTTAAAGATATATAAGTTTTATAAAATAAAATGAAAGGTTTTTAACAATTTTGAAATTTGTTAAAGTGTTTTATAAAATGTTTTGAATATGAAGTTTAAGGTTTTAAACAGAGTTTAAAATTTAAATTTAAATTTGAATTCATAGCTAATTTGAATCTTAAGTTTAAATTTGGGATCAAAGTAGAATGTGTATTCAGTTTTTTTGAAATTTTAAAGAAAGTTTGAAGTTGGAAGATTTAAACTAAAAATAAATTGAGATATTGAGATGCTAAAGTTAGAAATTGTTTAAACTTTGATAAGTTTAAATTATTTTCATTTTAAAACTTGTATTTAAAATGAAATTTGGAAACAAGTTCAAAAGTACTTTGTTTAAAATAAAATTTGTCTCAAACATAATTTAGAAATGTCTTATTCTAAAATTTAGTTAAGAATGAATGTTTTGAAATTAATTTATAAAAAAAAGTGATTAAGAAATAATTAATTAATTTATTTAATTAATTAATTATTAAAGTTGTATGAATATTGATTTAGGGGTTAATCAATTTGAAATTTAGATCATTAATTAGATTATTAATTAATGATTAATAAATTATTAATTAAGTAATTAAGTTTTTAATCAAGGTTAATTTATTTTAAAAATTAGACTTTAAATTTTAGATAATTAAAGATAATTAAATTTGTAATTAATCTCAGTTAATTACTTAATAAAAAAATAATTAGAAAATGGTTAATGAAGGTCATTAACCAGGATTATTTAAATAATTAATTAATATGGTTAATTTTTATAATTAATTAGATTAATTAATTTATTAATAATCAATGGTAAATGGTTTGGGTAATTACTTAATAAAGTAATTAAGAAATTAATTACTTAATGTAATTAATTTAGTTTAATGGGATTGTTTAATTTAATTAATTAAGTTTAATTAATTTTAAACATTTGGGTTATAAATAATTACTTTATGTAATTAATGATTTGGGAATTACTCGGTTAAGTAATTGTTTAATAATTACATATTGTAATTAAGTGGAGATGTTTAAGTGTGAAGTAATTTGGTTTAAATTACTTATTAATTAATCAAGAGATTAATTAAGAGATTAATTAAGGATAATTAATTTGATTTAATATAGTAATTAAGTTAGTTAATTACTTAGAGTAATTAATTTAAGGAATAATTAAGGATCATTAATTATCTAATTAATGATGTAATTAAGTTGATTAATTATGATTAATTAATCAATAATAGGTAATTAAAGGTTAATTACTGTTTAGTTGGGATAATTAATTTGTGAAATTAATTAAGGATAATTACATGAATGTAATTAAGAGTAATTAATCAAGAGTGATTATTTAGGATGATCTATTTTGAATGATTAATTGATTGTAATCAATTAAATAGATAGGTAAGCAAGTTATAATTTGGTGAAGTAATTAATTTAATTCATTTTAAATTAATTAAAGATGAAGTAATTAATTTAATTTATTTTAAATTAATTAAAGTTGGGGTAATTCATTTAATTCATTTTAAATTAACTAGAGATAGTTAATTTAATTCATTTTAAATTAATTATATTGTGATGAGTAAATCATTGCTTATGTATGAATGGATGTCATTGTTGACTTGGATGCTTTGAGATCTCGGTAATGAGATAAATGATATTGTGTGGTATGAATGTTTGATTGTATTGTGATGATAACTTAGATTATCGATTGTGATGATGATATATGGAATATCTATTTGATATTGACAATGTAGATTACCTGTTATGTGATAATGTTGATTGTCAGTTATGACTTATGAATTATCTATCTGTGTGTATATAGATACTGTAATTGAATTGTTTTAAACCTTTAAAACAACTTGGACCTTAAAAGACACGCTTTGGATTTCGATGAGACCGGAATCGGGTTTCCATATTTGGATATCCGAAAACCACATCGATTCCAAATAACGTTAGGTCGTGAATCCAAATGGAGCGAGTGAAGACTCGAGGTGTAAGGGCTATACGTCAGTATAACTCTGTGGGTGATTCCGTAATGATTTGATGGAATATTACTTATAGATTCGAGATGGTGAATCAGAGTGTAAGGGTTATCGTCGTTAACTCTGAGGGTGATTCCAAAATGAGTGTAACGAGATAATGCCTTCGGTTTCGTTCGAACCCGGAATGAACTTGTATGGATTGAATGCTTTCAGAACATCGTCAGGTGGACGATGAGCATTCTAAGATGATGTGTCCTATAAAGGTAATCGTAGCCTCAAGCCTAATCAACCGGGAATGGCTAAAACAGGGGAGGTGCAGCAAGGCTTCGTGGGTCGCACCCACTAGAGAGCAAGATTGATCCCTGTCTAGAGGTCCCTTTATATTTCGACTGTGTGGACGGTTTTTGAGCTCCAACCGTCGGGGTTGTCTTGTTCGAAACTATTCAGTAAGGAATGGGTCCGGCCTTGTGTTGCAGGGGAGTGGGAGTACTCCTCGGTACGGTGATCTAGGCCACGTACTGTGACGGGCGGTACCCCAGTAGCCCTGCCATTGTATGGAATCCAAAATACAATAAGTGCCAACGGTTTTGATTGTATTACCCACTTTTGTGGCTAGTAGCTGGAATTTAATCATGTAACAATTTCGGCTATTTCTTATTTATTTGAAAACCCTAGACATTATTATAATATCATCTGATTTCCTATCAAATGTTTTGGTTAGCGTAAAGTAAAAACTTTTCCATGTTTATGTGTGGGAAGTCTTACGTGATACCTTTCTTTTCAAAAGGTTTTTAAAAGTTAAGCAACTTTAACCTGTTACTCACACCAGACCCATGTCTGACCCAGAGTTTGTTTTGTTTTCCATAAACTCTTGGGTACTCAAATTTTTATGGGTAGTCAAGGGATTCAGGTTAGGATTCGGGTTAGCTTTGACAAATTGTGGAGTAGCAATGGAGCAGGAGGCTTCTGCGTTAGATATTAGTATTCCGCTGTGTGTTCTGTGTTGTCTCTGGATTGTATTGAAATGTAAATACTAGACAGGTGTTTATAACTGTCTAGTATATGTGATGTGTATGCTGTGTACCTCTGATATGGTTATAAACTATGTAATACTTATGTTATTAATATAATTTATTCGTTCCGTTTGTTGATATTCTTGTGTTGTTTCTTCTTTCTCTTCTTTCTTTTCTTCTTCTATCCCTTTCTTTCTTAATTCATGATGCGATTTTCTGGGAGTAGAAAGTTGGGTCGTGACACTACCGCTCTATATATATCACAGAGTTGACATACTCATTACTATCTCGTGCAGATTTCGTCTGTTGTATCTTGGGAGAATTTCAAAATAAAATTCTTAAGGAAATCGTTACGACGAGCTTTAGACATAATCCGGTTTGAATTCTAGTCTTTTTGTATATTTATATACATTATTCTATATTCTATCTGTTATTCTGGCTATACTATTTATTCAAAATAGTATAACGCTGTTGTTGTAGCTTATTTACAACATTCATATTGTTATAATAATTACTACAGAATTCCAGTGTAGTGGAAATCTGAGTTATAAACTTGTGCGACGAGTTTATAATTGATTATTCTTTGTTTTGGTATACTAGATGTATAACATCTTAAGAATTTTACTGTTTTCTTACTGAAACGGAGATGGCAACAGTAGTATTTTCAAAGAATACTACTCACAACAGACCTGAACCGTTCAAGAGAGATGGTGATGATTTCTTGACATGGCAGAATCAGATGTTATTTTATCTCACCACACTCGGTCTGCAAAAGTACCCCGAGGAGGAGGAACCGATTCCTGCACCAGGCTAGAAAGCAGAGGTGAATACGTGGAAGCATTCCCATTTTTTATGCAGAAACTATATTCTGAATTGTCTTGACAAGGTGCTATACAAAGTATATCAGCCTTTAAAGACATCAAAAGCACTCTAGAATGCACTTACCACGAAGTATAAGACGCAGAATATCAGTCTTAAGAAATTCATTGTAGACAAATTCATGGACTACAAAATGGTTGACTCCAAACCGGTGGCTGCTCAACTGCATGAACTGCAAATCACCATTCATGAACTCGAGGCGAAAGGTCATAAGGTTAGAGAATCGTTTTTGGTTGAAGCCATCACGGAAAAACTGCCGCCATCATGGAGAGATTACCGCAATTATCTAAAGCATAAAAAGAAGGAAACCTCTTTACAGGATATCATAGTCCGATTGAACATTGAGGCAGATAATCGTGGAATTACAAAACAAAGCGAGGAGGCATTTGTGACTGAAGATTCAAAGACCAAAAACAAAAAGAAGAATTTCCAGAAGAAAAGGAAAGCTCCAGACAACAAACCAAAAGACAACAAACGAACCAAAAAGTTTAATGGTAAGTGTTGGGTTTGTGGAAAAGTTGGACATGCCGCTAAAGATTGCAGACATAAGAAGGAACGCAATAAAGAGGCAAATATAGTGGATAACATGGAAGTAGACGAGTCCAACTTCTCGGTGGTGGTATCTGAATGCAATCTGATTCAGAATCCTAACCAATGATGGGTAGATACAGGCGCTACTCGTCATGTTTGTTCTGACAAATCCATGTTTTCTACATATCAAAAATTCGATCACGAAGAAAAACTCTACATAGGTAATTCTGCAGTTTCCATGATCGAAGGCAGTGGCACAGTAATCCTCAAGTTTACTTCTGGAAAAACTGTTAAGTTTAATGACGTGCACCACATTCCAGACATACGCAAGAATCTCATCTCTGGTACAGTCCTATCAAAGAAGGGATTCAAGATAGTGTTCGAGTCATAAAAGATGGTTCTGTCCAAAGCTGGAATGTATATAGGAAGGGGATATTTATGTGATGGCCTATTTAAGGCAAATGTAGCCGTTGTGGGCAACAAAAATATGTATTCTGATTGTGCTATTAATAAAATTGAAGTTTCTTATTTGCTTGAGCACGAAATTTTACTATGGCATGAAAGATTGTGACACATAAATTTCTGCAAAATGAAAACATTATCAAACTTGGGATTAATTCCAAAATTTCAAGTAGATAAGAACTACAAAAGTGAGACATGTGTAAAAGCAAAAATGGTCAAACAACCATTTAAATCTGTTGACAGAAGTACCGAACCATTAGATTTGGTACATACAGATTTATGTGATTTTAAATCACTACCTACAAGAGGTGGGAAAAAGTATTTCATTACTTTTATTGACAATTATACGTGATATTGCTATGTATATCTTTTAAATAGTAAAGATGAAGTAATAACAGCATTTATAAAATACAAGGCTGAGGTAGAAAATCAGTTAAATGAAAAGATCAAGATACTAAGATCTGATCGAGGTGGAGAATATGAATCACCATTTGAACAGTTCTGTGCCGAAAATGGTATAATTCATCAAACAACAGCTCCATATTCACCACAACAAAATGGTGTAGCCGAGAGGAAGAACAGAACGTTAAAAGACATGATTACTGCCATGCTTTTAACTTCTGGTCTACCGACGAACTTGTGGGGGAAAGCCTTAAATATGTCTAATCACATATTAAACAAAGCCCCTCACAATAAAACAGGAACAATTACGTATGAGTTATGGAAAGGACACAAATCAAGTTTTAAATACCTCAAAGTGTGGGGGTGCTTGGCAAAAGTTTCAGATCCGCCTCCCAAAAGAGTCAAACTTGGACGAAAAACAGTAGATATTAGTGCCTACAGATTTTTGGTATTCAAGTCTGATATAGCTGATATTCATGTAAATACAATCATGGAATCTAGAGATGCCTTATTCTTTGAAGACGTATTTCCACACAAAAGGAATGAAGGAAATAATGTCCCTAAAAGGACAAGAGAAGAATTAAGCAATTCTCATGAAGATGAAACTCATCATCAGATTGAGGAAGTTGAACCAAGAAGAAGCGTAAGGGCTAGGAATTCCAAGACATTTGGTTCGGATTTTTTCACTTATGTGTTAGAACACGAACCTCAAACGTACAAGGAAGCAATGTCATCTTTTGAATCTTCATGTTGGAAAGAAGCAATCCAAAGTGAGATTGATTCAATTCTAAGTAATAAAACTTGGGAAATTGTTGATATTCCACCAGCAATAAAACCAATTGGCTGCAAATGGATTTTCAAGAAGAAAAGAAAGCAGATTGCTCTATCGACAAGTATAAAGCCAGATTAGTAGCCAAAGGATATCGTCAAAAAGAAGGAGTAGACTTTTTTGATACATATTCACCAGTAACACGAACAACCTCTATAAGAATGTTAATAACAATTGCATCCACCTATAATCTAGAGATTCATCAAATGGATGTAAAAACAGCATTCTTAAATGGAAATCTCGATGTGGAAATTTACATGGAGCAACCTGAGGGATTTATTTCCAAAGGAAATGAAAATAAAGTCTGTAGATTAGTCAAATCATTATACGGACTAAAACAAGCTCCAAAGCATTGGCATGCAAAATTTTATAGTGTCATGATGATAAATGGTTTTCGTATAAATGAATGTGACAATGTGTTTATTATAAACAACTTGGACAATCATATGTGATGATCTGTCTATATGTGGACGATATGCTAATATTCGGTCCAAATACTCAGGTAATTGAGACCATAAAGAAAATGTTGATCAACAATTTCGACATGAAAGACTTGGGTATTGCAGATGTTATTTTGGGAATAAAAATAACAAGAACACCAAATGGAATTGAGTTATCTCAATCACATTATGTATAAAAAGTGATTGAAAGATTTCAAAATTTTGGAATTAAAGAAGTAAAAACACCTTTTAATCCATCAGAAGTACTGCATAAAAACACTAATGAGAGTGTAATGCAACTAGAATATTCTCGTGTAATAGGATGTCTCATGTATCTCATGAATTGCACAAGACCAGATATAGCTTGTGCAGTAAGTCGACTAAGCAGGTATACAAGCAATCCAGGAAAGGATAACTGGAAAGCACTAATGACAGTGTTGGGATATTTAAAGAATACCACTAATTTTTCCTTACATTATGGAAAATATCCTTCCGTCTTAGAAGGATATAGTGATGCAAACTGGATTGCAGATTCAGAGAAATCAAAATCAACAAGTGGTTATGTCTTTACCTTAGCAGGGGCAGCAGTGTCATGGAAATCTACTAAACAAACATGCATAGCTCGATCCACTATGGAATCAGAGTTCATTGCATTAGATAAAGCAGGCGAAGAAGCAGAATGGCTTCGTCATTTTTTAGAAGATATTCCGTTCTGGCCTAAACCTGTACCGGCTATATGCATACACTGCGATAACCAAGCAGAGCTAAGCAGAGCGCAAAACTTTGTGTATAATCGAAAGTCACGACACATTTGTCGACGCCATAACACAGTTAGGCAGTTACTCATAAATGGAACTACTTCCATAGATTATGCGAGAACAAATGATAACCTAGCGGATCCATTTACTAAAGGTTTATCAAGAGAGAAAATTGACTGCGCATCGAGGGGAATGGGTTTAAAAGCCTAAATCACCAAGAGTTATCTTATACGGAAACCTATCCTAGCGATTGGAGATCCCACGGACTAGGATCAATAGGCAAACCAATTCTGAATAACTCAAGACGTAATGCATTTGCATGGACATAGTCCAACTCCATTCCTATGGTGCACAACATAAATGCATGCCTACAGAAGTATTTAAAGGTTAAAACTATGTTTTTTTAATGATGACCATATCTTGGAAATAACAAGTGGAGTATATATAGGATACTCTTAATGGTTGCGATCACCTACGTTAGTGTGAGCTAGGTCGGCTCTATGAGAATATTAAAAGGCTTTTATTCTCTAAAACACTCGCAGAACCAAAAATTGTTCAGGACCAAAATGAACACAACCAAGAGATTGGATGAGAAGGGAATCAATGCTTCGTAAAGCTTATTGTCCAGATATACAATAAAGGTCGACGGTTCAAGATGAAATAATTCCCTGATTAGCCAAGTAGATCCGATAAGTTTTAACTAGGGAAAGTTCAAAGTGAAATATCTACTTATCCATGATAAAGCATTATTCCATATGTACTATGTGATATTTCTCTTTGCGTGGGGGAAAAGTATATTATCATATATGTGGGGGATTGTTGGAATTCCTGGCGTAAATGAAATACACTTGTCCCACATCGTCAAATTTGCAAAGCCATTCCAATATATATATGGCTTTGCAATGAAGGTGTTGAGGCCTAGGGGGACCCAAATGTATGCTTCGTTGTGAGGAGGGATATCATGCATCTCCACCAAGCGCGCGCGCCGCGTCCGTCCGACCGACCGAACCGGGTCGGCCTCGGGTTTGGGTTTGGGTCTAATATTATCCTAAAATTGGGCCGTGTTTTTTATCAGTTGCAGGCTAATGAACAGACACGACTGTTCATAAGCGGACGTGGGTTACTGAAGCGAGCGGGCGCGACCGGACTGAAGAAGCGCGGAAGAACAGAAGCGGGTGCGGCCCGACTGAGGAAGCATGGCCGAATGGATATGAGCAGCAAGCGGGTGCGACCCGTTAACGAACAGCAGCGTTCAAAAGGCAGCGGGTGCGACTCGTCGAGCGGATGCGACTGTTTGAAGGGATGCGGACAAAACTATAAATAGGACAGAATGCTAATCACATTCTCCATCCCATTCAGTTCTGTCTTTCCTCTGCATCTTTTCTCTACCGCTCTATATACATCACAGAGTTGACATACCAATTACTATCTCATGCAGCTTTCGTTTGTTGTATCTTGGGAGAATTTTGAAATAAAATTCTTAAGGAAATCGTTACGACGAGCCTCAGACATAATCCGGTTAGAATTCTAGCCTGTTTGTATATTTATATACATTATTCTATATTCTATCTGTTATTCTGGATATACTATTTATTCAAAATACTATAACGCTGTTTTTGTAGCTTATTTACAACATTCATATTGTTATAATAATTACTACAGAATTCCAGTGTAGTGGAAATCCGAGTTATAAACTTGTGCAACGAGTTTATAATTGATTATTCTCTGTTTTGATATACTAGACGTATAACAGTTCAGTCGTAAAGTACAATTAATATTAAGTGAATCAGGTATACATATTTTCTAATTGCGTAAAGTTGATACTCATTGCAATATATAGGTAGTCAAATTTCTTAAATGTGTAGATAATCCTCACGAAATGTAATTTAAATAATTTGTCTCAATGTTTTTCACAACTGTATGAGGATAAACATACAAATAGATCAAATCTGAACTAAATAATATTTGGATTTGAGCAAAATAGATTACTATTATGGGTTCCATGATAATAGCAGGTGTACAAAATAATCGATTAGGATATCTAATTGCCATTTAGACAGTATGTTTATCCATAATAACAGTAAAATGACTTAACTTTGGGAACAAATAAAAGGCACAAAGTCCTAAAACATCATCTCATCAACTCTTTTCTATCGATGTTATAGTCTGTGTGATACGATGACGTATTATTCCATGATATAAATAGTAAAGTGCTTTTTCTAATGCATAAACACGTCGTAAAATATAATAAAAACTAAAACCCATCCTAAAATACACACAGCTTTCTTTATAATGGAAGTAAAAAGATTGAAAGAGAAATATACGAAGATATTAAGAATGGGTACTTTAGAGCTGTGGAATCATATATAAATGTTTTGCATAATTTGAGTACATATTATATTAGTCGAACTGACAGATTAAGTAAATAACCATATTCTAAACAAAATAAATACGAGATACACGAGTCCTCTTTTCACGTTTAATAGAAAGAAAAATTTCATATTTCTAAATGTATGAAAGTGCATTGATTCCAAAGCTTTCATTAATGCACTTTCTTAGTAACTCCAACTACTTCTCTAAGCTGACTTTTTTCCTTAAGGAAGTGTCTTGATGAAGATATTAGCTAATTACTTCCTTTAAATTGCAGTATTAGAATGGAACTAAATCTCTCTACGAACCTCCATCTCCAGCTCTTACCAGTAATACTTATGCGACGAAGCCTTCTTTGTTCGTGACATTTTAAGGAATCCTATAGTTGTTCAATTGACAAAGTACTGCTATTCTTGGATTCCACAATGGCCGCGACAATCGAATCATATTTTTCAGATTGGCTAGTTAATATTTTCTCAACAACCATTTGATCTGTCATCTCTTCGCCGAGAGTCCTAATTTGATTAACAACATCAATTAATCGAGATGAGTAATCTCGGATGCATTCGGATTTTTTCATCTTAAGGTTATGGAACTTCCTGTGCAAAACCTGAAGCTTGACTGCTTTTGTTCTGTTGTCGCCTTGATACTCATTCTCTAAAATCTCCCAAGCCTGTTTTGATGTCATTGCACTGCATATTCTAGAAAAAATATTTAGACCAACTCCATTTTGGAATTTTTTTAGAGCTTTGGCATCTGTCATCAAATCCAATTGACATTTTTCTTCTTTAGTTTGAGCCATTTCACCGTGATTTGTTGGTTCAGTAAGCCCATGTTGAACTATGCTCCAAAGGCCTTCGGATCAAAGTAATGTCATCATCTTTACTTTCCAAAATTCATAATTTTCTCCATCAAAGACTGGAATAATTAAACCAGAAACGGATATGGCTTCACTTGTGGACATTTCGAAAATCGTTGAATATTCTCAAGGAAAGAACAAAAAAGAAATGTTAGAAGAGAAATGTAAAGATATTAAGAATAATGAGTTATTACAACAAAGCTTTCGGATTTATATGCAAAAAAAGATTTCTTAATTGAGTGAATATCAAATAATTTAACTACATATTTATACTGCTTTAATTGGAAATTCATTAAATGAATATTTATAGTGTAAACATAATAAATACTAGATGAATGGATCATATTTTCATTTTAAGATCAAATAACCTTTCACATTTCAAGATGCATGACCGTGTATTAACTCTCGAAGAAACCACCATAAAAATTTTGGAACAATAAATTGGCCATCACGAACAAAAGCTAATAAACATTGATTGTTAAACTTATCAAGTAACCAGAACTAATTAATATTCACTAATTTGAACAACAACTTTTATTTGAACATGTCAATTAATAAATATTCATCTAAAAAATAATGGTATATGTATGCCATATTTACATTAAAATTATTTTTACAAATACCAATATATAAATGATATAATAAAAATCTTGGACTTTAAAAAAATAGTGAAATTTATAACTCGGTTGCTAAAACAAATTCAGTATACGTGGCATGAGAAACTCTGTTTTTTATTCTTTGTATTCAAAATTTAAATATTTCACTTTTAATGTGTGCAACGAACAAGTGACGCACTAGTTTAATAGTAGTAACAACAACAAGTTACAAATTCTTTCAAAATTACATTGGTTCCATGAATTTTTAATCCTCTCCTTATTATACACAAATGACTATATTTTTATATTTCTATAATATTATTTATAACAAATCTCTCTTTAATTTCGCGTTGTTTTATATTCAACCATAACCAGTGTCTAACCCGTGCATTGCACACAACAATGTTGTAAAAGAAATTGTCAAATATACATTATTAAATAGTTGACATACAATGTAATATGCTAATGTTAAGCATATATTTGTGTAAGTCATGCGACGACCCTTTTTGGACGGTTTAAATCGACAACTAACCACACATGTCTAACACAAACCATTCAAAATGGAGGATTGTTAATGGAGTGAATAAGAAAATATGAGAAAAGAAGGAAAAACAAAACACAGAATCTTACAGCAGAATTGAAAAATTACAATATCAAGTAAACAGTTCATGAAGTTGTTTTACAATATACATTTGATCACACAAATTTTACAACATAATCATAGTACAATCAATAACATACCAATAATGATGCAGCGGAATAATACTAATAATATAATATACCAAACTCCATCTTCATCCTTCAGAATAATGTCTTCAACACTGAAATGCTCAGGCAGACCCGAGCGTAGTGAAAAGACAAAACACTTGAGTCAAAACTAAAAGTTCTTATGTAAGTTAAATCAACAACAATTAAATATGAATGTAATAGCTTCAGAGATGTTTACAGAATTTTGCATCTCCTATCTAGTGTATAACGTGCGTGCAATACCTTAAGAGATGTTACATGATTTTCCATCTCCTAAAGATTTGTAAAACTATCTATATGTAGTAAGATACATTATATATGTAGTGTCTAATCGGTAAAGCTAATATTTTTCTTAGCATTAAGATTTTACATTAATCCCCATAATACATTTTTAAGCAGGTAGTTTATGCAAGTTCTGTAACACACCAGTAACATTGGTAACCAGTGAGTCCCCTATAGGTACCATACTAAAACAAAATTGTTGTGGGGGCAAATAAGGATAAAGAGTATGACATGGCACGTGGGGCGACGCCCAAGATATGATACTACCGATTTACTTAAGAAAACATTTAAACATATTTTAACTTTAACCATAACATATGTTATTTATATAAATGTTTGTATATATCTACTCTTGCGTACATAGTGTTTTGTGATAACTTCTAGGCGACAAAAAGTCAAAATTCTGAAAAATGATTTTCAGTCACATTTTTTATTTTTCGCCGAACTAATTATTTTTGTAAACCAAATTACCAAATAGGTTTACCATCACCAGTTATTATTTAAAAGGGATTCATTTGAGTTATAGAATCCATTAATTAATTATTTAAAAAATATTAAATACTCATATTTAAAGTGATTAAATTACGAGTCGTTAATTTCTCCCTCTTTAAAAGAATTTCGTCCCCAAATTAACATATGAAAGGTTAACTCAAAATAACTCAGGCCATATATTGTATACGGTGAAACGCATACAGAAGGTACATATTATGCAACTATATAATAAAAAAAGAGTACACAATCCATACAATAAGCAAACAACTATTCTAACCCTAACTCGGGATAAGCTTTCTTCATGATATCCTCGGTTTTTCAAATCTCTAGGATCCTGAGTCCACTGAACCTTGACCAACCTTACGACCTTATTACGAAATTGCTTCTCATCCCGATCCATAATACGAACTAGATGCCTTATGATAGTCATGTTTGGTTCCAGTAAAAATCTTCTTAAACATATGGCTCCACAATCAACGATGGTTCATGTACATACTTCCTCAAATGGGATTCATCGAAAACAGTATAGACCCCTGGCAATCTCTTTGGCCACTCAAATCTATAGGCAAACGGCCCAATCCTTTCAAGAATTCGAAATGATCCAACACACTAGGCGCCAACTTCCCAGCTCTCCTAATTCGAACAACTCCTCTAATCGACAAAATTTTTACAAAAATAAGTCTCTAACTGCAAATTCCAAATTCCATCGCCTCTGATCTACATAGCTTTTCTATTGATCATGAGCTTCTTTCAACCTCCTCTTGATTATAGCAACCTTCTCTGTAGCCTTCCGAATCATATCAGGTCCAAGCACTAGTTGATCCCCGATCTCCACCCAACAAATTGGTGATTTACATTGCCGTTCATATAAAGCTTCATAGGGTGCTATTCTAATGCTTGCTTGATAGCTGTTGTTGTAAGAGAATTCCACCAATTGCATACGATCTTTCCATGATCCTCCAAAGTCCAAGAAACATTCTCTCAACAGATCTTCCAAGACTCGGTTAACTATTTCTGTTTGATCATCTGTTTAGGATTGTATACTGCGCTTAAACTTGGCTTTGCTCCTAAAGATTCTTGTAGTGCCTACCAAGAATATTTGGTAAAGATGGAATCTCAATCACCTATAATACTAACAGGGACCGTGTGCAGTCGAACGATCTCCCTCATATAAATTTCTACCAAAGTCGATATAGTCCTCGTCAGCTTTAGTGAAATAAAATGAGCATTCTTGGTTAGTCGATCCATAATGACCTAAAAACCTTCACTTCCTTCCCTCGATCTGGGCAATCGATCAATAAAATCAATTGACACTTGCTCCCATTTCCAATTCGGGGTCTCAAGCGGCTGGAGTCGCCCAGCAGTTAATTGGTGATCACCATTGATTTGCTGGCAGTTCGCAGATTGGCTGACATAGATTGAGATATCTCTCTTCATCCATTTCACCAAAATACCTGCTTCATATCCTTATGCATCTTCGAAACACCAGGATGTATACCCAACTTGGATCGATCACATTTTGTTAAAACTTCCTGCCTAAGACCATCAACATTAGGAACACATATCCTCCCATTCATTCGCATATACCTCGATGATCCATCTCAAAACTCGAACAACAATCTCCCTTCACATCCTTGATGATCTCCATAAAGAAACCATCTTCCCTTTGATTACTTGCAATCTTCTCTAGAAGAGTCAAAGTAACTTCCAACAACACACAAACTGCATTCCTAAGAGCATCCGCTACCACATTTTCTTTTCCTGGCATATATAAAATATCTAAGTCATACACCGCCATAAATTTCAACCATCGTTGCTGCTTCATGTTCATATCCTTTTGCATGAAAAGATACATCAGGGACTTGTGATCCATGTAGAGCTCGAACTTTTCGCCCAACAAGTAATATCTCCACATCTTCAATGCAAACACCATAGATAATAACTCCAAATCATGTGTCGCATAATACTTCTCATGAGGCTTTAGCTGGCTGCTAGCATACGCAATAACTCTCCAATGCTGCATCAAAATTGCACTAATCCTACACCACAAGCATTTATATATAAATTCAATCCTCCCCCTCCATTCGGAATCGCCAAAACCAAAGCGTTGGTCAACCTCTTCTTTAACTCAATGAACACTTCCTTACACTTTGAAGTCCAAACAAACTTCTCATCCTTCTTCGTTAACTTGGTTAGGCGTGAGGTGATCTTGGAGTAGTCCTGGATGAATTTCCTATAAAATCCGGCCATGCCTAAGAAGCTCCTGACCTCTTTTGGAGTATGTGGTGTCTCATAATCTTGAACAACCGCTGCCTTTCCTGGGTCAACCGAAATGCCATACTTCGACACATGTCCGAGGAACCTTACTTATGGCCACCAAAAATGACACTTGGAAAACTTTCCTTTATAACTTGTTTTCTTTAGGTTTCTTAAAACACTTCCAAATGGTATTTATGTTCTTCGTCGATCTTAGAATAGATAAGGGTATCGTCTATAAAGACCAATACAAACTTATTGAGAACATACATAAAAACTCGGTTCTTAAGATATATTAAATAAGTAGGTGTACTAGTTAGTCCAAAAGGCATAACCTGCCACTCAAAGAAAAAGTCTCGTCCTCTAAATGCAATTAAGGGAATATTATCCTTCGTTACCCTTAACTGGAAAAATTTAGTAGCAAGGTCCATTTGGGAAAATACTCAAGCATCGTGAAGTTGGTCAAACAGGTTGTCTATACAGGGTAAGGGATACGTATTCCAAATGGTCTGCTTGTTTAACTCCGGATAATCCATACAAAGTCTTAATGATCCATCTGACTTTGCAACAAAAACAATAGCTACTTCCTAACTAGAACTACGTGTTCTAGTCAGTCCTCTTCTCAACAAGTCATCGGTTTGATTTATTAGCTTTTTCTTATCTCTCAAAGCCATTTTACGAATAGGTTGAATGACAAGTCTCGCACCAGAAGTTAAATCAATACGAAATTCAACCTCCCGACGTGGAGGTAGAATGTTAAATTCTTCAAAGACATCAGGAAAATGCTTGACAATTAATATACACCATAACTCTTATTGGGATGATTCTATGGCATACAAGAAATTACTCATTCGCTTTACAGAGCTCTTCACATGATATTCTTTCTAATACCCTTTTGGAATTGGTCTTTAATACTACCATCCACTTGACATAGTCATGAATAGCCATATGCTCTTACAACTAATCCATATTGATTATAATGTTAAACCCCTTAGAATCTAATACAAACATGTCCCATGTAAAATGGTGGATGAGATAAGTAATTTGTACCGTTTTACAAATCATACACATATTAGCTGCAGAACCTATGGGGTTAGACACATAAACTGGGGTTCTTGCGAATTTTGGGGAAAATTATAATCTATCTACCAATTCTAAGGTAATGAAACTATGAGAAGCTCCAATATCAAACAATGCTCGACTAAAATTCCATTTATGATTACAGAATCTTCTAGAACTCCCTTTCCATTCACATTTGCTGAGGTCAACGAGGTCGACGACTCATCTTTGATTGCTTAAACCTTGACTTGCTAATCCTTCTTCATTAGTAGGCAATCCTTCACCATGCCATGGTTGTTGATAGTTTTAGCAAAGCATCTTCCACACCACAGGCGAGATAGGTCCGGCTTCTTGCGTTGAAACTTTAGAATTCTTACAATAATTTACCAGATGACCCTTGCTTACACTAAAAACAATCAACACCATTGAACTTGTTCCCTTGATCTCCTCCTGACTTTCCTTCCCACCTCTTCTTCAAGTTCATGTTAAACTTCCTCTTGTTCGGGTAACTATTATTTCCACTCGGTGCTGCTGCCGGCTTCTTTTTCTCAAGAGCTTCAGACAACAAAGTCATGTCCACCAAATCCAGAAAAGAACCCTTCAAATGGGCAGTTATCTTTTCATGGAAACCTTCCCTCATCCTCACCAGAAACTTCATGTTATTTTTTAGAGGAGTATTAATCAACTTCGGCCAAATCATGATAGCTCATTAAATTTAATCTCATATTCGTCTATCGACAATTCTCTTTGCTTTAGATCAAGAAACTCCAATACATACGAGTCTTTCCTAATTTCCTACACCGAGTATGAACTGGTCTTCAAATGCCTCTTTAAATTTAGCCTAAGAAAAATCATCCTTTGGAACATTTGTTGTAACGGTCCAACCAGGTTGTCACTCCATCTTGTAACTGCCAAGATGCTAAAAATCTCTTTTGCTCATTTGAAATATCTAACCCCTTGAAAATCTTCTCGCAAGAACAAATCCAAGCCTGGACTTCGACGATGGATTCCCTATCCATAAATAGATTTCCTCTCAGATTAGTATAATCCTTGCACAGAGTAGCAAAGTTCACACGGGGCTGCGCTGGTGTTGCCTCTTTAACTATACCAACTCTTCCAACATTCGAAGCTCTACTACTGGTGGTTGTGGTGCTACTGACTACTTTACCTCATCTTACCCTATTGCTATTCCTACTACCTATATATGATAAGATAACCTTTAGAATACTTAGATTGGATAATCTTAAGGAAAAGGGTAAAATCAAATATATTAAAGCTAAGCTAAAACCCGAGTATACACATACGAAAAAAATTACAAATACGCACTCTCATGGACTAAACACATTCTAGGGTATCACTTACCTTATCCCTAATGAGTTGACCCAAACCAAAGCCTAAATGTTCGCTCAACCTAAGAACTGATACCATTTATAATGATCCGCCTTTCTTACACCCAAAGACGACACTTAATATATCCATGCATTCATGAGTCCATCATCTAAGTGTTTGAAAGATAAGCCATGGGAAAAAGAAAACATAAGAAGAAAGAAAACACAAAATCTCACATAGCAATGGAAATATATAAATTGTCAACATGAGATAATACATAACATCAGTCCCTAAATGAATATCAGAGTTACATAAATACCAACTTCAATCATGGATAGTTGTAACCGTCTGCCTCATAATGCTGGTACAAAACATATAAATACATAACGGGAATAAAAAAACAACTAGATAATGTTAAAGCCTCATGCTCCATGCTCCTCCAAAATGCATCCGTAAGAACTTGGACTACTTGGATACTCGTACGAATTTGAGTACCCAAGATCTTTAGGGAAAGAAAGAAAAACCCCAAGTAAAACATGAGTCTAGTATGATTAAAATTCAAAAGATTGAATTTTTATACTTGTAAAACACTTTTAAAAATAAAGATATCTCGTAAGACCACGCTGCACATAAACAAAAATGGGTTTTTACCTTACGATAACCAAAGCACCTTTATAGGAAATCTAGTGATATTAAAATGATGTCTACGCTTTAAAGTATATACTGAATCATAACCAAAATTGTTACACTAATTAAATTCTTGCATAATAGATATACAACTAAGTTCGAAAGGCACTTATTGGAGAATGGATATTATACAATGACAAGGTAAGGGACTACCTTCCGTATAGTACACCACTAGAGATAGAGTACCAAGGGCCATACATGAACCGCCTACGAATCAGGACCGAACTACCCCTTACTAGATAGTAACTGAATATGTCACTCCTTATTTGCGATCAACAACCATACCTGGCCCGAAGCATACATAAATACCAATCTAGATCAGGCGATGACCATACCCTAATAGGAGCGACCTACGTAGCCTGCGACACTCCTTTGTTTTAGTCATTATTGGTTGTAAGGTTTGAGGCTACGTTTACCTTTTCATATAGCAATCCTACTTGGAATGCTAACATTGCACTCTAGGCGATAATGCAATGCTAGCATTCATCCATACAAGTTATTTTGGATATGAACAAACCAAAGGACTACTTCGACTACATCCATTTTGGACACACCTCAGGATTAGTAGCAAGTAGCCCTTGCACTTCAAAGTTCTTCGCCTTCGATTCCATCATCTTTGTGATTTTTAAAATTCGAGTGATTGCGTTGGTTTGAAGTGATTTTCGGATAACTCATGCTATTTGATCACGATCTCTTTGAACCAACATTCGATAACTTTTAAGAGGGTCAACTTGTCGATAATGGACAAATCCACTATCTGGGTATGTGTGGATTTGCATATGGAAAATAAGACATCTTATACTTACAATCACTTCCTGATTTCAAATAGCACTATCCCTTGATTAAGAAATGGAGTCGGACAAGTTAGAAACTAACTTGGACTTGACGTACATTCTTACTTCTCAAGATAAGGACAAGCTTTCATACCCCGAAATTTGGTATGAAGTACATGATGGAGCATCTTCCGTATACTTAATTTATCGTGACTCATTTATCAAAACTAACTCTCTTATAGCTATCATGTTTCCGACATTCCGACTTTTCTATCCCTCGATTACAAAATCAAGTTCTAGATCTCATAGATAGAGGAAAGCCTACTCATAATCTTCTAGTGCTAAACACGAGATGACTTACTTCAGATAAAAGTGTCAACATTTTAGTATAACTTATTCATATCCGTTTTTCGACTTAATGGCACTGACAAAGAGAATCCTTGTATTTAAATCATTCTTTGTAAAAGAAACTTTTGCTTTTTAAATTAACCGATCTTTGGAAATAAAGAATTAAAAATTAAAATCTTTATTTACGTAATTAAAAATAAGTTTAAACCTTTATTTAATATTAACTAAATCCTAATTAAATCTTAATTAAATTTGAACTTAATTAATAATTACGAATAATTAAACCCTACCTGATAAATGATTAATTAATGATTAAACCTTAATTAATTAATAATTAATAATTAATTAAACCTTACTTAAATAATAATTTATTAAATAATTAACCCTTTACTTAATTAACAATAAATTAACCTTTATTTAATTAATTGATTATAATTATCTCACTTAATTAATAATTAAGTACTAATTACCTTCACTTAATTAAGTAACAAATAACCATTTTCTCCATACTTAATTAATTAATCGAATAATTAATCCTTTTTTAAAATCTAATTTTAAAGACGCTTCAAAAAATATCTAACGTGGAAACAGATTCTATTTTAAACAAAATTACCATTTTCTACGAACTGCATCCATAGCGGCTATTGCTATGAATATAATAATCCTAAAACTTGTTTTATATCAATACCTACACAAGCTCGTCAGGGGATAGGTAGGATTCGACAGAAGCATGAAATTCCTCTTGTTTTGAGAATCAGATCGGTTCTATGTTGGATGGGTCGTCGTATTGATGGCGAAGAAAACCCTGGAGAAAAAGCAAGCTTCAACGCTCCCTAAGACAACACAGCCATCGTTGCGGGGAGGGTAAAGAGCATCCAATGCAAAGCGACCTTTCATTCCCTTGTTTCGTCATGGCACACCACTCTCCAAAAGCACCCTCCGGCGAAGGGGGACTAGGAAAAGTCTTTTGTTTTCCCCTCGGCCCTTGCCGCCTTCCTTAACAAGCCCTAGGGCCTCATTTGCGCCGCCTTCCTCATAGAAGCCGCCGCCCCGAAAGCCAAATTCTTGGTGGGGAAGGCTTTCATAAGAATTTAGCCCCAAAACCCTTACCATTTATACTTTAACTTACTTTATAAACTTTGTATAAAGTTTTGGATACACATGTAAAGTTTTGAAAATTTTATAAAACTTTTCTAGTAAATAAAATAACTAAAACAATTTTAAACCATGGGATCTCGGTAACACACATTTACAAGTTCAAATGTTAACTTTTCTTTAGCATACAACATCCATATACGACATGAGCACAAACATATATACACATTCCATGCATCATACACAAGTAAAAATCATAACTTGCAAACCCCTACTTACTTTCCAACTATACTTTCAAGTCCATACACAAACATTGCATATAATCATGTACACATATAAACACAATCAAACATCACTTTCCAGACTAAACAACAAACATCAATTATTATCACAAAATATAGTTTTAAACTTTGGTTAAAAAGGTGAGCTTTACTTACCAAAATCAACCAAATCAAAATCCTACTACTATAACTTTTTCACCACCACCCGCACTTAGCTTTTCCTTTGTAAAAACTTGATCTTTGTGGCCTTGGGAGGCAAGATGGGTTTAGCCCTAGGTGTATTGGGCTCAGCCCTACTTTGGGGGAGTAGGTTTTATGCTTGTTTTTGAAAGAGAGGAGGTACAAAGAGAAAAAGAAGTATATTTTAGCTTGGCTTAAGGTTTTAAAAATGGAAAAGATAAGTTTTTAAAATTTTAAAAACTTTAAGAAGCCATGAGAAAGGAGGATGGAGTTTGAAAAAGAAGAGAGGAGTTCTAAAATGAATAAAAATGAGGCGGAAATGAAAATTAGAAATAAAAATCCGTCTTTATATAAAATGAAATAAGAAAATTACCTTTCAATACCTAGCCCCTATACCCTCCACAAACCTTTTCCACCTTACCCTACCCCACCTTACCCTCTCCCTCTCGTCCATTACTTCACTCCTTTTTGATTTGAAATCACCATTTACACATCATTTCTTTTTATTTTATTTTTTTATTTTTTTAAAGGAAAAGTCAAACTTACCTTTTTACTTAAGTATATATTTTAATACATGTTAACTTTGACCATAACATAGGTTATTTGTATAAGTGTATGTATATATCTACTCTTGTGCATACATTGTTTTCCGATAACTTTAGACATTGAAGTTAAGAATCCAAAAAATGATTTTCGGTTACCTTTTTGATTTTTCTTCAAACTAAATATTTTTGTAAACCAAATTCTAAAACAGCTTCACCACCATTGGTTACTATTTAAAAGGGATTTATTTGAGTTATAAAATCCATTAATTAACTATTTAAAAATATATTAAATACTCAAAATAGAGCGACTAAATTACAGGTTGTTACACAAAATAATATATAAATATGTATCTCATTTTGTTCATAATGTATTGAATTTGAATTTGTAGAGGAAATTTGCTTGGAAAGATGACATTTTTAAAGCAATGATGAGAAAGGCTTCGCCTCAAAGCAGCCCACAAATATCGGTAATGGACAGATGGTATGCACAAGAGTGACAAAACATCCAGCTTTAGCCCAAGAGATATATAAACAATTCCTGGCATGTTGTTAGACTAATGGCTACAAAAAGAAATCAAAATTGAATTTAGGAATTAGGAACAAGACTCCCAGGTTGTGTAGTGGTAGCTCCAGATCATATGCAGATCATCATAGTGATCTGGCAAAAACTTACTTGTCAAATGTTTTTAAAATTTAAATAAATTAAATTACTTAATTTAAATTTTGGTATGAAGAGAGCATAGTGAGCCTACATCTTAGCAAGTCTATTGTAGAACACACAAGATTGAGTTATTAAATGTGTCCACCACAAACTGTCAGGTAGATAATTCTTCAATGGAGTTTGCTGTAAGTAACCTATTAAATATCACTAAAATAATATTTGCACACACAATTTTTTTTCTTACAAATTCTAACGAATATGTAAAATTCAAAAAAGTCGAAATACCAGGTTTGAATTGAGGAGCTTCAAAGTAAAGGGGTAGAGATAACTAGCGAATGAATAAAGAGGTATTCAAAACACTAGTAAAGCTAATTCCAAAAGGGAGGATCGTAAGCCAATGGCAATATTCCAAAGGCAATAGCTTAAATATTGATTATATACATATGGTATTATATATATATATATATATATATATATATATATATATATATACGACCCATATATACATGTGTGTCTATATATGTGTATATGTATATATATGTAGTATACTATATGTATACATATACGTAATTTATACGCATTCTTAGTGTAGCTATTCAATTCAATCCTCCTTTACTACTAGATGTTATAAATCATCGCTTAAATAATAAAATGGGTTGGATAAAAAAATAAAGTTGAATAAAAATATTAAAGTACGAAGAAAAATAATTTTATTAATAAAATGAGTTTGATAAAGATTGTAAATTTTTTAATCATGATTTAGAAAACTGAAAATGGTAATCTTGATAATAGAAATATAATAGAGGCAACGAAACATTAATAAAATGGAATTTTTATTTTTGAAATTAAATAGCAATTTTAATTAAGAAAAAGAAACAAAGCCGAAACATCAATTCCATGGAAAACTATTGTACTTCAAATTTATAAGGAAACTGAAAATAAAATAATTAATTTGGGATTCAAATATACGAATATTCAATTTTTCAAATTTTAACTTATAAAAGAAATATTTCTTATATTTTGATGTTATAAATATTTTAGATTAATAAATATCCTTCAGTTATACCATGTTTTAAATTAAAGTCAAATTATACATTTTGTTTCAATAAATAAAACAAATACACACACACACACATATATATATACACACACATATATATACACACATACTTATATATATATATATATATAATTTTTTTCAATAAATTAAAGGAATACAAGTTAAATTAAACAATTCTATAAGGTAAATTATATATTTTGTTAAATCACTCAATAAATTAGACAAACATATAAGTTAAATCACTCAATGAATTAAACAAATATAAAAATTAAATTATACATTTTGTTTCAGTAAATTAAACAAATTTATTTGAGTTATAATGTAGTTTCATTAATGAATTTTGCATTTGTTTTTTATCGAAAAGAAAAATAAAACCAAAGTCCAGTACATTTCTCTATAATAGTTCTAAAACACAAATACAACTGTTAAAATAAAATTTTCATTATTATTAACAAACAATTTTAATTAAAATAAGATGTCAACACTAGAAGGAGGTGTCAAATAAGTGATGCAGAAGAAGACAATCGACGCTTAAAGTTACCTTTCAGTAAGCTTGAGAAGAAACTCAACAAATTCATATGCAATAGTTTCCATATGTAAACATTCAAATTCTGATGATGACGATGGAGCTGGTCAGTGTGTGAGGGATTAGTTAGTCTGTACATTTTTTTATGTTGTTATTGACGATAATGTATTTGGATATTATTTGTATTGAGGGAAACATTTGTGCGTGTTGGATATTGTTTGTATTTGATGGATAATTTATATGTTGGTATTAATGTGCATTAGATACGTTGTTATATATAGGTGTTCGAGTATGTGTATATTTGATATTGTTTGTTTATATTGCGATTAGATATTTTTTATATATGAATTTGTGATTGAGGTGAGAAAAGTAGCAGAGATGCCACAAAAATGCTTCAGACATGGTGTCGGCATGGTGTTGAATCGATGTTGGTAAATTTGATTTGGGAATGTTAGTTTAGCATAGGTAAGGAATTGGCTAGGTGTTGACAAATCCATTCTATCAGTATTGCAAAGTCGTAACTGCAACATCGGTAACATGATGTCGTCCAAGGGTCGAAATGGCGTCAGATATTTGGCATCGGTACGGCGTTAGTATGGTGTCGATTAACACACCACGGAAGGTGTCTACATGGTATCGGCAACAAACTTCCAATGTTGTTTTTACCGACACCGAGAATGATATCGATGCGGCATTAGCATTAAGTTTATCGACGCTGTATCTATGCCATATTGGCATCGGTAAATGCTATTTCTTTTGTAGTGCGATATTTCCTTCAAAATACCGCTTAAAACATCATTATCGATATATCATCTGATATATACCAATATATCTCTCCTATATTTAGTGTACAATACCCGATATTCTTTAAGAATATTGATCATTGCTAAAAGCGTTGAAGAAAAATAGAATTATAAGTAGATATCTTCACATTCTCAATGGTTGTTTTTTAGTATATGGGGAGTGCCAATATGTAGACCATATTAGAAACCATAATGGAATGATTTTTTAGTTTTTACCATAGTTTTTTTCAACTTCTTCATTAGTATTTAAATAGAGGAAACTATACTTACACCACTACTTTATATGCGTTATTTTGTGCAAACACTTTACCACTAAAAAGATGATCATTTAAGAGCTTATGAAATTTCTTTTTTTTGTTTTAGTTATTATCATGCATCAAGAACTAAACGTGGAAGAAAAATAAAGTTATATATTTGACACATCAATAAAGAACGAGATAGAAATAGTAATCGGTATCAAATCAACGTTGCTTATCCGATAATTAAATGAAAATGAAAACAAAGGAATTGTTAATGTGAAAAATCTGAAAATCAATAGTAGATTATATGACTAAGGAGACAAAGAATATACAATAAAAATGAAAATTGTAAAAGTGCACGGTACACAAATTTCTTGATTTTTATGAGCATAATTTATTACTTCTATTTAATGGAATATCCAAGTAGATAGGTTGTAATATATAAACAATATGCAATCGGTCTTTAGTAGTAATTTTGTAATGTAGATCCAAATATTTAAAAAAAAATTAACATCATCATAACATATTACATATCTTTTATAGTCTATCTATACATGACCAATATTTTTTCAATTGATATTTTACCGATATTATCATGATATTAAAATATTTTATATCGACACTTGACTAATATGTGTCTAATACCAATACTAACTACTTGGTCACATAGTGATCAATATGTACTGTTACCGGTATAAACTACTTTGATTCTAATGCAATAATGTTGCATTTTTATGTCTTGTCTTGATTCAATATTCAATAGCCTAAATTAAAATTGTATGTAAACTGATTAAGTTAGTTATTTCATCTGGATTCATGTGGAATACCAAACTGGGAGCTCTAAATTACGAATAGAACATATGAGTGATGTATAATGGAATTTATCAATGGCTCAAGCACCCTAAGGATCAGAAAAGAATAATCCACTTTATCCTTTTCATTAAAGAATCTTTTGTGTAGCTAGAAAAGTGGTATCATCTTTAAATAGCCAAAAGAGTAAAAATACATTTGCATAAAGTGACATCAACCGTGTCATTTAAGCCTTGAAGTAGGAATTTAGCTCCTAATATGAACATTGTTGTTGATATCTCAATGTTGTTGCTCATTTGTATCTTTTACGTGGCATTACTGAACTGCATACTGGCTATGGTTGAAATATATTATCATTCAGTTTCATAAATCAGGACTAATTTTCGTTTGAAATATTATATATAAAAAATGTAGAATGTCAACCATTTCAAATTTAAGTAGGCAATGACAGTGTTAAATAAAATCAAACAATATGAAAGTAAATGTAAAATAATTCATTTTGAAATCATTTGACTTAAGTTGAATTACCGTTTTAAGCTAAAACGAAGTTGTTTCAATTATCTTAAATTAATATTAAGCAACACATTTCACGTTAGCATTACTATATAACTCATATTGGGTATAGAAAACCTGATATATATTAGAGTGGAAAAAACAAACTGCTCTCACCAATATGTCATCCAACTTGATTTGATATAGTAATTAGCATAAAAAGTTGATGTTCAGTCGTAAAGTATAACTAACATTAAGTGAATCAGGTATACATATTTACTAGTTGCATAAAGTTGATACTCATTGCAATTTACAGGTAGTCAAATTTCTTAACTATGTAGGTAATCCTCACGAAATGTAATTTAAATATTTTCTCTCAATGTGTTTCACAACTATATGAGGATAAACATACAAATAGATTAAATCTGAACTAAATAATTTTAGAATTTGAACTAACTAATAGATTACTATTATGAACTCCATGATAATAGCAGGTATACAAAATAATCAATTAGGATATCTAATTGCCATTTAGACAGTATGTTTATCCATAATAACAGTAAAATGACTTAACTTTGGAAACAAATAAAAGGCACAAAGTCCTAAAACATCATCTCATCAATTCTTTTCTACCGTTGCTATAGTCTGTGTGATACGATGATGTATTATTCGATGATATAAATAGTAAAGTGCTTTTTCTAATGCATAAACACATCGTAAAATATAAGAAAAACTAAAACCCATCCTAAAGTACACACAACTTTCTTTATAATGGAAGTAAAAGGATTGAAAGAGAAATATATAAAGATATTAATAATGGGTACTTTAGAGCTGTGGATTCATATATAAATGTTTTCTTTTCCGTTGCATAAGTTAAGTAATAACCATATTCTAAATAAAATAAAAAAACGAGATACACGAATCATCTTTTCACGTTTAATAGAAAGAAAAATTTAATATTTCTATATGTATGAAAGAGCATTAATTCCAAAGCTTTCATTAATGCACTTTCTTAGTAACTCCAACTACTTCTCTAAGCTGACGTTTTTTTCTTATGGAAGTGTCTTAATGAAGATATTAGCTAATTACTCCTTTAAATTGCAGTATGAGAATCGAACTAAATCTCTCTGCAGAACCTCCATCTCCAGCTCTTGCCAATAATACTGATGCGACCAAGCCTTCTTTGTTCGTGAGATTTTAAGGAACCCAATAGTTGTTCAATTGACAAAGTACTGCTATCTTTGGATTCCACAATGGCCGCAACGATCGAATCATATTTTTCAGATAGGCTAGTTAATATTTTCTCAACAGCCATTTGATCTGTCATCTCTTCGCCGAGAGTCCTAATTTGATTAACAACATCAATTACTCGAGATGAGTAATCTCGGATGCATTCGGATTTTTTCATCTTTAGGTTATGGAACTTCCTGTGCAAAACCTGAAGCTTGACTGCTTTTGTTCTGTTGTCGCCTTGATACTCATTCTCTAAAATCTCCCAAGCCTGTTTTGATGTCATTGCACTGCATATTCTTGAAAAAATATTTGGACCAACTCCATTTTGGATTTTTGTTAGAGCTTTGGCATCAGTCATCATATCCAATTCACATTTTTCTTCTTTAGTTTGAGCTATTTCACCGTGATTTGTTGGTTCAATAAGCCCATGTTGAACTATTCTCCAAAGGCCTTCGGATCGAAGTAATGTCATCATCTTTACTTTCCAAAATTCATAATTTTCTCCATCAAAGACTGGAATAATTGAATCGGAAACGGATGTGGCTTCACTTGGGGACATTTCGAAAATCGTTGAATATTATCAAAGACAAAAAAAGAAATATTAGAAGAGAAATGTAAAGATATTAAGAAAAATGAGTTACTTCAACAAAGCTTTCGGATTTATATGTAAAAAAAGATTTCTTAATTGAGTGAATATCAAATAATTTAACTACGTATTTATACTGCTTTAATTGGAAATTCATTAAATGAATATTTATAGTGTAAACGTAATAAATACTAGATGAATGAATCATATTTTCATTTTTAGGTCAAATAACCTTTCACATTTCAAGATGCATGACCGTGTATTAACTCTCGAAGAAACCACCATAAAATTTTTGGAACAATAAATTGGCCATCACGAACAAAAGCTAATAAACATTGATTGTTAAATTTATCAAGTAACCAGAACTAATTAATTTTCACTAATTTGAATAACAGCTTTTTTTTAAACATGTCAATTAATAAATATTCATCTAAAAAATAACGGTATATATATGCCATATTTACATTAATATTATTTTTACAAATACCAATATATAAATGATATAACAAAAATCTTGCATTTTAAAAAAATAGTGAAATTTATAACTCGGTTACTAAAACAAATTCAGTATACGTGGCATGAGAAACTCAGTTTTTCATTCTTTGTATTCAAAATTTTAATATTTCACTTTTAATGTGTGCAACGAACAGGTGACGCACTAGTTAAATAATAGTAACCACAACAAGTTACAAATTCTTTCAAAATTACATTGGTTCCATGAATTTTTAATTCTCTCCTTATTATACACAAATGACTATATTTTTATATTTCTATATTTTTATATCTCTATAATATTATTTATAACAAATCTCTCTTTAACTTCGCATTGTTTTATATTCAACCATAACTAGTGTTTAACCCGTGCATTGCACATAGCAATATTGTAAAAGAAATTGTCAAATATACATTATTAAATAGTTGACATACAATGTAATATGTTAATGTTAAGCATATATTTGTGTAAGTCATGTGACGATCCCTTTTGGACAGTTTAAATCGACAATTAACCACACATGTCTAACTCAAACCATTCAAAAGGGAGGATTGTCAATGGAGTGAAAAAGAAAATAAGAGAAAAGAAGGAAAAACAAAACACAGAATCTCGCAGCGGAATTGAAAAATTATAATAATCAAGTAAATAGTTCATGAAGTTGTTTTACAATATACATTTGATCACACAAATTTTACAACATAATCAGAGTACAATCAATAACATACCAATAATGATGCAGCGGAATAATACTAATAATATAATATACCAAACTCCGTCTTCGTCCTTTAGAATAATGTCTTCAACACTGAAATGCTCAGGCTGATCCGAGCGTAATGAAAAGACAAAACACTCGAGTCAGAACTAAAATTTCTTATGTAAGTTAAATTAACAACAAGTAAATATGAGTGTAATAGTTTCGGAGATGTTTACAGGATTTTGCATCTCCTATCCAGTGTACAACATGCGTGCAATAACTTAAAAGATGTTACATGATTTTTTATCTCCTAAGGATCCGTCAAACTATCTATATGTAGTAAGATACATTATATATGTGGTGTCTAATCAGTAAAGTTAATATTTTCTTAGCGCTAAGTTTTTACATTAATCCCCTTAATACATTTTTAAGCAGGTAGTTTATGCAAGTCCTGTAACATAACCAATAACGTCGGTAGCCAGTGAGTCCCCTACAGGTACCATATTAAAACAAAATTGTAGTGGGTGCAAATAAGGATAAAGAGTATGACATGGCACGTGAGGCGATGCCCAAGACAGAATACTACCGATTTACTTAAGTAAATATTTAAACATATTTTAACTTTAATCATAACATATGTTATTTATATAAGTGTTTGTATATATCTACTCTTGTGTACATAGCATTTTGTGATAACTTCTAGACGACGAAAAGTCAAAATTCTAAAAATGATTTTCAGTCACATTTTTTATTTTTTGTCGAACTAATTATTTTTGTAAACCAAACTGCAAAACAAGTTTACCATCACCAGTTATTATTTAAAAGGGGTTCATTTGAGTTATAGAATCCATTAATTAATTATTTAAAAAAATATTAAATACTTACATTTAAAGTGATTAAATTATGAGTCGTAAAATTCTCCCTCTTTAAAAGAATTTCGTCTGTAAGTTAACATATGAAAGGTTAACTCAAAATAACTCAGGCCATATATTGTATACGGTGAAACACATACAAAAGGTACATATTATGCAACTATATAATAAACAGAGAGTACACAATCCATACAATAAAAAAACAACTATTCTAACCCTAACTCGGGATAAGCTTTCTTCGTGATATCCTCTATTTTCCAAATCTCTAGGATCCTAAGTCCACTGAACCTAAACCAACCTTACGACCTTATTACGAAATTGGTCCTCATCTCGATCCATAATACGAACTGGATGCCTTATGACAGTCATGTTTGGTTCCAGTCAAAATCTTCTTAAACATATGGCTCCACAATCAACGATGGGTCATGTACATACTTCCTCAAATGGGATACATGAAAAACATTATGGACCTCTGACAACCTCTTTGGCAACTCAAATATATAGGCAAGCGGCCTAATCCTTTCAAGAATTCGAAATGGTCCAACACACTAGGCGCCAACTTCCCAGCTATCCTAAATCGAACATCTCCTCTAATCGACTAAAATTTTACAAAAACAAAGTCTCTAACTGCGAATTCCAAATTCCATCGCCTTTGATCTACATAGCTTTTCTATTGATCATGAGCTTCTTTCAACCTCCTCTTGATTATAGCTACCTTCTCTGTAGCCTCTCGAATCATATCAGGTCCAAGCACTAGTTGATCCCCAATCTCCACCCAACACATTGGTGATTTACATTGCCGTCCATATAAAGCTTCATAGGGTGCTATTCCAATGCTTGCTTGATAGTTGTTGTAAGATAATTCCACCAATTGCATACGATCTTTCCATGATCCTCCAAAGTCCAAGATACATTCTCTCAACAGATCTTCCAAGACTCGGTTAACTATTTCTGTTTGATCATCTGTTTGAGGATGGTATATTGTGCTTAAACTTGGCTTTGCTCCTAAAGATGCTTGTAATGCCTCCCAAAAATATTTGGTAAAGATGGAATCCCAATCACCTATAATACTATCAGGGACCCCGTGCAGTCGAACGGTCTCCCTGATATAAATTTCTACCAAAGTCGATATAGTCCTCGTCAGCTTTACTGGAATAAAATGAGCACTATTAGTTAGTCGGTCCATAATGACCTAAAAACCTTCACTTCCTTTCCTCGATCTGGGTAATCGATTAATAAAATCAATTGACACTTGCTCCCATTTCCAATTCGGGATCTCAAGCGGTTGGAGTCGCCCAGCAGTTCATTGATGATCACTATTGATTTGCTGGCAGTTCGCACATTGGCCGACATAGATTGAGATATCTCTCTTCATCCATTTAACCAAAATACCTGCTTCATATCCCTATGCATCTTCGAAACACCAAGATGTATACCCAACCTGGATCGATGACACTCTGTTAAAACTTCCTGCCTAAGACCATCAACATTAGGAACACATATCCTCCCAATCATTCGCGTATACCTCGATGATCCATCTCAAAACTCGAACAACAACCTCCCATCACATCCTTGATGATCTCTATAAAGCAACCATCTTCCCTTTGATTACTTGCAATCTTCTTCAGAAGAGTCAAAGTAACTTCCAACAGCGCACAAACTGCATTCCTAAGAGGCTACCATATTTTCTTTTCCTGGCATATATAAAATATCTAAGTCATACACCACCATAAATTTCAACCATCGTTGCTGCTTCATGGTCAGATCCTTTTGCATGAAAAGATACATCAGGGACTTGTGATCCATGTAGAGCTTGAACATTTCACCCAGCAAGTAATATCTCCACATCTTTAATGCAAACACCATAAATAATAACTCCAAATCATGTGTCGCATAATACTTCTCATGAGGTTTTAGCTGGCTGCTAGAATGCGCAATAACTCTCTAATGCTGCATCAAAACTGCGCCAATCCTACACCACAATCATTTATATATACAGTCAATCCTCCCCCTTCATTCAAAATTGCTAAAACCAAAGCATTGGTCAACCTCTTCTTTAACTCAACGAACGCTTCCTTACACTTTGAAGTCCAAACGAACTTGCCATCCTTCTTTGTTAGCTTGGTTAGGTGCGAGGTGATCTTGGAGTAGTCCTGGATGAATTTCCTATAAAATCCGGCCATGCCTAAGAAGCTCCTGACCTCTTTTGGAGTACGTGGTGTCTCATAATCTTGAACAACCGCTGCTTTTCCTGGGTCAACCGAAATGCCATACCCCGACACATGTCCGAGGAACCTTACTTCTGGCTGCCAAAAATGACACTTGGAAAAATTTCCTTTAGAACGTGTTTCCTTTACGTTTCTAACAACACTTCCAAATGGTATTTATGTTTTTCGTCGGTCTTAGAATAGATAAGGGTATCGTCTATAAAGACTAATACAAACTTATTGAGAACATACATAAAAACTCGATTCATTAGATATATTAAATAAGTAGGTGAACTAGTTAGCCCAAAAGGCGTAACCTGCCACTCAAAGAAAAAGTATGGTCCTCTAAATGCAGTTAAGGGAATACTATCCTTCGTTACCCTTAACTGAAAAAATCTAGTAGCAAGGTCCATTTGGGAAAATACTCGGGCATTGGGAAGTTGGTCAAACAGGTTGTCTATACAGCGTAAGGGATACGTATTCCAAATGGTCTGCTTGTTTAACTCCGGATAATCCATGCAAAGTCTTAATGATCCATCTGACTTTGCAACAAAAACAACAGCTGCTCCTTAACTAGAACTACTTGGTCTAGTCAGTCCTCTTCTCAACAAGTCATCGGTTTGATTTATTAGCTCTTTCTTATCTCTCGAAGCCATTTTTCGAATGGGTTGAATAACAAGTCTCGCACCAGAAGTTAAATCAATACGAAACTCAACCTCCCGATGTAGAGGTAGAATGTTATCTTCTTCAAAGACATCAGGAAAATCCTTGACAATTAATATACACCATAACTCTTATTGGGATGATTCTATGGCATACAAGAAATTACTTATTCGCTTGACAGAGCTCTTCACATGATATTCTTTCTAATGTCCTTTTGGAATTGGTCTTTAATACTACCATCCACTTGACATAGCCATGAATAGCCCTATACGCTTACAACTAATCCATATTGAGTATAATATCAAACCCCTTAGAATCTAATACAAACATGTCCTATGTAAAATGGTGGGTGAGATAAGTAATTTGTACATTTTTACAAATCATACACATATTAGCTGTAGCACCTACGAGGTTAGACACATAAACTGGGGTTCTTGCGAATTTTAGGGAAAATTATAATCTATCTACCAATTCTAGGGAAATAAAACTATGAGAGGCCCCAGTATCAAACAATGCTTGACTAAAATCCCATTTATGATTACTGTATCTTCTAGAACTCCCTTTTCATCCACATTTGCTAAGGTCGACGGCTCATCTTTGATTGCTTAGACCTTGACTTGCTAATCCTTCTTCATTAGTAGGCAATCCTTCACCATGCTATGGTTGTTGATAGTTTTAGCAAAGCATCTTCCACACCACAGGCGAGATAGGTCCGACTTCTTCCGTTGAAACTTTGTAATTCTTACAATACTTTACCAGATGACCCATGCTTACACTAAAAACAATCAACATCATTGAACTTGTTCCCTTGATCTCCTCCTAACTTTCCCTTCCACCTCTTCTTCAAGTTTGGGTTAAACTTCCTCTTATTCGGGTTACTATTATTTCCACTTGGTGCTGCTGCCGGCTTCTTTTTCTCAAGAGCTTCAAACAACAAAGTTATGTCCACCAAATCCATAAAAGAACCCTTCAAATGGACAGTTATCTTTTCATGGTAACCTTCCCTCATCCTCACCAGCAACATCATGTTCTTCTTTAGAGGAGTATTAATTAACTTTGGCCAAATCATGATAGCTCATTAAAATTAATCTCGTATTCGGTTACCGACAATTCTCTTTTCTTTAGATCCAAGAAACTCCAATACATACGAGTCTTTCCTACTTTCCCACAACGAGTATGAACTGGTCTTCAAATGCCTCTTTAAATCTAGCCTAACAAAAATCATCCTGTGGAACATTCGTTGTAACGGTCCAACCAGGCTGTCGCTCCATCTTGTAACTGCCAACATGCTAAAAATCGCTTTTGCTAATTTGAAATATCTAACCCCTTGAAAATCTTCTCGCAAGAACAAATCCAAGCCTGGACTTCGACGATGGATTCCATGTCCACAAACGGATTTCCTCTCAGATTAATATAATCCTTGCAAAGAGTAGCAAAGTTCACATGGGGCTGAGCTGGTGCTGCCTCTTTAACTGTACCAACTCTTCCAACATTCGAAGCTCGACTACTGGTAGTCATGGTGCTACTGGCTACTTTACCTTATCTTATCCTATTGCTATTCTTACTACCTATATATGATAAGATAACCTTATAGAATACTTAGATTGGATCATCTTAAGGAAAAGGGTAAAATCAAATATATTAAAGCTATGCTAAAACCCGAGTATACACATACGAAAAAAATTACAAATACGCACTCTCATAGACTAAACACATTCGAGGGTATCACTTACCGTATCCTTAATGAGTTAACCCTAACCAAAGCCTAAATGTTCGCTCAACCTAAGCTCTGATACCATTTATAATGATCTGCCTTTCTTACACCCAAAGACGACACATAATACATCAATGTATTCGTGTGTGGATCATCTAAGTGTTTGAAAGATATGCCATTGGGAAAAAAAACATAAGAAGAAAGAAAACACAGAATCTCACATAGCAATGGAAATATATAAATTGTCAACATGAGATCATACATAAGATCATTCCCAAAATGAATATCAGAGTCACACAAACACCAACTTCAATCAGGGATAGTTATAATTGTCTGTCCCATAATGTTGGTACAAAACATGTACATACATAGCGGAAATAAAAAAAATAACTAGATAACGTTAAAGCCTCCTGCTCCATGCTCCTCCAAAATGCATCCATAAGAACTTGGACTACTTGGATACTCATACAAATTTGAGTACCCAAGATCTTTAGGGAAAGAAAGAAAAACCCCAAGTCAAACATGGGTCTGGTATGATTAAAATTCAAAAGATTGAATTTTTATACTTGTAAAACACTTTTAAAAATAAAGATATCTCGTAAGACCACGCTGCACATAAACTGTAACGACCGTGATTTTATTACCGTCGTAATAAACATTTTAAATGGAATTTTTTTTACAAATTTAAACTTTTAAAAAATATATAATGTTGCAAAGTCAGTAAATGCTTCACTTTGTGAACGGGAGAGTGCACTGCATTGTTCTTTCACGCGTAAGCGAAGTTGAAATAATTGTCTACTTACCGTCACTTTTTACAACAATGTTCCAAAATGCAAAGCAGTTGAAAAGAAAAATGAAAGTAGTGTACACTTTACATTATTTTCCTTCAACTTTGCATTGTTAACATTCAAGTAATAAAGCAAGTGTGAAAACAAATTTCAATTACTGTCACCACATAGTTTTGTAAAAGCAAACATTTGAACTTGCAGCCATCATCATTTTCTACATGTCCTTTATCTTTCTTTGCTTCACTTAAGCATGTTGCAAATGCAAAGTGTACAAATGGATGGCCAGTACACATCATTCTATGACTTGTTCACAAATATTGAAAAATATCTCGGCAACAATTCTTGCTTACTTTTTTTTCAGCTGCTCAAGGGGCTCATTAATGGTAGCTCACAAAACTATTCTCTTTTAGATTCCTTCTTGCCAGTGAAACAAGCAAAGGTGAGTGCAGAAATCTCACATCCCTGATTTATATTTTTATCACGAACGTGTGTAAGCGGATTCATACATTTTCATAACAGTTTGTTTTGAAGCTGGTACCAAATCTCGGTTCACTTGATCTTTTGCTTGACACTGATCTATTTGTTACCACTTGATCTTTTTCTCTTCACTGATCTATTTGTTACCACTTGAGTCTTGTTCATTCACATAGCTCTGTGTATTGGAATCCATGTTTGGTTTTGACTGTGTGATCTGCACTGTTGTACTCCTGTTGGTTCCACTCCACTTAAATATTCACGCAGGTATGTATAGTCATTGGGTTGTTTCATATGCATGCTCTATCTATCCACTACTATGTTTCATATGCATGCTCTGTCCACCACCGTGTTTCAGTTTGCACTGTCTCGGATCTGATTTCTTCTTGACATGTATGCATGTATACATGTGTTTGTGAGAAAATAATTACAGCACTCAATTTAGTGCATATATACTTGAGGCCGTATCACCATATGTGCGTATGCAATACTGAAAGTTGAGTCACAAGTCACTAAATTTTGGTTTTTCCATTTGTTGCGTGCGTGAGTTAGGCTTGTGTTCAAGCATTGATTTTTGGGTTCAAAAATTTTGTTGCATGCGTGAGTAAATTTTTTTCAAGTTGCACGTGTTGCATGCTTTGTATGTGTTTGTATGTGTGGTGTAAAAGAAAAATATAGTTCAAAATTTTCTTTGTTGCGTGCGTGCTTTTTACTTATCACTGTACCTTGTCCCTGTTAATTGCCCATTTGTGTTTAGCCTATTTATCTAAGTTTGTACATGCTATGTAGAAAACCCTGTTCCAAGCTTATTTTTTTTATCTATTTTTTTTCATTTGCACTGGTAACATTGAAGTATATTGCTTGCATGAGAATTGGGCTACTTGCATTGCCATCTTGTAATTGCACATGTACCTGAGAATGTGTCAGGGTAGAAAAATTTTCAATCCATGCGTGTGTTATGTGATATGCGTGTGCAAATTGCATGTAAATGTGAATTGCGTGCAAAAGAGTATGCCCAGAATATTGTTGCTTTCATGCGTGAATGCATTTTAATGTGTTACGTGCATTTTAGTTTAGCCGAGCATCTGTGATTTAGCCGTGCATTTTAATGTGTTACATGCTTTTTAAAGTGTTACGTGCATTTCTAGTTTAGCCGAGCATTTTAGCGTGTTACGTGCAAATGGAGAGTATAATATTCCCGGACATCATATTTCATGTTTGAAAATTTTAATGCAGTCCGTTGTTAAATTTGCTTTGAACTGGTGTTACGGTTTAAAACGTATTTTTGCACCGTTATTTTTATAACGGAAATTTGTACGCCGGTACTTTATTTTGAAGAATGTCGTTTTGGTGACATTTTTGGTGAATAAAAATTACTGTTATTTTAACGTCAGTAACCGTTAATTTAAGTGAATTTTTAAGCGGTTATCCCGCAACGCTGATTTGATATCCGTTTTTACGGTGTTTTGTGAAGCGCAATTTCCTCATCGAAATTACTATAGTTGTTGCTGTTTTAATCATGGGTTTTCAAATCGTTTTATAATAAAAATCGTTTCCAATTTTTTTTACAGTTTACGCTTTCAAAAGAATGAGAAATCGATTTAAACGTTTCAGCAAAATTTAGGACTATGAACCCTTACTTTTACTGATTCGGTTAATTCCAGACTTATCCTTTTGAGAACGTAAAATGTTATTTTATAAAATACATAATTTTGCACTTTCAAGAAACGATGAAGAGATTTAAACGATTTAGCAAAAGTACGGAGTATGAAACCGCACTTTTACTATTTCGGTTAATTCCGGACTCGTTAATTGAAATATATGCTGTTGTTTGATGATTTTGATGATTTGTTGGGCTTTCGAGCCACTATGCTGGACCTTCGGGTCATATGATGGACCTTCGGATCATATGTTGGACCTTCGGGTCATATGTTGGACCTTCGGGTCATTTGTTGGGTGCCAAAATTATGATGACGGTACTTTGTAGGCTTCGGCTATATGTTGATGCACGTGCGGTGTAGCTTAGACTCGCCATTTGATGGGATCGATCCACTTTTATGCTGATTATCTAGTTATCTATTTTTTATTTCTAGATTTTGTGAATTGTTGTTTTGAATTCAATTGTGAATTTGAAAGTTGATTTTGATGGAGTTTGATATGATTTCTTCATTTAAACTATGTTGATTTCTTATGTTGAAGAGTCTCATTCGAGATTATTATTATTTTGCTTGATGTTATTTATGATGCATTCACTTCTAAAAATAAATTAGATTGACCCGTTTATTATTTTCTTTTAAATAATACTCGGGTCAGACCGAGTTATTTCAGTGTAATCTTATCTCTGATTCAGCTGCAGCTTCAGCTTTTGGGATCTCACATCATCTTCTATCTAGCCTTCGAGGAGTTCTTTTGGTTTATTAGTTCTCATCTCATGTATATTATGATGTATATGTATACGTACATTTGGTTCTTGTGAACCATCGGTTGTTTTAGCATGTATCCAGACTTGTCTTCCGTTATTTATATATATCTGATATTTCTGTTCCGATGTGATTATACTATCAGTCTTGTTGTTATTATAAGTTTTTCTGAATTTTTCTTAAGCCATCGTAGTTTCGTTTTAGATTTGGATTGAATATATTTCTTTGGGAGTAATTTACACAACTCCTATCGATGTAATCAATACTCGTCTAAGGCATAACTTACGAATGGTCGTTTCTAACAAGCCTTATTCTTCATAATAGAAAATGTTATTCCTCACAATAACCTTTGTTATTGTGACCATAGAGGTGGGGCGTAACAGATTGGTATCAGAGTTGAAATTCAGAATAAATTATAATAAATACAGAACAGAAGAAGAATGGAACATGAGTTACAACTATTCGAGGGTTTATTCGTGCCTTTTTAATCTATTCTTTCCACTTTAACATGTGGAGTACGTCTAGAAATAAAATTATATATTCCGTAGTATTACATTTGTTAAATTTCTTATCGATTGTGTATTGTTTTAACTAATCCTTACCTTCTCTTGTCTCTCAGCCTATGGCTGGACGAGGTAGAGGGAAGCGTTCTTCTACAGGTCCGTCTAGTGGTTCTCATCCAGACGGAGTCTATATGTCAGCTGATCAGTTTATGGAGCTATTTCGGGTACTCAGCTTCCTGTTGCTACTCCCACAGCTCCTACTCAGAAGTATGCCTTCGCTCTAATGTGTAGTGACTATTCCCACCTTGGAGGTCAGCCTTTCAATGGATCAGAAAGTGTTATGGAGGTTCAGACTTGGTTGCGCACTTATGAGCACATATTTTCTAGGATGGATCTTTCAGATCATCATCGCGTTCTCGTGGAATCTAGTATGTTGCAAGAGCGTGCGCTTGATTGGTATGAGCTCTTTATTACGAAAGTTGATGAGTCCTCTCTCTCTTGGATTCAGTTTAAGGAACGTTTCGAACTTAAGTTCGTTCCTGAATCAGAAAAGCCTAATCTTGCTCGTAGTTTCCTTGAGTTGAAGCAAGGAAAGTCCTATGTTTCTGATTATGTTGCATATTTCGAGGCCTTGTCCAAGTACGGAGTTGAGTTCATTAACACTCCGTGTAAGACGAATCCTCGTTTTGTTGATGGTTTAAAGAAGTATTTGAAGAAAGTTCTTTTGCTTCAGCTTAAGCCTCTTTTGAGGAGCTTGTCGATTCGGCTCTTTGCCTTGAAGCTTTTGAAAAGAAACGTGATAGTGGTGATGATGTTGAGGTTTCTAAGAATCCCAACAAGAAGAGGTTTCCATTTCGTAAGCCTAATTCTTCCAACCAGAAGAAGAAGAAGAAGAAAGCTACCTCTAGTTCTTAGTCTAGTAGTGCACCTTCTATTCAGAGGGTGTGCTATAATTGTGGTTCTTTGGATCATCTTCTTCGTGGCTGTCCTAAGCCTCGCATTTGTCGTTATTGCAAGAAGAAAGGTCATTGGGTTTTTGATTGTCCTATTGCTCCTAAGGGTTTCAAATCTAGAAAGCTTAATGCTGCTAAAGCTTCTGGTGATTCTTCTAAGCCCAAAGGTATTATTCCTTTTGTCTTGGAAGGTCTCATTTTATTTCATGGCCATTCTATTAGAGTTCTTTTCGATACGGGTGCATCGCATTCATTCGTGTCGAAGGAGCCTGTTGATGTTATTCATTTGGATGTTATTACTCTTTGCGACCCTTTGAGAATCGTAAATCCTATTGGTGGATCCGCTACTCTTGGTTTGTTGTGTGTTGATGTGGAGATTATTCTTTGTGGTTTTTCCTTTCATGCGAATCTGCATGTTATGGATCATCTTGATTTTGACACGATATTCGGTATGGATTGGCTCGTTCGTTATGAAGTTCAAATTCTATGTCCCGAAAGAACTTTACATCTTAAGCATCCCGATGCTAGCGAGCAGTTATCTATTATATTTCGAAGCATGGGTCATACTTCGAACACTTTCATTTCTTCCTTCGAATTGGAGGATGTCATAGATAATATTCCGGCTGTTTGTGCTCTTTCTGATGTTTTTGAGCTATTTTGAGATTGCCGTCGAAGAGGGAAATTGAGTTCTATATAGATCTTATCTCCGGTGCACATCCTGTCAGTCGTCCTCCCACGACGATGTCTGCTAAGGAAAATGAGGAGCTCAAGCAACAATTATCTGAGTTGGAAGCCAAGCATTTTATTCATTCTAGCTCGTCTCTTTAGGGCGCCGCCGTTGTCTTCGTTAAGAAGCCAGATGGTACTCTTAGGCTTTGAATTAATTATCGCAAGCTTAACGAGCTCACTATCAAAAATAGGTATCCATTACCAAGGATCGATGACATGTTCGATCAATTAAGTGGTGCTAAGCACTTCTCCCAACTCGATCTTACTACCGGTTTTCATCAGTTACGAGTTGCGGAAGATAGTATTCCTCTCACCGCATTCCATACTCGTTATGGTTCTTACGAATGGCTTGTTATGCCGTTCGGTTTGTCGAACGCTCCAGCGTATTTTGTGGATCTTATGAATCGGATATTACAGGAATATCTCGATAAGTTCGTCTTGGTTTTCATTGATGATATTCTTATTTATTCCAAATCTGAAGCCGATCATATTTAGCATTTGAAGATTGTTTTGAGCACTCTTCGTCAGCATCAACTTTATGCCAAATTCTCCAAGTGTCACTTCTGGGAGAATAAGGTGAAGTTTCTCGGTCATATTGTATTTCTGTCGATCCTTCCAAGATCGAATCTATTCAGAATTGGAAGAGGTCCGAGACTGTTTCTGAGATCCGTAGTTTCCTTGGATTGGTGGGTTATTATCGTCGGTTTATTAAGGATTTTTCTCGTATTGCTTTACCGCTTACCACTCTTACGAGAAAAGTTGTTCCTTTTATTTGGTCGGATAAGTGTGAGAATTCTTTCTTGAAGTTAAAAGATCTCCTTACTCATGCTCCTATCTTAGTGGTTCCCGAAGGGAATCATGATCTTGTTGTTTATACCGATTCCAGTGGTTATGGACTCGGTGTTGTTCTTATGCAAAAGGATAGAGTAGTTACCTATGCTTCTAGACAACTAAAGCCTAACGAGATTCGTTATGCTACCCATGATTTGGAGTTGGCCGCCATAGTCTTTGCTCTAAAGATTTGACGACATTATTTATTGGGCGAGTGTTTTATTCTCTTCACTGATCACAAATCTATGAAGTATTTATTTACTCAGAAAGAGCTTAATATGAGGCAACAGCGTTGGCTCGAATTTCTTGCTTCATATGATTTCGATATTCAGTATACCCCTGGTAAGGGAAATTAAGTTGCTGATGCCCTTAATCGCAAGCAGCAGGTTGTTGTATCCATAATGCTAGCAGAGTGGAATATTTTGGAAGCTTTATCTCTTTGTGATATTAGAGACCGTCCTTCAGTTTCTGATTCTCCCGCGCTTTTACTTAGCATGGAAGCTCGTCCTAGTTTGTTGGATCGTGTTGTCGACGCCCAGAAACAAGATCCACATATTGCTTATCTTACTCAGAGTTGTAAATCGGAATCCTGAAGTGATGATCTTAAGGATTTCGAGATTGATGTTCATGGTTGTATTCGGAAGAAGGGTAGATTGGTTGTGCCTGATGTTTCTAATCTTAGAAATGACATTCTTGAGGACTGTCATCGTTCTAAGTATACTATCCATCTGGGTAGTAGTAAGATGTATGCTGATATGAAACGCTTATACTATTGGGAGGGTATGAAGTGTGATATTGCAAGTTATATAAGTCGTTGCATGACTTGTCAACTTGTTAAAGCAGAACACCAACGTCCCAGTGGTCTTTTGCAGCCTCTTGAGATTCCATTATGGAAATGGGATCAGATCTCCATGGACTTCATTGTTGGTCTACCTCGTTCGAGGTCGGGCCATACTAGTATTTGGGTGATTGTTGACAGATTCACTAAATCATCCCACTTTATTCCTATGAAGTCCAATCGGACTGCTCCTTTATTGGCTAAGCTGTTTATTAAAGAAGTCGTTCGACTTCATGGAGTGCCTAGTTCTATTGTTAGTGACAGAGATCCACTTTTTACCAGTGGTTTCTGACGGAGTCTTCAGAAAGCTTTGGGCAGTAAGCTCAATCTCAGTACAGCTTATCTTCCACAGTCCGATGGTCAGACTGAAAGGGTGAATCAAGTTTTGGACGATCTCCTTCAAGCTTGCATTCTTGATTTTGGTGGTAGTTGGGAAGACCACTTGTTCTAGTTGAATTCTCTTATAACTACAGTTTTCAATCCAGTATCGGTATGGCTCCTTTCGAAGCTCTTTACAGAAGCCGTGTCGATCACCATCTTGCTGGTTGGAATCGAGGGAAAATTTAGTTCTCGGCCCCGATTATATTCGTGACTCTTGTGAGAGGATTGATATTATCAGACAGAGAATGAAAGAGGCTCAGAATATGTAGAAATATTATGCCGATCATCGTAGGAAGCCATTGGAATTTTCTGTTGGCGATCTTGTATTCATTTGTGTTTCCCCGATGAAGGGTGTGGTGCGTTTTAGTAGCTTCGGAAAATTGCTCCTCGTTATATTGGACTGTTTCCTATTACGGAGCGCATTGGCCCCGTTGCTTATCGCGTATCGTTACCTGCTCAGTTTTCGGGAATTCATGACGTATTTCATGTATCCCAGCTTCGTCGATGCCTTCGAGATTCGGACTCTATTATTAATCCTCCTATGTTGCAAGATCTTGAGATCTCACCCGATTTGTCTATTGTGCAAAATCCTATTCGTGTGCTAGCTTCGGAGGTTAAACGCGTTCGGAATAAAGAGGTTCCGCTTGTAAAAATTCAATGGTCCGCAAACCCCAAAGGTTGCACTTGGGAAACCAGAAAATTCATTGAGTGTTCTTATCCGGGTTTTCCCTCCTCTTCGGGTGGGGGTGGGCATTCTTGATCTATCCATCCCATTCTAATCCTTGTTGTGTTGAATTATTTAGGTTACTGACTGCTTCTAGTATGAAAATTGCGGGGATGCAATTTTTATAAGGAGGAGTCTGTAACGACCGTGATTTTATTACCGTCGTAATAAATATTTTAGATGGAAATTTTTTTAAAAATTTAAAATTTGAAAAAAAATAATGTTACAAAGTCAGTAAATGCTTAACTTTGTGAACGGGAGAGTGCACTGCATTGTTCTTTCACGTGTAAGCAAAGTTAAAATAATGTTCTACTTGCCGTCACTTTTTACAACAATGTTCCAAAATGCAAAGCAGTTGGAAAAAAAAAGTAGTACACACTTTACATTATTTTTCCTTCAACTTTGCATTGCTAACATTCAAGCAATAAAGCAAGTGTGAAAAAAAAATTCAATTACTATCACCGCATAGTTTTGTAAAAGCAAACATTTGAACTTGCAGCCATCATCATTTTCTGCACGTCCTTTATTTTTCTTTGCTTCACTTGAGCATGTTGCATTAAATGCAAAGTGTACAAATGGATGGCCAATACACATCATTCTTTGACTTGTTCACAAATATTGAAAAAATATCTCGGCAACAATTCTTGCTCATTTTTTTTCAGCTGCTCAAGGGGCTCATTAATGGTAGCTCACAAAATTATTCTCTTTTAGATTCCTTCTTGCCAGTGAAACAAGCAAAGGTGAGTGCAGAAAACTCACATCCCTGATTTATATTTTTGTCACGAACGTGTGTGAGCGGATTCATACATTTTCATAACAGTTTGTTTTGAAGCTGGTATCAAATCTCGGTTCACTTGTTTTTTTGCTTGACACCGATCTATTTGTTACCACTTGATCTTTTGCTTTTCACTGATCTATTTGTTACCACTTGAGTCTTGTTCATTCACATAGCTCTGTGTATTGGAATCCATGTTTGGTTTTGACTGTGTGATCTGCACTGTTGTACTCCTGTTGGTTCCACTCCACTTAAATATTCATGCAAGTATGTATATTCATTGGGTTGTTTCATATGCATGCTCTGTCTGTCCACTACTATGTTTCATATGCATGCTCTGTCCACCACCATGTTTCAGTTTGCACTGTCTCGGTTCTGATTTCTTCTCGACATGTATGCATGTATACATGTGTTTGTGAGAAAACAATTACAGCATTCAATTTACTGCTCATATACTTGAGGCCGTATCACCATATGTGCGTATGCAATACTGAAAGTTGAGTCACAAGTCACTAAATTTTGGTTTTTCCATTTGTTGCATGCGTGAGTTAGGCTTGTGTTCAAGCATTGATTTTTGGGTTCAAAATTTCGTTGCATGCGTGTTGCATGCTTTGTAAAAGAAAAATATAGTTCAAAATTTTCTTTATTGCATGCATGCTTTTTACTCATCCCTGTACCTTGTCCCTGTTAATTGCTCATTTGTGATTTGCCTATTTATCGAAGTGCGTACATGTTATGTAGAAAACCCTGTTCCAAGCTTATTTTTTTATCTATTTTTTTCACTTGCACTGGTAACATTGAAGTATATTACTTGCGTGAGAATTGGGCTACTTGCATTGCCATCTTGTAATTGCACATGTACCTGAGAACGTGTCAGGGTAGAAAAATTTTCAATCCATGCATGTGTTATATGATATGCGTGTGCAAATTGCATGTAAATGTGAATTGCGTGCAAAAGAGTATGCCCAGAATATTGTTGCTTTCATGCGTGAATGCATTTAATGTGTTACGTGCATTTTAGTTTAGCCGAGCAATTGTAGTTTAGCCGTGCATTTTAATGTGTTACGTGCATTTTAAAGTGTTACGTGCATTTCTAGTTTAGCCGAGCATTTTAACGTGTTACGTGCAAATGGGGAGTATAATATTTTCGGACATCATATTTCATGTTTGAAAATTTTAGTGCAGTCCGTTATTAAATTTTCTTTGAACCGGTGTTACGGTTTAAAACGTATTTTTGCACCGTTATTTTTATAACGGAAATTTGTACGCCGGTACTATATTTTGAAGAATGCCGTTTTGGAGACGTTTTTGGGGAATAAAAATTACTATTATTTTAACGTCAGTAACCATTAATTTAAAGTGAATTTTTAAGCGGTTATCCCGCAACGCTGATTTGGTATCTGTTTTTTCGGTGTTTTGTGAAGCGCAATTTCCTCGTCGAAATTGCTATAGTTGTTGCTGTTTTAATCACGGGTTTTCAAATCGTTTTATAATAAAAATCGTTTCCAAATATATTTTTTACTGTTTACGCTTTCAAAAGAATGAGAAATCGATTTAAACCTTTCAGCAAAATTTAGGACTATGAACCCTTACTTTTACTGATTCGGTTAATTCCGGACTCATCCGTTTGAGAACGTAAAATGTTATTTTATAAAATACACAATTTTGCACTTTTAAGGGAACGATGAAGAGATTTAAATGATTTAGCAAAAGTGCGGAGTATGGAACCACGCTTTTACTGTTTCGGTTAGTTCCGGACTCGTTAATTGAAATATTTGCTGTTGTTTGATGATTTTGATGATTTGTTGGGCTTTCGAGCCACTATGCTGGACCTTCGGGTCATATGATGGACCTCCGGGTCAAATACCAATACTTGACCTTCGGGTCATTTGTTGGGCGCCAAAATTATGATGACAGTATTTAGTAGGCTTCGGCCATATGTTGATGCGTGTGCGGCGTAGCTTAGACTCGCCAATGATGGGATCGATCCACTTTTATGCTGATTTTCTATTTATCTATTTTTGATTTCTAGATTTTGTGAATTTTTGTTTTGAATTCAATTGTGAATTTGAAAGTTGAATTTGATGGAGTTTGGTGTGATTTCTTCATTTAAACTATGTTGATTTCTTATGTTGAAGAGTCTCATTCGAGATTATTATTATTTTGCTTGATGTTATTTATGATGCATTCACTTCTAAGAATAAATTAGACTGCCCATTTATTATTTTCTTTTAAATAATACTCGGGTCAGACCGAGTTATTTCAGGGTAATCTCTATCTCTGATTCAGTTGCAGCTTCAGCTTTTGGGATCTCACGTCATCTTTTATCTAGCCTTCGAGTTCTTTTGGTTTATTAGTTCTCATCTCATGTATGTTATGATGTATATGTATACGTACATTTGGTTCTTGTGAACCGTCGGTTGTTGTAGCATGTATCCAGACTTGTCTTCCGCTATATATATATATATATATATATATATATATATATATATATATGATATTTCTGTTCTGATATGATTATACTATCAGTATTGTTGTTATAACTCCTATCGATGTAATCAATACCCGTCTAAGGCATAACTTACGAATGGTCGCTTCTAACAAGCCTTATTCTTCGCAATAACAGACGTTATTCCTCATAATAACCTTTTTTATTGTGACCATAGAGGTGGGGTGTAACATAAACAAAAATGGGTTTTTACCTTACGATAACCAAAGCACCTTTATAGGAAATCTAGTGATATTATAATAATGTATACGGTTTAAAGTAAATATTAAATCATACCTAAAATTGTTACACTAATTAAATTCCAACATAATAGGTATATAACTAAGTTCGAAAGACACTTATTAGAGAATGGATGTTATACAATGACAAGGTAAGGGACTACCTTCCATATAGTACACCAATAGAGATAAAGTACCAATGGCCATACATGAACCCCCTATGAATCAGGACCGAACTTCCCCTTACTAGATAGTAACTGAATATGTCACTCCTTGTTTAATATCAACAACCATACCTGGCCCGAAGCATACATAAATACCAATGTAGATCAGACGATGACCATACCCTAATAGGAGCGACCTACATAGCCTGCGACACTCCTCTGTTTTAGTCATTATCGGTTGTAAGGTTCAAGGCTACATTTACCTTTTCATATAGAAATCCTACTTGAAATGCTAACGTCTCCCTCTAGGCGATAATGCAATGCTAGCATTCATCCATACATATTATTTACACTACAAGAAATTTGATTTTTAGCGGCGCTCAAAAACCGCTACAAAAAGTTTTGGTGGCGTTTTGATAAAAGCCGCTAGAAAACATGCGACTAAAAATCCATGATTTTTTGTTGCATTTATTTTAATGTCACTATAAATGAATTTTTGGCAGTGTTTTTTAAACGTTACTAAAGATCTTTTTTACAGCGTTTAAGAAACGCCACCGAAAAGGTGCCGTTTATTATCTTATTTTTTTGTTGCACTTATTATTATTTTTTGCAGCGTTTTTTGAACGCCATGGAGATTATCTGAGTTACTATAATTGCTGATTCTGTAGCGCTTTTTAAACGCTACAAAAAATATTTTTGGTGGCGTTTTTTCTCCGCCACCGTATGTCTCGATTTTATTGCCTGCTGTTCCACGACTACATCTGATTTCGCCTCTAATTCAAGTACTTCAAAACTTATACAATAATGTAATATATAAACACATACACATTCAAAAATAACACATTCAATGAACCACAATAACACAAACAAAAGCACACCGCTATATCATAACATTAGTGTCAAGACAAAAGGTTAACCATACGTTTACATAACCAAACTACCATAAACAGTTTCATAATAGTACATGCAGCTAAAGTAGTGTTGCTACCATACATACTAGTTTCATAATAGTTTCATAACAGTTTTAATCAACCTAACTACATACATGTGCTGCTACCATACCAAAAACCAGTGCTGCTGCTTGAATTCTTCACAAACATTTATCTACCTGTAAACAATAATAATCATGTTACTAAATATTTGTGAGGTGAAGGTATCAAAGATCAAAAATGGACAAATATAGAAGTCCTTAGACTATAATACTTCAAACAAATATGCCTCTGCGTATTAACCACTGATGTGAGAACATCGTAATCGTCCAACAACTTTTACATCATATTTGTGACATCAGTGCACTAGACTTGTCATACGACAACCATCCTCTTCAACCATGCACTCCATTCAAAACAGCAAGTTCACCTGATAACATCCCCATTTCATTCCTTCATTCCCTCTGCCTGTACACTACTTGTTCACACCAACTTCTAACACAACACAGTCAACTTCTCCACCAAAACTTCCTCACAATCATATTTGATACAAACTTCTGACCGTACCCACAACTCATCCCACAACACAACCAAAAAAAATTCGAACCTGCCAAACAACTCGTCCATCTTCCCTGTTCTTCATCACTGGTACAATCGAACCACCGTGCTTCTGAAACCAAACCGCAACTCCTCTGATCACTCAACAAACCTATTGCAACCTAACCTTTCGTGCATTGCATATCTCTATAGTTCAGTACAAATGCACTTCGACCACACTTCAATTATCTCCACACTTCAACCACTCAACAATCTCCCATTCAATCTTCCAGTCACTCCTCTTTAACACTTGCTTCATATACCACCCTACATCCAAACAACACACTGCCAACATATCAACACCAAACCCTTGAATACAAACTCTAACTCCACAACATATCCAAATCCGCCAATAGCCAAACTGTCCACCATCTCAACTTCACCAAAACTCCACCACAAAACAACTAGTATGTGATGTATTATCTGTGTAACTCTGATAAATGGTTGTATACTATGTAATACTTATATTATTAATATAATTTATTCGTTCCGCTGTTGAGATTCTGATATTTTTTTCTTCTTTCTTTTCTATCTTTTCTTTTTCTATCCCTTTCTTTCTTAATTCATGATACGTCTTTCTGGTTAGTGGAAGACGGGTCATGACACCAGCATGAAAATCACCCTATATTTATTGTTATGTGTTAAATTTTGTAATACACCAAAGTGCTATTATAAAGTTAAATTCTCAAAATTGTTCTTAAGCTGAATTAGTTATATAGAATCTATCTTTTATTTATAAAACTTTGTTTAATTAGTTATATTATTATTTATAAAATTTAGTTAGCTTAAACTTAACCAATTTTATAAAACTTGTTTAATTTTAACAAAGCGTAGTTAATTTTTATTAACTTGGTTAGCTTAGTTAATTTATTATTAATAATATTATTATTATTAAAAAACAAGGTTAACTTAATTATATTATTATTAGTATTATTGTTATTATTAATATAAACTTAGTTAATTTTATAAACTTAGTTAATTCATCATCGTTGTCATCATTATTATTTATAAAACTTTGTTAAATTAATTATAGAATAATTATTTATAAAATTTAGTTAACATAAACTTAGTTATATTATTATTGTTGTTGTTATTATTATTATTATTATTATTATTATAAACTTAGTTAACTTTTATAAACCTAGTTAATTCATCATCATCATTTATAAAACTATGTTGAATTAGTTATATTATTTTTATTATAAACTATATACTATTATTGTTATTGTGATGTTATTATTATTATTATATTATTATTATAAACTTAGTTAATTTCTTTATCAAACTTAGTTTATTATTATTATTATTGTTTGACTTACATCAAACTGCAGACTATAATTGTTATTGTTGTTGTTGTTGTTGTTATATTATAAACTTAGTTAATTTTTTGTATCAAACTTAGTATATTATTGTTGTTGTTGTTGTTATTATTATTACTATTATTATTATTATTATAAACTTAGTTAATTTTTTACCAAAATAGTTATTATTGTTATATTATAATACTTTAATACAAGGTTAAAAATATGACAGTGAGCAATTGCTGCAATTGTCTGCTCAACTTGTCATGGTATATAACGATTGTTTGATTGCTCGATATAACTATGTTAAGAATCCAAGATAGCACTTTTAATTTTATCACTCGAGTTTTCTCGTATTCCTAAAATCAAATGTGAGATATATCAGCTTAATAGAATTTACCGGGTTATTAGCAGCCACACCACCATCAACAAGATTAAACTCCTTGTATTTCCATCTTCATCCTTCGTTTCAAAGTAGGGAGCAGGAAGATAAGTTGGAGCTGCTGAAGTACCGATACAAACGTCCGATAAAAGAGCATCTTTCAATGGATCAGCTTTTGCCTGTATAAGCAGCGGATGAAAACTAAGTCAAGTCTATAACCATGTTCAATACATATATACAATTATTCAAACTACTTAGAAACTTTATGCATACCTGAAAAGTAGAAAAAATTGTAGGGTGAAGTAGCTTGATGTCAAAAGTAGGAATTACTACATTTGTTAGTGTTTGGTGCAGTCTTGTGTAACCCAACACTTGCTTTACTTTTGAGTGCAAAAATTTGCCATTGTATTTAGGTCCTTTGACTGCTTTTAACATATTTTTTACTGGTGCAAATATCCCAGCACTGCAAAATAGAACAGTATGTATAGATGGGTTTGTAAGTTACATCACTAAAAATAATAACTAAAGTGCTGAGTTTTATGCATATTTCTTCTGTGGATATATTTTTGGGCAATTGTCAAGGTAGAATTCATTGATATTTTTGGCTTCAAAAAGTGGTCTTTTATTCGCACCTGGAGATGTAAGCATTGCAGTCACTAAACCAGCTGTACTTGTTCCTGATATGACATTGAAGTAGTCTGACAATTCTTGCTTCTGGTCCATCAAGCTCCTATATTATTAGCATGTTTATTTTTCAGAGAACTTATATGATTAGTACAAATCAATGGAGTAGGGACATAAAATATATTCATTTACTTGAAGTTTTAGTCAAGTAGAGTCTTAATCATAGTAGGCACTACAGGTGACTGTAGTCCTCGTTTCGGTTCATTGCACGCAACATTGGTTTTGAGATATTAACTGGCCCTGGAACTCATAACTAAACATAAATATTACATTAAACTGTTAATAAGATCATGCAATCTAATATTACACTCTAAAAAATTACCCGCACTTGTCCTAAATCTGTCCCAACTCCCAAATATGTTCCTTCTTGTGCCCATCCACTTTGGCTGTACATGAATCACCTACACAAAAACAAGAAGAAATACCAAAACAAAACCCATAAAAGATAGAATCAAACAAAAGCTATGACACTCTTTACAAGCAATGTGGCACATAAGCTTAATAAATTAATGAGAGCCAATTTTAGTTTACTATTTATGATACTATCATGTACATAAACAGTAGAATGGAGAAGTGTTATATGCAAGTGATAGAGTAGGATACTCTTCACAAGAAAAAAACAGCTCTTGCCCTAATGCTTTTTCTGAAGCCATCTCTCAATGAGTATACTATATATTACATCATATGGACATAATTTCCGACATGTATTTAACAAGCATCACAACAGAGGTGAGATAGTAAAATCACATGCTTTATCTACGAATCAGCATTGTATCTAGTTTTAGGATTATTCTCAAACAACTTATGTGCTAGCATTATATTAGACCTTAACTCGAAGAATGAAAATACCTTCGAGTAGTCGTATTAATCGCCAATGCTTTTAACTCAGTTCCTTAGCAAACCGCTAATAGCATTATAATAACCTCCAGCACACTTCCTCAGCAAACCGGAAATCACCACCCATTGCCTGAAACCATCATCCAAAACCAGCACCATTATTCACAGCCAAAACCTCACCATAACCTCACATCCACTACTGTTTGCATCACCCGAACAATCTGCAACCAAAACAAGCAACACGGTTATTTTTGTAACATCGAAACAATTATAAAAGGCTGTGAGTATGGTTGTATGTTGATAAGATGATATGTTTTATTGATACGCCCATTATGTACAACATCCAATAATTTGATGTTCACATGCCCTAGATTTTATTATATTGATAGAGTGGAAATTCAATAAAAAAAAAGTGGAAATTATGCCTCATAAGAATCAACATTAACATGCAAAAATTAAAGAGTACATGCATGTTTCTTTTTATAATACATTGATAATTCACAAACCTTGGGAAAACAATTGAAGCCTTTTCTTTTGCTTATCACTTGAATGAGAATCTTTTCATTTATAGGAGGTTCTTCCAACATAAACTGAAACTTCTCGTTCCACATTGGAATTCAAGAGTTCTTAATTACATGGTATTGTAAAACTTTAATGTAAAGAAAGTGAAAAAATAAAACTAAACTGATGAACATGCCAAACAGATTTATGTTATTTTCCAACTGTAACAGGCCAAGACTTCCATATGGTTTTATAACTTATAGCAACCACCCCATGAATTCCCTTGATCCCCTCGGATTTTGAGTATAATTGTAAACCCTAGCACCCTTCTCTCCCCTACTTTGTCTTTTTAGTTTAAATGTTTATATACAGGGTGGAATTTTTAAAACCAACAGGTCATTATGGAAATCAAAAGAAGGAAAGAAGGAAAGAAGATCCAGAGCAAACTTATAAGTTATAACATACTTCTAAGCTATATTTATTCAAAGTTGAAAATTTACCAATATCATGTTTTACTGAACAATGACATTAGTTTCAAAGACATGTCAATGGGAATGCATTTAAGCAAACAATCACCATCATAGGTTATATTTATGCATCTTCAAAATAAAAATAAATCAACAAGGCTCAAGGAAAAGGTTAAGAATCAAGTAGTAAAAAATACTTACTAAAAACATAATTTTGAGTATACATGTTATCTACCACTTTTAAGTTCATTTTCATCTTGATGAATGTCCTATGTTGCCGCAATCAATACACACAAAAATGTTGATGATTTGAACATGTTCTATTTGGACCATGTTAATATGTAATCATATAACAAACCTAAGAGAAAAATATTGTCGCTAATCAAACTTGACTTGCTCTCAAGGGAAATTACCATAACTTTCGACGTACCGCTGAGGTTTCCAACTATGGTCAACATAACATAAATGTTCTTTTAAGCTTCATTATACACACGCCTGAGGTAATTTGTGGGATGTAAATATTAATAAATACTTAAAAACTTTCAAGTGGCTTTTCTTTATCAAAATAGAAGATTATATGTATACATACATTGAGACGTGTAACTAGATATTGACACTCTTAATAATACTTTTAAACAGGGAGAACTAGTGTGGGAGAACTATAACCAAGGATAAAGGCAATTGTCATGAGGTTATGATCATACCTCTGATTTTTATTACAAAATATTACTATCAATTTAAGCCATACCTTAATTTGATATTGTTACCTTATCTCACCTTGATCCATTCTAACAGTGACTAAATATTTTATGTATTTTTTTGTTTCAACAGAGCTTATTTTATAGAACACCATATTTGCATAATAATTAAAATGATTAAAATACATAGTGAAAGTACCTTTGCAAAATACCTCTATTAATTAAATTGACTGGTAGTAACAAATACAAATTCTTAAGTACAAATTGGTTTCTTTGATACATCGATGTGAACTTCAATTCCACAACTAAAATTAAATTAAATTAAATTAAATTAAAGGTCGAATAGTGTAGCAATATATCAACTAATCTTGATAACATAATCCGCTAGCACATAACAAATTATGATGCTAAGTATAGATTGAAAGACAATATAAAAATCATTGAATTTGTAAAGAAATTTGATGCTAAGTATTGACTGATTTCCGTACACATATAAAATAGGTAAGAGAGGAGAAATAGAAAAAATTGTGGTAAAGACTGAAATTAAGCTTTGCTGGCAGCAAGAAAATTAGGGTTTATGAAGAAATCATGAACAATTGTATGTGGTATCCAATTGAAATAGTCGATGACGAAGGAGAGAGCGGCCCGATGATGACGACGGAGAGCGCTCGCGCGATGAAGATGATGGAGGAATCGAGGTGAATTTGGATGAAGCGAAAAGGAGAAATCGTTTATGAAGTATTGAAGAGGAATAAAGGGAAAGATAAAAAAAAAATCCTTAGTGTTGATGAGGGAGGAAAACGTAACAGAATACTTGTTTTGAAGCCGCTAAATTTTTAGAAAGCGGGAAACTAAAATATTTTTTGTTACGTTTTTAATATAGGATGAAATGTTATTAGTTGCAATTACGATTAAACTACACAAATTTCTGCAACCAAAGGCTGATTTTCTTATAGTGTTAGGATATGAACAAACCAAAGGACTACTTCGACTACATCCATTTTGGACTCACCTCAGGATTAGTAGCAAGTGGCCCTTGCACTTCAAAGATCTTCGCCTTCGATTCCATCATCTTTGTGATGTTCAAAATTCGAATGATTACGTTGGTTTGAAGTGGTTTTCAGATAACTCATGTTATTCGATCACGATCTCTTTGAACCAACATTCGATAATTTTTAAAAGGGTCAACTTATCGATAGTGGACAAATCCACTATCTGGGTGTGTATAGATTTGCATATGGAAAATAAGACATCTTATACTTACACCCACTTCCCGATTTCAAACAGCACCATCCCTTGATTAAGGAATGGAGTCGGACAAGTTAGAAACCAACTTTGACTCGACGTACATTCTTACTTCTCGGGATAGGGACAAGCTTTCATACCTCAGAATTTGGTATTAAGTACATGATGGAGTATCTTCCGTATACTTAATTTATCATGTCTCATTTATCAAAATTAACTCTCTTATAGATACCATGTTTCCGACATTCTGACTTTTCTATCCCTCGATTACAAAATCAAGTTCTAGATATCACAGATAGAGGAAAGCCTACTCAAAATCTTTTAGTGCTAAACACGAGATGACTTACTACAAATAAAAGTGTCAACATTTTAGTATAACTTATTCATATCCGTTTTCCGACTTAATGGCACTGACAAAGAGAATCCTTGTATTTAAATCATTCTTTGTAAAAGAAAGCTTTTGCTTTTTAAACTAACCGATCTTTGGAAATAAAGATTTAAAAATTAAAACATTTATTTATTTAATTAAAAATAAGTTTAAACCTTTATTTAATATTAACTAAATCCTAATTAAATCTTAATTAAATTTGAACTTAATTAATAATCAAGAAATAATTAAACCCTACCTGATTAATAACTCATTAATGATTAAACCTTAATTAATTAATAATTAATCAAACCTTACTTAAGTAATAATTTATTAAATAATTAACCTTTACTTAATTAAAAACAAATTAACCTTTATTTAATTAATTGATTATAATTATCTCACTTAATTAATAATTAAGTACTAATTACCTTCACTTAATTAAGTAATTAAATAACCATTTGCTCCATTATTAATTAATTAATTGAATCATTAATCATTTTTTAAAATCTAATTTTAAAGGTGCTTCAAAAAATATCTAACGTGGAAACAAATTCTATTTTAAACAAAATTACCATTTTTTACGAACTGAATCCATAGCGGCTATTGCTATGAATACAATAATCCTAAAACTTTATATCAATACCTACACAAGCTCGTCAGGAGATAGGTAGGATTCGACAGAAGCATGAAATTCCTCTTGTTCTGAGAATCAGATCAGTTCTATGTTGGACGGGTCATCGTATTGATGACCAAGAAAACCCTAGAAAAGAAGCAAGCTTCAACGCTACCCAAGACAACAAAGCCATCATTGTGGGGAGGGTAAAGAGCATCTAATGCAAAGCGACCTTTCATTCCCTTATTTCGTCATAGCACACCCCCCTTCCAAAAGCACCCTTCAGGCGAAGGGGACTAGGAAAAGTTTTTCGTTTTCCCCTCGGCCCTTACTGCCTTCCTTAACAAGCCCTCGAGCCTCCTTTGTGTCGCCTTCCTCATAGAAGCCGCCGCCTCGAAAAACGAATTCTTTGGTGGGGAAGGCTTTCAAAAGAATTTAGCCTTAAAACCCTTACCTTTTATACTATAACTTACTTTATAAACTTTGTATAAAGTTTTGGAAACATAAGTAAAGTTTTGAAAAATTTATAAAACTTTTTTAGAAAATAAAATAAGTAAAACAAGTTTGAACCATGGGATCTCGGTATCACACATATACAAGTTCAAATGCCAACTTTTCTTTAGCACACAACATCCATATACATGAGCACAAACATATATACACATGCCATGCATCATACACAATTAAAAATCATAACTTGCAAACCCCTACTTACTTTCCAACTATACTTTCAAGTCCATACACAAACATTACATATAATCATGTACACATATAAACACAATCAATCATCACTTTCCATACTAAACAACAAACATCAATTATTATCACAAAATATAGTTTTAAACTTTGGTTAAAAAGGTGAGCTTTACTTACCAAAATCAACCAAATCAAAATCCAACTACTATAACTTTTCCACCACCACCCGAACTTAGCCTTCCCTTCGTAAAAATTTGATCTTTGTTGCCTTGGGAGGCAAGATGGGTTTAGCCCTAGTTGTATTGGGCTCAACCCTACTTTGGGGAGTAGGTTTTGTGCTTGTTTTTGAAAGAGAGGAGGTATAGAGAGGAAAAGAAGTATATTTTAGCTTGGTTTAAGGTTTTAAAAATGGAAAAGGTAAGTTTTAAAATTTTAAAAACTTTAAGAAGCCATGAGAAAGGAGGATGGAGTTTGAAAAAGAAGAGGGGAGTTCTGAAATGAATAAAAATGAGGTGGAAATGGAAATTAGAAAGAAAAATCTGTCTTTATATTAAATGAAATAAGAAAATTACCTTCCAATCCCTAGCCCATATACCCTCCATAAACCTTTTCCACCTCACCCCACCCCACCTTACCCTCTCCCTCTCGTCCATTACTTCACTCCTTTTTGATTTGAAATCACCTTTTACACATCTTTTCTTTTTTTTTCTTTTTTTTTTAAAGGAAAACTCAAACTTACCTTTTTACTTAAGTATATATTTTAACACATGTTAACTTTGACCATAACATAGGTTATTTGTATAAGTGTATGTATATATCTACTCTTGTGCAAACAATATTTTCCGATAACTTTTAGATGATGAAAAGTCAAGAATCCAAAAAATGATTTTTGGTTACCTTTTTTATTTTTCTTCAAACTAAATATTTTTGTAAACCAAATTCTAAAACAGCTTCACCACCATTGGTTATTATTTAAAAGGGATTTATTTGAGTTATAAAATCCATTAATTAACTATTTAAAAATATATTAAATAATCAAAATAGAGCGACTATACAGGTTGTCACACAAAATAATATATAAATACGTATCTAATTTTGTTCATAATGTATTGAATTTGAATTTATAGAGGAAATTTGCTTGGAAAGATGACATTTCTAAAGCAATGATGAGAAAGGCTTGGCCTCAAAGCAGCCCACAAATATCGGTAATGGACATATGGTATGCACAAAAGTGACAAAACATCCAACTTTATCCCAAGAGATATATGAACAATTCCTGGCATGTTGTTAGACTAATGGCTACAAAAAGAAATCAAAAATGAATTTAGGAATTAGGAACAAGACTCCCGGGTTGTGTAGTGGTAGCTCCAAATCATATGCAGATCATCATAGTGATATGGAAAAAACTTATTTGTCAAATGTTTTTAAAATTTAAATAAATTAAAATATGCTTATTTGGTAATTTACTTAATTTAAATTTTGGTATGAAGAGAGCACAGTGAGCCTATATCTTAGCAAGTCTATTGTAGAACACACAAGATTGAGTTATTAAATGTGTGCACCATAAACTGTCGGGTAGATGATTCTTCCATGGAGTTAGCTGTAAGTAACCCATTAAATATCACTAACTAATATTTACACACACAATTTTTTTTACAAATTCTAACGGATATGTAAAATTCAAAATGGTCGAAATACCAGGTTTGAATTGAGGAGCTTCAAAGTGAAGGGGTGGATATAACAAGAGAATGAATATAGAGGTATTCAAAACATCAGTAAAGCTATTTCCAAAAGGGCGGATCGTAAGCCCAACAATGGCAATATTCCAAAGGCAATAGCTTAAATATTGGTTATATACATATGGTATTAAATAAATAAATATATGTATGTATGTATGTATGTATGTATGTATACGACCCATATATACGTGTGTGTGTGTATATATGTATATATGTATATATATGTAGTATACTATATGTATACATATACGTAATTTATACGCATTCTTAGTGTAGCTATTCAATTCAATCCTCATTTTCTACTAGATGTTATAAATCATCACTTAAATAATAAAATGGGTTGGATAAAAAATAAAGTAGAATAAAATATTAAAGTATGAAGGAAAAGTAATTTTATTAATAAAATGAGTTTGATAAAGATTGTAAATTTTTTAATCATGATTTAGAAGACTGAAAATGGTAATCTCGATAATAGAAATATAATAGAGGTATTGTAACATTAATAAAATGGAATTTGGATTTTTGAAATTAAATAGCAATTTTAATTAAGAAAAAGAAACAAAGCCGAAACATCAATTCCATAGAAAACTATTGTACTTCAAATTTACAAAGAAACTGAAAATAAAATAATTAATTTGGGATACAAATATACGAACATTCAATTTTTGAAATTTTAACTTATGAAAGAAATATTTCTTATATTTTGATGTTATAAATATTTAGATTAATAAATATCCTTCAGTTGTACCTTGTTTTAAATTAAAGTCAAATTATACATTTTGTTTCAATAAATTAAACAAATACACACACACATATATATACATATATATATATATAATTTTGTTTCAATAAATTAAAGGAATACAAGTTAAATTAAACAATTCTATAAGGTAAATTATATATTTTGTTAAATCACTCAATAAATTAGGAAAATATATAAGTTAAATCACTCAATGAATTAAACAAATATATAAATTAAACTGTACATTTTGTTTCAATAAATTAAACAAATTTATTTGAGTTATAATGTTGTTTAATTAATGGATTTTGCATTTGTTTTTATGGAAAAGAAAAATAAAACCAAAGTCCAGTACATTTCTCTATAATAGTTCTAAAACACAAATACAACTGTTAAAATAAAATTTTCCTTATTATTAACAAACAATTTTAATTAAAATATAGATGTAAACACTAGAAGGAGGTGTCAAATAAGTGATGCAGAGGAAGACAACCGACGCTTAAAGTCACCTTTCGGTAAGCTTGAGAAGAAACTCTACAAATTCATACGCAATACTTTCCACATGTAAACATTCAAATTATGATGATGACGATGTAGCTGGTCGGTGTGTAAGGGATTAGTTAGTCTGTACATTTGTTTATGTTGTTATTGATGATAATGTATTTGGATATTATTTGTATTGACGGAAACATTTGTGCATGTTGGATATTGATTGTAGTTGATGGATATTTTATATGTTGGTATTAATGTGCATTGGATACATTGTTATATATAGATGTTCGAGTATGTGTATATTGGATATTGTTTGTTTATATTGCGATTAGATTTTTTATATATATGAATTTGTGATTGAGGTGAGAAAAGTAGCAGAGATGCCACAAAAATGCTTCAGACATGGTGTCGGCATGGTGTTGAATCGATGTTGGTAAATTTGATTTTGGAATGTTAGTTTTAGCATAGGTAAGGAATTGGCTAGGTGTTGACAAATCCATTCTATCGGTATTGGCAAGTCGTAACTACAACATCGGTAACATGATGTCGACCAAGGGTCGAAATGGCGTCAGGTATTTAGCATCGGTACGGCATTAGTATGGTGTCATTAACACACCACGGAAGATGTCTACATGGTATCAGCAACAAACTTCCAATGCTGTTTTTACCGACACCGAGAATGATATCGATGCGACATCAGCATTAAGTTTTCCGACGTTGTATCTATGCCATATTGGCATCGGTAAATGCTATTTCTTTTGTAGTGCGATATTTCCTTCAAAATATCGCTTAAAACATCATTATCGATGTATCACCTGATATATACCAATATATCTCTCCTATATTTAGTGTACAATACTCGATATTCTTTAAGAATATTGATCATTGCTAAAAGTGTTGAAGAAAATAGAATTATAAGTCTTCACATTCTCAATGGTTGTTTTTTAGTACATGGGGAGTGCCAATATGTAGACCATATTAGAAATCATAATGGAATGATTTTTTAGTTTTTACCATAGTTTTTTTCAAACTTCTTCATTAGTATTTAAATAGAGGAAACTATACTTATTCCACTACTTTATTTGCGTTATTTTGTGCAAACAATTTACCACTAAAAAGATGATCATGTAAGAGCTTATGAAAATTCATTTTTTTTGTTTTAGTTATTATCATGCATTAAGAACTAAATGTGGAAGAACAATAAAGTTATATATTTGACACATCAATAAAGAACGAGATAGAAATAGTAATCGGTATCAAATCAATGTTGCTTATCCAATAATTAAATGAAAATGAAAACAAAGGAATTGTAAATGTGAAAAATCTGAAAATCAATAGGAGGTAATATGACTAGGGAGACAAAGAATATACAATAAAAATGAAAATTGTAAAAGTGCACGGTACACAAATTTCTTGATTTTTATGAGCATAATTTATTACTTCAATTTAATGGAATATCCAAGTAGATAGGTTGTAATATGTAAACAATATGCCATCGGTCTTTAGTAGTAATTTTGTAATGTAGATCCAATTATTAAAAAAAAAATTAACATCATCATAACATATTACATATCTTTTATAGTCTATCTATACATGTTTGATATTTTTTCAATAGATATTTTACCGATATTATTATGATATTAAAATATTTTATATCGACACTTAGACTAATACGTGTCTAATACCAATACTAACTACTTGGTCACGTAGTGATCAATATGTACCTGTTACCGGTATAAACTACTTTGATTCTAATGTAATAATGTTGCATTTGTATGTCTTGTCTTGATTCAATATTCAATAGCCTAAATTAAAATTGTATGTAAACTGATTAAGTTGGTTATTTCATCATTCGGATTCATGTGGAATACCGAACTGGGAGCTCTAAATTACGAATAGAACATATGAGTGATGTATAATGGAATTTATCAATAGCTCAAGCACCCTAAGGATCAGAAAAGAATAACCCACTTTATTCTTTTCATTAAAGAATCTTTTGTGTGGCTAGAAAAGTGATATCATCCTTAAATAGCCAAAAGAGTAAAAATACTTGTGCATAAAGTGACATCAACCGTGTAATTTAAGCATTGAAGTAGGAATTTAGCTCCTAATATGAACATTGTTGTTGATTTTTCAAAGATGTTGCTTATTTGTATCTTTTACATGGCATTACTCAACTGCCTACTGGCTATGGTTGAAACATATTATCATTCAGTTTCATAAATCAGGACCATTTTCATTTTTGCAATATTATATATAAAAAATGTAGAATGTCAACCATTTCAAATTTGAGCAGGCAATGACAGTGTTAAATACTCAAACAATATGAAAGTTAAGTGTAAAATAATTCATTTTGAAATCATTGACTTAAGTTGAATTACTGTTTTAAGCTAAAACGAAGTTGTTTCAATTAGCTTAAATTAATATTAAGCAACACATTTCATGTTAGCATTACTATATAACTCATATTGGGTATAGAAAACCTGATGCTAGAGTGGAAAAAACAAACTGCTCTCACGATTATGTCATCCGACATGATTTGATATAGTAATTAGCATAAAAAGTTGATGTTCAGTCGTAAAGTCCAACTAATGTTAAATGAATCAGATGTACATATTTGCTAGTTGCATAAAGTAGATACTCATTGCAATATATAGGTAGTCAAATTTCTTAAATGTGTAGACAATCCTCACGAAATGCAATTTAAATATTCTCTCAATGTGTTTCACAACTATATGAGAATAAACATACAAATAGATCAAATCTGAACTAAATAATATTTGAATTTAAATACATCATCTCATCGATTCTTTTCTATCGATGCTATAGTCTGTGTGATACGATGATGTTTCACAGCTCTTTGGAGAACTGTAGGTTTTATCGATGGCATCGCGATGTATTATTCTATGACATAAATAGTAAAGTGCTTTTTCTAATGCATAAACACATCGTAAAATATAAGAAAAACTAAAACCCATCTTAAGATACACGCAGCTTTCTTTATAATGGAAGTAAAAAGATTGAAAGAGAAATATATGAAGATATTAAGGATGGGTACTTTAGAGCTGTGGATTCATATATAAATGTTTTCTTTTCCGTTGCATAATTTGAGTACATATTATATTAGTCGAACTGACAGATTAAGTAAATAACCATATTCTAAACAAAATGAATACGAGATACACGAATCATCTTTTCACGTTTAATAGAAAGAAAATTTTCATATTTCTATAAGTATGAAAGAGCATTAATTCCAAAGCTTTCATTAATGCACTTTCTTAGTAACTCCAACTACTTCTCTAAGCTGACGTTCTTTTTCTTAAGGAAGTGTATTAATGAAGATATTAGCTAATTACTCCTTTAAATTGCTGTATTAGAATGGAACTAAATCTCTCTGCAGAACCTCCATCTCCAGCTCTTACCAATAATACTGATGCGTCGAAGCCTTCTTTGTTCGTGAGATTTTAAGGAACCCAATAGTTGTTCAATTGACAAAGTACTGCAATCTTTGGATTCCACAGTGGCCGCAACGATCGAATCATATTTTTCAGATAGGCTTGTTAATATTTTCTCGACAACCTTTTGATCTGTCATCTCTTCGCCGAGAATCCTAATTTGATTAACAACGTCAATTACTCGAGATGAGTAATCTCGGATGCATTCGGATTTTTTCATCTTTAGGTTATGGAACTTCCTGTGCAAAACCTGAAGCTTGACTGCTTTTGTTCTGTTGTCGCCTTGATACTCATTCTCTAAAATCTCCCAAGCCTGTTTTGATGTCATTGCACTGCATATTCTTGAAAAAATATTCGGACCAACTCCATTTTGGATTCTTTTAAGAGCTTTGGCATCAGTCATCAAATCCAATTCACATTTTTCTTCTTTAGTTTGAGCTATTTCACCGTGATTTGTTGGTTCAATAAGCCCATGTTGAACTACGCTCCAAAGGCCTTCGGATCGAAGTAATGTCATCATCTTTACTTTCCAAAATTCATAATTTTCTCCATCAAAGACTGGAATAGTTGAATCAGAAACGGATGTGGCTTTACTTGGGGACATTTCGAAAATCGTTGAATATTCTCAAAGAAAGAACAAAAAAGAAATATTAGAAGAGAAATGTAAAGATAATAAGAAAAATGAGTTATTGCAACAAATGTTTCGGATTTATATGTAAAAAAAAAGATTTCTTAATTGAGTGAATATCAAATAATTTAACTACATATTTATACTGCTTTAATTGGAAATTCATTAAATGAATATTTATAGTGTAAACATAATAAATACTAGATGAATGAATCAAATTTTCATTTTTAGGTCAAATAACCTTTCACATTTCAAGAAGCATGACCGTGTATTAACTCTTGAAGAAACCACCATGAAATTTTTGGAACAATAAATTGGCCATCACGAACAAAAGCTAATAAACATTGATTGTTAAATTTATCAAGTAACCAGAACTAATTAATATTCACTAATTTGAATAACAACTTTTTTTTAAACGTGTCAATTAATAAATATTCATCTAAAAAATAACGGTATATAATGCCATATTTACATTAAAATTATTTTTACAAATACCAATATATAAATGATATAACAAAAATCTTGCATTTTAAAAAAATAGTGAAATTTATAACTCGGTTACTAAAACAAATTCGGTATACGTGGCTTGAGAAACTCTGTTTTTCATTCTTTGTATTCAAAATTTAAATATTTCACTTTTAATGTGTGCAACGAACAAGTGACACACTAGTTTAATAATAGTAACAGCAACAAGTTACAAATTCTTTCAAAATTACATTTGTTCCATGAATTTTTAATCCTCTCCTTATTATACACAAATGGCTATATTTTTATATTTCTATAATATTATTTATAAAAAATCTCTCTTTGATTTCGCGTTGTTTTATATTCAACCATAACTAGTGTCTAATCCGTGCATTGCACACAGCAATGTTGTAAAAGAAAAATTGTCAAATATACATTATTAAATAGTTGACATACAACGTAATATGCTAATGTTAAGCATATATTTGTGTAAGTCATGTGACGACCCTTTTTAGACGGTTTAAATCGACAATTAACCACACATGTCTAACTCAAACCATTCAAAATGGAGGATTGTCAATGGAGTGAATAAGAAAATATGAGAAAAGAAGGAAAAACAAAACACAGAATCTCGCAGCGGAATTAAAAAATTACAATAATCAAGTAAACAGTTCTTGAAGTTGTTTTACAATGTACATTTGATCACACAAATTTTACAACATAATCATAGTACAATCAATAACATACCAACAATGATGCAGCGGAATAATACTAATAATATAATATGCTAAACTCCGTCCTCATTCTTCAGAATAATGTCTTCAACACTGAAATGCTCAGGCTGACCCGAGCGTAATAAAAAGACAAAACACTTGAGTGAAAACTAAAAGTTCTTTTGTAAGTTAAATCGGCAATAAGTAAATATGAATGTAATAGCTTCAGAGATATTTACAGAATTTTACATCTCCTATCCAGTGTATAACGTGCGTGCAATAATTTAAGAGATGTTACATGATTTTCCATCTCCTAAGGATTCGTAAAACTATCTATAAGTAGTAAGATACGTTATATATGTAGTGTCTAATCATTAAAGCAAATATTTTTCTTAGCATTAAGATTTTACATTAATCCCCTTAATACATTTTTAAGCAGGTAGTCTATGCAAGTTCTGTAACACAACCAGTAACGTCGGTAGCCAGTGAGTCCCTTATAGGCACCATACTAAAACAAAATTGTAGTGGGCGCAAATAAGGATAAAGAGTATGACATGACACGTGAGGCGATGCCCAAGATATGATACTATCGATTTAGTGAAGTAAATATTTAAACATGTTTTAACTTTAACCATAACATATGTTATTTATATAAATGTTTGTATATATCTACTCTTGTGTACATAGCGTTTTGTGATAACTTCTAGGCGACAAAAAGTCAAAATTCTGAAAAATGATTTTCAGTCACATTTTTTATTTTTCGTCGAACTAGTTATTTTTGTAAACCAAATTACAAAATAGGTTTGCCATCACCAGTTATTATTTAAAAGGGATTCAATTGAGTTATAGAATCCATTAATTAGTTATTTAAAAAATATATTAAATACTCCTATTTAAAGTGATTAAATTACGAGTCGTTAAATTCTCCCTCTTTAAAAGAATTTCGTCCCGAAGTTAACACACGAAAGGTTAACTCAAAATAACTCAGGCCATATATCGTATACAGTGAAAGACATACAAAAGGTACATATTATGCAACTATATAATAAACAAAGAGTACACAATCCGTACAATAAGCAAATAACTATTCTAACCCTAACTCGGGATAAGCTTTCTTCATGATATCCTCGGTTTTCCAAATCTCTAGGATCCTAAGTCCACTGAACCTAAACCAACCTTATGACCTTATAACGAAATTGCATCTCATCCCAATCCATAATACGAACTGGATGCCTTATGATAGTCATGTTTGGTTCCAGTCAAAATCTTCTTAAACATATGGCTCCACAATCAACGATGGATCATGTACATACTTCCTCAAATGGGATACATGGAAAATATTATGGACCCCTGACAATCTCTTTGGCAACTCAAATCTATAGGCAAACGGCCTAATCCTTTCAAGAATTCAAAATGATCCAACACACTAGGCGCCAACTTCCCAGCTCTCCTAATTTGAACAACTCCTCTAGTCGACGAAATTTTTACAAAAAAAAAGTCTCTAACTGCATATTCCAAATTCCATCGCCTCTGATCTACATAGCTTTTCTATTGATCATGAGCTTCTTTCGACCTCCTCTTGATTATAGCAACCTTCTCTGTAGCCTTCTGAATCATATTAGGTCCAAGCACTAGTTGATCCCCGATCTCCACCCAACACATTGGTGATTTACATTGCCGTTCATATAAAGCTTCATAGGGTGCTATTCCAATGCTTTCTTGATAGCTGTTGCTGTAAGAGAATTCCACCAATTGCATATAATCTTTCCATGATCCTCCAAAGTCCAAGATACATTCTCTCAACAGATCTTCCAAGACTCGGTTAACTATTTCTGTTTGATCATCTGTTTGAGGATGGTATACTGTGCTTAAACTTGGCTTTGCTCCTAAAGATGCTTGTAATGCCTCCCAAGAATATTTGGTAAAGATGGAATCTCAATCACCTATAATACTAACAGGGACCGCGTGCAGTCGAACAATCTCCCTCATATAAATTTATACCAAAGTCGATATAGTCCTCGCCAGCTTTACTGGAATAAAATGAGCATTCTTGGTTAGTCGATCCATAATGACCTAAACACCTTCACTTCCTTTCCTCAATCTGGGTAATCGATCAATAAAATCAATTGACACTTGCTCCCATTTCCAAATCGGGATCTCAACCGGTTGGAGTCGCTCAGCCGTTCATGGTGATCACCATTGATTTCACTGCTAGAAAGGCTTCGTATAGCGACGAGCCTAGCGACGGCTAAAAAAAACGGTCGTCGCTAGCCGTCGCCATACGCAATATATAGATCCAAGCCGAGAGCAGCAAATTCATTACTTTCCTCCCCCAAAATCAATCTCCTTCCCCCAATCCACCGCCCCCCATCACCGAAGCCGCCGCTCCACCTTTCAACGCCTCCAAATCACCCAAATTCATGTAGATATGCTCCTAATCTTTCGTTTGAATGTAAATTCAGTGTTTTTAGGTTTAGTTTAAACCCTAATTCAATTAGAACTTGTTGTTAAATTGGGATTTGTTGTTAAATTAGGTATTAGTAGTGTTGTTAAATTAGGTATTAGTAGTGTTGTATGTTGATTTAGTAGATTAATTAGTTTATTATCATGAACTTGAATTAGGTATTACATTAATTAGTTTATCATGAAGTTGAATAAATGGTTGATGTAGATAATTAGTGTTGGCGATTAACATGGTTAGTTTTGTTAGGTAAAAAATAGTGTATATTAATAATTAACTTGGTTATTGATAAATTTACATGAAAGTAATTCATAGTTTATGAAATTGATAGATCGCAAATTTAAGTTGTTAAGTGAATTTAAATTGACAATTTTTTATTTAATAATTAGATTTTTATTGTTTTCTAATTATCTATTTGATAATTAGAATTTGTTGTTTTCTAATTATAAGCATTGATAATTCTTCTATTTATCATGTTCATTGAGCGACGGCTAGCGACGGCCATTTTAATAATTTTAGCGACGGCTAGCGACGGCCAAAATGCAAAGGTTGTATATATTGTAAAAAATAAAGTTTGTACAAAAAAATAAAAAATAAATATGAGAACATTAAAAATTCTGCAAATATCTAATTTTTTTAAAAAGAAATTAGAAAATGTCTTTAAAAGCAACTGATATTATACTAAAATCGATTTTGTAAAGAAATTAAGAAATGAATATTACAACAACAAATAGTCACATAAAATCTATGTCGTAAAAAAATAAAGAAATGAATATTGAACTAAAATTGTTAATTGAATGTTGAACTAATAATTAAATACACAAATTTTTGAAATAAAATATAAATAGTTGAAATATTATCAAAATTTGAAAAGAACAACAATATTTGATAAAATTTAAAGAAATTTTTTTATCCCTTAGATTGGCTTTAGCCCCATCTAGCAAGTGTTGTATATGATCGTTATATGAATGTTCGTTTTGTGTGGAACAGACATTTATATTCATCTGATACAATATTTGTCGGATTTGTCCCTATATTGAACATGTTACAAATACAATAAAGTAATTACATATTATAAATCATTTCATTTTAAACGTTTACAAAATTTCGACAACACTTCCTTTACGTTCCCTGTGTACACGCATTTGTGTACGATACAGGGAACATAAGGGAAGTGCTGCCAAAATTTTGTTGAACCGTTTAATCTGAAATGATTTATAAAATGTAATTATATTATTGTGTTTGTAATGGGAAGTAGGATGACTGACCACCGAAGTGAAAACCAAAACACCAAAAAATGAAAAAATAAAGTAAAGTTTATATTTTGAATTTTCTGCAACGATAAACTGTTTACAATGGAGAATGGTTGAAAATTAATGATTTAAATTGTCTAACATACATTTTCAAATCAGAAAAGATGTTCAATTATTTTCTCGACCGTACATGGATGTATGAAGTCAGATCTGGAAAGAAGAGATCAATAAAGCAACATTTCTACAACGGTGTACACGAATTTATTAGATTTGTTAAATCTAATAACCGAAACAATACAGAAATTCGTTGCCCGTGTAGTAAGTGCCAACATTTGAAGCATTGGAAACCGGATATAGTTGAAGTACATTTGTATCAATATGGTTTCGTGCTTGATTATTATTTTTAGGATCGTCATGGAGAACTTGTTGAACCTACATGTAACACTGAAGTGTTAGAGGACGGCAATATGATGACGAATCCGATAGAAAATATGGTGGATGATGCAGCACGATCAATGTTTCCTACAACTGAAGCTATCGATGAAGACGAAAATGTCGAAGAAGAACCGACTGCGGGAGCTAAAAAATATACGATTTGTTGGATTCTGCTAAGAGGCCGTTGTGGAACGGATGTAAAAGCGGAACCAAACTTTCTGCAACCGCCGAATACATAACTATGAAATCAAAATTCAACCTTACGGAAGCTACATTTACAGCAGTTGCACAAGCTGCAAAACGACACATGCCACCCAATAATCTGATGTGAGATAGTCATTATAAAGTAAAAAATTGATGTCTGCTTTCGGTCTACCGTACGAGAAGATAGATGCATGTGTGAAAGGTTGCATGTTGTATTGGAAAGACCACGTTGACTTCAGAAAATGAAAAATATGTAACAAAAAAAGATACAAATACTACATCAGAAAAGACTTTTGGTAGCGTTGAAAAAACGCTACCATAACTTATGGTAGCGTTTTAGAGAACGCTTCTATACGACATGCAACTAAAAGTCTAAAACTTTTTGTTGCGTTGTAGTAAACGCTACCAAAAGTCACATTTAAGTGCAACTATAGGTATTTTCTGTAGGATTTAAAAAACGCTACCAAAAGTCACTTTTAAATGCAGCTATAGGTTTTTTCTGTAGGGTTAAAAAAACGCTACCATAAGTCTTCATTTTTTGGTTGCATTTTTTGTTTATATGCTTTTTTGATTTTCGGTAGCGTTTTTAAAATGCAACTATATATTTTTTATATTAGTTTACATTTGTTTCTGTAGCATTTCTGAAATGCTACTAAAAGTTATTGGTTGTTTGGTAGCATATTTTAAATGCTACTGTTTACGGCTGATGGTTTATACCATTTCCAGCAATCACTTATATACTATTTGTATTAAAACGAACGTTCAATCGCATAATTTTCATATATTCAAACAAACAATTAAATCACATAATTAGCATATACAAACAATCAATCATATGATCATCATATTAAAATAATTGCAAAAACATGCTAATCTCACAATCAAATATAATATCCATAATCAATTCGATAGTAGTTTTTCAACAAAATAAGTCACATACTACAAGCATTCACAGACAAGTTTCCACAAATGGTACTAACAAAATACGACAACATATATAACAATTAAATTCATGTTCGTTGCTTGATTACCAATAGTTCTTTGTTGTCGACAGTCTTCGCTTCGAAATAGCTAATTACCTGCAAACGAGTTTAACAATCAACAATAGACTGTCAGCAAATATGAACCATAGACTGTCAGCAAATATGATACTTCCACTGTGACTTGCCTTATCCCTCTTTCTACATGTTCGCTAATTATATTGACATTATATCTTTTTAATTCACAGCATCTTAGCTTGCAACTTACCATAGACTGTCAGCAAATATGAACCGGGTTTCTCCCTATCCAAAATTTATTTTCATTGCCTACCATATTTCATTGTTTCACAAATTTGAAAATATTTATTCCAATATTTGCAGAAAAGAGCAAGTGCTGCAAATCACGAATCACAGAAAAGAGTAATATATATGATCCAACGTTTAATAAAAACTTAAATGTTGTGATACAATTTTTTTTTAATACCCGAATAAACAGAACTAAAACTTAATGTTGAGATATGATGTACTGAAAAATAATACTTACTGGAACTTGATTCTCCAATGACATGTGCTGCTGGCCAAGCTATCGTAGTACCAAAGGCATCTTCCATGTACGTACACTCAGATGTAGGTCGCCATAGCAATGCGTCATTAACTCTCACAAAGTTTACCCAATCTTTTACCGCATCTTTTCCCAGCGGAACACAATGAACCATCGTTGGTGGATCAGTTGAACCGATAGTTCCTTCAGCCACTACTTGTCCCGTTTCACCCACATCAATCAGCTTACATCTACTATTTGATACCAGAGTTGCACTCTATTGGATGAGCAAATAAATAAATAATCATCAGATATGTCGTAATCATCAAATAAATAAGCAAAAGGATTAACCGTTTGGAAAAAAGGATTAACATGTTATCATTGCAGTCACAGCTAACTAGTAATCAAATAATCATCAAATATCACATTTCTATGTTGTATGTTGCAGTATTTTATAATGGGAAGAACAGTTTCATGCAAGTTGAAGATGCTCCTCTAGGTCCAACTTATATTTTGAGGGGTTGACATAGTCCAGAAGTTCCAGTCATGTATAATATTGTTCTTAGACCATTGGACCCATAAATTATCTCTCTAATTCAAAAAGAATTCAATGTGCCTAGCAAAAGCTGTTTTATTCCAAAGTAGAGTGTTGTATATTCAAAGACCTCCTTTTTTGTTGGCTTTTCAATTCTTTTAAAGGAAGTAGGAGCATGTTACCTACTGAATTAACCATTTCAAGTGGTGAGAATGGAACACTTGAAATTATCACACCACATGAATTATTATTTCAGACTGCCAATTTTAAACTTCAAAGACTTTCCTTTCAGGCACGACATGTAGATTAACATATTTGGGTGGAGAAAAATGAAAAGGAATATATTCAGAAAGGCCTACGTAATGAAAATAAGTACATGCGCTTGCTTCAAGGAACTTAAAGCATCTGAACCCATCGTTGGGGAAATCCAGGAGGAGTTGTCAACAAAGCGGAGGACATGTCTGAAGTCATTATTCTCATCAAACCTCCTATAGCAGTACCCTGAACGGCGCTAGTGGCTGCGATGACTATAGCCTTGACCGCCACGGATTGCTTCGCTAGCCATGCTTTGAATCCAGATTCGAGTTCTCTGAATTTGGACTAGATTTGGGAATTACAGTTTTCTATTTAGTAAGAGATATAAAATTAGTGTAGCATATTGATGAAATTGTGGAGAGGAATAAAACAACAGTTGACAAAAATAGAAAAACGATGCTTCAGATGAAAAGAAGTTATACTGAAAATGATAAAAAAAAATTCATGTCTTGAGGTTAAATTTTCTGAAGTATAGTAGTATTGCACAAAATAACGTATAGAACTTGAATCGTTAATTTAACAATTCTGTCTTTCCCATCCGTATGTCTGTTATCGTTCAAAACTTGAAGCAGTGTTTTGAACGTAGCAACGTGTGCTTTCTCAACTTCCTCAAATAAAATCACACCGCACAGCCTTCTTCTCGCAGCCTCAGTCAGTTGCACACCTTCTTCATGATCGACACAGCCACGTTTAGCACCAGTGAATCTGGGAACATAATACGCTCTATGTACTCAACATCAAACTTCAGACCTCCTACTCAACATCCCACCTACAACTACACATTCATCACCACACTTCATTTCATCAACTACCAACCACTACTTCCTACCAATACTCAACACTGCCTCCCTGTCAATCAAACAGTGATCACTACCAACTCCAAACTGCACTTCAACATACATTTACTTTGACTGTCTCCACAAGACCAAACTTCTGCTACCCAATTCCGCAACCATCCAAACCAGCACTTCGACCGCCCACTCTACCACAAACCAGTACAATACTGCAACTACACATAATACTACTACTGCCAACCATCTCTACCTTAACCGTAACTGTCCTGCCTTGCCGTGAACAAACTGTTGCCACTACTGCAACATCATCACTCCACCATCATTTCTTACATACCATACCAAACATCGTTCCCTCGGTCTCATCTCACCACATCCAATAGAGCATACCCCCATTAACACACAGCACTTCTGATCATCTCCACTACTTCAGCTGTTGCTCAAACCGTACAACTTCAACCACCCAAAAACTGCAATGAAACTTTCTCCATCTGCACAGTACAACCATCAACCCACGACTGTCATCAACTTCCTACAGCAATTTCATAACACTGCTGTCATCTCCTTCATCTTCTAACTTACTTCAAAGCTGCACCAATCCATTTACATTACTACAACCTCCTCCCCTCTGTGCACCTGTGCACATACAACAGCCATTTTCACTAAACATCTGTGCACACCAACCCATTTACATTACTAAAGTATATGTATGCATTAATCTTATTTGTTCAAACCACTTCCTTTCACCGTTGAATTTAATTCAATGGGCAACGATGAAATTGGCACATATGATTTGTGAAGAAGTATTGTTCAGTTAGAAAATGAATCCAGCCGACTTTGAAACTCAGTGTGTTTTTGTAGTCAAATTTTTCTCAACATTTGATTGGAAGAGTGAGTTTCTTACTACCAGAATATATGTATGCAAAAGATTATAACAAAAACAAAAATGTTGATTTGTAGAAAAGAGGAGAAAGCTCATCCGTTTTTCCAGAAGAGATAAATATATTTGCCAAGTATCTGGATTAATTTAGCTGCCATGATCCAAAATTGAAGGAATACAATCCTAGAATAATACGATGGATTGGGTAATTTGCTTCGAAATAATAAATTAGTAATTGACTTAAGGAATGCTTGGTACAAGGTGACATGGAACCCGAATGATAACTGAAGGTGGCCATGTTAAAATTGGAAACATTCCTGCCCAGCTCATACACAAAAAAGATGAGATGAATATAGATAAGAAACTTAGTTGTGTGGTAGTTAACATAGAAGAAAAAAAACTTGTGAAAAATGGATGCAGGACAGATTGCTCTTCCAGTTCTAGGAATAGTAGCAGCTGCTGCCGTAATTTTTTATGCAGTCAGTTTTTTAGAGATTAGAGAGGTAATTCCACACAAAATCTTCACGATTATATAAATTCTATGACACACTAGTAATCTATTGCGAGTTTGATTTATGTTTTGTGTATTACAAAAATCTTTTAAACGATTATATGTTTTGTGTATTCTCTAGAAAAAACCAAGAAAAATTTCTTTACATGTGCTGTTGTATACAATAGCAGCAGCACATGGCTGCTCCATAGTGTAGGGGCAATGCCACCTTTACTGCATAGTGGAGTGTACGTTTAGAGTGTTTTCATGTCAGGCTAAAACAAACAAATAGTTACCTGAGGAGTCACTTTAGCCTTGCAAGGAGAAGTCGAAATGTTTGCTCTAGCCTTGCAAGAATAAGTCGATACACTTGTTTTTTCAGCTACAACTTTGATTTCGGCCACGCTATTTTCCTACCGATGGCATCTTCAATGCATGACATATCAACAGTGGGTCGCCACAAAAAAGCATCTCCTTTTTTGGCATAGTCTACTGAAACCACAACGGCTAACGGACCAAGTGGAATACCATTCACGATCAATTTTGAATCACTAGAGCATAATCTTTCTTCGGCGACCAAAACTTCAGCCTCGTTCCAATCATAAATCTTGCACTTGTTGTTTGTGCTACTAGATTTACTCTAAAAAGAACAATATATTTAATGTTAAAAATACGTAGAGAACTACAAATAGTTACCATAAATTGTAAACTTTACCACAATGTCTTCCTCCATGTATCCTCGTAGCGCAACAACACAATTAGCATGCCATGCTACCGACTTATTCTCGGCTTCTCCTAATAGTGACAAACTAGGTGAAGGCCTCCATAAATAAGCATCTTCTTTCTTTACATGATCTATAGCGATTTTCATAGCATTTGGTCCAATACGAATGCCGTCGACAACCTCATTTGGATCGGTGGACACAACTCTCCCTTCGGCAACAATTTCATCCATTCCAACCCAATTCAATAACTCACACATGTTGTCTTTGTTCTACAATTATTCAACTAAAAATTATCTTGGGATTAAAAACTAAACTCCAAATGATGTTATATAAATAGAGAATAATACAAGTGTTTCTACCATTTCAGACGCGCTCCCCAATTTCGAACATTCTTTACCCTACCAAAGCAAAAATAGCAGTAGTAGTTAAATGTCAAAAATAGTTGAATTGGATGATGCTTTAATTTTGGATATCTATGAATGATGTAGACTGACATTAATACAAGTGATGACAATAGGAACAAAACTCACTCATATAAAGGTAACTAATAAATCAACCAAAAATGAAGAGGTTTAATACATATCTTTGCTTTTACAATTCCAGTTAAATCATATAGAAAGACTATCATCTTCACTTGTTAGCATGTGAAATAAATGTAATTAGCATGAAGTTTACCTGCTTATTCATTAGCATGTGCACCATACTCTCCAATTCCGAAATTCTTTTTTGACAATTAATTATTTGATTATCTCTAGAATGTGCCAAAGTTAACTTAGTTTCAGTATATCCCCTTCCTATTGCTCTTAATCGTCCTGGTTTATCTTGTCCCAATACTTATGCAATTGCATCTTCTTTGACATTACTTATCGAGCTGGAATGTTTATCATTTTTTTAATCTCCTCCTACATAAATTAATATAAATGTAGGTTATGCAGGACGGTAAAAATTTTAGTGTTTAATTACTAACAAAATCAAATATTCTTACAATAACAGTTGCAACTTCCATGTTCACCGGTTCACCATTTTTTTTAGTGCGAGATTTGATCCAAATATCAGCTCTAGATATGGATGATGAATCTTGACTCTGTTTTTTCTACATTTAGAAAGACATTAAAAAAAATTAATCAATAGTTAATTAACTAGATAGGTAAATAATGTTACAGTTAATTAACTAACCACATCGTCGGTCAATCTAGCCATTCCTCTACGTCCAGTCGCATGCGGTAATTGTTTTTGCCTAATGGTTCTAAATTTCTCACTTCGTGCCTGAAAGAAAATAAATAACTACATGAGTAAAGTGTTCATTTTAAATAAAACAACAAACCGTTTCCTCATCAATCGACATGTGTACCAAAAAGTTAAAATGTAATGCTCGCAAGCATGCTTTAATAAATCTACCTGCATATGTTAGGATAAAAATTTAAAATGTGATTCTGTCATTCATGAGCAAGCCGTTTTAAGCAAATTGAACCAATTACTTTATAAGTGTTGCTTCAGTCACTATTGCAATGTCTATATACACACAGCAATGTCAAATACTTCGTATACGTATAACAAGTATCCTTATAAATGGACCATGTCAAAAGATTTTTGTGCTGAAAATGTTTGACATTCATGTGAATATACCGTAAATATAATGGTAGTAAATGTTGATAAAGATATGTCAGACATTCACAACGGATTAAATATTTAGTGGAAAGCACAAAATATGCCTTTGAACATACATTCACAGGGGATTGAACATGCTTTTGAAGGAAAACTATCAAATAATGGAAGTTACCTTAAACTCCAAACTTGTTTTCGCTTTTACAAACTTTTTCCACTCTTTCACGTCTTTTACGTTGTACGGTTTCAAACCAAGTCTTTCCTCTTCGGTTATTGCATTTAATATTTTTCGAACCAATTTGCTTTTTGATGCTCTCCAAATAGTTCCCATTTGTTGAAATATGGATTTTTTTTGCCATTCCTTCACATTAAATCTAGCCTATAAATAAATAAAAATTGTCATTTCATTTTAAAATGGTTTTAAAAAGACAGTTGTTCAGTAGATTATTTTTGTACACAAATCGATTGTTATACCACAAAAATAGTAATTTTTCCGTACCTCAATTGATCCCCACAAGACACTTGTTAATTCATCACTTAGAAGCCTCCAATCGTCAAGCATAACCGGAACATGCTCCCATACAAGCGCTCCAAGATAAGAAGATAAGTGTACTGAGCCTTCTCCTATTGGTATGGCGGCCTCATTGAATTCAACTTCAATTCGATTTTTAATATTTAACGGTAGTCTTTTCACTTTTGTTGGACCTCTACCATGTTTTTTTACATTTATATTTGCGGTTTCAACTTCACGTGGTCTTTCGATTTCCGTTTCGGCATCAACATTTTTTTCACAAGTTGTTTCATCTTCTACATGCAATTCATTTTCTTCACGGGACATTTCAATTTCTTCGTGCATTTCATTTACTTCACAAGGCATTTGTATTGTCTCATGCCCTAATTCTTGTTCCTTGTCTACATTACAAGCTTCACCGGTTGGCTCACTATATTTGATCTTTGGCTTATACTTCCGCGATTTCTCATTCTTCAATTGATGACGAGTACGTACACAGGTTGTACACATAACCTTTTCCTGTGACAACACAACAAACATGCACATTATGGTTCAATTATGATTATGGAATGGTAAGTGTGATGATGTAAGGGAAGTGGGGTGTTTGCATGTGCACAGAGTAATTGAATGGTTTCAGGAAACTGTTTTTGATGTTATGTTTGACAGCAGTGGAATGTTTGAGTTGTATTGTTTGTATGGTGGAGGGTATTGGTGATTGGTGGTCAAGTAAATAAAGTGATGAAGTGGTCAAGAGGGGATATGGGCTGGATGTAACTGCAGTGGTCAAGCGAACTTGTGGCCAGGTAAATGACAATGGTACAAGGCAGAGGTGCACTTGCAATTTGCACAGTTTTGATGTGCAGTATTGAGGTTGTGAAGTACAGAGGGGTATAGGTGAAGGTTGAATGAGGAGGTATGTGCACAATGTGTTGATGATAGTTTCAATGGCAAGGGGGATGTAGAAGTAATGCTATGTTACTTGTGAAGTTGATGTATCACTGTGAAATATAGTCTGAAGTTCAATTGGTGAGTTGTTTATGGAGTTTGATTGGTGACTTCCTGTTTTTTGTGGTTGTAGAGGAGAAGTTGAAGGTTGAAACAGCAAGAAATGATGGTCAGGGTATGGTCAGTTTGTTAACTGATGTTGTTAGGAACAGAGAATGGGGGCAGTGCACACAACAATGTGGTGTGAAGTACTGCAGTAAAATAAAACAACGTAACAGAGATATGTAACAGATGTTGAAATGCAAAGCAAATACAATGTAGTTCAAAATAGAAATGTATATACAGCAATGAAAATGAAATAAAACTCCCCTTTTTTTTCTTTTTCAAATGAGTTTGTGTATAATGATCAATAACAATAACAAACATATAAACTTGTGAACTCTAGATTGGCTTTCATCTAGATTTAGTGTGGCTTTGACAGTGAATGAAAAGCAGTGGATATATTGTGGAGTGTGGGGGAAGTCTGGGTTTGAACGCAGTTTTTTTTAGAAATGAAGTTTGTAAAACACAGTGTTGCAAAAGAAACTAGAGTGTTGAATGCAAAGCACAATATGTAAAAAAAAAAGCATTTTTTTGTAATTGAAGTTTGCAATGATATGATATACACAGGAATGTACAGTGTTGGTGCCAATGCAATTGTTTATACACAGGAAGTTTGCAATGATATGATATACACAGGAATGCACAGGGTTGGTGCCAATGCAATTGTTTATCCTTTTGATTAGGAGGTAGGATTTCACCTGGATTATCCATAAATGATAGAATTCGTACCCACTACCATAATTCAGCCATGTCCATACATGTTTTAATATTTAATTACTTGATTATTACCGAGTGCCATGTTCCCAGCTAGAAGTAATACAAGTATGGCTTTCAATCCGACCAAAATTAGTTTAGTTTGATGAAATATAATACAAGATTCCATTTGTTTACAGTGGAGAATAAAAACAGCAGCCCTTCATGAACACTTCATAGCCAAAAAGCATATAATTAGATTTAAATACATTTTTATAATTTAAACATTTTCAAAAAACAACAGATACGTCCAGTTAGATACATAGTAAATAAAATCAGAAAAATAAAGGGATTACTGTTCATTCTAAATTGATTTAATGTGTAAACTATTTCGTACAATCCAATTTCATGAAACTTGGTACTATTATCACTTTAATGTGAAATTTAATGTGAAATTGGAGCAAAATTTAATGTGAAATAAAGGGATTACAGTTCATTTTAAATTCAATTTAATGTGAAATTCGAGCAAAATTTGTAAAGTATGGAGTTTTCACACAATGAACTTGGTACTATTATCACTTTTTTAGATTTACATCAACATGTTATGAATGATTTACATCAACGGTCGAGAAAAAGTGATCATATATTTTGTTGTCATGTGATATATTAAATGGAATAAACTGCTTACCCGTTTATTTTTAACAGAAGTGCAGCCCTTCATGATGAAGACTCGGTAGGTCTTCAAGTATGTAGATCTCTACGATAGTCAATAACTCAATACCTGTATACATGAAATATTAATTAGTTATCAAACATATTAATTATATTTGACTAATTTAGACACAAATAATAATTACATTTACCTTAATTGCAACATCATCTCTTACAAAACAATCATTGATCTTATTAGAAAACAACGGAAAAACAAACAAAATTGACATATCCATGTACTCAAAAAAAAATTCCATAATCCACAATACTTAAACTACTCAAGAATGCCTTCACAATCTTCCCTAACATAGCTAACATCTTCAACATCCATATTGGTTACGTCAGAATCATCCACAACATTGGTAGTATCTTCTACATTATCATCTGTCTCTAAATCATGAAAACCTCTTGGTGGTGCTTTCATTACAACGTACCAATTCGAAAAATCGTTTTCTCTTGAATAAAATACTTGTTTAGCTTGAGATGCAAGGATATATGAATCTTTTAAAAATGATGCTTGATTTTGATGTAAATTGACAAGAGTGAAACCATCTTCATCAACTTTTACTCCATTTCCAATATGTTCCCAACGACACTTAAAAACGGGAATATAAAACACATGATAATCTAATAAAATTATATCAGTCAATATTCCATAATAAGTGACCACATCAACTACTTGAGAAATATCTTTCGCACTTGCTCTACACATAGTGGTCACATCATAAATTAGTCCACTATTTTGAGTTTCTCTCCCAACATCTTTTATGTGAAATCGTTGTCCATTGATGATATATCCTTTGTAAGACAAAGCATCATTCTTTAGACCATATGCAATCCACTTTAGCATTTCATTGTGATCATTGGAGTTCAAAGATATCTGTAAAAAGTTTAATTTACAACAAATATTTTTAAATGATATTTTTAAGCAAATGAAAGTATAATTAAAAAAATCATTTAACCTTTTTTTTAATCCAATCAGCCAAATATTTTGTATGTGTTTCCCAAAGTAAGGTTGAATTTCTTTCCATGCGCTTGCTTGAATTTTGTAATTCCTCCAAATGCAAACTAGTATAAAACAAGGCATATATTTACCAATAGAAACATATATATATATATATATTAAAATAATTGAAATATAATGTAACATATACTTACTCTAAAAATGGTTCCACTATGGTCATATTCATTAACACGGCTAAATGAGCACTTTCTTTCTCATTGGAGGATAATGTAACTGTCTTAGGCATTGAAATTGGACGTCCTTCGGGTATTACTAGGCTTTCATAATCTTCATTTCGAGCCTCTGTCTCTTCAATGTGTCCTGATTTTTTTAAAAATTCACTAAAAGATCTCATGCATTCGTCTGCAAGATAACATTCTGCAATACATCCCTCGGGTCGTGAATAGTTTCTTACATAATCTTTAAGTGTCTTTGTATATCTTTCAAAGGGATACATCCAACGAAATTGAACCGGTCCACATATTAGTGCTTCTCTACCGAGATGAATTGACAAATGTACCATTATGTCAAAAAATGATGGCGGAAAATATTTTTCAAGCTCGCACAAAATATCAATAATCTCAACATTGATTTGTTGCAACTTCTCTCTATCAAGGACACGTTGACATAATTTGTTGAAAAATGAACATAAACGAATTATTGCTTTTCTTGCCTTCTTTGACAATAATCCTCTTATTGCTACAGGCAATAAATGTTCCATTAAAACATGGTAATCATGTGATTTTAAACCACTAATTTTACAACCCTCCAATGATATACGATTTTTCAAATTTGAAAAATAACCATCGGGTCCTTTGAAATCGTATAATCTTTTGCAAAATATTGCTTTCTCGGAATTTGACAATGTATAAGGAGCCGGCGGAAGATATGTTTTCTTCCCACGAGGTTGTGCATAAAGTTCATGCCAAATTCCCCATTCCTCTAGGTCCTTTCTTGAGTTGGTTCCATCTTTTGATTTATTATCATGCAACATTGTCCCCAATATGCTTTCACTGATGTTTTTCTCCACATGCATTACATCCAAATTATGACGTAACGGAAGTTCCTATAAAAATCAATATTGTAACGTATGATTATATTATTTTTAATTGTTAAAAAAATTAAAAAAATAACCACTAACCTCACAATATGGCAAATCAAAAAAATTGATCTCTTTTTCCACTTTGATAGCTCCAATTTTTTAGGATCGTTATCTTCATTGTGTTCGTCTTCCATGTCATGGGCGCTCCACCTCTTCCTTTTTTTCATGTTAATGGATTTTATCTTAATTGTCTTTTTCTTATTATTTTTCTTCTTCTTTTTATTCTTTTCCTTCTGTTTCCCAAAATCATTTGGAAAATCTTTTAACAATGCAGAAATATTTCTTCCAGTTAAAATTCCAGGAGCACTACCGTTCTCCACGGTGTTATCAAACCAAGCCTTTTGTTTCCTCCGTGAGTCTGACATAGGCAAATACCTTCTATGACCCATGTAGACATTCTTTCGACTATAATTCAACCAACGATGATGAGTATTAACACCGCACAATGGACAAGCTTTTTCTCCCTTCACACAACACCCAACAAGATTTCCATAAGCTGGAAAATCATTTATTGTCCATAACAAGATTGCTTTAATTTTAAACAACGTTTTACTAAATGCATCATAAGCATCAACTCCATTACTCCACAAATAATGCAAATCTTCAATCAAAGGCACCAAATATACATTAATATCGTTCCTGGGCTGTTTTGGACCTGGAATAAGCAATGTCAACAAAATATTTTCCTTCTTCATACACAACATGGGTGAGAGATCGTATGTCACAAGCATCACCGACAACTATATTTTGAACTCAACATAGAAAATGGATTGAATCCATCTGTAACAAGACCAATTCTAAGATTGCGTGGATCAGTTGAAAAAGATTTCCATCGTTCGTCCACCATATTCCATGCCATAGAATCCACAGGATGACGCATCTTTCCATCATTGCTTCTATTATTGAAATGCCATCTTAAATCTTCAGCCATCTTCTGAGATCTAAACATCCTTCTAAATCTTGGAATTATTGGAAAATATCTCAACACTTTAACTGGAACACCTTGTATAATCTCCTTGGCATCTTGATTTATCTTCCATCTTGAAGAACCACATTTTGGACAAGTATTTAAATCTTTGTATCCTTTTCTGAAATGGCAACAGTCATTCTCACAAGCATGTATCTTTTCAAAACCCATGTCAAAAACTTTAAGAAATTTCTTTACTTCATATAAAGTTTTAGGAAGTATGTTATCTTTCGGCAAAAACAATTGTTGCACATTTAGAAGCTTTTCAAACCCAATATCAGACAAACCAGTCTCACATTTAAGATTACACAAGACGGTGATGGCAGATAATTTTGTATGAGCTATACAACCAGGATACAGTGGAGTCGCATCTTCGAAATTCTTAAGTAACTCTTCTTCTCTTCCTTGGGAATCAACATTATCCTTATCATCAGCAAAAAAATCATGATTCATAAAACCATCATCTTCATAATGAATCATCTTGAATAAGTCATATGTGTCAAAAGACTTTGTTTTTTTATCCACATTTATTTGCTCGCCGTGGCTATACCATGTACTTCTCTTATATATGGGATCCATTCCTTTTATAATTAAATGCTCAACGATGATGTGGTCATCCTGACGACTAAGATTTCGACAACTTGTGCATGGGCACAAAATTTTATCCACATTTCTCAAATTTCTCCTTGCCACATGCATAAAATTCAAAGCTCCTTGTGGTACTCTGTACTAGTCCTATGACAAAAATTAAACACATAAAAAAATTGAGTTTCAATATTGACATATATGTGTTGATTCTAAAAATACACTTTAAGTCAAGTTTATATAGCCACCTGTTTAAATACACCCAATCCTTTTCCATCGGCTATACCATGTACCTGTTAAAGTCAAGTATCACAAAGAATCTCTGATACAATACATCATATATAGCTTTATATTTATGGTATTCCATAAAGTATATCTCTGAGATTTGAAACAAGATAATATATGTTTGGAAGTATTAGTATAGATACTGCGTGTATTGTACAACAGCGCTAGCAGTGTGGAAAGAGAAGGACAAAATAGAAGCCTAAACTATTTGCAATCTCCTATGGCCTATGGGAATGACTAGGGAACAGTACAGAAATATAGGTTAAGCATTTAACACCAAAAGTCTAAAAGATGCTGATCTTGTACCCATTATTCTCCTCATTTCAACAACATCACCAAACAGTCAGCCTTCAACTCAAACTTGATCACCATTGCATAGTAATTTACTCTACCAGACCACACCATTGTTCTAATCAGTCACCCCTTCCATTTATCCCTGCGCTCCATCTCCAGTGAAGCATAAACAAACTTCCTCGACAAACTACACCAACATCAGTACACAACCAGCACTTCAGCAAACTACCCACACTATCTACACACTACAATCCCTACCATCAAAACAAATTCGACAATTGCTGTCAGCTGCTCATTGCATATCCTTAAAACTTCCACTACCATCATACATTTGAGTGCAACCTTAAACACTACCATTTAACACTCAATTCACTTAAAGTACATGAATACAAAATACATGAATACTAAAGTACATGAATACAAAATACATGAATACTAGAGCACACAAGTACAAGAGACCACATTTAAATTAACTCAATAATTGGCATAAACTGAAAGAGACAGGATTCTGTATAACCAATTTATGATTTTGAACATTGACTTAATTTTTATCGTAACAAAATAGGAAACTTCTCGGTCTCCCCCGAGGAAACAAGACCAGTATGCTAAAGGAATTTGAATATTATTCCATGTTTGAACTCAGCGAATAAATTTCAACCTTCAGTTGTGAAGTTAAGTTCTAATATATTTATTAAAGGAGAGCACTTCAAACATAATACTATCATTCCATTTTTATATGCCATAATAACACTTTGGTGTTTCACATTTCAAAGTATGCCGTGTTTACTGTGTTTGCCAGAGAGCCAAGCATAGAAGATCGTCCACTTAATAGCTTGCTGTATTAGTGAAATCGATTTGTTCGTGCTTTGATGTGGAAAAATCATTATATCAGTAAAGTGAAATTACAGTATTTGTGTATGTATGTTAATTGTAGCACTCATTTATGTTATACAATGCCTACATGCAATTGTTCCATCTTTTTAGTCAAATTATCCTATAAGCCCACTCAGTTTATTATAATTACGTTAAAACAATGATTTTCCCCCCTTTTTTGAATACTGGTTCCTAATGTATGCTTAGGGATTGAATCAAAGATCTCTACCAACAATTAAAGCTAGAAGCCTTACCGCTTGGGACATCAGACATTGGCAAAAGGTATTTGAAAATAACTAATTCAGCGAATTCCTTTAATATGTCGTTTTAAGCTTTTAATACATGCCTACATGCAATAAGATTCTTGCTTTTCAACCGTAATTATTTACTCACATATGAGCAATTGTGACTGTTCTGAACCCATTACATGATCACATATGGTACGTAACAATTTTTTTGCAAAACCTTAAACTCACTCCCTCACAATTCACTTCATTAACTCAAACCGCCAACCAAAAAAATGCAGCTAAAGAACGAACGATTTAATGCGTCAAAATCAAAAATTAATTTACGTACCTTAACTACGGATGTAAATCTGAATTGATTGCTCAACGTCGACCATTCCACTAACCCAAAAACACGATGGAATCGAACCCGAAACCTCAATCGAAAGCGCGATGGAAACAACCCAAAAAGGAAACGGTAACTTAGGAAACGAGGGCAGAGAACGAGATGAATTAGGTTGAATAAATTGGGAGGAGACGAAAGCCAAAATGCGGGAGTAAAAATAATTTGTGAATTTAGTTGAATATGTAGGAGACGAAAATAATGGAGGGTAAAAAGTTTCAAGTGGAGGGAAAATTTGGGGAAAGAGGGAAAAGGTGAATAAACGTGATAAGGGTTTGGCTATTCGTGGGTATAGGCTGTAAATTTTGTTCACGTTACAGTAAAACAAAAAAAAAGGGAAAAAAGGTTTAAAATAATATTGGTTGCATTCACACCATAAACACTACCTAAATGCAACTAAAGACATGTTTTCTTGTAGTGAAACCAAGAAAGTGTAGGATCGATTTCACCCTAGAGGGGGGGTGAATAGGGTGATAGTGTAAATTATAAAAATTAATCGCGGAAGCTTATAAAATATTCAATTCAGATCACAGAATAGCAGCACAGATATCGCAGAATATAAATAACAGAAAAAACAGAACAACACAGAATTTACCCAGCTTCGGCAAAACCCTGCCTACGTGCTGCCCCCAAGATTTCTACTAGAAATTAGATAGTCCCTCTCTTACACACGTAAACTCGCTATACCCGCTATTGACTAATCTAACTCTACGCTCAAAACCTTGCCACAACTCAACCACCGAGTTGCGAATTCTCAAGCTACGCCACGTAGCTTGTCCCCTAGTCACACGACTAGAAATTAAAACGGCTTAAAAAAGAAAATAAAAATTAAAAGCAATTTGAAATACAAAACCCTAATTAATAAAAACTAAGCCTAAATTAATATTGGTAGAGCCGGCCCAATAATTAGTTGAAAAAAATGCGTCCCCCTTTCTTCCTTTTTAATTTATCGGTCTGGTTCCTTCTTGAGAATAATGGCGGTTGTATTCGTCTGTGCAAATTAGGGCTTCTTCTCCTTGCGCTCTTTGCTCCAAATTAGGGTTGTAAATTAGAAGCAGCTGATAGAAGTTCGATCGTATGATTGATTTAGCTCCTCTCTATGCCGATCGACTATTTTTCTGAGTTGCTCACTGCTGCTCGATCGAGTTCGACGCTTGCGATTTCGGTATGTAATTTTTCCTTTTGATTTACTGGGTTGATGCTTGAACTCGATACTCATTGCCGATGATGTGAATTTGATTTATATAGGGTTTGTAAATCCTATTCTTGCGTTCGTATAAAATCATTTGAATTTGTCGAATTCTTTTGATCGGCCGTTTGATTATGCTTGAACGATTGATGATTGAACTGACTTTGTCAAATTCGTATCTTTTACGTTCCTTGGTTGACGCGGCTTTTGAATCAATTTCGTGATGACCACGGCTTTAATTTTTGACACTTGACTCTGTCATATTCGTATACTTTTGTGACTTGATTCCCATGGTTATTTTCGGTCGCTGCTGTGCATTGTTCATGACTGTTTCATGCAGTTCATTGTGCGTTATTTTCAGTTGCATTCTGGTCTGGATGCATTTGTAGTTTGACTTAGACTTCTCTTGAACTTGCTCTATGCCTTGTCTGGTTCATTGTTTCATTTTGGTACCGTGTCACTGTGATGGTTTCATGTATTTAGTGAGAAAGTCAAGTTGCATTCTGCGTGCTGCCTGGTTTTGTGGCACTGCTTACAGTCATATTGAATTGGGTTTGATCGACTTGTTTTGTTTACATTCATATCCTTGTAGAATTTGTGAAGTGTCGTGACTGTTGTTCGTTCCACTGTGCACTGCTTGACTCGTAGTCTTGATGCTACTTGCTGTTTCGACATGAGTCCACTGTGCTTGGCCTTGGTTGTATTGATTTGGTGCAGGCTTTCCATTTTCCTTTAATTCAGTGTGTATTGATCATGTATCAATGTGCCACTGTTTGTACTGTCATTTTGTATTCATCCCTGTTGCACTCTTTGATGATTCATTGGTGAATATGTTGCATTGAGCTCAACATTGTTGTTTACTTGCTTTGATGTAGCTGATGGTCTTTGTGGTCACTTGTGCAGTTTGGTCTTGCTGTTTGTCGAGTTGCATTTGTTAGTTTAGTCGTGCACTTGGTCTCTTCACTGTGTTCTCTTCATGCCTGACTTGATGCTGCATACATGTTTGTTGCATTGACATGTTGTAGCTGGTCTTTGTGTTGCTCGGTGGCATTGTGCATCACAACTTGTTCTTGTACTTTGATGGATGATCATTTTTGCTGTCCACTTCAGTTTGTGTTTGTTAACACTGGTCTGCATACATGAGTTTGTTGTGTATACTTGTGGCTGGTGATTCATCTTTCTGCATTCATCTATATATGCATTCATCATGTCACTTGATCTGTTTCAACTTGATGTTGCTTTAACTGCCTGTCTGAACTGTGCACATTGTTGCACTTTGGTTGTTTATCATGTTGCATTCACTCCATGGTGCATTGCTGTCATGTTGATTCGAATTGCACTTGTCACTGCTGCAGTCGTTATGCAGTTGCTATGCCTTCGGTCATGTTGCCTTGTGTTGAATCCAGTTTCAAAACTCGGATTTGACCTTGTGCTTGTGTCGTAATTTTGAATATACTGCACGTGAGTTGAACCCGGCTTTTTATTTGGGTTTGACCTGTGCTCACCTGTCCCTGTAAATCAATCAAGTGTATATCGGTGTGCACGGCCTTGTGGCATATACAGTGATACACTTTATATGTCACAAGTTGTTCGTGTATGATGAATTCAAATTTAAATGATGACGAACAACCCAAATAACTGAGGCAAATCATACTTTCAAAAATCATATTTTATTTTATATTGCAAAAATATTTCTTTTTCAATTTTACTGCATCAGTTTATATTTTTGCAGATTGCTCAGATGCTGGATTCAAACTGGAAGGAAGTTGAAGATAAATATGAGTGTGAGTGATATGTAGTGAGGTGAACTGTAAATATGAAATGTGATGTAATTGTAATCAAATTTGTATAGTCATAGTGAGAGCTTGAAATTGTACTATTCAAAATTGTAATAAATATTTGTTTGAATAAAATATTCGTTTGAATTCAAATTCTGTGTTATTTATTTTATTCAGCAAATATTTATTTAATCTGTGAAAATAAATAGTATATTATCAAATACATTTAAATGAATGTATATATGTTTATTATCATCAAACAAAAATCATATAAGCGCATATTCAACAATCTCCCCCTTCTGATGATAACAAACATATATTTAAGATTTTGAATATGTTAAATGTATTTGATCATGGATATATCCTAATTGCTCCCCCTATTTAAATGCTTCCTCTCTACACAAAGCCCCCCCTACAAATATGCATACAATTAAATAATATGCAAATGAGCCTAGATGCAAATAGAAAATTGTTTGACCATTGCTTGATTTTATTTGACAAAATCTTAACCTTTCTCACGCCCTTTTGTTATCAGCAAAAGAGTAATAGTGTTAGAGAAAATAGAGATAAAGTAATCGATATCAATCCAATATTAAAACTCAATTGAATATAAATATTAAATTTCGATAAAAAATCAAACAAAAATCATAAATATTTTGTTAGGCGCATATTCCACTTTTAGAATGATGGGAATTATGTCATCATATAAAACCATACAGTTGTGTCTATTTGTGGTATATTTATATCAGGAATTTGAATATCCACTAACCATGCATAACCGTTAGGACTTTTAAATGAGATTAGTAGTATTCCAATATTATTTTTAAAAAATGAATTCAAGTATCTTCTAACCACGCATAACCGTGAGGACTTTTAAATGGGATTAGAATCAACTTGTTTATTTTAAAAATCAACTATTGATATGCGTTCCATACATGCATAACCGTGAGGACTTTTAAATAAGCATGGAAGCACATAACAAATTCCAAGTAATTCACCCATGCATAACCGTGAGGACTTTTAAATGAGAGTGAATACTTTGGTATTTATTATTATTATTATTATCCCTTCTTTTTTTTTTAAAAAAAATGTGAAAATGAAAAACGAACGATTCCTGTTTAAAGTACCACATATCGACAAACTATATAGAATTTTGATGAGTGATGGTCGTTAGAAATATGATAGATATAGAGATGGTCATGGAATTTTTACCAACAAACAGTTTTATAACTCTTGTTTAAATTTCTAAAGAAATTTATTAATTATACCGTCTCGAGTCATAATATTTGATCAATATTAACACTCATCACTTTTTCAATCACTATTTTTCTTTTCGATAAACATTAGGGAGTTAGATTAGTCAAAATAGTCATTTAAAATCAAATTCAAAAATAATTATGAAATTAATTTTTGAAAATGACTAATCTGAAAATATGGTCAAAAATGATTTTCTCCAGGGGGTTTTAAAAGAAAATTTTCTGCTATTTGAAAATTATTTGAAATGAAGAATATGCAGATATTTTCTTTGAAAAACGATGCAGTTACTAAATGTCTCAACAAAAATCACATTTCACTAGTAATATTTCTATCAACTAGATTACCAGTGTAATCTGCATCTGAATTTCTCTTTCACTCAAAAATTATCATCGATTGAATTTTATGGACCAAAACATGAAGTGTGCACCAAAAATTTCAAATTCAATTTTAACAACAATTTAAATGACATTCTTTTGAAATTGAATTGAAGCCGTGTAAATATTCGAAAACCGTGAATAAAGAGTTAGCCAAATGTATTATCAACAATCAATGAATTTCCTAATACCAAAACACCATCATTTTTCCAATTTTAATCTGTATGAAGTATATCAAGAATTTGTAGTGTTTTTGGCATATAAAATATAATTGGCCAACTATGTTGAATAAGTCAAAGTCAAAATCACCATCTTTTCACCATCTCAATATTGGCTGATTTAATTCAGAATATGGTGCAGAATATCACATTTAATATATCGGTCAAATCATACCATTACCTGTTTCTACCTTTACGATATTTTTCGTCGTTGTCCGTTGTGATTCTGTCACCTTTATACTAGGCTAAGGAACTTTGCTTCGTCGTCCGTCGTGTTTCTGGAATAGCCAAAAATCCAGAGTACACTATTGTTGTTCATTAGCCCGCCGCCACACCTACATGGGAAAAGATTTATGTGACCTATTTGTTTTTATAGGTCCATGGTTGTTAGTGGCAGAAAATTTTGAAAAATAATTTTGTGTAGACCCAAAACTATTTATAATTGTTCCCTTCGGCACCCAAATTTGTTTAACTTTGAGAGATTTTATATTTGTGCCTTTTGGAACCCAAATCGGTATAGTTTTCACATGTTTGGGTCTATACCAACAATTATTGTGATTGTGTCCAAATTTTTTACAAATTGTGCACATAGAATTAACTTGATTAATATTGCTTGCAACAATTTTCGAATTATTATATCAAAGTCATTGTCTAACCGTATTAACAGTTTGCTTTCCTAATAAGATATTCAACGATTTTTCACTTTTCGAAAATTTATCTAAAGTCGTTGACAATTGTTGGACTCGTGTTTTGAGAGATTCATTTTCGTTTAACAACTGTGTGCACTTTTTAATAGAATTCTCTCTCCTAGTATTTTCATTCTCTTTTAAAATCAGAATTTCATTTTCAAGCGATTTCATTTTAATTTCTGATTTTTTAATTTCTTAATCAAATGTTGGACACTTATCACACTTAGGGATCCTACTTTGATAGGTTTTAACTAATTGATCAAGTTGTTTATTACATTCTATCAAAGTATCCTTTTGAGATTCAAGTTTGGCGTATTTTTCCCTAAGTCGTTCAAAACAGCCATTTACTTCGTGGAAATAAATAAGTAATTCAGAGTGAGTAAGTTCTGATACCTCGCTTGGCTCGTCATCGTCGTTATCGGTTATATTCCCATGAAGGCACATATCTGCTTTCTCACTCTCACTGCTATCGCTTTTATTCCACGTGGCTGTAAAACATCTTCGTTTTGATTTCTTTTCTTTGTCGAGTTGAAATCGGGGATAATTGGGCTTGATATCACCGGGTTTGTTGCAAATGATCCCGTGTTGTTTCGAGTTATCCAGTGCTTTGATTATTCTGCTTTTTAATTTTTTATTTAGAGCTGGATTTCCGTATTTGTGATTCCACCTTTTGAATTTCTTCATTATTAATGCCAGCTCGGCTACTCCATCTTCATCATCCTCATTACAACTGCTATTTACCAATCCTATTAAGCACATCTCTTTAACTGAGTCAGTTGTGGAGGACTTCTCATTGCTGTTGACTTTTGCTCCATATATTGCATCGAAAGTATACCAAATTTCCTGTGCATTTTCACAATGAGAAATGAAATTAAACTTATCTTGATTAATATGAGAATATATTATATGCATAGCCATAGCATTAATCGAGATAATTTTCTTATCTGTTATATCACACCCATTTTCAATAATATCCCAACATTTAATATTAACAGATTTTAAATAAAATTCCATTTTTAATTTCCAATTCAAAAAATCTGTTCCATCGAAAATAGAAGTAATAATATTGGAGCGACCCTCAACAAAAGTATTAATAAAAGAAGCCATTTCAAAAATTCAAATTTTTAAAACAAAAACTAATTTTTAAAACACGAATTTTTAAAACAAAAATTGATTTTTGTAAAAAATAATTTAAAACAAAAACGGCTTTTGTTCCTAGCTTTGATACCACTTGTAGGATCGATTTCACCCTAGAGGGGGGTGAATAGGATGATAGTGTAAATTATAAAAATGAATCGCGGAAGCTTATAAAATATTCAATTCAGATCACAGAATAGCAGCACAGATATCGCAGAATATAAATAACAGAAAAATCAGAACAACACAGAATTTACCCAGCTTCGGCAAAACCCTACCTACGTGCTGCCCCCAAGGTTTCTACTAGAAATTAGATAGTCCCTCGCTTACACACGTAAACTCGCTATACCCGCTATTGACTAATCTAACTCTACGCTCAAAACCTTGCCACAACTCAACCACCGAGTTGCGAATTCTCAAGCTACGCCACGTAGCTTGTCCCCAGTCACACGACTAGAAATTAAAACGGTTTAAAAAAGAAAATACAAATTAAAAGCAATTTAAAATACAAAACCCTAATTAATAAAAACTAAGCCCAAATTAATATTGGTAGAGCCGGCCCAATAATTAGTTGAAAAAAATGCGTCCCCCTTTCTTCCTTTTTAATTTATCGGCCTGGTTCCTTCTTGAGAATAATGGCGGTTGTATTCGTCTGTGTGAATTAGGGCTTCTGCTCCTTGCGCTCTTTGCTCCAAATTAGGGTTGTAAATTAGAAGCAGCTGATAGTAGTTCGATCGTATGATTGATTTAGCTCCTCTCTATGCCGATCGACTATTTTTCTGAGTTGCTCACTGCTGCTCGATCGAGTTCGACGCTTGCGATTTCGGTATGTAATTTTTCCTTTTGATTTACTGGGTTGATGCTTGAACTCGATACTCATTGCCGATGATGTGAATTTGATTTATATAGGGTTTGTAAATCCTATTCTTGCGTTCGTATAAAATCATTTGAATTTGTCAAATTCTTTTGATCAGCCGTTTGATTATGCTTGAACGATTGATGATTGAACTGACTTTGTCAAATTCGTATCTTTTACGTTCCTTGGTTGACGCGGCTTTTGAATCAGTTTCGTGATGACCACGGCTTTAATTTTTGACACTTGACTCTGTCACATTCGTATACTTTTGTGACTTGATTCCCATGGTTATTTTCGGTCGCTGCTGTGCATTGTTCATGACTGTTTCATGCAGTTCATTGTGCATTATTTTCAGTTGCATTCTGGTCTGGATGCATTTGCAGTTTGACTTAGACTTCTCTTGAACTTGCTCTATGCCTTGTCAGGTTCATTGTTTCATTTTGGTACCGTGTCACTGTGATGGTTTCGTGTATTTAGTGAGAAAGTCAAGTTGCATTCTGCGTGCTCCCTGGTTTTGTGGCACTGCTTACAGTCATATTGAATTGGGTTTGATCGACTTGTTTTGTTTACATTCATATCCTTGTAGAATTTGTGAAGTGCCATGACTGTTGTTCGTTCCACTGTGCACTACTTGACTCGAAGTCTTGATGCTACTTGCTGTTTCGACATGAGTCCACTGTGCTTGGCCTTGGTTGTATTGATTTGGTGCAGGCTTTCCATTTTCCTTTAATTCACTGTGTATTGATCATGTATCAATGTGCCACTGTTTGTACTGTCATTTTGTATTCATCCCTGTTGCACTCTTTGATGATTCATTGGTGAATATGTTGCATTGAGCTCAACATTGTTGTTTACTTGCTTTGATGTAGCTGATGGTCTTTGTGGTCACTTGTGCAGTTTGGTCTTGCTGTTTGTCGAGTTGCATTTGTTAGTTTAGTCGTGCACTTGGTCTCTTCACTGTGTTCTCTTCATGCCTGACTTGATGCTGCATACATGTTTGTTGCATTGACATGTTGTAGCTGGTCTTTGTGTTGCTCGGTGGCATTGTGCATCACAACTTGTTCTTGTACTTTGATGGATGATCATTTTTGCTGTCCACTTCAGTTTGTGTTTGTTAACACTGGTCTGCATACATGAGTTTGTTGTGTATACTTGTGGCTGGTGATTCATCTTTCTGCATTCATCTATATATGCATTCATCATGTCACTTGATCTGTTTCAACTTGATGTTGCTTTAACTGCCTGTCTGAACTGTGCACATTGTTGCACTTTGGTTGTTTATCATGTTGCATTCACTCCATGGTGCATTGCTGTCATGTTTGTTCGAATTGCACTTGTCACTGCTGCAGTCGCTATGCAGTTGCTATGCCTTCGGTCATGTTGCCTTGTGTTGAATCCAGTTTCAAAACTCGGATTTGACCTTGTGCTTGTGTCATAATTTTGAATATACTGCACGTGAGTTGATCCCGGCTTTTTATTTGGGTTTGACCTGTGCTCACCTGTCCCTGTAAATCAATCAAGTGTATATCGGTGTGCACGGCCTTGTGGCATGTACAGTGATACACTGTGTATGTCACAAGTTGTTCGTGTATGATGAATTCAAATTTAAATGATGACGAACAACCCAAATAACTGAGGCAAATCATATTTTCAAAAATCATATTTTATTTTATATTGCAAAAATATTTCTTTTTCAATTTTACTGCGTTAGTTTATATTTTTGCAGATTGCTCAGATTCTGGATTCAAACTGGAAGGAAGTTGAAGATAAATATGAGTGTGAGTGATATGTAGTGAGGTGAACTGTAAATATGAAATGTGATATAATTGTAATCAAAGTTGTATAGTTATAGTGAGAGCTTGAAATTGTACTATTCAAAATTGTAATAAATATTTGTTTGAATAAAATATTTGTTTGAATTCAAATTTTGTGTTATTTATTTTATTCAGCAAATATTTATTTAATCTGTGAAAATAAATAGTATATTATCAAATACATTTAAATGAATGTATATATGTTTATTATCATCAAACAAAAATCATATAAGCGCATATTCAACAGAAAGAAGAAAGGGAAAGAAGTCCCGTACAAGAGAATGCATTATTTACCCATCTCTCCCAGACTTCAAAGATTATATGCATCTTCTACTACGGCCTGTCATATGCGATGGCATAGTGTGAGAACAGCGGAAGAAGGAACTTTGATACATCCATCCGACGGTGAAGCATGGAAACATTTCGATAAGACTTATCCCGCATTTGCTGCGGAACGCCGTAATGTCAGACTTGGTTTATGTACGGATGGATTTTTACCATTTTCACAGTTTGGTAGTAAATATTCATCCTGGCCAATTATCGTTACTCCATATAATTTACCTCCATGGATGTGTATGAAGCACCATATATGTTTCTCACCACTGTCGTTCCCGGCCCTCATGATCCAACCCAAGGAATTGATGTTTATTTACAACCATTGATTGAAGAGTTGAAGAAACTGTGGAATGAAGAAGTCGAAACTTACGATGTTTCAACGAAAAAAAATTCGGTTATTCGCTTCTTTGTTATGGACGATTAATGATTTTCCTGCATACGGGATGCTTTCTGGTTGGAGTACGGCCGGTCATCTAGCATGCCCTTATTGTATGGAAGAAATACGAGCATTTTCGTTATGATATGGGAAGAAAGTTTCGTGGTTTGATTGTCATCGGTGTTTTCTTCATCCCAATCATACTTTTAGAAGAGATAAGAAAATTTTCATAGCTAACAAAGAAGAGAATCTGAAACCATCCAAGGTTTGGTCAGGCGAGGAAATATACGAAATTGTAAGAGACTATCCAAAGATACATGAAACTGGAGCCCAGGCTGAAATCCCCGGAAAATCAGACGTTCATAATTAGTGCAAACAAATTATATTTTGGGAGTTACCATATTGGAAAGATCTGTTACTCCGACATAATATTGACGTAATGCACAACGAAAAGAACGTGTTTGATAATCTGTTTAATACAATTTTGAATGTAAAGGGAAAAACCAAGTACGATTTGAATTCAAGGCTTGATATAGCAAACTATTGTAAGCGCCCTGAACTTCATATGAAGCCTAATGACAATAAAAAAACCGAAAGCATGCTATGAGCTTGACAATAATTAAGCAAAACTCGTGCTAAAGTGGGTGGAAGAATTAAGATTTCCCGATGGGATTTCTTCCAATCTTCGTAGATGTGTTGACTTCAAAAATAGTAAATTGAGTGGGATGAAAAGTCACGATCGTCATACCATGATGCAATATTTACTACCCGTGGCTTCCAAAGAACTGTTGCCCGTAAAAGTATGGAACGTTATAACAGAGTTATGTTCGTTTTATAAACAGCTTTGTTCGACAACATTAATGGTGGATCGTATACGTAAACTTGAAGTAGAAATACCCATATTTCTATGCAAACTGGAGAAAATACTTCCGCCTGGTTTCTTTAACGTAATGGAGCATTTACCTATTCATCTTCCATCCGAAGCGCTTCTTCGAGGTCCTGTGCAATATGGATGGATGTATCCGTTTGAGAGGTAAATTAACATGTGCAATGTTCATGTCAATTTCAAATTCAAATTTGTATATCTAAATATGTAATAAATATCTTAATAGGTACTTGAATCATCTGAAGAAGAAGATTCGACAAAAAGCCCGAGTTGAGGGTTCGATATGCAAATCGTATCTTGAAGAAGAAGCCTCATTTTTTTCTCTCACTACTTTAAGGAAGATGTGAACTTATCTTTTGTAACTGTTCCTCCAAATGAGGAAGTCGTTGAACAAAATTCTTCTCAAACAATGTTATCTGTTTTTAGACAACATGGTAGACCTGGTGGAAAATGTGTGGAAATATGGTTGAACGATAGAGACCACCATGTAGCACACACGTATGTTCTTTTAAATTGTGTCGAAGTCGCACCATTTGTCAGGTAATAATTAATTCACTTGTAATTTACTTGTACGTACATAATAATTATAACAAATATTACATATATGCAGTATCTACAAATCACAGTATCCATCTGGCGATCTCAGTAAAGAATTTGCCAAATGGTTTTTGAACTATGTTTATGAGCCAAGAAACTGTGTCGTTGATGAAGGCTTACGACATCTTGCGATTGGACCGAAAAGAAATGTGAAGACTTATCCAATATTCTTCGTCAATGGGTTTAAGTTCAACATGAAAGATTACGGGGCTGAAAAATTAACATATAACAGCGGGGTATTTGTCAAAGGCAGTGATGATCCAGATGAGCATTTAAAAGATTTTTACGGCGCCTTAACACAGATTCTAGAGTTGACATATTATGTTGAACCTTTAGAAAAAGGTTTTTTTTATTTAAGTGCAATTGGTTCAGTAACGTTCCTGGTTCCGGAATCAACGTGCATAAAGAGTATAAACTTATTGAAATAAGGCATACATCACACTACTATAAGTACGATCCTTTTGTATTGGCCAATCAAGCGTTACAAGTTTATTTTGCTCCGTATCCGTCTTTGAAAAGAGATAAAGCGGATTGGTCTGCTGTTTTCAAAACGAAACCAAGGTTTACGTTTGATGGAAATACTATTTCAGATGAAGCAGCATATCAGGCCGATCTTGAACCAAATACGGAAATAATAATAACTGATTATATTGATGTAGGGCCTTTGAATGATGAATCGAATGTCTTATTTGATGCATTCGAAAGTACCGAAGAAAATGAGACAGAATACGAGACTGAGTCTGAATCAGAAAACGATGAAGACTGATCGTTATTGATATAATTGTTATGTGATAGTGATTGAAACATGCGATGTAATAGTAAATTTCTGTAATTGTTCTATGATGATCATTTAGTTAATTTTTATCCATGTTTTGTACTAGTAAATTTTTATAATTGTTCTGTGAAAGTGATTGAAACATGTTATGTAGTAGTGAATTTCTATTATGGTTCTGTGATGATTATTTATATAATTTTTATCCATGTTTCGTGCTAGTAAATTTTTATAATTGTTTCTGTGAAAGTGATTGAAACATGCTATGTAGTAGTGAATTTCTATAATTGTTCTGTGATGATATTGTTTTTCTATAGCAGATATGTCTGATAGGAGACGAAGTCTGACAGGCACGCCATCCCCATCTCCCGGTGCAGGTGGTAGTGGCACTGCACCGGACTTACGTCCGATGGCAGAAGTTGCTCCTAGAAGTGCTGGGTAAGTATCAATTTTACTTAAAGTATAAGTTCTAAAATCCACTAAACATGTATATCATAACTTTTGCAGTGGCTTTGAGGTGGAGCCATCAGATTATATTTTACAGGTTTCGAGGAAGGCTTTTCAGTGCCGGATGGATGGTTGTTGGCCTCGCTAGGACGACATCCCCCCTCATGTCAAGAACTCAATATAGGCGGATTTACTTGTAAGTAGTAGTTTGAATTTCAGTTGTAAATTAATATAATCTATATAACTTAAAATAATTTTAATTTACAGGCTGCAGTCCGCGTTGACCCTGACGACTTGGACATTTTTTAAATCACTGGAACAAAGAATGAGGAAAAATTATAGGGATACATTGTACAAGGCTAAGAATTCAGGAAAAAAGCCAAACTGGATGAGTGAGGGTGTATGGAATGATTTTCTTCGGCTTTGGGATAGTCCACAGCAAAAGTAAGTAATATATGTTTGCTTTGTTAGATAATATAAATCTCGCAAGATACATACGTGATTATTTATCTTAATTTGTATGAGTTATCTGTGCGGAACGGGCAAACAGGAATAAAAATCCTGCATTATACCGTGGTGGCTCCAAATCCTTTCAGGATCATAAGAGAGAGCTGGTAATTAAATTTATAAACTATGTTTACATTTTATTAAAATATTTTATAATCAGATTAGCAATAATATTTATATATTTTCAGGCCGCGAGGTAAAACCGCGAGCCTACTATGGCCGAGCTGTTCAAGGTGACGCATACCATGAAGAGGACTGACGAAGAGGGCAATGTTTCGTACGAGTGGACCAGTCGACGGTATGGCTATGGAAATGTGGAGGTAAATTTTGACATGTACTAATATATAAACTTACTCATGCATATGAATAGTTAAATAATTTTAATAATATTATATATGTACTAATATATAAATAATTATAAACAATTTTACAGGCGATGAGAATGCAGAATGCATACAGGAGGTCGCAGCAAGAAGCAGAGATTGCTCAGTTGAAGGCGACAGTGGATGAAATAAATGATTGGAGGAAGAGTTTCTTCGAGCAACAGCTGGATGAGCGGATTGCAGCTTATTTGCAACAACATGGGAGGATGCCTGGAGAGGACGGCAGCGATGGTGAGGAGTAGGTATGTTTGTTTGCTCGTGTTATAGTTTGGTATATATGCATTTTGGTTGGTTTGGTGTATATATATTTCAGGATGTTATGTACATATTTTGATGACTGCTAGTTGATGGATTTGGTTGGATATTATGTATATATATTTCGGGATATTATGTAGATATTTTGGTTTACTATGTACATATTCTGCTTCATGGACTTGGTTGGATTTTATATTGTTTGAATGTATAGTCATGTTATATAATGGATATATGATGGTTATAGTTGATGAATATAGTGTATAGCGCTTCTGATGTTGGTATTTAATAGTTATTGTTTGAAGTGTATATTGGCTATGCAGGTGCACAGAATTTTACCCTGGTTAGCGGCGGCTAGCGACGGCCGGCGACGGCTATTTGGTACCGATTAGCGATGGTTAGCGACGGCCATTTGGTTCAGATTAGCGACGGCTAGCGATGACATTTAGACAATGGAAAATTTCCACGTGGCACATTTGTAGTCGCGAGCCGTCGCCATTTATGTGACGGAGCCGTCGCCAAAGCCGTCGCTATACTATTGGGCGGCGGCAAGTATAACGACGGTTTTTAGCGTCGGCTAGCGACAGCCGACGACGGCTAAAAGCCGTTGCTATCTGGTGCTGTTCTTGTAGTGTTTGCTGGCAGTTCGTGCATTGGCTGACATAGATTGAGATATCTCTCTTCATCCATTTCACCAAAATACCTGCTTCATATCCCTATGCATCTTCGAAACACCAGGATGTATACCCAACTTGGATCGACGACATTCTGTTAAAACTTCCTGCCTAAGACCATCAACATTAGGAACACATATCCTTCCATTCATTCGCATATACCTTGATAATCCATCTCAAAACTCGGACAACCATCTCCCTTCACATCCTTGATGATCTCCATAAATAAACCATCTTCCCTTTGATTACTTGCAATCTTCTCCAAAAGAGTCAAAGTAACTTCCAACAGCGCACAAACTGCATTCCTAAGAGCATCCGCTGCCACATTTTCTTTTCCTGGCATATATAAAATCTCTAAGTCATACACCGCCATAAATTTCAACCATCGTTGCCGCTTCATGTTCAGATCCTTTTGCATGAAAAGATACATCAGGGACTTGTGATCCATGTAGAGCTCGAACTTTTCTCCCAGCAAGTAATATCTCCACATCTTCAATGCAAACACCACAGATAACAACTCCAAATCATGTGTCGCACTTCTCATGAGGCTTTAGCAGGTGCTAACATACGCAATAACTCTCTAATGCTGCATCAAAACTGCGCTAATCCTATACCACAAGCATTTATATATACAGTCAATCCTCCCCCTCCATTTGGAAATGCTAAAACCAAAGTGTTGGTCAACCTCTTCTTTAACTCAACGAACGCTTCCTTACACTTTGAAGTCCAAACAAAATTCTCATCCTTCTTCATTAACTTGGTTAGGTGCAAGGTGATCTTGGAGTAGTCCTGGATGAATTTCCTATAAAATCCGGCCATGCCTAAGAAGCTCCTGACCTCTTTTGGAGTATGTGATGTCTCATAACCTTGAACAACCGCTACCTTTGCTGGGTCAACCGAAATGCCATACCCCGACACATGTCCGAGGAACCTTACGTACGTAACACCTCCTCCCTAACTAGAACTACGTGGTCTAGTCAGTCCTCCTCTCAACAAGTCATCGGTTTGATTTATTAGCTCTTTCTTATCTCTCGAAGCCATTTTGCGAATAGGTTGAATAACAAGTCTTGCACCAGAAGTTAAATCAATATGAAACTCAACCTCCCGATGTGGAGGTAGAATGTTAAATTCTTCAAAGACATCGGGAAAATCCTTGACAATTAATATACACCATAACTCTTATTGGGATGATTCTATGGCATACAAGAAATTACTCATTCGCTTGACAAAGCTCTTCACATGATATTCTTTCTAATACCCTTTTGGAATTGGTCTTTAATACAATCATCCACTTGACATAGTCATGAATAGCCCTATGCTCTTACAACTAATCCATATTGAGTATAATGTCAAACCCCTTAGAATCTAATACAAACATGTCCCATGTAAATGGTGGGTGAGATAAGTAATTTGTACCATTTTACAAATCATACACATATTAGCTGTAGCACCTATTTGGTTAGACACATAAACTAGGGTTCTTGCGAATTTTGGGGAAAATTAAAATCTATCTACCAATTCTAGGGAAATAAAACTATGAGAAGCCCCACTATCAAACAATGCTCGACTAAAATTCCATTTATGATTACAGTATCCTCTAGAACTCCCTTTCCATTCACTTTTGCTGAGGTCGACGACTCATGTTTGATTTCTTAGACCTTGACTTGCTATTCCATCTTCATTAGTAGGCAATCCTTCACCATGCCATGGTTGTTGATAGTTTTAGCAGAGCATCTTCCACATCAGATGCGAGATAGGTCCGGCTTCTTGTGTCGAAACTTTAGAATTCTTACAATACTTTACCAGATAACCCTTGCTTACACAAAAAACAGTCAACATCATTGAACTTGTTCCCTTGATCTCCGCCTGACTTTCCTTTCCACCTCTTCTTCAAGTTCGTGTTAAACTTCCTCTTGTTCGAGTTACTATTATTTCCACTCAGTGCTGATGCCGGCTTCTTTTTTACAAGAGCTTCAAACAACAAAGTCATTTCCACCAAATCCACAAAAGAACCCTTCAAATGGGCAATTATCTTTTCATGGAAACCTTCCCTCATCCTCACCATAAACATCATGTTCTTCTTTAGAGGAGTATTAATCAAGTTCGGCCAAATCATGATAGCTCATTAAATTTAATCTCATATTCGGCTACCGACAATTCTCTTTGCTTTAGATCCAAGAAACTCCAATACATACGAGTCTTTCCTACTTTCCTACACCGAGTATGAACTGGTCTTCAAATGCCTCTTTAAATCTAGCCTAAGAAAAATAATCCTTTCGAACATTCGTTGTAACGGTCCAACCAGCCTGTCGCTCCATCCTGTAACTGCCAAGATGATAAAAATCTCTTTTGATCGTTTGAAATATCTAACCCCTAGAAAATCTTCTCGCAAGAAAAAATCCAAGCCTCGACTTCGACGATGGATTCCCTATCCATAAACAGATTTCCTCTCGTATAAGTATAATCCTTGCGCAGAGTAGCAAAGTTCACATGGGTCTGCGCTGGTGCTACCTCTTTAACGATACCAACTCTTCCAACATTCGAAGCTCGACTACTGGTGGACGTGGTGCTACTGGCTACTTTACCTCATCTTATCCTATTAATATTCTTACTACCTATATATGATAAGATAACCTTTTAGAATACTTAGATTGGATAATCTTAAGGAAAAGGGTGAAATCAAATATATTAAAGCTAAGCTAAAACTCGAGTATACACATACGAAAAAAATTAAAATACGCACTCTCATAGACTAAACACATTCTAGGGTATCACTTACCTTATCCCTAATGAGTTGACCCTAACCAAAGCCTAAATGTTAGCTCAACCTAAGCTCTAATACCATTCATAATGATCCGCCTTTCTTATACCCAAAGAAGACACTTAATACATCCATGTATTCACGTGTGGATCATCTAAATGTTTGAAAGATAAGCCATTGGGAAAAAGAAAATAAAAGAAGAAGAAAAACACAGAATCTCGCATAGCAATGGAAATATATAAATTGTCAACATGAGATAATACATAACATCATTCCCAAAATGAATATCAGAGATACACAAATACCAACTTCAATTAGGGATAGTTATAACTGTCTGCCCCATAATGCTTGTGCAAAACATATACATACATAGCGAAAATAAAAAATAACAACTAGATAACGTTAAAGCCTTCTGCCTCATGCTACTCCAAAATGCATCCGTAAGAACTTGGACTACTTGGATACTCATACAAATTTGAGTATCCAAGATCTTTAGGGAAAGAAAAACCCCAAGTCAAACATGGGTCCGGTATGATTATAAAACAAAAGATTGAATTTTTATACTTGTAAAACACTTTTAAAAATAAATGTATCTCGTAAGACCACGCTGCACATAAAAAAAAAGGGTTTTTATCTTACGATAACCAAAACACCTTTATAGGAAATCTAGTGATATTATAAAAACGTCTACGGTTTAAAGTAAATATTGGATCATAATCAAAACTGTTACACTAATTAAATTCCTGCATAATAGGGATACAACTAAGTTCGAAAGGCACTTATTGGAGAATGGATGTTATACATTGACAAGGTAAGGTACTCCCTTCCGTATAGTACACCACTAGAGATAAAGTACCAAGGGCCATACATGAACCCCCTACGAATCAGGACCGAACTACCTCTTACTGGATAGTAACTGAATAAGTCACTCCTTATTTGCGATCAACAACCATACCTGGCCCGAAGCATAAATAAATACCAATCTAGATCAGGCGATGGCCATACCCTAATAGGAGCGAACTACATAGCTGCGACACTCCTCTGTTTTATTCATTATCGTTTGTAAAGTTCGAGGCTACGTTTACCTTTTCATATAGCAATCCTACTTGGAATGCTAACATTACCCTCTAGGCGATAATGCAATGCTAGCATTCATCCATACAAGTTATTTAGGATATGAACAAACCAAAGGACTACTTCGACTACATCCATTTTGGACTCACCTCAGGATTAGTAGCAAGAAGCCCTTGCACTTCAAAGATCTTCGCCTTCGATTCCATCATCTTTGTGATGTTTAAAATTTGAATGATTGCGTTGGTTTGAAGTGGTTTTCAGATAACTCATGCTATTTGATCACGATCTCTTTGAACCAATATTCGATAATTTTTAAAAGGGTCAACTTATTGATAGTGGACAAATCCACTATCTAGTGTGTATAGATTTGCATATGGAAAATAAGACATATTATACTTACACCCACTTCTCGATTTCAAACAGCACTATCCCTTGATTAAGAAATGGAGTAGGACAAGTTAGAAACTAACTTTGACTCGACGTACATTCTTACTTCTCAGGATAGGGACAAGCTTTCATACCTTGTAATTTGGTATTATGTATATGATGGAGTATCTTCCGTATACTTAATTTATCATGACTCATTTATCAAAATTAACTCTCTTATAGCTATCATGTTTCCGACATTGCGACTTTTCTATCCCTCGATTACAAAATCAAGTTCTAGATCTCACAGATAGAGGAAAGCCTACTCATAATCTTTTAGTGCTAAACACAAGATGACTTACTTCAAATAAAAGTGTCAACATTTTAGTATAACTTATTCATATCCGTTATTCGACTTAATGGCACTGACAAAGAGAATCCTAGTATTTAAATCGTTCTTTGTAAAAGAAAGCTTTTGCTTTTTAAATTAACAGATCCTTGGAAATAAAGAATTAAAAATTAAAACCTTTATTTATTTAATTTAAAATAAGTTTAAACCTTTATTTAATATTAACTAAATCCTAATTAAATCTTAATTAAATTTGAACTTTATTAATAATTAAGAAATAATTAAACCCTGCTTGATTAATAATTAATTAATGATTAAACCTTAATTAATTAATAATTATAATTAATTAAACCTTACTTAAATAATAATTTATTAAATAATTAACTCTTTACTTAATTAAAAATAAATTAACCTTTATTTAATCAATTGATTATCCTTATCTCACTTAATTAATAACTAAGTACTAATTACCTTTAGTTAATTAAGTAATTAAATAACCATTTGCTCCATACTTAATTAATTAATTGAATAATTTATCCTTTCTTAAAATCTAATTTTAAAGACGCTTCTAAAAATATCTAACGTGGAAACAAATTCTATTTCAAACAAAATTGCCGTTTTCTACGAACGACATCCATATGGGCTATTGCTATGAATACAATAATCCTAAAACTTGTTTTATATCAATACCTACACAAGCTCGTCAGGAGATAGGTAGGATTCGATAGAAGCATGAAATTCCTCTTGTTCTGAGAATCAGATCAACTCTATGTTGGATGGGTCGTCGTATTGATGACCAAAAAAACCCTGGACAAGAAGCAAGCTTCAACGCTCCCCCAAGACAACAAAGCCATCACTGTGGAGAGGATAAAGAGCATCCAATGTAAAGCGACCTTTCATTCCCTTGTTTCGTCGTGGCACGCCCCCCTCCCCCTTCCAAAAGCACACTCCGGTGAAGGGGGACCTGGAAAAGTCTTTCGCTTTCCCCTCGGCCCTTGCCGCCTTCCTTAACAAGCCCTCGAGCCTCCTTTGTGCTGCCTTCCTCATAGAAGCCACCGCCCCGAAAGCCAAGTTCTTTGGTGGGGAAGGCTTTCATAAGAATTTAGCCTTAAAACCCTTACCTTTTATACTTTAACTTACTTTATAAACTTTGTATAAAGTTTTGGAAACACAAGTAGAGTTTTGAAAAATTTATAAAACTTTTCTAGAAAATAAAACAAGTAAAACAAGTTTATACCATGGGATCTCGGTATCACACATATACAAGTTCAAATGCCAACTTTTCTTTAGCATACAACATCCATATACATGAGCACAAACATATACACACATGCCATGCATCATACACAAGTAAAATCATAACTTGCAAACCCCTACTTACTTTCCAACTATACTTTCAACTCCATACACAAACGTCACATATAATCATGTACACATACAAACACAATCAAACATCACTTTCTAGACTAAACAACAAATATCAATTATTATCACAAAATATAGTTTTAAACTTTGGTTAAAAAGGTGAGCTTTACTTACCAAAATCAACTAAATCAAAATCCAACTGCTATAACTTTTCCACCACCACCCGAACTTAGCTTTTCCTTTGTAAGAACTTGATCTTTGTGGCCTTAGGAGGCAATATGGGTTTAGCCCTAGGTGTATTGGGCTCGACCCTACTTTGGGGAGCAGGTTTTGTGCTTGTTTTTGAAAGAGAGGAGGTATAGAGAGGAAAAGAAGTATATTTTAGCTTGGTTTAAGGTTTTAACAATGGAAAAGATAAGTTTTTAAAATTTTAAAAACTTTAAGAAGCCATGAGAAAAGAGGATGGAGTTTTAAAAAGTAGAGAGGAGTTCTGAAATGAATAAAAATGAGGTGGAAATGAAAATTATAAAGAAAAATCTGTCTTTATATAAAATGAAATAAGAAAATTACCTTTCAATCCCTAGCCCCTATACCCTCCACAAACCTTTTCCACCACACCCCACTCCACCTTATCCTCTCCCTCTCATCCATTACTTCACTCCTTTTTGATTTGAAATCACCTTCTACACATCTTTTCTTTTTATTTTATTTTTTTATTTTTTAAAAGGAAAAGTCAAACTTACCTTTTTACTTAAGTATATATTTTAACACATGTTAACTTTGACCATAACATAGGTTATTTGTATAAGTGTATGTATATATCTACTCTTGTGCGTACAATGTTTTCTGATAACTTTAGACGATGAAAAGTCAAGAATCCAAAAAATAATTTTCGGTTACCTTTTTGATTTTTCTTCAAACTAAATATTTTTGTAAAACAAATTCTAAAACAGCTTCACCACCATTGGTTATTATTTAATAGGGATTTATTTGAGTTATAAAATCCATTAATTAACTATTTAAAAATATATTAAATACTCAAAATAGAGCGACTAAATTACAGGTTGTTATACAAAATAATACATAAATACGTATCTCATTTTGTTCATAATGTATTGAATTTGAATTTGTAGAGGAAATTTGCTAGGAAATATGACATTTCTAAAGCAATGATGAGAAAGGCTTGGCCTCAAAGCAGCCCACAAATATTGGTAATGGACATATGGTATGCACAAGAGTGACAAAACATCTAGCTTTAGCCCAAGAGATATATGAACAATTCCTGGCACGTTGTTGGACTAATGGCTACAAAAAGAAATCAAAAATGAATTTATTAATTAGGAACAAGACTCCCAGGTTGTGTAGTGGTTGCTCCAGATCATATGCAGATCATCATAGTGATCTGGCAAAAACTTATTTGTCAAATGTTTTCAAAATTTAAATAAATTAATATATGCTTATTTGGTAATTTACTTAATTTAAATTTTGGTATGAAGAGAGCATAGTAAGCCTACATCTTAGCAAGTCTATTGTAGAACACACAAGATTGAGTTATTAAATGTGTCCACCATAAACTGTCAGGTAGATAATTCTTCCATGGAGTTTGCTGTAAGTAACCCATTAAATATCACTAAAATAATATTTACACACACATTTTTTTTTTACAAATTCTAACGAATATGTAAATTCAAAAAAGTCGAAATACCAGGTTTGAATTGAGGAGCTTCAAAGTAAAGGGGTAGAGGTAACTAGAGAATGAATAAAGAGGTATTCAAAACACAAGTAAAGCTATTTCCAAAAGTGCGGATCGTAAGCCCAACAATGGCAATATTCCAAAGGCAACAGCTTAAATATTGGTTATATACATATGGCATTATATATATATGTATGTATGTACGTTTGTATGTATACGACCCATATATACGTGTGTGTCTATATGCGTATATATGTTTATATATGTAGTGTACTATATGTATACATATACGTAATTTACACGCATTCTTAGTGTAGCTATTCAATTCAATCCTCATTTTTTACTAGATGTTATAAGTCATCACTTAAATAATAAAATGGGTTGGATAAAAAAATAAAGTTGAATAAAAATGTTAAAGTACGAAGAAAAATAATTTTATTAATAAAATGAGTTTGATAAAGATTGTAATTTTTTTAATCATGATTTAGAAGTCTGAAAATGGTAATCTTGATAATAGAAATATAATAGAGGCAATAAAACATTAATAAAATTAAATAGCAATTTTAATTAAGAAAAAGAAACAATGCCGAAACATCAATTCCATAGAAAACTATTGTACTTCAAATTTACAAAGAAATTGAAAATAAAATAATTAGTTGGGGTTTCAAATATACGAATATTTAATTTTTGAAGTTTTAACTTACGAAAGGAATATTTTTTATATTTTGATGTTATAAATATTTTAGATTAATAAATATACTTCAGTTATACCTTGTTTTAAATTAAAGTCAAATTATACATTTTGTTTCGATAAATTAAACAAATATATATATATATACATATACATACATACATCCATACATACATACATACAAACATATATATATATATATATTTCAATAAATTAAAGGAATACAAGTTAAATTAAACAATTCTATAAGGTAAATTATATATTTTGTTAAATCACTCAATAAATTAGACAAATATATAAGTTAAATCACTGAATGAATTAAAAAAATATAAAAATTAAATTATTTTTTTATTTCAATAAATTAAAAAAAAATTATTTGAGTTATAATGTAGTTTCATTAATGGATTTTGCATTTGTTTTTTATCGAAAAGAAAAATAAAACCAAAGTCCGGTACTTTTCTCTATAATAGTTCTAAAACACAAATACAACTGTTAAAATAAAATTTTCCTTATTATTAACAAATAATTTTAACTAAAATATAGATGTCAACACTAGAATGAGGTGTCAAATAAGTGATGCAGAAGAAGACAACCGATGCTTAATGTCACCTTTCGGTAAGCTTGAGAAGAAACTCTACAAATTCATATGCAATAGTTTCCACATGTAAACATTCAAATCCTGATGATGACGATGTAGCTGGTCAGCGTGTAAGGGATTAGTTATTCTGTACATTTGTTTATGTTGTTATTGATGATAATGTATTTGGATATTATTTGTATTGATGGAAACATTTATGCATGTTGGATATTGTTTGTATTTGATGGATATTTTATATGTTGGTAATAATGTGCATTGGATATGTTGTTATATATAGGTGTTCGAGTATGTGTATATTGAATATTGTTTGTTTATATTGCGATTAGATATTTTTTTTATATGAATTTGTGATTGAGGTGAGAAAATTAGTAGAGATGCCACAAAGATGCTTCAGACATGGTGTCGGCATGGTGTTGAACCGATGTTGGTAAATTTGATTTTGGAATGTTAGTTTAGCATAGGTAAGGAATTGGCTAGATGTTGACAAATCCATTCTATCGGTATTGGAAAGTCGCAACTACGACATCGGTAACATGAGTCGACCTAGGGTCGAAATGGCGTCAGGTATTTGGCACGGGTACCGCATTAGTATGGTGTCGATTAACACACCACGGAAGATGTCTACATGGTATCAGCAACAAACTTCCAATGCAGTTTTTACCGACACCGAGAATGATATCGATGCGGCATCAACATTAAGTTTACCGACGCTGTATCTAGGCCATATTGGCATCGGTAAATGCTATTTCTTTTGTAGTGCGATATTTCCTTCATAATATCGCTTAAAACATCATTATCGATATATCATCTAATATATACCAATATATCTCTCCTATATTTAGTGTACAATACCCGATATTCTTTAAGAATATTGATCATTGCTAAAAGTGTTGAAGAAAATAGAATTATAAGTAGGTATCTTTACATTCTCAATGGTTGTTTTTTAGTATATGGGAAGTGCCAATATGTAGACCATATTTAATGGAATCATTTTTTAGTTTTTACCATAGTTTTTTTCAAACTTCTTCATTAGTATTTAAATAGAGGAAACTATACTTATTCCCCTGCTTTATATGCGTTATTTTGTGCAAACACTTTACCACTAAAAAGATGATCATGTAAGAGCTTATGAAAATTCATTTTTTTTAGCTATTATCATGCATCAAGAACTAAATGTGGAAGAACAATAAAGTTATATATCTGACACATCAATAAAGAATGAGATAGAAATAGTAATCGGTATCAAATCAACGTTGTTTATCCGAGAATTAAATGAATATGAAAAAAAAGGAATAGTAAATGTGAAAAATATGAAAATCAATAGTAGATTATATGACTAAGGAGACAAAGAATATACGATAAAAATGAAAATTGTAAAAGTGCACGGTACACAAATTTCTTGATTTTTACGAGCATAATTTATTACTTCTATTTAATGGAATGTCCAAGTAGATAGGTTGTAATATGTAAACAATATGCAATTGGTCTTTAGTAGTAATTTTGTAATATAGATCCAAATATTTAAAAAAAAATTAACTTCATCATAACATATTACATATCTTTTATAGTCTATCTATATATGTCCGATATTTTTTCAATAGATATTTTACCAATATTATCATGATATTAAAATATTTTATATCGACACTTGACTAATATGCGTCTAGTACCAACACTAACTACTTGGTTACATAGTGATCAATATGTACCTATTACCGGCATAAACTACTTTGATTCTAATGTAATAATGTTGCATTTGTACGTCTTGTCTTGATTCAATATTCAATACCCTAAATTAAATTGTATGTAAACTAATTAAGTTAGTTATTTCATCATTCGTATTCATGTGGAATACCAAACTGGGAGCTCTAAATTACGAATAGAACATATGAGTGATGTATTATGGAATTTATCAATGGCTCAAGCACCCTAAGGATCAGAAAAGAATAACCCACTTTTTCTTTTCGTTAAAGAATCTTTTGTGTAGCAAGAAAAGTGATATCATCCTTAAATAGCCAAAAGAGTAAAAATACGTGTGCATAAAGTGATATCAACCGTGTCATTTAAGCATTGAAGTAGGAATTTAGCTCCTAATATGAACATTGTTGTTGATTTCTCAAAGTTGTTGCTTATTAGTATCTTTTACATGGCATTACTCAACTGCCTACTGGCTATGGTTGAAATATATAATCATTCAGTTTCATAAATCAGGACAATTTTCATTTGAAATATTATATATAAAAAATGTATAATGTCAACCATTTCAAATTTGAGTAGGCAATGACAGTGTTAAATAAACTCAAACAATATGAAAGTAAATGTAAAAATAATTCATTTTGAAATCATTTGACTTAAGTTGAATTACCATTTTAAGCTAAAACGAAGTTGTTTCAATTATCTTAAATTAACATTAAGCAACACATTTCACGTTAGCATTACAATATAACTCAGGTTGGGTATAGAAAACCTGATACTAGAGTGGAAAAAACAAACTGCTCTCACCATTATGTCATCCAACTTGATTTGATATAGTAATTAGCATAAAAAGTTGATGTTCATGTTGGAATTCCTAGTGTAAATGAAATACTTTTGTCCCACATCGCCAAATTTGCAAAGTCATTCCAATATATATATGGCTTTGCAATGAAGGTGTTGGGGCCTAGGGGCACCCAAATGTATGCTACGTTGTGAGAAGGGAGATCATGCATCTCCACCACACACACGCGTGCGCCGCCGCCACCGACCGAACCGAACCGGGCCGGGCCGGGCCGGACTCGGGTTTGGGTTTGGGTCTAATATTATCCTAAAACTGGGCCGTGTTTTTTATCAGTTACAGGCTAATGAACAGACATGACTGTCCATAAGCAGACGCGGGTTACTGAAGCGAGCGAATACGACCGGACTGAAGAAGCGCGGGCGAACAGAAGCGGGTGTGGCCCGACTGAGGAGGCGCGACCGAATGGATACGAGCAGCAGGCGGGTGTGACCCGTTAATGAACAGCGGCGTTCAAAAGGCAGCGGGTGCGACCCGTTGAGCGGACGCGACTGTTTGAAGGGATGCGGACAAAACTATAAATAGGAGCTGATCACATTCTCCATCCAATTCAGTTCTGTTTTTCCTCTGCTTCTTTTCTCTACCGCTCTACATATATCACAGAGTTGACATACTCATTACTATCTCGTGCAGATTTAATCTTTGTATCTTAGGAGAATTTTGAAATAAAATTCTTAAGGAAATCGTTACGACGAGCCTCAGACATAATCCGGTTAGAATTCTAGTCTATTTGTATATTTATATTCATTATTCTATATTCTATCCGTTATTCTGGCTATACTATTTATTCAAAATAGTATAACGCTGTTGTTGTAGCTTATTTACAACATTCATATTGTTATAATAATTGCTACAGAATTCCAGTGTAGTGGAAATCTGAGTTATAAACTTGTGCGACGAGTTTATAATTGATTATTCTATGTTTTACTATACTAGACGTATAACATCTTAAGAATTTTACTGTTTTCTTACTAAAACAGAGATGGCAACAGTAGAATTTTCAAAGAATACTACTCACAACAGACCTGAACCGTTAAAGAGAGATGGTGATGATTTCTTGACATGGCAGAATTAGATGTTATTTTATCTCACCACACTCGGTCTGCAAAAGTACCTCGAGGAGGAGGAACCGATTCCTGCACCAGGCAAGAAAGCAGAGGTGAATACGTGGAAGCATTCCGATTTTTTATGCAGAAACTATATTTTGAATTGTCTCGGCAAGGTGCTATACAAAGTATATCAACCTTTAAAGACATCAAAAGCACTCTGGAATGCACTTACCACGAAGTATAAGACGTAGAATATCGGTCTTAAGAAATTCATTGTAGACAAATTCATGGACTACATAATGGTTGACTCCAAACCGGTGACTGCTCAACTGCATGAACTGCAAATCATCATTCATGAACTCGAGGCGGAAGGTCATAAGGTTGGAGAATCATTTTTGGTTGAAGCCATCACGGAAAAACTGCCGCCGTAATGGAGAGATTACCGCAATTATCTAAAGCATAAAAAGAAGGAAACCTCTTTACAGGATATCATAGTCCGATTAAAAATTGAGGCAGATAACCGTGGAACTACAAAACAAAGCGAGGAGGAATTTGTGACAGAAGATTCAAAGACCAAAAAAACAGAATTTCCAGAAGAAAAGGAAAGCTCCAGACAACAAACCAAAAGACAACAAACGAACCAAAAAGTTTAATGGTGAGTGTTGGATTTGTGGAAAAGTTGGACATGCCGCTAAAGATTGCAGACACAAGAAGGAACGCAATAAAGAGGCAAATATAGTGGATAACATGGAAGTAGACGTGTCCAACTTCTCGGCGGTGGTATCTGAATGCAATCTGCTTCAGAATCCTAACCAATGGTGGGTAGATACAGGAGCTACTCGTCGTGTTTGTTTTGACAAATCCATGTTTTCTACATATCAGAAATTCGATCACGAAGAAAAACTCTACATAGGTAATTCTGCAGTTTCCATGATCGAAGGCAGTGGCCCAGTAATCCTCAAGTTTACTTTTGGAAAAACTGTTAAGTTTAATGACGTACTCCACGTTCCAGACATACGCAATAATCTCATCTCTGGTACAGTCCTATCAAAGAAGGGATTCAAGATGGTGTTCGAGTCAGACAAGATGGTTCTGTCCAAAGCTGGAATGTATATAGGAAGGGGATATTTATGTGTTGGCCTATTTAAGGCAAATGTAGCCGTTGTCGGCAACAAAAATATGTATTCTGATTGTGCTATTAATAAAATTGAAGTTTCTTATTTGCTTAAGCATGAAATTTTACTATGGTATGATAGATTGGGACACATAAATTTCCGTATAATGAAAACATTATCAAACTTGGTATTAATTCCAAAATTCCAAGTAGATAAGAACTACAAATGTGAGACATGTGTAAAAGCAAAAATGGTCAAACAACCATTTAAATCTGTTGACAGAAGTATCGAACCATTAGGTTTGGTACATACAGATTTATGTGATTTTAAATCACTACCTACAAGAGGTGGGAAAAAGTATTTCATTACTTTTATTGACGATTATACGCGATATTGCTATGTATATCTTTTAAATAGTAAAGATGAAGCAATAACAGCATTTATAAAATACAAGAATGAGGTAGAAAATCAGTTAAATAAAAAGATCAAGATACTAAGATCTGATCGAGGTGGAGAGTATGTGTCAACATTTGAACAGTTCTGTGCCGAAAATGGTATAATTCATCAAATAACAGCTCCTATTTACCACAACAAAATGGTATAGCCGAGAGGAAGAACAGAACGTTAAAAGGCATGATTAATGCCATGCTTTTAACTTCTGGTCTACCGACGAACTTGTGGGGGGAAGCCTTAAATATGTCTAATCACATATTAAACAAAGTCCCTCACATTAAAACAGGAACAATTCCATATGAGTTATGGAAAGGACACAAACCAAGTTTTAAATACCTCAAAGTGTCGGGGTGCTTGGCAAAAGTTCCAGTTCCGCCTCCCAAGAGAGTCAAACTTGGACCAAAAACAATAGATTGTTATTATCTTGGGCCCATCCAAAATAGTAGTGCCTACATATTTTTGGTATTCAAGTCTGATATAGCCGATATTCATGTAAATACAATCATGGAATCTGGAGATGCCTTATTCTTTGAAGACGTGTTTCCACACAAAGGAATGAAGGAAATAATGTCCCTAAAAGGACAAGAGAAGAATTATGCAATTCTCATGAAGATGAAACTCATCATCAGATTGAGGAAGTTGAACCAAGAAGAAGCGTAAGGGCTAGGACTTCCAAGACATTTGGTTCGGATTTTTTCAATTATGTGTTAGAACACGAACCTCAAACATACAAGGAAGCAATGTCATCTTCTGAATCTTCATGTTGGAAAGAAGTAATCCTCGAGATTGATTCAATTCTAAGTAATAAAACTTGGGAAATTGTTGATATTCCACCAGGAATAAAACCAATTGGCTGCAAATGGATTTTCAAGAAGAAAATGAAAGCAGATGGCTCTATCGACAAGTATAAAGCCAAATTAGTAGCCAAAGGATATCGTCAAAAAGAAGGAGTAGACTTTTTTGATACATATTCTCCAGTAACACGAATAACCTCTATAAGAATGTTAATAGCAATTGCATCCACCTGTAATCTAGAGATTCATCAAATGGATGTAAAAACAGCATTCTTAAATGGAAATCTCGATGTGGAAATTTACATGGAGCAACCTGGGGGATTTATTTCCAAAGGAAATGAAAATAAAGTCTGTAGATTAGTCAAATCATTATACGGACTAAAACAAGCTCCAAAGCATTGGCATGCAAAATTTGATAGTGTCATGATGAGAAATGGTTTTCGTATAAATGAATGTGACAAATGTGTTTATTATAAACAACTTGGACAGTCATATGTGATGATCTGTCTATATGTGGACGATATGCTAATATTCGGTCCAAATACTCAGGTAATTGAGACCATAAAGAAAATGTTAATCAACAATTTTGACATGAAAGACTTGGGTTTGCAGATGTTATTTTGGGAATAAAAATAATAAGAACACCTAATGGAATTGAGTTATCTCAATCACATTATGTAGAAAAAGTGATTGAAAGATTTCAAAATTTTGGAATTGAAGGAGTAAAAACACCTTTTAATCCATCAAAAGTACTGCATAAAAACACCAATGAGAGTGTAATGCAACTGGAATATTCTCGTGTAATAGGATGTCTCATGTATCTCATGAATTGCACAAGACAGATATAGCTTGTGCAGTAAGTCGACTAAGCAGGTATACAAGCAATCTAGGAAAGGAACACTGGAAAGCACTAATGAGAGTGTTGAGATATTTAAAGAATACCACTAATTTTTCCTTACGTTATGGAAAATATCCTGCCGTCTTAGAAGGATATAGTGATACAAACTAGATTGCAGATTCAGAAGAATCAAAATCAACAAGTGATTATGTCTTTACCCTAGCAGGGGCAGCAGTGTCATGGAAATCTACTAAACAAACATGCATAGCTCGATCCACTATGGAATCGGAGTTCATTGCATTAGATAAAGCAGGTGAAGAAGCAGAATGGCTTCGTCATTTTTTAGAAGATATTCCGTTCTGGCCTAAACCTGTACCGGCCATATGCATACACTGAGATAACCAAGCAGCGCTAAGCAGAGCGCAAAACTTTGTGTATAATGGAAAGTCACGACACATTCGTCGACGCCATAACACAGTTAGGCAGTTACTCTCAAATGGAACTATTTCCACAGATTATGTGGGAACAAATGATAACCTAGCAGATCCAATTACTAAAGGTTTATCAAGAGAGAAAATTGACTGCGCATCGAGGGGAATGAGTTTAAAAGCCTAAATCACCAAGAGTTATCTTATACGGAAACGTATCCCAGCGACTAGAGATCCCACGGACTAGGATCAATAGGCAAACCAGTTCTGAATAACTCAAGACGTAATGCATTTGCATGGACATAGTCCAACTCCATTCCTATGGTGCATAACATAAATGTATGCCTACAGAAGTATTTAAAGGTTAAAACTATGTTTTTTAATGATGACTAAATCTTGGAAATAACAAGTGGGGTATATGTAGGATACTCTTAATGGTTGCGATCACCTATGTTAGTGTGAGCTAGGTCGGCTCTATGAGAATATTAAAAGGCTTTTATTCTCTAAAACACTTGCAGAACCAAAAATTGTTCAGGACCAAAATGAACATAACCAAGAGATTGGATGAGAAGGGAATCAATGCTTCGTAAAGCTTATTGTCTGGATATACAATAAAGGTCGACGGTTCAAGATGAAATAATTCACCGATTAGCCAAGTAGATCCGATAAGTTTTAACTAGGGAAAGTTCAAAGTGAAATATCTACTTATCCACGATAAAGCATTATTCTATATGTACTCTGTGATATTTCGCTTTGTGTGGGGGAAAAGTATATTATCATTTATGCGGGGGATTGTTGGAATTCCTGGTGTAAATGAAGTACACTTGTCCCACATCACCAAATTTGCAAAGTCATTCCAATATATATATGTCTTTGCAATGAAGGTGTTGGGGCCTAGGGCACCCAAATGTATGCTTCGTTGTGAGGAGGGAGATCATGCATCTCTCCACCACACACGCGCGCGCGCCACGTCCGTCCGACCGACCGAACCGTGCTGGTATCGGGTTTGGGTTTGGGTCTATTATTATCCTAAAACTGGGCCGTGTTTTTTATCAGTTGCAGGCTAATGAACAGACACGACTGTTCATAAGCGGACGCGGGTTACTGAAGCGAGCGGGTGCGACCGGACTGAAGAAGCGCGGGCGAACAGAAGCGGGTGCGACCCGTTAACGAACAACATCGTTCAAAAGGCAGCGGGTGCGACCCGTCGAGCGGACGCGACTGTTTGAAGGGATGCGGACAAAACTATAAATAGGACAGAATGATGATCACATTCTCCATCCAATTCAGTTCTGTTTTTCCTCTGATTCTTTTCTCTACCGCTCTATATATATCATAGAGTTGACATACTCATTACTATCTCGTGCAGCTTTCGTTTGTTGTATCTTGGGAGAATTTTGAAATAAAATTCTTGAGGAAATCTTTACGACGAGCCTCAGACATAATCCGGTTAGAATTCTAGTCTGTTTGTATATTTATGTACATTATTCTATATTCTACCCATTATTCTGGCTATACTATTTATTCAAAATAGTATAACACTGTTGTTGTAGCTTATTTACAACATTCACATTGTTATAATAATTACTACAGAATTCCAACGTGGTGGAAATCTGAGTTTTAAACTTGTGCGACGAGTTTATAATTGATTATTCTCTGTTTTGATATGCTAGACGTATAACAGTTCAGTCGTAAAGTACAACTAATATTAAGTGAATCAGGTATACATATTTGCAAATTGCATAAAGTTGATACTCATTGCAATATATAGGTAGTCAAATTTCTTAACTGTGTAGATTATCCTCACGAAATGTAATTTAAATAATTTCTCTCAATGTTTTTCACAACTATATGAGGATAAACATACAAATAGATCAAATCTGAACTAAATAATATTTGAATTTGAGCTAAATAGATTACTATTATGAGTTACATGATAATAGCAGGTGTACAAAATAATGAATTAGGATATCTAATTGCCATTTAGACAGTATGTTTATCCATAATAACAGTAAAATGACTTAACTTAGGAAACAAATAAAAGGCACAAAGTCCTAAAACATCATCTCATCAATTCTTTTCTATCGATGCTATAGTCTGTGTGATACGATGACGTATTATTCTATGATATAAATAGTAAAGTGCTTTTTCTAATGCATAAACACGTCGTAAAATATAAAAAAACTAAAACCCATCCTAAAATACACACAGCTTTCTTTATAATGCAAGTAAAAAGATTGAAAGAGAAATATATGAAGATATTAAGAATGGGTACTTTAGAGCTGTGGATTCATATATAAACGTTTAGCATAATTTGAGTACATATTAGATTAGTCGAACTGACAGATTAAGTAAATAACCATATCTAAACAAAATAAATACGAGATACACGAGTCATCTTTTCACGTTTAATAGAAAGAAATATTTCATATTTCTAAATGTATGAAAGAGCATTGATTCCAAAGCTTTCATTAATGCACTTTCTTAGTAACCCCAACTACTTCTCTAAGCTGACGTTTTTTTCTTAAGGAAGTGTCTTGATGAAGATATTAGCTAATTACTTCCCTTAAATTGCAGTATTAGAATGGAACTAAATCTCTCTGCAGAACCTCCATCTCCAGCTCTTACCAATAATACTGATGTGACGAAGCCTTCTTTGTTCGTGAGATTTTAAGGAACCCAATAGTTGTTCAATTGACAAAGTACTTCTATCCTTGGATTCCGCAATGGCCGCAACGATCGAATCATATTTTTCAAATAGGCTAGTTAATATTTTCTCAACAACCTTTTGATCTGTCATCTCTTCGCCGAGAGTCCTAATTTGATTAACAACATCAATTACTCGAGATGAGTAATCTCGGATGCATTCAGATTTTTTCATCTTTAGGTTATGGAACATCAATTTAACTACATATTTATACTGCTTTAATTGGAAATTCATTAAATGAATATTTATAGTGTAAACATAATAAATACTAGATGAATGAATCATATTTTCATTTTCAGATCAAATAACCTTTCACATTTCAAGATGCATGACCGTGTATTAACTCTCTAGGAAACCACCATAAAAATTTTGGAACAATAAATTGGCCATCACGAACAAAAGCTAATAAACATTGATTGTTAAATTTATCAAGTAACCAGAACTAATTAATATTCACTAATTTGAATAACAACTTTTATTTAAACATGATCAATTAATAAATATTCATCTAAAAAATAACGGTATATATACAAATGACTATATATACAAATGACTATATTTTTATATTTCTATAATATTATTTATAAAAAATCTCTCTTTAATTTCGCGTTGTTTTATATTCAACCATAACTAGTGTCTAATCCGTGCATTGCACACAGCAATGTTGTAAAACAAATTGTCAAATATACATTATTAAATAGTTGACATACAACGTAATATGCTAATGTTAAGCATATATTTGTGCAAGTCATGTTAACCATAACTAGTGTCTAGTATTTATTATGTACATAGCGTTTTGTGATAACTTCTAGGCGACAAAAAGTCAAAATTCTGAAAATGATTTTCACTCACATTTTTTATTTTTCGTCGAACTAATTATTTTTGTAAACCAAATTACAAAACAGGTTTGCCATCACCAGTTATTATTTAAAAGGGATTTATTTGAGTTATAGAATCCATTAATTAGTTATTTAAAAAATATATTAAATGCTCATGTTTAAAGCGATTAAATTACGAGTCGTTAAATTCTCCCTCTTTAAAAGAATTTCGTCCCGAAGTTAACACACGAAAGGTTAACTCAAAATAACTCACGCCATATATTGTATATGGTGAAACACATACAAAAGGTACATATTATGCAACTATATAATAAGCAAAGAGTACACAATCCTTACAATAAGCAAACAACTATTCTAACCCTAACTCGGGATAAGCATTCTTCATGATATCCTCGGTTTACCAAATCTCTAGGATCCTGAGTCCACTGAACCTAAACCAACCTTACGACCTCATTACGGAATTGCTTCTCATCCTGATCCATAATACGAACTGGATGCCTTATGATAGTCATGTTTGGTTCCAGTCAAAATCTTTTTAAACATATGGCTCCACAATCAATAATGGGTCATGTACATACTTCCTCAAATGAGATACATGGAAAACATTATGGACCGCTGACAATCTCTTTGGCAACTCAAATCTATAGGCAAACGGCCTTATCCTTTCAAGAATTCGAAATGATCCAACACACTAGGCGCGTGCAGTCGAAAAATCTTCTTCATATAAATTTATACCAAAGTTGAAATAGTCCTCGTCGGCTTTACTGGAATAAAATGAGCATTCTTAGTTAGTCGATCCATAATGACCTAAACACCTTCACTTCCTTTCCTCGATCTGGGTAATCGACCAATAAAATCAATTGACACTTGCTCCCATTTCCAATTCGGGATCTCAAGCGGCTGGAGTCGCCCAACAGTTCATTGGTGATCACCGCTGATTTGCTGGCAGTTCGCGCATTGGTTGACATAGACTGAGATATCTCTTTTCATCCATTTCACCAAAATACCTGCTTCATATCCCTATGCATCTTCGAAACACCAGGATTTGTACCCAACTTGGATCGATGACATTCTGTTAAAACTTCCTACCTAAGACCATCAACATTAGGAACACATATCCTTCCATTCGTTCGCATATACCTTGATAATCCATCTCAAAACTCGGACAACAATCTCCCTTCACATCCTTGATGATCTCCATAAATAAACCATCTTCCCTTTGATTACTTGCAATCTTCTCCAAAAGAGTCAAAGTAACTTCCAACAGCGCACAAACTGCATTCCTAAGAGCATCCGCTACCACATTTTTTTTTCCTGTCATATATAAAATATCTAAGTCATACACCGCCATAAATTTCAACCATCGTTGCCGCTTCATGTTCAGATCCTTTTGCATGAAAAGATACATCGGGGACTTATGATCCATGCAGAGCTCGAACTTTTCGCCCAGCAAGTAATATCTCCACATCTTCAATGCAAACACCACAGATAATAACTCCAAATCATGTGTCGCATAATACTTCTTATGAGGCTTTAGCTGGCTGCTAGCATACGCAATAACTCTCTAATGCTGCATCAAAACTGTGCTAATCCTACACTATAGGCATTTATATATACAGTCAATCCTCCCCCTCTATTCGGAATTGCTAAAACCAAATTGTTGGTCAACCTCTTTTTTAACTCAACGAACGCTTCCTTACACTTTGAAGTCCAAACAAACTTCTCGTCCTTCTTCGTTAACTTGGTTAGGCGCGACGTGATCTTGGAGTAGTCCTGGATGAATTTCCTATAAAATCCGGCCATGCCTAAGAAGCTCCTGACCTCTTTTGGAGTATGTGATTTCTCATAACCTTGAACAACCGCTACTTTTGCTGGGTCAACCGAAATGCCATACCCCGACACATGTCCGAGGAACCTTACGTATGGCCGCCAAAAATGACACTTGGAAAATTTTCCTTTAGAACTTGTTTCCTTTAGATTTCTTACAACACTTCCAAATGGTATTTATGTTCTTCATCGATCTTAGAATAGATAAGGGTATCGTCTATAAAGACTAATACAAACTTATTGAGGACATACATAAAAACTCGGTCCATTAGATCTATTAAATAAGTAGGTGTACTAGTTAGCCCAAAAGGCATAACCTGCCACTCAAAGAAAAAGTCTCGTCCTCTAAATGCAATTAAGGGAATATTATCCTTCGTTACCCCTAACTGGAAAAATCTAGTAGCAAGGTCCATTTGGTAAAATACTCGGGGACCGTGAAGTTGGTCAAACAGGTTGTCTATATAGGGTAAGGGATATGTATTCCAAATGGTCTGCTTGTTTAACTCTGGATAATCCATACAAAGTCTTAATGATCCATCTAACTTTGCAACAAAAACAGTACCTGCTCCCTAACTAGAACTACGTGGTCTAGTAAGTCCTCCTCTCAACAAGTCGTCAGTTTGATTTATTAGCTCTTTCTTATCTCTCGAAGCCATTTTGCGAATAGGTTGAATAACAAGTCTTGCACCAGAAGTTAAATCAATATGAAACTCAACCTCCCGATGTGGAGGTAGAATGTTAAATTCTTCAAAGACATCAGGAAAATCCTTGACAATTAATATACACCATAACTCTTGTTGGGATGATTCTATAGCATACAAGAAATTACTCATTCCCTTAACAGAGCTCTTCACATGATATTCTTTCTAATACCCTTTTGGAATTGGTCCTTAATACTACCATCCACTTGACATAGTCATGAACAGCCCTATGCTCTTACAACTAATCCATATTTAGTATAATATCAAACCTCTTAAAATCTAATACAAACATGTCCCATGTAAAATGGTGGGTGAGATAAGTAGTATGTACCTTTTTACAAATCATACACATATTAGCTGTAGCACCTACTTGGTTAGACACATAAACTGGGATTCTTGCGAATTTTGGGGAAAATTATAATCTATCTACCAATTCTAGGGAAATAAAACTATGAGAAGCCCCACTATCAAGCAATGCTCAACAAAAATTCCATTTATGATTACAGTATCTTCTAGAACTCCCTTTCCATTCACATTTGCTGAGGTCGGCGACTCATCTTTGATTGCTTAGACCTTGACTTGCTAATCCATCTTCATTAGTAGGCAATCCTTCACCATGCCATGGTTGTTGATAGTTTTAGCAGAGCATCTTCCATACCACAAGCGAGATAGGTCCGGCTTCTTGCGTTGAAACTTTAGAATTCTTACAATACTTTACCAGATGACCCTTGCTTACACTAAAAACAACCAACATCATTGAACTTGTTCCCTTAATCTCCTCCTGACTTTCCTTTCCACGTCTTCTTCAAGTTCGTGTTAATCGTCCTCTTGTTCGGGTTACTATTATTTCCACTTGGCGTTGCTGTCGGCTTCTTTTTCTCAAGAGCTTCAAACAACAAAGTCATGTCCACCAAATCCATAAAAGAACCTTTCAAATGGGCAGTTATCTTTTCATGGAAACCTTCCCTCATCCTCACCATAAACATCATGTTCTTCTTTAGAGGACTATTAATCAACTTCGGCCAAATCATGATAGCTCATTAATTTTAATCTCATATTCGGTTACCGACAATTATCTTTGCTTTAGATCCAAGAAACTCCAATACATACGAGTCTTTCCTACTTTCCTACACCGAGTATGAACTGGTCTTCAAATGCCTCTTTAAATCTAGCCTAAGAAAAATAATCCTTTGTAACATTCGTTGTAACGGTCCAACCAGCCTGTCGCTCCATCTTATAACTGCCAAGATGATAAAAATTGCTTTTGCTCATTTGAAATATCTAACTACTTGAAAATCATCTCGCAAGAACGAATCCAAGCCTGGACTTCGACGATGGATTCCCTATCCATAAACGGATTTCCTCTCAGATTAGTATAATCCTTGCATAGAGTAGCAAAGTTCACACGGGGCTGCGCTGGTGCTACCTCTTTAACGATACCAACTCTTCCAACATTCGAAGCTCGACTACTAGTGGTCGTGATGCTACTGGCTACTTTACCTCATCTTATCCTATTGCTATTCTTACTACCTATATATGATAAGATAACCTTTTAGAATACTTAGATTGGATAATCTTAAGGAAAAGGGAAAAATCAAATATATTAAAGCTAAGCTAAAACTGGAGTATACACATACGAAAAAAATTACAAATACGCACTTTCATAGACTAAACACATTCTAGGGTATCACTTACCTTATCCCTAATGAGTTGACCCTAACCAAAGCCTAATTGTGCGCTCAACCTAAGCTCTAATACCATTTATAATGATCCGTCTTTCTTATACCCAAAGACGACACTTAATACATCCATGTATTCGTGTGTGGATCACCTAAGTGTTTGAAAGATAAGCCATTGACAAAAAGAAAACATAAGAAGAAAAAACATAGAATCACATATAGCAATGGAAATATATAAATTATCAACATGAGATAATACATAACATCATTCCCAAAATGAATATCAGAGTTACACAAATACCAACTTCAATTAGGGATAGTTATAACTGTCTGCCCCATAATGTTGGTACAAAACATATACATACATAGCGAAAATAAAAAATAACAACTAGATAATATGAAAGCCTCCTGCTCCATGCTACTCCAAAAAGCATCCGTAAGAACTTGGACTGCTTGGATACTCATACAAATTTGAGAACCCAAGATCTTTAGGGAAAGAAAAACACCAAGTCAAACATGGGTCCGGTATGATTATAATTCAAAAGATTGAATTTTTATGCTTGTAAAACACTTTTAAAAATAAATATATCTCATAAGACCACGCTTCACATAAACAAAAATGGGTTTTTACCTTACGATAACCAAAACACCTTTATAGGAAATCTAGTGATATTATAATAATGTCTACGGTTTAAAGTAAATATTGAATCATAATCAAATTGTTACACTAATTAAATTCCTGCATAATAGGGACACAACTAAGTTCGAAAGGCACTTATTGGAGAATGGATGTTATACAATGACAAGGTAAGGGACTCCCTTCCGTACAGTACACCATTAGAGATAAAGTACCAAGGGCCATACTTGAACCCCCTACGAATCAGGACCGAACTACCCCTTACTGGATAGTAACTTAATATGTCACTCCTTATTTGCGATCAACGACCATACCTCTCCCGAAGCATAAACAAATACCAATCTAGATCAGGCGATGACCATACCCTAATAGGAGCGACCTACATAGCCTGCGACTCCTCTGTTTTATTCATTATCGGTTGTAAGGTTCGAGGCTACGTTTACCTTTTCATATAGCAATCCTACTTGGAATGCTAACATTACCCTCTAGGCGATAATGCAATGCTAACATCATCCATACAAGTTATTTAGGATATGAACAAACTAAAGGACTACTTCGACTACATCAAATTTGGACTCACCTCAGGATTAGTAGCAAGTAGCCCTTGCACTTCAAAGATCTTCGCCTTCGATTCCATCATCTTTGTGATGTTTAAAATTTGAATGATTACGTTGGTTTGAAATGGTTTTCAGATAACTCATGCTATTTGATCACGATCTCTTTGAACCAATATTCGATAATTTTTAAAAGGGTCAACTTATTGATAGTGGACAAATCCACTATCTGGATGTGTATAGATTTGCATGTGGAAAATAAGACATATTATACTTATGCCCACTTCCCGATTTCAAACAGCACTATCCCTTGATTAAGAAATGGAGTCGGACAACTTAGAAACTAACTTTGAGTCGGCGTACATTCTTACTTCTCAGGATAGGGACAAGCTTTCATACCTCGGAATTTGGTATTATGTATATGATGGAGTATCTTCCGTATACTTAATTTATCATGACTCATTTATCAAAATTAACTCTCTTATAGCAATCATGTTTCCGACATTGCAAATTTTCTATCCCTCGATTACAAAATCAAGTTCTAGATCTCACAGATAGAGGAAAGCCTACTCATAATCTTTTAGTGCTAAATACGAGATGACTTACTTCAAATAAAAGTGTCAACATTTTAGTATAACTTATTCATATCCGGTTTTCGACTTAATGGCACTGACAAAGAGAATCCTAGTATTTAAATCGTTCTTTGTAAAAGAAAGCTTTTGCTTTTTAAATTAACAGATCCTTGGAAATAAAGAATTAAAAATTAAAACCTTTATTTATTTAATTAAAAATAAGTTTAAACCTTTATTTAATATTAACTAAATCCTAGTTAAATCTTAATTAAATTTGAACTTAATTAATAATTGAGAAATAATTAAACCCTGCCTGATTAATAATTGATTAATGATTAAACCTTAATTAATTAATAATTAATAATTAATTAAACCTTACTTAAATAATAATTTATTAAATAATTAACCCTTTACTTAATTAAAAATAAATTAACCTTTATTTAATCAATTGATTATCATCATCTCACTTAATTAATAACTAAGTACTAATTACCTTCACTTAATTAAGTAATTAAATAACCATTTGCTCCATACGTAATTAATTAATTGAATAATTAATCCTTCCTTAAAATCTAATTTTAAAGATGCTTCAAAAAATATCTAACGTGGAAACAAATTCTATTTTAAACAAAATTGTCGTTTTCTGCGAGCTACATCCATAGCGGCTATTGCTATGAATACAATAATCCTAAAACTTGTTTTATATCAATACCTACACAAGCTTGTCAGGAGATAGATAGGATTCAATAGAAGCACGAAATTTCTCTTGTTCTGAGAATCAGGTCAATTCTATGTTGGACGGGTCGTCGTAATGATGACCAAGAAAACCCCGGAGAAGAAGCAAGCTTCAACGCTCCCCCAAGACAACAAAGCCATCACTGTGGGGAGGATAAAGAGCATCTAATGTAAAGCGACCTTTCATTCCCTTGTTTCGTCGTGGCACACCCCCCCTCCAAAAGCACCCTCCAGTGAAGGGGGACCAGGAAAAGTCTTTCGTTTTCCCCTCGGCCCTTGCCGCTTCCTTAACAAGCCCTCGAGCCGCCTTTGCACCGCCTTCCTCATAGAAGCCACCGCCCCGAAAGCCAAGTTCTTTGGTGGGGAAGGCTTTCATAAGAATTTAGCCTTAAAACCCTTACTTTTTATACTTTAACTTACTTTATAAACTTTGTATAAAGTTTTGGAAACACAAGTAAAGTTTTGAAAATTTTATAAAACTTTTCTAGAAAATAAAATAAGAAAACAAGTTTAAACCATGGGATCTCGGTATCACACATATACATGTTCAAATGCCAACTTTTATTTAGCATACAACATCCATATACATGAGCACAAACATATACACACATGCCATGCATCATGCACAAGTATAAATCATAACTTGCAAACCCCTACTTACTTTCCAACTATACTTTCAAGTCCATACACAAACATCACATATAATCATGTACACATATAAACACAATCAAACATCACTTTCTAGACTAAACAAAAAACATCAATTATTATCACAAAATATAGTTTTAAACTTTGGTTAAAAAGGTGAGCTTTACTTACCAAAATCAACTAAATCAAAATCCAACTACTATAACTTTTCCACCACCACCCGAACTTAGCTTTTCCTTTGTAAGAACTTGATCTTTGTGGCCTTGGGAGGCAAGATGGGTTTAGCCCTAGGTGTATTGGGCTCGACCCTACTCTAGGAGTAGGTTTTGTGCTTGTTTTTGAAAGAGAGGAGGTATAGAGAGGAAAAGAAGTATATTTTAGCTTGGTTTAAGGTTTTAACAATGGAAAAGATAAGTTTTTAAAAGTTTAAAAACTTTAAGAAACCATGAGAAAAGAGGATGGAGTTTGAAAAAGTAGAGGAGTTCTGTAATGAATAAAAATGAGGTGGAAATGAAAATTATAAAGAAAAATCTGTCTTTATATAAAATGAAATAAGAAAATTACCTTTCAGTCCCTAGCCCTATACCCTCCACAAACCTTTTCCACCTCACCAAACCCCACCTTACCCTCTCCCTCTCGACCATTACTTCACTCTTTTTTGATTTGAAATCACCTTCTACACATCTTTCCTTTTTATTTTGTTTTTTTATTTTTTAAAAGGAAAAGTCAAACTTACCTTTTTACTTAAGTATATATTTTAACACATGTTAGCTTTGACATAACATAGGTTATTTGTATAAGTCTATGTATATATCTACTCTTGTGCATACAATGTTTTCTGATAACTTTAGACGACGAAAAGTCAAGAATCCAAAAAATAATTTTCGGTTACCTTTTTGATTTTTCTTCAAACTAAATATTTTTGTAAAACAAATTCTAAAACAGCTTCACCACCATTGGTTATTATTTAAAAGGGATTTATTTGAGTTATAAAATCCATTAATTAACTATTTAAAAATATTAAATACTCAAAATAGAGCGACTAAATTACAGGTTGTTACACAAAATAATATATAAATATGTACCTCATTTTGTTCATAATGTATTGAATTTGAATTTGTAGAGGAAATTTGCTAGGAAAGATGACATTTCTAAAGCAATGATGAGAAAGGCTTGGCCTCAAGCAGCCCACAAATATCGGTAATGGACATATGGTATTCATAAGATTGACAAAACATCCAACTTTAGCCCAAGAGATATATGAACAATTCCTGGCACGTTGTTAGACTAATGGCTACAAAAAGAAATCAAAAATGAATTTATTAATTAGGAACAAGACTTCCAGGTTGTGTAGTGGTAGCTCCAGATCATATGCAGATCATCATAGTGATCTGGCAAAAACTTATTTGTCAAATGTTTTTAAAATTTAAATAAACTAAAATATGCTTATTTGGTAATTTACTTAATTTAAATTTTGGTATGAAGAGAGCATAGTGAGCCTACATCTTAGCAAATCTATTGTAGAACACACAAGATTGAGTTATTAAATGTGTCCACCATAAACTATCGGGTAGATAATTCTTCCATGGAGTTTGCTGTAAGTAACCCATTAAATATCACTAAAATAATATTTACACACACAATTTTTTTTACAAATTCTAATGAATATGTAAAATTCAAAAAAGTCGAAATACCAGGTTTGAATTGAGGAGCTTCAAAGTAAAGGGGTAGAGGTAACTAGAGAATGAATAAAGAGGTATTCAAAACACAAGTAAAGCTATTTCCAAAAGGGCGGATCGTAAGCCCAACAATGGCAATATTCCAAAGGCAATAGCTTAAATATAGGTTATATACATATGGTATTATATATATATGTATGTATGTATATATGCATGTATATATGTATGTATGTATGTATACGACCCATATATACGTGTGTGTCTATATATGTATATATGCATATATATAGTATACTATATGTATACATATACGTAATTTATACGCATTCTTAGTGTAGCTATTCAATTCAATCCTCATTTTCTACTAGATGTTATAAATCATCACTTAAATAATGAAATGGGTTGGATAAAAAAATAAATTTGAATAAAAATATTAAAGTACGAAGAAAAATAATTTTGTTAATAAAATGAGTTTGATAAAGATTGTAAATTTTTTAATCATGATTTAGAAGTCTGAAAATGGTAATCTTGATAATAGAAATATAATAGAGGCAATAAAACATTAATGAAATGAAATTTTGATTTTTGAAATTAAATAGCAATTTTAATTAAGAAAAAGAAACAATGTCAAAACATCACTTCCATAGAAAACTATTGTACTTCAAATTTACAAAGAAACTGAAAATAAAATAATTAATTTGGGATTCAAATATACGAATATTCAAATTTTGAAATTTTAACTTACGAAAGAAATATTTATTATATTTTGATGTTATAAATATTTTAGATTAATAAATATCCTTCAGTTATACCTTGTTTTAAATTAAATTCGAATTATACATTTTGTTTCAATAAATTAAAAAAAATATACATACATATACATACATCATATATATATATATATATGTATAATTCAATAAATTAAAGGAATACAAGTTAAATTAAACAATTCTATAAGGTAAATTATATATTTTGTTACATCACTCTATAAATTAGGCAAACATACAAGTTAAATCACTCAATGAATTAAACAAACACAAAAATTAAGTTATACATTGTGTTTCAATAAACTAAACAAATTTATTTGAGTTACAATGTAGTTTCATTAATGAATTTTGCATTTGTTTTTTATCGAAAAGAAAAATAAAACCAAAGTCCAGTACATTTCTCTATAACAGTTCTAAAACACAAATACAACTGTTAAAATAAAATTTTCCTTATTATTAACAAACAATTTTAATTAAAATATAGATGTCAACACTAGAAGGAGGTGTCAAATAAGTGATGCAGAAGAAGGCAACCTACGCTTAAAGTCACCTTTCGGTAAGCTTGAGAAGAAACTCAACAAATTCATATGCATTAGTTTCAACATGTAAACATTCAAATTCTGATGACGACGACGATGTAGCTGGTCAGTGTGTGAGGGATTAGTTAGTCTATACATTTGTTAATGTTGTTATTGATGATAATGTATTTGGATATTATTTGTATTGATGGAAGATATTATTTGTATTTGATGGATATTTTATATATTGGTAGTAATGTGCATTGGATACGTTGTTATATGTAGGTGTTCGAGTATGTATATATTGGATATTGTTTGTTTATATTGCGATTAGATATTTTTTATATATGAATTTGTGATTGAGGTGAGAAAAGTAGCAGAGATGCCACAAAAATGCTTCAGACAAGGTGTCGGCGTGGTGTTGAATCGATGTTGGTAAATTTGATTTTGGAATGTTAGTCTAGCATAGGTAAGGAATTGGCTAGGTGTTGACAAATCCATTCTGTCAGTACTGGAAAGTCGTAACTACAACATCGGTAACATGATGTCGACCAAGGGTCGAAATGGTGTCAGGCATTTGGTGTCGGCATGGCGTTAGTATGGTGTCGATTAAACACCACGGAAGATGTCTACATGGCATCAGCAACAAACTTCCAATGTTGTTTTTACCGACACCGAGAATGATATCGATGCGGCATCAACATTAAGTTTATCGACTCTGTATTTATGCCATATTGGCATTGGTAAATGCTATTTCTTTTGTAGTGCGATATTTCCTTCAGAATATCGCTTAAAACATCATTATCGATATATCATCTGATATATACCAATATATCTCTCCTATATTTAGTGTACAGTACTCGATATTCTTTAAGAATATTGATCATTGCTAAAAGCGTTGAAGAAAAATAGAATTAGAAGTATATATCCTCACATTTTCATAGGTTGTTTTTTAGTATACGGGGAATGCCAATATGTAGACCATATTAGAAATCATAATGGAATGATTTTTTAGGTTTTACCACAGTTTTTTTCAAACTTCTTCATTAGTATTTAAATAGAGGAAACTATACTTATTCCACTACTTTATATGCGTTATTTTGTGCGAACACTTTACCACTAAAAAGATGATCATGTAAGAGCTTATGAAAATTCATTTTTTTTGTTTTAGTTATTATCATGCATCAAGAACTAAATGTGGAAGAAAAATAAAGTTATATATTTAACACATCAATAAAGAACGAGATAGAAATAGTAATCGGTATCAACTGAACGTTGCTTATCCGATAATTAAATGAAAATGAAAACAAAGGAATTGTAAATGTGAAAAATCTGAAAATCAATGGTAGATTATATGACTAAGGAGACAAAGAATATACAATAAAAATGAAAATTCTAAAAGTGCACGGTACACAAATTTCTTGATTTTTATGAGAATAATTTATTACTTCTATTTAATGGAAGATCCAAGTAGAGAGGTTGTAATATGTAAACAATATGCACTAGGTCTTTATAGTCTATCATAACATATTCACTGCTAGAAAGGCTTCGTTTAACGGCGGGCCTTTGCGACGGCTGGCGACGGCTAAAAAATACGGCCGTCGCTAGCCGTCGCTAAACTGAATATACAGGTTTCTTCCCCCGACCAGATTTTCACTATTTTCCCACCAAAACCAAACCCTCCTTCCCTCCAATCCGCCGCCTCCCGTCACAGCAGACACCGCCCCGCCTTCCGCCGCCTCCAAATCACCGAAATTCGCCTAGGTATGCTTCTAATCTCTATTTTGAATGTAAATTTGATGTTTTTTAGGTTCAGTTTAAACCCTAATTAAATTAGGATTTGTTGTTAAATTAGGCATTAGTGGTGTTGTTAAATTAGGTATTAGTAGTGTTGTATGTTGATTTAGTAGATTAATTAGTTTATTATCATGAAGTTAAATTATGTATTAGATTAATTAGTTTATTATGAAGTTGAATAAATGGTTGATGTAGATAATTAGTGTTGGCGATTAACATGGTTAGTTGTGTTAGGTGAAAAATTAGTGTATATTAATGATTAACTTGGTTATTGATAAATTTACATGAAAGTATTTCATAGTTTACGAAATTGATAAATTACAAATTTAATTTTTGAACTGAATTTAAATTGACAAATTTTTATTTAATAACTAGATTTTTATTGTTTTCTAATTATCTATTTGATAATTATATTTTGTTGTTTTCTAATTATCTTCATTGGTAATTCTTCTATTTATCTTGTTGATTGAGCGACGGTTAGCGACGGTCAATTTAATAATTTTAGCGATGGCTAGCGACGGCCTAAATGCAAATAGTTCTATATATTGTACAAAAATAAAGTTTATACAAAAAATTAAAAAATAATATGAGAACATTAAAAATTCTGCAAATATCTATTTTTTGTTAAAAATATTAGGAAATGACATTAAAAACAACTAATATTGTACTAAAATCGATTTTGTAAAGAAATTAAGAAATGAATATAACAACAACAAATATTCCACTAAAATCTATGTCGTAAAAAAAATGAATATTGAACTAAAATTGTTAATTGAATGTTGAACTAATATTTAAATACACAAATTTGAAAAGAACAACAATATTTGATAAAATTTAAATAGTTGAAACATTGTCAAAATTTGAAAAGAACAACAATATTTGATAAAATTTAAAGAAATTTCTTTATCCCTTAGATTGACTTTGGCCCCATCTGGCAAGTGTTGTATATGATCGTTAAATGGATGTTCGTTTTGTAACGGAACAGACATTTATATTCATCTGATACAATATTTGTCGGATTTGTCCCTTTATTGGACAAGTTACAAACACAATAAAGTAATTACATATTATAAATCATTTCATTTTAAACGGTTACAAAATTTCGACAGCACTTCCTTTACGTTCCCTGTGTACACGCATTTGTGTACGATACAGGGAACAGAAGGGAAGTGCTGCCAAAATTTTGTTGAACCGTAATCTGAAATGATTTATAAAATGTAATTACATTATTGTGTTTGTAATGGGAAGTAGAATGACTGACCACAGAAGTGAAAACCAAAATACCAAAAAATAAAAAAATAAAGTGAAGTGAAGTTTTTATTTTGAATTTTCTGCGACGATGAACTGTTTACAATGGAGAATGGTTGAAAATTAATGATTTAAATTGTCTAACATACATTTTCATATCAGAAAAAATGTTCAATTATTTTCTCGACCGTACTTGGATATATGAAGTCAGAACTGGAAAGAAGAGATCAATAAAGCAACATTTCTACAACGGTGTACGCAAATTTATTAGATTTGCTAAATCTAATAACCGAAACAACACAGAAATTCGTTGCCCGTATAGTAAGTGCCAACATTTGAAGCATTGGAAACCAGATATAGTTGAAGTACATTTGTATCAATATGGTTTCGTGCCTGATTATTATTTCTGGGATCGTCATGGAGAACTTGTTGAACCTATACCTAATACTGAAGTGTTAGAGGACGGTAATATGATGACGGATCCGATAGAAAATATGGTGGATGATGCAGCACGATCTATGTTTCCTACAACCGAAGCTATCGACGAAGATGAAAATGTCGAAGAAGAACCGACTACGGGAGCTAAAAAATATACTATTTGTTGGATTCTGCTAAGAGGCCGTTGTGGGACGGATGTAAAAGCGGAACCGAACTTTCAGTAACCGCCAAATACATAACTATTAAATCAAAATTCAACCTTACGGAAGCTGCATTTACAGTAGTTGTACAAGCTGCAAAATGACACATGCCACCCAATAATCTGATGTATGATAGTCATTATAAAGTAAAAAAATTGATGTCCGCTTTCGGTCTACCGTACGAGAAGATAGATGCATGTGTGAAAGGTTGCATGTTATATTGGAAAGACGACGTTGACCTCAGAAAATGCAAAATGTGTAACGAACAAAGATACAAACCAAGAAAGAAAAAAGGGAAAGAAGTCCCGTACAAGAGAATGCATTATTTACCCATCACTCCCAGACTTCAAAGATTATATGCACCTTCTGCTACGGCCTGTCATATGCAATGGCACAGTGTGGGAACAACGAAAGAAGGAACTTTGATACATCCATCCGACGGAGAAGCATGTAAACATTTCGATAAGACTTATCCCGCATTTGCTGGATGTCAGACTTGGTTTATGTACGGATGGATTTTCACCATTTTCACAGTTTGGTAGTAAATATTCATCCTAGCCAATTATCGTTACTCCATACAATTTACCTCCATGGATGTGTATGAAGACACCATATATGTTTCTCACCACTGTCGTTCCCGGCCCTCATGATCCAACCCAAGGAATTGATGTTTATTTACAATCATTGATCGAAGAGTTGAAGAAACTGTGGAATGAAGGAGTCGAAACTTACGATGTATCAACGAATTTTTTTTCCGGTTATTCGCTTCTTTGTTATGGACTATTAATGATTTTCCTGCATACGGGATGCTTTCTGGTTGGAGTACAGTCGGTCGTCTAGCATGCCCTTATTGTATGGAAGAAACACGAGCATTTTCGTTACGATATGAGAAGAAAGTTTCGTGGTTTGATTGTCATCGGTGTTTTCTTCATCCCAATCATACTTTTAGAAAAGATAAGAAAATTTTCATAGCTAACAGAGAAGAGAATATGAAACCATTCAAGGTTTGGTCAAGCGAGGAAATATACGAAATTGTAAGAGACTATCCAAAAATACATGAAACTAGAGTCCAGACTGAAATCCTAGGAAAGTCAGACATTCATAATTGGTGCAAATAAACTATATTTTGGAAGTTACCATATTGGAAAGATCTCTTACTCCGACATAATATTGGCGTGATGCACAACGAAAAGAACGTGTTTGATAATCTGTTTAATACAATTTGAATGTATAGGGAAAAACCAAGGACGATTTGAATTCAAGGCTTGATATAGCAAACTATTGTAAGTGCCTGGAACTTCATATGAAGCGTAATGACAATAAAAACCGAAAGCATGCTATGAGCTAGACAATAAGCAAGTAAAACTCGTGCTAAAGTGGGTGGAAGAATTAAGATTTCCCGATGGGATTTCTTCCAATCTTCGTAGATGTGTTGACTTCAAAAATAGTAAACTGAGTGGGATGAAAAGTCACGATTGTCATATCATGATGGAATATTTACTACCCGCGGCTTTCAAGGAACTGTTGCCCATATAAGTATGGAACGATATAACAGAGTTATGTTTGTTTTATAAACAGCTTTGTTCAAAAACATTAAAGGTGGATCGTATACGTAAACTTGAAGTAGAAATACCCATATTGCTATGCAAACTGGAGAAAATACTTCCGCCTGGTTTCTTTAACGTAATGGAGCATTTACCTATTCATCTTCCATCTGAAGCACTTTTTCGAGGTCCTGTGCAATATGGATGGATGTATCCGTTTGAGAGGTAAATTAACATGTGCAATGTTCATGTAAATTTCAAATTCAAATTTGTATATCTAAATATGTAATAAATATCTTAATAGGCACTTGAATCATCTGAAGAAGAAGTTTTGACAAAAAGCCGGAGTTGAGAGTTCGATATGCAAATCGTGTCTTGAAGAAGAAGCCTCGTTTTTTTCTCTCACTACTTCATGGACGATGTGAACTTATCGTTTGTAACTGTTCCTCGAAATGAGGAAGTTGTTGAATAAAATTCTTCTCAAACAATGTTATCTGTTTTTAGACAACATGGTAGACCTGGTGGAAAATGTGTGGAAATATGGTTGGACGATAGAGACCACCATGCAGCACACACGTATGTTCTTTAAATTGTGTCGAAGTCGCACCATTTGTCAAGAATAATTAATTCACTTGTAATTTACTTGTACGTACATAATAATTATAACACATATTATATATATGCAGTATCTACGAATCACAGTATCCATCCGGCGATCTCAGTAAAGAATTTGCCAAATGGTTTTTGAACTATGTTTATGATCCAAGAAACTGTGTCATTAATGAAGGCTTAAGACATCTTGCGATTGGACCGAAAAGAAATGTGAGGGCTTATCCAATATTCTTCTCAATGAGTTTAAGTTCAACACGAAAGATTACGGGGCTGAAAAATTAACATATAACAGCGGGAATTTAAAAGATTTTTACGGCGTCTTAACACCGATTCTAGAGTTGACATATTATGTTGAACCTTTAGAAAAGGTTTTTTTATTTAAGTGCAATTGGTTCGGTAACGTTCCTGGTTCCGGAATCAACGTGCATAAAGAGTATAAACTTATTGAAATAAGGCATACATCACACTACAATAAGTACAATCATTTTGTATTAGCCAAGCAAAGGTTACAAGTTTATTTTGCTCTGTATCCATCTTTGAAAAGAGATAAAGCAGATTGGTCTGCTGTTTCCAAAAGAAAACCAAGGTTTACGTTTGATTGAAATAATATTCCAGATGAAGCAGCATATCAAGCTGATCTTGAACCAAATACAGAAATAATAACAACTGATGTTATTGATGTAGGGCCTTTCAATGATGAATCGAACGTCTTATTTGATGCATTCAAAAGTACCAAAGAAAATGAGATAGAATACGAGACTGAGTTTGAATCATAAAACGATGAAGACTGATCGTTATTGATATAATTGTTATGTGATAGTGATTGAAACATGCTATGTAATTGTAAATTTCTGTAATTGTTCTGTGATGATCATTTAGTTAATTTTTATCCATGTTTGGTACTAGTAAATTTTTATAATTGTTCTGTGAAAGTGATTGAAACATTCTATGTAGTAGTGAGTTTCTATTATTGTTCTGTGATGATCATTTATTTAATTTTTATCCATGTTTTGTACTAGTAAACTTTTATAACTGTTTCTGTGAAAGTGATTGAAACATGCTATGTAGTAGCGAATTTCTATAATTGTTCTGTGATGACATTGTTTTTCTATAGTAGATATGTCTGGCAGGAGACAAAGTATGACATGCACGTCATCCCTATCTTCCGGTGCAGGTGGTAGTGGCACTGCACCGGACTTACGTCTGATGGCAGAAGTTGTTCCCAAAAGTGCCGGGTAAGTATCATTTTTATTTAAAGTATAAGTTTTAAAATCCACTAAATATATATATCATAACTTTTGCAGGGGCTTTGAGGTGGAGCCATCAGATTATATTCTACAGGTTTCGAGGAAGGCTTTTTAGAGCCGGATGGATGGTTGTTGGCCTCGCTGGGACGGCATCCCCTTTCATATGAAGAACGCAGTACAGGCCGATTTACTTGTAAGTAGTAGTCTGAATTTCAGTTGTAAATTAATATAATCTATATAACTTAAAATAATTTTAATTTACAGGCTGCAGTCCGCGTTGACCCTGAGGACATAGACGTTTTCTTAAATCGCTCGAACAAACGAATGAGGAAAAATTACAGGGATACATTGTCCAAGGCTAAGAATTCAGGCAAAAAGCCGAACTGGATGGGTGACGGTGTATGAACTGATTTTCTTCGGCTTTGGGATAGTCCGACAACAAAAGTAAGTTATATATGTTTGCTTTGTTATTTAAATCTAATATAAATCTCGCAAGATATATACGTGATAATTTATGTTAATTTGTAGGAATTATCTACGCGGAACCGGGCTAACAGGAATAAAAATCCTGCATTGCACCGTGGTGGCTCCAAATCCTTCCAGGAGCATAAGAGAGAGCTGGTAATTAAATTTCTAAACTGTATTTACATTTTATTAAAATATTTTATAATCAGATTAGCATTAATATTTATATATTTTTAGGCCGCGAGATACAACCGCGAGCCCACTATGGCCGAGTTGTTCAAGGCGACGCATGCCATGGAGAGTACTGATGAAGAAGGCAATGTTTCGTACGAGTGGACGGATGACAAATCTCAATCCGTAATGGTAAACTAATTTATTTTTAATAACAATATTTTGTCTTATTTTATTTTCAACAACTTGAAATTCGGTTTTTAACGTGTAAAACAATTGTTTGTAATCGTAGGAGAGGTACGAAGCTGAGCGGGCTCGAGTAGCATAGTCCACTGGTCGGGAAGAGCTTATGCTAGAGGAGGCGAACACTATCTGGGATGCTATTATTGACCCGCATTCTCGGACCAATCGACGGTATAGCTATGGAAATCTAGAGGTAAATTTTGACATGTACTAATATATAAATTTACACATGTATATGAATAGTTAAATAATTTTAATAATATTATATATATATATATATATATACTAATATATAAATAATTATGAACTATTTTACAGTCGATGAGAATGCAGAGTGCATACAGGAGGTCCCAGCAAGAAGAGGAGATTGCTCAGTTGAAGAAAACAGTGGACGAAATAAATGATTGGATGAAGAGTTTCTTCGAGCAACAGCTGGATGAGCGGATTGCAAGTTATTTGCAAAAGCATGGGAGGATGCTTGGAGAGGATGGCAGCGATGGTGAGGAGTAGGTATGCTTGTTTGCTCATGTTACAGTTTAGTATATACACATTTTGGTTGGTTTGGTGTATATATATTTCAGGATATTATATACATATTTTCATGACTTCTAGTTGTGTTAACGGTTTGTAGTTTTGGTTGGAAAACTATGTACATGTTTTGGTTGGGAAACTATGTAAATATTTTAGTTTGGTTGGAAAACTATGTAGTTTGGTTGACATGATATGTATTGTTGTTGGGATTGTATATGTTATTGTTTGGTTTTGTTGGATTTTATATGGTTTGAATGTATAGTGATGTTATATGATGGATATATGATGGTTATAGTTGATGAATATAGTCTATAGTGGCTGTGATGATGGTATTTGATGTTTATTGTTTGAAGTGTATATAGGTTGTGCAAGTGCACAGAATTTACTTCATTTTAGCGACGGCTGGCGACGGCCATGTTGCACAGATTAGCGACGGCTAGCGACGACCATTGTGTTCAGATTAGCGACGGCTAGCGACGGCCATCTTGCACAGATCGGTGACGGCTAGCGACATCCAATTAAACGTTGAAAAATTTCCACGTGGCACATTTGCAGTCGCGAGCCGTCGCTATTTATATGACAGAGCCGTCGCTAAAGCCGTCGCGATTCTGTTGGACGACGAACTAAATAGCGACAGCTGGCGACTGCTAAAAGCCGTCGCTATCAGATGCCGTTCTTGTAGTGATTACATATCTTTTATAGTGTATCTATACATGTCCGATATTTTCTCAATAGATATTTTACCGATATTATCATGATATTAAAATATTTTATGTCGACACTTGACTAATATGTGTCTAATACCAATACTAACTACTTGGTCACATAGTGATCAATATGTACCTGTTACCGGTATAAACTACTTTGATTCTAATTTAATAATGTTGCATTTGTATGTCTTGTCTTGATTCAATATTCAGTAGCCTAAATTAAAATTGTATGTAAACTGATTAAGTTAGTTATTTCATCATTCGGATTCATGTGGAATACAAAACTGGGAGCTCTAAATTACGAATAAGACATATGAGTGATGTATAATGGAATTTATCAATGGCTCAAGCACCCTAAGGATCAGAAAAGAATAACCCACTTTATTCTTTTCATTAAAGAATCTTTTGTGTAGCTAGAAAAGTGATATCATCCTTAAATAGCCAAAAGAGTAAAAATACGTGTGCATAAAGTGACATCAACCCTGTCATTTAAGCATTGAAGTAGGAATTTAGCTCTTAATATGAACATTGTTGTTGATTTCTCAAAGTTGTTGCTTATTAGTATCTTTTACCTGGCATTACTCAACTGCCTACTGGCTATGGTTGAAATATATTATGATTCAGTTTCATAAATCAGGACAATTTTCATTTGCAATATTATATATAAAATACGTAGAAAGTCAACCATTTCAAATTTGAGGAGGCAATGACAGTGTTAAATAAACTCAAACAATATGAAAGTTAAGTGTAAAATAATTCATTTTGAAATCATTTGACTTAGGTTGAATTACCGTTTTAAGCTAAAACGAAGTTGTTTCAATTATCTTAAATTAATATTAAGCAACACATTTCACGTTAGCATTACTATATAACTCATGTTGGGTATAGAAAACCTGATACTAGAGTGGAAAAAAACAAACTGCTCTCACTATTATGTCATCCAACTTGATTTGGTATAGTAATTAGCATAAAAAGTTGATGTTCAGTCGTAAAGTACAACTAATATTAAGTGAATCAGATGTACATATTTGCTAGTTGCGTAAAGTTGATGCTCATTGCAATATATAGGTAGTCAAATTTCTTAACTGTGTAGATCATAATCCTCACGAAAAGTAGTTTAAATATTTTCTCTCAATGTGTTTCACCACGATATGAGGATAAACATACAAATAGATCAAATCTGAACTAAATAATATTTGAATTTGAACTAACTAATAGATTACTATTATGAGTTCCATGATAATAGCAGGTATACAAAATAATCAATTAGGATATCTAATTGCCATTTAGAAGTATGTTTATCCATAATAACAGTAAAATGACTTAACTTTGGAAACAAATAAAAGGCACAAAGTCCTAAAACATCATCTCATCAATTCTTTTCTATCGATGCTATAGTCTGTGTGATACGATGACATATTATTCTATGATATAAATAGTAAAGTGCTTTTTCTAATGCATAAAAAATATAAGAAAAACTAAAACCCATCCTAAAATACACACAGCTTTCTTTATAATGGAAGTAAAAAGATTGAAAAAGAAATATATCAAGATATTAAGAATGGGTACTTTAGAGCTGTGGATTCATATATAAATGTTTTCTTTTACCGTTGCACAATTTGAGTACATATTATATTAGTCGAACTGGCAGATTAAGTAAATAATCATATTCTAAACAAAATAAATACGACATACACGAATCATCTTTTGACGTTTAATAGAAGGAAAATTTTCATATTTCTATATGTATGAAAGAGCATTAATTACAAAGCTTTCATTAATGCACTTCCTTAGTAACTCCAACTACTTCCTGACGTTTTTTTCTTAAGGAAGTGTCTTAATGAAGATATTAGCTAATTACTCCTTTAAATTGCAGTTTTAGAATGGAACTAAATCTCTCTGCAGAACCTCCATCTCCAGCTCTTACCAATAATACTGATGCGACGAAGTCGTCTTTGTTCGTGACATTTTAAGGAACCCAATAGTTGTTCAATTGATAAAGTACTGCTATCCTTAGATTCCACAATGGCCGCGACGATTGAATCATATTTTTCAGATAGGCTGGTTAATATTTTCTCGACAACCTTTTGATCTGTCATCTCTTCGCCAAGAGTCCTAATTTGATTAACAACATCAATTACTCGAGATGAGTAATCTCGGATGCATTCGGATTTTTTCATCTTTAGGTTATGGAACTTCCTGTGCAAAACCTGAAGCTTGACTGCTTTTGTTCTGTTGTCGCCTTGATAGTCATTCTCTAAAATCTCCCAAGCCTGTTTTGATGTCATTGCACTGCATATTCTTGAAAAAATATTTGGACCAACTCCATTTTGGATTTTTGTTAGAGCTTTGGCATCAGTCATCATATCCAATTCACATTTTTCTTCTTTAGTTTGAGCTATTTCACCGTGATTTTTTGGTTCAATAAGCCCATGTTGAACTATGCTCCAAAGGCCTTTGGATCGAAGTAATGTCATCATCTTTACTTTCCAAAATTCATAATTTTCTCCATCAAAGACTGGAATAATTGAATCAGAAATGGATGCGGCTTCACTTCGGGACATTTCGAAAATCGTTGAATATTCTCAAGGAAAGAACAAAAAAGAAATGTTAGAAGAGAAATGTAAAGATATTAAGAAAAATGAGTTATTGCAACAAATGTTTCGGATTTATATGTAAAAAAAAAAAGATTTCTTAATTGAGTGAATATCAAATAATTTAACTACATATTTATACTGCTTTAATTGGAAATTCATTAAATGAATATTTATAGTGTAAACATAATAAATACTAGATGAATGAATCAAAATTTCATTTTTAGGTCAAATAACCTTTCACATTTCAAGATGCATGACCGTGTATTAACTCTTGAAGAAACCACCGTAAAAATTTTGGAACAATAAATTGGCCATCACGAACAAAAGCTAATAAACATTGATTGTTAAATTTATCAAGTAACCAGAACTAATTAATATTCACTAATTTGAATAACAACTTTTTTTTAAACATGTCAATTAATAAATATTCATCTAAAAAATAACGGTATATAATGCCATATTTACATTAAAATTATTTTTACAAATACCAATATATAAATGATATAACAAAAATCTTGCATTTTAAAAAAATAGTGAAATTTATAACTCGGTTACTAAAACAAATTCAGTACGTGGCTTGAGAAACTCTGTTTTTCATTCTTTGTATTCAAAATTTAAATATTTCACTTTTAATGTGTGCAACGAACAAGTGACACACTAGTTTAATAATAGTAACAACAACAAGTTACAATTCTTTCAAAATTACATTGGTTCCATGAATTTTTAATCCTCTCCTTATTATACACAAATGACTATATTTTTATATTTCTATAATATTATTTATAAAAAAATCTCTCTTTAATTTCGCTTTGTTTTATACTCAACCATAACTAGTGTCTAATCCGTGCATTGCACACAGCAATGTTGTAAAAGAAATTGTCAAATATACATTATTAAATAGTTGATAAACAATGTAATATGCTAATGTTAAGCATATATTTGTGTAAGTCATGTGACGACCCTTTTTGAACGGTTTAAATCGACAATTAACTACACATGTCTAACTCAAACCATTCAAAATGGATGATTGTCAATGGAGTGAATAAGAAAATATGAGAAAAGAAGGAAAAACAAAACATAGAATCTCGCAGCGGAATTGAAAATTTACAATAATCAAATAAACAGTACATGAAGTTGTTTTACAATATACATTTGATAACACAAATTTTACAACATAATCAGAGTACAATCAATAACATACCAACAAAATGCTGCAGCGGAATAGTACTAATAATATAATATACCAAACTCCATCCTCATACTTCAGAATAATGTCTTCAACACTGAAATGATCACGCTGACCCGAGCGTAATGAAAAGACAAAACACTTGAGTCAAAACTAAAATTTCTTATGTAAGTTAAATCAGCAACAAGTAAATATGAATGTAATAGCTTCAGAGATGCTTACAGAATTTTACGTCTCCTATCCAGTGTATAACGTGCATGCAATAACTTAAGAGATGTTACATGATTTTTCATCTCCTAAGGATTCGTAAAACTGTCTACATCTAGTAAGATACGTTATATATGTAGTGTCTAATCAGTAAAGCAAATATTTTTCTTAGCGTTAAGATTTTACATTAATCCCCTTAATATATTTTTAAGCAGGTAGTCTATGCAAGTTCTGTAACACAACCAGTAACGTCGGTAGCCAGTGAGTCCCTTATAGGTACCATACTAAAACAAAATTGTAGTGGGCGCAAATAAGGATAAAGAGTATGACATGGCACGTGAGGCGATGTCTAAGATATGATACTACCGATTTACTTAAGTAAATATTTAAACATGTTTTAACTTTAACCATAACATATGTTATTTATATAAATGTTTGTATATATCTACTCTTGTGTACGTAGCGTTTTGTGATAACTTCTAGGTGACAAAAAGTCAAAATTCTGAAAAATGATTTTCAGTCACATTTTTTATTTTTCGTCGAACTAATTATTTTTGTAAACCAAATTACAAAACAGTTTTGCCATCACCAGTTATATTTAAAAGGGATTCATTTGAATTATAGAATCCATTAATTAATTATTTAAAAAATATATTAAATACTTATATTTAAAGTGATTAAATTACGAGTCGTTAAATTCTTCCTCTTTCAAAGAATTTCGTCCCAAAGTTAACACACGAAAGGTTAACTCAAAATAACTCAGGCCATATATTGTATATGGTGAAACACATACAAAAGGTACATATTATGCAACTATATAATAAACAAAGAGTACACAATCCATACAATAAGCAAACAACTATTCTAACCCTAACTCGGGATAAGCTTTCTTCATGATATCCTCGGTTTTCCAAATCTCTAGGATCCTGAGTCCACTGAACCTAAACCAACCTTACGACCTTATTACGAAATCGCTTCTCATCCCGATCCATAATACGAACTGATGCCTTATGATAGTCATGTTTGGTTCCAGTCAAAATCTTCTTAAACATATGGCTCCAAAATCAACGATGGGTCATGTGCATACTTCCACAAATGGGATACATGGAAAACATTATGGACCCCTGACAATCTCTTTGGCAACTCAAATCTATAGGCAAACGGCCTAAGCCTTTCAAGAATTCGAAATGATCCAACACACTAGGCGCCAACTTCCCAGCTCTCCTAATTCGAACAACTGCAAATTCCAAATTCCATCGTCTCTGATCTACATAGCTTTTCTATTGATCATGTGCTTCTTTCAACCTCCTCTTCATTATAGCAACCTTCTCCGTAGCCTTCCGAATCATAGCAGGTCCAAGCACTAGTTGATCCCCGACCTCCCCCCAACACATTGGTGATTTACATTGCCGTTCATATAAAGCTTCATAGGGTGCTATTCCAATGCTTTCTTGATAGCTGTTGTTGTAAGAGAATTCCACCAATTGCATACGATCTTTCCATGATCCTCCAAAGTCCAAGATACATTCTCTCAACAGATCTTCCAAGACTCGGTTAACTATTTCTGTTTGATCATCTGTTTGAGGATGGTATACTATGCTTAAACTTGGCTTTGCTCCTAAAGATGCTTGTAATGCCTCCCAAGAATATTTGGTAAAGATGGAATCTCAATCACCTATAATACTAACAGGGACCGCATGCAGTCGAATGATCTCCCTCATATAAATTTCTACCAAAGTCGATATAGTCCTCGTCAGCTTTACTGGAATAAAATGAGCATTCTTAGTTAGTCGATCCATAATGACCTAAACACTTCACTTCCTTTCCTCGATCTGGGTAATCGAACAATAAAATCAATTGACACTTGCTCCCATTTCCAATTCGGGATCTCAAGTGGCTGGAGTCGCCCAGCAGTTCATTGGTGATCACCATTGATTTGCTGGCAGTTCGCACATTGGCTGACATAGATTGAGACATCTCTCTTCATCCATTTCACCAAAATACCTGCTTCATATCCCTATGCATCTTCGAAACACCAGGATGTATACCCAACTTGGATCATTGACATTCTGTTAAAACTTCATGCCTAAGACCATCAACATTAGGAACACATATCCTCCCATTCATTCGCATATACCTTGATAATCCATCTCAAAACTCGGACAACAATCTCCCTTCACATCCTTGATGATCTCCATAAATAAACCATCTTCCCTTTAGTTGCTTGCAATCTTCTCCAAAAGAGTCAAAGTAACTTCCAACGGCGCACAAACTGCATTCCTAAGAGCATCCGCTACCACATTTTCGTTTCCTGGCATATATAAAATATCTAAGTCATACACCGCCATAAATTTCAACCATCGTTGCTGCTTCATGTTCAGATCCTTTTGCATGAAAAGACACATCAGGGACTTGTGATCCATGTAGAGCTCAAACTTTTCGCCCAGCAAGTAATATCTCCACATCTTCAATGCAAACACCACAGATAATAACTCCAAATCATGTGTCGCATAATACTTCCCATGAGGCTTTAGCTGGCTGCTAGCATACGCAATAACTCTCTAATCCTACATCAAAACTGCGATAATCCTACACCACAAGCATTTATATATACAGTCAATCCTCCCCCTTCATTCAGAATTGCTAAAACCAAAGCGTTGGTCAACCTCTTCTTTAACTCAACGAACGCTTCCTTACACTTTAAAGTCCAAACAAACTTCTCATCCTTCTTCATTAACTTGTTTAGGTGCGAGGTGATCTTAGAGCAGTCCTGAATGAATTTCCTATAAAATCCGGCCATGCCTAAGAAGCTCCTGACCTCTTTTGGAGTATGTGATGTCTCATAACCTTGAACAAACGCTACCTTTGCTAGGTCAACCGAAATGCCATAGCCGGACACGTGTCCGAGGAACCTTACTTATGGCCGCCAAAAATGAAACTTGGAAAATTTTCCTTTAGAACTTGTTACCTTTAGGTTTCTTACAACACTTCCAAATGGTATTTATGTTCTTCATCAATTTTAGAATAGATAAGGGTATCGTCTATAAAGACTAATACAAACTTATTGAGAACATACATAAAAACTAGGTTCATTAGATCTATTAAATAAGTAGGTGTACTAGTTAGCCCAAAAGGCATAACCTGCCACTCAAAGAAAAATTCCCTTCCTCTAAATGCAATTAAGGGAATATTATCCTTCGTTACCCTTAACTGGAAAAATCTAGTAGCAAGGTCCATTTGGGAAAATACTCAGGCATCGTGAAGTTGGTCAAACAGGTTGTCAATACAGGGTAAGGGATACGTATTTCAAATGGTCTTCTTGTTTAACTCCGGATAATCCATATAAAGTCTTAATGATCCATCTGACTTTGCAACAAAAGCAATAGCTGCTCCCTAACTAGAACTACGTGGTCTAGTCAGTCCTCCTCTCATCAAGTCATCGGTTTGATTTATTAGCTCTTTCTTATCTCTCGAAGCCATTTTGCGAATAGGTTGAAAAACAAGTCTCGCACCAGAAGTTAAATCAATATGAAACTCAACCTCCCGATGTGGAGGTAGAATGTTTAATTCTTCAAAGACATCAGGAAAATCCTTGAAAATTAATATATACCATAACTCTTATTGGGATGATTCTATGGCATACAAGAAATTACTCATTCGCTTGACAGAGCTCTTCACATGATATTCTTTCTAATACCCTTTTGGAATTGGTCTTTAATACTACCATCCACTTGACATAGTCATGAATAGCCCTATGCTCTTACAACTAATCCATATTGAGTATAATGTCAAACCCCTTAGAATGTAATACAAACATGTCCCATGTAAAATGGTGGGTGAGATAAGTAATTTGTACCTTTTTACAAATCATACACATATTAGCTGTAGCACCTACTTGGTTAGACACATAAACTGGGATTCTTGCGAATTTTGGGGAAAATTATAATCTATCTACCAATTCTAGGGAAACAAAACTATGAGAAGCCCCACTATCAAGCAATGCTCAACTAAAATTCCATTTATGATTATAGTATCTTCTAGAACTCCCTTTCCATTCACATTTGCTGAGGTCGACGACTCATCTTTGATTGCTTAGACCTTGACTTGCTAATCCATCTTCATTAGTAGGCAATCCTTCACCATGCCATGGTTGTTGATAGTTTTAGCAGAGCATCTTCCATACCACAGGCGAGATAGGTCCGGCTTCTTGCGTTGAAACTTTAGAATTCTTACAATACTTTACCAGATGACCCTTGCTTACACTAAAAACAATCAACATCATTGAACTTGTTCCCTTGATCTCCTCCTGATTTTCCTTTCCACCTCTTCTTCAAGTTCGTGTTAAACGTCCTCTTGTTCGGGTTACTATTATTTCCACTTGGTGCTGCTGTCGGCTTCTTTTTCTCAAGAGCTTCAAACAACAAAGTCAAGTCCACCAAATCCATAAAAGAACCCTTCAAATGGGCAGTTATCTTTTAATGGAAACCTTCCCTCATTCTCACCAGAAACACCATGTTCTTCTTTAGAGGAGTATTAATAACCTTCGGCCAAATCATGATAGCTCATTAAATTTAATCTCATATTCAGCTACCGACAATTCTCTTTCCTTTAGATCCAAGAAACTCCAATACATACGAGTCTTGCCTACTTTCCTACACCGAGTATGAACTGGTCTTCAAATGCCTCTTTAAAACTAGCCTAAGAAAAATCATCCTTTGGAACATTCGTTGTAACAGTCCAACAAGGCTGTCGCTCCATCTTGTAACTGCCAAGATGCTAAAAATCGCTTTTGCTCATTTGAAATATCTAACCCCTTGAAAATATTCTCGCAAGAACAAATCCAAGCATGGACTTCGAAGATGGATTCCCTATCCATAAACGGATTTCCTCTCAGATTAGTATAATCCTTGCACAGAGTAGCAAAGTTCACATGGGGCTGCGCTGGTGCTACCTCTTTAAGTATACCAACTCTTCCAACATTCGAAGCTCGACTACTGGTGGTCGTGGTACTACTGGCTACTTTACCTCATCTTATCCTATTACTATTCTTACTACCTATATATGATAAGATAACCTTTAGAATACTTAGATTGGATAATCTTAAGGAAAAGGGTAAAATCAATTATATTAAAGCTAAGCTAAAACTCGAGTATACACATATGAAAAAAAAAATACAAATACGCACTCTCATGGACTAAACACATTCTAGGGTATCACTTACCTTATCCCTAATGAGTTGACCCTAACCAAAGCCTAAATGTTCCCTCATCCTAAGCTCTGATACCATTTATAATGATCCGCCTTTCTTACACCCAAAGACGATACTTAATACATCCATGTATTCGTGTGTGGATCATCTAAGTGTTTGAAAGATTTAATTTAATAAAATATTTAATATAGTTTTGTAAGAGGTTTTATAATGTATTTAAAAAAAAGGATTTTTATAAAACATTTTTATAATGGATTTTTATAGTTTTAAAAGGAGTTACAAAAATTTTAAAGGATTTTTTAAGGGTTTTTATAAAAGGACTTGTATAAAGGGATTTGGAAGCATTTAAAGGAATTTTCATAGAGGTTTGTGAAATGGGAAAGAGTTGTAAACTGCTTTGGAATTTATAAATAGCTTTATAAATGGTTTTAAAGCATATAAATAGTTTATAAATGGTTTAAGAGAGATTTATAAATTATTTTTGAAATTGATTGAAAGAAATCTTCCATGGCATTTAGGAATATATTTATATTTTTGGAATAAGTATATAGATATCTTAACATGAAGGTGTAAAATATTTTCTGGATTTATTATTAAAAATGTTTTATAAAAGGACCATGGTGTGAAATAGGCATTTGGTTGTAAAGAAACCGGGGTCGAATATTTCACTCTCTGCCAATACGGGAACCACTTTAACAACCGTGCACATGGTGGAGAATCCATAATGAAGTAGGTTGGTTGGCGAATGCTACTGGTATGAGGTATGAACGCTTACCTTTTATACTTTAACTTACTTTATAAACTTTGTATAAAGTTTTAGAAACACAAGTAAAGTTTTGGAAAATTTATAAAACTTTTCAAGAAAATAAAATAAGTAAAACAATTTTAAACCATGGGATCTCGGTATCACACATATACAAGTTCAAATGCCAACTTTTCTTTAGCATACAACATCCATATACATGAGCACAAACATATACGCACATGCTATGCATCATACACAAGTAAAAATCATAACTTACAAACCCCTACTTACTTTCCAACTATACTTTCAAGTCCATACACAAATATCACATATAATCATGTACACATATAAACACAATCAAACATCGCTTTCCAGACTAAACAACAAACATCAATTATTGTCACAAAATATAGTTTTAAACTTTGGTTAAAAAGGTGAGCTTTACTTACCAAAATCAACCAAATCAAAATCCAACTACTATAACTTTTCCACCACCACCCGAACTTAGCTTTTCCTTTGTAAGAACTTGATCTTTGTGGCCTTGGGAGGCAAGATGGGTTGGTGTATTGAGCTCGACCCTACTTTGGGGAGTAGGTTTTGTGCTTGTTTTTGAAAGAGAGGAGGTACAGAGAGGAAAAGAAGTATATTTTAGCTTGGTTTAAGGTTTTAAAAATGGAAAAGATAAGTTTTTAAAATGTTAAAAACTTTAAGAAGCCATGAGAAAAGAGGATAGAGTTTGAAAAAGAAGAGAGGAGTTCTGAAATGAATAAAAATGAGGTGGAAATGAAAATTATAAAGAAAAATCCGTCTTTATATAAAATGAAATAAGAAAATTACCTTTCAATCCCTAGCCCCTATACCCTCCACAAACCTTTTCCACCTCACCCCACCCCACCTTACCCTCTCCCTCTCGTCCATTACTTCACTCCTTTTTGATTTGAAATCGCCTTTTACACATCTTTTCTTTTCTTTTTATTTTTTTATTTTTTAAAAGGTAAAGTCAAACTTACCTTTTTACTTAAGTATATATTTTAACACATGTTAACTTTGACCATAACTTAGCTTATTTGTATAAGTGTATGTATATATCTACACTTGTGCATACAATGTTTTCCGATAACTTTAGACGATGAAAAGTCAAGAATCCAAAAAATAATTTTCGGTTACCTTTTTGATTTTTCTTCAAACTAAATATTTTTTCAAAACAAATTCTAAAACAGCTTCACCACCATTGGTTATTACTTAAAAGGGATTTATTTGAGTTACAAAATCCATTAATTAACTATTTAAAAATATATTAAATACTCAAAATAGAGCGACTAAATTACAGGTTGTTACACAAAATAATATATAAATACGTATCTCATTTTGTTCATAATGTATTGAATTTGAATTTGTAGAGGAAATTTGCTAGGAAGGATGACATTTCTAAAGCAATGATGAGAATGGCTTGGCCTCAAAGCAGCCCACAAATATCGGTAATGGACATATGGTATGCACAAGAGTGACAAAACATCCAGCATTAGCCCAAGAGATATATGAACAATTCATGGCACGTTGTTAGACTAATGGCTACAAAAAGAAATCAAAAATGAATTTATTAATTAGGAACAAGACTCCCAGGTTGTGTAGTGGTAGCTCCAGATCATATGCAGATCATCACAGTGATCTGGCAAAAACTTATTTGTCAAATGTTTTTAAAATTTAAATAAATTAAAATATGCTTATTTGGTAATTTACTTAATTTAAATTTTGATATGAAGAGAGCACAGTGAGCCTACATCTTAGCAAGTCTATTGTAGAACACAAAAGATTGAGTTATTAAATGTGTCCACCATAAACTGTCGGGTACATAATTCTTCCATGGAGTTTGTTGTAAGTAACCTATTAAATATCACTAAAATAATATTTACACACAATTTTTTTACAAATTCTAACGAATATGTAAAATTCAAAAAAGTCGAAATACCAGGATTGAATTGAGGAGCTTCAAAGTAAAGGGGTAGAGGTAACTAGAGAATGAATAAAAAGGTATTCAAAACACAAGTAAAGCTATTTCCAAAAGGGAGGATCGTAAGCCCAACAATGGCAATATTCCAAAGGCAATAGCTTAAATATTGGTTATGTACATATGGTATTATATATATATGTATGTATACGACCCATATGTACGTGTGTGTCTATATATGTATATATGTATATATATGTAGTATACTATATGTACACATATACGTAATTTATACGCATTCTTAGTGTAGCTATTCAATTCAATCCTCATTTTCTACTAGATGTTATAAATCATCGCTTAAATAATAAAAGGGGTTGGATAAAAAAAATAAAGTTGAATAAAAATAATAAAGTACGAAGAAAAATAATTTTATTAATAAAATGAGTTTGATAAAGATTGTAAATTTTTTAATCATGATTTAGAAGACTGAAAATGGTAATCTTGATAATAGAAATATAATAGAGGCAATGAAACATTAATAAAATGGAATTTTGATTTTTGAAATTAAATAGAAATTTTAATTAAGAAAAAGAAACAAAGCCGAAACATCAATTCCATAGAAAACTATTATACTTCAAATTTACAAAGAAACTGAAAATAAAATAATTAATTTGGGATTCAAATATACAAATATTCAATTTTTGAAATTTTAACTTATGAAAGAAATATTTCTTATATTTGATGTTGTAAATATGTTAGATTAATAAATATCCTTCAGTTATACCATGTTTTAAATTAAAGTCAAATTATACATTTTGTTTCAATAAATTAAACAAATATATATATATATACATATACATATATATATATATATACATACATATATACATATATACATATATATAATTTTTTTCAATAAATTAAAGGAATACAAGTCAAATTAAACAATTCTATAAGGTAAATTATATATTTTGTTAAATCACTCAATAAATTAGACAAACATATAAGTTAAATCACTCAATGAATTAAACAAATATAAAAATTAAATTATACATTTTGTTTCAATAAATTAAACAAATTTATTTGGTTATAATGTAGTTTCATTAATGAATTTTTCATTTGTTTTTTATCGAAAAGAAAAATAGAACCAAAGTCCAGTACATTTCTCTATGATAGTTCTAAAACACAAATACAACTGTTAAAATAAAATTTTCCTTATTATTAACAAACAATTTTAATTAAAATATAGATGTCGACACTAGAAGGAGGCGTCAAATAAGTGATGCAGAAGAAGACAACCGACGCTTAAAGTCACCTTTCGGTAAGCTTGAGAAGAAACTCAACAAATTCATATGCAATACTTTCCACATGTAAACATTCAAATTCTGATGATGACGATGTAGCTGGTCAGTGTGTGAGGGATTTGTTAGTCTGTACATTTGTTTATGTTGTTATTGATGATAATGTGTTTGGATATTATTTGTATTGATGGAAACATTTGTGCATGTTGGATATTGTTTGTATTTGATGGATATTTTATATGTTGGTATTAATGTGCATTGGATACGTTGTTATATATAGGTGTTCGAGTATGTGTATATTGGATATTGTTTGTTTATATTGCGATTAGATATTTTTTATATATGAATTTGTGATTGAGGTGAGAAAAGTAGCAGAGAGCCACAAAAATGCTTCAGATATGGGGTCGGCATGGTGTTGAATCGATGTTGGTAAATTTGATTTTGGAATATTAGTTTAGCATAGGTAAGGAATTGGCTAGGTGTTGACAATCCATTCTATCAGTATTGGAAAGTCGTAACTACAACATCGGTAACATGATGTCGACCAAGGGTCGAAATTGCGTCAGGGATTTGGCATCGGTACGGCGTTAGTATGGTGTTGATTAACACACCACAGAAGATGTCTACATGGTATCATCAACAAACTTCCAATGCTGTTTTTACCGACACCGAGAATGATATTGATGCGGCATTAGCATTAAGTTTATCGATGCTGTATCTATGCAATATTGGCATCGGTAAATGCTATTTCTTTTGTAGTACGATATTTCCTTCAAAATATCGCTTAGAACATCATTATCGATATATCATCTGATATATACCAATATATATCTCTCCTATATTTAGTGTACAATACCCGATATTCTTTAAGAATATTGATCATTGCTAAAAGCGTTGAAGAAAAATAGAATTATAAGTAGGTATCTTCACATTCTCAATGGTTATTTTTTAGTATATGGGGAGTGCCAATATGTAGACCATATTAGAAATCATAATGGAAAGATTTTTTAGTTTTTACCATAGTTTTTTTCAAACTTCTTCATTAGTATTTAAATAGAGGAAACTATACTTATTCCACTACTTTATATGCGTTATTTTATGCAAACACTTTACCACTAAAAAGATGATCATGTAAGAGCTTATGAAATTCTTTTTTTTTTTAGTTGTTATCATGCATCAAGAACTAAATGTGGAAGAAAAATAAAGTTATATATTTGACACATCAATAAAGAACGAGATAGAAATAGTAATCGGTATCAAATCAACGTTGCTTATCCGATAATTAAATGAAAATGAAAACAAAGGAACTGTAAATGTGAAAAATCTGAAAATCAGTAGTAGATTATATGACTAAGGAGACAAAGAATATACAATAAAAATGAAAATTGTAAAAGTGCACGGTACACAAATTTCTTGATTTTTATGAGCATAATTTATTACTTCTATTTAATGGAATATCCAAGTAGATAGTTTGTAATATGTAAAAAAAATGCAATCGGTCTTTAGTAGTAATTTTGTAATGAAGATCCAAATATTTAAAAAAAAATTAACATCATCATAACATATTACATATCTTTTATAGTCTACCTATACATGTCCGATATTTTTTCAATTGATATTTTACCGATATTATCATGATATTAAAATATTTTATATCGACACTTGACTAATATGTGTCTAATACCAATACTAACTACTTGGTCACATAGTGATCAATATGTACCTGTTACCGGTATAAACTACTTTGATTCTAATGTAATAATGTTGCATTTGTATGTCTTGTCTTGATTCAATATTCAATAGTCTAAATTAAAATTGTATGTAAACCGATTAAGTTAGTTATTTCATCATTCGGATTCATGTGGAATACCAAACTGGGAGCTCTAAATTACGAATAGAACATATGACTAATGTATAATGGAATTTATCAATGGCTCAAGCACCCTAAGGATCAGAAAAGAATAACCCACTTTATTCTTTTCATTCAAGAATCTTTTGTGTAGCTAGAAAAGTGACATCATCCTTAAATAGCCAAAAGAGTAAAAATACATGTGCATAAAGTGACATCAACCGTGTCATTTAAGCATTGAAGTAGGAATTTAGCTCCTAATATGAACATCGTTGTTGATTTCTCAAAGTTGTTGCTTATTAGTATCTTTTACATGGCATTACTCAACTGTCTACTGGCTATGGTTGAAATATATTATCATTCAGTTTCATAAATCAGGACAATTTTCATTTGCAATATTATATATAAAAAACGTAGAATGTCAACCATTTCAAATTTGAGCAGGCAATGACAGTGTTAAATAAACTCAAACAACATGAAAGTTAAGTGTAAAATAATTCATTTTGAAATCATTTGACTTAAGTTGAATTACCGTTTTAAGCTAAAACGAAGTTGTTTCAATTACCTTAAATTAATATTAAGCAACACATTTCACGTTAGCATTACTATATAACTCATGTTGGGTATAGAAAACCTGATACTAGAGTGGAAAAAAACAAACTGCTCTCACTATTATGTCATCCAACTTGATTTGATATAGTAATTAGCATAAAAAGTTGATGTTCAGTCGTAAAGTACAACTAATATTAAGTGAATCAGATGTACATATTTGCTAGTTGCATAAAGTTGATGCTCATTGCAATATATAGGTAGTCAAACTTCTTAACTTTGTAGATCATAATCCTCACGAAAAGTAGTTTAAATATTTTCTCTCAATGTGTTTCACTACTATATGAGGATAAACATACAAATAGATCAAATCTGAACTAAATAATATTTGAATTTGAACTAACTAATAGATTACTATTGTGAGTTCCATGATAATAGCAGGTATACGAAATAACCAATTAGGATAACTAATAGATTACAGTAAAATGACTTAACTTTGGAAACAAATAAAAGGCACAAAGTCCTAAAACATCATCTCATCAATTCTTTTCTATCGATGCTATAGTCTGTGTGATACGATGATGTATTATTTTTTGATATAAATAGTAGATTGCTTTTTCTAATGCATAAACATATCGTAAAATATAAGAAAAACTAAAACCCATCCTAAAATATACACAGCTTTCTTTATAATGGAAGTAAAAAGATTGAAAGAGAAATATATGAAGATATTAAGAATGGGTACTTCAGAGCTGTGGATTCATATATAAATGTTTTCTTTTCCGTTGCATAATTTGAGTACATATTATATTAGTCGAACTGACAGATTAAGTAAATAACCATATTCTAAACAAAATAAATACGAGATAGACGAGTCATCTTTTCACGTTTAATAGAAAGAAAATTTTCATATTTCAATATGTATGAAAGAGCATTAATTCCAAAGCTTTCATTAATGCAATTTCTTAGTAACTCCAACTACTTCTCTAAGCTGACGTTTTTTTCTTAAGTGTCTTAATGAAGATATTAGCTAATTACTCCTTTAAATTGCAGTATTAGAATGGAACTAAACCTCTCTGCAGAACCTCCATCTCCAGCTCTTACCAATAATACTGATGCGACGAAGCCTTCTTTGTTCGTGAGATTTTAAGGAACCCAATAGTTGTTCAATTGACAAAGTACTGCTATCTTTGGATTCCACAATGGCCGCAACTATCGAATCATATTTTTCAGATAGGCTAGTTAATATTTTCTCAACAACCTTTTGATCTGTCATCTCTTCACCGAGAGTCCTAATTTGATTAACAACATCAATTACTCGAGATGAGTAATCTCGGATGCATTCGGATTTTTTCATCTTTAGGTTATGGAACTTCCTGTACAAAACCTGAAGCTTGACTGCTTTTGTTCTGTTGTCGCCTTGATACTCATTCTCTAAAATCTCCCAAGCCTGTTTTGATGTCATTGCACTGCATATTCTTGAAAAAATATTTGGACCAACTCCATTTTGGATTTTTTTTAAAGCTTTGGCATCAGTCATCAAATCCAATTCACATTTTTCTTCTTTAGTTTGAGCTATTTCACCGTGATTTGTTGGTTCAGTAAGTCCATGTTGAACTATGCTCCAAAGGCCTTCGGATCGAAGTAATGTCATCATCTTTACTTTCCAAAATTCATAATTTTCTCCATCAAAGACTGGAATAATTGAATCAGAAATGGATGTGGCTTCACTTGGGGACATTTCGAAAATCGTTGAATATTCTCAAAGAAAGAACAAAAAGGAAATATGAGAAGAGAAATGTAAAGATATTACGAAAAATGAGTTATTGCAACAAAGGTTTCGGATTTATATGTAAAGAAAAGATTTCTTAATTGAGTGAATATCAAATAATTTAACTACATATTTATACTGCTTTAATTGGAAATTCATTAAATGAATATTTATAGTGTAAACGTAATAAATACTAGATGAATGAATCATATTTTCATTTTTAGGTCAAATAACCTTTCACATTTCGAGATGCATGACCGTGTATTAACTCTCGAACAAACCACCATAAAATTTTTGGAACAATAAATTGGCCATCACGAACAAAAGCTGATAAGCATTGATTGTTAAATTTATCAAGTGGCCAGAACTTGTTAATATTCACTAATTTGAATTACAACTTTTTTTAAACATGTCAATTGATAAATATTCATCTAAAAAATAACGGTATATGCCAAATTTACATTAAAAGTATTTTTACAAATACCAATATATAAATGATGTAACAAAAATCTTGCATTTAAAAAAATAGTGAAATTATAACTCGGTTACTAAAAAACATTCAGTATACGTGGCATGAGAAACTCTATTTTTCATTCTTTGTATTCAAAATTTAAATATTTCACTTTTAGTGTGTGCAACGAACAAGTGACGCACTAGTTAAATAATAACAACAACAACAAATTACTAATTCTTTCATAATTACATTGGTTCCATGAATTTTTAATCTTTTCCTTAGTATACACAAATGCCTATATTTTTATATTTCTATAATATTATTTATGACAAATCCCTCTTTTATTTCGCGTTGTTTTATATTCAACCATAACTAATGTCTAACCCATGCATTGCACACAGCAATGTTGTAAAAGAAATTATTAAATATACATTGTTAAATAGTTGACATACAACGTAATAAGCTAATGTTAAGCATATATTTGTGTAAGTCATGTGACGACCCATCCTTTTGGATGGTTTAAATCGGCAATTAACCACACATATCTAACACAAACCATTCAAATGGGAGAATTGTCAATGGGTTGAATAAGAAAATAAGAGAAAAGAAGGAAAAACAAAACATAGAATCTCGCAGCGGAATTAACAAAATATAATAATCAAATAAATAGTTCATGAAGTTGTTTTACAATATACATTTGATTACACAAATTTTACAACATAATCAGAGTACAATCAATAACATACCAATAATGATGAAGCGGAATAATACTAATAATATAATATACCAAATTCCATCTTCGTCCTTCAGAATAATATCTTCAACACTAAAATGTTAAGGCTAATCCTAACGTGATGAAAAGATAAAACACTCAAATCAGAATTAAAATTTCTTTTGTAAGTTAAATCAACAACAAGTAAATATAAGTGTAATAGCTTCAGAGATGTTTACGGGATTTTACATCTCCTATCCAGTGTACAACGTGCGTGTAATAACTTAAGAGATGTTACATGATTTTCCATCTCCTAAGAATTCGTCAAACTATCTACATGTAATAAGATATGCTATATATGTAGTGTTTAATCAGTAAAGTTAATATTTTTCTTAGCATTAAGGTTTCACATTAATCCCCCTTAACAGATTTTTAAGCAGGTAGTCTATGTAGGTCTCATAACACAACAAGTAACGTTGGTAGCCAGTGAGTCCCCTATAGGTACCATAATAAAACAAAATTGTTATGGGCACAAATTAGTATAAATAGTATGACAAGGTACATGAGTTGATGCCCAAGATGGGATACTACCGTTTTGCATTTCCTGACTAGTGGTAACCCCTAACGACCCACCGCGTCCAACAATACCAAAATCAAATCAAATCAAGATGCATCGATCAAGTCAACATCAATAGTCATTTCAAATTGGCAAAAGTGCCGGTGTCATCCATCATCATTCTATATCTTCAAATCCAGCAAAAGGCCTCCAATTCAAACTCAACATCTGGATATCATCCACCACGTACGCAGTTGTTAAAGCGGTTCCAATATTGACAGAGAGTATGCCAATAAGAGGCCCCGGTCTCTTTAACAATCAAATGTAATTTTTCACATCGATTGTTTTTTTACATTTCAAAACCGATTCACATTTGATATTAAAATATAATATTCACTTCAAAATATCACTTCGTTTCAAAATATCATATTTACCCGAAATATGTCATTTCCACTTGAAAATATCATTTCAGATTCAATTTAGTTTATAACTCATTTAACCACATTCGCATTTAAATCAACGATTTAAACATAAACATTCCCTTACAGTTCGAAATTTAAAAAACAGTTTAAATAGGTTTAAATAATTTAAATAGTTTAAAATAGTTTAATAGTTTAAAGATTTATAACGGTTGATATAAAAATGGTTTTGAGTATTGAAAATGGTTTATATAGTAAAATAGTTTGGAAAATCTAAATAATTTGAATATTAAAGAAAATAGATTTTAAATAATTTATATTAAAATAATTTATTTTGAAAAATAATATCGAACCAAACTGTTTCTTTCCATTTCAATAATCTGAACTCATGTCCTAAATTCAAATCAACAAACTTAATTTTCAATCTTTTAATTCAGTTGACTCCATCAAGACTTAATGTCAAATCAACTTGGTTTCAAATTTCAATTCGAAGTAACTTCAATTTTCGAAACGTTCATTTTTAACTTCAAATTCAATTCAACAATCAAATTCAATGATTTAAATTTCAATTCAATTCTTATTTTAAACCAATTCAACTTATATCAACTCTAAGTCCAATTTCAAATTACTGATTTAAACACTTAAATCAAATTAAACCTCATTATTCAATTTTTACATCCAAATCTTTAAAATGATTCAATTTTCAAAATTAAAGTCATATATCAATTATGACTTTATATTTCCAATTCAATTCTTTAAACAATACCTTGTGACCAATTTCAATTTCAACATTTCAACTTGAATTAGAAAGTAATTTAATTCATATAAATCCATAATTTATTTCTTTTAAAACTCAAGGTACCTATACTATACTTAGGCCATCGTGATATGGTAGGTAGGAATGAATAATTTTATTTTGACTTGTTGAGCAAACTCAAGGTCAAAGTGAAATTAGGACAAGGTACCACATGTTAGGAGTTTTATATGACACAATCGATAACAAGTTATCCATCATCCGTGAAGTTGTGACTTGTTGAGCAAATTCAAGGTTAGAATTCCAAAACGAATGAGTCCTAACACCTATTAGTGAAGTCAAATTACTTCTATTTTTTGACTTAGGGTTTGGAAAAAACATAAAAGACTAGTGGGAGCTTATTGGTAAAAGGAAACATAAAATCTTACTAATATTATATGAACATCTACTATTACATTGTTCTAATAATCTACCAATTAAAACTTGTAGAAAAATAACAACTCCAAAATTGATTTTTGAAAATAACAAGCTTACCGAACCAAACTATACCAATTGGCAAAAAGTGACTAAGATAGCATTGACTTATGAGCTTCTTTGGTTAATTATTACATGCGAACCTAAAGAACAACCTGTTAATGATTCCATAACAACCCGAAAGTTTAAAAACTTCGTATTTAAATATCGAAATTATTTAAATATTTAAAACTTTAATTAAATGTTATTAAAATGATTTAATAAGCTTTTTAACCCTTTTCAAATCATAAGTAATGATGGTAAACTTGTTTTGGAAAAATGTTTACAAAAGTAAAAACATTGAAAAAAATCGATAATGCGACCGAAAATCGTTTTATCAATAAATAGTTTTTTCTCAACGTAAATTGTTCGAACTATTTATGCATGTCTAATTAATCATTCTGAAGATAATTAACAACTAAAAATATTTCTATGTTTATGGCTAGCTAAATATGATGATGTCACACATGATATAAAGGAAGATATTTAGGAATTGAGCCTAAATGGAAATACTTAAGAGTTAAGAAGTGATAAAGAAGAAGTGATAAAGAAGAAGTGATGGGAGATAAGCCTTACATGACATGAAAGAGGGGTGAGAACAAGCTTATGCTTCACCGTTGAAGCCTATGTAGGGAGAGGCATACCATAGATAATATATCACTAGTTCACAAAAGCTTGGAACGAAATTTGAGAATAAAAATGATCGAAGTGCTTAAGCACTAATCCAATAATTCTTTTCTAACATTTTCAAGTCTGAACCAAATCATCTCCATTCTCTCCTAAACTTTGGCTATAGGCCTAAAACATCATGGAAGCATGTGTAGCAATTAAAAAGTGGGATAAGGTGAGAGGAAGAGAGGGATTCGAGGGGGAGGGGGGAGAGGCAGTGGGGAGGGGAGGGGGTGTGAGCAATGAAGGAGGAGGGGAGGTGTGGCCTTGGTTTGAAAGTGCTAAATGTTGGATCTTTAGGCTTTTGGTGACAGAAGGAGGTGATTCTTTGATTCTCATGGCTTTTTGCTTGGGTTTGGTATGGATCTAAGTAAGTTATCGTACTATCATATAAGTATAAATATTGAGTACATATATGTTGCGTGCAAAGTATAAAGTTAAAGTGACATTAATTAAGTAAAGTCATAAACTTCGGACTCCTCTTGCTTTAGAAAGCAAATGATAACTTTATATTGCTTAATATCACTTCTATTACCCTCTTAAACAAGGTTCGTGGTTTTGAATTGATGCGTAAATGGTTAATTAGATTGTATGTTGAGTTGAAGTAAGTTTGAAAGTGTGTGAAGCAAGAATAGTCGTTATAAGTGCACTTTCGAATCCCCTGTTTTCGAAATTTTTATGAATAAATGGAAGATATTTTTAGGGGTTTCTTTCCATTTTTTTAAGTACCCTAATGATAGTACTTACAATAAAAATTTCAAGTCTTAAATCATTTGTTAAAGTGGTTGAAACTAGTCACAAAAATCGTGTTTTCAATGTTGTTTTTAACAAGGACTTTTAACAACATTTATAAATGTTGTATTAAGTCGCTTATTGTTTTAAATGTTTAAAAATGATATTTAACTTGGGTATTGTTCTCTAATATTTTTAGAGAAGTTTTCAAACACATTTTAAAGTATCTTAAAGTTGGTTTGAAGTTTGAATATATATATATATATATATATATATATATATTTAGTAATTATATATGTATTTTCAAAATAAGGAGGTTCCATAATATAAAACACGTTTTTCATCAAATTATAAATTAGTTATTTTTGAGTAATATTTTATAAACATATTTAAAACCTATTTACAAGTAATTATAAGTTTTGAAAAATTTAATTTACCGTCCTAATCCTAAGAGCCAATAAAGTAGGCTTATCTATTTATGAGAGTTAAGATTGATGTTGCGTAGGACAGACCAATAGAACTCTAACCTACTGGTTTCCCTCTTGGTCGGGGAATAATTAAATCAAGAATATCAGAAATGTGTTAATCTTATTGTTTACTTATTTTTTTAAAAGCAATTAACTTTTCTTAATGCTAAAACCCAATGTAGTAAGCTTCTCAATGTGAGTCAAGATTGATGTCGAGTAGGGACAGAGTAACTAAGCTCTAACCTATTGGTTTCCTTCTTGGCCAAGAAACGGTTAAGTCGAGAATGTTAGAAACATGTTAATCATATTCTTTTTTAACTTTTTAATACTATACTTAACACAAAAAGCCAACTAGTAGGCTTGTCTATTTGTGAGATTCAAGAATTAGGTGTTTGGGCAAGGTTTTGACGTAAGTAGTGCTCTAACGTATCTGCCTTCACTCTTGGACGAGGAATAGTTCAGTTGAAATGTTGGAAACGAGTTAAGTATGCGAACATTGATCTATATAAGCAACTATTTCAACTATAAAATTGATTAGTTGACTATCAAACTTAACCTATTTTATCTTATATCTTTAAAAATAATGTTTAAAGATAATACAAGTATACAATGATTTCGGGTTTGTGGTGACAATGTTTTAATAACATTCATCTTTAACCCTTTTTTATTAGACTTATGAATGTAAATAGATCTTTAAAATAATGTTTTAATGATAAGCATAAGTGGAACAGTTTCGGATTTGTAGTGACAATGTTTAAGTAACATTAATCTTAAACCTTTTGGAATGGATTTGTGAAAGTACTTAGATCCTTAAAATGAATATTTTGAAGGATATTATATGTAAGGAATCTTTTTTAAATAAGATAGAAAAAGCAAAGGTTTAGAATAAAAAATCTTGTTAATGATTGTGACTATACTTATACCATTTGAGATAAGTATATGAATACTTTTTGAAGTATTGAAAAGAGTACAAACGAATAGTAGTGATTGATAATTGAAGTTCCATTAGATAAAAGAAGTTTTACTAATAAAAGAAATTTTAATTAATAAAAGATTGGTTAATAAAAAAAAGGGAATAAAAATCGGTTATGTGACTTAATCGTGCTTTGTATGACTTGATCGTGCTTTGTTTGTTTACTTGTTTATAGAAAACATTTAGTCGTATACTTAGCAATAAAAGCCGATGAAGTAGGCATATCTATCTATGGAATTAATACTGATGTTTGTGTAGGAATACGAGCAATAGAGCTCTAACCTATCGGCTCCACACTTAATCGAGGGATAGTGTGAGATGAAATATCGAAAACGTGATTGGTATATGAGACTTGGTTCCTATATGCAATTGTTCTCATTATTATTGAATAACGAAATTCGTATATTCAGTCTTGAAAAGACCAGGATCGCTAAGTGATTTACTTACCGAAAGCCATTTCACGATTGGGACACATGTTTAATCTCTAGGAAGTGGATCTGTTCGAGATGCTAGAATCCATGTTTTTTTATATATGTTTGAGATGTGGGAATCCATTTGGAATTCTTGTTCTGTTCGAGTGATGAAGACTCGTGTGAAAGATGCCGAATGTAACTTCGACATCGTGAATGACTAAAAAGATAGGCTTCATAGCCTGACATTTAACTAACCCGCAACAGGATATATCAACTCTACATCTAGAGATACTTATCAATTGTTGGTCGGCGGGAGTTGATGATATATGCGATCACGTGTTTGGGCATTGACCAACTATGTTTACCTAAAGGTAGATATACGTCGCTCTGAGGTACTTTATGACCGTTGTGCAGGAGACGGGGTCCAGCTCCACTGGAGAGATCTCTACGGGAAACCATTATGTGAACATTCCTTATTAGTTTTGATTGTATCCTTTAATATTCCATCGAATGTGACCATTCCAACTATATTATAATATTTATATTCTACACCCTAGATATTATCTTTTATATCACCTTATGTACATATTAGATGGTTGTTTTTTGAGGAGATAACCGTTATGGCATTCCATCCAATCTCAGAAGTAGCGTTATATGTCGTCCGCGTATTTCTTGAGTTCCTGATACCAGACTTATGTATGACACGTGGCTTTTGTTTTCCCTAAATTCTTTATGTGCCCTTTCAAGTAATCTGAAAAAGCAAATTTTTCTTTAATGTTCTTCGAATATCGAGAAGATAAGCTGGATATTTCACCTATCATACTATTATTATTTTTTCTGCATTACTGTTTTAAACATATCAACATTTGTGAGAACATGCAGTTATAACTATCCAGGCTGATGATAATTCTTAGATCTTATAACTCCGAGACTTTTGTAACCTTTTCTACTGTTCATTTGATATTATATATTATTGCTCCACTTGTGTGATTCTGATGTTGTGTTCTCTTCTTTCTTGTTTTATTTCACCCTAATAATTCATCCTTTCCGCACATGGATGCTTGGCACATGAATACCGTAGATGTATTAGTGTCGACATTTAGGGGTCGAGAGGGTGGGTCGTTACAGATGCGGATCCCAAACTTAGACTTTCCTATGATAAATAAGATTCAGACCTAAAGATCACCTAAATTTTCATGATGTCTATATTATAAGGGTGTTGCAGAGGATAAAAGAAAACACATATGTCCATGAGATATTTGATAGTGTTAAGGTCCTGTTTGGCAAACAATCACGTTTCGCATGGTACAAGCTTACGAAGAAGCTTTTCTATGACTAGTGATCAAAGACTATATCGATAGGCTTTTGCAATTGGATGTATAGATAAGCAATGAATTACAAGTTGATTTGATCATTCGTTCTCTTACACCTCATATGAACCGTTCATACTAAATTACAATACGAACCAATTGAATGTGAATCTCATGGAGCTCCTCAATATGTTAAGGTCGACCGAGTCTGCATCTAAGGATCAAGGCGTTGTGCTTACTATAAAGGGTGGTGCATCATGTTCAAAAGGTTCAAATGAGGAAAAGAAAGGTAAGAAGAACAAAAAAACGTAAGAAAATCAATGACAAGGGTAAATGTCACCACTGCCACAAGATATGTCATTTGAAAAGGAACTGTTATGATTACTTAAAAATTATTAGAGAAAGAAAGAAGAATGGTTCTGCAGCTCCTTGGGGGCTTAGGAACTGGCACTGTATGCCAAAAAGAGAGATAAGGCCCCAAGTTGTTGATGGATCTATCACAGATGCAACAATGGAGGAGATTATCATTTATTTTTGGCTAGTGGAGTAGTATTGGTATTAAATAATTGTTATTTTATAACGACTTTATTTGTGGAATTACTTCTGTTTTTAGATTATCTAAGACTGGGTATATAATTCATTGTGCAGATATTGTTATGAACAATAGTTTGAATGGAAGTAAAGTCTGAATTTGTGTTCTTAAAAATGGTATTTATGTGATCAATACTAATATATGTGTTATGTGATTAGTTCTTCTAGAAATATAAATAATAGTTATCTTTGAATTGTAGGCTAGGTTATATAGTGAGAAATGACTATACAAACTGAAAACTAATGGTTTTCTTACGTCACTTGATTCTAAATCATTTGACATGAGTGACTCGTGTCTTAAAGGTAAAATGACCAAGTACTCCGTATTAGTGGAAATAATGAAAAAATTGATGAACTCTTAGGGTAAGTACATAGTGACATATGTGGCTTAATGCCTGTAATCACCAAAGATAATAGTTTTTACTTTACCTTCACCGATGATTTCTCGTGACTAGGATATGTGTTTTTTATGAAAATATGATGTCTTTGAGAAATTTGTTGAATATAAAATGTAGTAAAAATCAAACTGAACGTAAGATTAATATTTTGCGATCTGATCGAGGAGGTGAGTACATTTAACAGGAATTCCAACAGTTCTTAAAAAATAATGGGATGATCTCTTAGATTACTTCTCCGTATACTCCACAATACAGTGGTGTGTCGGGGCAAGGAACCGAACCGTATTAGATATGGTTCATTCTATGACGATTAAAGCTGAATTACCTATGTCCTATTGGGGATATGCACAGCGCATATGTTGAACTTGTTTCCCACTAAATCTATGCCTAAAGCACCATATGAGATGTGGTCTTGTAGTAAACCCCAACACAAGTATTTGAAGGTATGGGGTTGTCTGTCGTACGTTAGGAACATTGGTTTAAATAAACTATATGCAAGATCAGTATTGTGTAAATTTATAGGATATCCTAAAAACTCAATTGGACATAACTTGTACAATACCGAAGAACAAAAGGCAATAGTTTCTCGATATGCTATCTTTTTACAGAAGGAATTTAGATCAAAGGAAATTAACAGCGAAGTTGTAGATTTGGATGTGACCCAAGAAGTTAACACAGAGGCTGAACCATTAGGTGAACCAAGTTCGCATTTATAAAAAAGCACGCAACCTATTATAATGTCTAGTAGGGAATCTCATGCACTAGAGAGAAACTACAGTTTACACATCTTTTCTTTTTATTGGAAATCACTACACTCACTTTTGATTTGAAATCACCATTTAAAAACCTTTTAAAAAAAGAAAAGTCAAACTTACATTTTTACTTAAGTAAATATTTAAACATATTTTAACTTTAACCATAACATATGTTATCTGTATAAGCACTACACCAGAAATACCATTTCGCAACGGCTTAGAGCCGTTGCAAACGAGTTTCGCAACGGCTTAGAGCCGTTGTAAAATTGGCAGTGGTAAAAATTTAGCAACGGCCCTTAGCCGTTTCCAAATTAAATTTAGCAACGGCTCAAAGCCGTTGCAAAAGTAAATTTTACAACGGCTAAGAGCCGTTGCTAAATTTAATTTGCAACGGCTAAAAGCCGTTGCAAAACCTTGTTGTACATGGTTTGTTAATTTGGTTTTGCAACGGCTCAAAACCATTGCTAATTTTATTTTATTTATTTTTTACAAATATACATTGCTTTTTTCTGCCCTCTTACAGTAGGAGTTAATTCATTATCATACTCAATACAAACATTTGAAAATTTAACATAATATCACAAAAGAAAAATCATTAAACCAAATATTTTTCATAGATTCAGCACAAAGACCAAACTTTACAAATATTTTAATTATAATGTTCAACAACAATACATTACACTACATAGTGTGCACATACAACATATCACAACCTTAAACACGGTCTCCAATTCCAACTTCCCACTTTTCTTTCCACAGCAGTGTGCACATACAACAAACTACAGCCATTTACATTTCACAACCTTCCAACCACATTCTCGCCAACATCCCACAACTGCCTACTGCCATAACTTCCCTTGCATAGCCAAATACTGCCTTCAATCCCCACAGCATCGCAACATTTTCCACTACCCTACTACCATCAACATCATAATAATGCCTCTGTAAACTTACATCAGTTCACACTGTTTCTACTTCATGTCCACTAACCACTTCACTTCTTCGACAGGCACTGTGCCTGTGCCTTCATACTTCAACAAAACCAGCCTACCCTATACATTCCCCTCCCCCATCTTCTACTACAATTTTGTGCACACTGCATCCAGTAACTATACTTCAGACAAAATTCACCAAAAACACCACTAAACTTTATGAGACTGGCAAGAACCAAAGCTGTCCTGATTGCTATGGAGCAAGAACGCGACTTCATATTTTTTGGTATCAACTCCTCTAAACTTTGTGAGACTGGCAATAATGTCAATGCATATTTGCATAGAGGGTTAACTAACTACACCAATATGCAGAAAATAAATACAACGATTTTTTCATGTAACTTGTTTAGAAAATGTTGTGGTTAAGAAAAGTTGTACCGTTGTACAAATAGCAATCTTGGAGGCAACCAAATAGTTTGGGATGTTAAGAGTAAATTCAGAGAGCGTGCTTTCACCAAACATTATGTATCCTATAATTGCAGTCCCACCCATCATTATGGCAGTAAACAAGAAGCTGTGGAAGAAAGAACAAATGGATCGAGTCTAGTAAGACTACAGCAGTGAATATTAATGTTTTAACACTTGCCTAGTAAAGAGAACCGATGAATACTGACTTTGTTTCTTCAAGGAGCAATAAAGGTTAGGAAAAACTGCATGGCCTGAAAAGCAGTATCCATATAAGCCAACAACAAATGGAATGCCAGACCAATTTATTACAATAACTACACATCCATCACGTCAATCATGTTGTTTATTATTCACTCTATATTATGTTGCAGCTATCAAATAATTAGAATGACCTAATGTAGTAGTCGTGAAACAACTGCTGCTGCAGCATGCTAAACCTCCTAAGCTTTTGCCTCTCCCTTGCTTTGTGATTCTGAAACCAATAGAAGACATTTTTGCCTTCAATCTTTCCGAAGGAAGACAAATATGCAGTTATCTGTTGTATTTGTGATGCATTTGGAGTTCTAACTCCACTTCTATACAGTTCATCAAGCACCACTAGCTGCTCAGCTGTCGGGCACCACATACTTGGGTCATTCATATTGCATCTGTTTTATTCTATCCTTTGAATTATGTTGGTATTGGAATGCTAGATTTTTCTACGATGTTTGTATTTTGCTTATGCATGCAACTATCTTGAAACATCCTACTTACATTTATGGTTATAGTACTTTCTTTATACTAAACTGTATTTGAGGGCTTTCATTCTTTTATAAGAATTGATTTATTTATTTATTATTAGTTGTTTGACGAACTTAAACATTGGCCTTGAATGTCATTATTATAATTTTTACAATAAATTATATTTATTGCTGATATAACTCCTTTCACCTTCATTCTACGCAGGTGAATTATAGAAATAGCTGGGGCAAGCTGGCTAACATTCATCTTCAGGTTCATTATATTATGTTCAGTATGCATTAATTTTAAATAAAATATTATATATATATATATATATATGGTATTCAATCAGTAAAAGAAGATACATACTAGCATATGTATTCCATGTGCCCATATTTTCCAGATATAATTATATAAAATGGCAGTCAGCTGATATATTTCTTATGTGTAATTCATCTGCTTGGTGCTAGTAATATACTTTTCCCTATTTTCAATGGATGCACTTCATTTAAATGTTAACTATTCTCAAGTTCACATATACCATTTATCTCTCCCTAGAACAATGCAGGTTTTTCCCATCAGTATTAAACATACCTTTCCCACTTTCTAATGGACGCACTTCGCTTACCAGTTAACTATTTCATGTACAGTCAGATATATCATTTACTCTCTCCCTACAAAAAAAAACAACATTTTTACCATCAATATTATTTTACATTCTATGTTTACTTCATTAATTATGACTGTTGACTTGTAAATTGTAAAGTGGTTTCATATGATTAATATCAATTCATTATGTGAATTAGAATTATTTTGGTCAAACGGGGTTAAGTGGATTGATTGTAGATTAATTAATAGTAGAATTTTATATTCACGTGTTAATTTACAAAACTAGATATAAATTTCTCTTGATTGGATAACAAAATTGAGTTAACTCGTGCGTCACACACCGCAATATCATTGCAGAAAAACAACATATGAATTTTAAATATATATTTAGAATGTCCAATCCTTAGATCATTGAAAGTGAATCCGTTGAGATGAATTATGTGTTGTAATTTTTGTCTAAATATTTCATTTTGTTTTGTGATTTATAATATTTATATTTGAATAGAAAATAGTTGTTTTTTTTTGTTCATATAAATGAGTTTTACTAATTTTTCTATATTTCACAATTTGATATTACAGCAAAAAAAGAGGATTAATATTAGTTAATTACATTAATTTGGTTGACTTGAAATCTAAGATTTTATCAACTTTATTTAGTCACATATTTATTAAGATTACTTTTAAATTCGGTATGTGATCATATTTTACTTTTAACCTAGTGTTTCCTATTTCAATAAATTCTCTATCTAATACAATCCCAAAAAAATCACAAAGTAAGACATGCAAATGTTTATTTCTGTTTATATTAGTTTGTCACTAATAAATTGTCTAAAATTAAAAACGAAAATAGGTGAAATATTGAAACGACCATATTTTTACGATTCAATGAAAACAACTTTCCCTTAACACGGAAAAATGAAAAGAGAATGCTAAGGATAATAACTTGATTAAGAATTATAAATTGTAAAGAATTTTAATTTTATAAACTTGGATTGACTCCATGAACCAGAAACTGATAACCGACCTAAATTGCAGTACATCAAAAGGATTTCACCATAACAAACAGCAATCAAGCACCAATGTTTTCAATGTCAGCGGTCTTATTCATTCTCTTCACAATTCCTTCTATAACCTGCAAATGTGCATCAAACATAATTAACCATCAATCAACTTATTACCTTTAGTAAGATGTAACTGTATGATCTGAAACATATCAAATATGCAAATGTTATACCTTTCCAGGTCCCAACTCATAGCTTTTTGTCAACCCTTTGTTCAGCAGTGTTTTCACTGTTAACTCCCACTGGACTGGCGAAGTCACCTGTTTCACAAACATTTTCTACATAAATTATACACATACCAAATTTACTCATTTTTTTATTCATTTATATTACTGCATCATATATGATCACCTGATGTGCCAGGATCTTTTTGATGGTTTCAGGGTCAGAATGAGGTTGTGCATCCACATTCGATATGACCCAAATTCTTGGCTTTCTTATTTCTGTAGCAGCAAGTGCAGCTTCAAGCTTTGATACAGCTGGTTCCATGAAGCTCGTGTGGAAAGCACCAGCAACTGCTGGGCGTACCTGTAATCCAAAAAAATAAATAATTAAATAAAATTATGCTCTCCATTAATCTTAAAATATAACAAACCCATACAGTTGTATTAAAATATGAAAACCTACTTCCATTCGAGCTTTAAATGATTTAGCTTTGGCTTCAACTGCTTCCACTCCTTTGATACCTCCGACGACAGCATTGTTACCCTGGAAATATCATTTTTTTTTTAAACTCAATAGATGCATACTTTAATACTTTGGAATATAGATGGAAGTAGAAATAACAAGCTATAGTACTGGACACAAAAAAGTTGGCAATCTGAACTCTTTCTTTTTCATCGACTTCTTCATTAGCTGCTATTGGCAAATAATTAAAGGATACTAAATCAAATAATTACAGTACAAGTACTGACAATCCTAATTATAAATAAACAAACTCTCACATGTCCTCATTTAGTAAATAAAAAAATGATACAAACGTGAACATACAAATAATTCCTGAAATCGACTTGGATACCAATCAGAAATAACAGGACAAGCAAACCCAAATTCCAGCAGTAGTAGATGGATCTAAAAACATGGCGATTTATGATTCTTTGATTGCCCCAAATAGTAGTCTACCGGCAATAAAAACCATAGTATTAGACCAATGACCCCGAATCATTTGGCAGGCATACATATCACAAATGAGTATAGCAGAACCCGAACAAGACAAACTAGTAAAACAGGAGCTCTAGAACTACAGAAGACAATGATGCAATTAATAATGCTTCATGAAACCAGTTTGCATCACACTTAAAAGGAAAATAAAAAAACCTAAAGAAGTCAAAAAAGATCTCCACTACTTTAAATCGTTGCTTTACTTTAAATTCCAATATAAAGTTTGTACTCCACGATTTACCATTTGAATCGAAAAATAGTATCAAAAGAAAACTAACCTTATTATTCAATTTCAAACATCCGGTGATGATTCGCAGTCTCCTTTCAAATCTCAGGTAGATGAAGATTTGCGATCTTGAAGATGAAATCAGATAGGGCGATTAGGGCAAACGAAGGGAAATGAAAGAGGGAAGCGATTAGCTAGGGCAAACGCGGAGTTGGAAAATGAAATTAAGGGGCGTGTTGTTTTGGGAATGAGGGGTTACGTACGCAAGCGGTTCAAAACGAATATAAAAAAAATAATTAAGAAAATTTCGCAATGGCTTTGAACCGTTGCAAAAATAAAACGGCCCTAAGCCGTTCTTAAACGTTTAACAACGGCTTAGAGCCGTTGCAGTTTAGCAACGGCTTAGAGCCGTTGCGATTCTTCCGCTTAGGGGGGTTACAAATCTGCCAATATGGTGTAGTGAAGTATGTGTATATATCTATTCTTGTGTACATAGCATTTTGCGATAAATTCTAGGCAACGAAAAGTCAAGAATCTGAAAATTGATTTTCAGTCACATTTTTTATTTTTCTTCGAACTAATTATTTTTGTAAACCAAAATGCAAAACAGCCTTACCATCACCATTTATTATTTAAAAGAGGTTCATTTGAGTTATAGAATCCATTAATTAATTATTTAAAAATATTTATTAAACACTCATATTTAAAGTGATTAAATTACGAGTCGTTAAACCCCCCCACCTTTAAAAGAATTTCGTCCGAAGTTAACACACGAAAAGTTAACTCAAAATAACTCCGAAGACCATATATTGTATATGATGAAACACATATTAAAGGTACATATTATGCAGCTATATCATAATCAGAGAGTACACAATCCATACAATAAGCAAACAACTATTCTAACCCTAACTCGAGATAAGCTTCCTTCATGTTTTCCAAGTACAATCTCTAGGATCCTAAGTCCACTGAACCTAAACCAACCTTACGACCTTATTACGAAATTGCTTCTCATTTCGATCCATAATACGAACTGGATGCCTTATGATACTCAAGTTTGGTTCCAGTCAAAATCATCTTAAATATATGGTTCCACAATCAATGATGGGTCATGTACATACTTCCTCAAATAGGAAACATGGAAAACATTATGGACCCTTAACAACCTCTTTGGCAACTCAAATCTATAGGCAAGTGGCCCAATCCTTTCAAGAATTCGAAATGGTCCAACACACTAGGCACCAACTTTCCATCTCTCCCAAATCGACCAACTCCTCTAATCGACGAAATCTTTACAAAAACAAAGTCTTTAACTGCAAATTCCAAATCCGGTCGCCTTTGATCTATATAGCTTTTATATTGATCATGAGCTTCTTTCAACCTCCTATTGATTACAGCAACCTTCTTTGTAACCTCCCGAATCATATCAGGTCCAAGCACTAGTTGATCCCTTATTTCCACCCAACACATTGGTGATTTACATGGACATCCATAAAAAGCTTCATAGGTTGCTATTCCAATGCTTGGTTAATAGCTGTTGTTGTAAGAGAATTCCACCAATTACATTTGATCTTTCCATGATCCTCCAAAGTCTATGGTACATTCTCTCGACAGATCTTCCAAGACTCGGTTAACTATTTCTATTTGATCATCTATTTGAGGATGGTATACTATGCTCAAACTTGGCCTTGCTCCTAAAGCTGCTTGTAATGCCTCCCAAAACTATTTGGTAAAGATGGAATCTCAATCACCTACAATATAAATGGGACCCCATGCAATCGAACGATCTCCTTCATATAAATTTCTACCAAAGTCGATATAGTCCGTGTCAGCTTTACTGGAATAAAATGAGCACTTTTAGTTAGTCGATCCATAATGACCTAAACACCTTCACTTCCTTTCCTCGATCTGGGTAATCGATCAATAAAATCAATTGACACTTGCTCCCATTTCCAATTCGGGATCTCAAGCGGTTGGAGTAGCCCAGCAGTTCATTGGTGATCACCATTGATTTGTTGGTAGTTCGCATTATTGGGTGACATAGATTGAGAAATCTCTCTTCATCCCTTTTCACCAGAATACCCGCTTCATATCCCTATGCATCTTCAATACATCAGGATGTATACCCAACTTGGATCGATGACACTCTTTAAAACTTCCTGTCTAAGACCATCAACATTAGGAACACATATCCTCCCATTCTTTCGCATATACCCCGATGATCCATCTCAAAACTCGAACAACAACCTCCCTTCACATCCTTCATGATCTCCATAAAGCAACAATCTTCCCTTTGATTACTTGCAATCTTCTCCGGAAGAGTCAAAGTAACTTCCAGCAGCGCACAAACTGCATTCCTAAGAGCATCCGCTACCACATTTTCTTTTCCTGGCATATATTAAATATCTAAGTCATACACCGCCAAAAATTCCAACCATCGTTACTGCTTCATGTTCAGATCCTTTTGCATGAAAAGAAACTTCAGGGACTTAAGATCCATGTAGAGCTCGAACTTTTCACCAAGCAAGTAATATCTCCACATCTTCAATGCAAACACTACAGATAATAAATCCAAATCATGTGTCGCATAATACTTCTCACGAGGCTATAGCTGGCTGCTAGCGTACGAAATAACTCTCTAATGCTGCATCAAAACTGCGCCAATCCTACACCATAAGCATCTATATATACAGTCAATCCTCCCCCTTCATTCGGAATAGCTAAAACTAAAGCATTGGTCAACCACTTCTTTAACTCAACGAACGCTTCCTCACACTTAGAAGTCCAAACAAACTTCTCATCTTTCTTCGTTAACTTGGTTAGGTTAGAGGTGATCTTGGAGTAGTCCTGGATGAATTTCCTGTAAAATCCGGCCATGTCCAAGAAGCTACTGACATTTTTTGGAGTCCGCGGTGTCTTAAAATCTTGAACAACCGCTACCTTTGCTGGGTCAATCGAAATGCCATATCCCGACACATGTCCGAGGAATCTTACTTCTGGCTGCTAAAAATGACATTTGGAAAATTTTCCTTTAGAACGTGTTTCCTTAACATTTCTTACAACACTTCCAAATGGCATTTATGTTCTTCGTCGGTCTTAGAGTAGATAAGGGTATCGTCTACAAAGCCTAATACAAACTTATTAAGAACATACATGAAAACTCGATTCATTAGATCTATTAAGTAAGTAGGTGTACTGGTTAGCCCAAAAGGCATAACCTACCCCTCAAAGAAAAAGTTTGGTCCTTTAAATGCAGTTAAGGCTATACTATCCTCTGTTACCCTTAACTGGTAAAATCTAGTAGCAAGGTCCATTTGGAAAAATACTCAGGCATTGTGAAATTGGTCAAACAGTTTGTCTATACAGGGTAAGGATACGTATTCCAAATGGTCTGCTTGTTTAACTTCGGATAATCCATACAAAGTCTTAATGATCCATCTGACATTACAACAAAAACAACAGCTACTCCCTAACTAGAACTACTTGGTCTAATCAGTCCTCTTCTAAACAGTCATCGGTTTGATTACTAGCTCTCTCTCTCGAAGCCATTTTGCGAATAGGTTGAATAACAAGTCTCGCACCAGAAGTCGAATCAATACATAACTCAATCTTCCAATGTGGAGGTAGAATGTTAACTTCTTCAAAGACATAAGGAAAATCCTTGACAATTAATATACACCATAACTTTTATTGGGATGATTATATGGCATACAAGAAATTACTCATTCGCTTGACAGGGCTCTTCACATGATATTCTTTCTAATACCCTTTTGTAATTGGTCTTTAATACTACCATCCACTTAACACGGTCCAGAATAGCTCTATACACTTACGACTAATCCATACTGAGTATAATATTAAACCCTTTAGAATCTAATACAAACATGTCCTATGTAAAATGGAGGGTGAGATAAGTAATTTTTACCTTTTTACAAATCATACACATATTAGCTGCAGCACCTACAGGATTAAACACATAAACTGGGGTTTTTACGAATTTTGGAGAAAACTATAATGTATCTACCAACTCTAGGGAAATTAAACTATAAGAAGCCTCAGTATCAAACAATGCTCGACTAAAATTCCATTTATGATTAAAGTACCTTCTAGAACTCCCTTTCCTTTCACATTTCCTAAGGTCGACAGCTCATCTTTGATTGCTTAGACCTTGACTTGCTGATCCTTCTTCATTTGTAGGCGATCCTTCACCATGCCATGGTTGTTGATAGTTTTGACAAAGCATCTTCCAAACCATAGGGGAGATAGGTCCTGCTTCTTGCGTCGAAACTTTAGAATTCTTACAATACATCACCAGATGACCCTTGCTTACACTAAAAACATTCAACATCATTGAACTTGTTCCCTCGATCTCCTCCCAACTTTCCCTTCCACCTCTTCTTCAAGTTCGAGTTAAACATCCTCTTATTCGAGTTACTATTATTTCCACTCGATGCTGTTGTCGGCTTCTTTTTCCTAAGAGCTTCAAACCTCAAAGCCATGTCCACCAAATCCACAAAATAACCCTTCAAATGGGCAATCATATTTTCATGGAAACCTTCCCTTATCCTCACCAAAACATCATGTTCTTCTTAAGAGGATTATTTAACAAGTTCAGTGAAATCATGATAGCTCATTAAACTTAATCTCATATTCGGCTACCGACAATTCTCTTTGCTTTAGATCTAAGAAACTCCAGTACATACGAGTCTTTCCTACTTTCCTACAGCGAGTATGAACTGGTCTTTAAACGCCTCTTTAAATCTAGCCTAAGAAAAATCATCCTTTGGAACATTCGTTGTAACGGTCCAACCAGGCAGTCGCTCCATCTTGTAACTGCCAAGTTGCTAAAAATCGCTTCTGCTCATTTGAAATATCTAATCCCCTAAACATCTTCTCACAAGAACAAATCCAAACCTGGACTTCGATGATGGATTGCATGCCCATAAACGGGTTTCCTCTCATATTAGTACAATCCTTGCATAGAGTAGCAAAGTTCACATGGGGCTGCGCTGGTGCTGCCCCTTCAATTATACCAATTCTTCCAACATTCGAAGCTCGACTAGTGGTGGTGGTGATGCTACTATCTACTTTATCTCGTCTTGTCCTATTGTTATTCTTACTACCTATATATGCTAAGATAACCTTTAGAATACATAGATCCGATAATCTTAAGGAAAAGGGTAAAATCAAATATATTAAAGCTAAGCTAAAACCCGAGTATACACATATGAAAAATTTTACAAATACGCACTCTCGTAGACTAAACACATTCTAGGGTATCGCTTATTATACCTAATGAGTTGACCCTAACCAAAGCCTAGATGTTCGCTTAAACTAAGATCTGATACCATTTATATTGATCCGCCTTTCTTACACCCAAAGACGATACTTAATACATCCATGTATTCGTATGTCGATCATCTAAGTGTTTGAAAGATATGCCATTGGGAAAAATAAAACATAAGAAGAAAGAAAACATAGAATCTCACATAGCAATGGAAATATATAAATGGTCAACATGAGAAAATACATAACATCATTCCCATAATGAATATCAGAGTTGCACAAATACCAACTTCAATTAGGGATGGTTATAACTGTCTGCCCCATAATGCTGGTACAAAACATATACATATATAGTGAAAATAAAAAAATAACTAGATAACATTACAACCTCCTGCTCCATGCTCCTCCAAAATGCATCCGTAAGAAACTGAACTACTTGGATTCTCATACAAATTTGAGTACCCAAGAGATTTAGTGAAAGAAAGATAAACCCCAAATCAAACATGGGTCTGGTATGAGTAAATTTCAAAAGATTGAATTTTTATATTTGTAAAACTCTTTTAAAAATAAAGATATCTCATAAGATCAAGCTGCACATAAACAAAAATGGGTTTTTTACCTTACGATAACCAAAACACCTTTATAGGAAATCTAGTGAAATTATAATAATGTCTATGGTTTAAAGTAAATATTGAATCATAACCAAAATTGTTACATTAGTTAAATTCCAGCATAATAGGTATACAACTAAGTTCGAAAGGCACTTATTGGAGAAATGGATGATATACAATGACAAGGTAAAGGACTACCTTCCATATAGTACACCACTAGTGATAAAGTAATAAGGGCCATGCATGAACCCCTTAAGAATCAGGACCGAATTATCCCTTACTGGATAGTAACCGAATATGCCACTCCTATCAACAACCATACTCGGCCCGAAGCATACATAAATACCAATCTAGATCAGACGATGACCATCCCTAATAGGAGTGACCTACATAGCCTGCGACACTCCTCAGTTTTAGTCATTATTGGTTGTAAGGTTCGAGGCTATGTTTACCTTTTCATATAGTAATCCTACTTGGAATGCTAATGCTGCCCTCTAGAGGATAATGCAATGCTAGCATTCATCCATACAAGTTATTTGAAATATGAACGAACCAAAGGAACTACTTCGACTGCATCCATTTTGGACTCACCTCAGGATTAGTAGCAAGTAGCCTTTGCACTTCAAAGATCTCGCCTTCAATTCCATCGTCTTCGTGATGTTTAAAATTCGAATGATTACGTTGGTTTGAAGTGGTTTTAAGATAATTCATGCTATCCAATCACGATATCTTCAAACGAACATTCGATAATTTTTAAAAGGGTCAACTTTTTGATAGTGGACAAATCCACTATCTGGGTGTGTATAGATTTGCATATGGAAAATAAGGCATCTTATACTTACCCCAGCTTTTCGATTTCAAACAGCACTACCCCTTGATTAACAAATGGAGTCGGACAAGTTAGAAACTAACTTTGACTCGACGTACATTCTTACTTCTTAGGATAAGGACCAGCTTTCATACCTTGGAATTTGGTAGAAGTACATGATGGAGTATCTTTCGTATACTTAATTTATCATGACTCATTTATCAAAATTAACTCTCTTATATCTATTATGTTTCTGACATTTCGACTTTTCTATCCCTCGCTTAGAAAATCAAGTTCTAGATCTCACAGATAGAGGCAAGCCTGCTCATCATCTTTTAATGCTAAACACGAGATGACTTACTTCAAACAAAAGTGTCAACATTTTAGTATAACTTATTCATATCTGTTTTGCTACTTAATAGCATTGACAAATAGAATCCTTTGTATTTAAATCATTCTTTGTAAAAGAAAGCTTTTTCTTTTTAAACTAACCGATCCTTGGAAATAAAAAATTAAAAATTAAAACCTTTATTTATTTAAATAAAAATAAGTTTAAACCTTTATTTAATATTAACTAAATCATAATTAAATTTGAACTTAATTAATAATTAAGAAATAATTAAACCTTACCAAATTAATAATTAATTAATGATTAAACCTTAATTAATTAATAACAATTAATATAATTAAACCTTACTTAAATAATAATTTATTAAATAATTAACCTTTACTTAATTAAAAATAAATCATCCTTTACTTAGTTAATTGATTATAATTATCTCACTTAATTAATAATTAAATACTAATTACCTTCACTTAATTGAGTAATTAAATAACCATTTGCTCCATACTTAATTAATTAATTGAATGATTAATTCTTTTTATAAAATTTAGTTTTAAAGACACGTCAAAAAATATCTAAAATGTAAACAAATTCTATTTTACAAAAAATTACTATTTTCTGCGAACTACATCCATAGCGGTTATTGCTATGAATATAATAATCCTAAAACTTGTTTATATATCAATACCTACACAAGCTCATCAGGAGATAGGTAGGATCCGATAGAAGCACGAAATTCCTCTTGTTCTGAGAATCAGATCAGTTCTCTATTGGACGGGTCGTCGTATTGATGACCAATAAAACCCTAGAGAAGAAGCAAGCTTCAACGCTCCCCAAAACAACAGAGCCATCACTGTGGCGAGGGTAAAGAGCATCCAACGCAAAGCGACCTTTCATTCCCTTGTTTCGTCGTGGCACACCCCCCCCCCCCCAAACCCGCAAGCACCCTCCGGTGAAGGGGGACCAAGAAAAGTCTTTCGTTTTCCCCTCGGCCCTTGCCACCTTCCTTAACAAGCCCTCGAGCCTCCTTTGCGCCACCTTCCTCATAGAAGCCGCCACCCCGAAAACTGAGTTATTTGGTGGGGAAGGCTTTCATAAGAATTTATCCTTAAAACCCTTACTTTTGTACTTTAACTTACTTTATAAAGTTTGTATAAAGTTTTAGAAACACAAGTAAAGTTTTCGAAAATTTATAGAACTTTTCTTGAAAATAAAATAAGTAAAACAAGTTTAAACCATGGGATCTTCGTATCATACATATTGAAGTTCAATTGCCAACTTTTCTTTAGCATATAGCATCCATATACATGAGCATAAATATATATACACATGCCATGCATCACACACAAGTAAAAATCATAACTTGCAAACCCCTATTTAGTTTCCAACTATACTTTCAAGTCCATACACAAACTCACATATAATCATGTACACATATAAACACAATCAAACATCACTTTCCACACTAAACAACAAACATCAATTATTATCACAAAATATAGTCTTAAACTTTGGTTAAGAAGGTGAGCTTTACTTACCAAAATCAATAAAATCAAAATCCAACTACTATAACTTTTCCACCGTCACCCAAACTTAGCTTTCCTTTGTAAAAGCTTGATCTTTGTGGCCTTGAGAAGCGAGATGGGTTTAGCCCTAGGTGTGTTCGGCTCGGCCTAACTTTGGGGAGTAGGTTTTGGGCTTGTTTTTGAAAGAAAGGAGGTATAGAGAGGAAAAGAAATAAATTTTAGCTTGGTTTAAGGTTTTAAAAATGAAAAAGGTAAGTTTTTAAAATTTTAGAAACTTAGGAAGCCATGAGAAAGGAGGATGGAGCTTGAAAAAGAAGAGAGGATTTCTGAAATGAAAAGAAATGGGGTGGAAATGAAAATTAGAAAGAAAATTTGTCTTTATATAAAATGAAGTAAGAAAATTACCTTTCAATCCCTAGCCCCTATACCCACCACAAACCTTTGCCACCTCACGCCACCTTACCCCCTCTCTCTTGTCCATTACTTCACTCCTTTTTGTTTTTAAACCACCTTTTACAAATCTTTTCTTTTTATTTTATTTTTTTTGTTTTTAAAAGGAAAAGTCAAACTTGCCTTTTTACTTAAGTATATGTTTTAACACATGTTAACTTTAACCATAACATAAGCTATTTGTATAAGTGTATATATATATCTACTCTTGTGCATACAATGTTTTTTGATAACTTTTAGACGGTGAAAAATCTAGAATCCCAAAAATGATTTTCGATCAGCTTTTTTATTTTTCTTCAAACTAATCATTTTTGTAAACCAAATTCTAAAACAGCTTTACCACCATTGGTTGTTATTTAAAAAGGATTTATTTGAGTTATAAAATCCATTAATTGGCTATTTAAAAATATATTAAATACTCAAAATAGAGCGACTAAATTACAGGTCGTTACACAAAACAATATATAAATACATCTTATTTTAATCATAATTTATTGAATTTGAATTTGTAAAGGAAATTTGCTTGGAAAGATGACAGTTCTAAAGCAATGATGAGAAAGGCTTGGCCTCCAAAGCAGTCCACAAATATCGGTAATGAACATATGGTATGCACAAGAGTGGCAAAACATCCAGCTTTAGCCCAAGAGATATATGAACAATTCCTGGCATATTGGTAGACTAATGGCTACAAAAAGAAATTAAAAATGAATTTAGGAATTAGGAACAAAACTCCCAGGTTGTGTAGCGGTAGCTCCATATCATATGAAGATCATCATACTGATATGGCAAAAACTTATTTGTCAAATGTTTTTAAAATTTAAATAAATTAAAATGTGCATATATGGTAATTTACTTAATTTAAATTTTGGTACGAAGAGAGCACAGTGATCCTACATCTTAGCAAATCCATTGTAGAACATACAAGTTTGAGTTATTAAATGTGTCCACCATAAACTATCGGGTAGATAATTCTTCCATGGAGTTTGCTGTAAGTAACCCATTAAACATCACTAAAATAATATCTACACACACAATTTTTTTTTTACAAATTTATAATGAATATGTAAAATTCAAAATAGGCGAAATACCATGCTTGGAATTGAGGAGCTTCAAAGTAAAGGTGTAGAGATAACAAGAGAATGAACGAAGAGGTATTCAAAACGCCAGTAAAGCTATTTCCAAAAGGGTGGATCGTAAGCCCAACAATGGCAATATTCTAAAGGAAATAGCTTAAATATTGGTTATATACATATGATATTAAATATATATATATGTATGTATGTATGTATACGACCCATATATACGTGTGTGTCTATATATGTGTATATATGTAGTATATTATATGCATACATATACGTAATTTATACGCATTCTTAGTGTTGCTATTCAATCTTATTAATAAAATGAGTTTGATAAAGATTGTAAATTGTTTAATCATGATTTGGAAGACTGAAAATGGTAATCTTGATAATAGAAATATAATAGTGGTAATGAAACATCAATAAAATGGAATTTTGATTTTTGAAATTAAATAGCAATTTTAATCAAGAAAAAGAAACAAAGCCGAAACATCAATTCCATAGAAAACTATTGTACTTCAAATTTACAAAGAAACTAAAAATAAAATAATTAATTTAGGATTCAAATATACAAATATTCAATTTTTAAAATTTTAACTTATGAAACAAATATTTCTTATATGTTGATGTTATAAATACGTTAGATTAATAAATATCCTTCAGTTATACCTTCTTTTAAATTAAAGTCAAATTATACATTTTGTTTCAATAAATTAAACAGACACATACATACATACATACATACATATATATAATTTTGTTTCAATAAGTTAGAGGAATGCAAGTTAAATTAAACAATTCTATAAGGTAAATTACATATTTTGTTAAATCACTCAATAAATTAGACAAATATATAAATTAAATCACTCAATGAATTAAACAAATATATAAATTAAATTATACATTTTGTTTCAATAAATTAAACAAATTTATTTGAGTTATAATGTACTTTAATTAACGGATTTTGCATTTGTTTTTTATGGAAAAGAAAAATAAAACCAAAGTCCGGTACATTACTCTATAATAGTTCTAAAACACAAATACAACTGTTAAAATAAAATTTTCCTTATTATTAACAAACAATTTTGATTAAAATATAGAGGTCAACACCAGGAGGTGTCAAATAAGTGATGTAAAAGAAGACAACCGACGCTTAAAGTCACCTTTCAGTAAGCTTGAGAAGAAACTCTACAAATTCATATGCAATAGTTTCCACATGTAAACTTTCAAATTCTGATGACGACGTTGTAGTTGGTCAGTGTGTAAGGGATTAGTTAGTCTGTACATTTGTTTATGTTGTTATTGATGATAATGTATTTGGATATTATTTGTATTGATGGAAACATTTGTGCATGTTGGATATTGTTTGTATTTGTTGGATATTTTATATGTTGGTATTAATGTGCATTGGATACGTTGTTATGTATAGGTGTTCGAGTATGTGTATATTGGATATTGCTTGTTTATATTTGTGCGATTAGATATTTTTTATATATGAATTTGTGATTGAGTTGAAAAAAGTAGTAGAGATGCCACAAAAATGCTTCAGACATGGTGTCGAATTGATGTTGGTAAATTTGATTTTGGAATGTTAATTTAGCATAGGTAAGGAATTGGCTAGGTGTTGACAAATCCATTCTATCGGTATTGGCAAGTCGTAACTACAACATCGGTAACATGATGTCAACAAAGGGTCGAAACAGCGTCGGGTATTTGGCATCGGTACGGCGTTAGTATGGTTCCGGTAAACACACCATGGAAGATGTTTTCATGGTATCGACAACAAACTTCCAATGTTGTTTTTACGGACACCGAGAATGATATCAATGCGGCATCAGCGTTAAGTTTACCGACGTTGTATCTATGCCATATTGGCATCGGTATATGCCTTTTCTTTTATAGTGCGATATTTCCTTCAAAACGCTTAAAACATCATTATCGATACATTATCTGATATTTACCAATATATCACTCCTATATTTAGTGTACAATACCCGATATTCTTTAACAATATCGATCATTGCTAAAAGTGTTGAAGAACATAGAATTATAAGTTGATATCTTCACATTCTCAATGGTTAAATAGTATATGGGGAGTGCCAATATGTAGACCATATTAGAAATCATAATGGAATAATTTTTTAGTTTTTACCATAGTTTTTTTCAAACTTCTTCATTAGTATTTAAATAGAGGAAACTATACTTATTCCACTAAATTATATGTGTTATTTTGTGCAAACACTTTACCACTAAAAAGATGATCATGTAAGAGCATATGAAAATTCATTTTTTTGTTTTAGTTCTTACCATGCATCAAGAATTAAATGTGGAAGAACAACAAAGTTATATATTTGACACATCAATAAAGAACGAGATAGAAATAGTAATCGGTATCAAATCAACATTACTTATCCGATAATTAAATGAAAATGAAAACAAAGGAATTGTAAACGTGAAAATTTTGAAAATCAATAGAGCAGATTATATGACTAAGGAGATAAGAATGTACAATAAAATGAAAATTGTACAAGTGCACAGTACACAAATATTTTGACTTTTATGTGCATAATTTATACATTCATTTATGTGCAAATATTAAGTTAGTTATTTCATCATTCGGATTCATGTGGAATACCAAACAGGGAGCTCTAAATTAAGAATAGAACATATGAGTGATGTATAATGGAATTTATCAATGGCTCAAGCACCCTAAGGATCAGAAAAGAATAACCCACTTTATTCTTTTCATTAAAGAATCTTTTGTGTAGCTAGAAAAGTGACATCATCCTTAAATAGCCAAAAGAGTAGAAATACACGTGCATAAAGTGACATCAACCGTGTCATTTAAGCATTGAAGTAGGAATTCAGCTCCTAATATGAACATTGTTGTTGATTTCTCAAAGTTGTTGCTTATTAGTATCTTTTACATGGCATTACTCAACTGCCTACTGGCTATGGTTGAAATACATTATCATTAAGTTTCATAAATCAGGACAATTTTCATTTCAAATATTATATATAAAAAATGTAGAACGTCAACCATTTCAAATTTGAGTAGGCAATGACAGTGTTAAATAAACTCAACCAATATGAAAGTAAGTGTAAAATAATTCATTTTGAAATCATTTGACTTAAGTTGAATTATAGTTTTATGCTAAAACGAAATTGTTTCAATTATCTTAAATTAATATTAAGTAACACATTTCACGTTATCATTACTATATAACTCATATTTGGTATAGAAAACCTGATACTAGAGTGGAAAAAACAAACTGCTCTCACCATTATGTCATCCAACTTGATTTGATATAGTAATTAGCATAAAAAGTTGATGTTCAGTCGTAAAGTACAACTAACATTAAGTGATCAGATGTACATATTTGCTAGTTGCATAAAGTTGATACTCATTGCAATACATAGGTAGTCAAATTTCTTAATTGTGTAGATAATCCTCACGAAAAGTAATTTACATATTTTCTCTCAATGTGTTTCACCATTATATGAGGATAAACATACAAATAGATCAAATCTGAACTAAATAATATTTGAATTTGAACTAACTAATATATTACTATTATGAGTTCCATGATAATAGCAGGTATACAAAATAATCAATTAGGATATCTAATTGCCATTTACACAGTATGTTTATCCATAATAACAGTAAAATGACTTAACTTTGGAAACAAATAAAAGGCACAGAGTCCTAAAACATCATCTCATCAATTCTTTTCTATCGATGATATAGTCTGTGTGATACGATGATGTATTATTCTATGATATAAATAGTAAAGTGCTTTTTCTAATGCATAAAAAATATTAGAAAAACTAAAACCCATCCTAAAATACACACAGCTTTCTTTATAATGGAAGTAAAAAGATTGAAAAAGAAATATATGAAGATATTAAGAATGGGTACTTTAGAGTTGTGGATTCATATATAAATGTTTTCTTTTCCGTTGCATAATTTGAGTACATATCATATTAGTCGAACCGACAGGTTAAGTAAATAACCATATTCTAAACAAAATAAATATGTGATACACGAATCATCTTTTCACGTTTAATAGGAAGAAAATTTTCATATTTCTATACGTATGAAAGAGCATTAATTCCAAAGCTTTCATTAATGCACTTTCTTAGTAACTCCACCTGCTTCTCTAAGCTGACGTTTTTTTTCTTAAGGAAGTGTCTTGATGAAGATATTAGCTAATTACTCCTTTAAATTGCAGTATTAGAATGGAACTAAATCTCTCTGCAGAACCTCCATCTCCAGCTCTTGCAAATAATACTGATGCGACGAAGCCTTCTTTGTTCGTGAGATTTTAAGGAACCCAATAGTTGTTCAATTGACAAAGTACTGCTATCCTTGGATTCCACAATGGCCGCAACGATCGAATCATATTTTTCAGATAGGCTAGTTAATATTTTCTCGACACCCTTTTTATCTATCATCTCTTCACCGAGAGTCCTAATTTGATTAACAATATCAATTACTCGAGATAAGTAATCTTGGATGCATTCGGATTTTTTCATCTTTAGGTTATGGAACTTCCTGTGCAAAACCTGAAGCTTGACTGCTTTTGTTCTGTTGTCGCCTTGATACTCATTCTCTAAAATCTCCCTAGCCTGTTTTGACCAACTCCATTTTGGATTTTTGTTAGAACTATGGCATTAGTCATCATATCCAATTCACATTTTTCTTCTTTAGTTTGAGCTATTTCACCGTGATTTGTTGGTTCAATAAGCCCATGTTGAACTATGCTCCAAAGGCCTTCGGATCGAAGTAATGTCATCATCTTTACTTTCCAAAATTCATAATTTTCTCCATCAAAGACTGGAATAATTGAATCAGAAACGGATGTGGCTTCACTTGGGGAGATTTTGAAAATCGTTGGATATTCTCAAAGAAAGAACAAAAAAGAAATATTAGAGGAGAAATGCAAAGATATTAAGAAAAATGAGTTATTGCAACAAAGGTTTTGGATTTGTATGTAAAGAAAGGATTTTTTAGTCGAGTGAATATCAAATAATTTAACTACATATTTATACTGCTTTTACTGGAAATTCGTTAAATGAATATTTATAGTGTAAACATAATAAACACAAGATGAATGAATCATATTTTCATTTTTAGGTCAAATAACCTTTCACATTTCAAGATGCATGACCGTGTATTAACTCTCGAAGAAACCACCATAAAATTTTTGGAGCAATAAATTGGCCATCACGAACAAAAGCTAATAAAACATTGATTGTTAAATTTATCAAGTAACCAGAACTAATTAATATTCACTAATTTGAATAACAACTTTTATTTAAACATGTCAATTAATAAATATTCATCTAAAAAATAACGGTATATATATGCCATATTTACATTAAAATTACTTTTACAAATACCAATATATAAATTATAACAAAAATCTTGCATTTTAAAAAAATAGTGAAATTTATAACTCGGTTACTAAAACAAATTCAGTATACGTGGCATGAGAAACTCTGTTTTTCATTCTTTGTATTCAAAATTTAAATATTTCACTTTAATGTGTGCAACGACAAGTGACACACTAGTTTAATAATAGTAACAACAACAAGTTACAAATTCTTTCAAAATTACATTGGTTCCATGAATTTTTAATCATGTCCTTATTATACGCAAATGACTATATTTTTTTATTTCTATAATATTATTTATAACAAATCTGTCTTTAACTTCGCGTTGTTTTATATTCAACCATAACTAGTGTCTAACTCGTGCATTGCACACAGTAATATTGTAAAAGAAATTGTCAAATATACATTATTAAATAGTTGACATACAATGTAATATGCTAATGTTAAGCATATATTTGTGTAAGTCATGTGACGACCCCTTTTGGACGGTTTAAATCAACAATTAACCACACATGTCTAACTCAAACCATTCAAAAGAGAGGATTGCCAATGGAGTGAATAAGAAAATAAGAGAAAAGAAGGAAAAACAAAACACAGAATCTCGCATCAGAATTGAAAAATTACAATAATCAAGTAAACAGTTCATGAAGTTGTTTTACAATATACATTTGATCACACAAATTTTACAACATAATCAGAGCACAATCAATAACATACCAATAATGATGCAGCGGAATAATACTAATAATACAATATACCAAACTCCGTCTTCATCCTTTAGAATAATGTCTTCAACACTGAAATTCTCAGGTTGACCCGAGCTTAATGAAAAGACAAAACACTTGAGTCAGAACTAAAAGTTCTTATGCAAGTTAAATCAACAACAAGTAAATTTGAGTGTAATAGCTTCAGAGATGTTTACAGGATTTTACATCTCCTATCCAGTGTATAACGTGCGTGCAATAACTTAAGAGATATTACATGATTTTTCATCTCCTAAGGATTCGTAAAACTATCTATATGTAGTAAGATACGTTATATATATGTAGTGTCTAATCAGTAAAGTTAATATTTTTCTTAGCGTTAAGGTTTTGCGTTAATCCCCTTAATACATTTTTAAGCAGGTAGTCTATGCAAGGCCTGTAACACAACCAGTAACGTCGGTAGCTAGTGAGTACCCTATAGGTATTATACTAAACCAAAATTGTAGTGGGCGCAAATAAGGCTAAAGAGTATGACATGGCACGTGAAGCGATGCCCAAGATAGGATACTACCGATTTACTTAAGTAAATATCTAAAGATATTTTAACTTTAACCATAGCATATGTTATTAATATAAGTGTTTGTATATATCTACTCTTGTGTACATAGTGTTTTGTGATAACTCCTAGGCGACGAAAAGTCAAAATTCTGAAAAATGGTTTTCAGTCGCATTTTTTATTTTTCGTCGAACTAATTATTTTTGTAAACCAAATTGAAAAACAAGTTTACCACCACCCGTTGTTATTTAAAAGGGGTTCGTTTGAGTTATAGAATCCATTAACTAATTATTTAAAAAATATATTAAATACTCATATTTAAAGTGATTAAATTACGAGTCGTTAAATTCTCCCTCTTTAAAAAAATGTTGTCCTGAGGTTAACACACGAAAGATTAACTCAAAATAACTCAGGCCATATATTGTATACAGTGGAACACATACAAAAGGTACATATTATGCAATTATATAATAAGAGTACACAATCCATACAATAAGCAAACAACTATTCTAACCTTAACTCGGGATAAGCTTTCTTCATGATATCCTCGGTTTTTAAAATCTCTAGGATACTAAGTCCACTGAACCTAAACCAACCTTACGACCTTATTACGAAATTGCTTCTCATCCCGATCCATAATACGAAGTCGATGCCTTATGATAGTCATGTTTGGCTCCAATCAAAATCTTCTTAAAAATATGGCTCCACAATCAACGATGGGTCATGTACATACTTGCTCAAATGGGATACATGGAAAACGTTATGGACCCCTGACAATCTCTTTAGCAACTCAAATCTATAGGCAAATGGCCTAATCCTTTCAAGAATTCGAAATGATCCAACACACTAGGCGCCAACTTCCCAGCTCTCATAAATCGAACAACTCCTCTAATCGACAAATTTTTTACAAAAACAAAGTCTCTAACCGCAAATTCCAAATTCCATCGCCTCTGATCTACATAGCTTTTCTATTGATCATGAGCTTCTTTCAACCTCCTCTTGATTATAGCAACCTTCTCTGTAGCCTTCCGAATCATATCAGGTCCAAGCACTAGTAATCCCCGATCTCCACCCAACACATTGGTGATTTACATTGCCGTCCATATAAAGCTTCATGGGGTGCTATTCCAATGCTTGCTTGATAGCTGTTGTTGTAAGAGAAGTCCACCAATTGCATACGATCATTCCATTATCCTCCAAAGTCCAAGATACATTCTCTCAACAGATCTTCCAAGACTCGGTTAACTATTTCCGTTTGATCATCTGTTTGAGGATGGAATACTATGCTTAAACTTCGCTTTGCTCCTAAAGATGCTTGTAATGACTCCCAAAAATATTTGGTAAAGATGGAATCTCAATCACCCATAATACTAACAGGGACCCCGTGCAGTCGAACGATCTCCCTCATATAAATTTCTACCAAAGTCAATATAGTCCTCATCGGCTTTATTGGAATAAAATGAGCACTCTTAGTTAATCGATCCATAATGACCTAAACACCTTCACTTCCTTTCCTTGAACTGGGTAATCGATCAATAAAATCAATTGACACTTGCTTCCATTTCCAATTCGGGATCTCAAGCGGTTGGAGTTGCCCAGCAATTCATTGGTGATCACCATTGATTTGCTGGCAGTTCGCACATTGGCTGACATAGATTGAGATATCTCTTTTCATCCATTTCACCAAAATACCTGCTTCATATCCCTATGCATCTTCGAAGTACCAGGATGTATACCCAACTTGGATCGATGACACTCTGTTAAAACATCCTGCCTAAGACCATCAACATTAGGAACACATATCCTCCCATTCATTCGCATATACCTCGATGATCCATCTCAAAACTCGAACAACAACTTTCCTTCACATCCTTGATGATCTCCATAAAGCAACCATCTTACCTTTGATTACTTGCAATCTTCTCTAGAAGAGTCAAAGTAACTTCCAACAGCGCACAAACGGCATTCCTAAGAGCATCCGCTACCACATTTTCATTTCCTGGCATATATAAAATATCTAAGTCATACACCGCCATAAATTTCAACCATCGTTGCTGCTTCATGTTTATATCCTTTTGAATGAAAAGATACATCAGGGACTTGTGATCCATGTAGAGCTCGAACTTTTCGCCCAGCAAGTAATATCTCTACATCTTCAATGCAAACACCAAAGATAATAACTCCAAATTATGTGTCGCATTATACTTCTCATGAGGCTTTAGCTGGCTGCTAGCATATGCAATAACTCTCTAATGCTGCATCAAAACTACGCCAATCCCACACCACAAGCATTTATATATACAGTCAATCCTCCCCTTCCATTCAAAATCACTAAAACCAAAGCTTTGGTCAACCTCTTCTTTAACTCAACGAACTCTTCCTTACACTTTGAAGTCCAAACAAACTTCTCATCCTTCTTCGTTAACTTGGTTAGGTGTGAGGTGATCTTGGAGTAGTCCTGGATGAATTTCCCATAAAATCTAGCCATGCCTAAGAAGCTCCTGACCTCTTTTGGAGTATGTGGTGTCTTAAAATCTTGAACAGCCACTACCTTTGCTAGGTCAACCGAAATGCCATACCCCGACATATGTCCGAGGAACCTTACTTCTGGCTGCCAAAAATGACACTTGGAAAATTTTCCTTTGGAACGTGTTTTCTTTACATTTCTTACAACACTTCTAGAGGTACTTATGTTCTTCGTCGGTCTTAGAATAGATAAGGGTAGCGTCTATAAAGACTAATACGAACTTATTGAGAACATACATAAAATCTTGATTCATTAGATCTATTAAATAAGTAGGTGTACTAGTTAGCCAAAAAGGCATAACCTGTCACTCAAAGAAAAAGTTTGGTCCCCTAAATGCAGTTAAGGGAATACTATCGTTCGTTACCCATAATTGGAAAAATCTAGTAGCAAGGTCCATTTGGGAAAATACTCGGGCAACCAAGAAGTTGGTCAAACAGGTTGTCTATACAGGGTAAGGGATACATATTCCAAATGGTCTTCTTATTTAACTCCGGATAATCCATACAAAGTCTTAATGATCCATTTGACTTTGCAACAAAACAACAGCTGCTCCCTAACTAGAACTACTTGGTCTAGTTAGTCCTTTTCTTAACAAGTCATCGGTTTGATTTATTAGCTCTTTCTTACCCCTTGAAGCCATTTTGTGAATAGGTTGAATAACAAGTCTCGCACCAGAAGTTAAATCAATACGAAACACAACCTCCCGATGTGGAGGTAGAATGTTAACTTCTTCAAAGACATCAGGAAAATCCTGGACAATTAATATACGCCATAACTCTTATTGGGATGATTCTATGGCATACAAGAAATTACTCATTCGCTTACAGAGCTCTTCACATGATATTCTTTCTAATACCCTTTTGGAATTGGTCTTTAATACTACCATCCACTTGACATAGCCATGAATAGCCCTATACTCTTACAACTAATCCATATTGAGTATAATATCAAACCCCTTAGAATCTAATACAAACATGTCCCATGCAAAATGGTGGGTGAGATAAGTAATTTGTACTTTTTTACAAATCATACACATATTAGCTGTAGCACCTATGGAGTTAGACATATAAACCAGGATTCTTGCAAATTTTGGGGAAAATTATAATCTATCTACCAATTCTAGGGAAATAAAACTATGAGAAGCCCTAGTATCAAACAATGCTCGACTAAAATTCCATTTATGATTATAGTATCTTCTAGAACTCCCTTTCCATTCACATTTGCCAAGGTCGACGACTCATCTTTGATTGCTTAGACCTTGACTTGCTAATCCTTCTTCATTACTAGGCAATCCTTCACCATGCCATAGTTGTTGATAGTTTTAGCAAAGCATCTTCCACACCACAGGCGAGATAAGTCTGGCTTCTTGCGTCGAAACTTTAGAATTCTTACATTATTTTACCAGATGACCCCTGCTTACACTAAAAACAATTAACATAATTGAACTTGTTCCCTTGATCTCCTCCTGACTTTCCCTCCCATCTCTTCTTCAAGTTTAGGTTAAACTTCCTCTTGTTCGAGTTACTATTATTTCCACTCGGTGCTGCTGTCGGCTTCTTTTTCTCAAGAGATTCAAACAATAAAGTCATGTCCACCAAATCCATAAAAGAACCCTTCAAATGGGCAGTTATCTTTTCATGGAAACCTTCCCTCATCCTCACTAGAAACATCATGTTCTTCTTTAGAGGAGTATTAATCAACTTCGGCCAAATCATGACAGCTCATTAAATTTAATCTCGTATTCGGCTACCGACAATTCTCTTTTCTTTAGATCCAAGTAACTCCAATACATAGGATTCTTTCCTACTTTCCTACACCGAGTATAAACTGGTCTTCAAATGCCTCTTCAAATCTAGCCTAAGAAAAATCATCCTTTGGAACATTCGTTGTAACGGTCCAACCAGGCTGTCGCTCCATCTTGTAACTGCCAAGATGCTAAAAATCGCTTTTGCTCATTTGAAATATCTAATCCCTTGAAAATCTTCTCACAAGAACAAATCCAAGCCGGGACTTCGACGGTGGATTCCATGTCCATAAATGGATTTCCTCTCAGATTAGTATAATCCTTGAAAATAGTAGCAAAGTTCACACGGGGCTGTGCTGGTGCTACCTCTTTAACTATACCAACTCTTCCAACATTCGAAGCTCGACTATTGGTGGTCGTGCTGCTACTGGCTACTTTACCTCATTTTATCCTATTGCTATTCTTACTACCTATATATGATCAGATAACCTTTTAGAATACTTAGATTGGATAATCTTAAGGAAAATGGTAAAATCAAACATATTAAAGCTAAGCTAAAACCCGAGTATACACATACGAAAAAAATTACAAATACGCACTCTCATAGACTAAACACATTCTAAGGTATCACTTACCTTATCCCTAATGAGTTGATCCTATGCAAAGCCTAAATGTTGGCTCAACCTAAGCTCTGATACCATTTATAATGATCCATCTTTCTTACACCCAAAGACGACACTTAATACATCCATGTATTCGTGTGTGGATCATCTAAGTGTTTGAAAGATAAGCCATTGGGAAAAAGAAAACATAAGAAGAAAGAAAACACAGAATCTCACATAGCAATGGAAATATATGAATTGTCAACATTTGATAATACATAACACCATTCCTAAAAAGAATATCAGAGTTACAAAAATGCCAACTTCAATCAGGGATAGTTATAACTGTCTGCCCCATAATGTTGGTACAAAACATGTACATACATAGCGAAAATAAAAAAATTAACTAGATAACGTTAGAGACTCCTGCTTCACCTGCGATTCCTTCATCTTTGTGACATTTAAAATTCGAATGATTATGTTGGTTTGAAGTGGTTTTCAGATAACTTATGCTATTTGATCACGATCTCTTTGAAACAACATTCGATAATTTTTAAAAGGGTCAACTTATCGATAGTGGACAAATCCACTATCTGGATGTGTATAGATTTGCATATGGAAAATAAGACAACTTATACTTACACCCACTTCCCGATTTCAAGCAGCACTATCCCTTGATTAAGAAATGGAGTCGGACAAGTTGGAAACTAACTTTGACTCGACGTACATTCTTACTTCTCAGGATAGGGACTAGCTTTCATACCTCGTAATTTGGTATTAAGTATATGATGGAGTATCTTCCGTACACTTAATTTATCATGACTCATTTATCAAAATTAACTCTCTTATAGCTATCATGTTTCCGACATTCCGACTTTTCTATCCCTCGATTACAAAATCAAGTTCTAGATCTCACGGATAGTGGAAAGCCTATTCATAATCTTTTAGTGCTAAACACGAGATGACTTACTTCAAACAAAAGTGTCAACGTTTTAGTATAACTTATTCATATCCGGTTTTCGACTTAATGGCACTGACAAAGAGAATCCTTGTATTTAAATCATTCTTTGTAAAAGAAAGCTTTTGCTTTTAAATTAACCGATCCTTGGAAATAAAGAATTAAAAATTAAAACCTTTATTTATTTAATTAAAAATATGTTTGAACCTTTATTTAATATTAACTAAATCCTAATTAAATCTTAATTAAATTTGAACTTAATTAATAATTAAGAAATAATTAAAATAATTAAACCCTACCTGATTAATAATTAATTAATGATTAAACCTTAATTAATTAATAATTAATTAAATCTTACTTAAATAATAATTTATTAAATAATTAACCCTTTACTTAATTAAAAATAAATTAACCTTAATTAATTGATTATAATTATCTCACTTAATTAATAATTAAGTACTAATTACCTTCACTTAATTAAGTAATTAAATAACCATTTGCTCCATACTTAATTAATTAACCGAATAATTAATCCTTTTTTAAAATCTAATTTTAAAGACGCTTCAAAAAATATCTAACGTGGAAACAAATTCTATTTTAAACAAAATTACCGTTTTCTACGAACCACATCCATAGCGGCTATTGCTATGAATAAAAATAATCCTAAAACTTGTTTTATATCAATACCTACACAAGCTCGTCAGGAGATAGGTAGGATTCGATGGAAGCATGAAATTCCTCTTGTTCTAAGAATCAGATCAGTTCTATGTTGGACGGGTCGTCGTATTGATGACCAAGAAAACCCTGGAGAAGAAGCAAGCTTCAACGCTCCCCCAAGACAACAAAGCCATCACTGTAGGGAGGGTAAAAGCATCCAATGAAAAGCGACCTTTCATTCCCTTGTTTCATCATGGCACACCCCCCACCCTCCAAAAGCACCCTCCCGTGAAGAGGGACCAGGAAAAGTCTTTCGTTTTCCCCTCGGCCCTTGCCGCCTTCCTTAACAAGCCCTCGAGCCTCCTTTGCGCCGCTTTCCTCATAGAAGCCACCGCCCCGAAAGCCAAGTTCTTTGGTGGGGAAGGCTTTCATAAGAATTTAGCCTTAAAACCAATACCTTTTATACTTTAACTTACTTTATAAACTTTGTATAAAGTTTTGGAAACACAAGTAAAGTTTTGAAAAAATTATAAAACTTTTCTAGAAAATAAAATAAGTAAAACAAGTTTAAACCATGGGATCTCGGTATCACACATATACAAGTTCAAATGCCAACTTTTCTTTAGCATACAACATCCATATACATGAGCACAAACATATACACACATGCCATGCATCATACACAAGTAAAAATCATAACTTGCAAACCCCTACTTACTTTCCAACTATACTTTCAAGTCCATACACAAACATCACCTATAATCATGTACACATATAAACACAATCAAACATCACTTCCAGACTAAACAACAAACATCAATTATTATCACAAAATATAGTTTTAAACTTTGGTTAAAAAGGCGAGCTTTACTTACCAAAATCAACAAAACCAAAATACAACTACTATAACTTTTCCACCACCACCCGAACTTAGCTTTTCCTTTGTAAGAACTTGATCTTTGCGGCCTTGGGAGGCAAGATGGGTTTAGCCATAGGTGTATTGGGCACGACCCTACTTTGCGGAGTAGGTTTTGTGCTTGTTTTTGAAAGAGAGGAGGTATAGAGAGGAAAAGAAGTATATTTTAGCTTGGTTTAAGGTTTTAAAAATGGAAAAGATAAGTTTTTAAAAATTTAAAAACTTTAGGAAGGGAAAAAAGAGGATGGAGTTTGAAAAAGAAGGGAGGAGTTCTGAAATGAATAAAAATGAGGTGGAAATGAAAATTAGAAAGAAAAAACTGTCTTTGTATAAAATGAAATAAGAAAATTACCTTTCAATCCCTAGCCCCTATACCCTCCACGAACCTTTTCCACCTCACCCCACCCCACCTTACCCTCTCCCTCTCGTCCATTACTTCACTCCTTTTTGACTTGAATTCGCCTTTTACACATCTTTTCTTTTTATTTTATTTTTTTATTTTTTAAAAGGAAAAGTCAAACTTACCTTTTTACTTAAGAATATATTTTAACACATGTTAACTTTGACCATGACATAGGTTATTTGTGTAAGTGTATGTATATATCTACTCTTGTGCATACAATGGTTTCCGATAATTTTAGACGATGAAAAGTTAAGAATCCAAAAAATAATTTTCGGTTACCTTTTTTATTTTCTTCAAATTAAATATTTTTGTAAAACAGATTCTAAAACAACTTCACCACCATTGATTATTATTTAAAAGGGATTTATTTGAGTTATAAAATCCATTAATTAACTATTTAAAAATATATTAAATACCCAAAATAGAGCGACTAAATTACAGGTTGTTACACAAAATAATATATAAATACGTATCTCATTTTGTTCGTAATGTATTGAATTTGAATTTGTAGAGGGAATTTGCTTGGAAAGATGACATTTCTAAAGCAATGATGAGAAAGGCTTGGCCTCAAAGCAGCCCACAAATATTGGTAATGGACATATGGTATGCACAAGAGTGACAAATCATCCATCTTTAGCCCAAAAGATATATGAACAATTCTTGGCACGTTGTTAGACTAATGGCTACAAAAAGGAATCAAAAATGAATTTATTAATTAGGAACAAGACTCCCAGGTTGTGTAGTGGTAGCTCCAGATCATATGCAGATCATCATAGTGATATGGCAAAAACTTATTTGTCAAATGTTTTTAAAATTTAAATAAATTAAAATATGCTTATTTGGTAATTTACTTAATTTAAATTTTGGAATGAAGAGAGCACAGTGAGTCTATATCTTAGCAAGTGTATTGTAGAACACACAAGATTGAGTTATTAAATGTGTCCACCATAAACTGTCGGGTAGGTAATTCTTCCATGGAGTTTGCTGTAATTAACCCATTAAATATCACTAAAATAATATTTACAAACACAATATTTTTTTACAAATTCTAACAAATATGTAAAATTCAAAAAAGTCGAAATACCAGGTTTGAATTGAGGAGTTTCGAAGTAAAGGGGTAGAGATAACTAGAGAATGAATAAAGAGGTATTCAAAACACAAGTAAAGCTATTTCCAAAAGAACAGATCGTAAGCCCAACAATGGCAATGTTCCAAAGGCAGTAGCTTAAATATTGGTTATATACATATGGTATTATGTATATGTATGTATGTATGTATGTATGTATGTATACGACCCATATATATGCGTGTGTCTATATATGTATATATGTATATATATGTAGTATACTATATGTATACATATACGTAATTTATACGCATTCTTAGTGTAGCTATTCAATTCAATCCTCATTTTCTACAAGGCGTTATAAATCATCACTTAAATAATTAAATGGGTTGGATAAGAAAAAGTTGAATAAAAATATTAAAGTAGGAAGAAAAATAATTTTATTAATAAAATGAGTTTGATAAAGATTGTAAATTTTTTTAATCATGATTTAGGAGTCCGAAAATGGTAATCTTGATAATAGAAATATAATAGAGGCAATAAAACATTAATAAAATGGACTTTTGATTTTTGAAATTACATAGCAATTTCAATTAAGAAAAAGAAACAAAGCCGAAACATCAATTCCATAGAAACTATTGTACTTCAAATTTACAAAGAAACTGAAAATGAAATAACTAATTTGGGATTCAAATATATGAATATTCAATTTTTGAAATTTTAACCTATGAAAGAAATATTTCTTATATTTTGATGATATAAATATTTTAGATTAATAAATATCCTTCAGTCATACCTTGTTTTAAATTAAAGTTAAATTATACATTTTGTTTCAATAAATTAAACAAATATATATACATATACATACATACATATATATATAATTTTTTTCAATAAATTAAAGGAATACAAGTTAAATTAAACAATTCTATAAGATAAATTATATATTTTCTTAAATCACTCAATAAATTAGACAAATATATAAGTTAAATCACTCAATGAATTAAACAAATATAAAAATTAAATTATACATTTTGTTTCAATAAATTAAACAAAATTATTTGAGTTATAATGTAGTTTCATTAATGGACTTTGCATTTTTTTTATCGAAAAGAAAAATAAAACCAAGTCCAGTACATTTCTCTATAATAGTTCTAAAATACAAAAATCAACTGTTAAAATAAAACTTTCCTTATTATTAACAAACAATTTTAATTAAAATATAGATGTCAACACTAGAAGGAGGTGTCAAATAAGTGATGCAGAAGATGACAAAGGACGCTTAAAGTCACCTTTCGGTAAGCTTGAGAAGAAGCTCTACAAATTCATATGCAATAGTTTCAACATGTAAACATTCAAATTCTGATGATGACGATGTAGCTGGTCAGTGTGTAAGGGATTAGTTAGTATGTACATTTGTTTATGTTGTTATTGATGATAACGTATTTGGATATTATTTGTATTGATGGAAACATTTGTGCATATTGGATATTGTTTATATTTGATGGATATTTATATGTTGGTATCAATGTGCATTGGATACGTTGTTATGTATAGGTGTTCGAGTATGTGCATATTGGATATTTTTGTTTATATTGCGATTAGATATTTTTTATATATGAATTTGTGATTGAGGTGAGAAAATTAGCAGAGATGCCTCAAAAATGCTTCAGACATGGTGTCGGCATGGTGTTGAATCGATGTTGGTAAATTTGATTTTGGAATGTTAGTTTAGCATAGGTAAGGAATTGGCTAGGTGTTGACAAATCCATTCTATCGGTATTGGAAAGTCGTAACTATGACATTGGTAACATGAGTCGACCTAGGGTCGAAATGGCGTCAGGTATTTGGCATCGATACGGCGTTAGTATAGTGTCGATTAACACACCACGGAAGATGTCTACATGGTATCAGCAACAAACTTCCAATGCTGTTTTTACCGACATCGAGAATGATATCGATGCGGCATCAGCGTTAAGTTTACCGACGCTTTATCTATGCCATATTGACATCGGTAAATGCTATTACTTTTATAGTGCGATATTTTCTTCAAAATATCGCTTAAAACATCATAATCGATATATCATCTGATATATACCAATATATCTCTCTTGTATTTAGTGTACAATACCCGATATTCATTAAGAATATTGATCATTGCTAAAAGTGTTGAAGAAAATAGAATTATAAGTAGATATCTTCAGATTCTCAATGGTTTTTTTTTATTATATGGGAAGTTCCAATATGTAGACCATAGTAGAAATCATAATGGAATCATTTATTAGTTTTTACCATAGTTTTTTTTTCAAACTTCTTCATTAGTATTTAAATAGAGGAAACTATACTTATTCCCCTACTTTGTATGCATTATTTTGTGCAAACACTTTACCACTAAAAAGATGATCATGTAAGAGCTTACGAAAATTCATTTTTTTGTTTTAGTTATTATCATGCATCAAGAACTAAGTGTGGAAGAACAATAAAGTTATATATTTGACACAATAATAAAGAACGAGATCGAAAAAGTAATCGGTATCAAATCAACGTTGTTTATCCGATAATTAAATGAAAATGAAATCAGAGGAATTGTAAATGTGAAAATTTTGAAAATCAATAGTAGATTATATGACTAAGGAGATAAAGAATATACAATAAAAAATGAAAATTGTAAAAGTGCACGGTACACAAATTTCTTGATTTTTATGAGCATAATTTATTACTTTTATTTAATGGAATGTCCAAGTAGATAGGTTGTACTATGTAAACAATATGCAATTGGTCTTTAGTAGTAATTTTGTAATGTAGATCCAAATATTTAAAAAAAAATTTAACATCATCATAACATATTACATATCTTTTATAGTCTATCTATACATGTCCGATATTTTTTCAATAGACATTTTACAGATATTATCATGATATTAAAATATTTTATATCGACACTTGACTAATATGTGTCTAGTGCCAATACTAACTACTTGGTTACATAGTGATCAATATAAACCTGTTACCGGTATAAACTACTTTGATTCTAATGTAATAATGTTGCATTTGTATGTCTTGTCGTGAACCAATATTCAATAGCCTAAATTAAAATTGTGTGCAAACTGATTAAGTTAGTTATTTCACCATTCGGATTCATGTGGAATACCAAACTGGGAGCTCTAAAATACGAATAGAACATATGAGTGATGCATAATGGAATTTATCAATGGATCAAGTGTAGGATCTAGATTAACCCTAGAGGGGGGGGTGAATAGGGTTATTGCAAATTTTTGCGAATTAAACACAGAAGCAAACTGCAGAAATAAATATGCTGAAAAATAAATCACACACAGAATTTACCCAGCTTCGGCAACCCCTGCCTACTGCTGCATTCCTAGATTTCTATTAGAATTAAACAGTTTCCCGCTTACAAACACTCCAACAGACTTGCAAACCCTGCTACCGCCTATAGAGTTTTGCAAACTTGCAAACCCTGCTAACTGGACTAACTCTAACTAGACAATCTGACAACACCTAAACCCTAGGTGATAATTTATCATGTTTTGTTTTGAAAAGAACATACAAATAAAGCAAATTATAAAAGCAAGCACTAAATTTAAAACAATTTAAATTATCTTGCCTTTATAATAAAAATAAAAATACCCTAACCCTAAACAAACAAAAGATATGCGGTCACTTCCCTTTATCTTATTTCACCCGGTCCATTTTCTTTTGTTTGTGAAAAAAAAATGGCGGCCCTCTGTTTATTCGATCTGAATTAGGGCTTCTGTTTCTTCCTCGAATTTGGGGCTTCGGCTTCTTTCTAATGTCTGATTAAGCTCTTGCTTGTCCTCTGATGATTGATGCTTGTTGCTAGCTCGTTCTCTGTTGATCGAGTTTGTTGATGGTTCGGTATGTAATTTCTTTTGTTGCTTGTTTGGTTGCTTTCTTTTTAACTCGATTGTTCTATTGTCTATGATGATTTCTTGGGGTGTATTTATCGGGTTGAAACCCTAATTAACACTGTCAGATTTGATTTCTTCATGTCGTTGATTATTTTCCTGAATTTGTTCTGGATTTGGATTATTCCTTTCTTGATTCAATTTCGAATAATTGCTGACCATATTTGACTTCGAATTAATTGATTCGAAGATATCTTCCTTTATTTGTTGTCTCGGCCCCTATTTGAGTTAATACTGACCATATTTAGTCGAGAAGTTTGATGCAGAGATTTCTTTCCAAAATTTGATTTCTTTGACTTAATTAAAAAAAACGAATTTGATCTTTAACTTTGGCTTGATTTCTGCACTGCCTTGTACTTGCCACTGTCTTGTGTTCCCTACTGCACATTCACCAGTTTACTATATATGTGCATATATACATTTGTATGTGTGTATGCATATATTTTTGGGTTTGTACTTGGATTTGAACTGCTTCATGTTATGTTAATCTTGATTTTGGGACTGCCACTGACTTCTTTGTTGTAACTTGAAACAGTTTTGACAATTCGAATTTCACTTGCATACTCCATGTTGCATTATCACTGTGTTGCATTGTAGCTCCATCTTGACTTGAACTTTTTAACTGTATCAGATGCTACACTTGTTCATGTATTCAACTGTTGCACTTGAGTTTGTTTCCACTGCTTCATCAAGTTGTATTCATCCCTTGTATGCTTCAAGTTGCCTTGAGTTGAACTTATCTTGGGTTTGACCTTGTTTGTGACTTTTGTGCATTGTGCTATGTTGTTGTATTTGCATTGTGTTACTGATTTTGGTCGAGACTTTGTTTGTTGCAGTTTGTCACTGTAATTGCTGTTACATTACTTCACAGTGTTGCATTTGTTCATGTAGCTCTGTTGTTGCTGTGTTCCATGAGCATGCTTCACTGCATTATGAAAATGTTGCATTGTACTCTGACCTTGTTGCCTCTGTTCATTTGCCGGTTAGCTTACTCGTTCGGTCTTTACTGCATTGCTTCTGATCATGTTGCACAATTTCTGTTGTTTCCAGTTGCACTTGGTCATTTTGTATCTGCATTTGTTATTTCTGAAGCTCGAGTTGCACTTGCTTACTGCTTGATGGTCTTGTGACTCTTGCTATGTCTTTGTGCATTTTAACCTGTAACTTGAACTTCACTATCCGCTGTAGTTTGAACTGTGCATTTGGACTTGAATCTGTAACCTTCCTCATGTATACACATGCGTATGTATGTGTGTGTGTATTCTTGTGTTGGTTCATTGGTTTACTGGTGCATACATGTTGCTTGTGTATACTTGTGTGGTGGTGCACTTGCCTTGTGATTCTGTTCATTCCTAGTTGGTGCAGTATTCATGTTTTTGTTGGTCTGGACATTTGTGGGATATTTGACTGTTTCTGGCTCGATGTTGTTAATGCATTCATGACCACTGTCTTGCATATTTTTGATAAAGTGTGACTGATGCTGCACTTGGTCTTTGCTCTTCTCTGTTATGTTGCTTTGAACGAATTTGTGTTTTGTTGTAGTTTGTGCGCACGAGTTGGCGTGGCAGTGCACACGTATACGAATGTATACGTGTGTACTGCAGCCACTTATAATTGCCTGTCCCTGATAAAAATTACTGATATGCATAGATATTGCACAATCAAAGATGATGACAATAACCCATGTATCTGAGACACAAACAAATTTTATTTTTGCAAATTTAAATTTGTTTGTTTTCAGATTACTGTTGTAGTTGCTAATTATACAGGTACACAGGAGACAGGACGAGAAGTGGTGCTGGACAATGCAGATAGATGCAGATGTGCAGACAGAGTGAAAAACTGAGTGTTGAGTGTTGTAGTGAGAAAAGTAAAATGTATGAACTGATGTGTGTATATATATAGAGAGAGAGTTGAAAACTTTGTATTGTTTAAGTGTTGTAATAAAATATTATATTGAATAAAAAATACTAGTTGAATTATATAGATTCTGTGCAATAGTATAATTATTCAATATGAATATTTCTTCCTTTCTGTATATAGTCCAAACTGCAAACACATATATATATTGATATATATATATATATATATATGCTTGTTATCATCAAACAAAAAATCACATCAAACAATCTCCCCCTTTTGATGATGACAAACATATATATTAAAGATTTTGAAATGCTAATACATGTGTTTGAACATGAACATGAAATTTTTAGCTCCCCCTATTTGAATGCTCCCCCTACAACCAAGACCACTCCCTATTTAGAAGATAACAAAAAATTACAAAAGAATAAAAGAACTAAAGAAAAATTAACTAACAACATTTAACCAAATTTGTTGAAATAGGTCACAAAATATTTACTTTCTCATCAAAATCTTGTTCTTCTCCCCCTTTTGTCATTATCAAAAGACTGACAAAAAAACAATGGAACAGTAGGAACAAAAATAATATATCATAACGAGATAAAAACTTCCATATTGTAGATGTAACGTACGCAATTTTTCATTGCCGAAAAACCGAATAGTTATGGGTTTTAAAAGGAAGAAAAGAAGAAGAAGAGAGAAGATAGAAAATGGAGAGGAAAGAGAATAGAAAATAGAAGAGGGAAAAGATAGAAGAGAGAGAGGAAAGATAATAGAAAATTTTTAAAATAGAAAGAGAAGAGATTAGAACGGAATAGCAAACAACAGAACAATAACTGAACAACATCAGAATCTCACAATTCGCAGCGGAACAACATATAATAATAAATGAATAATCTTTAAACAAAGAACTATATCAGTTTTTACATTACATCACATTTCATTACATCATATCATATCATATCATCAGAGTGTACAACAACAACAACAACAGTGCAGCGGAAAAAGAAATACTATATAGTAGTAATACGCCATGCCATCCAGCTTGCCTCCAGCAACTCCATAATATCCAGATATCCTGATAAACCTTACTCTTGACTGCCCGTGTGAAAATTGGTGGGCACCCAGAGTTTAGGAAGGAAAACAATAAACTCCAAGTCAGTCATGTGACTGGTGTGAGAACTCAAAACAGTTTATTTATCTTTAAAATCAAAATAGAGGAATATTTTTAAATTCAATTCGCAATGCTTTTAAAAATGAGACTACCATAAGGCCTCCCGCACGCACACACAATGCAAACGCAGAATCGGAGGAGATTTCTCCTTATAATAGTCAAAGATGCTTGATACACATTTAAAAGACATTTTTTATTATTACTAGTGCATAGTGTAGGAAAAATTCATTTCGAAAGTAGAATATAAATCTTAGCCAGCATAGACATTTCGAACTATGCCTACTATAGCTAACTATGTTCAATAGCAGGTTACCGCCACATTCCATAGCAGGTTATACAACTAAAACCGTACAAGTCACGTATTGTTTCTTTGTATTTCCAACGAATGATCAGGCCAAGGAACTTCCCATTGCCACATGAGAATGCCTCTGGATGGACATCCCCGAGAACCAAACCGGATCTCTACCAACACAAGGCCGGGTTACCCCTAACTGAGTAACAACTGACCGAATATGCCATCCCCCGGTCCTTTGGGACCTTTTCACCGAGCGCTCGCAATCAATTCACACAATCATAACAAAGTGTTTTCAACATGAGTAAGTATCTGGGCTCCATACCATGATACCACCCTTTTCCAGAAGGAAATGGACACATCCTAAAGGGCGCTACCCCTCATAACCTTGCTGCTTCTTTCCTGTTTTGACCATTCACGGGGTGTGAGGCTCGACGAAGTCACGTCCACAAAAACATACTTTATACAAAAGCCATGCTTTGGGTCAACAAATGATCAACACAATGATCACTAAGATAGACGATCAAATAAATGATCCTATCACAAATAATCAACACAATGATCATTTCAGCAACACTCAGCATGTCACATTACCAAATTGGGAATATATCGCTGATAACTTCAACTATATAACCTCTGAGCTCGTACGTCTCAGAGAAGGGTGTTAAGCTAAATGAATAAATTCTCCGCCACCAACAGAAATATATTTGAATGAAATCGGCTTTATATCTCAACTTGTAATGTCAGACATACAATCCATACAAGTCTGTTCCGGGCTCGAACAAAACCGAAGGCACTTACAAAGAAGTCCTTGCAATCCGGATATTCACAATCCTGATCGGATTCACCATCACATATGGAGAACTCTATACTGTAGCAACTCGGTGCAGAGTCAATCGACAGGTCATCCTATCACTCTCGCAAATACCGGGTCTTCAACACCGATCTTCAATGCTATCATAACGACGTATCACATATTCGGGATGGGTTATACGACCCCATGGTCCTTTCCCGGTTAACCCGAATAGTGAGCGCTTATTCAAAAATAAGTGTGGCATTTAAATTCAAACAAATCACATCAATTACCCATTCAAAGGGAAATATTGATAGTCGGTTATTGAACTATCAATGGATATGCACAACATCACCAGATTCCAAATAATTTTCCAAATTATTTATTTTCCAAAATATCTTTACAAGATATAAAATTTTCACACTTCAAAAATAAATCAATATTTATTTTTAAACAAGTTCTACTTCCTTTTATAAATTCCTTAGTGAATTTATATTCCAAAATATTCATGCATATACGTTTTCAATTATTCATTTCAATTTATCTTCAAAAAGATAAATTCTCAAAGTATTCACTTTATATTGGAAAACATTTCCATACTTATTTAATAAGTAATTCACAAATTTTATTTATTTTCAACACTTGGAAAATATTCAATATACTTAAATCGAGATTAAGTATATATTTCATTCTTTAAGGAAATCATTCTCTTAAACATATTTATTTGGGCCAAAATGAATGTTGCGTAAAACATCGTTACGACAACCCAAAATCACTAGTATAGGGATTCAAAATTAAAATAGATATATAAATCCCAATACTATACAAAACATTTCCTTTCGGAAATCATTTACTATAACAACAGTGTTATAGTCCACTATTTCCTTTTCATTTCTCGAAAACGTCTATTTCAACAATTAATGTTGAAATCTATGGTTTCGAATCTCAACACATTTCAAAACATCGTTAGATCGTTTTAATTCTATTTAAAACATCACATTCAAACATTTTCTTTAACACCTTATTCACTATTCAAAAACGTGAATATACTACGTTAACACATTTCATTCTTTTATTCATTTTATTTCAAAGGATTATTCACAGTCAAAAATGTGAATATAACTTCATAAATAGGTTTTCAACAATTTTGCTTATCAAAATAAGTCGTTTGTGAATTTATAAACAACGTTTATAAATTCCATTTCTATTTATTTTATAACAACTTCCTTTTTATAAATTCTTTTATTAACCTATTTGATTTATATCCCAATTATAAAACAAGGGTTCATATTATAAGTCAAATACTTATAAATTTATTCGTTTGCAAAATCGTTCCTTTGAACTTCACAATTATAAATCTTATAACTTATAAGATTCAATTATTCATCCAAATATATTCCTTAATAACTTTACAAATTTATAAATCTTACTATTTATAAATTTCACTTATAACTTCATCATTTATAATTTTATAAATTCCATTTATTTACAAAATTCATTTTCACTTCATTCAAACACTTATAAAAACTCGTTTTATAATGTCCATATTTCAATTTGTAAATATCCATTTATAAATCTCTTAATATAAATCAATTTATATTATTCTTTAAAACGTCTCTAATCTCCTTTATTATTTCACCATTTTGATTTATAAAATAATTAAATTTTATAAATCCTATATTTTCAACTTTTATAATAAATTCAAAAATCCTGATTTAATCATTTTATAAAATCATTAGCATCATATTCTCAAAAATCAGTTTTTAACTATTTTTCTCAAAAATCATAATTTTTATAACATTAAAAAATTTGACGTTTATTTATTTAAAATAGATCAAATTCCAAAAATATTTTATAAACGTATACTTTCAAAAATCACTTTGAAATCATTTTAAAATTCCAAATTTGGTCCAATGATGCTACATATCAAATAGTCAATTACGACTGCAACGATATCATATATCGTATATGATAATCAACGAATATCAAAATATCCATAATCAAATAAATACTATTGAGGAATCCAGTTGGATCCCTCCAACCTGTTTTCCTGCATCCACAAACATTAGCACAATACCAATTTCGCTCCAGTACGAAATTATCGCGGTATATGGGATTTAAAATATTATCCGCTTAATAGACGGCGCAATAGGGTCTCATCCGCTAAACAAAAAATGCGGGAAATCAATAACTCCAATATATACATATGCCAATATATATATATTGATATTATATATAATACCAATTTCACTGTTTATGAAATATTCACGGTATATGTTTTTAATAAATAACATACGCTTACTAACGGCGTATAATGTCTATTTTAACAATCAATAGATAACAATCAACATTCAAACCTGCATTCAAATATTTTAAATCTAACTATTTAAAATAAAATCGAAACTGATTCGATTGAGTGAGAAGTTCTCACCTTGGTTTTAAATTCCGTTTTAGCGATTTATTTCGAATAAAATTAAACGGACGTTTAATTTTACCCAAAATTCTCACTAACTCCAAACGACTCCAATCCAATTCCATCGCGTAGTGCTCGTCCATACGATTCCAACGCAACTGGTTTCGCGCGTTTTCGACCTCGTATGAAGAAGTTATGAATATTTGAACTTTTACACGATTTTAATATAATAATTTCAACATAAATTCAATTTTTCTTAACCTAAATAAAAATTGGCCGTTAGATTCAACTCCACCTCCATCATAGCCGTGGAACGCAACTCCCCCTCTTCTCCTTCCTCTTCACGTTTACAGCCGCACAAAAGAACCCAACAACTCAAATTAGGTTTTAAATTTTCACCCTCCATGCTTGATTAAAACATGATCAGAGACTTCCACATTGAAGGCCTTCACAACCTCCATGCTCGGCCCCAAAGCCATGCAACTCGGTCCCCTCATCTGCACGCAAAACGAGGCCATGTGCGCTGACTTCATGTTCAATTTGCCGATGATCTATGCAACCATATCCAATCATAACCGTTGGATATGAAGCTCTCACTCTCCTCTTCAACATTGTAGTTGAACAAATTTGATGAAACTGAATAGATTTGAAGAAATCAAAGAGAGAAGGAGAGAAAGTATCGGCCGTTGGTTAGGGGGGTGGCGGCTACACGTTGAGAATTAGGGTTTTTATTTATTTATTTATTTATTTATTTTTTTGAGTGAGGGTGCCTATTTATAGGAAAAATTCGAACACTATTCATCCGGAAATTCCGAACTCCGATTTACGCGCCGTAACCAGAGTTTCTAGGGTTTATCCCGCGTTCCGGACACAATGGAATAGGTTTCGGAAGCTAATTCGGACATCTATGCGAGTTATGGCTACAAACGCTCAATTTAAATTAAACCGATTTAAACCGATTTCTAGGCGTTTTAATTTGTAACGGACAAACGGTAAATCCAATCGACTTGAAATTTGAAAGCTTACAATAATATAATATTACGGATCCGATGAAACTGGTTTCGTCGAAATCCGAGACTTTTTGAAAAATGTCTATTTTCCCTCGCCAAATTAAAAATAAAAATAATTCGATGCGTTTCGAGCTGCCACGATCAAACGATAACTCCGATTGACACGAAAATTGAAATCCGGTAATAACTAATTATTACGGATCCAATGGAACTGGTTTCGTTCAATTCTGAGACTGTTCGAAAATTGACTATTTTCACTAGTCGATTTAAATATTAAAATGTTCAATTTTCACAAATTAACTTTAAATTCGATTTTAAAAGTTCTAAAATATCATTCTAACTTCAACATGATAAAATAAAATTTTACAAATCATTTTCAATCATATTTAACTCAATTTTCAATTATTTTCATAATTTAACATATTAAGTTATCGATTTAATTATCCAATTAAATCCAATAATTCAAAATAAAAATTATTTGACTTATAAATTCACTTATTAATATTTAAAATTAATTAAATATTCAAATTTTAATTAATAAAAATCCTGGGTCGTTACAATCTTCCCCCCTTAAAAGAATTTCGTCCTCGAAATTATTAAGTAAGAAAAGTACAGAATTTATTAATTTTCCCAAAATTCATAGTTAAACTTCTTACAATAACTTTACTAAGTTTTCAAATCATACTTAGTTATCTTTTCAAAAACAACTACTCTTGTTTAACTTTCAATTTCAAATCAAAGTTTAAGTTTTCAAAATTTTCCAGATTTTCTCAAATTTTTCTAACGCCTTAAATTTTCGGAAAAATTCGCCATAGTCTCCTTTGCGCGGCTCGATCCGAAAAAAAAATGACAGTGTATATATCACAAATATACATCTCATCAAGTAATGAGGCATCCCGCAGGGAAAAATGTGTAAAAGTACGGTATGTAATCCGAGATATGTACCTTATATTTTATTAGCAAGCATATACGGCTAATATAGCGTGAAAGCGAGCTCCAAATGCGAAGCAAACGCGATCCGCACCTACTAATCACTCAACAAACAACATGAGAACATGCATATATGAAAATAATCTCAATATACAACATATATCTCCATAACAACTATATATGCCAACATAGCAATTGAAACAAAACAACAAATGCAATATATTCAACCATCAACCAACTAGCATTCAACAAATTCATAACCAATATATATTCATTCATATTCTCATTAATATTAAATGAATTGGTTTTTCAATTTAATCACATTTGATTCATTTACAGTGGATGTTTTTATTAACATTCATTTTCAATTAGTTTATATTCACTAATTCATATTCAAGTTGGTTCACTTCCAATTCAAATTCAATTCTATTTAAGATTCACTTAACTTCAAATTGAATTTCCATTACTTTAGCTTTCAATTTCATTAACTCAATTTCATTAACTCAATTTCATTAACACTTAATGAATTATATACAATCAACTAACAACTATATAACAACCAATGTATATTAATTACAACTAAATGCCTTTGCATATATTCATTCAATTTGGTTTAATTAAATTAATTTTATTCAAAACCATTCTTTTATTTACAACTAAATTCATAAATATATTCATATAGTTTCACTTCTTATATATATAAGTTTATTTCATAATTGTAAATCACTTTACTTATAATTCAATTCTTATAATTCATTATACATATACAATTATTCTTTTATTTAGATTATTCAAACAACTAAACAATCAACAATCTACTTTAATAATTATGAAAAATTATTTCTTTATATATAAAAATATAATCAAAGTAAAATTATTTCATTTACCCAATTTAAAATCAATATTGTGTCGAATTGTTCTATTTAAGTGTTTAGAAACCCCTTCGGCATAGTCTTGTGGACCACGCTGACGAAAGTTCATATGCCACTCAATAAACCAACCATCACAATATAAAACAATTTTATATTCACTAACAAATACGCTCTCATAGCTATTATTACACTCAAACTCAATCTAGAGTACTGCTGACTCTATCTCTAATGAATTATACCCAACAGAACCATGATTGTCGCTTAACCATAAGCTCCGATACCAAATGTAACGTACGCGATTTTTCATTGCCGAAAAACCGAATAGTTATGGGTTTTAAAAGGAAGAAAAGAAGAAGAAGAGAGAAGATAGAAAATGGAGAGGAAAGAGAATAGAAAATAGAAGAGGGAAAAGATAGAAGAGAGAGAGGAAAGATAATAGAAAATTTTTAAAATAGAAAGAGAAGAGATTAGAACGGAATAGAAAACAACAGAACAATAACTGAACAACATCAGAATCTCACAATTCGCAGCGGAACAACATATAATAATAAATGAATAATCTTTAAACAAAGAACTATATCAGTTTTTACATTACATCACATTTCATTACATCATATCATATCATATCATCAGAGTGTACAACAACAACAACAGTGCAGCGGAAAAAGAAATACTATATAGTAGTAATACGCCATGCCATCCAGCTTGCCTCCAGCAACTCCAGAATATCCAGATATCCTGATAAACCTTACTCTTGACTGCCCGTGTGAAAATTGGTGGGCACCCAGAGTTTAGGAAGAAAAACAATAAACTCCAAGTCAGTCATGTGACTGGTGTGAGAACTCAAAACAGTTTATTTATCTTTAAAATCAAAATAGAGGAATATTTTTAAATTCAATTCGCAATGCTTTTAAAAATGAGACTACCATAAGGCCTCCCGCACACACACACAATGCAAACGCAGAATCGGAGGAGATTTCTCCTTATGATAGTCAAAGATGCTTGATACGCATTTAAAAGACATTTTTTATTATTACTAGTGCATAGTGTAGGAAAAATTCATTTCGAAAGTAGAATATAAATCTTAGCCAGCATAGACATTTCGAACTATGCCTACTATAGCTAACTATGTTCAATAGCAGGTTACCGCCACATTCCATAGCAGGTTATACAACTAAAACCGTACAAGTCACGTATTGTTTCTTTGGATTTCCAACGAATGATCAGGCCAAGGAACTTCCCATTGCCACATGAGAATGCCTCTGGATGGACATCCCCGAGAACCAAACCGGATCTCTACCAACACAAGGCCGGGTTACCCCTAACTGAGTAACAACTGACCGAATATGCCATCCCCCGGTCCTTTGGGACCTTTTCACCGAGCACTCGCAATCAATTCACACAATCATAACAAAGTGTTTTCAACATGAGTAAGTATCTGGGCTCCATACCATGATACCACCCTTTTCCAGAAGGAAATGGACACATCCTAAAGGGCGCTACCCCTCATAACCTTGCTGCTTCTTTCCTGTTTTGACCATTCACGGGGTGTGAGGCTCGACGAAGTCACGTCCACAAAAACATACTTTATACAAAAGCCATGCTTTGGGTCAACAAATGATCAACACAATGATCACTAAGATAGACGATCAAATAAATGATCCTATTACAAATAATCAACACAATGATCATTTCAGCAACACTCAGCATGTCACATTACCAAATTGGGAATATATCGCTGATAACTTCAACTATATAACCTCTGAGCTCGTACGTCTCAGAGAAGGGTGTTAAGCTAAAAGAATAAATTCTCCGCCACCAACAGAAATATATTTGAATGAAATCGGGTTTATATCTCAACTTGTAATGTCAGACATACAATCCATACAAGTCTGTTCCGGGATCGAACAAAACCAAAGGCACTTACAAAGAAGTCCTTGCAATCCGGATATTCACAATCCTGATCGGATTCACCATCACATATGGAGAACTCTATACCGGAGCAACTCGGTGCAGAGTCAATCGACAGGTCATCCTATCGCTCTCGCAAATACCGGGTCTTCCACACCGATCTTCAATGCTATCATAACGACGTATCACATATTCGGGATGGGTTATACGACCCCATGGTCCTTTCCCGGTTAACCCGAATAGTGAGCGCTTATTCAAAAATAAGTGTGGCATTTAAATTCAAACAAATCACATCAATTACTCATTCAAAGGGAAATATTAATAGTCGGTTATTGAACTATCAATGGATATGCACAACATCACCAGATTCCAAATAATTTTCCAAATTATTTATTTTCCAAAATATCTTTACAAGATATAAAATTTTCACACTTCAAAAATAAATCAATATTTATTTTTAAACAAGTTCTACTTCCTTTTATAAATTCCTTAGTGAATTTATATTCCAAAATATTCATGCATATACGTTTTCAATTATTCATTTCAATTTATCTTCAAAAAGATAAATTCTCAAAGTATTCACTTTATATTGGAAAACATTTCCATACTTATTTAATAAGTAATTCACAAATTTTATTTATTTTCAACACTTGAAAAATATTCAATATACTTAAATCGAGATTAAGTATATATTTCATTCTTTAAGGAAATCATTCTCTTAAACATATTTATTTGGGCCAAAACGAATGTTGCGTAAAACATCGTTACGACAACCCAAAATCACTAGTATAGGGATTCGAAATTAAAATAGATATATAAATCCCAATACTATACAAAACATTTCCTTTCGGAAATCATTTACTATAACAACAGTGTTATAGTCCACTATTTCCTTTTCATTTCTCGAAAACGTCTATTTCAACAATTAATGTTGAAATCTATGGTTTCGAATCTCAACACATTTCAAAACATCGTTAGATCGTTTTAATTCTATTTAAAACATCACATTCAAACATTTTCTTTAACACCTTATTCACTATTCAAAAACGTGAATATACTATGTTAACACATTTCATTCTTTTATTCATTTTATTTCAAAGGATTATTCATAGTCAAAAATGTGAATATAACTTCATAAATAGGTTTTCAACAATTTTGCTTATCAAAATAAGTCGTTTGTGAATTTATAAACAACGTTTATAAATTCCATTTCTATTTATTTTATAAAAACTTCCTTTTTATAAATTCTTTTATTAACCTATTTGATTTATATCCCAATTATAAAACAAGGGTTCATATTATAAGTCAAATACTTATAAATTTATTCGTTTGCAAAATCGTTCCTTTGAACTTCACAATTATAAATCTTATAACTTATAAGATTCAATTATTCATCCAAATATATTCCTTAATAACTTTACAAATTTATAAATCTTACTATTTATAAATTTCACTTATAACTTCATCATTTATAATTTTATAAATTCCATTTATTTACAAAATTCATTTTCACTTCATTCAATCACTTATAAAAACTCGTTTTATAATGTCCATATTTCAATTTGTAAATATCCATTTATAAATCTCTTAATATAAATCAATTTATATTATTCTTTAAAACGTCTCTAATCTCCTTTATTATTTCACCATTTTGATTTATAAAATAATTAAATTTTATAAATCCTATATTTTCAACTTTATAATAAATTCAAAAATCCTGATTTAATCATTTTATAAAATCATTAGCATCATATTCTCAAAAATCAGTTTTTAACTATTTTTCTCAAAAATCATAATTTTTATAACATTAAAAATTTTGACGTTTATTTATTTAAAATAGATCAAATTCCAAAAATATTTTATAAACGTATACTTTCAAAAATCACTTTGAAATCATTTTAAAATTCCAAATTTGGTCCAATGATGCTACATATCAAATAGTCAATTACGACTGCAACGATATCATATATCGTATATGATAATCAACGAATATCAAAATATCCATAATCAAATAAATACTGTTGAGGAATCCAGTTGGATCCCTCCAACCTGTTTTCCTGCATCCACAAACATTAGCACAATACCAATTTCGCTCCAGTACGAAATTATCGCGGTATATGGGATTTAAAATATTATCCGCTTAATAGACGGCGCAATAGGGTCTCATCCGCTAAACAAAAAATGCGGGAAATCAATAACTCCAATATATACATATGCCAATATATATATATATTGATATTATATATAATACCAATTTCACTGTTTATGAAATATTCACGGTATATGTTTTTAATAAATAACATACGCTTACTAACGGCGTATAATGTCTATTTTAACAATCAATAGATAACAATCAACATTCAAACATGCATTCAAATATTTTAAATCTAACTATTTAAAATAAAATCGAAACTGATTCGATTGAGTGAGAAGTTCTCACCTTGGTTTTAAATTCCGTTTTAGCGATTTATTTCGAATAAAATTAAACGGACGTTTAATTTTACCCAAAATTCTCACTAACTCCAAACGACTCCAATCCAATTCCATCGCGTAGTGCTCGTCCATACGATTCCAACGCAACTGGTTTCGCGCGTTTTCGACCTCGTATGAAAAAGTTATGAATATTTGAACTTTTACACGATTTTAATATAATAATTTCAACATAAATTCAATTTTTCTTAACCTAAATAAAAATTGGCCGTTAGATTCAACTCCACCTCCATCATAGCCGTGGAACGCAACTCCCCCTCTTCTCCTTCCTCTTCACGTTTACAGCCGCACAAAAGAACCCAACAACTCAAATTAGGTTTTAAATTTTCACCCTCCATGCTTGATTAAAACATGATCAGAGACTTCCACATTGAAGGCCTTCACAACCTCCATGCTCGACCCCAAAGCCATGCAACTCGGTCCCCTCATCTGCACGCAAAACGAGGCCGTGCGCGCTGACTTCATGTTCAATTTGCCGATGATCTATGCAACCATATCCAATCATAACCGTTGGATATGAAGCTCTCACTCTCCTCTTCAACATTGTAGTTGAACAAATTTGATGAAACTGAATAGATTTGAAGAAATCAAAGAGAGAAGGAGAGAAAGTATCGGCCGTAGGTTAGGGGGGTGGCGGCTACACGTTGAGAATTAGGGTTTTTATTTTTTATTTTTTTGAGTGAGGGTGCCTATTTATAGGAAAAATTCGAACACTATTCATCCGGAAATTTCAAACTCCGATTTACGCGCCGTAACTAGCGTTTCTAGGGTTTATCCCGCGTTCCAGACACAATGGAATAGGTTTCGGAAGCTAATTCGGACATCTATGCGAGTTATGGCTACAAACGCTCAATTTAAATTAAACCGATTTAAACCGATTTCTAGGCGTTTTAATTTGTAACGGACAAACGGTAAATCCAATCGACTTGAAATTTGAAACCTTACAATAATATCACATTACGGATCTGATGAAACTGGTTTCGTCGAAATCCGAAACTTTTTGAAAAATGGCTATTTTCACTCGCCAAATTAAAAATAAAAATAATTCGATGCGTTTCGAGCTGCCACGATCAAACGATAACTCCGATTGACACGAAAATTGAAATCCGGTAATAACTAACTATTACGGATCCAATGGAACTAGTTTCGTTCAATTCTGAGACTGTTCAAAAATTGACTATTTTCACTAGTCGATTTAAATATTAAAATATTCAATTTTCACAAATTAACTTTAAATTCGATTTTAAAAGTTCTAAAATATCATTCTAACTTCAACATGATAAAATAAAATTTTACAAATCATTTTCAATCATATTTAACTCAATTTTCAATTATTTTCATAATTTAACATATTAAGTTATCGATTTAATTATCCAATTAAATCCAATAATTCAAAATAAAAATTATTTGACTTATAAATTCACTTATTAATATTTAAAATTAATTAAATATTCAAATTTTAATTAATAAAAATCCTGGGTCGTTACAGTAGAGGATGGATCGATGATCAGTTTTAATAAGAAGAGAGATATTTTAACATTAATTTGACAATTAAGCACAAAAACAAAAAAAAATAAGCACTTACTAACCACGCATAACCATAAGGACTTTTAAATGGGATTAGCAGTTACTTATTAGTCTAAGCATCCAGACTATTAAGTGAGACCAGAATACTTAGTTACCATACTCCATCCATGCATAACCATAAGGACTTTTAAATGAGAATGGAGTAATGATAAAAATAATTCACTCACATGCTCCATCCATGCATAACCATAAGGACTTTTAAATGAGAATGGATGCGTGAGAGTTATTATTATTTATTATTAAATTTTTTTTTATTTATTATTATTATTATTATTTTTAATTTAAAAATAATTCACTCTTCTTATTTTATCAAACCATTATGAATGATAGAAAGATGGTAGAAATAGAAATGATCGTGGAATAAGTTACCAAGTTAATTATATTATGTAATATCCAGTACTGAATACCATATTCGAATCAATCTTTGGAAAATATCCAAAACTTGTTTGAATCCTAGAAATTGAAGTTGAAAGTATATATCCAAGAATATTTCAACCTAACAATGAAAAATGGTTAGTCAATTTCTATAATCCCCAAATCCAAACGTAATCTTGAAAATCTGTCTTCGGGGAGGGGTTTTGTGAAAATATCAGCAAGTTGAGCCTCAGTTGAAATATATTCAATGCAAATGTCTTCCTTAGCAATGTGATCTCTAAGAAAGTGGTGTCTCACATCAATGTGTTTTGTGCGTGAATGATGAACAGGATTATTTGATAAGTCTATTGCACTTTTACTGTCACATTTTAATGGAACTTGTTTATAAACTAAGCCAAAATCAGAAAGAGTTTGCATCATCCATAAAATTTGAGCACAGCAACTTCCTAAAGCAATATATTCTGCTTCAGTGGTGGATAATGCAGCACAATTCTGTTTTCGACTTGACCATGAAACTAATGAATGTCCTAGCATGAAACATGTCCCACTGGTGCTTTTCCTGTCAACCAATGAACCAGCATAATCAGCATCAGAATAACCAACTAAATCAAAGTTTTCACAAGAAGGGTACCATAATCCAAATTTGTGTGTGTGTGAAAGATATCTCAAAATTCGTTTAGTGGCTTTCAAATGAGATTCTTTAGGATTAGATTGAAAACGTGCACACAAACACACAGAAAACATAATATCAGGTCTAGAAGCAGTAAGATAGAGAAGTGAACCAATTATCCCTCGATATTTTTTCTGATCAACAGCACTTCCTTTCTCGTCTTTGTCCAACTTTGTTGATGGGCTCATAGGAGTTCTCAATGGTTTGGAGTTCTCAACTCCAAATTTCTTCAACAGTTCCAACACATACTTGGATTGCGAAATGAAAATGCCATCACTGCTTTGCTTGATTTGAAATCCAAGAAAATATTTCAATTCTCCAACCAAGCTCATCTCGAATTTAGCCTGCATGACTTGTTCAAATTTCTCGCACAAGAGTTCATTAGTAGCACCATAAATGATATCATCCACATAAATCTGAACAATCAAAAAATCACTTCCTTTATGTAATAGAAACAGTGTCGTGTCAGCACTCCCCTTTTCAAAGCCATTTTCCAAAAGATATGTACAAATGCAGTCATACCAAGCTCTAGGAGCTTGCTTAAGACCATATAATGCTTTTTCAAGTTTATACACATGATTTGGAAAAACATGATTTTCAAAACCGGGGGGTTGTTCAACAAAAACTTCTTCTTTCAGATCACCATTTAGAAATGCACTTTTTACATCCATTTGTTTTAGTTTGAAACCTTTATAACAAGCAAAGCTGAGCAAAATCCTAATGGCTTCTAACCTAGCAACTGGTGCAAATGTCTCATCAAAATCTATGCCTTCTATTTGGTTATATCCTTTTGCGACCAACCTAGCTTTGTTTCTAATTACATTTCCTGATTCATCAAGTTTGTTTTTGAACACCCATTTAGTTCCTACAATTGGATAGTCATTAGGCCTAGGAACTAATTTCCAAACTTTATTTCTCTCAAATTGGTTAAGTTCATCTTGCATTGCTAAAACCCAACTTTCATCATTAAGAGCCATTTCAACAGAATCAGGTTCTATTTCAGAAATAAAACCACTATGACAACAAAACGCACACAAATTTTTATCAAATGCAGAGCGAGTGCGTATACCTTCCGTAGGATCTCCTATAACCAATTCAGGAGGATGATTGGATTTGAACTTCAATCTATCAGCATCAACAGTCCTACTTCCATCTTTCTCAGTAGATGTCCCTTCTTTAATGCCTTCATGATCTACCCCATCATCACCCGTTTTTTCAGTCGTCCTTTCCAGATCAGATTCATCAAATTTCACATTGACTGATTCAACAATTGTCTTTGTTCGTTTGTTGTATATCCTGTAAGCCTTGCTCCTTGTTGAATAGCCCATGAAAATTCCCTCATCGGCCTTTGATTCAAATTTTCCAAGTTGATCACCTGTGTTAAGAATGAAACAAGGGCATCCAAAAACACGAAAATAAGAGATGTTAGGTTTCCTTTCATGCCACACTTCATAAGCAGTTTTGCCAAGTATTGGTCTAATCATTACTCTATTCATTACGTAGCATGAAGTATTCACCGCCTCTGCCCAAAAAGTTAGAGGTAGTTTATACTCACTCAACATGGATCTAGCCAATTCTTGTAATGTACGATTTTTCCTTTCAACCACCCCATTTTGTTGAGGTGTTCGTGGGGCAGAAAATTCATGTTTTAAACCATTTTCTTCACAAAAGTTTTCAAATTCTGAATTTTCAAATTCGCCTCCATGATCACTTCTCAAAGTTTTAATTGAAACTCCTTTTTCATTTTGAACAAGTTTAGCAAATTTTGAAAAATAATCAAAAGATTCAGACTTTTTGGCTAAGAAATAAACCCATGTAAATCTAGAATAATCGTCAACCAATACATAACAATAACGTTTTCCATTCAAGCTTGCAATTTCATTTGGTCCAAATAAGTCCATATGAATTAATTCGAGGACCCTTGATGTGCTAACAATGTTTTTAGGACGAAATGATGATCGACTAAGCTTGCCCAAGGAACATGCTTTACACACTTTGTTATCTTTAAATTTCTGATGTGGTAACCCTCTGACTAATTCTTTCGTTTCAAGATTTCTTAAGAGACTCATGCTAGCATGTCCAAGTCTCCTATGCCATAAAGATGCCTCTTCGTCAGTGGCTACCAAACATCTGAAAAGATTTAGATTGTCAAACGAAAGTGAGTAAACATTTCCTTTTCTTTTGCCCATAAAAACAATGTTATTAGAAGTTTTATCAATGATTTTTCAAGTATCACTATCAAAAACCACATTCATACCTTTGTCACATAGTTGGCTAATAGAAATGAGATTGTGATGCAAATTATCAACGTATAAAACATTAGTCAAGGAAAAAGTACCATTACTTACTTCACCTTTCCCAATAATCTTACACTTGCTATTATCTCCCATGATCACATTTCCACCTCTAAACTTCTCTAAGCTAAGGAACTTAGATTTATCACCTGTCATATGTCTAGAACAACCTGAATCTAGAAACCATTCTTGTTGCTCCTTAGCCCGCCAACAGACCTCACTGGATTCCTCTGAACTTGTTTCTGAATCTGATTTTGCCATAAGGCACAAGTTAGCCTCTTCTGAGCTATTATCCGAAACTTCTTCTCCTTCTTCATCATCCCAAGTTGCTGCAAAGGCCTTCTTTTTCTTTTTCTTTCCTTTGTTGTTCTTGAGAAGTGGACATTTTTGTTTGAAGTGGCCAGGCTTTTTGCAGTTAAAGCATGTCAATTCATTATCGGAATCATCAGAATCTTTTGACTTATTACCACTTGTTTTCTTCTTGCGTGGCCTGAATTTTGACCATTTTCTAAGATTATTGACAGCCATCGCAAGCTCTTCAATTGGATCTTCTTCTTCTTCACCGCTTTCTTCTTTGCTTTTTAAGGCAATCGTCTTCTTTTTTGATTCGGAGTTGTTACGTTCCTCCTTTGCCTTTAGCTCAAGCTCATATGTCATCAAGTTTCCGATCAACTCCTCCATGCTTAGTTTACTCAGATCTTTTGATTCTTGTATTGCAGTGACTTTTGCCTCAAAGTTCATTGGTAAGACTCGCAGTATCTTCCGTACAAGCTCTACTTCAGTGAAGACCTTCCCAAGCGCTCTAGCATTGTACACCAAAGTTGAAAATCGTCCAAACATATCTTTTATGCTCTCGCCCTTTTCCATCACAAAGTTTTCGTATTCATTGCTAAATAGAGCTAGTCGTGACTCCTTGACTTGAGAAGTTCCTTCGTGTGTCACCTCTAGAGTGTGCCAAATTTCCTGTGCTGTTGTATAATGTGAAATTCTATTAAATTCATTTTTATCAAGAGCACAGATCAAAGCGTTCATTGCTTTGGCATTTGTAGTTTTTAATTTCTTATCGTTAGCATCCCACCTATCCTTAGGTTTAGGAATCTCAGTATCACCAACAACTATAGTGGGAGATTTATAGCCAGTTTCAATAATATCCCAAACATCATAATCGACAGAACTAAGATAAATACTCATTCTAACTTTCCAATAAGCATAATCATTCCCATTAAACATGGGTGGCCTAGCAATAGATTGCCCCTCAGAAAAAGCATTATTTGGTGGATTCATGGCTCTAGAGTTAAAGTAAAATACCTAGCTCTGATACCACTTGTAGGATCTAGATTAACCCTAGAGGGGGGGGGGGTGAATAGGGTTATTGCAAATTTTTGCAAATTAAACACAGAAGCAAACTGCAGAAATAAATATGCTGAAAAATAAATCACACACAGAATTTACCCAGCTTCGGCAACCCCTGCCTACTGCTGCATTCCCAGATTTCTATTAGAATTAAACAGTTTCCCGCTTACAAACACTCTAACAGACTTGCAAACCCTACTGCCGCCTATAGAGTTTTGCAAACTTGCAAACCCTGCTAACTGGACTAACTCTAACTAGACAATCTGACAACACCTAAACCCTAGGTGATAATTTATCATGTTTTGTTTTGAAAAGAACATACAAATAAAGCAAATTATAAAAGCAAGCACTAAATTTAAAACAATTTAAATTATCTTGCCTTTATAATAAAAATAAAAATACCCTAACCCTAAACAAACAAAAGATATGCGGTCACTTCCCTTTATCTTATTTCACCCGGTCCATTTTCTTTTGTTTGTAAAAAAAAAATGGCGGCCCTCTGTTTATTCGATCTGAATTAGGGCTTCTGTTTCCTCCTCGAATTTGGGGCTTCGGCTTCTTTCTGATGTCTGATTAAGCTCTTGCTTGTCCTCTGATGATTGATGCTTGTTGCTAGCTCGTTCTCTGTTGATCGAGTTTGTTGATGGTTCGGTATGTAATTTCTTTTGTTGCTTGTTTGGTTGCTTGCTTTTTAACTCGATTGTTCTATTGTCTATGATGATTTCTTGGGGTGTATTTATAGGGTTGAAACCCTAATTAACACTGTCAGATTTGATTTCTTCATGTCGTTGATTATTTTCCTGAATTTGTTCTGGATTTGGATTATTCCTTTCTTGATTCAATTTCGAATAATTGCTGACCATATTTGACTTCGAATTAATTGATTCGAAGATATCTTCCTTTATTTGTTGTCTCGGCCCCTATTTGAATTAATACTGACCATATTTAGTCGAGAAGTTTGATGCAGAGATTTCTTTCCAAAATTTGATTTCTTTGACTTAATTAAAAAAAACAAATTTGATCTTTAACTTTGGCTTGATTTCTGCACTGCCTTGTACTTGCCACTGTCTTGTGTTCCCTACTGCACATTCACCAGTTTACTATATATGTGCATATATACATTTGTATGTGTGTATGCATATATTTTTGGGTTTGTACTTGGATTTGAACTGCTTCATGTTATGTTAATCTTGATTTTGGGACTGCCACTGACTTCTTTGTTGTAACTTGAAACAGTTTTGACAATTCGAATTTCACTTGCATACTCCATGTTGCATTATCACTGTGTTGCATTGTAGCTCCATCTTGACTTGAACTTTTTAACTGTATCAGATGCTACACTTGTTCATGTATTCAACTGTTGCACTTGAGTTTGTTTCCACTGCTTCATCAAGTTGTATTCATCCCTTGTATGCTTCAAGTTGCCTTGAGTTGAACTTATCTTGGGTTTGACCTTGTTTGTGACTTTTGTGCATTGTGCTATGTTGTTGTATTTGCATTGTGTTACTGATTTTGGTCGAGACTTTGTTTGTTGCAGTTTGTCACTGTAATTGCTGTTACATTACTTCACAGTGTTGCATTTGTTCATGTAGCTCTGTTGCTGCTGTGTTCCATGAGCATGCTTCACTGCATTATGAAAATGTTGCATTGTACTCTGACCTTGTTGCCTTTGTTCATTTACCGGTTAGCTTACTCGTTCGGTCTTTACTGCATTGCTTCTGATCATGTTGCACAATTTCTGTTGTTTCCAGTTGCACTTGGTCATTTTGTATCTGCATTTGTTATTTCTGAAGCTCGAGTTGCACTTGCTTACTGCTTGATGGTCTTGTGACTCTTGCTATGTCTTTGTGCATTTTAACCTGTAACTTGAACTTCACTGTCCGCTGTAGTTTGAACTGTGCATTTGGACTTGAATCCGTAACCTTCCTCATGTATACACATGCGTATGTATGTGTGTGTGTATTCTTGTGTTGGTTCATTGGTTTACTGGTGCATACATGTTGCTTGTGTATACTTGTGTGGTGGTGCACTTGCCTTGTGATTCTGTTCATTCCTAGTTGGTGCAGTATTCATGTTTTTGTTGGTCTGGACATTTGTGGGATATTTGACTGTTTCTGGCTCGATGTTGTTAATGCATTCATGACCACTGTCTTGCATATTTTTGATAAAGTGTGACTGATGCTGCACTTGGTCTTTTTTCTTCTCTGTTATGTTGCTTTGAATGAATTTGTGTTTTGTTGTAGTTTGTGCGCACGAGTTGGCGTGGCAGTGCACACGTATACGAATGTATACGTGTGTACTGCAGCCACTTATAATTGCCTGTCCCTGATAAAAATTACTGATATGCATAGATATTGCACAATCAAAGATGATGACAATAACCCATGTATCTGAGACACAAACAAATTTTATTTTTGTAAATTTAAATTTGTTTGTTTTCAGATTACTGTTGTAGTTGCTAATTATACAGGTACACAGGAGACAGGACGAGAAGTGGTGCTGGACAATGCAGATAGACGCAGATGTGCAGACAGAGTGAAAAACTGAGTGTTGAGTGTTGTAGTGAGAAAAGTAAAATGTATGAACTGATGTGTGTATATATGTATAGAGAGAGCTGAAAATTTTGTATTGTTTAAGTGTTGTAATAAAATATTATATTGAATAAAAAATACTAGTTGAATTATATAGATTCTGTGCAATAGTATAATTATTCAATATGAATATTTCTTCCTTTCTGTATATAGTCCAAACTGCAAACACATATATATATATTGATATATATATGTTTGTTATCATGAAACAAAAAATCACATCAAACATCAAGCACCCTAAGGATCAGAAAAGAATAACCCACTTTATTCTTTTCATTAAAGAATCTTTTGTGTAGCTAGAAAAGTGATATCATCCTTAAATAGCCAAAAGAGTAAAAATACATGTGCATAAAGTGACATCAACCGTGTCATTTAAGCATTGAAGTAGGAATTCAGCTCCTAATATGAACATTGTTGTTGATTTCTTAAAGTTGTTGCTTATTAGTATCTTTTACATGGCATTACTCGAATGTCTACTGGCTATGGTTGAAATATATTATCATTCAGTTTCATAAACCAGGACAATTTTCATTTGAAATATTATATATATAAAATGTAGAATGTCAACCATTTCAAATTTGAGTAGGCAATGACAGTGTTAAATAAACTCAAACAATATGAAAGTAAGTGTAAAATAATTCATTTTGAAATCATCTGACTTAAGTTGAATTACCGTTTTAAGCTAAAACGAAGTTGTTTCAATTATCTTAAATTAATATTAAGCAACACATTTCACGTTAGCATTTATAGGTAGTCAAATTTCTTAACTGTGTAGATAATCCTCACGAAAAGTAATTTAAATATTTTCTCTCACTGTGTTTCACCACTATATGAGGATAAACATACAAATAGATCAAATCTGAACTAAATAATATTTGAATTTGAACTAACTAATAGATTACTATTATGAGTTCCATGATAATAGCATGTATACAAAAAAATCAATTAGGATGTCTAATTGCCATTTAGAAGTATGTTTATCCATAATAACAGTAAAATGACTTAACTTTGGAAACAAATAAAAGGCACAAAGTCCTAAAACATCATCTCATCAATTCTTTCCTATCGATTTTATAGTCTGTGTAAAACGATGACGTATTATTCTATGATATAAATAGTAAAGTGCTTTCTCTAATGCATAAACACATCGTAAAATATAAGAAAAACTAAAACCCATCCTAAAATACACACAACTTTCTTTATAATGGAGGTAAAAAGATTGAAAGAGAAATATATGAAGATATTAAGAATGGGTACTTTAGAGCTATGGATTCATATATAAATGTTTTCTTTTCCGTTGCATAATTTGAGTACATATTCTATTAGTCGAACTGACAGATTAAGTAAATAACCATATTCTAAACAAAATAAATACGAGATACAAGAATCATCTTTTCACGTTTAATAGAAAGAAAAATTTCATATTTCTATATGTATGAAAGAGCATTAATTCCAAAGCTTTCATTAATGCACTTTCTTAGTAACTCCAACTACTTCTCTAAGCTGACTTTTTTTCTTCAGGGAGTGTCTTAATGAAGATATTAGCTAATTACTCCTTTAAATTGCAGCATTAGAATGGAACTAAATCTCTCTGCAGAACCTCCATCTCCAGCTCTTGCCAATAATACTGATGCGACGAAGCCTTCTTTGTTCGTGAGATTTTAAGGAACCCAATAGTTGTTCAATTGACAAAGTACTGCTATCTTTGGATTCCACAATGGCCGCAACGATCGAATCATATTTTTCAGATAGGCTTGTTAATATTTTCTCGACAACCTTTTGATCTGTCATCTCTTCGCCAAGAGTCCTAATTTGATTAACAACATCAATTACTCGAGATGAGTAATCTTGGATGCATTCGGATTTTTTCATCTTTAGGTTATGGAACTTCCTGTGCAAAACCTGAAGCTTGACTGCTTTTGTTCTGTTGTCGCCTTGATACTCATTCTCTAAAATCTCCCAAGCCTGTTTTGATGTCATTGCACTGCATATTCTTGAAAAAATATTTGGACCAACTCCATTTTGGATTTTTTTTAAAGCTTTGGCATCAGTCATCAAATCCAATTCACATTTTTCTTCTTTAGTTTGAGCTATTTCACCGTGATTTGTTGGTTCAATAAGCCCATGTTGAACTATGCTCCAAAGGCCTTCGGATCGAAGTAATGTCATCATCTTTACTTTCCAAAATTCATAATTTTCTCCATCAAAGACTGGAATAATTGAATCGGAAATGGATGTGGCTTCACTTTGGGACATTTCGAAAATCGTTGAATATTATCAAAGACAAAAAAAGAAATATTAGAAGAGAAATGTAAAGATATTAAGAAAAATGAGTTATTTCAATAAAGCTTTCGGATTTATATGTAAAAAAAGATTTCTTAATTGAGTGAATATCAAATAATTTAACTACGTATTTATACTGCTTTAATTGGAAATTCATTAAATGAATATTTATAGTGTAAACGTAATAAATACTAGATGAATGAATCATATTTTCATTTTTAGGTCAAATAACCTTTCACATTTCAAGATGCATGACCGTGTATTAACTCTCGAAGAAACCACCATAAAATTTTTGGAACAATAAATTGGCCATCACGAACAAAAGCTAATAAACATTGATTGTTAAATTTATCAAGTAACCAGAACTAATTAATATTCACTAATTTGAATAACAGCTTTTTTTTAAACATGTCAATTAATAAATATTCATCTAAAAAATAACGGTATATATATGCCATATTTACATTAATATTATTTTTAAAAATACCAATATATAAATGATATAACAAAAATCTTGCATTTTAAAAAAATAGTGAAATTTATAACTCGGTTACTAAAACAAATTCAGTATACGTGGCATGAGAAACTCAGTTTTTCATTCTTTGTATTCAAAATTTTAATATTTCACTTTTAATGTGTGCAACGAACAGGTGACGCACTAGTTAAATAATAGTAACCACAACAAGTTACAAATTCTTTCAAAATTACATTGGTTCCATGAATTTTTAATTCTCTCCTTATTATACACAAATGACTATATTTTTATATCTCTATAATATTATTTATAACAAATCTCTCTTTAACTTCGCGTTGTTTTATATTCAACCATAACTAGTGTTTAACCCGTGCATTGCACATAGCAATATTGTAAAAGAAATTGTCAAATATACATTATTAAATAGTTGACATACAATGTAATATGTTAATGTAAAGCATATATTTGTGTAAGTCATGTGACGATCCCTTTTGGACGGTTTAAATCGACAATTAACCACACATGTCTAACTCAAACCATACAAAAGGGAGGATTGTCAATGGAGTGAAAAAGAAAATAAGAGAAAAGAAGGAAAAACAAAACACAGAATCTCGCAGCAGAATTGAAAAATTATAATAATCAAGTAAACAGTTCATGAAGTTGTTTTACAATATACATTTGATCACACAAATTTTACAACATAATCAGAGTACAATCAATAACATACCAATAATGATGCAGCGGAATAATACTAATTATATAATATACCAAACTCCGTCTTCGTCCTTTAGAATAATGTCTTCAACACTGAAATGCTCAGGCTAACCCGAGCGTAATTAAAAGACAAAACACTCGAGTCAGAACTAAAATTTCTTATGTAAGTTAAATTAACAACAAGTAAATATGAGTGTAATAGTTTCGGAGATGTTTACAGGATTTTGCATCTCCTATCCAGTGTACAACATGCGTGCAATAACTTAAAAGATGTTACATGATTTTTTATCTCCTAAGGATCCGTCAAACTATCTATATGTAGTAAGATACATTATATATGTGGTGTCTAATCAGTAAAGTTAATAATTTTCTTAGCGCTAAGTTTTTACATTAATCCCCTTAATACATTTTTAAGCAGGTAGTTTATGCAAGTCCTGTAACATAACCAATAACGTCGGTAGCCAGTGAGTCCCCTACAGGTACCATATTAAAACAAAATTGTAGTGGGTGCAAATAAGGATAAAGAGTATGACATGGCACGTGAGGCGATGCCCAAGACAGAATACTACCGATTTACTTAAGTAAATATTTAAACATATTTTAACTTTAATCATAACATATGTTATTTATATAAGTGTTTGTATATATCTACTCTTGTGTACATAGCATTTTGTGATAACTTCTAGACGACGAAAAGTCAAAATTCTAAAAATGATTTTCAGTCGCATTTTTTATTTTTCGTCGAACTAATTATTTTTGTAAACCAAACTGCAAAACAAGTTTACCATCACCAGTTATTATTTAAAAGGGGTTCATTGAGTTATAGAATCCATTAATTAATTATTTAAAAAAATATTAAATACTTACATTTAAAGTGATTAAATTATGAGTAGTTAAATTCTCCCTCTTTAAAAGAATTTCGTCCGTAAGTTAACATACGAAAGGTTAACTCAAAATAACTCAGGCCATATATTGTATACGGTGAAACACATACAAAAGGTACATATTATGCAACTATATAATAAACAGAGAGTACACAATCCATACAATAAAAAAACAACTATTCTAACCCTAGCTCGGGATAAGCTTTCTTCATGATATCCTCTATTTTCCAAATCTCTAGGATCCTAAGTCCACTGAACCTAAACCAACCTTACGACCTTATTACGAAATTGGTCCTCATCTCGATCCATAATACGAACTGGATGCCTTATGACAGTCATGTTTGGTTCCAGTCAAAATCTTCTTAAACATATGGCTCCACAATCAACGATGGGTCATGTACATACTTCCTCAACTGGGATACATGAAAAACATTATGGACCTCTGACAACCTCTTTGGCAACTCAAATCTATAGGCAAGCGGCCTAATCCTTTCAAGAATTCGAAATGGTCCAACACACTAGGCGCCAACTTCCCAGCTCTCCTAAATCGAACAACTCCTCTAATCGACTAAATTTTTACAAAAACAAAGTCTCTAACTGCGAATTCCAAATTCCATCGCCTTTGATCTACATAGCTTTTCTATTGATCATGAGCTTCTTTCAACCTCCTCTTGATTATAGAAACCTTCTCTGTAGCCTCTCGAATCATATCAGGTCCAAGCACTAGTTGATCCCCAATCTCCACCCAACACATTGGTGATTTACATTGCCGTCCATATAAAGCTTCATAGGGTGCTATTCCAATGCTTGCTTGATAGTTGTTGTAAGATAATTCCACCAATTGCATACGATCTTTCCATGATCCTCCAAAGTCCAAGATACATTCTCTCAACAGATCTTCCAAGACTCGGTTAACTATTTCTGTTTGATCATCTGTTTGAGGATGGTATACTGTGCTTAAACTTGGCTTTGCTCCTAAAGATGCTTGTAATGCCTCCCAAAAATATTTGGTAAAGATGGAATCCCAATCACCTATAATACTAACAGGGACCCCGTGCAGTCGAACGATCTCCCTGATATAAATTTCTACCAAAGTCGATATAGTCCTTGTCAGCTTTACTGGAATAAAATGAGCACTATTAGTTAGTCGGCCCATAATGACCTAAAAACCTTCACTTCCTTTCCTCGATCTGGGTAATCGATCAATAAAATCAATTGACACTTGCTCCCATTTCCAATTCGGGATCTCAAGCGGTTGGAGTTGCCCAGCAATTCATTGATGATCACTATTGATTTGCTGGCAGTTCGCACATTGGCCGACATAGATTGAGATATCTCTCTTCATCCATTTCACCAAAATACCTGCTTCATATCCCTATGCATCTTCGAAACACCAAGATGTATACCCAACCTGGATCGATGACACTCTGTTAAAACTTCCTGCCTAAGACCATCAACATTAGGAACACATATCCTCCCATTCATTCGCATATACGTCGATGATCCATCTCAAAACTCGAACAACAACCTCCCTTCACATCCTTGATGATCTCTATAAAGCAACCATCTTCCCTTTGATTACTTGCAATCTTCTTCAGAAGAGTCAAAGTAACTTCCAACAGCGCACAAACTGCATTCCTAAGAGGCTACCATATTTTCTTTTCCTGGCATATATAAAATATCTAAGTCATACACCACCATAAATTTCAACCATCGTTGCTGCTTCATGGTCAGATCCTTTTGCATGAAAAGATACATCAGGGACTTGTGATCCATGTAGAGCTTGAACTTTTCACCCAGCAAGTAATATCTCCACATCTTCAATGCAAACACCATAAATAATAACTCCAAATCATGTGTCGCATAATACTTCTCATGAGGTTTTAGCTGGCTGCTAGAATGCGCAATAACTCTCTAATGCTGCATCAAAACTGCGCCAATCCTACACCACAATCATTTATATATACAGTCAATCCTCCCCCTTCATTCAAAATTGCTAAAACCAAAGCATTGGTCAACCTCTTCTTTAACTCAACGAACGCTTCCTTACACTTTGAAGTCCAAACGAACTTCCCATCCTTCTTTGTTAGCTTGGTTAGGTGCGAGGTGATCTTGGAGTAGTCCTGGATGAATTTCCTATAAAATCCGGCCATGCCTAAGAAGCTCCTGACCTCTTTTGGAGTCTGTGGTGTCTTAAAATCTTGAACAACCGCTACCTTTGCTGGGTCAACCGAAATGCCATACCCCGACACATGTCCGAGGAACCTTACTTCTGGCTGCCAAAAATGACACTTGGAAAATTTTCCTTTAGAACGTTTTTCCTTTACGTTTCTAACAACACTTCCAAATGGTATTTATGTTCTTCGTCGGTCTTAGAATAGATAAGGGTATCGTCTATAAAGACTAATACAAACTTATTGAGAACATACATAAAAACTCGATTCATTAGATCTATTAAATAAGTAGGTGAACTAGTTAGCCCAAAAGGCGTAACCTGCCACTCAAAGAAAAAGTATGGTCCTCTAAATGCAGTTAAGGGAATACTATCCTTCGTTACCCTTAACTGAAAAAATCTAGTAGCAAGGTCCATTTGGGAAAATACTCGGGCATTGGGAAGTTGGTCAAACAGGTTGTCTATACAGCGTAAGGGATACATATTCCAAATGGTCTGCTTTTTTAACTCCGGATAATCCATGCAAAGTCTTAATGATCCATCTGACTTTGCAACAAAAACAACAGCTGCTCCTTAACTAGAACTACTTGGTCTAGTCAGTCCTCTTCTCAACAAGTCATCGGTTTGATTTATTAGCTCTTTCTTATCTCTCGAAGCCATTTTTCGAATAGGTTGAATAACAAGTCTCGCACCAGAAGTTAAATCAATACGAAACTCAACCTCCCGATGTGGAGGTAGAATATTATCTTCTTCAAAGACATCAGGAAAATCCTTGACAATTAATATACACCATAACACTTATTGGGATGATTCTATGGCATACAAGAAATTACTTATTCGCTTGACAGAGCTCTTCACATGATATTCTTTCTAATGCCCTTTTGGAATTGGTCTTTAATACTACCATCCACTTGACATAGCCATGAATAGCCCTATACGCTTACAACTAATCCATATTGAGTATAATATCAAACCCCTTAGAATCTAATACAAACATGTCCTATGTAAAATGGTGGGTGAGATAAGTAATTTGTACATTTTTACAAATCATACACATATTAGCTGTAGCACCTACGAGGTTAGACACATAAACTGGGGTTCTTGCGAATTTTAGGGAAAATTATAATCTATCTACCAATTCTAGGGAAATAAAACTATGAGAGGCCCCAGTATCAAACAATGCTTGACTAAAATCCCATTTATGATTACTGTATCTTCTAGAACTCCCTTTTCATTCACATTTGCTAAGGTCGACGGCTCATCTTTGATTGCTTAGACCTTGACTTGCTAATCCTTCTTCATTAGTAGGCAATCCTTCACCATGCTATGGTTGTTGATAGTTTTAGCAAAGCATCTTCCACACCACAGGCGAGATAGGTCCGACTTCTTCCGTTGAAACTTTGTAATTCTTACAATACTTTACCAGATGACCCATGCTTACACTAAAAACAATCAACATCATTGAACTTGTTCCCTTGATCTCCTCCTAACTTTCCCTTCCACCTCTTCTTCAAGTTTGGGTTAAACTTCCTCTTATTCGGGTTACTATTATTTCCACTTGGTGCTGCTGCCGGCTTCTTTTTCTCAAGAGCTTCAAACAACAAAGTCATGTCCACCAAATCCATAAAAGAACCCTTCAAATGGATAGTTATCTTTTCATGGAAACCTTCCCTCATCCTCACCAGCAACATCATGTTCTTCTTTAGAGGAGTATTAATTAACTTTGGCCAAATCATGATAGCTCATTAAAATTAATCTCGTATTCGGTTACCGACAATTCTCTTTTCTTTAGATCCAAGAAACTCCAATACATACGAGTCTTTCCTACTTTCCTACAACGAGTATGAACTGGTCTTCAAATGCCTCTTTAAATCTAGCCTAACAAAAATCATCCTGTGGAACATTCGTTGTAACGGTCCAACCAGGCTGTCGCTCCATCATATAACTGCCAACATGCTAAAAATCGCTTTTGCTAATTTGAAATATCTAACCCCTTGAAAATCTTCTCGCAAGAACAAATCCAAGCCTGGACTTCGACGATGGATTCCATGTCCACAAACGGATTTCCTCTCAGATTAATATAATCCTTGCAAAGAGTAGCAAAGTTCACACGGGGCTGAGCAGGTGCTGCCTCTTTAACTATACCAACTCTTCCAACATTCGAAGCTCGACTACTGGTAGTCGTGGTGCTACTGGCTACTTTACCTTATCTTATCCTATTGCTATTCATACTACCTATATATGATAAGATTACCTTTTAGAATACTTAGATTGGATCATCTTAAGGAAAAGGGTAAAATCAAATATATTAAAGCTGTGCTAAAACCCGAGTATACACATACGAAAAAGATTACAAATACGTACTCTGATAGACTAAACACATTCGAGGGTATCACTTACCGTATCCTTAATGAGTTAACCCTAACCAAAGCCTAAATGTTCGCTCAACCTAAGCTCTTATACCATTTATAATGATCCGCCTTTCTTACACCCAAAGACGACACTTAATACATCAATGTATTCGTGTGTGGATCATCTAAGTGTTTGAAAGATAAGCCATTGGGGAAAAAAACATAAGAAGAAAGAAAACACAGAATCTCACATAGCAATGGAAATATATAAATTGTCAACATGAGATCATACATAAGATCATTCCCAAAATGAATATCAGAGTCACACAAACAGCAACTTCAATCAGGGATAGTTATAATTGTCTGCCCCATAATGCCGGTACAAAACATGTATATACATAGCGGAAATAAAAAAATAACTAGATAACGTTAAAGCCTCCTGCTCCATGCTCCTCCAAAATGCATCCATAAGAACTTGGACTACTTGGATACTCATACAAATTTGAGTACCCAAGATCTTTAGGGAAAGAAAGAAAAACCCCAAGTCAAACATGGGTCTGGTATGATTAAAATTCAAAAGATTGAATTTTTATACTTGTAAAACACTTTTAAAAATAAAGATATCTCGTAAGACCACGCTGCACATAAACTGTAACGACCGTGATTTTATTACCATCGTAATAAACATTTTAAATGGAATTTTTTTTTACAAATTTAAACTTTTAAAAAATATATAATGTTGCAAAGTCAGTTAATGCTTAACTTTGTTAACGGGAGAGTGCACTGCATTGTTCTTTCACGCGTAAGCGAAGTTGAAATAATTGTCTACTTGCCGTCACTTTTTACAACAATGTTTCAAAATGCAAAGCAGTTGAAAAGAAAAATGAAAGTAGTGTACACTTTACATTATTTTCCTTCAACTTTGCATTGTTAACATTCAAGTAATAAAGCAAGTGTGAAAACAAATTTCAATTACTGTCACCACATAGTTTTGTAAAAGCAAACATTTGAACTTGCAGCCATCATCATTTACTACATGTCCTTTATCTTTCTTTTCTTCACTTAAGCATGTTGCAAATGCAAAGTGTACAAATGGATGGCCAGTACACATCATTCTATGACTTGTTCACAAATATTGAAAAATATCTCGGCAACAATTCTTGCTTACTTTTTTTTCAGCTGCTCAAGGGGCTCATTAATGGTGGCTCACAAAACTATTCTCTTTTAGATTCCTTCTTGCCAGTGAAACAAGCAAAGGTGAGTGCAGAAATCTCACATCCCTGATTTATATTTTTGTCACGAACGTGTGTAAGCGGATTCATACATTTTCATAACAGTTTGTTTTGAAGCTGGTATCAAATCTCGGTTCACTTGATCTTTTGCTTGACACTGATCTATTTGTTACCACTTGATCTTTTGCTCTTCACTGATCTATTTGTTACCACTTGAGTCTTGTTCATTCACATAGCTCTGTGTATTGGAATCCATGTTTGGTTTTGACTGTGTGATCTACACTGTTGTACTCCTATTGGTTCCACTCCACTTAAATATTCACGTAGGTATGTATACTCATTGGGTTGTTTCATATGCATGCTCTGTCTGTCCACTTCTATGTTTCATATGCATGCTCTGTCCACCACCATGTTTCAGTTTGCACTATCTCGGTTCTGATTTCTTCTTGACATGTATGCATGTATACATGTGTTTGTGAGAAAATAATTACAGCATTCAATTTACTGCACATATACTTAAGGCCGTATCACCATATGTGCATATGCAATACTGAAAGTTGAGTCACAAGTCACTAAATTTTGGTTTTTCCATTTGTTGCATGCGTGAGTTAGGCTTGTGTTCAAGCATTGATTTTTGGATTCAAAATTTTGTTGCATGCGTGAGTAAATTTTTTTCAACTTGCACGTGTTGCATGCTTTGTATGTGTTTGTATGTGTGGTGTAAAAGAAAAATATAGTTCAAAATTTTCTTTGTTGCGTGCGTGCTTTTTACTTATCACTGTACCTTGTCCCTATTAATTGCCCATTTGTGTTTAGCCTATTTATCTAAGTGCGTACATGCTATGTAGAAAACCCTGTTCCAAGCTTATTTTTTTTATCTATTTTTTTTCATTTGCACTGGTAACATTGAAGTATATTGCTTGCATGAGAATTGGGCTACTTGCATTGCCATCTTGTAATTGCACATGTACCTGAGAACGTGTCAGGGTAGAAAAATTTTCAATCCATGCGTGTGTTATGTGATATGCGTGTGCAAATTGCATGTAAATGTGAATTGCGTGCAAAAGAGTATGCCCAGAATATTGTTGCTTTCATGCGTGAATGCATTTTAATGTGTTACGTGCATTTTAGTTTAGCCGAGCATCTGTGATTTAGCCGTGCATTTTAATGTGTTACGTGCTTTTTAAAGTGTTACGTGCATTTCTAGTTTAGCCGAGCATTTTAGTGTGTTACGTGCAAATGGAGAGTATAATATTCCCGGACATCATATTTCATGTTTGAAAATTTTAATGCAGTCCGTTGTTAAATTTGCTTTGAACTGGTGTTACGGTTTAAAACGTATTTTTGCACCGTTATTTTTATAACGGAAATTTGTACGCCGGTACTATATTTTGAAGAATGTCGTTTTGGTGACATTTTTGGTGAATAAAAATTACTGTTATTTTAACGTCAGTAACCGTTAATTTAAGTGAATTTTTAAGGGTTATCCCGCAACGCTGATTTGATATCCGTTTTTACGGTGTTTTGTGAAGCGCAATTTCCTCATCGAAATTGCTATACTTGTTGCTGTTTTAATCACGGGTTTTCAAATCGTTTTATAATAAAAATCGTTTCCAATTTTTTTTACAGTTTACGCTTTCAAAAGAATGAGAAATCGATTTAAACGTTTCAGCAAAATTTAGGACTATGAACCCTTACTTTTACTGATTCGGTTAATTCCAGACTTATCCTTTTGAGAACGTAAAATGTTATTTTATAAAATACATAATTTTGCACTTTCAAGAAACGATGAAGAGATTTAAACGATTTAGCAAAAGTGCGGAGTATGAAACCACACTTTTACTATTTCGGTTAATTCCGGACTCGTTAATTGAAATATTTGCTGTTGTTTGATGATTTTGATGATTTGTTGGGCTTTCGAGCCACTATGCTGGACCTTCGGGTCATATGATGGACCTTCGGGTCAAATATCAGTACTAGACCTTCGGGTCATATGTTGGACCTTCGGCTCATTTGTTGGGTGCCAAAATTATGATGACGGTACTTTGTAGGCTTCGGCTATATGTTGATGCACGTGCGGTGTAGCTTAGACTCACCATTTGATGGGATCGATCCACTTTTATGCTGATTTTCTAGTTATCTATTTTTTATTTCTAGATTTTGTGAATTGTTGTTTTGAATTCAATTGTGAATTTGAAAGTTGATTTTGATGGAGTTTGATATGATTTCTTCATTTAAACTATGTTGATTTCTTATGTTGAAGAGTCTCATTCGAGATTATTATTATTTTGCTTGATGTTATTTATGATGCATTCACTTCTAAGAATAAATTAGATTGACCCGTTTATTATTTTCTTTTAAATAATACTCGGGTCAGACTGAGTTATTTCAGTGTAATCTTATCTCTGATTCAGCTGCAGCTTCAGCTTTTGGGATCTCACATCATCTTTTATCTAGCCTTCGAGGAGTTCTTTTGGTTTATTAATTCTCATCTCATGTATGTTATGATGTATATGTATACGTACATTTGGTTCTTGTGAACCATCGGTTGTTGTAGCATGTATCCAGACTTGTCTTCCGTTATTTATATATATCTGATATTTCTATTCCGATGTGATTATACTATCAGTCTTGTTGTTATTATAAGTTTTTCTGAATTTTTCTTAAGCCATCGTAGTTTCGTTTTAGATTTGGATTGAATATATTTCTTTGGGAGTAATTTACACAACTCCTATCGATGTAATCAATACTCGTCTAAGGCATAACTTACGAATGGTCGTTTCTAACAAGCCTTATTCTTCATAATAGAAAATGTTATTCCTCACAATAACCTTTGTTATTGTGACCATAGAGGTGGGGCGTAACAGATTGGTATCAGAGTTGAAATTCAGAATAAATTATAATAAATACAGAACAGAAGAAGAATGGAACATGAGTTACAACTATTCGAGGGTTTATTCGTGCCTTTTTAATCTATTCTTTCCACTTTAACATGTGGAGCACGTCTAGAAATAAAATTATATATTCCGTAGTATTACATTTGTTAAATTTCTTATCAATTGTGTATTGTTTTAACTAATCCTTACCTTCTCTTGTCTCTCAGCCTATGGCTGGACGAGGTAGAGGGAAGCGTTCTTCTACAGGTCCGTCTAGTGGTTCTCATCCAGACGGAGTCTATATGTCAGCTGATCAGTTTATGGAGCAATTTCGGGTACTCAGCTTCCTGTTGCTACTCCCACAGCTCCTACTCAGAAGTATGCCTTCGCTCTAATGTGTAGTGACTATTCCCACCTTGGAGGTCAGCCTTTCAATGGATCAGAAAGTGTTATGGAGGTTCAGACTTGGTTGCGCACTTGTGAGCACATATTTTCTAGGATGGATCTTTCAGATCATCATCGCGTTCTCGTGGAATCTAGTATGTTGCAAGAGCGTGCGCTTGATTGGTATGAGCTCTTTATTACGAAAGTTGATGAGTCCTCTCTCTCTTGGATTCAGTTTAAGGAACGTTTCGAACTTAAGTTCGTTTCTGAATCAGAAAAGCCTAATCTTGCTCGTAGTTTCCTTGAGTTGAAGCAAGGAAAGTCCTCTGTTTCTGATTATGTTGCATATTTCGAGGCCTTGTCCAAGTACGAAGTTGAGTTCATTAACACTCCGTGTAAGAAGAATCCTCGTTTTGTTGATGGTTTAAAGAAGTATTTGAAGAAAGTTCTTTTGCTTCAGCTTAAGCTCTCTTTTGAGGAGCTTGTCGATTCAGCTCTTTGCCTTGAAGCTTTTGAAAAGGCACGTGATAGTGGTGATGATGTTGAGGTTTCTAAGATCCCAACAAGAAGAGGTTTCCATTTCGTAAGCCTAATTCTTCCAACCAGAAGAAGAAGAAGAAGAAGAAAGCTACCTCTAGTTCTTAGCCTAGTAGTGCACCTTCTATTCAGAGGGTGTGCTATAATTGTCGTTCTTTGGGTCATCTTCTTCGTGGCTGTCCTAAGCCTCGCATTTGTCGTTATTGCAAGAAGAAAGGTCATTGGGTTTTTGATTGTCCTATTGCTCCTAAGGGTTTCAAATCTAGAAATCTTAATGTTGCTAAAGCTTCTGGTGATTCTTCTAAGCCCAAAGGTATTATTCCTTCTGTCTTGGAAGGTCTCATTTTATTTCATGGCCATTCTATTAGAGTTCTTTTCGATACGGGTGCATCGCATTCATTCGTGTCGAAGGAGCCTGTTGATGTTATTCATTTGGATGTTATTACTCTTTGCGACCCTTTGAGAATTGTAAATCCTATTGGTGGATCCGCTACTCTTGGTTTGTTGTGTGTTGATGTGGAGATTATTCTTTGTGGTTTTTCCTTTCATGCGAATCTGCATGTTATGGATCATCTTGATTTTGACACGATATTCGGTATGGATTGGCTCGTTCGTTATGAAGTTCAAATTCTATGTCCCGAAAGAACTTTACATCTTAAGCATCCCAATGCTAGCGAGCAGTTATCTATTATATTTCGAAGCATGGGTCATACTTCGAACACTTTCATTTCTTCCTTCGAATTGGAGGATGTCATAGATAATATTCCGGCTGTTTGTGCTTTTTCTGATGTTTTTGAGCTATTTCGAGATTGCCGCCGAAGAGGGAAATTGAGTTCTATATAGATCTTATCTCCGGTGCACATCCTGTCGTCCTCCCACGAGGATGTCTGCTAAGGAAAATGAGGAACTCAAGCAACAATTATCTGAGTTGGAAGCCAAGCATTTTATTCATTCTAGCTCGTCTCCTTAGGGCGCCGCCGTTGTCTTCGTTAAGAAGCCAGATGGTACTCTTAGGCTTTGAATTAATTATCGCAAGCTTAACGAGCTCACTATCAAAAATAGGTATCCATTACCTAGGATCGATGACATGTTCGATCAATTAAGTGGTGCTAAGCACTTCTCCCAACTCGATCTTACTACCGGTTTTCATCAGTTACGAGTTGCGGAAGATAGTATTCCTCTCACCGCATTCCATACTCGTTATGGTTCTTACGAATGGCTTGTTATGCCGTTCGGTTTGTCGAACGCTCCAGCGTATTTTGTGGATCTTATGAATCGGATATTACAGGAATATCTCGATAAGTTCGTCTTGGTTTTCATTGATGATATTCTTATTTATTCCAAATCTGAAGCCGATCATATTTAGCATTTGAAGATTGTTTTGAGCACTCTTCGTCAGCATCAACTTTATGCCAAATTCTCCAAGTGTCACTTCTGGGAGAATAAGGTGAAGTTTCTCGGTCATATTGTATTTCTGTCGATCCTTCCAAGATCGAATCTATTCAGAATTGGAAGAGGTCCGAGACTGTTTCTGAGATCCGTAGTTTCCTTGGATTGGTGGGTTATTATTGCCGGTTTATTAAGGATTTTTCTCATATTGCTTTACCGCTTACCACTCTTACGAGAAAAGTTGTTCCTTTTATTTGGTCGGATAAGTGTGAGAATTCTTTCTTGAAGTTAAAAGATCTCCTTACTCATGCTCCTATCTTAGTGGTTCCCGAAGGGAATCATGATCTTGTTGTTTATACCGATTCCAGTGGTTATGGACTCGGTATTGTTCTTATGCAAAAGGATAGAGTAGTTACCTATGCTTCTAGACAACTAAAGCCTAATGAGATTCGTTATGCTACCCATGATTTGGAGTTGGCCGCCATAGTCTTTGCTCTAAAGATTTGGCGACATTATTTATTGGACGAGTGTTTCATTCTCTTCACTGATCACAAATCTATGAAGTATTTATTTACTCAGAAAGAGCTTAACATGAGGCAACAGCGTTGGCTCGAATTTCTGATTTCGATATTCAGTATACCCTTGGTAAGGGTAATCAAGTTGCTGATGCCCTTAATCGCAAGCAGCAGGTTGTTGTATCCATAATGCTAGCAGAGTGGAATATTTTGGAAGCTTTATCTCTTTGTGATATTAGAGACCGTCCTTCAGTTTCTGATTCTCCCGTGCTTTTACTTAGCATGGAAGCTCGTCCTAGTTTGTTGGATCGTGTTGTCGATGCCCAGAAACAAGATCCACATATTGCTTATCTTACTCAGAGTTGTAAATCGGAATCCCGAAGTGATGATCTTAAGGATTTCGAGATTGATGTTCATGGTTGTATTCGGAAGAAGGGTGGATTGGTTGTGCCTGATGTTTCTAATCTTAGAAATGACATTCTTGAGGACTGTCATCGTTCTAAGTATACTATCCATCCGGGTAGTAGTAAGATGTATGCTGATATGAAACGCTTATACTATTGAGAGGGTATGAAGTGTGATATTGCAAGTTATGTAAGTCGTTGCATGACTTGTCAACTTGTTAAAGCAGAACACCAACGTCCCAGTGGTCTTTTGCAGCCTCTTGAGATTCCATTATGAAAATGGGATCAGATCTCCATGGACTTCATTGATGGTCTACCTCGTTCGAGGTCGGGACATACTAGTATTTGGGTGATTGTTGACAGATTCACTAAATCATCCCACTTTATTCCTATGAAGTCCAATCGGACTGCTCCTTTATTGGCTAAGCTGTTTATTAAAGAAGTCGTTCGACTTCATGGAGTGCCTAGTTCTATTGTTAGTGACAGAGATCCACTTTTTACCAGTGGTTTCTGACGGAGTCTTCAGAAAGCTTTGGGCAGTAAGCTCAATCTCAGTACAGCTTATCTTCCACAGTCCGATGGTCAGACTGAAAGGGTGAATCAAGTTTTGGACGATCTCCTTCAAGCTTGCATTCTTGATTTTGGTGGTAGTTGGGAAGACCACTTGTTCTAGTTGAATTCTCTTATAACAACAGTTTTCAATCCAGTATCGGTATGGCTCCTTTCGAAGCTCTTTATGGAAGCCGTGTCGATCACCATCTTGCTGGTTGGAATCGAGGGAAAATTTAGTTCTCGGCCCCGATTATATTCGTGACTCTTGTGAGAGGATTGATATTATCAGACAGAGAATGAATGAGGCTCAGAATATGCAGAAATCTTATGCCGATCATCGTAGGAAGCCATTGGAATTTTCTGTTGGCGATCTTGTATTCATTTGTGTTTCCCCGATGAAGGGTGTGGTGCGTTTTAGTAGCTCCGGAAAATTGCTCCTCGTTATATTGGACTGTTTCCTATTACGGAGCGCATTGGCCTTGTTGCTTATCGCGTATCGTTACCTGCTCAGTTTTTCGGAATTCATGACGTATTTCATGTATCCCAGCTTCGTCGATGCCTTCGAGATTCGGACTCTATTATTAATCCTCCTATGTTGCAAGATCTTGAGATCTCACCCGATTTGTCTATTGTGCAAAATCCTATTCGTGTGCTAGCTTCGGAGGTTAAACGCGTTCGGAATAAAGAGGTTCCGCTTGTAAAAATTCAATGGTCCGCAAACCCCAAAGGTTGCACTTGGGAAACCAGAAAATTCATTGAGTGTTCTTATCCGGGTTTTCCCTCCTCTTCGGGTGAGGGTGGGCATTCTTGATCTATCCATCCCATTCTAATCCTTGTTGTGTTGAATTATTTAGGTTACTGACTGCTTCTAGTATGAAAATTGCGGGGACGCAATTTTTATAAGGAGGAGTCTGTAACGACCGTGATTTTATTACCGTCGTAATAAATATTTTAGATGGAATTTTTTTTTAAAATTTGAAATTTGAAAAAAAAATAATGTTGCAAAGTCAGTAAATGCTTAACTTTGTGAACGGGAGAGTGCACTGCATTGTTCTTTCACGTGTAAGCAAAGTTAAAATAATGTTCTACTTGCTGTCACTTTTTACAACAATGTTCCAAAATGCAAAGCAGTTGGAAAAAAAAGTAGTGTACACTTTACATTATTTTTCCTTCAACTTTGCATTGCTAACATTCAAGTAATAAAGCAAGTGTGAAAAAAAAATTCAATTACTGTCACCGCATAGTTTTGTAAAAGCAAACATTTGAACTTGCAGCCATCATCATTTTCTGCACGTCCTTTATTTTTCTTTGCTTCACTTGAGCATGTTGCATTAAATGCAAAGTGTACAAATGGATGGCCAATACACATCATTCTTTGACTTGTTCACAAATATTGAAAAAATATCTCGGCAACAATTCTTGCTCATTTTTATTCAGTTGCTCAAGGGGCTCATTAATGGTAGCTCATAAAATTATTCTCTTTTAGATTCCTTCTTGCCAGTGAAACAGACAAAGGTGAGTGCAAAAAACTCACATCCCTGATTTATATTTTTGTCACGAACGTGTGTGAGCGGATTCATACATTTTCATAACAGTTTGTTTTGAAGCTGGTATCAAATCTCGGTTAACTTGTTTTTTTGCTTGACACTGATCTATTTGTTACCACTTGATCTTTTACTTTTCACTGATCTATTTGTTACCACTTGAGTCTTGTTCATTCACATAGCTCTGTGTATTGGAATCCATGTTTGGTTTTGACTGTGTGATCTGCACTGTTGTACTCCTGTTGGTTCCACTCCACTTAAATATTCACGCAGGTATGTATATTCATTGGGTTGTTTCATATGCATGCTCTGTCTGTCCACTACTATGTTTCATATGCATGCTCTGTCCACCACCGTGTTTCAGTTTGCACTGTCTCGGATCTGATTTCTTCTTGACATGTATGCATGTATACATGTGTTTGTGAGAAAATAATTACAGCACTCAATTTAGTGCACATATACTTGAGGCCGTATCACCATATGTGCGTATGCAATACTGAAAGTTGAGTCACAAGTCACTAAATTTTGGTTTTTCCATTTGTTGCATGCGTGAGTTAGGCTTGTGTTCAAGCATTGATTTTTGGGTTCAAAATTTTGTCGCATGCGTGAGTAAATTTTTTTCAAGTTGCATACGTGTTGCATGCTTTGTATGTGTGGTGTAAAAGAAAAATATAGTTCAAAATTTTCTTTGTTGCATGCGTGCTTTTTACTCATCCCTGTACCTTGTCCCTGTTAATTGCTCATTTGTGTTTTGCCTATTTATCTAAGTGCGTACATGTTATGTAGAAAACCCTGTTCCAAGCTTATTTTTTTATCTATTTTTTTCACTTGCACTGGTAACATTGAAGTATATTACTTGCATGGGAATTGGGCTACTTGCATTGCCATCTTGTAATTGCACATGTACCTGAGAACGTGTCGGGGTAGAAAAATTTTCAATCCATGTGTGTGTTATATGATATGCGTGTGCAAATTGCATGTAAATGTGAATTGCGTGCAAAAGAGTATGCCCAAAATATTGTTGCTTTCATGCATGAATGCATTTAATGTGTTACGTGCATTTTAGTAGCCGAGCATTTGTAGTTTAGCCGTGCATTTTAATGTGTTACGTGCATTTTAAAGTGTTACGTGCATTTCTAGTTTAGCTGAGCAATTTAACGTGTTACGTGCAAATGGGGAGTATAATATTTTCGGACATCATATTTCATGTTTGAAAATTTTAATGCAGTCCGTTTTTAAATTTTCTTTGAACCAGTGTTACGGTTTAAAACGTATTTTTACGCCGTTATTTTTATAACGGAAATTTGTACGCCGACACTATATTTTGAAGCATGTCGTTTTGGTGACATTTTTGGTGAATAAAAATTACTGTTATTTTAACGTCAGTAACCGTTAATTTAAAGTGAATTTTCAAGCGGTTATCCCGTAACGCTGATTTGGTATCCGTTTTTACGGTGTTTTGTGAAGCGCAATTTCCTCGTCGAAATTGCTATAGTTGTTACTGTTTTAATCACGGGTTTTCAAATCGTTTTATAATAAAAATCGTTTCCAAATATTTTTTTACAGTTTACGCTTTCAAAAGAATGAGAAATCGATTTAAACGTTTCAGCAAAATTTAGGACTATGAACCCTTATTTTTACTGATTCGGTTAATTCCGGACTTATCCGTTTGAGAACGTAAAATGTTATTTTATAAAATACACAATTTTGCACTTTCAAGGGAACGATGAAGAGATTTAAACATTTAGCAAAAGTGCGGAGTATGGAACCACGATTTTACTGTTTCGGTTAGTTCCGGACTCGTTAATTGAAATATTTGCTGTTGTTTGATGATTTTGATGATTTGTTGGGCTTTCGAGCCACTATGCTGGACCTTCGGGTCATATGATGGGCCTTCGGGTCAAATACCAGTACTTGACCTTCGGGTCATATGTTGGACCTTCGGGTCATTTGTTGGGCGCCAAAATTATGATGACAGTACTTAGTAGGCTTCGGCCATATGTTGATGCATGTGCGGCGTAGCTTAGACTCGCCATATGATGGGATCGATCCACTTTTATGCTGATTTTCTATTTATCTATTTTTCATTTCTCGATTTTGTGAATTTTTGTTTTGAATTCAATTGTGAATTTGAAAGTTGATTTTGATGGAGTTTGATGTGATTTCTTCATTTAAACTATGTTGATTTCTTATGTTAAAGAGTCTCATTCGAGATTATTATTATTTTGCTTGATGTTATTTATGATGCATTCACTTCTAAGAATAAATTAGATTGACCCGTTTATTTTTATTTTTAAATAATACTCGGGTCAGACCGAGTTATTTCAGTGTAATCTTATCTCTGATTCAGCTGCAGCTTCAGCTTTTGGGATCTCACATCATCTTTTATCAAGCATTCGAGGAGTTCTTTTGGTTTATTAGTTCTCATCTCATGTATGTTATGATGTATATGTATACGTACATTTGGTTCTTGTGAACCATCGGTTGTTGTAGCACGTATCCAGACTTGTCTTCCGCTATATATATATATCTGATATTTCTGTTCTGATGTGATTATACTATCAGTATTGTTGTTATTATAAGTTTTTCTGAATTTTTCTTAAGTCATCGTAATTTTTTTTTAGATTTGGATTGAATATATATGTTTGGGAGTAATTTACACAACTCCTATTGATGTAATCAATACTCATCTAAGGCATAACTTACGAAAGGTCGCTTCTAACAAGCCTTATTCTTCGCAATAGCAGACGTTATTCCTCATAATAAGCTTTGTTATTGTGACCATAGAGGTGGGGCGTAACATAAACAAAAATGGGTTTTTACCTTACGATAACCAAAACACCTTTATAGGAAATCTAGTGATATTATAATAATGTCTACGGTTTAAAGTAAATATTGAATCATAACCAAAATTGTTACACTAATTAAATTCCTACATAATAGGTATACAACTAAGTTCGAAAGACACTTATTAGAGAATGGATGTTATACAATGACAAGGTAAGGGACTACCTTCCATATAGTACACCATTAGAGATAAAGTACCAATGGCCATACATGAACCCCCTATGAATCAGGACCGAACTTCCCCTTACTAGATAATAACTGAATATGTCACTCCTTGTTTACGATCAACAACCATACGTGGCCCGAAGCATACATAAATACCAATCTAGATCAGACGATGACCATACCCTAATAGGAGCGACCTACATAGCCTGCGACACTCCTATGTTTTAGTCATTATCGGTTGTAAGGTTCAAGGCTACGTTTACCTTTTCATATAGAAATCCTACTTGAAATGCTAACGTCTCCCTCTAGGCGATAATACAATGCTAGCATTCATCCATACAAGTTATTTACACTACAAGAAATTGGATTTTTAGTGGCGCCCAAAAAACGCTACAAAAAGTTTTGGTGGCGTTTTGGTAAACACCGCTAGAAAAAATGCGACTAAAAATCCATGATTTTTTGTTGCATTTATTTTAGCGTCACTATAAATGAATTTTTGGCAGCGTTTTTTAAACGTTACTAAAGATATTTTTACAGCGTTTAAGAAACGCCACCGAAAAGGTGCCATTTACTATCTTATTTTTTTGTTGCACTTATTATTATTTTTTGCAGCGTTTTTTGAACGCTACGGAGATTATCTGAGTTACTATAATTGCTGATTCTGTAGCGCTTTTTAAACGCTGTAAAAAAATATTTTTGGTGGCGTTTTTTCTCTGCCACCGTATGTCTCGATTTTATTGCTTGCTGTTCCACGACTACATCTGATTTCGCCTCCAATTCAAGTACTTCAAAACTTATACAATAATGTAATATATAAACACATACACATTCAAAAATAACATATTCAATGAAACACAATAACACAAACAAAAGCAATTACATAATCACCGCTATATCATAACATTAGTGTCAAGACAAAAGGTTAACCATACCTTTACACAACCAAACTACCATAAACAGTTTCATAATAGTGCATGCAGCTAAAGTAGTGTTGCTACCATACATACTATTTTCATAATAGTTTCATAACAGTTTTAATCAACCTAACTACATACATGTGCTGCTACCATACCAAAAACCAGTGTTGCTGCTTGAATTCTTTACAAACGTTTATCTACCTGTAAACAATAATAATCATGTTACTAAATATTTGTGAGGTGAGGGTATCAAAGATCAAAAATGGACAAATATAGAAGTCCTTAGACTATAATACTTCAAACAAATATGCCTCTGCGTATTAACCACTGATGTGAGAATATTGTAATCGTCCAACAACTTTTACATCATATTTGTGACGTCAGTGCACTAGACTTGCCATACGACAACCATCCTCTTCAACCATGCACTCCATTCAAAACAGCAAGTTCACCTGATAAAATCCTCATTTCCTTCCTTCATCCCCTCTGCCTGTACACTACTTGTTCACACCAACTTCTAACACAACACAGTCAACTTCTCCACCAAAACTTCCTCACAATCATATTTGATACAAACTTCCGACCATACCCACAACTCATCCCATAACAAAACCAAAAAAAAATTCGAACCTGCCAAACAACTCGTCCATCTTCCTGGTTCTTCATCACTGGTACAATCGAACCACCGTGCTTCTGAAACCTAACCGCAACTCCTCTGATCACTCAACAGACCTACTGCAACCTAACCTTTCATGCACTGCATATCTCTATAGTTCAGTACAAATGCACTTTGACCACATTTCAATTATCTCCACACTTCAATTATCTCCACACTTCAACCACTCAACAATCTCCCCTTCAATCTTCCAGTCACTCCTCTTTAACACTTGCTTCATACACCACCCTACATCCAAACAACACACTGCCAACATATCAACACCAAACCCTTGAATACAAACTCTAACTCCACAAATATCCAAATCCACCAATAGCCAAACTGTCCACCATCTCAACTTCACCAAAACTCCACCACAAAACTGCTAGTATGTGATGTATTATCTGTGTAACTCTGATAAATGGTTGTATACTATGTAATACTTATGTTATTAATATAATTTATTCGTTCCCACTATAAGAAAATATGCTTTTAGTTGCACTTGTTAGTAGCGTTTCTAGACAAGTGCAACTATTATTGTTTTATGCCATATTCTCAACGCCCCCAAAAGTTATCGCTTGCCCGCTATAATGTTTTCTTCATTTCCGCCAAATGTTGCCGCCAACCTTTTATTTTCTACATTTCTCATTTTAGTTTCCATGTCTTCATTTTTCTTCACTTCCAAAAGTTTACAAGCCCTAACCTCGTCGTCGTCATCCACTTCATTTTCCCTCAATCATTCGCACTACTCCTCTTCATAGTCAATCGAATCCTCTCCGACGCACTATTGCTCTTCACAGTCGACCGAATACACGCTAATTCTTTCTATCGCTCGAAAAATTCTTCCTGCTCGTCATTGGTATGAATTTCTCTAAATTCGCTTCATTTAATATACTTCGATACTGAGTTTATATATGGATTTGCACAAACCCTAATTCACTACTCGTCTTCGTTATTTTTCCAAACCATAATTTGTGCATAATCCCTAATTTTTCGATTCTCGCTTTGCTTATAGCTCGATTAGTTCACTCTTTGTATGCTTTGTCCAAGACAAAGGAATCAAAAATGCTTTTGCAGGATTTGCAATGAGCTTTGCAAAGTAAGAACATGTCTCTTTCGTATCAAAATTGTATCCCTTGAGTTTTTCTTATTGATACTGAATCATTTTTTATTGATGCACAGGCTGATACCTAAAGTGATTTCTTATATTGATTCGGAGAAGAAGAAGGTTGGTAATTTTAGTGTAATACTCAAAATTAAATTTCTGTTTTGTTTGGCTTAATGTGAATGCAATGAATAGGTTGTTAACCAGTTGCAATCTGGAGAAAAATCTAAAAAATATGGGTGTTTGACCGATTTGTCTAGTTGTTGGAGTTGGAAAAGATGTTATAAAGAAGTTGGAAGACCATAAAAGCAAAGATGTTTACTGGCAAGGCAAATGTTCTAGCAAAGTGTAAGATTCTGATTTGCCTCTGTATCAGACATTCGATTGAATGTTTGATCGAACTTTACAGAATATGCTATTTCATGGTAGTTTGTTCATCTTGATTTCATCTATTTATTTGCTGCAGATACATTGCTGGAAAGGAGTCTGAGGGTCATTTTGCACTAATAAATGAGGCATATTCGATGTTAATATGAATTTTATATACTTGTATATATTAGATTAACATACATTAAATATCTAAGTGTTTTTTGCAGTAAATAGCATCGATCATTTCATTCTCATGCCACGAAGTATGTACACCAATTTTTATGTTATATCAACACTTTTCTGCCATTTGGAAATGAAGATGCGAAATACTCTTCTATCTAGAATCACTATTAAGACGACTGATGTCATGTCATCTTGCTACATGTGAACAAGTGATGGTTACCTGGGGAAATGTATTGGTACATTGTTTTACACCTTTGTCTGTTTCTATGAAAAAAAATCTTTCAAAAATTAAATAAAGAACTTCAAGTGTATGCAAATCTGTACAACAAAGCTCAGATATCTCTGTAATTTATCACATATTGCTGCTATGACATACAATTGTAAGTTGTAATAAATGATATTGTTGGGAGCTGCACTTTGGGAAACTTGTGCTTGGTTGATGTTGATTTTCACTACTTGATGCTTATGTTGACTTCGTGCTTCTCAGTTGGTTTGACATGTAATTTACAGCATACACAGTTTTATTCAATCACATATTCAATTTTGTGATCGATTCGTGGATTGTCAACTATCCACATTGTCTTTAGAATAGAGTATAGGTTAAAAGGATTTAGATATCCATCTTTGTTAAGAAAGTAGAACGGGAATTCACCTTTGCATTTCAGCCACTAGATCACAATATCTAATGGTCTGGATCAAATCAAAATACATATATGCTTGGATATGTCTAATTTTATTTACACATTCTGATATGCTTAATGTTTTGGCATAAAGGCGATTCATCATTACATACTATACATTTGTTAAATTTGTGTTGCTCTTTATTTTATGTCTAAAATGGTACACGCAAAATCACAACTCACGTTGTTTTCCTTTTAAAACTTAGAGCTTAGTCAACAGTATGATTTCTGTCCTATCTTTCAGTATATCTTTTAAAAAAACATAGACATATTTACTTTTATTAAGCTTTAAAATCTATATGCTTTTGTTACCGAACTTATTTCTAAAGCCCTATAAACTAAACTCAACGTAACAATGACATCACCCTTCAGTGTCCATGAAAAGAAATGTTAATTATAGTCTATCTTTCAGCATACATTTCAAAAAACATGCACACCATGAGATGTTTGGACATGCTTGCTTTTAGTAAGCTTTAAAATCTATATGTTTTTTTTTACCTAACTTATTTCTAAACTCCTATAGGATAAACTCAACATAATAATGACATCAGCCTTCAGTGCTCATGAAAAGAAATGTTAATTATAATCTATCTTTCAATGTTCGTGTTTCTAGGCAGGGATAAGTTGAAATTTTCTAATGAATGCAGATCCAAAAACAATGGCAGGGACACTCTCTCTATAAGCAGTAATAAGCCATGGTATTATTTTTCTGGCAAAGGTCAAGTTCATGCAAAATTTGTTCATCTGAAATGAAGCACGAGCAACGATGTGGCATATCTTAGACCGTCAACAGTTCCCAGGCAGTATACCTACTTTTTCTCGGGCGTTCGTACAGTGTGTTATTGCTCTAAGATCAACCATGGTCCAAAATGAAAAAAGTCAAACGTCCAGCTTGGTTCCAATTGGGCATTAAATAAAACTACAGGCCAGGTGTGTCTGATCTCTATTTACCTTGCTTTGAAAAATTTATTGCCTCAGGCTCTATGAATGCCTAAACAATGACATGTTAAAGTGGTTGTGCCATGGAGTATATAAAAGCCCTTATTATTGTTGTGGCCTGTATATGAATTCTCATTTGTCATTTGAGGATTTTTATAGTATATCCCTGATATTCAAATAGGTAGGGCAATAGGATATAAACCATTTCATACTATAAACTCCGACCCTACTATGTTAAATAAATCTATTTCCAAAGCAAAGAATAAACATTCTACAATGTGCATACTATAATGAAAATAAGGAAAACATGAAGAAATGAAAGGCGACCTTTCAATCCTTTTACCTTCTACATCGGTATTATTTCTGATGATGACTAAATGAAAGGCGACCTTTCAATCATCGTGCCTGTAGTTTAACTTTTCGATGGGACTGAGTGCTTTGAGTCGAAGAGAATATAGTAATTTCAAATAAAAAACTTAGAAGTAAAATCCAATTTAGACGCCTAGCAAGAAAAATATATATGGATTTTACTTGATTTGTTCTATGTACTCGGTGAATAGTGTGCTATACATCCAAATATTTTCTAAACCATATGTTATTAAGTTTCTTATCTTTTTTTGTAACATGGATTATATACGACGCATCCCATCTAATATGCAAAACTGCACGGACTGTTACATTTTCTTTTTTGAGCTTGTGATTTTTTTGATTCATCCAATATGACTACACAAAGTGTTACAGTTTGGTTGATATGGAGTTTGTGAAAATTTTTGGATAGAGAGAAGCCAAGTAAAAGAAGTTACACTTAAATCCTGATAATCAACACATCCAGAGTCTTTAGGTTAATGTTTCGAGTAAGTTCAAATAACCAACATGTTTCTTATCTTAATAGGATAAATGCATGTTTAGTATATAAAGTTACGTGGTTCAGGAATGCAGAATTAATAGCTAATCTAAATAAAATAATATTTAGATTTCGAGAATATGCATCTAAATGATCTAATTGTAAAGCAATGTTTTCCAAATTTAGTCTTAGCTTCTGCTTTGTCCTTGCATGAGTTTGATAAATGAATTCATTCAAAGACACCTTACTATCTAACTATTGTTGAATTCTTCTTTTCACAGATATTTTCTTCAGGACAAAAATGTACAAAATTGTTACATTTATTATGCGGGGAAATATTAAGATACTAGCTTATTTTATTGTATATTAGCTTTCTATTTTAGTTGTTAAGATACTAGCATAAGTTATCAATTTTGTACCACTAAGTTCCTATTTTTATACCTTTTAAACTATCAGCACTATAGACAAGTACAACTAAATCCCAAATTGAGTTACCGTTTAAGGGTCATTTAAAATGTAAATGATGAGGTTTCATCAAAGGGCTAGATGGTATGGGAGTAAGTCCCACTATTGAAGCAGATATACAATGCACTAACACCAAAAAGATTGCAACCGCCATGCACAAAGATTGGGATGACAGTACTTTAAGTAGTGACATACAAAAACTTCGAATCCAGAACAAATCTGAAACTACCACAGGACGAGAACATGCTTTAGAATATGCATTCTCTCAGTAGGTGATAACTTTTTGGTGAATTTTTTTTAAAGGACACATTTTAAGGATAATCCATAAAGTTGTCATTGTTGATTTTGTTTTCGTCTTTAGATCTTGTATAGGTTGGAGAGAGGTGTGATTATGTATTGTGGTAGCTGCAGTATTAGAGCTATATATGAAGTAGATGGAGGAGATGGTTTAGCTGCATCCGAGCCTCTAATAGTTCTGGTAAGCTCCGTCTCACCAACATAAACTGTGTGGGTATAGAGAGATAAAATGCTTATAAACAATACTTTTTTATATCTATTATATCACTAGAAATAAATTATTGACTCTACTTGTATTTTTGCTTATTATTAGTTTTTTGTACCGAAAATATATATTAAGTTGGGGTTGTAGGTAAATACACATCAGGGGTTGGGAATGGCGCATGTATTGTTGTACAAATTGACACTTTGATTTGTCTTGTATAAATTATTCATATTCCATGTTTACTCTTTGACAGTTGATGTAGGAGTCTGGTGCCTAGGGGAAAGCAGCAAGATATATACATTCTTCAGCATTTGGTGATTGCAGTACTTACGATGTTGCGACCTTTAAAGATGCAATAAAGTAAAGCATATAAAAGTCATTTTTAAGCAAATTTGCGATGGTAGCACCTTGCGACTCAATTTGCTCCCACATTTCCAATTTGTCCAAGCATTTGTTGCAAGAGTTCATGTAATTTCTTAGTATCATATGTTTTAGATCCATGAAAATTATTTGTGTGGTTTTTGATATTTAAACACTATATCATTGTTTGTACATGCGATTTAATTGTTTGTTTGAATATATGAAAATTATGCGATTGATCGTTCGTTTTAATATGAATAGTATATAAGCGATTGCTGGAAATGGTATAAACCATCAACCGTAAATAGTAGCATTTAAAAAATGCAACCAAAAAATGAAGACTTATGGTAGCGTTTTTTTAACCCTACAGAAAAAACCTATAGCTGCATTCAAAAGTGACTTTTTGTAGCGTTTTTTAAATCCTACAGAAAGTACCTATAGTTGCATTTAAAAGTGACTTTTGGTAGCATTTACTACAACGCAACAAAAAGTTTTCGACTTTTAGTTGCATGTCGTATAGCAGCGTTCTCTAAAACGCTACCATAAGTTATGGTAGCGTTTTTTCAACGCTACCAAAAGTCTTTTCTGGTGTAGTGTCCGCTGTTGAGATTATGATATTGTTTTCTTCTTTCTTCTCTATCTTTTCTCTTTCTATCCCTTTCTTTCTTAATTCATGATACATCTTTCTGGTTAGTGGAAGACGGGTCGTGACACCGGCATGAAAATCACCCTATATTTATTATTATGTGTTAAATTTTGTAATACACCAAAGTGCTATTATAAAGTTAAATTCTCAAAATTGTTCTTAAGCTAAATTAGTTATTTAGAATCTATCTTTTATTTATAAAACTTTGTTAAATTAGTTATATTATTATTTATAAAATTTAATTATCTTAAACTTAACCAATTTTATAAAACTTGTTTAATTTTAACAAAGCGTAGTTAATTTTTATTAACTTGGTTAACTTAGTTAATTTATTATTAATAATATTATTATTATTAAAAAACAAGGTTAACTTAATTATGTTATTATTAGTAGTATCGTTATTATTAATATAAACTTAGTTAATTTTATAAACTTAGTTAACTCATCATTGTTGTCATCATTATTATTTATAAAACTTTGTTAAATTAGTTATAGTATAATTATTTATAAAATTTAGTTAACATAAACTTAGTTATATTATTATTATTGTTACTGTTGTTATTATTATTATTATTATAAACTTAGTTGACTTTTATAAACCTAGTTAATTCATCATCATCATTTATAAAACTATGTTGAATTAGTTATATTATTTTTATTATAAACTATAGACTATTATTGTTATTGTGATGTTATTATTATTATATTATTATTATAAACTTAGTTAATTTCTTTATCAAACTTAGTTTATTATTATTATTGTTGTTTGACTTACATCAAACTGCAGATATAATTGTTATTGTTGTTGTTGTTATTATATTATAAACTTAGTTAATTTTTTGTATTAAACTTAGTATATTATTATTGTTGTTGTTATTACTATTATTATTATTATTATAAACTTAGTTAATTTTTTACCAAAATAGTTTATTATTGTTATATTATAATACTTTAATATAAGGTTAAAAATATGACAGTGAGCAATTGCTGCAATTGTCTGCTCAACTTGTCATGGTACATAACGATTGTTAGATTGCTCGATATAACTACGTTAAGAATCCAAGATAGCACTTTTAATTTTATCACTCGAGTTTTCTCATATTCCTAAAATCAAATGTGAGATATATCAGCTTAACAGAATTTACCGGGTTATTAGCAGCCACACCACCATCAACAAGATTAAAACTCCTTGTATTTCCATCTTCATCCTTCGTTTCAAAGTAGTGAGCAGGAAGATAAGTTGGAGCTGCTGAAGTATCGATACAAACGTCCGATAAAAGAGCATCTTTCAATGGATCAGCTTTTGCCTGTATAAGCAGCGGATGAAAACTAAGTCAAGTCTATAACCATGTTCAATACATATATACAATTATTCAAACTACTCAGAAACTTTATGCATACCTGAAAAGTAGAAAAAATTATAGGGTGAAGTAGCTTGATGTCAAAAGTAGGAATCACTACATTTGTTAGTGTTTGGTGCAGTCTTGTGTTACCCAACACTTGCTTTACTTTTGAGTGCAAAAATTTGCCATTGTATTTAGGTCCTTTGACTGCTTTTAACATATTTTTTACTGGTGCAAATATCCCAGCACTGCAAAATAGAACAGTATGTATAGATGGGTTTGTAAGTTACATCACTAAAAATAATAACTAAAGTGCTGAGTTTTATGCATACTTCTTCTGTGGAAATATTTTTGGGCAATTGTCAAGGTAGAATTCATTGATATCTTTGGCTTCAAAAAGTGGTCTTTTATTCGCACCTGGAGATGTAAGCATTGCAGTCACTAAACCAGCTGTACTTGTTCCTGATATGACATTGAAGTAGTCTGCAATTCTTGCTTCTGGTCCATCAAGCTCATATATTATTAGCATGTTTATTTTTCAGTGAACTTGTATGATTAGTACAAATCAATGGAGTAGGGACATAAAATATATTCATTTACTTGAAGTTTTAGTCAAGTAGAGTCTTAATCATAGTAGGCACTACAGGTGACTGTAGTCCTCGTTTCGGTTCATTGCACGCAACAGTGGTTTTGAGATATTAACTGGCCCTGGAACTCATAACTAAACATAAATATTACATTAAACTGTTAATAAGATCATGCAATCTGATATTACACTCTAAAAAATTACCCGCACTTGTCCTAAATTTGTCCCAACTCCCAAATATGTTCCTTCTTGTGCCCATCCATTTTGGCTGTACATGAATCACCTACACAAAAACTAGAAGAAATACCAAAACAAAACCCATAAAAGATAGATTCAAACAAAATCTATGACACTCTTCATAAGCAATGTGGCACATAAGCTTAATAAATTTACGAGAGCCAATTTTAGTTTACTATTTATGATATTATCATGTACATAAACAGCAGAATGGAGAAGTGTTATATGCAAGTGATAGAGTAGGATACTCTTCACAAGCAAAAAACAGCGCTTGCCCAATGCTTTTTGCTGAAGCCATCTCTCAATGAGTATACTATATATTACATCATATGGACATAATTTCCGACATGTATTTGACAAGCATCACAACAGAGGTGAGATGGTAAAATCACATGCTTTATCTATGAATCAGCATTGTATCTAGTTTTAGGATTATTCTCAAACAGCTTATGTGCTAGCATTATATTAGACCTTAACTCGAAAAATAAAAATACCTTTGAGTAGTCGTATTAACCGCCAATTCTTTTAACTCAGTTCCTTAGCAAACCGCTAATAGCATTATAATAACCTCCAGCACACTTCCTCAGCAAATCGGAAATCACCACCCATTGCCTGAAACCATCATCCAAAACCAGCACCATTATTCACAGCCAAAACCTCACCATAACCTCACATCCACTACTGTTTGCATCACCCGAACAATCTGCAACCAAAACAAGCAACACGGTTATTTTTGTAACGTTGAAACATTTATAAATGGTTGTGAGTATGGTTGTAAGTTGATAAGATGATATGTTTTATTGATACGCCCATTATGTACAACATCCAATAAATTGATGTTCACATGCCCTAGATTTTATTATAATAATAGAGTGGAAATTCAATAAAACAAAAGTGGAAATTATGCCTCGTAAGAATCAACATTAACATGCAAAAATTAAAGAGTACATGCATGTTTCTTTTTATAATACATTGATAATTCACAAACCTTGAGAAAACAATTAAAGCCTTTTCTTTTGCTTATCAATTGAATGAGAATCTTTTCATTTATAGGAGGTTCTTCCAACATAAACTGAAACTTCTCGTTCCACATTGGAATTCAAGAGTTCTTAATTACATGGTATCGTAAAACTTTAATGTAAAGAAAGTGAAAAAATAAAACTAAACTGATGAACATGCCAAACAGATTTATGTTATCTTCCAACTGCAACAAGCCAAGACTTCCATATGGTTTTATAACTTATAGCAACCACCCCATGAATTCCCTTGATCCCCTCGGATTTTGAGTATAATTGTAAACCCTAGCACCCTTCTCTCCCCTACTTTGTCTTTTTAGTTTAAATGTTTATATACAGGGTGGAATTTTTAAAACCAACAAGTCATTGTGGAAATCGAAAGAAGGAAAGATGGAAAGAAGATCCAGAGAAAACTTATAAGTTATAACATACTTCTAAGCTATATTTATTCAAAGTTGAAAATTTACCAATATCATGTTTTACTGAACAATGACATTAGTTTCAAAGACATGTCAATGGGAATGCATTTAAGCAAACAATCGCCATCATAGGTTATATTTATGCATCTTCAAAATAAAAATAAATCAACAAGGCTCAAGGGAAAGGTTAAGAATCAAGTAGTAAAAAATACTTACTAAAAACATAATTTTGAGTATACATGTTATCTACCACTTTTTAGTTCATTTTCATCTTGATGAATGTCCTAGCCGCAATCAATACACACAAAAATGTTGATGATTCGAACATGTTCTATTTAGACCATGTTAATATGTAATCATATAATTATTGTTTTATATACAAACCTGAGAGAAAATATTGCCGCTAATCAAACTTGACTTGCTCTTAAGGGAAATTACCATAACTCCCGACGTACCGCTGAGGTTTCCTAACATTGAGAAGACGGCTGATTGCCAAAGAAAAATTACATTGTTACAATAAAATAAATGAATTGATCATCTAAAATAAATTAAATGATCATTTGTGTTCGTTGTTCCAACTATGGTCAAAATAACATAAATGTTCTTTTAAGCTTCATTATACACACGCCTGAGGTAATTTGTGGGATGTAAATATTATAAATATTTAAAAACTTTCAAGTGGCTTTTCTTTATCAAAATAGAAGATTATATGTATACATACATTGAGACATGTAACTAGATGTTGACATTCTTAATAATACTTTTAAACAGGGAGAACTAGTGTGGGAGAACTATAACCAAGGATAAAGGCAATTGTCATGAGGCTATGATCATACCTCTGATTTTTATTACAAAATATTACTATCAATTTAAGCCATACCTTAATTTGATATTGTTACCTTATCTCACCTTGATCAATTCTAACAGTGACTAAATATTTTATGTATTTTTTGTTTCAACAGAACTTATTTTATAGAACACCATATTTGCATAATAATTAAAATGATTAAAATACACAGTGAAAGTACTGTTGCAAAATACCTCTATTAATTAAATTGACTGGTAATAACAAATACAAATTCTTAAGTACAAATTGGTTTCTTTGCTACATCAGTGTGAACTTCAACTCCACAACTAAAATTAAATTAAATTAAATTAAATTAAAGGTCGAATAGTGTAGCAATATATCAACTAATCTTGATAACATAATCCGCTAGCACACAACAAATTATGATGCTAAGTATAGATTGAAAGACAATATGAAAATCATTGAATTTGTATAGAAATTTGATGCTAAGTATTGACTGATTTCCGTACACATATAAAATAGGTAAGAGAGGAGAAATAGAAAAAATAGTGGTAAAGACTGAAATTAAGCTTTGCTGGCAGCAAGAAAATTAGGGTTTATGAAGAAATCATGAACAATTGTATGTGGTATCCAATTGAAATAGTCGATGACGAAGGAGAGAGCAGCCCGATGACGACGACGGAGAGCGCTCACGTGATGAAGATGATGGAGGACTCGTGGTGAATTTGGATGAAGTGAAAAGGAGAAATCGTTTATGAAGTATTGAAGAGGAATAAAGGGAAAGGTAAAAAAAATTCTTAGTGTTGATGGGGGAGGAAAACGTAACAGAATACTTGTTTTGAAGCCGCTAAATTTTTAGAAAGCGGGAAACTGAAATTTTTTTTGTTACGTTTTTAATAAAGGATGAAATGTTATTAGTTGCAATTACGATTAAATTTCTGCAACCAAAGGCTGATTTTCTTAAAGTGTTAGGATATGAACAAACCAAAGGACTACTTTGACTACATCCATTTTGGACTCACCTCAGGATTAGTAGCAAGTAGCCCTTGCACTTCAAAGATCTTCACCTTCGATTCCATCATCTTTGTGATGTTCAAAATTCGAATGATTACGTTGGTTTGAAGTGGTTTTCAGATAACTCATGTTATTCAATCACGATCTCTTTGAACCAACATTCGATAATTTTTAAAAGGGTCAACTTATCGATAGTGGACAAATCCACTATCTGGGTGTGTACAGATTTGCATATGGAAAATAAAACATCTTATACTTACACCCACTTCTCGATTTCAAACAGCACCATCCCTTGATTAAGAAATGGAGTCGGACAAGTCAGAAACTAACTTTGACTCGACGTACATTCTTACTTCTCGGGATAGGGACAAGCTTTCATACCTCGGAATTTGGTATTAAGTACATGATGGAGTATCTTCCGTATACTTAATTTATCATGTCTCATTTACCAAAATTAACTCTCTTATAGATATCATGTTTCCGACATTCTGACTTTTCTATCCCTCAATTACAAAATCAAGTTCTAGATCTCACAGATAGAGGAAAGCCTACTCATAATCTTTTAGTGCTAAACACGAGATGACTTACTACAAATAAAAGTGTCAACATTTTAGTATAACTTATTCATATCCGTTTTCCGACTTAATGGCACTGACAAAGAGAATCCTTGTATTTAAATCATTCTTTGTAAAAGAAAGCTTTTGCTTTCTAAACTAACCGATCCTTGGAAATAAAGATTTAAAAATTAAAACATTTATTTAATTAAAAATAAGTTTAAACCTTTACTTAATATTAACTAAATCCTAATTAAATCTTAATTAAGTTTGAACTTAATTAATAATGAAGAAATAATTAAACCCTACCTGATTAATAATTCATTAATGATTAAACCTTAATTAATTAATAACTAATAATTAATTAAACCTTACTTAAGTAATAATTTATTAAATAATTAACCTTTACTTAATTAAAAACAAATTAACCTTTATTTAATTAATTAATTATAATTATCTCGCTTAATTAATAATTAAGTACTAATTACCTTCACTTAATTAAGTAATTAAATAACCATTTGCTCCATTATTAATTAATTAATTGAATAATTAATCATTTTCTAAGATCTAATTTTAAAGACGCTTCAAAAAATATCTAACGTGGAAACAAATTCTATTTTAAACAAAATTACCATTTTCTACGAACTGCATCCATAGCGGCTATTGCTATGAATACAATAATCCTAAAACTTGTTTTATATCAATACCTAAACAAGCTCGTCAGGAGATAGGTTGGATTCGATATAAGCATGAAATTCCTCTTATTCTGAGTATCAGTTCATTTCTATGTTGGACGGGTCATCGTATTGATGACCAAGAAAACCCTAGAAAAGAAGCAAGCTTCAACGCTTCCCAAGACAACAAAGCCATCATTGTGGGGAGGGTAAAGAGCATCTAATGCAAAGCGACCTTTCATTCCCTTATTTCGCCATAGCACACCCCGCTTCCAAAAGCACCCTTCAGGCGAAGGGGTACTAGGAAAAGTCTTTCGTTTTCCCCTCGGCCCTTTCTGCCTTCCTTAACAAGCCCTCGAGCCTCCTTTGCGTCGCCTTCCTCATAGAAGCCGCCGCCTCGAAAGCCGAATTCTTTGGTGGGGAAGGCTTTCATAAGAATTTAGCCTTAAAACCCTTACCTTTTATACTGTAACTTACTTTATAAACTTTGTATAAAGTTTTGGAAACATAAGTAAAGTTTTGAAAAATTTATAAATTTTTTTAGAAAATAAAATAAGTAAAACAAGTTTAAACCATGGGATCTCGGTATCACACATATACAAGTTCAAATGCCAACTTTTCTTTAGCATACAACATCCATATACATGAGCACAAACATATATACACATGCCATGCATCATACACAATTAAAAATCATAACTTGCAAACCCCTACTTACTTTCCAACTATACTTTCAAGTCCATACACAAACATTACATATGATCATGTACACATATAAACACAATCAATCATCACTTTCCAGACTAAACAACAAACATCAATTATTATCACAAAATATAGTTTTAAACTTTGGTTAAAAAGGTGAGCTTTACTTACCAAAATCAACCAAATCAAAATCCAACTACTATAACTTTTCCACCACCACCCGAACTTAGCCTTTCCTTCGTAAAAACTTGATCTTTGTGGCCTTGGGAGGAAAGATGGGTTTAGCCCTAGTTGTATTGGGCGCGGCCCTACTTTGGGGAGTAGGTTTTGTGCTTGTTTTTGAATGAGAGGAGGTGTAGCGAGGAAAAGAAGTATATTTTAGCTTGGTTTAAGGTTTTAAAAATGGAAAAGGTAAGTTTTTAAATTTTAAAAACATTAAGAAGCCATGAGAAAGGAGGATGGAGTTTGAAAAAGAAGAGAGGAGTTCTGAAATGAATAAAATGAGGTGGAAATGGAAATTAGAAAGAAAAATCGGTCTTTGTATAAAATGAAATAAGAAAATTACCTCCCAATCCCTAGCCCATATGCCCTCCACAAACCTTTTCCACCTCACTCCACCCCACCTTACCCTCTCCCTCTCGTCCGTTACTTCACTCCTTTTTGATTTGAAATCACCTTTTACACATCTTTTTTTTTTAAAGGAAAACCCAAACTTACCTTTTTACTTAAGTATATATTTTAACACATGTTAACTTTGACCATAACATAGGTTATTTGTATAAGTGTATGTATATATCTACTCTTGTGCATACAATTTTTCCGATAACTTTTAGACGATGAAAAGTCAAGAATCCAAAAAATGATTTTCGTTTACCTTTTTTATTTTTCTTCAAACTAAATATTTTTGTAAACTAAATTCTAAAACAGCTTTACCACCATTGGTTATTATTTAAAAGGGATGTATTTGAGTTATAAAATCCATTAATTAACTATTTAAAAATATATTAAATAATCAAAATAGAGCGACAAAATTACAGGTTGTTACACAAAATAATATATAAATACGTATCTAATTTTGTTCATAATGTATTGAATTTGAATTTGTAGAGGAAATTTGCTTGGAAAGATGACATTTCTAAAGCAATGATGAGAAAGGCTTGGCCTCAAAGCAGCCCACAAATATCGGTAATGGACATATGGTATGCACAAGTGTGACAAAACATCCAACTTTAGCCCAAGAGATATATGAACAATTCCTGGCATGTCGTTAGACTAATGGCTACAAAAAGAAATCAAAAATGAATTTAGGAATTAGGAACAAGACTCCCAGGTTGTGTAGTAGTAGCTCCAAATCATATGCAGATCATCATAGTGATATGGCAAAAACTTATTCGTCAAATGTTTTTAAAATTTAAATAAATTAAAATATGCTTATTTGGTAATTTACTTAATTTAAATTTTGGTATGAAGAGAGCACAGTGAGCCTATATCTTAGCAAGTCTACTGTAGAACACACAAGATTGAGTTATTAAATGTGTCCACCATAAACTGTCGGGTAGATGATTCTTCCATGGAATTAGCTGTAAGTAACCCATTAAATATCACTAAATAATATTTACACACACAATTTTTTTTTTTACAAATTCTAACGGATATGTAAAATTCAAAATGGTCGAAATACCAGGTTTGAATTGAGGAGGTTCAAAGTGAAGGGGTAAATATAACAAGAGAATGAATATAGAGGTATTCAAAACATCAGTAAAGCTACTTCCAAAAGGGCGGATCGTAAGCCCAACAATGGAAATATTCCAAAGGCAATAGCTTAAATATTGGTTATATACATATGGTATTAAATAAATATATATATATATATGTATGTATGTATGTATATGACCCATATATACATGTGTGTCTATATATGTATGTATGTATATATATGTAGTATACTATATATACACATACTTAATTTATACGCATTCTTAGTGTAGCTATTCAATTCAATCCTCATTTTCTACTAGATGTTATAAATCATCACTTAAATAATAAAATGGGTTGGATAAAAAATAAAGTAGAATAAAAATATTAAAGTATGAAGAAAAATAATTTTATTAATAAAATGAGTTTGATAAAGATTGTAAATTTTTTAATCATGATTTAGAAGACTGAAAATGGTAATCTCGATAATAGAAATATAATAGAGGTATTGAAACATTAATAAAATGGAATTTTGATTTTTGAAATTAAATAGCAATTTTAATTAAGAAAAAGAAACAAAGCCGAAACATTAATTCCATAGAAATTTATTGTACTTCAAATTTACAATGAAATTGGAAATAAAATAATTAATTTGGGATTCAAATATACGAACATTCAATTTTTGAAATTTTAACTTATGAAAGAAATATTTCTTATATTTTGATGTTATAAATATTTGGATTAATAAATATCCTTCAGTGATACCTTGTTTTAAATTAAAGTCAAATTATACATTTTGTTTCAATAAATTAAACAAATATATATATACACACACACATATATATACATACATATATATAATTTTATTTCAATAAATTAAAGGAATACAAGTTAAATTAAACAATTCTACAAGGTAAATTATATATTTTGTTAAATCACTCGATAAATTAGAAAAATACATAAGTTAAATCACTCAATGAATTAAACAAATATATAAATTAAATTATACATTTTGTTTCAATAAATTAAACAAATTTATTTGAGTTATAATGTAGTTTAATTAATGGATTTTGCATTTGTTTTTATGGAAAAGAAAAATAAAACCAAAGTCCAGTACATTTCTCTATAATAGGTCTAAAACACAAATACAACTGTTAAAATAAAATTTTCCTATTATTAACAAACAATTTTAATTAAAATATAGATGTCAACACTAGAAGGAGGTGTCAAATAAGTGATGCAGAGGAAGACAACCGACGCTTAAAGTCGCCTTTCGGTAAGCTTGAGAAGAAACTCTACAAATTCATACGCAATAGTTACCACATGTAAACATTCAAATTCTGATGGTGACGATGTAGCTGGTCAGTGTGTAAGATTAGTTAGTCTGTACATTTGTTTATGTTGTTATTGATGATAATGTATTTGGATATTATTTGTATTGACGGAAACATTTGTGCATGTTGGATATTGATTGTAGTTGATGGATATTTTATATGTTGGTATTAATGTGCATTGGATACATTGTTACATATAGATGTTCGAGTATGTGTATATTGGATATTGTTTGTTTATATTGCGATTAGATTTTTTATATATATGAATTTGTGATTGAGGTGAGAAAAGTAGCAGAGATGCCACAAAAATGCTTCAGACATGGTGTCGGCATGGTGTTGAATCGATGTTGGTAAATTTGATTTTGGAATGTTAGTTTTAGCATAGTAAGGAATTGGCTAGGTGTTGACAAATCCATTCTATCGGTGTTGGCAAGTCGTAACCACAATATCGGTAACATGATGTCGACCAAGGGTCGAAATGGCGTCAGGTATTTGGCATCGGTACGGCGTTAGTATGGTGTCATTAACACACCACGGAAGATGTATACATGGTATCAGCAACAAACTTCCAATGCTGTTTTTACCGACACCGAGAATGATATCGATGTGGCATCAGCATTAAGTTTTCCGACGTTGTATCTACGCCATATTGGCATCGGTAAATGCTATTTCTTTTGTAGTGCGATATTTCCTTCAAAATATCACTTAAAACAACATTATCGATATATCCTCTAATATATACCAATATATCTCTCCTATATTTAGTGTACAGTACTCGATATTCTTTAAGAATATCGATCATCTCTAAAAGTGTTGAAGAAAATAGACTTATAAGTAGATATCTTCACATTCTCAATGGTTGTTTTTTAGTATATAGGGAGTGCCAATATGTAGACCATATTAGAAATCATAATGGAATGATTTTTTAGTTTTTACCATAGTTTTTTTCAAACTTCTTCATTAGTATTTAAATAGAGGGAACTATACTTATTCCACTACTTTATTTGCGTTATTTTGTGCAAACACTTTACCACTAAAAAGATGATCATGTAAGAGCTTATGAAAATTCATTTTTTTTGTTTTAGTTACTATCATGCATTAAGAACTAAATGTGGAAGAACAATAAAGTTATATATTTGACACATCAATAAAGAACGAGATAGAAATAGTAATCGGTATCAAATCAACGTTGCTTATCCGATAATTAAATGAAAGTGAAAACAAAGAAATTGTAAATGTGAAAAATCTGAAAATCAATAGTAGGTTATATGACTAGGGAGACAAAGAATATACAATAAAAATGAAAATTGTAAAAGTGCACGGTACACAAATTTATTGATTTTTATGAGTATAATTTTTTACTTCAATTTAATGGAATATCCAAGTAGATAGGTTGTAATATGTAAACAATACGCAATCGGTCTTTAGTAGTAATTTTGTAATGTAGATCCAAATACTAAAAAAAAAAATTAACATCATCATAACATATTACATATCTTTTATAGTCTATCTATACATGTCCGATATTTTTTCAATAGATATTTTACCGATATTATTATGATATTAAAATATTTATATCGACACTTAGACTAGTTCGTGTCTAATACCAATACTAACTACTTGGTCACATAGTGATCAATATGTACCTGTTACCAGTATAAACTACTTTGATTCTAATGTAATAATGTTGCATTTGTATGTCTTATCTTGATTCAATATTCAATAGCCTAAATTAAAATTGTATGTAAACTGATTAAGTTGTTTATTTCATCATTCGGATTCATGTGGAATACCGAACTGGGAGCTCTAAATTACGAATAGAACATATGAGTGATGTATAATGGAATTTATCAATGGCTCAACACTACAACAGAACAGCCATTTTACAACGGGCAATGCCCGTTGTAATATGGATTTCACAACGGGCATGAGTCCGTTGTACTAGGCCTTGTTGTAATAGATCGACCATATTTTACAACGGGCAATGCCCGTTGTAATATATCTTTTTACAACGGGCAATGCCTGTTGTAATTCACCTTTTTACAACGGGCAATGCCCGTTGTAATATGAAATAGGTCGATCATATTTTACAACGGGCAATGCCCGTTGTAATACACCTTTTTACAATGGGCAATGTCCGTTGTAATACACCTTTTTACAAAGGGAAATGCCCGTTGTAATACATGATATTGCAACGGTCAAAAACCGTTGAAAAATAAATGCAAATTTAAAAAAAAATTACAGCAGCATACATCCATACCAATAATGAATAATTTAACGAGTAATAAATATTATCATAAAACAACCAAAATCACATGCGTAAAGACTAAAAGATAGAGTCATAAAATTCCAACACATTCCAAAAAGTTAGATATGTTTACATTGACATAGTTCTAATATACGCTGTTTTTCATTTATTTAGTTCTCCACCATTTGATGGGTTTATATATACACGACAATTAAACGTTTGAGCAATCAAACAAATGTTTACCTATGTTTCTAGACTAAAATATAAGTACCCTCTTTGATCAAAGCACATTAGTAGCTTATAGCTGCCCTTGTGTTGGTAACCCTGTGCTCCTCCAGCTTATTATCAGACGCTAAAACAATCAATCCAAAAGAACCAATTCCACCCTTAGTAGAATATCTGTTCTGGCCACAAAGCTTAGAAGGATCTAAATCGTAACTAGCATCAAATAGCTCTGCTGAATTCAGGCTTAGCAACTCAAATTCCACTTCAACATCTGCCTGCATTTTGAATCATAAGCACATTAGATAATTTTCCTTTAGTTTGTACATTTTCTTTATATGATTGATATACCCACCTCGTAACCTGATATTCCTTTGATCTCAATGAAACTTCCAGTTGTTAGTACAGTGTTTGTTAAACTAGTTGGCTTTCTTCTCAATGATTCAACCTCATCAATAGGCCATTGCAGCAGTTGCTTTCCACTGATATCAAGACTAATAACTCTAGGAAAAGTCTGAAAATTGAATCAACTCAAAGGTAAATATAATCAATTTTTTAACTTATTCGAATAAACAGAGAGAGTTTGTTTTCGACGATACAACACACACCTGAATACCAGACCATCCTTTAGCTACATCATCATGAGAAGTATCAGATTCATTAGACCAACCCCAATATATCCTACGTTGCACGTACTTCATGCTTTTGATTATGCAGTTTGTAATTTTCGATATTGTCTTCGATGATAGTGAGTATAATATGTTATTGCTTTAGGACAATAGTTTTTCAGGGGCTTTGTATTCTCGAAAGATAGCTTAAGTTCTAAAATCCCCTAACTCCTCATATTTGTATAAGCCTAAAAATGATGAAGTTGGTTCCCCTTTTCATTGATTTTGCCAAGGATGATTATATAATCTAGTGGATATTTTTAGAAAAAGGACGCTTTATTTAATCATTGTAACATTTAGTTGCCAGTCCTTTTTTTACAGTTGTGAGGATTTATTCATTGTTACAAAATTGATGAAGGTAACTTAAATTCACCTTACTATGTTTTGATTTTTTGAGATATTTTTTCATGATTTAGGTTATATAGATTTATGTTGAAAAAGATTGGTTTTGAATGGATTGTAGGTTAACTCATTTTGTATTTGTTGTAGTTTTCTTATACCTAGCTGTTTGCTAATAAATTCAAAAAAAGTGGATGAACATATGTTTGCATTATCAGATTTTATAATTATCGTTTATTAACTAGGCCATACTGTATTCATTGCAAATATTATTTGACTTAATCATATTAAATTGGTTTCAAACTATTGGTCTAATTACTTGTCATTTTGTTTCTTACAGATCTTATACTTGATAAAAAATATAATTACATTTATCTAATTATATTTAACTCGGATTATTTTTATGCATAACAAATATATTTTTACGGTATCTCAGTTAAATGCAACTAGTATTTTTGTTACAATATAATATTTGGTGGTTCATTCTTGCATTTTAGTTTGTAAATTCTACTTAAGACAATCATGTAAATTTCCAGGGAAACTTTCGTATTTTTTCAGAGGTTCAATGTTGCTCATGATACTGAAATCTCCACTAGAGCGTAGAGATACTATTGCCAAAGCTACATGAAATGTTAACTGCCCATATTGTTTCAGTTGGCTATAAAACAATGAGTTCCTTGAAACCTTCCCTCAAAGATGGATAAGATTTATCATGTTAAAGGAAAAAATTCCTGATTATTTTCCTAATTCTGATTTGAAAGGTTGTACCGATTTAAAAGTGGTTTCATATAAATTATTAATGCCTGCTTATTTTGAATGGTTAGTTCTTAAAGATCTTTTTCAGACTTTAAAAGCAAAATATTACTTGTACAAAACTGTTCAAATTAACATGCATGACTCATGTCTGCTTTTCACTTTACAGATCATTCTCTACAATTGATTATGTTGTTGCACAGTGCCTTAGGTGAGTTTATATATTTGTTCTGGATAGACGCTGTGCCCTAGTCCTTTACTTACTAAAACCATCACTTAGTTGAACATATGCCTAAGGAATCTGAAGTATATTTGTTGAATATATTAATGTGTGGAATTCCTTATGTTGATTTAAAACTAGGGTATGTATTTCACGTAAATCCTTCTATGTTTTCGATCAGTTAGTAGCATGTAACGGGTCCTTCACCCAAACCCAGTGCACAAAATCCTGACTTTTGTACAGCATGGCCCGACCCTTGAGCCTGATCTCAGCCCCAACAATCAGTCTCCAATGCCCATCATATTCAAAAACATATAAAGAAATCCAAATAAGTCAATCAAAAACAATAAAGATAACAGTTAATTACATACCTAAAATTGGTATAGAGAGATATTCTTCTATGTCACTGTAATCGCTATCTTCTACACGAAAATCATTCCCCTACTGTCATTCATTTCAGCCTCGACAACCAACAACTGCAGCGAGTTCACCCTGCATTTCATTTCAGCCTCGACAACCAAATGAAAACTCTTAGAAAAAGTAAGTAAAAATATTGTGGCTAGTGTTTCTGAACGTTTTATCGTTGAGTCGTGTATTTCCAAAAAAAATAACAAAAGCGGAAAAGAAGAATTATTCATAAAACGATTTAAAATCGATATAGGTGAAACACAGTTGACGTTAGGAGGCCCATGAATGGAGAAATATTCCTTGAAGAAAATGGACATATGGAACATCAACAAAAAGTGGAGTGGGATGCACATTATGATGCATCATGAAGATATCACTCAGTTTGTCATTGTATAGGTACTCATCTTAAAACTTCCTGATTTTATTTGCATTTCCTACTCCTTAAGCATAGCAAACCCACAAAAAACTAATCTCGATAGGGTTTCAAAAGATCAAAGCTGAGGTTTGAGAAGATACTGTTTAACGTGTCTAATGCAAAGGCTTGTCACAGCTATGCTGAACATTGAGTGTTAAGAATTATTATTTTTTTACTCAAAAGTGTTAGTTTAAAATAATCCCCATCATAATGTTCAATCAGTTACTCCGCCACTTTACCATCAATGAATACATGATCAAACGACTATCAAATTTGTAAGTGAATTGAGGTTAAAAGAGAAATAAGTTAACTACTTACCCCTCTACTTCCAGCAGAAGTGCAACTCTTAACCAGTTCTTCCAAGCCAGCGGATGATCTCTCTACTAACTTAAGTGTTGAAGGCTGTTGTTGTTGATGTTACTAGTTTCACATTTACATATCATTAGATATAAAGTTATAGGCATAGCTTGCATGAGACCGAACCTAGTTAAAGTTAAAGAAAGAGAAAGTAAGACAAGTGTGTGTGTTATTAAACTTCTCATGCTAGTCATACTACTTCTAAAAAGCGACTGAACCTAGTAAATATTAGTATAAGGATTATTGTGAATGTTGCATCTAGCGAGCCTAGATTACTGCTGTAATGGGGAAACGACATGTGATGAAAGCATGTAAACAAATTCATAAATATATTTTTCTTAAACAAACAGTATATCTGTATTTTTATAAACTAATATCATCACCGAACTGATGTGCACTGTCTTCCACCATCCTAAAGCACCGACCAGAATCTCCCTGCCATCACAACTGTTCCATTTCAATTCAAAACTCATAGTGTCATTTCAACTGTGCCTTCGATCACCAGACTGCATTCAACAGCATCTTCCCACTTATTTGCCCCATCTTCATACAACCGTACTTCTCTACAACTCCATATCCTACTGCTTGATCGCCATCCTTCACCACACTGTCTTTCAACAGCAATTGATCAAACCAAAACAACTGCACACAACCTAATCACAAGATCCTCAAAAACCGGCGAGCATACATCCATCTCTGCATTCCGCTGTTTCCACCCCAAACTTCTACCTACTATAGTGCATACAAGCAGCTGCACCTTACTGCCCCACTGCAACAATTACCATTCATCCCATACCATTCCCACCTTTACCATAGTTCAACACAACCATTGCTATCTCAACATCTAACAGTCACTACCTTACTATCACACTGTTCAACTTCAAACTGTCACAACCATTATATCTGCCACTTCCATCAACACGCTGTCATCCCCATCATCATACACTTCAAACAGTGCCCTGCATATTTTATCCCCTCAACAGCAGAAATACCTCTTCTCCTCCGCCATTCAACTCCTACCACATTAGCTAACATCACCGAACTGACCTTCGGCCATATATCACCACTTCTCAATAGCAGACCAACCGCTCTTCACAACGACAAGTCACCAACAATCAACCACACTACTACAAAGCACTTCAAACCACCTTCCAATCGAACTCGTATTCAAATTTAAACTCATCAACCCAGTCAACCACCACGAATTCACCCAACTCCATCACGACCGCATCCCAATTTCCTCCAACACTCATGACCACATCACCTGAAATCGGCGCCTGCATTAATTCCAATAACAGTCAAAATGTTCCAACACATCAACCGATATCTCTAAATAATAGTCTCACCTGAATGAACAAGTTACATGAAACAAAACTGCTGCATCCAAACAAAATCAAACCATGAATGGCATCAACTGCGACTTCTAGCTTGGGCATACGATAGTTTTGCTAAAGAGTTTAGACTAGGGTTTTGATTTGGAGCTAATTGGAGTGGGAGTTGAGTCTCACCGTTGGTTTTTCTATGCTTGTTGTATTGAGAAACATCGGTGGAGTGAAATATGGGGTGCACGACTGTCTATAGAAAAAGGCGACATCTATTGTGTTGCATGGTAAGGCACAGGTCGCCATTTTTTGGGATGAGTCGGACCTCGATTGATAGTGGTAGGTGAATAGAGCGCGCGAAGAAAGGAAGAGAGGAATCGAAGGTTTTGGGTGTCGTGTTGAATTGAGTAGGAGAGGGGGAGGAATAGGTGCAGCCATGGGAATGTTGGATTACCACGGAGAAGAGGTCGACGAACGGATTCCAGATTCCCAACGTTCGATTTGGGATTTAGGGTTAGCGATAAATATAATTTTAGCAGCGCAGGGAATAAAGGAAACAGATGGAGGGCTGGGTGGACCGATAAAATAAAGGCTAAGGCTATTACAACGGGCATTTTTGACCGTTGTAAAGTTGGCATATATTACAACGGGCCTTTGTAGACCGTTGTAATAGCCTTCTATTACAACGGACAAACAATGCCCGTTGTAAAAAAGGGTTGTATATGGCATATTTTACAACGATGCTGAATGGACCGTTGTAATAGCCTTCTATTACAACGGACAAACAATGCCCGTTGTAAAAAGGACGTTGTAATAGGGTATTTTTGTTGTAGTGCAAGCACCCTAAGGATCAGAAAAGAATAACCCACTTTATTCTTTTCATTAAAGAATCTTTTGTGTGGCTAGAAAAGTGATATCATCCTTAAATAGCCAAAAGAGTAAAAGTACTTGTGCATAAAGTGACATCAACCGTTTAATTTAAGCATTGAAGTAGGAATTTAGCTCCTAATAATATGAACATTGTTGTTGATTTCTCAAAGTTGTTGCTTATTAGTTTCTTTTACATGGCATTACTCAACTGCCTACTGGCTATGGTTGAAATATATTATCATTCAGTTTCATAAATCAGGACAATTTTCATTTGAAATATTATATATATAAAATGTAGAATGTCAACCATTTCAAATTTGAGTAGGCAATGACAGTGTTAAATAAACTCAAACAATATGAAAGTAAGTGTAAAATAGTTCATTTTGAAATCATTTGACTTAAGTTGAATTACCGTTTTAAGCTAAAACGAAGTTGTTTCAATTATCTTAGATTAATATTAAGCAACACATTTCACGTTAGCATTACTATATAACTCATATTGGGTATAGAAAACCTGAAGAGTGGAAAAAACAAACTGCCCTCACCATTATGTCAACCTATAGTAATTAGCACAAAAAGTTGATATTCAGTCATAAAGCACAACTAATATTAAGTGAATCAGGTATACATATTTGCTAGTCGCATAAAGTTGATACTCATTGCAATTTATGGGTAGTCAAATTTCTTAACTGTGTAGATAATCCTCACTAAAAGTAATTTAAATATTTTCTCTCAACGTGTTTCACCACTATACGAGGATAAACATACAAATAGATCAAATCTGAACTAAATAATACTTGAATTTGAACTAACTAATAGATTGCTATTACGCTTTTTTTTTAACCAAAATAATAGCTTCCATATAAACTCAACCAAAAGCTGTCAACATGCCTGACAGGTAACCAAAATAATCGAAAAAGAAATACAACATCGAGATCTCACAGCATAGAAAAGAAAGAAACACCCAGAAGGGACAAATAGAGCCTTTCAAGAGGCAAGGCGAAGAATCTCTGGCCCAACCACACAACATACCCGATGAGCACCCGGTTACAACCGCACATCCAACACCGTAATCGAGCTCCGGCAAGGCCACCGCCCGACGACGATGTTGATGGATCAACACCCAAAGAAAAGCAAGCCCAACCACCGCTCCTCCAAACTAGCAGGAGAAACCAGACAGCACCCCTAAAACTGAAAGACCGACAACTGGAAAGCGATAAAGAGATCCTTGAAGCAAACTCCCAACAGAAGAAGAATACAGAGGAACAATCCACCATGGAAAAGCAAGAACCTGGAAGCAATAGACATACCGTGAAAAATAAAAGGGGGGGTTGGGGAGATGATGGTCAAGGGGAGACTAGGAAGCCAGAACCACCTGTCTCCGTGTAGACAATCATCCAATTCCCGCTCTATACGAAGACTGAGAGCAGGATATAGATAGGAGGTTAACTAATCGGCCAGAGCGAGCACTGACTGATCCTCTGAATGGACGACTCCGAAAGGCTAAGAAAACATCCTCTCTTACCCGCCGAATAACGGATAGGGGATCCATAGGAACCTCGTCAAAAATTGCCTTATTCCGCGCACACCAGACCTGCCAACAGATCAGACAAGGAATCAAACGAAAAAGGATAGATCGAAGAGATTTCCCAGAGCAATCAAACCACCAGGTAGATATCAAATCATTTGACGAGGCAATGGTGCCACGGATACCCAATAAATTACCGAAATAATTCCAACAGGATCTGGAACACCAGCCAACGAAGAGCAGATGATTGATCGATTATGTTTCCCCGTTGCCGCAGCACCTGCATCGGGAGACCAATGGAATACCAAGCCGCTGGAGGTTCTCATCAACCGATAACCCATTATGGAATAATCGCCAGATGAGAAGAGAGACTTTTGGAGGAATCCGGACATCCCAAATGAAGGAATAAAGAGGAATGACAGGAGAAGGAGTGCGGGAAGATCTCCATGCCTTAAGAATAGAGAATGGACCACCATCCCAACCGGATTGGCCGCCATGAGAATCAACAAAAAATTTGACTGATTGCATATGCTTCCATGTCTCACTGGCGTAACTTGGAGAGCCTGCATAACCAGAAGACGCCAGACTCCGGTACTTAGCATGGAGGAACTTGGCCCATAAGGAGGCGTTAGTACCGAACCTGTACCACAACTTACAAGTGAACGCCGAACAGATGTCTTTCGGATTCCGCAAACCTAAGCCACCCTCCGACTTAGGACGGCAGATAACATCCCAAGACACCCAGTGGTGTCGGCGATTGTCACCCTCCGAACCCCAGAAGAAAGATGATGCCAAGGATTGGAACGAACGAAAGAAGCAAGCAGTAGGGGTCATAGCGGCGAAGATATGAGCACCCATAGAGCTCAGAACCGATCGAATGAGCACTAATCTACCAGCTTGAGACAGAAGGGACGCATTCCAGCGGATAATCTTACCCCTTACCTTATCCGTAAGAGGATCGAAGATGGCGTTAAGTTTCCTTCCTCGATATAGAACTATACCCAAATAAGGAAGGGGAAGGGAAGCGGCCTTGAATCCAGTATAGGATTCAACCCAAGAAACTCTCACTTGGTCCATGTCCTTCGCATGCACGAAGCAACTCTTCGCAGAGTTGACCAATTGGCCCGAGCATCTCTCGTACAACTTAATGAACCGAATAAGGCGGCTAACAGAGGACCTAGATCCATTGGAGAAAATGACTATGTCATCCGCGAAGGATAAAGAGGAAACAAGAGGACACCGACTCGGGATACCGAATTGCTGAATTTGACCAAATACAGTCAAAGTGTGAATGCCACGTATGAATGCCTCGGCCGCGATAACGAAAAGAGAAGGAGATAGAGGGTCTCCTTGACGGATACCTCTACCAGCTTTGAAAAAGCCATTGGCCGATCTGTTAATGAGTACAGAATACCAACAGTTGGAAATAAGTCTCCAAACCAAATCAATAAGGGTTTCAGGGAAACCGAAAGCGCGAAGAACCTTGATGATGAAAAACCAGGACATACGGTCATAGGCCTTTTCCATATCAAGTTTGAAAATAATGTTAGGACCCCTGACCTTTCGGTCAATCTGAGAAACAAGTTCTTGGGCTAGTAGGACGTTATCAGTGATCAAACGACCATTAACAAAACCCGCTTGAGAGGAAGAGATTATGCGGTCAAGGTAAGGAGCCATACGGGTGGCCAAAACCTTGGAAATCACTTTGTTGGCGAAGTTACAAAGGCTGATGGGCCGGAACTCCGAACACGTCCGAGGATAATCACACTTTGGAATAAGGACCAAATTCGTGGATGACCAGCTAATGGGAAGATCGGCCCCGGAAAAGAAATGCTGAATTGCCAGACAAAAATCAGCCTGGATGATATGCCAAGTAGTACGAAAAAAGGACCCATTAAAACCATCCTGTCCACAGGCACTATCCTTACTAAGAGCAAAAACACAGGCACGAACCTCTTCTGACGAAGGCGGGGATGCCAAGTCTACACTTCCCACATCAGGAACTAACCGAGGAATGAAAGAAAGGATGTCCGAATCCGGAACGGATACGGAAGGAGAACCCAGATATGATTGAAAATGAGAGACTACAACCTCTATGACTTCAGCAGGGATCGATGCCACAGATTGGTCTGTTCTGACTATTTCGCGAATAGAAAGCAAATTAGCTTTCTTGCGAATTGACGAGTGGAAAAATTTGGAGTTCGAATCACCTTCAACCACCCACTTGATCCATGCTTTTTGACGAAGATAGGAATTCTCAATACAAAGTTCCGAAGAGAAAGACAATTGAGCGCAAGCCCAAAGCTCCCTATTTTCCGCCGAAGGACACTCGTCGAGCAATGCTTCGGCAAGAATCAGAGACTCTTCTGCCGCACGCACCCTGTTGAAAATATTCCGGAAAACAAGGGAATTCCACGTCTTGAGGGATGCCTTAAGACGCTTCAGTTTCCCAGAGAAAGCCCCCATGGGAGCAGCCACAATGGGAGAGGACCACGATTCCTCAACCACCTGAAGAAAGCTATGATGTGAACTCCACATGCTAAGATAACGGAAAGAAGAAGGTCCTGATAAAGATCGCGAAGCGCACCGAAGAACAAGAGGCGCATGATCAGAGCAAGACCGGTGAAGATGAGAAATAGAGAAAGAGTAAGGGAGGTTGAACCAATCAGCGGATCCAAAAATCCTATCCAACCTGGATAGGATCCGGTTCGGACCTTCCTAATTGTTAGACCAAGTAAAAGCGGATCCGACGAAAGGCATTTCAGATAACCCAGATCTCGCAACGAAGGAGTTGAAATCTGATACCGAGAGACGATTGACGGCGGCCCCTCCCAATTTTTCTGACTGACTAGCGACAACGTTAAAGTCGCCACCCACAACTGAAATCGAGCAACCATAGTCAGCTAGAGACAATATGCCATCCCATAGAGATAATCTCTCTAATCGGTCACACTTGGCGTATACCGCCGAAAAAATGAAAGGCTGAGGGGAGAAGGAGGAAGAACATAAGATAGAAAGGAGTTGTGACGAGTCAAAATTCGGGCGGACATTGCAATCTTTGGACCAAAGGATCCAGATTTTACCCGAAACATTAGATAAAGCACCACCATAACCTAACGACAACACGACCTTCGTGATCTCGCCGAGACCCACAAAAGGCTCTAAAATAGCCACCAAACCAACGGAATGCTTACGGACAATCCGCTTAAGCCGAGCGGAAGAAGCTTCGATGCCAATACCTCGAATATTCCAGAAAAGAAAGTTCGACATGAAGTCAAGACCGAAGAGAGAAATAGATAACAACAAATGAAAACACACAGACGGAAATCAGATAAGGTATAAGGAGGATAGAGCGGATCTATCAATCTGCTCTGTCGCCGCTATAGAGCGAGTACGAATAGTGCGAGGAATGGACGAAGCGACACGCGATCTACGACTAGAAGATCTGCGAATAGGCTGATGTGAAGGGCTGGACACCGAAGACACAACTAACCCCGCCATCGAACCGGACATAAGAGAAGACGAGCTGGATGGGATAGAGTTCTTTGTAAGACGGGATAGCCGATCATTAATCAACGCAATTTCCTCAACAGAAAGCATCGGAATAACGATCGATAGAGCACAGGGAGACGAAGCGAGAGAACAACGGGAGGAGCAACAAACAGGCGATGGGACAGGAGGAGCCGGGATAGATAGAGGATATCGATAATATGTAGGGGAGCTGAAAAGACGCATCCCACGATGATGTAGGAACCTAACCCAAGCCGATCTGCCATAGGTAAGGCAGCCCCGCAAGACAGGTGAGGTACGCTGGGTGGACCTAGCAGAAATATCACCCGATCGGGTCGCAACTGACTGGTAATATTCCAGTCTGACCGCATAGCGTACCGCAGCAGGGTACACTATGCACTCAGGAATGGAACACCGCCTGAGCCAGTCGACCCAGACCGGGTAATATCTCCGTAGAGCCCCATGGGGACCAAGAAAAAAATACAGACGAAAAGCCACTAACGACATAGACCTGGCCTCGCTATGGCTTAGACTATAATACCAACACGGGAAGCCACACTGTTCACTCCGAACGGGGTTCGCAATGCCAAAGTGACCTGACACGTCACCAACCATCAGAGTGGTAACAGTGTCAGGGAGCACACGCCGAAGCGCATCATGGCTCATAACCAACCAGAATGAAACAACAGAAACAAGCCGACAAGGAACCAATATCCCATAATCAACGGCTAAAAGAATATGCACTACCAAGAAACTCACCTTGCCAGCTGCCAAAGTACAAACTTGCATCTGAGCGACGACGAACACAATAGAGCTGCCCGTCTCAACCTGGCAAATCAAAAAGCCACTGGCCTGCTGCAACAACGCAACAGGAAATACCAGGCAATCACCCGAAGTAAGCAAACCATACAACACAACCAACTGACTGCCAACTAGCTGACCTTGCCCACGAGACGGCAAAGCCCTATCTAAGCCACACAAAATATAATCCAGAAACCACTGCAGCAAACCAAAACGACCCACAACCACATCAAACGACCAATGCCGACGATCGCAAACCACCTACTCAACCAGCGCATTACCAAACAACACATCATGACTTGAAGAGGTGATGAAATCCCCTTCAGTCAAGGAAGCAACCGATCGATCATCTGTCTTGAGAACAAGACAACACAATTCGTCTTCGAGCAACCCCCCTTGAGAACCAGAATCCACCATGACTTTCACAGGACAGAGATCCACACCAGGTGGACTCGATGAGGAGGAGCGCTCCTCATCAGACACAAAGATATCAAACCCATCATTTCCATAAAGCAACGACCCCACCATCAACGGCAGCACCCCCCTAGGCTCCTCTTCACAAGAAACAGAGAAGATGAGCTTCGGTTCGAAAAGGGGGATGAAATCCCTTTTCTGGATCCCACCAGCAAAAGCAAGAGGAGAACACGGTACCACCGACCAACCCCTATCCTCTACAAGGCGATGTCGGCGCGGCAACCGAGATTGCAGACCATCACCCCAAACGGGTAAGAGCTCCATAAAGCAACAATCAACCCATACAAAACGAGATCTGCATAAAGCCCCAAAATCCACCAAACAGAAAACCCTCACCTCGATCGATTTAACGCCAGAAAAAATCACCGAGCATGGCCCTGTAACCAAAGCCGATAAGGCTAAACCAATAGCTTCGAACGGCGGACAACTGCGCACAAAGGAACCGGAAAGGAGAAACTCTCCCACGTTCGAGATAGGCAACGGATCCATCAACCAAGAAACAAGAATCGGTAGATCCGAAAAGAAAATCAGTAAAAGAAGCAGTAGCAATAAAACCAAAAGAGAAGAAGAGCCGAACAATCGAAAAAAAAATGACTTAAACTTTGGATATCTAATTGCCATTATGATATCTAATTAGGATATCAAAACAATCAATTAGGATATCTAATTATGATAATAGCAGGTATACAAAACAATCAATTAGGATATCTAATTGCCATTTAGACAGTATGTTTATCCATAATAACAGTAAAATGACTTAAACTTTGGAAACAAATAAAAGGCACAAAGTCTTAAAACATCATCTCATCAATTCTTTTCTATCGATGTTATAGTCTGTGTGATACGATGATGTATTATTCTATGATATAAATAGTAAAGTGCTTTTTCTAATGCATAAACACATCGTAAAATATAAGAAAAACTAAAACCCACCCCAAAATACACACAACTTTCTTTATAATGGAAGCAAAAACATTGAAAGAGAAATATATGAAGATATTAAGAATGGGTACTTTATAGCTGTGGATTCATATATAAATGTTTTCTTTTCCGTTGCATAATTTGAGTACATATTATATTAGTCGAACTGACAAATTAAGTAAATAACCATATTCTAAACAAAGTAAATACGAGATACACGAGTCTATCTTTTCACGTTTAATAGAAAGGAAATTTTCATACTTCAATATGTATGAAAGAGCATTAATTCCAAAGCTTTCATTAATGCACTTTCTTAGTAACTCCAACTACTTCTCTAAGCTGACGTTTTTTTCTTAAGGAAGTGTCTTAATGAAGATATAAGCTAATTACTCCTTTAAATTGCAGTATTAGAATGGAACTAAATCTCTCTGCAGAACCTCCATCTCCATCTCTTACCAATAATACTGATGCGACGAAGCCTTCTTTGTTCGTGAGATTTTAAGGAACCCAATAGTTGTTCAATTGACAAAGTACTGCTATCTTTGGATTCCACAATGGCCGCAACGATCGAATCATATTTTTCAGATAGGCTAGTTAATATTTTCTCGATAGCCATTTGATCTGTCATCTCTTCGCCGAGAGTCCTAATTTGATTAACAACATCAATTACTCGAGATGAGTAATCTCGGATGCATTCGGATTTTTTCACCTTTAGGTTATGGAACTTCCTGTGCAAAACCTGAAGCTTGACTGCTTTTGTTCTGTTGTCGCCTTGATACTCATTCTATAAAATCTCCCAAGCCTGTTTTGATGTCACTGCACTGCATATTCTTGAAAAAATATTTGGACCAACTCCATTTTGGATTTTTTTTAGAGCTTTGGCATCAGTCATCATATCCAATTCACATTTTTCTTCTTTAGTTTGAGCTATTTCACCGTGATTTGTTGGTTCAATAAGCCCACGTTGAACTATGCTCCAAAGGCCTTCGGATCGAAGTAATGTCATCATCTTTACTTTCCAAAATTCATAATTTTCTCCATCAAAGACTGGAATAATTGAATCAGAAACGGATGTGGCTTCACTTGGGAACATTTCGAAAATCGTTAAATATTCTCAAAGAAAGAACAAAAAAGAAATATTAGAAGAGAAGTGCAGAGATATTAAGAAAAATGAGTTATTGCAACAAAGGTTTCGGATTTATATGTAAAGAAAAGATTTCTTAATTGAGTGAATATCAAATAATTTAACTACATATTTATACTGCTTTTATTGGAAATTCATTAAATGAATATTTATAGTGTAAACATAATAAATACTAGATGAATGAATCATATTTTTATTTTTAGGTCAAATAACCTTTCACATTTCATATTTCAGGATGCATGACCGTGTATTAACTCTCGAAGAAACCACCATAAAATTTTTGGAACAATAAATTGGCCATCACGAACAAAAGCTGATAAGCATTGATTGTTAAATTTATCAAGTAACCAGAACTAATTAATATTCACTAATTTGAATTACAACTTTTTTTTAAACATGTCAATTGATAAATATTCATCTAAAAAATAACGGTATATGCCATATTTACATTAAAAGTATTTTTACAAATACCAACATATAAGTGATGTAACAAAAATCTTGCATTTTAAAAAAGGGGAAATTAATTTAAAGGACAAAGATTTGTATATTTTTTGACTCAAGGACACAACCTCAATATTTTTACCACAAAGACAAACATTCTTCTAAAAATTATTCACAAGGACAAATATTTTTCAAAATTATTCATAAGGACAACAAAACTGCTACCGAACTAAAACTGATACCTAAAAACTGCTACCGATAACTAAAAATTGATACCTAAAAACTGTTATCAATAACTAAAAACTGATACCTACAGAAAATTGTCCTTCAGGATAAAATATTGAAGGTATGTCCTTGACGCTAAAAAGCTGTGAAATTTTGTCCTTGACAATAATTTTCTGTTTAAAAAATAGTGAAATTTATAACTCGGTTACTAAAACAAATTCAGTATACGTGGCATGAGAAACTCTGTTTTTCATTCTTTGTATTCAAAATTTTAATATTTCACTTTTAATTTGTGCAACGAATAGGTAGCGCACTAGTTAAATAATAGTAACAACAACAAGTTACAAATTCTTTCAAAATTACATTGGTTCCATGAATTTTTAATCCTCTCCTTATTATACACAAATGACTATATTTTTATATTTCTATATTTTTATATTTCTATAATATTATTTATAACAAATCTCTCTTTAATTTCGCATTGTTTTATATTCAACCATAACTAGTGTCTAACCCGTGCATTGCACACAGCAATGTTGTAAAAGAAATTGTCAGATATACATTATTAAATAGTTGACATACAATGTAATATGCTAATGTTAAGCATATATTTGTGTAAGTCATGTGACGACCCCTTTTGGACGGTTTAAATCGACAATTAACCACACATGTCTAATTCAAACCATTCAAAATGGAGAATTGTAAACGGAGTGAATAAGAAAATAAGAGAAAAGAAGGAAAAACAAAACAGAGAATCTCGCATCGGAATTGAAAAATTACAATAATCAGGTAAATAGTTCATGAAGTTGTTTTACAATATACATTTGATCACACAAATTTTACAACATAATCAGAGTACAATCAATAACATACCAATAATGATGCAGAGGAATAATACTAATAATATAATATACCAAACTCCGTCTTCGTCCTTCAGAATAATGTCTTCAACACTGAAATGCTCTGGCTGACCCGAGCATAATGAAAAGACAAAACACTCGAGTCAGAACTAAAAGTTCTTATGTAAGTTAAATCAACAACAAGTAAATATGAGTGTAATAGTTTCAGAGATGTTTACAGGATTTTGCATCTCCTATCCAGTGTATAACGTGCGTGCAATAACTTAAGAGATGTTACATGATATTTCATCTCCTAAGGATTCGTCAAACTATCTATATGTAGTAAGATACATTATATATGTAGTGTCTAATCAGTAAAGTTAATAATTTTCTTAGCGTTAAAGTTTTACATTAATCCCCTTAATACATTTTTAAGTAGGTAGTCAATGCAAGTCCTGTAACACAACCAGTAACGTCGGTAGCTAGTGAGTCCCCTATTGGTACCATATTAAAACAAAATTGTAGTGGGCGCAAATAAGGATAAAGAGTATGACATGGCACGTGAGGCGATGCCTAAGATAGGATACTACGGATTTACTTAAGTAAATATTTAAACATATTTTAAATTTAACCATATATGTTATTTATATAAGTGTTTGTATGTGTCTACTCTTGTGTACATAGCATTTTGTGATAACTTCTAGGCGACGAAAAGTCAAAATTCTGAAAAATAATTTTCAGTCACATTTTTTATTTTTCGTGGAACTAATTATTTTTGTAAACCAAACTGCAAAACAGGTTTACCATCGCCAGTTATTATTTAAAAGGGGTTCATTTGAGTTATAGAATCCATTAATTAATTATTTAAAAAATATATATTAAATACTTATATTTAAAGTGATTAAATTATGGGTCGTTAAATTCTCTCTTTTTAAAAGAATTTCGTCCCGAAGTTAACATACGAAAGGTTAACTCAAAATAATTCAAGCCATATATTGTCTATGGTGAAACACATACAAAAGGTACATATTATGCAACTATGTAATAAATAGAGAGTACACAATCCATACAATAAAAAAGCAACTATTCTAACCCTAACTCGGGATAAGCTTTCTTTATGATATCCTCTGTTTTCCAAATCTCTAGGATCCCAAGTCCACTGAACTAAACCAACCTTACAACCTTATTATGAAATTGCTCCTCATCTCGATCCACAATACGAACTGGATGCCTTATGACAGTCATGTTTGGTTCCAGTCAAAATCTTCTTAAACATATGGCTCCACAATCAACGATGGGTCATGTACATACTTGCTCAAATGGGATACATGGAAAACATTATGGACCCCTGACAACCTCTTTGGCAACTCAAATCTATAGGCAAGCGGCCTAATCCTTTCAAGAATTCGAAATGGTCCAACACACTAGGCGCCAACTTCCCAGCTCTCCTAAATCGAACAACTCTTCCAATCGACGAAATTTTTACAAAAACAAAGTCTCTGACTGCAAATTCCAAATTCCATCGCCTTTGATCCACATATCTTTTCTATTGATCATGAGCTTCTTTCAACCTCCTCTTGATTATAGCAACCTTCTCTTTAGCCTCTCGAATCATATCAGGTCCAAGCACTAGTCGATCCCCGATCTCCACCCAGCACATTGGTGATTTACATTGCTGTCCATATAAAGCTTCATAGGGTGCTATTCCAATGCTTGCTTGATAGCTGTTGTTGTAAGAGAATTCCACCAATTGCATCGATCTTTCCATGATCCTCCAAATTCCAAGATACATTCTCTCAACAGATCTTCCAAGACTCGGTTTGTAACGACCCAGAATTTCGGTCAATTAAAATTCGTATATTTAATTGATTTTAAATATTACTAAGTGAAATTAAATAGTCGAATAAAGTTCATTTCGAATAATTGGATTTAATTGGATAATTAAATCGATAATTTAATAGTTGAAATTACAGAAATAATTGAAAATTGGGTTAAATATGATTAAAATTGATTTGAAAGATTTTATTTAATCATATTGAAGTTATAACGATGTTATAGAACTTTTAAAATTAAATTTAAAGTTAATTTTTGAAAATTGAATATTTTAATATTCAAATTGACGAGTTAAAATAGCCATTTTTCAATAGTCTCGATTTCAACGAAACTAGTTTCATCGGATTCGTAATGTAATATTATTGTATGGTTTCAAATTTCAAGTCAATCGGATTTACCGTTTGTCCGGGGCAAGCTAAAACGCATAGAAAATAATTTAATCGATTTAATTTAAAATTGATCGTTTATTGCCGTAACTCTCACATATGATCAAATTACTTCCGAAACATGTTCATTGCGTCCGGAACGTGGGTTAAACCCTAGAAGCGCCGGTTACCGCGCGAGATTTGGAGTTCGGAAAATCCGGGATGAATAGTGTTTGAGAAAATTTCTATAAAAGCCCTTCTATTTTCATTTTTTCACAAAAAAAAGAAACCTAACCCTAAAACTAAAGCCAGCCGCCAGTTAGAAAAAAATTGCCGAGAATGAGCGATCTTATTCCTAAATTTTCTCTCAATCCACAAATCGATTCGAAGAATGTTCAACTAAGAAATTGTAGAGGGTGGTGAGTACGTCATATCCAACGGCTATGATCTAAAACAAGTTAACGAATCAACGACAATTAGTGATCAAAGGGACGAACTTTGCACGCGTTTTTAGGGGGGATGAGGAGGCCGAGTGCAACGTAGTGGCAGGCGTGGGTCGAGCTCGAGACGAGCTTCAATGTGGTGCTGTTGTGATGGGGCTTCGTCGTCGTTTGGGGGGGGGGGTGCAACATCATGGAGTAAGCGACGTTTTTGGGTTCGGCTTCCTGCTATTGGACGCGATGATGAAAAGAAAAGGGGTGCGGCTGGATTTCATCAGGGAAGATATGGACGGCCTGATTTGGTTTAAGGTTTAGAAATAAAAAAAATGTAAATTTATTATTTTAAATTTGTGTAAAATTTAAACGTGTATAACTTTTTGATACGAGGTCGGATTTTGATGAAATGACTTGCGTCGGCTTCGTTTCGTCGAGCACTACGCAATGGAACAGGATTGGAGTCGTTTGAAGTTAATGAGAATTTCGGGTAAAATTAAACGCTCCTTTAATTTTATTCGAAATAAAAGATGAAAATGAAATAGAAATCAAGGTGAGAACTTCTCACTCAATCGAATTGGTTTCGATTTTAATTTTGAATAGTTAGATTTAAAATTGTTGATTGTATGCTGAATGATGAATTGTTATCTATTTATTGCTAAAATAGACATTATACGCCGTTAGTAAGCGGATGTTATTTATTAAAAACATATACCGCGATAATTCCATCTTGATTGGAATTGGTATTATTTATGTACTTGGAGTTGATTTCCCGCATTATATAGCGAATGAGACCCTATTGCGCCGCCTATTAAGCGGATAATAATTTATAAATCCCATATACCGCGATAATTCCGAACTGGAATGGAATTGGTATTGTGCTAACATCTTTAGATGCAGGGAAACAGGTTGGAGGGATCCAACTGGATTTCTCAACTGTATTGATTTATTTACAGATATTGTGATATTTTTTGATTATCATATACTAATATATGATGTCTTTGTTGTCGTGATTGACTATTTGGTGCTGTTGCATCATCGGATCCATTTTTAAAGTTTAAAAATAACGATTTTGATTTTAAAAGGATTTTTAAAAATGATTTTTCAAAGTATACGTTTTATTAAATTTTTGAATTGATTCATTTTAAATAATTAAAACGTTATAAATTTTTATGTTATAAAAATTAAGATTTTTGTGAAATATAACAAAAGGTGATTTTTAAAATAATAGATTTATAGAATAGTTTGAATTTGGATTTTTGAATTATTATAAAGCATGTATATAAAAGATTTTTAACATTGATATTTATAATAAATATATATATATATATAATAGGAATTATAAAACGAGTTTAGTAAGTGTTAAAAAGAAGTATAAAATGGATTTCATTAAAAATTATAGATTTATAAATTGTGAAGATTATAAAATGAATAGATGTTGTAAAATAAAAGATTTATAAGTAATTAACTTATAAACTGGATTTTGGGCATTTAAATGGGATATTAATAGAAATTGTTAATAAAGGAGATTTTATAAGTTGAAGTCGTTATAAAATATAAATGAATCTTATAAGTAATAAGATCTGAAATTTGTGAAGTTTTAAAAAGAACGATTTTATAAATAAATGAATTATAAGTATTTAACTTATAATATGGACTTTTGGTATATATTTGAGATATATAAATTGAATTAGGTTAATAAAGGAGATTTATAGATCGAAGTTTATAAATAGAAATGGAATCTATAGACATTGTTTATAAATTCGAAATCAATGGAATTTGATAAATTGAATGTTGAAATTGGTTAAGCAAGTATATTCACGATTTGGACAGTGAAATATTATTAAATAAAATGGATATGCTTGGGAAAATGAATATTATAAAATGAAGTTAATCGTTTTAATGATGTTTTAAAATGTATTAAACATCGAAAATATAGATTTCAACATTCACTGTTGAAATAGACGTTCTCGAGAAATAGAAGGAAATGATGGACTATAACACTGTTGTTATAGTAAATGATTTCCGAAAGGAAATATTTTGTAGAGTATTGGGATTTATATATCTATTTTAATTTCGAATCCCTATACTAGTGATTTTGGGCCGTCATAATGATGTTTTACGCAACATTCGTTTTTGCTCAAATTAATGTGTTTAAAAGAATGTTTTTCTTAAAGAATGAAATATATACTTAATTTTGATTTAAGTATATCAATTATTTTCCAAGTGTTTAAAATAAATGGATTGGTAAATTACTTATTATTAAATAAGTATGGAAATTTTTTTTCAATGTGAAATGAAACGTTTTGAGAATTTATCTTTTTGAAGATAAATTGAAAATGAATAATTGAAATCGTATATCCATAAATATTTTGGAATGTAAATTCACTACGGAATTTATAAATGAAAAAGGGAATTTGTTTAAAAATAAACGTTGATTTATTTTTGAAGTGTGGGAATTAATTTACGGATTTGGAATGTAAATATAAAGTAAATCGTTAAGGATTTATTTAATTGGTTTAAATGAACCATGTTGAAATGAAAGTATTTCTGCGTAAGGAAAATGGTTGAAATTTGTTTTCAAAAGTGGTAAAGGTGAAAAGTGATTTGAAAATTGTTTTCAAATGGTTGAAGTGTGGAAATTATATATCTTGTAAAGATATTTTGGAAAGTAAATAATTTGGGAAATTATTTGGAATCTGGTGATGTTGAGCATACCTATTGATAGTTAAATAATCCGACTATCAATATTTACCTTTGAATAGGTATTTGTTGTAATTGCTTGAATTTGAATGCCACACTTATTTTTAAAATAAGCGCTCACTATTCGAGTTAGCCGGGAAAGGACCTTGGGGTCGTATAACCCATTTCGAATATGTGATACGTCGTTATGGATCGCATTTGATGACCGGTGTTGAAGACCGGATATTTGTGAAACCGGAAGGGTTACCGTTGAATGTTTCTGCATCGGCCGATCCCCGATTTAGAAATTTATTACCCTTTTTGATGGGAAGTCCGGTCGTGATTAGCGAATATCCGGATTGCAAGGACTTCTTTGTAAGTGCCTTCGGTTCCGTTCGATCCCGGAACGGACTTGTATGGATGTGTGTCTGACGTTACAATTTGAGATGTAAAGCTGGTTTCTATCAAATATATTTCCGTTGGTGGTGGAGAATTTATTCTCTTAGCTTAACACCCTTAGAGGTTATGTAGTTGATGGTTACTAGTGATACATTCCCAAATTGGTAATGTGGCATACGAAGTGCCATTGAGCATTTGTGAATTTAAGCACAGCTTTTGTATAAAGCGTGGCTTTGTGGACGAGACTCGTCGGACTTCACACCCCGAAAATGGTCAAAACAGGAAGGATACAGCAAGGTTATTAGGGGGTAATGCCCCTTTAGTGTATATCATTCCTTCTGGATAGAGGTGGTATCATGGTATGGAGCCCAGATACTTAACCTATGTCGTTGCTGCAAATTTATTGCTTTATGGTTGTTGGAAATCGAGGATCCTCGGATATAGATCGGTTACGATCGGGGAATGACATATTCGTGCCAGTAGTTACCCAGTTAGGGGTAACCCGGCCTTGTGTTGGCAGAGATCCGGTTAGGTTCTCGGGTCGTCTTTCCAGAGGCGTACCCATGTGGCAATGGGAAGTTCCTTGGCCTGACCATTTGTTGGAAATCCAAAGAAACAATACGAACCTTGTACGGTTTTAGTTGTATAACCTGCCATGGAATGTGGCGGTAACATGCTATTGAACATCGTAGCTATAGTAGGCATACGATAATGGTCGTATGTTGGCTAAGATTTATATCTTTACTTTCGAAATGATTTTTCCTACACTATGCACTAGTAATAAATGTTTCTTTTTGATGCATATCAAGCATCTTTGACTATCATAAGGAGAAATCTCCTCCGATTCTGCGTTTGCATTATGTGTGTGTGCGGGAGGCCTTATGGTAGTCTCATTTTCTTAAAAGCATTGCGAATCTATTTTAAAATTATCCTGTTCTTCGTTTTAAAGATAAACTGTTTTAGTTCTCACACCAGTCACATGACTGACTCGGAGTTTATTGTTTTCCTTCGTAAACCCTGAATGGCCACCAATTTCCACACGGGCAGTCTAGAGTCAGGTTTATCAGGATATTCTGGAATTCAGGAGTTGCTGGAGGCAAGCTGGATGGCATGGCGTATTCACTAGTATATAGTATTTCTTTTCCGCTGTTTGTTGTTGTTTGTGGTTGTACACTCTGATGATGTAATGTAATATGATGTAATGTAATAACTGATATAGTTCTTTGTTTAAAGATTATTCATTTATTTATTATATGTTGTTCCACTGCGATTGTGAGATTCTGATATTGTTCTGTTGTTTCTTTCTGTTCTGTTCTGCCTTTTTCTCTCTTCTTCTACCTTCTTCTTCTTCTTTAACCATAACGGTACGGTTTTCCGGCATTCGATTGCTCGGTAGTTGATACAGTTGACGTATTGATGTCGGTTTTCGAGCGTCGAAAAGTCGCATTCGTCACATTTGGTATCAGAGCATATGGTTAAGCGACAACCATGGCTCGGTTGGGTATTACTCATTAGAGATACAGTCAGTAGTACTCTAGAATGAGTTTGAGTGTAATAATAGATACGAGCGTGTATTTTTTAGTGAATATAAATTGTTTTATATTGTGATGATTGGTTTGTTGGGTGGTATATGGATTTTGGTCAACACGAGTAATTAACGTTGTTGATAAGGATCTTTAAACACTTGCGCAGAACAATTTGACACGATATTGTTTTAAAGCGGGTAAATGAAATAATTTTTCTCGAAAATTATATTTTGATATAGAAGGAATAATTTTCTGAAAATATTATATATCCGTGGATGTTTGGTTGTTAATGAAATAATCAAATATAAGAACTTAGAGTTTGAAAGGGTTTATAAACAAATAAAATTCTATAAGTATGATTTATTCAAAGGAAGAATAACTAAATTTGATTTAAACTAGAATTTAAATCCCAGGAATTTTGAAAAGTGTTTTAAATGTAAGGAAAACAAAAGTTTGGGGATTTAAAACTCTTGGGAAGGTTGAAATGTTTTCCAAAGTGTTTGAAGGAAACGATTGAATATTATTTTAGGAAATATTTTTGGATGAGAATTGTTTTAAAATGAATTTGTGGAAGTAAGGAAGCACTGAACTTACTTCGGTCGCTAGAAAATAATCCTGATGATGATGGCCACATCATCAGAATTCATTTTCGAGTTTCTAAAGTGATGGATTGCTTCCATAGGAAATTGGGTTTGAGTTGATTATAATTTCAAAAATGGTTTTGGAGTAAAACCGGGTAATTGAATTCTGGAAACTATATCTAAATAATGTGAAAAGTTAAAATGAACCAACTATTGAACCTATTAAGTGATGTTGATATAAATAAAATAAACAAATGAAGATGAATGAAAATTTTAATCCTGGAATTAGTGTTTAAATTGAATGAATGGAAGTGAATAAAAATATATTTGAATTTAACTTAAGATAAGTTGAATAAAAATTAGAATTTGAAGTTGAATTAAAATTGGATATAAAGTTGAAATGTAAAATGACTGTAATTGAGAAATTGAAATTTAAGTTAAGTTAAACAAATGATGTTTGAAAGAGAATATAACTTAAGTGAAGTTGAATAAAGTTGATTTTGGTGTCGAAGCAAATAAATAAGTGAATTAATGAAATGAAGTCATTATGAATATGAACTTGAGTTATATAAAAGAAATTTAACCTTATTTGTTAAATAAATTAGCAGTTGAATTAATAATGGATTGAATGTTAATCAATCGAATGTAAATGAATTGGAATGAAATAATGAATGTAAGTGTTAATTCATTAAAAGCTAATGTTATTGGAAGTTGAATAATTGAATGAGAATCAATTTAATATCAACCAATTGGAGTTAAAAAGTGTTGGACCAAATAGAATGTAAATTAAATAATTTGGTTATGTTGAATATACATTGGTTATTATATGAATATTAGTTGATTGTATATAATTCATTAAGTGTTAATGAAAGTGAATTAGGGAAATTGGAAGCTAAAGAAATTGAATCCAACTTGGAAGAAAATGAACTTGAATAGAATTGAAATTTGATTTGAAAATGAACCAACTTGAATGTAAATTAGTAAATGCAAACTAATTGAAATTGGATATGAATAAATGTTAGTAAAATCCAATGTTAATGAATCAATTGGAAAACCAATTCATTAAATGTTAATGAGAAGTAAATTTATATTGATTTGGCAGTTGCATTTGTTGCTTTTGTTGCATTTGCTATGTTGGCACATGTAGTTGCTATGTTGCTATATGATGTATATTGATGTTATTTTCATATATGCATGTTTCTCATGTTGTTGTTGAGTGTTTAGTAGGTGCAGATCGTGCTTGCTTCGCATTTGGAGCTCGCTTTCGCGCTATATTAGCCGTATACGCTCGCTAATAATAAATAAGGTACATATCTCGGATTAAATATCGTACTTTTACACCTTTTTCCCTGCGGGATGCCTCATCACTTGATGAGATGTATATTTTTGATATATATACTGTCATATTTTTTTTCAGATCGAGCCGCGCAAAGGAGACTATGGCGAATTTTTCCGTAAATTTAAGGCGTCAGAATATTTTTAAGAAAATTGAGAAATTTTTGAAAACTAAGTGTGATTTTGAAAACTTAGTAAAGATTTTGTAAGAAGTTTAACTATGAATTTTGGGAAAGTTAAACACTTAAGAGATTTGAAAAAATCCAATTTGAATGGTTTGTTTTGGAAAGTTAATGGATTCTATAACTTTTTCTTACTTGGTAATTTCGAGGACGAGATTCTTTTAAGGGTGGAGGTTTGTAACGACCCAGAATTTCTGTCAATTAAAATTCGTATATTTAATTGATTTTAAATATAAATAAGTGAAATTAAACAGTCGAATAAATTTTATTTCGAATAATTGGATTTAATTGGATAATTAAATTGATAATTTAATAGTTGAAATTACAGAAATAATTGAAAATTGGGTTAAATATGATTAAAATTGATTTGTAAGATTTTATTTAATCATACTGAAGTTATAACGATGTTATAGAACTTTTAAAATTGAATTTAAATTTAATTTGTGAAAATTGAATATTTTAATATTTAAATTGACGAGTTAAAATAGCCATTTTTCAAACAGTCTCAGATTTCGCCGAAACTAGTTTCATCGAATCCGTAATGTGATATTATTGTATGGTTTCAAATTTCAAGTCAATCGGATTTACCGTTTGTCCGGGGCAAGCTAAAACGCATAGAAAATCGTTTAATCGATTTAATTTAAAATCGATCGTTTATTGCCGTAACTCTCACATATGATCGAATTAGCTTCCGAAACATGTTCCATTGTGTCCGGAACGCGGGTTAAACCCTAGAAACGCCGGTGACCGCGTGAGATTTGGAGTTCGGAAAATCCAGGACGAATAGTGTTTGAGAAATTTTCTGTAAAAGCCCTTCTATTTTCATTTTTTCACAAAAAAAAGAAACCTAACCCTAAAATTAAAGCCAGCCGCCAGTTAGAAAAACAATGGCCGAGAATGAGCGATCTTCTTCTTAAATTTTCTCTCAATCCACAAATCGATTCGAAGAATGTTCAACTGGGAAATGGTAGAGGGTGGTGAGTACGTCATATCCAACGGCTATGATCTAAAACAAGTTAACGAATCAACGACAATCAGTGATCAAAGAGCCGAACTTTGAATGCATTTTTAGGGGGGATGAGGAGGCGGAGTGCAACGTAGTGGCAGGCGTGGGTCGAGCACGAGACGAGCTTCGATGTGGTGTTGTTGTGATGGGGTTTCGCCGTCGTTTGGGGGTGCGGCATCATGGAGTATGCGACGTTTTTGGGTTCGGCTTTATTGGACGCAATGATGAAAAGAAAAGGGGTGTGGCTGGATTTCATCAAGGATGATATGGACGGCTTGATTTGGTTTAAGGTTTAGAAATAAAAAAAACATGTAAATTTATTATTTTAAAATCATGTAAATTTTAAACGTGTATAACTTTTTGATACGAGGTCGGATTTTGATGAAACGACTTGCGTCGGCTTCGTTTCGTTGAGCACTACGCAATGGAACTGGATTGGAGTCGTTTGGAGTTAATGAGAATTTCGGGTAAAATTAAACGCTCGTTTAATTTTATTCGAAATAAAAGATGAAAACGAAATAGAAATCAAGGTGAGAACTTCTCACTCAATCGAATCGGTTTCGATTTTAAGTTTAAATAGTTAGATTTGAAATTATTGATTGTATGTTGAATGATGAATTATTATCTATTTATTGTTAAAATAGACATTATACGCCGTTAGTAAGCGGATGTTATTTATTAAAAACATATACCGCGATAATTCCATCTTGATTGGAATTGGTATTATTTATGTACTTGGAGTTGATTTCCCGCATTATATAGCGGATGAGACCCTATTGCGCTGCCTATTAAGCGGATAATAATTTATAAATCCCATATACCGCGATACTTCCGTATTGGAACGGAATTGGTATTGTGCTAACATCTTTGGATGCAGGGAAACAGGTTGGAGGGATCCAACTGAATTCCTCAACTGTATTGATTTATTTACAGATATTGTGATATTTGTTGATTATCATATACTGATATATGATGTCTTTTTTGTCGTGATTGATTATTTGGTGATGTTGCATCATCGGATCCATTTTTAAAGTTTAAAAATAACGATTTTGATTTTAAAATGATTTTTAAAAATGATTTTTCAAAGTATACGTTTTATTAAATTTTTGAATTGATACATTTTAAATAATTAAAATGTTATAAATTTTTATGTTATAAAAATTAAGATTTTTGTGAAATATAACCAAAAGGTGATTTTAAAATAATAGATTTATAGAATAGTTTAAATTTGGATTTTTGAATTATTATAAAGGATGTATATAAAAGATTTTTAACATTGATATTTATAATAAGTATATATATATATATATATATATGTATATAAAATATTGGAATTATAAAATGAGTTTATTAAGTGTTAAAAAGAAGTATAAAATGGATTTCATTAAAAATTATAGATTTATAAATTGTGAAGATTATAAATGAATAGATGTTGTAAAATAAAAGATTTATAAGCAATTAACTTATAAACTGGATTTTGGGCATTTAAATGGGATATTAATAGAAATTGTTAATAAAGGAGATTTTATAAGTTGAAGTCGTTATAAAATATAAATGAATCTTATAAGTAATAAGATTTAAAATTTGTGAAGTTTTAAAAAGAACGATTTTGTAAATAAATAAATTATAAGTATTTAACTTATAATATGGACTTTTGGTATATATTTGAGATATATAAATTGAATTGGATTAATAAAGGAGATTTATAAATCGAAGTTTATAAATAGAAATGGAATCTATAGACATTGTTTATAAATTTGAAATCAATGGAATTTGATAAATTGAATGTTGAAATTGGTTAAGGAAGTATATTCACGATTTTGGACAGTGAATATATTATTAAATAAAATGGATATGCTTGGGAAAATGAATATTATAAAATGAAGTTAATCGTTTTAACGATGTTTTAAAATGTATTAAACATCGAAAACATAGATTTCAACATTCACTGTTGAAATAGACGTTCTCAAGAAATAGAAGGAAATGATGGACTATAACACTGTTGTTATAGTAAATGATTTCCGAAAGGAAATATTTTGTAGAGTATTGGGATTTACATATCTATTTTAATTTCGAATCCCTATAATAGTGATTTTGGGCCATCGTAACGATGTTTTATGCAACATTCGTTTTTGCTCAAATTAATGTGTTTAAAAGAATGTTTTTCTTAAAGAATGAAATATATACTTAATTTTTATTTAAGTATATCAATTATTTTCCAAGTGTTGAAAATAAATGGATTTGTAAATTACTTATTATTAAATAAGTGTGGAAATGTTTTTTCAATGTGAAATGAAACGTTTTGAGAATTAATCTTTTTGAAGATAAATTGAAAATGAATAATTGAAATCGTGTATCCATAATCCATAAATATTTTGGAATGTAAATTCACTATGGAATTTATAAATGAAAAGGGGAATTTGTTTAAAAATAAACGTCGATTTATTTTTGAAGTGTGGGAATTAATTTACAGATTTGGAACGTAAATATAAAGTGAATCGTTAAGGATTTATTTAATTGGTTAAAATGAACCATGTTGAAATGAAAGTATTTCCGCGTAAGGAAAATGATTGAAATTTGTTTTCAAAAGTGGTAAAGGTGAAAAGTGATTTGAAAATTGTTTTTAAATGGTTGAAGTGTGGAAATTATATATCTTGTAAAGATATTTTGGAAAGTAAATAATTTGGGAAATTATTTGGAATCTGGTGATGTTGAGCATACCTATTGATAGTTAAATAATCCGACTATCAATATTTACCTTTGAATAGGTATTTGTTGTGATTGCTTGAATTTGAATGCCACACTTATTTTTAAAATAAGCGCTCACTATTCGGGTTAGCCGGGAAAGGACCTTGGGGTCGTATAACCCATTCCGAATATGTGATACGTCGTTATGGATTGCATTTGATGACCGGTGTTGAAGACCGGATATTTGTGAAAACGGAAAGATTACCGTTGAATGTTTCTGCATCGGCCGATCCCCGATATAGAAATTTATTACCCTTTGTGATGGGAAGTCCGGTCGTGATTAGTGAATATCCGGATTGCAAAGACTTCTTTGTAAGTGCCTTCGGTTCCGTTCGATCCCGGAACGGACTTGTATGGATGTGTGTCTGACGTTACAATTTGAGATGTAAAGCTGGTTTCTATCAAATATATTTTCGTTGGTGGCGGAGAATTTATTCTCCCAGCTTAACACCCTTAGAGGTTATGTAGTTGATGGTTACTACTGAGACATTCCCAAATTGGTAATGTGGCATACGAAGTGCTGTTGAGCATTTGTGAATTTAAGCACAGCTTTTGTATAAAGCGTGGCTTTGTGGACGAGACTTCGTCGGACATCACACCCCGAAAATGGTCAAAACAGGAAGGATTCAGCAAGGTTATTAGGGGGTAGCGCCCCTTTAGTGTATGTCATTCCTTCTGGATAGAGGTGGTATCATGGTATGGAGCCCAGATACTTAACCTATGTTGTTGCTGCAAATTTATTGCTTTGTGGTTGTTGGAAATCGAGGATCCTCGGGTATAGATCGGTTACGATTGGGGAATGACATATTCGTGTCAGTAGTTACCCAGTTAGGGGTAACCCGGCCTTGTGTTGGCAGAGATCCGGTTAGGTTCTCGGGTCGTCTTCCCAGAGGCGTACCCATGTGGCAATGGAAAGTTCCTTGGCCTGACCATTTGTTGGAAATCCAAAGAAACAATACGAACCTTGTACGGTTTTAGTTGTATAACCTGCCATGGAATGTGGCGGTAACCTGCTATTGAACATGGTAGCTATAGTAGGCATACGATAATGGTCGTATGTTGTCTAAGATTTATATCTTTACTTTCGAAATGATTTTTCCTACACTATGCACTAGTAATAATATAAAATGTTTCTTTTTAATGCGTATCAAGCATCTTTGAATATCATAAGGAGAAATCTCCTACGATTCTGCGTTTGCATTGTGTGTGTGTGCGGGAGGCCTTAGTATAGTCTCATTTTCTTAAAAGCATTGTGAATATATTTTAAAATTATCCTGTTCTTCGTTTTACAAATAAACTGTTTTAGTTCTCACACCAGTCACATGACTGACTCAGAATTTATTGTTTTCCTTCCTAAACTCTGGGTGCCCATCAATTTCCACACGGGCAGTCTAAAGTCAGGTTTATCAGGATATTCTGGAATTCAGAAGTTGCTGGAGGCAAGCTGGATGGCATGACGTATTACTAGTATATAGTATTTCTTTTCCGCTGTTTGTTGTTGTTAGTGGTTGTACACTTTGATGATGTAATGTAATATGATGTAATGTAATAACTGCTATAGTTCTTTGTTTAAAGATTATTCATTTATTTATTATATGTTGTTCCGCTGCGATTGTGAGATTCTGATATTGTTCTGTTGTTTCTTCCTGTTCTGTTCTATCTTTTTCTCTCTTCTTCTACCTTCTTCTTCTTTAACCATAACGATACGGTTTTCCGGCATTCTATTGCTCGGCAGTTGATACAGTGGACGTATTGATGTCGGGTTTCGAGCGTCGAAAAGTCGCATTCATCACACGGTTAACTATTTATGTTTGATCATCTGCTTGAGGATGGTATACTGTGCTTAAAGTTGGCTTTGCTCCTACAGATGCTTGTAATGCCTCCCAAAAGTATTTGGTAAAGATGGAATCTCAATCATCTATAATACTAAAAGGGACCCCGTGCAGTCGAACGATCTCCCTTATATAAATTTCTACCAAAGTCGATATAGTCCTCGTCAGCTTTACTGGAATAAAATGAGCACTCTCAGTTAGTCGATCCAAAATGACCTAAACACCTTCACTTCCTTTCCTCGATTTGGGTAATCGATCAATAAAATCAATTGACACTTGCTCCCATTTCCAATTCGGGATCTCAAGCGGTTGGAGTCACCCAGCAGTTCATTGGTGATCACTATTGATTTGCTGGCAGTTCGCACATTGGCTGACATAGATTGAGATATCTCTCTTCATCCATTTCACCAAAATAACCGCTCCACATCCCTATGCATCTTCGAAACACCAGGATGTATACCCAACTTGGATCGATGACACTCTGTTAAAACTTCCTGCCTAAGACCATCAACATTAGGAACACATATCCTCTCATTCATTCGCATATACCTCGATGATCCATCTCAAAACTCGAACAACAACCTCCCTTCACATCCTTGATGATCTCTATAAAGCAACCATCTTCCCTTGGATTACTTGCAATCTTCTCCAAAAGAGTCAAAGTAACTTCCAACAGCGCACAAACTGCATTCCTAAGAGCATCGCTACCACATTTTCTTTTCCTGGCATATATAAAATATCTAATTCATACACTGCCATAAATTTCAACCATCGTTGTTGCTTCATGGTCAGATCCTTTTGCACGAAAAGATACATCAGGGACTTGTGATCCATGTAGAGCTCGAACTTTTCGCCCAGCAAGTAATATCTCCACATCTTCAATGCATACACCACAAATAATAACTCCAAATCATGTGTCGCATAATACTTCTCATGAGGTTTTAGCTAGCCGCTAGCATACGCAATAACTCTCTAATGCGGCATCAAAACTGCGCCAATCCTACACCACAATCATTTATATATACAGTCAATCCTCCCCCTCCATTCGAAATTACTAAAACCAAAGCATTGGTCAATCTCTTCTTTAACTCAACGAACGCTTGCTTACACCTTGAAGTCCAAACAAACTTCTCATCCTTCTTCGTTAACTTGGTTAGGCGCAAGGTGGCCTTGGAGTAGTCCTGGATGAATTTCCTATAAAATCCGGCCATGCCTAAGAAGCTCCTGATCTCTTTTGGAGTCTATGGTGTCTTAAAATCTTGAACAACCACTACCTTCGCTGGGTCAACCGAAATCCCATACCCCGACACATGTCCGAGGAACCTTACTTCTGGCTGCCAAAAATGACACTTGGAAAATTTTCCTTTAGAACGTGTTTCCTTTACGTTTCTAACAACACTTCCAAATGGTATTTATGTTCTTCGTCGGTCTTAAAATAGATAAGGGTATCGTCTATAATGACTAATACAAACTTATTGAGAACATACATAAAAACACGATTCATTAGATCTATTAAATAAGTAGGTGTACTAGTTAGCCCAAAAGGCATAACCTGCCACTCAAAGAAAAAGTCCGGTCCTCCAAATGCAGTTAAGGGAATACTATCCTTCGTTGCCCTTAACTGAAAAAATCTAGTAGCAAGGTCCATTTGAGAAAATACTCAGGCACCGGGAAGTTGGTCAAACAGCTTGTCTGTATAGGGTAAGGGATACGTATTCCAATTGGTCTGCTTGTTTAACTCTGGATAATCCATGCAAAGCCTTAATGATCCATCTGACTTTGCAACAAAAACAATAGCTGCTCCTAACTAGAACTACTTGATCTAGTCAGTCCTCTTCTCAACAAATCATCGGTTTGATTTATTAGCACTGTCTTATCTCTCGAAGCCATTTTGCGAACAGGTTGAATAACAAGTTTCGCACCAGAAGTTAAATCAATACGAAACTCAACCTCCCGATGTGGAGGTAGAATGTTAACTTCTTCAAAGACATCAGGAAAATCCTTAATAATTAATATACACAATAACTCTTATTGGGATGATTCTATAGCATATAAGAAATTACTCATTCGCTTGACAGAGCTCTTCACATGATATTCTTTCTAATACCCTTTTGGAATTGGTCTTTAATACTACCATCCACTTGACATGGACATGAATAGCCCTATACTCTTACAACTAATCCATATTGAGTATAGTATCAAACCCTTTAGAATCTAATACAAACATGTCCGATGTAAAATGGTGGGTGAGATAAGTAATTTGTACCTTTTTACAAATCATACACATATTAGCTGTAGCACCTACGGGGTTAGACATATAAACTAGGATTCTTACGAATTTTGGGGAAAATTATAATCTATCTACCAATTCTAGGGAAATAAAACTATGAGAAGCCCCAGTATCAAACAATGCTCGACTAAAATTCCAGTTATGATTACAGTATCTTCTAGAACTCCCTTTCCATTCACATTTGCTAAGGTCGACGGCTCATCTTTGATTGCTTAGACCTTGACTTGCTAATCCTTCTTCATTAGTAGCAATCCTTCACCATGCCATGGTTGTTGATAGTTTTAGCAAAGCAACTTCCACACCACAGGCGAGATAGGTCCGACTTCTTGCGTCGAAACTTTAGAATTCTTACAATACTTTACCAGATGAACCATGCTTAGACTAAAAACAATCAACATCATTGAACTTGTTCCCTTGATCTCCTCCTGACTTTCCCTTCCACCTCTTCTTCAAGTTCGGGTTAAACTTCCTCTTGTTCGGGTTATTATTATTTCCACTTGGTGCTACTGCCAGCTTCTTTTTCTCAAGAGCTTCAAACAACAAAGTCATGTCCACCAAATCCATAAAAGAACCCTTCAAATGGGCAGTTATCTTTTCATGGAAACCTTCCCTCATCCTCACCAGCAACATTATGTTCTTCTATAGAGGAGTATTAATCAACTTCGGCCAAATCATGAAAGCTCATTAAAATTAATCTCATATTCGACTACCGATAATTCTCTTTGCTTTAGATCCAAGAAACTCCAATACATATGAGTCTTTCCGACTTTCCTACAGCGAGTATGAACTGGTCTTCAAATGCCTTTTTAAATCTAGCCTAAGAAAAATCATCCTTTGGAACATTTGTTGTAACGGTCCAACCAGGCTGTCGCTCCATCTTGTAACTGCCAAGATGCTAAAAATCGCTTTTGCTAATTTGAAATATCTAACCCCTTGAAAATCTTCTCGCAAGAACAAATCCAAGCCAGGACTTCGATGATGGATTCCATGTCTATAAACGGATTTCCTCTCAGATTAATATAATCCTTGCACAGAGTAGCAAAGTTCACATGGGGGTGAGCTGGTGCTGCCTCTTTAACTATACCAACTCTTCCAACATTCAAAGCTCGACTACTGGTGGTCGTGGTGCTACTGGCTACTTTATTTCATCTTATCATATTGCTATTCTTACTACCTATCTATGATAAGATAACCTTTTAGAATGCTTAGATTGGATCATCTTAAGGAAAAGGGTAAAATCAAATATATTAAAGCTAAGCTAAAACCCGAGTATACACATACGAAAAAAATTACAAATACGCACTCTCATAGAGTAAACACAATCAAGGGTATCACTTACCTTATCCTTAATGAGTTGACCCTAACCAAAGCCTAAATGTTCGCTCAACCTAAGATCTAATAACAGTTATAATGATCCACCTTTCTTACATCTAAAGACGACATTTAATACATCCATGTATTCGTGTGTGGATCATCTAAGTGTTTGAAAGATAAGCCATTGGGAAAAAGAAAAACATAAGAAGAACGAAAATACAGAATCTCACATAGCAATGGAAATATATAAATTGTCAACATGAGATAATACATAAGATATTCCCAAAATGAATATTAGAGTTACACAAATACCAACTTCAATCAGGGATAGTTATAACTGTCTGCCCCATAATGATGGTACAAAACATATACATACATAGCGGAAATAAAAAAAATAACAACTAGATAACGTTAAAGCCTCTTGCTCCATGCTCCTCCAAAATGCATCCGTAAGAACTTGGACTACTTGGATACTCATACAAATTTGAGTACCCAAGATCTTTAGGGAAAGAAAGAAAAGCCCCAAGTCAAACATGGGTCTGGTATGATTAAAATTCAAAAGATTGAATTTTTATACTTGTAAAACACTTTTAAAAATAAAGATATCTCGTAAGACCACGCTGCAAATAAACAAAAATGGGTTTTTACCTTACGATAACCAAAATACCTTTATAGAAAATCTAATGATATTATAATAATATCTATGGTTTAAAGTAAATATTGAATCATAACCAAAATTGTTGCACTAATTAAATTCCTACATAATAGGTATACAACTAAGTTCGAAAGGCACTTATTGGAGAATGGATGTTATACAATGACAAGGTAAGGGACTACCTTCGGTATAGTACACCACTAGAGATAAAGTACCAATAGCCACACATGAACCCCCTATGAATCAGGACCGAACTACCCTTTACTGGATAGTAACTGAATATGTCACTCCTTGTTTGCGATCAACAACCATATCTGACCCGAAGCATACGTAAATACCAATCTAGATCAGACGATGACCATACCCTAATAGGAGCGACCTACATAGCCTACGACCCTCCTCTATTTTAGTCATTATCGGTTGTAAGGTTCAAGGCTACGTTTAACTTTTCATATAGAAATCCTACTTGGAATGCTAACGTATCCCTCTAGGCGATAATGCAATGCTAGCATTCATCCATACAATTTATTTAGGATATGAACAAACCAAAGGACTACTTTGACTACATCCAATTTGGACTCATTTCAGGATTAGTAGCAAGTAGCCCTTGCACTTCAAAGATCTTCACCTACGTTTCCATCATCTTTATGATCTTTAAAATTCGAATGATTACGTTAGTTTGAAGTGGTTTTCAGATAACTCATGCTATTCGATCACGATCTCTTTGAACCAACATTCGATAATTTTTAAAAGGGTCAACTTATCGATAGTGGACAAATCCACTATCTGGGTGCGTAGATTTGCATAAGGAAAATAAGATATCTTATACTTGTACCAAATTCCTGATTTCAAACAGCACTATCCCTTGATTAAGAAATGGAGTCGGACAAGTTAGAAACTAACTTTGACTCGACGTACATTCTTACTTCTCAGGATAGGGACATGCTTTCATACCTCGGAATTTGGTATTAAGTACATGATGGAGTATCTTCCGTATACTTAATTTATCATGACTCGTTTATCAAAATTAACTCTCTTATAGCTATCATGTTTCCGACATTCTGACTTTTCTATCCCTCGATTACAAAATCAACTTCTAGATCTCACAGATAGAGGAAAGCCTACTCATAATCTTTTAGTGCTAAACACGAGATGACTTACTTCAAATAAAAGTGTCAACATTTTAGTATAACTTATTCATGTCCATTTTTCGACTTAATGGCACTAACAAAGAGAATCCTTGTATTTAAATCATTCTTTGTAAAAGAAAGCTTTTTCTTTTTAAACTAACCGATCCTTGGAAAAAGAATTAAAAATTAAAACCTTTATTTATTTAATTAAAAATAAGTTTAAACCTTTATTTAATATTAACTAAATCCTAATTAAATCTTAATTAAATTTAAACTTAATTAATAATTAAGAAATAATTAAACCCTACCTGATTAATAATTCATTAATGATTAAACCTTAATTAATTAATAATTAATAATTAATAAAACCTTACTTAAGTAATAATTTATTAAATAATTAACCTTTACTTAATTAAAAATAAATTAACCTTTATTTAATTAATTGATTATAATTATCTCACTTAATTAATAATTAAGTACTAGTTACCTTCAGTTAGTTAAGTAATTAAATAACCATTTGCTCCATAATTAATTAATTAATTGAATAATTAATCCTTTTTTAAAATCTAATTTTAAAGACGTTTCAAAAAATATCTAACGTGGAAACAAATTTTATTTTAAACAAAATTATCATTTTCTATGAATTGCATCCATAGCGGCTATTGCTATGAATACAATAATCCTAAAACTTGTTTTATATCAATACCTGCACAAGCTCGTCAGGAGATAGGTAGGATTCAACAGAAGCATGAAATTCCTCTTGTTCTGAGAATCAGATCAGTTCTATGTTGGACGGTTCATCGTATTGATGACCAAGAAAACCCTAGAGAAGAAGCAAGCTTCAACGCTCCCTAAGACAACAAAGCCATCATTGTGGGGCGGGTAAAAAGCATATAATGCAAAGCGACCTTTCATTCCCTTGTTTCGTCGTAGCACACCCCTCTTCCAAAAGTACCCTTCAGGCGAAGGGGGACCAGGAAAGTCTTCCGTTTTCCCCTCGGCCCTTGCCGCCTTCCTTAACAAGCCCTCGAGCCTCATTTGTGCTGCCTTCCTCATAGAAGCCGCCGCCGCGAAAGCCAAATTCTTTGGTGGGGTAGGCTTTCATAAGAATTTAGCCCCAAAACCCTTACCTTTTATGCTTTAACTTACTTTATAAACTTTGTATAAAGTTTTGGCAACACAAGTAAAGTTTTGAAAAATTTATAAAACTTTTCTAGAAAATAAAATAAGTAAAACAATTTTAAACCATGGGATCTCGGTATCACACATATACAAGTTCAAATGCTAACTTTTCTTTAGCATACAACATCCATATACGACATGAGCACAAACATATATACACATGCCATGCATCATACACAAGTAAAAATCATAACTTGCAAACCCCTACTTACTTTCCAACTATACTTTCAAGTCCATACACAAACATCACATATAATCATGTACACATAAACACAATCAAACATCATTTTCCAGACTAAACAACAAACATCAATTATTATCACAAAATATAGTTTTAAACTTTGGTTAAAAAGGTGAGTTTTACTTACCAAAATCAACCAAATCAAAATCCAACTACCATAACTTTTTCACCACCACTTGAACTTAGCTTTTCCTTTGTAAAAACTTGATCTTTGTGGCCTTGGGAGGCAAGATGGGTTTAGCCCTAGGTGTATTGGGCTCAGCCCTACTTTGGGGGAGTAGGTTTTATGCTTGTTTTTGAAAGAGAGGAGGTACAGCGAGGAAAAGAAGTATATTTTAGCTTGGTTTAAGGTTTTAAAAATGGAAAAGATAAGTTTTTAAAATTTTAAAAACTTAAAGAAGCCATGAGAAAGGAGGATGGAGTTTGAAAAAGAAGAGAGAAGTTCTGAAATGAATGAAAATGAGGTGGAAATGAAAATTAGAAAGAAAAATCCGTCTTTATATAAAATGAAATAAGAAAATTACCTTTCAATACCTGGACCCTATACCCTCCATAAACCTTTTCCACCTTACCCCACCCCACCTTACCCTCTCACTCTCGTCCATTACTTCACTCCTTTTTGATTTGAAATCACCTTTTACACATCTTTTCTTTTTATTTTATTTTTTTATTTTTTAAAAGGAAAAGTCAAACTTACCTTTTTACTTAAGTATATAATTTAACACATGTTAACTTTGACCATAACATAGGTTATTTGTATAAGTGTATGTATATATCTACTCTTGTGCATACAGTGTTTTCCGATAACTTTAGACGTTGAAAAGTCAAGAATCCAAAAAATGATATTCAGTTACCTATTTTATTTTTCTTCAAACTAAATATTTTTGTAAACCAAATTCTAAAACAACTTCACCACCACTGGTTATTATTTAAAAGGGATATATTTTAGTTATAAAATCCATTAATTAACTATTTAAAAATATATTAAATACTTAAAATAGAGCGACTAAAATAATGGTTGTTACACAAAATAATATATAAATACGTATCTCATTCTGTTCATAATGTATTGAATTTGAATTTGTAGAGGAAATTTGCTTGGAAAGATGACATTTCTAAAGCAATGATGAGAAAGGCTTGGCCTCAAAGCAGCCCACAAATATCGGTAATGGACATATGGTATGCACAAGAGTGATAAAACATCCAGCTTTAGCCCAAGAGATATATGCACAATTCCTGGCACGTTGTTAGACTAATGGCTACAAAAAGAAATCAAAATTGTATTTAGGAAATAGGAACAAGACTCCCAGGTTGTGTAGTGGTAGCTCCAGATCATATGCAGATCATCATGGTGGTCTGGCAAAAACTTATTTGTCAAATGTTTTTAGAATTTAAATAAATTAAAATATGCTTATTTGGTAATTTACTTAATTTAAATTTTTGTATGAAGAGAGCACGGTGAGCCTACATCTTAGCAAGTCTATTGTAGAACACACAAGATTGAGTTATTAAATGTGTCCACCATAAACTGTTGGGTAGATAATTCTTCCATGGAGTTTGCTGCAAGTAACCTATTAAATATCACTAAACTAATATTTACACACACAATTTTTTTTTACAAATTCTAACTAACATGTAAAATTCAAAAAAGTCGAAATACCAGGTTTGAATTGAGGAGCTTCAAAGTAAAGGAGTAGAGATAACTAGAGAATGAATAAAGAGGTATTCAAAACACCGGTAAAGCTATTTCCAAAAGGGCGGATCGTAAGCCCAACAATGGCAAAATTCCAAAGGCAATAGCTTAAATATTGGTTATATACATATGGTATTATATATATATGTATGTATAAGACCTATATATACGTGTGTGTCTATATATGTATATATGTATATATATAATATACTATATGTATACATATACGTAATTCATACGCATTCTTAGTGTAGCTATTCAATTCAATCCTCATTTTCTACTAGATGTTATAAATCATCGCTTAAATAATAAAATGGGTTGGATAAAAAAATAAAGTTGAATAAAAATATTAAAGTACGAAGAAAAATAATTTTATTAATAAAATGAGTTTGATAAAGATTGCAAATTTTTTAATCATGATTTAGAAGACTTAAAATGGTAATATTGATAATAGAAATATAATAGAGGCAATGAAACATTAATAAAATGGAATATTGATTTTTGAAATTAAATAGCAATTTTAATAAAGAAAAAGAAACAAAGCTGAAATATTAATTCCATAGAAAACTATTGTACTTCAAATTTACAAAGATACTGAAAATAAAATAATTAATTTAGGATTCAAATTTACGAATATTCAATTTTTGAAATTTTAACTTATGAAAGAAATATTTCTTATATTTTGATGTTATAAATATTTTAGATTAATAAATATCTTTCAGTTATACCACGTTTTACATTAAAGTCAAATTATACATTTTGTTTCAATAAATTAAACAAATATATATATATACACACACACACACATACATATATATATATATATATAATTTTGTTTCAATAAGTTAAAGGAATACAAGTTAAATTAAACAATTCTATCAGGTAAATTATATATTTTGTTAAATCACTCAATAAATGAGACAAACATATGAGTTAAATCACTCAATGAATTAAACAAATATAAAAATTAAATTATACATTTTGTTTCAATAAATTAAACAAATTTATTTGAGTTATAATGTAGTTTCATTAATGAATTTTGCATTTGTTTTTTGTAGAAAAGAAAAATAAAACCAAAGTCCAGTACATTTCTATATAATAGTTCTAAAACACAAATACAACTGTTAAAACAAAATTTTCCTTATTATTAACAAACAATTTTAATTAAAATATAGATGTCAACACTAGAAGGAGGTGTCAAATAAGTGATGCAGAAGAAGACAACCGACGCTTAAAGTCACCTTTCGATGAGCTGGAGAAGAAACTCAACAAATTCATATGCAATAGTTTCCACATGTAAACATTCAAATTCTGATGATGACGATGTAGCTGGTCAGTGTGTGAGGGATTAGTTAGTCTGTACATTTGTTTATGTTGTCATTGATGATAATGTATTTGGATATTATTTGTATTAATGGAAACATTTGTGCATGTTGGATATTGTTTGTATTTGATGGATATTTTATATGTTGGTATTAATGTGCATTGGATACGTTGTTATATATAGGTGTTCGAGTATGGGTATATTGGATATTGTTTGTTTATATTGCGATTAGATATTTTTTTATATGAATTTGTGATTGAGGTGAGAAAAGTAGCAGAGACGCCACAAAAAAGCTTCAAACATGGCGTCGGCATGGTGTTGAATCGATGTTGGTAAATTTGATTTTGGAATGTTAATTTAGCATAGGTAAGGAATTGGCTAGGTGTTGACAAATCCATTCTATTAGTATTGGAAAGTCATAACTACAACATCGGTAACATGATGTCGACCAAGGGTCGAAATGGCGTCAGGTATTTGGCATCGGTACGGCGTTAGTATGGTGTCGATTAACACACCACGGAAGATTTCTACACGGTATCAGCAACAAACTTCCAATTCTGTTTTTACCGACACCGAGAATGATATCGATGCGCCATCGGCATTAAGTTTACCGACGCTGTATCTATGCTATATTGGCATCAGTAAATGCTATTTCTTTTGTAGTGCGATATTTCCTTCAAAATACCGCTTAAAACATCATTATCGATATATCATCTGATATATACCAATATATCTCTCCTATATTTAGTGTACAATACCCGATATTCTTTAAGAATATTGATGATTGCTAAAAGCGTTGAAGAAAAATAGAATTATAAGTAGATATCTTCACATTCTCAATGGTTGTTTTTTAGTATATGGGAAGTGCCAATATGTAGACCATATTAGTAATCATAATGGAATGATTTTTTAGTTTTTACCATAGTTTTTTTCAAACTTCTTCATTAGTATTTAAATAGAGGAAACTATACTTATTCCACTACTTTATATGCGTTATTTTGTGCAAACACTTTACCACTAAAAAGATGATCATGTGAGAGCTTATGAAAATTCATTTTTTTTGTTTTAGTTATTATCATGCATCAAGAACTAAATGTGGAAGAAAAATAAAGTTATATATTTGACACATTAATAAAGAACGAGATAGAAATAGCAATCGGTATCAAATCAACGTTGCTTATCCGATAATTAAATGAAAATGAAAACAAAGGAATTGTAAATGTGAAAAATCTGAAAATCAATGGTAGATTATATGACTAAGGAGACAAAGAATATATAATAAAAATGAAAATTGTAAAAGTGCACGGTACACAAATTTCTTGATTTTTAAGAGCATAATTTACTACTTCTATTTAATGGAATATCTAAGTAGATAGGTTGTAATATGTAAACAATATGCAATCGGTCTTTAGTAGTAATTTTGTAATGTAGATCCTAATATTTTTTAAAAAAAAAAATTAACATCATCAGAACATATTACATATCTTTTACAGTCTATCTATACATGTCCGATATTTTTTCAATAGATATTTTACCGATATTATCATGATATTAAAATATTTTATATCGACACTTGACTAATATGTGTCTAATACCAATACTAACTACTTGGTCACATAGTGATCAATATGTACCTGTTACCGGTATAAAATACTTTGATTCTAATGTAATAATGTTGCATTTATATGTCTTGTCTTGATTCAATATTCAATAGCCTAAATTAAAATTGTATGTAAAATTCGGATTCATGTGGAATACCAAACTGGGAGCTCTAAATTACGAATAGAACATATGAGTGATGTATAATGGAATTTATCAATGGCTCAAGCACCCCAAAATTACGAATAACCCACTTTATTCTTTTCATTAAAGAATCTTTTGTGTAGCTAGAAAAGTGATATCATCCTTAAATAGCCAAAAGAGTAAAAATGCATGTGCATAAAGTGACATCAACCGTGTCATTTAAGAATTGAAGTAGGAATTTAGCTCCTAATATGAACATTGTTGTCGATTTCTCAAAGTTGTTGCTTATTAGTATCTTTTACATGGCATTACTCAACTGCCTACTGGCTATGGTTGAAATATATTATCATTCAGTTTCATAAATCAGGACAATTTTCATTTGCAATATTATATATAAAAAACGTAGAATGTCAACCATTTCAAATTTGAGGAGGCAATGACAGTGTTAAATAAACTCAAACAGTATGAAAGTTATAAGTGTAAAATAATTCATTTTGAAATCATTTGACTTAAGATGAATTACCGTTTTAAGCTAAAACGAAGTTGTTTCGATCATCTTAAATTAATATTAAGCAACACATTTCACGTTAGCATTACTATATAACTCATGTTGGGTATAGAAAACCTGATACTAGAGTGGAAAAAAAAAACAAACTGCTCTCACTATTATGTCATCCAACTTGATTTGATACAGTAATTAGCATAAAAAGTTGATGTTCAGCCGTAAAGTACAACTAATATTAAGTGAATCAGATGTACATTTTTGCTAGTTGCATAAAGTTGATGCTCATTGCAATTTACAGGTAGTCAAATTTCTTAACTGTGTAGATCATAATCCTCACGAAAGTAGTTTAGATATTTTCTCTCAATGTGTTTCACCACTATATGAGGATAAACATACAAAATAGATCAAATCTGAACTAAATAATATTTGAATTTGAACTAACTAATAGATTACTATTATGAGTTCCATGATAATAGCAGGTATACAAAATAATCAATTAGGATATCTAATTGCCATTTAGAAGTATGTTTATCCATAATAACAGTAAAATGACTTAACTTTGGAAACAAATAAAAGGCAGAAAGTCCAAAAACATCATCTCATCAATTCTTTTCTGTCGATGCTATAGTCTATGTGATACGATGACGTATTATTCTATGATATAAATAGTAAAGTGCTTTTTCTAATGCATAAAAAATATAAGAAAAACTAAAACCCATCCTAAAATACACATAGCTTTCTTTATAATGGAAGTAAAAAGATTGAAAGAGAAATATATGAAGATATTAAGAATGGGTACTTTAGAGCTGTGGAATCATATATAAATGTTTTGCATAATTTGAGTACATATTATATTAGTCGAACTGACAGATTAAGTAAATAACCATATTCTAAACAAAATAAATACGAGATACACGAATCATCTTTTCACGTTTAATAGGAAGAAAAATTTCGTATTTCTATACGTATGAAAGAGCATTAATTCCAAAGCTTTCATTAATGCACTTTCTTAGTAACTCCACCTGCTTCTCTAAGCTGACGTTTTTTTCTTAAGGAATTGTCTTGATGAAGATATTAGCTAGTTACTTCCTTTAAATTGCAGTATTAGAATGGAACTAAATCTCTCTGCAGAACTTCCATCTCCAGCTCTTACCAATAATACTGATGCGACGAAGCCTTCTTTGTTCGTGAGATTTTAAGGAACCCAATAGTTGTTCAATTGACAAAGTACTGCTATCTTTGGATTCCACAATGGCCGCAACGATCGAATCATATTTTTCAGATAGGCTAGTTAATATTTTCTCAACAGCCATTTGATCTGTCATCTCTTCGCCGAGAGTCCTAATTTGATTAACAACATCAATTACTCGAGATGAGTAATCTCGGATGCATTCGGATTTTTTCATCTTTAGGTTATGGAACTTCCTGTGCAAAACCTGAAGCTTGACTGCTTTTGTTCTGTTGTCGCCTTGATACTCATTCTCTAAAATCTCCCAAGCCTGTTTTGATGTCACTGCACTGCATATTCTTGAAAAAATATTTGGACCAACTCCATTTTGGATTTTTTTTAGAGCTTTGGCATCAGTCATCATATCCAATTCACATTTTTCTTCTTTAGTTTGAGCTATTTCACCGTGATTTGTTGGTTCAATAAGCCCATGTTGAACTATGCTCCAAAGGCCTTCGGATCGAAGTAATGTCATCATCTTTACTTTCCAAAATTCATAATTTTCTCCATCAAAGACTGGAATAATTGAATCAGAAACGGATGTGGCTTCACTTGGGGACATTTCGAAAATCGTTGAATATTCTCAAAGAAAAAACAAAAAAGAAATATTAGAAGAGAAATGTAAAGATATTAAGAAAAATGAGTTATTACAACAAAGCTTTCGGATTTATATGTAAAAAAAGATTTCTTTATTGAGTGAATATCAAATAATTTAACTACATATTTATACTGCTTTTATTGGAAATTCATTAAATGAATATTTATAGTGTAAACGTAATAAATACTAGATGGATGAATCATATTTTCGTTTTTAGGTCAAATAACCTTTCACATTTCAAGATGCATGACCGTGTATTAACTCTCTAAGAAACCACCATATGTTGTAATATACATTAATAATAGGGATGAATATGCTAAATATGAAAGGACATTATTGTAATCTGCACTGCATAAGTAGTCTATAAATATGGAGATATTAATTACTCTGACCGTTTCTCTTCTGACCATTCCAATTCTAAGGCTATTTATATTCAAAATCCTATTATATATATTAGTGCAGACGAGTCTTTTAGAATATATCCACATACATTCTATTTCTTATTTCCTTTACAACAGCAGGTAAAGGAATCGTTCTTGCATTTCTTTATAAACTCGTTACTTTTCCTCTCTCCAAAAAGGTAATTGTCAATATCATATTTTTTTTTGATAAAGCTATCAAGTCAGCACATGCTAGTTTGGGGTTCGCTTCTATATTTTTCATGTCTTTTCTTGTATCACTCTTATTTTTATTCTTTGACTTCTAAATTCAATATTATTATTATTATTTTTCCCTTTGCGGATCTATTGCCAAATAAAATTCAAAAGTTTGGAATGGAATATACGCAAAGGCTGACTTTCCTTTCTTATTTGATAAATACATGAAAGTTGCAAAATCCAAATGTTTGGTTTTGTTGATACAATTTATTTTTTTGGTATAGTTGTTTGATACCATTATTGAAGACTTTCCATTTTTTTTCTTCTTCTTTTTAGCTGGAAACAAACAAATAGTGAATGCTGTTGTGGCGAATATATTCACCTTATGCAATTTATTTTATGAACAGTTCACAAAATGACAAACATCGTCAAGCTTGAATTTAAAGCTTTGGATATATCTGGAGACAACTACTTATCATGGATACTGGATGCTGAGATTCATTTGCAATCTCAATGCTTAGAAAATGCCATTAAAAATGGCAATACTATGTCCCAGCAGGACAAAGCAAAGGCTCTAATATTTTTAAGACGTCATATCCATGACGATCTAAAAACAGAATATTTGACTGAAAAAGACCCTCTCCACTTATGGAACTCTCTGAAGGAGCGTTATGACCACCAGAAGACGGTCATACTTCCAAACACTAGGCAAGAGTGGTTGAACCTGAGGTTTCAGGACTTTAAGTCCGTAAGAGAATATAATTCTGCAATGTTTAGAATCACTTCTAAATTGAAATTATGTGGAGAAAAGGTGGATGACGCACAAATGCTTGAAAAGACTTTCTCAACATTTCATGCCTCGAATATACTCCTGCAGCAGCAATATCGAGAGCGTCATTTTACAAAATATTCTGAACTCATAGAATGCTTACTAATTGCTGAACAAAATAATGAATTGCTTATAAAAAACCATTCCTCAAGACCAACTGGTTCAACTGCATTACTTGAAGTTAATGCTAATTTTGCCCACTCTGGAAGAGGTAGGGGTCGAGGTCGAGGTAGAGGACATGGTCGTGGACGTGGATATAACTCTAGCAGAGGTGGTTATGATGGTTTTAAAGGTAACAAAACCACCAACTTTAAAAAGCAACAAAAGAAAATTGAGCCTATAAAGAACAATGATTCAGCTTCAGAAAATAAAAGGCATTATGAGGAAGTTTGTTATAGATGTGGACGATCTGGTCACTGGTCACGTACATGTAGATCATCAAAGAAAACAGTTGAAGAATATCATCGCTCGAAGAATATTGAGGCAAATAATGCCGAAAAGTTACTTGAAAACACTAACCTGAAGTTAGATGATTTCTTCGAAGATGACAATGGAAATTTCATTAATGATGAAAATCTAAGTGCAATGATCAATGATATGACCGAGTTGATCAATTAGAAATGTCTTGAAGTTTGTGACTTTCGTTTTATTTCATTAGCTTGCATCAATAAATCAGTTTGAAGTTTGTGTTCATTTAATTGTATTTCCCTTTGCAGTACTAGTAATGTGTAATGTGGATGTTGTTTTTAATCAATAGCCTATTTTAATCATATTACTTTGTTTGCTTACATTACATTTATTTATGCATACAAATTTTTAATGATTGACTAATCATTGTCTTTAATTCTTAAGGTATGGAACGCCATTTGGGTGATGATATATGCTTACTAGATAGTGCAACTACTCATACAATTTTGAAAAACCAGAAGTTTTTCTCTGAACTATCTAAAAATTTCTCAGCTAAAGTCTCCACTATAGCTGGATCTGCTAATATAATTGACGGGTCCGGAAGAGCCCATATAATATTACCAAATGGTACGCATATCTTTATTCAGAATGCATTATACTCAAGCAACTCTAAAAGAAATTTGCTGAGTTTCAAAGATATAAGAATGAATGGATACCATATTGAAACTATAAATGAAAACAACAAAGAATATCTTTGTGTTATTTCTAGAATTGAAAGCCAGAAGCTTATCCTAGAAAAATTTGGTACAATTTCAACTGGTTTATATTTTACAAAAATTGGCATAGTTGAATCTCACTCTATAAATATGAGCCAGAAGCTCACAAATACAAAGACATTGATTCTTTGGCATGATCGCTTGGGTCATCCTGGATCAACAAACTAATTGAATAATGCGTTATAATCCAGGGGGAGCGTATGAAATACGCTATAATGTACTCTTTTTCCTTCACTAATATTTTTTCCCATTGGGTTTTTATTAGTAAGGTTTTAATGAGGCATTATCTTGATCCAGAAGAATCAACCCTCATAGTAACATTATAAAATATATGTTACTTAAAGATGAAATCATGTTGTACTCTTTTCCTTGTTTATGATTTTTTCCCACTGGGTTTTTCATAACAAGGTTTTTAATGAGGCAATTACTCTTATCATCTTTACATACGCATATTCAAGGGGAGTGTTGTAATATACATTAATAATGGGGATGAATATGCTAAATATGAAAGGGCATTATTGTAATCTGCACTGCATAAGTAGTCTATAAATATGGAGCTTGATTGTATTGTAAAGATATATCTCTCTCATTCAATAGAATTGTTCTCTCCCTCGAGCCTCCTTTATGCCGCCTTCCTCATAGAAGCCGCCGCCCCGAAGGCCGAATTCTTTGGTGGGGAAGACTTTCATAAGAATTTAGCCTTAAAACCCTTACCTTTTATACTTTAACTTACTTTACAACTTTGTATAAAGTTTTGGAAACACAAGCAAAGTTTTGAAAAATTTATAAAACTTTTCTAGAAAATAAAATAATTAAAACAAGTTTAAACCATGGGATCTCGGTATCACACATATACAAGTTCAAATGCCAACTTTTCTTTAGCATACAACATCCATATACATGAGCACAAACATATATACACATGCCATGCATCATATACAAGTAAAAATCATAACTTGCAAACCCCTACTCACTTTCCAACTATACTTTCAAGTCCATACACAAACATCACATATAATCATGTACACATATAAACACAATCAATCATCACTTTCTAGACTAAACAACAAACATTATTTATTATCATAAAATATAGTTTTAAAATTTGGTTAAAAAGGTGAGCTTTACTTACCAAAATCAACCAAATCAAAATCCAACTACTATAACTTTTCCACCACCACCCGAACTTAGCTTTTCCTTTGTAAAAACTTGATCTTTGTGGCCTTGGGAGGCAAGATGGGTTTAGCCCTAGGTGTATTGGGCTCAGCCCTACTTTGGGGGAGTAGGTTTTATGCTTGTTTTTGAAAGAGAGGAGGTACAGCGAGGAAAAGAAGTATATTTTAGCTTGGTTTAAGGTTTTAAAAATGGAAAAGATAAGTTTTTAAAATTTTAAAAACTTAAAGAAACCATGAGAAAGGAGGATGGAGTTTTAAAAAGAAGAGAGAACTTCTGAAATGAATGAAAATGAGGTGGAAATGAAAATTAGAAAGAAAAATCCGTCTTTATATAAAATGAAATAAGAAAATTACCTTTCAATACCTGGACCCTATACCCTCCACAAACCTTTTCCACCTTACCCCACCCCACCTTACCCTCTCACTCTCGTCCATTACTTCACTCCTTTTTGATTTGAAATCACCTTTTACACATCTTTTCTTTTCTTTTTATTTTCATTGTTTTTATTTTTTAAAAAGAAAACTCAAACTTACCTTTTTACTTAAGTATATATTTTAACACATGTTAACTTTGACCATAACATAGGTTATTTGTATAAGTGTATGTATATATCTACTCTTGTGCATACAATATTTTCCGATAACTTTTAGACGATGAAAAGTCAAGAATCCAAAAATGATTTTCGGTTACCTTTTTGATTTTTCTTCAAACTAAATATTTTTGTAAACCAGATTCTAAAACGGCTTCACCATCACTGGTTATTATATAAAAGGGATTTATTTGAGTTATCAAATCCATTAATTAACTATTTAAAAATATATAAAATACTCAAAATAGGGCTACTAAATTACAGGTTGTTACACAAAATAGTATATAAATACGTATCTCATTTTGTTCATAATGTATTGAATTTGAATTTGTAGAGGAAATTTGCTTGGAAAGATGACATTTCTAAAGCAATGATGAGAAAGGCTTGGCCTCAAAGCAGCCCACAAATATCGGTAATGGATATATGGTATGCACAAGAGTGACAAAACATCCAGCTTTAGCCCAAGAGATATATGAACAATTCCTGGCACGTTGTTAGACTAATGGCTACAAAAAGAAATCAAAAATGTATTTAGGAAATAGGAACAAGACTCCCAGGTTCTGTAGTGGTAGCTCCATATCATATGCAGATCATAATGGTGGTCTGGCAAAAACTTATTTGTCAAATGTTTTTAGAATTTAAATAAATAAATTAAAATATGCTTATTTGGTAATTTACTTAATTTAAATTTTGGTATGAAGAGAGCACAGTGAGCCTATATCTTAGCAAGTCTATTGTAGAACACACAAGATTGAGTTATAAACGTGTCCACCATAAACTGTCGGGTAGATGATTCTTCCATGAAGTTAGCTGTAAGTAACCCGTTAATATCACTAAATAATATTTACACACACAATTTTTTTTTTACAAATTCTAACGAATATGTAAAATTCAAAAAAGTCGAAATACCAGGTTTGAATTGAGGAGCTTCAAAGTAAAGGGGTAGATATAACAAGAGAATGAATAAAGAGGTATTCAAAACATCGGTAAAGCTATTTCCAAAGGGGCGGATCATAAGCCCAACATTGGCAATATTACAAAGGCAATAGCTTAAATATTGGTTATATACATATGGTATTAAATAAATAAGTAAATAAATATATATGTATGCATGTATGAATACGACCCATATATACGTGTGTGTCTATATATGTACATATGTATATATATGTAGTATACTTTATGTATACATATACGTAATTTATACGCATTCTTAGTGTACCTATTCAATTCAATCCTCATTTTCTACTAGATGTTATAAATCATCACTTAAGTAATAAAATGGGTTGGATAAAAAATAAAGTAGAATACAAATATTAAAGTATGAAGAAAAATGATTTTGTTAATCAAATGAGTTTCATAAAGATTGTAATTTTTTTAATCATGATTTAAAAGACTGAAAATGGTAATCTTGATAGTAGAAATATAATAGAGGTATTGAAACATTAATAAAATGGAATTTTACTTTTGAAATTAAATAGCAATTTTAATTAAGAAAAAGAAACAAAGCTGAAACATCAATCCCATAGAAAACTATTGTACTTCAAATTTACAAAGAAACTGAAAAAAAAAAAAATTGGGATTCAAATATACGAACATTCAATTTTTGAAATTTTAACTTATGAAAGAAATATTTCTTATATTTTGATGTTATAAATATTTAGATTAATAAATATCCTTCAGTTATACCTTGTTTTAATTTAAAGTCAAATTATACATTTTGTTTTAATAAATAAAACAAATATATATGTATATATACATATATATACACACACATATAAATATATATATAATTTTGTTTCAATAAATTAAAGGAATACAAGTTAAATTAAACAATTCTATAAGGTAAATTATATATTTGGTTAAATCACTCAATAAATTAGACAAATATATTAGTTAAATCACTCAATGGATTAAACAAATATATAAATTAAATTATACATTTTGTTTCAATAAATTAAACAAATTTATTTGAGTTATAATGTAGTTTCATTAATGGATTTTGTATTTGTTTTTATGGAAAAGAAAAATAAAACCAAAGTCCAGTACATTTCTCTATAATAGTTCTAAAACACAAATACAACTGTTAAAATAAAATTTTCCTTATTATTAACAAACAAGTTTAATTAAAATATAGATGTCAACACTAGAAGGAGGTGTCAAATAAGTGATGCGGAGGAAGACAACCGACGCTTAAAGTCACCTTTCGGTAAGCTTGAGAAGAAACTCTACAAATTCATTTGCAATAGTTTCCACATGTAAACATTCAATTTCTGATGATGACGATGTAGCTGGTCAGTGTGTAAGGGATTAGCTAGTCTGTACATTTGTTTATGGTGTTATTGATGATAATGTATTTGGATATTATTTGTATTGATGGAAACATTTGTGCATGTTGGATATTGTTTGTATTTGATGGATATTTTATATGTTGGTATTAATGTGCTTTGGATACGTTGTTATATATAGGTGTTCGAGTATGTGTATATTGGATATTGTTTGTTTATATTTGTGCAATTAGATATCTTTTATATATGAATTTGTGATTGAGGTAAGAAAAATAGCAGAGACGCCACAAAAATGCTTCGGACATGGTGTCGGCATGGTGTCGAATCGATGTTGGTAAATTTGATCTTGGAATGTTAGTTTAGCATAGGTAAGGAATTGGCTAGGTGTGACAAATCCATTCTATCGATATTGGCAAGTCGTAACAACAACATCGGTAACATGACGTCGATGAAGGGTCGAAATGGCATCAGGTATTTGGCATCTGTACGGCGTTAGTATAGTGTCGATTAACACAACACGGAAGATGTCTACATGGTATCAGCAACAAATTTCCAATGCTGTTTTTACCAACAACGAGAATGATATCGATGCGGCATCAGCATTAAGTTTACCGACGCTATATCTATGCCATATTGGCATCGGTAAATGCTATTTCTTTTGTAGTGCGATATTTCCTTCAAAATATCGCTTAAAACATCATTATCGATATATCATCTGATATATACCAATATATCTCTCCTATATTTAGTGTACAATACCCGATATTCTTTAAGAATATTGACCATTGCTATAAGTGTTGAAGAAAAAAGAATTATAAGTAGATATCTTCACATTCTCAATGGTGTTTTTTAGTATATGGGGAGTGCCAATATGTAGACCATATTAGAAATCATAATGGAATGATTTTTTAGTTTTTACCATAGTTTTTTTCAAACTTCTTCATTAGTATTTAAATAGAGGAAACTATGCTTATTCCGCTACTTTATTTGCGTAATTTTGTGCAAACACTTTACCAATAAAAAGATGATCATGTAAGAGCTTATGAAAATTGATTTTTTTGTTTTAGTTATTATCATGCATTAAGAACTAAATGTGGAAGAACAATAAAGTTATATATTTGACACATCAATAAAGAACGAGATAGAAATAGTAATCGGTATCAAATCAACGTTGTTTACCCGATAATTAAATGAAAATGAAAACAAAGGAATTGTAAATGTGAAAAATCTGAAAATCAATAGTAGATTATATGACTAAGGAGACAAAGAATATACAATTAACCATGTGACGATCCCTTTGGGACGGTTTAAATCGACAATTAATCACACATGTCTAACTCAAACCATTCAAAATGGAGGATTGTCAATGCAGTGAATAAGAAAATATAAGAAAAGAAGGAAAAACAAAACATAAAATCTCGCAGCGGAATTGAAAATTTACAATAATGAAGTAAATAGTTCATGAAGTTGTTTTACAATATACATTTGATCACACAAATTTTACAACATAATCAGAGTACAATCAATAACATACCAACAATGATGCAGCGGAATAATACTAATAATATAATATACCAAACTCCGTCTTCATCCTTCAGAATAATGTCTTCAACACTAAAATGCTCAGGCTGACCCGAGCGTAATGAAAAGACAAAACACTTGAGTCAGAACTAAAAGTTCTTATATAAGTTAAATCAACAATAAGTAAATATGAATGTAATAGCTTCAGAGATGTTTACAGAATTTTACATCTCCTATCCAGTGTATAACGTGCGTGCAATAACTTAAGAGATGTTACCGATTTACTTAAGTAAATATTTAAACATATTTTAACTTTAACCATAACATATGTTATTTATATAAATGTTGGTATATATCTACTCTTGTGTACATAGCGTTTTATGATAACTTCTAGGCGATAAAAAGTCAAAATTCTGAAAAATGATTTTCAGTCACATTTTTTATTTTTCATCGAACTAATTATTTTTGTAAACCAAATTACAAAACAGGTTTACCATCACCAGTTATTATTTAAAATGGATTCATTTGCGTTATAGAATCCATTAATTAATTATTTAAAAAATATATTAAATACTCATATTAAAGTGATTAGATTACGAGTCGTTAAATTCTCCCTCTTTAAAAGAATTTCGTCCCGAAGTTAACACAAGAAAGGTTAACTCAAAATAACTCATGCCATATATTGTATACGGTGAAACACATACAAAAGGTACATATTATGCAACTATATAATAAACAAAGAGTACACAATCCGTACAATAGGAAAACAACTATTCTAACCCTAATTCGGGATAAGCTTTCTTCATGATATCCTCGGTTTTCCAAATCTCTAGGATCCTGAGTCCACTGAACCTAAACCAACCTTATGACCTTATTACGAAATTGCTTCTCATCCCAATCCATAATACGAGCTGGATGCCTTATGATAGTCATGTTTGGTTCCAGTCAAAATCTTCTTAAACATATGGCTCCACAATCAACGATGGGTCATGTACATACTGTAACATCCCGCCTTTTCGCACGCTTTAAATTGACACACATGCTAATTCAAACCATATGGAAGGGCGGATTGTTATGGGGTAAATAAGAAAAATAGAGAAGAGAAAAAAATAAACAGAATCTCACAGCGGAAGGATAAAATATAATAATAAATATACAGTTCATAAAACTGTTTACAAAACATTTGATTCTTCTTGATACAATAAATATCAGAGTTCACATACCAATAAATACCAATGCAGCGGAATACAGTGTGTAGTGGAACCATATAATATAATAATAATAATAATAATGAAATCTTCGTCTTCGTCCTCCAGAAATAAAGTCTTCAAATCCTGAAACGCTCGGACTGACCCGAGCGAATTTGAAAAGACAAAAACACTCGAGTCAGAACTAAAAGATCTTATGTGAGTTAAATTAACAGAAATAAATATGAGTACAGTAACTCAAGAGATGCTCGGGATTTTACATCTCCTAAGGATCCGTTAAACTATTTACTATGTAGTATATTGCGCTATTATAATAGTGTCTAATTGTAAAATAAACTTACTTTTTTCTTAGCATTAAGGGGTTACCCATATAGCCCTTAACACGTAATAGTCCCAGTAGTCCATTCAATATCATAGTCCCTCCTGATCGGGAAGCCACCAGAGGATACCACACGGGCTACGGGAGAAGTCCAAACTTGTACAAGGCGTGATAGGGTAGGTGACACGGCACAACTAGGCAATGCCAGGGTAGATATACCAATTGCTATCCGGGCTGATGGAAACACGTAGCTGCAGCTGCCGCCCACCTCGAAACAACTCCCCAAAAATCAAAGTAAAAGTGTTCACTGAATCAATCCAAAGTCAAAGTGTAATATCGAAGAGGAGTGTCCGATCAGAGGAATGACCTCATTGGCCCGAGAATCGCTCCTGTTTTAGCCACCTTATGCCAACTCACCGGAGTCGGATCCACGTATTTACCTTCCAGGAAATGCCTCCACCAACCTACTTCATTCTGGAATCTCCACCGCGTACACGGTTGTTAAAGTGGTTTTCGGAGTTGGCAGAGAGTATGACAACTTCCGATCCCGGTCTCTTCAATAACCAAACGTTATTATAACACCGCGGTCATTTAAAATAATTATACTTTAAAACCAGAATAAAATATCCATTTTAAACCCATATAAATATGATATCGTTTATATTTTAAAAACCCCAAATCAATACGATATCATTTAGGCCCAAACCAATATAATGTCATTTTATTTTCCAATATATATTCTTTCCAAACTCATCGGGTTTTCAAAGTAAAATATTTAGAAATCAAAACTCTGGAATATAATATTTCCAAATTATACTACCTTGAAAATTATAACTTTGAAACAAATTTCCATCTCTCAAATGGTTAAATATTAAATTTCTTTTGTAAAACAAAAATAGCTTCTTTACATTTCACAAATCAATTCCAAATATCGATTTAAACTTCCAAATACCATTTTAATTCTTATGTTTCAAAGCTTTAAATATTTCACCATTTCAAAAATAAACTCATTTGACAAACCCATATATCAAATTAAATTACCTATATTTAGACTTGATGTGTTTACTTAATGAATTCAATATAATTTAAGTAAAACCTTTAACTTCACATAATTGGAAAATCTTTCAATTTATTAAACTTGATATATTCATTTAAATCAACCTGATATTCATTTAAATCACTTTACAAAAATCAAGTTATAAAAAAATCATATCCTTTAGAAATTCTAACTTCTTATTTAATTCCAATTTAACTTAATATTCATCTTCCAACCTTATTCTCATTTAAGTCAATAGAACTTCCAGAAATTAAATTTTAACTAAATGCTTAATCGTATTTGATCTTAAAAATCATACTTTATTTTATACTTCAAATCAAATTTATACGAAGCTTAAAAACCAAAAATTACTATATATATATATATATATATATATATATATAAATAACCAATTCAATATCTCATAAACCATATATATATAGCTTTACAAAACCATAAAAACATTTCAAAATATATTATATATATATCGCGGTGCCTGTATAAAATTTTCTACCCTATGGTCAAGTGATACGGATGTTTATCATTTCAATCCGCAATTTAAAATAAAAATGCGGTTGTATATCATTTCAAACCGCAATCCCGAATGAAATGAAAATGAATGATGACTTGAAGTTTATACAATATAAATGTAGCATCCATTCATCCAAATATCAATCATCAACCATCATTTGCAATCATCATCCAATTTAAACAATCATCGATATAGAGCATATAAATTATACAGGTAATAAATAACATGTATTAACCAACAGTTTATATTCGAAAATAAATTCAATAACTGTTAAACTAGCAGTTTATATGCAAATAAATAAATTTAATAACTGTTGAACTAGCAGTTATATGCAAATAAATAAATTTTAACTGTCAATTTATATGCAATAAATAAAATTAATTAACAGTTAAATTAAATAAATGCGAATTAACTGAGATGATGAATAAAACATGACAAACAATCATAAATAAATTTCTATTCATATCTTAGGTCAAATTAACAAACATAAGAAATTCTAGAAGTTGTGTGTGGGTTAAAACACTCACCTTTTGAATTTAAATCGAATTTAAATCCGATTTAAATCCAAAAATTCGATGGTCTCCAAATCTGTCCAAAGCAGCGTCAACGCGTCTGGAATTCAATTACGATCCAAACAAAAAAAATCTCACGTGAAACGGATTTCGTATGAGAAAGATATCATCGTTAAAAGATTTTGAAATCTAAAAATAAGATAATTAAACAATATAAAATAAATAACGTACACCTCCTTCCTTCTACGTGACCGAATTCCCTACAGGAACCCTACTTTCGCGTCCAAGAGTTTGTAGCCACCGCTTATAGAAACCCTAAACCCAATTTCCGCCGCTACCCCAGCCAACTTCAACTCGATCTGACACCACCATCGAACAACCCTCCACGAGCCGCACCTACCACGGCCAATCGGCCTCCTCCGGTGCCCCCTCCAAAGACGCGCCGCCGCTGGTCGAAGCCCAATCACGGTGAATTTACATGCCTCCGACCCAAGTGAACCGTATGGATGAACTCCTTAAAGCCTCCTCTACGCTGCAGCATCATCGGGTCGAGCTATCAATTCAGATCTACCATTGAATCGAGCAAATGCCTATGAACGGCCGAGGTTGTTTCAATTTTTTCTGGGCAAACGGTGAATCGAATGGAAAAACGAACAGCACCAGAAGATTTTGTTTACTGAGGGCTTCAACATATAATTTTTCCGGAATTTTCTGTGGACTTTTAATTTTTAGCTTTGGATCCGATTTAAATTTTGAATTTGGATCTAGAATTGTTTGTTGTCATTGAAGAAGAGGAGGAACAGATGAAATAAACGCACAAACAAATGAGAATAGATGGGTTAGGGTTTCTAACTGGGTTTATATAGATAGGTTGGAAATTTGAATAGATGGATCGTGTTGGATATACGTGCTAACGCTAACGTGGCCCAAAAAGCCCGTTCTGACCCCGGAACGAAATTGGGTAAATCCATATATCCAAATAAGTGTTTTAAAATATTCTGAACGCGATGGAAAAAGTTTCACGTCCAAATTTGATCGTATGAAGAAGTTAAGCTGAAAATAATATTTCCAAATTGATTTCAATTAAATCGATTTCAAGGCGTTTCGCGTTCGTACGATCAAACGACAAGTCCGATCGCTACGAAACTTGAAACCCTACAATAATTCCCTTTTACGGATCCGATGAAACTGGTTTCGTCGAAATCCGAGTCCGTGACGAAAATGGCTATTTTTATATTAATTAAATAAATTCAAAATAAATAGATAAAATCCAATTTTATATTTAGATTCTAAAATTGACCCATTTTATCACTTTTAAAAATTCTTATCATTTACAAAGTTTTAAACAAATTTAGATGTCAAATTACAGAAGGTAAATTTATAAATTTCAATATAAATCCTTAATTTCATTAAATTCACAAATTATAATTTAACTTCCTAAAATTTGTATTAAATCAAAGAAATCAATGGTTATTCCATTTACATATTTCAAATCGATGGATTTAAAATTTATTACCTTAATATGCTTCGATTGCACTTAAATCTCTATTAACGTAATATTAAATGTTAAATTTTCATTTACACAACTGCCATTTTATAAGTAAATCTACAATAGATTCATACTTCTTATTACATAAATGACTACCCTTTGTATCTAAATTAATATTTACGTAATTTTAAATATTTAATCCATTTAATTGCAATAAATCTTTTCATAAAATTTTAGATTCCAAGCAATTTATAAAGCTTTATTTTCAATCTTTTTATTCACTAATCATATTACCTTAGTTTATTTTAACGTAACACTTACTTATATCTATTGCAATGTTTTCCAAATCTAATTGAATGAACTAAGTATATAACTCATAATAATTGTTGTAAAACTCTTAATCCCGCATTTTATAAGTATATTATCTCCACTCAAATATTATAGATATTTACAGAGTATTGGTTTTATTTTAATCACTATTTATTATATACATTAATTAAATAAAATCACTATTTAAGTCCGTTTAAATTTTATTACCAAATATCCATTTACCTTTCCCATCAAATTTGAATTAAATTCAATTAATATAACCAATCACATTTCCATCCACACTTTAATATCAACCCACAATTTGCAATTCATTATCTTATATTGATTTTAAACAATTACCATTAACTTTACATTCTATCACTGTTCAATGCATATTTATTCATCAATCAATTCAATATTTACTTTTCTTTCCTTCTATCGGATAAATAACCTAGTATACATTTACGCCCATTCATTTATGGGTATTAAATTAAATTTATTAGCTAATACCATCATTATTACCATTAATTACAATTGGATTCCCAATTTTATTCAATACCCTGAATAAATAACATATATATTAATCAAATCCTTACATTTTGTTTTCCTCACATTCCATTAAATATATGCACACATACAAATTAAGATTCTAAATCAATTTATTATTCCTTTTACAACAACCATCACTTATGAATAATTATCGTTTCCTATTTATTTTGTTACATCCACTTATATTCACTTATATGAGTAAATTGGTATTCCCTTTAACCCATTAATTACTAACTTTAGTTATTGCAATTTATTATCCAACATACAAATTGAATCTATTGTCAATTTTTCCATTTCAATAAATTAACACCTTACAATAGTTAATAAAAAGGGATTGTACTAAATAAAATTTATTTTCATTGATGAATTCGGTACTTACCTTTATTTACTTATTTCTAACCTTATAGCCAATTACAACACTTTCCACTATTACAATTAATTGTAATATATAATTCAATTTGTAAGTTTTAATTACCCTTGATACATCTAATTTCAACATTCTCTTTCCTATAAATAAATAAGATTTCTGTTTCTTCCTAAATTTAAATTAGAAATCCTATTAAATACACGAATTACTTATCGAAATTTACGGGTCGATACACATACTTCCTCAAATGGAATACATGGAAAACATTGTGGACCCTTGACAATCTCTTTGGCAACTCAAATCTATAGGAAAACGGCCTCACCCTTTCAAGAATTCAAAATGATCCAACACACTAGGCGCCAACTTCCCAGCTCTCCTAATTCGAACAACTCCTCTAATCGATGAAATTTTTACAAAAAAAAAGTCTCTAACTGCAAATTCCAAATTCCATTGCCTCTGATCTACATAGCTTTTCTATTGATCATAAGCTTCTTTCAACCTCCTCTTGATTATAGCAACCTTCTCTGTAGCCTTCCGAATCATATCAGGTCCAAGCACTGTTGATCCTCGATCTCCACCCAACACATTAGTGATTTACATTGCCGTTCATATAAAGCTTCATAGGGTGCTATTCCAATGCTTGCTTGATATCTGTAGTTGTAAAAGAATTCCACCAATTGCATACGATCTTTCCATGATCCTCCAAAGTCCAAGATACATTCTCTCAACAGATCTTCCAAGACTTGGCTAACGATTTTTGTTTGATCATCTGTTTGAGTATGGTATACTGTGCTTAAACTTGGCTTTGCTCCTAAAGATTCTTGTAATGTCTCCCAAGAATATTTGGTGAAGATGGAATCTCAATCACATATAATACTAACAGGGACCTCGTGCAGTCGAACGATCTCTCTCATATTAATTTCTATCAAAGTCGATATAGTCCTCGTCAGCTTTACTGGAATAAAATGAGCATTCTTAGTTAGTCGATCCATAATGACAAAAACACCTTCACTTCCTTTCCTCGATCTAGGTAACCGATCAATAAAATAAATTGACACTTGCTCCCATTTCCAATTCGGGGTCTCAAGCGGCTGGAGTCGCCTAGCAGTTCATTGGTGATCACCATTGATTTGCTGGCAGTTCGCACATTGGCTGACATAGATTGAGGTATCTCTCTTCATCCATTTCACCAAAATACCTGCTTTATATCCCTATGCATCTTCGAAACACCAGGATGTATACCCAACTTGGATCGATGACATTCTGTTAAAACTTCCTGCCTAAGACCATCAACATTAGGAACACATATCCTCCCATTCATTCACATATACCTTGATAATCCATCTCAAAACTCGAACAACAATCTCCCTTCACATCCTTGATGATCTCCATAAAGAAACCATCTTCCCTTTGATTACTTGCAATCTTCTCCAAAAGAGTCAAAGTAACTTCCAACAGCGCACAAACTGCATTCCTAAGAGCATCCGCTACCACATTTTCTTTTCCTGGCATATATAAAATATCTAAGTCATACACCGCCATAAATTTCAACCATAAAAACTTGGAAAATTTTCCTTTAGGTTTCTTACAACACTTCCAAATGGTATTTATGTTCTTCATCGATCTTAGAATAGATAAGGGTATCGTCTATAAAGACTAATACAAACTTATTGGGAACATACATAAAAACTCGGTTCATTAGATCTATTAAATGAGCAGGTGTACTAGTTAGCCCAAAAGGAATAACCTACCACTCAAAGAAAAAGTCTCGTCCTCTAAATGCAATTAAGGGAAAATTATCCTTCGTTACCCTTAACTTGAAAAATCTAGTAGCAAGGTCCATTTGGGAAAAAACTCGGGCACCGTGAAGTTGGTCAAACAGGTTGTCTATACAGGGTAAGGGATACGTATTCCAAATGGTCTACTTGTTTAACTCCGGATAATCCATACAAAGTCTTAATGATCCATCTGACTTTGCAACCAAAACAATAGCCGCTCCCTAACTAGAACTACGTGGTCTAGTCAGTCCTCTTCTCAACAAGTCATCGGTTTGATTTATTAGCTCTTTCTTATCTCTCGAAGCCATTTCGCGAATAGGTTGAATAATAGGTCTCGCATCAGAAGTTAAATCAATACGAAACTCAACTTCCCGATGTGGAGGTAGAATGTTAAATTCTTCAAAGACATCAGGAAAATCCTTGATAATTAATATACACCATAACTCTTATTGGGATGATTCTATGGCATATAAGAAATTACTCATTCGCTTGACAGAGCTCTTCACATGATATTCTTTCTAATACCCTTTTGGAATTGGTCTTTAATACTACCATCCACTTGACACAGTCATGAATAGCCCTATGCTCTTACAACTAATCCATATTGAGTATAATGTCAAACCCTTTAGAATCTAATACAAACATGTCCCATCTAAAATGGTGGGTGAGATAAGTAATTTGTACCTTTTACAAATCATACACATATTAGCTGTAGCACCTACTTGGTTAGACACATAAACTGGGGTTCTTGCGAATTTTGGGGAAAATTATAATCTATCTACCAATTCTAGGGAAATAAAACCATGAGAAGCCCCACTATCAAACAATGCTCGACTAAAATTCCATTTATGATTACAGTATCTTCTAGAACTCCTTTCCATTCACATTTACTGAGGTCAACGACTCATATTTGATTGCTTAGACCTTGACTTGCTAATCCTTCTTCATTAGTAGGCAATGCTTCACCATGCCATGGTTGTTGATAGTTTTAGCAAAGCATCTTCCATACCACAGGCGAGATAGGTCCGGCTTCTTGCGTCGAAACTTTAGAATTCTTACAATACTTTACCAGATGACCCTTGCTTACACTAAAAACAATCAACATCATTGAACTTGTTCCCTTGATCTCCTCCTGACTTTCCTTTTGACCTCTTCTTCAAGTTCATGCTAAACTTCCTCTTGTTCGGGTTACTATTATTTCCACTCGGTGCTGCTGCCAGCTTCTTTTTCTCAAAAGCTTCAAACAACAAAGTCATGTCCACCAAATCCACAAAAGAACCCTTCAAATGGGTAGTTATCTTTTCATGAAAACCTTCCCTCATCCTCGCTAGAAACATCATGTTCTTCTATAGAGGTGTATTAATCAACTTCGGCCAAATCATGATAGCTCATTAAATTTAATCTCATATTCGGCTATCGACAATTCTCTTTGCTTTAGATCCAAGAAACTCCAATACATACGAGTCTTTCCTACTTTCCTACACCGATTATGAATTGGTCTTCAAATGCCTTTTTAAATCTAGCCTAGGAAAAATCATCCTTTGGAACATTCGTTGTAACGGTCCAACCAGGCTGTCGCTCCATCTTGTAACTGCCAAGATGCTAAAAATTGCTTTTGCTCATTTGAAATATCTAACCCTTTGAAAATCTTCTCGCAAGAACAAATCCAAGCCTGGACTTCGACGATGGATTCCCTATCCATAAACGGATTTCCTCTCGTATTAGTATAATCCTTGCATAGAGTAGCAAAGTTCACACGGGGCTGCGCTGGTGCTGCCTCTTTAACTATACCAACTCTTCCAACATTCGAAGCTCGACTACCGGTGTTCGTGGTTCTACTGGCTTCTTTACCTCATCTTATCCTATTGTTATTCTTACTACCTATATATGATAAGATAACCTTTAGAATACTTAGATCGGATAATCTTAAGGAAAAGGGTAGAATCGAATATATTAAAGCTAAGCTAAAACCCGAGTATACACATACGAAAAAAATTACAAATACGCACTCTCATAGACTAAACACATTCTAGGGTATCACTTACCTTATCCCTAATGAGTTGACCCTAAACAAAGCCTAAATGTTCCCTCAGCCTAAGCTCTGATACCATTTATAATGTTCCGCCTTTCTTACACCCAAAAACGATACTTAATACATCCACGTATTCGTGTGTGGATCATCTAAGTGTTTGAAAGATAAGCCATTGGGAAAAAGAAAACATAAGAAGTAAGAAAACATAGAATCTTACATAGCAATGGAAATATATAAATTATCAACATGAGATAATACATAACATCATTCCCAAAATGAATATCAAAGTTACATAAATACCAACTTCAATCAGGGATAGTTGCAACTGTCTGCCCCATAATGCTGGTACAAAACATATACATACATAGCGGAAATAAAAAAATTAACTAGATAACGTTAAAGCCTCATGCTCCATGCTCCTCCAAAATTCATCCGTAAGAACTTGGACTACCTGAATACTCATACAAATTTGAGTATCCAAGATCTTTAGGGAAAGAAAGAAAAACCCCAAGTCAAACATGAGTTTGGTATGATTAAAATTCAAAAGATTGAATTTTTATACTTGTAAAACACTTTTAAAAATAAATATATCTCGTAAGACCACGCTGTACATAAACAAAAATGGGTTTTTACCTTACGATAACCAAAACACCTTTATAGGAAATCTAGTGATATTAAAATAATCTTTACGGTTTAAAGTACATATTGAATCATAACCAAAATTGTTACACTAATTAAATTCCTGCATAATAGGTATACAACTAAGTTCGAAAGACATTTATTGGAGAATGGATATTATACAATGACAAGGAAAGGGACTACCTTCCGTATAGTACACCACTAGAGATAGAGTACCAAGGGCCATACATGAACCCCCTATGAATCAGGACTGAACTACCCCTTACTGGATAGTAACTGAATATGTCACTCCTTATTTGCGATCAACAACCATACCTGGCCCGAAGCATACATAAATACCAATCTAGATTAGGCGATGACCATACCCTAATAGGAGCGACCTACATAGCCTGCGACACTCCTTTGTTTTAGTCATTATCGGTTGTAAGGTTCAAGGCTACTTTTACCTTTTCATATAGCAATCCTACTTGGAATGCTAACGTTGCCCTCTAGGCGATAATGCAATGCTAGCATTCATCCGTACAAGTTATTTAGGATATGAACAAACCAAAGGACTACTTCGACTACATCCATTTTGGACTCACCTCGGGCTTAGTAGCAAGTAGCCCTTGCACTTCAAAGATCTTCGCCTTCGATTCCGTCATCTTTGTGATGTTTAAAATTCGAATGATTACATTGGTTTGAAGTGATTTTCAGATAACTCATGCTATTTGATCACGATCACTTTGAACCAACATTCGATTATTTTTAAAAGGGTCAACTTATCGATAGTGGAAAAATCCACTATCTTGGTATGTATGGATTTGCATATGGAAAATAAGACATCTTATACTTACACCCACTTTTCCATTTCAAATAGCACTATCCTCTGATTAAGAAATGGAGTCGGACAAGTTAGAAACTAACTTTGACTTGACGTACATTCTTACTTCTCAAGATAGGGACAAGCTTTCATACCTCAGAATTTCGTATGAAGTACATGATGGAGTATCTTCCGTATACTTAATTTATCATGACTCATTTATCAAAATTAACTCTCTTATAGCTATCATGTTTCCGACATGCTGACTTACCCTCGATTACAAAATCAAGTTCTAGATCTCACAAATAGAGGAAAGCCTACTCATAATCTTTTAGTTCTAAACACGAGATGACTTACTTCAGATAAAAGTGTCAACATTTTAGTACAACTTATTCATATCCGTTTTTCGACTTAATGGCACTAACAGAGAGAATCCTTGTATTTAAATCATTCTTTGTAAAAGAAAGCTTTTGCTTTTTAAACTAACCGATCCTCGAAAATAAAGAATTAAAAATTAAAACCTTTATTTATTTAATTAAAAATAAGTTTAAACCTTTATTTAATATTAATAAATCCTAATTAAATCTTAATTAAATTTGAACTTAATTAATAATTAAGAAATAATTAAACCCTACCTGATTAATAATTCATTAATGATTAAACTTTAATTAATTAATAATTAATAATTAATTAAACCTTGCTTAAGTAATAATTTATTAAATAATTAAATAAATTAACCTTTATTTAATTAATTGATTATAATTATCTCACTTAATTAATAATTAAGTACTAATTACTTTCACTTAATTAAGTAACAAATAACCATTTGCTGCATACTTAATTAATTAATTAAATAATTAATCCTTTTTTAAAATCAAATTTTAAAGACGCTTCAAAAAATATCTAACGTGGAAACAAATTCTATTTTAAACAAAATTACCATTTTCTACGAATTGCATCCATAACGGCTATTGCTATGAATACAATAATCCTAAAACTTGTTTTATATCAATACCTAAACAAGCTCGTCAGGAGATAGGTAGGATTTAACAGAAGCATGAAATTCCTCTTGTTCTGAGAATCAGATCAGTTCTATGTTGGACGGGTCATCGTATTGATGACCAAGAAAACCCTAGAGAAGAAGCAAGCTTCAACGCTCCCTAAGACAACAAAGCCATCATTGTGGGGCGGGTAAAAAGCATATAATGCAAAGCGACCTTTCATTCCCTTGTTTCGTCGTAGCACACCCCCCTTCCAAAAGTACCCTTCAGGCGAAGGGGGACCAGGAAAGTCTTCCGTTTTCCCCTCGGCCCTTGCCGCCTTCCTTAACAAGCCCTCGAGCCTCATTTGTGCTGCCTTCCTCATAGAAGCCGCCGCCGCGAAAGCCAAATTCTTTGGTGGGGTAGGCTTTCATAAGAATTTAGCCCCAAAACCCTTACCTTTTATGCTTTAACTTACTTTATAAACTTTGTATAAAGTTTTGGCAACACAAGTAAAGTTTTGAAAAATTTATAAAACTTTTCTAGAAAATAAAATAAGTAAAACAATTTTAAACCATGGGATCTCGGTATCACACATATACAAGTTCAAATGCTAACTTTTCTTTAGCATACAACATCCATATACGACATGAGCACAAACATATATACACATGCCATGCATCATACACAAGTAAAAATCATAACTTGCAAACCCCTACTTACTTTCCAACTATACTTTCAAGTCCATACACAAACATCACATATAATCATGTACACATAAACACAATCAAACATCATTTCCAGACTAAACAACAAACATCAATTATTATCACAAAATATAGTTTTAAACTTTGGTTAAAAAGGTGAGTTTTACTTACCAAAATCAACCAAATCAAAATCCAACTACCATAACTTTTTCACCACCACTCGAACTTAGCTTTCCCTTTGTAAAAACTTGATATTTGTGGCCTTGGGAGGCAAGATGGGTTTAGCCCTAGGTGTATTGGGCTCAGCCCTACTTTGGGGGAGTGGGTTTTATGCTTGTTTTTGAAAGAGAGGAGGTACAGCGAGGAAAAGAAGTATATTTTAGCTTGGTTTAAGGTTTTAAAAATGGAAAAGATAAGTTTTTAAAATTTTAAAAACTTAAAGAAGCCATGAGAAAGGAGGGTGGAGTTTGAAAAAGAAGGGAGAAGTTCTGAAATGAATGAAAATGAGGTGGAAATGAAAATTAGAAAGAAAAATCCGTCTTTATATAAAATGAAATATGAAAATTACCTTTCAATACCTGGACCCTATACCCTCCATAAACCTTTTCCACCTTACCCCACCCCACCTTACCCTCTCACTCTCGTCCATTACTTCACTCCTTTTTGATTTGAAATCACCTTTTACACGTCTTTTCTTTTTATTTTATTTTTTTATTTTTTAAAAGGAAAAGTCAAACTTACCTTTTTACTTAAGTATATAATTTAACACATGTTAACTTTGACCATAACATAGGTTATTTGTATAAGTGTATGTATATATCTACTCTTGTGCATACAGTGTTTTCTGATAACTTTAGACGTTGAAAAGTCAAGAATCCAAAAAATGATATTCAGTTACCTATTTTATTTTTCTTCAAACTAAATATTTTTGTAAACCAAATTCTAAAACAACTTCACCACCACTGGTTATTATTTAAAAGGGATATATTTTAGTTATAAAATCCATTAATTAACTATTTAAAAATATATTAAATACTTAAAATAGAGCGACTAAAATAATGGTTGTTACACAAAATAATATATAAATACGTATCTCATTTTGTTCATAATGTATTGAATTTGAATTTGTAGAGGAAATTTGCTTGGAAAGATGACATTTCTAAAGCAATGATGAGAAAGGCTTGGCCTCAAAGCAGCCCACAAATATCGGTAATGGACATATGGTATGCACAAGAGTGATAAAACATCCAGCTTTAGCCCAAGAGATATATGCACAATTCCTGGCACGTTGTTAGACTAATGGCTACAAAAAGAAATCAAAATTGTATTTAGGAAATAGGAACAAGACTCCCAGGTTGTGCAGTGGTAGCTCCAAATCATATGCAGATCATCATGGTGGTCTGGCAAAAACTTATTTGTCAAATGTTTTTAGAATTTAAATAAATTAAAATATGCTTATTTGGTAATTTACTTAATTTAAATTTTGGTACGAAGAGAGCACGGTGAGCCTACATCTTAGCAAGTCTATTGTAGAACACACAAGATTGAGTTATTAAATGTGTCCACCATAAACTGTTGGGTAGATAATTCTTCCATGGAGTTTGCTGCAAGTAACCTATTAAATATCACTAAACTAATATTTACACACACAATTTTTTTTACAAATTCTAACAAACATGTAAAATTCAAAAAAGTCGAAATACCAGGTTTGAATTGAGGAGCTTCAAAGTAAAGGAGTAGAGATAACTAGAGAATGAATAAAGAGGTATTCAAAACACCGGTAAAGCTATTTCCAAAAGGGCGGATCGTAAGCCCAACAATGGCAAAATTCCAAAGGCAATAGCTTAAATATTGGTTATATACATATGGTATTATATATATATGTATGTATAAGATCTATATATACGTGTGTGTCTATATATGTATATATGTATATATATAATATACTATATGTATACATATACGTAATTCATACGCATTCTTAGTGTAGCTATTCAATTCAATCCTCATTTTCTACTAGATGTTATAAATCATCGCTTAAATAATAAAATGGGTTGGATAAAAAAATAAAGTTGAATAAAAATATTAAAGTACGAAGAAAAATAATTTTATTAATAAAATGAGTTTGACAAAGATTGCAAATTTTTTAATCATGATTTAGAAGACTGAAAATGGTAATATTGATAATAGAAATATAATAGAGGCAATGAAACATTAATAAAATGGAATATTGATTTTTGAAATTAAATAGCAATTTTAATAAAGAAAAAGAAACAAAGCTGAAATATTAATTCCATAGAAAACTATTGTACTTCAAATTTACAAAGATACTGAAAATAAAATAATTAATTTGGGATTCAAATTTACGAATATTCAATTTTTGAAATTTTAACTTATGAAAGAAATATTTCTTATATTTTGATGTTATAAATATTTTAGATTAATAAATATCTTTCAGTTATACCACGTTTTAAATTAAAGTCAAATTATACATTTTGTTTCAATAAATTAAACAAATATATATATATATACACACACACACACACATATACATATATATAAAATTTTGTTTCAATAAGTTAAAGGAATACAAGCTAAATTAAACAATTCTATAAGGTAAATTATATATTTTGTTAAATCACTCAATAAATGAGATAAACATATAAGTTAAATCACTCAATGAATTAAACAAATATAAAAATTAAATTATACATTTTGTTTCAATAAATTAAACAAATTTATTTGAGTTATAATGTAGTTTCATTAATGAATTTTGCATTTGTTTTTTATAGAAAAGAAAAATAAAACCAAAGTCCAGTACATTTCTATATAATAGTTCTAAAACACAAATACAACTGTTAAAACAAAATTTTCCTTATTATTAACAAATAATTTTAATTAAAATATAGATGTCAACACTAGAAGGAGGTGTCAAATAAGTGATGCAGAAGAAGACAACCGACGCTTAAAGTCACCTTTCGATGAGCTGGAGAAGAAACTCAACAAATTCATATGCAATAGTTTCCACATGTAAACATTCAAATTCTGATGATGACGATGTAGCTGGTCAGTGTGTGAGGGATTAGTTAGTCTGTACATTTGTTTATGTTGTCATTGATGATAATGTATTTGGATATTATTTGTATTAATGGAAACATTTGTGCATGTTGGATATTGTTTGTATTTGATGGATATTCTATATGTTGGTATTAATGTGCATTGGATACGTTGTTATATATAGGTGTTCGAGTATGGGTATATTGGATATTGTTTGTTTATATTGCGATTAGATATTTTTTTATATGAATTTGTGATTGAGGTGAGAAAAGTAGCAGAGACGCCACAAAAAAGCTTCAAACATGGCGTCGGCATGGTGTTGAATCGATGTTGGTAAATTTGATTTTGGAATGTTAATTTAGCATAGGTAAGGAATTGGCTAGGTGTTGACAAATCCATTCTATTAGTATTGGAAAGTCGTAACTACAACATCGGTAACATGATGTCGACCAAGGGTCGAAATGGCGTCAGGTATTTGGCATCGGTACGGCGTTAGTATGGTGTCGATTAACACACCATGGAAGATTTCTACACGGTATCAGCAACAAACTTCCAATGCTGTTATTACCGACACCGAGAATGATATCGATGCGGCATCGGCATTAAGTTTACCGACGCTGTATCTATGCTATGTTGGCATCAGTAAATGCTATTTCTTTTGTAGTGCGATATTTCCTTCAAAATACCGCTTAAAACATCATTATCGATATATCATCTGATATATACCAATATATCTCTCCTATATTTAGTGTACAATACCCGATATTCTTTAAGAATATTGATGATTGCTAAAAGCGTTGAAGAAAAATAGAATTATAAGTAGATATCTTCACATTCTCAATGGTTGTTTTTTAGTATATGGGAAGTGCCAATATGTAGACCATATTAGTAATCATAATGGAATGATTTTTTAGTTTTTACCATAGTTTTTTTCAAACTTCTTCATTAGTATTTAAATAGAGGAAACTATACTTATTCCACTACTTTATATGCGTTATTTTGTGCAAACACTTTACCACTAAAAAGATGATCATGTGAGAGCTTATGAAAATTCATTTTTTTTGTTTTAGTTATTATCATGCATCAAGAACTAAATGTGGAAGAAAAATAAAGTTATATATTTGACACATTAATAAAGAACGAGATAGAAATAGCAATCGGTATCAAATCAACGTTGCTTATCCGATAATTAAATGAAAATGAAAACAAAGGAATTGTAAATGTGAAAAATCTGAAAATCAATGGTAGATTATATGACTAAGGAGACAAAGAATATACAATAAAAATGAAAATTGTAAAAGTGCACGGTACACAAATTTCTTGATTTTTAAGAGCATAATTTACTACTTCTATTTAATGGAATATCTAAATAGATAGGTTGTAATATGTAAACAATATGCAATCGGTCTTTAGTAGTAATTTTGTAATGTAGATCCTAATATTTTTAAAAAAAAAAATTAACATCATCATAACATATTACATATCTTTTATAGTCTATCTATACATGTCCGATATTTTTTCAATAGATATTTTACCGATATTATCATGATATTAAAATATTTTATATCGACACTTGACTAATATGTGTCTAATACCAATACTAACTACTTGGTCACATAGTGATCAATATGTACCTGTTACCGGTATAAAATACTTTGATTCTAATGTAATAATGTTGCATTTATGTGTCTTGTCTTGATTCAATATTCAATAGCCTAAATTAAAATTGTATGTAAACTGATTAAGTTAGTTATTTCATCATTCGGATTCATGTGGAATACCAAACTGGGAGCTCTAAATTACGAATAGAACATATGAGTGATGTATAATGGAATTTATCAATGGCTCAAGCACCCCAAAATTACGAATAACCCGCTTTATTCTTTTCATTAAAGAATCTTTTGTGTAGCTAGAAAAGTGATATCATCCTTAAATAGCCAAAAGAGTAAAAATGCATGTGCATAAAGTGACATCAACCGTGTCATTTAAGCATTGAAGTAGGAATTTAGCTCCTAATATGAACATTGTTGTTGATTTCTCAAAGTTGTTGCTTATTAGTATCTTTTACATGGCATTACTCAACTGCCTACTGGCTATGGTTGAAATATATTATCATTCAGTTTCATAAATCAGGACAATTTTCATTTGCAATATTATATATAAAAAACGTAGAATGTCAACCATTTCAAATTTGAGGAGGCAATGACAGTGTTAAATAAACTCAAACAGTATGAAAGTTATAAGTGTAAAATAATTCATTTTGAAATCATTTGACTTAAGATGAATTACCGTTTTAAGCTAAAACGAAGTTGTTTCGATCATCTTAAATTAATATTAAGCAACACATTTCACGTTAGCATTACTATATAACTCATGTTGGGTATAGAAAACCTGATACTAGAGTGGAAAAAAAAACAAACTGCTCTCACTATTATGTCATCCAACTTGATTTGATATTAAATTAGCATAAAAAGTTGATGTTCAGCCGTAAAGTACAACTAATATTAAGTGAATCAGATGTACATTTTTGCTAGTTGCATAAAGTTGATGCTCATTGCAATATATAGGTAGTCAAATTTCTTAACTGTGTAGATCATAATCCTCACGAAAGTAGTTTAGATATTTTCTCTCAATGTGTTTCACCACTATATGAGGATAAACATACAAAATAGATCAAATCTGAACTAAATAATATTTGAATTTGAACTAACTAATAGATTACTATTATGAGTTCCATGATAATAGCAGGTATACAAAATAATCAATTAGGATATCTAATTGCCATTTAGAAGTATGTTTATCCATAATAACAGTAAAATGACTTAACTTTGGAAACAAATAAAAGGCAGAAAGTCCAAAAACATCATCTCATCAATTCTTTTCTGTCGATGCTATAGTCTATGTGATACGATGACGTATTATTCTATGATATAAATAGTAAAGTGCTTTTTCTAATGCATAAAAAATATAAGAAAAACTAAAACCCATCCTAAAATACACATAGCTTTCTTTATAATGGAAGTAAAAAGATTGAAAGAGAAATATATGAAGATATTAAGAATGGGTACTTTAGAGCTGTGGAATCATATATAAATGTTTTGCATAATTTGAGTACATATTATATTAGTCGAACTGACAGATTAAGTAAATAACCATATTCTAAACAAAATAAATACGAGATACACGAATCATCTTTTCACGTTTAATAGGAAGAAAAATTTCGTATTTCTATACGTATGAAAGAGCATTAATTCCAAAGCTTTCATTAATGCACTTTCTTAGTAACTCCACCTGCTTCTCTAAGCTGACGTTTTTTTCTTAAGGAATTGTCTTGATGAAGATATTAGCTAGTTACTTCCTTTAAATTGCAGTATTAGAATGGAACTAAATCTCTCTGCAGAACCTCCATCTCCAGCTCTTACCAATAATACTGATGCGACGAAGCCTTCTTTGTTCGTGAGATTTTAAGGAACCCAATAGTTGTTCAATTGACAAAGTACTGCTATCTTTGGATTCCACAATGGCCGCAACGATCGAATCATATTTTTCAGATAGGCTAGTTAATATTTTCTCAACAGCCATTTGATCTGTCATCTCTTCGCCGAGAGTCCTAATTTGATTAACAACATCAATTACTCGAGATGAGTAATCTCGGATGCATTCGGATTTTTTCATCTTTAGGTTATGGAACTTCCTGTGCAAAACCTGAAGCTTGACTGCTTTTGTTCTGTTGTCGCCTTGATACTCATTCTCTAAAATCTCCCAAGCCTGTTTTGATGTCACTGCACTGCATATTCTTGAAAAAATATTTGGACCAACTCCATTTTGGATTTTTTTTAGAGCTTTGGCATCAGTCATCATATCCAATTCACATTTTTCTTCTTTAGTTTGAGCTATTTCACCGTGATTTGTTGGTTCAATAAGCCCATGTTGAACTATGCTCCAAAGGCTTTCGGATCGAAGTAATGTCATCAACTTTACTTTCCAAAATTCATAATTTTCTCCATCAAAGACTGGAATAATTGAATCAGAAACGGATGTGGCTTCACTTGGGGACATTTCGAAAATCGTTGAATATTCTCAAAGAAAAAACAAAAAAGAAATATTAGAAGAGAAATGTAAAGATATTAAGAAAAATGAGTTATTACAACAAAGCTTTCGGATTTATATGTAAAAAAAGATTTCTTTATTGAGTGAATATCAAATAATTTAACTACATATTTATACTGCTTTTATTGGAAATTCATTAAATGAATATTTATAGTGTAAACGTAATAAATACTAGATGAATGAATCATATTTTCGTTTTTAGGTCAAATAACCTTTCACATTTCAAGATGCATGACCGTGTATTAACTCTCTAAGAAACCACCATATGTTGTAATATACATTAATAATAGGGATGAATATGCTAAATATGAAAGGGCATTATTGTAATCTGCACTGCATAAGTAGTCTATAAATATGGAGATATTAATTACTCTGACCGTTTCTCTTCTGACCATTCCAATTCTAAGGCTATTTATATTCAAAATCCTATTATATATATTAGTGCAGACGAGTCTCTTAGAATATATCCACATACATTCTATTTCTTATTTCCTTTACAAGAGCAGGTAAAGGAATTGTTCTTGCATTTCTTTATAAACTCGTTACTTTTCCTCTCTCCAAAAAGGTAATTGTCAATATCATATTTTTTTTTTGATAAAGCTATCAAGTCAGCACATGCTAGTTTGGGGTTCGCTTCTATATTTTTCATGTCTTTTCTTGTATCACTCTTATTTTTATTCTTTGGCTTCTAAATTCAATATTATTATTATTATTTTTCCCTTTGCGGATCTATTGCCAAATAAAATTCAAAAGTTTGGAATGGAATATACGCAAAGGCTGACTTTCCTTTCTTATTTGATAAATACATGAAAGTTGCAAAATCCAAATGTTTGGTTTTGTTGATACAATTTATTTTTTTGGTATAGTTGTTTGACACCATTATTGAAGACTTTCCATTTTTTTTTCTTCTTTTTAGCTGGAAACAAACAAATAGTGAATGCTGTTGTGGCGAATATATTCACCTTATGCAATTTATTTTATGAACAGTTCACAAAATGACAAACATCGCCAAGCTTGAATTTAAAGCTTTGGATATATCTGGAGACAACTACTTATCATGGATACTGGATGCTGAGATTCATTTGCAATCTCAATGCTTAGAAAATGCCATTAAAAATGGCAATACTATGTCCCAGCAGGACAAAGCAAAGGCTCTAATATTTTTAAGACGTCATATCCATGACGATCTAAAAACAGAATATTTGATTGAAAAAGACCATCTCCACTTATGGAACTCCCTGAAGGAGCGTTATGACCACCAGAAGACGGTCATACTTCCAAACACTAGGCAAGAGTGGTTGAACCTGAGGTTTCAGGACTTTAAGTCCGTAAGAGAATATAATTCTGCAATGTTTAGAATCACTTCTAAATTGAAATTATGTGGAGAAAAGGTGGATGACGCACAAATGCTTGAAAAGACTTTCTCAACATTTCATGCCTCGAATATACTCCTGCAGCAGCAATATCGAGAGCGTCATTTTATAAAATATTCTGAACTCATAGAATGCTTACTAATTGCTGAACAAAATAATGAATTGCTTATAAAAAACCATTCCTCAAGACCAACTGGTTCAACTGCATTACTTGAAGTTAATGCTAATTTTGCCCACTCTGGAAGAGGTAGGGGTTGAGGTCGAGGTAGAGGACATGGTCGTGGACGTGGATATAACTCTAGCAGAGGTGGTTATGGTGGTTTTAAAGGTAACAAAACCACCAACTTTAAAAACAACAAAAGAAAATTGAGCCTATAAAGAACAATGATTCAGCTTCAGAAAATAAAAGGCATTATGAGGAAGTTTGTTATAGATGTGGACGATCTGGTCACTGGTCGCGTACATGTAGATCATCAAAGAAAATAGTCGAAGAATATCATCGCTCGAAGAATATTGAGGCAAATAATGCCGAAAAGTTACCTGAAAACACTAACCTGAAGTTAGATGATTTCTTCGAAGATGACAATGGAAATTTCATTAATGATGAAAATCTAAGTGCAATGATCAATGATATGACCGAGTTGATCAATTAGAAATGTCTTGAAGTTTGTGACTTTCGTTTTATTTCATTAGCTTGCATCAATAAATCAGTTTGAAGTTTGTGTTCATTTAATTGTATTTCCCTTTGCAGTACTAGTAATGTGTAATGTGGATGTTGTTTTTAATCAATAGCCTATTTTAATCATATTACTTTGTTTGTTTACATTACATTTATTTATGCATACAAATTTTTAATGATTGACTAATCATTGTCTTTAATTCTTAAGGTATGGAACGCCATTTGGGTGACGATATATGCTTACTAGATAGTGCAACTACTCATACAATTTTAAAAAACCAAAAGTTTTTCTCTGAACTATCTAAAAATTTCTCAGCTAAAGTCTCCACTATAGCTGGATCTGCTAATATAATTGACGGGTCCGGAAGAGCCCATATAATATTACCAAATGGTACGCATATCTTTATTCAGAGTGCATTATACTCAAGCAACTCTAAAAGAAATTTGCTGAGTTTCAAAGATATAAGAATGAATGGATACCATATTGAAACTATAAATGAAAACAACAAAGAATATCTTTGTGTTATTTCTAGAATTGAAAGCCAGAAGCTTATCCTAGAAAAATTTGGTACAATTTCAACTGGTTTATATTTTACAAAAATTGGCATAGTTGAATCTCACTCTATAAATATGAGCCAGAAGCTCACAAATACAAAGACATTGATTCTTTGGCATGATCGCTTGGATCATCCTGGATCAACAAACTAATTGAATAATGCGTTATAATCCAGGGGGAGCGTATGAAATACGCTATAATGTACTCTTTTTCCTTCACTAATATTTTTTCCCATTGGATTTTTATTAGTAAGGTTTTAATGAGGCATTATCTTGATCCAGAAGAATCAACCCTCATAGTAACATTATAAAATATATGTTACTTAAAAGATGAAATCATGTTGTACTCTTTTCCTTGTTTATGATTTTTTCCCACTGGGTTTTTCATAACAAGGTTTTTAATGAGGCAATTACTCTTATCATTTTTACATACGCATATTCAAGGGGGAGTGTTGTAATATACATTAATAATAGGGATGAATATGCTAAATATGAAAGGGCATTATTGTAATCTGCACTGGATAAGTAGTCTATAAATATGGAGCTTGATTGTATTGTAAAGATATATCTCTCTCATTCAATAGAATTGTTCTCTCCCTAATTGCCTCCATTCTCTTTATTCTGTAACACCATAAAATTTTTGGAACAATAAATTGGCCATCACGAACAAAAGCTAATAAACATTGATTGTTAAATTTATCAAGTAACCAGAACTAATTAATATTCACTAGTTTGAATAACAACTTTTTTTTAAAACATGTCAATTAATAAATATTCATCTAAAAAATAACGGTATATGCCATATATACATTAAAAGTATTTATACAAACACCAATATATAAATGATATAACAGAAATCCTGCATTTAAAAAAAATAGTGAAATTTATAACTCGTTTTCTAAAACACATTCAATATACGTGTCATGAGAAGCTCTATTTTTCATTCTTTGTATTCAAAATTTAAATATTTCACTTTTAATGTGTGCAACGAACAAGTGATGCACTAGTTAAATAATAGTAAGAACAACAAATTACTATTTCTTTCATAATTACATTGGTTCCATGAATTTTTAATCCTCTTCTTATTATACACAAATGTCTATATATTTGTATTTCTATAATATTATTTATAACAAATCTCTCTTTGATTTCGCGTTGTTTTATATTCAACCATAACTAGTGTCTAATCCGTGCATTGCACACTGCAATGTTGTAAAATAAATTTTCAAATATACATTGTTAAATAGTTGACATTCAATGGAATATGCTAATGTTAAGCATATATTTGTGTAAGTCGTTTGATGACCCAGCCTTTTGGACGGTTTAAATCAAAAATTAACCACACATGTCTAACTCAAATCATTCAAAATGGAGGATTGTCAATAAGATGAATAAGAAAATAAGAGAAAAGAAGGAAAAATAAAACACAGAATTTCATAACGGAATTGACAAATACAATAATCAAATAAACATTTTATGAAGTTGTTTTACAATACATTTGATTACACAAATTTTACAACATAATCAGAGTACAATCAATAACATACCAATAATGATGCAGCGGAATAATACTAATAATATAATATACCAAACTTCATCTTCGTCCTTAGAATAATGTCTTAAGCACTTAAATACTCAGGCTGACCCGAGCGTAATGAAAAGACAGAACACTCGAGTCAGAACTAAAATTTCTTGTGTAAGTTAAATCAAAAACAAGTAAATATGAGTTTAATAGTTTTAGAGATGTTTACGGGATTTTACATCTCATATCCCGTGTATAACATGCGTGCAATAACTTAAGAGATGTTACATGATTTTTCATCTTCTAAGGATTCATCAAACTATATATATGTAGATCTAATCAGTAAAGTTAATATTTTTCGTGGCATTAAGATTTTGCATTAATCCCCCTTGACACATTTTTAAGCACGCAGTCTATGTTGGTCCTGTAACACAACCAGTAATGTCGGTAGCCAGTGAGTCCCTTATAGGTACCATACTAAAACAAAATTGTAGTGGGCACAAATAAGGATAAAGAGTATGACAAGGCACGTGAGGCGATGTTCAAGATAGGATACTACCGTTTTGTATTTCCTGACTGATGGTAACCCCTAACAGCCCACAGCGTCCAACAATACCAAAATCAAATCAAATCAAGATGCACCACTCAAGTTAACATCAATAGTAATACGAAGAGGTGTGTTCGCTAGAAGTAGCTAGCCTTAGTGGTCAGGTACGGTTCCTGTTTTAGTTATTTCAAATTGGCACAAGTGCCAGGATCATCCATCATCATTCTATATCTTGAAATCCAGCAAAACGCCTCCAATTAGACCTCTACATCTGGATATCATCCACCGCGTACACACTTGTTAAAGTGGTTCCAATATTGGCAGAGAGTATACCAGTAAGAGACCACAGTCTCTCTAATAATCAAACTTTATTTTTCACACCGGTCGATTCTTTTACATTTCAAAACCGATTCACATTTGGTATCAAAATAGAATATTCACTTCAAAAATATCACTTCAATTCAAAATATCATATTTACTCAAAATATATCATTTCCACTTGAAAATATCATTTCAATTCCAATTTAGTTTATAACCCATTTAACCACATTCGCATTTAAATCAACGATTTAAATACAAACATTCCCTTTGTGCAATATGAAATTTAGAAAATAGTTTGAATAGGTTTAAATAATTTAAATAGTTTAAAATAGTTTAATAGTTTAAAATTTAAAACGGTTGATATAAAAATGGTTTTGAGTATTGAAAATGGTTTATATAGTAAAATAGTTTGGATCTAAATATTTGAATATTAAAGAAAATAGATTTTAAATAGTTTATATTAAAATAATTTATTTTGAAAAATAATATCGAACCAAACTGTTTCTTTCCATTTCAACAATCTGGACTCATGTCCAAAATTTAAATCAACAAACTCAATTTTCAATCTTTTAATTCAATTGACTCTATTTAGATTTAATGTCAAATCAACTTGATTTCAAATTCCAATTCGAAGTAACTTCAATTTTCGAAACGTTCATTTTTAACTTCAAATTCAATTCAACAATCCAATTCAATGATTTAAATTTCAATTCAATTCTTATTTTAAACCAATTCAATTTATATCAACTCCAAGTCCAATTTCAAATTACTGATTTAAACAATTAAGTCAAATTAAACCTCATTGTTCAATTTTTATATCCAAATCTTTAAAATAATTCAATTTTCAAAATTAAAGTCATATATCAATTACAACTTTATATTTCCAATTCAATTCTTTAAACAATTCGTTGTGACCAATTTCAATTTCAACATTTCAAAACTTGAATTAGAAAATAATTTAGTTCATATAAATCCACAATTTATTTCTTTTTAAAAAATATCATTTAATCAAAATCCAAATTCATGATTTTTAAACCATTTAATTTAACCAATCTGGTGTCTGTATATAATTTTCTACCTTGTGGTCAAGTGATCATTTATATCAATTTAATTACATGGCTGGATATATATCACTTCAAACTATTTCTTAATTGATTCGAAATAATTCAAATAACAGTTTATATGCTTTCAATTAATACATAGGGTGATAACAGGTGTGTATGTGTATGTGTGTGTATAGCATCCAATCATCCGAAATGTAGACAAATAGACATCCGTCACAATCAACATCCAAATCAGCTAATAATTCACAACAATTAACTACTAGTTATCGATATCAGGTACTCAACTAGCCATTCAATTCAATATTAATTTAAAAATCAATTTAATTCAAATTAAATTCAAATTAAATTTAGTCGACAATATAAATCACCAAATAGTAGTTAATGAAATTCTTGTCACTTTATAAATTAAAGTCAACTAACATAAGAAGGTTTAATATTACGTGAGTAGGTTAAATCACTCACGTTTGATTTATAGTCGATTAGAAATCCATTAACAGCCCAAAATTTAAACAGTCTTCAAATTCAGCCAAACCTATTTCATATTGTCTAGAATTTCGATAGGAACCCAACGGAAAATATTGCAGGTGAATCCGAGTTCATATGCAAAAGTTATAAGAGTTAGAAGATTGGAAATTAAAATTAAAATTAAAATAAATCAAGGGCAAATATGTAATTAACTTTACCTTCTCCAAACATCGTCATGTTCACCTACATCTAGAAACCAATAACCGCGACCCTTTGACCAAGCTTCAGCACCACCTTCGGCCGCCTGCGTAGTCGTCGAACCCCCAGCATGCTTTGCTATAACTGCCTCCACGCCTTGATCTGGTCCGGTCACCTCACTCGCCGCCGGCCGCCACTCACGAGCTAGGATTTTTGAACCCTAAATCCAAAATTCCCACCACCTCCACCGATAATAGGCAATGCGACTACCAAAGATCAATCCCATGCAGCGAGCTCTACAAAACCCCTCAACTAATTTCAGAAAACGTTTCCCGAATCAAAAAACCCCAATTTGCATTAGGATTTCATAATCAATGATTTTGACAGTGATTTGTCGTTGATATATTCATCATTTTCAAAAATGAACAATTGACGTTGATTCGTATCGTAGTGGGGCTTTCGAATGATATATTATATAATGAATTATGGAGTTTGATTTGGGATTGTAATTAGGGTTTTGAGATGTCTGTCATTGAGAAGGAACATATGAGATATAAACTGTACGTACAAACAATGAAAATAAAAGACTATTAGGGTTTATGACAACCTATATGTGGACAGAGATAGATAAGAATGGATGGAATAGATTGAATGGGTCGAAGCGATAACAATGACCCGAAAAGCCCGTCTCGTTCCCGAAACGAAAGTAGGTCATCCCATATATTAAAAATATAGGTTTTCAATATTTTTAAATTCAATGAAACTAGTTTCAAACACTAATTCCATTTTATATGGAGTTGGCTTTTAAAATCAAATTATATTCATTTAAATTCCTTCACTTGATTTCTATAAGTTTTGAGCTCGCATGATCAAACGATAAGTCTAATCGCTACGAAACATGAAATCCTATAATAATTCACTATTACGGATCCGAGAAAACTTGTTTCGTTCAATCCGAGGCAGTGCCCGAAAAGACTAATTTTACACGTTAATAAAATAAATTATTATTTAAAAATCAATCAACCACTTTTAAATTCAAATTTAAAAGTGAACTATTTTCATCATTCTTGATTACACAGAAATTGATATTATTTTTAAAATTAAATTTTTCCATTTTAAATCCAGTATTTCACTATTATATTAATTTCAACATTAAATTACAATAGAAGTAAAACCTTGTTTATTATAATTTAAATTTCAACATATTCTTTTATTTCGATTTACATCTTCTCATATTAAATCAACAGTTCCTTATGTAATTTATTTATCAACATAAGTTTCCATTTTATTTCACTCAACTCTACAGTTAAGATCTTATACCATAATAATTGTGATATTTCAATTACATTAATTTTATTGATTTCCAAATTAATTTCAATTGATTTAATTAATGAGATGATAATAAATCAATTGTTACAACTTAGTAATTCATATCTATTAATTTATTTTTTACAACCAAGAATTATAAATTACTTACCCAAAATTGATTTCCTATTCTATAATAACCAATTTCAATTATATACATATTATTTCTATCTTTAACACAACATTTAATCTATTCCTTATTAACCTACCATTATATCCACATTAACCTCTGCAATTACCTTTTAACTAGGAATAACATTCATTTTTAACCTTTATTATTACCATTAATTGAAATTACATCAAACAGTTGTCAATTTCATTCAATCGATACTATTAAATTATTAGAATAATTTTTTCCATTTATAAATCATAAATCATAATTTCTCACGATATTAAATTCCAAAAATCTTATTAAATTTAATATTTTTAATTATCAAAAATACGGGTCGTTACAAGTCATGTGTTTCAATTACTCTATATATGTTAGTCTATAATTAATACCAGGTTCCAAAGAAAAATAGAAACATAAACTTAAATGTAACTTAGCTGAATGAAATTTAAGAGAATATTACAAATAATTTGTAAATTACACTTCAATATAAAGTGGTAAAGAAAATTAAAGAGATCCTTCATTATTATGCATATTTATTATTACTAAATATTGTTTAAGAAAGAAAATAATAATCAAACTTGAATGCGAAATAGTTGAAGTTAACCAAACAATGATATAATTTATACCTGAAATTAAATGGTCGGTCAAAATCAAGGTATGACTTATTGATAATCATAAAAATCATAAACTTTAAACATTAGTGATCATTATATAAAATACAAAATCGAATAGACTATAATTCTCAAAATTCATAGTGATATATAATTCCTACCACCTTACTATTATTCAATATAATATGTTTAATAAATCGTTCAATCAATAATTTAAGTTACATAAGAATAAATCATCGAAAATTATATCCATTAATATTTTGAATTATAAATACATATGTTTGAATTTAAATAATTCTATAAATATGTTTTTGAAACTTAAATAAATTATATTTTAAGTATAGTAATTAATTAGTTTATATGTATAGTAAATGAGTATACAAATATATTAATAGAAAATTTATATCTCTATTTTCATATCTTTGTGTTAGCATAATATTTTTTTTGTTGTGAAATAATTTAAAATAATATTTCTCAACTTAAGTCAGTTACATTTTAAATATTGTACTTAAATAATTTATTGTTTAAATAGTTATAGATACCGTTATTTTCTAATTCTAAATATTCACAATGAAATATAGAGTTTTAAGTTAGTGTTAAAATATTGTTATATTTTGAAGTTTAGATTATATGAAATATTCAGATTAGATTTAGATGAGAGTATAAAGTTGTAATATATATGTATGTATGTATATAACAAAAGATAAACAAGGACAATAATATTATACTTTTGACTTACTGAAATTCTAAGAAGTTTCATCACAAAACAATAGAGAGAACAAAGAAGAAATCTTAAAAAGAAAGAATTAAGGAGCATTTTTGTTCTATTTTACTATTATTTAACAAATCAATACTTAGATAAACATATATATATATATATATATATATATAGTAATTAATTCAATATATTAACATATTAGATTACAAGTACCTATATATTTTAGATTGTAAATATCTTAAATAATGTATTTGGGCTATAAAATAATTTGGAAATACATAACATTAAGTATAATATTTCACTGATTTATATATTTCAAATAAATATAGATGAATTATAGAAAAATTATCATTATTATTTTTTGATTTTCGCATGTTACAATTATGTTTTCATAATAAAATTTTATTTTTGAAAAATAATCATATATTAATTATTTTCATATTATAACTATTTAAAATGATATATTTTGTTTGAAATTAGTTTTACAATAATATTTCTAAATTTTAAGGAAATTATATGTTAAACATTTTTTTTAATTTATACATTTAAAAAATGTAAATAAGTGTGTATATATATTATTGTTTCCAAATTTTTTGTTTTAAATATTTTTGCTTATTTTAAAATAAGTTTAATTTATATTGTAAAATTAAGAAATCATACGTTAAATATGATTGATTACCCATATATGTGAAACAATTATAAGTATTTATGTATGTAATGAATTTTAAGGAAAAATATTGATGCAATATTTTCCTTTTTGAAGTAGTATTGAGTAAATTCATTATCTTGTGTGTTTTTATGCATAGGGGCACCTGTATATGTGTATGATGATGGATTGTAGATTTTATATTGCAGAATCTGTATGGATAAGAATTTTAAATGTTACATAAGATAATTAAGGGAAAAGCTATTTTTTTTCAATTTACTACAATTGTGGATGATGATGATGTTGATGACAAAGTAATAGAATGTATCTCATGCATTCCATAAGCTAATGTTGTACTTGGTACTTATAATTTAATTGTTGTTAAAATAAAATTTTATTCTGTAATGTTCGATATATCAATCATAAATTATACTTTTTATTATTGTTTATGCATATAATTTCTGTCAATTGATTCATACATTTTGTATTTGAAAGATATATATGTTTTACCATTTTGTTACTATGAATGCGGTATACAAATTATTGTCATTTTGTTTATATATAAATTATCAAAGGACTTAATGAGTATTGATTACTTGAATTTATTCATATAATATGAATTAATAGTGTTTGGTTGATTTAAATACATGGATTTAAATGTAAAATAATAAGAGAAAATTGATGAAAACTTTGTAAATGACCGTAGAAATTATAAAATCTCAGTATATATGAATATTAAAATATGGAAAAGATTAATGTAATATTCTGGATAACTATAAAATGATAATTTATATATATTCAAAAAAAAATCGAAGAGAACTTAGGTGTAAAGGTGAAATTTCCATAATTAGTGAGATGATTTGTAATTTTTAAGCCTTTCTATCATTTAACTGATAATTTATTAAAATAAATAATTATATATTAAAGTTGTTCTTATTGTCTTTTACGTGATCCATATTTTTTATATCTCAAAGAAAATTTAGTTTATACCATTTTTTAACAATGCTATAAGAAATAGTATATTTCAGACGGCTAAAACCCGTTGCCGGCCGTCGGAAGTCGTTGGCTGCCGTCGGAAGATGTCGTAGCAAAAAAATCTTTTGCTAAACAAAATTTCCGACGGCTTCCGGCAACAGTTGTCGATACATTTCCAATGGTCACCAACGGCTTCCGACGGCCATCGAAGACACGTGGATGATCACGGGGGTGCTGAAAACTGTCGCTAGCCGTTTGAAAAAATTGGCCTATAGGAGCCATCGGAATTCCTGAAGCTATTTTCTCGATTTCCTGCTGCATTTTTGCCTTCCATACATAATCCATAAACACAAAATATTCCACCACACAAGCATATATCCAATTTAGATATTCAATATATATTCAAACCATACAAATAAAATCAAATCACATAAAGAAATAAACCAAGCATTATTCATATAAAATCAAACCAACACTTCTCTAACATAATTTACATACATCTCATTGTACAAAATATACGTCAATCCTTCATCAACTTCCCACCATCAACTTCAAAGTATCAAAATTACTATCGCCAAATGTATCATCATCAAACAATATACACAACATTTCAAATCCAACTCCACCCACTCAATGCATCATCAAAATTTACTAAAAATGACGCAAAAAACCATACCTATCACTTCGGTCAATCACCTCTAGATACTCTGGAACCAGCCGAAGATGGAAAGCGACTACTATACTGCTGCATGTACTCAACAACACGCGGGTCCAACAGCTGTGTCTCAATGGCCTTCCAATGGTTCTGCTCCTTCAGCTGCGCCAACCTAGCTCTTAAATCTTCGATCTCTGCTTGATCAATCTAAGCATGGTTTGGTTGGCTCTCCTCTATCTACTGGCTTGCAATACTTATTTAATTTTATAGAAGTTCAATTACTATCATAGCTATAGCATAATGTGTTAATTGTTATATCTATAAACTTATTATTGAAACTAAAGCAATGTGAAATTCTTTATAATTAAAAGATTACTAAATTGTTATATCTTAATATATTATTTATTACCACTTGATTTCCAAAGCCATAGTGCCTGTTCCATGAAGGTGGATCCATGACTGACTCAAAAATGACGTCCTCTTCATCCGTCATCAGTTGCTCTCGACCAGTGTCCTCCAGGAGTTTTTGCCTGCATGAAGAAATAAAAATACAGTTAAAATTAATAGCATGATAACTTAATTCATTATACTTTAATAATTAAAACAATTACTAATAGTACATGCACCAAAATACGCTTATATGGATCTTTCTCGATTTATCGTCGCCATGCCATGTATATGAAACTATCTCATCTGGATTTACATGCTCGACGACATGAGTACGGATAAATACATCCATGTACAATATGGGACCCTGCGCCACAGTTTCCTAAAATTGATTATTATGCACTATCATTGTATATTCAAAATTATACAGCACAATAACTATTTACAATTCACATTTAATAAACTTACCAACTCCTGGCAATATTGTTGGAACGACTTCGACGCTTCTCGATTTATGACAGGATTTTTGTTCTTATTTGCAAAGTTTCTTTCCGACTCTGCCTGTATATTTAAATTTAGCACATTATTTACTTACCAAATATTTTTTTTATATAGGTATCAACCAAATAATTTATAAAAGTTTAGTACACTTACCTTCGCTTCATCACAATCCCAATGTGCCAGCCACCTTCCCATACACTCGCTCCATTTAGTTCGGCTTCTGCCCTTTATGCTTCATAGCTGACATAGAATCCCGATAATTCTTCCTCGTCTTCTGTATCTAGTAGTAGTGTACCAACTATAGGTCATCTGATTGTACGTCAACTACGGCCTGCATTTCATGATAAACAAGCAACAAATAATTAAACAATAAAGCGAAAAATAAATAAGCGACAAAAAAATTATGAATGGAAAACATAATATTTTACAATGAAATCCTGCCATATACACTCCAGGATGTGGAAAAGGATATTATCCCACTTCGGCTAACAAGGCGGATCCTACTTTTGTACGAATCCTCCGAAACCGATAGAACTATAGCTGACGGCTGTAGGTCAAACCCCTGTGTTAAATATGATACAATTATTATATCATACACAAAATATTTAAGATGTTGAAAAAGTTTAATGCTTACCCCTCCACTCTAGGTTCTAGGTAAACAGTGGGCCGCTGTGGCGGTTGTGATGGACCGTTGCAATCGCCTCCTAGAGAATGGGTAGAACTCCTTTTGGACGACGCGATACTATCAAAGACACATCGTTTTAAATAATAATAATAACATAATAATGAAATATATTTTATAGTTAGATGACATAAATGAGGTAAAGTACATAAAGTGCAAAATAGACCTGATTCGGATTGGGTCTTATTTTTCGGCGATAAGCAGAATACATTGCATTTTTAACATAAATTGCTAAATAATTGACAGAATTGGTAATAATATAAATGATGTAAATGACGATAAGCAGAATCGATTTCATAAATGACATAAATTACATAACTTGGAAAATAAGTCTCATCAATTACATAAATCGCATAATACGTTAGAATTCGGCATAATATTTATATCAATCATCGTCTTCTAATTAAGATTCGGTCTCATATTCTATGTCATTTTCCTCCCTACTCTCAAATGCTTCTACAAACACGTTTGATTCTTCGTTCAAAGGTCCAAAATCAATACGATCGTCAGTTATTACTATTTCGTTGCTTTGCTCAAGATCTGCCTGTTAAGCTTGTTCATTCGGAATTTTCTTTCCTTCAAACGTAAATCTTGCCTTTGTTTTAAGAACTGCTGACCAATCTGGTTTATCTCTTTTTAGAGACGAATAAGGAGCGTAATAAACTTGTAATGCTTGTTTGGCTAGTACAAAAGGATCGTACTTGTGATAATGCGATGTGTGCTTTATATCAATAAGATTATAATCCGTGCGCATATTAATTTCAGAACTTGGAACATTACTAAACCAATTGCGTCTAAATAGAAACACTTCCTCCGCGGGTCATGAGAAATATGTCAGTTGCAAAATTTGAGTTAACACGTCGTAAATATCATTTATGTGATTTTATGGATCATCACTACCTTTAACAAATACATCTATATTATTAGTTAATTTTCTACACCGTATTCTTTGGTGTTAAATCTATATCCATTAAAGGAATATATTGGACATGTCTTGACATTTCTTTTTGGCCACAACGCAAGATTTTCAACCCTTCATCGACCATAAAATTTATCGGTTCATAAACCTTTAAAAATCAATCAGAAAATTCTTTACTGAGATCTCCACGTGGATGTTCACTTTCATAGATACTGCATACATGAATAAAATATTGCATTAAATTCTACATGAGCATACATTATGGAAATGAATAAATCATAAATTATTATTTCAGATTACCTAACAAATGGTGCAACCTCAGCACGATTAAGAAGAATATAAGTGTGTGCTACATCAAGATTTCTATTGTCTAACCATACTTCTACACATTTTTCAAAAGGTTGACCATGTTGTCTAAAAATGGATAACATTATTTGAGAGGACTCTTGTTCGTCGCCTTCATCATTACGTGAAACACTTTAAAATGATATGTTCACATGGCTACTGAAATAGTGAGAAAGAAAGAAAGAAGCTTCTTCTTCGATGTAAGATTTACATATGAACCTTCAACTCATGCTTTTTGCCTCACTTTTTTATTCAGATGATTCGAGTATGTATGCAAAATTAATTTACCTTAACTTTAACTTCCGAATGTAATTAAATTAATAGGTAACATATTTCATACCTCTCGCACGGATACATCCATCCATACTACACAGGACGTCGAAGTCATGCTTTAGATGAAAGATGAACAAGTAAATATTCCATTACATCAAAACAACCTGGTGGAAATATTTTCTTCAATTTGCAGAGCAATATAGGAATATCTTCTTCAAGTTTACGTAAACATTGCACCTCTAAAGTAGTTGAACAAAGCTCTTTGTAAAACAGACTAAGTTCCGTTATTACCTTCCAAATTTTTAAGGACAAATGATTCTTTAAATAGAACCGGTAATAAATTTTCCATCATTATGTGATAGTGGTGGATTTTCATTCCGCTTAATCTACCATTTTTAAAGTCAACACATCTACGTAGATTCGATGAAATCCTATCAGGAAATCTTAATCCTTCCATCCATTTTCATACAACTTTAACTTGATTATTATCTTACTTGTAACATGCTTTAGGTTTTTACTGTCATTTGGTTTCATATGAAGCTTATGAAGTTTGCATAATTCTTGTATATCACGTTTTGATTTCAAATCGTCATTAGTCTTCCTCCTGACATTCAAAATTGTGTTAAAAACATTATAAAATACATTTTTCTCATTATGCATCACGTCAATATTATGACGAAGCAGAAGATCTTTTCAATAATGCAACTACCAAAATATACTTTGTTTGCACCAATTATGAATAGTCGATTTTCCTGCAATTTCTGTTTGCACTCCATTTCCATATATCTTTGGATAGTCCTTTATAAGTTTGTATATGTCTTCACTTGACCATTTCATTGGTGGTTGTCTGGTTTCTACTCTATTAGCTAAAACGTTTTTTCTATCTCCTCTGAAGGATGATTGACATGGAGAAAACATCGATGGCAGTCAAACCATGAAATTTTTCACCATTCGATAAAGAAAATTGCCCGTGTTTCGTCCATGCAATAAGGACAAGCTAGATGATCGGATGTACACCATCCGGAAAGTTGCATAGGTAAAAAATCACTTACAATCCACAATAAAGAAGCAAACATACGAAAATATTTTTTATTTGAAGCATCGTATGTTTTTACTCCTTCGTTCTATAGTGTTTTTAACTCATCAATCAATGGTTATAAATAAACATCAATTCCTTGTATCAGATTGTTGGGCCAGGAACGACAACAGTAAAAAACATATATTTTGTTTTCATACACATCCTTGGAGGTAAAGTATAAGGTGTGATGACAATGGGTCAAGATGAGTATTTAACACCAAATTGAGAAAATTGTGAAAAACCATCCATACATAATCCAAGTCTAATATTATGACTCTCCACTGCAAAATTGGGATATGTTTTGTCGAAATGCTGCCATGCTTCTCCAATGGCTGGATGTGTCAACGTACCTTCTTCCTCTATTCTCACACTATGCCATCTCATATGAGGTGCAGTTACAAAAATGCATATAATCTTTAAAGCCAAGGCATGATGGAAAAATTATGCATATGTTTATATGGAACTTCATTTCCCTTCTTTTTTCTTGGTTTGTACTTTTCCTAGTTACATATTCTACACATCCTAAGAGTGATGTCCTCCTTCCAAAACAATATGCATCCATTTAAACATGTGTATATTTTTTGATAAGGCAAACCAAAAGCCGACATAAATTTTTTAATTTCGTAATGATTTTCACACATTAATTTATCAGGTAGCATATGCCTTTTTGAAGCTTGTACAAGGGCAGTAAATCCATCTTCAATGATGTTGTATTTTGACTTCATCGCAATATATTCTGCGGTTACTGATAGCTGAGTGCCGCTTTTACAACCATCCAAAAAAGGTTTCTTAGTAGCATCCGGTAAATCATAAAAAAATTGGCTTTAATATTTGGTTCTTCAGCATTTACATCATTGTCGTCAACTTCAACCATAGGGAACATTGATCGTGCTACATTTTCAACCATATTTTCTATACGGTTCATCATGTCAATTTCATTACCAGCAGTCTCTAATTCAGACTCTGCGTAAGTATGTGCTACAACTTCTCTATGACGATCTAAAATATAATACTCTAGCATGAAACGTTTTTACACAAATGGACTTTCACAACATTGGGTAACAAATACTTCAAATGTTTACTCCTACTACAAGGACAATGAATTTCTACATCGTTTCCTTTATTACTTAAAGCGAATTTAACAAATATGTTTATACCATCAAAAATCTTCTTTTATTGAGCCGCTCAATCTCCTTCTTTGATACATCCATCACTTTCGATCAACAAAATAATCGATCATTTTTCCTATTTGAAAAATTATGTCATGAATTCAAAAATAAATATTGGCTATTTTACGAATTGATATTTTATTTTTCAATGTACGGATACATAAAATTTTATACGTCAATTTTACCCCAATTAAGAATACATTATAGAAATGTTGGTTTACGGTTGTCTTTTTTCCTGGTCAATCATCCTACTTCCCATTACAAACACAGTAAACACTTACATTTCATATATTACTTTATTTTAAACAATTCAACAAACTTTCAGTAGCACTTCCCCTTTATTTTCTGCATTGTACACAAATGCGTGTACATACGAAATAAAAAAGAAAAGTGTAGGCAAAAATCTTTGAACCATTTGAAACGAAATAATGTACGAAATGTAATTATTTACTGTGATTATAAATTGTCCAATATAGCGACAAATCCAACAAGAATTGTACCACATGAATATAAATGAAGTATTTGTGACAAAAATGAATATTTATATAACGATCATGTATAACACTTGTCCGACAAGGCCAAAAACTCTCTAAGGGACGTAATAAAAAAGTAGTTTATAAAAACGAAGATTTACTAATTTTATGTATTTCAGAAAACTATTAATTTACCACATTTATTCCGCGTATTTTACCGAATAAAGTTGCTTCAATATTGTTGTCATTTTCCAATATAGTCAAAAAAAATTGAGACTCATGCATTCATTATTGTATAGGTAAAGATGTTTAAAAGCAATGGACATGTGTGATTCTAACTCCGACTAAAGTAGAATGTATCTATGTTTTTCGATTAGTAACTTATTTTCATGTTCTATGGCTTATTCCAATTAATACAAGACAACGGTAGAAACAACACATAAATAATGGTTTACAAATACACACAATATCACAAATTATACACACACTTTAAAATTTCATGATAACTTATGAAATAAGTATACCACAGGATACTATAAACCATTATCAGGCTATTAGAAACAATTAGAATCACTAACTAGCCATAATTTATCAACTTATGAAAATCTAAATTTAGGGTAAAAATGAGATTTTTCATGAAAATAAGAGATTATACGTAAGATTGAAAGCAATAGAGTGTGATTAGGCAGCCGTAGAGAATTTGAAAACTTGAATTTGGAGATTGGAAGCGTGAAATTGGGGTTTAAGGGTATTAATTTTATTTTTTTCGTTCAGCAAAGTGAGGAAAAAAGGTTTCAGGTGAGATTTGATAATCACAAATTTCCAATGGTTCCGACGGCCGCCGACGGCCCATTGGAAGCCATTAGAAAATGGTCGTCGGAAGCCGTTACAAGCTTCTGTCGGTATATCAATTGCAACGGCCCATATTTTTTTTTGACAATTAAATCTATTAAAATGAGAAAAATAATTAGAATAAGGTTTAATAGGGTTGTTTGTATGTATCGATAACTATTTTAATGTAATTTCAATCAATTGAAATAATGGTAAAGTTAGTTTTGTTATAATTGTAAACGAGGAATAAATTAAATGTTAGAATTAATATGGTAAAAGATGATAATTGTAGAATATGAATGTAATAAATTGTAAACAAATTTTAATTATATTCATAATAAAATAGTTGATTCAATAATAAGAGTGTAAATTAAAATATAAGAATTTGTTTGAAATTAAAATATAATCAACTGGGATTTTATTACAATGGTAATTGAAAGCTGAAATTAATGTAATATTTAAACCTTGTAATTAACATGAAAATTTAAATTTTGAAAGATTATTAATTTTTATTTAATTTCTGTTTAATCCAGAATGATAAAATTGTAAATAACTTTTAAATTTGAATTTAAAAGTGATTAAATCAATTTAATGATAATTTATTTAATTAACGTAGAAATCGATTAATAGAATTCAAATAAATATAATTTGATTTTGAAAGCTAGTTTCTTTATACGATGGAACTTGGGTTTGAAACTTGTTCCATTGAGTTTAAAAATATCGAAAACCTATATTTTGATATATAGGATGACCTATTTTCGTTTCGGGAAGGAAACGGGCTTTTCGGGTCGTTGTTATCATTTCAGCCCAATTTGATATGTCCATTTGTTCTTATTCATCTTGGTCTATATAAATAGATTTTTCCTGAAACTCGAGCTGTCCATTCCATTTTTCCTGTACGTACTTTTCTATTTCTTAACTGTTCCTCATTCTCAATGCCAAAAATATCAAAACACTAATTCTCAAATTCAAAAATCAAATCAAAAATTAAAAACTCCTCAGACCATATCAAATTATATATTGTTGGAAAGCCCTCGACGAGCGTAATCAAGATATAATGTTTGTTTTTGCAATTGATTCTCAAATTGGCCAAAAATCATTGATGAAATTTTGGTCGTCCATCATAGAGTTCTCAATTCGACGGTAGATCGTCGATTATACGACAATCAGAGGTTACCACGGCGTAGAGCATGACGAATTGAGTTGATCCATGCAGTTTGTTCGCCTCAACGGTTCACCAAATCACCACAATTCACTATAGATACATGGCGGGTGAGGAAGCAAGGATGGACGACGGGAGGCAGCACGTGGGTTGTCGTAGTGCCTTGACCTGGGGAGCATGGCAGCAGGCTTGGATCTTGGTGAAGTTGATCGGAGTGGCGGCGATGGGTAGTTGATCGAGGCGGCTAGGGTTTGTGAGAAATGCGGATTACGGATCTTAAGGCTAGAATTAACACTAGAGGGAGGGTGAATAGTGTTTTAAGGAATTACTAATTCTTTTTGGGTTTATATTAATTTAAACACAAATGCATGTAATATTAAGACACGTATATGATCACATAATCAAACATAGATGAAGAAATAAAGTAAAAGCAGTAAAGGAAAGAACACACCGGATTTTATACTGGTTCAGAGTTACCCTACATTCAGTCCTACAACACAAGTACGGATTTCCTTTCAAAATCAATTCTTACAGTTACACCCTCGATTTCAAGGCCATGAGGTACACCGCTCCAGATTCACAATCCTCTGGGTTGAGATACCTGATTTTACGGGCAACAAGTTCACCCAATTGATTTCATAGGCTACAATCGCACCTTTTCTCGCTTGATTGATTTCACAGGCTACAATCACACCTTTTCTCACTCATTTACTTACAAAGAAGCTTATCACTCTGAATAGCACTGGGATCTTATTGAGATGGTGATAGAGAATCAAACCAAAAATGATCTAGTTAGATTCAATCGTGATTTCGGCAGAGTAATGGTAAAAATATATATAAAGAAACGTGGAAGAAGAAGAGGAATGAAATCAGAAAAAATATGTATATAAATACATTTAAAATTGCCCCTATTTATAGCAGAACAACAACCATGTCCATTCGTGAAAGGATATGACGAATAGACACTTCCTTTGGAATTGTAAATTTTGAAATAAACTGCCACCTTGTAGACAAGGGTCCATAGGGGTTGTCGACAGGCCTAAGTGATTTTTGATAATTTGTTTTTCTTTGAAAATAACTTCTATCTTGTATTAAAACTATTTTTAAACTTTATGAATATACTTAACTATAGTTAAAATACATAAATAAGTATAGATAATAATATTTTGGTATATATAAAATTTTACTATAATTTTATAAATCTAAGTAAATATTAGAAGTTAAATATATTATAATTAAAAGATAGTTTAAAACCAACGATAATTTGTTTTGAAATAAAGATTATTTTGAGGCTAAAACTATTTTAAAACCAGGATAGATGTTTTTGATTCTTTTAAAAGGAAGATTTTGAAATCATTTTGAAAATAAGATATAATTTTATAAAAGATTTGAATAAAAGTTAGTGGATACAAAACAATGTTCCACTAGATTTTTCGTAGGTTCCATCCTACTTAGGGTTCCATCCCTTTAACGGGCTCGAAGTGGATTCCATTCCACAAATAAAATGGATTTTAAGATGTCGGTGCTTTTCTAAGAGTTTTAACAAAATTTCTAATTAAATTATTGAAATCTTGAACTCTTGATAATCTTGATACTCATGAGTCTTCGGTCTTCATATCTTTTGTCTTGAATCCCTATACTGTACAGTCTTCATTCTTGGTACCTGCGTGGTTAAATCCTGCATATACATATATATCTAAACTATAATGTCAGTATTTATGTATTCTATAATCTTATTCTAAGGTTGTTATCATCAAAACCAACTTCTCAAGGACTAACAAACTCCCCCTTTTTGATGATGATAACCTTTGTTTACGAAATATCACTTCTATCTTAATAACTCCCCTTAAAACTAGTCACCCCCCTTAATCTATGCCTAATTATCATATTTTATACTTCTCCCCCTTTGTCATCAACAATAACTAACTCCAAACTATATAACTTTCCCTAAAACTAATATTATATGACATGTGATTATAATGATAGTGTTATCATAAATAATCAACAGTTAATTTTAAAACTAAAACTTATTTCTTAATAACTAACTATCCTAACTAAGAATCCATATATGATCATTCTTATAATAGTGATAATGTGAGAATTCAAATATAAGAACACAAATCATTTATTAATTATATATTGTTATATTTACATTTGCGTAGAAGACGAAAGTAAGATCATATAACAATAAGAAAGAGAGAAAAGAAACTAATGTGTGTCCTTGAAATGGGAGATTTATGAACCGAACAATTTGGGTAGTGGAAACAGAAATTTCCACGTTGTCCGACTAGATTTCCATCCTTGTCAAAGCAATCTTCGCCAATGCAAACGACTTTGTAGTCATCTTCAGCATGCTCTTCTTCCATGACGGCTTCTTCTTCTTCCTCGCTGTCCTTATGCACTTGATCTGCTGAAGATTCTTCATCAATCAAGATGGGATTGGCGTAATTGTCCATTAGAAACTTTTGTAAGTTTCTAAGGATTTTTCCTTGCCATTCTTGTTCTTTGGCCATTCTGAGTTGCACTGCTTTAATTTCAGTCATTAGTTGTAGTGCATCCTTTAAGGAATCCTTCATTTTCATCACTCGTGCAAGCGTGGTTCGTTGAAATGGTCCAGTAGAAGGAGAAGAATACGAAAAGGTTGAATTTTTATTTGATTTGGAGGAGGAGGCCATTGTTTAATTGTTTTCAGAAGATAGATCAGAGAAAGGACAGAAAGAATGAACTAAAATTTGAAATAAGAAGAATATATAACCACTTATTTGAATTTTGGTGGGAAAATTTCAAAAAGAAAAAAAATCGTTATATGTCGGCAGGGGTATAGGAGGGTTGTCGACACGGTACCTATATTTTTTACTATTTGATTTATTTTAATTTTTTATTATACTTTGTTATTCATATTCTATATTTTAGTTATTGAACAAATACCTAATTCTCTTCTTAATTTAGTAAATATAGATTCATTTAAGGATTTTGTTAAGATATCAGCAATTTGATTATCGGAATTGATATAATCGAGAGTAATTACTTCCTTACTTATATTATCTCTAACAAAATGATGCCTTATATCAATATGTTTAGTTCGAGCATGATGAGTAGGATTTTTAGATAAATTTATTGCACTAGTATTATCACAATAAATTGGTGATTTTGAGATCTTCAAACCAAAATCTTTTAAAGTTCGTTGCATACATATTACTTGAGAACAAGCCAAAGCAGCAGAAATATACTCTGCTTCAGTTATTGATAAAGAAACTGTGTTTTGCTTTTACTAAACCAGAAAATCAGAGAATGCCCAAAAAAGTAACAAGTTCCACTTGTACTTTTTTGGTTTGATTTAAAACTAGCATAGTCAGCATCACAGTAAGATATTAATTCAAAAGAATCATTTTTAGGATAAAATAAGCCATAATCAAGGGTGTATTTAACATATCTTATGATACATTTTACAGTTTTTAAGTGGTCTCTTTAGGTTGGGATTGATATCTTGCACAGAGACAAACACTATGCATGATATCAGGTCTACTAGCAGTGATTTAGAGTAGTGATCCAATCATTCCTCTATATAATTTTTGATCTACATTTTTCGAGAGATCTTCTTTACTTAGGTACTCATTGGTTGCCATGGGAGTGGGTTTTTCCACTTGCAGTAGTCAAACCAAATTTACTAACAAGGTCTTTAGCATATTTTTCTCGACTTATAAAGATACCATTATCTAATTGTTTTATTTGCAATCCTAGAAAAAAGTTTAATTCACCCATATGACTCATCTCAAACTCTTTTGTCATTATTTCAGAAAATTCTTTATTCATTTCAAAATTAGTTGATCTGAAAATGATATATTTTACATAAACTTGTACTAGTTGAATATCATTTTTATTTCTTTTAATAAAAAGAGTATTATCTACTTGTTCATTTCTAACAATCTCTCCTTGTTCATTCATTTTACTTTTATAAACTCATTTAGTTCCAATTATAGTTTTATTTTCAGGTCTAGGAACAAGTTTCCAAACATCATTTCTAGTGAATTAATTTAGTTCTTCTTGCATAGCCTAAATCCATAAATCATCAGTTGATGCTTTTTTTGGATTTTTGGGTTCAATAGTTGATATAAAGGCTACATTTCTCATTTTACTTAGTTGATTTCTAGTTTTAACAATAGATTGCATATCTCCAAGTATATTTTCTATAGGATGATCTTTTAAAAGTTTAGTCTTTTAATTAGGATAATTAATTTCATAATTAGTTTCAGTTGACTCTTGATTTTGAGTGATTAAATCATCTTCATCATTTGTATCTTCAAAATTTTTGAGATTTTCATCGAATGAAACATGCATTGTTTCTTCAATGGTGTTAGTTCTTAAATTAAACACTCTGTATGCTTTAATTCTATTAAAATATCCGATAAAGATACCTTTATCGGATTGAGGATCAAATTTATCTAAGTTATCTTTTGTATTTAAAATAAAACATTTACTTCCAAAAATTCTAAAATAAGATACCATAGTCTTTTTTGTATGAAGAAGTTCATAAGATGTCTTATCAGTTAAAGGTCTAATTAAAATTCTATTTAAAATATAATAGGCGGTAACAACTACTTCTGCCCAAAAATATTTGGTAATTTACTATCTGAAAGCATAGTTCTCGGACATCTTGAATCGTCCTATTTTTACGTTCTACTACTCCGTTTTGTTGTGCAGTTCTTGGAAATGAAAAATTGTGAGTTATTCCCTTTTTATTGCAGAATTCCTCAAACTTTTCATTTTTAATTCACCACCGTGATCATTACGGATGGCTATAATTTTTACAAAAAGTTAATTTTGAATTCTTTTTATAAAGTTTTTAAAACATTCAAAAGTATCACTTTTATGTTTCAAAAATATTGTCTATGTAAATCTAGAATAATCATCTACAATTACAAAAACATATTTACTATGATTTATTGACAGAATTTGAGATGAAACAAATAAATCAAGATGAAGTAATTCAAGAGGTTTTGAAGTTGAAATCATATCTTTTAATTTAAAGGAACTTTTTCTAAGTTTTCCTAATTGATACACATCACATAAACTATCTACTTTAAAATTCATTTTAAAGAGACTTCTTATTAGATCATGTTTTGACGATCTACATAAGAATTTGAAATTAGATGCCCAAATCTCTTATGCCAAATCCAAGGGTCACTTGTATTTGCCAAAAGACACAGGTTATCATTTGAAACTTTCATACTAAGAATATAAATATTCTTTTCCTACTTCCCTCAAATATTATGGTTGAATTATTATCTTCAATGTGACACTTGTCTTTTTCAAATTTAATTTTATATCCTTTATCGCAAAGTCGACTAATACTTAGCAAATTATGTTTTAGATTCTTAACTAGCAAAACATTAGTAATAATAGGAGTTTCAGAGTTACCGACTTTGCCGATGCCAATCACATATCCTTTTGCGTTGTCTCCAAAGTTAACAGTTCTCCATCTTTGTATATTATATCATTCAGCATATCCGGATTACCAGTCATGTGTCTAGAGCATCCATTATCGAGTATCCATTTATTCTTTTTGATCTGCACAATTGGTCCATTGTGGATTGATTCCTCAACACCCATAAAGCATGTTTCCTGCACATCATACAATTTTGGTAAACGACTTGAATTTGAATATTGATTATATGTAGACTCAAGAGACATGATGATCTGAATAATTCTAAACTAGCATTAACAAGTTTTTTAAACAGCCATTTTAAAAGCTTATTCAAAAATCATATTATGAAATTTGAAAACCTTGCTCTGATACCAAATGTGTGAAATGCGGATTACGGATCTTAAGGCTAGAATTAACACTAGAGGTGGGTGAATTGTGTTTTACGGAATTACTAATTCTTTTTGGGTTTATATGAATTTGAACACAAATGTATGCAATATTCAGACACAGATATGATCACAGAATCAAACACAGATGCAGAAATAAAGTAAAAGCAATAAAGGAAAGAACACACTGGATTTTATACTGGTTCGGAGTTACCCTACATCCAATCCCACAACATAAGTACAGATTTCCTTTCAAAATCAATTCTTACAATTACACCCTCGATTTCAAGGCCACGAGGTATACCGCTCCAGATTCACAATCCTCTGGGTAGAGATACTTGTTTTACGGACGACAAGTTCAACCAATTGATTTCACAGGCTGCAATCACACCTTTTCTCACTTGATTGATTTCACAGGCTACAATCACACCTTTTCTCACTCGATTAATTACAAAGAAGCCTATAACTCTGAATAGCACTGGGACCTTGTTGAGATAGTGATAGAGAATTAAACCAGAAATGATCTAGCTAGATTCAATGGTGATTTTGGCAAAATAATGGTAAAAATATAAATAAAGAAATGTGGAAGAAGAAGAGGAGTGAAATCGAAGAAAATATGTATATAAATTCGTTTAGAACTTCCCTTATTTATAGTAGAACAACAACCATGTCCATTCGTGAAAGGATATGACGAATAGACACTTTCTTTGGAATTCAAATTTTTCAAATAAACCGCCACCTTGTCGACAAAGGTCCCTAGGGGTTGTCGACAGGCCTAAGTGATTTTTGATAATTTGTTTTTCTTTGAAATTAACTTCTATCTTGTATTAAAATAATTTTTAAACTTTATAGATGTACTTAACTATGGTTAAAATACATAAATAAGTACGAAGAATAATATTTTGGTATATATAAAATTTTACTATAATTTTATATTTAAATCTAAGTAAGTATTAAAAGTTAAATATATTATAATTAAAAGATAGTTTAAAACCAAGGATAATTTGATTTTGAAAATAAAGATCATTTTGAGGCTAAAAGTATTTTGAAAACAGGATAGATTTTTTTTCAATTCTTTTAAAAGGAAGATTTTGAGATCATTTTGAAAAAAAGATATAATTTTATAAAACATTTGAATAAAACTTAGTGGATACAAAACAATGTTCCTGTCACGACCCATTTTTCCATATCGATTTAAGCCGACTTTAAACCACTCTTGTCAGCTAAACCGTTCGGAAAGATGGATAATGAAAGAAAGAAAGAAGGTAGAAATACAAAGAAGATAGAAGAAAAGAGAACAAATTAGAATCTCACAGCGGATCGACTAAATTATAATATAAACAAATCTTTATATGAAACCAAAACCGTTTCTTTATATAACATATATAGGTTTTACATCAGAGTTACCACCACACAACTCGGACAGTTACATCAACCCTGTCCTTACAACCATAACCACACGACCAAACAGATTGAATATAAACATTTACGAGAATACGTTCCTGATCTAACTTCTCTCTTGAACATCTTCCACTCTTCTAGTTAAACTTGGAATACATATGCTCGGTCTGACCCGAGCATATAGGAAAAACACCAAGCCCAGGTCGGTCTAGTAAACTAGCATGAGAAATACACTCAACTTGATCATTAAAGTTAGAAAATCCTTTGAAACAAAAGCATCTCACAAGACCACGCCACAAATAAACATGTTGGGTTTTTACCTTACGATAGCCAAAACACTTTTTATTAAAATCCTCTGATACTTTACAAATACTTATTAAAATAGCCGAAATTGTTACATGATTAAATTCCAGCTACTAGCCACAATCGTGGGTAATACAAACAAAACCGTAAAGGCTCGTAGGGAGAATGGATTTTCAACTAATGACTAGGCACTGGGGTACTACCTGTCGCAGTACGTGGCCTCGATCACCGTACCGAAGATTACTCCCAATCCGCTGCAACACAAGACCAGGACTACCCCTTACTGGATAATCCCGAGTAAGGTCGCCCCACGGTTGTGATCAGCAACCGCACCACTAAGCCGAATAAAAAGGGACATCTAGACGGGGATGACCTCACCCTGAAATGGATTCTACCCACCTAGCCTTGCTGTATAAACCCTGATTTTCAGTCATTCCCGGTTGATGAGGCTTGAGGCTAAGCGTTACCTTTTAGAACGTTTCACTTAGAATGCCCATCGTCCACCTAACGATGTTCTGAAAGCATTCATCCATACAAGTCTGTCCCGGGTTCGAACGGATCCGAAGGCACTACTCCTACTACATCCATTTTGGTATCACCTCAGGATTAGTAGCGACTAGCCCTTGCACTTCACTGCTCCATCTTCGACTCCGAACTCGTCTTCCTCATGAAAACATACAAGCCAAATCGAAGTGGTCGAGAAATTAATCCCGATCCAGGTCCCTTCGAAACGATCAGCGTATTGTCCAATATTGATAGTCGGTTATTTAACTATCAAAATAACCAACCAATACAACCAAGTTATTTCCCGTTGCAACCATTAAGCCTTGTTCACATTTTAAAAATCCTAGTAGAATTAAGAAAGCTCATATACCGGGTAGTTATAAATTTCAAAAAAACTTCTTCCCTAATCATACTTATAAAATTTCCAAATACATTTCTTAGGTAAATTAAATAAAATACTCTTTTTAGAAAAGTTTAAGGATATATACTTAAATTCTAGATAAATAAAAATTCCCTTTTTAAATAATTATTAAAAAAATAGTATTTTATACTTGAAATAGTTCAAATAATGCATACTTATAACAAGTTATACCCTTTTAAAACGATTTTCAAAATAATATATAAACTACCTTTAATATTTCAAAATATTTATTAATTCTTTTAATACATTTCTAAAATAATATTTATTTTAAAAACAAAACTAGGTTCAAAATCAATCAAAAACAAGATAAGGCTTATCAGTTTCAACGGTACTTATCAATTCACACTTCACAGTTTCAAATATTCAAATCAATCAGCTTCCATAGATCTATTCACATTATATTCTCAAATTTTAACAGGGAAATACAGATACATGTATGAATAACAGATCATAAATTAGCAATGCTAGTAACAACTACACGGATAACATCAGATAGATGGCTCATACAATCCACAAGAGTTAAATTTACTATTCAACGGAATGGTGTCAGTTTCCGCTGTCCAGATGTCAAACAGTTTGAATAAACTACTATTAACACATATATTCAGTTTGGGAACATCTTAACAAATAAGCCGTGTAAAATTATACAACGGCACTTATTTTCATATGGTATTTTACTTCTGCCCATAAAATCTGTAAAATTTTCTTATTTAATCTACACAATAGATCGTACAACGGCGTAACATCCATTAATACGAAAAACTTCTTAATACCACTTATAATTCTTATAAAATTACTTAAGAATTTGTGTTAATTCAGAAGTATAAAATTTATTTATTTTTCCTTAATTATTTCAATTATACTTCACTTTATCCAAAACTCAAGTATAATAAATAAATTACTATTTTAAAAAGCTTGACTAGTTTGTAATAAAATAATTATTTCTAACTACCTTAAATAAACTTAAAGTAGACAAATTTATTACCTTTAAAATAAATTCTCTGTCTATAATAAAACTTAAGTAATCTTTTTAATATAAAGGTGATTGATTCAACACATATACCTTAAACACTTGCATGTTACATGCTTTTGTGGAACAATTCATTTTAAATTTCCCCTGCTTTATAACTATACTCTTATATTATTTAAAACCAGCTTTTAAATCAAGCAAAACCTATCGGCCCAAACCCAAAAGCCTCAACTAAAAGATACAACAACCGAAACCTATTTACTTAACTCATACGGGCCGTAGCCCAAAACCAACCTACCCGCTTCTCCTCAAATCCTTCTTCTTCCCCTCACCAGATTCCATCTCCAAACATCAGTAACACAGCCAAAACAAGCAACACAAAGAAGCAACCCAAGCTCGATAAGTTCGAGCATCACCCCAAAGATAGCTCGACACCATCAACGATCGTACGCAATGTCAAACACGAAAACACCATGCTTGGATCACTCGTGCATGGTGATGTACGTGCACGTGCATAACCTCATCATTAACTATTACACCGCAGTGACATCCAAGCCTAATCACACCTCATTTCCAGATCCCATTCGATATCTCGCCGTAGTCCCTCGACCATCTGGTCGAAAAATCGATCAACAGCCCAACTTCAGGAACCAGAAATACCAACATACCGCCACACATTGACACACCGCGACAACAACCAGCCACTACCTGGCACGCCGCCTATCACAATCGAGAGTCCATCCATTGCTCTTACTTCCTAACCAAAATCAAAGGACTCGATTGCCACATCAATTTCAAAATCAACTCCGTTCCCACCATTACCCAAAACCTCACTAAACCCTAAAATTGATTCAAACAACCGAACCAAACCCAAGATCAACAAACGGCCATGGTAGACGCGTCCACCATGATAACCTGCTCCTACCAGAACAGGCCACAACACCCCTTTTTAAAGAAATCGTCGGAAAAATATTTTTGAGCGGAAACCGATCATCTAACAATTTCTCAAAATATTCAACAACAAAAATTATAATTCCACCACTAAAATTCATATTTTCTCACAAGAATCAAGACTACATGCTTGAATTTTTGAAATAAAAAAATTAAATTTCGACCAAGATTGGATTACCCACTGTAAAACAGGACCCTATCGATCTACACAGCATATTTCTTAACAAATCTATTTTTTCACAAACTATATTAGAAAGTAAACAAACTCCTAGTTTGCATCAACATGAAATATAGACTAGGTGAAGAGATTCAGATTTTTGAAGGCTAAATGAACATTATATTTACAGTAACAGAGTAAATTTCGATTTCCAGGTTTTGAAAATTTAGTTTCTCACCTTCCACGTTGATTCCAGATGCTTCAAAACTTGAAGTTGAAGTCTTGATTAAAATTTGAAATCTGAAATTCGAACTGCCCCTTTAAAATTTTTGAGTTTTGAATTTGAACAGCAATCACACCAGAGTGTTTCCTTCTTGATATACGAAACACTGTTTTTCTTCTTACCCTTAAAACATTGATTTTTAATTGCTTAAGAAATTTAAACAGAGCTTTGTTTTCAAATTACAAGCTTTACAGTCTCCAACAACTCGGACCTGAGATTGCTTAGATATACATGCAGTTGCAGTCAAGGATAATGAACAGAGTTGACATTTTGTTAGCTGGAGTTTCCATTTTGTTAGCTGAAGTTGATATTTCCTTTTTCTTGAAAAGATTGTGAAAAGAATATGGATTCTTGCTAGATATTTTCTCATTTGGTCAGACAAATTTCTGCCGCATGTATGCTATTGTTATTTGTTTGTTTCCGGATGCTTAAGATAACCAGTTTCCTTTTCTTTTCTACTTACAGTAAATGGTTTTGCCAATCTTCCTATCTATGTTGCAGCTTTCATTGTTCACAAAAATGTTTGTATTTAGGTTTGAACAAAAGACATATATATGTATGTATTATATTTAAGTGATGGATGGAAATAATCCCTTGGCTGCTGAAATAAATGTTTGCTTTTTGGGGTAAAATGAAAATTGAAAAGAATTTGAATTAGTGTTTTGGTTTTTACTATATCTTGCCAGGCAAGCTGCTGCAACACATCTTTTATTTCTTTCCAGCTTACTTGATTTAATTTATATATTTTTTCTTTCTTGTTTCTTTTGATAAGATAAAAGTTTGCTACTTTTTACTGTTATCTGGTTTCTTACTTACAGTAAATAATTTTACAGCCTTCCTCTTACCATATATTTATAATAACGTATACCATACACTATTAAAAGCGTATGCAAGTATATTCAAGATTTTAAACAGCTCATAATTGACATTATTTGTCAAAGTAATATTTGTATTGTTTCTATACAAATAAAAATGAAAATGAGAAACTATATTGAAATAACACTTCTTAATTAATTTATCTAATAAATATATGTGTTAATTTAAACAAAGTCTACAAAGTAGCTAAAATTTTATTTTTGCTTTTGACTTAGTTGAAATTTTCATTTGCCATTCATATAGTGAAATAAAGGTGAAAACTAGTAAATTAAAATAACCTCTTATCTCATTTGTTTTATAAAAATACATATGGTTTTTAAACGGAAGTAACATTCTATGTTAAATACCCCATATACATATGTCATAAAATAGAATAACTTTCAATATTAAACACTCGGTGTGTTATAAAACTTCATAGTGGTATATTTTTTTTAAAACATTTCTTGTATTTATAACCATATTCACAATTTCATTTGTAATATAGACATATATTATCTACAAATATATTAAATCATTTATTATCTATGTGTATATAGTTTCTCCCAATTATATACAACCTCTCTTTATTATACATAAGTGATTGTTATACACCTAAATTTATTTATAATGTTTTATTAATTAAGTACTATAAAATTCCTTATTCAATGTGTATATAATTTCTTTCCAATTATTTATTTGATTCATATACACATCTATTTATTTATAACATTCCGCCAATTTAAATATTTTAAATTTTCTTTTTAACTTATCATTACACATTCACACTTTTCTAATTCAATATATATCGTTATTTTAGAAATCTTAATACTTCTATTTAGTTAACATAGACAACATTGTTTTTGTGTATATATATATACCGAAATCAAAAATTTCACTTTTACTTCATTATGAATTTTTTATCCAAATTTTATATACATCTCAATTTAATTTAATGCCATGAATTCCTATTCTCATTAAGTGTAAATTTATTGTTTACGATATATATGACTATGAGTATTTGATTTTAATAAATTTATATTCTCTAATATAGTTTATCTTTTAGAATAAAATATACACATATAATCTTTAAACAAAATGCATATATATATTTCCAAAACAATCTACGCATAATTTATCCAAAACAAAATATGCATATAAGTAAGAAATTCCATCTAAACCAATCTATAATTTAATATAGATTTGAAAATTCAAATTATATTGATTTGGAAAATCGTATAAAATTATTAACCATTAATTTATGGAAATATTGTATATAAAAATACAACATTATCGAACGTTATAAATAAATATTCATAACTCGGGATGTCCAAAATCCCGGGTCGTTACATTTCCACTAGATTTTTCGTAGATTCCATGCTACTTAGGGTTTCATCACTTAAACGGGCTCGAAGTGGATTCCATTCCACGAATAAAATGGATTTTAAGATGCCAGTGCTTTTCTAGGAGTTTTAACAAAATTTCTAAATAAATTATTGATAACTTAAACTCTAAATAATCTTGATACTCATGAGTCTTCAGTCTTGATATCTTTAGTCTTGAATCTCTATACTGTACAGTCTTCATTCTTGGTACCTGCATGGTTCAATCATGCATATACATATATATCTAAATAATAATGTTAGTATTTATATATTTTACAATCTTATTATAAGGTTATTGTCATCAAAACCAACTTTTCAAGGACTAACAGGTTTGTTGTTCATTTTCGACAATTAAGGTTCGATACTAGGTTAATCTATTTACGAAATTGCCCATTATTAATGTAATTTAAATTTTAAATTAAAAACTTCTAACGATAATAACTTTTTCATACGAGCTCGAATTTGGATGCGGCTTTCTCCGTTGCGATCGTATCAAAATTATAGACAATATAGATCTAGTTTGGCTGCATTCTGAGACTACTCAAATTTTGGACTTTATTTGGTTTTTAAATCGACTGTAAATCAAAGGTGGGTGATTTAACCCACTCACAACTACTAAACCTTCTTATGTTAGTTAAGTTGAATTTATGACATGATAAGAATATTTTTGGTTGTTGTTTGGTAGTTTAATTTGACATTTTAAATTGAAATTGGATTTTATGGAATTAAACCGCCAATTAAATTAAAATTGAATTTAAATTGTTTGTTAAATATCTGATAATGATAAAGAGTTAATTGTTATGATTTATTGGCTGATTTGGGTGTTGATTGTATGGATGTTTATTTGTTGATATTTTGGATGATTGGATGTTTATATCTCTGTCATCACTATGGGTTGAAATGATACGTGCCCGAACGATCTTATAGATTAGGAAAAATCATTATGGGTTGAAATGATAAACCCAAGCGATTTTATTGATTTGAAAATTTTTGATTCGAGATAAGGGTTGAAATGATATATATCCGAAAAATTTAACTATTTTAGGGTTTAAATGATACATACCTTATCACTTGACCATATGGTAGAAAACTATATATCGACACCGTTGGTTGGTTTTAAATTATTTACTAAACAGCAAAGTATGTTTGATTAATAAATTTGAATTTTTAAATTTAATTTAATGATCTTATTTAAAAATTTATATTTGGAAAATAATTTATTTTATATGTTTTAAAGCTCAAATTGAAAGTCAATATATGGCTTTAAATGTAAATTTAAGATTTTAACTTACAATTTTATTTAGTTTTAAATATATGATTTAAATAGATTAAAATTTAATTTAACAAAATATTTAGTATAGTCTTAAAAGATTTATATAAAATTTAATTTAATAAAATATTTAATATATTTTTAAGAGATTTATATAAAATTTAATTTAATAAAATATTTAATATAGTTTTGTGAGAGGTTTTATAATGTATTTTAAAAAAAGATTTTTATAATGGTTTTATAAAGGAGCTATAAAGATTTCAAAGGATTTTTATAAAGGTTTTTATAAAAAAACTTGTATAAAGGGATTTGGAAACATTTAAAGGAATTTGTGTAGAGGTTTATGAAATGGGAAAGAGTTGTAAACTGTTTTGGAATTTATAAATAGCTTTATAGATGGTTTTAAAGCATATAAATAGTTTATAAATGGTCTAAGAGAGATTTATAAATTATTTTTGAAATTAATCGAAAGAAATATTCCTCGGAATTTAGGAATATATTTATATTTTTGGAATAAGTATACAGATATCTTGACATGAAGGTATAAAATGTTTTCTGGATTTATTATTAAAAATGTTTTATAAAAGGACCATGGTATGAAATAAGAGTTTGATTGTAAAGAGTTGTGGTCGGATATTGTCATACTCTCTGCCAATACGGGAACCACTTTAACAAAAGTGTACATGGTAGAGAATCTAAAACGAAGTAGATTGGTTGGCGAATGCTACTGGTATGAGGTAAGAACGCAGCCCTGACCCCTTTGGGTCAGCTTGATATGACTAAAACAGGAGCTATACCAGGCCAAGTAAGGTCGCTCCTCCGATCGGGCATATTTCTTTGATACCATATTTGTTACTTTATGATTGATTTATGACCACCCTCGATTTGATTATGGGAGTGTGTTCCAAGGTGGGTGGTAGCAGCTGCTATGCATTACCACCAGTTCGGGCATGCAAAACGGTAGAATCCTACCCTAGGCACTGCCTCGCGTGCCTTGTCATATGCCTTATCGAACCCACTACGGTTTTGGTTTGTGTTGTACCTATGAAGTGCTTCCTGATAGCCCACCGTTTTGGTGGAGTTTACAATACTATATTGACTATGACATTTATAAAATGTGTTATGGGGACATGAATATTGTGTTAACGCTATTTTAATACTTTGCTTTACTGATAGACACTGCATATATATGGCGTATATTATTACATATAGATAGTTTAATGGATCCTTAGGAGATGGGAATCCCAAACATCTCTAATTTATTGCATTCACGTTATACACTGGATAGGAGGTGTAAAATCCATAAACATCTCTAAATCCATTACACTCATATTTACTTATTATTGATTTAACTTGCATAAGATATTAAATTCTGACATGAGTGTTCTGTTTTTTCATTACGCTCGGGTCAGCTTGAGCTTTTTAGTGTTGAAGACTTTATTTTTGAAGGACGAAGACGGAGTTTGGTATATATTATATTATTAAAAAAAATCCGCTGCATCGTTATTGGTATGCCATTGTCTGTACTCTGATTGTTGTAAAAATTGTATAATCAAAAGTGTATTATAAAACAACTTCATGAACTGTTTATTTGATTATATTTTGTCATTCCACTGTGAGATTCTATGTTTTGATTTTCCTTCTTCTCCCTTATTTTATTATTTTCCCTATTAACAATCCACTTTTTTGAATGCTTTGAGTTGACATGTGTGGTTTATTGTCAATTTAAACTGTTCAAAAAGGTGGGTCGTTATAGCTGGTATTAAAGCTTTGTTTTAGAAATACCTTAGCATGTTAAGGTTAACTCATTAGAGATAGGGTTATTAATACTTTAGAATGAATTAGAGTTTATGTATGTATATATGTATGTACGTACGTACGTATGTATGTATGAGAGCGTACTTGTTGGTGCTATAAAAATATTCTACATTGTTTTAATTTGTTCTGTTGAGTATATATAAATTCTGGGCGGTACATAGGATGCTATGGCATGGATAGGGATTTCTAAACACTTAATAAGGCATACCAATAAAATATTGTTTTGAAAAATAGGTAAATGAAGTAATTTTACCTATTATTATATTCTGTATATAAAAGAATACTTTTTTTGATAAATTGATATAGTTGTATGTGATATGTTTGTTTGTTAGGAAGTGAAATTTTATAAATATTGATTCTGAAAAAGGTTTTACCAATAAAGTGAATAAAAATTGGAAATTTAAGAACTCAAGTTCCAGGTTTTGAAATTGGTTTTCAAAATATTTTGCAACATAATTTGTTATTAGTTGAAAGTATTTTCAGATATAAATATTTTCAATATGATTTGAAAGAAATGTTTTAAAAGAATTTTAAGGGAAATAAATTATGTACTCCCCTCTTCTGCCGTTGGTAATTTCGATAATGATCGCGGCATCATCGACATTCGTTTTCGGGTTTTAAAGTGGGAAGGCCACTGTAGTATTTTTAATACACATTTTTTTGATAAACAAAATTTTATTTTAAATTTACTATGCATGATTTGATATTTTAAAAGATACAATTATATATTATTTCAAGATGATTTGAAATGAAATCCAGCATTCAGTTCTTAAATTTCTTTTAATCAATGATTTTTAATTATTATAATGAAATGGAATCTTGACTATTTTAATAGTTAGAAACTTCTAAAGGTATAAATAGGAAATTAGAAGTTTAGTGATTAATGGAACTGTAAGAAATTGAAGATTCATAACTTGTAAATTAAAAGATATTAAAAATTGAGATGATGTAAATTATTGAATATTTGCTAACTAAAATAAATAAGATAAATTTGTATAACACTCAGCTACATTCTAAAACATATACAAAACTTACCAGAAATATATAAAAAGTTGAAATGTTGATATGGATATGTAATAGAATATTATACAAGTAAAAGCTTAACAAGAAAAATGCTTCAAAATGAATATATTTTTTATATATGAAAATTTTAGATGTTACAAGTAATTTTTTTTACAAGTAGTATTTTAAGCATAAGTTAATATTTTGAAATGCCAGTAATCAAATTAAATAGCAAAAAGTGAATATTGTTTAAGTAAATCATTATAAACTCAAGAAAATGTTGAAATGAACCATAAATAGTTTTAGTATTGAATGAAACTATATATTAAGGAAACAATTTGTAAATTAAAAAGTGGAGAAACTTAAGTATGAATTTATTCATTGATGAATATTAATATTAAATGGAAATCAAGTTTTGTAAATAAATTATAACTGTGAATTAGATTTGCAAAAAGTCTTATATAATATTTTAAGAATTGATTTATTGATGTTCTAAATAATTGAATTGAAAATAACAAATGTAAGTACATGAATGTAAATTAATGGAAATATGACATTGTATGAATGAATGAAAATGAATAAAAGAGTAAAAAGGAAACTAATAGAACAAATTTAAATAACATTTAAATTATGTATTTTTGGAGAATGGAAAGTTTGTGAAATGATACTTCAATTTGTTTAAGGATGTATGAATAATCTATTAAGGCTATTGAGTATAAGACACACTTTATAGTCTGTCTATCATCCTTGTATGATGAAAAGTTTCTGAACCTGAACAAAGCATTAGTTTTGGTTCTTATGGATGTATGGTTAATTCCTTTGTTGCATAAAATGGTCATTCTATTTTGTTTGCATATTCTTATTATTTGTGTTGTACTGCTTTTTTTATTGATGGTAACATCTAAAATATTACCTTTTCACATAATTTTTAACTCTTGTGGATTATATAAGTGAATACAGGTATATGGAAGCGATGGCTACTTTTTTTGATTTCATAAATAGAGCTTGTTTGCTTGATAAATAGGTAAATTTTCGGATCACGGTTTTGGAACGATATTTTATTGTTTTCCCCATGGTTGGGATATTTTATTATTGAAATATGATATATATATATATATATATATATATATATATTGAAATTATTGATATTATTATTTTTGCGGACCAATCTGTACAAAGTAGAATCTGCTGAAAATTTTCATGAATCTAGGACTTAGAGAATTATGTGAAAGTTGAGTTATTTTCAAATTCTTATTAAACTAAATTATGTAAATTAATTGTTTGTAAATTTAATATTTTGAATAAAATTACCAGTTTCTTTATTCCTTATTATTCCTTTTCGAGGGCGAAAAGTTTTGAGTGGGGGGAGTGTAACGACTTGTATTCTTTTGATAATTAAAACTATTAAATGAAATAAGATTTTGAAATTTAATTTTGTGAGAAATTAAAATTTATGTGATTTATTAATGATAAAAATAATTAGAATATGATTTAATAAGGTTGTTTGAATGTATTGACAACGATTCTAATATAATCTCAATCGATTGAAATAATTGTAAAGTTAATTTGGTTATAAAGTAAATAAGGAATAAACTAAATGTTGGAATTAATATGGTAAAATATGATAACTGTCAGGACCCGATTCTTCGACTCCCGAATATCGACATCAATACGTCCACTGTATCGAATGCCGATTAGTCGGATGCCGGAAAACCGAACATTGAGGGTTTAAGAAAGAAGAAAAGAAAAAGAAAGAGGTAGAAGAAGAGAGAAAGAAAAACAGAACAGAAAGAAATATCAGAACAACATCAGAATCTCACAATTCGCAGCGGAACAACATATAATAGATAAATGAATAATCTTTAAACAAAGAACTATATCAGTTATTACATTACATTACATTACATTACATTACATCAGAGTGTACAACAACAACAAACAAACAGCGGAAAAAGAAATACTATATACTAGTAATACGCCATGCCATCCATCTTGCCTCCAGCAACTCCTGGATTCCAGAATATCCTGATAAACCTTAACTCATGACTGCCCGTGTGGAAATTGGTGGGCACCCAGAGTTTAGGAAGGAAAACAATAAACTCCGAGTCAGTCATGTGACTGGTGTGGGAACTCAAAACAGTTTATTTATCTTTAAAATCAAATAGAGGAATATTTTTAAATTCAATTCGAAATGCTTTTAAAAGTGAGACTACCATAAGACCTCCCGCCACACACACAATGCAAACGCAGACTTGGAGGAGATTTCTTATTATGTTAGTCAAAGATGCTTGATACGCATTAAAAAGAAACATTTGATATTATTATTAGTGCATAGTGTAGGGAAAATCATTTCGAAAGTAGAATATAAATCTTAGCCAGCATAGGTACCATTGTAGTATGCTCACTATAGCTACCATATTAAATGGCAGGTTCTACAACTAAAACCGTACAAGTCTCGTATTGTTTTTTTGGATTTCCAACGAATGGTCAGGCCAAGGAACTTCCCATTGCCACATGAGAACGCCTCTGGAAGGACGTCCCCGAGAACCAAACCGGATTTCTGCCAACACAAGGCCGGGTTACCCCTAACTGGGTAACAACTGACACGAGCATGCCATCCCCCGGTCCTTTGGGACCTTTAACCGAGAGCTCTCTAATCAACATCACACAATCATAAATAAAGTGTTTCAACATGAGTAAGCATCTGGGCTCCATACCATGATACCACCCTTTTCCAGAAGGAAATGCACATACCCTAAAGGGAGCTACCCCTCATAACCTTGCCGCATCTTTCCTGTTTTGACCATTTCGGGGTGTGAGGCTCGACGAAGTCACGTCCACAAAAACACGCTTTATACAAAGTCATGCTTTGGGTCAACAAATGATCATAGAAATGATCGACAAGATAGACAATCAAACAAATGATCCTATCACAAATAATCAACACAATGATCATTTCACAGCAACACTCAGCATGTCACATTACCAAATTGGGAGTATATTGCTAATAACCTTCAACTATATAACCTCTGAGCTCATACGTCTCAGAGAAGGGTGTTAAGCTAAAAGAATAAATTCTCCGCCACCAACAGAAATATATTTGAAAGAAATCAGCTTTATATCTCAATTGTAATGTCAGACATACAATCCATACAAGTCTGTTCCGGGATCGAACAGAACCGAAGGCACTTATAAAGAAGTCCTTGAAATCCGGATATTCACTAATCACGACCGAATTTCCCATCACATATGGAGATCTCTATACCAGGGATCAGTCAGTGCAGAAACAATCAACAAGAAACCCTTTCGTTTTCGAAAATATCCGGTCTTCAACACCGATCTTCAAATGCAATTCATAACGACGTATCACATATTTGGAATGGGTTATATGACCCCAAGGTCCTTTCCCGGTTAACCCGAATAGTGAGCGCTTATTTTTTAAAAAATAAGTGTGGCATTCAATTTCAAGCAAATCACAACAAATACCTATTTAAAGGTAAATATTGATAGTCGGTTATTGAATTATCAATGTATATGCACAACATCACCAGATTCCAAATAATTTTCCAAATTATTAATTTTCCAAAAATATCTTTACAAGATATGTATATTTTCAATACTTCAAAAATAAATCAATATTTATTTTTAAACCCATTTTCCCAATTTCATTTATAAATTCCATATTGAATTTACATTCCAAAATATTTATGAATATACGATTTCCATTCGATTTCTAATATTCATTTTCAATTTATCTTCAAAAAGATTAATTCAAAATATTCACTTTATATTGGAAAAAAACATTTCCATACTTATTTATTTATAAGTAATTCACAAGTCCTTTTATTTTCTATACTTGGAAAATATTCAATATACTTAAATCGAAATTAAGTATATATTTCATTCTTTAAGGAAATCATTCTCTTTAAACATATTTATTTGGGCCAAAACGAATGTTGCGTAAAACATCGTTACGACAACCCAAAATCACTAGTATAGGGATTTGAAATTAAAATAGATATATAAATCCCAATACTATACAAAACATTTCCTTTCGGAAATCATTTACTATAACAACAGTGTTATAGTCCACCATTTCCTTCTATTTCTCGAAAACGTCTATTTCCACAATGAATGTTGAAATCTATGGTTTCGAATCTTAATACATTTAAAAACATCTTTAGATCGTTTTAATTCTATTTAAAACATCACATCCAAAACATTTTCTTTAATATATTATTCACTATTCAAAAACGTGAATATACTTGTTAACCAAATTCATCATTTCTATTCATTTTGTTTTACAGGATTATTCACTGTCTAAAACGTGAATATAACTCCATTAATAAATTACAACTATTTACTTATCCAAATAAGTAGTTTGCTGATTTATAAAACAATGTTTATAAATTCCATTTCTATTTAGCTTGTAACTACTTCCTTTATAAATCTCCTTTATTAACCTATTCGATTTATAACTCAATTATAAACCAAAAGTTCATGTTATAAGTTAAATAATTAGAATTTATTTGCTTGCAAAATCGTTCCTTTAAACTTCATAATTATAAATCTTATAACTTATAAGATTCATTTATTTATCCAAATCTATTCCCCAAATAACTTTACAAATTTTATAAACCTACTGTTTATAAATTCCATTTATAACTTCACCGTTATAATTCTATAAATTTCATTCATTTATGAAATTTATTCACAATTCATTCTAACACTTAAAAGCTCGTTTTACAATTCTAATATTTTTAATTTATAAATATCAATTTATAAATCTTTTCTATGGATCAATTTATATTATTCTTTTAAAACGTCTTTTAAACTCCTTTATAATTCATCATTTTGATTTATAAAATAATCAAATTTCATAAATCCTATTTTTAAACTTTTTATAATAAATTCCGAAATCCCAGTTTTAACTATTTTATAAAATCATTCATCCTATATTTTCAAAAATCAACTTTTAACTGTATTTCTCAAAAATCATAATTTTTATAATATTAAAATTATAACGTTTATTTACTTAAGATGAATCAATTCCAAAAATATTTTATAAACGTATACTTTCAGAGATCACTTTAAAAATCCCTTAAAAATCAAAATCGGTATTTTTAAACTTCAAAATTGGATTCGATGATGCAACACATCAAATAGTCAATCACGACTTTCAAACATCATATATCGATATGATAACAATCAAATATTACAATATCTGAATCAAACAAATATTTGTGAGAAATCCAGTTGGATCCCTCTAACCTGTTTCCCTGCATCCACAGACATTAGCACAATACCCATTCCACTTCGAGGTGGAATATCGCGGTATATGGGATTTTATAAAATATTATCCGCTTAATAGGCGGTGCAATAGGGTCTCATCCGCTATACAATGCGGGAAATCAATCAACTGCAATATATACATATGCCAATATATATATATATATATATATATATATATTGCTAATATATATAGATATATCCTACTATATCTAATATCACAACCAAATAGCAATCAATCAATAACTGCAAATCCAACTTATAAATTTTTGAGTGAGAAGTTCTCACCTTTGCTTTTATTAGCAATCCATTTTCCATCTTGATTTTCTTGATTTATACCTTGTATAAATATTATACACATTCATTAATATTCAAACAGATTGAATAATAAATTTTCGTTCTTGATTGTTTAACTAATCAATAGTTTTATTTAAACCAATTTCTTCTTAAATAAATTTATTTTAACTAATTTTCCTTTTAAAATAATTCTAACTAGAAATTTCCAATTAAACTAAATTTCCTTTTTATTAATTTAAACCAACTAATTTTTCTTTAATAAAATGTTTAACCAAAAATTTACTTTCAGAACTAAATTAAATAAAATAACCTCTTGTAAAAATTCAGTTAAGTTTCATTAAATAAAATTATCTTTATAATATATTAATATTCGAAGTGAATTGAATAATTCAATTTGCATTTGATAATTTAATTTACTTGTGATTTTATTTAAAACCAATATTCTCAATCTTAAACAAATACCCTTTAATAATTTGATTTAACAAGAATTTAAATTCAAAAACTAATCTTCCTTTAATAGATTAAATTAACTTACCCTTAAATTAAATTTATCCAACTAATGATTAAATTCTTCCTTTTATTTTAATAAATTTGATTAACTAAAAATTTAAATTTTAAACTAAATTCTCTTCAAATAAATTATTTTTTCAATAATAATAACAGCACTGCATTTTTACTGTATATATATAAATTCAAATTGAAGAATAAATTGTTTTCGATACCTTACTGCTGCCCGCTATTTTCCCCAAATATGCTCGACCCTGATTGAAGTCGTGCCTCCCTTGCGTACGCCTACGCAACCAATTCGAGCTCCAAGCCCTAGCCACCATCGCAAGCCACTCCACGCAACTCCTGTGACGCCGCCGTCGCTTCGCGCTCGAACCATGCGCCACCAGAAACGCACGCGCAAGCCTTGACTTCGGTTGCCACGAGCACCGCGTCGCGACAGTCGCACGCCTCCACTGCTTGACTGCGTCGCCGCCCCTCGTGAAACCCTAGGCGAGCGCAACCCAGATCCATCGCGACATCCCAATGCCGCAGCCACCATTGATTTTAATTTGAGAAAAAAAGTCTCGGCTGTTTTCTTTTGATCGGCCATTATTGTTTTTATTTTTCTTGTTTGAAATAAAAGAGGAACGAAGATGGATTTGCCTTTATTTATTTATTTTCAAACGGCAGGGCCATGCTTAGCACGATTTATTTCGTGATCTCAGGTGTGGGTTAAGGCGTAGATTATGGCATGAGTAACGACGTGATTTAGGATGCTGGAAAGAATAAGGAAGATATTTTTATATTATATATATATACTTTTCATTTTGAATTCACTTTGTTTGTGACAATATCAAATTTTTTCTTTGACATGTTTATATGTCGTATGTTCACAAAACAACTCTGAAAAACACGAAATTTGAAATCCGACAATAATTAAATATTATGGACCCAATGGAACTGGTTTCGTCGAATTCCGAGACTGTGCCTCGGACGGCTATTTTTAAATATCGATTCAAACGATTTAAAATTTCAAAACTGAACAATTCACTTTCAAATTCAATTTTTGAAGCTTCTATTATCTTCAGTATTTTCAGTATGAATTTTACAAGCCTTTGAAATATTTTTAATCAGCTTAAAATTGAAGATTCAAATTTTTATTCAACTTCCAATAGATCAAATTCTATAATTTAATCGCTAAATTCATTCTGATAATTTGAAATTCAATCCAAACCATCATTCAAATATTTAAAATTAATTAAATATTTCATTTTCAAATGTTCAAAAATTCTGGGTCGTTACAATAACTATAGAATATAAACTTAATGAAAGGTAAACTATTGTTAATTATATCCATAAAGAAATAGTTGATTCAATAATAAAAGTGTAAATTGAAATAAAAGAATTTGATTGAAATTAAAATATAATTAACTGGGATTTTATTACAGTTGTAATTGAACACTGAAATTAATGTAATATTTAAACCTTGTAATTAACATGGAAATTTAAATTTCAAAAGATTATTAATTTCTTTACAATTTCTGTTTAATCCAAAATGATAAAATTATAACTTTTAAACTTGAATTTAAAAGTGATTAAATCAATTTAATAGTAATTTATTTAATTAATGTTAAAATTAGCCATTTTGGGCACTACCTTGGATTTTGACGTAACCAGTTTCATCGAATCCGTAACAGTGAATTATCATAGGATTTCAAGTTTCATAGCGATCAGACTTAACGTTTGATCGTGCGAGCTCGAAATGCTTAGAAATCTATTAATAGAATTTAAATGAATATAATTTGAATTTGTATGCTAACTTCTTTATACGATAGAATTTGGGTGAAACTAGTTCCATTGAGTTTAAAATATCGAAAACCTATATTTTGATATATGAGTGGCGGGCCTACTTTCGTTTCGGAAACGAAACAGACTTTTCGGGTAGTTGTTATTGTTTCAACCAAATTTGATATGCCCATTCGTTCTTATCCATCTCTGTCTATATAAATAGATTTTTTTCTAAAACCCTAGCTATCCATTCCATTTTTCTTATGCATGCAATTCTATTTATCATATGTTCCTCCTTCGCAATGCAAGAAATATCAAAACCCTAATTCCCAAAATCAAAAATTTAAAATTCTCAAACCATATCAAATTATATATCGTTTAAAAGCTCTAGAAGAGCGTAATCTAGAACTGCTTTTTTTTTTGCAATTGAGTCTCGGATTGGCCGAAAATCTTGATGAAGTTCGATCATCCGTCCTAGGGTTTTCAATTCGACAGTGGATCGTCGATTATATGACGATCCGAGGATACCACGGCGTAGAGGATGACAAATGGAGTCAATCCATGAGGCTAATTTGCCTCAACAATTCACCAAATCCCCATAATTCACCGTAGATGTACGACGGCGATGGAGCAAGGATAGACGGCCGGAGGAGGCGCTTGCGTTGTTGTGGCGACGCCTCGACCTAAGGAGCACGGCGACAGGCTTGGATCTTGGTGAAGTTTATCGGAGTGGCGGCGATAGGTAGTTGGTCGAGGCGGCTAGAGTTGATGTTCGTGTTCGACAATGAGGGTTCGATACGAGGTGAATCTATTTATGAAATTGCCCTTTATTTAATTTAATTTAAATTTTGAATTTTCAATTCTAACGCTGATAACTTTTTCATACAAGCTCGGATTTGGATGCGGTTTTCTCCATTGCGATCGTATCGAAATTTCATACAATATGGAAATAGTTTGGCTACATTATAAGGCTGTCTAAATTTTGGGTTTTATTTGGATTTTAAATCGACATAAATGAAAGGTGAGTGATTTAACTCACTCACGCTACTAAATCTTCTTATGTTAGTTAAGTTTTATTAGTTCTTGAGATAATGGTTTTGATGGAAATAATCTTAGGAATTGTTATAAAATATAAATACTAACATTATGGTTTAGATATATATGTATATGTAGGATATAAACATGCAGGTACTTAGAATGAAGACTGTACAGTATAGAGATTCAAGACTGAAAATATCAAGATTGAAGACTCATGAGAATCAAGATATCAAGAGTTCAAGATTTCAAGAGTAAAAGATAAGTATTGAGTCCAGTATTATGTTAAAACTTCTTGAAAGCACTTACATCTTTGTTCAAAATTTATTCATGGAATGGAATCCACTTCAAGCATGTTAAAGGTATGAAACCCACGACAATATCTAGTGGAACATACAATGGTCCTACTGTGATATCCACTAACTTTATAAAAACATTTTTCAAAAATATATCTCTTATTTTTTTAAATGTTTTCAAAACTTTCTTTTCAAAAAGTCATCTCTCTTGGTTTTAAATATTTTAGCCTCGAAACTATCTTTATCATTTTTTATATTTTGATTCAAAATTATCCTTATTTTTAAACCATCTCTTGTTTTAAATATTTAGCTTTAAAATAATTATATACTTAGATTTTAAATCACTTTATAGACTAAGATTACATATATTAAAAATTACTTTCTAAACTCTTTTATATGTTTAAACTATATTCAAATATATTTACAAAGTTTAGAAATTGTTTTAACAAATTATAAGAACCAATTTTAACAAGAAAATCAAATCATCAATTTTTCCTAGAGCTTGTCGACATCCTTCAATCCCCCTTGTCGACATGGTGTCCGTTAAATTCAAAATTCAAATTTCAAAAGAAGTGTCTATACGTCGTAACCTTTCGCGAAGAGATATGACAGTTGCTCTACTATATGTACTTGTTCTTTTAAATAATTCTAAACTATACTCTGTCGAAATACCAAGTGAATCAAACTTGATTATCTCTTATTTGATTCTCTACCACTCTCTCCATAAGATCACAGTGCTATTCAGAGTTATAGGATATTTTGTAAATCAATCTGTTGAGTAAAAGATGCGGTTGAGCCTTGAAATCAATTGGGTGTGACTGCAGCCCCAGAAATCAATTAGGTGATCTTGTAGCCTGGTTAAATCAGGAGAGTTGCCCCAAACTCGAATACAGGAGGGTGTACCTCGTAGCCTTGAAACCGAGGGTGTAATCTGGGAGATTATTTTGATAAGAAATTCATATGATTCTACGAGACTGGAAGTAAGGTAACTCCAAACCAGTATAAAATCCTAGTGTGTCCTTTTCTTTGCTGCTTTTATTTAGTATTTGCATTTGTGTCCGATTCTACGATTATATATGTGTTTGTGAATTGCATTTGTTGATGACTAAATTACATAAGTTTCAAAAGGATTTAGAAAATCCATAAAACACTATTCACCCCCTCTAGTGTTATTCCAGCCTTAAGATCCGTAATTCGCATTTCTCACATTTGGTATCAGAGCAAGGTTTTTAAGTTTTCATAATTTAAATTTTTAAAAAGTTTTTAAACTGGCTATTTTTGGGGATTTTGTTAACACTAATTTACAACTGTTCAAAATCATCGTTGTCTCAAAAGTGCAAATAGTTATTATTGAAAATCAAGTAATCTACCGAGTTTGTATTCTACGCAGAAAGGAAAATGTTATATGGCCTTTGAAGAATCAACAATCAATGGATAATTGTGCAAATCAAGAATAATAAGTGGATACTTGATAGTGGATGTTCAAGACACATGACTGGTAATCCACATATGCTGAATGATATTATCTATAAAGACGTAGGATTGGTTAATTTTGGAGACAACTCAAAAGGATATATGATTTGCATCGGCAATGTCAGTAACTCTAAAACACCTACTATTTCTAATTTTTTGTTAGTTAAGAATCTGAAACACAATCTGCTTAGCATTAGTCAACTTTGGATAAAGGATACAAATTTAACTTTGAAAAAGATAAGTGTCACATCGAAGATAATAATTCAAATATTTGAAGGAATTAGGAAGAAAATATTTATATTCTTAGTATGAAAATCTCAAATGATAATCTATGTCTTTTGGCTAATACAAGTGACCCTTGGATTTGGCATAAAAGATTTGGGCATTTGAATTTTAAACTCTTATCTCGACTTTCTAAACTTGATTTATTAAGAGGTCTTCTTAGAATGAATTTTAAAATAGATAGTATATGCGATGCTTGTCAATTAGGAAAACTTAAAAAGAGTTCTTTCAAGTTAAAAAATATTATTTCAACTTCAAAACCTCTTGATTTACTTCATCTAGATTTGTTTGGTCCATCTCAAATTCAATAATAAATATGTCTTTGTAATTATAGTTGATTATTCTAGGTTTACGTGGACAATTTTTATGAAACATAAAAGTGATACTTTTGATTCATTTAAATCTTTTACAAAAAGACTTCAAAACGAACTTTATTTAAAAATTATAACTGTTCGTAGTGATCACGATAGGGAACTTAAAAATGAAAATTTTAAGAGATTCTGCAATAAAAGGGAATAACTCATAATTTCTCTTTTCCAAGAACTCCATAACAAAACGTAGTGGTAGAACGTAAAAATAGGACGATTCAAGAGTGTGCTAGACCAATGCTTTCAGATAGTAATTTATCAAAATATTTTTGGGCTGAAGCAGTCGCTACAGCTTGCTACATTTTGAAAAGAATATTAAGTAGACAGCTAAATGATAAAACGCCTTATGAACTTCTTTACAAGAAGAAACCAAAGGTATATTATTTTAGAATTTTTGGAAGTAAATGTTTTATTCTAAATACAAAAGACAATTTGGATAAATTTGATCCTAAATCCAACAAAGGAATCTTTATTGGATATTCTAATAGAAGTAAAGCATACAGAGTTTTCTATTTAAGAACTAATACTCTTGAAGAAACAATGCATGTTTCGTTTGATGAAAATTTCAAAGTTGCTGAAAAAATTAATGATGAAGAAGATTTTGCTACTCTAAATAATGAATCAATTGAAAAAAAATGAACTTATTCATCCAAATAAATAGGTTAAGCTTTTAAAAGATCGTCCTATAGAAAATATAATAGGAAATATTAAATCTGTTGTTAGAACTAGAAATCAACTAAATAACATAAGTAATGTAGCTTTTATATCATCTGTTGAACCTAAAAATCCAAAGGAAGCATCGTCTGATGATTCATGGATTCTGGCTAGGCAAAAAGAACTGAATCAATTCACCAGAAATGATGTTTGGGAACTTTATCCTAGACCTGAGGATAAAACAATAATAGAACTAAATGGGTTTATAAAAATAAAATGAATGGACTAGGTGAGGTCGTTAGAAATAAAGTTCGATTAGTCGCACAAGATTATTGTCAAGAAGAAGGTATAGATTTTGATGAAACCTTTACACCCGTAGAAAGATTAGGAGCCATTAGAATCCTACTTGCTTTCGCAAACTACAATAATTTCAAATTATTTCTAATGGATCTTAAAAGTGCTTTTCTAAATGAATTTGTGAAAGAGGAAGTTTATGTTGAACAACCTCCACTCTTTGAAGATCAAAACCAAACGATGTTTCAAACTTAAGAAAGCTCTATATGGTCTGAAACAAGCTCCTAGACTATTGTATGACAGACTAAGATCTTTTTTATTACAATCAAATTTTGAAATTGGTAAAGTAGATAATAGTCTTTGTATTAAAAGAAATAAAAATGATATCCAACTAGTACAAGTTTATGTAGATGATATTATTTTTGTTTTAACCAATCATGAAATGAATAAAGAATTTTCTTAAATAATGTCAAAATAGTTTGAGATGAGTCATATGGGTTAACTTACTTTCTTCTTAGGTTTACAAATAAAACAATTAAATAATGGTATATTTATTAATCAAGAAAAATATTCTAGGGATATAGTTAGTAAATTTGGTATGACTACTACAAGTGGAAAACCCACCCCCATGTCAACCAGTGAAGATTAAAATAAAGAAGATCTTCCAAAAGATGTAAATCAAAAACTATATCGCTACGAGTAGACCTGATATCATGCATAGTGTTTGTCTTTGTGCAAGATACCAATCTCAATCCAAAGAGACTCACTTAAATGCTGTGAAACGTATCATAAGATATATTAAACATATTTTTGACTAAGGTTTATTTTACCCTAAAATGATTCATTTGATTTAATCTCTTATTGTGATGCTGACAATGCTGGTTGCAAATCTGACCGAAAAAGTACAAGTGGAACTTGTCAATTTTTAGGGCATTCTCTGGTTTCATGGTTTAGTAAAAAGAAAAACACTGTTTCTTTATCAACAACTGAAGTAGAATATATCTCTGCTGTTTTGGCTTGCTTTCTAGTCATTTATATGCAACAAATCGTAAAAGATTTTGGATTAACAATTTTAAAATCACAAATTTATTGTGATAATACTAGTGGAGTAAATTTATAAGAAAATCCTACCCATCATGCAAGGACTAAACATATTGATATCAGACATCATTTTCTTAGAGCTAATATAAGTAAAGAGATTATTTCTCTTGAATTTATCGACTCCGAAAATCAAATCGTTGATATTTTAACCAAGCCCATAAATCAATCTATATTTAATAAGTTAAGAAGAGAACTAGGCATTTGTTCAGTAACTGAGATATAGAATATAGATGTAGTAACATATTTTTTAATAAACAGAGATATACAAGAAATCAAATTTTTCATAGGGATGTCGACATATAACGCCAAAATTTGAAAATTTGATTTTCCTTCTAAAATTAGTTTGGTAGTTATATAAAGGGTATTCTTGGCACAGGTCCTTGATAGGTTTAAAAATTCACAAAAACCCCAGTGGAAAAAAGTATGTAAATTATGTCCTTATTTTTCGAAAATCATCAAAAATCATATAAAAAACAAAAAAAACTTCCAATTTTTGAATATTATTTCAATTAATATTTATCTTCGTATTCATGTAAAAAAAATCAAAAAATAATGATGAAAAAGGAAAAAAATAACATACTGTATGCTTCAGGAATACTTGCAGACATGTATATAATTTTAGAGAACAATTGCAGACATATCTGCACTTATTCTAGATAGCGTGCCTTCGCAACTAAAAATTGCAGATGTGTTTGCAATTTTAAGAAATAAGTGCAGATATTTACGTAAATATCCTGATTATTAAATCAAGGTGCTGTTATTCAGTGAATAATTGCATACATGTCGGCAAATATATGGAATAATTGCAGACATGTCTACAATTATATAGATTTTTATCCAACGCAGTTATTCAGTGAATAATTACGTACATATCCGCAATTATATGGAATAAGTGCTTACATATTTGCAATTATTCAAATGTTTATCGAATGCAATTATTCAATGAATAATTGCAGACATATCTGCAATTATATGAAATAATTTTAGATATGTCTACAATAATTTCAGATATGCCTGCAATTTCTTTTTTATTTCAGAAACCTAGTTATAATATTTACAATTTTTTGAATTTTTTTTAAGCACTAGCACAAAAAAACATGAAAAATACATGCTAGTACAGTAAAATAATTATCGGGACCCGTTTACAACTTTTTTTTAGGGAGGAGGCCGTTTGAATTAACTTTGGTTTTAGGGATGCGTGACTAATATTCACTTATATAAACCTATGTATTTTGAATTTTTCTGTCTTCTCACTTCTCTTTCTCTGTATTAAACTTCTGAAAATTAAATTAATGGCCTCCTCCACTAAATCAAACCAAAATGACACTATTTTTTCTCCTTCTCCTCACTCTAGTCCATTTCAAAGCACTATACTGGCACGTGTGATAAAGATTGAAGAGTCTATGGTGGATGTCATGCAAATGTTGAATGAACTTCAAGTTGTGCAAATAAGGATGGCAAAAGAACAAGAAAAGTAAGACAAAATTCTTTAGAATATGCAAAAGTTCATAATGGATAATCATGCAAATCCTATTGTGATTGAAGAATATTCTCCCAATATTCAAGTGCATAACCCCTTAGAGCACAGCGAAGAGGAAGAAGAAGAAGCGGAAGAAGAAGAAGAAGAAGAAGAGGAAGAAGCACCTATGTAAGAAGACAACAACATGACCTGCGTAGGCATAGTCTATTTTGACAAAGATTGGAATTTGGTTGATTAACATGGAAACTTTTGTTTTCATTATCCAAATTGTTCGATTCACAAATCTTCAATTGTCAAAAACTCTCGTTAGTAGTGTTATTCTATAATTTATGTACTTAAATATATTTGTGTGTTTATGTTTCGTATATACATGTAAATATAAAATCGTATATAATAAAATATTTGTTTCACTTATTATACTTCCTTATTAGTATTTATTTTGGATAATATTAGATTAAAGGGGAGTTATGTTAGTTTAGAATTAGTTTCTGTTGATGACAATGGGGAGAAATATAAAATAAAGTAGTTAGAGTAGTTAGGCTTAGATTAAGGAGGGTTTATTAGTTTTAGGGGGAGTTATAGTGAAGGTGAAGTATATTTTATAAACATAGGTTGTCATCATCAAAATGTGGAGATTGTTAGTCCTTGAGATGATGATTTTGATGACAACAACCTTAGGACTTGTTATAAAATATAAATACTAACATCATGGTTTAGATATATATGTATATGCAGGATATAAACATGCAGGTATCAAGAATGAAGACCGTACAATATAAAGATTCAAGACTGAAGATATCAAAAGACTCATGAGAATCAAGATATTAAGAGTTCAAGATTTCAAGAGCACAAGATAAGTATTGAGTCTAAAATTATGTTAAAACTTCTTGAAAGTACTTACATCTTTGATTGAAATTTATTTATGGAATGGATTCCACTTCGAGCCTATTAAAGGGATGGAACCCTAGTGGGATGGAACCCACGACAATATCTAGTGGAACATATAGTGGTCCTACTTTGATATCCACTAATTTTATAGAAATACTTTTCAAAAATATGTCTCTTGTTTTTTAAAAATGTTTTCAAAACTTTCTTTTCAAAAAGACATCTCTCCTAGTTTTAAATATTTTAGCCTTAAATTATCTTTATCATTTTTTATATTTTGAATTCAAAATTATCCTTGTTTTTAAACCATCTCTAGTTTTAAATATTTAGCTTTAAAATATTTATACACTCAGATTTTAAATCACTTTATAGATTAAGATTATATATATTAAAAATTACTTTCTAAACTATTTTATATGTTTAAACTATATTCAACTATATTTACAAAGTTTAGAAATTGTTTTAACTAATTATAAAAACGAATTTTAATAAGAAAATCAAATCACTAATTTTGCAAGGAGCATGTTGACATCCTTCAACCCCCCATGTCGCATGGTGCCGGTTAAATTCAAAATTCAATTTTTCAAAAGAAGTGTTTATTCGTCGTAACCTTTCGCAAAGAGACATGACAATTGCTCTTGAAACGACCCGCAAATCCGTACCCCTTGAGTCAACACTATTCTACAACAATCAACTCAAGTTGTACAGAAATACGAACTATTTGGGTTAAAGAAGAAGAGGTAGAAGAAGAAAAGTAGAAAAGCAACAACAGAATCTAACCATCGCAGCGGAATAAAATATAATAGATAATAAATAATATTTACTCAACATCAAATATTTTTATTTATATATTACATCATCAGAGTACATCAATCACAGCTCAACATCAATATCACTCAAATGAATACACGGCAACTCAATACAGCAGAATATATATATATATATATATATATATATATATATATATATATATATATAAACAAGTACGGAAGTACATATTGTCCTCCAGCTTGTCTCCTGAGCTCCACAGCATCATATCCTGTATCCTATAATACTCGGTCTGACCCGAGCATTACAGTTAAATAACACCCGAGTCAGTCTGGAATATCAGCGTGAGAAAATCACACCCAATTTATTATTAAAGTTTCAAAAATTCTTTGAAAACAAAAGCATCTCGTAAGACCACGCCACAAATAAACATGTCGAGTTTTTACCTTACGATAGCTAAAATAATTTTTATAGAAATCCTCTGATATTATAATAGGGTCTATATACAAATACTTATAAAATAGCCGAAATTGTTACATGACTAAATTCCAGCTACAAGCCACAGAGTGGGTAATACAAACAAAACTCGTACAAGGCTCGTAGGGAGAATGGATTTCCAACTAATGACTAGGCACTGGGGTACCACTTGTTACAGTGCGGGGCCTAGATCACCGTACCGAGGAGTACGCCCGCTCCCCTGCAACACAAGGCCGGGACTACCCCTTACTGCATAATCCTTAGTGAGATCACCTCATGGTTGGGATCATCAACCGCCCACTAAGCCGAAATAAATAGGGACATCTAGACAGGGATGACCTCACCCTGCTTGGGTGCTACCACCTAGCCTTGCTGCATAACCCCTGATTTTCAGTCATTCCCATTTGATGAGGCTTGAGGCTAAGCGTTACCTTTTTAGAATATATTCCTTAGAATGCCCACCGTACACGTGTTTCACAAGCGTTCGTCCATACAAGTCCGTCCCAGGTTCGAACGGAACCGAAGGCACTACCCCTACTACATCCATTTTCGAAATATCCTCAGGATTAGTAGCGACTAGCCCTTGCACTTCACTGCTCCATCTTCGAATCCAAAATCGTTTTCACGAAACTTACAAACCGGATCGAAGTGGTTTTCGAGAAATACATCTCGATCACGGTCTCTTCGAAACGATCAATGCAGTTGGCCAATATTGATAGTCGGTTATTTAACTATCAATTAATATTCACAACATTCATCACACAATAAATAATTTCCCAAATTATTTATTAACCTCAAAATATCTTCACAAGATATATTTCTATTTTCAATCCTTTGAAAACAGTTTCAAAACCATCTTTCTTTTCAGAATAAACTTTCCCAAATATTTTCTATCTCCACTGAAATTACCAAGCACAAAACTAGATTTTAAAAATGATCTAAAACACTTTACTTTGAAATCTATACCTTTAAACATTTAAGTTAAAAATACATCAATAATTTATTAAAAATACCATACTATATGAATATTTGAAAATAAGGTTACTTTATAAAATATAAAACTAGATTTATACTTTTAAAAACATAATACTAAGTCATTCTTTAAATAATTACCACTGTAATAGATTTAGAGAAAATACTTACTTTAGAATTTAAATATTGGAAATAAGAGATTTTCCAAAACTTGTTTTTAAAAAAAATTATAGAACCTTTAAATTTATTTTTAACAAACGCACTTGGTTATCCAGGAAGAATTTCCAATCTTAATCACTTAAATCAATTTTCCAAATTGAATCCCAATTTATGCTACTTGAATTAAGTCTCTTTACTTACTCAATTCCTTCAAAATTCATTAATTATGTGTTTTATTATTAATGTTATTAATTTCCGTTTGATTTTAAACTTTTAACTGAAATATAGATCTTATCCCAATTTCTTCTTATTCTTTTCAATGTTTTAAATCTTAAATTTAAAATAAAAGCTTTGTTTTATCAATTAATAATGCTGAAGTTTAAAATTCATTAACTTTCTGTTTATTCAACATTTACCTTCCATACTCTAGATTTATTTATTAAAATCTTAAAGTTGCTTTATTTCTTTTCCAATTCATTCGTTTAATTTATTCGAAATTTCCTATAATTATTTCACTTACAAATTTACTTCTTTTATTTTCTTTCCACAATCCAATATGTATATATATTTTTAGTAATTCATCATACCCAATAACTTCCAATCAAACCATAACATTTAATATCCCAATATAACTCATCATAGAGTATCAATATTCACAACAGAAACTATTAAATAATTTAAATAATGTTGAGGGATCCAGTTGGATCCCTCCAACCTGTTTTCCCTGCATCCATAGACGTTTGCCCAATATAAAATACCAATTCCAAAATATACCAAACTATAGCACATAAATCAATTCATCCATTCAACCAATTATTTAACTTTGATCATTTAAATTTAGATTTAAATTCAACTGAGCGAGATTAACTCACCTTTGATTTAATTTCGCAATCCCAATCCAATCTCGACTTGTTTCTTCACAAATTCAGACCTTGTATAACATTATAAGTTTTGTTAATATTTGAACTAACCGAACCGTCTATTAACATTTTGTAGCGTAATTAAACTAATAATAATTTTTTCCTTCTTAAATAATTTTGGTAACCAAAATAATTTTATAGGTTAATGAGACAATCTAATTCCCAAATTAATTGTGTATAGTCATTTTACTCCCTTGAAATTACTTATACTAAATGACATATATACGTTTTATAGGTAAAATCCTACAAACTGAAAATTTAATATCAAATACAACTTACTGTAAATCGAGTGTAAGGCTAGATATATTACTCCAAACTCAATATACATATTAATTTAAAACTGAAATATGTTTTACTTTACTGTAGAAGTTTCTCCACCTATATATGTGTGTGTAAAATTTGAAATGAAAGTCAGGTAAAAACCTTATCTTCCTCTTAGATTTATTCCTAATATATATATAAATAAATTCAGAAATAAATCTAAAATAAAATTAACCCTTACAGCATCAAACCCATATTCCAGAACGTGGCTTCACCGGAGAACTCGCCTTGCTCCTTCCAATTATTGATGTCGCACTCTCCCCCAAAGCTCAAGACCTCCACCCAATCCTATGCAAGCTCCAACATCGCTGCTGAAACCCTACCCTAACGCGGCACTGAAGATCGCAACTAAATCCACATCGGCCTTGACCATCCTCCTATGCGCTCTCAAGAACACGTCAGCCATTAATTGAACTCGAAAGAACGATTTCATTATCTTAACCCTTTTTTTTTCAAGTTTAGGAATCGGCTTCATTTTTCGCGAGAACGATTGGAACTTCGTGCAGAACTGAGGAATTGAGGGAGTGAGAGGGCACGAGTTTAATTGAATCGAATACGAACTATTTGGGGAACTCGAGATTTATAAAAAGGGGATAATGGCTTCGGCTGAAAGATAAAAGCGACGTGATGTTGATAAGCAGGGGAAGGTACGAAGGAGAAAAAACGTGAGGCAGGATGTACGTATTGTCGGTTTTAAAAAAAGTGAATATATTTTATTTAAATTTGAATTTGTTTCAAAACAAAGTCCAACGCGTTTATATATCGTACGCTCACACAACTGCTCCAATTGCTATGAAATTTGAAATCCGATAATAATTCAATATTACGGAACAAATGGAACTGATTTCGTCGAATTCCGAGACTGTGCCTCGGAAGGCTATTTTTAAATTCAATGTAAACGATATAAATTCAAAACTGAACAATTCAGTGTTAGATTCAATTTTAACTCTTCTCTTATCTTGATTACTATCAATATAAATTTTACAAGCTTTCAAATTATTTTTAACCGGTTTAAAATTCTAGATTGAACATTTTACCCGATTATCAATAATTAAATCTAATAATTTAATTCCAAATAATGGTGATATTTGAAATCCAAGTTAAACATTAACTTTTAAATATTTAATTCAATTAAATATTCCGATTTTAAATGTTTAAAAATTTCGGGTCGTCACATTCCTCCCCCCTTAAAAGAATTTCGTCCCCGAAATTACTAGTTAGGGAGAATGGTCCAATACCTGTTTACTATTATTTCCCTAAAATCAAACAGTTTCTAACAATTCAACATCTAACCAACTATCTTTTTATAAAAGACCCATTATCATTCTTAATAACTTCTCAACTCTCCCATAGTTCCAAACTATACTATTAGTTTAATCATTTGAGTTTCAATTTAAAACCAAATTTTGAATTATCAAAAATTTGCTCGAAATTTTTCTAACTCCCTAAATTTCCAAAAATTTTTGCTAGCATCTCCTTTGCGCGGCTAACTCGGTACAACTACAAAATGGCTCAATCCAAAAAGAAAACAAAAGGCCAAGTGGCTCAATCCAAATCCCAATCAAATTTTATACCAAATTTAAATACATACCTTTGTTGAGCATTTCATATTTATCTTTCTGAAATCAGAATCAATTTTCTTTTTCCTTTTGCATTACCTGCATATCCTGCTTAGCACTAATTATCCAATCACAATATTTCTAAAACACATATCAACTTTCTTACAAAATGTTAATTATTTATTCATTCAAATAACAACTTGGAATATCTTTGTAATATCAATCTTCAATTAAGAATTCACCATTCCCTACTTAAGTTTAGTATAAGCATTCTATATGCTTCTTGTTTGTTTTCACTTTACCACTTTAGTTAATATCTATTTCTATTCAAATTGATTCTTTCATTTTCATTTGAATTCAATTTATCTTTAACTTTAAATATTGAATTTTATTTTCCATTTATAACTAATTCATGTCATTATTTCAGTTAGTTTCATTTACTAATTAATTTTAGTTGCCAATTTAAATTCGTTTTGTTATTAACAAAAATTCTCCAAAAAATTTCAAAAAGTTTCTAACTCCCAAAATTTTCGAAATTTTTTCGCAGAGTCCCCTTTGTACCGAGGAGCTTTTGCAATTTGACAAAAGAGATAAATATATATACATCGACCCACCCGGTCGGAAAAACTAAAAACAGTTCATATTTCCTAATTTTATTGCGTAGGCATACCTTATTTAGCATTTTTAAGCAAACAACTTAAAATTTTAGCAATTAGCATGACCCAATCCAGCCTCACGGCTTCCAGGTACCTGTACTTACTCAATTTAAACATGTAAGTACTATATATATAAGGTTTATACCATTTCACTTAAATTTAAATAGCTAAAACATCAATGTTATAACAATGCATATGGTATACTGGCATAAACACATAAATTTCACATAAAATGCATGTTATAAAATTTTCATAAGCATAAGTAAGGTTCCGACACTTATTGCAATTGCTTATAATCAATTCTCAAACCATTCCATTCACTTGAAGTGTTTTACAGGTTATACGCTTATATTTAATTCATTTTAAGCAAAACAACCTCACATTCATTCCAATTGATTCCAAAATCATTTTATTTCACTTCTAATAATTCATAGAATTTTATCCAATCTCGTTTACATCAAACGATCCATTTTCTTATGCAATTCGACAATATTAGTGTGAATAAATAATTGCTTAAACTTTATAACCATTTAAATTGATTCCCACTCAATTTATACTTGATTCCATCCCATTTTAATTTATTCACAAACTCCCATTGCTTTTCTTTCATATCCAAAGAGTTCTATTCTAAACTATTTTATCATACTCGACAACCAACATAACCATCTCACAATTTACTTAAGTTATTTATTTATTTATTTTCAATTATTCCACCCAATAACTTAAGTTTATTTTATTCAACCAACTTCCCTTCAAATCTTTGATTTGATTTTCCATGGGTCAAATCCCAACCATTTTATTAATTCATCAGATTAGTTTATACATTTTTAAACTTTAGTTCACATTAACATTTCATTATTGCATTTATTAGTAAGAAGGTTATTCAATTCATGCTTCAATTTGATTTGTTTTCTTCTCAAATCATTTTTAATTTATTTGTATAATTATTTTACTTAAAACTCCATTCACCATCCAATTTTATTAATTTACAATTCAATTTCTATTTAACTTGTTTTAGTTTTGGAGCAAAGTTTATTACTTGCTGAAAATCAGTTGCATTCTTGCGAATCAGTACAAGAATCTGATCATATTGTTCAAGTATCAGGCAATATATTTTAAGTGCTACATGCTTTGTAGAAACTAGATTTTGGCCAGCAGAATACCCCTCAAAAATAGGACAGTTCAATTAAACCACAAAGTGAATTTGACATGCATAATACAAATGTGTACACACATTTTCAACCTTATTTACCTTCCCAGCATCAAGTTTATTCACATCCGCAGTTCCAACAGTACACACCACTACCACCTGTAGCACCCCCAGAAATCAGCATAGACACTCACCTTTTCAGTTTCTGATCACGTGACATTTGAGATGAAGATTCATGAGAATATGGCTGGTGGATTGATTGGGAAAATGGTTATAACATACCAATGATACGCTTAGAATCTGGGGCAACTATCAATGTACATCTACTTACATATCCTTATATTCCAACTTATTTCCAAACCATAGCCACATAAACTTCTGCCTTATTGCCTGCATTTAACTCCAAACACAGCTACATCAAACCTAACATACCAAACTACAACACATGCAAGTAACCCAAGTCTGAAACATTGCACATACCCACAATCCTACTACTCACTACAAATCTTCAACATCTACAATTTATACCACTACCACCATCAGCAATTCCATCATAACATTCATACAAAACTAACTATCATCACGCTCCCCGTATCATACTTCATACTGCTATCAAAACTATTTCACTACTGTCAACGACATCCATATCACTGAACGAACAGCACTTCAGTGTCATACAGCAACTTCAAAACTGCAAACTACGATCTATTACTCCTCTGAAATCACCATTGCATACTCAAAAGACCACAACTTCATACAAACTCCACTTATATTTAATTCCCTTACAATTCCATTTCTAAGTTCTACAAGTCACAAATTTATTTATAATCCAAGTTTATAATATATACACATATTCATTTCACAATTTTAATCATTTACCTTTCAACTTTATATCAAATTTAATCCAATTCATTCAACAACACTTCCAATTATAATCCAATTTAATTTAGTCTAAATTTCAATTTTATTGAACTTATCTCAAGTTAAATTCAAATATATTTTCTTCACGTTCATTCACTTAAGTTAAATTTTATTTGCCGGATTAAAATTTTCAATCCCTTCTTATTAACATCAAGTTTACTTTATCAGTTCAATAGTTGATTCATTTATTCATTCACAAATTTATTTTCAACCAATGAATTTTGTTTTCAAACATTAATTATTTTTAGTCCATTTGAACTTATTTTACTCCACATTTAAATTAAACATCATCCAATATCCAATTTCATTTCATTTCATTTGCATACCATATTAATTAATCAGTTACCTATAAATTTTAATCTTAAAACTTTGTTTATTTAATCCAAATTAACTAATTTTCCTTTCCAAACTTAAGTTCAACATTCAATTTTGAAAACCTAGATATATATCTCACCAAATTATTCCTTTGCATTTTCAAAATCAAACCAAACTTCACAAACAAACATTAATCCAAAACATCCAGGCAGCAATCCCCTTCTTGGAAACTCGAAAATGAACATCGATGATGTCGCGATCATCATCGGAATTATTTTCCAGCGACCGTAAAGAGTTCAATGCTTTTCTCTCTTTTAAAACCCTTAAAATATTTTAATTTCCAAATCTCTCTAGATTTCACATTCGATTCAAAAATATTTCTCAATAAATATTATTTTTCCCAACCTTTTGGAAATCATTTCCAAATTCAAAGGAACTTAAATTCCCAAATTTTCAAATTCCAAACTCTTTAAGTTTATATTCAAACATTACTTTGAAATTTCATTTTAATTATTAATCACACTATAATTTTCATTTATCGTTTACATTTACAAATTTCATTTATATATGAATTTGTTTCTTAGTTTTTAATTATGGTTTTCAATTCCTTATTCAATTATGAATCACATTTTCAAATCTCATTTATTTTATTAATTTATTCCTTAATCTCTGTTTATTATTTCAATTTCTTATTCAATTATCATACAATGATGATAATGTAATATTATCACTCCTAACAACCAAGCATCCATATATAACTATAATAATTTACGAAAAATTATCCCCTTTATATACAAAATAATTTTGGGTAAAATTATTCCACTTACCCTATTTAAAACAATATTGCGTCGGTTTATCTTGTTCAAGAGTTTAGAAATTCCCATCGATGATATGGCGTCCCATATATCGACCAGAATCCATAAACACTCGACCGATAAATCAACGCAATATAAAACAATTTTATATTCACTAACAATTACGCGCTCATATCTATTAATACTCCCAAACTCATTCTAGAGTACTACGGACTCTATTTAATGAGTAATCCCACCAGAGCCAAGGTTATCACCAACCTCGCTCTGATACCAACTGAAACGACCCGCAAATCCATACCCCTTGAGTCAACACTATTCTACAACAATCAACTCAAGTTGTACAGAAATACGAACCATTTGGGTTAAAAAAGAAGAGGTAGAAGAAGAAAAGTAGAAAAGCAACAACAGAATCTAACCATCGCAGTGGAATAAAATATAATAGATAATAAATAATCTTTACTCAACATCAAATATTTTTATTTATATATTACATCATCAGAGTACATCAATCACAGCTCAACATCAATATCACTCAAATGATTACAGGGCAACTCAACACAGCAGAATATATATATATATATATATATATATAAACAAGTACGGAACTACGTATTGTCCTCCAGCTCGTCTCCTGAGCTCCACAGCATCATATCTTGTATCCTATAATACTCGGTCTGACCCGAGCATTACAGTTAAATAACACCTGAGTCAGTCTGGATACCAACGCGAGAAAATCACACCCAACTGATTATTAAAGTTTCAAAAATTCTTTGAAAACAAAAGCATCTCGTAAGACCACGCCACAAATAAACATGTCGGGTTTTTACCTTACGATAGCTAAAACAATTTTTATAGAAATCCACAGACGTTAGCCGAAACTGTTACATGACTAAATTCCAGCTACTAGCCACAGAGTGGGTAATACAAACAAAACTCGTACAAGGCTTATAGGGAGAATGGATTTCCAACTAACGACTAGGCACTGGGGTACCACCTGTCACAGTACGGGGCTTAGATCATCGTACTGAGGAGTACGTCCTCTCCCCTGCAACACAAGGCCTGGATTACCGCTTACTGGATAATCCCGAGTGAGATCACCCCGCGGTTGGGATCAGCAACCGCCCACTGAGCCGAAATAAATAGGGACATCTAGACAGGGATGACCTCACCCTGCTTGGGTGCTACCCACCTAGCCTTGCTGCATAACCCCTGATTTTCGGTCATTCCCATTTGATGAGGCTTGAGGCTAAGCATTACCTTTTTAGAATATATTCTTTAGAATGCCCATCGTCCACCTGACGATGTTTCGCAAGCGTTCGTCCATACAAGTCCGTCCCGGGTTTGAACGGAACCGAAGGCACTACCCCTACTACATCCATTTTGAAAATATCCTCAGGATTAGTAGCGACTAGCCCTTGCACTTCACTGCTCCATCTTCGAATCCAAAATCGTTTTCACGAAACGTACAAACCGGATCGAAGTGGTTTTCTATAAATACATCTCGATCCCGGTCACTTCGAAACGATCAACGCAGTTGGCCAATATTGATAGTCGGTTATTTAACTATCAATTAATATCCACAACATTCATCACACAACAAATAATTTTCCAAATTATTTATTAACCTCAAAATATGTTCACAAGATATATTTCTATTTTCAATCCTTTGAAAACAATTTCAAAACCATCTTTCCTTTTAGAATAAACTTTCCCAAATATTTTCTATCTCCACTGAAATTACCAAGCATAAAACTAGATTTTAAAAATAATCTAAAACGCTTTACTTTGAAATCTATACCTTTAAACATTTAAGTTAAAACTACATCAATAATTTATTAAAAATACCATACTATATGAATATTTGAAAATAAGGTTACTTTATAAAATATAAAACTAGATTTATACTTTTAAAAACATAATATTAAGTCATTCTTTAAATAATTACTACTGTAATAGATTTAGAGAAAATACTTACTTTAGAATTTAAATATTGGAAATAAGAGATTTTCCAAAACTTGTTTTTTTAAAACAATTATAGAACCTTTAAATTTATTTTTAACAAACGCACTTGGTTATCCAGGGAGAATTTCCAATCTTAATCACTTAAATCAATTTTCCAAATTGAATCCCAATTTATACTACTTGAATTAAGTCTCTTTACTTACTCAATTCCTTCAAAATTCATTAATTATGTGTTTTATTATTAATGTTATTAATTTTCGTTTGATTTTAAACTTTTAACTGAAATATAGATCTTATCCCAATTTCTTCTTATTCTTTTCAATATTTTAAATCTTACATTTAAAATAAAAGCTTTGTTTTATCAATTAATAATACTGAAGTTTAAAATTCATTAACTTTTTGTTTATTCAACATTTACTTTACATACTCTAGATTTATTTATTAAAATCTTAAAGTTGCTTTAATTTCTTTTCCAATTCATTCATTCAATTTATTCGAAATTTCCTATAATTATTTCACTTACAAATTTACTTCTTTTAGTTTCTTTCCATATTCCAATATGTATATATATTTTTAGTAATTCATCATACCCAATAACTTCCAATCAAACCATAACATTCAATATCCCAATATAACTCATCATAGAGTATCAATATTCACAACAGGGAATATTAAATAATTTAAATAAGTGTTGAGGGATCCGGTTGGATCCCTCCAACCTGTTTTCCCTGCATCCACAGACGTTAGCCTAATATAAAATACTAATTCCAAAATATACCAAACTATAGCACATAAATCAATTCATCCATTCAACCAATTATTTAACTTTGATCATTTAAATTTAAATTTTAATTCAACTGAGTGAGATTAACTCACCTTTGATTTAATTTCGCAATCCCAATCCAATCTCGACTTGTTTCTTCACAAATTCAGACCTTGTATAACATTATAAGTTTTGTTAATATTTGAACTAACCGAACCGTCTATTAACATTTTGTAGCGTAATTAAACTAATAATAATTATTTTCTTCTTAAATAATTTTGGTAACCAAAATAATTTTATAGGTTAATGAGACAATCTAATTCCGAAATTAATTGTGTATAGTCATTTTACTCCCTTGAAATTACTTATACTAAATGACATATATACGTTTTATAGGTAAAATCCTACAAACTGAAAATTTAATATCAAATACAACTTACTGTAAATCGAGTGTAAGGCTAGATATATTGCTCCAAACTCAATATACGTATTAATTTAAAACTGAAATGTGTTTTACTTTACTGTAGAAGTTTCTTCACCTATATATGTGTGTGTAAAATTTGAAATGAAAGTCAAGTAAAAACCTTATCTTCCTCTTAGATTTATTCCTAATTTATATATAAATAAATTCAGAAATAAATCTAAAATAAAATTAATCCTTACAGCATCAAACCCATATTCCAGAACGTGGCTTTACCGGAGAACTCGCCTTGCTCCTTCCAATTATTGATGTCGCACTCTCCCCCAAAGCTCAAGACCTCCACCCAATCCTATGCAAGCTCCAACATCGTTGCTGAAACCCTACCCTAACGCGACACTAAAGATCGCAGCCAAATCCACATCGGCCTTGACCATCCTCCTATGCGCTCTCAAGAACATGTCGGTTATTAATTGAATTCGAACGAACGATTTCATTATCTTAACCCTTTTTTTTCAAGTTTAGGAATCGGCTTCATTTTTTGTGAGAATGATTGGAACTTCGTTCAGAACTGAGGAATTGAGGGAGTGAGAGGGCACGAGTTTAATTGAATCGAATACGAACTGTTTGGGGAACTCGAGATTTATAAAAAGGGGATAATGGCTTCGGCTGAAAGATAAAAGCGACATGATGTTGATAAGCAGGGGAAGGTACGAAGGAGAAAAAAAAACGTGAGGCAGGATGTACGTATTGTCGGTTTTAAAAAAAGTGAATATATTTTATTTAAATTTGAATTTGTTTCAAAACAAGTCCAACACGTTTATATATCGTACGCTCACACAACTGCTCCAATTACTATGAAATTTGAAATCCGATAATAATTCAATATTATGGACCAAATGGAACTGGTTTCGTCGAATTCCGAGACTGTGCCTCGGAAGGCTATTTTTAAATTCAATGTAAATGATATAAGTTCAAAACTGAACAATTCAGTGTTAGATTCAATTTTAACTCTTCTCTTATCTTGAGTACTATCAATATAAATTTTACAAGCCTTCAAATTATTTTTAACCGGTTTAAAATTCTAGATTGAACATTTTACCCGATTATCAATAATTAAATCCAATAATTTAATTCCAAATAATGGTGATATTTGAAATCCAAGTTAAACATTAACTTTTAAATATTTAATTCAAATAAATATTCCGATTTTAAATTTTCGAAAATTTCGGGTCATCACAGCTCTACTATATATACCTGTTGTTTTAACCGAATTTCTATCAGAATTTTACTTGTTTTCTCTCCTCTTCATCTTAAACATTTATTCTAAAGAATTCTAAACTATACTCAGCCAAAATACCAAGTGAATCAAACTTGATTATCTCTTGTTTGATTCTCTGCTACTCTTTCCATAGGTTCTCAGTGCTATTCAGAGTTATAAGATCTTTTATAAATCAAACTGTTGAGTAAAAGGTGTGGTTGAGCCTTGAAATCAATTTGGTGTGATTGTAGCCCTGGAAATCAATTAGGTGATCATGTAGATTGGTTAAATCAAGAGAGTTGCCTGAAATCGAATACAGAAGGGTGTACCTCGTAGCCTTGAAACTGAGGGTGTAATCTGGGAGATTATTTTGATAAGAAATTCGTACAATTGTACGGGACTGGATGTAGAGTAAATTCGAACCAGTATAAAATCCTGGTGTGTTTTTTCCTTTGTTGCTTTTATTTAGTATTTGCATATGTGTCTGATTTTGTGATTATATCCATGTCTGTGAATTGCATTTGTTGGTGATTAAATTACATAAGTTTTAAAAAGATTTAGAAAATCCATAAAATACTATTTACCACTCCCCCCTCTAGTGTTATTCCAGCCTTAAGATCCGTAATCCATAATTCTCACAAGTTTGATTTGCGATGTGATAAAAATATTTTTGGTTGTTGTTTGTTAGTTTAATTTGACATTTTAAATTGAAACTGAATTTTATGGAATTAAATCACTGTTTAAATTAATATTGAATTTAAATTATTAGTTAAATACATGATAATGATAACCAGTTAATTATTATGATTTATTGGCTGATTTGGATGTTGATTGTGACAGATGTTTATTTGTTGACACTTTGGATGATTGGATATCTATATCTCTGTTATCACAATGGGTTAAAATGATACATACCCGAACAATCTTATAGATCAGGGAATATCGTTATGGGTTGAAATGATAAACTCGAGTGATTTTATTGATTTGGAAATTTTTGATTCGGGAAATGGGTTGAATTGATATATGCTTGGAGAACTTAACTATTTTGGGGTCAAAATGATACATACTGTAAGGACCCAATTCTTCGACTTTCGAAAACCGACATCAATACGTCTACTGTATCAACTGCCGAGCAATCGAATGCCGGAAAACTGAATTCTTATGGTTTAAGAAGAAGAAAAAGATAGAACAGAACAGAAAGAAACCACAGAACAACATCAGAATCTCACAATCGCAGCGGAACAACATATAATAGATAAATGAATAATCTTTAAACAAAGAACTATATCAGTTATTACATTACATCATATTACATTACATCATATTACATTACATCATCAGAGTGTACAACAACAAATAGCGAAAAAGAAATACTACACATGCTAGTTAATACGCCATGCCATCCAACTTGCTTCCAAATCTCTATAGCAACTCCCGAATCCAGAATAACCTGATAACCTAACTCTAGACTGCCCAAGTGGAAATTGGTGGGCACCCAGAGTTTAGGAAGGGAACAATAAACTCCAGGTCAGTCATGGGACTGGTGTGAGAACTAAAAACAGTTATTTCCACATAGAAACTCAAAAGAATTTCGCTATGCTTTTGGAAAATGAAACTACCATAAGACCTCCCGCCACACACACAATGCAAACGTAGAATCGGAGGAGATTTCTCCTTATGATAGTCAAAGATGCTTGACACGCATTAAAAAGAAAAATTTGATACTATTACTAGTGCATAGTGTAGGCAAAATCATTTCGAAAGTAAAGATATAAATCTTAGCCAGCATACGACCATTATCGTATGCCTACTATAGCTACCATGTTCAATAGAAGGTTACCGCCACATTCCATGGCAGGTTATACAACTAAAACCGTACATGGTTCGTATTGTTTCTTTGGATTTCCAACAAATGGTCAGGCAATGGAACTTCCTACACCGAAATGGGTACGCCTCTGGAAAGACGCCCCGAGAACCAACCGGATCTCTGCTGACACAAGGCCGAGTTACCACACGCTTCTGGATGCAATGAAGCTGTAACTTGATAACTCCCACAAAAGTATGACATCCCCCTGTCGTTACCGACCTTTATCAGAGGATCCTCAATACCAACAACCATAAAGTAATGAATTTGCAGCAACCACATAGGTTAAATATCTGGGCTCCATAGCATGATACAACCTCTATCCAGAAGAAAATGGACATACCTTAGGGGCGCGACCCCTAAAAAAAAACCTTGCCGCAACATTCCTGTTTCGACCATTTCCGGGTTGTGAGGCTCGACGAAGTCTCGTCCACAAAGCTACGCTATTTCACAAATCCACGCTTTGATCAATAAATGATCAATAAATAATCATCACACAGCAACACTCAGCATGCCACATTACCAAATTGGGAGTATATCGCTGATAACCTTCAACTACAAAACCTTTGAGCTCTTACGTCTCAGAGAAGGGCGTTGAGCTAAGAGAATAAATTCTCCGCCACCAACAGGGATGTATTTGAAAGAAATCTGCTTTATATCTCAAAATGTAATGTCAGACACATAATCATACAAGTCTGTTTCGAGATCGAACGGAACCGAAGGCACTTCCAAAGAAGCCCTTGCAATCCGGATTTTCACTAATCACGTCCGGATTCCCATCACAAAGGGTAATAAATCTCTATATCGGAGATCAGCCGATGCAGAGACATTCGACGGTAATCCTTCGGTTTTCAAAAATATCCGGTCTTCAACATCGGTCTTCAATGCTATCCATTACGTTGTACCACTATTCGGAATGGGTAATCCGAATAACGTGCGCAATAATTTAAAAATGAGTGTAGCATTCAATATCAACCAATTTACAACGAATACCTATTTAAAGGTCAATATTGATAGTCGGTTATTTAACTATCAATCAATATTCACAACATCACTCGATTATAAATAATCTTCACAAATTATTTATTTTTCAAATTATATTTACAAGATATATATTCCACACTTTAACCATTTGAAAACCAATTTCAAATCAATTTTCAACTTTAAAACTTTCATTTCAAAATGGTTCATTTAAACCAATTAAATAAATCCTTACCGATTTATTAAATTTACGTCCAAAATTCGTAAATTCATTTGCATACTTTAAAAATAAATCAATGTTTATTTTTAAACAAATTTCTCTTTCTTTTATAAATTCCATAGTGAATTGACCTTTCTAAAATATCTATTAATATACGATTTCCAAATCGATTTCTAATATTCATTTTCAATTTATCCTTAAAAGATAAAATCTCAAAACATTCACTTCATATTGGAAATAAATTTCCATACTTATTAAATAATAAGTAATTCACAAAACTTTTTATTTTCAACATTTTGAAAATATTCAATATACTTAAATTCAAATTAAGTATATATTTTATTCATTAAGGAAAACTTCCCTTAAGCACTTTTATTTAGGTCAAAACGAATGTTGCGTAAAACATCGTTACGACAACCCAAAATCACTAGTATAGGGATTCAAAATTAAGATAGATATATAAATCCCAATATTATATAAAATATTTCCTTTCGGAAATCATTTACTATAACAACAGTGTTATAGTCCACCATTTCCTTATTTCTCGAAAACGTCTATTTCAACAATGAATGTTGAAATCTATATGTTCGATATTTAATGCATTTTAAAGCATCTTTAAATCGTTTTAAATTCTGTTTAAAACGTCACTTCCCCAAAACATTTCTTTAATATATATTCACTGTCCAAAATCGTGAATATACTTCATTAACCAAATTCAACATTTTCTACACATTTTATCTAAAGGATTTTTCACTATCCAAAATCGTGGATATACTTCCTTTAGTAAGCTATAATAATTAACTTATCAAAATAAGTTGATTTCGGATTTATAAAGCAACGTTTATATATTCCACTTATATTATTTTATAAAAACTTCCATTTATAAAATCCCTTAATGGACATATTCTATTTATATCTCATTTAAATTCCAAAATCCAATTAATAAGTGAATTACTTATAAATCCTTTATTTTACAAAATCTATTCATTTTATAAGTTCACAATTTATAAATCTATAAATTTCATTCACTTATGAAATCCATTTTACTTCATTTTAACACTTATAAAAACTCGTTTTATAATTCCAATATTTTTAATTTATAAATAATAATTTCATAAATCTTTCATATAAACCGTTTATAATAATTCAAAAATCTCAATTTAAACCATTTTACAAATTTATCAACTATTTATTTCAAAAATCACATTTCCGTCATATTTCACAAAAATCATAATCTTTATAACATACAATAATATCATACTCAAAATCACATTTCCGATTGACACGAAATTTGAAACCATACAATAATATCACATTACGGATCCGATGAAATTGGTTTCGTCAAAATCCGAGACTGTTTAAAAAATGGCTATTTTAACTCGTCAATTAAATATTAAAATATTCAATTTTCACAAATCAACTTTAAATTCGATTTTAAAAGTTCTAAAATATCGTTCTAACTCCAATATGATTAAATAAAATTTTACAAATCATTTTCAATCATATTTAACCCAATTTTCAATTATTTCTGTAATTTCAACTATTAAAGTATCGATTTAATTATCCAATTAAATCCAATTATTCGAAGTAAAATTATTCGACTTATAAATTTCACTTATTTATATTTAAAATTAATTAAATATACAAATTTTAATTGACATAAATTCTGGGTCGTTACAAACTTCCTCCCTTAAAAGAATTTCTTCCTCGAAATTACCAAGTAAGAAAAAGTTACAGAATCCATTAACTTTCTAAAACAAACCATTCAAATTGGATTTTTCAAATCTCTTAAGCATTTAGCTTTCCCAAAATTCAAAGTTAAACTTCTTTCAACAAATTTACTAAGTTTCCAAATCCAAACTTAGTTTTCAAAAATTTCCCAATTTTCTCAAAAATATCCTAACGCCTTAAATTTTCGAAAAATTTTGCCATAACCTCCTTTGCGCGGCTAGCTCGGTACGACTACAAAATGGCACCGTGGCCCCCAGATTTCAAAAAGAAAAGAGAAAGCCAAATGGCTAGACAAGAAGATCATCAAATTCCATACTGAAATTGAAATACGTACCTTTTATCGAGCAATTCAATTTTATCTTTGAAATCAAAATCCCAATTTCCTTTAATCCACCTGTAAATCCTGCTAACCATAATATCTATTTTCATTCAATATCACATTTTAAATTTCATTTGAATTCAATTTACAATTTCACTTCTATTTGATTCAATTTATTTTCTGAATATTGAATTTTATCAACTATTGAATTTAATCTCATTAACACTTAATGAATTATATTCAATCAATTAACAATCAAATAACAACCAATGTACATTCATTACAACCAAATTTATTCGATTTACATTTCTTTACATTCAATGTGGTTCAACACTTTTAATTAGCTTTAATGAATTAACATTTACATCCATTATTTCATATCAATTTATTCACATTCAATTGATTTACATTCAATTCATTCATATTAGATTGATTAATATTCAATCCGTTTATTAATTCAATTGCTAATCCATTTTACATTCCAAGTTGAATTTCATTTATATAACTCAAGTTCATATCCTTAATGACTTCATTTCATTAATTCACTTATTAATTTATTTCGACACCAAAATCAATTTTACTCAATTTTTATTCAATTTCACATTCCAATTTTGTTCAACTTATCTTAAGTTATATTCCATTTTAAAAATGGATATGGAAAGCACGTTCCCCCATGGATCACAGTTACTCGGCGGTTATGCTACAATCCCAGTAGAATTGCTTGTAATCTGTAGATTTCACATCTCTTGAATATTCCCATGGTTGTTGCCATAGATCGTAGTTCACACGGCGGTTACGCCACTATCCCAGTGGAATCGCTTGTAACCGTAGGCATCTCGCCCCTCGAATTTCGCTATGGCATCTAGATCGCAGTTTAAACGGCGGTTGGGCCACTATCCCAGTGGAATTGCTTGTAACTGTAGGCATTACACCCCTCGAATTACGCTAGTATACATCATGATCAATCAACATGATCCCATCACACGGGAGTCCAATTCAAATGGACACTCATACCGAGTTCCAACACCTTCACAAATTTTCAATGGAAGGTACTTTTCCATATCCTTTGTTTTATTACATTTAAAACACTTTCCAAATTTTCCCGGAATTTAAATTCTGGTTTAAATCAAATTTAGTTATTCTTCCTTTGGATAAATCATACTTATAGAATTTTATTTGGTTATAAACCCTTTCAAACTCTAGGTTCTTATATTTGATTATTTCATTAATAACCAAACATCCAAAGATATATAATATAGCTAGAAAATTATTCCTTCTATATCAAAATAAAAATTTTTGGGCAAAATTATTTCCTTTACCCGCTTTAAAACAATATCGTGCTGAATTGTTCTATACAAGTGTTTAGAGATCCCTATCAATAACGTTAATTACTCGTATTGACCAGAATCCATATACCACTCAACAAACCAATCATCACAATATAAAACAATTTATATTCACTAACAAATACGCACTCATATTTATTATTACACTCAAACTCATTCTAGAGTACTACTGACTCTATCTCTAATGAGTAATACCCAACAGAGCCATGGTTGTCACTTAACCAAATGCCCTGATACCACTTTGTAAGGACCCGATTCTTCGACTTTCGAAAACCGACATCAATACGTCTACTGTATCAACTGCTGAGCAATCGACTGCCTGAAAATCGAATTCTTATGGTTTAAGAAGAAGAAAAAGATAGGACAGAACAGAAAGAAACTACAGAACAACATCAGAATCTCACAATCACAGCGAAACAACATAAAACAGATAAATGAATAATCTTTAAACAAAGAACTATATCAGTTATTACATTACATCATATTACATTACATCTCAGAGTGTACAGCAACAAACAGCGGAAAAGAAATACTACACATGCTAATAATACGCCATGCCGTCCAACTTGCTTCAAATCTCTATAGCAACTCCCGAATCCAGAATAACCTGATAACCTAACTCTAGACTGCCCGTGTGGAAATTGGTGGGCACCCAGAGTTTAGGAAGGGAACAATAAACTCCAGGTCCGTCATGAGACTGGTGTGAGAACTAAAAACAGTTATTTTCACATAGAAAATCAAAAGAATTTCGCTATGCTTTTGGAAAATGAAACTACCATAAGGCCTCCCGCCACACACACAATGCAAACGCAAAATCGGAGGAGATTTATCCTTATGATATTCAAGATGCTTGATACGCATTAAAAAGAAACATTTGATAATATTACTAGTGCATAGTGTAGGCAAAATCATTTCGAAAGTAAAGATATAAATCTTAGCCAACATACGACCATTATCGTATGCCTACTATAGCTACCATGTTCAATAGCAGGTTACCGCCACATTCCACGGCAGGTTATACAACTAAAACCGTTCAGGGTTCGTATTGATTCTTTGGATTTTCAACAAATGGTCAGGCAAAGGAACTTCCTACACCGAAATGGGTACGCCTCTGGAAAGACGCCCCGAGAATCTAACCGGATCTCTGCTGACACAAGACCGAGTTACCACACGCTTCTGGGTGCAATGAAGCTGTAACTTGATAACTCCCAGAAAAGTATTTCATCCCCCGGTCGTTACCGACCTTTATCCAAGGATCCTCAATACCAACAACCACAAAGTAATAAATTTGCAGCAACTACAGAGGTTAAATATCTGGGCTCCATACCATGATACAACCTCTATCCAGAAGAAAATGGACATACCTTAGGGGCGCGACCCATAAAAAAAAACCTTACCGCAACATTCCTGTTTCGACCATTTCCGGGTTGTGAGGCTCGACAAGTCTCGTCCACAAAGCTACGCTTTTTCACAAAGCCACGCTTTGATCAACAAATGATCAATAAATAATCATCTCACAGCAACACTCAGCATGCCACATTACCAAATTGGGAGTATATCGCTGATAACCTTCAACTACAAAACCTCTGAGCTCGTACGTCTCAGAGAAGGGTGTAAGCTAAGAGAATAAATTCTCCGCCACCAACAGAGACGTATTTGAAAGAAATCTGCTTTATATCTCAAAATGTAATGTCAGACACGTAACCATACAAGTCCGTTCCGGGATCGAACGGAACCGAAGGCACTTCCAAAGAAGCCCTTGCAATCCGGATATTCACTAATCACGTCCGGATTCCCATAACAAACGGTAATAAATCTCTATATCGGAGATCAGCCGATGCAGAGACATTCGCCGGTGTTCCTTCCGTTTTCAAAAATATCCGGTCTTCAACACTGGTCTTCAATGTTATCCATTACGTCATATCACTATTAGGAATGGGTAATCCGAATAACGAGTGTAATAATTTAAAAATAAATGTAGCATTCAATTTCGACCAATCTACAACAAATACCTGTTTAAAGGTCAATATTGATAGTCAGTTATTTAACCATCAATCAATATTCACAACATCACCCGATTATAAATAATCTTCCCAAATTATTTATTTTTCAAATTATCTTTACAAGATATATATTCCACAATTTAACCATTTGAAAACCAATTTCAAATCAATTTTCAACTTTACAACTTTCATTTCAAAGTAGTTCATTTAAACCAATTAAATAAATCCTTACCGATTTATTAAATTTACGTCCCAAATTCATAAATTCATTTCCACACTTTAAAAATAAATCAATGTTTATTTTTAAACAAATTTCTCTTTCTTTTATAAATTCCATAGTGAATTTACCTTTCCAAAATATCTATGAATATACGATTTCCAAATTGATTTCTAATATTCATTTTCAATTTATCTTTAAAAGATAAAATCTCAAAACAATCACTTCATATTGGAAATACATTTCCATACTTACTAAATAATAAATAATTCACAAAACTTTTTATTTTCAACATTTTGAAAATATTCAATATACTTAAATTCAAATTAAGTATATATTTTATTCTTTAAGGATAACTTCCCTTAAGCACTTTTATTTGGGTCAAAACGAATGTTGCGTAAAACATCGTTACGACAACCCAAAATGACTAGTATAGGGACTCAAAATTAAGATAGATATGTAAATCCCAATATTATATAAAATATTTCCTTTTGGAAATCATTTACTATAACAACAGTGTTATAGTCCACCATTTCCTTATTTCTCGAAAACGTCTATTTCAACAATGAATGTTGAAATCTATGTGTTCGATATTTAATGCATTTTAAAACATCTTTAAATCATTTTAAATTCTATTTAAAACGACACTTCCCTAAAACATTTCTTTAATATACATTCACTGTCCAAAATCGTGAATATACTTCATTAACCAAATTCAACATTTTCTACACATTTTATCTAAAGGATTTTCCACTATCCAAAATCATGGATATACTTCCTTTAATAAGCTATAATAATTAACTTATCAAAATAAGTTGATTTCGGATTTATAAAACAACTTTTATATATTCCACTTATATTATTTTATAAAAACTTCCACTTATAAAATCCCTTAATGGACAAATTCTATTTATATCTCATTTAAATGCCAAAATCCAATTAATAAGTGAATTGCATATAAATCCTTTATTTTACAAAATCTATTCATTTTATAATTTCACAATTTATAAATCTATAAATTTCATTCACTTATGAAATCCGTTTATACTTCATTTTAACACTTATAAAAACTCATTTTATAATTCCATATCAATTTCATAAACCTTTTATATAAACCGTTTATAATGATTCAAAAATCTCAATTTAAACCATTTTACAAATTTATCAACTATTTATTTCAGAAATCACATTTCGGTTATATTTCACAAAAATCATAATCTTTATAACATTAAAATTATAACGTTTATTTATTTAAAATGAATCAATTCCAAAATTAAATTTATTATGAAATTCAACTTAAATTTTCAAATATCTAATTTTATTTATTTTCGGCATCTAACGATGGCAAAAATATATTCGGCTAAATTTTAACCTTTAACGATCTCAATCACAAAGATAATCACAAAGATTATAAATAGATCAACACACAACATTGAAACCAATTCAATCATTTGAGGAATCCAGTTGGATCCCTCCAACCTGTTTCCCTGCATCCACAGATGTTAGCACAATACCAATTCCGCTTCAAGATGGAATATTGCGGTATTTGGGATTTATAAAATACTATCCGCTATTATGCGGCGCAATAGGGTCTCATCCGCTATATAATGCGGGAAAATCAACTCCAAGTACATATATAATACCAATTCCACTTCAAGGTGAAATATCGCGGTATATGTTTTTAATAAATAACCTCCGCTTACTAACGGCGCATAATGTCTATTTCAAAGCAATAAATAGCAATCTATCATCCAAGCATATAATCAACACAATCAAGCAATTTTAAATCTAACTATTTAAAATTTAAATCGAAACTAATTCGATTGAGTGAGACGTTCTCACCTTGCTTTCAATTCAGTTTCCGCGTTTATTTCGAATAAAATTGAACGGACGTTTAATTTTACCCGAAATTTTCCCTAACTCCGAACGACTCCAAACCAGCTCCATTGCGTAGTGCTCGACAAAACGAATGCAACGCAAGTCATTTCGTGCGTTTTCGACCTCGTATGAAGAAGTTACGTCATTTTAAAGTTTACACAAATTTTTATATAAATTAATTTACAATTAAATCTAAATTTTCAAACCCTAATGCAATCCAGGCCATTGATTTATCAAGCATAGATCGTGGCCATCCCACTCTTCTTCTCCCCTACAGGTAACACGCGACCGAACATAAACCCAAGCCGCCTCCAACCTTTGAATTAGCGCGACCCATACGTGATGCTCGAAGACGATCGGCCACCTCCACGTTGAAGCCCTATGCACGAGCCACCTTCGGCTACAACCGAGTGAAGCTCGGTTGCCCCCTATCTCGAAAAGTGCACACGACACGGCCACGGACGCTGTTGATTTTTGGCCACCACGACGAGTTTCGTGCTATTCCACCGTATGGATGTGAAGATCTCCTTGTGCTCTTCAAGTTTTCAGTTAATGACTTTTACTAATTGTTCACGGATTGGAAATAATTGAGGGGAGAAGTTTCAAATTTTTTTATCCATTGAAAAACAAACGGCGGCTGAAGCTTAGTTGGCTAGGGTTTGGCAAATGAAAAGGGAGGGGTTCCTTTTATAGAAAATAACGAAAAACACTATTCATTTCCAATTTTTCGAACTCCGAATCTCACACGGTGACCAGCGTTTCTAGGGTTCACCCAGCATTCCAGACACAATGGAATAGGTTTCGGCAGCCAATTCGATCATCTGTGCGAGTTACAGCAATAAAAGATCGATTTTAAATTAAATAGGTTAATCAAATTTCTATGCGTTTTAGCTTGCCCCGGACAAATGGTAAATCCGATTGACACGAAATTTGAAACCATACAATAATATCACATTACAGATCCAATGAAACTAGTTTCGTAAAAATCCGAGACTATTTGAAAAATGGCTATTTTAACTCGTCAATTAAATATTAAAATATTCAATTTTCACAAATCAACTTGAAATTCGATTTAAAAAGTTCTAAAATATCGTTCTAACTCCAATATGATTAAATAAAATTTTACAAATCATTTTCTATCATATTTAACCCAATTTTCAATTATTTCTGTAATTTCAACTATTAAATTATCGATTTAATTATCCAATTAAATCCAATTATTCGAAATAAAATTATTCGACTTATAAATTTCACTTATTTATATTTAAAATTAATTAAATATAAAAATTTTAATTGACATAAATTCTGGGTCGTTACACATACCCTATCACTTGACCATAGGGTAAAAAACTATATACGGACACCGTTGGTCGGTTTTTAATTATTTTCTAAACATTGAAGTTTGTTTGATTTTTAAATTTGGATTTTTAAATTTAATTTAATGATTTTATTGAAAAAATATTTGGAAAATAATTTATTTTATACATCTTAAAGCTCAAATTATTAGTTAATACATGGTTTTAAATGTAAATTTAAGATTTTAACTTATAATTTTATTTAGTTTCAATTATATGATTTAAATAGTTTAAAATTTAATTTAATAAAATATTTAATATAGTTTTAAAAGATTTATATAATATTTAACTTAATAAATTAATATAGTTTTAAGAGATTTATATAAAATTTAATTTAGTAAAATATTTAATTTAATTTAGTAAGAGGTTTTATAATGTATTTTGAAAAAAGGATTTTTTCTAAAAGATTTTTATAAAGGATTTTTATAAAAGATTTTTATAAAGGATTTTTATAAGGGTTTTATAAAGGAATTATAAAGATTGTAAATGTTTTTATAAAAGAACTTGCATAAAGGGATTTGGACGCTTTTAAAGGAACCTGTGTAGGAGCTTATGAAATGGGAAAGAGTTGTAAACAGTTTTAGAATTTATAAATAGCTTTATAAATGGTTTTAAAGCATATAAATGGTTTAAGAGAGATTTATAAATAATTTCAAAATTTATTGAAAGAAATCTTCCAACGCATTTATGAATATACTTATATTTTTCGAATAAGTATATGGATACCTTGATATGAAGGTATAAATTGTTTTCTGGATTTCTTTTTAAAAATGCTTTATAAAAGGACCACGGTGTGAAGTAAACATTTGGTTGTTAAAGAGACCAGGGTCGGATATTGTCATACTCTCTGCCAACACTAGAACCACTTTAATAACTATGCGCATGGTGGAGAATCCTGAACGAAGTAGGATGGTTGGAGAATACTATTGGTATGAGGTAAGAACGCAGCCGTGACCCACTCTGGTCAACTTGATATGACAAAATAGGAGATATACCGAGCCAACTGAGGTCGCTCCTCCGATCTGACATATTTCTTCGATAGCATATCTGTTACTTTATGATTGATTAGTGGCCACCCTTGATTTGATTATGGGAGTGTATTTCAAGGTGGGCAGTAGTAGCTGTTATGCGTTAACACAAGTCCGGTCGTGCAAAATGGTAGAATCCTACCGTGGGCATTGCCTCGTGTGCCTTATCATATGCCTTATCCAGCCTACTATGATTTTGGTTTGTGTCATACCTATGGAGTGCTTTCTGATAGCCCACCGGTTTGGTGAAGTTTATAGTGCTGTATAGACTATGACATTTATAAAATGTATTAAGAAGGATATGGGTTACACCTTAACGCTATTTTAATACTTACTGTACTGATAAATATAACATATATATAGCGTATATTACTACATGCAGATAGTTTAACGGATCCTTCAGAGATGGGAATCTCAAACATCTCTTAATTTATTACACGCACGTTATACATTGGATAGGAGGTGTAAAAACTCGTAAACATCTCTGAAGTCACTACACTCATATTTACTTATTGTTGATTTAACTTGCATAAGATCTTTATTTCTGACTCGAGTGTCTTGTCTTTTCATCACGCTCGGGTAAGCCAGAGCTTTTTGTTGAAGACTTTGTTTCTGAAGGACGAAGATGGAGTTTGGTATATATTATTATATTATTAAAAAAGATTCGCTGCATCATTATTGATTTGTTATTGTTTGTACTTTGATTGTTGTAAAAATTATATAATCAAATGAATACTATAAAACAGCTTCGTGAACTCTTTATTTGACTATTATATTTTGTTATTCCGTTGTCAGATTCTGTGTTTTGTTTTTCCTCCTTTTCTCTTATTTTCTTATTTACCCCATTAGCAATCCGCTCTTTTGAATGATTTAAGTTGACAATTGTGCTTTATTATCGATTTAAGCCATCCAAAAGGTGGGTCGTTACATCAACCTTTTCTAGTAGTGCAAGGAGTGTGATATACTTCTTGACATTGTTATCTATATTATTTATTAGATAACTTAAATAAATATCTATTAATTTATTTTATTTAAACAGTTTATAGTTAAATTATTTAATTAATTTAAATATACATACTTAGATGTAAATTGTTCACGAAAATTGAGAACTTTGAAAATAATAGTAGAAAGCGGAAAGTGTAGGTTTTTGAATGTAAATGATAGTGTGAAACTAATAAAATAGTGTAAAAAATTCAGAATTAATAAATTGTATTAGGTCTTTAAAATAAAATATTAATAAATACCTAGAGAAAGTTAAGAAGAGTTGAAAAAATGATAGAATTAATGTGAGAGTTAGAATTTCTTCCGCTTCACTATTATTTAATAGATATATAGAATTGTATAAAATTATTTATTTAATTCCATTAACTATTTTGCATCAAATGTTGCATTTGTCACAAACAAACACATGTACAATAATATAATCTTTTCTTAGTTTCCACTCATTATTATTTTTTCAAAGTATAATTTCCTTTAAATAACCTAGATTCAAGTTTGTATTGTTACTTTTGTTTCAAAATCTGTATTTCAATATCATATAATACATGATTCAAATCAATATGTACATTTAACATTAGTACTTTATATCACACGGTAAAAATAGTAAACATATATGTCTAGCACTTTTTTACAGTATTACCATGTCTAACATCTAATGATTATGTAACAATAGTGCACACTATTATGCTTTTGTATAGTATAATCCACCACACCATTAGTCTATAATTTAATCCATTGCAATATTGCATATTACATCAGCATTTTCACATTCTTCCATGTTCTTATTAATTACCCAATAAGTAAACAGAAGTTATTGCTCCACTTAATTAACAACTCACTTATTACAATCGTCATCAAAATTTATGGTCCAAACAAAATAGTTTCAGTTTGGTTGGAAAATGTGGCAACAAGAAAGCACAATATTTACATAAGATTCTTCCAGCAATTGGATGTTGCATCGACAAGCAAACATTTCAAATTCGAACTTCTACAAAAGTGGACAACTAATAAGCGACTTCAAAGTTTTCAAGTCGTATTTCACCAACATGAGTTCTCACTAGTTGGAAAAAGCTGTTTCGTGTTAACTTTGGTGATTAAATCAACTCCGTAATCATGAAATCGTTTAACCTGTGGTATTTTTAATGTCCCTACCAAAAAAATGTAAACCTTACAATAAATCAATCTAATAAATAATGATAAAGTATAATAATTTTTATCTTTCACATTGATTTTAGGATTTTTCTCAACTCTCCTTAATAGTCATAAGATTCTCTTTCATACGCATTAACACTTTGAATGATATTTCTTACATCAACTTTAGAAAAAGACTTAAAATCTTTGTTATTTTCTTCTAGCTATTGAAGAGATTGCAATTGTTGTTAAGTTATAGGTTAGCATAATAAATTTTGAAACAACCTAATTGTTTTCTTCCCAAGAACATCCTTAAAAAAATTATTACAAAAAGAAATGAATAGTCCATGTTGGAACATAACATATGAAGAATATTTTCTTAAGTTTGATATATTTGCACAAGATATAAGAATGCCTATCAATTATGTTCATTTAAGAGAGAGGCGTACATTAAAAGCTTTAAATAAAGGAGAGAACATTTGCTTATATTATGCACTTAACTTTCGCTATAATAATGGAAAAAAAATATGAAATATATAAATATATTAAGAATGGTTAGTTCCAAAAGCAGATCTCACTACAAGAAAAAATGATATTGTGATGCACATTTTGTGATGGAAAAATCTATGACTAATTTATAATGGATCTGCCTCTAATTTGTGATGTTTAATTATTTTACTTTCATATAAAAAATTATTGCCCAATACAAATATTTATGATAAATAGGTTATGTATCTATCATGGATATTTGATAAATACCTAAATTTATGCCAAAATGATGAAAAATTGGCGCCAAATAGTATTTGTGACATAAGGTGACTAATCCGTCACAAATCAGTTACGCATCTGTCTTGGAAAATTGAAACATAACTAAAGTTTGTGAGAAATAGGATCATTATAATACAGTTCTTAATCCCTCATAAATCCATAAAAATTAAAAATAAATTACAAAATACAATCTCAAATACGTAGCTAATTATAACTTTTAATTGCAATTTTTAAACACAAATTAGGTCTTAATTTTTTTGTTATAACTAAATTTAAATTGTAGCTATCAATTTTTAACATAAATTGATCAGATATATGACATGTCTTATAATTTTCATAAATAATAAATTGTGTAAAAATAACCATTTGATTCTCAAATTTGCAACCAATATATATTTCTTAAATAAAACTTTAAAGTAATTGTCTTTCATGTTGCTTATGAATGCTCTACTTACTAAATATAACTTCAACAATATAATTTAACATCGCTTAATATATCTTGGCAAAAATATTTACATTCTTCACTCTTTACATTTCATCGTCCCTTAGGCATCCCCATCATAACATTCTATTCCCCTCCAAAATCAACGTAAGACCCCAAATAGCATCTCCCCTCCAAATTACCTCTTTGCATAATTCCATTCCATTTGGCCGATCGATTTCTGCTCCGCATCATTCCACTCCGTCGTCGCATCTACTCTACGTTGCTGCAACGCAGCCATTTTGAGTCCAGATTCACATGACCGCATTAACATATAGAAGAACGACTGCATCGATGATTTAGTACAAGTTTCGTATTTCTAAAGGTAAATCGATTCAATCAGACATGCTCCATAATTGCTTAAGGCATTAGTTATACGTATTTGAACAAAGTAAAAAAAATAGAACAAGACATGACACCTATTTGTTTACTTGTCTCATAAAGTTAGTTTGATATTTGAATGGAGATCAACAATATGATGGTAATTGAGAAATTTGATGTTAGATTCCTATATATGATTTTAGTTGAGGATGATGTGTGTTGTGGTCTCTCTGTGTGTATGGAGTCAACAATATACTTATATTAATTATTTGATGTGATAAAAGATCATATTATTGTCGACATCCATCTTCTCATGATAAAAAACAAATAGATTGTTTGGTGCAATAAGCATGGCACTTACATCTTACAATAAACTGTTTTGAAAAGATAAACTGTATCCTGATTAAGTTTAGGCCCAAAATTGATAGAATTAAGTAGTAAGGTCAGTATTCAAGTATTTCTAACTCACTTATCAACTTACATATGTATATAAATATCATTAAAAGCAAGCAACATATATCTGTAACATCCTGATATTTTCAACCATTTAGAGATAAATATATATTATATCAAATCAAATCTAAAATATACCTATATATATAGATATATATAAATCAAGTCATACCCGAGAAATTCAAATAAATTTTAATTTCCAAAACAAAAATGTAGCAAAGCTACAGAATGGTCTCTCCACTTCGAAACTCGAAAATGATGTCGACGGTATGGCCGCCATCACCGAAATTATTTTCCAGTGGTACAAGGGAAGAGTACCGATTTAAACAGTTAACATTCTTTGAAATGATTCTATTTGAAAATACTTTACATAATATGCCCTAAGATTTTAAACCAAATTTTCTAAATACCGAAAATTTAATTCTCAAATTCTTAATTATAAATTTATATATATATATATATATATATATATATATATATATATATAACCATGTCCCTTTATTACATTAGCATGCAATGTATTACTAACAATCACAATTCAATGTGAAATAAATTTGGTTCAAACATAAATTCTTGTTTCGAAAGGCTGCATGTGATACATACATATATGTATGTGTGTGGGTGTATGAATGCATCCTTTTGTTCCATTAGAATGAAATGTATTACAGTAACCACAACAGGAAAAATAGACACAAGGAAGAAGCTGAAAAAAATAGTCTATGAGACCGCAAGTTTGCTTTTTAGTTTGAATGACGTTTTTTAGTGTAAATTGAAAATGATAGTTACAACTATCATTCTATGATTTACACTAAAAAATGTCCTTGAGCCTAAAAAACAAACTTCTTGTCAATAAAACTAAATTTTTCTCCAACTTTTTCCTTAAGCCTAAAAACTCCTTTGTTTCAGACACAAATTTGGTTGCATATTGTGGTTAAAAACTTGTAGCTACTCTGTAATAGCATGAAATTGTATCTATGTAAAATTAGGGGTAGTAGGTTAGGAAGTAACGAAATGGTAAAGTTGGTAACAACCTTGTTTCGTCCTACACTATTACTTATTTCATATAAATTGTGTGCAGAATTTTGACAATAAATTAGCAGCTCAAAATGATTGAAAATAGATTGACAGCATAAAATGGTTGAATTGACATCCAAAACTAGACATATGTATGAACTATATAGTGTAAGTATTCTTTAAATACCTTGAAAATTATACTTTAGTTTTGACTATAATTACTAAGTTATATGATATCAAGAAAATGTTTGTATTCAAAAATAAAATAGGAAGAAAATTATATATGGAAAAATTATCATTTCATTTAATATATAAATAACATATGCTTATATTATGTTATCTCATTGAGTCATGCTTTCGATAGTTTATAAGCTTGTTTTCAAGTATAGATTATTATGAAATATCTTTACCTAACTAATGGAGTAATCAAAATTCCAACCAATAAAGCTCAAATAAAAGGGAACTCGAAATACTTCTGCTAAGTTGCACATTGCAAATACTTCCGCTAACTTGAAAACTAGTAATTCCTAGTACATGCTAGTGTTGCAAACTTGTGAAATCATTGTTATCCATATATAATACAATACTGATTGGTTTTTAAACATGTGTGTTGCTAACTTGAAAACAGGATTGATTTACACCCGTTTCTGAGTAAATCAGTTTCCTTTAAAACAAGGCACGCGTCAAAGTATATTGTTAGCATTTGAATTAATTATTGATTTGCATAAATAACTCAATGCTAGATTTTTTTTTCCAGTTTCCTTCCTTGTGTTTGTATTAATAATCGATCGTGAAATGATTTCTACATACATATTTTCCACTTTAATGTAATGTTTGAATTTCATGTCATGCATTTGGGATAGGCAGGAAAATAATTTGACTTAAAAAAATCAAAGAAAAATCATGTATTACCACACAATCTAATAAAAAGGAATTTTAACATCAAAGTTCTTATATTATTTTTACAGCAATAGATTATTTTGATTGATCGTGTTTAGGTGTGCGGATAAAAAATAATATAGATGGAGCCTTGAAGGTTAATCTTGATGGCATAGACGAATTTTTGAGAATAATTACTAGAGACTCGAACGACGAACTAATTTATTGTCCTTGTTTGAATTGTAACAACATGAAAATTTTATCGGTCAACGATGTTAAGATTCACTTGTATAAGCGAGAATTCTTCTCTGATTATTATATTTTATAGTATCATTGAGAAGTCACCATGCCTGTAATACTATTGTAACGATGCAGAACTTTACCGCTTTGATTTATGAATATTTGATAAAATTTGATATTCAATTAATGGTTTTTAATAGTCAAATAACCTTATTTTAATTAATAACTAATGATAGAAAATTTGTTTAATTTTTTTTTTACAGAAACAAGTGGTTCGGAGAAAAACTGAAAATGTGACCGAAAATTGTTTTTTTTTTGACTTTCCATCGAACGAAAGTTATCATAACGTTGTTGCACATATATGCATACACAGTTTCACATATAATAAGAGGTTTAATGTAAAAAGGATTAGTAAAAGTAAGTGTCATTAAAATGTTTAAAGAGGTAATTAATTAAGATAATAAAGTAAGAAGTGACATTTGTTTCTTTTTTTAAGTGTAAAGTTCAAAAAGGACATTGGAAAAAGATGATTCGAATGCAAAAACACAAGGCCACATGGACGTATGACTTTGTAAGTGTAATATATAGGGTTAATATAGTAAATTTTCTAAGTGGTATTAGGGGTAGTTTGCCACTTTGCTAATTCTATAAAAAAAGGGAGAGGCCTTGCACTTGAATTCAATTGCTCGCTTCATCCAAATTTCTTTATTTTTTCCCTTCTTCTTCCAAAAGAAATAACATTTAAAAAACAACTCTACATTAAATGATTTATTTTTTGAAACCCAAGAGAATTCAATAATAAAGAACTTTCATGTTGATTATGTTTTCAAATTTGAAGGGTAGCCATGCCAAAATCCCTTTTTTTATGCAAGTCATTCTCTTTTCCAAATTTATAACTTCGAAAATGTCTCTTCTTCCCTAAGAATAACTTCCATAAGACAACTCCAAATTCAATTGTTCTTTTTATAAACCAAAGAGAATTCAATAAGAAAGAACTTTCATATTGATACTTTTTCAAACTTTTAGAGAAAACATATCAAAATCTCTTTTTTTAACCCAGGTTATTCTCTGTCCCAAATTTGTAAGGATGATATTTCTCGTTATCCCCAAGCCATGATTTCTACAAAAAAACTCCAAATCAAGTGATTTCCTTTTTGAAACCGAAGAGAAATGAATAAGAAAGAACTTTCATGTCAGCCACTTTTACAAATTCGAAGAGGAAACTTGTCAAAAATCAGTGAGAAAACGTACCTTTAAGTTAGCTATATTTTTGTATATAAATGTTGAAATAATTTGATGTTATTGCTCTTATGTTGACATGCATTGTTCTTGGGGGTTTGTGGTCGAGCGCTAATGGGGTGTTAAAGGAGGTAAAGCATGGCCAAAGCATGTGGGAAGGTGGTGGCATTGTGCTTGGTTTGAATTAATGTGAGAAATCTCACTTTGATTTATTTTAAAATTGATAAAATGTTGTAATAATTTAGTGGTTACTTATATGGTTGTATGTATGTCTTATGATGCGCTTACGTTGTTGTTTAATTTTGATTGCCCTTGGACGCGGACGACATAAATAACCATTGTGTTGCAGGGACAAAAACAAAGAAAAGGTGTCGAAGTGGTTTGCAGCGAGTAGGCCGCGTTGAATACACTTCGAAAGATTTTGGAGGGATCTTACGGGACCCGTTGGAAATATTGATTTTAATTTGCATGATTACTTGTTATATATGATGTATTGAAGTGGCTGTGGTTGATGATCGATTTATTTGATACTTGTTTATATGATATGAAATTCCCATGCTTTCTTTTAAGCATTTACCGCTTTATGTTCTAAAAAGTATTTAGAAATGATTTTCGAACTTTACATTTGTTTTCCATATCCTTTTTGCAAAGGTGTTAGAATGTTTAGAAATATAAAAAAAATGTGGTTTAAAAGTTATTTAATTTGCAAAAAAAATTCAAGTTTGAAAATATGTATATTTTTTAAGAATTTATTTAGTTATTTAAATAAGATGTTTAAAATTTACGCCTTTGTTTCAATGGTAAGTTTTGTTAAAAGTAACTATCTTTAAAGAGGTTGTTTAAATACAAGTTTCAAACTTGTTGTAAAAGAGTTTTGAAACTATTTTAAAAGAGGAAGGAATCATGGATTACCACACTACCGTTATAATTAATGCTTTCGAGAAAAGAAATTACGGACTACAAATTTTTTTATAGTAAATTGTTAGGGAAATTTAAAAGAGAGTTAATTTATAACACTTTTTTTATTGTTAAACAAGTATTTACTTTCATAAAAGGAAGTTGTTTTAAAGCGGTTTGGAATTCATCAATTTAATAAATATATAATTTTATAAAAATGAATGTTGCATTTGTAAAATCAAACTTTTTGGTTTGAATAAATGATTTCGGACAATGTTTTTAACAATAAGTACATTGAAACTCTAGGATCCTATTCTAATTTCTAGACTTTGAGGTATGGAAATCTATTTCTATTTTGATATTATAAATGTTTTCAAGTCAAGGTTTGAGAGGTGATACTACCCTAACTTGAACAGTTTCGGTTGTGACCGATAAATAGTAATAATTTGAAATCTTCCACTACCTTTGGCGACATCGAATAATTTGGAACTTAATTTGAAAGCCATATTTCGACCTGGGCATTTTTAGGAAGCCCCTAATAACCAACGAATGGCGGGTGCTTTTCCTTGTGTATATCCTATTGTAGTTGGAACTTGATGAGTCGACCCGCCTACACGTCTTGCTTTTACTCAAGATTAGAAATAAATTTACGGATTTGGTTTTCAGATTTGTTTCATAAATAAAAACTTTTTTTATGAAAGGGATTACTATGTCAGTGTCATTAAGTAGCAAACTAAATCTGATAAAGTAGTGCTAAAATGTTGATACATTTATTGAGAGTAAGTCATCTTGTATTTAGCACTAAAAGCTGATGAGTAGACTTACCTTTATCTTTGAGGTCTAGATTCGAAGTGCTTTAACTAAGGCAAGGGCAGGGTGCAAGCAGTACCTTAACATACCCGACTTCAATTTTGGGCGAGGGATTGAGAAGTCGAAATGTCGAAAACATGACAAGCATAATATGGTTTAATTTTGATAGATAGGTTATGGTTAATTAAGTATATAGAAGGTACTTTATCTAATATTTGACACCGAATTACAACAAATGGAAACTCATCTCTATATTGAGAATTGAAACTGTATGTCGAGGCAAGGATAGTTTTTCTTAATTTGTCTGATTTCATTATTAATCGAGGGATGATACTGTTTGAAATCGAAAAGTGGTGATGAGCATAAGATGTCCAATTTTCATATGCAAACCATACTTAGACCAGATAGTGGATATAGTCCACATATTTTTCTAAGACAATGGACGAGAAAATATGGATGCAATGTGGAATAGCGTTACTACAAAATCATATATCGAGCATCTAAAAGAAGCATGTGATGCTTGTAAATGCATGTCGAATTAGTAGAAATATGATTATATATTGAAAACATTCAAGTTTATAACCTAGCAAGCATCTAACATGAAGGTATCGACCCATAAGGGATGTTGAATTTGAAGGCAAGAGGGGATATTATATTTCAAAACACTTTAGGTAGACGTTGAGCTTTTATAATAGGAGATGTCAAACGCCTAAGAAACAATGGCCAGTTTTCAAGGATACCGAATCTCAAGAGATATCAAGTTTTTATAACTCAAAAGATATTGAGTTCTTTTGAACTAAATGGTATCAATCCTATACAACTTAATATTGTAGAGCATGAAGCAAAGGAGGAATACAAAACCACCTAGGAATGTCGAATACCATCAAAATAAAGAAGGGTGTCGTAAGCCTCCTGGGTTTGATGATGTCGTAAGTCGTCATTGTGGGAAGGATCTTAAAGATCATCAATGTACATAAATGATATTGTATATCCCATAGAGCAAGGATGTCGTACATTACCAAGACCAAGATAGGGGCAGTGGTCATCAATTAACGATAGGAAAGGATGTCGTATATCAACGGCATATTGGAGGTCACCGAATATTAACAATTAACAAGGGGAAGCCATTTGTTTTCAGGTCGATAAATGATGCCAAAAAACAAGGGATTCGTAAGCCTTTAATATGGAAAGGATGTCGTATATTATCAATCTTCATGGAGGGTGTCGTATGAACCAAATGGTATCGTAAATCACCAATGTTGAGAAGGATACAGAATGGCATCAGCCTGATAACAGATGCCACATGCTATCAACACAATGGATAATGCCAAAAGTCAAGGGTGCCGAAGATCACGAGATAGTCATGCCATCCACTTTCATCCCTATAAATATAGAGTTAAAATCAACTTGGATGGGGCGAATCATTTCTTTCTCTCCTTCTTAAAATTAAAGAATTGTAATCCTAAATTGATTTGGGGAAAAAATCAAGAATTCTTGGTAGCTTTCAAAAACTATTGATAACAAGTACTTAAACAATTTTAGATGACTTAGTTCTTAAGACTTGTGCATATATAGTTGTTATCGAACTATAAATGTGCAAGTGACAAATTTTGACTTGGATTCGGACTAATAACAAAGGCCTTTAAGCCCTTATCTAAATTAAGGATTATCTTTTATAAGGCCTAATGTGCTTAGATGACATACAAAGAAAGGACAGTGAATTATGTGAACCATCAATTTAATCCATTAACAAATAAGTAATAGTCTGTTGCACAATTAAATGGCCTACCTATCTTGCCTTTGGATATATGGTTCAAACATTTCAACAACTTCACCACGCTACTGAAAGTTCATAGGCATTATAGCACTATTTCGAGTATCATCATTGTGTATTACTTGAGTCAGTCTTTGGTTTAACAACGCCACCATGATATCAAGGATGTTAGGCAAAAATTGGGTTTGGCATGGCATCATAAATGATAAACCAAATTTTTGTCTAACATTTTGGCACTAGAAGGAGGTTTCGAACCTCCTAAGCATAATAACTTTGTCTTTAATTTAATTGCTTAAAGTTTTATTTCAGGAAAATAGGAAGGGCTAAGAGAATTAGCATTCCAAATGAGGAGATAGTTAAACAAATGAAACTGGAAGATAATGTCACTCCAGCTTTAATCTAGAAAATGTAAAGCCTGGTCAACCTTCAGATCCAGTGAAGATAATAAATAGTGAGGCTAAAAACAAAGACTTAATGCAGCAAATGGCGGCGATGCAAGAGTTACTAGAGAAGTCCCTTTCATAGTAGTCTTCCAAAACAACAAGACTAACCGAAGAAGAGGTCGAATCACCATGGAGAAATCTAGATATTTCCATGCTAAGAACAAGAATAAGGGCAGAATTGTTATAGTGCCGTAGAAAAGAGGAATCCAAAAACTTGGAGCTATAACATTCTCTTCATAATCATTAGCAGATAATAAGGTTAAAGAAAATTGCTAAGAAGAATTAGGAGAAAGGTTTTTAACAAACGATCGGGAAGCTCAATCTCACGTGAATAGTATAGGCCCTATAGAGGTGATTACATCGATGATGAAGCTTACTTGAAAGATATAACTGCTAAAATTGCAAATGACATGCTTGATGTCAAATGAAAGAGGACCCTTGATCCTCGAGTCAACAACAATTTTCGTGTAGCCCCTTCACTGAAAGAATAATGTCTGTCAAAATTCCCTAGCACTTCAAGTATGTATAATTGGACCACCAATCTCAATGATACCCTTCTAACCTTTGAGAGTCAAATGGACCTTCAAAGTGCTTCTGAAGTCTTATACTATAAGCTCTTTTTAACCACTTTTCAAGAACCAACCCTAAAGTGGTATAAACATCATAGAGAGAATACCATTTATTCTTAAAAGTAGATCTCTTACAAATTTTTATCACAGTTCTATGTATGCAAGGACCCTACTATCGATTTTATCGAGCTGGCAAATGTTAATAGTGCCCGTGAGAGTTGTTTGGTGAATATTTGAAAAGATTCAACACGGAGGCACCGAAAGTTGAGAACATGACTGATAGAGAAATGTTGATGGTAGTGCATTTAGGATTGATTGAGCAAACCACTTTTGGAAGGAACTTTATATCCACCAATGTAGAGACCTTCAGGATTTTCATTTTCAAGCTGAAAAATTCATCTGTATGGATGAGATGTATCATGCTAAGAAAAATTCTCAAACAAAGAAGAAGTGGGAAGATTCAGCTTTGATCACTACAACAAGAAGCCAAGATGGGATGATAGCAAGCTTGAAAAATGGAAGGAGATCCCAAAATCTAATAACATAGCTTTAAATAAACCAATTTCCTATACCTGTGCTACAGCCACGGATGGAGGCAACTTCCCAACTTCTTACAAGGCAAGAAATAACCCCGAGCCAGGAAAGGGAGGAGATTATTGCACTTATGACAGGGAGAACAAATAGAAAACCGATGAATGTCGTGTTTTAGCTGGAATCGTTCAAAACATGATCTATTTAGGCTCTTGGAGGAATTCGTCGAAGAGAACTAGAAACCTGCCCATCTTGAATAGAGTGATCAAAAGCCGCCAAACAATGCCTTGAATTTTGTGGAAAATGACTCTGAGCAAAATTTTATTTCACCAATTAATCAAATAGACGTTATCCATGGACGACCACATCTAGCTGGAAGTAGCAAGGGGGCTAAAAGAAGGTACATAAGAGAGGCCGAAGATGGAGTCTTTTCTATTCAAGAGGAGCCACTGCTCAAAAATTGTAAATATCAACTTCAGATGTCCAACTTAACAATAAACCCAAGGAGTTGAGAAGGTTTCGCCATCCACACAATAAACTGTTAATGATAACTGCGCAGATCAAGCTTTCTATAGTGACCAAAATTCTAATTGATACTAGAAGTGCGATGAATGTCATCTTTAAGTATGCCTTCAATCAGATGGGAATTCCAGAAGAAAAAATTGAAACCAAGCTTCGAGCCCATCTTCAGTTCAATAATAAAGGATCCACTCCAGTAGGACAGATTAAGTTTCTAGTGCAGATGGGGATTCCATCCTATTCGAGAACTTTTGAAACCTTGATCTTCATAGTGGACCAACCTTCCTTCTACAGTGCTTTCTTTGGAAGACCAGCCTTGGATTAGGTCGATGCTTTCATGTCACCATAGTGAAATTTCTAACAACGGATGAGGAATGATAAGGAGAGAGCACTTCAGCTCTCGAGAATTGTATTTTTCTACCATCGATCAATGCAAAAGGGCTTGTTATGACTTAGAGAAAGATGAATCAACCAAAATAAAAATCGAAAAGTCATCGAATGATGGTCCTCTTAGCCAACCATCTAAGGAAAATAAGAAGATGAGAACAACCAAAAAGGATAAGAAAGTGCTAAAAAGATTTAACTTGCAAAGAAAATGAAAAAGGAAAGAGGAATATCTGATAAATGAAGAAATAGATGACGAAGAATTTATCACCGAACCAGATTGTAGAAATGAGCAGGAAAAAAGAAAGCCAACTGAAGACCTAGAAGAAGTAAGCCTAGATTCGCTTGATCCAACAAAAAAAGTAATGATCGGAAAAGAGTAAGACAACAAGCTCAAAAGGGAACTTATCTAATTTCTTCAGCCTAGCAACGATGTATTTTCCTAGAAACGTGATTGGAATAAATCTAACAATCATGAGCCATGCCCCTAACATAGATCAAAATATCACTCCTATTCGACAAAAGAAAAGGCAGTTCGATGAGATTTGAGCTAACGTGCTAAAAGAGGAAGTTAAAAGGATACTTGAAAAATGATTCATTAGAGAAGTTTTCTATCCAAAATGGTTGGCAAATCCCATACTAGTCAAAAATTCCAACAGAATATGGAAAATGTGTGTCAACTATATTGATTTGAACAAAGCATGCTCTAAGAATCATTGTCATTTACCTTCAATATACCAATTAGTTGACGTAAAAACTGGGCATAAATTGTTGTCTTTTATGGATGCATACTTAGATTATAATCAAATCTCCATGTTTAGGTCGGCTGAAGAACACATAAATTTTATAACAAACTGGGGAATATCCTGCGACAAAATTATGCCTTCGGACTGAAGAATGCAGGGGTGACAGTTAAAGACTAGTAAATAGAATGTTTAAAGAATAAATTGGTCGAAATAAGGAAGTTATATAGATGATATGCTAACCAAATCTCAAAAGGAGGTCGATCACTTGAAAGATCTTGAAGAAATGCTTGAAGTACTAAGAAAGTATAAGATGAAATTGAATCCACAAAAATGCTCTATCGGGATACAATCTAGGAAGTTTCTAGGTTATATTGTTAATGCTAGTGGAATTGAGCCAATGCAGACCAAATTAAGGTAATTAGGGACATCGTAGAACCAAAAACAAGAAAAGATGTAATGAGCTTAAATGGGTATGTGGCAGCTTTGAACAGATTCATCTTTAAAGCCACTGATAAGTACATACCGTTCTTTTACATAATTAGGAAAAGAAGAACTTTGAATGGGGTGAGGATTGTCAAAAGGCCTTCAAAGAATTGAATAATCATCTAGAAATCCCCGATTCTATCTAGCCCTATGGAGGGAGAGTGATTATATCTTGACATGGCAGTCTCCAAAAATATGGTAAGTTTATTTTTAATAATAAAAGTGAATGGAACCCAACTTCCGATACACTATATTAGTAAGTGGCTCAAGAGTGCCGAAATTAGACACTCGGTCGTCTAAAAGTTAGCATACTATTTAATGCTTATCGCTTGAAAGCTAAGGGCCTATTTCCAAGCATCTATTTAAAGTCTTAACCAACTTTCCACTCAAATAAGTTTTTAGCAAACTTGAGACAATAGGACGACTGGTGAAATGGGGAATTGAACTTAGCCAACATGATATTGATTTCCAACCTTGAGTGGCAATTAAAGGACAAGCTCTGGACGACTTCGTAAATGAATGCATGGGATTCATCAAAGAACAGTCAGAAAAGGAAAAAGACCTAAAGCCCAAGTGGCAATTGTTTGTTGATGGAGCGTCGAATAAACATGGGATAGGTGTAGGATATGTAATCATTATCCCAAACAGACACCGGCTGCATTATGCTATGGAGTTAGATTTTCTTATTACTAATAATATGGTTGAATACGAATCAATGATCGTAGGACTAACCCTAGCCCTTCAGTTAAAATTTCCAAGGATAGAAGTTTGTAGTGATTCTCAGTTAATGGTTAATCAGTTAAATCAGACATATAAAACAAAAGATGCCATACTAATCCTTTATGTCAAGAGGATACCAAAGATATTAACTCGGTTTTAGGAGTTTTCTATTCACCAAGTTCCTAGAGGGAAAAATTCTCAACCTGATTCTTTAGCAAAACTCACAAGCTCACAAGGAGCACCAGAAACTTAAATTGTATATGTAGATTTTCAAAAAACCCCAGTATAAAGGAAAAAAAACCCCTAAGTTAGGAAATGAGGTCCTGTTATTGACTAGTTCTCGAGCCCTTGAATAAGCGAATAAAGAAAATGAATTGGAAAAAGGCAATGGAGAAAACCAACAAAGAGTCATTCATGAAGAAATTATTAGCCAATACGAAAACAACTGGATGACACCCATAGTTGAGTACTTAGTGGAAGGAAAACTACCGGGGGCAAAAAAGAGGCTAGAAAGATAAGGCAACAAGCCTCAACTTTTATCATGATGAACAGAGCACTCTATAAAAAAGGATATTCACTTCCTTACGAAAACGGCTTAAGAGTGTAAAGAGAAGCACATGAGGGATTCTATGGAGATCATTCCAACGGAATAAATTAGCAAAAAATGTCACGAGGCAAGGTTTGTATTGGCCCCAAATGAGTAATGATGAAGTAAATCATACAAAGAGGTGTGAGAAGTGTCAGAAATTTTCTATAATTCTACATATGCCCCCAGGTCAATTGACCTCGGTTTCAAGTACATGGCCCTTTATTGTATGGGAATCGATTTAATTGGACCATTAGCTCTATCCAAAGGTGGAGCTAAGTTTAGAATAGTAGCCATTGATTATTTTACAAATGGGTAGAATCAAAACCATTACCGAACATCACATTGGGAAAAGTGTTAAAGTTTGTGATTAAGAACATAGCTACGTGATTTAGAATACCACATAAGATAATGTCTGATGGTGGAACTCAGTTTGAAAGCGAAGAATTCACCATATTATCTGATAAGAATGGAATAATCAAATGCTTTTCATTTGTAGAACATCCAAAGGCTAATGGAGCTGTTGATGACGCGAATAAATCTTTTAAAAGTATTCTTAAGAAATGATTAGACAATTCAAATGGAAATTTGGAAGAAGAACTATTCTAGTGCTCTAGGCATATAGAACTTCGACAAAGACTGCAACGGGACATACCCCTTTTTCTAACATATGGATGTGAAGCAATGCTTCCCAACGAAGTCGAGGTGCCATCTCATCAAAGAATTGCACATGCATTTGATCCCAATCAAGAATTAAGCGAAGAATCCTTAGATTTGATCAATGGATTAAGGGATAAAGTGGCCATAAAAATGGCAGAATATCAAGAAAGGATATCAAGGTATTATAATTTCAAAGTTAAAGGAAGATCATTTCAAAAAGGGGATTTAGTACTCCAATAAACATGGAAAATAGCAAAAATCCATCAGACAGACTGCTTCGACCAAATTGGAATGGTCCTCTTGCTGTTTATAAAGTAATTCCACCAAGGACTTATCGATTTTGTCGACCTGATGGAAACGTAATAGTAAGAACTTGGAATGTTGAACATTTAAGACCTTATTTCCCTACAATGGATGAATAAAGAAGATTTAAATAAGCACCGCAAGCCTTCGGTCCCACCTATATAGCCTGGCCAAAGCACCTCCTAAAGGGAGGATAAAATAAGCCTTTGGTCTCGCCTATGATGGCCTGGCCAAAGCAGTGAACCAATTTTCCGTTTTTCCTATAAGGCCTGACCAGGGTGCCTACTAAAGGGACGATGGGTAAGTCTTCGGTTCTGTCTAAGATCGCTAACCAAACACACCGACCATCCTAAACCATTGCCTAAGCCTAAATCACTACCCGAAGAGTAGTAAGGGCAATGAGAATTAAAGCTTAAATCATCACCTAAAGAGTGATAAGGGGCAAAGTGAATTAAAACTTTAATTCCCACCCAAACAGTAGTAAGAAGAAAAAGAAATGAATCAAGCAAGTTCAAATCTACCCCAAAGATGGGTTAATGCAATCTTCTAGAGGAAGAACAATCTAACACATTTAATTCCGCAGCAAGACAAAGTTAGATAACCTTTGGTCTTCCATTCAGAAATTATGATATTTATAGAATATGGATCTTTGGTCTTCTATTCATATATTATTACTAGATGTATTTTTGCCCATTTAGATATTAATACCAAATGGATTTCTGGTCTACTATTCGTATATTGTTACTAGATGGATTTTTGGTCTTCCATTCAAAAATTATGATATTATTACCAAATGGATTTGTAGTCTTTTATTTAGATATTATTACCAGATGGATTTTTGATCTTACATTCAGATATTATTACCAGACAATTTTTGGTCTTCTATTCAGATATTGTTACCAAATGAACTTCTATTATGATATTAGTACCAAATGGATTTCCGATCTCCATTCAGATATTATTACCAGACTGATTTTCGGCCTTCTATTTAGAATGTTATAGTATTATTAACCGATGGATTTATGGTCTTCTTTTCAAATGAAATTATGGTAGATATTCGATCAAGTGAATTTATGGTCCTTCTATTAAACAAATCCCCGGTCTCCTCAATTAAACTTATCTTTGCATCAAAATGGGAAAGCTAATTTATATCTTATCAAACTTGAAAGGGATTGTTTAAAGTTCAATATAAAGATAATAGTGAAAATTATCATCGTTTATTTTACGGTTTTTCGAAAAAAAGGGATTAAAGATAAAATCTTCCAAACAGTTAGAAAAGTGAGAAAATTCCTAGTTTTACACTAAAGTATAAAAAACTTATTTTATATAAGGAGTGGGGCAAATGTTATCCATATATTTTTCTAAGTGAGCGAGTAAGAAGGTATGGAGGCAATGGAGAATAGCGTTACCACAAAAACATGTATCGAGCCTCTAAAAGAAGCATGTCATGCTTATAAATGCATGTCGAATTAGTAGAAACATGATTATATATTGAAAGCATTCAAGTTGATAACCTAGCAAGAGTCTAACACAAAGGTATCAAACAATAAGGGAAGTTGAATTTGAATGCAAGAAAGGATATTGTATTTCAAAACACTTCAGATAAATATCGAGTTTTTATAGTAGGAGATGTTGAACTTCTAAGAAACAATGGCCATTTTTCAAGGATATCGAATCTCAAGAGATATCAAGTTTTCTAAAATCAAAAGATATCGAATTCTTATGAACTAAATGGTATCGAGCCTTTACAACTTAATATTGTAGAGCATAAAGAAAGGAGGAATACAAAACCACCTAGGAATGCCGAATACCACCAAAATAAAGAAGATGTCATAAGCCTCTTGGGTTTGACGATGTCGTAAGTCATCAATGAGACATGGATGCCGAAGATCATCAACGTACATAATAATATCGTATATCACCCATATGGAAAAGATGTCGTACATCACCAAGATAGGGGCAGATGTCATAGATTTGCAATAGAAAAGAATGTCATACATCAATGGCATGATGGAGGTTGCCGAAAGATGGAGTTATCTGAATGACCATCGAACAGGCTACAGAGTTCGAATTGGAAGACATCTGGAAGATGATGGAATCGAAGAAGGTGTTTTTTAAATTAAAAGCGCTACTTATTACTAATCCCGAGGGTGATTCCAAAAAGGATGCAGTCGAAGAGTGCTTTCAGTTTGTTCAAACCCTGAACAACTTCTATAGATGAATGTTGTCATTGCATTATTGCCAGGTGAGCAGTGTTAGCATGTCAAGTAGGATTTGCTAAAAGGTAAAATGTACCCTCAGACCTCACACTCAGTAATTACTAAAATAGGGAAGATGAGGCAGGGCTATGTAGGTCACACCCATTAGGATTTGGTCATCACCTGATCTAGATCGATAATTAATGATTATGTTGCTTGGGACCAGTACAGTTGTAAGCTGCAACCGGGATGATGACATATTTGGTACTATGTATGAAGGGATAGGCTGGGTCTGTGTTGGCAGGGTGTAAAGGCCCATTTTTCTGTAATGGGTGGGATATTTCGTCCACGAACGTCGACATTAATACGTCCACTGTATCAACTGTCGAGCAATCGAAGGCCGGAAAACCGAACCGTTAGGGTTAAAGAAGAGGTAGAAGATAGAAGAAGGAAAAAACAACAAAAGCAATATCAGAATCTCATAATCGCAGCGGAACAACATATAATAGATAAATGAATATTCTTTAAAACAAAGAACAATATTAGTTATTACATTACATCACATTACATTACATTATCAGAGTGTACAACAACAAACAGCGGAAAAGGAATACTATATACTAGTTGATACGCTAAGCCATCCAGCTTGCTTCCAGATCCCTACAGCAACTCCTGAATTCTAGAATATCCTGATAACCTAATTCTAGACTGCCCGTGTTAAAATTTGTGGGCACCCAGAGTTTAGGAAGGAAACATTAAACTCCAGGTCAGTCATGGGACTTGTGTGAGAACTTAAAACAGTTTATCTTTAAAAACAACAAAGAAATATTTTTAATATAGATTCGCAATGCTTTTAGAAAATGAGACTACCATAAGGCTTCCCGCACACACACACAATGCAAACGCAGAATCGGAGGAGATTTCTCCTTATGATAGTCAAATATGCTTGATACGTAGAAAATTTTCTTTGATATTATAACTATAAGTGCAGAGTGTAAGAAAACATTTCGAAAGTATGATATAAATCTTAGCCAACATACGACAATTATCGTATGCCTACTATAGCTACCATGTTCAATAGCAGGTTACCACCACATTCCATGGCAGGTTATACAACTAAAACCATAAAAAGTTCATATTATTTCTTTGGATTTCCAACAAATGGTCAGGCCAAGGAACTTCCCATTGCCACATAGGTATGCCTTTGGAAAGACGCCCCGAGAACTAACCTAACATTACGGTTAGATCTCTGCCAACACAAGGTCGGGTTACCCCTAGCTGGGTAACTACTGACGCGAATAGGCCATCCCCCGGTCACAACCGACCTAAATCCCGGGATTCACCAACAACCACAAAGTAATAAGTTTGCAACAACAACATAGTTTAAGTATCAGGGCTCCATACCATAATACCACCTCTATCCAGAAGGAAATTACATACACTAAGGGGGCGCTATCCCCTAATAACCTTGCTGCATCTTTTCCTGTTTTGACCATTTTCGGGGTGTGAGGTCCGACGAAGTCTCGTCCACAAAGCTACACTTTTTACAAAAGCCACGCTTTGATCAACAAATGCTCAACAGCACTTCGTATGCCACATTACCAATTTGGGAATATATCACTAGTAACCATCAACTACATACCTCTGAGCTCGTACATCTCAGAGAAGGGTGTTAAGCTAAGAGAATAAATTCTCCGCCATCAACAGAAATATATTTGATAGAAACCAGTTTTACATCTCAAATTGTAACGTCAGACACACATCCATACAAGTCCGTTCTGGGTTCGAACAGAGCCGAAGGCACTTCCAAAGAAGCCCATGCAATCCGGATATTCAGTAATCACGACCGGACTTCCCATCACAAAGGGTGATAAAATTTCTATATCGGAGATCGGCCGATGCAGAAACATTCGACGGTAATCCTTCCGTTTTCATAAATATCCGGTCTTCAATACCGGTCTTCAAATGCTATCCATTACGACATATCACTTATTCGGAATGTGTTTTATGACACAAAGGTCCTCTCCCGGCTAAACCAAATAACGAGCGCTTATTTTAAAAATAAGTGTAGCATTCATATTCAAGCAAATCACATCAAATACCCATTAAAAGGTAAATATTGATAGTCGGTTATTTAACTATCAAGACCAACAACCAAATATCCAGCACCATAACAATCATTAGGACCTTTCAATTAATCTTCCATAAATTAATAACTCGCCAGATATTTACTTCAATTTATCTTTTAAAAAAATACATTCTCTAAACCATTTCAATTTCTATATTGGAAAAACAATTCGAATTTTTTATTCATTTTCAATTTATCTTTAAAAGATAAAAACCAAAGCATTTCACTTCATATTGGAAAATATTTCCAAATACTTATTTAACCATAAGTAATTCACAAATCTATTTATTTTCAATACTTAGAAAATATTCAATATACTTAAAACACGATTAAGCGTATATTTCATTCTTTAAGGAAAACATTCTCTTAAACAAATTTATTTGGGCCAAAACGAATGTTGCGTAAAACATCGTTACGACAACCCAAAATCACTAGTATAGGGATTCGAAATTAAGATAGATATATAAATCCCGATACTATACAAAAAAAACATTTCATTTCGGAAATCATTTACTATAACAACAGTGTTATAGTCCATCTTTTCCTTATTTCTCGAAATCGTCTATTTCAACAATGAATGTTGAAATCTAGGATTTCGATCCTTAACACATTTAAAAAACAACTTCAAATCGTTTTAGTTCCATTTAAAAGATCACTCCCTAAACATTCCTTTAATATATTATTCACTGTTCAAAATCGTGAATATAAATCTTAACCAAATTCAACACTTTTACATATTCAATTTTAAAAATTATCCACTATCCCAAAATCGTGAATATACTCCTTTAATAAGCTATAAAAATTAACTTATCAAATTCAATCAATCTTGAATTTATAAATCAATGATTATAAATTCACATTTATATATTATAAAAACTTCAAATTATAAAAAGTTACTTTATTTACAAATTCTATCATATCTTATTTAATCGCCAAATCCAAATTATAAGTAAATCCACTTATAAACCTCTTATTTAGGAAATTAATTCTTTAATAACTTCATCAATTATAAATTTATAAATCTTATTTACTTATAAAACCCATTTATACTACATTTTAACGTTTATAAAAACTCGTTTTATAATTCTAATATTTTTAACTTATAAATATCAATTTTATAAATCTTTTATATAAACCGTTTATAATTATTCAAAAATCTCAATTTAAACTATTTTATAAAATCATTAACTCCATATTTCAAAAATCAATTTTTTACTATATTTTCCCAAAAAATCATAAATTCTATAACCTTAAAATTATAACGTTTATTTATTTAAAATGAATCAATTTCCAAAATCAATAAAACGTATACTTTCAAAAATCACTTTAAAATCCTTTTAAATTTTGAAAATCATTCCTTTAACATTTTTAAAACTCCAAAATAGGCCCATTGATGCTACAACACCAAATAATCAATCAAGACATCCAAACATCATATATCATCATATGATAATCAACAAATATCACAATATCTGAAATCAAATAAATACTGGTGAGGAATCCAGTTGGATCCCTCCAACCTGTTTCCCTACATCCACAGACATCAGCACAATACCAATTCCGTTCCAATATGGAATATCGTGGTATATAGGATTTATAAAATATTATCCGCTATTATGCGGCGCAATAGGGTCTCATCCGCTATATAATGTGGGAAAATCAACTCCAAGTACATATATAATACCAATTCCAATCAAGATGGAATTATCGCGGTATATGTTTTTAATAAATAACATCCGCTTAATATACGGCGTGTAGGGTCTATTTCAAAACAATAGATAATAATTTATCATTCAATCATACTATCAAGCAATTTTAAATCTAACTATTTAAAATTTAAATCGAAACAATTCGATTGAGTGAGAAGTTCTCACCTTGCTTTCAATAATAGTTTCAGTGTTTTATTTCGAATAAAATTAAACGCGCGTTTAATTTTATCCAAAATTTTCACTAGCTCCAATCGATTCCAATCCAGCTCCATCGCGCGACAAAACGATTGCAACGCAATTCATTTCGTCCAAAACGGACCTCACATCAACAAGTTATGATAGTTTAAAGATTATACAAATTTAAATATAATTAATTTACAAATTTATTTTAATTTTTAAACCTAATTCACATCTGCCGTTCGATTTTGCTTCTGCAGATCCTGGCCATCACCCCCCTCTTTCTTCTTCCATGTTCGAACGCTAAGATAACCCATAGGCCGCCTTTACTTCGTGAATTTCCGTGACCACCACGATCACTTTTGCATCGATCAACTACCACCACTGCAACGCCCATCACACGAGCTACCACCACCATGAATGCGGCAGAGCTCGGTCGTCATCTGGTCTCGAACGACGTGCATGACTTTCGGCCCTTCTACCTCAATTTGCCGACGATCTACCGCTCCATCTTCAATCATCACCGTTGGATTCGTAGAGCTTGACGTGCTCTACGACTTTCATGTTGAAGGTTTCTCATATTGATTCACGGATTTGAAGAAATTGGAGGAGAAACGAAATGAATTTTCGGCCATTGATGATAACTGGAGGCTAAGGTTAGGTTTTTTTGAGTTGTGTTGTAATTTGTGAAAATGGAGGGCCTTTTATAGAAAATTGGCAAACACTATTCACCCCAAAATTTTCTGAACTCCAAATGAAGCGTGCCGCTTGGCGTTTATAATGTTTTACCCCTATTCAGAATGCAATGAAATATATATCGGGAGCCAATTCGATCAAATTTGGAAGATACGATTTCGAATCGAATTATTTAAAGTCAAAATTCACTCGAATCGATTTCTACGCGTTTTAGCTTGCTCGGGACAAACCGTAAATCCGATTGACACGAAATTTGAAACCAAACAATAATATAACATTATGGATCCGATGAAACTAGTTTCGTCGAAATCTGAGACTATTTGAAAAATAGCTATTTTAACTCGTCAATTAAATATTAAAATATTCAATTTTCACAAATTAACTTTTAATTCAATTTTAAAAGTTCACAAACATTGTTCTAACTCCAATATGATTTAATACAACTTTATAACCCATTCAATCACATTAAACCCAATTTCTACTTATTTCTACAACTTCCAATATTAAATTATCGATTTAATTATCCAATTAAATTCAGATATTCGAAAAATAAATTATTCGACTTATAAATTTTACTTATTAATATTTAAAATCAATTAAATATAGGAATTTTAATTGACAGAAATTCTAGGTCGTTACATTTTCCGTACCCTTCAAATCGACAATAAACACACATGTCCAACTCAAATTGCACGAAAACCTGGATCTTTAAGGGTGATAAAGAAAAGTAGACAAAAGAGAATCTCACTCAAATGGAATAACATATAATATTGAACAAATATTTTTACAGCAGAAAACTTTTAAATACATATATCAGAGTCTAACCTAGATTCAGCTTGGGCAGTTATAAAACCTCCCCTTACAAATGCTGACAAACATCAAACAAAATAGACTAAGTACAGCGGATAATAGAATATGTTCATACGTCGATGAATATCTCCAGCACTCCTCTAGAAACTCCTACCATCTTCGACTATCCTGAAACAACTCGGATCTGACCCGAGTATTGAAAATACTCGGATCAGGCTTAATAAAAGAGCGTGAGAAAAACTCAATAATTAATGACAGTGTCATATATCAGCCTTTGAATAAAATCCTTTGAAAATAAAGAGTATCTCATAAGACCACGCCCACACATAAACACGGATGAGTTTTTACCTTATGATAACAAAAAAAAATTTTATATCAAAACCTTTGATATTACTTCTAGTGACATCTCTTTGAAAACATTTGCAAATAAACTTATTAATCTTAGCTGAAATTGTTATCATTATTAAATTCTAGCATACTAGGCTCTACAAACAAAATCGCAGGTTCTTATTGGAGAATGGATTTCCGTACAAATGACCAGGTGAAGGATCTACCTTCCGAAATGGGTACACCTCTAGATGGATGTCCCGAGGCACAGAACATTTGCCCTCTACCAACAAAACACCGGCCTACCTCTGTAACTAGATAGTACCGAATATGTCATCCCCCGGTCGTTACCGACCTTTAACCGAGTGCTCGTTTTCCAAACACCACATTAATTTAGATCTCGAATGTCATAGCGGGAAGAAATATATCTAGAAGGGAATGATCATACCCTAATTGGGAATGACCCGCTTAGCCTTGCTGCATCTAATCCTGTTTCGATCATTTCCGGTTCGATGAGGCTCGAGGCTACGATTGCCTTTTCACGAAGCACATATCACATCTTTGAATGCCACATTTCCATTTTCGTTGACTACTAATTGCCTTCCACAAAAACACAACCCTTGAGCTCGTACGTCTCAAGGAGGGTGTTAAGCTAAGAGAAGTTGCCTTCTCCGCCACCACTGATGTACGTTTGTAAAAACCAATCCATACAAGTTGTCCAGGAACAGGACAAACCGAAGGCACTCTCCTACTACCACTAGTAGCGAGTAGTTCTTGCAATACGAAAAATCTCCACAACGAGGAAACCACTGCCATATATAACTCGGGAGCTACCCAGAGCAAGTCAACAAGCAGTCCTCACACTATAAAGATCCATGTTCTTCAATAATCATCATCTTCAATATGTCTTCACGTTCAAACGTGTACATTGGTTCGAAGTGGTTTTCGGATGGGATTTACCCAAATCCGACCCCGGTTCCTTCGAAATTCAATATCGACAGAAAGTGAATATGAGTATATAGGATTTATTAAGTCTCTTTTCACTTTAATTCTTTTCGAATGATTTCGAAATCTCTTTCTTTTGACTTAGAATAATTTCTAAGAAATTCAATCTTTTTCTTTGGAAAATATTTCAAATTTCCTTACTCAGTTCTTGATCAAATTCTTTAACTTTTAGGTGGGTCAAAAATAATGTTATTTAAGACATCGTTTACGATAAACCCAAAATCAATCTTAACAAATATTTTGAAGTAAATAGGATCATAGAAATCATTCATTTTTGGAGATTGCTTAACTTTTGGATAATACCAATCCTCTTTTATTTTGGAAAACTTAACAGAATCTTTTTTATTTAAGAGCATCGGGGCTTTCCTTTTGATCTGTTCCACCCCTCGCCTAAAAAAACATAGGCCAGATAAGTTCAGGGCACTGGTTGCTCCATCCCTAACCTTAGTTAAACACCCTATTTTATCTTCGCAGATCTCACAGGTGGGACAAATGTACTAGTCACTTCCGCATACCCAGATTTCCAACTTTATTTTAGAATTGCTTACAAATATTCCAAATTATCTTTCAAAAACGCTTAATTATGCTTTTTAAAACATTTGTAATTTATTCTGGGAAACGTTGTTACATTTAAACTCATGTTCCAAATTATATAGAATTCATAGCAGAAAACTGATGCGGAAATTGCTAAATAAGCTTATTCGAATTAAACAACTTTTAAACATTCGATAATTAATATTTTCCAATCCAAATCTCTTTTAAATCATTTAAATAGATTATCAAATTTATTCCATATTTTTCCATAATTAAAACTATCCATTTAAAAAAATTCTGTTATGGTCACTTAACTGCACTAGCGTGATTTTTCTGAAAAATTGATTTGGACTTATTTCAAAATCTACTTATCGAAAATTTGATTATCTTTCTTCATTTAGAAGATATGGATATAATAGTCCGGAATTTTCTTATCTCGAAGAATTCCGAGCCATTTCACTCTATACATTCATTCGAACTTTATGGCGCAAAATCACGAACTACCGTTGCGCGACGCGTCTAGTTTTAACTTATTTTTCAATATTTGAAATAATCTATTCAAATTGTATTTCGACACTTATAAAATCACTAAAAATCATTTTAAATCAATATTTTCACTTTTTAAAGTATTTAAAATATATTTTCATTATTATCATATTATAATATTATTATATTCCTATTATTTTAATATTAAATTTTAAATTCCAATTTCGATTCAATTTCAATTCTAATATCAAATTAAACTCATTTAAAACTTAGATTTCAAATCCAATTTCAATTTAAACTTTAATTCAACCTAAAATTAAACTTCACTTTTTCAAAATCGATTTCAATTTCAATTTCACTATTCATCTTAATTTCAATTTCTAATTGACTACCTTTTCAAATCCATTTCACTTCAAATTTCAAATTCTGTTTCATTTTAACTTTAATTTCACTTCTAAATAAAAAGAGACTTATTTTTCCACAATATCTCATAGTACTAAAATATGGTCTTTTTAAATAAAGGGATTACTTAATTGATAGAAATTTGATGTCCAAATTATCATCACAACCATACAACAATCATATAATACTAGCATATTCAATAAGGTAAATGTCATAACATTACTACGGATTATCCAACATATTCAAACAATCAATCAAACATCCATATCATCAAATAGTGATTATCTAACATAACAATTAAGCATGATAATCAATATAATTTAAAAAGCGGTGAGAATTTCTCGCCATAAACAAAAGCGATTAACTTCCTACCAACATTCTAATCAGCCAACACTTCACCAATTAATTCCTACTCCATTAAACACTAGAAAACAACACCCTCTCCCATCCAATAGCTTGGCCGAGGCTTGAGGTGGAAGTTGGCCGAAAATATAGATGAGAAGCGGTAGAGCTTTGAACTTGAATTCCTAAGATTTAGATCCAAAAAATAGGTCATCTTCTCTCTTGTTTTTGACTCTCTTACTCACAAAATTTGAAAAAATTATTAGCCGAAAATTTGTTGCAAATGTCTATTGAATTTGAAAAAAAGAATCATTTGAATACAAGTTGTTTTAAGGGAGATATGTTCAAAATAAAAGAGCTATTCTCGGATTCATAAAAATAAAGCCTAAAAATGCACTTCAAAGAATTGAGTTTCAAGTACAGTAAATCTCAAAACTGGGAAAAGTTATCAACATAAAAGTGGTAGCCACTGAATTTTATATGGTTTAAAAAAAATTCTTAATTTGGATCCGATACTATCAAGTTATGATCAAAACAAAATTGCCTTTTTTCTGGCTTAAAAACTGAGCTAGAAAATGCACTTGGAAGAAGTGGATTTTTGACCTATTTATCCTAAGAACTGGAAAAAGTGGTTAACATGAAAGTTGTAGCCACTGGAAAAAAACATGATTTTAAGAAAAGAATTTTGCAATTTGGTTCAGTTTTGAATAATTTATGGCCGAGAGAAAAGTGGTAAAATATGGAGAAAATATAAGTTTGATTTGAAGAGAATAAACATTGAGTTCTTTTTAATATTTTATAAATATTTTGACATTATTTATTTTTAATTTTTTTATAAGGCAGGAATCCATGTAAGAGAAGAGGAAGAAGATGAAGAAGCTTGAGAAAAGAAGAAGAAGAAATGTGAATGAAATGAGAGAAGGAGGTGGATATTTATAGAAAAAGAAAGAAGTGGTAAATTTACAAAAATAACCTCTTACCAAATTACCAAAATAACCTTACTTCAACCTAAAGCATTCTCCACTTTTTCAATAATTAACATCATCTTTCACATCCTTACTTTATGTCTTAGCCACTTAAAGATTAAGTAAAGAGTATCGTAATTATGTTGGCTTTGATTTGATATTGATTTGATGTTTACTTTTGACTTTTCTTACTTACTTTTGTTAATTCTTACTTACTTTTCTTAATGTGTGACGACCCGACTTTTTCTCCACAAAAAATCGTATCATCTTTAAGAATGAAAGAGATAGAAAAGAGAAAAGAAAGAAGAGAAAGAAGAAACAACACTAGAATCTCCACAGCGGAACGAATAAATTATATTAATAACATAAGTATTACATAATATACAACAATTATCAGAGTTACACAGCATACATAACACATACTAGACAGTTATAAACACCTGCCTAGTTATTACAACTCAAAAAAGCTCAACAAATAGAACACATAGCGGAAACTATATATCTAACATCGAAGTCTCCTGCTCCATTGCTCCTCTATAATTCATCAAAGCTAACTTGAACCCTTTGGCTACTCGTAAAATTTGAGTACCCAAGAGTTTAAGGAAAACAGAAATAAACTCCAGGACAGACATGGGTCTGGTGTGAGTAACATGTTAAGGTTGCTTAACTATAAAAAACCTTTGAAAATAAAAGGTATCACTAAGACTTCCCACACATAAACATGAAAAAGTTTTTACCTTACGCTAACCAAAACATTTGATAGGAAATCCGATGATAATATAATAGTGTCTAGGTTTTCAAGTAAAATACAGAAATAGCTGGAATGCTTACATCTCACATTCCAACATAGTTGGGCACATCTAAAACATACGGCACTTATTGGAGATTCGATTCCATACAATGGCAGGGCTACTGGGGTACCGCCCGTTACAGTACGTGGCCTAGATCACCGTACCGAGGATCACTACCAATCCCCTGCAACACAAGGCCGGGACCATTCCTTACTGAACAGTCCCAAACAAGACAACCCCACAGTTGTTTGCAACCAATTTCCCACACAGCCGAATATAAAGGGACTTCTAGACAGGGGTAAATCTCGTCCTACTTGGGCATGACCCACTTAACCTTGTTGCACCTCCCCTATTTTAGCCATTCCGGGTTGATGAGGCTTGAGGCTACGATTACCTTTAGAGAATACATCTCTTAGAATGCTCATCGTCCACCTGACGATGTTCTGAAAGCATTCAATCCATACCACTTCGTTCCGGGTTCGAACGAAACCGAAGCCATCATCTCGTTACACTCATTTTGGAATCACCCTCAGAGTTAACGACGATAACCCTTGCACTTTGAATCTTCATCTTCACTTGAGATTCACGACCTATCGTTAATTTGGATCGATGTGGTTTTCGGATATCCAAATATGGAAACCAGATCCCGGTCTCATCGAAATCCAAAACGCCATCTTTTAGGTCCAAGTTGTTTTAAAGTTTAAAACAATTCAATTCAATATTATCTATATACACACAGATAGATAATTCACAATATCATAATAAATAATCAACATTATCACCATAACAGATAATCCATATTATTATCACAAACAGATAATTCATATTATCAACTCAAATGCAGCCAAAGCATACGTATCACACAACCTCACTTATCTCATATCTGAGATCTCATCCATTCAGGGCAATCGGTATCAGTCAACATTCATAAGCAATGACTTATTAATCACCATTCTATAATTAATTTAAAATGAATTAAATTAATTACTTATTCCCTAATTAATTTAACGTAAATTAAATTAATTACTTTATTACATAAATTTTGCCTACATATCCATTAATTAATTACGAATCAATTAATTAGTTACCCTCAAATAAATCACCAAATTAACCACTCTTGATTAATTATTCTTTAATTATATTCAAGTAATTAACCTCTAGTTAATTTCACAAATTAATTATTCTAAACCAAATTCAGCAATTAATCTGTAATTACTTCATTAATTAATTAACCATAATTAATTACATTAATCCTTAATTAATTACATTAATTAATTCCTTCATCGATTAATTGTTCTTAATTAATCAATCCTTAGTTACATCATTAATTATATAAATTAATGATCCCTGATTATTTTTATTCATAATTACCCTATTTAAATTAATTACATTAAGTCATTAATCATCAATTAAACCATATTGATTAATCACTCTTGATTGATCATATTAAGTAATTAATTACATCTCTTTATTATCTTCAAATAACTTTATTAATCAAATCTTAATTAATTACACCAAGTAATTAACTATTAATTACTTCCACTAAGTAATTATTCTGCATACTAATTATATATTAATTACACAAAGTAATTAATTTCCAAAACTCTTTCATTACCCAATTATCCTTCGATTTAATTACATCAAGTAATTTATCTTATTATTTACTTCATTAAGTAATTTTTCATTATTAATTACATTGGGTAATTACTTTTAAATTATTCAATGATTATTTTAAATTAATTAAACTTAATTAATTAACTTAAACTAATCAAAAATAAACTTGATTAATTACACTTAGTAATTAATTTCATTAAGTAATTACACTTAAACAATTCTCAAATGATTATCTTTAAATTAATTAATCTAATTAGTCATTAAAATTAATCACATTAATTCATTATTAAATAATCCTATGTTAACGATCTTCATTTTCCATTAACAAATCTTTAATTACTTCTCTAAAGTAATTAACTGAGATTAATTATTATTAATTACAAATCAATTTATCTATAAAACCCATTAATTAATCTCAAATTATTTAATTAATCAAGTGTTAATCTATAACTTAATTAATTGTTAATTAATTGATTAATAAATTTCAAATTATTAATTTAAAATCAAACCTTATCTAATTAATGATTACTTAATTACAAATTAATTCTTAATTAACTTACTTAATTCTTCAATTAATTAAATAAAACCCTTAATTATTTAATTAATTAACCAAATCATTAATTAATTAAATTAATTATCCATCTTGATTAACTTAATAACTTAATGAATTATAAATTATTAAGTCTTAACTAAATTTAAGAAACTTAATCTTGTTAATGATTTAATTATCATTAATAAAGTATTTTAAAAACAATTTGCTTTAAATTTACCTTTAAATTCCATTTTAAATTTAAGATTTAAAATGAAAACAATCTTTAACTAAGTCAAAGCTTAATAATTCCAAACCCTTTTAATTTCATTTTAGAGAATTACTTATCTTCTAAGGTAAATTTAAAAAAATAGTTTTAAACCCCTATTCAATTTAAATCAATTTAAAATATACTTTAAATATTCCAAGTTGTTTAAACATTTTAAATTCAAAAACTTATTTTATTTCAAACTAGGATTCAAATTCATTTCTGAATTCCAGATTCTAAACTTACATTTGAAAACTCTGTTCAAATCTTATATTTCAGATTTTAAAACATGTTATAAACTACTTTAACATTCAACTTATTTACAACATTAGAATTTATAACCTTTATTTTCTTTTCAAAACTTAGGTTCAAATTCAAATTTGAATTTAGATTTAAAATTAAACTTAAATTTAAAATCCTATTTAAATCTCATTTCAGATTTAGAAAAAACACTTCATAAAATACTTTAACATTTTAAAATGGTTAAAACATTTCATTTTTATAAAATTTGTTTATTTTTAAAAAGTAGAATTCAAACTCATTTGAATTCAGATTTAAACTTATTTTAAACTTTTGTTTTTAAAACTTGCTTTGCTTTTTTATTTAAATTTAGTTTTAAATTTAAAAAATGCACACCGACAGGTTTCAAAAACCTGAAACAAAAACTACTCGAGCCAGAATCTATTTACTCCGAGTCTTCCATCACCTATCTTCGAGTAAATACTCGAAATACTCGAGTGAATCCCGAGTACAGTTACACCCATCCCAAAACCACATCACCAGAAAATAAAAATGCACGGTGCACGTGCACCGTGACGCCGATCAACTCCGGCCTCTCACCATGGCTTCATCTCATCGACAACCACCCACGCTCCAACCTACGATCGCCAGATCATCTCCATCCACCTGAAATAAAAAAGGTGACTCCCCACCTAATCCTAGAAACACAGAATCAACTCAAAACCCAAACCTGTCAACGCTTCAAACCCTGACCTCCGACCACCGTAAACGCTGCTACTCCGAAAATACCCTCGCCATCGACCCAGCTACCATCCTTCAAGTCCCCATCACACTCGATCAAACATAGAGACTGAATTGATCAAATTCCTAAGTTGATCAAAAACTAGGGTTGCAGAACATAATCCCTCACCGCTACTACCCCAATGATTTATCCACCAGTTTGATAATTTTTCCAAAGCACCTGATCACTCTACTTCCTCCAGTAACCACCCTGACCATCCAGATTGCTCCGTTCACCAGAAAACACCCCAAACACCATTTCCAGATAACCATGAACTTCTCCCATGATTTAATGTTAAAAATTATGTTTTCTGATTTAAAAATCATATTTTCCCATAAGGTTTTAGATCATAAACTTAATTTAATGAATTAAGGAATTTAATTTTTAAACAAAACTCATGTTTTCCTGACCATTTTGGTTTTCAGAGAAAGTTTGAATTTATTTTACTTAATTAAATTTTTAAACTTAAACTTATGGTCAAACAAACAATTTTTGTTTGTAATTCAATTCATAACAATGATTTGAACATGAGATAGGGGATTTAAACCAAAAATACTGGACTTGAATCTGGGAACAGAGGCATTTCAAACACCAGCATACATGCACATATCATTCATCCATATATACACACAAATATACTTGTAAATATACACACAAGCAATCTTACTTCCAGAGAAAATCAGGCAACTTAGAATCATACTAAATTAGGCAACCATGATTTAACTTAAGTGATTATCAAAAAATGTTACTCACAGTTATTCAGAAGAGCAGAGCACTCCATACTTTAAAACTTGGAGTTGCCTGCATTTGGCTTTTGATTTTAATGCTGCAGTGGTATACCAATGAAACTAAAATGCTACTGGTCCCTATCCAAACTACATGCATGCAGGCCTGATTTTTGCTTTAATTCTAGGTTTGAAAATGCTTGATGATTTCCAGAGGAAAAATGCAGGCATTTGCCTTTTTATACTGAACTACAGGTTTGCTTGCTAATTTCTGGTTTTATTTTTAAGAATTGGTTTGAGTAGATTGATTTTTCAGATTTGAAGAATGATGTCTTTCAAGTTATTGTGATTTATTTTTGGTTTGAGGAGATAATTTCAGATATGTTTTCTTTCTTTGATTCACTAAGCTTTTGATTAAAAGATAGGAAAAGAGTGAAGGGGAAGAAATTATGGTTTATAAGAGCTGAAATTAATTTAACAAAATAAAGAAAGAGATAAAAATAAATTGACACTTGTCATGTTGTTTAGTTCATACATTAACACATGTATTTGATTACTAATATGTTAACACATGTCTTGTTTAATTTTCTTTTTATTTTAAATGTTAATAAAAGTTTAACTAATTTATTTATACTTATATAAATATATGTGTGAATTTCTTATTTAAAGAAAATGTAAATAAAACAAATTATACATTAAAGCTTATCCAAATATTTAAGAATCTATTATTTTGAATTTCACAATAAATTCCAAATTCAAATTAAACTTTTGAAATCCAAATTAAAGTCAACTTATTCAATTTAAAATGATATTTCATTTTCTTATTTTAATTCTTTTTATATTTAAATGGAAAAATAATACATTATTAATATGGCTTGAAAATAAAAAAAATTAACAATTTTAAATGAATTATAAAAGAGATTATAAATCACTTTATTATTAAATGAGTTAAGATCATATACTATATTTTAATTTAAACTTATATATAAAATTTTAAAATCATATTTATCAAATAATATTTAAAAAGAAATAAAACAAACCTTTTATTTAAATTTCAAAATTAAGCTATGATAAAATTTAAGCAATTTAACATTGATTTTAAATATTTACAAACCATATAGTTATTAATTAAATAACTTTGAAAAGCTCAATATTTATTTAAATAATAATTTTTGAATTTTAAAAATATTATCAGAATTTGAAAACAAAACTTCATTTATTTATAAAATTCCAAATCAAAGATTATTTATAATATACATATACATATATATGTATATACATTATAAATAGAAACATTTATTTAACTTTTAAAAGATAAAATTCACCAATTAAATATTTATTTAATTAGATTATTAAACCAATTCATATTTTATTAATCAAAGATTATCAAATCAGTTTAATTTTAAATAAAGATTATTAAATTGATATTGCCCAAAATTCCGGGATATCACATAATGACTTCTAGAAGTTTTCTAATCTTATTTAGTAAAAGTAAACATGTTTAGTGAATTAATTAATACTTACACTATTTGAATATATTTTCCTATATAAAAATAAAGGTGCGACGATGTTGCAACAACTTTTAATCGACAAAACGTCGTTTTTCGACAAAATGTTTTACGGTCATATTTTGACGTTTTAGTTAAACTATTTATTTATGTAAACCAAATTTAAAAATAAATTTGTATAGTTCTATTTAAAAATATTAACACTCATAAATTAATTAAAATAATTTATTTAATCATTGAAACTTACTTTTCTAAAATCAGCATTTTGTCACTTTTGTTGATATAGGCAAATGTTACTATTTTTGTGTATAATTCTCATTCCAAATCCTATCTAATTTTGTTTGAATCATATAACCTTACTTATTTTACATTTAAAATCACTTTAAATATTATATTTTAAAGTGATCAAATTCTGGGTCATTACCTTCTCCCATACTTAAAAGCATTTCGTCCTCGAAATGAAAGTTAGATAAAAGAATCTATCTCATACTCATATTCTCAAACAATTTGACTTATTTCTACTGATGATAGAAAAGAAGAAGGTCGATATCATAACAACACTAAAAGCAAATGAGGTCAAACATATATACAAAGATTCCCCACACTAACCTGAGTACCTATCACGTACTTACGATTATATACACATACATCAAGTCAAACTTCTATCGTACCCATCCTAGTACACACTGCACACTTAAGATAGAATATACAACAACCAAACAAGACTATACATCCAAAACAACCACACTGATATTGTATCAAGATAAACGAATACCACCACAAAACTCATTATCTGACCTGAGCATGTACTTTACCTGACGTCTACATATACATACCACAACATCAGTCCAACCACTATATCTTAGTGCCTACTATTTAAGATAACTATCCAACTACTAAGTAGAAAGACCCAACACATCATACTATATGTGAAATTTGATTCGATCAATTATTCGAATCCACAACTTTACTTCCGAACTAATATCGATCCCTCGATTTTCTAGTGCGGACTTTGATCGGACTTCTTGACCATAAATCCTTGCTTTCCCGGTATATCTCTCAACTATGATAGAAAACTCATGTACATAATCATAAACTCCCATCAATGCTTGCTGTCCATAATCGAGTGGTAAATCCTTTTTCGGATTGGTGTAAACACCTCAAAGTTATGTTCTAAAATTTTAGATCAAAATTTATGTGCTGAAATGATCTATGTTTAACGTATGTACTTATTCATCTTTACCTAATACATTTCATTAAAATTTCTATTAATCCAAGTTTATTTCACAGCAATTTACTTTCTTTACTAAATCCATTATTACTTAAGCATACAAGTTTGACTTAAACTTGTATAATATATCTTTGCTTCCTAAGAGTATATATACATATCCCTAAATTTTAAATTGTTATTACTTCAACTAAGGTATTTAACTAATATGAAACTCTACTATTATATCAAATTAATAAGTTATAAAACTCAACCCTAAGTTTTCTTTACCTAAGGTTTTCATTTAGCTAATATTATTTATCCAATCCATATATTAATAAGGCAACTTTACTAAGTGTACACCTTTTTCTCACTGATTCTATGATTAACTACTTAACTTATTTGCCTATCCATTCTCTAAATCAAATTTCTTAATCTTCAATCCATCAAATACCTTATAGTCAAATTTGTGAAACTTAATTCTCATGGTATTTTTTATTAACCTTTTCCGTCCAACAATCAACCTATTAACCATATTATTCAAAAATATCCACTTCTATTCTTACTTCATTTTGAATTACAAATGTTACCCTAAATGTATCACTAATTCAAATTTTTATATTGGGAGGATATTTCTTGCATCTTTTGTTCCTAAATTTCACTTTGATTTTAACCTAGTCAAAGTGTCCAAATTTCAAATTTACTTAACTCCTTTATAATTTATAGAACTTACCCTTTCATATTATATTTACCCAAAATTTCAATTTTGGCTTATCTTTTCCTATCTTATTGATAATAATTTTTTTTCTAAGTATGCATTTTCTTTTTACTTTCTTTTGTTACAACTTGTAGCTTTAATATTATCATCAAATATCTTATTGTCAAATTGTGAATTTTACTTCACAAGATATTTTTATTTAGCTTTCAAATCCATCCATTATGATAATCACTTAATCATTATTATTTCTTAATAACCAAAGGTCGAGGGGTATATGATCAAAATTCTAAATTCTAGCTTTCAATTTAATTGATTCTATATGGAATATCTTAAAGTCAAATTATGCAACTCTAATCATAAGATATTCATATTTTAGCTAAGCTAAATTACAAACAATCCTTATTTTCTATCCCCTTTAATATTTATAATATAAACCCAAGGTAAAATTATTTCATTTACCAATTTCTTTAAAACATAATCACCTTTATAAATTTAACAAATACGCGCTCATATATATAATACTCTCATAACTCATTCTAGGGTGTTACTAGCCTTATCTCTAATGAGTTACTCATCCTAGGATATTACTAATCCTATCTCTGATGAGACTTTACCTATAACAAAGCCAATGTTCTCGCTTAACCATTAGCTCTGATACCAAATGTAAAGATCTAGACTTCTCAACCATCGACAATGGCCACTTTCCACCGTAGCTTACACTGGTACCTCACGCTTTGCTTTTACGGCCAGTCTCTTGACTGAAACCAACCCTTCGATGCTCGATCTCAAGGACAGGTAGGGGTAAGAGTCATCCGTTTGCTACCTAACAAGAAGCCAGAATCCCCTATCATGTACGAACCTCACTGAGCAAAGCGGATAATAGAATATGTCCATGCGTCGATGAATATCTCCAGCTCTCCTCTGGAAACTCCAACCGTCTTCGACTATACTAAAACTACTCGGATCTAACCCGAGTATTGAAAATACTCAGATCATGCTTGATAAACTAGCATGAGAAAAACTCAATAATTGATGACAGTGTCGTATATCAGCCTTTGAATAAAATACTTTGAAAATAAAGAGTATCTCATAAGACCACGCCCACACAAAAACACAGACGTGTTGTTACCTTATGATAATAAAAACACTTTTATATCAAAACCTTTGATATTATTTCTAGTGACATCTCTTTGAAAACATTTGCAAATAAACTTATTAATCTTAGCTGAAATTGTTATCATTATTAAATTTCAGCATACTAGGCTCTACAAACTAAACCGTTGGCTCTTATTGAAGAATGGATTTCCATACAAATGACCAGGTGAAGGATCTACCTTCCGAAATGGGTACACCTCTAGATGGATATCCCAAGGCATAGAACATCTGCCCTCTACCAACACAAGACCAGCCTACCTCTGTAACTAGATAGTACCGAATATGTCATCCCCCGGTTGTTACCGACCTTTAACCGAGCGCTCGTTTTCCATAAACCACATTAATTTACATCTCGTACATCATAGCGGGAAGAAATATATCTAGAAGGGAATGATCATACCCTAATTGGGAATGACCCGCTTAGCCTTGCTGCATCTAATCCTGTTTCGATCATTTCCGGTTCGATGAGGCTCGAGGCTACGATTGCCTTTTCACGAAGCACATATCACATCTTTGAATGCCACATTTCCATTTTCGTTGACTACTAATTGCCTTCCACAAAAATACAACACTTGAGCTCGTAAGTCTCAAGGAGGGTGTTAAGCTAAGAGAAGTTGCCTTCTCCGCCACCACTGATGTATGTTTGTAAAAACCAATGTAAGTAATCTTTAAAAATGCAATGTCAGACAAACGTCTATACAAGTTGTCCAGGAGTAGGACAAACCGAAGGCACTCTCCTACTACCACTAGTAGCGAGTAGTTCTTGCAATCTGAAAAATCTCCACCACGAGGAAACCACTGCCATATATAACTTGGGAGCTACCCAGAGCAACAACAAGCAGTCCTCACGCTATAAAGATCCATGTTCTTCAATAATCATCATCTTCAATATGTATTCAAATTCAAAAGTATACATTGGTTCGAAGTGGTTTTCGGATGGGATCTACCCAAATCCGACCCCGGTTTCTTCGAAATCCAATATCGATAGAAAGTGAATATGAGTATACAGGATTTATTAAGTCTCTTTTTACTTTAATTATTTTCGGATGATTTTGAAATATCTTTCTTTCGAATTAGGATAATTTCTAAGAAACTCAATCTTTTTCTTTGGAAAATATTTCAAATTTCCTCACTCAATTCTTGATCAAATTCTTTAACTTTTAGGTGGGTCAAAAACAATGTTATTTTAGACATCGTTTACCATAAACCCTAAATCAATCTTAACAAACATTTTGAAGTAAATAGGATCATAGAAATCATTCATTTTTGGAGATTGCTTAACTTTTGGATAATACCAATCCTCTTTTGTTTTGGAAAACTTAACAGAATCTTTTTTATTTAAGAGCATCCGGGCTTTCCTTTCGATTTGTTCCACCCCTCGCCTAAGAAAAGAAAACATAGGCCAGGTAAGTTCAGGGCATTGGTTGCTCCATCCCTAACCTTAGTTAAACACGTTGTTTTATCTTCCCAGATCTCACATGCGGGACAAATGTACTAGTCATTTCCGCATACTCAGATTTCCAACTTTATTTTGGAATTGCTTATAAGTATTCCAAAATATCTTTCAAAAACAATTAATTATCCTTTTTAAAACATTCACAATTTATTCTGTGAAACGTCGTTACATTTAAACTCATATTCCAAAAGTTATAGAATTCACAGTAGAAAACTGCTGCGGAAAGTGCTAAATAAGCTTATTTAATTAAACAACTTTTAAACATTCGATAATTCATATTTTCCAATCCAAATCTCTTTTAAATCATTTAAATAGATTTATCAAATTTATTCCATATTTTTCCATAATTAAAAACATCCATTTAAACAAAATTTCTATTACGGTCACTTAACTGCACTAGATCGATTTTTCTGGAAAATTGATTTGGACTTATTTCAAAATCTACATATCGAAACTTTGATTATATTTCTTCGTTTAGAAGATATGGATGTAATAGTCCGGAACTTTTTTATCTCGAAGAATTTCAACCCATATTTCACTCTATACATTCATTTGAACTTTTTGGCGCGAAATCACGAACCACCGTTGCGTGACGCATCTAGTTTTAACTAGTTTTTCAATATTTGAAATAATCTATTCAAATTGGATTTCAACACTTATAAAATCATTATAAACCATTTTAAATCAATATTTTCACTTTTTAAAATATCTAAAATATATTTTCACTATTACCATATTATAATATTATTATATTCCCATTATTTTAATATTAAATTTTAAATTCCAATTTCAATTCAATTTCAATTCTAATATCAAATTAAACTCATTAAAATTTAGATTTCAAATCAAATTTTAATTTAAACTTCAATTCAACCTCAAACTAAACTTCACCTTTTCAAAATCGATTTCAATTTCAATTTCACTATCCATCTTAATTTCAATTCCTAATTAACTATCCTTTTCAAACCCGTTTCACTTTAAATTTCAAATTCTCTTTCATTTTAACTTTAATTTCACTTATAAATGAAAAGAGACTTATTTTTCCACGATATCTCATATTACTAAAATATGGTCTTTTTAAATAAAGAGATTACTTAATTGATAGAAATTTGATGTCCAAATTATCATCACAACCATATAACAATCATATAATACTAGCATATTCAATACGGTAAATGTCATAACATTACTATGGATTATCCAATATATTCAAACAATTAATCAAACATCCATATCATCAAATATTGATTGTCTAATATAACAATTAAGCATGATAATCAATGTAATTTAAAAAGCGGTGAGAATTTCTCACCATAAACCAAAGCGATTAACTTCCTACCAACATTCTAATCAACCAACACTTCACTAATTAATTCATACTCCATTAAACACTAGCAAACAACACTCTCTCCCATCCAATAGCTTGCCCGAGGCTTGAGATGGAAGTTGGCAGAAAATATAGAGAAGAAGCAGTAGAGCTTTGAACTTGAATTCCCAAGATTTAGATCCGAAAAATAGGTCATCTTCTCTCTTGTTTTTGACTCTCTTATTCACAAAATTTGAAAAAATTATTAATTGAAAATTTGTTGCTAATTCTTTTCTACTGAATTTGAAAAACAGAATCATTTGAATCCAAGTTGTTTTGAGGGAGATATGTTCAAAATAAAAGAGCTATTCTCGGATTCACAAAAATAAAGCCCGAAAATACACTTCAAAGAATTGAGTTTCAAGTATAGTAAATCTCAAAATTGGAGAAAGTTATCAACATAAAAGTTGTAGCCACCGAAATTTTATATGGTTTTAAAAAAGTAGTTCTTAATTTGGATCAGAAATGATCAAGTTATGATCAAAACAAAATGGCCTATTTTTTGACTTAAAAACTGAGCCAGGAAATGCACTTGAAAGAAGTAGAATTTTGACCTATTTATGCTAAGAATTGGATGAAGTGGTCAACAGAAAAGTTGTAGCCATTGGAGAAGTACATGATTTGAAAAAAAGAATTTTGCAATTTGGTTCATTTATGAATAATTTAAGACCGAGAGAAAAGAGGTAAAATATGGAGAAAATATAAGTTTGATTTGAAGAGAATAAACATTGAATTCATTTGAATATTTTATAAATATTTTGACATTATTTCTTTTTAATTTTTTATAAGGCATGGAAGCCATTAAATAGAAGAGAAAGAAGATGAAGAAGCTTGAGAAAAGAAGAAGAAGAAATATGAATGAAATGAGAGAAGGAGGTGGATATTTATAGAAAAAGAAAGAAGTGGTAAATTTACAAAAATAACCTCTTACCAAATTGCCAAAATTACCTTGCTTCAACCTAAAGTAATCTCCGCTTTTTCAATACTTAGCATCATCTTTCACATCCTTACTTTATGTCTTAGTCACTTAAAGATTAAGTAAAGAATATCATTGCACTGAACATTCTATACCCACTGATGCTACTGCCCCTGGTATTGTTCAAGGCCGTGTTACTGATGGTTCAAAGCACTCCTCAAAATCTTGGTCTTCTCTTTTCACGTCCTTGCCCGTAATGCGGGTGCTTATGTCCCAATTGATTTTGATTTGGTTGAGGAAAATGGAGTGATGATTCCTCCCCCGAGTGTTATGCAAGCTGGTGAGGTATTTTGGTCAGATTATTTGGTTGGTTTTTTCCTAGGGCCGCATCACCGTCTTTCATATGCGTCTGTGGTGCTTCGGAGGGGCTTGGAAGCTTCGTGGAAATTTGCATGTGAAGCTGATATATTCGATGTACTACTTAAAGTTTTCCTCTTCTGAGGATCGCCGGCTTGTTTTGGAAGCGGAGCCATCGTTTGTTGATGGTAGGCCTTTTATTGTTACCCCATGGTCTCCTACCGTGGCATCTGCTTGTGAGCAAGTATTCTCTATCCCTGTTTGGGTATATTTTTGCCAGATTCCTTCTGTTTTACAGCCTCTCATTGGTTTGAATTGGTTAGCTTGTAATGTTGGTAAGCTGAAATGTTTTGACACCAATACTGTGGCGCGTGACAAGTTGATGTTTGCGAAGGCTCTCATTGAGATTTCCCCTTCTAAACCTCTCCCTTCTTCTATTTCTGTTCAGCTTGCTGTTGGACATGTTGTGGACGTCAGAGTTCGCTATGGATGGGTTTCGGATATTTGTACCGCTTGTCACTCTTTTGGACACATGACTATTGACTGCCAACATTCTAAAGCCTCGCGGCTGCTCCGAAGGCTCCATTGCCGCGCCCCCGTTTTAGGTTCTGGGTCCCCAAGACTTCTGCCCTATCCACACTCGCTCATCCACCTCCTGACACTACGCTGTCTGATCTGAGTGTTCCTTCTTTGCCTCTTGTTACGCCTGTTTCACCTCCTGGTTCTGAGGTTCCTAGTATTGCTCCTGACATCCCTTTAGTTGCTTCTGCCCCTACCTCGCAACTGTCTCCTATAGCTTGGGATGAGGCCGAAGGGTGTTGGATTGATCCCATTTCTGATATGAGGTATAACCCGGTTCATGAATCTTTCTTCCGGTTTGTTTCTGACGATCATCTTAACCTTAGGTGCCTTCGCTACAAACTATCTGGTGACTCTCTAGTTCTTGATTTGGACGGTATCGATGCGGTATCTAATTCTGAGATGCTTGCTGATCCATCCTGGGATCGATCTTTTATCTACTGTTCTGATGATGTGGTTTACGACCCTTGTCTTGCTCTTCGGTTTCGCCCCTTTGCTGGTCTTTCTGGGTCTGTCCCATTGTGCACTTCTTCGGTGGCTGGGGATGTAGGTATTTCTCCCTCCTCGGTAGAGGAATAGTTTTGTTGGTCTTACTTTAGTTATCGTGAAATGACGGTCACGTACCTGTGCTGTATTTTTGTTTTTATTTAGTAGTTAAGGTGCTTTTACCTTGCTCCTGTACTTCAATTTTTTATTACGTTCGTAATAAAAAGTGGATGGTCCACTATAAAACCGGCTGGCCTTGCCAAAAAAAAATATCATAATTATGTTGGCTTTGATTTGATATTGATTTGATGTTTACTTTTGACTTCTCTTACTTACTTTTGTTAATTCTTACTTACTTTTCTTAATGACTTCTAGAAGTTTTCTAATCTTATTTAGTAAAAGTAAACATGTTTAGTGAATTAATTAATACTTACACTATTTGAATATATGTTCCTATATAAAAATAAAGGTGCGATGACGTTGTGACAACTTTTAATCGACAAAACGTCGTTTTTCGACAAAATGTTTTACGGTCATATTTTGACGTTTTAATTAAACTATTTATTTATGTAAACCAAATTTAAAAATAAATTTGTATAATTCTATTTAAAAATATTAACACTCATAATTAATTAAAATAATTTATTTAATTATTGAAACTTACTTTTCTAAAATCAGTATTTTGTTACTTTTGTTGATATAGGCAAATGTTACTATTTTTGTGTATACTTCTCTTTCCAAATCGTATCTAATTTTGTTTGAGTCATATAACCTTACTTATTTTACATTTAAAATCACTTTAAATATTATATTTTAAAGTGGTCAAATTCCGGGTCGTTACATAGAGGGTCCATGTGAGACCATTGGTATATTTTTCTAGAGGTGCACGGTGACAAGTGGTACATGCAGTGCCTTTTCGGAATTCATTTTCCATTACATGCCTTATAGACTTATTGTGCCTAAATACTAGAATGTGAGATTTTGTAAGCATTTCAGCTATGTTATATATTTATTTAAACCTTAGATATTATTATAATATTACATAATTTCTTATAAAGTAGTTTGGTTATCATAAGGTCAAAAGCCGTTTGTGTTTATGTGCAACATGATTTTGCATGATGCCTTAATTTTGGAATGATTTTATAAATATAAATATCAATACGATTGAGTTTTCTACACTGGTCTGCTAGACTGATCCAGCTCTTATTTTCTTATAATACTTAGATCGGACCCGAGTATTTTTCCAGAGTTAGCTTTGGACACTTGGAACTTCAGAAGACGAGCTGGATGCCTCCAAGACTTATTCCCATATTTTATTTTCCACTGCATTATTTGTTTGTATTAATTAGGATTTAAAGGGTAGATTGTTATAACCATTCAGGCTAATGATAGTTAGTTGCTTTGATATGTTCTATGAATACTAAAGTTTCATTTATAAAGATCAGTTGGATATTAAATATTACTCGTCGTGATGAGGGGATCTTTCATCCCAACAATATGTCTTTCTAACACTAGGATGCTCAACACATGAATACAGTGGATATATTGGCATCAACTTTTAACGGTTGAAAAGGTGGGTCATTGCATTTGGTATCAGAGCTAAAGGTTAAGGGAGAACTTGGCCCTAATGGAGTAAACTCATTTGAGATAGGGAAAGTGACAATCTAGAATGAGTTTGAGTGTAGTATATGTGAAAGCGCATATTTGCAAGTGCTATAAAAATGTTTTATATTGTTTTGAAATTGGTAAATGAAATAATATTATTTAGGATTACATTTTATATATAAAAGAATAATTTTGAAAATTGTTATATAGTTATTTTTGTTGTGATTGTTTATAAGCAAATGGTGATATTTATGTATCATCACTTGTCGACTGATTATTTATGTTCACCCAGTGTATGAGTATTTGTTGTTTGATTGAATTAAATACGAATGCCTTGTGAACTCAGTTTCACCATTTGACTATAAAACATTCGTTAATATGGTAGATTTAACAAGTTTACCTTGTTAAAAAAGGGTTACTATAATAAAGGAAGTTATCGTATAAAGATGAATTTATACAAATTTTGCTTTATAAAAGTGTCTATAAAATAAAGATGATTTGGAAACTTTAAATCTCGGTATCTTTGGAAATGGTTTTAAGTGATTTTTGGAAAAAGAAATAATAGTATACCTGAAAGTATTTATAAGTGTGAGTATTTTCTAAAATAATTTCAGTAAAGTACATTTTCGTTACATAGTTCGAAAAATGAGTCTTGATTTATTTTATGATGATTTGAAAAATCTTTTGAGTGATGATCAGATGTTTGCTTAAGCGGACAGTGTAGTGCACTTAGTAAATATTTCTTTTACTCACCGTACGATCGAAAAAGGTTTCAGTCCGAACGAACCTAAAGCAAGATGGTAATAAATAATTTGAGAAATATGTACAACATTGTTTCAAAATGGGATTCGAAAAAAAGTATTTTTATGTTAACTAGTTTGAGTGGCTCAAAAATAACTAAAAAAGACAAGAGACGTGTTTGGATGGTAAGCACTTCTCTTAAGTATTACCCTTCATGGTAACGAGGTGTATGATACTATTTGGTAGGACCTGGTTCCTTGGTATCATTTTGGTGTTACTCGGTCTATATATATATTTTCTATGGATTACAATATAGTATCATTACAAACAGTTTTTGAAATAAAAACTGGGTATTTAGTTCTTAAGTTTCCTTAAGGAAATTGGTTCAAAATATTAAAAGGAATTTTGATAAAAGAATGTGTTTATAAATGAATTTTTTAGATGGGTTAAATTAGATAAGAAGGTTTTAATAAGCTTTGTTTTATTAAAACAATGTCTTTTGTTTTAACATCTAAGTGTTGAAAACTATTTGATGTTATTGGGATTGCTAATAAACATCTTTACCTTAGTGTTGTCCAAGGAAACTCTAGGAATGAGTTTGGATGCCAACATCCTACTCTTCTTAGATACTTACAAGACCGAAAGGGTAAAGAGGTCGACTCAATTTTAAGACCTAGATTTATTTCGGCCCTGCATCTGAAATTAAGATAAGTGTAACGACCCGTATTTTACGTGTCGATAGATCGTAGAATTTGCAGGTCGATAGTGTTGTTTGTGTTGCCTCTAGCTTGAGTCGTTTAGAAGTTAACCCGGGTGGAGTATGAGTTGTGACCGACTCATGAGCATTGCCGAGCTAAGGGATGAGTCGTGACCGACTCATAGGGGACCGACTCAAGGAGGGGTTACGGGTTGGAGTGTTGGCCGAGATAAGGAAGCAACCGACTTAAGTTAGGTAAGTCGTTTGGACGAGTTAGTGGGTCAGGTGATGAGTCATAGCCGAGTTAAGGCTTGAGTCGTTACCGACTCATGGTGTTAGGGATCCAGTAGTTTAGACCGACCTAAGGAAGTGACCGACTTAGGGAGTTGGGTCGGTAGATGTTGAGTCGGCTAAGGCTTAGGTCGGTGGGCCGACTTAGTGGATAAGTCGTTAGGGACTTAGGCTTTTGAGTCGTTAGGTCTCTGAGTCGGTGAGGCTGTAGGTCGTGAGTCGTGTGGCAAATAGGACCTTAGTACGACTTAGTGTGGGTCGGCTGCCTGGTGAGTCGGTTGTGTAGATGAGTCGGTAGGGTGTTGGGTCGTGTGTGTCGTTAGGTCGGCTATAAGGTTAAGTCAGAACCCTTGTTTTGAGTTAGGTCGGCACCGCGGTTGAGTCGTTACCGACTTATGTTGAGTCGGCTAGGGGTTAGGACGGCCGCAAGGCTAAGTCGTTAGGTCGCATATAGGAATAAGTCGTGTGACCTTCTTGCTTTGTTGAGTCGTGTGGCAGTTGGGTCGGTAGTACGTTGAGTCGCAAGTCGGCCGTGTGTTAACTCGTGAGGTCCCTGTTGTTGATAGGTCGGCAGGAATTAGGTCGCGTGAGTACTGTAGAGGCTTAGGTTGCAAGGTTAGGTCGGCATGGCAATGAGTCGTGAACGACTCATGGTAAGTCGGCATTGTGATAAGTCGGGGGCGACTCAAGTGTTGGGTCGGCGACGACCTAAGGGACAGCCGAGCTATGGTTGTTTCAGCCTATAAATAGAGGGCTTTGGCTCACTTTTTGGCACCGGTTTTCGAAGCGACGAAGTGCTGCCATTTTGGAGACTCGACTACAACATTTCTTCACCTTCTTTCTCTACTTCCATCAAGTGCTAACATCCATTGAAGATCGAAGATCAAGATCAAAGATTGAAGATCCAAAGTTGAAGATTTTCATCCGAAGAGGCTAGATTTCACCGTTTCAAGTGAAATTTCTCCGGATCAAGTCCAAGACCTTGCTGTCCAGATCTGAAGTTGATTGATTTTAGGTTGTTTGAGTGATTTGGTGAGTGGTAGTTATCTCTCACGCGGATCCAAAGGAGTATATGGGATTGGTGATATGTTTATATGTTAAAGTTAGCGTTTTCTCGCATTTTCCTTAAGTCTGCAAGTATATCCATCATATTTGAAGATGTTTATCTATAGAAGCTATTTATCAAGTATTAGAGACAAAACCCATGTTTTAGATTTGATAAATCTATGCTAAAAACCATGATTTCACATATGTTGGACTTTTGCTCACTTATTTACGAAATTGCCATTATAGTTGATATTGCTTAATATATATCTTGATTGAATGCTTGAATGTTTGAATGTATGTTAGATTTGATTGCTCCAAGTTAGCTTGTAGTTGATTTGGAACAAGATGGTTGAAGGTGATTCAAAAGCTAAGTGGAAAGGCTCTTGAATGATGAAAGCTGCCGATAGCATATGAAGCGGATGTGAAAGCTCATATGGATGGATTCGATGATGAGGGACTTTGCCGTGATGCGAAGAGGCGAAGCATGAGATCGAGATGGGACTTTGCCATGATGCGAGAAGGCAAGCCATAATGTTGAGATGAGACTTTGCTATGTTGCGATGAAGCAAAGTGTGATGTTGAGATGGAACGGGTCATGATGACGTTCCAAGCACGGGCTGCGACGACGTGCAAGGTTATGTTGATACTCGGTGATGCGATCCGAGTTGGTGATAATGGTTAGCTTGAGAGGCGCTTGAGCTAGTATGGATGGTCGTCGAGGAGGATGACTTGGAGGCTTAGATCTCATCGTTGTTGAAGGTTCTAGCATGCTCAAAGCAAGGGTACGTTGGAACGGGCTGCGACGACGTTCCAGGCACGGGCTGCGACGACGTGCTAGTACTCTGGGTAGTTGCGAAAATTCCTAGGCACGGGCTGCGACGACGTGCGGAGTTATGGCTAGAACCGGGGTTACCATTAGCCCTTGACGGATGGTCATTCAACTAACGGTGAAATCAAGGCAACGATGCAGTGATAGCCAGAGTCATGGATGTTTGGTTGTATTATCATTCGGCTTCAAGAGCGGTGTTTTCTGGGTGCTTATCTGATCTTGGTTTAGGCCTTGGGGGTTTGTATTTGGAAAACATTGCCCTTGACTCGAGTGGTTATTGCTTTACCTTATTTGTCTATATTGTTATGCTTGCTTCTCCTTAGTGTGTCTGGGGGCTATCACTGTGAGAAGAGGTGGAGTGGGATGGTTTGATTCCTATTCCTTTTATCCTTTATGCTCTTTTGGTATGCTTGATTGTTAATTTACTGCTCACTAAGACTTTGTCTGACTCAAGGTTTTATGTCTCCTCTTATTACCTTGGGCTGTTCATCCATGTTGGGATGGGCAGACTAGGTAAGCAGGTGACAGGTGCTGTGCTTGGAGTTTCTACGTTGAAGATGACGAAGACGAGCAGGAGGCTATGCATATTATTTTCTTATATGTACTGGGTATCCGCTGCTGTATTTGATGAGTGCTTGTAGTGAGGTCTTGATGTATGGATTTGTTGAGATGATTGTATAAAACTTCTGTGATGCTTATATGATGATTTCCTGTTATGAGACTTCACTATATATTTCTCTATTGTATTTTATCCATGCGCTGTGAGTTACGATAGAGATTCTTCGATTTTATTTTACCCTGACTATCATCCATGGCTGCCTGGCACACCTTTCAGCGCACTATTCTCTTGTTTTGGTGCGGGAGTCATGGGCGGTCGTCACATTTGGTATCAGAGCTTTGGTTAATCGATTTTAGCCAACGCTCGCTGACGTAATTACGTAAGAGAGACGTAATTGTATTTTGATGGATGATTACTATATATAATATAGTAGCTTAGAAGGATTTGAACTCCTTATGCAGTTGTTTCTTAAGGTGTTCTAATCATTCTTATTTACAGATATTAAGGATGAGCAGAAGTGAGAGACAAGCTGCGAGGGATAGCCGTGCTGCTAGGGAGGCTGTTGATTATGCTCCTATGTTTGAGGCCATGATGACTTCAATCATGAGGAGGATGCCCGTTCCAGGGCCTACTGTTGATGTTGGGGTTCAAGTCCAAGCTCCGAGACCGGTGGATTTCGCCAAGCTTTGCAAGGATTATACTTCTCTTGGGGGAAAAGCTTTCTTAGGGACGGAGTCGACTATTGAAGTGCAGAGATGGATGGATGCTTGCCGAAGGATTTTTGGTGATCTAGGGATTGAGGATGCAACCAAGAGAAAGCTTGCATCGAGACAGCTTCAAGGGAGAGCTGCGGATTGGTGGAATTCTATCACTATAGATACACCAGAGGAGGAGATTACTTGGGAGCAATTCCAAGTTAGATTTGAAGGCAAGTTCATCTCTACTGCTCAGAGGTCTGTTTTGTTCAAGAGATTTGTGGAGCTCAAACAAGGCGGGAGGCCTGTTCTTGAGTATATTTCTGAGTTCGAGGCTCTATCCAAGTATGCCAGATCGTATATTGATTCTCCCTACCAGAAGAACGAGAAGTTTGTGACTGGTCTGGATGCTTATCTTGGAAGGCAGTTAGTGGATCATCTGGACGATCCATTTGAGAAGCTTGTGGAGAAAGCCTTGAGACATGAGAGTTTGTTCCCTAAGGAAAGTTCTGTTGTTGCTGTAACCAGGGAAGGATCTAAACCACAGCAGAGTGGGAATAGGAAGAGGAAGCAGCAGCAGCAGCAGAAGGGTAAGGATGGTCAGAAGAAGCCTAAGGGCGAAGTGACTTGCTATAATTGCCAGAAGAAGGGCCATCTCTCTAAGGATTGTAGGAATCCAAAGGCGCCGGCGAAGTGCCATAACTGTGATAAGCCAGGGCATTTCAGGAAGGACTGTCCAGAGCCGAGAAAGGATAGGCAGGTTGTGCAAGCTTATGCTCTGGAAGCTGTGCCGTCGTCTTCAAGAGCTCCTACTGCTGAGGAGAAGGGGAAGAGTGTGGTGGTCCAAGGTACTCTTTCCATTTGTGGTGTTCCAGTTAGGGTGTTGTTTGATACTGGAGCGTCGCATTCTTTTGTTTGTGATGATTTGGTAGGCCGGTTAGGTTTGAAACCGGATATTGTTGATAGGCCATTGGTTGTGACTAATCCGGTTGGGGGTTCGTCATGTTTGTGTATGATATGCCGTGGTCTAGTTGTTTCGAGTCATGATTGCTCGTTTGTTTGTGATTGCTTTGTTCTGAACTTTGCGGGGTTCGGAATTATTTTGGGTATGGACTGGCTTAGAAAGTATGCGGCTAGGATTGATTGTGAGAGGCTGGAGGTGACAGTCGGGAATGTGGAAGGGCGAAAGGTTGTGATACGATGTAAGCATGAAGAAGGCGTCTTCATGAGCTTCATGTATTCGCTGGTTGTTCCACGGGAAGGACTGTCATCGGTGCCTATTGTGAATGGATTTGAGGATGTCTTTGACGAAGTCAAAGGGTTGCCGCCGCATAGGGAGATCGAGTTTCGTATCGATCTAGTTGAGGGAGCCAGACCTGTTGTGATGCCTCTTAGGCGGATGGCACCGAGGGAGCAGCAAGAGCTGAAGGTGCAAGTTGATGACCTTTTACGGAAAGGATTCATTCGGAGAAGTGTGTCCGAATGGGGTGCGCCCGTTGTGTTCGCAACCAAAGCGGATGGATCGTTGAGGTTGTGTGTTGATTATCGTGAACTGAATAAGGTGACTAAGAAGAACAAGTATCCATTGCCGAGAATAGATGACTTGTTTGATCAGCTTCACGAGGCTAAGGTGTTTTCTCAGATGGATTTGGCAACGGGATTTCACCAATTGAGAGTGGCGAAGGATAGTGTGCCGAAGACTGCTTTCAGGACACCATCCGGGTTTTATGAGTGGCTGGTAATGCCGTTTGGGTTGACTAACGCGCCAGCATATTTTGTGGATCTTATGAATAGAGTATTCAGAGATCAGTTGAATAAGTTCGTGCTTGTGTTCGTGGATGATATTTTGGTTTATTCCAGAACCAAGGAAGAGCACAAGACGCACTTGAGGATTGTTTTGGATATACTGCGGAAACATCAGCTGAAGGCTAAGTTTTCGAAGTGTCACTTCTGGAAGAGTGAAGTGAGGTTCTTAGGCCATGTTATCTCTGGAAGTGGAATAGCGGTTGATCCCGCTAAGGTGGCAGCAATCCAGGATTGGGTTAGACCTAAGAATGCATCTGATGTGAGAAGTTTTCTTGGATTAGCCGGGTATTATCGTCGGTTTATTAAAGACTTTTCCAAGATAGCTGCACCGTTGACAGGATTGACGAAGAAGAACCAAGTGTTCAGATGGGATGACAAGTGTGAGCAAGCTTTCGTAATCCTGAAAGAGCGATTGACGAGTGCTCCTGTATTGACTATTCCGAGTGGGAATGATGAGATGGTGGTTTACACCGATGCATGTGGCACTGGACTGGGAGCGGTGCTAATGCAGAAGGATAAAGTTGTTGCGTATGCTAGTCGACAACTGAAGCCGCATGAAAGGAACTATCCAACTCATGATTTGGAGTTAGCGGCGATTGTGTTTGCTTTGAAGATGTGGAGACACTACCTATTGGGAGTTAGATTCGAGTTGTTTACAGATCATAAGTCGTTGAAGTATCTGTTCTCCCAAAAGGATCTGAATCTTCGACAGCAACGGTGGTTAGAGTTTCTAGCATCGTATGATTTTGGTATAGCCTATACTCCGGGAAAAGGTAACGCAGTGGCTGATGCGTTAAGTCGAAGACATGCAGGTTTGGGAGCCATGTTTTCGGAATGGAAGAGTCTTGAGTATTTGGCTGGATTTGATTTCAGGCCTAGATGCGAGTTGGAACCTGAGATGTTGGCAAACTTATCGATAAGGCCTACTCTAGTGGAAAGGATTGGCGAAAGCCAAAAGAAAGATGATAAGCTTGTCAAGATTATCCGTGATTTGGAATCTGAATTGGAACCAGAGAAGGATAAGGGATTCGAGGTCGATCGAGAGGGTTGGCTTCGAAAGCAAGGACGATTGGTTGTTCCCGATATTGATGGATTGAGAGATGAAGTTCTGAGGGAAAGTCATCACTCGAAGTTGACAATTCATCCAGGTGGAAATAAGATGTATCGGGATATGAAGAGAGCTTACTACTGGGAAGGTATGAAGAAAGATGTTGGAAATTTTATTTCCAAGTGTATGAATTGTCAGTTGGTGAAAGCTGAGCAGAAGAAGCCCAGTGGATTACTTCAGCCATTAGAAGTTCCTACGTGGAAGTGGGAGCAAGTGTCGATGGATTTTATTGATGGTCTACCTAGAACCAGGACAGGGAATGAAGGGATTTGGGTCATCGTAGATCGTTTGACTAAAAGTGCAAGGTTCATTCCTGTTCGATCGACTAGGACTGCATCGAAGTTGGCTGAATTGTATGTGAAGTGGATTGTTCGATTCCATGGTGTTCCGAAGAGTATAGTGAGCGATCGAGATCCGTTGTTCACTAGTGGATTTTGGAAGAGCTTCCAGGAGGTTTTGGGAACTGAGTTGTGTTTGAGTACAGCTTATCACCCTCAAACAGATGGTCAGACTGAGAGAGTCAACCGGGTTTTGGAAGATCTTCTTAGAGCTTGTGTTTTGGACTTCGGGGGATCATGGGAGGATCACCTTCATTTGGTGGAATTTGCATATAATAACAGTTATCAGTCGAGTATTGGTATGGCACCATATGAAGCGTTATATGGAAGACCGTGTAACTCTCCGACATGTTGGTTGGAAGCTGGAGAAAAACTGATACTTGGGCCAGAGATGATTCGACAGACTTCGGATTGTATAGAGATCATTCGGCAAAGAATGAAGGCAGCCCAGGATCGTCAGAAAAGTTATGCAGATAATCGTCGAAAGGATTTGGAATTCAACGTAGGTGATATGGTTTTTGTGAAGATTTCTCCATTTAAGAATGTTATAAGATTCGGGAACAAAGGAAAGTTAACTCCAAGATTCGTTGGACCATTCCCGATTATCGAGCGAATTGGAAAGCTCGCTTATAGATTGGAGTTACCGGAAAAGATGGCGGGTGTGCACAATGTTTTTCATGTATCTTGTCTACGGAAGTATGTGCACGACCCAAGTATGGTGGTTTCTGCTGATAGCTGTGAAGACTTGGAGGTTGATCCAGTTGTTTCGAGACCTCGTAAGCCGCTTCGTATTGTTGAAACCGATACGAAACAGCTTAGGAGGAAGACGATTACGTTGCTCAAGGTGCAATGGAGTGACGATGTTAACGACTGTACGTGGGAGGAGGAAGAGAGGATGAAGGCAGCTCATCCCGGACTCTTCGAGGTATGGCCCTAAAGTGTCGTGACATCTCATGAATTTGTAGCTTGTTCTAAGTCTTAGAATTCTGCATGCTAGGCTAGAATTGGATGCATGGTTTGTTGATTGCTATGGATGGTAGGCATGCGGAATATCTTTGATTTCTGTTGTTTGCTTGGAATTTCGGGGGCGAAATTCCTAAGGGGGAGAGAATGTAACGACCCGTATTTTACGTGTCGATAGATCGTAGAATTTGCAGGTCGATAGTGTTGTTTGTGTTGCCTCTAGCTTGAGTCGTTTAGAAGTTAACCCGGGTGGAGTATGAGTTGTGACCGACTCATGAGCATTGCCGAGCTAAGGGATGAGTCGTGACCGACTCATAGGGGACCGACTCAAGGAGGGGTTACGGGTTGGAGTGTTGGCCGAGATAAGGAAGCAACCGACTTAAGTTAGGTAAGTCGTTTGGACGAGTTAGTGGGTCAGGTGATGAGTCATAGCCGAGTTAAGGCTTGAGTCGTTACCGACTCATGGTGTTAGGGATCCAGTAGTTTAGACCGACCTAAGGAAGTGACCGACTTAGGGAGTTGGGTCGGTAGATGTTGAGTCGGCTAAGGCTTAGGTCGGTGGGCCGACTTAGTGGATAAGTCGTTAGGGACTTAGGCTTTTGAGTCGTTAGGTCTCTGAGTCGGTGAGGCTGTAGGTCGTGAGTCGTGTGGCAAATAGGACCTTAGTACGACTTAGTGTGGGTCGGCTGCCTGGTGAGTCGGTTGTGTAGATGAGTCGGTAGGGTGTTGGGTCGTGTGTGTCGTTAGGTCGGCTATAAGGTTAAGTCAGAACCCTTGTTTTGAGTTAGGTCGGCACCGCGGTTGAGTCGTTACCGACTTATGTTGAGTCGGCTAGGGGTTAGGACGGCCGCAAGGCTAAGTCGTTAGGTCGCATATAGGAATAAGTCGTGTGACCTTCTTGCTTTGTTGAGTCGTGTGGCAGTTGGGTCGGTAGTACGTTGAGTCGCAAGTCGGCCGTGTGTTAACTCGTGAGGTCCCTGTTGTTGATAGGTCGGCAGGAATTAGGTCGCGTGAGTACTGTAGAGGCTTAGGTTGCAAGGTTAGGTCGGCATGGCAATGAGTCGTGAACGACTCATGGTAAGTCGGCATTGTGATAAGTCGGGGGCGACTCAAGTGTTGGGTCGGCGACGACCTAAGGGACAGCCGAGCTATGGTTGTTTCAGCCTATAAATAGAGGGCTTTGGCTCACTTTTTGGCACCGGTTTTCGAAGCGACGAAGTGCTGCCATTTTGGAGACTCGACTACAACATTTCTTCACCTTCTTTCTCTACTTCCATCAAGTGCTAACATCCATTGAAGATCGAAGATCAAGATCAAAGATTGAAGATCCAAAGTTGAAGATTTTCATCCGAAGAGGCTAGATTTCACCGTTTCAAGTGAAATTTCTCCGGATCAAGTCCAAGACCTTGCTGTCCAGATCTGAAGTTGATTGATTTTAGGTTGTTTGAGTGATTTGGTGAGTGGTAGTTATCTCTCACGCGGATCCAAAGGAGTATATGGGATTGGTGATATGTTTATATGTTAAAGTTAGCGTTTTCTCGCATTTTCCTTAAGTCTGCAAGTATATCCATCATATTTGAAGATGTTTATCTATAGAAGCTATTTATCAAGTATTAGAGACAAAACCCATGTTTTAGATTTGATAAATCTATGCTAAAAACCATGATTTCACATATGTTGGACTTTTGCTCACTTATTTACGAAATTGCCATTATAGTTGATATTGCTTAATATATATCTTGATTGAATGCTTGAATGTTTGAATGTATGTTAGATTTGATTGCTCCAAGTTAGCTTGTAGTTGATTTGGAACAAGATGGTTGAAGGTGATTCAAAAGCTAAGTGGAAAGGCTCTTGAATGATGAAAGCTGCCGATAGCATATGAAGCGGATGTGAAAGCTCATATGGATGGATTCGATGATGAGGGACTTTGCCGTGATGCGAAGAGGCGAAGCATGAGATCGAGATGGGACTTTGCCATGATGCGAGAAGGCAAGCCATAATGTTGAGATGAGACTTTGCTATGTTGCGATGAAGCAAAGTGTGATGTTGAGATGGAACGGGTCATGATGACGTTCCAAGCACGGGCTGCGACGACGTGCAAGGTTATGTTGATACTCGGTGATGCGATCCGAGTTGGTGATAATGGTTAGCTTGAGAGGCGCTTGAGCTAGTATGGATGGTCGTCGAGGAGGATGACTTGGAGGCTTAGATCTCATCGTTGTTGAAGGTTCTAGCATGCTCAAAGCAAGGGTACGTTGGAACGGGCTGCGACGACGTTCCAGGCACGGGCTGCGACGACGTGCTAGTACTCTGGGTAGTTGCGAAAATTCCTAGGCACGGGCTGCGACGACGTGCGGAGTTATGGCTAGAACCGGGGTTACCATTAGCCCTTGACGGATGGTCATTCAACTAACGGTGAAATCAAGGCAACGATGCAGTGATAGCCAGAGTCATGGATGTTTGGTTGTATTATCATTCGGCTTCAAGAGCGGTGTTTTCTGGGTGCTTATCTGATCTTGGTTTAGGCCTTGGGGGTTTGTATTTGGAAAACATTGCCCTTGACTCGAGTGGTTATTGCTTTACCTTATTTGTCTATATTGTTATGCTTGCTTCTCCTTAGTGTGTCTGGGGGCTATCACTGTGAGAAGAGGTGGAGTGGGATGGTTTGATTCCTATTCCTTTTATCCTTTATGCTCTTTTGGTATGCTTGATTGTTAATTTACTGCTCACTAAGACTTTGTCTGACTCAAGGTTTTATGTCTCCTCTTATTACCTTGGGCTGTTCATCCATGTTGGGATGGGCAGACTAGGTAAGCAGGTGACAGGTGCTGTGCTTGGAGTTTCTACGTTGAAGATGACGAAGACGAGCAGGAGGCTATGCATATTATTTTCTTATATGTACTGGGTATCCGCTGCTGTATTTGATGAGTGCTTGTAGTGAGGTCTTGATGTATGGATTTGTTGAGATGATTGTATAAAACTTCTGTGATGCTTATATGATGATTTCCTGTTATGAGACTTCACTATATATTTCTCTATTGTATTTTATCCATGCGCTGTGAGTTACGATAGAGATTCTTCGATTTTATTTTACCCTGACTATCATCCATGGCTGCCTGGCACACCTTTCAGCGCACTATTCTCTTGTTTTGGTGCGGGAGTCATGGGCGGTCGTCACAATAAGATTAAAGATTAATCAGATTGTTGTATATACTCTTATGATGTCATAGAGTATTATAGAAATTTAAAACTTAAGTTGCATTTTATGAAATGTTTTCATAAATAATTTTAGATGTAAAAAGAGAAATTGGTATGAGTAATAACCTATGGATGTTGCACATGAGGTATGCTCAGTAGATTGTTTATGGTCCTTATATGATGAGATGGTTGTAAACCTGGAAAAATTTCTAAGTTTGTTTCGGTCATTTAACATTTTTGAAAACATTAAATATTAGTATGGATGGTTTCTTGGTTGTTGATTTGTGAGGAAATTTCGAGATCGAAATTGTTTTAAGGGAGAAGAATGTAATGACCCATAATTTTACCTCTTTAGTTTATGAATATTTGAAAATTTTAAATATTCAATTAATGGTTTTTATTCAATAACTAATGATAGAAAATTAGTTTTTTAATTTTGTTTACATAAATAAGTAGTTTGGAGAAAAACTGAAAATGTGATCGAAAATCAACTTTTGGATTTTCGATTTTTCAACGAACAAAAGTTGCCGTAATGTTGCTGCACACATATGCACATACATTTTCATATAGAAAGAAGCCATCCATTTAGAAAGATTAAAAACACTTAAAGATAATATACAAGTGGTAGTAGGAAAGCTACCAATGTTGCATTGATGAAGAGATATTCAATCATGTTTATGATTTTCCAAAGATACATGCTAACGATGTAGGGTTGCGATTCTTGATTCCGAAAAAAGTTTAACTCATCACTGGTTAAAACAGTGTATTTTCTAGGAATTGCCTTACTAGAAATGTAATACCAACAATATTTTGATTAAATATTAATGATGCGATAATACGAAGATAAATGGAATTAACGAGTTAATTCGATAAATTAGATACAAAGAGGGACAAAATGGTCATTTTAGTGACAGTAGAATTTGAGGATGAAACTAGTGCCACTTACCGACACATTTTTTTGATTCATGCAGTATCTTTGTCTGCCTCATTTGGAGTATGTATGGAGGAGTAATAGTCAAAATGCATCAACTCGAGCGGGTGCCAAAGAGTTGGAATTTGAATTTGAAATCACGCAGGCATTTTTTTCCCTCCAAATACTTAAGAAAGAAAATACGTACCGTTATTTCAGAAACTACCCACCTATATCATTTCCTTTCCTATCTTTCTTTCAAAACCAACTTGTAATCAAACTCATATATCTCACTTAAAACTCCACCGATTTAAGTGAGAATTAAAAAAATTCGAAGATTTCGGACAAGGCTATGTATCGACAGTAATTTGGGGGTGGAAATCCAAATTGAGAAGATGCAACAGCTCGAATAGAGAGGATTGGAAAGGAATTGACATTTTAGTGATTGATCGTTCTTTTCTCCCCATATAATGTAATTATAACATTATAATTATGATACGTAGGCTGTAGTGGAGTAGATAAAGACATATTAAAAGTTAAATTTGGATATAAAGTGGATTTGGGCGGGATTTGAAATATCGTAACATTTAGAAAACAGGTTTTTATATAATCAAGTAAATCTGCTGAAACTATACCGAATTTACAAAGTAAAGTAATGAAATGGACATAGAAATTTGAAGCTATGGTATATATACATATTCAGACAACCAGAGGCGGAACAAAGGTGATTGAAGGTAGAAATGATGGTGAAAACCATAAATTCCCAAAATCTAGAACTTCAAAAAATGCATACACCGATCCACCGGTTGGCTGGTGTGCCGATGGTCGTTTCTAGGCATAGGTTGAACTTTAACCTAAGAGGGCCTATATAAACAAATAACAAGCATTCTGAATCTTGTTTCTCTTATGTTCTAGAAGATGATCTGAGGCTAGTGACATGGCGAATGACATTGCTATGAAGTGAATGAATGCTTGTGATGATTGGTTGCTAATTGAAATGATTATTGTTATGATATGACGGTGATGTTAATGGGACTAACCTATGGCTCAATTAGATAACCCAAGATACTTATACGATTATGGTATAGATGGGGATACGAATGCAGTCCTATGACATATGTTAGTGGTATAGGCATGACGACTTTCTCCCCTTTAGTGCTACGACGGACCAATGGGAGGGAATGGATGTTAGCAACCCTATAAGGCATGAGGATAGTCCAAGACATGAATCCAATTATATAGCACGATGACAACAGGCGATCCTGCAGGGTATAAGGCTAGGCCAGGGGGTGAGTCCTATATGCTATTGAAGTGGAGACAGACAATAGGAGACCCTGTAGCGCATGAGGCAAGTCTTGGAAAGTGAATCCGTATGGATATGATACAATAGGGATAGATGGATATGATAGTTAGGTATAACGTGGTGGTTGATTGTGTGGTGATTTACAATAGACTCATACTATGTTATAGTATTATTTTTGTAGTATATGTAGAGTAGAGTATGGTTTACTCACTAGAATTATGTCTTACCCACTGCTTTTTTATCCAGGTTGATGGAGTCTAGTGATGGGACAGTATCGGAGATGGAGATTTGTTTATGTTTATGCATTTATGATATATATTGGTGTTGTACCAGGATTTGACTCCATGTATGGATTGGTTTGTACTTTTATTATTCAAACATATACATTCGACATTTAGAAATATTATGGCGATGTGACTATGGAATTTGTCCATGTATTAATGTATGGGTTGTTACATTCAGTATCAGTGCCTAGGCTTGGTACTAGGATAATGTAACGACATGCCTTTTCGACCATGGAAAGTTGACACCGAATACATCCACGGTATTCAAATGCCGAACATCCAATCATCAGAAAGGAAGATTGTTAGGGCAAAATAAAAGAAAATGAACAGAGAACATGGAAATTGAAATTTCATATCGGAATCGACAACATATAATATAACATATAACATCATAGTTAATAACAAACCTTATTAGCTAGACACTTATAAAATTCTGACATTATAGATTGCTCATAGGTATAACATATGATACATCGGAAAATAAAACACTAAGATAGTTGAACGTCTAGCTCTTCTCCAATAACTCCATATCACAAAAGCTAACCTAGAAAAAAATCGGTCTAACCTGAGCATTATAATAAAATAACACCAGGGTCATTCTAAAAAACTAGCGTGAGAAAGCTCAAGTAATATGATGAACATATTAAAATTCTATGAGACTATGCCACAAAAACGGTATGGATTTTTTCCTGACAAGAATAACATCCATAAATGAAGAATTAGGAAACAAATCAAAACAATAATCCAATCAAGAAAGAATGGAAATAAACAATAGAAACAATCCAAATGAATGGGTGGGTACTAGTAAGAATAAATCCAATACTGAATGAATGGCAACAAACAATATCAAATTCCATACACAAATAATTGAACATAAGGAAGAACACAAGGCAGTTCTCCATGTAATTAAGGAAACAATTCAAAGATTTAAACTAACAACAAAGGAAAAGAAGTTTTTCCAATAATGACTAGGAGGTTGTGCCCTTCTTACCAAAAGTATACCTCTAGAAATATATTTCAGAACTCTGACGGCTCTTGAAAACCTCCAAGCCGGACCCATCCCACTGTTATCGAGTATACGAGTATTTCACATCTCAATGCGCAACATGAATCCAATCTATAGTGGATGTGAAAATAGCCTAATGCGAGCAAACCTACATAGCTTGGCCCTCACTCGCTCTTTTGGTTTATTCATTTCCAACAAAGGATAACAAGGCTCAAATGAGTAACAAATCATCTTAGGATGACGAAATATAAAGAAGAAAGTAGAATCAAGGTCGATAGTTGATAAATCAACTATCGGGAATGATAAGATGGTGGTTTTCGCTTGCGTTTGATTTTCATATCGTAGCACTTTCAAAGACTTTTTAAAAACACTCTCTAAAATATTCCTTTAAAGATGCTTCCAAGTGTATTAAAACCAAGGTCAAAATAAATATCAAAACATTATTTATGATAAACCAAAACAATTTACACTTAGCTTTATTTAAAACAATTCTTTTTAAAAGATGTTCTTGTCTATAAACTATTACTTATGAATTTTAAAATAATATTTATTATCCCAAAAGATAACAAACCATAGTAAATTAAAATAAATGTTAATCATCATAAAGGATAATTTATAACACTCTTTTATAACTTTAAAATCTCATTAATTTTCCCAAAGAAAATAAGTCGAATTTAAAATCCCTTTATAAATTTAAACCAACATTAGTTATTCCAAAAGATAATTAATCATATTTATAACCTCTTTTAATAAATTGGTCAATTATCTTTATTTATATAACTAATTATTTCTAAAACACTTTTGCTTAATTAGCAAATTAACTTTAAAAACTAAATCAGTTAATTCACTTTAAAACATTTTTATTAAATTTACTTTAATCATTTTTATTAAATGAATTAATAAACTTAAATACCGTTGTTAAATTAATTAATTAACTTTAAATATCATTAGTTAAATAGATTAATTACATTCAAATATCTTAATTAAAATGAGTACTTAAATTTCAAATATCATTACTTAAAATGATTAACTAAATTCAAATGGTAAATTAGATTAAAACATTGTTTATTAAATTGATTTACTACATTTAAAACATCATTAGTTAAAACGATTAGTTAAACTTAAACATCATTAATTAAAATGGTTTATTAATTTCAAATATCATCAATTAAAATGGTTAATTAGATGTAAACATCTTTAAAAGGATTTGTTAACTTAGGATATCATCACTTAAAATGATTACTTAAATTAAAATATCATTAATTAAAATGATTAATTAAATTTAAACATCTTTAGTTAAAATGATTCGTTAACTTAAAGCAACATCACGTAAAATGATTACATAAATTCTAATGTCATTAATAAAAATATTAATTAAATCCAACTAACATTCACTAGATGGATTAATTAAATTCAAACATAAGTAGTTAAAATAATAAACATCATTTATTAAAATGATTAACTAATTTAAATATCATTAATAAAAATGATTAATTAATTTAAATATCATTAATCAAAATGAATATTAATAAATCTATTTTGTGAAAATACAAGCTCAAGACAACACACACGAAGCGTTTAGTGGATTATATTCAATAATTGGCGCTGTAGCGAATTTTTTTATAAAGACACTTTAACAATTTAAATAGAATATCATGATTAATTTTGGCTAAACATTAATACAAGCATCATAAAGAAATAAATAATTAGTATTAGCGAGAAACCCCTGAGGGTCTCTCCGCAAATATTCTCCACAAAACAATGGTTACGAACAAGATGTATAATCATATGGTTTCACAACAATTAAGTTAATATGTCATCCGTTTTCCAAAATGGGATTTCAACTAAACAATCAATCAAACAACAACAAAAATATCTAAACTATCAACCAAGCATTTAATAATAAATTTATAGCATCAAGATATCACATAGTTTAATTTAATCCATCCAATCCAATTGGATCACGTAGTTAATGACGGTACAAGTACGATGCAACTCATCGCGTTCGATTTGGACCTAGCATAAACAAGTTACTGCATTTATAAGATTTGCACGCTAAATAGTATAATTATATAATTACATCATTTAATAAATTAAAACTTGTTTAGCCTTAGTCCCTAATCTTCTCTAATCATGACCGCCTCTACCCTAATTCATTCGAACTAAACCCCGACATAATCGATCACCAGTGCCGCTAACGTCCACCAGAGCCCGTCGCAACCCCGCCGTAGGTAACCCAGACTCTCACGCAACTAATGGCACAACCCATGCCTCACCATGATGACATAGGCCGAGATCTTGCCATAAAAGTTCACCACCGTTGAACATAAATTGCCATCGCCTCACATCGAAATAGCATGGATCAACTGGTCCTCATCTACGTCTTGCCATGTCGACCAACTTCCATGTTGGGGTGAGGTCTAGAAAAGTCTCTAGTGGCCTAAACGAACTATGGTCATTTGATAAGAAGATTAGAAATGGTGGCCAATATTTATTATTTAGGGTTTGGACCAAAATAATATGGTTAAGGTCCTTATATAGGCATGCCCTGACACTATTTATGCTCTAAAATTTACGAACTCCAGTCGAGGCATGCTTGCTGGCTTTCCTACTAGATTACCCCTATTCCGAACTTAGTGGAAGAATTTTTGAGAGCTAATTCTATCGTATACAAAAGTAAGCTTTTTAAATCAAATTACTATAATTCTTAAAATTAATCGCTATGCATTTCGAGATCGCTAAAACATCATAATACGTCCGATCATCACGAAACTCGATGGCATACAATAATTTATTATTCCAGATGCAATGGCGCTAGTTTCATCAAAATTCGAGACAATGGCCTGGAATGATAATTTCACACATTTAAATATTATTTTATATTTTCGATCCAAAATCGATATTTATCTGATCTTTTATTATTTTTTAATTAAATTTACAAATTCAACTTACCAATATTATTTATTAATTAAAAGGAGTTAAAAATAGTTAATCCTAATGAACTAATATTTAATTCACAAATTTAAATATTAAAGTACTCCCTATATTTGAATATAAGTTATTAAATTCCAAAATCTAATTGTTTTAAATATTTAAAATAAATTAAGTACTTAAAATTCAATGACCGAAATTCTAGGTTGTTACAAATAAGAATTAGGAACTTATTCAAAAAGATTATCTATATTTTCTATTACACACACACGCATATATATGTGTGTGTATAGGAATTCAAAGTACATATGCACAGACCCATTTACTGTTCCAGCTTTGTCTACTATTATTGGGAAGTTGTAATAAGTTTTATTTTTACAAATAGCTGAAATGAGTAATTTAGTCGAAATTGGAATAGAGATTAATGCTACTAATGCTGGTGGGATAGAAACCAAGGGAAGGGCTAGAACCTGTATACACGTACTAGATATTTCCAAAGTTAATATTCCAGTGTGGTTTAGATGCTACCTTCAGGCGATGAGCCATGCTTGTACCAACCCCACTAGATCTGTAGCCACAACTACCCTTGCCAATTAAGATATGATTCCAACCTTACCACCGCCAACTATTGACTTTCCTAAGTTATGTAAGGATTTTTCCAGCTTTGGTAGGAATCCATTTCTCAAGATGGTACTGTACTTGAAGATTCGGGCATGGCTTAATGATTATGAAAAGATTTCCAACCTATTAGGACTTGGTGATGATATTGAGAGACAGTAGCAACTTGGTATTTGAAAGGTGAACCAACTCGCTGGGGGGAAGTGGTAACGACTGAAGTGGATGAGAATACAATTACTTGAAGGATGTTCAAGATGAGATTCGAGACGAAATCACTTTCTAGTGCTGAGAAGGATCTACTATTGGAAAAGTTTATTCATCTGAAGCAGGGAAAAATAACAGTTGGGGAGTATGACGGTCATTTTGATTAGTTGGCCCGATTTGGATTTGAATTATTGTATACTCCAGCAAAGAAGGCGTTAAAGTTTGCAAAAGGTTTGAGTTCACCTTTAAGGGAGTTGGCATTGAATCAGATACCATATGGAGTGATGTGTGAGGGATTGGTAGAAGTAGCGTTACTAAAGTCTTTAAATGGAAACATGGCCAGGAATTATAGGATGAATCTTCGAAAGGAAGATGTTATAATTGCAACCTAGTGGGACATTTAACTGAGGATTGTAAGATAGCACCTGTTAATAAGAAGTTAAAGTACTATGATTGCGATCAATTCATACATATGAAGAAATATTTCCTAGCTCTGAAGTGTGAAGGTCAGATTGTGAAGGCATATGCTTTGAATGCCGTCCAAATTTCTAGTAAGGCACCAACATCAATCCAAGAGAAAGGAAAGCAGATTGTGAAGTAAGGTGTGTTGATTTTATCTAATTCTTGTATTTGTACTATGTTTGTTACTGGTGTACATCATTCATTCATGTTAATTGCATAAGTCGATAGTTTAGCTATTAACCCAATCTTGTGCATGAATTTATTACGGTATCGAATCCTGTTGGGGGATCGACCGATTTATCGATGCCATGTCATAAGTTAAAGGTAGTCGTCCATGGTGTGGAGTTCCTTTGTAGCGCATATGTAGTAGCCTTTTTAGGGTATGGTTTGTTTTTGTGAATGGACTGATGTCTCGCTATGTAGTAGTATGGGATTGTGACAAGAGGATGGTTCGATTGAGGAAGGGTGGTAGACCTGATTTGATGCTATGTTGCGATCCGGATACTCTTGTTTTGGAGACATCTTTGTATTCACTCAGCCTATCATAGGAATTCTATCATGTATACCCCTAGAGAAGTATTATCCAATGTATTCAAAGAAGTTTCTGGTCTCCCTCAATGAAGAGAAATCAAATTTCATATTGATCTCAAGAAAGACGCAAGGCTGGTTGTGATGCCTCTTAGAAATAAGGCTCTGAATGAGAGAAGAGATTTGGATAAGTAAGTTTTAGAATTGTTGTAGAATGGCTTTATTCAAATATTAATCTTGGAAAGGGGAGTTCCTATCGTTTTTGCTACTAAGGTAGATGATTCCCTAATTTTATATGTCGACTATCGAGAATTGAATAAGCTGACGAAGAAAAACCATTATCCATTGCCTCACATTGACGACCTCTTCGATCAGTTAGACATGGCAAAGGTTTTCTCGTAGCTTGATTTGGCGGCTAGGTTTCACTAGTTAAAAGTTGTTCAAGAGAGTATGCAGAAGACCGCTTTCCATACACCTGATGGATTGTTTGAGTGGTCAGTCGTGCCATTTTATTGACTAATGCTCTGGCTTATTTCATGGATCTAATTAATAGAGTATTCTAAGAGAAATCAAACGTTATTGTTGTGGTCTTCGTGGATGACATTCTTATCTATTCAAGAAGTGGAGAGGAGCACAAATTTCATTTGAGGGAAGTGATAGATGTCTTTAGAAGGAATCGATTGAAAGCTAAGATTTCTAAGTGTCACTTTTGAACAGATGAAGTTCAATTTCTTGGGCATGTAATATCAGTGGATGGATTGACGTAGACCTAGGAAAAGTAATTACAGTTAGGGATTGGAAAACATCAAAGAATACTCCAGAGGTCAATAAAATTTTTTTGGGTTTGGCTGGATTCTATTGAAAGTTCACCAAAATCTTGTACAGTTATTGACACCATTGACTCATTTGATGAAGAAGAATCTAATTTATAATTGCACTTCAGAGTGTGAAAGTAGCCTTTAATCAACTAAAGGAGTTTTTGATAAGTGCTTCCCTTTATATTATTCTAGATGGTACCAAACCATTCATTGTATATACCGATGCATGGGGTACCGGTCTTGGTGCTATTCTTATGCAAGAAGAAAGAAAAGTGGTGTATGGCGGTAGGCAGCTGAAGTATCACGAGAAGAATTATCCAACACACGACTTGGAGTTGGCTACTATTGTATTCGCAGTGAAGTCGTGGAGACCTCATCTGTTGGGCAAAATATTTGAGGTATTTATGGACCATAATACTTTCAAATGCCCATTTTTTCCAAATGATCTAAACCTAAGATAATAGCCGTGGATGGAATTTTTATCATAATATGATTTTGGGATTTCTTGTACTCCAGGAAAGGAAACATGGTTGCAGACGCTTTGAGTATAAAACAATGAGAGGTAAATGTTATGCTGTTAAAGTGGAGAAATTTGGAATTCATATCAAAGTTTGATTTCAGACCTCTATTAAGTATGCACCTAGAATATTAGCCACAACGAAGTTTATACCCGTGCTAATGGAACGTATTGGAGTAAGTAAAGAGCTAGATGCATCCTTAGTTGATATTTTGATAGTAATTAGGATAGGGTGAATAACAAGTCATTTAGATTGCTACTCTAAGGGTCAAAAAGGTTATCTAAGGAGAGATGGAAGGTTATGCATACCACAAGTTAAGGAGTTCATAGAGGAGGTCTTGGGTGAGTGTCATCGCTCTTGGATGACTATTCAATTAGGAGGTGATAAGATGTATCAAGATGTAAGGAGGATATTCTATTGGCTAGGAATGAAGGGACGTGTAGCTGAGTATGTGGCAAAGTGTATGACATGGCAGAGGGTGAAGATAGAATAGAAAATGCCAAGTAGGTATTACTTTTGTTAAACGTGCTACAATGGAAGTGAGAGTGTGTATATATGGACTTTTTGGATGAATTATCTCGAAGTAGAAGAGAAAACGAGAGTATACGGGTTATAGGATACCGTCTTATGAAAAATGCGTATTTTCTTCCAGTTAAAAGCATGTGAACATCAATGACTTTAGCGATGCAATATGTTAAAGAAGTGGTCCGACTACATGGAGTCATAGCAGTATAATGAGCGATCAGGATCCACTTTTCATGAGCGAATTCAGGTGGAGTCTATAAGTGGCAATGAGAAAAGAATTGAATCTAAGCACCATATATCACTCACAGACGGAGAGAGTAAAATGTGGTGCTAGAGGATTTGCTAAAGGCATGTTATTAATTTTGGAAGTTCTTGAGAGAATCAATTACCTCTTGTGGAGTTAGCGTATAATAATAGCTACCAGACTAGTATAGGCATGACATTATTTGAAGCATTGTGTAGAAGGGCATGCAAATCACCTTCGTGTTGGTGGGTGTCGACGGATAGTTTTTGGTCTGGAGATGATTAAGGATACTGCAGAGATGTGGAACTTATGAGGAAGGGGATGAAATCTACACAAGGTCGAAAGAGGCCAAACGCAGATAAGGGAAGGAAAGATTTTGAGTTTGAAATGGAAGATTTGGTCTATGTCAAACTTTCTCTGTTGAAGAGAGTGGTAAGATTTAGGAGTTCAGGGAAGTTAGTACTAAGATTTGTTGATCCATTTCCCGTGCTGGAGAGGATAGGGGTTAAAAAGATCAGAGCTTCCGGAGAAGATGACGGGAGTTCATAATGTGTTTTATGTGTTCATAATATCAGTGGATGGATGACAGTAGACCTAGGAAAAGTAATTGCAGTTAGGGATTGGAAAACATCAAAGAACACTCCAGAGGTCAATAAATTTTTTTTTGGGTTTGGCTGGATTCTATTGAAAGTTCACCAAAATCTTGTACAGTTATTGACACCATTGACTCATTTGATGAAGAAGAATCTAATTTATAATTGCACTTCAGAGTGTGAAAGTAACTTTTAATCAACTAAAGGAGTTTTTGATGAGTGCGTCCCTTTATATTATTCTAGATGGTACCAAACCATTCGTTGTATATACCGATGCATGAGGTACCGGTCTTGGTGCTATTCTTATGCAAGAAGAAAGAAAAGTGGTGTATGCAGCTGAAGTATCACGAGAAGAATTATCCAACACACGACTTGGAGTTGGCTACTATTGTATTCGCAGTGAAGTCGTGGAGACCTCATCTGTTGGGCAAAATATTTGAGTTATTTATGGACCATAATACTTTCAAATGCCCGTTTTCTCCTAATGATCTGAACCTAAGACAATAGCGGTGGATGGAATTTTTATCATAATATGATTTTGGGATTTCTTGTACTCCAGGAAAAGGAAACATGGTTGCAGATGCTTTGAGTATAAAACAATGAGAGGTAAATACTATGCTGTTAAAGTGGAGAAATTTGGAATTCATATCAAAGTTTGATTTCAGACCTCTATTAAGTATGCACCTAGAATATTAGCCACAATGAAGTTTATACCCGTGCTAATGGAACGTATTGGAGTAAGTAAAGAGCTAGATGCATCGTTAGTTGATATTTTGATAGTAATTAGGATGGGGTGAATAACCAAGTCATTTAGATTGCTACTCTAAGGATCAAAAAGGTTATCTAAGGAGTGATGGAAGGTTATGCATACCACAAGTAAAGGAGTTTATAGAGGAGGTCTTGGGTGAGTGTCATCGCTCTTGGATGACTATTCAATTAGGAGGTGACAAGATGTATCAAGATGTAAGGAGGATATTCTATTGGCTAGGAATGAAGGGACGTGTAGCTGAGTATGTGGCAAAGTGTATGACATGGCAGAGGGTGAAGATAGAATAGAAAATGCCAAGTGGGTATTACTTTTGTAAAACGTGCTGCAATGGAAGTGAGAGTGTGTATATATGGACTTTTTGGATGAATTATCTCGAAGTAGAAGAGAAAACGAGAGTATACGGGTTATAGGATACCGTCTTATGAAAAATGCGTATTTTCTTCTAGTTAAAAGCATGTGAACATCAATGACTTTAGCGATGCTATATGTTAAAGAAGTGGTCCGACTACATGGAGCCATAGCAGTATAATGAGCGATCGGGATCCACTTTTCATGAGCGAATTCAGGTGGAGTCTATAAGTGGCAATGAGAATAGAATTGAATCTAAGCACCATATATCACTCACAGATGGAGAGAGTAAAACGGGGTGCTAGATGATTTGCTAAAGGCATGTTTATTAATTTTGGAAGTTCTTGAGAGAATCAATTACCTTTTGTGGAGTTAGCATATAATAATAACTACCAGACTAGTATAGGCAGGACATTATTTGAAGCATTGTGTCGAAGGGAATGCAAATCACCTTCGTGTTGGTGGGTGTCGATGGATATTTTTTGGTCTGGAGATGATTAAGGATACTATAGAGAAGTGGAACTTATATGAAAGGGGATGAAATCTACACAAGGTCGACAGAGGCCAAACGCAGATAAGGGAAGGAAAGATTTTGAGTTTGAAATGGAAGATTTGGTCTATGTCAAACTTTCTCTGTTGAAGAAAGTGGTAAGACTTAGGAGTTCGGGGAAGTTAGTACTAAGATTTGTTGATCCATTTCCCGTGCTAGGGAGGATAGGGGTTAAAAAGATCAGAGCTTCCGGAGAAGATGACGGGAGTTCATAATGTGTTTTATGTGTTACATTTACAAAAATGTGTACATGATCTGATGACTATGATGGTGCCTAGCAAATTGGAAGAGTTGGAGTTATTATCTGAGCCAAGTTTATCCCATGGTCCGACCCATAATGTGGAGCATGGGGTGAATGACTTAGAAATAAGATGGTGAAATTGGTTAGAGTGTAGTGGGGAAATGACCAGTAGAGAGTACGTGAGAGCCTGAAGATAAGACGAGGGCTAACATCCTAGGCTTTTTTACGTACATTTCTCGACATTTAATTTATTTTCTTGGTTTGGTTATTCTAGGATTAGGATTTAGATGCTTTGGATTAGAAGTGTGTATATATATATATCTTTGTGTGAGTGTGCGCGCTTATATTAGTACATTGTGCATTATGCCAAATAAGTCATCTCATTGCATTTATATAGGATGCATTAGCTGCATTTGTGCATTTTAAGGGTAGAAATTGCAAGTTCACGAGATTCATACCTATATATTTTTTATATGATTTTATATATGCATTGTTTGCATAAATTGGATGTTGTGTTTATGACTTGGTTAACAAAAGCTTGATGAGCAAATGTTGTGTTATATTTCCTATTCCTTAGGAATATCAGGGGACGATATTCTTTTAAGGGAGGAGAATGTACTACTCCAAAAACTTAAAGAATATCTTAATTAAATATCAACAATACGATAATACAAAAATAATTAGAAATACTGAGTTAATTAAATAAATTAAGTATAACGAATGGAAAAATGCTCATTTTTAAGACTTTGGAATTTGACAAAGAAATAAGCATCCTTACGATCGTTTCATTTTTTCGATTCGCGTATTATCTATATTTGCCTCATTTGGAGTCTATATAGATGAGTTATGGTTGATAACATCATCAAGTCGAGTGGGCTTCAGAGGGTTTGAATTCGAATTTTGAAATTAGGTGGACTTCTGGTTTTCCCTCTAACTGCTTAAAAATAAAATACATACAGTTATTTCAGAAACCATCCACCCACATCATTTCCTTCATCCTCCATTTTTCTCTCAAAACCAACTAGCAATACATCTCAAATATCTCACTCAAGACTCCACCTAATCAAACAAGACTATAAGTATTGTGAAGTTCATAGACAAGGCCATGTACCAGTAGTGATTAGGAGGTGAAAATCCAATGAGAGGAAATGTACCAGTTCAGACAGTAAGGATCTGGAAAGGAATTGATGTTTCGGTGAGCGATATGTTCTTTCTTTCCTATATATTGCAATTATAACATTACATTATGACATATAGGCTATAATATAGTAGACAAACACAATAAACTTATATTCGAATTTAAAGAGGATTTAGGAGGGATTTGAATGGTCAAAACACTTAGAAACTAGGCTTTTATATAACCATATAAATATAATGAAACTATAACGAATTTACGAAGCAAATTGATGAAATGGAATTAGAAACTTGAAGCTAGGGTATAAGTATGTTCCTATACGAACAAAGGCGGAACGGAGATGGTCAGAGGCATAAATGATGATGAAAACCACAAATTTTCGAAACCCAAAAATTTAGAAAAAAAGCATGCACCGGTCCGTCAATGGGCTTGGACTGGTGCACCAGTAGCCATTTCTGAGCACAGGTCGAACTTGAACCCAGATGGGCCTATATAAATAGATAACTAGCAATTTGTGGCCAATGATGAGTTGAACGTCGGTGCTATGAAGTAAACAATTACATGATGATTGGTTGCTAATTGATGGAATTATATATGATGTTGTGAAACGATGGTGATGTGAATGGGATGAACCTATGACTCAAGTAGGCACCTAGGATACTGATACAGATATGGGTATGGATGTGGATACGAATGCGGTCTTATGACACATGTAGGTTGTTAAGGCATGAATATTTCTCCCCTTTAGTGCTAGGGAAGATCAGTAAGAGAGAGTGGATCTCAAGCGACCCTATAAGGGATGAGGCTAGTCAAGGTCATGAATCCAATTAGGTAGCATGAGGATAACAAGCAAAACATTAGGACATGGGGCTAGTCTAGGGCATGAGTCCTATATGCGATTGCCAAGATGATGGACAATAGGCGACCCTATAGCATACGAGGCGATTCCCGAGAAGTGAGTCCATATTGGTAGAATACAATTAGGATAGATGTATATGATAGTTAGGTATGACGTGGTGACATAACCTAGGTGGGTGAGCGATAGACTCATGTCATGTTGAAGTATTACTTTTGTAGCATGTGCAGAGTATAATATGACTCACTTACTATACTTATATCTGAATCCCTCCTATTATTATTTTATTTATCCAAGTTGATGTAGTTTAGTGATGGAATAGTCTCGGAGATGGAGATTTCTTTATCTGTTGTATTTATGATGTATACAGGTGTTATACTTGGAATTACTCTGTGTTTGAACTGGGTTGTACTTGTATTATTCAGGCATATGTATTCGATAATTAGGCATATTATGGAGAAGTGACTATGATTTTTGTTCATGTATTATATTTTATTTCCTTCGCAACGTGATACAGAAAGTAGTTAGTGGATAGTGTCACTTAGAATTAATATTGATGGAACCAGGCCAGTCACAAACATGTAAAATAGGTAGATTCAATTTTTTTCCATATTTTAATCATACTTGTATCGTCGTTAACTACATTTTGAAAATTAGTCAATGGCCCAAGTCAAGTTGGGACTTTTCTATTAGGGAAAACCTTTGGGCTCACTTCACCTTTCAGGTCAGGCTGATAACAAGGTAAGATAGGGTAATTGATTACCCAATTCCAATCCTAGACATTATCTTTTTAGACACCATACTAAATAGGTAAGCTTAACGAGTTAGCCCTAGTATAATTAGTTTAGATTGTGTAGGCTATTGGGCTCGATACCATTGAAAAAACTGGGCTGGCCGTGGCGGAAAAAATGGATGAATTTCGATAAAAATTTACCACTTTGGATCTTTATTGGGCCTACGAAGTCTAAATTTCATTTAAAACCTTTCTAAAATTCGCTTAAATAAAAAATGTGTTCTATTTAAATTTGTTAAAGGGAAGATTAAACAAATTTAATTTTAATTGTAGTGTGTTAAATACACAAAACATTTATTTATAAGAGTTAATGTATATAGGGGAGGAAACCTCTCATTTCTTTTCTAAAAATACGTAATTAATTAAGCGCAATATTGCATTACATGGAAAGATAGACCTTTCACTTTGCCGCTTTAATTTGTATAGATTGATTCATAAATGTCATTCGTTGATAATTTATTCATGGCGTGAAATATTACAATGCCCATATGCGTTCTAATTTTATAATTGTAGTTTACAGGTTATGTACAAAATTTTTATTAAATTTATAAATTGCAGTTCTGGGTTTATTTAATTTTGTTTTATTTATATAAGTGTATGTGTATCTGTATGTGTGTCTTTATGTATTTATCATATACATATCTACATATATATGTGTGTGCATGTGTAACATAGCAATCCAGTTAGAGAATAATGTACCGGTATATAGATGCTATGATTTACATCTCAACGCACACGTTAGCACATGTTGTACGTATTGTATGTTATGCATGAACATATAGCTATAAATTTCAAATATCCATAAATATATATTAGAATATTGCATGAAATATTTATTTATTTATATAACTATGTATATTATACCATAAATAACAATAGAGAAATACACACACACACAGATATATATATTGAATCAAATAGTTTCGGGCATAATAAATTAATTATATGATAAAAATTCAAGTTTTATAATTTTTGAAAACCTGGAAACATATTATAGGTCTTTGGAAAAAATTTGGATTTTTCCACTTAATATAATATTTTTAATTAAATAATTGCTAACAGGCCGAAATTAAATTAATTTTAAAAAATAAAGTTGAAAAAACATGAAATTTTCTCCTAAGGCAGTTGACATAATAGCTAAATTTAAAAAAAATAGAAGATTGAAGTTTATAAGCACAAATTATTTTATACGAATTATTGAATCAAATAATCATTAAATAATAATAATATATAAATAAATTATTAAAAATTATTTTCAGCACTTATAATTCATAATATACATGTAAAATAGTTAAGAAAATTTTAGATCAATGTTATACAATAAAAATGAAAGATATGTTTCAATTTAAACTGCATGTAAATATTTAAACTATATATATATATATATATATATATATATATATAAACTTATATAATTTTAAATTAAAATTTATTTTAATGTTAAACATAAGACTATAAACATATAACATGATTTGGATCTATAAACTTTATACACATATCGAATCTTTATTGTGGCAATAACAATACATACGAAAATCTCAACTAACTAATGAAATAATGATAATCTAATTTATATACATAAGATTAAATGATTTAAAAATCTTAAAATCACAATAATATGATTAAGATATAATAATAAAACATTATCTGGAACAAATGTCCTAATGTCCACTTGAAATGATGAGACCTTTATCTCTAAAACTCTTTGATTTGTGAGGTCGCCTGTCTAAATTCAACAACCGTTCACTATCAGATAGTTTTTTTTTTAATTTGAATTTGATTTGAGATTTTGGGATATTTTTGGAGGATAGTTGCTGCTATTAAAATGTAAAATTGGAAGAACAAGTTGGAGGCTCTAAAAATGAATAGGAATGAGATTAGGGTTTTGAGATTAGTAATATACGATAGGATAAGAGAGAAAAAACTGGATCTCTACTGCAGATCTTGAAAACCTAATCGCACATGTTGTATCCGCCCCTTACCTCCCTCTAAACCAATTCCTATCTTCTCCAAACATCATGGGTTATAAGCCCATTTCACCTGAATTAAATATGTACAATCATATTTAACTTGTTTGGTTATCAATGTCTCATATCGATTAATATATTCATAACTATTATGAATATATACAAAAAATATATTTCTCAAATCATGTTTAAATTTCATGATTAACATTTCCTAAATATTAATTAATTTATAACATTATAAACTAATTAAATCATTGGATCTAAAGAGAATTCATCATTCCGGTTATGTAGCCCTTAAATGTAAATTTGGCCAGCGATTAACATCAAACTATTCAAATGTTAACGTTCACACATCACTTAGCAGGTAGTGTAACATTATGACCAAATTTTCGCTTACTCGGCTTTGGCAAAATTCAATTTCACTTTATTAAGCGTTACCGAGTTGTGACATTTATTTACATTAATTTTCTTCGTCAAAACATTCGCTTTGGATTTATTGAATTTTGTAATGGTCAAAATTCCAACATCGTCCACATTCAACTCTATAGTCCAAACACAAAGTCCTTGGTTCCATAATAACAATTATTATTAACCATACTACTCTGGCTAGATATTTTAACTTTGGGTTGACATGAGTTGACCGTGATACTAACGCCATATAACTGAGGAGGTGAGTCCTCACTTGAATAGTGCTTCACTTTTAATACTTCCACTCAACCCAACTATAGTCACTCGATCGACTCCATGTCATGATTTGACTACAATTAAAGCGAAGCTTTCATATTAAAGATTCGTAGTATTTTTAAGTCGAAAGAACTGTGTAAATTACTCATATCAATATTTTATGGTTGACCTTAGTTATATGAATTAACAAAAAACTATTGAATTAGCCGTTCCATTATTATCCAATAACTATTAGTACGTAACGCTTAAGTGCCCCAGAAGTCGTGAGTAATATACTGCTTAACATTTGAAGTGTTACGTACTCTGTCTCAACAGATACATCGATATCCAGTCTCGATGCATCTTGACAAGGAACATTTAAAATGATGTGTTTTATAACAATGTGATCTACTACTCATGATTACAACTATTCGTAATACTATCACAAACACATCATTTACAAAATTTCTATTAAATATATTTTAATCAAACATTTAGTTATTTATAACAAAATATAACAATATATAACAGAAAGAAGAAATGCCATTATTGCGAACGAGAATTGATTTCAGAGTTTATTAACTTACAATAAATTATAAAATTGTCCCTAAGGCATACCCCTAATTCTATCAACTTCGTCAATTTTTAGTGTTAAGAGTAGTTAATTACTTTCCAAGTAATCAAATTATTAATTAATTAGCCACTAAGAAATTCTAATCTCTTTTCGAGAAAATTTGTATATACTTTAAAAAAATTTGAAATACCTATAATATGTTTTAAAATAATTATCCAAAATATTACCAGAAAATAACAACTTTACAAGTTGCCTTAAAACTTGAAAACCAAGTGTTCTATTATATTCTTTTTTTAATTTACAATTAATACTTAAGAATTCATAAAGACTAAAACCATATTCAAAATACTCTAATAATAGTTAGTAAGTACTTATAAAAAGAATGAAATAAAGTACTTAAATTCAAATATCTTTTCAAACCTTCTAAGTCCAAAAATCAAGTCTAAACTGGGTAGTTTTGAATAACTATATTTTTGGTTGTTTTCGAGGTGTTACTTAATTTTTTACTATTCAAGATTTTAAAGCAAAAAATACATATAAAACATTATAAATATGTTGAAAACCCCCAACGATCTCTCTACGAAATTCCATAGATATCGCCGAATACTAGACAATTCCAAATTGCATCTATAGCGGCTATCGCTATAAGTGCACTTTTTCGAATTGTACTTAAATGTATGTTGAACTACAACCTATGTGCTTTGTTCCAAGACCTTTCTATATGTCATACAATCCCATTCAAATTCGTTTAAGGACGTACATATGTCACTTGCTTTCATAGCAATAATCAAAATCAATGTTTTCACATATGTCCATATTAATTCAACAACATTAATACAATCAAAGTCATCATATATATGTGATATTTTTCAATCAAAATAGTGAGCCAGCTCACCTTTTATGCAACAAACAACTAGAATTCAAGATCTCAAATCCAAACCCAAGCTAGCGGCCTCCTTTCCTTCCCTTCCTATCTTGCTTTTGCCTTGCCTTTAGCCTCAAATACCCCTATATTGCTTAAGGCCTTAGGGTAAGGGAAGAGGATGGCTTTGCTTTTCAACTTCTAACCGGTTATTTTATATGGTGGTAAGGCTTTATACAAGCTTAGAGTGATTTGGATTTGATTTGCAAATAGTTTGCTTTAGGAAATTATTATTATGAAGAAGGAGACATGGATTTTTACTCTTAATCTTTGTAAATGTTTATGAATGTTAACTAAAAAATGCCCCTCCTTATATAGGCTTACGAATGGTGTTCCTTAAGCTATCACTCACCCCTCTATCATGCCATGGAAACTTCACCTCTCATTACTTCTCTGTTACGTCACTTCTCCTTTATGCATATTACACTTATACCCCTCTCATAATATCTCTTATCATAATAGAAGGTTCTAGATCATTCCAAGCTTTATGAAGAGATGTGTATATTAATTAGTTGCTAATATGTTCATTTGATCATTAGACAAGTGCACAAGAGTGTAAACAACTTATATCGATCAAAAAGTTGTTTATCGATAAACTGATTTTCGGTCACATTATCAATTTTTTTAAAGAATTTATTTTTGTAAAAAAAATTCAAAAACAAGTTTGTCATCGTTATATATTAATTAAATGATGTTTAACAGGGTTATTAATTCATATTTATATTACTTAATTATATTTCAAACATTTTGATATTCGAAGCCGAAGTGTTCGAATTTCAAGGTTACTATTCCTTACTTAGAACATTTCATTACTCGAAATTCAAATAACAACAATAATCAAAGAAGATAGAAGAACAAGGTATATATATTACTTACTACTGAAACTATATACAAACCGAAATGCAACCTAAAATGCATACCAAGTGACTCCACAACGGTAAGTACTGTACAAAAGTCGTACGATACTAAGATAAGAAATCTATAGTGTAAGAACAAATCCGAATACGACTCTTTCAAACTGTCCTCTTTTTCAACCCCAAGCATCCTCACTCCATTGTACCTTGACTAACTTAACAACCGTAGTCCTCAATCACTTCGTATCTCTACCAACAATACGAATAGGCTATTTCAATGCAGTCAAATTTGCCTCAATCGGCAAGCCCTCCTCCTATGATGCTTCCACTATGTCAAAGGATCATGCACAAACTTATGCAAATGCGACACACGAAATATATTATATACACCTGATAGCATAATAGGTAACTCAACTCTATACGCAAGTGTATCAATCCTCTCTAGAATCAAGAATGGTCCTATATATCGAGGATCCAACTTCCTAACCCTTCAAACCAGACTACACTTCTCATCAGAGAAACCTTTACGAATATAAAGTCTCCAATTGAGAACTCAAGGTCTCTGTGCCACTTGTTTGCATAGCTCTTCTGTCAATTCTGCGCTTCCTTTATTTGCTTTCGAATCTCTATAACCTTATCTGACACATCTTGGATCATATCCAACCCAAGCATAAGACGATCCCAAGTTCTACACAACACGATGGAGATTTGCAAGGCCTTCCAAACAACGCGTCAAATGATGCCATTCTAATATTGGCTTGGTAAATATTGTTGTATGAAAACTCAACAAGTGTTAAGTATTTATCCCACGAACCTCCAAAATCTAAAATGCATGCCCTAAGAAAGACCTTTAATACCCGATTCACTCTTTCTATTTGTCTATCTGTCTGGGGATGGTAAAGGTACTCAAACTAAATTTGGTCCCTAAGGACTCATGCAAACCCTTCAGAAACTGGCTTGTGAATATCAGATCTATATCACTTATGATATCATAAGGAATACCGTGCAATCTGATGATTTCCTTAAAATATACCTCAGCCAAATTAGAAGCTATTCTCATAGTCTTAACTGATAAAAAGTGCATGCTCTTGGTAAACTGATCCACAATAATCCACACATCCTTGTTACCTCTTCTCAATCTAGGAACTCCATCGATAAAGTCCATGGAAATCTGCTCCCATTTCCATTTAGGAATCTCAAGTGACTAAAGCAGTCCAGCCGTCTTCTAGTGAGTACCTTTCACCGGTTGGTAATTAGCACACCTAGTGACAAAGATAAAAACATCCCTCTTCATGCCCTTTCACCCAAACGTCCACTTCATGCCTTGTTACATCTTAGTGACCCCAGGATGTACTGTCAACCTAGAATGGTGACTCTTTACTAGAACTTCCTGCCTAATCACATCAACATTAGGGATACATAACCAACCATTTATTATCAGAATGCCATGGCCATCCACCTCGAATCTCGGGCACCTCTCCAGTGCCTTATTCTCATTTACCTTTCTAACTACCCTAGAAAAATGAAGATCTCTAAGCTGATTCTCCTTGATATGAGACTCAGACGAGCCTTAATATTTTCCTTGACTACATACCTCCCACTGAGTGCATCTTCTACGACATTAGCTTTCCCTAGTGTGTATAACATATCTAGATTGTAGGCCACAAGAAACTCCAACCATCTTTTTTGCCTTATGTTTAAGTCTTTTTGCACAAAAAGATACTTCAAAGACTTATGGTCCATACATAACTCGAACCTTTCACCAAGAAAATGATACCTCGACATTTTTAACGCAAATACCACTGCTAATAACTTCAAGTCATGAGTTGCATACCTCACTTCATGGGGTTTGAGCTGCTGACTCACATAAGCAGCAACCCTCTTATGTTGCATTAATATAGCACCTATACCCGTTCCACATGCATCACTGTAAACAAACAAACCCTTACCTCCATTTGACACGGTCAAAATAGGAGCACTAGTCAACTTTTCCTTTAACTCTATGAATGCTTGCTCGCATTTATCAGTCCATACAAATTTGAAATCTTTCTTCATCAAATTTGTACAGTGAGAGGAAATCTTCGAGAACTCCTATATGAATCTCCTATAATAACCCGCTAGACCTAGAAAGCTCTTAATATCATTTATGCTTTTCGGTCTCTTCCAGTCCTAAACTGCCACAACCTTAGTGGGATCAGTAGAAATACCCTCCACTGAAACAACATGACCTAAGAACCTAACTTTTGGAAGCCAAAATGACACTTCGAGAACTTAGACTTCAATATCTTATTATTTCTCGAACAATCCTTAGATGGCACGAATGTTCCTTCTCGGTCTTGAAATATACTACAATATCATCGATAAAAGACAAACTTATTCAACATATCTTGACAAATCCGATTCATTTGGTCCACGAAATATGGGGGAGCATTATTTGGGCTAAACGACATAACTAACCACTCATAAAACTAGTCGGATCTAAAAGCGGTCAAAGGTATTCTCCTCTACCACCCTCAACTGATGGAACCTTGTGAGAAAATCAATTTGAAAAAACACTCGAGCTCCATAAAGCTAATAGAACAAGTCATCTATCCTAGTCAAAGGATACTTGTTCCTAATAGTTCGTTTGTCGAGCTCGTGATAATCTACACACAGTCTTAAGGAACCGTCTACCATTGTAGCAAAGATGACGGGCGCTCCCCAACTCGAATGACTTGGTCGGATCAAGCCTTTTTGCAATAAATCACTAAACTTATTTGTTGGTTGTAACCTCTCATTTAGAACAAGTCTTCGAAAGGGCAACATGATATGTTTGCAACCTTCATCAAATCAATGCGAAATTTTATCTCTCTGTGAGGTGGTAAACCTAACACCTCTTCAAAACATCCTCAAATTTTTGAACAACCATGATCGATCTTTACCCCTCCCCTACCACATCTAGAGAATAAAGAAAACTAGTTATAAGTGAGCTAAGCCCTTCACAAGACACTACCATCACCTTTCTTCCTTTCCTCATTAACGACATAGTTCGCATAATACAATCTAGGCCAACATTATTCTATGACAACCAACCCATCTTGAGTAGAACATCAAAACTCCTAAAGCCAAGTACATACATATCAATAGAGAAGAGTTGGTCAAATAAATAAATTGAGACTCCTAAATAGATCATTCTAAGATTAGCCAAGCTCCCGATCGGGTTTGAGACAGAAATAGAGTCTAAGCTAAATCTGGCTATAGTTTTAATCTATCAATAAGAGTATGAGAAATGAAACTAAGAGAAGCACCAGTATCACGAATGGAAATGCCAAAAATAGATAAAATACCTTCCTGAACTTGCCTTCCCTTTGCAGCTACAGAAGTGGAAGGTGTAGAAGCTAGTGCGTAAGCTCGAGACTGTTCCCCTTTTTTGAGCATTGGACACTCCCTAGCAAAATGGCCTGGTTGGTGGTAGTTGTAGCAGCTCCTTAGTTCAAACTGGGCCTTGGCCGTCTGTGGCTCTAACTTTGGTACCATAACAATCAGTGTCTTTACTGACGGTGCTTTTTCCACTTGCCCTTCCATACTTGACCTACAATTTATAGAAAAGTTCCCTTTCTTTCTACACACATGACAAACTACCCTAAAAATATCTTTTGATGACTGAAACTTCTGCTCGTTGCCCTAAACTAGTGCAGCAATAGATGGCTTCAGTGCTAAGCTCTTAAACCTTAACCACATGTTCACCAAATTCACATAAGACCCCAAGATGTGATTTGTCAAATTACCCTTGCAGTTTAGGTGCATCTCTGAGATGAACATCTCATTCCTCTTTAATGGTGTATCTACCAAACCAAAACCGAATTGAGATAAGGCAGTGGAATCGGTTATCGTACTCCACCACTTTCATGGCCACCTGCTTTAACTCGAGGAAGCTCCTAAGCAACAAAGTCTTCCTAGCTTTCAGGAGAAACTTCATCTTGAATCCCTTCTTAAATTTAGCCCAAGAGATGTTGTTCTCTTGAACATCAACGGTGACACCAATCCATGCCTGCATTCGCCAAATGTTGTGACACCAACCGATGCTTCATCGCATTATTTAGCTCCATATCCCCAAATATTCAGTTAAATAATTTGATCCAAGTCTAGAATTTTATGATCATCTTTGCACCACTAAACCACTTGACTCCTAGCCTCTCATAATCATGACAAAGCGAAGCAAAATTCACCTGAGGTCTGACCTACACGACCTCTTCTACAATATCCACCATTGATTTCCCTGCTAAAGCAACATTCCTTAGTGCTTTATCCCCATCATTTAATGGTACAACCCCGACCACCTCTACCTCATCAAACATTGGCAACTCTAGCACTCATAATGTACAATCTGAACATAGAAGAATAAATTTAGGATATGGAAGGCTAGAGTTATTTCAAAGAAATAGATTATTGTTAAGGAAAGTTGAAAAGGATATAGGTTTATAGAAAATACAAATATACTTTGGTGTACACTCGACTTTTAGGCTCTCGATTAACACTAATACATCCATGGTATTCGTGTGTTGGACACTCAAATACCAAAAAGATAGAGAATTCGGGTAAAAATAAAAAGAATAGGAAATAGTACAAGAAGGGAAGACCACAAAATCAGAATCTCACAACGGAATGATAATTTACAATATCAAAAGAACAGTATAAAGGGTTACTCTAAATAAATAAATTTCAAAGTTACAAAACCTAAGCATTATCATCAAACTGGACAGTAAAACTGTCTATCCTCATAATTTTGATATATACATAGCTAAAACAGAATGACGAAAATATAATTAGATAGATAATGGAAGCCTCCAGCTCATCTTCTAAACACTAAAGCATCCAAGGTAAAACCTGCCATACTCAGCCTACTCAAAGAAGTACGCGAGGATTTTAAGGAAAACAAAAACCAAGCATCTGACAAAAGCTGATATGAGAAAACTTGAGATACATGAATATATGTAACAGTAACTATTGTGACCATACATAATCCCGTAACAGTTTTCCCCTCAAAAATACCAACCATTCATTAAGTTTAATATAGTGATATAATAGCCAATGTCTCAGGTTAGGACATAATCATACCAAATGTTCCCATAACAGTTTTCCCCTCAAAAATACCAACCATTCATTAAGTTTAATATAGTGATATAATATCCAATGTCTCAGGTTAGGATATAATCATACCAAATGGCTGTGATGCTTACATTAGTTACACCATAGCATATTTTGGTTACATTTAAAAATACTTAGTTATTTTCGCATAATGGATATTTCCATGGAGATCTGTCCAGTTAACGCTGAATCTAATCTCTTGAAAAAGAGTCAGAAAGTAACTCTGAGCGACATATATCTCAAGATAAAATACACCTTTAGGTAAACACAAGTGGTCTAGCATTGGAACATAAACATGAACAAGGTGAATCAAATATCATCAACTCCTGTTGGCCAACAATTGATAAGTATATCTAGATATGGGTTTGATAATACCCTGACATGGATCGCTAACTCTAGGTTGTATGACCTATTCTGTTTTTAGTCATTTTCGATGTCAACATTAGTTCAACATGTTTCATAAGAGTCCTCCTTACTCGAACAAAATTCGAATCCCCAAATGGGTTTCCATATCTCGAGCAGATCATGAATATTGATTCGAGCATTTAGAACAGAACTCGAATCTCCACATAGATTTCCTTTTTCAACCGCTTCCAAAACATAGAACTCATATACTAATTTTAAAGTGGTATTCGATAAGTTAAAGACTTACCAATTCTAAACTCTTCAAAAACAATCGATGAATTATCGGCTAACTCATTTTTGGTTCTTTTAGAAGAAAGTAAAAGTTAGAGGCATTTCGTACCAATACTCCTCCTCGGGGGTTCTCATTTATATGAAATCATGAAGCCTTTCGATTACTTCTTAAGTGATTATTAGATCAAGTTCGATAATTGACCAACTGATTATCTAGGCAAAAAAATTATTTATACAAATCATGATTCGTACGCTTAACTCATTTCCGACATGCCAAATTAACTATTCCTTGCCAAGAGTGAAGCCAAGTAAGTTTGAGCATTGGTTGCATCAAGTCTTGCCTAAACACTTCATTCTTGAATCTCATAAATAGATAAGTCTACCTTAAGGACTTTTAGTGTTAAGTATAGTATTAGTGATTTCCATAAACAATAAGAAATCAACACGATTAATATGTTTCCAACATTTTTCGACTTACTATTCCTTGGTCAAGAGAGAAACCAATAGTTTATATCTATATTGCTCCAACCCTACTAACCATCAATCTTAATCTCATAAATAGATAAGCATTATTTCATCGACTTTTAGTGCTAAGCATAGTTAATTACTTTTCACATAAGTAATCAAATAATTAACCATTTAGCCACTAAGCAATTCTAACCTCTTTTTGAAATAATTTGTATATGATTTTAAAATGCTTGAAAATACTTGTTATAGGTTATAAAATTACTATCCAAAGTATAACTTGAAAATAACAACTTTATTATTTTCCTTAAAACTTGAAAAAGACATGTTTTACTATAAAATCTCTTCTTTAAAAATTTATAGTTATTCTTAAAAATTCATAGACCTTTAACAACTTTGAAAGTACTCTACTAATAGTTAGTAAACAAAAATAATTAAACTAAATACTTAAATTTAAATATCTTTTCAAACCTTTTAAGTCCATAAATCAAGTCTAAATGGGGCAGTTTTGCACAAGTGCAATTTTGATCGTTTCCAAGATATTACTTAACTTTTTATTGTTCAAGCTTTTAATAGCAGCAAACATACATATAAAGAGTTATAAATATGGCGAGAAACCCCTACAGATCTCCCTACAAAATTCCATAGAAATCATCGAATGCTAGACAATTCTAAACTGCATCTATAGCGACTATTGCTGAAGTGCATTTTCAAATCCAAATTTTATTTAAACCTCTGTTCAACTACAATCTATTTGCTTTGTTCTAAGGCCTTGCTATATGTCATACAAGTCCATTCAAGTCCGTTCAAGTTCGTTCAAGTACATACATATGTCACTTGCTTTCAAAGCAAGAATCAAATTCAATGTTTTCACATATGTCTACATTAATTCAACAACATTAATACGATAAAAAATAATCATATATATGCGATATTTTTCAATCAAAATGATGAGTTAGCTCACCTTTTATCCAAAAAAATAACTATAATCCAAGAACCCAAGTCCAAACGCAATCTAGCAAACTTCTTTCCTTCCCTTCCTCTCTTGCTTTTTCCTTGCCTTTAACATCCAATAACCCTACATTACTCATGACCTTAGTGTAGTGGAAGGGGATGGATTTTATTTTTCAACTTCTAACTAGGTAAAAGGTTTTTTATGTGGCGGTAAGGCTTCGATCCGAGTTTGAAATGATGTAACAACCCCTATTTTAGACCATTCAATTCGACAATAACCCACACGTGTCAGACTTGAATAATTCAAAATAACAGATTGTAATAAAATTTGGAGCAAATAAAATCAATCACACAAAATCACAGATAAGGAAATATCAGAATAACTCGCAGCGGAAATTAAAATACCATAGTAGTTCATAAAGCTACTATAACAAAGTCTCAAAACAAATACATAATATCAGTCTGAAAACAACATAATAGAAATCCCAAATGCATAGAAGTCCAGTAATACAAGAGCTGAAATAGAACAACTGAAACTTAAATAGATAGATAACTAGATAGGCAGAATCTCCAGCGATTCCTAGCTCCAGAAAGAGAAATCCAAAGCTATGAATACTTAGGCTGACCCGAGCGTAAAGCAAAACACTAAACACTCGAGTCAGGACATACATACTTATACAATGTAAACCAACTCAAGTGAACTACAGTAAAGTACAAGTAACTTAAAGGATGCTTGTGATCGCCCATCCTCTAAGGATCCGTTAAACTATTTACTATGTAGTAATATTGCGCTATTATAGTAATGTCTACAGTAAAATAAACTTACTTTAAAATAGCGTTAAGTGGTTACCCATATAGCCCTTAACATATAATAGTGCAAAAAGTCTATACAATACCTGCATATCTCCTGATCGGGAGACTATGAGAAGATACTCCATAGGTACGACACATATAGAAGATCGTAGCAAGGCTCGCTACGGTAGGTGACACGACACAAAAGGCAATGCCAGGGTAGATATACCAATTACGCACACGGGCTGGAGGTAACGTAGCAGCCACTACGCCCACCTCAAAACACACTCTCAATCAAAATCAAAGGATGGCCATCAAATCAAACACAAGTAAGAGTATAGTATCGAAGAAGTGCGTCCGAACAGAGGAGCTACCCCTTTTGGCCCGAAATCGCTCCTGTTTAAGCCACCTTAAGCCAACTCATGAGAGTTGGGTCCACGTCCATACCTCAATAGGATCGTCGCCACCATCCTACTTCGTTCTGGAATCTCCACCGTGTACACAGTTGTTAAAGTGGTTTTCGGTATCGACGTAGAGTATGTCCATATCCGATCTCGGTCTCTTTAACAACCAATCGTTATTATAACCGGTGGTTATACATTTCAGAAATAGTATATATTTTAAAACCAAAACCATTTTTAATTCAAATAAATAGTTTATCGTCTCCATTTCAAACATATATTCGCCTTTCAAAAAATCATAATACTTTCAAAGTTATAATGTTTTTGAAACCAAAATACTTGTAATCAATACACTTTGAAAATCATAACATTTCGACATCATATATTTGAAATCATGGTACCTTCCTTTAATATTTACAAATTTATTTAATTAAACCCAAATTTCATGTTTTCAACTTACTTTAATTAAAACCATCAGTTTCAATTCAATTCAGTTTCCCAACAAACCATTTCAAAATTCAAAATTCAAAATATCATATCTTTCCAAAACCTCATTCATTTATATTTTGTTTTAAATACCATTCCAAATCACCTTTCAAATAGTTTATATTTCAAATCAAAATACTCCATTTAAGACATTTAAAAGTGAAGTTATTATACTTATAAATCAAATATTCAATTCCCAAAAATTTAACCTTTTCTGTGTTCATTTATTCACTTAAATAAATTAAAACGGTGAAATTTCAGCTTCCGCAGCACGTAGAAAAATGTTGCGGTAAGTTATATTTGAAAACAATTCAATTCAGCAAAGACAGCATTTTAAAACTGTTGTAATAGTTTAGTTTTAGTTGAAAAAAAGCTAAATTCATCAAAGACAGCATTTACAAAACTGCTGTAATAGTTCAGGGTTCAAATTAAAAGATTTAATTCAATTCAGCCAACTGCAGCACTTAACAAGTGCTACTGTAGCCCTTTTATTAGTTTTAGATTTTAGTTTTCTTTCTGCAACTACAACACTTACCAAGTGCTGCAATAGCCTTTAGTTAATTTTTTAGCCTTTAGTTCATTTGCATCACCCACAGCACTTACAAAGTGCTGTAATATCCTTTACAATAGATTTTAACATAGCTTCAGACATGATAACATTTCTGAATGCCGTTAATTAAATTTCCAGATTTTCAATACAAATTTCAGTAACAATACAACTTCAATTTAAACCATTTTAACTTATAAAAATTATATTTTTACACTTAAAAATACTCATTTAGATGCTCTTTTGCTTATGATATTTATAAAGTAAATTTCACAAATAAATATCAAAATTTTAGATGATTCACTTATTAAATTCAAATGCACAATTTTCTATTCTTTGCATTTTAAAATTTAACGTAACATTTAAGTTTAATTACCATTTTCAAAATATAAACTTAATTTCATTTTGTTTTCTTAACTTATCTTTTGTTTTAAGCCAAATTTCACATTTCAATTTTTAAGTTATATTCAATTTCACTTTTAAACATTCATTTATTTAACCATTTTAATTCATAGAAAAATCGATAACACTTTATTAAATCTTTTAAATTCAAATTTAAATAAAATTATCATATTTTATTTACTTAACTTAAACTCCATTTTTAAACAAAATCTTAATTTCAAATTTTATTTATATTTCAAATTTCAAATTGACCATTTATTTAATATATTTAACTTGTAGAAAATCACTAATACTTTATAAAAATCATTTTTAATTCAATTTAAATCAAAATATCATAATACAAAATTTTAAAAATAATTTTAAAAATTCCAGAATATATATATATATATATATATATATATATATATATATATATATAATAACCACGGGTCTGTACAATATTTTCTAACCTAGGTCAAGTGATATGGATAATATATCATTTCAATCCGTAATTTGCAAAGAAAAATTCGGGTTCTATCATTTCAAACCGGCAATCCCAAGTTAAATAGAATAAATATAAATTGCTTAGGCCTATCATTCCAGCTCATAACGATTTTTCCTTATTCTAAAGTCCGTTCAGGTATGTATCATTTCAACCCATAGTGATTCTATTCTACAGGGAACTTGCAGTGTGATAAATAAAAATAAATAAACAGTATAGCAACATATGGCAGTATCAGATGAGACGACAGATTTATAAACCGGGTTAACATCGTAAATTTAAATCATAGGCAGATATACATGATATAATATTTCTACAGATTCACTTGCTTGTATTAAAAGTTATATAAGTATAAATGTCATGAGTGAATACTCACCTCTTTACGCTGGAGTTAGAAAATTAAACTACACAGAATAGATTCCAGAAAGCACGATAGTACGACACAGTACGACTTTGATTCAAGTGAGAAGAGAGAGCCAAGATATTAATCTTGTAAACAACCAATAAAACAAACAATATACACATGAATATTCAACCCAAAACAATATAGAAACAAATTGAAAATAGAAAGCAACAAAGAGCAAAATGACTTGATCTTGCCTTTGCCATTCAAATGCTTGGCCATAGGGTTCAAGTGCTCGGCCACGGCTGTGCAATAGACTCAGGCTTGGCATCAAAACTCACGGCTAGGCAAGTGATTGAAAAGGTAGGAGTTGCAAAGTGAAGAATGCAAAGGCCAAGGCAAAATAAAGGGTTTGGATGCACCACTTGGCTCGGCTTGGTCATCATAGGGCTCGGCCATGCTTAGGTCAGGTCTTGACATATCTGAAGTGGTGGCCAGAGGAGGTGTAGTTGTTGGTTGTGGTGGCTAAGGGGGTGATCAAAGTGCATATATGAAGGTGTGTGGTAAAACGTGAGCTCGGCTAGCATATTTCAAGTGGAGCTTTGCAAATTTTTGGTGCTAGCTTCATGTGAAGGGTCACAGCCTGGTCTTCGTCAAAGGAAAAGGGGTGGTGCAGCTGTAAATGGTGGTGGTGGTCGGTAGAGCTGATGGAGTAGGGGCTAGGTCGAGCAAGGTAGAAGAAGAGGAAGGCAAAAATACAATGAAAGAGAGAAGAAAAAGTCGAAAAGATGCCATGAACCTTACCCAAAAATTTCAGAAAATAGCATATGGCCATGAGTTTGAGATGTGAGAAAGTTTCTCACGTGAAAATGAAGAGGAAACACATGGTTAAACAGAAGAAAATGTATAGCACAAAGCTAGCAATGAAAAAGCAATAGAAAATGAAAGGACAAGTAAATGAAAAGTCATTAGAAAATGAAAGGTCTTTGTCTCTTTGTATTTCTTATTTCTTTTAAATTAAAATAAACAAAAAAAATCCGTAAATAAAAATAAAATGAAAACAAAATAAAGAGAAAACGAAAATAACTAATATTTTCAGGAAAAATATAAAATAAATAAGAAAATAGTTTAATATAATGAAACTAGAATTTAAAATTGAAAACAAAATACAATGAACATTTAAAAATTATAACTACACTTTTAAAATGTTTTAAAAAATAAAATAAATGCATAACATGTCATGTAATACAAATTAGAACAAGATATGACAAACAAAAATATTATTTATATAAACTAAAATAAACAATTTGTTAAATAAAACAATTTACATACAATATTGTAAAAAGCATAACTTTCACAATATAAATCAGATTTTAACAAAACGAAAAGCAGTATACTTGAATTTAATTAATTTTCATAATAAAAGATAAAATTAAAATATTTAAATTTAAAAACCAAGGTTTTACCATATTAACAAAAATTCACATTTTTGGAAAATATTCTATTTATTCAAGTTTGAAATTCTGATTCACATAAAAATCAAAATTTATATTTAAAATAACAAAATTTATTCATTTTAATGATAAAATAAAGTTTTTAATCAGGAATTCAATAATCAAAATATACAATTAAAATAAACACAAAACATAGGGTTGTTACAAGTGATTTGGATCTGATTCGCAAACAATATGCTTTAGGAAATTATTATGAAGAAGAAGAAGACATGGATATTCACTCATAGGAATTGTAAATTTTTGTCAATGATACTAATGGTATGCCCCTCCTTATATAGGGTTTGGAATGCTGTTACTTAAGTTCTCACTCACTCCCTCCCCCAACCATGCCATGGAAGCTTTACCTTCCATCACTTCTCCTTTATGTCACTTCTCACTTATACCCCTCTCATAATATCTCTTATCTTAGTAGAAGCTTCTAGAACATTCCAAGCATTATAAAGAGGTGCATGTGTGTTAATTAGTTGATATTGTGCTCACTTAATCATTAGACAAGTGCATAAGACTTCAAACAACTTATATCAATCAAAAACTATTTACCAATTTTCGGTCACTAAATCGATTTTTCTTCGAAGAATATATTTTTGCTAAAAATTTCAAAAACAAGTTTCTCATCATTATTAATTAATTAAATGATATTTAACAAGGTTGTAATATCACATTTATAATTATTAATTATGTTTCAAAACGTTTCGATATTCGAAGATGAAGTGTTGGAATTTCATGGTCACTACAGTTTTTTCACTTGGACCTCAAAGGAAGGTTAGGAAATTTCAAAGTTTTTGCCAATGAATGCAAATTTAAAATAGATTAGTTCAATGAAAATAAGTCCATCTATAATAGTTGTGAATGTGTAAAGGAACAAATGATCATGGAGAACACATTGCCAAGTTTTATGGAATTCTAAAAGAGATTTAGAAAGTGATTTATTCACTTGAACCGCCATAATTTTCTTTATTTAATTGTCACTAGTTCGACGATGGAGTAAATTTTGGCATTAGTAAAATGTGTCAATCTTATAGTCTCATTGAATTGAACAAAACATCCAAGTATGGATACCATGTCTCGTTCATCTTAGCTAAACAAGTCAAACAACTCTATTATGAACAATATCCATTTGGAAATAGAAATAAAAAGGATTGGTGGGTAGTGGTTAAAATGCATGCAAGAAATACTTTTGTTACTTCTATTCCAATGGTTGAAGCATATCAAATTGATTTTTAGTCTAATAATGAGTTTGACTTATCATAATATGATTATCTTGGACCAATCAGTGATGAAAATTTGCAAGTAGAAGTGTTTAGTGAAAAGGAATGTGAATAGAAAATGTAGAATTTAAAGATGATGTCGTGGACAAGGACGAAGTCAAAGAATGAACTGTTTGTTTTGTTAACAATATACAAGTGGAAGTACTGTCATGTAAACGTTTCTATCTATAAAAAAAATTGTTCCATACCTTTTACATTAATATATCATATATGTTAGATTTTCATGCTTGATTTGTATTTGTAGACTTGTTGTGCCTTAAAACAAATGTTACCTTTTTCTTGTTTACATGTTTTCTATGCCTATAATAGATATGGGGCGTCGAAGAATCCATCTTTGAAGTGATTTCTCTTCACCTACAACACCACTACTGCCACGAGGTCGTGGATGAGGTCGCGGTCGAGGATAAGGACCTTTTGATACTGCTACCTTTATCCCCACCGACTCTAATCTTGTCACTATTACACCTTCCTCGTATGTTACCGCCACTATGACCCCTTCAATCCTCATCAACCACAACCCCTTTGGATTCTATAGTTTATACCAACGATAGTCATGTAAATAACGTTTTAGATATTCCTTCTAGTTCACCGCCACACCCTCCACCCCATGTAGCCATAAATGATCCTCCATTTATCACCATGATTATAATAGAAAGAAAAGAAATTATACTTCGTAAAAACAAACTAGGATATGATATTTTTATTTCTTTTCATATAAAATTGATAATATGTACATGTTTTTTAATATCACATATTTACAGACATCTTATGCTTCATTCATATTCTGTGCATGCTAAAATGATATTGGATTCAATAAAGCTACATATGAGTGATTTTTGGGCGGCATTATGGAAGAATGTGGACGTTAATGTGTAAAAAGCCTTATTTGTTGACTTTATGGCAACTAGTTAGTATTTTATATTGTGTAATGATTTATGCAAACTATTGATCTGTAAAGTAGAATTCGATAATTGGTATTTTATAATTATTTTGCACTCTTCACTATTAACTTCATCATGATTGTAAATCACTTCTACTTCAGTTTTAGGCGAAGTATAATGATTAGATCTGAAGGATGTCATCCTAGCTATAATAAGGGAGTCTTGATGTCAAAAAGCTATGGGGTGTTATTCATGTATTATGCATACATTCAGGGAACAAAAATTAATAAGAACAAAAGACCATTGTTTGTATTAAATCGTCGATGGAAACATTGGTTAGAGCATTGGTGTAACAACCTTGTTTTCTGAGATTACGTGTTAATATTAAATTATAACAGTAGTTATAATTTAATATTATAAGCTAAAATAAAATTGGAAAATTTTAATTGTTTATTTGGAATAAACAATGAATTTTGAAAATAAAATGAGAAAAATAAAGTTTAGAACTTTTATTTATTTATTTGGGTTAATATTGATTGGGAAATGGATTTTATTTAGGGAAAATGCAATAATTGTATTAATTATTGTCAATTACTTCCTTTTGTAATTTTTAAAAGAAGTATGAGATTTTTTAAGGTTGTTTATTTAAATAAAAAGATGGAAATTGGTTTAAAAATGAGTTTTAGCTATAAATAAAGTTTGGATATGGTTGGAAATATTTTTCTAAATAAGAAAATGATTTTTTTTTTGAATTTTTGAAGTTAAAAATGTGGACTTTTACATTTATTGGTGAAAATTGTGTATTATTGTGAAATAAAGGATTTTAACAATAATAATGTTTTAAACATAAAAATTAATCCTTTTTATAATGTAAAATGATTTATTTCATGTGTATGCAAATTTAAAAAAAAATTGTTGAAAATTTAAAAGGAAAATGATTTTTTTGTAAATTAGTGTTTATATGAACGCATTTGGTTGTATGTTAAGTAATTAATTTAAGCCATCATACTTTCTTTTGTTTAAAGGGTTCATTCAGCCCATTAGCATATAATCTAGATTGAGACGGTGAGAAAAGGATGATAGTATGTTCATTTACAAGTTAGAGTATAATTAAAAGGTAATCTCACTTCAAACCTCACTATTTCATCAAGATCCTTATTTGAGAAGAGGGGTTTTCTAATTTTACCGTGTATTTCTTGCTGCATGTGCTGCTATTAGTTTTTACAGGTTATTGGAAGCTTTCTTCTCCTCAAAGCCTCAAACTTTCTGCATAGATTCAAGTTTTTGCTTTGCACCGGAAGGTGAGTTGAATAGCTCACAATTCTAGCTGATGCCAATGCTTCAAACTGCTCAAATCTTGGAAAAATTTGCTCTGCAATTCGTTTTTACTTTCAATTTTTGTTTGTGTCAGAACCTTCTTTGGTTGGTACTTCGCATGCTAATTTCTATCAACCGGCTACGAAGGTTTTCTTTTGATGATAGTTCGGATTTTTCCAGATTTTTACCTGGGCATATTTTGTTTAAGTTGTTGCAAACATGGTCTGAGTGCATGTTTGAGGCAGCATAACTCTTTCATTTCTTGTTGGAATTCATCGATTCATCTTTTATCTGAAAGATAAACTTTTCTACTATATGCATACTAATTTTCCGCTCAATTTGAGGTAGTTAATCCTCTGTTTCACGCCTGGAAGTTGAATCCGAGATGGTCTTCAGGCCGGTACATGTTTTTTGAACTGTTGCAAACATGGCCTGAGTCCATGTTTGAGATGGTGCAACCTTTTCATTTCGAGTCGGAATTTGTTGATTCCTTTTTTTTGAAAGATGAAGTTTTCTAATATAGGCGTACCAATTTTTAGCTCAATACAAGGTCGTCTAGTCTTCTATTTCAGGCCTGTAAGTTGAACCGAAGATGGTTTTCAGGCCTGGGTACATTTTTGTTTTGAACTCTTGCAAACATGGCATGAGTCTATGTTTGAGGTAACGTAACTATTTCATTTCCATTCGAAATTCATTGACTCTTTTTTTATTTAAAAGCTGAAGTTTTCTACATGTGCAGACCAATTTTTAGTTCCATCGTAGGTAGTTTGGCCACCTATTTCATGTCCGAAAGTTGAACCCGGAGAAGATTTAAGACCTGGGTATTATTTTGCATATGCATTTTTATTTTCTTTTTCCTTCCGATTTCTGACTTTTACTTCATGTTTTTAGGATATTACTGAATTCTTTTGAGGGCTATGATGCCTATTAATACGCTAGCCCAGTTTTTATCAATTTGAAATTCAAATTTGAATTGAATTTGAATGACGATTTTGAGCAATTTCTTTGATTTCGAGCATGGATTTTTCCAAACAATTTTGAATTAGTTTTTAAATAAATTAGCACTTAAAATAATTATTATATATTTTTAAATTATTTTAAGCTATAAAATCTATTTATTCTCAATAATAAGGTAATTTTCAAATATTGTTTTCAAAATTGATTTCGAAAAATGGTTTTAAAAGCTTTTTTTCTCAAGAAAATTATTTTATACATAAAATACATGTTTTTGCACTATTTAAGCAAATGAGAATGTAATTAAATGGTTGGGTAAAACAAGTGGTATGAGACACATGCGTTTATCTTATCGGTTAATTCCTAACTTGTCTGTTTGATAGTCTTGACCTTTTGAGTCAAGTTTTACTGATGAGATGAGATAAACTTTTAACTACTTTGAGTGTGAAATTGACTAGCGGTTAGTAAACCGTTCAGTGTGAACGTGTGGTACGGGACACACGTTAATACTATACGGGTTTCTATCCGAGAGTTTGTGAAACATTTTCTATTGCGGCGTGCTAGCACTAGACCTTCGTGTCATTGCCATTACGGCGTATTTGTCTTCGAGATGTTTGCTATTCTGGCATTTACCATTGTGATGTATTTGCCATTGCAGTGTAATTGCCATTGTGGTGTATTTTTCATTATGATGTTTTGCCTTCGAGCAAGGTACCTATTTGAGATAACAGTACTTGGCAAGACTTCGGTCATATGCACGTGCAAACACTTTTGATACGATTTCTTTGACTAGGAATACTGTATCGCCCCTTTTTGGAATTGGTCCTTCGAACCATTCAATACACATATATATATATATATGGCGATTACCTTATGGGAATTTGAGTTGCCTACACTGGCATTATTTGAGATTTTCCTTTTGACATACTATTTGAGATTTGCCTATCACCGTTATTACATGAGATTTGGCTTTTAGCGTTTATTTGGGATTATATTCTCTTATGTTGGAGAGTTATATTTGATTGCCTCGTGGCGTATTTTTGAGATGGTAATTCCTTTGAAATTTCTTTGAGGTTGCTGATATGGCGGATTTGGGATTTCTCCTTTTTAGGAGTTATATTTTCTCTAAACCATTATTGATAATTTATCATGCGTTGATGATATAAGGCTTGCTATATTTTGCATATTATGAATTGTCTTATCTCTTTAGAGATTATATGGTTGTGTAAGTGATATCATCCCATCACTTAATTTGGCCATACCATACTTATACTCATGCTTATATTCAGTATCGTCCCTTCTTATTTAAAAAGAACATTACCCTTATCCTTATGCATCTATTACTGCTTATCCTTATAAACTGATATGTTTAGGTGGACTGACCCATGTATTTTATATCCGGGTCAGACCAAGGTATTTTATATTCTACTTCCGCATGGACTTATCTGCTAGCCCTTTTTGCTGTAGTCTTTTTGTCGCTACTCTTATACGTATATTATTTCGACTCGTGTGTATATTGTGGTCGTCCTACCACCTATGATGTTTTATTTGTATTGTATTGGGATGTATCAGCGTATATGTGTGTGTATATATATCTGTTTGTTGTTCTGTGATGGGTTATGAATTTGAGTTCTTGTATTTTTTTTCTGATATATCCTATAACACATATGGCTTTATATTAAGTATTTATTGGATATGTTGATCCACTTGAGTTAGAAAAAAATATATCATTTGTCGAAGTATTCAATGGATAGTTAAGACAAGGTTATAGATGGTCGCTCATAACTAGCCCTATTCTCCGCATTAGCAGATAGTATCACCGAGCAATTCTCTTCGTTAATGTGGATCTCAGGGTGGGGCATCACAATTGAAATCGTGCAGACGTCTTAGAAGGCATCATTTAGTCGTAAGAGCAACCAACATTTGCATATTGGTCGTTCAATGTCTATGGAGGTAACCAGGAGAAGATCATAAACTAGAAAATATATAAATATATTATATAGAAAATAGTGAATAACATAATATATATTATATTATGGGCTAAAGAAAAATAAAGTGATGACACCATTCGAGATATTTAGATAAACTCATACCAAAAAAAGAAATGAGATAGCAATGACATATGATCCGATGACTGTTGTTTTAAAGTGAGTTGACTCGACCGCTGATGAATTTCAGGTAAACTTATAGTAAGCGATGTTTGATCTAAATTGTTTCTGAATAGAAGTGGGTTGAATTGACGATAAATTGGTTTAGATCAGATTTAAGTTGGGGAATGATTTGATAAATTGGAGTTTAAATTGATGATAATCTGCAAGGAATGGTTTCAAAGTCAGTTTTGCATACCGAGTTGCAATCTACAACTCTGTTTTGCAAACTGAGTTGCAATTTGTAACTTAGTTATGCAAAACCAAGTTGCATTGCAACTCAGTTTGACAAAATTGAGTAATAATGCTGTAATTATGGAAATTTTAATACTGCTTCTATCTAATTAATAATACCGTATTATGGAATCAAAATGATTCATAGAGTGACCTTGTTTTTCTAGTGTCTTGTTGTTCTTTCGCTATGATATTGTTCGTGTCAATATTTGTTTGGGAAATCATATCTTTATGTTGCATGATGTGCTTTCTTTTGGAGATGTTGTACGATGCTATGTATTTTAATTATTGTATTGTGGGAAGTTGGAACCATGTTTTTCTAATCATTGGTATTTTTTAGGAGCTGAACTTGTTTTGTTTTTTGCGATTCATAAATTTGAAATACAATGTACAAAATAAGGATAGTTTAATAAGTTTCATTTTGGTGTCAAATGCTTGGTTATAACAAAAGGCTGAGGTCTGATATTGGATAGCTATCTAGTTTCTTATATCCTATAAGAGAGAAAAACAAATTTAAAAAGTGCTAAGCATACCCTTAGAAAATGGTTTTTTATTGTCTAGCCTGTATGATTTCTTATGACTATGAGTTGAAGGGTGCCCCTATGTACATTAAATAAGTTTAGTTATATTGTAGTAATGTACCCATGCCCTTTAATGAAACTTGTACCAACACCAAGTTTCTTTAGCTTTACTTCCATTTAAAATCTATTTTCTAAACCATATTCAATGTTTGTTCCTAATAAATATAATGTAATTTGAAATAACTAAGTAGCACAACTTGAGTTTTAAAAATAAGTTGTGCGTTGCAACTCGATTTTATAACTAAATTGCACGGCTGCAACTCAGTTTTAAAACCGAGCAACTCGGTTTTTAAACTTGAGTGCAAAATTTTATAAAAATAAGTTATAGTCCATATAATACTATTTATAGTGAGGTAAAAATATGTTCAGGTCAAAAATAAAGTGCAACAAAAACTATATACAGACTTACAAAGACAAGGTTAGGTTGATTGGATATAAATCTTGATTATATCTTATATTTACAGGCTAGATATCATACTGAATGTAATGAGCGGTTGACCACTTTTAGATAAAAGAATGACGAAGATGTGGACGAGGTTCCAGAAGAGTAATAAACATTGATTTTTCATGCTTTGAGTCTATTAAATGCAACGGAGCGTGCATATCCTGGTGGTAACCTATCTGATGATGTAAGTAAATTTATGAATAACTGATTTGTTACATAGGGCATAACTGATAATGTTGCATATCAACATGTATGTCAAATTTCATGTTCTTATAGTGTATTTTTTTGAGAAAAACATGGTTTTTAATTATAAATCGAATCACATGCTCCTCTGCGACAAAGGAGTTAAAGAATGAACGTAGAATAACGAAAGAGTTACAACCTAGGGTTATTGCCCTAACGAAGGAGATGCAATGTGTCAAGGCATGGACAATGAGATTAAGTCAACAATCCAAGATGGTGCATCTAAGGTTTGAGGAGAAGCATGAGACGCATCATCAACGAATTGAGAAAGAGCATGATTCATGTTGTCGACAGATTATCGAAGGGCATGAGGTTCATTTGCAGTGTAATGATGATGAACGTCAACATGATAGTGAAAAGATAAATGAGGTTGAGCTTAGATTGATGCATGTTATCAAATAGATATTGTCACGGTCCGCTGCTTGTTGATTCATGGTATCATCTTAGTCTTCCGGGCCTAGTATGATTGATAGATTTTTGTGATGCGTGTTGAAATTTTATACAAAAGCACGTATTTTGGTACGCATATTGAAATTTATGTAGTGTGACTTGTATTTTATGGGTTATTATTTATATGATTTCTTTCTAGTTTATATTCTTTTATCCATGCATGTATTGATATCTCCATTAGTATAGTTTTTAATAAATTTGTCGCTTATGTAATATTCCCAAGTAATAAATATATTGTTTGATTGTTCGGATGAAACAAGTGAATAAATAAAACAATCCATAATGGTAATTTGTCATGTATTTTTTATGGAGTATATAATGCGCTATGTGCATATTTTTATTTTCAAATAATTTCACGTGATAAATCTACGGCAGTTTCATGATTTTTTGTGTAGTAAATTACGAAGGATTTAGGAACACATTATTACTAAGTTAGTACAAAAATAAATATAAATTTTATCATTCTTCTGTGATGGATTAGCAATGAATAATTATTACAATTATTTCACTCCAAAGCCAAAAAAAATTGTTACCGATTGTTGAAAATCCATCATAGATTTTGTTGGTTTTGCATTGTTGCTTAGTTTATGATGGAATTGCCACACGTGGTTTAGTGAGGGAATTATCTATCAAATATTTAGATTTAGTGATGGATTTGTGATGGATTTTGTTATCACTAAATCAAAATTTTTTTGTAATGTCTGTTGATTCATATATAAATGTTTTCTTTTTCATTGCACAATTTGAGTATATATTATGCTAGTTGAATTGAAAGATTATGTAAATAAACATATCCTGAACGCATAAATATATATACATGAATAATTATAATTTAAAAGGTATGAAATCACATTAATTCCAAAACTCTTTATCAATGCACATTCCTAGTAACTCCAATTAATTTCTAAGTAAACGTTTTTTTAGGAAATGTCTTAATCAAGATACTAGCGAGTTGCTCCTTCAAATTACAGTATTAAAATTGCATTAAATCTTTCTCGATGATTTCTCAAATTAAATAATATTTTATAGCCTGAGGAAACTAGAAGACGTTTAGTTTCCTCCACACTCACTAATAACAGCACCTTCTCTAGCTCTCACAAATAATATTGATGCCACGAATCCTTCTTTATTCGTAAGATTTTAAGGAAACCACCAGTTTTTGATTGATGAAGTACTACTATCTTTGGACTCCACAATGGCAGCAATGATTGAATCATACTTTTCAAATAGGTTAGTCAATATTTTCTTGACAATCCTTTGATTCATTATCTTTTCACCAAGTGTCCTAATTTGATTGGAAACCTCGATTAATCTCGAGTGCATTCATATTCTTTCATTTTAATGTTATGGAACTTAATTTGCAAAACTTGAAGCTTGATCATTTTTTTGCTATCATCTTGATACTCCTTCTCTAAAATCTCCTAAGCTTGGTTTCATGTGTTGCTCTACATATTCTTGAGAAAATACTTACACTTATTCCATTTTGGATTTTAGTTAGAGCTTTGGCATCCGTCTTCACTTCTAATTCACATTTTCCTTCTTTAGGTTGAGTTGGTTCACTATTATTTGTTGGTTCGACAATCCATGTTGAACTATGCTCCAAAGGCCTTCAGGTAAAGCAAAGCCATCATCTTTACTTTCCAAACGTCATGGAGTCCATCAAAGATTGGAATAATCAATTCACAAAGATTTAGCTTCACTTTAGGACATTTCAAAAATCATTAAATATTCTTAAAGAAAGAATTTGCTTTAATACCAATCCAATTTAAAAAGAAATATAAAGATACTAAGAAATAAGAGTTGTTGGTACGAAGCTTTCGAATCAGTATGTCAAATTTATTTCAGTGGAAAATAAGCACAAGAACAAACTTTAAAAAAAAATTAGGTCAGAGGACAATAAGATTCATTTTTAAGCTAAAGGAAAACTCTGAAAAAATTAGGTCGAAGGATAATGCTAAATATAACTAGCATTTTGTACAGTTTAAAACTAAACATAATATTAGTTATAACTAGCACTTTGTATAGTGTAAAAACTAAATATAGTGCTAGTTATAACTAGTATTATCCTTCAGCTTAATTTTTTTTTTTCAAAGTTTGTCCTTTAGCCCAAAAATGAAACTTGGCGTCCTTTTGCCTAATTTTTTTTCAAAATTTGTCATTGTGCTTTAATCCTCTTTATTTTTTTGATTAAGTGAAGTTAGGATAATTTAAATACATAATTATATGGGTTGAATGACAAATTCAGTAAACGAATAGTTATACTGTAAACAAAATCAAATGTTAGGTTAATGAATCATGTTTTTATTTTTAAGCATAAGTAACTTTTCACATTTGAATATGCATGACCGTGCATTAACTCCAATAGAGACCACGGCATAACACAGTTAGTGTAAACATAATAAATGTATTTTATTTTTTTTTGTTTATTTATTATATATTTATTTTATTTTTTGGGCGTGGTATAAAATATTCATGTCAAAAATAAAATGAAAGATTCCCATATGGAGTTATTGATACTATTATGTAATAGACAAAAAAATGAGGTCTAATGCGTCGCCTACTTGTTTATTCAATTAGCTAAGATTTGCACTAGATTAGTTATACATAGTGCATACCACTTTGCCATAAGTATCAATTCAAAGTTTTGATCAATCGATGTATAAATTCTAGAATAGCTAATTCATTCTAAAAAAATTAACTGTTTAACTAATTTATTAACTGCCCATCAAAAAAAAAATAAGTGACAATAGATGTTATGCCTTGGATTTTACTAGGAGTTGAATTTAGAGCAATATCCAATTTTTCACATCGCTTAGGTTACAAGTTAGATCATTGTTTCGAGATAGATCTAATGTCCTGCTAAGCACACCAGTGTTTCTCTTTCTAGTACCATAGAGAAAAATAATAAATGCAATAAAATTTATGTGCTTTCTATTATCAAAGTCATTTAACACATTAATCAACCACCCGCGTAAAGTTGTTTTGCATAGCGAACAACTGTCGACCAATACCGTTTGCCGTAGTCATCAACCACCAAACTTTTATTGGTCGTCGATTGCTATAGAAAATGGTGTTGATCGGTGGCCGTTCATCGTGCAAAAGAAAATAAAAAAATAATGCAATCTGTAGAATCTTAAAATGTTTGGTACTAAAAAGAGTATGATAGTATTATAGAATTTTATGATATTTTTTAGCAATAATTTTAGAAAGAGGAAAATGAGACGCCTGTAGAAATACATTAGGTTTATGCATTAAACACGTGATGTAAATCAATATACACATTTAACATTAGTATTTTACATCCATAGCAAGTATGGGTTTGAATTTTTTTTCAGATTTTTTTATGTAGACTCCCTTCAAAGCAAATGTGAATGTTACTTGCAATTGACTCAAACTATGTTAATTTAATTATTTTACAATTTTTAATTTGCATATGGAATCTAGCATTATTGTTATAGTCAATAATAGAGCAAGTACTACACACACTTTATGTTCTTAACTTCGCAATTTCATTATCATCTCATAGTTTTATATCAGAAAACTTAGTTTATCGAAATGTTGTACAGTTTCATTATAAACACCATTTAAGCTTTTGCATAATCTAATCCACTGCATATTGTGCATTAATCAATAATTTAGTCCATTTATTCTTCCATTTCTCACTATTTGTCTAATAAATAGCCAAAAAGTTATTGCACATCTTAATTAACAACCTCATCAATTTGGAGGTCTGAATTAAACTTTTTGTTGGTAGATGTGGCAACTACAAAGAACAATATCTTTACTACTAATAAAGAGATTTCACTGAATAAAATTACTCGGTGTTTTTTGAAATTTCAATTATACCCTTTTACATCTCATAAAGAAATAGTATTAAAATATGGTGATATAGCCTTTTATTTTCTAAGTACAATCGTTAGTCACCATGGAGAACTATAGTGTGCATTCACAAGATGAAGTATCCGAGTGTACCATACTGTCTGTAATTTAGGTGGGATTTCATCGGTCGAAGTTTTTCCTGATTCCAAGTTAGTATGAAGAAGTTATTGCGGTTTGAAAAAAAATGGCGGCTTATGCACAAGGTGGAGTTCAAATATAGGGATGTGGTAACCTGTTATTTTCTAAGTACAACTGTCAGTCCCAATGGAAAATTATAGTGTGCATTCATATGATGAAATATCTGAGTGTTCCATATTATCCGTAATTTAGGTGGGAGTTAATTTCTCAAAGTCTCGCTGGATTCCGAATTAGTATAAAGTAGTTATTATAGTTTGAACAAAAAAATAGCGGCTTTTGCACTAGGCGAAGTTCAAATATGGGGATGTGGTAGCATGTTATTTTCTAAGTAAACTGTCGGTCCCCGTGAAGAACTACAGTGTCCGTTCATAAGATGAAGTATCCAAGTGTAGCATATTGTCCGTAATTTTGGTGGGAGTTCATCAGTTGAAGTTTTGCCCGATTCTTAGTTAGTATGAAGAAATTATGGTAGTATGAAGAAAAAATAGTGGCTTCTGCCTAGGAGGAGTTCAAATATGCCGATGTAGCCTGTTATTTTCTGAGTACAACTATTAGTCGCCATGGACAACTACATCGAGCATGGAAGAGGGGATATAGCCTATTATTTTCGAAGTACAACTGTTAGTTGCCATGGAGAACTATAGTGTGTGTTCATATACTTAAGTATCCGAGTGTTCTATATTGTCCATAATTTAGGTGGGAGTTCATCGGTCGAAGTATCACTCGATTCTAAAATATTGAAGTATGAACAAATAAATAACGGCTTCTGGGCTAGGGGGAGTTCAAATACAAGGATATAGCCTGTTATTTTCCAAGTACAACTGTCAGTCCTTATGGAGAACTATAGTGTGTTTTCACAAGATAAAGTATCCGAGTGTTTCATATTGTTTGTAATTTAGGCGGGAGTTAATCGGTCAAAGTCTCGTCGGATTTCGAATTAGTATAAAGAAGTTATTGCGGTCTAAACAAAAAAATAACAGCTTCTGCACTAGGAGGAGTCCAAATATGGGGATGTGGTAGCATGTTATTTTCTAAGTAAACTATCACTCCCCATGGAGAACTATATGTGCATTCACAAAATAAAGTATCCGAGTGTACCATATTGTCCGTAATTTAGGTGGGAGTTCATCGGTCAAAGTGTTTTCTGATTTCAAGTTAGTATGAAGAAGTTATTGTAGTCTGAAGAAAAAATTAGCGGCTTCTGCCTAGGCGGATTCCAAATTTGAGGATGTAGCCTAGTATCTTCTAAGTACAACTTTTAGTCACCATGGAGAACTACAGTGAGAGTTGAAGTGGGGATATAGCCTGTTATTTTCTAAGTACAACTGCTAGTCACCATAGAGAACTACAATGTGCATTCATAAGATGAAGTATCTGAATGTACCATATCATCCGTAATTTAGGTAGGAGTTCATCGGTCAAAGTTTCGTCCGATTCCGAGTTAGTATGAAGAAGTTATTGTAGTATGTTATGCCTAAGCGAAGTTCAAATACGGGGATGTAGCTTGTTATTTTCTAAGTACAACTGTTAGTCAGCATGAAGATCTACAGTGTGCGTTCACAAGATGAAGTATCTAAGTGTACCATATTGTCCGTAATTTAGGTGGGAGTTCATTGATCGAAGGTTTGCCTGATTCTGAGTTAGTACGAAGAAGTTATTGCACTCTGAAGAAAAAAATAGCGGATTCTTCCTAGGCGGAGTTCAAATATGAGGATGTAGCCTGTTAATTTCTAAGTACAACTATAAGTCACCATAGAGATAGTGAGCATTGAATTGGGGATATAGACTGTTATTTCCCAAGTAAAAATATTAGTCACCATGAAGAACTATAGTGTACATTCACAAGATGAAGTATCCGAGTGTACCATTATGTCCATAATTTAGGTGGTAGTTCATCGGTTGAAATTTCATTCGATTCCGAGTTAGTATGAAGAAGTTATTGCTGTATGAACAAAAAAATAGTGGCTTCTGCCTAGGCGGAGTAAAATTCTGGGTATGTAGCATGTTATTTTCTAAATACAACTGTTAGTCACCATGGAGAACTACAATATGCGTTCGTAAGATGAAATACCCGAGTGTACCATATTGTCCGTAATATAGGTGGGAGTTCATCGGTCGAAGTTTTGCTTGATTCCGGGTTAGTATGAAGAAGTTATTACAGTCTGAAGGAAAAAAATAGCTGCTTCTGCCTAGGCAGAGTTCAAATATGAGAATGTAGTCTGTTATTTTCTAAGTACAACTATTAATCACCATGGAGAACTATAGTGAGTGTTGAAGTGAGGATATAACCTATTATTTTCTAAGTACAAGTGTTAATCACCATGGAGAACTACGGTATACATTCATAAGCTGAAGTATCTGAGTGTTCTATATTGTCCACAATTTAGGTGGGAGTTCATCGATCGTAGTTTGCCTGATTCCGAGTTAGTATGAAATAGTTACTATAGCATGAACAAAAAACTAGCGGCTTCTGTCTAGGCGGAGTTCAAATATAGTGATGTAGCATGTTATTTTCTAAGTACAACTATTAATTACCATAGAAAACTCGGGTATACGTTCACTAGATGAAGTATCCAAGTGTACCATATTGTCCGTAATTTAGGTGGGAGTTCACCGGTCCAAGTTTTGCCTGATTTTGAGTTAGTATGAAGAAGTTATTGCAGCCCGAAGGAAAAAATAGCGGCTTCTGCCTAGGAGGAGTTCAAATATGAGGATGTAGCCTGTTATTCTTTAAGTACAACTATTAGTCACCATGGAGAAGTATAGTGAGCGTTGAAGTAGGGATATAACCTATTATTTTTGAAGTACAGCTGTTAATCACCATGGAAAACTATGGTATTCGTTTATAAGCAGAAGTATACGAATTTCTGTAGTACCCATAATTTAGGCGGAAGTTCATTAGTCCCTGTTTCGCTCGATTCTGAGTTAATATGAAGAAGTTATTGCAGTATGAACAAAAAAATAGCGGCTTCTGCCTGGACAGAGTTCAAATATGGGGATGTTGCTTGTTATCTTTGAAGTACAACTGTTAGTCACCATGGAGAACTACGATATACATTCACTAGATGAAGTATTCGAGTGTTCCTTATTGTATGTAATTTAGATGGGAGTTCGCCAGTCGAAGTCTCGCTTGATTCCGAGTTATTGTAAAGAAGTTATTGCACTTTGAACAAAAAAATAGCGGCTTTTGACTAGGAGGTGTTCAAATATGGGGATTCTACTATCAAATCTACTTCCAAACTACAATTAAAAATGCATGCATGTTGTGATTAAATGCAGGCCCACCTGGGTATGCATATGTATTCGTGTAAACAAATATTCTTCCAGCAATCAGATGTCGCATCGATGTAAGAAAATGTATAAGATATGAGCTATTATAAAAGTAGACAGCATATAAGCAACTTCAAAAGCTGTCAAGTGATATTTCACCAATGCGAAGTGCTCATAAAGCTGTTTTGCGTTTACATCTTTGATTAAATTATTTGCTTAGTCATGAAATCCTTTAATTTTTGTTATCTTTTAATGTTACTATCAAATAGTATAAAGCTTCCCATTTGTATTTAAAAATTTCCAAATATTGTAAACGAGACGAAATCAGCAAAATTATACGGATAATAAAAATATTACCTTCATCCAATTAGCACTGTTAAACTTTTAAGGTTTCTAACTTGAGTTATTCCTTAAAGGTTGAGGTTTCTTCATGCATAATTAAGGACTAATATAAAACAAGTACTATTTAAACCAATAATTTCCAAATAACTTCGGTAAATTTCAAAATCTAGTTCAGCTCCAAGATAAAAATATGTTTCATGAAAAATCTATGCCTTAACATGAAAATTTGCATAAATGTACGGTACATGCTATTAATATTTACAAATATTTGTTGTTTACATGGTAAATTGTTAGTAATCTATATAAAAAATGAGATCAATTTTTCTATCAACAACAAATAAATTACAAAACACTATTCATGTAAACACTTAGCTATATTACAAAACACCATCTAATGTATACAAACGGCAATCATAGACATAGACTGTAGTGGAATATCTTCCAAAAAGTTTGAGTCATTCTGCGTCTTCAGCATATTTATCGAAGACTACCGATTCTACTTTAATTTTCAAGCGTGTGACCACGATTCGTTTTGACGACTTCTAAGACATTGTTCCTTCACAAAGAGTAAATATATATCCACCCATGGATTTATTTTCCCTGTTTTCAGATATCCAATTTGTATTGAATATCCTGTAGAAACAGCATGATATTTTAAGTAATTTGAACCATAATTCATTATATGATTTAAATATTTAAATATTCTAATCAAAGCATTCTTATCGTAAGTTTAACACGTGCGAATGAGATGCTGGATGTTAAGGCACAACCAACAAGGGTTTATTCAATTGCTAAACAAGCCATGGAGCAACCAGGTGTGGCTTATTCACTTCCACGTGGCTAGTTGGTGACTACTTGGAGTTGTTCTCATGGCTGGATGAGTGGACAGAGGTTTGTGATTGTAACGGCGAAGTCTTCTTTATTATACGATTATAACGGCGAAGACTTTGCCATTATACATTTATAACGGCGAAGTCTTCGCCATTATAAATTTCTAACGGCGAAGACTTTGCCGTTATAAACATATAACGGCGGAGACTCCGCTGTTATAAAACATAGTCGTTGCCATGCAATGGCTATATTCCAACGTACCACTTATCTCTTATATATTCCACCACCCTTCTCCTCCTTCCATACAACCTCATCCTTTACTTCTTCATCCAACCTTTCCGCCAAAAAAGTTGTTAGCAAGAAACCTATGTTCAATATGCATTCCACTAGATTTTCCAACCAACGCCTACCATATCCATAATGAACACTTCGTCCATCACATGAGTACAGATATTCACCGTATTTGAACTTCTCCTATAGCCAGCCTTACCAATTGCTCGCTCCTCCCAACTTTCCTCCCATTCAATCTACTGCCCTGGAATAATATTACCAACAATGTCATTCATTAGGCGCATACGATGATCATTCGTCGTACATCTCTTTGATGATGCAAAACAAACAAATGCAACATCATTATTTTAATGTGCAACAGTCAAAGATTCAAAATCGTAAAGCAATGTAGAATCTACAAAAGCAATATTCTTATGCATGCAAGGCTCTTGCTAATGAAGAAACTGTTAGTACTTTAGAGGAGAGGAAGACGAAAACCAAGAGGCAGATGTAATAAATACTGAATAATGCAATGAAGAAGCCGCTGTAGAGATGCTTGCGCCTCGAGCCCGTAATATAACAAGAAGAAGAAAAAGTGGAAATCCTTAAGTGGCATTTCCGGCAAATGGTGTAGAGATTCAGTTGCAGTGGAGATAGAAGTTGGCATAGAAGATATTGACGAGGAAAATGTTCAAGTGGAAGGAGTAGCAGCTGACGGTAGAAAAAAGCAAGTTTAAGTTTACTTCTAAACGGTATATTTCACTTGCTAAATCATGGACACTCATTTTACAAGATAGTATTTCTAGAAATAATATGAAAGGCTAGATATTTTGGGAAAGAGTTGTGGATTTTCACAACACCTTGGAACCATTATAGAGAACATGGCGATCACTCATAGGAGGTTATCAGGTTATGAACTCCGCATGCCAAAACTATTTGGCAATACTTACTAGATTGCAGACAGAAAACTGGTGCCGTTCCTTTTGACATTGTAAGTAAAATATTATTTTAAATTTATTTGATATTGTAATGTGTTTGACTAGTTTTGTATATTCATACACTTTTGGATTTGTTCTACAGATTAAAGAATCACATAAGGCCTATCAGCTATAGTACGGTTAACCATTCAAATTCCAAGAGTGCCTTGAGTTTCTCTCTAGTTTGTTGAAATGCAAGAATCCTAGCAACTTTATGTTAGGGCAACAAAAGAAATCTAGAAGAATGAACTACTCCGATTTAAGTCGAGGAAGGGATCCATGTTCGCAGGAAAGATCTCCACTATATGGAAGCAGTGACAAACGACCTCTTGGTAGACACAAGTCAATTCAGTTAGAGCAGCGCGGTGTGGAATATTCAAGATTTGTAGGAACTTTAGATATTTTTGCTAGAGAAACAAGAGAGCGTGGAGGCAACTTTTTAGCACAAAGAACTCGCAACGAAATGATGTTTCATAAGGCTGTCATGGACGATCGAGAGTTCAAGAGACGAGGCCATGAGGAGAAGAAAGCTTTGATGCGAGAGAAGAATTATATCAAACCGATGACTTATGATTTTGGTAAGCTTTCTCCTTTACAGCAAGAACTAGTAACCGAGCAGTTGGAAACTTATAAGAAAGTTAGAGACAGTGGAAACGGAAGCGGAAGTGACATGTATAGGGATGAGTTTTAGATGTGCGGTTTCATTATAATGGTTGGTGTATATTAGTTTTGTATCTCTGTAGTATCTTTAAGTATTGTTTGGTTTATATGTGTATTTTTTTGTACTTGATATAATTTTATTGTACCATTCTGTATTTTGAACTAAGGTTGTGCATCATTTTATTGAACAAGTTCCATAATAATATTACGAAATGGTCAACATACAAACCTTAAAACATAATACAGTAGACATACTAGAAAACATAAAAACCTCATCAACATAATGCAGTAAACAAACTAGAAGATACAAAACAAACTAGTAATACCGCATGACTAAGGATTCCTACTATTCCTTCCTCTGTGTGCCCACAAATGGTCCGCCAATTGGTCACGCAATTCAAAGTGTGTAGCTTGATCTTCAATATGTTTTACCATAGCAACATATTCCTCCATTGAGTTTACGTTTCTACCGGGCTTTTTGTTAGAATCCTTAAACATGTCCGTGTAATTAGTCTTTTGATTTTTACACCCACCTCTTTCAGAATCTACAATCATATTATGAATTATTATACAAGCATAAATAAGATAGAACTCATGCGTCATGAAATCGAACAGTATTTCATAAAATCTAAAACCTTGCTTGTAAGGCATCGAACGTACGTTCGATGTCCTTTTTGTAACTTGCCACTATTTGAGTGAAATAGCTCTCTTTGTCATTTGTTGCTACTCTAAAGCTTCGTATTAAAGTTCTCCAATGTGGTTAAATTCCATCGACTAGGTAATACCCAGTTTGATGCTTGACATTACCAACTTTATGTGTAACGTCCGTTGAAATTCTGTTAGATGGTTCAGAGAATACGTGGATTGTTTTAAAACTTTTGTATCGTTTAACGGACCTGGTATTCCAAAGAAAGCATGCCAAACTCATAAATTATCGGTTGCAACTACTTCAAGGATCATTGTTGGTACCTTTTTGTGTCATGTAAACATTCCTTTCCAACCCGTTGGATAGTTTTTTCATGCCCAATGCATGTAATCCAAATTTCCAAGCATACCTAGGAAACCTCTAGCTTCTCCTCAAGCTAGTATTATGTTTACATCATTCGATCCCAGTGTTCGTAAGTATTCCTTGCCAAACTGTTCAATCACTGTTTTATAGAATTCCTTCATGCACTCTATTGCTGTTGATGATACGATTCTGAAATATTCATCCATATTATCACCAGCTGTTCCGTAGCTTAACATACGTAAAGCAGCCGGGATTTTGATGTAGAGGGAATGCCTAGGTTCTAGTGCTCCATTTATCCTATAAGTGAAATATGGGTTGTTTTCATGAAGTTTAAGAAAATTTTTAGAGTAAACATATGGGCCAGTCCGAAATCAACGGTGGAACAAATTTATATCATAGGTTGGATTGTCAATGAAGTAGTCCCTCATCGGCCTTTTATGTCCATCCTTATGGTCTCTCTTATATCGTACCATCCAGGTATACTACCACGATGGTTGCTCGTAGATTCTTCACCAAAAAACTAAGAATATCCTACCGCTACATGTTGAATTTGAAACTCTGCCGTTTTATTGTCCATTTCTTGTTTATTGTCATAACTTTGGTTCATGTCTTGGTTGTACTGGTAGTATAGGTTAAGATCCATGGTTGTCGAGCAGTAAGTAATTTGAGTTATTAGTTTGTTTTAGTTTTCTGCAATGGTGTGTTGGAGTAGATCGAAATGCAAGTATATGTAAGTGTAGGAAGCAATAGATATGGAATACAAAATACAATGACAATGTGGCTACAGTACTGGGATATGGAGTATAGGCTATAATGACAATATAGCTATAGCAAAGAGATAAGGAATACAAAATACAATAGAGTATGGCTACAACAAAGAGATATGGAATTCATGCTATAATGACAATATGACTACCGTAAAGAGATATGGAATACAAAATACAATGGCAGTATGGCTAAAGTGTTGGGATATGGAACACAAAATATACTGACAGTATGGCTACAGTTTTGGGATATGGAATACAAAATAGATTGACCATATGGAGATAGTATGGAATACAAAATATGAATGTACGTTTGCGTAGGCCATACTGGCTACAATGTAGCTACAGTGTTAGAAATGACATGATAGTAATGGCTACAATATACGTTTGCAGAGACCATAATGGCTATAGTGTAGCTACATTGTTAGAAATTACATGGTAGTAAGGGGTACAGTGTATGTTTGCAGAGGCCATAATGGCTATGGTGTAGCTATAGTGTTGGAACTGACGTGACAGTAATGACTACAGTGTACGTTTGCAGAGGCTATAATGGCTACAGTTTCCGTTTTCAGAGACCATTTATCGGTTTCGATTAACTCCACATTGATGCAATTGCAATCCCTATGGTTACTACTTATACGCTAAGTAGTGGCTTGAGGGGTTCATAGGATTCCAAATGGAAAATCAAATATGGACTCCCCATGATTATTTGGTGTTGATTAAAGCCTTTATTTAGGCTGACACAAGACACAAGGAAGAGGAAGTCGATGAAGATTTTTGAATCACCGTCAATGAAGCTTACAACAACCATCCAAAATGTAGGACGGAAAGACGAAATTAGGATACTAGAAGTACATTTGTTGCACTTACTAGAGCTTGCAGGAGATATCAAAGAATTATAACAAACCTAGAACGAGTCAATGATTTTTAGATGACCCGATCGACTTTTGTCTCCTTGTATATTATGGATCATCAAACACACTTTGTCGGTCATGCTGCGTACGATTTGTGGGTAAATTATATTAGAAATTTGAGTGAGTACTATGTCAACGAACGATGTATGTCCATATATTTGTCCAACTATCTAAGGTCTTCTTATGTCCATAAGTATTAGTTTGGGTAACTTGTAGTCTATGATTTGTAATAATTTACCGCCTGTAGTAATATTAATTGTGCATGTTCGTTGTAATTTAGATACTAAACTATGTACTTAAACACACCACAACAAACGACATACTTCAACATACTACAACATACCACAATATACTTAAAAATACAACAAAAGACATACTTAAACGAACGATAAACTCGAACATAACACATCATACGACATACTTCAACATACTATAATTGATCACTACATACTTAAACATACAACGAAAACATAGTACATACTTTAGCATGTTAGTTATGCCCACTGCTATGCTGAATTTCCAGTGCACTCAGCCTTTCGCATAGCACGGCTAGTTCTTGTTCAAGTTCATTTGCATATTCCACTACTCGACGTGGTAATGGATCATCAATCCATTATCATAAAACACAACCAATTGAAAAGTTATGGCATCTGTAATGGCACCGTCCAATGTCGTTTTTGCTTCGCATGACGGAATATGAAACTAACACTCCACAATCACAATATAGTAATTGAGGAGAGTTAACTTCCTGTTGCATCTGAATCGTTTCATTAGGGACTTCTCGGGTCCTGTGTGTTTGTAGGAAGTCTTATCTCTTATTCATATGGATGTTGTACAACTTGTTGTTCATATGGTGGTTGAACGTCCTCTTGGAGTCTTAGTTGGCTAAGATCTGGGAACTTGATTCAAATGTCCTCGTAGTGCTACTCTTAATACTTGATAAGCCAATCCTCATTGGCGCATGGACTTTCCAAAGGCGCGTAGCTTACTATATCAAAGTCAATAGAAGAAGGCTAGGATGGCATCAGTGTGAGATGTAAATGAATGTGAGGAAGATGTAGATAGTAGTGAAGATGGAGAAATTGATTGTGAAGAAGTTGATGTAAACTGGTATGTGTATATATAAAAGGGAAGCGGAAAATGACAAACTGGTAATTATGAGAAGAAGAGAGCAAGGTTATGGTAATTATAGAAAGTGGTATGCTTACTGACAATGAATGTAATTGTTTGTGCTATTAGGTTATGGTTATCGATGCTTTTGGGAAAATATCTATATGGTTGCAAACAACACATAAAACATGAAAAATAATGACGTCAATGCATAAAATGAATACAACAAATATATCACATATCACACCACATGAATAATAACAACAACGACACAAAAAAGTGAATGATTATAACATCGATACATAAACCAAATACAATAGATATATCATACATCGGAACAAAAGAATAAGTACAGAAAGAACATAGAAACATATATGAAATACAATTCATAAGATCATCCATCTGTACGTGGACGTGTATGATGTCGACGACGTCTCTCATCATCATTTCCACCACTACTCGGACCGGCTAAATGCTTATAGTACATCTGCATGTCAACAAATCTCTTACGCTCTTCCTCCAATTGTGCTTGTAGTCGTGCTGCTGCCTCTGCCTGCCAAAATAGGTCACCATCATAGTAGTCTAGGCTATGCCTATGCTCTACATATCCTGTATGTCTGATCTCCATCTGCCTATCGTATAGATCAGCATAAGATATCTGGCTCGGACATGGGTATTGATCGTGCAGTGGAGGATGAAACACGTTAATATAAATTCTGGTCCAATGGTAGGAATTGCCATGATCCATGCGAAATGAGAAGCAGCCGCCACATGATCGGATGCACGGTAACCCTGACTGGGTTGGATAAGATCCTCGATAATAGGGGGATGTATGCCATGGCATATGGCAAATGGACCGACTAAATCTATCGTCGTTGCATGGGTAATGGTATCAGCGGACCTATTGTAAAATCTACGCCAGATGTCAACGTATGATGGATCGTTAATAATAAAGGCATCGGTTGGCCACCAACCTCCTACCTAGTTAGGTCTAGCTGTTCTGAAGGGTAAATCATACAACGATAGGAATGAGGGTGTAGATCATCGGGAATAGCATCAAATTCGTATATCTTTCTCCAACACCTGTCGCCAAGATAGCAATATGGACCAAATGCTGAGGGATAAGATAGGAGCAAGAATCTCCACCCGGAAAGCATCCTAGCAATCACAATAAAATCAAGGCTAATCGATACACTATCTTGAAATGGAGCCATATAATCTGGTGTCTATACATCCTCTAATCGATTTGGTTGTGGGCAACCGAATAAACATGACAGGATTCATTACCGCTGGGCCCTTTGTTGTCCACATACCAAAATGATAGACGAGGGAAAAAAGTAGACGCATCTGAATTCAAAGTAACGAAATAAAAATTCCTGGAATATTCAAAATACCAGTACTGTAATAACTCCCAGAAGCCAAATAATGAAACCTGTGCATCTGTAATGGTGCACTGTACGTCGAGACATATGTACAAGTATGCAAGAATAAGCATACCCAGTCATATAAAACAGCACCACTGAAATCCAAATGAGGTACGACCTCAATAAACCAAACTGCCAAACTACTGCTCGATGTGCTGAAAAATAAGTTATACGTGGGTATAGAACAAATAATCGTGCAAGCTCCAGATCATTATCAGGAGAGTAAGGACTGGGTATGTTGTCCATTGCAGCAAGAATGGCGCTGACTCTAATAGCGCCTCTGGCCTGATATGATGCAGCAGAAGCATCAAAGTGTGGTAGAAGATCATGAACAAGTTCAAGATGACGCCATCATGCGTCATCGTACAGAAGCGATGAAAAAGCGGTCACTCCAACGCCAATGTCCGCAAGCATAGAGAAATCAAGCAGTGTAATTCCTATCTCACCGCAAGAATAGTTGAACGTGTGGGCGGCTTTATATCATCATAAGCAATAGCTGCGCATAATTGCACATCACCTTTTATAACATTGTTGACTCCTAAAGTTGTAAAGTACATAACAAATAAAATTACAGATTGATAAATTAACCAGTTTTTTTAAGTAAATGGTTCATTAGGTTACATAAGAAATGGTGCAATCCAAGCCCGTGTAAGAGTGCTACGACTCTATTTCATTTGCCAAATTTGCATGAAAATATGTAAGCATGTACGCTAGAGAACCCCGTGAACGGATATTTCACGAATGTTAAAATTAAATAAAATCATACTGTGTATTTAAATTAACAACGTATTGTGATCATTTTAATCATATAAAGAAATACTTACATTTAAACTTGTCTGCATGCTTACATGTACCTCGTCATCTGGAAGCATGTGAAAGTTGGAAAGTATAGGCAATTTGCGCTAAGATTCAAATCCAAAAATCCATCAAGCTCGGCGATTCTAGCGGAAATCAGCCCCACAAAGCTCTGCATCTTGCTCGCTCGACCAACCCTATGGCCTCCATGACTATGGCGACCTTCTTCTTCGCTTCCGCCCTATTTATCGAGATTTTCGATGACTTCTAGCAGATCTTCTATTTCGTACTCGTGCCCGTACGGTACAATATTTTGTAACGACCCCGAATTATTTACTAAATTTAAATTGATCTTTAAATTGATCTTTGAATTAAAATCTGTAAAATTAATTGGTAAATTAATTCGAGTTTCCCCAATTCAAATAGAATATATACTAAATCATTTGAGTAGAGTTTGAATTTATATATATATATATATATATATATATATATATATATATATATATATACATATATATATATACATATTGAATTAAATCTTAAAGGAATGGTTTTAAAATAAAAATAAGAATATAAACCTTTGACACAAGGAAGAAAATAAATAAATTGATTTAAAATTTAGAATTGATAGAAGTAGAATAAAAACAAATATATAAATAAATACAAGATAATGAATACTAAGGTAAAATAATAGTAATAAATTAAACTAGAAATAGAAATCAATATATATGAGATAACTATAAAATATAAAGTAAACAATTAATTGGTAAAATTTTAAGAACAAAAATTAAAAATTAAAATAAAAAAACACGTAAACTTGCAAATGAAAAAATATATACATGTATAGAAAGCTTGTAAGAGAAGCCACATCAAACTATCTCTAATTTGTACAGCTGAAAAGAAAAAAAATATGAATTTGTACAAGCTAATTAATGCTAGCACACTAAAAATTCACATCAGCCAACAAAGAAAATATCCCTGCTAAAAATTTGTACAAACCAGGCATAATCAAACCTCATTTCAACTTAAACAAATCAACTTATCATCCTGTAAACTTCTCTCTACCTATAACAGCTTCATTCCAGTTCGTTCATCTATTTAAACTGAGTAAAAGAAAACTGAAGTGAATATCATCTATACCTAAACCAAACATCAACTTAAACATCTCAGAAAAAAATATCAAGGCAATCAAAGGAAAAATCCGAGATCAAGAAAAAGACTTCCAGTTAGCCAACTCAAACAGGAACTTCAACATTGCAAAGTTTAAAAAGTCTTCAACTTCCATTTGAAAGCTCTGAAATCATAATCTGGAAGGTGAGTGGTAGTTAGTTCTTTTTTCACTTGAATATTTGTTGCAGTGGCTTTGTGTATATATGCTTGTATCAGTGTTTCTTTTCCTCTATGTTACTTCATGGCGTACCAGACAACATCAAAAAGAAAAAAATCCAATCTTTCCTTTTCTAATTAATATTAGGCCTTGCTTTCAAAACAAATTAGTTGTATTTAAGTTTAAGTTATAATCTAAAAATAGTTTCGTGAAGCATAAATGTATATAGAATGAAAAAATCAAATTTTACAGTAGAAACTTTATTTTCTTAAAATTTCGAGTATCACGAAATTTTGATTCAAGAATATAACTTGAATCCCCACTGGAAGCCATGATTTTTAAGCTTGGTTTAATGATTTTTAGAGGAAGGAGTTAGGAGCAGTTTGAAAATGAATGAAAATTGGGTTCTTGGCGATTTCCGGTGATCGGCTTGTTCGTGGGGTTCGGGTTTTCTCGTGGAGATGGTGGAGGCTACAGAGATGACTGGAAAAATGGCCGGAGGTGGCATCGTCCATAGTGGCGTCGGCGGTGTGAGGTTTAAGTCTGTAAACCTAGTTTTTGAATGGAGAAGAAACTCGTGCACCACGGTCTCGTGCAAGCATCGAGTGGCTCGGGTTTTTGGGCACTGGTGGCTAGGGAGTTGACGAAGTGGAGGTCGAAGTTTCGAGTTGCCTAGTGGTCGGAGCGTCGAGAATGTGGCGTTGATAGGTTGTAGTGGGTGGTTCCAGACGTTTTCTAGGTTTGGGATATTTGCCTCGATTTCGAGGCAACAGCAAAGTTCGAGTGATCTAAGCATGTTCTAGGGAGGATCGTCGATATGCTCGACGTCGTGGGGATGCCGGAAGATGGCCAACGGCGTCGTGCATGTGCATGAGCCTTAGAGTAATAGCCTGGGTGTTGTTGCCTGGGAAGAAAAGTGGAGATTCACACGTGTTGACTCGAGTAACTCGAGTCGTTTACTCGAAGCAAGAAACAAAGGGTCTCGGGTCAAGTTGTTCCAGGCTTTTCAACTTGAACCCGATCCTATTTTCTGAAATTTAAAACCAAATTTAAACTTATAAATCAAGGTTTTGAATAGAGTTGTAAACCAAAATATAAATATAATTCATTTTGAATTGAAATTTAGTTTTGAACATACATAAAGTTTAAAAATTCAAATTGGTTTAAATAACTCAAAAGCAACTAAACATTTGAAGAAAATTGAATATAAAGTAGATTTAAATTTTGTAAATGAAAATTTTAAACAAGTTAAACTTAAAAGTTTAAACCTGGAATTAATTCTGAATCAGAATTTAATATTTTGCAATTTAATTAAGTTTCAGAACTTAAGTGTTCAAAAGAAGTTAAATATGCTAAAATTAAAAAGAAAAGTGATTTATTTCAAAATTTAATTTAAATAGGAATTTAAAAAAAGAAATTTGAAACAATGTTTTTAACATGTTGTAAAGAACATATTAAATCATGAATGATTGACTTTAAGTAATGACGATTAATGATTTCAAATTCATTAACGAATGAGTTCTTAATGGTGAATCGATTTATAATCAATAATGATAAATATAATTAAATTTCTTTAGGAAGGTAATTAGAGAAATTCAATAGTCAATGAAGTCATTAACTAAGATTTTATTTGAATAATTAATCAGTGTAATAAATTTTAACAATAAATAAGATTGATTAATTTAATAATAATCAATCGTGGAATTATTAAGTATAATTGCTTAATGACAGTAATTATAGGATTAATTATTCAGTGTAATTAATTGAGTTAATTGAATTGTTTATATTAATTACTTAAGTTTAAATTAATTCAAAATAGTCATTTGAAAATTGGTAAAATATAATCACTTAGAAAGGTAATTAATAGATAATTACCGGATGTAATTAAATGAATGATAATCAGTAATTTGGGTATAAATATTTGTTATTAAACAAGGGGTTAATTAAATCTATTAATTAAAGGATTAATTAATAATTGTGATTAATTAAGATAAATTACATAATTAAAGGTTAATTGGTTCATTAACTATAATTGATTAGTTAATAATAAAAGATTAACTAATAAATGATGAAAAGGGAAATTTATTTCAGATTAACTTATGATAATTAACCCAGATTAATTAGTGATTAATAAATTTACTTATGAAGGTTTGGACTTGACTGAATGATTTAACTGTCTGATATTCCTAATCTGTGATGCTTTGTGATATATTCTGATTTATATGTGTAATCTGTAATATAGTTTATTTATCTGGGAGGAATGTAATTTATTATCTGTAATTAATATTTCTATTGTCTGTGATCTGTGAATAAAAGATAAGCGTTATAGTTTATACCGCTTATCAACTATATTTCTGTATTTTGATCTGTGATGATTGAATGTTGTTGCACTATTGTGTTAAAACCCTGGACCACACCATACACACACGAATGTGGATTTCACGAGGAAATCAGTTAAGTCACAGATTTGTATCAAATTTAGAAATTGAATTCTTGAATCCAAAATAGTTTTGAATTTTGAATTAAGAATTTTTGAAATGAATTTCAGAAATAAAAGTTATTTTAAATAACTTGAGAAAAAATTGGAATTTAAATAATTTGATTTAAATTTGAATTCAATGTTTGAAATTGAATTCAATGACTTGGAATTTTGGTCTAAAACATTATACAAGTCATAAAAGATGCTTATATGGGATCTTAACCATTTAAATAATGTGGTTTTGGAAATGTAAATTTGAATTCAAGGTTCTAAACTTGAATGGCTTTAATTTGTAATCAGTTTTTCCAAAAAAATACCGAAAACTATTTGTTTCCTAATAATAAAGCTTTCATATAAGGAATGAATTCCTAATTTTTGTTAAAACGATCTCAAGTTTGAAATGGTAATGTATATAGTTGAAAGACTATAAATTAACCTTTGTGAAGATGATTGAACTTTGTTTTGAAATCGAAGAGAATTTTGAAGGGTGAATCTTTTATATTATAAAAGATTTAAATTGTAAATTGTTTTGAAAGCTATCAATTAAATCCTTGATTTAAAGATTGAATGAGTTAATCCAATTTTGAAATGGAATCATTTTGAAAGCTGTGTAAATGAATCTTTGTGGAATCTGGGTAAACTTTGTGAATTGAATCTTTTTATTTAAAAAGATTTGAAATGGTAATTCGTTAAACCATTTAAAGGAAAGTTTTAGATAATAAGTCATGACTTAATTGAAACCCCATATCCATATATTTTTAAATATTACGCTCACTATTCGGATTAGCCGGGAAAGGACCTTTGTGTCATATAACCCATTCCGAATAAGTGATACGACGTAATGGATATCATTTGAAGACCAGTGGTGAAGACCGGATATTTGTGAAAATGAAAGTATAACCCGTCAATTGTCTCTGCACCGAGTCACGCCGGTAAAGAGATTTCCTAAGTGATGGGAAGTCCAATCGGGATTGTGAATACCCGGATTGCAAGGGCTTCTTCTAAAGTGCCTTCGGTTCTGTTCGAGCCTGGAACATACTTGTATGGTCGTGTGTTTGACACTACACTTTGAGATATAAAGCAAATTTCTTTCAAGTACATTTCTGTTGGTGGCGGAGAATTCATTCTCTTAGCTTGACACCCTTCTCTAAGACATACGAGCTCTGAGGTTATGTAATTGAAGGTTATCAGCGATATACTCCCAATTTGGTAGTGTGGCATACTAAGTGCTGCTGTGTGTTGATGATCATTTTTTGATCATTTGTGATCAAAGAAAGGCTTTCTTGTAAAGCATAGCTTTGTGGATGAGAACTCGTCGGACCTCACAACCCAGAAATGGTCAAAACAGGAAAGATACGACAAGGTTATGAGGGTCACGACCTTTAGGGTATGTCATTTCCTTCTGGAAAAAGGTGATGTCATGGTATGGAGCCCAGACATTTACCTGTATGGTAGCTCCAATCTTATTTACTTTGTGGTTGTTGCTTTGTGATAGAGGGCCCTCGGATAAAGGTCCCAAAGGACCGGGGAGTGGCATACTCGAGTAGTAGTTACCTAGTTAGAAAGGTAACCCGGCCTTGTGTTTGTAGAGAGCCGGGTAGATTCTCGGGACGTCCCACCAGAGGCGTACCCATGTGGCAGTAGGAAGTTCCTTAGCCTGACTATTTGTTGGAAATCCAAAGAAACAATACGATCCTTGTACGGTTTTAGTCGTAGAACCTGCCATTTAAAATGGTAGCTATAGCAGGCATACTATAATGGTACCTATGCTGGCTAAGATTTATATTATAATTTCGAAATATTTTCCTGCACCTTGCACTTATAGTAATAATATCAAAGAAATTCTCTCATATCAAGCATGTTTGACTATCATAAGAAGAAATCTCCTCCAAATCTGCGTTTGCATTGTGTGTGTGGAGGGAGGTCTTATGGTAGTTATATTTTCTACAAGCATTGCAGATCTATTTAAAAATATTTCTTTGTTTTTCTTAAAGATAAACTGTTTTTTTGTTACTCACACCAGTCACATGACTAACTCGGAGTTTATTGTTTTCTTCCTAAACTCTGGGTGCCCACTATTTTCCATACGGGCAGTCTAGAGTTGGGCTTCTTTTCAGATATTCGGTTTTAGTAGATTATCTGGAGCTAGTTCAGTCGATGGAGTTCACGGACTGCACTTGCTTATCTTGGTGTAATCTGATGGTGGCCCGAGCTTGATTTTGGAGCCATTTGGAGTTATCTCTGCTGTTATATCCGCTGTAGCAGTATTATTTATCTCCGATATTCTTGGATCATATTGATATCATTGTTGTATATCATATTCTTGATATTGTATATCAATGTATTATTCTTTTTCTTCCGCTGTATTGTTTACTTAACTGTGTTATAAGCCCCGACGACTCGGATTTGAACGGTCGAATCTGCGGCATTCGAGTACGATGTAAAGTATGGATGTCGATTTTCGAACGCGAAAAATCCGTATCGTCACATTTGGTATCAGAGCGAAGGTTGAACTTTAGCTCAGGAGTATAACATGTTAAGTAGCTCATTAGAGATAGGGTGAAGTATACCCTAGATTGAGTATCCCTAAGATATCCATTTGAGCCTCAGTAAATTCTCTTACTATCCATCGATAGTGAGCGTGAGTGGAAGAAGAGGACGAGATAGGGGACAGGGGAGTGCCACTAAGAATTGGTCAATACTCTGTAACAGCCAGGAAAAAATCTATTCTGTTAACCTCTTTTGTTCAGCATCTTTTCTCAGTTCTTCGATCATTTCTGGTAGATCCAGAAAGGAAATTCGATATATTGATATGGGACGTAAACTCCAGATGGACCAAAATTGTTTGTTTGGATATATTAGTTGCCTTGTTTGCTTTGGTTGCTATGGTTGATAGGTATGCTTTAACTCTAAAACCGAAAATTTTGAAATCTAGGATACTAGGAATTTAAAACGGGTAGAATAAATTTTGAAATATAAACTTTGTTGTACTTCTTAGCCTGTAAAATTCTAAAACCTTAGAATCTTATTTTTGGATTTTGGTTTTGATTGTAGAGAACCCGTAGTATAAGCAGGGGAGGAACACTTTCCAAAGGTAGAAGAATCGATGATTATGGTTCATTTAGTAGGGTTCGGAATGATTTGGATGAACCGTCAGTGTATGAGGAGGTGCCAGAGGAGCCCGTGGAGCAGCCGCAACCTTAGGTAGAAGAACCCAAAGAAGAAGTGGTTGAAGAACCCAAGGAGGAGTCTGAAGAGGAACCCGAAGAAGAATTCGAAGATGAAGAAGAATTCGAAGAGGAAGAAAAGTTTGAAGACGAGGAAGAGGTGGTGTCGAAAAATGATGATGCGGTCATTTAGGATTTGGATAATGCAGTGGAAGAACAAGACAATGTAGGATATATTCCGGTGGAATCTGATCCAGAAGATGTTTTTGAGACAGACGATGAGGCGGAGGATAGAGAACTGTCAGGGCCTGAGAGGGGGAGCTCGGATAGTGAAGATCTGTAGTTGGTTGGATTGACTTCTTTTGGATAGGGTGTGTTTATGTACGTGTTTTGGATTTAGAACCGTAGTGAATGTTGGATGTTAATTGGGTAATGTATGACTATAAAATAGGTATGAATATTATGAGTAGCACTTAATATGGGATATATTATGAATTACCCGTAAGAATCCATGTGTTTACTAATATAGTTTGAGTTGTCATTGGTCTATTCTGTGTGTGTGTGTATAATACATGAAACGAGCTGTGCAATTTCGGGGACGAAATTCTTTTAAAGGGGGAAGTCTGTAACGACCCCAAATTTTTACTAAATTTAAATTGATAATTAAATTATTTTTTGAATTAAAATCTGTAAAATTAATTGGTTGATTGATTGGACTTTCCCCGATTCAAATAGAATATATATTAAATCATATGAGTAGAGTTTGAATTTATATATATATATATATATATATATAGACACACATATATATACATATTGAATTAAATCTTAAAGGAATGGTTTTAAAATAAAAATAAGAATATAAACCTTTGACACAAGGAAGAAAATAAATAAATTAATTTAAAATTTAAAATTGACAGAAGTAGAATAAAAAAAAAATATAGATAAATACAAGATAATGAATCTAAGGTAAAATAATAGTAATAAATTAAACTAGAAATAGAAATCAATATATATGAGATAACTACAAAATATAAAGTAAACAATTAACTGGTAAAATTTTAAGAACAAAAATAATAAAAGAAAAAAAAACACGTACACTTGCAAATGAAAAAAAATATACATGTATAGAAAGCCTGTAAGAGAAGCCACATCAAGCTATCTCTAATTTGTACAGCTGAAAAGAAAAAAATATGAATTTGTACAAGCTAATTAATGCTAGCACACTAAAAATTCACATCAGCCAACAAAGAAAATATCCCTGCTAAAAATTTGTACAAACCAGGCATAATCAAACCTTATTTCAACTTAAATAAATCAACTTATCATCCTGTAAACTTCTCTCGACCTATATCAGCTTCATTCCAGTTCGTTCTTACATTTAAACTGAGTAAGAGAAAACCGAAGTGAATATCATCTATACTTGAACCAAACATCAACTTAAACATCTCAGAAAAAAAAAATCAAGGTAATCAAAGGGAATATCTGAGATCAAAAAAAGACTTCCAGTTAGCAAACTCAAACAGGATTTTCAACATTGCAAAGTTTAAAAAGTCTTCAATTCCATTTGAAAGCTCTGAAATCTTGATCTGGAAGGTGAGTGGCAGTTAGTTCTTTTTTTACTTGAATATTTGTCGCAGTGGCTTTGTGTATATATGCTTGTATCAGTGTTTCTTTTCTCTCTGTTACTTCACAGAGTACCAGACAATATCAAAAAGAAAGAAAAATTCAATCTTTCCTTTTCTAATTAATATTAGGCCTTGCTTCAAAACAAATTAGTTGTATTTAAGTTTAAGTTATAATCTAAAAATAGTTTCGTGAAACATAAATGTATATAGAATGAAAAAAATCAAATTTTTACAGTAGAAACTTTGTTTTCTGAAAAATTCGAGTATCGCGAAATTTTGATTCAAGAATATAACTTGAATCCCCATTGGAAGCCATGATTTTTAAGCTTGGTTTAATGATTTTTAGAGGGAGGAGTTAGGAGCGGTTTGAAAATGAATGAAAATTGGGTTCTTGGCGATTTCCGGTGATCGGCTAGTTCGTGGGGCTCGGGTATTCTCGTGGAGATGGAGGAGGCTACAGAGATGACTAGAAAAATGGTCGGAGGTGGCATCGTCCACGGCGGCGTCGGCGGCGTGAGGTTTAAGTCTGTAAACCTAGTTTTTGAATAGAGAAGAAACTCGTGCACCACGGTCTCGTGCAAGCATCGAGTGGCTCAGGTTTTTGGGCACTGGTGGCTGGGGAGTTGATGAAGTGGAGGCCGAAGTTTCGAGTTGCCTAGTGGTCGGAGCACCGAGAATGTGGCGTTGGCAGGTTGTAGTGGGTGGTTCCAGACGTTTTCCAGGTTTAGGATATTTGCCTCGATTTCGATTTCGAGGCAACGGTGAAGTTCGAGTGATCTGAGCATGTTCTGGGGAGGATCGTCGATATGCTCGACGTCGTTGGGATGCCGAAAGATGGCCAACGGCGTCGTGCACGTGCACGAGCCTTAGAGTGATAGCCTGGGTGTTGTTGCTTAGGAAGAACAGTGGAGATTCACGTGTGTTGACTCGAGTAACTCGAGACGTTTACTAGAAGCAAGAAACAAAGGGTCTCGGATCAAGTTGTTCCAGCTTTTCAACTTGAACCTGATCCTATTTTCTGAAATTTAAAACCAAATTTAAACTTATAAATCAGGGTTTTGAATAGAGTTGTAAACCAAAATATAAATATAATTCAAATTTGAATTGAAATTTGGTTTTGAACATAAATAAAGTTTAAAAATTCAAATTGGTTTAAATAACTCAAAAGCAACTAAATGTTTAAAGAAAATTGAATATAAAATAGATTTGAAATTTGTAAATGAAAATTTTAAAAAAGTTAAAATTAAAATTTTAAACCTGGAATTAATTCCGAATCAGAATTTAAAATTTTGCAATTTAATTAAGTTTCAGAACTTTAGTGTCCAAAAGAAGTTAAATATGCTAAAATTAAAAAGAAAAGTGATTTTTCTTTAAACTCTTTTAAAAAAAATCATTTATAACCAAGTGTTATTTTTATATGTAAATTTAAAAATGTTGGAAAATTTGTTTTTAGACTTTATTAAAAGTAAATAAGGATTTATTTCAAATTCTAATTTAAATAGGAATTTAAAAAAAGAAATTTGAAACAATGTTTTTAACATGTTGTAAAGAACATATTAAATCATGAATTAGTGACTTTAAGTATTGAAGATTAATGATTTCGAATTCATTAATGAGTGAGTTCTTAATGGTGAATCGATTTATAATCAATAATGATAAATATAAGTAAATTTCTTTAGAGTGGTAATTAAAGAAATTCAATAGTCAATGAAGTCATTAACTAAGATTTTATTTGACTAATTAATCGATGAAATAAATTTTAACAACAAATAAGATTGATTAATTTAATAATAATCAATCGTGGAATTATTAAGTATAATTGCTTAATGACAGTGATTATGGGATTAATTATTCAGTGTAATTAATTGAGTTAATTGAATTGTTCAAGTTAATTACTTAAGTTTAAATTAATTCAAAATAATCATTTGAAAATTAGGAAAACATAATCAGTTAGAAAGGTAATTAATAGATAATTACTGGATGTAATTAAATGAATGATAATCAGTAATTTGGGTATAAATATTTGTTATTAAACAAGGGATTAATTAAATCTATTAATTAAAGGATTATTTAATAATTGTGATTAACTAAGATAAATTAAATAATTAAAGGTTAATTGGTTCACTAATTAATATTGATTAGTTAATAATAAAAAATTAAATAATAAATGATGAAAAGGGAAATTTATTTTAGATTAACTTATGATAATTAACCCAGATTAATTAGTGATTAATAAATTTACTTATGAAGGTTTGGACTTGACCGAATGATTTAACTGTCTGATATTCCTAATCTGTGATGCTTTGTGATATATTCTGATTTATATGTGTAATCTGTAATATAGTTTATTTATCTGGGAGGAATACAATTTATTATATGTAATTGATATATCTGTGGTATGCGATCTGTGAATAAAGGATAAGCGTTATAGTTTGTACCGCTTATCAACTATATTTCTGTATTTTGATTTGTGATGATTGAATGCTTTTGCACTATTGTGTTAAACCCCTGGACCACACTATACACACACGAATGTGGATTTCACGAGGAAATCGGTTAAGTCACAGATTTGTATCATATTTAGAAATTGAATTCTTGAATCCAAAATAGTTTTGAATTTTGAATTAAGAATTTTTGAAATGAATTTCAAAAATAAAAGTTATTTTAAATAACTTGATAAAAACTTGGAATTTAAATAATTTGATTTAAATTTGAATTCAATGTTTGAAATTGAATTCAATGACTTGGAATTTTGGTCTAAAAGATTATACAAGTCATAAAAGATACTTTTATTGGATCTTAACTATTTAAATAGTGCGGTTTTGGAAATGTAAATTTGAATTCAAGTTCTATACTTGAATAGCTTTAATTTTTAACTAGTTTTTCCATAAAAAAACGAAAACTATTTGTTTCCAAATAATAAAGCTTTCATATAAGGAATGAATTCCTAATTTGTGTAAAAACGATCTCAAGTTTGAAATGGAAATGTATATAGTTTGAAAGACTATAAATTAACCTTTGTGAAGATGATTGAACTTTGTTTTGAAATCGAAGAGAATTTTGAAGGGTGAATCTTTTATATTATAAAAGATTTAAATTGTAAATTATTTTGAAGCTATCAATTAAATCCTTGATTTAAAGATTGGATGAGTTAATCCAATTTTGAAATGGAATCATTTTGAAAGCTGTGTAAATGAATCTTTGTGGAATCTGGGTGAACTTTGTGAATTGAATTTTTTTTATTTAAAAGATTTGAAATGGTAGTTCGTTAAACAATTTAAAGAAAAGTTTTAGGTAATAAGTTGTGACTTAATTGAAATCCCATATCCATATGTTTTTAAATATTACGCTCACTATTCGGATTAGCCGGGAAAGGACCTTTGTGTCATATAACCCATTCCGAATAAGTGATACGACGTAATGGATATCATTTGAAGACCGGTGGTGAAGACCGGATATTTGTGAAAACGAAAGGATAACCCGTCGATTGTCTCTGCATCGAGTTGCGCGGGTATAGAGATTTCCTTAGTAATGGGAAGTCCAATCGGGATTGTGAATGCCCGGATTGCAAGGGCTTTTCTGAAGTGCCTACGGTTTTGTTCGAGCCCGAAATAGACTTGTATGGTCATGTGTCTGACACTACGCTTTGAGATATAAAGCAGATTTGTTTCAAATACATTTCTGTTGGTGGCGGAGAATTCATTCTCTTAGCTTAACACCCTTCTCTGAGACATACGAGCTCAGAGGTTATGTAATTAAAGGTTATCAAAGATATACTCCCAATTTGGTAATGTGGCATGCTAAGTGCTGCTGTGTGTTGATGATCATTTGTTGATCATTTGTGATCAAAGCAAGGCTTTCGTGTAAAGCATAGCTTTGTGGACGAGACCTCATCGAACCTCACAACCCGAAAATGGTCAAAAAAGGATAGATGCAGCAAAGTTATGAGGGTCGCGCCCTTTAGGATATGTCATTTCCTTCTGGAAAAAGGTAATGTCATGGTATGGAGCCCAGACATTTACTGTGTGGTAGCTCCAATCTCATTTACTGTGTGGTTGTTGCTTTGTGATAGAGGACCCTCAGATAAAGGCCCCAAAGGACCGGGGATTGGCATACTCGAGTAATAGTTACCTAGTTACATAGGTAACCCGGCCTTGTGTTGGCGGAGAGTCGGGTAGGTTCTCGGGACGTCCCGCCAGAGGCGTAGCCATGTGGCAGTAGGAAGTTCCTTAGCCTGACCACTTGTTGGAAATCTAAAGAAACAATACGATCATTGTACGGTTTTAGTTGTAGAACCTGCCATTTAAAATGGTAGATATAGCAGGCATAATATAATGGCACCTATGCTGGCTAAGATTTATATTATACTTTCGAAATGTTTTCCTGCACCTTGCACTTATAATAATAATATCAAAGAAATTCTCTCGTATCAAGTATGTTTGACTATCATAAGAAACAATCTCCTCAAAATCTGCGTTTGCATTGTGTGTGTGGCGGGAGGTCTTATGGTAGTTACATTTTCTAAAAGCATTGCGGATCTATTTAAAAATATTTATTTGTTTTTCTTAAAGATAAATTGTTTTTTTGTTACTCACACCAGTCTCATGATTGACTCGGAGTTTATTGTTCCCTTTCTAAACTCTGGGTGCCCACTATTTTCCACATGGACAGTCTAAAGTTGAGCTTCTTTTCAGATATTCGGTTTTAGTAGATTATCTGGTGCTAGTTCAGTCGATGGAGTTCACGTACTGCACTTGCTTATCTTGGTGTAACCTGATGGTGGTCCGAGCTTGATTTTGGAGCCATTTGGAGTTATCTCTGCTGTTATTTCCGCTGTAGCAGTATTATTTATCTCTGATATTCTTGGATCATATTGATATCATTGTTGTATATCATATTCTGGAATATTGTATATCAATGTATTATTCTTTTTCTTCCGCTGTGTTGTTTACTTAATTGTGTTATAAGCTCCGACGACTTGGATTTGAACGGTCGACTCTACGGCATTCGAGTACGATGTAAAGTATGGATGTCGATTTTCGAACGTGAAAAATCCGTATCGTCACAATTTTGTTCTTCACCGCTCATGTCGACGCCTCTGGCATCACTGCTACTGCCTTCTTCATGCATGAACTTTTTAGCAAAAAATTTTTACCAATCTAGACATTTCTTCGGGTGTGGATCTCAAAAACGAGCTTTAATTTGAATATATACTAACGGATTTGGATTGTTTGAGGCAAAAATTGATGATTTTGGTGAAGGATAGAAATGGTTTTTGGCTGGAAATAGAGGAAGATGAGAATGAGTTGTGGTGGCTGGGCTTGATTTATAACGGCGATGTCTTCGCCGTTATAAATTCATAACGGCACAGACTTCGCCGTTAAAATCCCCCCAGACCAACCCCATGGCTAGTCCCTACCTTCTCTAGTGGCGCCGCTCGTTCAATCAATTGAAAATCAGGAAAGACAGTGCAGTGAACAGGTCGAATTGTTGGTAATGGTCTTGCAGGTTCGAGCTTTTAACAAATCATAATAAATGTTCTGTTCAAATAAAATACCGCTCTAATCAGAAAAAATGTATCTGGAAACTTTGTTTATTGAGATGTTATATAGTTAAAAGATAAGCGCCAATTAAGCTTTTGCATAGTCTAATCCATTGCATTTTGCCATTAGTCTGATCTAATCCATTCCATATAACATCGGCATGTGTATATTCTTCCATTTTCTCATTAATCATATCCAATAAATAATCAAAAAGTCATTGCTCCACTTAATTAACAACGTCATCAGAATTTGTGGTCAGAATTAAACAATGTCAATTTGGTTGATGAATGCGGCAACTAAAAAGCGCAGTATGTAGACAAGATTCTTCCAGTAATAAGATGTCGCATCGATGTAAGAAAACGTTTCAGATTTGAGCTACGATAGAAGTAGACAGCTTATAAGCAACTTCAAAAGCTGTCAAGTGATATTTCACCAACGTGAGTGCTTATGAGTTGGATAAAGCTGTTTTGTGATAGCGTTAGTGATCAAAACACCTCCTTGGTCATGAAATCATTTAACGACGTTTGCGTTCCTATCAAATTAATGTTAGGCTTGCAATTTGTACTACAAAGTTCCAGATGTTTGAAAAGGTGACAAAAAAAGCACTGTTTTAAGTATTATGATTTCTATAATTTGAACTGTTCTCGAAGGTTTTAGCTTCTATTCTTGGAGCATAAATTAAAAAAAGCAGTAGTTAATAAGTTAAACAATAATTTTGGTTCTCGTCAGGAAAGCAAATAAGCTGATTAAACGTAAAAATAAGAAGGAAAAAAAAAGTGAAGTAAACATAAAAGCAAGGATTATGGCAGTAGCATGGACACGAAACTCATGCATGCACATCAACTTCATATATATGAAAGTAAATTTAAATCATTTGATACAAAAGATAGGATACGCGGCGGACGTGAAAATGTGACTAAAACACCTCAAAATTATGGTTTTTGAACTAACGGTGTGTTAAAAGACTTTGCCCGACCAGTTAAATTTTCAACGCAAAAAAAATGTGGCGGGCAAAACCCTATTTGATCTTCTTTTGCACGAGAAACTTAAAATATTTTAGAAGGACGCGCCCAACATGAGCAGTTAGTTTTTACTAGTGAATAAAAAAAACTTTTAAATAATGAAATTTTAAAATTAAATAGTAAACAATAATAACTTGGCATTGTTAGGTTACTAAAGTTTTGGATAAAGTGATATAATTAGGGGTGAACATTTTGTTTGGTTAGTTCGGGTACGAAAATTATTAAGCCGGACTAAAATGAACAAAAATGAAAAGAAAAGAAAAACTAACCAAACTAAGACTGGCTCGTTCGGTTGGTTATCCGATCTAAACGAATTAAAAATGATTTATATTTTATGTTTGGAATATTCATTGTGCTTTAAAATAAAACATAAATTTATCATTAAAGTATTCTTATTTAGTATTCTCGCGTTTTTTAATAGTAATTTTAATACGTATATAATAAATAAAATTTATTTGGAGCACTAAACTATTCTAAAATGATCATTATAACGTTAGTGATTTCTATAATATAATAAAAGTTCGATTAATTTGGTTAAACTAGTAATCGAATTAAAAATATTTACGGGCCGATTATGAATAAATCTAGTTTCAAAACCAAACCAAACCGATCAAAATAAACCAATTTGGCCCGTTTATTTGGTTTAATCAAATATTACTCACCCATAGATATAATTTTAGAGGGATCCATCTAAAAATAAAAGTTATGAGAAGAATATCATAAATGGAACAAAAATAGAAGATCTACCATTTCACCATCATACAAAGAAAATTTGTCAATGCCCTATCGTATGATGAAAAGAAAAAAGTTAATGTCCACCAAAACTAAATTTGGAGGGGTTCGATAGAAAAGAAAATTATAAAATGGTGGAGCACACGGAAAAAATTATATGATGATGTAATAATGAATTGTTTTGATTTGTTAAGAGGTGACTTTTTTCAATCTCCCGTAACAATTTAAAAATACTGAAAAAATGACAACTTATATTAAACTGCAGTCTCCTTTTGTTTTCAAACTCAGGAGAACCCAGCGGGTCGGTAATCTTCTGAGGAGGGTATAGTAAAACTGTCCACCGATCCAAGCCCCCGTAGTACACTGATAAATTTATGTAGGATAAAGAAGCGCATGATAAGAATGGAACTAGGTCTTTTAACAGAGCCCAAGTCTCCGTTCCACTGCGCCGCACCCTCGGACAACTGCAGTCTCTTTAATATCTTTGTTAATAGTTGGAATAGAAGCACAACTTTTAGTCCGACGGTGAAATTTCAAAAATGCCTTTATATATATGAGTATATATGCACGTCCAGGTGGACCTGCATCTAATCGCAATGTGCATGCATTAATGCGGAAACATGCTTCTAATCAAAATATTTACTTAATTTTATATATCTATTAAAAATTTAAATACTAAAAATGAGATTACATTTAAAAATCAGTTTCTATATGGGTGTATAATCAACTATTAGTGAAATTTCTCGCTATTTAACATGTTCGCTTTCTATCTCGGCCTTACATAATTTTAGTGCTCATACATTTTTCCTGGTTACATAGTTTAAATGCTCATATATGTTCCCAATAATTACAATGCTATATGAGTGTATAATTAACTATTAGTGTATATAAATAGATCCATTCTATCCTGTTACCAAATTATCTACATTCATTTTTCAAATTTAACAGTGTATTTTGTACATTCACTTTTTAGTGGCAACTTTCTAAACATCCCATTCTATAGACTTCCCATGCTTTTTGAAACTGTCTAGCCTATTGCAGTGCAATTTAGAATTAAGGATTAAAAACAACATTTTGAGTTAAAGAAATATTCGACTAAAAAGTCTCTTCTATCATTATATTATGAACAAACCCCTTGATGAAGTATAAATTAGATGTTCAATAATGAAGTCCACAAATTTGAAATATTACTTTTCGTTAAAATGTAAGCTTTTTTAGCTTAGAATTCATATGAAAGCTGTTAGCTTTGTTTCTCTTCTATTTACATTATTGATTTAAGCAAGCATTCAAGCTTTCTATTCTGCAAAAGAAGAATACAGTGAGATGGAGAGGTGAATAAATTGTGGACAAAACATAAATTTATTTTGATCAAAATATACCCACTTTTAAGCTACACAATGCTATTCAAATGTTTGCAAAGTTATAAAGAATAAGCAATAAAAGAAACTCTTTATTTTATTATAGTTCAAAAGTAGTTTTGGATTTCAAAGACCTTAGTTGCCATTATTAATATATATATATAACATTATTGTATTTTCTGTTAGGACATTTGTTTCATAATTAGATGGAAGTATATAGTAGCAGTATCAAGTAGTGTATATCTCAAATAACAAAAAATTAATGTTACACGCTACCCATGATACAGTTACTATCGGTAATATACTAATTAAAGTGTGGTTGGGCCTATTAATTAAAAACTTTAACTAATAGTGGAGAACATATTCACTATTATAAAATTAAAAAGAAAAAATTAAAGCAAATTCACCTGAAGTTCTAATGATGTAGATGACTGTGAGGGATCGGTTGAATTGAAGGAACCGTTTCATGAGTTTGTTTGGTAATTTTTCGCGTCGTCAACTTTCACAAATTTGGGTAAATGTTCAATAGTTTGGCTGTAAAACTTAAGTTACCTGGATATGTAACATATGTTTGCGGAGTCAAAGCATTTAGTACTTGAGACTAAAGGAAAATATTTGTATTGTAAACCCAAACCTGGAGCAGTTGTTTTGAAAAGTATGACCATTAATTCTGCTGTTTCTGACTAATATACAAATTTTCTTCAGACACTGGATGATACAGTCACAAACACTGGTGTTCTTTCCATCAATATTTCATAAGAAGTAGTATCCACTGGTAACAAAAGTTCAACCTGCTTATTTACCAAATGAATATAGTCTCAAACTCTGTATCACATTTCTTATTTTACAGGTAATGCTTGGGTTTCATGTAATTTTCCTCCCACATTGAAATATACATTGATGCTATAGACATAGAATACGTTGTACCGTAAGTTTACAGGGTCTTTCATTCCATCTCTCACTTTGACTATTCAAGGTTGGTTATAAATTATTCTTCGCTCTGTCCAACACATATGTTGATTCTTTTTATCATTTTCAAATAACGCCCAACTATTCCCACCCTTTTTGTTTCTATCCGACCGAATGTGGGTGGACCTGCTTGGCACCTAGTGGACATGAATGAGTTAACATGTGAGTGGTAAATCTTTTAAAGAGAATAAAAAATCTAATAAACCTTACTTTATCGTAGATGAGAATAAAAAATCTATATGACAGACAATGATATCAATTTGAGAAGCTTGTGAAACTTTGAAATTCAATCACAGGATTAGATTTTGTAAATAGATTACTAACTTATATGAATAATGAATTTCAGAACAAACAATTAAATGGAATATGAGCCGGTGGCAAGCACAATGAAAAATATGAGCCAAAGTGTACACCTCAGTTTTCATACATGCAGACACACACTCCACCATATGAACCGATGGCTCTAATATGAATCTTTAATTATATCATGCCAGTCCTTACATACATTGCTAAACTTCATCAAAGACTTAATTGCGATTTTGATAAGATGATGACAATAATGTCAGTTTGAACTCCCTCCATTTCACCTTGTTCTATTGCTATGCACCCTCTTGCTTCTCCTGGATTATAAACATAAACTACAGTAAATAATTAGAACAAACAGTTAAATGGAGTCTGGAAGGTTGCACATCAAAAGCAGAATAAAGGAAAAAACACAGTCCATCTATTCCTTTTAGACATAGAGCAATTTGAGTAGTTTCAACTAGTAGATAAAATGGACAAAATTATTATGGTTAAACTGTAAAGCAAAAAGGAAAAAATATTGACCGTATGCAAGCATTTTTAGAAAGTAAGAGCAGAACGATAGACATCAAACAGTTGATACTATTATTTTGATCGTTTTTCGGAGGACGAAGAATTACTATTATTATTCTCTGCATCTCGTTGTCTGATGTATTGTTTTTATTTATCCCTGTTGTATATATATTGTATAAATTATAATCAAATGTATGAGATAAACAGCTTCATGAGCTGTTTATCTGACAATTATATTTTATCGTTTCGCTGTGAGATCTTGTGTTTGTTTTTTTCTTCTTTCCTTATTTTCTTAATTATCCCCGTTGATTATCTACGTTTCAGATTGTTTAAGTTGGACATGTGCGGATTATTGTCGATTTAAATCTTTCGAAATGTGTGTCGTCACATTCGTAAATTGTATCTAACAATAATATTGATGGGAACTTAAAGGTTACTATAGTCTCAACATTTGCACTACAACAAAAATACCTTTTCGCAACTGCGAAAAACAGTTGTAATAGGTCTATTACAACGGGCGGCCGCCAGTCTTAATATCCGGAGTTGTAATAGAGTTGAATACTTTTACAACTGTTTCCGACAGTTGCGGGAGTAGTTGTAAAAAAACTTTTTACAACTGCTTTTGCAAGTTATGGTAAAGTCTATCATAACCGTTGCATTGACAGTTGTAATAGGTCTATTTTGCAACTGCTAATAGCAGTTGCAACAATAACTTTTGCAACTGCTTTTGGCAATTGTAATAGATTCATTTGCAACTGTTATTGACAGTTGCAATAAATCTTTTTACAACTGCTACCAACAATTGCAATTCATCTTCCATCAACTGCCATTAACCATAAATTTCACAACATTATAATTAAAACCGATATTTCACTAATAATAACTACAATCGTTAACATTACTTGAAATAACATAAACCATTCACATTTAATAAAAACTAAAACAATTCAATTTTACACCATTTTTGAATTCATAATTTTATTACAAAATATAACAAAATCCATAACATACGTCAATATAAATATAGATACATTCACCGTACATCAAATACATACCTGACCAACTTGTCCATAACATACGTCAATATAAATACATCAAATACTTTTCACTTCACCAGTTTCAAAACATCTCCAGCAACTTCACTATCTCAAGTGCATACATTCACCGTACATCAAATACATACCTGACCAACTTCATCACCACCCACAATTCCACTTCCCCACATTAACTTGCTGCTCCTCAACATTCAACCTGCAACCACACCAAGCACAGCATAAAACTCATAAAAATTCCCAAACCAGTCAACTGCCACCAAACAAATCTAAACACTACTGCATATATGTGCTTGTCTCTGCCCACACTAGCAAACATCCCTGCTGCCTTCAGAACCCCATTCCCAAACTTCAACCTGCCATTGCCTTAAATTTCATCCACAGAATAAACCAACAGCCATCCCTTCATTGCCTATTTCAAACTGCTGCTGAGACTATTAATTCTTATGCCATTCACCATGCATTCTTCAACGTTGGCACATATATAACATCTCCCACAGCATAGCCAAAACACCTAGCTTCTACCGTTCAACTAAACTGAATTGCATATGATAATCGATCAACAAATCATAAAATATTAACGAACTATAACTACAACTACAAACGCATAACATATGATAAACCGATCAATAAATGTGAAGTACCAACCATAACTACAAACGCATAACATATGATAATCGATCAATAAATCATAAAATATAAACGAACCCAAAATTGAAAAAGAAAGAAAATTGCTTCACTCTGCCTGAATTGCAACCGGCTATAAACATATTCCTGTAAAAAAATACAGAAAAATTTGTTAAAACACAGACTGGATGCATGCAAAAGAAGAAAAACTCAAATGAAAATTTTGCAAAGAAGTACCTCGCATATTCCATTAACAAGATAACCAAAGAAAACCCTTGAAGAACATATCAAAAATTTCTGCCACTTGGGTCTGTCTGTCAATGAAATTAATAAATATGAACTGATGGTTGTGTGATGTGCACAGCGGAAGTGTTGATATATGGATATGTGCACAAGCAAGTTTGAAAAGTGGATATGTTGTGAATTGATGTAGTGGTAATATATAGTGGTGAATTGCAATAGGCAGTGGAGAGAATGTTGTTGGATGATGGTTAATGAATGATGGCGGGTGATAGTTTGTATGTGCAGTGGGTAGTACCCAAGCAGTATTAAAGTGCAGGATGTTGTGCAGTGAGGTATGTATGTTCAGATGGTATTATGATATGAAATGCCTGAAGAGTTCGGTAACTGTATGTTTGTTGAGATGAAGTTGTTGAGTAGTATAAGAGAAGCAGTGTTGTTATAATGATTGTCAGTGAATTAGATAACTGTTTCCTCCCCATCTTTGTCGACAAACGTCACCGATATTATGCATCATTTTACCAATAAATTGGATATACAACAAGATTGTATCAATGGCATATGAAAATTATTAGAAGATAATTTACATAAAGAATGACCACATTGACAATTTTGTGGTAAGTAGACCATATATATGGTTGTTTTGTTGTAGTGGTGGTCACGTGCATAACCAGGTAAGACGCAAGGTGCAACAGCAAAGAGTTGAACATATACAAGCCCACAAAACCGGTTTAGAGGGTATGAATTTTTCTAGAGATATGTAAAAGGGAAGAAAATTACCACAAGGCTTCACTCAACTTTATCGTCCTAAAACATCAATTTCATCCAGCTTATGTTCAGTCAATTTTACTATCCTTGCAGCTTTGTTGAGGTTTTATACAATGGAGATAAAGAGTTTTTGCACCCTGAAATGAACATAATAACCAGTAAGTATGTGTCACAAGTACCAGGGAAAGCTACACATATTTACTATTCACCATGACGGTCATGCTTCTTATAGTGCTTGTGCGTGCCATATAGCCTGTATTGATCAGTTCATTTATTTGTAATCTTATCCACATATACAAGAATTAAGAAGAAGAAGAAGAAAAAGATGGCTAACCAATCCAAATATGTGAAAGTTGGTGCATAATTCCCGGACTGAGCGTAGAGCAGGCGATGATGAGAATCATGAAATTCAGCACTGTAAGTACTCAACAAGGGAATCAAAAAAACTTTAAGTTAGACAGTGAATTTGTATAAAACCAACAAGAGTATGAACTTCAAAAGCAAAAATATAAAAAAGCAATAAACAAACGAAGTAATTGGGCTACGCTTAAAAATATGAAAACACGACAGACCCTCCACAAAAATGCAAAAAGTGGGAGAGGCTGCAGGGGAAATCATAGCCATAATGAGTCTCAACAGCCAACGCCGATCTTAATGAAATCCACAACCAATAAGTAAACACATGAACTCCAGTAAATGTAGGACCCAACGCAGTACAAATCCGAATATTAATAGCTCTACGGGATGTCCATACTCAGATGTTAAGCCAAATGGTGTACGTATCTGCACATCATTAATCCAGATATTTAAAAAAAAAAAATACAAGGTGCAGATTTATCACCATGATATATATTTAAAGGGAAATGGTTACTTACTCATGATGAACTTTATGCAGACGCTGGTAGAACCATTTTGTGTGCAGCATCCTGTGCGCCCAGTAGATAGCGTAATCTTCCAAAACAAAGAAATATGCTATTTGTGATACAATAACACTCTTGCAAAACATTATGCTATGAGATAAAACTGATACTTGAAGATTCAAATATTAAGGACACTTTATACAATTAAATGTTCATTACCAGGATAGTAAAGGAAGAGTGCACTTGAGGCTGTATCCAACCAATGGATAGTAAAGAATCATCATAGGCAAGGTAACCAAGAAATGACACCCGATGACTTTTACGAAGCATCTCCATTGCGCTTCCGGCACATTGTACTTTTTCTGCACACATTTATGATTACGTGGGTAGAGAAAAACTTGGCAGCAATAGGATAATACATAATATGCATTACTTAAAGGAAGTAAAGACTAATACAAGATGATAATGTACCTGAATCTTGTACTTGCTGAAAAGCTCTGATCTTTCAAGAAATAACGAGGGAAGAGAAAACATAAGGAAAATGGTTTCGCGCAATATGAATAAACCGAAAGTAGCCAACTGGAAATTACTATACTTCATAGTCAAATGCTGCAGTATGAATATAAACTGCGGTTACATAAAGAAACAACAGTCATGTATTTCATAGACAGTGGACTTACCTGCCAACCTGACTCAAGAAAAGATGCCATTGGCAATTGTGAAAGTAGTTTACAAAATCTTAGTATTTAAGAATAAAGTAGGATGGTTTTGAAGATGGATAATGTAGGTCGTGGTCTTAAATAGGGCAAGCATGTAGTCTATATTACCAAGTAAAATAAAGGCAATAAGGCAAAAATTGGATGAATTATGATTTGATGCAATTAACTAGCATGGAGTAGAGCTGTTCGTTGCAGTTGACATGTAAGTAGTTGAGTATGGGATATGCTTCTTGGCATCATTATTATTTTCATTCGGCCTTCATCTTTGACTTTCCATATCTTATGCATGAAGATGATGCCTAATTCCTTTATTTCTTTCTTTTTGTATGGCATAAACAATATTGCTGAGGGACCGTATGATTAACAATATGCAAACTCACCAACTAGCAAAAGCATCCACAGTAATTAATTTTTGTTCTTGTTTTATTTTTATTATAAAAACGGTAAGAAATTTTAAAGATTCAATTCATACCCGACACCTCTCAGCACACAAGTTTTACCATCATACTAATCATGCCCAATTTCAATCGATAACTAAATGTAACTACTGTTTTAATCGACAACTAAACAGTCATATTATTTTAATCATAATTATTACTACTAGATACCCAATTTCAATCGACAACTAATCATGCCCTCTTACAGTAAGAATATACAAATACATATGCATATTATTATACCAGTAACGCTAGTGCATAGAAATTCCACATTCGATCAAAAACTTTGAAAGATGTGACAAAAGGATCTTGTTTCAACAAAATTGGATTTTCCAAGGCTTTTACTAGACATTTTTTTAACACCGCGTCCATCTTGATATTGATATTATCAAGATATTATACCATCTTCCTAGCATGATAAAATAAAGAAAATGTAATGTAACATCTTACCTGAGGTCTTGGCTCACGTGCTGACTTAAAAAATTCTCCATCATCACGCACAGGCCATCCCAAAGAAAAACTTTTGGGAGAACTATATTCAAGTTAAAGCATATTTGAGCATAAGTAAAACGCATTCATCTGTAAGGATTTTAACACAAACCAGAAGTGCTCCTTTAGATCATCATAATTGCACCAAGCTAAATAAGGGGCATTCCGTGTAATGCAAGGAAAGTTGCTGACCGAGAGTGAAAGAATACAACCTGATTTATACGCTGATTGTCGTCATTGGTGTCTTCCTGGATTGCCTGATACTTGCAACTCTCTACTTTATGCTTCCATTGTTGATAATTTTTTTCTGAAATGTGGTGATGCTTGAAGTAGGAGTGTTTTTCTTGGTGCTCAGGATTCGCATTGACAATCTAAAATAGGGAATAATATTATTACTCACATGAACGATGACAACTAGGTAAAATGGCATGCATTAATTTTGTTGTGGTGGGAGGACATTTTTTTTTCTGAGTTCAAGTATCTAATATTTGTACACAAATATACTTTCTTGTACATGTATATTTCTATTCCTTGTGATAATTGATAGTAGTTGACAAGAATCCAAATTCTTTTTCCAACAAACTTTTATAATTTATTCGCAATGTCTATGAAGAAACAGATTAGAATATGATTACTGTCATTTATACCTGATAGGTAGATCGACTCTTTTTTTAATGAACTATCAAATGTTCCTGCAACTCATTAGCTGATGCGGGGTTGCTGAGTTTGATAAGATCACTAGTTTTGAACAGCTGTTTTGCACAAGGATTCTTCAAAGTAGTTAATATTTGAATATGCGAAATTTGCGACCTCCACTAAAGCACCCAGTGCAACCCTATACCCACATCGTCTTCGTCTGCTTCACTCCCTATCGAACGCATCAAATCAAATCAACGCCATCCTAGATCTAATGCCAATTCACAAAAACACCCACGACTAAATCGAAAATCTAATCATGACCGGTATGCTAACACAGGTCTGTCGTCTACTCCAGATTCTTATGGCCAGACACCAACATCTATCTCACTTGTGCCCAATCGCGCAGCCTAAACAAGTCGCATCGCCTCGCTGAATAAAGTTTTTTTGGTGCCATTAAAAGAAACTGGAGTACAAATAAAATTAATCAACTGTATAACCAACTGTAGGCAGGCCGGGTTCATCTTAGTGTAAAATAAATCAATACTAATCAAATTAATCAACCCAAAAAAATGAAATTAAAATCAACAGATTAGAAAAGAACAAAAGAGAACCTACGAGTGATAGCGCAAGTGCGTACAAGCGGCGAGCATGAGCGATCTAGCTAGGAACGATAGGGCGGCCTGCGATCGACGACGACGATGATTTAGGGCATTTTGGATCTGCGACTAAATTATTACAAGGAGGGAAAACAAATTTTTTTGCTCGTTTAGATTTGTTACGGCGTTTAAGTCTTGATAAAAAGGAAAGGAGCGATGTATTTTTTTGCGGGTTTGGGCGGCCGAAGAAATGACTGGAGGGAGATTGAAAGCCCATATGTGATAGAAATATAATATTTGTTACAACCGTTGAAAAAAGTTGTTATAAACAAATATTACAACTGCTATACAAATATGGTTGTTATAAGTGCCATTATTACAACTGCGAAAATAAAACAGTTGTTACAAAATATCTATTACAACTGCTGAAATAAAATAGTTGTTAAAAAATACCTATAACAACTGTCAACTTTTGTTAGTTGCAAATGAAAGGTTGTAATATGGTTATTTTGTTGTAGTGTTGTATTGTACTACATTAATCATGTTCAAATGTTGCATGCATTCACTTTTCTTCAATTGGATATGAAGTGTTAACCTAATAATACTAACGAATTTAGTGACTCATTAGGGAAAAGATTTGGCATCATAGGTTCATTTATTAAAGTTAGAACATTAAATTTGCAACTATCTGAAGAAAATAACTGCATGTTGAAAAATTCTAACAACCAAAGTTAACTCTGGAAAGCACAAAATGCATACGTCATGTCACACTATATCAAGGAAAATAAATATTGCAAATGGGGAAAATTACTACCGCGAGAAAAATAAAATTAAACTAAAAATTGGTTTGGCACATTAACAGTGAATCAAATATCATCAAGTTGTACCAATCATCCATTAAATGAAAGCTTTTATCAATCTAACATGGAGAAGCATGAAAATACAAATAATAGCATAACATACAAAGCCGTTTCTGGTGCTGCAATAAAAAACAATTTATGTAAATTTGTTGAGCACGTTTTTAATAAAAGTGTAGTTTGAAAAAAATTCAACACCATCATACTGATTTTAAGAAACACCATGCCATTAAAAAATACACATTACAGATTAGTCATTAAAGCATAACAAAGCAACAATAAAGCTGGAATACAAAATGTGCAACTATTTGAAGAAAATTAGGACATGTTGGGAAATGCCCACAACCAAAGTTTATTTGGGAAAGTAAATATTCAGGAAAGTGAACTATGCCCAGGAAAAAAAAATATTATTATCTCTGCTGTAGAGTAAACCTGAATGATCCTCAAATTCTTAGCAAGGCAAAAAAATCTATGCAGTACACACTACTTACGTCTAGATCATCCATTAGCTCTGTAGAAAAAGATTCAAACTTAGTAATTGTTATAGATTTAGAAATAGTAGGTATGCTACAGATTAATCAAATAAAATAACTGTATGGAGGAAGTGCATGTTATACATATGGGGGAAAATTTAAGTTCACTTTTGTAACATGTTAGCAACTAATTTCCAAACACCTTAATATATTTATTTAGAAAAATCATAGAACAGTCATACGTCTCATGAGTGCTAATATTTTCCAATTAAATACCTTTGACCCGAATATAATATTAAAAGAAAATAGATCTAAAAAACCTAAATTGAAGCACAAAGGTTCTCTAAGTGTAGATATTTATTGTGCAACATACAGCTTTTGCACTATGACTAACATTAAATGGATGATCATGGGTGCTTTAAAACTAATTTTTATTTCTAACATGGAAATTTGTTTAGAAGATTTAACTGCTATTTTAATTGTAATTCTGACCATAAATTTTCACTAATTACTACATCAATTCAACTACTAAATTAATGGGAATAAACTAAGCGGATTGAAACTTATGAAGTAATAAAATTCAGTATATGATATTCATATTTTTACTATAGATTGCTATGGGCGACTCAACCTGGGAATACTGATAGAAGTTTAAAATTGTAGAAGAGCAAACTTCATACTGGAAGCCCAAGCACAGAAATGGTGTTAATCAAATAACTGACCATAAATATCTACCAACTACTACATCAATTAACTATTACATTAATGGGAATTAATTGCGGAGATTTAAACTTGTGAACTAATAAAGTTCAGTACATGCCATACCTATTTTTAATACAGACTGCTATAGCTGACTCAATCTGGGAATACTGATATTACTTTAAAATGGTGAAAGAGAAAACTTCATACTGGAATCCCAAGTACATAAATAGCGGTAATCAAATCGCTGACCATAAATGTCTGCCGATTACAACATCAAATTAACTACCAAATCAATAAGAATTAATTATGCATTGAAATCAGTTACGTGATAAGGTCTAAACTGAAATTATAAATTAGGACAGTTGATGTGCTAAAACCATCACTAAAGAATTTTAGAAGAGAAAACATGAATCTTAACTAATGACCTGTGTTTTTCTTGACAAATGCAGATCTAATATCCCATGCCGAATTTAACATGTGCTAGTTTACTTCTAACTCTCACTATAGCTTTCCAGGTAAGAGAAGGATTATTATCTTCTGCCATATTCCAGAAGTTCCTTTTGATATATCTTTTCCTCATCCATTGATCCTAGAACCCTTTTGAGCTAACTATCTTCCATGGTTGTTTCAGAGTGAAAACTTTCCTCAATCTTTTAAGCTTCTCAATCCAACTCCCCTCTCCACCTTGGGCCTACATAATTTAAAATAGCTTATTTTGTGCAATCCTCTCTTTCATATCAAATTGAATATGGCTTCAATCTTTTCAATAGAAAAGTTATTAATTGGAAAGTCTGTAGCTAGAAATTGATTTTAGGGTGTGTTTGTATGTATGTGTGGTGTGTGTGTGTGTGTATGCAGATAATAAGAATATGATGGCAAAGTGGATAAAACTCATGAGATTCATTCTAAATTCATTTTGATAATAATATATTATAGGCTAAGCATGATATGTGACATATATTTCAAGGCATATGTTAAATGACTAAATTTAGTTTTAGCACATGTTAAACATGTAATGGGTTGAAAATCACATGAATAATAATTCTACAGGATTGATATCTTATTAATATAATTGAATTAAAATAGATTAATGCATATAATTTGAATTATTACAATATAAAATTAGTTTAAATTACTTACTGTATCATTTAAAAAATGTCTAATGTATCTTCAAAATAAAACCCACAAACAGTCCTATATCAAAAACAAAGGAGAGAAATGACGTATTATGTCTAGAGTTGTCTCCTATTCAGCACAAAAGTACTTACAAATTATCTCCTAAAATTGCTATTCATAGCACTACAACAATGTTGGGTAATCTAGAATGAAGAACCATCTCTTCCATCAATTTGTAATGTTAAGGACCACCTAGGCACCCTTGTCAATTAATTTGGACCTGCATTATCATACATAAATTATGATCAAGTATGTTCCTGTATAAATTTATGTTGAGTGTAAGGTAATAAGACAAATTATACATTTTTTTAACCAAATTATTTTAGTGCACAATCATGGATAAGGTAGTATATATTGGGCTACAGTCCTTGCTTTATACTTAGGAGAATATGAATCGGTGGTTGATACATACAAAATATGACATTATTGATTAGTTGAAGGTATGTGTCCTAATTATTACATTCATACTCAGATACCTAGTACCTAATTGTACATTTTTAACTACATCCCAAAGAGATTCCCAAATATTTATTTGAGCATTTGAGGTTGGAAATAAGAACATAGATGGTGCTTATGACAATCTCTGAATGATAAATCATATTTTTATCATGTGCATCAGTCTAAGTGATTTTAAGAAGACTATAAAATATAAATGATTATCATGTCAGCTAGTAAAACTAATTCAGCATTATTGTTTTAGGTAAAGGCGACTGCTTGTATCAGCATTAAAAAACTTCAAGGCAGGGCCAGCCCTGGCATGCTGCCTTTGCCAACTACAGGGTCCGAAAATGTTTCTAGGAATGATGCTATTTACCCCATGGAAAACCAATAAAAATCATTTTGACAGCAATTGGAGTTGGAAAGTGTGTTTTTCATTATAGTCAGTAATATATTGCCCATTGAGGTGACAAATATGCATCTGTTACATTGTTCTTTTATAATGTCTCTTGTAATTTTTAAAATCAAATGGCAGTACATCGTCGAATGAATGCATAAAAAACCATATAACATTCAGCTGCAATAAATATTCGACATTTAACTTTGAATTATTGTAGGATCTAAAATATCAATTTAATACATGAGGGTAAACAATATCTTGGGATGAAGTTATCTCTCTTGTAGAAAATGTAAAGTACTGCAATTTAATTAGTCCCACATCATCTAAAATGTAATAATTCTTATTGAATATATAAGCTAAGAGGTGATAGGTTAAGTTGTTCTAATAACATCTAACAACGTTTGGATGGTGCCTTAAAATTTAACTTAGCTCATGCGCGTTTGACGCAAACTATAATTTTTCAAATGATTTTACATGCAATAAACATGATTCCTGCCTACATCATGTTATCTACAACAGTTATATAGCTAATTTCAGTCAAACTGACACACAGATATGCATTTTTGTATGTCTGTATAGTTATAGGTTCTCGCATATTCATTAATAATATTCTGCATATTCTTAAACTCCAAAATTTTGAAGTTCATACGTAATTATTTTAGAATTTTTTGATTCAAAATCAATCAAAATATCATACAAATAATAAAAAATAATGCAAGTAACAGAACATATTTTTACATTTCACACATCCTACAGTCAAAAACTAAATGGTTCAACCTTGAACTTTATTATGTACTAAGGTAATTCCTCCTTTTTTAAGAATAGCTCTAAAATCATTGAACGCCTATTTACATCGTTTATGGAACTGTAACTGCTTTTTACTAAAATGGAAAACTCATGGATTTTTAAGGACTAAATATTGCAACCTTGCTTATAAATTCTCTATTGCATTACCATCCAGTGTATACAAAGTTAAAAAGAATCAATCCATTTTATATTCAACTTAAAGTTATTAAAGGACAAAATAGAAACTTAGAATATTAAGTGAATCAATAATAACCTTGAACTCCATAGGACCTGTAGAGAAGACCAAAAGCAATAGGCAAACTCGATCGATCTGAAAATCATTTTTCGAAGATCGATAGCTTGAAACAAAGTCGATGTGGCAAACAGCAAAATCGCGAGGAATAAAGAGCTGCCGAAGACGCCGGAGCATAGCAACGACCAAGATGGACGCAATTATGAAGATGCTTAGTGGCGATTTGAGGAAAGAATTAGGGCTTTGAGATGCATTTTCAAAAATCGTAGGCTTCTGATTTATGGTTTCTCGGATTGTTTTGGAGCAAGGGGCATTTGCGTAATGGAAAACGGTAAACGGAGAAGCCGTATGGATGTAAAATGGAAGTACGACCGAGGACAGTATTGGTATTTCAAAAAGACACCGAGTAAATCGGGGGGATGAATTCTCATTATTAGTAGTAGATATATATATAGATATATATATATATATATATATATATATATATATCTGTGTGTGTGTGTGTATTTCTTTACTAATAGTTGCAATACATTTGGTGTCATGCTCTTTTGGGGTCACCGTTAGCTACCAAAAATGTCTCTCTGCAAATATTATCAAAATTTAGTACCACTTAAAAATATGATCTGACAATTAAGCTTGCTTTACAAATTTAAAAAAAATTCTACAACTATTTACCAAATCTTAATATCACTTAAAAACATAATCTACTAAATAAACCACTTTACAAGTTCATTTTTTTATCAACTAATAATATAAATAAAATTTAAACTAACAAAAAATTAGATAATGGAACATAGAAATAAAAATTCAAATTAATTGTATGATTCAACGTAGAAATATGACAAAATATTTGCGAAAATCATTTTCTTTTGAACATACTAAACAAATATAATCTGTAGAAAAACAATTTACACTATAAGATAAATAGAGATTTCCGATGGCTCGGAGCCGTCGGCGGGCGTCGTGAGCCGTCGGAATACGGACCGCGATTTTCATCCATTTCCGACGGCTTCGACGAATTTATTGCGATGAATGGCGACGGTCCTTTCGACAGCAATTCCGACGGCGACAACGTCCACGTGGCATGGCAATTTTCCATTAAGCCGTCGTACGTCGTCCAAAATTTCACCCAGAAAGCCGTTGAAAGCCGTCGATAGCCATCGAAATATACAATACTAGAACTATAGTATATAGCCACGACAGGGTTCCAACGGCCGCTAACGGGAATTTCCAATGGCTACCAACGGCTCGTTTTTTTTAAACAAGCTGTTGGTAGCCGTTGATAACCATTGTAAAAATGCCGTTTGCGGCTGTTGGAGTTATACGTGTAAACCTGCAGCCAAGCCGAGGCAACAATTCGTTCATCTCTTCCCCCCCAAAACCAACCAAATCCATCTCCATCTTCCTCCACTCCTCCTCTTTTCTTGCTCCCAGCCTCCCCCACGCAAACGGCAGCCACTCCGACGCCATCAATTAACACCAACGGCCTCTCTTCATCCAAATACAGCTCCAAAATCATATTTTGCCAAAAACCCTAAAATTTTAAATTTTGCTAATTTTGTATTTAATTTGTTGTTATAGTTGTACTAATGGCCTATTGATTATTTATTATACCAAACTAAGTGCTAATTACAATTATTACCATCCAAATATCCAAATTGTTTGTGTGTATATATTATGCACATATATACATATGTTGATAATTTAGTGTAAATGCGCATTTGAGTTAGCGTTAGATTAGTTAGGATTGATTTAAATTATTTTTTGCATGTTTTGTAAAATAATAGGCAAACATCAATTAGTCGAATATTTTACGAACATGAATTATATCTTTTACAAAATATATTAGCATTAGATAAGTATATAATTTACTATATATATACACATGAATTATATATTTTGCGAAATAGTAAAATTTTTATAATTTACTATATATTTAATAAAATAGTAGAATATAAATAAAATAATGCATAATAAGCTTTATTTTATATATTTAATAAAACAGTAACATATAAACAAAATTTAAATGGCTTAAGTGAATTTTTGGCCTCGTTTGACAAGAGTTGTATATGATCGTTGTATGAATATTTGTTTTTATTGCAAAACGGATATTCATATTCATCTGATACAATATTTGTTAGATTTGTCCCTGTATTGGACAAGTTACAAACACTATAAAGTAATTACATTTCGTAAATCATATCGTTATAAACGGTTCACAAAATTTCGACGGCATTTCCTTTTCGTTCCTTATGTACATGCATATGTGTACGATACAAGGAATATGGAGGAAGTGCTGCCGAAATTTTAAAAAATCGTTTATAATGATATGATTTAAGAAATGTAATTACTATTGTTTTTGTAATGGAAAGTAGGATGACCGACCATCACAAAAGGTACAAAAATGTGAACAAAATATCAAGAAATATAACTTTATATATAAACGAAAATGGATTATAAAAAAAAGTAAAATCTAAATGTGTTTATCGAATATGATTAATAATTTTTTTGCTATTGATAGTAGGTTTTACAATAGGAAAAATGGTCAATTATTTTATTGATCGGAGCTGGATGTATCAAAGAAGAGAACTGGAAGGCTCAATTAGTAAACATTTTCTTAACGGGGTAAATGTGTTTGTCGAATTTTCTTTAAGTAATATTGGGAACGACGTAGAAATTCGTTGTCCATGTAGTAGGTGCAAATCGTTGAAGCATTTAGTACCGAATATGGTTAGGATTCATTTGCGCCAATATGGTTTCGTAACCAATTATTTGGTGCGGGATCGTCACGGAGAAATTATAACACGTAACGAAGAACAGTCAATAGAGGTCATTAGTGATGAAGTTAGTACAACGAATCTCATAGAACATATGGTTGAAGATGCAGCACGATTAATGTTCCCTACTGCTGAAATTAATAACGACGATGTTAACGTCGAAGAGGAACCAAATGTTGAAGCGAAAAATATATATGGTTTATTGGATGCTGCTAAGAAACCTCTTTGGAATGGATGTACTAGCGGCACTTAAGTATCGACAACTGCAGAGTACGTTGCAATGAAATCAAAGTACAACCTCACAGAAGTCAGATTTACGACTGTTGTATAAGCTGCTAAATGCCATGTGCCATCGGATAATTTAATGTGTGAAAATTATTATGAAGTGAAAAAACTTATGTCATCTTTCGGCTTGCCGTATCAAAAATTGATACATGTCTAAATGGTTGCATGTTGTTTTGAAAAGATGATGTCAGCCTTCGGAATTGTAAAATATGTAATCAAGAAAGATACAAACCAAGGAAAAAAAAGGGAAAAGAAGTTCCATACAAGCATATGCATCATTTACCTATCACTCCTAGACTTCAAAGATTATATGCATCATCTGTAACAATGCATCATATGAGATGGCACAGTATGAGAACACCTGAAGAAGGTACGTTAACACACCCATCTAATGGAGAAGAATGGAAGTATTTTGATAAGAAATATTCCGATTTCGCAGCGGAGAGCCATAACTTTCAACTAGGTTTGTGTATTGATGGATTTTCACCATTTTCTCAGTTTGGTTCTAAATATTCATCTTGGCGTATAATCATTACACCTTACAATCTACCCCATGGATGTGTATGAAAACTCCATATATGTTTCTCACAATTTTCGTCCTTGGCCCTGATGATCGGACATATGGTATGGATGTTTACTTACAACCGCTAATCGAAGAGTTGAAAACATTGTTCTATGAAGGAGTTGAAACATACGACGTATCAAAAAAAAATTCAGATGTTCGTTTCTTTTTTATGGACTATTAGCGATTTTCCTGCATATGCAATGCTTTCAGGTTGGAGTACGGCCAGTCGTTTTGCTTGTCCTTACTGTATGGAAGGAACACGAGCATTTTCTTTACGGCATGGGAAGAAAATTTTAGGTTTGATTGTCATCGACGTTTTCTCCATATTAAGCATACTTTTAGAATAAACAGAAAAAATTCATAGCTAATAGACATGAGACTTCAAACCACCAACGATTTGGTCAAGTGAAGATATATATGAACTTGTAGAAGATTATCAAAAGATACATGAAACCGGGCAACAAACTGAAATCCAAGATAAATCGACGTTTCATAATTGGTGCAAACAGAGTATATTCTGGGAGTTGCCTTATTGGAAAAATGTCTTAATCAGTCATAACATTGACGTGATGCATAACAAGAAAAACGTATTCGATAATGTGTTTAACACACTTTTGAATGTTAAGGGCAAGACTAAGGACGATCTGAAATCAAGGCGTGATATAGAAGAAATATGTAATTGTCATGAGCTTCATACGAAGCCAAATGACACTAAAAAACCCAAAGCATGTTATGAACTAGATAACAACCAAGTCAAAGTACTGTTAAAATGGGTGGAAGGATTACGATTTCCTGATGGAATTTCATCTAATCTTCGTAGATGTGTCGACTACAAGAACGGAAGACTAAGTGGAATAAAAAGCCATGATTGTCATGTAATGATGCAAAATTTATTACACGTCGCTTTCAAAGAATTATTGCCCATAAAAGTTTGAAAGGTTATAGCAGAACTTAGTTTTTTTTATAAGAAGCTTTGTTCAACTACGTTAAAACTTGACCGCCTTCGTAAACTGGAGGTAGAAATCCCAATACGGCTCTGCAAACTGGAGAAAATATTTCCTTCAGGTTTTTTCAATGTAATTGAGCATTTACCCGTTCATCTTTCATTTGAAGCACGTCTTCAAGATCCTTTGCAATATGGATGGATGTATCCATTCGAGGGGTATGTTATTAATACTGAGTATGTAAATGTTAATTTAACTATAAATAAAAATCAATATTGATATGAAATATTTTTTGTTAGGTACTTAAATCATTTAAAGAAAAAGTGAGATAAAAAGCTCGAGTTGAAGGTTCAATTTGCAAATCATATATCGAAGAAGAAGCATCATTCTTTTTCTCTCATTATTTCATTGATCATACGAATTTATCATTTCAAAGTGTTGCGCGTAATGATGAGGCCGTTGAATTAGATTCTTCTTCTGAAGCAATGTTATCTATTTTTAAACAACATGGTCGACATGCTGGAAAATGTGTAGAAGTATGGTTAGATGAAAGAGATTACCATGTAGCGCACACATATATTTTTAGTAATTGTCCAGAAGTTGCACCATTTATTAGGTAATTATCAGATTATAAGTTTTGATAAATTTAATTTAATGCTGCATGTGTAAATTAATAGTAAAGCAATATATTATGTTTTTGTTTGTAGTGTTTATAAATCACAAAATCCGAACTGCGATTTAAGCAAAAATTTCGCTAATTGGTTTTCGAACTACGTTTGTGATCCTACAAATAATATGGTCGATGAAGGATTAAAACATTTGGCGTTGGGACCGAAAAGGAAAGTTAAAACATATCCAATATTTTTCGTTAATGGATATAAATTCAACACCAAAGAATACGGTGCTGAAAAATTAACAAACAATACCGGTGTATTTATTAAAGGAAGCGATGATCCTAATAATCATGCACATGATTTTTATGGCGTGTTAACCCAGATTTTGCAATTGACATATTTTATAAGACCCGCAGAGGAAGTTTTTTTGTTTAGATGCAACTGGTTCAGCAATGTTTCAGGTTTTGGTATTAACGTGCATCCAAATTATAATCTTATAGAAATAAAACATACCTCCCATTATCAGCAGCACGATCCTTTTGTACTAGCCAAACAAGCCCTTCAAGTTTATTACTCCCATTATCCATCTCTAAAAAGAGATAAAGCGGATTGGTCTGCAGTTTTTAAAACCAAGGCAAGATTTACATTCGATGGAAAGAATATTCCAGAAGAACAAGCCTATCAAGCAAATATCGAGGAAAATGTTGAAATCACAACTACAGAAAATCAAACCGATTTTGGACAATTAAATGATGAGACATGTATTAGTCGAAGCATTTGAGAGTGTAGAGGAAAACGATATAGAATACGTAATATCTGGTAATTTTTATAATTATTCACGCACACGCATCACATATCATCATCATTACATGCACTACCAATTAAAAATGACTTTATTACATACACCACATATCATCCTCATTTTATCTATGTCTATAATTAAAAATGAAACTTTCAACAGGTATTATGTCAGGCTTCAGACGTCGTAGCTCTTCTCGCTTGGCCGGCGAGAGTAATAGTGAGCCTCCCGCTTGACCACTTGTATATTTACAGCCGAAGGCTGATGGAGCGTAAGTATCAAAATTAAAATGATAACAATATAAATTTGTTCATACATATATATACTTGTCTAAAGCATTGTTTAATATTTAACACTAGGGATTTGATTTGGAGCCCTCAGGAGTTGTGCTTGGCATATCCAAGCAATCATATATGAGTAGGATGACAGATTGCTGGCCTTAGTGGATTAAGATCCCCGACCAAGTCAGGGAGGCTATATGGCAGGATTTTTTGGTGAGTTTATACCACTTTACTATATTAATAAGTATAAATGAAAAATTAGTAATATTTTCTCTTTGTACAGGGGCAAGTGGACTTCGCGGAGCCCAATATCGCCATGGTTCAGTGCCATTAGAATTCAAAGGCCGCCAAAAATTATAGGGTGGTAATCTCAGCTCTTAAAAAATCATGGAAGAAACCGAACTGGATGGGCGCTTTCATATGGGATTCTTGGATGAGTTGGTGGGAGACCGACGAGTACAAGGTAAATCTATCAAATATATAGTTATTTATTTCGCAATTAGTAAATATAATATTCAATTTAAATTGTAGGTGGAGTCTGAGAGGAACTCTGCCAATAGAAGTAGGAATCCAGTAACGCATCGTGGCGGAACCAAGTCTTTTCAGCATCACCATGAGGAGTTGGTAAATTTATCAATTACGAATCTAAACCGTTATTATATTTTGTTTATTAATCAGTTCAGTAATTAGCTATGAAAAATTAAAATATATAAATTATTTATTGCAGGAAAGATCACTTGGACATCCCGTTTCTATGATGGAGGTATTTATCCCACCCATGCATCAAGACAAGCAAACGATGCTGGCAATATTACGTATCAGTGGGATGATGATAATAAGGCGACGGCTGCATACGTATGCATATTTTAAATCTTATTTTATTAATATCGATAAGTTTAAATCCTATTCTACTAATTTTAACCGATAATTGTTTTTTATTTTAGACAAAGTTTCGGGAGGCACGGACGGAGCTGCTTTCAGAATCGGATCGCAATGAGTTGACGGTAGAGGAGTAAGATAGTATTTTTGACGTTATTATGGATCCGACGCAGCGGAATAGACGCTATGGCTGTGGAAACCAAGCGGTAATCTTATAAACATTGCAATATTATATTTAATAAATTAACCTATAGATACACTATACATATGATGATTTCTACCTGAGTTAAATCTAACATACACGTGATTTATAAATATTAGATAAGTAAAAAAGGAAAAATATACAAAGATATGTGATGAAAATTGATATTGAAAAGGTAATATTTTTTATCGTTTATCATCCGGCACCATTATCATTTAATAAAATATGCATTTCCTTGTGGTATATGCATTGCTTCAGATCACGTCATTTAGGTTTCTATATTTTCAAATATGCATTTCTTAAGAAAATGATTATAATACAAATGTAAACATCTCACATTCTATTTGCAGGTTCGGTTCAGCTCAAAAGGCGTGTGACAAAGCTGAAATAAAAGAGCTTAGAGCCATAGTTGAGCAGTTGCAAGAGAAGGACCATCTTCGCGCTATACAAATGGAGCAGCTGAATCAACGTTTAGCGGAGTACGCGTAGAGGTATTGTTTGTAACGATCGCGATTTTTCGTTGCCGAAAAACCGAATAGTTAGGGTTTTTTTTAAAAGAATTTAAGAAAAGAAAAAGACAAAAGAAGAGATAAGAGGATAGAAAAAAGATAGGGAGAAAAGAAAACAGAAAATAGAACAGAAAGAAAATAGAGAAAATAGAACAGATAGAAAATAGAACGGAACAGAAAACAACAGAACAATATCAGAATCTCACAATTCGCAGCGGAACAACATATAATAATAAATGAATAATCTTTAAACAAAGAACTATATCAGTTATTACATTTTATACTTTACATCATATCATCAGAGTATACAACAACGAACAATGCAGCGGAAAAAGAAATACTATATACTAGTAATACGCCATGCCATCCAGCTTGCCTCCAGCAACTCCAGAATATCCTGATAAACCTAACTCTTAACTGCCCGTGTGGAAATTGGTGGGCACCCAGAGTTTAGGAAGGAAAACAATAAACTCCGAGTCAGTCATGTGACTGGTGTGGGAACTCAAAACAGTTTATTTATCTTTAAAATCAAAATAGAGGAATATTTTTAATTCAATTCGCAATGCTTTTAAAAATGAGACTACCATAAGGCCTCCCGCACACACACACATGCAAACGCAGAATCGGAGGAGATTTCTCCTTATGATAGTCAAAGATGCTTGATACGCATTTAAAAGAACATTTGATATTATTATTAGTGCATAGTGTAGGAAAAATTTATTTCGAAAGTAGAATATAAATCTTAGCCAGCATAGACATTCCAAACTATGCCTACTATAGCTAACTATGTTCAATAGCAGGTTACCGCCACATTCCATAGCAGGTTATACAACTAAAACCGTACAAGTCACGTATTGTTTCTTTGGATTTCCAACGAATGATCAGGCCAAGGAACTTCCCATTGCCACATGAGAATGCCTCTGGATGGACATCCCCGAGAACCAAACCGGATCTCTACCAACACAAGGCCGGGTTACCCCTAACTGAGTAACAACTGACCGAATATGCCATCCCCCGGTCCTTTGGGACCTTTTCACCGAGCGCTCGCAATCAATTCACACAATCATAACAAAGTGTTTTCAACATGAGTAAATATCTGGGCTCCATACCATGATACCACCCTTTTCCAGAAGGAAATGCACACATCCTAAAGGGCGCTACCCCACATAACCTTGCTGCTTCTTTCCTGTTTTGACCATTCACGGGGTGTGAGGCTCGACGAAGTCACGTCCACAAAAACATACTTTATACAAAAGCCATGCTTTGGGTCAACAAATGATCATAGAAATGATCACCAGGATAGACGATCAAATAAACGATCCTATCACAAATAATCAACACAATGATCATTTACAGCAACACTCAGCATGTCACATTACCAAATTGGGAATATATCGCTGATAACATTCAACTACATAACCTCTGAGCTCGTACGTCTCAGAGAAGGGTGTTAAGCTAAAAGAATAAATTCTCCGCCACCAACAGAAATATATTTGAATGAAATCGGCTTTATATCTCAATTTGTAATGTCAGACATACAATCCATACAAGTCTGTTCCGGGCTCGAACAAAACCGAAGGCACTTACAAAGAAGTCCTTGCAATCCGGATATTCACAATCCTGATCGGATTCACCATCACATATGGAGAACTCAATACCGGAGCAACTCGGTGCAGAGTCAATCGACAGGTCATCCTATCGCTTTCGCAAATGCCGGGTCTTCAACACCGATCTTCAATGCGATTCATAACGACGTATCACATATTCGGAATGGGTTATACGACCCCATGGTCCTTTCTCGGTTAACCCGAATAGTGAGCGCTTATTCAAAAATAAGTGTGGCATTCACATTCAAACAAATCACATCAAATACCCATTCAAAGGGAAATATTGATAGTCGGTTATTGAACTATCAATTGATATGCACACATCACCAGTTTCCAAATAATTTTCCAAATTATTTATTTTCCAAAATATCTTTACAAGATATATAATTTCACACTCCAAAAATAAATCAATATTTATTTTTAAACAAATTCCACTTTCTTTTATAAATTCCATAGTGAATTTATATTTCACAATATCTATGAATATACGATTTCAATTATTCATTTCAATTTATCTTCAAAAAGATAAATTCTCTAATATTCACTTTATATTGGAAAAACATTTCCATACTTATTTATTTATAAGTAATTCACAGATTTTATTTATTTTCAACCTTGGAAAATATTCAATATACTTCAATCAAAATTAAGTATATATTTCATTCTTTAAGGAAATCATTCTCTTAACATATTTATTTGGGCCAAAACGAATGTTACGTAAAACATCGTTACGACAACCCAAAATCACTAGTATAGGGATTCGAAATTAAAATAGATATATAAATCCCAATACTATACAAAACATTTCCTTTCGGAAATCATTTACTATAACAACAGTGTTATAGTCCACCATTTCCTTTTATTTCTCGAAAACGTCTATTTCAACAATCAATGTTGAAATCTATGGTTTCGAATCTCAACATATCTTAAAACATCGTTAGATCGTTTTAATTCTATTTAAAATATCACACTCTAAACATTTCCTTTAACATATTATTCACTATTCAAAAACGTGAATATACTACGTTAATAAATTTCATTCTTTTATTCATTTTATTTCAAAGGATTATTCACAGTCAAAAACGTGAATATAACTCCATTAATAGGTTTCAACAATTTACTTATCAAAATAAGTCGTTTGCGAATTTATAAAACAACGTTTATAAATTCCATTTATTAACTTGTTCAATTTATATCTCAATGATATATTAAAAATTCATATTATAAGTCAAATGCTTATAATACGATTATTTTACAAAATCGTTCTGTTAAAGACTTTCTAATTTATAAATCTTATAACTTATAAGATTCATTTATTTAACCAAATCTATTCTTTAATAACTTCACAAAATTTATAAATCTTACTACTTATAAATTTCATTTATAACTTCACCATTTATAATTTTATAAATTTCCATAAATTTACAAAAATTCATTTTCACTCCATTCAAACACTTATAAAAACTCGTTTTATAATGTCAATATTTCGATTCATAAATATCCATTTATAAATCTCTTAATATAAATCAATTTATATTATTCTTTAAAACGTCTTTAATCTCCTTTATTATTTCACCTTTCTCTTGATTTATAAAATAATTAAATTTTATAAATCCTATATTTAAACTTTTCACAATAAATTCAAATTTCCCAAATTAAACTATTTTATAAAATCATTAGCATCGTATTCTCAGAAATCAGTTTTTTACTATTTTTCTCAAAAATCATAATTTTTATAACTTTAAAAATTATAACGTTTATTTATTTAAAATGGATCAATTCCAAAATTATTTTATAAAACGTATACTTCTCAAAAATCACTTTAAAAATCATTTTAAAATTCCAAATTTTGGTCTAGTGATGCTACACACCAAATAGTCAATCACGACAACAACGATATCACATATCGATATGATAATCCATCAAATATCAAAATATCTGAAATCAAATAAATACTGTTGAGGAATCCAGTTGGATCCCTCCAACCTGTTTTCCTGCATCCACAAACATTAGCACAATACTAATTTCGCTCCAGTACGAAATTATCGCGGTATATGGGATTTAAAATATTATCCGCTTAATAACGGCGCAATAGGGTCTCATCCGCTAAACAAAAAAATGCGGGGAATCAATAACTCCAATATATACATACGCCAATATATATATATATTGCTATTATATATAATACCAGTTTCACTGTTTATGAAATATTCGCGGTATATGTTTTTAATAAATAACATCCGCTTACTAACGGCGTATAATGTCTATTTTAACAATCAATAGATATTAGTCATCATTCAAACATGCATTCAAATATTTTAAATCTAACTATTTAAAATAAAATCGAAACTGATTCGATTGAGTGAGAAGTTCTCACCTTGATTTTAAATTCCGTTTTAGCGATTTATTTCGAATAAAATTAAACGGACGTTTAATTTTACTCAAAATTCTCACTAACTCCAAACGACTCCAATCCAATTTCATCGCGTAGTGCTCGTCCATACGATTCCAACGCAACTGGTTTCGCGCGTTTTCGACCTCGTATGAAAAAGTTATGCATTTTTGAAGTTTACACACGATTTAAACTAAAAGTTACAACATAATTAAAAATTTTATAACCTACAACCTGCATCCACCGTCCATTTCAAATCCTACAGCCCCCCCCCCCCCCCACCATCTTCCTTCTCACGCAAATGTACAGGCCGTTCGAACCCATCAACAAGCAACTAGGGTTGAATATCACCACTTCTTCGCTCGATTAAAACTCGATCAGGGAGTTCCATCGCGTAGCCCTCACCACAAGCTACACTCGGCCTCAAGCACATGAAGCTCGGCCATCTCCTCCACCTCGTGTTGCATGCGCAACTGGCCACGAACGGCCCCCTGTAGCTCCCACTACGATGCTCCGTTTTACATCACAACCGTTCACATCGAAGCTCTCATCACCCTCTTCAATACTCTAGTTGAAAGTTTAGCCTAATTGTCGACGGATTTGGAGTAATCGAGGGGGAAAGGTCGTGAGTTTCTGGCCATTGGTTGAGTAGGAGGCGGCTGTGCATTTCCAGGGTTTAGTTTTTTTTTTTTATTATTAATTTATGAAGGGTGGGGCTATTTATAAGGAAAAAATCGAACACTATTCATCCCGAAAATTCCGAACTCCGATTTACGCGCCGTAACCAGCGTTTCTAGGGTTTACCCCGCGTTCCGGACACAATGGAACAGGTTTCTAAAGCTAATTCGGACATCTGTGCGAGTTATGGCTATAAACGCTCAATTTGAATTAAACCGATTTAAGCGATTTTCTAAGCGTTTTAATTCGTACCGGACAAACGGTAAATCCAATTGACACGAAATTTGAAACCTTACAATAATATCACATTACGGATCCGATGAAACTTGTTTCGTCGAAATACGAGACTTTTTGAAAAATGGCTATTTTAACTCGCCAAATTAAAATTAAAAATAATTCGATGCGTTTCGAGCTGCCACGATCAAACGATAACTCCGATTGACACGAAAATTGAAATCCGATAATAACTAACTATTACGGATCCAATGGAACTAGTTTCGTTCAATTCTGAGACTGTTCAAAAATTGACTATTTTCACTAGTCGATTTTAATATTAAAATATTCAATTTTCACAAATAAACTTTTAGTTCGATTTTAAAAGTTCTAAAATATCGTTCTAACTCCCATATGATAAAATAAAATTTTACAAATCATTTTCAATCATATTTAACCCAATTTTCAATTATTTCCATAATTTCACATATTAAATTATCGATTTAATTATTCAATTAAATCCAATAATTCAAATTAAAATTTATTTGACTTATAAATTCACTTCTTAATATTTAAAAATTAATTAAATATTCAAATTTAAATTACTAAAAATTTTGGGTCGTTACATTGTTCCTTCCCTTCATCGTCTGGTGCTTTCGGAGGTGATGATGATGCTCGAGAGGTATGATGATTATTGTCTTTGTGGTTGGTTATTGTCTATATTGACTTTGAGGTGGTGAGGATTGTGTTTGATGATTATTGTGTATATACTGACTTTGAGGTGGTGAGGTTTAAGTGTTTTCTTTGTATATTTTGACTTGAATATGGAGTTGGAGTTGGCGCTGGTGAAGGTTTTGTTGTTTATGTACATATTGACTTGGAGTTTGGTTTGAAAATGTAACGCTTGATGTTGATTTTTGATTGTTTATATTGTTTATGGTATAATGTGTTGGATGTGTGATATATATGTGAAATGGAGTGGAAATGGAATGGAAATGGAATGGAAATTGAATGAAAATGGATATATATTGATTGTGTGTGGCTGGAAGGTGAATAGCCTGCTGTTATTAAAAAAAATTCACCCAGATTAGCAACGGTTACCAACAGCTCTTTGGTCGTTTTAAATCAACGGCTTCCAATGGCCTTCATCGGCTAAATACCATTTGAAGCCATTAGAATAGCCCCGTTACTACCGTTAGAAAGCATGAATGCTATTCCAACGGCTCCCAACGGCTTTTCCAACGGCTACCAATGGCCGCCAACGGCTGGGAGCCGTTGGAATAACCAGTTTCTCTTGTAGTGATATGACCAATAAGCCGTCGGTAGTTGTTGGAAATCCTCGTAATTTTTTTTGCAGCACAGCGTCACTCCATCCTAACATATAGCGCAACTCATCAAAATCAATATATAAGCCACACAGATAAGCTGAAATCAATATTAATATCAATATAAAACTTATACATCATAATATCAAATGCAAACATATCTAATCAATACAAAGCAAACCTTCCATTATCACTTTCACCCATCTAACTCTAATATTTACATCCAACATCAAACTTCACATATCAACTCCACAACTCAATCACCAAATCAACCACACAAATCAATGTCAAACACCACATGTACATAAATAAACCTCACCATCACTCAATGTTTATATACACAAATTATATCCAACACCACATAATAAAAAAAACTGTAAATACTACCTCAAGACTCATCATCGGCTTCAGAACCACCGGACGAAGGGAATGTTCCATGACGCTCCACATACTCGACCAAACGCTTGTTAAGTTGCTCCATTTGCACTGCTCAAAGGTACTCATGCTCCTACAGTTGTGCAATCTGCTGTCTAAACCCATTAATCTCTATGTTGTCCTGAGCCCTTCGGTAAGCCCTTTGTGATGTTTGAGCCTATAAAAAAAGTTGAAATATGTTAAGTTATTACATAACTTTTATAGAAAATCAGTAAATTTTACAACGTAGTTAATTATTATAAATTACCGATTGGTTTCCGTAACTGTGGCACCTGTTTCTTTGGATCCGGTCCATAAGATAGTCAAACATCGCGTCCACCTCGTCCATGGTCAACTGCTCCTATCCGGAATGCTCAAACATCCGCTCACGTGTCTGTATAAATTTTTCCTACAATGCAAAATTAAATACGAAAAATATTACATGACATTATTATAATATTTTATAACTAATTAATTAAAATGATCATTATTAATAACTTATAACTCAAAATATACTCACATGTGCGGCGTATGCTCTATCATCCTCATGCCAGGCATACGACGCTGATCCATCGTCATCTGTCTGCCTAACGGCATGAGTATGCTCGAACACATCCATATACGAGACGGGACCCCCAAGCGCTCTTTCCAGCAATAATTGATCTATATTATTGTTTTTCATACAAATTTATACAAAAAATGTAATAACTGTTTGTAATTGCAATTAACTAACTTACCAGGTCCCCGCGATGGTGCTGGAATGATTTTTGAGCCATCACGGTGTGATACGATTTCTCTGCATGTTCGCAGAGTTTATGTCCTACTCTGCCTGCAAATTAAAAACTAATATTATATTTTACAAGTATGGATTATGTTTTCTGTACTGAATAAATTAAGGTGATGTCCGATAGACTTATCAAGAATTCGTCGCTACTCCACCATTCGACCCAAGCATCCCAGACGCTGGCGCCTATCCATTGTGGCTACTTATCGGTTTTTCTTATAGTAGACATCGTATCCCTATAATTCTTTGCCACTTTTGAGTTCCAGTGGCGCTAGCAAAGAGACATGTCAACCTCTTATAAGTCTACTGCCCTCTGTATATATGTTGAAAAAAATATAAGTCATACATTTATACTTAGTCAGTAAATTGTAAAGTGATTATATATAATGGTATATAATTTTATACTTACCAGGAAGTCCTACCATATGCTCTCCCGCACATGGTCTGGGATCTTGCTCTACTTCGGCCAACATGTAGTCATATGGCTCATGTATGCCTACTTCGATATGATGAGCATAACATTAGAACGCTTAAGCTCTGTGACGACCCGCTAATCCGTACCCCTTGAGTCAACACTATTCTACAACAATCAACTAAAGTTGCACAGAATTATGAACCTTTTGGGTTAAAGAAGAAGAGGTAGAAGAAGAGAAAACAGAAAACAACAACAGATGCTAACCAACGCAGCGGAATAAAATATAATATATAATAAATGGTCTTTACACAAAATCAAATATATCCGTTTATATATTACGTCATCAGAGTACATCAATCACAGTTCAACATCAATAGCATACAACTGAATACACAGCTACTCAACACAGAGGAATATATATGAAACAAGTACGAAAATACGCGTCGTCGTCCAGCTCGTCTCCTGAGCTCCACAGCATCAAATCCTATATCCTATAATACTCGGTCTGACCCGAGCATTACAGTTAAATAATACCCGAGTCAGTCTAGAATACCAGCGTGAGGACATCACACTCAATTGATTATTAAAGTTTCAAAATCCTTTTGAAAACAAAAGCATCTCGTAAGACCACGCCACAAATAAACATGTCGGGTTTTTACCTTACGATAGCTAAAACAATTTTTATAGAAATCCTCTGATATTATAATAGGGTCTATATACAAATACTTATAAAATAGCCGAAATTGTTACATCTATTAAATTCCAGCTACTAGCCACAGAGTGGGTAATACAAACAAAACTCGTACATGACTCGTAGGGAGAATGGATTTCCAACTAATGACTAGGCACTGGGGTACCACCTGTCACAGTACGTGGCCTAGATCACAGTACCGAGGAGTACGCCCACTCCCCTGCAACACAAGACCGGGACTACCCCTTACTGGATAATCCCGAGTGAGATCACCCCACGGTTGGGATCATCAACCTCCCATTAAGCCAAAATAAAAAGGGACATCTAGACAGGGATGACCTCACCCTGCTTGGGTGCTACCCACCTAGCCTTGCTGCATAACCCCTGATTTTCAGTCATTCTCGGTTGATGAGGCTTGAGGCTGAGCGTTACCTTTTAGAACATATCCCTTAGAATGCACATCGCTCACCTGACGATGTTTACGAAAGCATTCATCCATACAAGTCCGTCCCGGGTTCGAATAGAACCGAAGGCACAACTCCTATTACATCCCTTTCGGAAATATCCTCAGGATTAGTAGCAACTAGCCCTTGCACTTCACTGCTCCATCTTCGAATCCAAACTCGTTTTCACGAAAATGTACAAACCGGATCGAAGTGGTTTTCGAGAAATAAATCTCGATCTCGGTCTCTTCGAAACAATCAACGCATTTGTCCAATATTGATAGTCAGTGATTTAACTATCAATTAATATTCACAAACAACCATTCAACAATAAATAATTTTCCAAATTATTTATTAACCTCAAAAATATCTTCACAAGATATATATTCAATTTTCAACCTTTTGAAAACAGTTTCAAACCATCATTCTTTTCAGAATAAACTTCCCAAATATTTTCTATCTCTACTGAAATCACCGAGCACAAAACTAGATTTTTAAAATAATTTAAAACGCTTTACTTTGAAATGTACTTTAAAAACATTTAAGTTAAAAACTACCTCAATAATTTATTAAAAATACATACTATATGAATATTTGGAAATAAGGTTTCTTAATAAAATATAAAACTAAATTTTCACTTTTAAAACAAATACTAAATCACTCTTTAAATAATTATTGCTATAATAGATTAAAAGGAAATACTTACTTTAGAATTTAAATAGTAGAAATAATAAATTTTCCAAAACTTGCTTTTTAGAACAACTTTAAAACTTTTAACTTATATTTAAAAATTTACTTTGAAAACGTACTTGGTTATTCAGGGAGAATTTCCAATCTCAATCACTTAAATCAATTTTCCAAATTAATTCCCAATTTATTCTTCTTGAATTAAATCTCTTTACTTACTCACTTCATTTCAAAATTCATTAATTATGGGCTTTATTATTAATGTTATTAATTTCCGTTTGATTTATAATCTTTTAACTGAAATATACCAAATTCAGGTTATTCCCAATTTCTTCTTTATTCTTTTCAATAAATTGAATCTTAAATATTAAATAAATGTTTTGTTCTTTTAAAATAATAACACTGATGTTTAAAATTCATTAATCTTCTGATTATTCAAAATTTCCCTTACTAAACTTAAGATTTATTTATTAGAATTTTAAAGGCACTTTATTCCTTTTCCAATTCATTCTTAAATTTATTCAAATTTCTATAATTATTTTACTTACAAATTCACTTCTTTTATTATCTTTCCAAAATCCAATTTATATATTTGGTAATTCATCATACCCAATTATGTCCAACCGAACCAAAGCAATCAATATTCCAATAAAGTTCATTATAGAATATTAAATAATCACAACAGAGGGTATTAAATAATTTTAAATAAATATTGAGGGATCCAGTTGGATCTCTTTTCCCTACATCCACAAACGTTAGCATAATATAATACACCAATTCCAAAATATACCATACTATAGCACATCAATCAATTCAACCATTCAAACAATTATTTAAATTTAATCATTTAAATTTAAATTCAACTTCAATTGAGAGAGATTAACTCACCTTTGATTTTTGTTTTGCAATCCACTTCAATATTGCTTTGGTTTTCCTGATGTTTGACCTTGAATAAGCATTATAGGATTTTATTAATATTTGAACCGATTGAATAATCAACTACCATTCAATAAATTTAATTAGCTAATTGTTTCGTTTAAACTAAATTCCCCTTTGAAGATCTAAAATAAGCTAGTTTTAACATTTTTTTAAATTTATAAACTCTTATTTCGGAAATCTCATATATATTTATAAAATACAACTGTGATTTTCTTTGTGACCTAATATATTATATTTAAATTAAAACAATAATTATTGTCCAGGCATTTTTATCTCGTACGATCACATGATAATTCTGAAAGCTACGAAATTTGAAATCCGATAATAATATAATATTACGGATCCAATAGAACAGGTTTCGTTAAATTCCGAGACTGTGCCTCGGAAGGCTATTTTTAAATTCAATTTAAAACGATAAAATTTCAGAACTGAACAGATCACTATTAATTTCAATTTTAACACTTCTATTGTCTTTAGTATTATCAATACAAATTTCATAAGCCTTCAATTTATTTTCAACAGGCTTAAAACTCCAGATTCAACATTTTACTCAACTTCAAATTATTTAATTTAATAATTTAATCATCAAATAAATTGTGATATTTGAATTCAAGTTAAAATTACTCTATTGAATATTAAAAATCAATTAAATATTCTGATTTTAAATGTTCGAAAATTCCGGGTCGTTACAAGCTCAAAACCCCTGCATTAAATATGATACAGACAAGTTATGACAAATATATTATAAAAAAAAATTACAATTTTGAAGTAATTTTTTTTTTTTACAATTTTGAAGTAAATTTAATACTTGCAAGCCATTAGCTTTCGGTAGCAATCTAATTATCGTACGCGGCGCCTCCTACGAAAGTCCGTTGCTATCTCCACCACCGCGACCTGTCCCACTCTAAGACCCAAAGGAAGGAACCAAACTGTGAAGAACTCTACCGCCTAAAGAATGACATCTGTAATACATGTGGCATATATGTTATTTTATTATGGCACAATATATCATTCAATTATGAGTAAGCATATTAAGATTTAACATCAATATCGCGTGTAAAGTACAAAGAAAGTGTAACATCAATACTCTCATAAATTATCTTTTTTCAACATGTATACTATTAAATCAGTCCTCGTCATTTTCTGATTCAAACTCTGTCTCGGACTCTATATTGTTTTTCTCTATGGTCTCAAATGCTTCTTCTAATACATTTGGTTCATCGTTTAGAGGTCCTAATCGGTTTGATCATCTGTTATTGCAATTTCACCAATATCCTCGATATCCACTTGGTACGCTTGTTCGTCCGGAATATTCTTTCCATCAAACGTAGATCTTGCCTTCGTTTTAAAAACTGCCGACCAACCTGTTTTATCTATTTTTAGAGATGAATATGGAGCAAAATAAACTTATAGGGCCTGTTTTGCTAATATAAATGGATCGTACTTATGATAACCTAATGTATGCTTTATTTCCATAATACTATATTTTTTGGTGCAAGTTGATTCAAAAACCTGGAACACTACCGAAAAAATTGCATCTGAACAAATAAACTTCTTCCGCAGGTTTGATGAAATGTGTTAAATGCAAAACCTGAGTTAAAACGCCATAAAAATCATTTATGTGATCAATTGGATCATCACTACTTTTAACTTATACATCGATATTGTTAGTTAATTTTTCTGCTCCATATTTTTTGGTGTTGAATTTGTATTTATTAACAAAGAATATTGGATATGTCTTGACTTTTCTTATTGGTCCCATCGCAAGATGTTTCAAATCTTCGTCGATCAAAAAATTTACCGAATCATATATGTGGTTCAAAAACCAAGTAGCAAATTTTTTGCTAATATCCCTGCTTAGATGTTGTGAATCATAAATACTGCATATATAGATAATATCTTACGTTATAACGAATACTCGAATTATTCAAGTAAATAATTTTAGAGGTGTTATTCATTAGTACCTAACAAATGGTGCAACTTCTGCATAGTTAAGAAGAACATATGTACGAGCTACATGATAATCTCTGTCGTCTAACCATTCTTCCACACATTTTCCAAAAGGGTGTCCATGTTGTTTAAAAATAGATAGCATTGAATCAGATGAATCATGTTCATTGCTCTCATCACTTCACGTATTACTTTTAAACTATAAATTCACATGGTCACTGAAATAATGGGAGAGAAAGAACGAAGCTTCTTCTTTGATATATGATTTGCATATCGAACCTTTAACTCGTGCTTTTTGTCACACTTTTTTCATTAGATGATTTAAGTACCTGTTAAGAATAATTATAATTAAATTTTACTACATGTAGTTAAACTAAAATTTAAAAACTCAATATTAATACCTTTCAAATGGATACATCCGTCCATATTGTACAGGACCTCGAAGACATGCTTTAAACGGATGATGAACAGGTAAATGCTCCATTAAATTAAAGAAACCAGGAGGAAATATTTTCTCCAGAGAGCAGTATAGGAATTTCTTCCTCAATTTTATGTAGATGATCAACTTTTAAGATAGTTGAACAAAGCTCCTTATAAATCAAACTAAGTTCTATTACACTGTCCAAACTCTTGCGGAAACCAGTTCTTTGAAAGCGATAGGTAACAAATATTCCATCATCACATGATAGTCATGACTTTTCATCCCACATAGTTTACCGTTCTTATAGTCGACACATCTACAAAGATTAGAGGAAACCCCCTCAAGAAATCTTAATGCCACCCACTTTAACAGTACTTCAACTTTGAGTTTTTTGTGTCATTTGGCTTCATATAAAGTTCAGAACGATTGCATATTGCTTCTATATCATGTCTTGATTTCAAATCGTTTTTAGTCTTTCCTTTAACATTCAGAACTGTGTTAAATACATTATCGAACATGTTTTTCTTATTGTGCATCACGTCGATATTATGACGAATTATGAGATTTTTCCAATAATGCAACTCCCAAAATATACTTTGTTTGCACCAATTATAAATCGTCAATTTACCTTGTATTTCAATTTGTTTTCCGGTTTCATGTATCTTGGATAATCCTTTACAAGCTCATAAATATTTTTGCTTGACCAAATCGTTGGTGGTCGCAAGGTCTCAACTCTATTACTTGTAAAGTTTTATTTATCTTTTCTAAAAGAATGATCAATATGGAGAAATCACCGAAGATAGTCAAACCATGAAATTTTCTTCCCACACGGTAAAGAAAATGCTCGTGTTTCTTTCATATAATAAGAGCAAGCTTGACGACCAACCATACTACAACCCTATACATTGCATATGTAGGAAAATCGCTTATAGTCCACAGCAGAGAAGCGAACATACGATTTTTCTTTTGAAATGTCATGTTTATACACCTTCATACAACAGTGTTTTCAACTCTCCAATTATTGATTGTAAATATACATCGATTTCTTGTGTCGGATCGTCAAGGCTAGGGATGACAATATTGAGAAACATATACAGAGTTTTCATACATATCCACGGAGGAAAATTGAAAGGTGGAACAATTATAGGTCAAGATGAATATTTTGAACCAAATTGAGAAAATAGTGAAAATCCATCCATATATAAACCAAGTCTAACATTACGGCTCCCCGTTGCGAAAATAGGGTATGTCTTATCAAAATGCTTTCAGTTGCATTTTTTAACGTACATTCTTCCTTTATTCCCACATAGTGCCATCTTTTATGATGCGCGGTTACATAAGATACATATAACCTTTAAAGCCTAAGAGTGATGGGTAAGTAATGCATATGCTTGTATGGAACTATATTTTCCTTCTTTTTTCTTGGTTTGTATCTTTCTTGATTACATATTTTACAATTCCTAAGACTGATGTCTTCTTTCCAAAACAACATGCAACCATTTAAACATGTATTTAATTTTTAGATACGGTAAACCAAAAGCAGACAAGTTTTTTCACTTCATAATAATTTTTGCACATTAAATTATTAGGTGGAATATGCCGTTTTGCAGCTTGTACTATAGCTGTAAACCTAGCTTCTATGAAGTTGTATTTTATTTTATCGCAATGTATTATGCAGTTATGGATAGTTGAGTACTGCTTGTACGACCATTCCAAAAGGGTTTCTTAGCAGCATCCAATAAATCATAATTTTTTATTGCTCCAATACTTTGTTCTTCTTCGACATTGACTTCGTTGTTATCAACTTCAAAGTGGGGAACATTGAACGTGCTGCATCTTCAACATATCTTCTATGAGATTCATCGAAAAAAGTACCATATCTATCTCCTCCTTTTAGTGTACGGGGTTAAGTGCTATAAGTTCTCCATTCCCACACTAAATAATTCGGTACGAAACCATACTGGCATAAATGAACTATTACCATATCCAGTATCGAATGCTTCAATAGTTTTTACCTACTACATGGACAATGAATTTCTTCTTCATTCCCGTTATTGCATAAAGCAAACTCAATAAAGATGTGCATACCATTTTTGAAAATATTCACTTATTGAGCCTCCAATTTATCTTGTTTGTTGGTACGTCTAGCTCAGATCGATAAAATAATTGACTAATTTTCGAACTTTAAAAAATAAAAACGCATTAATCATTTACGTCTTGACATTTCATTTTTCAAATAAATCATACATTATATAATATTATTCTATTTAATTTTATTTCAAATGAATTTACACAAATTGTTATATGAATATAATCTACAATTTTTAGGTTATTGTTTTACACTTTGATGGTTGGTCATCCTACTTCACATTACAAACACAGTATTAATTATATTTTGCAAATCATTTTATTTTAAACGATTAAACAAAATTTCGACAGTATTTCCCCTTTGTTCTCTGCATCGTACACATATCTTTGTACATAGGGAACAAAAAGAAAGTGTTGCCGAAATTTTGTGAACTGCATTTCTGTAGTGTTAGGTGCATTCATCACACATGAAGCGTGGTGTAACGCTCGTCATAATAAATAATAAAACATTATAAAATTATAAATATTTATTTCCTATAAAAATTATACAATTAGATATATTTTTTGAAAGTTAAAATGATATTAACGGTAATGTGATATTTCATAAACATAAAAAATAACAATGATAAAATATATCATTTTTCCGATAGGGGGCTGCCATGATGTCGCTAAGCGACACTGCTACCTAAACTCTATAATTTGACCTTATAGGTTGACTGCCATCAGTAAGGGTATTATTTTCGCACCCCCACCTTTGGATTACCACCCCTTGGACCCCCTTTCATTGAAAAATTTGCGTAGTGGCAATATTTGCTTAAATAATCATTATTGAGTTTCGCTCTTATTATTCCATTTTGTGTATTGTTGCATTTTTTCAATTTCGATGTATCGATATATATATATATATATATATATATATATATATATATATATATATATATAAAGAAAACGGTTATTTTTCTGAAGAAAAAGGTTCTAAATAAAAGTAAAAACAAATTAAAAACATTAATTAAAAATACATAAAAAAAATTAACATAAACAAAAATACAAATAAATGTAAATAAACATTCCGCTTTCGTAACCTCTATCGTTTCCCTTTTCGTATCATAATACATATTTCTCTTTTGCCGAACTTTCTCCATTCATGCCACATTCAAAACATCTCTTTTGCATGTCCCTTTCGTTTCGCAAAGAACGCTCCATAAATATTTTGGTAGAAGTTTGTCAAGTACTTTATGTGTGATGTACGAAGTAAAGGGAAATGTGGCAAGTCCCTCAGCCTGTCAATCGGTACTCAAAAAGTAAATTTTTTATTCACATTTGTATACGAGAAATGTTTGAATGAATACATATGTATGTGAGAGAAAAGCGTAGAAATAAGATAATGATACAGAGAACGCTTATGAATATACAACTTATAAGCAACTTCAAAAGCCATCAAATGAAATTTGACCAACATTAGTGCTTATGAGTTGGATGAATTTGTTTTGCGCTTACATTGGTGGTTAAATCATCTCCTTGGTCATGAAATCATTTAACGACATTTGTTATACTTTGATGTTCCTATAAAAATAATGCATAGCATCCAATTTGTGCTATAAAGTTTCGGATTTGAAAAGGTGACGAAATCAGCATAATTGTAGAGAGAAAAAACTCAAAGATTATTTTGGCCCAATAAGCATTATCTTAAGTATTACAATTTCTATAATTTGAACTGTTCTTAATGGTTTAGGTTCGATTCTTCGACCATAAATTTAAAAAAACAGTTCAAAGTTAAATTATAATTGTGGTTCATGTCGTGAAAGCAAATCAACGAAGAAGAAAACGTGAAATAAACAAGAAATTCAAACATGAAAGCAGATTTAAAGTATTTGGTACAAAAAATATGACGCACGGCCGATGTGAAAATTGTGAATGCAATAGTTCAAAATTCTAAATGGAGCAAAGCTTGTTTGGTCAACTTTCATGTGAAAATGTTAAGTCATTTCCGTAACAGCCCGCAAATCCGTACCCCTTGAGTAAACACTATTCTATCTAAATCAACTCAAGTTTTACAGAAATACGAACCGTTTGGGTTAAAGAAGAAAAGGTAGAAGAAGAAAATAGAAAACAACAACAGAATCTAACCATCGCAGCGGAATAAAATATAATAGATTATAAATAATTTTATTCAAAAATCAAATATCTCTGTTTATATATTACATTATCAGAGTACATCAATCATAGCTCAACATCAATATCATACAATGGATACACAACAACTCAAACAGCGATATATATATATATATATATATATATAGACAAGTACGAGAGTAAGTATCGTCATCCAGCTCATCCCCTGAGCTCCATAGCATCATGTCCTGTATCCTATAATACTCGGTCTGACCCGAGCATCACAATTAAATAATCCCTGAGTCAGTCTGGAATACCAGCGTGAGAAAATCACACCCAATTGATTATTAAAGTTTCAAAAATCCTTTGAAAAAAAAAACAAAAGCATCTCGTAAGATCACGCCACAAATAAACATGTCGGGTTTTTACCTTACGATAGCCAAAACATTTTTATTAAAGTCCTCTGATATTATAATAGTGTCTATAGAAAGTAAAATAGAATCTAGCTGAAATGCTTGCATCTCACGTTTCAGCAATAGTTGGACACAATCAAAACCGTACGGGCGCGTATGGAAAATGGATTCCAACTAATGGCTAGGCACTGGGGTACCACCTGTCACAGTACCTGGTCTAGATCAGCGTACCGAGGAGCCACCCTAACTCCCCTGCAACACAAGACCGGAACCATCCCTTACTGGACAGTCCCGAGCAAGATCACCCCGCGGTTGGGATCAGCAACCGCCCACTAAGCCGAAATAAAAGGGACATCTAGACAGGGATGACCTCACCCTCCAGTGGGGGCTACCCACGAATCCTTGCTGCATATCCCCTGATTTTCAGCCATTCCCATTTGATGAGGCTTGAGGCTAAGCGTTACCTTTAAGAGCAATATCCCTTAGAATGCCCATCGTCCGCCTGACGATGTTTCGCAAGCATTCATCCATACAAGTCCGTTCCGGGTTCGAACGGAACCGAAGGCACTATTCCTACTACATCCATTTTGGAAATATCCTTAGGATTAGTAGCGATTAGTCCTTGCACTTCACTGCTCCATCTACGAATCCAAAATCGTTTTTCACGAAAACGTACAAACCGGATCGAAGTGGTTTTCGAGAAATAAATTTCGATCCCGGTCTCTTCGAAACGATCAACGCATTTGGCCAATATTGATAGTCTGTTATTTAACTATCAATTAATATTCACAAACATCCATCCAATAATAAATAATTTCCAAATTATTTATTTACCTCAAAATATCTTTACTATTTTCAACCCTTTTTGAAAACAGTTTCAAAACCATCTTTCTTTTCAGAATAAACTTTCCCAAATATTTTCTATCACCTCTGAAATCACCAAGCACAAAAATAGATTTTTTAAAATAATTTAAAAACACTTTACTTGAAATATATACTTTTTAAACATTTAAATTAAAACTACTTCAATAATTTGTTAAAAATACATACTATATGAATACTTGAAAATAAGGTTACTTAATAAAATATAAACTAGATTTTTTTTTCACTTTGAAAACAAAATACTAAGTCACTTTTTTAAGTAATTACTACTATAATAGATTTGAGAAAATACTTACTTTTAAATTTAAATATTAGAAATAATAGATTGATACCAAAACAAACCAAAACAACATTAAAACCCTTAATTTATATTTTAAAATTATTTTAAAAACGTACTTGGTTATCCAGGGAGAATTCCAACTTCAATCACTTAAATCAATTTTCCAAATTGATTCCTAATTTATTTCATTTGAAATAAATTTCTCTACTTATTAGTTTCTCTCAAAATTCATTAATTATGACTTTATATTTAATATTATTTTCCGTTTGATTTTATACCATTTAACTGAAATATACCAATTTCAGCTTCTTCCAAATTTCTTCTTTATTCTTTTCAATAAATTGAATCTTAAATTTTAAATAAATGTTTTTTTTTTAAAAAAATAACACTAAAATTTTAAAATTCATTAATCTTCTGATTATTCAAATTTCCCTTACTAAACTTGAGATTTATTTATTAGAATTTTAAAGGGCACTTTATTTCTTTTCCAATTGATTCTTAAATTTATTCAAATTTTCTATAATTATTTTACTTACAAATTCACTTCTTTTATTATCTTTCCAAATCCAATTTATATATTTTTGGTAATTCATCATATCCAATTATATCCAATCGAACCACAACATTCAATATTCCAATACAACTCATCATAGAATATAAAATAATCACCACAGAGAATGCTAAATAATTTAAATAAATGTTGAGGGATCCAATTGGATCCCTCCAACCTGTTTTCCTTGCATCCACAGATGTTAGCACAACATAATACACCAATTTCAAAATATCATACTATATCACATCAATCAATTCAACCATCCAACAATTATTTTAAATTTAATCATTTAAATTTAAATTTAAATTTAACTGAGTGAGATTAACTCACCTTTTATTTTATTAGCATCCATTTCCAAATCCAGCTTGCTTTCTTCTCAAGTTTTTGACCTTGTATAAATCATTAAATGATTTATTAATATTTGAATCGATTGAACAATTAATTTTCATTTAAAAATCTGGTTAACCAATGATTTTAATTTAGACTAAAATTTTAAATCTAATATTAAATGAAAATATCTTTAGCAGCCAAACTAATTAAAATAAGATAGTTAAACAATATATATTTTTCATGTACCTATTATTAAAATGAATCTGGCAAATTTACAGTATGTATATCTTTATTTAACAAAGTATTTCCTTTTCTTATTTCATATATACATAAATTGTATATATATATACACTTTACTATAGAACCAAATACAGAGTTATATATATTTTCTTTTTATAAACTCCATATAACATTTCTTTAACTATCTAAATCTTATATATATATCCGGTTTATCTCAATATTTAAAACATGCATGTCTACATATTTTATACTAAACTGCTACTGTAATAAAATTCTGATAAAGATTTCCTTCTCTATTTTTATTTTATTTATTATTATTATATATATTTTTCTAAAAAAAATCGAAATTGACAAGAAAGAAAAGAAAACGAAGATCGAACCTTGCAGGAGATCAACACCCCATCCCTCTCGAAAACGAACAACCAAGCGATTCAGACAAGAATTGCCGCGCCTGGAACCACCTCCAACTTATCGAGATAGTCGCCATTAGCTCGAGATTGAAACTGCGACACTGGCTCTCTCCCCTGCACCGGCCTTCAAATTGAAACCCTGGTCGTGACTCTCGCGAGCTCCTCCAAATCAGGCACACGCGAAAAAGCTTCTTACTCTATCCCACGCGAGTCGCTCTGCCTCGCGACCAAATCCTAGGTCATCGCGCCGCACGCAAATTGACTCGAACAAAACCAACTTTTCCCCCTTTCGTTCGCCAGTTACTCAGAGGGATTTTAGCTTCTGAATAATGAAATTTGTTTTTGAATTAGGAGAGCTCGGCTGATTATACATGAAATCGAACGATTCGATTTTGGGAGAGAAAGAAGGGTTTTTGGTTTTCGACCACCATTTTTTTTTTAGTTCTGTGCATTTTTTTCTTCGTGAGCTTTAACTTAAAGGAGATCGGCTGGATTGTTTTAGAAGCACGAGGAATGTGCTTCGAAGGGAGGGTTGCGTGTGGAATTAGATTAGGAATACTAATTTAGGCAAAAGTATAAGTTGTGATGTAAATAGCAATTTGACCAGTCAACCATGTGTATAAATCATTTAAATTTAAATTTGAATCCTCTCGATATCATCACTTAAAATTTTAACTTCCTATCGAGGCATGCCGCTAGGCGTTAATAATGTTATACACCTATTCCGGACGCATTGAAAAAGGTTTTGACTCCTAATTCGATCGTATGAGAAAGATAGATTTTTGAACCAGTTATTTTATTGAATTTACGGTATAGATTTAAGCGTGTTTGTATATCGTACGCTCACACAGCAACTCCGAATGCTAGGAAAATTGAAATCCGATAATAATTCAATGTTACGGATTCAATGGAACTGGTTTCGTCGAATTCCGAGACTGTGCCTCGGAAGGCTATTTTTAAATTCAATTTAAATGATTTAAATTTCAAAATCGAGCAAACACTTCCAAATTCAATTCTTTACACTTTTACTATTTTCCATATTATCGATATAAATTTTATAAGCCATTAAATTATTTTTAACAGGCTTAAAACTCCAGATTCAATAATTTACCCAACTTCAAGTTATTTAGTTCAATAATTTAAGTATCAAATAAATTGTGATATTCGTAAATTCAAGTTAAAATTATTCTATTGAATATTTTAAATCAATTAAATATTCCGATTTTAGTTGCTCGAAAATTCCGAGTCATCACATTCATTCCCCCTTAAAAGAATTCCGTCCCCGAAATTACTAATTTGGAAGAATGGTCCAATACTCGTTTATTATTTCCCTAAAATCAAACAATTTCTAACAATTCAACATCTAACCAACTATCTTTTTATAAAAAAACCCATTATCATTTTTATTAACTTTCCAAACCTTTCCTTAGTTTCAAACTATACCATTTGTTTAACCATTCAAGTTTCAATTAAAACCAAATTTTGAATTATCAAAATTTGCTCAAAATTTTTCTAACTCTCTAAATTTCTGAAAAATTTCGCCAGCGTCTCCTTTGCACGGCTAGCTCGGTACAACTACAAAATGGCTCTATGGCCTCCCAAATCCAAAAAGAAAACAAAAGGCCAAGTGGCTCAATCCAAATTCCCAATCAAATTTCATATAGAAATTTAAACACATACCCTTTTTGTCGAGCATTTCAAATTTTATCTTTTGAAATCAAACCCAATTCCTTTTCCCTTTATAATACCTGCGTATCCTGCTTAGCACTAATATCCATTCACAACATTCCAAAACATTTTATCCGCTTTCTAGCTAAATGCCAATATCTATTCATTCCAATATTGACTTAAATTACATTAGTATTATCAATTTCCATTTAAGACTTCACCATTCCCTCTTAAGTTTAGTTTAAGCATCTTATATGCTTCTTATATTTATTTTCACCTTACTGCTCGTTTATATCCATTTCTATTCAAATTGATTCTTTCATTTCCATACGAATTTAATTTATCTTTAACTCTAAATATTGAATTTTATTTTCCATTAATAACTAATTCATATCATTAATTTAAGATGGTTTCCTTTACTAATTTAGTTTAGTTTCCAATTTGAATTCGTTAGTCGTTAACACAATTTTCCAAAATTTTCTAAAATTTCCTAACTCCCAAAATTTTCGAAAATTTTTGGCAGAGTCCCCTCTGTACGGAGGAGCTTTTGCAATTTGACAAAAGAGATAAATATATATACATCGACCCACACGGTCGGAAAAACCAAAAACAGATCATATTTCCTATTTTTATTGCGTAGGCGTACCTTATTTAGCATTTTAAGCAAGCGGCTTATTATTTTTAGCAAATAGCACAACCAAATCCAGCCACACGGCTTCCAGGTACCTGTACTTACTCAGTTTAAACCTGTAAGTGTCAAATTTATGAAGTTTAACTATATTTCACTTATTTGCAATAGTTAAAATATATGAATTCTAAAAGAAACTCACACCAAACATGTTTCCGTAAGCAATTTATAAAATTTTCATACTAATACCACTATTCTAATTAATTTATAACCATTTTTATTCAATTCGAATGGTTTTTAATCCATTCGTATACATCTTCATCAATTTGAAGGGTTTAAAACTCAATCGCTTACATTAATTTATTTATTTTTAAGCGAACTGAACTCATATTTAGTTCAATTGCTCTCAAAATCAAATTATTTTACTTCTATCAATTCATAGAATTTTAATTACTTCCATTTACATCCAATGGTAATTTATTATTTGCAATTTGACGAGATCTATGTGAATAAATAAGTATTTATGTTTTATAACCAATTTAAATGGATTTCAACTCAATCTATACTTAATTCTATTCATTTTTAAATTTATTCACAATCCATATATTCTCATTTTCATTGCATTTCAGATTTGAATCCATTCACTTGCATTTCATTCCATAGTTGTTTATTCCAAACTTTTTTATTTAGCTCAAAGACAATCTAAGCTATTTCATTCAATAACCATTTCTCAACTTATTTAAACCATACTTCATTTGGTTCTTATTTATCCCATCCATTCACTTATTCAATATAATTAGTTTATCCACTCAATCCATTTTGAATTTTCATTTTCTTAAATATTATTTACAACCCACCAAATTTTATTTCGATCCAAATTCATTTTTACTTGATTCAAATTCAATCCAATATCATTAAACTTGGTTTCAAGTAGAATTCAATTCAACTCTCCCCCTTATATTCAGCTTAAGTCAACTTATTTTGATTTATTCAAAAAAACAATTCTATACTTATGCTCATTTCATTTTGCAAATAAATTTCTCTTTAAATTTAACTTGTTTCTATTTTGATCCAATTCCATTCCAAACTACAAATTTATTTGATCGGTTATTATACACTTTAACTTTTTAGATTCAGCTCATTTAATTGATTACATGGCCATTTCCGATTTATTTAATTTGTTAACACTTCACTCAATTCTGAATCCATCATTTATTTCCAATTTACTAATCACAATTCAATCATATTTTCTTCATCGACAATTTAAGTCGAATTTTATTATAACTTGAGTTTTATTTCCAAACTTCATTATTAGCTTACAATTCAGATTCTATTTAACTGCATTGAGTTCTCATTACATATTTCATTAACTAATTTATTAACAGATTAGTTCTTCCCTTATTTAAAATCCAACACTTAATTTTAAATCTCAAAATCTCTTCATTTAATTTTCTTAAGTTCAAGTTTATTTTATAATTCAAGTTTGGATTTTCTTTTCATTTTCCAATTCATCAAAATATTAATTTTGGGGTTTGTATTCCATTTCCAATCTTATAAGTCACAGCTTATTATTTTCACACATTTCCATTCATTCTAGGTTTAAATATGTTCATCTTTTATTTTTAACTCAAGCTTTATGCTTATTTATGATCCAAGCATATTTTATTCTATGGATTTTTAATTCTCTTATAAGTTATTCTAATTTATTTGTTTCAATCCAATCTTAGTTCATCTTATTTTCCATTAGTTTAGGTAAGAGTCTAATTCCATTCAATTTTATTTTAACTCACATTTATTTAATCTCAATTCAATTTCAACTAAATTTGAATACAACTGGATATTATTTTCAGCCTATCCAATTTATTTCCAATCCTTTTATTTTCCAATCCAAGTTAATTTCATTTTAACTTTTCACTTTAAATTTACATTCCATGATTCAAAGCTTATATTTCTTCCCGATTTAAAAATCATCTCAACTTATAAGCTTACAACCTATCTCATCAGGATTTTCGAACACCCGGCTTTGGTTTCAAATTGTTTTGAAATCTCCAACATCTCAAATCACATTTCTCAAAAATTAAACCAATCCTGGTTTTATTCCCAACAAATTTCCTTTGAAATTTTCAAAAACAAACAGGTTTTCCTGAACAAATCAATTTGGCAGCAATCTGTCACTTAGAACTTCGAAAATGAATACTGATGATGCGGCCGTCATCATCAGAATTATTTTTCCAATAATCCAAGTGATTTCAATGCTATATCACTTTCAAAACCCTTTTAAAACAATTTCCTTTCAGAAATATCTCCAAAACAATTGTGCTATTATTCATCTTCAAATACTTCGACAAACACTTCCAAATTTCCGGGATTTAAATTTCCAAGGCCTGCTTAAATAAATTTTAACTATAATTCATTTGCATAGCTTATGCTCATACAAATTCTTATTTGATTATATTTTCAATTTATAAATTTCATTTATGATTCATATTTATAAATTTTATTTGATATTGAATTTATTTCCTTAACCTTTAGTTATATTTTAAATTTCTAGTTAAATTTTTACTTAACAATGATAAAAATTTAATATTACTCTTTCTAACATTCAAGCAACCATATATTAGCTAAAATAGTTTACAAAACATTTTCTTTATATCAAAATATATTTTTGGATAAAATTATTTTATTCATCCATATTTAAAACAATATCGTGTCAATTGTTCTACTCAAGTGTTTAGAAACCTCTTCAATACAGTTGCGCAGATAGTGTCGATGAAGGTTCATATGCCACTCAATAAACCAATCAACACAATATTAAAACAATTTATATTCACTAACAAATACGCGCTCATATCTATTAATACGCTCAAACTCATTTTAGAGTACTACGGACTCTAATTGAGTAATTTCCCACCAGGGCCAAGGTTATCTCCAACCTATGCTCCGATACCACTGTAACAGCTCGCAAATCCGTACCCCTTGAGTAAACACTATTCTATCCAAATCAACTCAAGTTGTACAGAAATACGAATCGTTTGGGTTAAAGAAGAAAAGGTAGAAGAAGAAAATCGAAAACAACAACAGAATCTGACCATCGCAGCGGAATAAAATATAATAGATAATAAATAATTTTATTCAAAAATCAAATATCTCTGTTTATATATTACATTATCAGAGTACATCAATCATAGCTCAACATCAAAATCATACAATGGATACACAACAACTCAAACAGCGATATATATATATACACATATATATATATATATTTAAACAAGTACGAGAGTACGTATCGTCATCCAGCTCGTCCCATGAGCTCCACAGCATCATGACCTGTATCCTATAATACTCGGTCTGACCCGAGCATCACAATTAAATAATACCCGAGTCAGTTTGGAATACCAGCGTGAGAAAATCACACCCAATTGATTATTAAAGTTTCAAAAATCCTTTGAAAAAAAAACAAAAGCATCTCGTAAGACCACGCCACAAATAAACATGTCGGGTTTTTACCTTACGATAGCTAAAACATTTTTATTAAAGTCCTCTGATATTATAATAGTGTCTATAGAAACTAAAATAGAATCTAGCTGAAATGCTTGAATCTCACGTTTCAGCAATGTTGGGAACAATCAAAACCGTACGGGCGCGTATGGAAAATGGATTCCAACTAATGGCTAGGCACTGGGGTACCACCTGTCATAGTACCTGGTCTAGATCAGCGTACCGAGGAGCCACCCTAACTCCCCTGTAACACAAGACCGGACCATCCCTTACTGGACAGTCCCGAGCAAGATCACCCCGCGGTTGGGATCAGCAACCGTCCACTAAGCCGAAATAAAAGGGACATCTAGACAGGGATGACCTCACCCTCCATTGGGGGCTACCCACGAAGCCTTGCTGCATATCCCCTGATTTTCAGCCATTCCAATTTGATGAGGCTTGAGGCTAAGCGTTACCTTTAAGAGCAATATCCCTTAGAATGCCCATCGTCCGCCTGACGATGTTTCGCAAGCATTCATCCATACAAGTCCATTCCGGGTTCGAACGGAACCGAAGGCACTATTCCTACTACATCCATTTTGGAAATATCCTTAGGATTAGTAGCGATTAGTCCTTACACTTCACTGCTCCATCTACGAATCCAAAATCGTTTTTCACGAAAACGTACAAACCGGATCGAAGTGGTTTTCGAGAAATAAATCTCGATCCCGGTCTCTTCGAAACGATCAGCGCATTTAGCCAATATTGATAGTCGGTTATTTAACTATCAATTAATATTCACAAACATCCATCCAATAATAAATAATTTTCCAAATTACTTATTTACCTCAAAATATCTTTACAAGATATACTTCTATTTTCAACCCTTTTTGAAGACAGTTTCAAAACCATCTTTCTTTTCAGAATAAACTTTCCCAAATATTTTCTATCACCTCTGAAATCACCAAGCACAAAAATAGATTTTTTTAAATAATTTAAAAACACTTTACTTGAAATATATACTTTTTAAACATTTAAATTAAAACTACTTCAATAATTTGTTAAAAATACATACTATATGAATACTTGAAAATAAGGTTACTTAATAAAATATAAACTAGATTTTTTTTCACTTTGAAAACAAAATAATAAGTCACTTTTTTAAGTAATTACTACTATAATAGATTTGAGAAAATACTTACTTTTAAATTTAAACATTAGAAATAATAGATTGATACCAAAACATACTAAAACAACTTTAAAACCCTTAATTTATATTTTAAAATTATTTTAAAAACGTACTTGGTTATCCAGGGAGAATTCCAACTTCAATCACTTAAATCAATTTTCTAAATTGATTCCCAATTTATTTCATTTGAAATAAATTTCTCTACTTATTAGTTTCTCTCAAAATTCATTAATTATGACTTTATATTTAATATTATTTTCCGTTTGATTTTATACCATTTAACTGAAATATATCAATTTCAGCTTCTTCCAAATTTCTTCTTTATTCTTTTCAATAAATTGAATCTTAAATTTTAAATAAATGTTTTTTCTTTTAAAATAATAACACTAAAATTTTAAAATTCATTAATCTTCTGATTATTCAAATTTCCCTTACTAAACTTGAGATTTATTTATTAGAATTTTAAAGGGCACTTTATTTCTTTTCCAATTGATTCTTAAATTTATTCAAATTTTCTACAATTATTTTACTTACAAATTCACTTCTTTTATTATCTTTCCAAATCCAATTTATATATTTTTGGTTATTCATCATATCCAATTATATCCAGTCGAACCATAACATTCAATATTCCAATACAACTCATCATAGAATATAAAATAATCACCACAGAGAATGTTAAATAATTTAAATAAATGTTGAGGGATCCAGTTGGATCCCTCCAACCTGTTTTCGCTGCATCCATAGATGTTAGCACAACATAATACACCAATTTCAAAATATCATACTATATCACATCAATCAATTCAAACATCCAACAATTATTTTAAATTTAATCATTTAAATTTAAATTTAACTGAGTGAGATTAACTCACCTTTTATTTTATTAGCATCCATTTCCAAATCCAGCTTGCTTTCTTCTCAAGTTTTTGACCTTGTATAAATCATTAAATGATTTATTAATATTTGAATCGATTGAATAATTAATTTTCATTTAAAAATCTAGTTAACCAATGATTTTAGTTTAGACTAAAAATTTTAATCTAATATTAAATGAAAATATCTTTAGCAGCCAAAAATAATTAAAATAAGATAGTTAAACAATATATTTTTTCATGTACCTATTATTAAAATAAATCTGGCAAATTTACAGTATGTATATTTTTATTTAACAATGTATTTCCTTTTCTGATTTCATATATACATAAACTGTATATATATACACTTTACTGTAGAACCAAATACAGAGTTATATATATTTTCTTTTTATAAACTCCATATAACATTTCTTTAACTATCTAAATCTTACATATATATATCCGGTTTATCTCAATATTTAAAACATGCATGTCTACATATTTTATACTAAAGTGCTACTATAATAAAATTCTGGTAAAGATTTCCTTCTCTATTTTTATTTTATTTATTATTATTATGTATATTTTTCTAACAAAAATCGAAATTGACAAAAAAGAAAAGAAAACGAAGATCGAACCTTACAGGAGATCAACACCCCATCCCTCTCGAAAATGAACAGCCAAGCGATTCATACAAGAATTGCCGCGCCTGGAACCACCTCCAACTTATCGAGACAGTCGCCATTAGCTCGAGATTGAAAGTGCGACACTGGCTCTCTCCCCTGCACCGGCCTTCAAATTAAAACCCTGGTCGTGACTCTCGCGAGCTACTCCAAATCAGGCGCACGCGAAAAAGCTTCTTACTCTATCCCACGCGAGTCGCTCTGCCTCGCGACCAAATCCTAAGTCATCGCCGCCGCACGCAAATTGACTCGAACAAAACCAACTTTTCCCTCTTTCGTTCGCCAGTTACTCAGAGGGATTTTAGCTTCTGAATAATGAAATTTGTTTTTGAATTAGGAGAGCTCGGCAGATTATACATGAAATAGAACGATTTGATTTTGGGAGAGAAAGAAGGGTTTTTGGTTTTCGACCACCATTTTTTTTTAGTTCTGTGCATTTTTTTTCTTTTTCTTCGTGAGCTTTAACTTAAAGGAGATCGGCTGGATTGTTTTAGAAGCACGAGGAACGTGCTTCGAAGGGAGGGTTGCGTGTGGAATTAGATTAGGAATTGTAATTTAGGCAAAAGTATAAGTTTTGATGTAAATAGCAATTTGACCAGTCAACCATGTGTATAAATCATTTAAATTTATATTTGAATCCTCTCGATATCATCACCTAAAATTTTAACTTCCTATCGAGGCATGCCTTAACTTCCTATCGAGGCATGCCGCTAGGCGTTAATAATGTTATACACCTATTCCGGACGCATTGAAAAAGGTTTCGAGTCCTAATTCGATCGTATGGGAAAGATAGATTTTTGAACCAGTTATTATACTGAATATACGGTATAGATTTAAGCGTGTTTGTATATCGTACGCTCACACAACAACTCCGAATGCTAGGAAAATTGAAATCCGATAATAATTCAATATTACGGATTCAATGAAACTGGTTTCGTCGAATTCCGAGACTGTGCCTCGAAAGGCTATTTTTAAATTCAATTTAAATGATTTAAATTTAGAAATCAAACAAACACTTGCAAATTCATTCTTTACACTTTTACTATTTTCCATATTATCGATATAAATTTTATAAGCCATTAAATTATTTTTAACAGGCTTAAAACTCCAGATTCAATAATTTACCCAACTTCAAATTATTTAGTTCAATAATTTAAGTATCAAATAAATTGTGATATTCGTAAATTCAAGTTAAAATTATTCTATTGAATATTTTAAATCTATTAAATATTTCGATTTTAATTGCTCGAAAATTCTGGGTCGTCACAATTTCAAATCGACACATTCGACCCGAAAGGTATGCATAAATATTTGCATACGATTTCACTTTAAAGAATGATTACAAGACCTCGAATTGAGATGAAATCCCAAAAATAGGAGGATTGTTGGAATTTTAAGTAAATTATTTTGAAAAAAAAAATTGATGTTAATAAAATTCATAATGAATGACGTTGTATAACGATAATATATTTGTGAGCTATTATTGCTGAGCGGTTGCAAAAATTAATGATAAACAAAATTTGTAATGAATGATGATGTATAAAGGTAATATATTTATGAGCTATTATTATTGAGTCATTGAAATTAATGGCAATAAAAATCGTAATGAATGATGTTGTATAACGTTAATATATTTATGAGCCTTTATTATTATGCCATTGCAAAAATTAATGGTAATAAAATTCATAATGAATGACAATAATTTCATGCCGGTTAACAATCCCACATTTCAATAATGCATACAATTTCTATTCTTTATATTTAAATGATAGGTAGGCTGAAGAAAAGACATAAGGCAACAGACAATTTTATTCCTTCTTCTACCTCTATCATCTCTCTCTCTATGGAATTCTTCCAAGCAATTAAATTAGAAAGTGTTAAATTCAGGTCAATATGTGGTCTTGCAAATTGGCCAAATTTTAAAGATTGTTTTGTCCTATGAATGGAGCGGTTGATTTCTAGCCTTACAATTTGGGGCTAAGCTGGAATCGTCTAAAGAAAGCGACGAAGTACGTGACTCGAACATTTCCAGCAGTCAAATCCATCAGTTTAAGAAAAAAAATCCAAGAACGTTCATTAAACCAGGATAGGCGTGCATGGTCATTAACACACGGGTTAGTTGAAAGCACTTTAAAAAAGTTGTGCATGGTATGATGTCAGAGATAGAATTCAAGATTACATGTCACTCTAGTATATTCCGAATCTTACTCACTATGCAAAGGTTCAAACCGAAAGATACCTTTGTTTATGCACAATCCTATATTTTTCAGAAATAGCTTGGAAACGTTTTTTTAATAATTCATGTGGTAGATTGTTCAAATTTTTAGCGAATTAATTTTAAACAAATTAATGGTAAAAAAAATTGTAATGAATGACATTGTATAACGTTAATATATTTATAAGCTATTATTATTGAGACGTTGTAAAAACTAATTATAATAAAATTCATGATAAATAAAGTTGTATAAGGTAATATATTTATGAGCTATTATTATTGAGCCATTGCAAAAATTAATGGTAATAAAATTCGTAATGATTGAAAAAAAATTCAGATCCGTTAGCAATCACTCATTTTAGTAACGCATACAATTTTCATTCTGCCTATTTAAATGATAGATACGCATAAGGAAAAATGAAAGGCAACAGACGATTTCATTTCTTCTTTCTCTCCCCCGTCGTTTCTCTCTCAGATAATTCTTACAAGCAATTAAATTAGAAAGCGCTAAATTCAGAATGAATTATTGTCGTGTGAACAGCAAATCAACCGAATTTTAGAAACTGTTTTATCCTGGAAACAGAACGGTTGATATCTAGCCTTATACATTGGGGTTAAGCCATGAATTGTATTTAAAAAGTGACGAAGTACGTGACTCGGCCATTTACAACGGTCCTCAGGATTAAACGGCCTTTAAAATTTGATCGATTTGCTATTTGTACAACAACAAATCATTCTGAATTTAGCACTTGCTAATTTAATTACTTGGAAGAATTCTACATAGTGAGAAACAATAGAGGGAGAAGAAGAAAAATTAAAATAGTCTATTGCCTTTTCATTTTTTGCTTCGACCTATCTATCAATTATATATGAAGAATTGGAATTGTATGCATTGCTAAAACGATGAATTGTTAACGGATCTGAAATTATTGTCATTCATTATGAATTTTAGTGATTATTAATGGATCTAAACTTATTTTCATTCATTATGAATTTTATTACCATTAATTTTTGCAATGGCTCGATAATAATAACTCAGAAATATACTACAATTATACAACATCATTCATCACGAATTTTATTACCATTTATTTTTGTAACGACTCAATAATAATTGCTCATAAATATATTATCGTTATACAATGTAAATCATTACGAATTTTATTATCGTTATTTAAAATTAATTCACTTAAAATTCCAATAATATATCACTTAAATTATTAATAAAAACATTTCCAAGCTATTTCTGAAAAATATACGATTATGCGTACACAGTGGTATCTCTCGATTTGGAACTTGCATATTGAGTAAAATTCAAAAAGTACTAGAGTGACACGTAGTCCTTAACTCTATCTCAGTTTAGTAAACGCTCAAGAAAACTTTTTTCCCTAAAGTTTTCATAGGAAACAATCTCATTCCCTCATTCACAAAGGTGAGTCTATTAGGGTTACTCCTATAGCAAGGTACCCCACTCCATAGAGATTATAATTCTTATAAAGAGTTTCTATTGCCTCATCCATTAATCGCTACAGGAATACATGTTTCTAAACATTTTATAATATGGCATGTTCACCTCTTATCATTTCACAGTTTGTTGTCTACCCATTGAACCTAGTTCTTAGGGCTTCCGTTATATATGTTTGGTTACCATTGTGAGTGTATAAGGGCAATAGTTCCATCCTTTGGATGTATTATGGACTTTCTCTCTAGCCAATCATTTTGTTAAAGGGGCTGCCAAATTTTCATCAGTGCAAATATAATCCACTCTAACAGCACCTGAAGAGTGTAAGTCTCTTACGATGTTGCGCTTATGACGTATCTGTCATCTATTGCTACTATAATGACGGTTCTAAACTTTTGCAATAGTTGTAGTACTATCGAAATAGAACAACACAGTTGGTATCGATTTTTCCCAGAAAAGAATCTCAACTAGCAGATTTAAGTAATCCGTTTCTTTACTAGCTATTGCTAGTGCTATAATCTCAGACCCCATAGTGGACTGAGCCAAAATAGTCTATTTCTTAGATTTTCAAGAAACATCCCCACCAGCAATGCTAAATATAGTCGTTGGTTGCTTCAGAATCATCGGATAATGTATTCCAATCTGCATCGATGTATCCGTCAAGTACAGTTGGAAACTTTCCGTAATGTAATCCGAAGTTCTTGGTTCATTTTAGGTATCTCATTGCCCTTTGAATAGCATGCAAATGCTCAATACTAGGTCTACTTGTAAATCTGCATAATAATCCCATCAACTTATGCATGTCGAATCTAATACAATCAATAGCATACCGAAAACTGTCAATGATGCTTGCATAGACAGACTATCTTACACATTCCCGAGTATTCTTATATAATTTCACTCGGATCATACAGTGTACAAGTAGGTTGACGGTCAAAGTAATTATATTTCTTTAATACCTTCTTAATATAATAAGATTGATCCAAAAATTACTTTATTAGATCTAGTGATCTTAATGCCAAGGATTACACTCGCTTCTCATTGGTCTTTCATATCAAAGTTGGCACTTAGAAGAGACTTAACTATATTACATTAATAACATTAATGTTTGAACCAAAAATAAGTAGATCATCTATATACAAAAATATAATAGTGCAAATGTCATTCGCATGTTTATAATAAATACATTCGTTATTTTATTAACTTTGAATCCATATGAAATAATCAAGTTGTTAAATTTTTCATGCCATCGTTTAAGTGTGTTTTAGACCATATAAAGCATTATCTAACTTGCAAACCTTTTATTTTTGTCCATGTATCACAAAATCTTCATGTCGGTCCATGTTAATTTTCTCTTTTAATTCACCATTTAAAAATGCATTATTAACATCCATTTGGTGTATTATCAAATCTTAAATAGAAGTAAATGAAATTAATATATGAATAGATGTAATTGTAGTTACAGAAGAAAAGATAACAAAAAAGTTTGTATTTTCTCTTCGCTTAGAAGTCTTAGCTACTAGACATACATTATATTTATCAACTGTTCCACTAGGTTTTAATTTCTTTTTAACTACCCATTCATAGCTTATGGTCTTAGAACCAGGTGGTAAGTCAACTACGTGCCAAGTCTTATTGAATTCAAGATAATCAATCTCATCATTTATAGCCTTCTATGAAAAATCGATATCTACTGAAGATAAGGCTTCTTGGAGAATCAAGGGGTCCTTCTCTAAAGTGTAAGCACAAAAATATGAACCATAATTTTTGCAATTCTATCACTTTTACTTCTCCTAGGTTCGTCTTCAAAAGAGTCATTTTGTTCATTTCTTATGGAAATTATATTACTAGATGTGCCCCACCATCCCTTATTTTAAAAGGAAAATTCAGTTCATAAAAATCAGCGCCATTAGATTCTATTATAGTATATGCATTCAGATCATAAAATCTATATGCTTTACTATTACTAACATAGCAAATAAATATACATTTGTATGCTCTACTTGATAATTTAATTCTTTTAGGGTCAGGTATACGAACATACATTATACAACCTCAGGTTCTAATATATGACATATTTGGTTTATGATTTTTCAAAATCTCATTGGAAGAAACTTTGCTCTTAGATTCAGGAATTTTGTTCAATATATGACATACAGTTAACAAGATTTCCCCTCGCCAATGTGTTGATGCAACCGAATAAGTAAAATACCAACAACTAATTCAGTTAAAGTCCGTTTATCTTTCAGCTTTACCATTCATTTCAGTTGAGTAAGGTGTAACTCGTTCATGTATTATACCATGTGAATTATAAAATTCAATAAACTTGACAGATTCATATTCAGTGTCTCTATCACTACGCAATCTTTCAGCTTTCTTACTAAATTGATTTTCAGTTTCATTTATAAATGATTAAATATTTTGAATGCATCGCTTCTTTTTTTATTAGGTACACATAAGTAAAATTGGAGCAGTCATCAATAAATGTAATAAAATAGTGATGTCCATTTCTAATCAAAGTCCTTTCTAGTTCACATATGTCAGAATGAATCAACTTCAAAGTTTTAGATTCTCTAGTTACAGCTTTATGTGGAGTTTTTGTAATTTTGGCTTGACTACAAAAATCGTAATATTCAAAATCTTTTAAAGTTATTAAAAATTGATCCTAAGCTACTCATATTCTTTATTATATGTTTGTCAACATGATGGAGTGTAGCACGCCATATGTTAAATCAATAAACATATAAGAAAAATGATATAGTTTATTACGTTCAAATTCAACTTAAACATGCCGTCAGTTGCATAACCCTTATCCGAAAATATACCATTCACAGTGATGGTGTACAAATCGGCCCCTATAGTTTGAGTAAAGCTAACCTTATTAAAAAAACATAAAACTATATTCTTTCTTGTATCTAGAATGTGCATCACATCCTTTAGTGCCAGAGGTAAAATTTAACTCTACACTTCCAATCCCAACAACAGTAATGGTATGGGTCCCCCAACAGCACTTTCTTGTCCTCGGCATCTGTGTATGTTTTGAACATAGCACGGCCATAACAGACATCACGTGTAGCACCAGTATCCACACACCATCCTTTTTATCTTCGTATAAGGTTGATCTCTGTAATCATAGCAGTTATTGGTTGCTTTTCAGTTAGGTTCGCTTAAGGAGTAGGATGAGGCATGTTCTGACACTTTCGTGCCATATGACTTAATTTGTTATAGTTTTAACAAAAATACTTACCAGAATCATTCTTTAAGGGTGATTACTGCTGTGGTGTAATATGGTTCCATTGAAAGATTCTATTCTTATTGCGGTTCTGATTAGGGTTATGATTCTAATTCTTAAAGATTTAGGGATTCGGTTTTAGAACCGCATCCTTCTCGGTATTGTTGGAAACAGCAAGCACTTCCTCTTTCATATCATGTGTTTGGGATTATTCCTCAATTTGGAGGCTTGTAATCAAATTTTCAAGTGAAATTTCTTTAGTTTTATTTCTAAGCTTATTTTTGATCTCTTTCCAACTAAGGAGCAAATCAATAAGTATTGCAACTTAAAATTATTCGTTAGTCATACCTTCATAGACAATCTCATAAGCTATTTTTCGAAACTCATGAAACCGCATCTCTACTAACCGATCATTAGATATCTTTTATTTAAGGTATCGGATGACTATGTATTTATTTACTCTAGCTTCCACCATGTTATACGTCTTCTACAGCGTCCACCAAATCTCCTTAGCCGATTTGTCCTTTGCGTTGTAATATTCATGTAGTTCATCGTAGATGCCATATAGAATGAATTTTTTGGATAAATAGTTATGCTCGATCCAGGATTGCTTCTCCATGCTTTCTTCTTCAATGGGTATATTAGACAGTGTCGGTTTATCGTTGGTCAGAACATAGACCATATTTTTCATTGTCAGAAAAAATTGCATTTTCTGTCTCCATCTTCTGAAGTGTAGCCACTCGAATCTGAAGAACCGATTGGTATCTTTCAGTACTATTCAAGTAAACTTGTCGAGCGCGGCTATTTGCAATAGGTAGAATCGTGTCAAACTGATTGATCTAACTGCAATAAATGGTTGAGTCGCTGTTAACCTAGAAAATGGAGCAACGCCCAAAAATAAGACGAAAGCACCAGTTCTAGTAAAAATAAAGGAAAAGGAAGAAAAATAAAAGGAGACACAATTTTTTTATAGTGGTTCAGTGTAATCTCCGGTGCACGTGCACTTAAATCTTTTCTATTTGTTGTTCCCTTTCTAGATTACGACTAATTATCTCAGATCTGACCAAAATCTAGTGGATCTCAGATTTATAATGGAGTTTCCAAAGTGTTTGAGGATCATTAGGTCTAAAGATTTGCTGATGTAAGTCCAAGAACAACGAATAGTAGCTTCATATGTGACTCTAATAGATAAGAGATAAGATGTGAAGAAGAAGGAGTCTCTAAATGGCAGAGAGATTAGATCTTGTTTTGGTTGCAACTAGGCTTGTCTTATATAGGGAAACAAAGGTAATGGGTCAGAAGCTTGCTTGCACTGAGGTCCAGGAGACAGTCTGAAGTTGTACAAAAGAAATCACCGCACTACGAGTTAAGAGCTTAGCTCATTACCGGCGTAAGGCGCTTAGCTCGGTACCGACCGAGGGTTTTCGGTGCAAGTTGAACTTTTTCATTCACATCGTTCTTCTGTCTTCAAGCTGAGTTGTTCTAATCTCTTTTCAATGAACCATGGGTTGATTCTAGTGATCTTCTCAATAGCTGCGTTCTTTACTTTCTCCTCGTCAACCCTTCGAAACGTTCATCCAAATCATAGGAAAACCACTCGATCATGAGTTGTTGGAGTGGTAAAGGAGACGTATGGAGTTTAGAAAGTGGAACGGAGGGAAATGGTAGGTCGGTACCAACCTATGGATAGCTCGGTATCGAGTTATGCACTTAGCTCCAAATTGAATGAAACTTTCCCAAGTTGTTTATCTACTCCATTTAGATGTGTTTACAAGTTTTTGAATCGTTTCGTCTTTGTTTGATCTTCTATGTCCAGTTGAAATCTACTTGGCTAAAAGCAGATTAACTTACTTCATCGCTTTCTTTAAAACGATTCATGGCTTAGTTCCAAGAGGTAAGGCTAGCTATCAACCATTTGTCCCAAGGATAAATCAGCCTTTAAAATTTGGTCAATTTGTTGTTTGCACGACGACAAATCATTCTGAATTTAGCTCATTCTAATTTAATTGCTTGGATGAATTAACGGAGTGAGAACTGACATAGGGAGAAAATGAAGAAATAAAATAGTCTATTTCCCTATATTTTTCCTTCTGCCTATCTTTTATTTAAATAGATAGATTGAAAATTGTACGCATTACCAAATAAAGGATTGTTAAAGGATTTTAAATTATTGTCATTCATTATGAATTTTAATACCATTAATTTTTGCAATGGCTCAATAATAATAGCTTATAAAATATATTACCATTATACAATGTCATTCATCACAAATTTTATAACCATTAATTTTTGTCATTGCTCAATAATTATAGCATATAAAATATATTACCATTATACAACGTCATTCATTATGAATTTTATTGCCATTAATGTTTTAAAAATTAGTTCACTTAAAATTACAATAGTTTTACCAATTGATAAACAATGAAATAATTTTAAATAATGAAAATTTAAAAATAAATAGGAAGTAATAATATCGGGGACTGTTAAAGCGTGCTCACATTTGAATAAGTGTGTATTATTTTAGAGGGATCCTTCCAAAAATAAAAAATTTATGGAAAGGCATGATAATTGGAACAAAATAAAAAGATTTATCGTTTTACCCTCCTTCAAAGTAAATTCGGTGGATTTTTATGTAGCCGCTCAAAACAAATTGAAAAATATAGAAAATATGACTCATCTTATTTGAAATTGAAGTCACATCAACAATACTCATAATAAATATTAAAACAATAGAAAATTATAAATTTTTATTTTTAGTAAAAGTAATAATAAATAAACATATTTTATATAAAAGATATTAATATTAATATGATATTTCGTAAAAATAAAAAATTATCCTAATAACATATGCCCTTTTTTTGTCGATGTGTTGCCCCGCACCCTGCCTGGAAGTGCTGCAACCTAAACCTCATTTTCTAACTACTTAGGTTGACCATTGCCCATAGGAACATTATTGTTGCACCCCTACTCTAAGGATTATCATCCCTACGAACGCCCTTTCCATAGTGACAAATTTGCATAGTGGAAACATTTGCTTAAAAAGTCATTACTATTTTTAGTCTAGTTATTTTATTTATTATATTTTCTTTTGTTAGTTGTTGCATTTTTCAGTTCCCAATGTACCAATTTCATTCTTAATATATGTATATGCTTTTAGTTCATAATTTCCATATTAATTTATAATTTAATATCAAATACTAATAATTATTCAAAAGTTGTTAAAAAAATTAAAACGAATAGAAATAGAAACAAATACAAGTAATGATTCCTCCTTTGTATCCCCTATCGTTGCTCTTTTCACTGCCCATTTCGCACTATAAAACAGAAGCATTCTCTTTTGTTGAATTTTCTCCATTCATGCCACAATGAAAATACCCCTTTTGCGTTCCCTTTTATTTCAAAAAATGCAACCTAAATGTTTTGGAAAAGTTGGTCAAGTACTCTATGTGATGTATGAAGTAAAGAGAATGTGGTGAGAGCCTAGGCATGTTAGTCGATACTCAAAAATTCTAAAATCCATTTGCAGTTGTTTTCAAGAAATGATATATATATATATACACACACACGTCTGTATGTATGTACGTACGTATATATGTATGTACGTATGTATGTATGTACGTATGTACGTTTTTATGTATATGTATGTATTTATGTATATGTATATATTTATGTATATGTATGTGTGCGTGGGGGCAAGGATCGGCTATACCTCAAAATTCCCCTCCACTCAAAGGCTCAATATCATCAAAAGGTTTTGAATTTAATAATAGAGTGAAGCGATAAGAGAGAGAAAGTATATAATTTAGTTTGAAGTTTATGGCAGATATTAGAACGATTTGAGGTGTGTAAAAATGGGGTATAGTCTATCGTTGTCCAATACACACACGCACACATGTATGGGGATTTGTGTTGTAGAAAAAATGAGGTGTAGCCGATCGCTGTCCTATGCACATACTCGTACGGATGTATGCATGTACATATATCAGTGTGTTTTTGAAACCCATAAAAGGGATATTGATACAAAGACTACTTATGAAAATTATCCATTCAATGTTAGTTTAGATAATAATTCATTTTACGTGTACTTTAGCATAATGAGTGATCTATATTTGCTATTTAATCAAGATACTAATTTATATTGTATGTGTATATAATATGCACATCTTAAAACTATTATTTTATCATAATATTGAAATAGGTGATATAATATATCAAGCCAAACAAATCTTTACCACAACTGTAATAGCAAAAACATCATTTGGAGTTACGATTCAGACAACATTGAAGTTTGAAGTTTCGATGTGAAATGGAGTACATCAAATTGAGGTCTTGGACGAACCAATGGTCAATTTCTAAGCAATTAACCAGACAACCTCTTAGGTTATTTGGGTATTCTGAAAGATTACTATTTGGTCAGTAACCCAAGCGATCGAACGCTAGGGAATTGTATCGACTTCCAAGCTTGAAATTCGAAACATCCCGACCACTAGATATTTACTGGTAGATTGATTATGGTTTGGCAAACTTTTGGCGGCTTTGGTTTCAGGCATTAAGCTTTTGGTATTTCCATCCTTCGAATATCTTTGTATTTATGGATGGTTGAGGCAAATTTCAATGCTTAAATGAATTCATTACATCTTATATTCTAGGTTATGAAAATGCATGTTCTTCATTATTGATGGTAGTCTTTGTTGAAAATTAAAATTTGTATCTTTCTCGTAGAATATTCCATGTAGTTAAATTCTCTGTTTCCAATGTTGATATACACTGTCACATCGATAATGAAACCACTTTAAATTTTATATCTTCTTTATTTTTCATTTATTGGTATGTTTATTGTTCATGATTGTTGATTGTTTGTGAAATTGAGAATTGAATGTTCTTGGATATCATTAGTTTACTGTCTTCTATTTTAGCATGTCTATACTGATCTTTGGCTTTCATTATGCAAAGTTGATTTAGATTATTCTTATCAATTTGGACAATGAATTTTCCAATATGTATATGCTGATAAGAAATTTAGTCAACCTCGTAATACTTATAAATGGAGGTCGATATTAGCAAAGATTATTCACGAATAGCGCGATTAATAAATTAAAAATGAGGGAATTTTAAGAAAGTAAATATTAAATTAACCAAAGAAACACAAGGTTTAAAATAGTTCAGTCAAGAATAATCCACGTCCTCTATGATAATAATTCTATTGTTTTAGGCTTCGGTTACAATTGCTTGTTTACAAGAGGTAATAAAGAGTGCAATAAATGAAAATTTAATGCTTCTACAAGTGCATGCAATGTAGCATTTATAGGGTGGATAGGGGTGGAAATTTTGTACAGATGGCTTAGGCTAGTGCGACGGTCCTTGGGATTCATAGCCGTTGATGACATTGTATGGCTCAAACGTGTGCCAGCTTGGATGCCAAATAGACTGGATGACATAGATAATGACCAGTTAGGCGGCTGTACCAAGGCATGCTGGGTTCAGAAAAAGGCTAATTTAAATGTTTTTAGGAGTTGAAGAGGTTTGGAAAGGAGGATATTTTCGTAGATTCATCAAAGCTTTCTCGCATATAATGGCTCCTTTGACTAAGTTGACCATGAAGAATGAGAAGTTCATACAGACTAATAAGCATGAAGGGTAATTTTCGATGTTGAAGAGGTTGACGAATGCTCACCAGTCTTTTTCTTATATACTCTTGAAGGAGCGTTGTACTGTGCCACAAGTCTATACTCTAGGTAATTTCACATGTCTAATGTAGTTTGCTAGGATCGAACTTTCTAATCAGTGGAAGCCGGCTATATCAACCACTTGCATTATGCAAATAGGGCAAAACTTATCTTAACTTAATTATACCAAGTAAAAAAAGAGCAGAAAAATCACAGTGTACAAAAGTTTCATTGTTGGAGATGTACCTTCATGATAGATGATAACATATACATGCCCCGTCTTTTCCTTAATCTCAACATCCACTCAGAATAAGCAATCATGTTAGGAGTGTGTGCAGGACTTTGTTGGTTTACCATACAATGCGGTAACTTGAATATGTAAAATTAAAAAATCAAGTGTTGACAAACATCGTGCTATGGCAATAAGAAAACATTAAGTAGATTTTTGCTGTGGAGCAATATGCTGGAATATTCCCACAGAAAACAACATTTTTTTGAAAATTGTTAAGAAAATGGGAAAAGCCCATCAGTTATTACAAAAGGGACTAAACCCGCTAGGGTTATCAAACATCACCAACATAAAAAAAGAAACAAACCCTAACCGCTATAACTCTCTCAGAGAAAAAAATAAAAGTGGCCACAAATAACTCCTCCACGCCACTTCATCGCCAGAAAACCCATTAAATCCTGAGATGAAATACTTGCTGCCAGTCAATTTAACCTCTGAGGCTACTACGATCAATTATGGTGGCTCCCAAATTTTCGCAGCCTCATTATATCCAGCTTCATTCTTCTCCGAGGCAGAATTGTATGTGAAATTGATAGATCTGTCCTCAATGTCAACATTATTCTCTGATTTGCCATAAAGAGAGTTGATTTCCTTCTACTTTTCACTATTGTTAATAATAGTGCACCCTTTATAGATCCAATTGTTGTTACTAATGCTATTATGAATCTCTATATCAACTAGATGATTAAATTTGTGATAAAGCTGTTAGCTTTCAATATCGTTATCAAGCCGGTGAACTGCTTTGTTGGAAAGATTGTTGCTGTGGCCCTTCTCTCACATAGATAAGTGATAAATATTGCCATTAAGCCCTCCAATGTAATGAAATTTGGCAATTCTTTATATGTTGAGATCTGACTACTTTGCTTTTCTTCGACTCAGGGGGAGTTATGCTTCATTGAATCTTTGCATGTAGAGCGGTAGCTCTAGCCAATATCAGGTAAAACAGCATTTGAAAAACTAACTTTATTATAATTAAAAGAAGGAATATCTAAAATTGATTGTTTTCTTCCCTTGCAGGAGTCACTCCTGGTATTGAAGCTGGAATGGCTGCTTCTTATAATTGAGCTAATGAAGTTGCAAGCCTCCCTCCCTAAAGAACCGTGAGACCAGATGTTGTTATTATGATAATGACTACTATGGGAAATATCATTCTTGAATTTCCCACTCTGTAAGTATGCTTCCACGCTATTTTCAAATTTATCTTGGTCTTTGGCATCTGCATAAAGCTGATGATATGGTGAAATATTCTTGCTTGCCTTTCGATTAAGAATGTGAAATTCTATTTCTATGCATTTCCATATTTAAGTGGCTTCTGTTTCCTTTTTAGAGTGCAACCTAGCATTCCTTTCTTTCCACATATGATATATGGAAATAGTTAGCATAATGCTAGCTTTGCTGAATTCTTTTGATTTGATTTTGAATCTTTGCTGAATATATCAAATACTCTCTTTGATATTTTGCATTGGGATGCTTTGACTGAAACTGAGCTTGTTTTTAGCAATGAACCAGATGTGCCTTAAGTAATTGTAGTCAAAAAATAAGTGTTCAGCAGTTTCATTTTCTTTTTTGCAAAAGAGACATTTGATTTCATTGTTTTTTCTCCATTTTTTACAACTGTCTCTGGATGGAAACCTGTTTAACAGAGAAAAATAGGCATAATGTGCCATCTTTAGGCAATTAGTCTTATTCCAAATAGTAGTGTGCCAATCCATTTCTGTTTCAAACCCTTTTATATATTCCCATGTAGATTTAAAAGGGAATTTATCTTTTTTTGAAAGCTACCATCTCCAGCAATATTTAGCCATACTTGAATCAATTTCAATGCTTTCTACAGCTCTTTTAAACACTAAGGTAGGTGGATGAAGACTTGCATTCCAAATGTTATTTTGAATGGTGTTATCCACTTTTAAATTAACTCCCCCAAAATAGAAAAGATTATACTAGCCTAGTAAACTTATTAAAGTTTTGCCATTGAGCCAAGGATCAAACAAGAGGCTGATATTTTTCCTATCTTTAAAATTTCTTTCCAATAAATTGATACTAGTATTTCTTCTCTTTAAAATGCTTTTCCAAGAGTGAGAGTGGTGGTTTTCAGCTGGCATGGTTCATAAATTTTTGTTTTTGACTTATTTACTTTTCATCCACTTTGACCATAAAAACCTGCCTTTAACAAATCTCTAAAAAAGTTCATATTACATGCTTCTTTTAAATCTTTAATACTTCTTAGACCCAATCCACCAGCCTTTTTGTTTTACAAACTGTATCCCATGAGAATTTATGGATTTTTCCTTTCCAAGTGAAATGGGCACACAATTTTTCACTTTTGTGCATTGTTGATTCTAGAATATTGTGAGTCTAAATCCAATACATTATGATACGCGTGATGATAGTGTGTGTGAGTTTCAGTCTTCCAGCAATAGATAATATCTACCTGACCAGTTTTATGATTTGCCTTGAATGATGTCAATAAGTCTATAGCAATCCTTGTCTGCAATTTGATTTGTACTAATAGGAAGACCCAAATATTTAACAGGCAGTTGACCTTCTTGAATTTTTAGAATTTAAAGAATTTCCCCTTTGTTTTCGCATTTTTTTTTACTAAAATAAGCTTTGTTTTGCTGTTATTGATTTGAAGACCTGCAAAATCTTTTAAATACCCAAAAGTTTTAACAATAGATTGAGCACTGTTAGAATCTGCATTCATAAATAAAAGAAAATCATCAGCATATAGTAAATGAGTAATACTAGGAAAATTTCTATTAACTGGTCCGAGATTTCCTTTTATTTGTTCCAGTTCCATTTGGAGGGATAAATATTCCATATCACTAGTGAATAAATAAGGAGAGAGAGGATCACATTGTCTAATCCCCCTATTGATATTAATAAACCCACAAGGATCCGGCCTCGTCCGCCAGTTCTTTTGCTCTTGATCCATTAATCAATATGGAAAAGGAGGCGGTATCTATACATTCTTTAACTACATTGCAAAAAAATTCATGAAAACCTATTTGTCTCATCATGTGAATAATAAAATGTCTGTTAATTTTATCAAAAGTTTTGTGAATGTCTATTTTAATGCAAACTTTATTCTTACAGCCCTTGTTAAAGTTTCTAATTATCTCATAAGCCAAAAGAATATTTTCAATAATGTATCTACTCGGGATGAAAGCACATTAATTTTCAGAAATCAAATATTTTCGAAAGATTTTCATTCTATTACTTAAAATATTAGCAATAATTTTGTAGATAAAATTACAACAGGCAATAGACTTGTAATCCCCTAGACCGAAAGGAATTTTTACCTTAGGTATTAATGTAATAAAAGTATGGTTTAAGCTTTTTAGAAGCTTACCAGATGTAAAAAAAATTCATTAAAGCATCATAAATGATAGTTTTAATGTCCTCCCAGTGAATTTTGTAAAAAAATTCCCAAACCCATCAGGGCCTGGGCTTTTATCTATATTTGAACCAAAAACAATTTTTTTAATATCATCCATAACAACAAGGGTAAGAAGAATATCATTATTGTTTTCATTACGTAAAAATTTTATTTCAATACTCGGGAAATCCTTCATATAAGAATCAGTATCGTAAAGAACAGAAAAGTACTTGATAGCCATTTGCTCTACGTGTGAGACATCATTAAAGGTAACCCCATTATTATCTAATAATTTTACTCTACCATTGATCTTTTTCCCTACAAGACATCTTGGCATAGAAGAATTTGCTAGATTCATCAGCTTTAGTAAGCCAATCTACCTTGGCTTTTTGTCTCATGTTGATAGCTTGCACATGCAAACTTTTACTTAATTTATCCTAGTTTTGAAAAAAATTGACTAATAAGAGATTCATTTGAGCTATCAAAATCAATAGTGTTTTGAAAAGACTCGCATTTATTATAATGAGCTTAATATCATTTCTATTTCTATTTTTGTTCAAAAATTTTCATAAAAAAATTGTATGCTTTAATATGCTTTTAAATTTACTTTGGCAGAACCATGATTAGAAATGAATATACCGTTTTTAACAGTATCCATTTAACTCTTATCATATGTCCACCCATTAACAAATCTAAAAGGGATATTTTTCCTAGTATTAAGAGTACCAGCGAAAATAATTCCTAAGGGGGTATGGTCACTGGTGGCTTGGGAAAGAGTAGAATAATGGAAATTTGAAAATTAATTATCAAAAAGATGATTAATAAGAATCCTGTCAAGCTTACAACGGGTATTTTTAATTCACCGGATTTCCAGGTATATTTATTCCCACTAATATCAATTAAACTTGTTTTAAGAAGAAAAATATTAAATCTAGTTTTCTAAATGAAATGGGAATACCAACTCTCTTTTCAAAAGAATGGAAAACAGTATTAAAGTCCCCTATAATGATCCAAGTTTTAATATGTTATATTTTTAAGACTCAAGATCATTCTAGAGAAAATTTCTTTCTTTTTCACTATTTGAAGCATAGACAAAAGTGATTTCCAATTGAAATCCACCCGTATTTATGAATTTATGATGAATAAATTGAAAGTTCAGCAAATGATGACTAAGACTGCAAATATTTGGATTCCACATAACCATTATTCTAACATTATCCCTCATAATATCGTTATTAACAACACACCGCTCTTTAAAGTAGCTAGCATGTAAATTAAAGATTTCTGATTCCTCCGATTTGTGTTTAAGAGTACTACAATGTTTGGTCTGTTTATGAGAATTAGATTGGTTAAATCTAATTTTCTTTCAGGAGAGTTTAAACCTCTAATATTCAAAGTAATAATCGACATTATAAAAATAATTAATTACAAAGGATATGATAAGGATATCGCTGCTTTCAGCTTTTCTCTGTCCCTTTTCTCTTCTAGATAATTTGAATTTTTGTGCCCTTTTCTTTTTAGTGATTTTCTATCTTGGATTTTTAAATGTTCAGACCACCTTGGATTTCTCATAATATATTTTTCCTGAAAATCATATTTTTCACCATTTTCTTCATTGTCTTGAGATAATATTTCCTGCAGGTTTTTTATTTTGTTTTTCTTCCTTTCTTTTTTATTCTTCTTTGCTGGGGAAAAGGATTTAGGAAACAGTTTCATGGCTTTTTGAACTAAATCTTCTGAAATGCTTTCGTGTAAGCTGTTTGAATCTAAGATATGTTTAGAGCATTCTTTCCTACCAGCAATCTTAGTGGATATCTCATTTGTATCTAATCTACCATCCATAATTTCAACAACTATTTCAATAGTATCATCAACAGGGTAGTGTTATGCACCATGATCCATACTTTACTTCTTAACTATAGAAGTAGCATCATTTTTAATTTGTTGCATTTGATTTGAGTTTTCATCTGTATTCTCTGACATAATTTGGCCTAGTAATTCATGAATTTGGGGATCAGATAGTTGTTTGGAGACATAAAAATCATTCATATTTGTATCCAGTTACTTTGTGCAACCTTTGTTGTTAATATTTTCAAAGAACTTGATTTTGCCTGTAAGAAATTTTCAAGAGCGAAAGCTTCTTGAATCCCATTATGCTGGTTGGCATTGAAATCTGCTTCTTTGATGGTTTCTTGGTTTGGTTCTATAACAATGTCCTTTTCTTTATTGCATAAAGATTTTTTTTGTTTTTCATTCTAGATCTTCTTTGTTGTATAATTTTCAGTTGAATGTCCAAAACATGCACATGTTTTGCACTTTGGTGGGATCCATTCGTATTCAATCTTCTGAATAATGATTTCTCCATCATGCATTATTATATATACTTCTTTAGGTAGCTCTGCATTTGCTTTGATTTCAATGAGAATTCTTGCATAGCTTAATCTTATTTCTTTTGTTATTGGTTCATCAAGTTTTAAGGAACCCTTACTACACTTGTTATTACTCCAAATGCTTCCTTGTCCCATAATTTTAAACTTAATTCAAGCAACCGTATCCAAACTGGTACGGTAGATAATGGATCTTTGTCAAATGCAATTTTGTTGCTCCATCTCAAAATGATTAATTTTCCATTGATAAAATAAGGTCCTCCATTGACTGCTTTTTAACAATCACTTTCAATAGCAAATCTAATTATAAAAAATCCATTGTTTCTTGTGAAGATATCAAAGTTGCCTGTGGAATTCCATGTTCTTTGCACAAATGCTTTAAAATGACGATAAATGGGCCTACTACCATAAACATAAGCTACCACCGAGCAACCCCACTTGGTCTCTATTATTCTGCTAACCCCTTCCTTCATTACAACCATTTACTTGTTATTAATGGTTATAGGTGCTTGGTATTTCAGATCAAAAATGTGGCTGAGACCACCCTCTCTTATCAAATCTACCCTAGAAGACACTTTGTGTGAGAATGACCCTTTGCTGTAACCATGTACTGCAACTACACCATTACTATGTTGATTTTTCTGTAACAGGGTTGTAGATTTGGAAATGTTTCGAGGATTTTGATTTGTATTGCACTTGTTGTTTCTTGAATCTCTGTAACCATTAAAATAAGAATGCAGTAGATTCTTGGAGCAATATTGGGTTGGATTTGTTTGGGGAAGGGCTTTCTTCCTATTCCGGCGGTTCCAGGCTAATTGGAACCCCACAATGCCGATTTCAGGTTGCAACTCCTTGGGAGTTGAGTAAGAAGAATGGGGAATGAGAGGAGGAGGCTTGAGCATGATAGATTGAGAGGCCTTTGCAATCTGATTAAAGATGATAACCATTGGGCTTTCTTGATATTTTCTGCCTGAGCTCTTAATTATGTAATTGAATGTAATGCATAGTTAAAGCAACATTTCTTTATTTTAAGACATCATGCACTCACTTTTTATCCTCAGTGCATTAGAAAAGCAGAGAAGATTTAGTAGCATTTTGACACCCCAAAACTAATTTAGAATTTTTCTATTTCATATACCTTCTTCTTCTTCTTCTTTTATTTAAACTTTTTTTAGCACTAGTATATTTTCAGAATTGTAATGATGGTGTTTGTACATAATACAACATCATTATTTTCTTATAAGGATCAATGATGAAATCAAAATGGTCACTTCCTTTGGTTTTAATTGGATAATTATACATATTTAATATTAAATCAGAACAAATGAATTTGAATATATATTACGTGCATGTACGGAAGTAGTTTGTGGCACAGAGATGTGAATTAGATTCTGTTTAGGCTCATATTCTAGAGTGCATTGTCATATATTAGATTTTTGGAAATATCCCTTCTAACCTTTCAGAATAGATAAATTTCTATTTTTAAGCAAAACCATATATATGCAACACTTTTGCTTTTATATATAACTTATACAAACCATGGAAAAACATGGAAAATTAATATGCAACGCTACTAATTTCAGTGGGAAAAAAATTCGATCCACCTTTTGCAAATATCATAGGAATCATGCAAATATATACACTTTTTCTTAGAAGACTAAATAATATTTGATAGCCAAAGGAAACTATAGAAGATGTATGGTTCACTTCCCAGTCACCAACAACGCCTCTATCTCCAGCTCCAATTAAGCCTTCTTTGTTCGTAAGATTTTAGGGAAACCACTAGTTGTTCGATTGACAAAGTATTGCTATCTTTGGATTCCTCAATGGCTGCAAATGATCGAATCATACTTTTCGGATAGGCAAGTCAGTATTTTCTTGACTATCTTTTGATCCGACATCTCTTCACCGAGAGTCCTTATTTGATTGGCAACCTCAATTACTTTAAGATGAGTAATCATTTATGTGATTACTTTTTTCAAATCATTTATTTTTCCAGTGGTTTTAACTTTCTTTTAGATCAGTTCTTCAAATTCTTTAATTTGCTATGCCAAAAACTTAAATATTTTTGAAGTATTTTTGAACTCGGGTTTTCAACTCAAAAAATGTCTCTATTTGTTTTGACTATAACTTCCTCAAGACAGAAGCTTTTTGAGTGATTCTTTTTTTAAAGTGGAGAGAAAAGAATTTGTAATAACTTTCTAGTTAGTCACTTTTATGGATTCAATACTATTCTGATCCGAATATTTTCTTAAAATGATCTAGTTTTAGGTTTTTCCATAATTTGGATCCTGGGTTGTTTGAAAGTTGGAAGTAGTTGAAACTTATTTATTGATTCGTGTTCGTGTCTAAGCTTTGTTGGATTTTCTTTGCATTTGGATCTTTGCTGGGAATCTCGATATTGCACCATTTTATCATCACCTACGTAGCCACGAAAGGTGAGCAAACCCTCATAAATACTAGATTTACTTATGTTGGTTAAATTGAATTTATAATGTGATTAGAAATTGATTAGTTGCTGTTTAGTATATTTTAAATTGCCATTCCAGTTAAATCTTACATTTATTGAATTTAATTGCCATTTAATTTAATATTGAAATTTAAATTGCCAAATACCTGTTAATGATAACCAGTAAATTATTGGTTGTTATTGGTTGATTTCAATTATGATTGTGTTGTATGTTCAATTGTTGATATTTGGATGATTGGAAGGATCTTATTGGTTGACATTTTGGATGATTGGATGTTATTTATATCTATATCTTTATTATGCCTATGGGGTGAAATGATACATACCCAAATGATCATATAGATTAAGGGAAAATAATAATGGGTTGAAATGATAAACCCAAGCGGGTTTCATTGATTTGGAAATGTTGATTTTTGTTACTAGTTGAAATGACATATACCCATATGATTTCTTGGATTTAGACTTTTATTTGGAATTGAATTATTTAAAGAGTTTAAGTTAATTCAAACTTCGGATTTGTTTTAATTAAATGATTAAGATTGATATTTCGAATTGTTTGAAACTGTTTAAATGATTATATTCACGCTGTACACTTGATAGGAGATGAAATCCTGTAACATCTATGAAACCATTGCACTAATATTTATATTTCACTTGTTTTGATTTGACTTCCCTAAGATCTTTTAGTTATGACTCGAATGTTTTGTCTTTTCATTATGTTTCGGTCAGTTTGAGCTTTTCAGTGTATTGAAAACTATTTTCTAGAGGACAAAGATGCAGTATATTATTGCTATTTATTATCCCACTGCATTATTTGTTTATTTCTGATGTATGTATAACTTTGATTTGAATTGTAAAAGTGTGATCAAATGTTATTTGTAAAACAGCTTCATGAACTATTTATTTGATTATTATATTTTGTCATTCCACTGCGAGTTCTGTGTTTTTTTCTTATTTATCCCATTACCAATCCTCCCTTTTGAATGGTTTAAGTCTAACATGTGTGGTTTTTTGTCGATTTGAACCGTCCAAAATGGTGGGTTGTTACAATTGGTATCAGAGCTTTGGTTTAGACATACCTTAGTCTGTTGGGGTTAACTCATTAGAGATATGGTATTAATATCCTAGAATGAGTTATTTGAGTGTATATACAAGAGCGCGTATTTGTTAATGTTATAAAATGTTTATATAAGTTTTGAAATGAAATAAGTTTTCCTAATATTATATGTTATATATAAAGGAATAAATTTTTTATAACAATTATAGTTATTTGTAATGTGTTTGATTTGTGAAATGGTAATATTTAATTATTGTCATTTATTGTTGATTTGTTGTATTTAGTAAGTATATAAGCATTGGCTAATTATTATTGATTTAATTTATGGACTAAACACTACTATAGTAATGGTGTATTAAAGAGAATAATTTGAATAATTAGGATATTTGGTTATGAAATTGAAATGTTTGGTTGTGAATATTGTTGTTTGTTGATTGGTAGTTTCAACTGCTGATTAAAATGGAATATCTGGATTCTCTGGATAGTCGAAACTTTTGAATTAATAAATGAGTTCAAATGTAGAAATTTTGTTGAATTATGCAATTGAATTTGGTAACTTTAAATTGAAAGCAAGTGAAGCAAGGTCAAATTTGTTATGTCTATGTCTAGTAAACGAATAGAATTGTTGTATACATTCTTGGCATGTAATGTAATAATATACAATATGAATTTTAAGCCTTGGGATGTTTATATTAAAATTGTGATTAAGTAAATGTTGTAATTGAGATTAAATTGGAAAAAATATGTTTATATACTTAATTAACATTTATAAAATGTGTCATAAATAAATTGAAAGGTAAAGGTGAAATTAAATAGGATAAGAAAATATGAATTAAAGGTGAAATGATTATAAGTAAAGCCATAACTTGTAAATTGTTATGAAATAAATGGATGTTGCAAGAAACGGTTATAAATAAAGCTGTGATAACTTTAAACTCGAACAATGTCTTATAAAAAAGAATTAAGCTTTTATAAATTGGTTATGTACTTAAGAAAATTCCTTATGAAATGATTTGAAAATAAATGTAGTATTAAATGAGAAATATTACATGTGAAATGAATGTAATTTAAATGGAAGAGAAATATAAGCAATATTATGAGAATGAATATATTAATGTTTTTAAATGGAGAAATTCTGTGAAACAAATATTAAAGTATAAAGTGATATTTGTGTTAATCAATGAGATTAAAAATGAATTTAATTGAAATGTAATTGTGATGAAACAAATTGGATGTATGTATATTATTTTATTCGTAAAATTAATTTGATCTGGATTTGAATATACAAGTTCTATGTGAATTACACTACTTCGTGTTAAGATTTTTCATTCGATTCTTGATGGTGAATATTTGATATGGATTTTTCGTTTGATTCTAGAATTCTTTATCGTAGTATACGGCTATGCAAGGAGAATGATGGTTTCTAGTCAAGAAACCTTATCGAAGTCCGCATTACGGAAGTTGAATGAAAAATATTAGTTCGAAAGAGAACTTGTGTAATCGAGCAAGCGATAGAATGTGATATTGCAAAATGATGACATATATACATCTTATGTTCTAATATTATTGATATGCTTTGATGCTAAAATTGAAAGTTGTTTGGTTGGATATCTTTGTAATTTAAATTGGAATTTTTCTTGTATGTAAAACTATTATTAGTTTAAAACCATTTTACAAAACTATTTTCATTTATTTTTCTTATACAGACTATCTTATTCTATTTTATTGACAAAACTATTTTGTAAACTATTTTATTACGAAACTATTTTATGTACAAACTATTTTATTTACAAAACATTTTACAAACAATTTTATTTACAAACCATTTTATTTACAAACTATTTCACAAAACGATTTTATATACAAAACTATTCTAAATTCAAAACCTTTTATAAAGCAAAGATGTTCAATCCCATATGGCTTTTCATACAGCGAAATTGATTTTGGAAAATTTTTGATCCTTGTATAAAAACGGACTTTATATAAGTATAAGGTGATTTTGAAAACTGTTGCTTTTGAAAGGTATTCGATCTAAAGAGATAAGTCTTATATATAACGCAATTTATATAAGAATGATTTGATATATTTGAAATTATTGATTTTGGAAAGTACTTTATCTTAAAATGAAATCTTATATATAATGGAATTTATATAAGTGTGATATTTGAAGCTATGATTTTGAAAGGGTACTATATATGGCATGTTATATTTTGAAGTAAGAGGCATGGGGAAGTACCCTCCACTAAGAAGTATAGTATGGTATGCTTCGACTAAAATGGACTAGGGGAATCCAAGAATGGATTCGACCGATAAACTCTAAATACATTGGTAAATTCAGAAATGAATTCGAACTGATATGGTTATCCGGACTTAAACTCACAAGTTCCTCGATTTTTTTAAGGTAGATGGTGCTTTAGTTTACCCAATGGAGGCACTTTCAATCCTGGGATCTATTGTTTATGGATCTTTCGGGAAGGAAGTGCATCAATTGCGTAAATCATTGAATCAGCAGTTACCACTGCAGAAGGGGTCGACGGTCCCTTGTTTACGAAATGGCTATGATATTTTTCTAGAATCCGGAAGGTGGAAGTATCTTCTTGAAAGTTTTGTGTCCATTGCGTAAACACTGGATCAGCAGCGGGCCACTGCAATTGTAACATTCCCGAATTTTAACCAAGTTTAATTTGGCAATTAATTTAATTTTTGGAATTTAATTGTGAATTAATTTGTGAATTAATTAAAAAAAATCAGAATAAATAAAAAAAATTAGATTTTAAAGATAATAATTTTATAAATATAAGTAAAATTTAAATATATATATATATATATTGGAAATAAATTGGATTTGGAATTTCATTTTTAAGTTGATAAGAATTTTCTTCTAATTTTATTTAAATATGCATTATAATTTGAAAATGATATTTTGAATTTGATTATAAATTTCTCAAAGGCCAATTAAGAATAAAATTATTTATTCATGTTTAATTAAATTGTAAAACCATCTTTTGCTTTAAATGATTTTATAAATGATTAATAAAGAAATGTATTTATTTAAATAAGAAATATGATATTAAGTTATACTTAAATAATATTTGCAGTGTTTAATATATAGTAAAAGTTTGAATGTTGTTTAAAAGCTAAATTTTATAATTTACATATGTGATTAATTGTTTAAAGTATAATTAGATTTTTTTAAAAAAAAATCAATTCCTTGAATGCATAAATATATACATTAGTATAAAAACCGTTCTCTTTTAATTTTTTTTTGTGTGTGTCTATATATATATATATATATATATATATATATATGAAAACATTTATTATAACAAGGGTAAATAAAATAAAATACATATGTTGAGATGTGAGAATATAAATGCATAAAGGGGTTAAAACATAAACTATAAATTAATTTAAACAAAAGGGGTAAACATAATTTTTATAATTTTTAACAAATGTAAGCATTTTTATAAAGTAATTGACAAGTGTTAGCCTAAGTTAAACAAGTGGCATTAATCTCTTCTTGAAATAAATTAAAATTTTATAAACTATATTCATTTTTTTCTCATATTTTCCAATATCAAAGAAAACTGAAATCAGAAGAAAAAAAACAAAATCATCTCAAGAACCTGTAACCAAAATTTCTCAAGCCTGTAACAAGAACAAAAACAACCTGTAAACTCTCCTCAAAACCAAAAATCAAAATTGCAATTTAAAATCTTTAAGGCCTGGGGAATATCAAGTACAAAAAGACAAAGATGCAAATTATTTAAAACCTGAGAAACAGATTTGGCAAAGAAAAGAAGAAATTAGAAAGTTGGAAACACAAATTATCAAACCTGGAAAAAGCAAGATGCAAATCAAAATTTAAATAGCAAGCAAAGCAAATCAATTTGTAAGCTTCAAATCAAACTCAGGGTTTAGTTTCAAAACCTGATTCAACCTAAAGTAATCAAATTTGGAAAATAGGAGAAAGATTGGGCAAAACAATTTTGAGTCAAATACAAATTCCGAATCCTCTGTTCATCAATATTCGGGTGAGTAAACTCTTAAAACCCTGATTTAATTAGAAATTAGCAGGTAATAATCTTCTAAATTTTGATATGGAATGTGATTTATATGTTATTTAAAAATGATTGTGTGCATAACATCTGTGTATCTGTTGTGAACAAACAAAATATGCCTCTGGTATATATGACAGGTTCTTAAAACCTGTTTCAAAAATTCATATCAACCAAACGAATAAATATTTAGCTTTGATCTTTAAATAAAATATGATGGTAACAGTGTAAACTCATATTTAAAAATGATTTGGAGATTTTTTTATCATGTAATCATTTCAGAAATTAAAATTTACAGTGACCATCCAAATTTAAGTTCAAAATCATATATCTGGATTTTGAATTCTGATCATATGAATGGATTCGTGTTGCGAATCCATGAACTTTGATGCAAGATTCAAGATTTTTAGGTTATTAAATTGTGAGAAAATGCAAGTTGAATGGAATTTGGATTTCGTTCGATTACTGGTGATCGGCAAGATCGTACGCACCATCGTCATAGGTGGATGATGATGTCGTGTCGAGGAGTAAGAAAAAAATGCTCGCTTAATTTTTAATTCATCATGGGTGGCGATTTCGTTTGATTTAGGATTTAAGTGCTATATTTTGCCGTCGACATTCGCGAGGCAATTGGGAAGGCCTGGGGGGATCGGAAGTCATCGCGACAGGGGAAATTGCTGCGTGGATGGGTGGAGATGTTCTGGTCGGAGAGGCATGGTTTCCGATTGTCATGAGCGCCATGGCGAATGCGTTTTGTCGATGTGGGTTGGGTTCTAGGTTGAACTGGAAGCTCGATTTTTTATTTAGAAATATTTTGGTAAATTGGGTTGTTCGAATCGAATCTGGTGATCATCGTGGATGATCAAGTGGCTGCGGCACCGATAGGAGAAGGTCGTGGGGTTTGTGCACGTGAACATGGACATTGGAGTGTTTGGGAAGTTAAAGTGTTTGGGGAAGAAAGGGAATACTCAGGTTTGTCCCGAAGAAAACAACGAAACAACTCGAAGCAGATGGGTTGTGGGTTGGCTCGAGGACAAGCTCGGCTGAAACAGGTTTTTTCTCGGGTTTGTTGATGTGATACGAAAATAGCCTTAAATTTTAAATTAAATTAAATTATTAAAAACAAATTTTCGTTAAAAAAAATTTCTTTTAAATATTAGATGTTAATTAAGTTTTAAAATGGGTTAAAAAGTTTTTTTTAAGAATTGTTTTAGTTAACCAAGTTTCAAAATAGTTAAAAATACAAATATAACTTTTATTTTGAAAGTTTATTTTAAATAAACTTAATAATATAAAGAATGTTTTGATGGTAGTTTAAGTTAATATATTTGTTAAAGGAAATTAACAACTTGAAGTTAATTACTTAATAAAAGTAATTAGGGTAAATTTGTCAATAATTCAAGTTTAATTAATCAAGTAATTAATGAATAATTAATTAAAAATAATTACTTAATGAGAGTAATTAAGGATGGAAAATTAATGATTAAAGATTTATTTAATTAAGTGTTTAAAGGTTAATTGATTAAGAATAATTAATTAATTAATATAATTAAGGTAATTAAATTAAGAAGTGATTAATTAATTAAAGGTTAGTTAATTAATAAAAGTAATTAATTAATGGTAAAAGTTTATTAAGTAATTAAGGATAATTACTTATTTTAAATTAGTTAAGATTAATTAATTAAATGGTAATTAATTAAGATTAATTAATTGATTGATTAATTAAGAATAATTTATTAAGGTTAATAAATTAATTAAGAATAATTATTTAAAAATTAAAGGTTAATTAATTCATTAATTAAGGTTAATTAATGAATAATTAAAGGATAATTAATTAACATAAATTGTGATTAATTAATGTTAATCAACCGTGATTAGTAATTTATCTGATTTCAATTAATCAGATGATCAATTAACCTTATTTATGAATGATTGTATTCTATTGAATGCTGTGAATTGTTTTGTCATCTTTACCGTGTGATGATTTGCGATTTGAACTGTTTTAATTCAAGTTATGATGAATGTAATTTATTTATCTATAATGCATTTATATTATGCATTTTGTAATTTTGTGTATATAGATAAGCGTTATAGGATTATACCGCTTATCGATATTGCTGTGATTGTATATGTGATGATTGATGATGTTGCACTATTGGGTAAAACCCCTGGACTACACTATACACATACAAATGTGGATTGCACGTGGAAATTGGTTAAGTTACTGATTTTTGAAATAGTTTTAAAATTGAATTTTTGAATCCAAATGCTTTTGGAAATGGATTGGGTTTAAAGTGAGAAGCTTTTGAAAAGGAATTTCAAAGACAAAAGTTATTTTTGAATAACTTGATTTAGTTTTGAAATTTAATTTAGATTTGAATTCAAAATTTGAAATTGAATTCTATATTGAGAAATTATGATTTAAAAAGGTTATACAAGTTTATATGGGTTTTAAACCATTTTTTAAAGTGTTGTTTAGGGAATTTGAATTTAAGCCAAAGATTTTAATGTGTATAAATGAAATCGGATTTTTTCAAAATGAAAACTGTTTGTTTTCAAATGATAAAAGCTTTCATATAAGGAAAAGAATTTACAATTTGTGATTTCTAGTTGTCGTGGTTTTCTAAGTTATGAATGAATCTTTAGAAACGGTTTTGAAAGCTATAAGTTAAATCTTTGATTTAAAGATCGAATGAGTTAATCCAATTGAAGTGGAAAATTGTTTTGAAATCTGTGAATGAATCTTTGTGAAACTGGGTGAACTTTGTGAAATGAATCTTTTTGTTTTAAGATTCGAAATGGTTATTTGTTTAAACCAATTGCAAGAAAGTTTTGGGTTTTAAGTTGTGACTTAACTGAAATCCCATATCCATATGTTTTTAAATATTGCACTCATTATTCGGTTTAGCCGGGAGAGGACCTTGTATCATATAACCCATTCCGAATAATGATACGGCGTTATGGATAGCATTTGAAGACCGGTGGTGAAGACCGGGTATTTGCGAGAATGATAGGATAACATATCGAATGACTCTACACTGAGTAGCTTCGGTATAGAGTTCTCTATATGTGATTGGGAGTCCGATCGGGATTGTGTATATTCAGATTGCAAGGGCTTCTTTGGAAGTGCCTTCAGTTCTGTTCGAACCCGGAACAGACTTGTATGGATGTGTGTCTGACATTACACTTTGAGATGTAAAACCAGTTTCTATCAAATACATTTCTGTTTGGTGGTGGAGATTTATTCTCTTAGCTTAACACCCTTCCCTGAGACGTACGAGCTCAGAGATTATGTAGTTGATGGTTACTAGTGATGCATTCCTAATTTGGTAATGTGGCATACGAAGTGCTGTTGATCATTTGTTGATCAAAGCATGGCTTTGTGAAAAAGCGTAGCTTTGTGGACGAGACCTCATCAAGCCTCACAACCCGGTAATGGTCGAAACAGGAAAAATGCAGTAAGGTTGCAGGGGTCGCACCCCTAGGGTATGTCCATTCCTTTCGAAAAAGGGTGGTATCATGGCATGGAGCCCAGATACTTACTTATGTGGACACTGCATATTTATTACTGTGTGATGTTGCTTTGTGGTTGAGGATCCTCGGATAAAAGTCGCAAACGACTGTGATGGCATATCTTAGGTTTTACTCCCGGAAAGGGAGTAGACCGGCCTTGTGTTGGCAGAGAGCTGGGTAAGTTCTCGGGACGTCCCTCCAGAGCTGTACCCATGTGGCAATGGGAAGTTCCTTGGCCTGACCATTTGTTCGAAAATCCAATCTCCAATACGCGCCCTGTACTCTTTTAGTTGTATAACCTGCCATCTACTTATGGTGGCGCCCCACTGTTTGGATGGTAGCTATAGTAGGCATAGTTTGAAATGTCTGTGCTCGCTAAGATTAATATTATACTTTCGAAATGTTTTCCACTATGCACTAATAATAATATCAAAAGAATTTTGCATAGTAAGCATTTTTGACTATCATAAGGAGAAATCTCCTCCAATTCTGCGTTTGCATGGTGTGTGTGGCGGGAGGCCTTATGGTAGTTTCATTTTCCAAAAAGCATTGCGAATTTCAAATTTTAAAATCTTTTGTCTGCTTTAAAGTAAAACTGTTTTTATTTGCTCATACCAGTCCCATGACTGTCCCGGAGTTTATTGTTCCCTTCCTAAACTCTACGTGCCCACAATTTTCCACATGGACAGTCTAGAGTTTGGTTTTTCAGATAATCAAATAAATAGGTGTAGATTCGATAGCCTTCGAAGTCTTTAGTTTGGTAGAATTTGGAGTTCTTCTTCAGCTTTTGGATCTTTGAAGTTTTGGTTTGGCAATCGTGTCTGGGATCGCATTTGCTACAAGTTCAGTTGAAGGTGGTTCGAGCTTGAAGTTTTGGAGCTCTAGCTTTGGGGTTTTGGATTGAAAGTTGCAGTTTTGGATTCTATTGAAGACTTTGCTCATGTTGAGATGTTATTCCACTGTGGTGTTGTGTTGTATATTCTCTGATGGTGTTGGGTTGTCGTATCATGATGTATATCACATTGTATCTATATTATTTATCAATATATTATCTTTTGTTTCCGCTGTGTTATTTATCATTTAATGTTGTTGCAAGCTCCGGCGATACGAGTTCGATGTCGTTTGTCGGGCATCGAGTTCGGGTCATCACATTTGGTATCAGAGCTAAAGGTTGAGTAAGAACTTTAGCTATGGAGTGTAACACATTAGATGGCTCACTAGAGATAGGGTGAAGTATACCCTAGAACGAGTAAAACCAATGAAACGGAAACCCAAATTACTCAGTCTATTTTCTTTAACTGTTGTTATTCCCTAAGATATCGCGTCTGAATGCCTAAATTGGTTTTCTTACTATTTACAGATAGTAAGAATAAGTGGAAGAAGAGGACGAGATAGGGGATGGGGAAGTACCACTTCAATTGGTCAAGGCCCTGTAACAACAGATATTCCCACTCAATCTCAACCAAATCTGGCTGATTTATATCAAAGTTTTTCCAAACTTGGTGGAAAGCCATTCACAAGCAAGGAAACCATTATCGAAGCACAAGCCTGGATTCGATCATGCGAAAGGATTTTGAAAGGACTAAAATTAGAAGATGATCAGAAGCGATTGATAGCTTCCTGGCAACTCCAGGAAGAAGCTTTAGCTTGGTGGGAGACAGTTACTATGGATGAGCCGGTGGATGAGTTTACTTGGAGTCGTTTCAAGGAAGTGTTCGAGCAGCGATATATGATGTCTGCTGGTATCTCTAGAATGTACCAAGAGTTTACGGATTTGAAGCAAGGAAGCTTATCATTTGAGGAGTACTTGAACAAATTTAATGAATTATCTTGGTTTGGTCCAGAATTGGTGAATACCTTATTAAAGAAGAATGAAAAGTTTATTCGGGGAATGAACAAGAAGTTTCAGGAGAGGATGACTACTCACATAAAAGAATCTTTTTCTGAATTGATCGATATGGGTTATAGATACGATACTCTGGATAAGCAAGAAGTTCCGGAGAAGAATGGAAATACAAGCAATCTGAATTGGAGAAAAGGAAGTTCGGCGAAAAGAAACCGAGGAGAGGCAAAGGAAAGATGGAAAAGGTGAAAGATGTTACTTGTTTCAATTGCTTGGAGAAAGGTCATTACTTGGACAATTGTAAGAATCCCAAGAAGCAAGGAAAGAGGGAGCAATTTTTGAAGCCAGATCAGGAATCTAGGGAATGCTATTATTGCCACAAGCCGGGACATAGGATCATGGATTGCTCAGCACTGAAGTAAGCTCAAAAAGCGAGTGTATATGCAATCAAAGATGATTCTTCAACCTCAAAGGCTGATGAAGGAAAAGAAATTTTAAAAGGTAACCTTATCGTTTAAGATAAAAAATTTCAAGTTTGTTCGACACAGGAACTACACATAGTTTTATTTCTCAGCAAATCATAAATGGGTTAAACCTTGAATCTGAGATCATAATCGAATCTATTTTTGTCTATGTAACGACCTAGAATTTTGGGCAATATCAATTTAATAATCTGCAATAATAATTTAATTGATTTAATGATTTTCTTTGTAATTTTAATTTAAATTGGTGAAACTAATCTTTTTAAGGATAGCAAATATTTAATCTAGTAAGTGTGATCAATATCTTTTAACAATTTAAAAATTGGTTAGACTTGTTTTTCAAAAGCTAATAAATTTTATTCTATTTATAATATATATGTTTGATATATATATTGTGAATAGGAGATCTTTTGTTTCAAATTTAAGATGCATTTTCAAATTGTAATATATATGTATGTATATGTTATAATTTGAGTTGTTTTGAAATTGAATTTAAATCTATTAATAATTTGAATATGTATGAAATTATAATTTAAATCTTTGTTTAAAAAAAATTAATATTCTTCAAAAGGTAATTTAAAGACTATTTAATTGTTTTCAAATTGTAAGATAATTGTTATTTTAATAAGATAGTTTAAAAAAGGATTTAAACAAGCTTTGTTTTGTTTTCTCTTAAAAGTTTGAATTTAAAATGGTTATAAGTATATACATAAATGTTTTAAATTTTAAAAATACATATATCATACATTTATTTGTTTTAAAAACATAAGCTATGTATAAAACCAATGTTTATAAAATATCTTTAACACTTGTATATTTATCTAAATTCAAAAGTTTATTAACATTATAAATACAAATATTCATATTACATAGATATAAGATATAAATATTATTTTTATAAGGTTTTAAAAGCAATTTTGCAAAGGTCTTTAACACATGTAAAGTAATTAAGTAAATTAATTGACAAATGTAAGTAAATTAGGATATAAGTGACAAGTGTCTTTAATTTGAAATTTAATTTCTTTAATTTTTATTAACATAATTCATTTAAAACTTTTAGAGAAATTTGTTTTTCCTCTTTTAATTTCCAAACCTTCACCCTCTTCTCATTTCTATTCTTTTCCCTTTCTTCATTCTTTTAAAAAAATAAATGGCAGACCAAAAACCTTTCTTTTTTTTCAAAACCTAATTTTTTTTCTCAATCCTTGAAACTAAAATCAAACCTGCAACCAAAATCAAATTTGAGGTAAAACTAAATCTACAAAGAGCAGATCAACAACTGCAAGTTTCAACTTTTAAATTCAATTGAAGGAATGCAGTAGAGTTTCTCAACAATTAAAGTTGCAACATAAAATCAACTACAATTCAAATGGAGTTCATCAGCAAGATTCAATCTTTTAAACAACAAATTTGATGCATGCAAAGGGATTTTCAGCAAAAAGCAAAACCAAAGTCATTTTCCAGATTTAAAGTTATTCAAGCCTGGAAAAAATTCAAAACCTGCTCTGTTTATATAAGGTGAGTAAACTATCTTAAAAACAGTTTAAATCTGGATTTGAATACAATGCATTTGATAATATTGGTTGAATTAAAGTTCTTCTGTTTGGAATTTATCTGAATGAATTTATATGCTGTTGAGCAGGTTTGAGTATGCATGTATATATATTGACAATCTGTTCTCTGTTAGTAACTAGTTTGGTTTTGCTATAAAAATTTCAAAATCTCCAGATTTAATCCATATTAACCTGTGATATATAAATGAAAGTTGTTTACTAAGACATGATAATGACTACAAAAATAATTTCAGAATTTTATTGTTAGAGATTGATTTAGATTTGTGGAAATTACAATGGAAGTTCAACTTGGGTTAAAAACAAATATTGAGGATTTTGAATTTAGATTCCATAATATGATAAGTAATGGGAAATCATGAATTTAGATGATGAAAACATAATTTTTAGGTCTGTATTCATGGTGATTTTCAGTGGTGAATGGAATTGGTACTTTCACCAAATTCCAACGAACGAAGAGTTATTTAGCCTTGGATTTGGGTCTGGAAGAGGAGGGTAGATAGGCGATCATGGGAAAAATAGTCGCATGAATTTTAGTGCGACGTAGTGGTTGGAATTGGGGGTTCTAGGATTTAAGATTGTATATGTGTTCGGCTTGACTGTCGTGGAGTTTGCGGCAATGGTAGTGGACCGTGGTTGATCGCGAGTTGATGGAAGTAGCATGGTGATTCTGCGGTGCTTGGAGGAAAAAACTGGAGCTTCTGGTGGTGGTGCGATCTTCTGAGGTGATGGTTTTTTGGTTCGAGCTGCTGCAATTTAGTCGAGAATTTGGTTGATTTTGATTCGCGTGTTTGATTTTGTTTCTTGGTGTGGATTCAGGCTCGCGAGGGGAGAAGTGATGATGGACGATGGTCGTGATGATCGACGTTGGTCGGCGTTGTTGGTGCATGTGCACCGTGATGGTTGTGTGCACTGGGAAGAAGGAGTTGGGGAAGACGAGTGTTTACTCGGGTAGGTGTTCGAGTTGTACTCGGGGATGACTCGAAGAAGATGGGGGCTGAGTTGCTTCGGGGTTGTCTCGAGTAGTTTTAGTGTTTTACTCGGGTTTGGCTGAGGGAGCTTCTGTTCCAACCTGATGCTTAGTTTTTTTTTATGCAAAGGTTAAGTTTACAAGTTAAACTTGTTTAAAATATATATATATATATATATATATATATATATCAAGTTGAGCTTTATAAAAGAAAAGGAATTTTCAAAGTTAAACTTGTTTGTTTTGAAAAATTAAGTTAATCAAACTTTAAAAATGTAAATTGAATTTACTTTCAAATTTTAAACATGTGAGAAGATTTCTTTGAAGAAGTTTTACTCAATTAAAGTTTGAATTTTAATTTAAGAAGAGTGTTTGAATTTAATTATTAAATCAAAGTTTAAGTATTGTATAAAGTAATGTTTTAAAAATAAACTATTCAAATTTTATTTTAAATGAATAAGTTTAACTTAGAAAATTAATGAGTTTTGAAAATTTCAAATTTGATTTCCAAAATGTGTTATTTTTAAATAAAGTTATTATTATAATTTTGAAGACCCAATAGGATAAGTTGATCAAGTTGTTAAAATTTGATTTATTTCAAATAACTTATTTATTAAGATAAATAACATTAAATTATTTTGATATGATCTTGAGAGTACTTAATAAACATGACTTATTAATTAAGATTTATGAATTCTTAATTAATTAAGGATTTTGAAATATAAGAAATTAATTAATTGTTTAATTAATTTTAAATAATTAGTTAATTATTTATTAATTTTAAATAACCACTTAATTATGGATTAATTAAGTAGTTAATGGTTAATTTTTTAATATAATTGTTTTAAAGTTAATTAATTATGGAGTAATTAATTAGTTAAGATTTATTTAATGATGGAATTAATTATTTGTTAAGTAATTTGTTAAGAAATTGTTTAAGAGTTATTAATGAAGTAATTTGAAGGTAATTACTTAATTTATTTAAGTTAATTAATTAATGTGATTAATTAATTAACGAATGAGATTAAATAATGGTAAATTACTAAGTGTAATTAATTAAAATTGTAATTAATTATTAGAGTAATTAATTAAGGATTTGTTAATTAATTTAATTGAATAATAATTACTTAATGAAGTAATTAAAGATTAATTAAATGGATTAATTAATCAAGGATTAATATAATTAATTTAGAAGCTAATTAATTAAGAAGTTAATTAATTAAGATAAGTAATAACAAATTGTTAATTACTGATTATGAATTAATAAGATGATCAATTACAAGTTGATTATTAATTAATAAGGATCATTAATTAATATAATTAATGAATTAATAAAGGTTGATTAATAAAAGTAATTAATTAAAGTATGATTAATTAATTGTAATTAATTAAGGATTAATGTAATTAATTATAGTTAATTAATTAATGGAGGATCATTAATTATTGTAATTAATGATAGTAATTAAAGGATAATTACTGAATATGGTTAGGGATAATTACTTGAATGTAATTAAAAGATAATTAATCAAGGAAGATTAATTAGGAAGATCATTAGAAGATGATTAACGAAATTGATTTGTAATAAATCAATGAAGCAGGAGTTAGGATAATCCAAGTGATTAAAGGATAGTATTTAACTTTATTAGTGGTTAATTAAATTTAAGAGTTAATCAATTCTGCTATGGGTGATTGATTAATATTGAATGGTTGATAATGAGTGATTGATATTGGATGTTGAATGATATTGGATGATTGATATTGGGTGATTGGTTGATACTGGATGATTTGGATGTCTATGTTGTGATATGCTGCATATGCTGCATTGTGAGATGAATGGTTTATATGAATTATCTATAGTGATAATGTTATTCATCTATCTGTTTATATACCCTCCTGAATATAAGTTTAATTGATTAAACCCTTAAGTACAACTTGGACATTAAAATGGCGTTTGGTTTCAATGAGACCGGGATCGGGTTTCCATATTTGGATATCCGAAAACCACATCGATTCCAATTAAACGTTAGGTCATTAATCCAAGTGGAGCGAGTGAAGACTCGAGGTGTAAGGGCTATAAGTCAGTATAACTCTATGGGTGATTCCGTAATTTGTTTGACGGAATAGTACTTATAGATTCGAGATGGAGATTCAGAGTGCAAGGGTTATCGTCGTTAACTCTGAGGGTGATTCCAATACGAGTGTAACGAGATAATGCCTTTGGTTTCGTTCGAACCCGAAACGAACTTGTATGGATTGAATGCTTTCAGAACATCGTCAGGTGGGCAATGAGCATTCTAAGATAATGTGTCCTCTAAAGGTAATCGTAGCCTCAAGCCTCATCAACCAGGAATGGATAAAACAGGGGAGGTGCAGCAAGGCTTCGTGGGTAGCTCCCACTGGAGAGCAAGATTGATCCCTGTCTAGAGGTCCCTTTTTACTCGGCTTAGTGGGCAGTTGTTAGTGCGCACCAACTGCGGGGTTGTCTTGTTCGGGACTGTTCAGTAAGGAATGGTTCCGGCCTTGTGTTGCAGGGGAGTGGGAGTACTCCTCGGTACGGTGATCTAGGCCACGTACTGTGACGGGCGGTACCCCAGTGGCCCTGCCATTGATGGAAACCCATTCTTCCTACGAGACCCTATGGTTTTGTTTGTATTACCCACTTTTGTGGCTAGTAGCTGGAATTTAATGAATGTAACAATTTCGGCTATTTCATATTTACTTGAAAACCCTAGACACTATTATAATATCACAAGATTTCCTATCAAATGTTTTGGTTAGCGTAAGTTAAAAACTTTTCCATGTTTATGTGTGGGAAGTCTTACGTGATACCTTTTCTTTCAAAGGTTTTTCTAAAGTTAAGCAATTTTAAACCGTTTACTCACACCAGACCCCTGTCTGACCCGAGTGTTTATTTTCTGTTTTATTAAACTCTTGGGTACTCATATTATGTATGAGTAGTCAAGTGAATCAGGTTTGCTTGACGAATTTTGGAGGAGATATGGAGCAGGATGCTTCGACGTGTAGATATATATTATGTTTCCGCTGTGTATGTTGTATCTCTGTCTAGTATACTTGAGTTGTATGAATTAGACAGATGTTTATAACTGTCTATTATTTGTTGTTTAAGTTGTGTACTCTGATGTAATGAGATACTATTTAATATTTTATGTGATATATTATATTTTATTCGTTCCGCTGTGAGTTATCTGTTGTTGTTGTGTTCTTCTTTTTCTTTCTTTTCTTCTTCTATCCCTTTCTTTCTTCACTAGTGATGCGATTTCCTGAAGATAGGAAGTCGGGTCGCTACATTTGGTATCAGAGCATTAGGTTGAGCGAATACCTAAGCTCTCAAGTGTGTCCTTCTTTAGGGAGCGTTAGGTTGAGTGAATACCTAGGCTCTGGAGTGGTGTCTTTCTTGAGAGAGCGTACTTGTAATTTTTATATATAACTATATATATATATACATTTATATCTACCTGATCTGTTGGGTTATCTGTTCGAATTCTCCAGCATAAGTTATAAAGGTAGATGGAGTAGTGGTATGTGTGTGTAACACGATTACCACTGATGGAAGACGTCCGTATATTGAGGTTGGAAGTATTTGTCGAGACTATAGACCTAATACCGTCTCGAGTGAGATTTGTTGTTTGGAGTAAGGATTTCTCTGATATCCGAAGGAAATCTTTTTAAAGATTTGGAGTTTATCTTTGAAGTATAAGTTTGGATTTCGCTCGGGTGAGCGAATTATTCTTGAGTTTGGATCTATTGGAAGTGCAGAAGTAAGTGATGGTGTTTTGACAACGGCATGATGAGATGCAGTATCCATAGATATTTTCTGAAGATGTTTTCTCTTGAAGCAGTTTTGAAAGTAATTGAGGAGCAGTCTTTACCTGCCTCAGGGAAGACTCGTCTGTGTAGTAGTTATCTGGATCTTCAGCAAGGAGATTGGCTGTTTTGGAATATGAGACTAAGGTCTATAAGTTATTTGCTTTGGCACGGTCTCGTTTGTCATTCTTTAAGGAGAGTGAGGTGTTGATGCTTGGTATGGATCCCGAGTTTCTTTTGGGTTGTCTGCCATCTCGGAGGTCTTTTGTGTGATTTGATGATGGTTTTGGTTTTCGGGAAGCGTTTGGATTAGAAGTCTTTGGATAGCTGTGGTAGCAGTTCAGCTCGAAGTGATTGGTGTGCTGACGAGAAGGTCTTTTAGCCTTTGTAGTATCATCGAGATAGAGTTAGGGAGCAGCAGTATTGGTTGTTTCTCCGATGGTTCGGGAGTCTTGGTGTTTCTTCTAGCAGCAGTCTGGGCAGAAGGTGGAAGTTATCTTGAAGAATTAACCTGGTTTGGAAAAGCTTAGACCTGTTCTAATTGGTAAAGAGAGGACAGTTTCTTTGGAATTCGAATTAAGTTGGATCGCAAAAGTGACTTGTGATTGGTTTGGAATTTTCTTGAGCATTCTTTTGTTTGAGACTGAGGATTCGCATGAGGAAGTAGGAGTAGATGAAGTAATCAGAAGTTTGTTTGAATCTGGGGTTGAGTTCCATTTTGTTTAGGTTCCAAAAGCGATTTTGGTGGTTAGCCTAGTAGGAGAGCTGGTGTAGCAGCTCAAGAATTTATTTTTGGAATTGGTATTTGGTTAGATCTAGCTTTTGAATTGGATTCTGTGTAAGGTTGTGTGACCGAGTCGGATGTGTCACCAAGGTTATATGGATTTGATGAACAAGGTTTCTCATATATTGGATAAGTTTGTACTTGTGTTCATCAACAGTACTTTCATCTGTTTCAGAATCAGAGTTGTGCAGCGGAAGCGAGCTAGCAGCTGTGCAAGAAAGGAAGCAAGTTTTTTTTGCTATTGCTTGAGTAGTAGAGTTTGTGTTCTGGATTTCGACGGATTTTGGAAGACTTTTCCGTTGAATAGGATCCAAAGGCTAGTTTGCTTTGGTCTAGTTGTTTCTATAAGTATCAGCATAGGATGAGCTAATCAGGAAGAGATTGGCAGCCCTGGATTGTCTGTTGAGTTATACAGATATGAGATAAGGAGTTTGTAACAACCGGCAAATCCGTACCCCTTGAGTCAATACTATTCTACAACAATCAACTCAAGTTGCATAGAATACGAACCATTTGGGTTAAAGAAGAAGTGGTAGAAGAAGAAAATAGAAAACAATAACAGAATCTAACCATCGCAGCGGAATAAAATATAATAGATAATAAATATTCTTTACTCAAACATCAAATATCTCTGTCTATATATTACATCATCAGAGTACATCACACAGCTCAACATCAATATCATACAAATGGATACACAACAACTCAACACAGCGGAATATATAAATATAAACAAGTATGTGTGTACGTATCGTCATCCAGCTCGTCTCCTGAGCTCCACAGCAACATATCCTGTATCCTATAATACTCGGTCTGACCCGAGCATTATAGTTAAATAACACCCGAGTCAGTCTGGAATACCAGCGTGAGAAAATCACACTCAATTGATTTTTAAAGTTTCAAAAATCCTTTGAAAACAAAAGCATCTCGTAAGACCACGCCATAAATAAACATGTCGGGTTTTTACCTTACGATAGCTAAAACGATTTTTATAGAAATCCTCTGATATTATAATAGGGTCTATATACAAGTAATTATAAAATAGATGAAATTGTTACATTATTAAATTCCAGCTACTAGCCACAAAGTGGGTAATACAAACAAAACTCGTACAAGGCTCGTAGGGAGAATGGATTTCCATCAATGACTAGGCACTGGGGTACCACCTGTCACAGTAAGGGGCCTAGATCACCGTACCGAGGATTACTCCCTTCATCCCCTGCAACACAAGGTCGGAACCATCCCTGACTGGACAGTCCCGAGTGAGATCACCCCGCGGTTGAGATCAGCAACCGCACCACTAAGCCGAAAATAAAAAGGGACATCTAGACTGGAATGACCTCACCCTGCTTGGGTGCTACCCACCTAGCCTTGCTGCATAACCCCTGATTTTCAGTCATTCCCATTTGATGAGGCTTGAGGCTAAGCGTTACCTTTATAGAACATATCCCTTAGAATGCCTATCGTCCACCTGACAATGTTTCGCAAGCATTCATCCATACAAGTCCGTCCCGGGTTCGAACGGAACCGAAGGCACTACTCCTACTACATCCATTTTGGAAATATCCTCAGGATTAGTAGCGACTAGCCCTTGCACTTCACTGCTCCATCTTCGAATCAAAAATCGTTTACACAAAACGTACAAACCGGATCGAAGTGGTTTTCGAGAAATAAATCTCGATCCCGGTCTCTTCGAAACGATCAGCGCATTTGTCCAATATTGATAGTCGGTGATTTAACTATCAATTAATATTCACAAACATCCATCAAACAATAAATAATTTTCCAAATTATTTATGTATCTCAAAATATCCTCAAAGATATATTTCTATTTTCAATCCTTTGAAAATAGTTTCAAAACCATCTTTCCTTTCAGGATAAACTTTCCCGAATATTTACTATCTCCTCTGAAATCACCAAGCACAAAAATAGATTTTTAAAAATAATTTTAAATACTTTACTTTGAAATATATACTTTAAAATACTTAGGATAAAACTACTTAAATAATTTGTTAAAAATACACATTATATGAATTTGAGAAAATAAGGTTACTTTATAAAATATAAAATCAGGTTTTCACTTTTAAAACAAATACTAAATCACCTTTAAATAATTAATGCTATAATATATTAAAAGGAAATATTTTCTTTAGAAATTAAATATTTGAAATAATAAATTTTTCAAACATACCTTCTAAACATTTTTAAAACTATTAACTTATATTTAAAAACTTACTTTGAAAACGTACTTGGTTATTCAGAAAGAAATTCCCAATCTCGATCATTTGAATCAATTTTCCAAATTGATTCCCAATTCATTTCATTTAAAATAAATTTCTTTACTTATCAGTTCATTTCAAACTTCATTAATTATGGACTTTATTATATATTTCAATTTGATTTTTAACTCCTTTAGCGGAAATGTACAAATCTCAGGTTATTCCCAATTTCTTCTTTATTCTTCTTAAATAATTTAAATCCTCAATTTAAAATAAATATTTTGTTCTTTTAAACAATAACATTGAAGTTTAAATTTCATTAACTTCCTGTTTGTTTAAATTTTCCTTTCCATACTCAAGATTTATTAATTAAAATTTTAAAGTCACTTTATTTCCTTTCCAGTTCATTCATAATTTATTCAACTTTTCTTTAATTATTTACTTACAATTTCACTGGTAATTCATTATTGCCCGATTATAACCATCAAGCCATAGCATTCAATATTACCACATAATTCATTACAGGATATCAAATATTCAAAACAGAGAATATTAAATAATTAAATAAAGTTGAGGGGTCTAGTTGGATCCCTCCAACCTGTTCTTCCTGCGTCCACAGATGTTAGCACAATATAAAATGCCAATTCCAAATATATATACCACACTACAGCACATAAATCAATTCAACCATTTCAAGCAATTATTTAAATTTAATCATTTAAAGTTAAATTTAACTGAGTGAGATTAACTCACCTTTGATTCTAATTTGTAATCCACTTCAAACTTGCTTGCTCTCTTCACGGTTTCAGACCTTGTATAGACATTATAGGGTTTATTAACATTTTAGATAATCGGACCATTAATTTCCATTTAATTAACCAACAATTTGATTTAACCAATAATTTCCCCATTGACAAAAATCCTTTTAATAGCTATTAATAAATTAAATAATTTAATTGAACAAACTGAGCATCTAACTACATTATTTAGAAATAACTAGCAAATTAAAAATTGTAAATGCATATTCATTTTATGTTTGAAACTTAATATATATTCGTAAGAAGTAATCTATATATAGATTTTCAAAAATCAGATTTATATATATATATAAACTTGACTGTATTTATATACTTTTTGTTTATAACAGTTTATAACCAAAATATACATTATTATCATCGTTAGTTTTTGAATAGAAATGAACTGATTTTCAAAGTTGAATATTTTAATTTTAATCGAAGAAAAAGAAAAGCAAGAACTTCTCACCTCACATGTCCTCAGACATCAAACATAGCAACACGAAAGCCTCTCGGCTTCGTCTTTGGCTAGCATCACCTATCGCGGCGACGAGATTTTCGAAATCAACCCACTCGTCGCCAGTCAAAGACCAGACCTCCCACCTTCGAACGCGCATATTCGCTTGCCCTACGAATCGAAGATGTCGCGACTACTCGTATGCCCTAGCTCGCTGTTCCAGGCATGGCTCGCTCGAAAATCTGCTACCAACGTGAATTCACTGAGCTACCGCAACTCTCGAGCTCGACAAGGCGATGATGGTTGAATCGATTCCCTCCTCTTACCTCCTCGAATCGAGGTAATATCGATTCTTGCTAAAGAAATCTGAAGAGGGAGGACACGCGATTGAAAAAGAAGGCGACCGCCATTGATTTAGGACGTAAATTTTCCAGAAATCGTTGATTCGAATTATATTAGGAAACGAAGACAGCCATTTTATCTTGACTTTGATTTTTATTTGAAGAGAAGGGGAAAGATTTTTGTGATTTAAAAGAATGAAGGCTCGGCTGTAAATATTAAAGGGGGAAGAGAGATATGATCATGTTGTTATGTACGAGAGGAGACAGCGATATGGAGGAAAGGTAGCTGATTGAGAAGGAATTTCGGCTGACAATAAAATTAAATAAAATAAAAAGAAAGCGTGTTTAAAAACGCACCGATGATATTAATTTGATCAACTAAAGTTTCATTTAATTTTCAACGCGTTTACTTATCGTACGCTCACACAACAACTCCGATCAATACGAAATTTGAAATCCGATAATAATTAAATATTATGGACTCAATGGAACTTGTTTCGTCGAATTCAGAGACTGTGCTTCGAAAGGCTATTTTTAAATTCAATTTAAACAATGAAATTTCAAAACTGAACAAATCACTGTTAAATTCAATTTTAAAACTTCTATTATCTTCCGCACTATCAATATAAATTCTATAAGCCTTCAAATTATTTTTAATCGGATTAAAATTCCAGATTCAACATTTTATTCAAATTCAAGTTATTTAATTCAACAATTTAGTTGTCAATTAAATTATGATATTTGTAATTTAAGTTGATAATTAACCTTTAAATAATCAAAATCAATTAAATATTCCGATTTTAAATGCTCGAAAATTCCGGGTCGTCACATTCCTCCCCCCTTAAAAGAATTTCTTCCCCGAAATTACTAATCAGGAAGAATGATCCCAAAACCCGTTACTTTTCCAAAACCAAACAACTCCTAACAATTCAACAACTTACCAACTATCTTTTAGAAAAGACGATTATCATTCTTATTAACTTTCCAAACCTTTCCCTAGTTTGCAATAATCTATTTGCTCAACCCTTCCAGTTTTAATCTTAAAACCAATTTTGAATTATCAAAATTTTCTTAAAATTTTTCTAACTCGCTGAATTCCCGAAAATTTTTGCCAGCGTTTCCTTTGCGCGACTGACTCGGTACAACTACAAAATGGCTCTGCGGCCTCCCAAATCCAAAAAGAAAACAAAATGCCAAGTGGCTCAATCCAAAATCCTAATCAATTTCATACAAAATTTTAAATACATACCTTTTTGTCGAGCATTTCAAATTTATCTCTTGAAATCAATCCAATTCTATTTTTCCTTTAGATTACCTGCATATCCTGCTTAATACTAATATCCAATCACAATATCCTAAAACATTTTATCGACTCACTTACAGATGTCAATATCCATTAACTCAAATACTTACTTAGATTATATTTGAAATATCAATTTTCAATTAAGAATGTCTCATTCCTTACTTAAGCTGGTATAAGCATTTATGTGTTTCTTATATTTATTTTCATCCTATCACTTAGTTTATACCCATTTTTATTCACATTGATTCTTTCATTTCCATACGAATTTAATTTACTTTCAATTCTAACTTTAAATTTTATTTTTTCCATTTATACTAATTCATGTCATTATTTTAATTAGCTCCATTTACTAACTTATTTCAATTCTTAGTTTGAAATCGCTTTGTCGTTAACAAAAATTTTCCAAAATTTTCAAAAATTTTCTAACTCCCAAAATTTCTGAAATTTTTTGGCAGAGTCCCCTTTGTACGGAGGAGCTTTTGCAATTTGACAAAAGAGATAAATATATATACATCGACCCACACGGTCGGAAAATAGAAAAACAGTTCATATTTCCTATTTTTATTGCGTAGGCGTACCTTATTTAGAGTTTTAAGCAAGCAGCTTATTATTTTTAGCAAATAGCACAACCAAATCCAGCCACACGGCTTCCAGGTACCTGTACTTACTCAATTTAAACATGTAAGTACCAAATATATGAAGTTTAACAGCATATCACTTATTTGCAATAGTTAAAACATATGAATTCTAAAAGAAACTCATACCAAAAATTTTCCGTAAGCAATTTATATAGTTTCCAAGCTAATTCAACTGTTTCAACTTATTTACAAACCATTTTCATTCAATTTGAATGGTTTTCAATCCATTCGTATATAACTTCATCCATTTGAATGGTTTAAAACTCAATCGCTTACATTTAACCTATTTTTAGGCAAACTGAACTCATATTTAATTCAATTGATCTCAAAATCAGTTTATTTCAATCCTATTAATTCATAGAATTTTAATCACCTCCATTTACATCCAATGATATTTATTCTATGCAAATTTGACAAAATCTATGTGAACAAACAAATATTTATGTTTTATAACCAATATACATGGATTTCAACTCAATTTATACTTAATTCTATTGCATTTTCAAATTTATTCACAATCTATATATTCTCATTTTCCTTGCATTTTAAATTTGAATACCATTCACTTTGCATCTCATTTTATTATCCAACTAGTTCATTCAAAACCATTTACAATCCATTTATTTACATTTCATTCCATGTTAGTTTATTCCAAACTATTTTATTTAGCTCGAAGACAATCCAATCTATTTTATTCAATAACCATTTCTCAACTTATTTAAACCATACTTCATTTGGTTCTTATTTATTCCATCCATTTATTTATTCAATAAAATTAATTTATCCACATTCACTTAAACCATTCTAATAAACTCGAAACATTCTATTTTCCTTATTGTCTCAAGTTATTTCAATTCCTTAATAATTTTTAAATGGTTTACAATTATTTCTTCAGGAATTTCATTCTATTAATATTATTTATAACTCATCGAATTTTATTTCGATTAAAAATTTATTTTCACTTGATTTAAAACCAATCCAATGTTATTAAACTTTTTATAAGTTGAATTCAATTCAACTCTTCTTCATTCATTTAGCTTAAGTCAATTTCCTTCAATTTATTCAAATTTTATACTTAAGCTCATTCTCACTTTGCAAACAATTTCTCTTTTCAATTTAACTTGATTCTATTTCAATCCAATCTCATTTTAAATTTGCAATTTCATTTGATTGGTTATTATAGAATTTAACTTCCCAGCTTCAACTCATTCAATGTATCACAAAGCCATTTCCAACTTATTTCCACTGATTTAGATTTTATTTGTAATTCATACCATTACTATTTTAAATCCATTTCCATTTTTTCTTTTTTTTTAATACATTCCCAATTATATTTAATTTGATAACACTTCAAGTCAAATTTTAATTTATAGCTCAAGTTCTGATTCTACCATTCACTTTTAAAATTACCATCCAATTTTATTAACTTGCATTGCAATTTCATTCACAAATCATTTAATTAATTGCAAGGCCACTTTCAATTATATTTTCTTCACTAATGATTCAAGTCGAATTTGATTTATAACTTGAGTTTTATTTCCAAACTATTTTATTTAATAACTTAATTGAATTTTAATTCCAATTCAATTTCATTTTAGCCCAGATTTATTTAACCCAATTCGATTTCAACTTAATTCGAATACAACTGAATATTATTTTCAGCTTATTCAATTTATTTTAATCCAGTTAAATTTTTTTTTCTCCAATCCAAGTTAATTTCATTTTTAACTTTTCACCCTTTTAAATTTAAATTCTTAACATCCAAAGCTTATATTCCCTTCCTGATATAAAAATCATTTCCATTTGTAAGCTTACAACTATCTCATCAAGATTTTTAAACACCCGGCTTTTGGTTTCAAATCATTTAAAAATCTCGAATATCACAAATCACATTTCTCAAAGGCCAAACCAATCCTGGTTTTATTCCCAATAAATTTCCTTTGAAATTTCAAAAACAACAGGTTTTCCTGAACAAATCAATTTTTGGTAGCAATCCATCACTTAGAAACTCGAAAATGAACATCGATGATGCTGCAGTCATCACCGAAGTTATTTTCCAGTGGCTGAAGTGAATTCAATGCTATCTCCCTTCCAAAATCCATTTTTAAACAAATTTCCTTTCAGTAATAACCCAAAAACAACCATAATACGATTTACCTCCAAAATACTTCCAAAATCTCCGGGGTTTTAAAGTTTTCAAATTCTATTTTAATTCAAATTTTAACTAAAATGCATTTGTATAGTTTATGCTTATACAAATTCCCAATTAATTATATTTCAATTTATAATTTACATCTATAATTCATATTTATGAATTTCATTCTATAATGAATTTATCCCTTAAATTTGTAATTATATTTCAATTCCTAGTTAAATTTTAGTTACGTTTCCATTTCTAGTCAAATTCTCACTTATCAATGATAATGCTTTAACATTATTCTTCCTAACATCCAAGCAACCATATATTAGCTAAATAGTTGTCAAAAACTATTCTTTATATCAAAATATGTTTTTGGGTAAAATTATTTCATTCACCCATATTTAAAAAATATCGTGTCAATTGTTCTATTCAAGTGTTTAGAAACCCCTTCGATATAGTTGTACAGACTGTGCCGACGAAGGTTCATATGCCACTCAATAAACCAATCAACACAATATTAAAACAATTTATATTCACTAACAAATACGCGCTCATATTTATTAATACGCTCAAACTCATTATAGAGTAGTACTGACTCAATTCTATAAGTAATTACCACCAGAGTCAAGGTTATCACCAACCTAAGCTCTGATACCAAGTGTAATGACCCGCAAATCCGTACCCCTTGAGTCAACACTATTCTACAACAATCAACTCAAGTTGCACAGAAATACGAACCATTTGGGTTAAAGAAGAAGTGGTAGAAGAAGAAAATAGAAAACAATAACAGAATCTAACCATCGCAGCGGAATAAAATATAATAGATAATAAATACTCTTTACTCAAACATCAAATATCTCTGTCTATATATTACATCATCAGAGTACATCACACAGCTCAACATTAATATCATACAAATGGATACACAACAACTCAACACAGCGGAATATATAAATATAAACAAGTACGTGTGTACGTATCGTCATCCAGCTCGTCTCCTGAGCTCCACAGCAACATATCCTATATCCTATATACTTGGTCTGACCCGAGCATTATAGTTAAATAACACCCGGTTCAGTCTGGAATACCAGCGTGAGAAAATCACACTCAATTGATTTTTAAAGTTTCAAAAATCCTTTGAAAACAAAAGCATCTCGTAAGACCACGCCACAAATAAACATGTCGGGTTTTTACCTTACGATAGCTAAAACGATTTTTATACAAATCCTTTGATATTATAATAGGGTCTATATACAAGTACTTATAAAATAGCCGAAATTGTTACATTATTAAATTCCAGCTACTAGCCACAAAGTGGGTAATACAAACAAAACTCGTACAAGGCTCGTAGGGAGAATGGATTTCCATCAATGACTAGGCACTGGGGTACCACCTGTCACAGTACGGGGCCTAGATCACCGTACCGAGGATTACTCCCTTCATCCCCTGCAACACAAGGCCGGAACCATCCCTGACTGGACAGTCCCGAATTAGATCACCCCGCGGTTGGGATCAGCAACCGCACCACTAAGCCGAAAATAAAAAGGGACATCTAGACTGGAATGACCTCACCCTGCTTGGGTGCTACCCACCTAGCCTTGCTGCATAACCCATGATTTTCAGTCATTCCCATTTGATGAGGCTTGAGGCTAAGCGTTACCTTTATAGAACATATCCCTTAGAATGCCCATCGTCCGCCTGACGATGTTTCGCAAGCATTCATCCATACAAGTCCGTCCCGGGTTCGAACGGAACCGAAGGCACTACTCCTACTACATCCATTTTGGAAATATCCTCAGGATTAGTAGCGACTAGCCCTTGCACTTCACTGCTCCATCTTCGAATCAAAAATCGTTTACACGAAACGTACAAACCGGATCGAAGTGGTTTTCGAGAAATAAATCTCGATCACGGTCTCTTCGAAACGATCAGCGCATTTGTCCAATATTGATAGTCGGTGATTTAACTATCAATTAATATTCACAAACATCCATCAAACAATAAATAATTTTCCAAATTATTTATTTATCTCAAAGTATCCTCAAAGATATATTTCTATTTTCAATCCTTTGAAAACAGTTTCAAACCATCTTTCCTTTCAGGATAAACTTTCCCGAATATTTACTATCTCCTCAGGAATCACCAAGCACAAAAATAGATTTTTAAAAATAATTTTAAATACTTTACTTTGAAATATGTACTTTAAAATACTTAGGATAAAACTACTTAAATAATTTGTTAAAAATACACATTATATGAATTTGAGAAAATAAGGTTACTTTATAAAATATATAATCAGGTTTTCACTTTTAAAACAAATACTAAATCACCTTTAAATAATTAATGCTATAATATATTAAAAGGAAATATTTTCTTTAGATATTAAATATTTGAAATAATAAATTTTTCAAACATACCTTCTAAACATTTTTAAAACTATTAACTTATATTTAAAAACTTACTTTGAAAACGTACTTGGTTATTCAGAAAGAAATTCCCAATCTCGATCACTTAAATTAATTTTCCAAATTGATTCCCAATTCATTTCATTTAAAATAAATTTCTTTACTTATCAGTTCATTTCAAACTTCATTAATTATGGACTTTATTATATATTTCAATTTGATTTTTAACTCCTTTAGCGAAAATATACAAATCTCATGTTATTCCCAATTTCTTCTTTATTCTTCTTAAATAATTTAAATCGTCAATTTAAAATAAATATTTTGTTCTTTTAAACAATAACATTGAAGTTTAAATTTCATTAACTTCCTGTTTGTTTAAATTTTCCTTTCCATACTCAAGATTTATTAATTAAAATTTTAAAATCACTTTATTTCCTTTCCAGTTCATTCATAATTTATTCAACTTTTCTTTAATTATTTACTTACAATTTCACTGGTAATTCATTATTGCCCGATTATAACCATCAAGCCATAGCATTCAATATTACCACATAATTCATTACAGGATATCAAATATTCAGAACAGAGAATATTAAATAATTAAATAAAGTTGAGGGGTCCAGTTGGATCCCTCCAACCTGTTCTCCCTGCATCCACAGATGTTAGCACAATATAAAATGCCAATTCCAAATATATATGCCACACTACAACACATAAATCAATTCAACCATTTCAAGCAATTATTTAAATTTAATCATTTAAAGTTAAATTTAACTGAGTGAGATTAACTCACCTTTGATTCTAATTTGTAATCCACTTCAAACTTGCTTGCTCTCTTCACGGTTTCAGACCTTGCATAGACATTATAGGGTTTATTAACATTTTAGATAATCGGACCATTAATTTCCATTTAATTAACCAACAATTTGCTTTAACCAATAATTTCCCCTTTGACAAAAATCCTTTTAATAGCTATTAATAAATTAAATAATTTAATTGAACAAACTGAGCATCTAACTACATTATTTAGAAATAACTAGCAAACTAAAAAGTGTAAATGCATATTCATTTTATGTTTGAACTTAATATATATTCGTAAGAAGTAATCTATATATAGATTTTCAAAAATCAGATTTATATATATAAACTTGACTGTATTTATATACTTTTTGTTTATAACAGTTTATAACCAAAATATACATTATTATCATCGTTAGTTTTTGAATAGAAATGAACTGATTTTCAAAGTTGAATATTTTAATTTTAATCGAAGAAAAAGAAAAGCAAGAACTGCATACCTCACATGCCCTCAGACATCAAATAGAGCAACACGAAAGCCTCTCGGCTACGTCTCTGGCTAGCATCGCCTATCGCGGCGACGAGATTTTGGAAATCAACCCACTCGCCGCCAGTCAAAGGCCAGACCTCCCACCTTCGAACGCGCACATTCGCTTGCCCTACGAATCGAAGATGTCGCGACTCCTCGTATGCCCTAGCTCGCTGTTCCAGGCATGGCTCGCTCAAAAATCTGCTACCATCGTGAATTCACTGAGCTACCGCAACTCTCGAGCTCGACAAGGCGATGATGGTTGAATCGATTCCCTCCTCTTACCTCCTCGAATCGAGGTAATATCGATTCTTGCTAAAGAAATCTGAAGAGGGAGGACACGCGATTGAAAAAGAAGGCGACCGCCATTGATTTAGGACGTAAATTTTCTAGAAATCGTTGATTCGAATTATATTAGGAAACGAAGGCAGCCATTTTATCTTGACTTTGATTTTTATTTGAAGAGAAGGGGAAAGATTTTTGTGATTTAAAAGAATGAAGGCTCGGCTGTAAATATTAAAGGGGGAAGAGAGATATGATCATGTTGTTATGTACGAGAGGAGACAGTGATATGGAGGAAAGGCAGCTGATTGAGAAGGAATTTCGGCTGACAATAAAATAAAATAAAAAGAAAGCGTGTTTAAGAACGCACCGATGATATTAATTTGATCAACTAAAGTTTCATTTAATTTTCAACGCGTTTACTTATCGTACGCTCACACAACAACTCCGATCAATACGAAATTTGAAATCCGACAATAATTAAATATTATGGACCCAATGGAACTTGTTTCGTCGAATTCCGAGACTGTGCCTCGGAAGGCTATTTTTAAATTCAATTTAAACAATGAAATTTCAAAACTGAACAAATCACTGTTAAATTCAATTTTAAAACTTCTATTATCTTCCGCACTATCAATATAAATTCTATAAGCCTTCAAATTATTTTTAATCGGATTAAAATTCCAGATTCAACATTTTATTCAAATTCAAGTTATTTAATTCAACAATTTAATTGTCAATTAAATTATGATATTTGTAATTTAAGTTGATAATTAACCTTTAAATAATCAAAATCAATTAAATATTCCGATTTTAAATGCTCGAAAATTCCGGGTCGTCACAGAGTTCGAATTCGAAGTTGGAGACTTCATTATTGTTAAGATTTCTCTGGTTAAGAGAGCAAAAATTGAGTAAGATTGGTTGGTTAGTGCTTTGGCATTTGAGATTTCTTATCTGTGTTCTGATAAGATAAGATCTGTTGTCTATGAGATTGAATTGCCAGTTTGGATAGCTGGGATTCATTATATTTCACGTATCTCTAAGGGAGTACGTGTATGATTCATTATTGGTTGTGGAATCTGTAGTTCAGTTGATTTTGGAAGTTGAGCTGGATTTGAGAATAATCTGATATTCTGTTCAGTTAGTGGATCTAGAGAAGAAAGGAGCTCTGGATTTTGGTGGTATAGTTTGTTAGTTTAGCTTTGTAGAGCGAGTCTCCCGGTGATTTATAATTGGGAAACTCGAAATAGTATTATAATTTTTATTCTGACGTATGTCAGGATAATTAGTTAAGTTTGTTTATGTGATTGATTGCTTTGGTTGTTAATAACTGATTGTTAGGAATGCTTTGCTGGTTAAATAAAAATCTTTGTTGGATTATTAAATTAACTTTGCTTTTAAATTTCGGGGACGAAATTCTTTTAAGGGGGGAGGATTGTAACGACCCAGAATTTTGGGCAATATCAATTTAATAATCTGCAATAATAATTTAATTGATTTAATGATTTTCTTTGTAATTTTAATTTAAATTGGTGAAATTAATCTTTTTAAGGATAGCAAATATTTAATCTAGTAAGTGTGATCAATATCTTTTAACAATTTAAAAATTGGTTAGACTTGTTTTTCAAAAGCTAATAAATTTTATTCTATTTATAATATATATGTTTGATATATATATTGTGAATAGGAGATCTTTTGTTTCAAATTTAAGATGCATTTTCAAATTGTAATATATATGTATGTATATGTTATAATTTGAGTTGTTTTGAAATTGAATTTAAATCTATTAATAATTTGAATATGTATGAAATTATAATTTAAAGCTTTGTTTAAAAAAAATATTCTTCAAAAGCTAATTTAAAGACTGATTTAATTGTTTTCAAATTATAAGATAATTGTTATTTTAATAAGATAGTCTAAAAAAGGATTTAAACAAGCTTTGTTTTGTTTTCTCTTAAAAGTTTGAATTTAAAATGGTTATAAGTATATACATAAATGTTTTAAATTTTAAAAATACATATATCATACATTTATTTGTTTTAAAAACATAAGCTATGTATAAAACCAATGTTTATAAAATATCTTTAACACTTGTATATTTATCTAAATTCAAAAGTTTATTAACATTATAAATACAAATATTCATATTACATAGATATAAGATATAAATATTATTTTTATAAGGTTTTAAAAGCAATTTTGCAAAGGTCTTTAACACATGTAAAGTAAGTAAGTAAATTAATTGACAAATGTAAGTAAATTAGGATATAAGTGACAAGTGTCTTTAATTTGAAATTTAATTTCTTTAATTTTTATTAACATAATTCATTTAAAACTTTTAGAGAAATTTGTTTTTCCTCTTTTAATTTCCAAACCTTCACCCTCTTCTCATTTCTATTCTTTTCCCTTTCTTCATTCTTCTAAAAAAATAAATGGCAGACCAAAAACCTTTCTTTTTTTTCAAAACCTAAATTTTTTTCTCAATCCTTGAAACTAAAATCAAACCTGCAACCAAAATCAAATTTGAGGTAAAACTAAATCTACAAAGAGCAGATCAACAACTGCAAGTTTCAACTTTTAAATTCAATTGAAGGAATGCAGTAGAGTTTCTCAACAATTAAAGTTGCAACATAAAATCAACTACAATTCAAATGGAGTTCATCAGCAAGATTCAATCTTTTAAACAACAAATTTGATGCATGCAAAGGGATTTTCAGCAAAAAGCAAAACCAAAGTCATTTTCCAGATTTAAAGTTATTCAAGCCTGGAAAAAATTCAAAACCTGCTCTGTTTATATAAGGTGAGTAAACTATCTTAAAAACAGTTTAAATCTGGATTTGAATACAATGCATTTGATAATATTGGTTGAATTAAAGTTCTTCTGTTTGGAATTTATCTGAATGAATTTATATGCTGTTGAGCAGGTTTGAGTATGCATGTATATATATTGACAATCTGTTCTCTGTTAGTAACTAGTTTGGTTTTGCTATAAAAATTTCAAAATCTCCAGATTTAATCCATATTAACCTGTGATATATAAATGAAAGTTGTTTACTAAGACATGATAATGACTACAAAAATAATTTCAGAATTTTATTGTTAGAGATTGATTTAGATTTGTGGAAATTACAATGGAAGTTCAAATTGGGTTAAAAACAAATATTGAGGATTTTGAATTTAGATTCCATAATATGATAAGTAATGGGAAATCATGAATTTAGATGATGAAAACATAATTTTTAGGTCTGTATTCATGGTGATTTTCAGTGGTGAATGGAATTGATACTTTCACCAAATTCCAACGAACGAAGAGTTATTTAGCCTTGGATTTGGGTCTGGAAGAGGAGGGTAGGTAGGCGATCATGGGAAAAATAGTCGCATGAATTTTAGTGCGACGTAGTGGTTGGAATTGGGGGTTCTAGGATTTAAGATTGTATATGTGTTCGGCTTGACTGTCGTGGAGTTTGCGGCAATGGTAGTGGACCGTGGTTGATCGCGAGTTGATGGAAGTAGCATGGTGATTCTGCGGTGCTTGGAGGAAAAAACTGGAGCTTCTGGTGGTGGTGCGATCTTCTGAGGTGATGGTTTTTTGGTTCGAGCTGCTGCAATTTAGTCGAGAATTTGGTTGATTTTGATTCGCGTGTTTGATTTTGTTTCTTGGTGTGGATTCAGGCTCGCGAGGGGAGAAGTGATGATGGACGATGGTCGTGATGATCGACGTTGGTCGGCGTTGTTGGTGCATGTGCACCGTGATGGTTGTGTGCACTGGGAAGAAGGAGTTGGGGAAGACGAGTGTTTACTCGGGTAGGTGTTCGAGTTGTACTCGGGGATGACTCGAAGAAGATGGGGGCTGAGTTGCTTCGGGGTTGTCTCGAGTAGTTTTAGTGTTTTACTCGGGTTTGGCTGAGGGAGCTTCTGTTCCAACCTGATGCTTAGTTTTTTTTTATGCAAAGGTTAAGTTTACAAGTTAAACTTGTTTAAAATATATATATATATATATATATATATATATATCAAGTTGAGCTTTATAAAAGAAAAGGAATTTTCAAAGTTAAACTTGTTTGTTTTGAAAAATTAAGTTAATCAAACTTTAAAAATGTAAATTGAATTTACTTTCAAATTTTAAACATGTGAGAAGATTTCTTTGAAGAAGTTTTAATCAATTAAAGTTTGAATTTTAATTTAAGAAGAGTGTTTGAATTTAATTATTAAATCAAAGTTTAAGTACAGTATAAAGTAATGTTTTAAAAATAAACTATTCAAATTTTATTTTAAATGAATAAGTTTAACTTAGAAAATTAATGAGTTTTGAAAATTTCAAATTTGATTTCCAAAATGTGTTATTTTTAAATAAAGTTACTATTATAATTTTGAAGACCCAATAGGATAAGTTGATCAAGTTGTTAAAATTTGATTTATTTCAAATAACTTATTTATTAAGATAAATAACATTAAATTATTTTGATTTGATCTTGAGAGTACTTAATAAACATGACTTATTAATTAAGATTTATGAATTCTTAATTAATTAAGGATTTTGAAATATAAGAAATTAATTAATTGTTTAATTAATTTTAAATAATTAGTTAATTATTTATTAATTTTAAATAATCACTTAATTATGGATTAATTAAGTAGTTAATGGTTAATTTTTTAATATAATTGTTTTGAAGTTAATAAATTATGTAGTAATTAATTAGTTAAGATTTATTTAATGATGGAATTAATTATTTGTTAAGTAATTTGTTAAGAAATTGATTAAGAGTTATTAATGAAGTAATTAGGAGGTAATTACTTAATTTATTTAAGTTAATTAATTAATGTGATTAATTAATTAACGAATGAGATTAAATAAGGGTAAATTGCTAAGTGTAATTAATTAAAATTGTAATTAATTATTAGAGTAATTAATTAAGGATTTGTTAATTAATTTAATTGAATAATAATTACTTAATGAAGTAATTAAAGATTAATTAAATGGATTAACTAATCAAGGATTAATATAATTAATTTAGAAGCTAATTAATTAAGAAGTTAATTAACTAAGACAAGTAATTACAAATTGTTAATTACTGATTATGAATTAATAAGATGATTAATTACAAGTTGATTATAAATTAATAAGGATCATTAATTAATATAATTAATGAATTAATCAAGGTTGATTAATAAAAGTAATTAATTAAAGTATGATTAATTAATTGTAATTAATTAAGGATTAATGTAATTAATTATAGTTAATTAATTAATGAAGGATCATTAATTATTGTAATTAATGATAGTAATTAAAGGATAATTACTGAATATTGTTAGGGATAATTACTTGAATGTAATTAAAAGATAATTAATCAAGGAAGATTAATTAGGAAGATCATTAGAAGATGATTAATGAATTTGATTTGTAATAAATCAATGAAGCAGGAGTTAGGATAATCCAAGTGATTAAAGGATAGTATTTAATTTTATTAGTGGTTAATTAAATTTAAGAGTTAATCAATTCTGCTATGGGTGATTGATTAATATTGAATGGTTGATATTGAGTGATTGATATTGGATGTTGAATGATATTGGACGATTGATATTGGGTGATTGGTTGATACTGGATGATTTGGATGTCTATGTTGTGATATGCTGCATTGTGAGATGAATGGTTTATATGAATTATCTATAGTGATAATGTTATTCATCTATCTGTTTATATACCCTCCTGAATATAAGTTTAATTGATTAAACCCTTAAGTACAACTTGGACATTAAAATGGCGTTTGGTTTCGATGAGACCGGGATCGGGTTTCCATATTTGGATATCCGAAAACCACATCGATTCCAATTAAACGTTAGGTCGTTAATCCAAGTGGAGCGAGTGAAGACTCGAGGTGTAAGGGCTATACATCAGTATAACTCTGTGGGTGATTCCGTAATTTGTTTGACGGAATAGTACTTATAGATTCGAGATGGAGATTCAGAGTGCAAGGGCTATCGTCGTTAACTCTGAGGGTGATTCCAATACGAGTGTAACGAGATAATGCCTTTGGTTTCGTTCGAACCCGAAACGAACTTGTATGGATTGAATGCTTTCAGAACATCGTCAGGTGGGCGATGAGCATTCTGAGATAATGTGTCCTCTAAAGGTAATCGTAACCTCAAGCCTCATCAACCGGGAATGGCTAAAACAGGGGAGGTGCAGCAAGGCTTCGTGGGTAGCTCCCACTGGAGAGCAAGATTGATCCCTGTCTAGAGGTCCCTTTTTACTCGGCTTAGTGGGCAGTTGTTAGTGCGCACCAACTGCGGGGTTGTCTTGTTCGGGACTGTTCAGTAAGGAATGGTCCCGGCCTTGTGTTGCAGGGGAGTGGGAGTACTCCTCGGTACGGTGATCTAGGCCACGTACTGTGACGGGCGGTACCCCAGTAGCCCTGCCATTGATGGAAACCCATTCTTCCTACGAGACCCTATGGTTTTGTTTGTATTACCCACTTTTGTGGCTAGTAGCTGGAATTTAATGAATGTAACAATTTCGGCTATTTCATATTTACTTGAAAATCCTAGACACTATTATAATATCACAAGATTTCCTATCAAATGTTTTGGTTAGCGTAAGGTAAAAACTTTTCCATGTTTATGTGTGGGAAGTCTTACGTGATACCTTTTCTTTCAAAGGTTTTTCTAAAGTTAAGCAATTTTAAACCGTTTACTCACACCAGACCCCAGTCTGACCCGAGTGTTTATTTTCTGTTTTATTAAACTCTTGGGTACTCATATTATGTATGAGTAGTCAAGTGAATCAAGTTTGCTTGACGAATTTTGGAGGAGATATGGAGCAGGAGGCTTCGACGTATAGATATATATTATGTTTTCGCTGTGTATGTTGTATCTCTGTCTAGTATACTTGAGTTGTATGAATTAGACAGATGTTTATAACTGTCTATTATTTGTTGTTTAAGTTGTGTACTCTGATGTAATGAGATACTATGTAATATTTTATGTGATATATTATATTTTATTCGTTCCGCTGTGAGTTATCTGTTGCTGTTGTGTTCTTCTTTTTCTTTCTTTTCTTCTTCTATCCCTTTCTTTCTTCACTAGTGATGCGATTTCCTGGAGATAGGAAGTCGGGTCGCTACAGTCTGTTTAACTGGGTTATTCCTTCGAACTAACCAATACCTCTATATATTTCGTAGACCGAATAACCCGAGTAACTTCGTGAAATATTGAATGAGTTTGTTCTCGTATCTATTGTTGATATTCTGATTTGGTAAGCCAAATGCAGAATAGATATCCGAATTTCTTTTAAATATTAGATGTTAATTAAGTTTTAAAATAGGTTAAAAAGTTTTTTTTAGAATTGTTTTAATTAACCAAGTTTCATAATAGTTAAAAATACAAATATACTGTTTATTTCAAAAGTTTATTTTAAATAAAATTAATAATATAAAGAATGTTTTGATGGTAGTTTAAGCTAATATATTTGTTAAAGGAAATTAATTACTTGAAGTTAATTACTTAATAAAAGTAATTAGGGTAAATTTGTTAATAATTCAAGTTTAATTAATCAAGTAATTAATGAATAATTAATTAAAAATAATTACTTAATGAAAGTAATTAAGGATACATAATTGATGATTAAAGATTGATTTAATTAAGTGTTTAAATTTTAATTAATTAAGAGTAATAAATTAATATAATCAAGGTAATTAAATTAAGAAGTAATTTATTAATTGAAGGTTAGTTAATTAATAAAAGTAATTAATTAATGATAAAAGTTAATTAAGTAATTGAGGATAATTACTTATTTTAAATTAATTAAGATTAATTAATTAAATGGTAATTAATTAAGATTAATTAATTGATTAATTAAGAATAATTTATTAAGGTTAATAAATTAATTAAGATTAGTTCTTTAAATATTAAAGGTTAATTAGTTCATTAATTAAGGTTAATTACTAAATAATTAAAGTATAATTAATTAACATAAATTGTGATTAATTAATGTTAATCAATCTGGATTAGTAATTTATCTGATTTCAATTAATCAGATAATCAATTAATCTTATTTATGAATGATTGTATTCTATTGAATGCTGTGAATTGTGTGATAACCCGGATTTCCGGGCATTGTAATTAATAAAATAATTGGGTTAATTAATAAAATTACTGAATTTTAGATTAAACAAATGAATTTGATCAGATAAATATTTATATTTGTAATTATGTTGTGTGTGTATATACATAGATTTTAAATAAAGTTTATTGATTTCAAATTTAATTTTGTGTTGCTTACTACATACATATATTTTAAAAAAATACACACACACATATATATATATATAGAGTTAAAATAAAATTTCCCAAACATATAAACACATGATGCATTTAATTCGATCGAGATATGAGTTATTTATAAATTAATGTTTACTTGAATTCACTTTTGTATATTTATTAAAATCTAAAAGCTTACTTATATAAGATAAAAACTTTTTTTATATAACCTTGTGAATATTACATATTTACTTATACATAACTTAAATAAAATCATAGATAAGAAAGATAACACTTGTAAATCAATAATAAACATTAAAACACCTGTAAACATTTTAATGTATGTTAAAAGCATGTGTAAATCAAATTGCTTAGGTATAAGATAACTAAAACATTAATGGGACAAATGTCAATTTTCTTTAATTTAAAATCTGAAAAAAATGATAAAAGAAGAGTTTTATTCTTCAGCTGAAAAATCTTTTCTTCATTTTTTTTTCAACTCAAACATAATTCAAAACAAAAGATTTAAAAGAAAGAGAAAAAAAGTAAAATCTGAAAACAAAGAAAAGATGGTAATCTGGAATCAAGAAATCAGAGGCAAGGGGATTTATCAACATGCAATTCAGATTCTATAGCAACAGAAAATTTATCAACAAAATTTTATTCATCAGCAACTCAGTAATCAACAGCTACAAGATCATATTCAACATGCAGAGAAGAATTCAGAGAAAATTATAGAACCTGGAAACAAATACAGTTTTTGTCCTCTGCTTTAACAGGTGAGTAAATCCACATCTTTTAAATGCTAGCTCCGATGCACAATCTCGTGTAGTATTGTGTGAATAAGGCTTGTTTGGATAAATTCTTATGTTGATCAGGATTTGTGCTTACTTGTTTATATAAATATACAGATAAGCCTCTGTTAACTGCAGATTCGAGCTTAAAACCCATAAAAATCAAATTCTCTTCATATACTTAGTTTCAAGTTATGATCTTTAAAGGAAGTATGTTTGTAATAACTTAAGAATGATTTTAAAATATATTTTTGAGTATAAATAACAGACAGTTATCTAGAAATTTGAAATTTCAGTAGGATCTTCATACATATTAAAATTTCGACCCTAACTAATTGTTGTTTTGGGAATATAATTTGATTTGTCATCAAAATCTAGGAATTTAAAAAAAATCATGATTTTTAGACTTGTAAATCAAAGGGAATTGTCAGTTGACCCTGATTTGAGATTTTGTCATTCTCGGATGATTGGGGAGATTAGGGTTAGCAAGATTTTAGATGGAGCAAGTTTAGAGTCTTGTGATCTCGGCAAAAATTATTCATGATTTTTCTGATGATCGGAACTTCTTGGAAAAACCAAAATAGGGTTTGGGTCGGTTTCTGGGATCGGGTTATTTCTCTGAAATTTTCGACGCCATGATGGCACAAGGGGGTGGCGGTACTGGGGGATCAGGAAGACGAGTGTTAATCGAAGCTCCAGGCAGGGCGGTGTTGGGTCTAGTGGCCGCAAATGGGGGTACGAGGTGAAATAAGGGAGAGGTTTCGTTGGCTGATGATGGTGGTTCAACTCGATTTTTGTATCGAGCGTTACTGTGAAATTAGGATGGACTGGGGGTTTGAGAACGTAGAGAGTGACTGGAAGGTGGGATCGCCGATGGTCGGTGCGACTCCGATGAAGTGTGCACATGCACGGCTTGTTCGTGTATCTGGTTATTGTAGCAGGTTGGTAATGGAACAAGGGGAGAAGTAAGAAAGGAAAAAAGGAAGTAAGGTAGAGGATTTGGGCCGAAAAGAAAAAGGGGAAATGGGCCGGAATTTGCTTTCGTCTGGGCCATGACAATTTAGTTTATTTGGGGAGGTAAGTCTCGTTCGACTCAGCACGTACGTAACGCCTGAGATTTCCATAACATTGTAGTTTATAAGAAAGTTTCTAATCAATATTTCAAGGCCTAGATTATGTCTATTTAGCTAAGATATCTATTTAGCTTAAATAAGTTTAGGACTTAATTATATGTTTTTTTTATTTCTATTTAAGGCCTAAATTTATTTAGGTTAAATTTAAATAGTTTTATGTAGTTAATTTTGATAGGAATAGTGTTTTAATTATTAAAAAATCTTAAAGTTTTTAAGTTAATCTCTAGATAAATGAACAACTTAATTCCGAGATTTATTTAATAAGTTTCTAAATGATAATTATGTACTAAAAGATAAATGGGTTATCCAAAAGGAAGATTAATGGTTTATAATTAATTAGTTAATGATTAAGTATGCGGACGTAAAATGGTTAAAGAAATAAAAAGAGTGTGGCTTAATGGAAATAATTAAGGATTGAGTAATTAAAGGATTAGGTTGATCCGGTTTAAAAATCCATTCAATTAATCATTTTAGGATAATCAATTGATAATAAAAGCTTAATTAATTAAGGGTTATTAACCAATGAGATAATTACTTGGTAAAAGTAATTAAAGGTAAATTACTTAAGTAAAGTAATCCAGAATTAATGAGCGCAATAAATTAAAGATAATTAATCAATATAAGTGATTAAGGTATAATTGAATCGAGTAATTAATTAAGTGTAATTGATTGTTTAATTGAGGATTGATTAGTCAAGGTTAATTAATCAAGGAATAATTAAGTAGTAAGAAATTAAGAAGTAAATTACTTAAATGTAAGAGGATTGTTAAGGGCAGTTGCTTAATGAAGTAGTTAAAGTAACTAAGTATTCAGTGAACTAATTGAGTTTTGTGGAAATTTTTTAGTCAATTAATTAAGTATAATTGATTAAAGGTAATCACTTGATGATTGGATAAGTATAATTACTTAAGGTAATTAATGATGTGTAATTACTTAGTGAGGTAATTAGTGGATAATTACTGGATGTAATTAATTTAAGGATAGTTACTTTTGATAAAAGAAATTAAGTAATGATTACTTAGTGTAATCTGAGGATTAATTTATGTAATTAAGTCAAGGAGTTGATTTAATGAATATAAATAATTAAGGGAAATTAAGTACTAATGTGATTGATCAGGATTGAATAATGAATGAAATTGTTTGAAGATAATTAATTTGTGTAATTAATTAAAAGTTAATTACTTAATGTAATTAAAGAATAATTAATCGAGGGTGATTAATTAAGAAAGGTAATTGGAGAATAATTAATTAACTTGTTGTAATTAATTGAGGATTAAATACGCAGGATTTATAGTAATGGACGAAATTAATTTAATTTACTTTAAATTAATTAAAGATCGTGTGATGAAAGTCTTGATTATGAATGACTGAATGTTATAGGATATTTGGATTGTTGTTGTACTTAGCATGTGATTGTGATGCTAGGGTGTTAGATATGGATTATCTATTAGAAAATAGAATTGCTATGTGAACCTGTTATTATGGGTATACATGTAAATGTTTAAAGCTTAAACAGCTTGTCTTAGGATGGTATTGAATTCGAAGAGACCGGAGTCGGGTATTAGTAAATACCCGAAACCATTTCGATTCATTATAATTGCTATGTGAAATCAATATGCTAAATGAAATGATTTAAGTAAATTTAATCATTTAATCAAAGTTTTGATACTTAGAATTTGATGAGTAAAATAAGTGATGTATATAACAGCTTGTGAAGTTGTAAATTGTTATAAGTTACCCCGGGTTTATATGAGTTGTATACTTTTGTATTACATGATTAGATGGGTTAACTCACGCTGGTTTCCAGCCTGACCTTGGTGTTACTTTGATGTAATGCTTGAGTCAGACCGAGTATTACAGATTTTCAGGTAAGGATGTTCTGGAGCTCAGGAGGCGAGCTGGATGGCAGGAACGTAACAAGAGTTTCCGCTGTGATATTGTAGTATCTGGACATGATGGTTTTTGTCCAGTGTTTATGTATTTGTGTAACTCTGATGTATATAAATATAAATTGACAGATACAGTTTTCTTTTGTATAACAGTTATTATTATTTGTTATTATATTTTATCCGCTGCGAATGTGAAATGTTGGTGTTCTGTTTATTTCCTTCTTTCTTTTCTTTCTTTTCACTAGCTATCTGGAATTTTCGGGATCGTAATTTCCAGGTCGTTACATTTGGTATCAGAGCTGAAGGTTAAGCGAGAACCTTGGCTCTAGTGGGATTACTCATTAAGGATAGGGTAAGTGATACCCTAGAATGAGTTAAGTATATATATGAGAGAGCGTACTTGTTATTTTCTTATATAAAGATTTTAAATGATTTTATATAAGAATATATATATTTTAATATATAAAGCAATATTTCTTTCTAATAAAATATTAAGGGAATTGGTTGTTAAATTTTTGGAATTAAATTAAGAAGTAATATAATACCACCAAATTGAAATCTGGAATTGGAATTAAATTAAGTGGTATTAGTAATACAACCAAATTGAAATTAAATAAAGTTAAGTTTGGAATAAATTCAAACTGAAATTAAATCTTGAATTTGGGAAAGGTTTCAGAATAAGGATAATCAATTAATTTATGAAATTAATTAAACTTTATTTAATAAGATTAATTTATGGATAATAATTGGAAATGATAAAGTTACTTAATGAAGTAACTAGAAGTAAATAATTCAAAGGACAAATACTTAATGAAGGTAATTAAGAAATAAGTTAATTACCGAATGTGATTAATTAATGATGTAATTAATTTAAAGAAATAACAAATAATATTATTTAATGCAATTGAATGAAATGGTCCTATTTCAAACAAGAGTTGTTTGAAAATTTAAAAGAAATTCGTTTTGAATTAAAAACCAAAGGTGGTTTAAAAATTTTTAAAGTACAACTTGGTATGTAAAAGAAATAAATATGTATATATGTATGGATATACATGATATCAAGGATAATTTGAAATAAACTCTAAATATTGAGTTTTCAATTTGGAATGAGATATGATACCCAAAGTGATAAGTTTTAAATGGGAAAATTATTATTGTGAAGATTAAGAATTGAATAAGGTTGATTAGATTAAGTAAATCGAATTTAACTTGGAAGAAGTTAAAATAAGTTTGAATGAACAATCTGATTTGAAAATTTCAAGATGAAATTAAGATTTAATTTGGGGAGTAAAATGGTTAATCTGAATTGAGGGTTTGTGTGATCTCAAAAATGGGTTTGAGATCTGGAAATTGTAAATTGATGGATGTTTTAAGATGAATTAGATGATATCATCCTATTGTTGTTAAAAATCTTTAAGTTGTGAATTAGATTTGTTTAAATGAATAAGAAATGGAGTATGGTAATCCATTGTTGGGATAAAAGGGAAATTAAACTTTAATTTGAAACTAAGGGTATGGAATTACCTTGAACTAAAAATATGAGTAATTGAATTTGTAAATTAAAATTGTTAAAAGCTTTTGATAAGGTTAACTTGGTTTAAGGGGTTAAACCAACCTTAGTGAATTTAACTCGAATTTATATAGTTTGAAATGGTTTAAATTTGAAATTTGAATTGAAATTAGTTCAAATTGAATTTGATTTGAATTAATTGAAATTGTGATTGAAGATGTATGGGTATAAAATTCAAAGGGAAAATTTGAATTGGATTAATTTGAAACAATCTGAAATTAGTCCGAATTGATTTGTATAATTTGGAATTGTAATTAAAGTTGAAAATTTTAAATTCAAATGGAATTTGAATTGAATTCGGAAGGAAATCAAGAATAATTCAACTTGATTTGGAAATGGAGTTTGAAATTGAGATTAGTTCAAACTGGTGTTGAAATGAATTAAAACTGGAAGTAATTCGATTGAAATTTATTGGAATTAGAAGAATTTGAGATCAAAGTTGAATAAAGTTAAATTTGAAAAGAAACTGAGGTTAATTCAACTTGATTTTGGGTTGAATCAATTTCAATGGAAATTGAAGTTATTTAAATTGGAATTGGGTCAATTTAAATGGTAGAGGAAATTTAAATTGAATTGATGAGAATGGAGATTGGGAAGTGAACAATTTTGACTCTGGACTATTTTTAATATAAATTGTTTTAATATAAACTTATTTTTCAAGCTATTCATTATATAAACAACCTTTCTTTTAAAAGCCAAACTATCTTATACTTGTTTTACAATTATTTTTGAAACTATTTAACAATTTTCTAACTATTTTATAAACTAATTACTATTTTCAACTACTAATTACTATTTTATAGCTATTTTGCAATTATTTAAAATTTCTATGACTATTTAACTATTTTCCAATTATTTTACAATTACTGAACCATTTTACAGTTATTTTACAAATTAGTAATTATTTTTCAACTGCTTATCTATTTCTTTAATTTTTCAAGCTATTTTCTAAATAAATTGGACAGAGTCTAAACAGTTGTTGGTTAAATACCCAATCGAGATAAGAATAGAGGTGATAATCTAAATGGATTGAAGCAATTGTGAGTAAGTGAAGGATAATAAAAGTGAATGTGAATAGAAATGGAATTGATTTGGCTAATAACCGATAAAGATAAATACGTAAGGTGTACGTATGTTATTCTATTCGCATAGTGATTTGATCCAGATTCAAGCACAGAATTTCGAGATAATTATGTCAATCCGAGTTGGGATTTTTCACTCGATTTTCGACGGCGAACCTGGAAATGGATTGTTGATTGGTTCTGGATATTCTCTATCATAGATATGACTATGCAAGGAGAATGACGGTTTCTGATCAAGAAACCAGATCTGTGTCCGCACTAGGAAGTCGGGTGGACGATACTAGTTTGGAAGTGAAATTGTGTGATCGAGTGAGCGATCAGGTTGGTATGGCGTACGAATGGTATGTGTACATCGTACAAATTTGAATGGAAATAGTATTGAAAAGAGTAATCAAATATGAATATTTGATTTTTGAGTAAACAAAGTTAAATATCTTTGTTTTATAAAGTGAAATTCCTCTTATTGAATCTTTTGCCAGAAGAAAAGGGGTTTTTGGAAATGTTTGAACTATAAAAGTGTTTTATACAAGTTTAAAATGATCCAAAGATTTTTATCAAGAATTTTATATATATCTATATATAAAGGATCATATGAGGATTTTGGAAAAAGGTTTTGGGGACCTTTGGATTTGGAAAGGCTTTTGATTTTTGGGTAAAATCAATATTGAAATTTGGAAAGCCTAGTTTGAGAATTATCGATTTTGGGATAATCGATTTTGTATAAAGGAGCTTTGAATGAGATTATACTAGGTGTATGATTTAAAGATACTATATATGTATAGTATAAAATGTTTTGATGATGCTCTGGGAAAAAAGGCGCTCCCTTGGAATGGACTTCTCAGGAGTACCACCGGGTGGTGCTGCCTTGAGCCCCAAGGGGGGGTTCTAAAGTTGATCCTGTGAGGAGTCCGGACAAAACTAGTTCCTGAGGATTATTGGGTAGCGAAAGTCAATGGCGCTGATGCCTACAGGGGCATTTGGGTTATGTTGTGACGATAGTGTAACTCGATGTCGCTGCGAACTGTGGGGACCATAGCGAAAATCGTGTGGATGATGAGTGTCAACGGTCTACACTTGATTTTGCCGGGAAGGCAACGCAACATCGGTAGACTGCGATCTATGGTCAAGTGGAGTGGAGAAGTCTCATTCTTTTGGCAGCGAAATTCGAGGGCGCTGATGCCTATAGTTATATGGGTTTTTGCTGTGCTAGCTACGTAACCCCAGTTGTAGCCGCGATCTGTAACGGGTTCCATGGTGTAATCGAGGGGCGGGAGGCCTACAGTTATCTGTGGATTTTGTCGGGACGACAACGTAACCATCGGGTTAACTGCAACCATGGATGGGGACGATGATTTCCAGAGCATTGTCACCAAAGATATATCCTCTATTTTCAAAAACTGTTTTCTATAAAAAAAAAAAAAATCAAAGTATTTTTGCTGGATGTTGAAAATGGGTCTGCCAAGCACTTGTAGATTTTCAGTCTCACGCCTGATCAACGTATGACCGAATTTCTACGAGAACAAGGATGGACCGGTTGAAGCATCAAGTTAAAATGATATTTTCTATAAAAACTATTTTGAAAAAATTATATATATTTTCAAGTGTTTTAAAATGATCAAAGAATATTTTAACTGGTTTCAAAATAGTTAATAAATACTGGTTTCGTTCTTTTCGAGGACGAAAAGATTCTAAGGGGGGAGGAATGTGATAACGCGGATTTCCAGGCATTGTAATTAATAAAATAATTAGGTTAATTAATAAAATTACTGAATTTTAGATTAAACAAATGAATTTGATCAGATAAATATTTATATTTGTAATTATGTTGTGTCTATATATAAATAGATTTTAAATAAAATTTATTGATTTCAAATTTAATTTTGTGTTGCTTACTACATTCATATATTTTAAAAAAATACATATATATATATAGAGTTAAAATAAAATTTCCCAAACATATAAACACATGATGCATTTAATTCGATCGAGATATGAGTTATTTATAAATAAATGTTTACTTGAATTCACTTTTGTATATTTATTAAAATCTAAAAGCTTACTTATATAAGATAAAAACATTTTTTATATAACCTTCTGAATATTACATATTTACTTATACATAACTTAAATAAAATCATAGATAAGAAAGATAACACTTGTAAATCAATAATAAACATTAAAACACCTGTAAACATTTTAATGTATGTTAAAAGCATGTGTAAATCAAATTGCTTAGGTGTAAGATAACTAAAACATTAATGGGACAAATGTCAATTTTCTTTAATTTAAATCTAAAAAAAATGATAAAAGAAGAGTTTTATTCTTCAGCTGAAAAATCTTTCCTTTATTTTTTTTTCAACTCAAACATAATACAAAACCAAAGATTTAAAAGAAAGAAAAAAAAGTAAAATCTGAAAACAAAGAAAAGATGATAATCTGGAATCAAGAAATCAGAGGCAAGGGGATTTATCAACATGCAATTCAGATTCTATAGCAACAGAAAATTTGTCAACAAAATTTTATTCACCAGCAACTCAGTAATCAACGGCTACAAGATCATATTCAACATGCAGAGAAGAATTCCGAGAAAATTGTAGAACCTGGAAACAAATACAGTTTCTGTCCTCTGCTTTAACAGGTGAGTAAATCCACATCTTTTAAATGCTAGCTCTGATGCACAATCTCGTGTAGTATTGTGTGAATAAGGCTTGTTTGGATAAATTCTTATGTTGATCAGGATTTGTGCTTACTTGTTTATATAAATATACAGATAAGCCTCTGTTAACTGCAGATTCGAGCTTAAAACCCATAAAAATCAAATTCTCTTCATATACTTAGTTTCAAGTTATGATCTTTAAAGGAAGTATGTTTGTAATAACTTAAGAATAATTTTAAAAATATTTTTGAGTATAAATAACAAACAGTTATCTAGAAATTTGAAATTTCAGTAGGATCTTCATACATATCAAAATTTCGACCCTAACTAATTGTTGTTTTGGGAATATAATTTGATTTGTCATCAAAATCTAGGAATTTTAAAAAAAATCATGATTTTTAGACTTGTAAATCAAAGGGAATTATCAGTTGACCCTGATTTGAGATTTTTTCATTCTCGGATGATTGGGGAGATTAGGGTTACCAAGATTTTAGATGGAGCAAGTTTAGAGTCTTGTGATCTCGGCAAAAATTGTTCATGATTTTTCTGATGATCGGAACTTCTTGGAAAAACCAAAATAGGGTTTGGGTCGGTTTCTGGGATCGGGTTATTTCTCTGAAATTTTCGGCGCCATGATGGCACAAGGGGGTTGCGGTGCTGGGGGATCAGGAAGACGAGTGTTAATCGAAGCTCCAGGCAGGGCAGTGTTGGGTCTAGTGGCCGCGAATGGGGGTACGCGGTGAAATAAGGAAGAGGTTTCGTTGGCTGATGATGGTGGTTCAACTCGATTTTTGTATCGAGCGTTACTGTGAAATCAGGATGGACTGGGGGTTTGAGAACGTCGAGAGTGACTGGAAGGTGGGATCGCCGATGGTCGGTGCGACTCCGATGAAGTGTGCACATGCACGGCTTGTTCGTGTATCTGGTTATTGTAGCACGTTGGTAATGGAACAAGGGGAGAAGTAAGAAAGGAAAAAAGGAAGTAAGGTAGAGGATTTGGGCCGAAAAAAAGGGGAAATGGGCCGGAATTTGCTTTCGTCTGGGCCATTAAAATTTAGTTTATTTGGGGAGGTAAGTCTCGTTCGACTCAGCACGCACGTAACGCCTGAGATTTCCATAACATTGTAGTTTATAAGAAAGTTTCTAATCAATATTTCAAGGCCTAGATTATGTCTATTTAGCTAAGATATCTATTTAGCTTAAATAAGTTTAGGACTTAATTATATGTTTTTTTTTATTTCTATTTAAGGCCTAAATTTATTTAGGTTAAATTTAAATAGTGTTATGTAGTTAATTTTGATAGGAATAGTGTTTTAATTATTAAAAAATCTTAAAGTTTTTAAGTTAATCTCTAGATAAATGAACAACTTAATTCCGAGATTCATTTAATAAGTTTCTAAATGATAATTATGTACTAAAAGATAAATGGGTTATCCAAATGGAAGATTAATGGTTTGTAATTAGTTAATGATTAAGTATGCGGACGTAAAATGGTTAAAGAAATAAAAAGAGTGTGGCTTAATGGAAGTAATTAAGGATTGAGTAATTAAAGGATTAACTTGATCCGGTTTAAAAATCCATTCAATTAATCATTTTAGGATAATCAATTGATAATAAAGGCTTAATTAATTAAGGGTTATTAACCAATGAGATAATTACTTGGTAAAAGTAATTAAAGGTAAATTACTTAAGTAAAGTAATCAAGAATTAATGAGCGCAATAAATTAAAGATAATTAATCAATATAAGTGATTAAGGTATAATTGAATCGAGTAATTAATTAAGTGTAATTGATTGTTTAATTGAGGATTGATTAGTCAAGGTTAATTAATCAAGGAATAATTAAGTAGTAAGAAATTAAGAAGTAAATTACTTAAATGTAAGAGGATTGTTAAGGGTAGTTGCTTAACGAAGTAGTAAAGTAATTAAGTATTCAGTGTAACTAATTGAGTTTATGTTGAAATTTTTTAGTCAATTAATTAAGTATAATTGATTAAAGGTAATCACTTGATGATTGGATAAGTATAATTACTTAAGGTAATTAATGATGTGTAATTACTTAGTGAGGTAATTAGTGGATAATTACTGGATGTAATTAATTTAAGGATAGTTACTTTTGATAAAAGAAATTAAGTAATGATTACTTAGTGTAATCTGAGGATTAATTTATGTAATTAAGTCAAGGAGTTGATTTAATGAATATAAATAATTAAGGGAAGTTAATTACTAATGTGATTGATCAGGATTGAATAATGAATGAAATTGTTTGAAGATAATTAATTTGTTTAATTAATTAAAAGTTAATTACTTAATGTAATTAAAGAATAATTAATCGAGGGTGATTAATTAAGAAAGGTAATTGGAGAATAATTAATTAACTTGTTGTAATTAATTGAGGATTAAATACGCAGGATTTATAGTAATGGACGAAATTAATTTAATTTATTTTAAATTAATTAAAGATCGTGTGATTAAAGTCTTGATTATGAATGACTGAATGTTATAGGATATTTGGATTGTTGTTGTACTTAGCATGTGATTGTGATGCTAGGGTGTTAGATATGGATTATCTATTAGAAAATAGAATTGCTATGTGAACCTGTTATTATGGGTATACATGTAAATGTTTAAAGCTTAAACAGCTTGTCTTAGGATGGTATTGAATTCGAAGAGACCGGAGTCGGGTATTAGTAAATACCCAAAACCACTTCGATTCATTATAATTGCTATGTGAAATCAATATGCTAAATGAAATGATTTAAGTAAATTTAATCATTTAATCAAAGTTTTGATACTTAGAATTTGATGAGTAAAATAAGTGATGTATATAACAGCTTGTGAAGTTGTAAATTGTTATAAGTTACCCCGGGTTTATATGAGTTGTATACTTTTGTATTACATGATTAGATGGGTTTACTCACGCTGGTTTCCAGCCTGACCCGGGTGTTACTTTGATGTAATGCTCGGGTCAGACCGAGTATTACAGATTTTCAGGTAAGGACGTTCTGGAGCTCAGGAGGCGAGCTGGATGGCAGGAACGTAACAAGAGTTTCCGCTGTGATATTGCAGTATCTGGACATGATTGTTTTTGTCCAGTGTTTATGTATTTGTGTAACTCTAATGTATATAAATATAAATTGACAGATACAGTTTTCTTTTGTATAACAGTTATTATTATTTGCTATTATATTTTATCCGCTGCGAATGTGAAATGTTGGTGTTCTGTTTCTTTCCTTCTTTCTCTTTCTTCTTTCTTTTCCTTCTTTTCACTAACTATCTGGAATTTTCGGGATCGAAATTTCCGGGTCGTTACAAATTGTTTTGTCATCTCTACCATGTGATGTTTTGTGATTTGAACCGTTTTAATTCAAGTTATGATGAATGTAATTTATTTATCTATAATGCATTTATATTATCCATTCTATGATTTTGCGTATATAGATAAGCGTTATACGATTATACCGCTTATCGATATTGCTATGATTGTATATGTGATGATTGATGATATTGCGCTATTGGGTAAAACCCGTTGACTACACTATATACATACAAATATGGATTGCACGTGGAAATTGGTTAAGTCATAGATTTTTGAAATAGTTTTAAAATTGAATTTTTGAATCCAAATGGTTTTGGAAATGGATTGGGTTTAAAGTAAGAAGCTTTTGAAAAGGAATTTCAAAGACAAAAGTTAATTTTGAATAATTAGTTTTGAAATTTAATTTAAATTTGAATTCAAAATTTGAAATTGAATTCTACGTTGAGAAATTATGATTTAAAAAGGTTATACAGGTTTATATGGGTTTTAAACCATTTTTAAAGTGTTGTTTTAGGAATTTGAATTTAACCCAAAGATTTTAACGTGTATAAATGAAATCAGATTTTTCCGAAATGAAAACTGTTTGTTTTCAAATGATAAAAGCTTTCATATAAGGAAAAGAGTTTCCAATTTGTGATTTCAAGTTGTCATGGTTTTCTAAGCTATGAATGAATCTTTGGAAACGGGTTTTGAAAGTTATAAGCTAAATCTTTTATTTAAAGATCGAATGAGTTAATCCAATTGAAGTGGAAAATTGTTTTGAATTCTGTGAATGAATCTTTGTGAAACTGGGTGAACTTTGTGAATGAATCTTTTTGTTTAAAGATTCGAAATGGTTATTTGTTTAAACCAATTGAATGAAAGTTTTGGGTTTTAAGTTGTGACTTAACTGAAATCCCACATCCATATATTTTTAAATATTGTGCTCGTTATTCGGTTAAGCCGGGAGAGGACCTTGTGTCATATAACCCATTTCGAATAATGATACGACGTTATGGATAGCATTTGAAGACCGGTGGTGAAGACCGGGTATTTGCGAGAATGATAGGATAACCTATCGAATGACTCTATACTGAGTAGCTACGCTATAGAGTTCTCTATATGTGATGAAGATTCCGATCGGGATTGTGAATATCCGGATTGCAAGGGCTTCTTTGGAAGTGCCTTCAGTTCTGTTCGAACCGGGAACAGACTTGTATGGATGTGTTTCTGACATTACACTTTGAGATGTAAAACAAGTTTCTATCAAATACATTTCTGTTTGGTGGCGGAGATTTATTCTCTTAGCTTAACACCCTTCTTTGAGACGTATGAGCTCAGAGGTTATGTAGTTGATGGTTACTAGTGATACATTCCTAATTTGGTAATGTGGCATACGAAGTGCTGTTGATCATTTGTTGATCAAAACATGGCTTTGTGGAAAAGCGTAGCTTTGTGGACGAGACCTCATCGAGCCTCACAACACAGTAATGGTCAAAACAGGAAAGATGCAGTAAGGTTGCAGGGGTCGCACCCCTAGGGTATGTCCATTCCTTCCGGAAAAGGGTGGTATCATGGTATGGAGTCCAGATACTTACTCATGTGGACATTGTATATTTATTACTGCGTGATGTTGCTTTGTGGTTGAGGATCCTCGGATAAAAGTCGTAAACGACCGTGGTGGCATATCTTAGGTTTTACTCCCGGAAAGGGAGTAGACCGGCCTTGTGTTGGCAGAGAGCTGGGTAAGTTCTCGGGACGTCCCTCCAGAGCTGTACCCATGTGGCAATGGGAAGTTCCTTGGCCTGACCATTTGTTCGAAAATCCAATCTCCAATACGCACCCTGTACGGTTTTAGTTGTATAACCTGCCATCTACTTATGGTGGCGCCCCACTGTTTGGATGGTAGCTATAGTAGGCATAGTTCGAAATGTCTATGCTGGCTAAGATTAATATTATACTTTCAAAATGTTTTCAACTATGCACTAATAATAATATCAAAAGAATTTTGCGTAGTAAGCATTTTTGACTATCATAAGGAGAAATCTCCTTCAATTTTGCGTTTGTATGGTGTGTCTGACGGGAGGCCTTATGGTAGTTTCATTTTTCAAAAAGCATTGCAGATTTCAAATATTAAAATCTTTTGTTTGTTTTAAACAAAAACTGTTTTTGTTTGCTCATACCAGTCCCATGACTGACCCGGAGTTTATTGTTTCCTTCCTAAACTCTAGGTGCCCACAATTTTCCACATGGGCAGTCTAGAGTTTGGCTTTTCAGATAATCAAATAAATAGGTGTAGATTCGATAGCTTTCGAAGTCTTTAGTTTGGTAGAATTTAAAGTTCTACTTCAGCTTTTGGATCTTTGAAGTTTTGGTTTGGCAATCGCGTTTGGGATCGCATTTGCTACAAGTTCAGTTGATGGTGGTTCGAGCTTGAAGTTTTGCAGCTTTAGCTTTGGGGTTTTGGATTGGAGTTGCAGTTTTGGATTCTACTGAAGACTTTGCTCATGTTGAGATGTTATTCCGCTGTGGTGTTGTGTTGTATATTCTCTAATTGTGTTGGGTTGTTGTGTCATGATGTACATCACATTGTATCTATATTATATATCATTATATTATCTTTTGTTTCCGCTATGTTATTTATCATCTAATGTTGTTGCAAGCTCCGGCGATACGAGTTCGATGTCGTTTGTCGGGCATCGATTTCGTGTCGTCACAGCTATCGTAACATCGTAGTTTGACATCAGATTTTGAGTTGTACTTCTCATACCTATTTTTAAGTATTTTTCACTAGGTGTTGAAATAGGTCTATTAAGTACTTGGAGATTTCTAGTCTTACACCTGATTAACATACGACCAGAGTCTGCACGAACGAGGATAAACTTGTTAAAACATCGAGTTATAAAAGTATTTTGATAAAATATTATATAAATGATATTTTGGTCATTTTTTCCATTTTTGATTACTTTATAATGTTTAAAATATTGTTTATTTATGTACAACATTGTTTAGTAGTAAATTATTAGTGTTGTAAATATTGTGAGATGTTATTAATTAAACAAAACATATTTAAAGTTAATGATTATTTATTTATTAATGATGTTTAAAAGTATTTTGAGATTAAAACTAATAAAATTTATAAATAATGGATTTAAGGTTTTCAACAACTTCTTTTTAAATATAAGTAATGATGTAATTAATTGTTTTCAAATAGTTAACATATATTTGTAAAGATGTTTTTTTTAAATGGAATTTATAAATGAAGCAAGAAATTTTACATATTAATTTTTTCCATAAAGTATTAAAGATGATTGATTTGCAAATGAAGTTTTCAAATGAATATTTCAAATAAATTTACATAAGTTTCTTTGAATGTATAATTTAAAGATATTATATAAATGGAAAAAAAGTTGGTTTACGAAGTTTATTTATAGTAATATACTTGACATATAAATTTGAATCTCTATTTTGAATTTATGGCTTGAAATATTTACTTGATTTCGAAGTATTAGTAGTAAATTTATAGGTTTATTTACTACTTGAATTTTGTATTAAACCATAATAAATGTTTTTCCATGATTTGAATATTCATTTTAAAACAAATGTGTAAAATTAATTATGAATATATGAAATTTTGTACTTTGATTTGGATATTTATTGTAAGGTTTCAGTATACTATAAGTTTCAGTTTAATAATCTAGTGTTTATACTTATTTTAAAATAATGAATCTAATAAATTATCGAATTTAAGGAACTTTATTTTTTTTTTAAAGCTTATCATAATGTTTTGAAATAAACTTCTAACATTGTTTAAACTTTTTGGAAAATCCTTGCAAAATGCTATGAGGATGCTTTAAATATATATTATATTCTTACTAAGTGAATGAGGTTAAATGATTTAATTGAATTTTTAGATATATTGAAATATTTCTTTTATCTTCAAGACAGAATACCATAAACTTAAACTTATTCTATAACAGAATTAAGTTATAAACTTAAATAAGGCAGTTGGAGCTTAAGCAATATTTTATGAAATGATTTGTTAATGACTTAAATCTTTAATGGAAAACAAATTATGTAAGTGATTGATCTTTATATGAATAAATAAATGGAAAGGTAAATGATGAGAAAAAAATTAGTAGAATAAACTTAAGTAAATTTAAAATTCTTATTATTTGACTAATGGTGTGACGACCCACATTTCGAAAGGTTTAAATCGATAATAATCCACACATGTCCGACTTAAACAGTCCAGAACGTAGATAATCAATGGGGCTAAATAATAAAAATAAGAAGAGAAGAAGAAGAAAAAAACATAGAATCTCACAGCGGAAACAACAAAATATAATAATCAAATAAATAATTCATGAAGTTGTTTACTATACATTTGATTTTAATCTGTACACATTTATCAGAGTTATATATATACATCATGGATAAATAATTAATATATTAGAATAGAATGATGCAGGGAATAATAATAGTAGTAGTATACCAAAACTCCTTCTTCGTCTTCCAGAAAATAATCTTCAATACGCTGAAAAACTCAGGACTGACCCGAGCGTAGTGAAAAGACAAAACACTCGAGTCGGGACTAAATCACTCTTATGTAAGTAAATTAATATCACAAATATGAGTGTAATAACTTAAGAGATGTTACGTGATTTTTCATCTCCTAAGGATCTGTTAAATAATTTATATACAATAGTATACGCTATAGATAATGTCTATCAGTAAAGTAAATATCAAAATAGCGTTAAGGCTTTACATTTATCCACCTTAACACATTTTTATAGGTACAAAACCAAAGTCGTAGTGGGCACGTATAAGGATAAATATGACAAGGCCCGTGGGGCAATGCCCAAGCTAGGATTCTATCAGCTTACCCTTTCTGGCTAGTCGTAACCAATCTGCGGCCGACCGTGACAATCAATCCAACGACAAAAGGTGCACCATCGAATACGAAATCACAATAGTTATACGAGGGGTCAATGTCTCTAGAGGTAGCTAACCTCATTGGCCAGAAATAGGCTCATGTTTTAGTCATTATAATTATGACACGAGTGTCAAGGCTATCCATCATCGTTCTCTTACTTCATTTAAGTAAACGTCAATAATTCAACCACTACATTCTGGGTATTATCCACAGTGTACACGGTTGTCAAAGTGGTTCCAATATTGATAGAGAGTATGCCAATAAGAGGTCCCGATCTCTTTAACAACCAATCGTCATTTTACACACCGTTTGGTACTTTTATATTTCGAAAACAATTCGTATTTGATATCAAAATATCATATTCGCTTCAAAATCAAATCTACTTTGAGATTTACTATATTCGAATCATGTTTTACTTTAAAATGTCAATTCATGATAGAAACTCACTACAACACAAAGGACCTTTCGCAGCGTCTTTAATGTGCTACCATTATCATTAGCAGCATTTCGAAGAATGCTGCTTTATATCATGCTACAATAGAGTTAGGACATTCTGCAGCCTTTTTGACTAAATAAATGGCTATAGCGCATTCAAAAAACATTGCAGTAAATTAATTTTGCAATGATAATTAAAGCTGCAAACTCATTTAGCAACGTTTTGGCAACGAGTTCTAATATCATTACTTCGGAAGAACCAATAATATAGCAGCAGCTTTGAAACACTGCAACAGTAAGTTATGCAGCGTTTTTGAAACGCTGTGGTATATCAACATTTTTGCTACATTTTACAGCTACCTCAGCAGTTTTAAAACAATTATATAAACCAAGAATATTGTATTTAAAACATCTCAATTTATAAAACGCTAATATATATAATTCGATATTATAAGCAGTTATAACGATTAAACATAATCAAAGCTACATTAATTTCATATACCATAAAATTTTGTCATATACAACATTTCATAAACGATGTCTTAAGCATAAATGTTAATGACATAAAACCTTACAAATAGATCTTGTTAAAGGAGAAAATATAAATCATGGAAAGTCCAAGCTCGTCTCCTTCAAAAATCCATTATGCCTATAGAGAAAAAAAAGGCAATAAGATCAGCATTAAAAGAGAACAAATATGAATTTATTATATAAAAACCAAAAGGGAGACTAGATACAGACAATGATCCATTATCATGTCAATTTTCACATATTTCGCTGTCTTTTCCCTTTCTACTTTTCGTTTACTACTAACTCAAAAAACCCAAGAATTTGATCCGATTAAAAAAAGTTGACTTAAAAAACTCAAATTCAAGTGTAAAAGAGTATGCAATCGTTTAAAAAGACAAGATTATCATTCACTTCGCTCTGTATTACCAATATAACATTCCAGGTTCACCTAAAGTTCTTATCCGAAGCAAAATACCCTAAATTTGGTTAGCCTTCATCAAGAGACCCGGTTGGAATAGCCAAGCAAGCTTTGATGGCAGGAATTCTCTAGTAGTGTACATGTATTCTATGTTCAAAAAATAGTTGATGTGAATATTCATCACAGTGTGACTACATACAAGCTAATTGTAATATTAAACATGTTGGTAATATTCATTAAGTTCACTATCTAATTTGTATGTGTCATGGCTTATCTATAGATTAAATAATACATTTTCACAGAATATAGTTAAGATTACATCTAGTAATTATCCTTAAAATATTATATATTATTTATGATCATGAATGAAATATATTTTATCATATATCAATGCAATAAACATTTTATTATCTTCATAAGAAAATAGTTTCACATCGAGTGAACTAATTCTTATATATCAAGAAAAAAACGTTCAAATGCATTAATAAAATTGAAATTATTTGTCATAAACTTGTAATTGTTGTTGTTCTTGTTATAAACTTAGATAATTTATATAAAATTTAGTTAATTTATCATTATTATTTATAAACCTTAGTTAACTTAGTTAAATTATTATTCTTCTTATTATAAATTTAGTTAAATTTTTAATAAATTTAGTAAGCTTGGCTAATATTTTATAATTTATTATTATTATAAACTTAGTTAAATTTATAAAAACTTAGTGAACTTATTATTATTATTTATAAAACTTAACTATTATTATTATTATAAATTTAGTTAATTTTCATAAAACTTAGATAACTTTGTTAATATTTTATAATTTATTGTTGTTGTTAACTTAGCTAGTTTACTGTTATTATTATTTATAAAACTTAATTGACTTGGATAAATTATTATTATCATTATTATAAATTTAGTTAATGTTTATAAAACTTAGTTGACATGGCTAATACATTATAAGTTATTATTATTATTAATAACTTAGTTAATTTTTTATTATTATTTATATAACTTAATTAACTTAGTTAAATTATTATTATCATTATTATAAGTTTAGTTAACTTTATAAAACTTAATTAACATTATTGATATTTTATAATTTATTATTATTATTATTAACAACATAGTTAAGCTTTTATTATTATAATTTATAAAACTTAATTAACATAGTTAAATTGTTATTATCATTATTATAAATTTGGTTAATTTTTACGAAACTTAGTTAACTCGATTAATGTTCTACAATTTATTATTATTATTACTATTAACTTAGTAAATTTATTATTATTATTTGTAAAACTTAATTGACATAGTTAAATTATAAATATCATTATTATAAATTTAGTTAATTTTTTAAAAACTTAGTTAACTTTGGTAATATTTTATAATTTATTATTATTACTATTATTCAAAATCTGATGGCACCTCCTTTGCGCGGTTAGTGCTTTACTGCACACCCTAATTCAATATATATATATATATATATGTTATCAAAACAAGATGGATTCGTATCGTATATCACAATATATACTCCAAGGTACCATACACATACACATACACATACATTTTAAAGCATAAAAACATACCTTCTAACAGCAAATGTTAGTGAGCAATCTTCTATATGCCTTGTCAATGTTCAGCTTCCCTACTTCCCAGCACTAGGATTTATTAATATAGCAAAGTATCCATTTCTCTTTAAATCTCGAGCATACTAAAAGTGATTCACATTTAGAGCTGTATGGAAAAGTTTTTCTCTATTGCAATGCAATCAACTATTATCATCTTTTATTTATCTCAGTCAACGTTAAACATGAGAATATTGGACAAGTCAGAAGCTCTAAGCACGAAAAAAGTTGGACAAATAATAGAAACAAAGACAAAGTCTGAATGACCTCAAATAAAGAGAAGTTATAATATAAACTGAAGTCAGATACTTTGATATTGATGGTTGGTATCTAACTATAATTTAAAGATGATGCAACAGAGACATAGATGTACAATTTTAACTTCATCTCTAAATGCGGAGGGTACATGCAGAGAATTGCCATGATCAAAGGGGCAGGAAAAAATTACAACGACAATAATAATAGTGTGCTTTATTTTCATGCATTGCCTGATTTGGATTTTGTGGATGCTTGGTTTAATGACCAAGTTTTGGAAACAATATCTCATGTAAAGGGGTTGGACTATGTACAACTAGCCCACCCAAAAACCCCACTCAAGCGGGAGCCTAACGCAATGGATAGTGAATAATGAATGATGAATCAAACATAAAGGTGTAAATCAGAAATGTCAGAATCGATTATAATGTAAATTACCTAACCATTTGAGGACTAGGTGAAGATTGTACAGCATTGAAAAAGCACTATTGGCAGCAGATCTAGTGAACTGATCCATATTCCTCAACTGGTTTTCTTCATTAAGCTGATTCTGGGCTATGTTGCGCTGCATTGCAGATTGCAACTTTGTTGTGATATTGGTTGATTATACTACACCTGGCGTTGGTTAGGTACCTTGAAAATATGTTTATTTTAAACAAATGAGCAAAAACACGAATACGATACTCGTGCTCAAGAAAGAAAAGATTGCATAGATACCAATTAAATTTTTAGTTGGACTAGCTTTTAAATCATGTAGCTGGGCCATGGTATTCTACAACAAATAACCACTACTCCTGAGAAGAGATTAAAAAATGCAAAAAAAAAATTAGACAATGCGACCAAAATAACTAGGAGTTTTTTGGGATCATGTATATTTCGTTTTCCTGGGTGCAAGTTAGAAGAAGGTTGTACATTGAATGAGAATTTTAACCAGCCCTCAATATAACATTACTTCAAAAGAAGATGAAGTCTGTGCAATAATAAAAAATTGTTTGATCAATTATTGTTAGTGTAGCAATAAATCTGCAAATTAGTAGCCTTGAACAGATTATATGTTATGCCTAAGGTATTGAAGTAGAAAACATCAGAAACAAAAGACGTTGAGCAATGTTCCCTTCTTTATGAAAAGTAAATGAGTACTACATACAACTTTGTTCATTATGCAGCAACTTAATCGTCATATTAATATACTACTGAGGATTTTTTGGTCCATTTAGAACACTTTTGAAACTTAAACTAATTATAAACACACAGCTTTTCTACTAATGTGGTAGAAAATTAAAACTTTACACTGCCACGATTTTCAATGAAAACATCGGCACTAATGCGAATTAGATCGGTTTTTTGGGCATCCAAATAGAATCAAGATTAACATAGAAAGTAACTAAACTTAGCTAAACCTAAAACTAAAGTTAAGTATGTTACTAAACTTGTCGATTAACTTTGTATTTTAGTGGAAAACTTTATACAAGCTCCTAACAAGATCCTTGCTTCAATGTTTGTTCAACTTATGTAATGGTGGAAACGTCTAAGAATACGGATGAAGTTCATAGAAGAAACTCATATGATCCTAAATTTCATGGTCTTAACAAAGGTATATGTCTTGATTTTTAGTTACAAAAGTTCTCAGAGAAGCACTAAGTCTATACAAAAGTTCATACCATCATTTTTTGACACTAGACAAGGAACCTGTAAAATAGGAGAGTGAAATAAGCAAGTGCAAGATAATGTATCCCTTTGCATTGGTGAAGCCAATCGAACTAGAAGAGGATGTAACACTACAGGATATTAATGAGCGGATGCAAAGGCGACCAACCAGGCCCGTTAAGCACCCAGTTAGTGAATATGCATTTGATCCGTTTATTTTGGACCATGGACTGCACTTGTTTGCTAAAATAGTGGTGGGGCTTGCAAGAATACATACACAAGGGAGAGGTACTATAATTGTGATAAGAACAAGAGCGTAATTATAACTATGTTCAAACTAATTGTTTGATTCACATATCCATATACCTAAATATTTAAAGATGATTGTATCATGAAGTTGTAATATATCTTGATGTTGGGATACTCTGATGCATCCTCTCTCTGTTACTAATTTCATATAATCCATATTTTGATTAAAGCAGAAAATAGGTTATTGTGTCAAACCTCTTCCCACCAGATTTCATTCTCAAATTTTGATTTAAGTCCACATTAAAACTAAAATTGTGTTAAATCATTCAATATATGCTAAAATAAAAAAAAAATTCAGTGTACTCACTTAAACCTAAACGTATCTTTTCTATTTCATATATATACTATAACATTAATTTAAGGTTTAGATGTAAAGCTCAAGCATCAAATTCAATTTCAAATATATAAACTAGATGTTTTTACATACTTAAATTTCATTGATTAGCCAATGTAAAGCAAGATTTAGCATACAAGTATGTATACTGAATAAAAATTGAATCACATAAATTCTATATTTTATGATTCAAATATATTTCAATTTAAAGTTTGAACCTTAAGATGCATGATTTGATCCATAGAAATGAGAAGGCATACAAAAATGAATGCTGAAAATTAATTAAAGATATACTCATGTTTCCATGTTCTTAACAAAAGGAATGTAAAATACATTCTGCCATGAGTATACGTGTATACTCTCCACCTGATTGATAGAGAGTATGCATACATCAATCAACTTGTTACAATGATTTTCAACCATTCTCCACTAATCATGTTGAGTCATCCTTTTCCTTGGCCAGCCAAAAAACCTATTCAAATGCCTTATAGACAACATAAATTCTCTATGAATTGATTTAATCTGAAATGTGTTGCATTATTTCTTAATGTTTAGGCATTATATTAAGATCATAGTATTACTAAGCTCGACTACCCTTAAAATACTAAAACTCTAAACATATATTATTTCCTTCAGTGGACGTTTTATATATTGAACGTATTAATATACGATTTTGTTCGTAAACAATATTACTAAATGCACCGAACTATACTAACAACCTAAACACGAAAATAATTTACAAAGAGAAAATATAAAACAGTAGCACAAGGACTAGTTTGTTGTTCTACTAATGATGTACATGTAGATCAAATTAAATATAAGAGTTGGTTAACTAAGTTCATTCTTGAAAATTTAGTTATGTTTTTCTAAAACTTAGTCTACTTAGTTACCTTTAATCTACTTAATTTATTTTATAAAACTTAGTTAACTTTGTTCCTTTTTACTAAGTTATTTTATTCATTTAATTTTTTAAAACTTAATTAGTTTTTATAAACTTAGTTATTTCTATAAAATTATTTAATTTTTATAAAACTTATCCAACTTAATTAATTTTTTAAAATTTAGTTATTTCTTATAAAACTTAGTCAAATTTTTATAAAACTTCATTAATGTATTTAATTTCTATAAAACTAGTCGACTTATTTAAATTTATTTAAATTTTATAAAACTTAGTTGCTTTGTTTAATTTTATAAAATTTATTTAATTTAGTTAAATTTTATGAATTATTTAATTTGTTATATATAAAATGATTACTGCCATTTTAATTTATATTTTAGTTTGAATAAAGAATAATCCAATATGATACAAACTCCTAACGAACTATTCTCAAAATAAAGTAAAAAGAGTAACGGTACCTTCAAATATGCAAAGATTATCATTAACATCACTACATATACTTTCAACTTTACATCTTGCAAATTGCATCACAACCCCTTCACGTTATCTCCATATATAAATATAATGCCCTTAATAGTTAAAGTAGATAGTTCATGCCTCAACTGCGAAAAAATAGAAATTGAACAACATTAAAACCTATTTACATCATCATCCAAGTCAATTTTGTAATTATGGTAAAGACGTGGCAAAAAACATTTGATAAAATTACCTACAGTTTTAGCAAGATTATAAGCGACAACAAGGGGAGGAGATGCGAGATAATCTGCTCGTCAAAGAATGCACACAACCTTCGAAATTTCTACTCCCAAATATCACAGCTATTGTAATGATATGTTAACATACACACATGTAAGTGAGTTTATGTACATTTCAAAATTTAAAACATTTTATATGCAGTCATTTACCATTCTTAGAAATGGTAGCTAACAATGACTCATCTTGGTCTCTAGAGTTGCTGATGCAAGTTATGCAACCATATCCAACTTTGCGGAAACCCAGTTGATTGGGTTACTGGTTTTAATTTTTACCGTTTGTCCAAGTACGTCTTGACAACTCCAGATCCTAGACCAAGACTTGTTTTGATCCGGTTTTTTTACCTAATACAAGGTGATAAAACTGTTAGAAACTTAAATGATTGACATGCATGAATCATCCTTAGCATGCTGCAAGTTCCTAAAGTGAAATGTACAAGCCTGAAAATAATTATTTGATCATACAACCTAGCTATAAGATAAGAGAGAAATGAAACTTATTCAAATGTTGAAGGGTAGAAGAGTGTAGGGCATCGTCAGCGTGCTAATTATTATGTTCAAATATGATTGCTTACGATTCTATGAAACTTATGTAATATATATGTATGCTTTCAATGTAGTATTGAAAAGAAACACTTTCATTGTTATAAAGTCCCTTGCATCTGCGACGCAGCGGATATAACTTGGACGTGCTAATGATGTTTTGGTGTCAATTTGGCGCAACTTTCTTCCTCACGAAATGAATTCGTGTCAAGTAAACTTGGTAGAACGATAAATGCTAATCCCTCAAGATACCGGATTCTAGCTATCTTCAACACGTTGATCGTGCACGATTCCGCGTTAGAAGATCTATGATTCTTCGACGTTGATCTCGCGCACGAGATTCCATGAACCGGCTTCAAATTCGTTGATTCGAGCGCACTCGAATCTCCGAATATGGAAGAAGAAGGAGATCACACTCAACTTCAACAAAAGTGGCAAAAGCACACAAACAATTTTTATTCCCAAAAATCAACTCCTTTTACAAGTGGCACAACACCACTATTTATAGGACAATTATAACACCTTGCGACTCAACAGCCACGACTTACGGGTTACACGACCTAACAACTACGACATACGAAAATACAACACGAGTTACAATATTACATGTGACTCGGTACAACACGACCTACGACCTACGAGATAACAACAACACAAGTTACAACAGTACGCGACTTAACCTTTGCGACTTAACAAATCTTTCTAGCATCATCAGTGACATAACATCATGCGACATAAATTGAGCGACATAAGAACAAGAGTGATTTTAGCTTCTGTAGCGACATAAGGAAATAGCGACATAACAGATGCGACCTAAGGAAGCAGCATAGGTGAGTGACTTAAACTAGCCTCCACGCGACATAAGAAATCAACGGCTTGAGAAATCAAGCGACTTAAGAGAAGCGGCATAAGAACATAGCGACCTAACTGAGCGACTTATAAGTCAGCGACATAAGGAAGCGAACATAAGGAAGCGACTTAATGCTTCAGCGACTTAAGAAAATGCGGTATAAAGAACTCGCTTATCTTGATGCGTTAAGTCGTTGAGCGACTTAAGCGACTTAACTTGCTTATTTTGATGCGTTGATGGCTGGGGCGGCCTTAGGTCGTTGAGCGACTTATGTTGGAGCGACTTAACATGGCGCGACTCATAGCAGGCCGAGCGACTTAAGGAACTGTGACTATCATGGTGCGCTGCATCATCCTCCCCTGGTTGAAAAGAATTCGACCCCGAATTCACACTTTTCTATTCTTCGACATGCTTATTCTCATGATATGGAATCAAGTGTTTGACGTTGAAAACGTCGGCCATATGGATATGATCTAGAAATCTTAACTGATAAGCATTCTCATTGATCTTCTTTACGATTTCCAAAGGACCAATCTTTCTAGCAGCTAGCTTGTTGTAAGCACCAATAGGAGATCGATCTTTAGTCAATATTGCATACACAAAATCTCCTTCTTTGAATTCAACATGTCGTCATTTGATATCTACAGATTGCTTATATTTCTTATTCGCCTTAAGCAATCGTTCCTGCACAACCTTGTGGCATTCTTGCAACTCATTCACAAAATCACTAGCTCGTTTAATCACTCCTTTCTGCTATGGTATTATAGATAAATCCAATGGTCCCTTCGGAATTTTTTAATAAACAACCTGGAATGGGCTGAAACTAGTGCTACGATTAACTGTATGGTTGTGTGCAAACTCAGCTTGACACAGCTTGGAATCCCAACCCTTCAAATTGTCATTCACGAGGCATCTCAATAGATTACCTAGGGATCTGTTCACAACTTATGTCTGTCCATTCGTCTGTGGATGATAAGCACTACTTAATTTCAGCTTTGTCCCGACCATTCTCCATAGACTCATCCAAAAATGACTCAGGAAACGAGTGTCTCTATCTGATACAATAGATTCAAGCAACCCATGAAGATGATAAATCTCTCTGAAGTATACCTGTGCAACATTAACTGCATCTGCCATCTTCTTGCATGCGATAAAATGTACCATTTTTGAAAATCGATCAACCACCACATAGATAGAATCATTGCCATGTTGCGTCCTCGGCAAACCCAACACAAAATCCATACTAACATCCACCCATGGTTTAGTAGGTATAGGCAACGGAAAATATAAACCTGCATTTATCGCGATCCCCTTTGAAACTTGACAAATATGGCACCTCTGGACAAACTTTTCAACTTCTTTCCTCATTGACGGCCAAAAATAAGACTTTGCGATCAACTGCATAGTACGGTCGCAGCCCATGTGTCCTTCTTCATGTAGTTATTTGATAATCTTCATTCGTAAACTACAATCTGGAACACACAACTGATTTCCTTTGAATAGAAAACCATCAACCAACACATATCCATCCATGCTTCCCTGCTTGACTTTGTCTAGGATACTGGAAAAATATGAATCTGATGTAAGCCAATTTAGCAGTAAGTCAAAACCCATCACCTCTACTCGCATGGTTGTTAGTAAAGTATTTCTCCGACTCAATGCATCTGCGACGCGATTAGTTACTCCAGACTTGTGCTTTTCAACGAATGTAAATTGTTGCAAATAAGCTATCCACGATGCATGCCTAGCTGCAATTTTATTCTGCCCTTGTAAATGCTTCAATGCTTCATGATCCGTATATAAAACAAATTCTTTATGGAACAAGTAATGTCTCCAATGCTTTACAGCCTGTACAATAGCATAAACTCCACATCATAAGTGTTGTATCTCATCTTTGCTTCAGAAAGTTTTTCACTGAAATAGGCAATTGGACGTCCCTTCTGACTCAACACTCCTCCAATTCCAACTTTAGATGCATCTGTATGTAACTCAAATAGTAACTGAAAATCTGGCAACACTAGAATTGGTGCTGACGTTAAAAGTTCCTTGATTTGTTCAAAAGCAAATCCTGCCGCTTCCGTCCATGAAAACTTCTTTCCCTTCATACAATCAGTAACAGGAGCCATCACACTACTGAAGTGTGGAATAAATCTTCGATAAAATGAAGCTAACCCATGAAAACTTCTGACTTCTATTGTAGTTTTGGGATGTGGCCAATCTCTGATTGCGGCTACTTTACTCTGGTCCACTTGTATTCTCTCCTTGGACACGACATATCCCAGAAATAAAACACTTGGCGTCATGAACACGCATTTCTTCGTTGCTGCATAGAACTTTTCCCGACGAAGAATAATTAACACCTTCCGCAAGTGTTGAATATGCTCCTCTGTGCTCGCACTATAGATCAAGATATCATCAAAGTAAACAACAACAAACTTCCCGATGTAAGGTCTGAAAATTTGACTCATCACCCTCATAAATGTACTTGGTGCATTCTATAGACCAAATAGCATGACCAGCCATTCATATAATCCTTCTCGAATCTTGAATGTTGTCTTCCATTCATCACCTGGTCTAATGCGAATCTGATGATAACCACTCTTAAGATCGATCTTTGAAAAGATTACAGACCCGCTAAGTTGATCTAATAGATCATCAAGTCTTGGCATAGAAAATCTGTATCTGACAGTTATTTTGTTGAGTGCCCTGTTATCTGTACACATTCTCCATGAACCATCTTTCTTCGGCACTAATAAAGCTGGTACAGCACAAGGACTGAGACTCTCTCGAACACGCCCTTGCTCAAGCAACTCCTCAACCTGTCTCCTAAACTCTTCATGCTCTTTCGGACTCATACGATAATGTGGCCTATGCGGTAACACAACACCTGGCACTAGATCAATTTGACGGTGTATGTCTCTCAGCGGCGGTAATTCCTTGGGCAATTCCATAGGAAAAACCTCTTCAAATTCATCCAACACCGGTCTAACCTCCTCAGGAATTTCAACATCTTCACTTGCTTCATACCCGATCAACATAAACAATTCAGCACTATCTTTCACTTCTTCAACAAATTCTTTCAAAGACAATAGACTAGTTGATTGCACCTTCTTCTCTGACTTGCTTTCACTTTGTTCACGCTTCTTAGGAACTAATGTGATTTGAGTACCTTCAAACATGAAACTGTAGTTGTTGGTGCGACCATTATGTTGTACAGCTCTATCATATTGCCATGGTCTTCCCAATAGTGAATAACACACATCCACGTCAACAACATCACACCATATATCATCTTTGTACTTCTTCCCAATAGAAAATGTAACAAATGCTCGTCTTCCTACTGTAACTTGTCCACCTTTCTTTAGCCATGCCAGTTTATAAGGTCTAGTACGTTTTTCAGTCTTCAACCCTAACTTCGTGACGGCTTCTTCAGAAATAATGTTATCGCAGCTTCCCGCATCAATAACAAATCGACAAACCTTCCCCAAGATAGTACATGTACACTGAAAAATATTGCTTCTTAGCCAACTAGAATCATTCTCATGCTTTGGCACTAAACAAGATCTCCTCATCATCAAATTACACCCTTCGTCTCCTGACACAACTTCTTCATCTTCATCAAACTTCGATGGTTGAGAATAATCAACTTCAGCTTCCACGTCCTAATACTCACATTCCTCTGCAACTAATGCTCTCTTCTTTGGCTTTGTACATGCATTACTTTTATGGCCAAACTCCTGACAATTATAGCACTTGATACTGTGTTGACCTTTGCTTTAGCGGCTTCATTGACAATTGGTTTACTGACTGCCTTGGAAACATTAGCACTTCTACTAGCACCTTTATTCTGATTGTTAGAACTCGTAAACACACCACCTTCTCGTCTTCCTTGCTTCTCCCAAGCTAGAGCTTTCTAATGTGCTTCAGCAACAGACATTGGATTAAACATATTCACCATATGCCCTCCTATATATATAGCTGTTAGTTGTTCCTCTGTCTCCATAATATCATTCCTTGCAATCAATTTATAGAATTCATCTGCATATTCATTCACCGTCCTCGTCAGTTGTCTCAAATTCTGCAAACATTGATACATAAGAGATTGATAATTGTACGACAAGAAAGTTGCTTTCATCATCTTTCTCATCTTCACCCAAGTGACAACTTTCGATTTTCTCATTCTCTACCGAGTTAGTTTAGTTTGCTGCCACCAAGCCATAGCTCTTCCCCTTAGTCTTGTAGCAACTAACTGAACTCTACGATTCTCAGGCACTTCTTTGAATTCCAAAATTTCTTCAACATTAGACAACCAATCAAGGAATTCTTCTGCTTGCATACGACCTTTGAATTCTGGAATTTCCATCCTCATACCTGACTCCCATTTACGATCATTCTCTGAATCAAGATATCGATTTTGCACTTGGTCTCGATTTCGATAATGCATACTACCTCCATCACCATCCTCCTCAAAATCATATGTACTTCGATATCGATCCCATCCATCTACATCTCTATGGCTATGCATGTCCCTTCTACCCTGTCTTTCAACATCACGATAAGGTTCATTGTCAAACTCACGTGGGGTTCTTCTTTCTTCATTTCGATACTCACGGTGTTTTCGCCTCATTGAAACTGAAGATTCTCTCCAATCTCAATAAGACTGGGGTGGCATTCTCCTATCTTCCGAAACTGATGGTGAAACCCTGTTTCCACTCTGATTCGAAACTGGTGAAGTTCTCCTTTGATTGTGATTCATGTCTTTCATCAACTTCTCTAACTTTTCAATACCTCATTGAACTTTTCATTGATACGCTGCTCCATCTGCTCAGCTTCTTGTCTTCTATACACATCTTCAACATTATGATAGCGATTAGCACGTCTCGGAGGCATAATCTTCAAACAATCTCCTTTTCGATCTAACTTGCTTTAACTCGGCTTTGACTTAGCTTTAACTCGGCTCTGAACTCTGCACTGGCTCGGCTCGGCTTTGAACTTAGCTTTAACTCGGCTCTGAACTCTGCACTAGCTCGGCTCGGCTTTGAACTTAGCACTGATACGAAATAAGTGACGCAGCGGATATAACTTGGACGTGCTAATAATGTTTTGATATCAATTTGGCGCAACTTTCTTCCTCACGAAATGAATTCCTGTCAAGTAAACTTGGTAGAACGATAAATGCTCAAATCCGTCGATCTCTCGAGATACCGGATTCTAGCTATCTTCAACACGTTAATCGCGCACGATTCCGCGTTAGAAGATCTATGATTTTTCGACGTTGATCTCGCACACGAGATTCCGTGAATCGGCTTCAAATTCGTTGATTCAAGCGCACTCGAATATCCGAATATGGAAGAAGAAGGATATCACACTCAGCTTCAACAAAAGTGGCAAAAGCACAGAAACAATTTTTATTCCCAAAAATCAACTCCTTTTACAAGTGACACAACACCACTATTTATAGGACAATTACAACACCTTGCGACTCAACAGCCACGACTTACGACTTACGGGTTACACGACCTAACAACTACGACATAAGAAAATACAACACGAGTTACAATATTACATGTGACTCAGTACAACATGACCTACGACCTACGAGATAACAACAACACAAGTTACAACAGTACGCGACTTAACCTTTGCGACTTAACAAATCTTTCTAGCATCATCAGCGACATAACATCATGCGACATAAGTTGAGCGACATAAGAACAAGAGTGATTTTAGCTTCTGGAGCGACATAAGGAAATAGTGACATAACAGATGCGACCTAAGGAAGCAGCATAGGTGAGCGACTTAAACCAGCCTCCACGCGACATAAGAAATCAACGGCTTGAGAAATCAAGCAACTTAAGAGAAGCGGCATAAGAACATAGCGACCTAACTGAGCGACTTATAAGTCAGCGACATAAGGAAGCGAACATAAGGAAGCGACTTAATGCTTTAGCGACTTCAGAAAATGCGGTATAAAGAACTCGCTTATCTTGATGTGTTAGGTCGTTGAGCGACTTAAGCAACTTAGCTCGCTTATCTTGATGCGTTGATGGCTGGGGCGGCCTTAGGTCGTTGAGCGACTTATGTTGGAGCGACTTAGCATGGCGCGACTCATAGCAGGCCGAGCGACTTAAGAAACTGTGACTATCATGGTGCGCTGCATCAATCTGACTGCATAAAGGAAGTATTATATTATAACAACCATGTAAATTTAAATCCTTGAGTATGTTAATTTACTCCATTTCAGGATTAAACCACTCCTAGAGATTGGAAATGTCGAAGACAATGATGATATAATCATAACCAAATTTCAGTTCTTAGTGAATGAAAATTTCCATCATGGAATAATCTAGGTATTTAAACTGGTAATAGGAGTCAAGTCAGCCTATTTGCTTTATGTTAGTATTTGACTCTTTGTTTTCCAACATATGGCATGATTCGTAGATGCATATAATTTTTATTTAATTGAAAGTATAACCTGTGAAAAATGTTACAAAAAATTAATACCTTTTTTGCGTTATAAAACAATTGATTGCTATGCTGCTTATAGCTTTGAATTAATTAATTACTTAGAGTTATGAGTATATTATAATAAAATCTATATGTTTACTTCATATAAACTAGTTTGTAAATATGTGTCACATAATAATATTTATAGAATATAATGTTAAAAAAACTACAAATATTTCATCATAGGTTTTTTTTAACATCAAATGTGCATTTTCAGGTAAAAAATCAAACTAAACTTTATTAATTTCGTTTACATCAACAACATAAATTGAATTTTTTTTCCTACGTTTAACATTTGTTATATGAATAAATCGGTATCAATGAAATATATCCACTAGTTTAACATGGATTCAAAAAATTTAATTTTCAGTGAGATAAATATGTACCTATATAATTTTTGAGTTTGTTATTTGATATATAATAGATTTGTTGACATGAATGATTAATTGTACCAAAATTGAAATTTTTGTATTTAAGCGAATGACAATTTTGAAGATGTGCTGGATTTAAGTAAAAATGTTAATGACTGTATCAAAGAGAATACATGAAAAAATTAAGGATATGAAAAACTTAACAAAGTATCGATGAGAAAATGAAAGTAATACAATTTTGAAGATGTTGAAGCCTTAATGAAAAAATAATAATTAAGAGTTAAGTAGAGGTAGGAAGATCATTCTGCTTCACCATCTAAATTATGAACATAGATTTATTTGGACATGGCTACATCAAGCTGAGCTCAGTGCACGAAAACTGAAAAGATAACAAGATGAATGGCCTACCAATATAATTACTAGCAACTCCCACTGAATTCGAGAATCACCCTTTGTATGTCGTGACTTGTAAATCTGGAGTAGAAAGACTGAAGTTTCAACTGATTTAAAGGCTCGTATTTAAGCAAAATGTAAAAGAATCAACACCTATCAAATTAGACATGTTTTTCAAAAATTAAAACAATATTAATAGTAGAGTGATATTTAACAAAAATAAAAAATGACGTTGATAAATATATCATTTTCCCAGTAGGGCGCTGCCCCACACCCTACTAGGTGGCTCTGTTACCTAAACCTGTGATCTGACTAGCAAGGTCGATCGTCGTTTGTAGGGGAGTCATTATCGTAACCCCACCTTCAAGTTATAACTCCTTGGACCCTCTTTCTTTTGAGACAAATTTGCATAGTAGCAATATTTTAAAAAAAAATCACTGCTTACTTTCAGTCCTGTTATTTTCTTTATTATATTTTCTTTTGTGTATTGTTGCATTTTTTGTTTTGGTGTACCAATTTCTTTTTTAACATGTCAATTTTTTTGTTCCATGATTTCCACATTAATTTATAATTTAATATCAATTACTAACATTTATTCAAAAATGCTTAAAACAATTCATCAAATAAAAATACGAATAAATATAAATAATCATTCCTTTTTTGTAACCCCTTTGTTGCCCTTTTCGCATCATCAAAATGCATTCTTATTTTGCCAGACTTTCTCTATTCGTGCCATGTTCAAAATATCCCTTTGGCATGCCCTTTTGTTTCTCAAAAAAAGGCACCCTGACTGTTTTGTGGTAGGAGTTAGTTAAGTGCTCTATGTGATGCATGAAGGAGAAATGTGGAAAGTGCATCAGCCTGTCAATCGATACTCGAAAAGTCGAAAATCCATTCATAACTAGTGTGAACCCGTGCTACGCACATGGATATCTATAAATCTCGATTATTCAGCATTGCTGTAAAATCATTCTCTTGCTTACTTTTAGTCATAAGTGAAAAGATATATAGGATACTTAGTATGAATACAAATGTGCAAGGCAGTAAGGATACACTTTGACAATAAACCTTTTAAAATTTTTGGATCAATCACTATGGAAGCAACATATATTTTTCCATATAGATCGTACGTCATAGTAACATGAAAAATTGAATACAGTGGGAATACAATGTGTTATTGAATTGAACAAAGCAGGATACAATGGGAATGGACTATGTTATTGAATTGAACAAAGCGGGAACACAGTCAACTTTCTATAAACTGCGGTTTAGATGTTTAAAACATGTGCACAAAATATAATCTAATAAGTACAGTGTTATGTAAGGACCAAAGCAATATAAAGAACGGCGATGGAATATGGAAATCCTAATATATTTTTGTGCTAACATGGTTGGTTGCGAATAACATAATTTTACATCAATAAAACTAAAATGGCTGTAGTTTTTTCATGTGTGTGTGTGTGTGTGTGTGTGTATATATATATATTGTACATAAGAAATTGGGACTTCACATGTACATAATGATCTGCAATGTTGGAATATCATTCGAGACATGGACATGTTGAGTTATAAAACATAAGAAATTGAAGACTGGAGGACAACCATTATAAGTACATGTGCAACTGAACTTTGGTGCTACTGCTGATATCTAATGGCAGTAATAGGAGCTGGATATTCAGTTATCCATTGCCAAAGTGTGGTTGAGCTTCATTACTTAGGTTGTTACAAATCCATATAACTGTATAGGGTTCGCAAGTATAAAAAATCAAGTAGTTGAACTCTAACAGTATGAAAAAATGCACATCAAGATGTAAATTGTTATGAACATAGCATGCGTTAATAACTAAATTTGATGTTATTCTTCAAAAAAAGTTACAACCCAATTCTTGGGTATAAGCACCAATGTTAAACATTAATGTCCATTTAAAGCCTTTGAATCAACTTGTTTAAGGAATGTACCTATAGAATATAAATAAAATTTATATATAAGAAAATAAATTATAAGGCAAGACACATCATAAGTAAAGTGGAAGAGACTAATACGACAAATTCAAAAGGCCTTTAAATGTAAAGTCAGTACACAATCCTAAAGTAAGCTTTAGTAAACGTAAATCAACATGTAAAATGAAGCTGAAGCAAATTATAGTGTATAATAATCTGAATCGATTCATATTATTGTCAAAGCTTGATTTTGTTTCAACAAAATAGAGATAAACTGAAGTGCCAACAAACATAATTTAGTACGGACCATTTGTGATGAAGTTTAAAGATGTTTTATATGAAGATTCGTCAGGTTTTATAGTCACATTTTCTCTCTTATATCTTAGAAACGTGAAATGGAGCTAGTACAAAAGTAAAAAAAAGTAGGAAAATATTAATATGGTCAGAATTACTGTTGATAGCTTAAATTTTTTGAAATTTTACCACTAAAAGTGGTGGCAATGAATTTTCATTTTTTTTTTCATTTTTTATGGAAGTACATCGCTTGAGTTATATTGTTTACAAAACCTTCTTTTACATATTGGTGATTGTTAAATAGATATCATGTTCTAGCTAAATTTTGAAATCGAACATGTTTCATATATATATGGAGTCGATTAATTAATTTCTATTTTGAATATTCAAATTTTCTTAAGACGTATAATCCCTAAATAGATATATGTGTCATTGTATAAATCTACCAAGGTTATTTTATAAACCATATGAAAGCAGAAGACCACTTGCTTGAGACTGCTTGTTATTTTTTGTATTTGAACTGAGTTTACATAGGACCAAGCTTATTGAACAAATTAATAGACAATTAATGATTCTTCCTTTTGAATCATTATAAGAAAGCGAAATTATAAAGTGTACAATCTAAAGGAAGAATATTTAAGTGCATGGCTATGAAAATATATTATAACAGGATGGAAATGTCATAGAAATAGCCAGTCGGATTATGATATATTATAATACCACGCTTTCGTGATTGCATCACCCAAAACAAAACTAACTATTCTCGTAAACACCGATCAGTTGCCAATGAATATTTTTGTTAACCACCCGACATGACCAAAGCCAAGCTGAGGCAATACCCTGACAAAAACAAAGAAAAGCTATAACGGTAAAAATGTAAAATTGCTAGAAGAAAACTAAAAGGATACAACTGAAAAATGAACTTTAGCAAATATGTGAACAAAATTAAAAGGATCCAACTAAAAAAATGAACTTTAGCAAATATGTTTCTCTATTAAAGTATTTTTCCCTGGTATACTATTAATATCCTATGACATAATTCAAAGAAGTAAAACAAAATAAATGGTTTACAATTAACATCCTTAGAATAAACAACTAATAAAAACAGAAAAAGAAGAGTAATACAATCAAACTACATCGATGTTTCAGCTTTAAGGTTATAGGAACAGGCTGTCTTATATTTGCTGCTGCATTGAGCATCTTTTGCTTGCTTTTTAGTTAAAGTCTTACCTCCTAATTGTGGATATATGAAGAAGTTAACAAAATAGCACAAATAAAGTTGCTTTAACTCTTTCATCCAAACAATGCTATAAATAATTGATTGAACAGTAATCACATGGCAATAATTGATTGAACAGTAATCACATGGCATGTATACTTTATTATTCGGTGTTTTTCTTTGTAAATGACACACATAATAGGAATAATATAACATTCCAGTTTGCTTCTATGATGATTGTAAAGTGTATCCAATATCTATCTCCCATATATGGCAAGAATGTTCTGTGTAAAAATGCCACTTTTGTAATATTTGCCAATAAATTTGTATGGGTGTTTTGTTGAGTTGGCTAGCCAGTTGAAGCTGACAATATCTAGCTAAATTGCATAGGCAATCAATAAAAATGTATTGCCTGCAGGAGCTAAATCAGTAGGTAAAATGAGCAGTTTAATGCTCATACTAAACCAGAACTAAAGTATGTATATATACATAATACAAGTTAAACATCAAATATCATATGTATATAATTATCTTCTTACTTATCTATATGGTGCAAGTTTCCCATTTTCAAGAATTGGGGTGAATTTAATTAGAAGTTTTGCTTTGTGTTAGAGATAAAAGTGGTTTGATTAAATCAGGATGAATTTAATACATTTGTAGGGTGGGACTATGAAAACAATATCAGTGTAGGAATGCACACATTTGCATATTTTTCGGCATGCTTTTCATTCTTTTGTCACATGTTTCTTTCATAATTAAATGCAACTGTTAGTAGACACTCAAATAGATTTAACTGTGATTGCAACTCTTTGAGATAAAAAAAACAATATTCTTGGACTAACACTTAACTCCTTAGATTTCATGTGGCGGCACTAACACTTATTACCTATATTTTCTTTCCGGTTGCCTTTCAATCATAACTTATAAGAAAGACAATATAATAACATTTATTTTTTAAATGTATTACAGAACTTATGTTATGTAATTAAATCAACATTTTGTGACATATACTACCGTAACGATGGAGGAGTACAACTAATGCAAGCATTACTATTCTATCCATGCAATATCAGACTAGTTAACTAAAACTAAACTTCACTAAGATTAATTTAGACAGAAAACAAGCACTTATTTAGAATATCAAGTCCAAGTGTTTTTCCAAATCCGTTTCCATTAAAAGAACCGATTTCTAGTAATTTACCAAATAAACAATATCTGAATGCAATAAACGAAAGTCGCTATGCTCTGATACCAATTGAAAGTCGCTATGCTCTGATACCAAATGAAAGTGTGCTAAGGATCATGTAATATACATATATGATAATACAGAGTATAGTGATGATAGTAATACAGTAAATAGTGCAGAATATAAAAGCAGTATAATAAAAATAACACTAGAGATTTTTATACTGGTTCGTAGCACCGTCCTACGTCTAGACCCAGACTCCTTCTGCAATTTCACAAAAACAACAACCCTCACTTAACATGAAGGAACTGGTCTATACAACCCCTGAGCAGTCGAACAAGGGCCCGAGCAGCGAAACAGGATTTCGCCTCAGCAGCGGAAGAGGACTTCACATGCATGAGCAGCAGAACAGGACTTCAACAAATACAAAATAGATTGTCTTGACCTTGTGTGTTCTAATAACACGGATTTGTCACTCGTAGTACACAATTCCTATAGTCTTTTCCTCAAGTATGATGTGTGTAGTTGTGTGTATATGAAGATTAGGAAGATTCAAATTGGTTGAAGAATATGGAATTGAATATGTAAGCAATGAATGTATGAATTCAAGTGAGTAGTTAATTCAGAAAATATGATTCAAGTATAAGCAAGTAAATGAAGTGATTTGATCTTGAGATTCATGCATATATATAGTAGTTAAGGAGTTACAACTGCTGATGAAGAGATCTCTGTGAATAGCAATGGTTGCAACCATTAGGGAGGAAGACAGCTATTTAAAAAAGGAAGTGTCTTTTCACAAAAAACGACTGTTGCAGAATTCGGTCGACTGACTCAGGTCATTTAGTCGACTGAGTTGAAAAACATGCACATATATGCTAAAATGCACAGACTCAGTCGACTGGATTCTGTTATTAAGCAAAAAAACAACAGTAGCTCATTTAGTTAGAGTGCCTTCCAAACTAGTGACTCGGGTTCAAGCCCCGCTCCATGCATTTTTTTTGAATTTGATTTTGATTAAAATATGCATGCAAGTTTATTTGAATGTGAATGATGATTCTTGAGGAAAAATTTTAACAAACACTAAACTATGATTTTATATACACATTTGATGACTCTTGTTAAAATATATAACTATACAAACCATATATTGAGCCGATGAGTTTGGATGTTATCGTAGTCTTAGATTCTTGAATTGTTGTGACTTATCAGCAATCAAAACCTATGATCCAACATTCTCCCCTTTTTTGATGATGACAACTTCATTTGCTACGAACGAATCTTTGACAAGCTTTGTTGATCTTAACTCTCTCACTGAATATATTCTTGTAATTGTGCTATATGTTTCTCCCCCTGAATATATGATATATATTCCTGTAAATAATTAATCTTTTCTCCCCCTTAATATGTGCTTGCATGATTAAGTGCTAGCGCAATATCTTTCTTCCCATTTGTCATCGACAAAAAGGTGAGTTTATATGATGATATAAATTATATTTTACATAAGCGTTAACATAGAACAATATAAAACAAAATAACTACTACTTACAATGTAAGGTATCAAAAAAAATTAACATTTAAAGCATGCGATATGCAAGGTTCTTATAATTTCCTAATTTTTAAGAAACCATACCCATTTGAGTGTGGTTGAACCTTTATAAATATAATTTTCATTATTAACTACCATTTCAAAATAATCATTAATGTATTTTTCTCTATTTTTCCAATTAACATAAACCCAAATATTTTGACAATTTTTATTCATATTTCCCGTCATTGATTTTGTGCTACCAAAGAAATTATAAGCATTATTGGTCATAGCAGTATTTGAATTTCTATAAAAATTGGATTTAGACTTTTCTCGCAATCTAGTACTAGCACTAACATATTTACTATACATGAAAATGTGTCTAATGCTATTTTTACGATCTGTTTTATTATATCCTAAACCACTTTTATCATTTAAAGGTCTAGAACTGGATAAAATCATGTTTATCATTTTGACCTTTATTAAACTTTGTGACTTTAGTGTTAAGTTTATCAAGTTTAGCCTTAAAGTCACAACTACTATTTTCAAAAGAAATACTAATATTATTCAAAATATCAATTTTATCATTTAATTCAAAATTCTCCTTTTTAACATACGGTTCTCATTGTTTAGAAGGGAATTTTGAGATTCTGAATTATTTAAAGAGGATTGTAATAAATCATTTTGTTCTTTCAAATCAAAATTTTCTTTTGAAAATTTTTCTCTCTCTTTTTCGATTATGGTGTTTTGTTCATCTAGAAAATCTTTAACAGCTATAAAATTATTCTTTAAAATACCAAGTTGATTTTCTAAATTTAAATTTTCATTTTTCAATTTCTCGTTTTCAAGTTCAACAAACTTCATCTTTTCTAAAATAATAAAATTAAGCTTTGAAATGTTATTGCTTATACTAACTAATTCATTATCATTTTTTACTGAAATTTGTAAATCAGAAAGTACCTTTTTATAGTCCTAACTGGTGGATTTGACAGAGATTTTTCCTGTTGTATTTCGACTGGTTCCTTTTCTAGTCATTATTCTATGATGTTGTGATGATCGATACAATTCCAAGCTCTGATACCAGTTGAAAGTCGCTATGCTCCGATACCAACTGAAAGTCGCTATGCTAAGATACCAAATGAAAGTGTGCTAAGGATCATGTAATATGGGTATATGATAATACAGAGTATAGTGATGATAGTAATACAGTAAATAGTGCGGAATATAAAAGCAGTATAATAAAATAACACCAGAGATTTTTATACTGGTTCGGAGCACTGTCCTATGTCCAGTCCCAGACTCCTAGAATTTCACTAAAACAACAACCCTCACGTAACCCGGAGGAACGGGTCTATACAACACCTGAGCAGCCGAACAAAGACCTGAGCAACGGAATAGGATTTTGCTTCAACAGCCGAAGAGGACTTCACAGGCCTGAGCAGCAGAAAAGGACTTCGAAAAATACAAAATAGATTGTCTTGACCTTGTGTTTTCTAATAACACGGATTTGTCACTCATAGTACACTCATCCTATAATATTTTCCTCAAGTATGATGTTTGTAGTTGTGTGTATGTGAAGATTAGGAAGTTTCAAATTGCTTGAAGAATATAGAAATGAATACGTAAGCAATGAATGTATGAATTCAAGAGAGTAGTTAATTCAGAAAATATGATTCAAGTATAAGCAAGTAAGTGAAGTGGTTTGATCTTGAAATTCATGCATATATATAGTAGTTAAGGAGTTGTAATTGCTGATGAAGAGATCTCTGTGAATAGCAATGGTTGCAACCCTTAGGAAGTAAGATAACTATTCAGAAAAGGTAGTGTCTTTTCATAAAAAATAACTGTTGCAAAATTCAGTCAACTGACTCCATTCAGTCCATTGAATTTAAAAACATGCACATATATGTTAAAATGCACAGATTCAGTCGACTGACTGACTGTATTCAGTCGACTGAATTTTGTTGTTAACAAAAAAAACAATAGTAGCTCATTTGGTTAGAGTACTTGCCTTCCAAACTAGTGACCTAGTTTCGAGCCTTGCTCCATTCATTTTTTGAAAATTTGATTTTGATTAAAATATGCATGCAAGTTTATTTGAATGTGAATGATGATTCTTGAGGAAAGATTTTAACAAAGCACTAAACTATGACTTTGTATATACATTTGATGACTGTTGTTAAAATATATAACTATACAAACCATATATTATGCCGATGAGTCTGGATGTTATCGTTGTCGTAGATTCGTGAATTGTTGTGACTTGTCAGCAATCAAAACCTATGATCCAATAATAAAGTTCACCTGCTATTTTTGTTACTATCGAATGGTAACTCTTTAACCAACTTCCTTTCTCTAGCATTTATCCTCTTTGGAATCTGGGCCTACACTCTAACCAACTGATCCCCTCTAATGTTTTGCGTCCTTGAATAAGGAACCTCTTTTCCATCACTCAAATAGTCTATGTGATATCAGGTTTGGTGCTCAGTTTGGATCCTGAGTCAGAGCAGATGGTGGAGGGCTCAAAGCGGGTGATTTCGAACTCCTTCTTGATGCCCAAGATGGTAGCTTTGAAGGTGAGTTGTAGGTTTCGTCATAGCCTTGGATCAAACAGTATTGGGAAGCACTGTAGGCGAAGCTCATCCCATTGTTCATTGATCCGCACATGCCCTCCATTTGTGATCAAATATGTCTTTGGATGAGAATGCAACTATTCAAAAATGTCAAATTTTATTAACTATTCCTATTGATACTATCTAGTCTATGTTACAATTAAAATTTTTCTCAATATTCCATAAAACAATTCTTTAAACTTGTAGGCCTGGTAATAAAGGTTCAAATTAAATTAGAGAACAACTTCAAAAAATTCAAACTAAATTTGCTAATACTCAAATCCCAACCATCCCTTCTCTAAGTAAAAGAACTCAAAAGAAAACTTGCAGAAGCTTCTATCTTTGAGATTAATATGTTGAAGCGAAAACTTGTTGATTTATATGAACTTCAAGCGTATAAAAATTCTACATTGTTTCCTACTGTAACGACCCGTAAATTTTAATAGCATTAATAATATATTTAACTGGAATTCTATGAAATTTTAAATGCTTGAATTTGGAAATAAAATTTTAATATTTGAAATACGTCCATTTTAACATAGCAACTGGTAAATTTTCATCTGATAATATTGAAGTTTATTTTATTGTGTAATTTTATTTCAAATCAGTTAATATTTGATGATAATACAATGTTTTCCAAACCTGAATATTTTTACATAATAAATTTGTAAATCATCTTTTGAGTAAGACGTCATATTTCGTTTCTTCAAATTTGATCTTCTTTGGCTCCGTTTATTTTATTTTCTACAATTTTGTAGCATTTACGCTAGCGGAAATTCAAATTTTTATAATTCAATCGTATCACTGATATATGTATATCATTTTGTTCGCCACGTCGTGTTGATCTCAACGGTATATTTATTTCTGCACTTTGAGGTCCGGTACACGACGGAAATGATAAAACAGTGCGTCGTATCGTACCAAAAGTTGTGACTTTTATTTTTCACCTAACTGTTGTTGCATTTATATCTTCTATATTCTTGTGCTTGACTTTTTGTTTTCGTTCCAATGTTTATATTGATGGTTCTTTTTATTTTCTTTCTGACCTTTCATTTTTCTACCAATTGAAAAAAAACCGTCATTGCTTTTATTGCTTTTAGAAAATTAAAGTTGTGACTGTTGGTTTTCTTACCCATTTAATATATTCATTGAATTGTCAGCTATGAACTTTCATCTTCCATAAGAAATTACATTTGTCTCAGGTTGCTTTTCACGTCCCTTCCCCTCTGCTCATTTCTCTCCTTTCTTCCCATTTTCTATTTGTACCCGCAAACTAAAATTAGCCATGCAAATTTGTATATTCACATAATAAAGCTTACTACCTGAAGCTTCCATATTTCCTTTGGCATTGAAGCATTCTCTCTCCTTTCATCATTTATACACCACGTAACCACCTGCATATGCAAACCCGACCTCCGCCATAGCTCGCCCCACTTCACCGCCATTCCTTCTACGCCGATCCATCCACCCCTACTGAGCCTTGCTTATTCGCCATGGCCATTTCCAATGCATGAACCCAGCGCCACCACAACAACATCCTGCATGCCTTGACTGTTACCCAGTCTATCGTGAGTCCTCTCTTCTCCACTTCGCAGCACCCATGCAAACAAGTGGTAGCCATCACAACCATCTCGGCTTGCCACCCAAGTCCGACAAAACCCCATCACCTTGTAGCCCACGCCTTCCACTCTCCAGCCGTGCCTCCTTCTTCTTATTATTATACGTTAGTTGTTATTTATATTTAAGAAGTTATATAATTTTCTTCTTCTTTGTTTTGGGTACTAGAGTTATGTTTATTTGATTTAGATTTGTATAATTGGTTTATTACAATCTGTTAGCATAACTTATTCGTTATTATGATACCTAGTTCACATTAGTTATATACAAAATACTATACAATTGTTCATCATATTTAAGTTATATTTTATAAAGTATATTTTGTTATAGTTGGTACTTGTGTATATATGTGAAATATACGTGAGTTGCATATAATATGAGTTTATATAGGGAAGTTGTATGTGCAGGTATATATTTTACCTGTTGGGTGTCTATTTTTTTTTTCTTTTCAGAATTTGTTTTTGTTTGTTTAAAGTGTAGAAAATAATATAGTTATATTAGTTGTTTACAAAATTATACATTGACGGGTAATTTGTAGTTTATATATTTATAATGCTATTATATATGTAAGTGTTATTCATATCAGTTTCGTATAAAATGTCTATATTTCAGTTTATGTACATAGATTATAAAGTGTTTATATAGTTTTGCTATTTACTGTTTGTGTTACAGTATAGATTAGATATTTAATATATAAATGGTATAGTATGAGTTAATATTAGACCTTAAAATTTTATATATTCCAATCGATTACTCTTTGTCATCTTTATCCGTCCAAATTCGTGCCAATCTTGTTCTTTGAACTCATGCTTGGATTCGTAACTCATCTCATTCTCGTTCATCTCTAGCCTCGAAAGGTGAGCAATCACTCATGATTAACGTTTTTGTATTTATTAAATTTTATTTCAATTGAAACGATAATTGAAATATGCTGCTGTAGTTATTTAAAATTGTTATATATGCAATTATTTGTAAATATTTACCTACGGGATATGACACCATATCCTTTTGTTTATAATATATTGTTATTGATGATATATACCTGTTATTATTGTTTTCATATCTGTTATCACTCTGCATGTTCCCTTTTAGTATATGATTCCCTATGGGTTGAAATGATACAAACCCGAACGATCTGTAGAATAGGAGAAAATCGTTATAGGTTGAAATGATAAACCCAAGCGATTTTCATTGAATGGATTTGGTATTGCAGGTTGAAATGATATATATCCGTAGATATTTAAATTACGGACTGGAATGATAAATATCCATATCACTTGACCATAGGATAGAAAATTACATACATACACCGTTGGTCTATATATTAATATTTTGAAAATAATCTCTATGGGTTTGAAAGGAAATATATACGGTTTTATTTAATATTGAAAATATTTTATATAAATAAGTTTTAATATAAAGTAGATTTAATAATAAGCTTTATTTCAATAAAGTTTGATTTGATTCATATATAATATGTTTAAGAATTTATTAAAATTTATATTTCAAAAAATAGATTTTTGCAATAATTCGAATAAGTTAAAGTTGGGAAGATAAATTTGAATTTATCTGAAATTGGATTTAATTAAATCAATTTGGGACTTACTGAAATTGAGATTTTAGACATGATTCTATATTTGATTTTGATTTATGTAATTTAATGAATATTCCATGTTTAACGAATTGAAGGAAATATTTAGTAAAATGTAATTTAAGGTTATTTAAATGATATTTAATTTATTAGGTGAATATTTCAAGACTAAACAATAATGAAGTTAAACCAAGATCTATATGAAATTGTTAAATTTAGTTTTGAAAATATCGAACATCTAAATCTTTGAAATGTATTGAAATATAAATGGTTTATTTTGTGGTTCAAATCTGTATTTGAAATCGGTATAGTTTGAATTTGTTTATTTATAAACTAAATTGAATTGAAATGGATAAATTGAGATTGAATTAAATTTTAATTTGGAATTCGAGTTGATTTGAATCGATTTGTGAAATCTGAGAAAATTATAAATATTGTACTTTATAAATTACTTAATATATATACGATTTTAACATAAACCATTTTTTATTTTATTTTATAAACTATTTTATTTATATACTCTTATTAAACTGTTTAAGTGATGGAAATTATGATTTCAAAGTTATGGTTCTCCAAAGAATCATGATTTCAAAGTATTTTTGGGTTTCGAAAGTGTTGTAACTTTGAAAGTGCTATAATTTGGAAATAGATATATTTGAAATGGAAATGATATTTTGGTTTTGAAGTATAAATTATTTTGAAATGGCCACGTTGTTATAATGACGTTTGGTTGTTAATAGCATATATTTCTACATTGTAGATAGTTCCATGGATCCTTAGAGGATGGTTATCCCAAACATCATTTAAGTTACTTGTATTTCAGTCGATATTTCATTTGAGTTGGATTTATTGAAATAAGAATGTTAATCCTGACTCGAGTGTTTTGTGTTTTGCTTTACGGTTAGGTCAGACAAAGTGATACAGCATTTGAGACTCACCTTTGGAGTTTAGAGCTTCGCTTGGAAATCCAACTACTAATTCAGCTTTAAGTCATCCAGTTGATTCCAGTGATGTGTTCAAATTTTGTTATTTGACTATTGTGTTCGAGACTTCTCTTATATTTTGTTTATACTTTGTTATTGTAGTAGCTTCATGAACTACTATTTGTTAATCTATTCCGCTGCATTCTGTTATGATACTCTATATCAGTGATTCTGCGACTATTTAATTTACTGTGTATGCTGAGTTTTGCCAAATATAAATTAATAGTTTGATATTTTAAGCAATTCAAATCTGATATGTGTGGATGCGAATGGTTGAAAATACTGCGATGTTACATGTGGTACCGGTAGGCAAAACTGAGTATATGTAGTAGATTTAACTACAGAATTACTTCCGTTCGTGCTTGAATCTCTTCCTCCATGATTCGGGTTCCTTTGAATTTTGGAACACTCCCACTTGTTCTGAAATCCATTCTTGTCTTCCCCTATTTGTATTCTTTTGATTTTGGTGCATCCCATAACTCCACATTGAATGATCTCTATAAAAATCAATGATCCGTCCAATCTTTGAATGATTTGTAAAGGGGTGAAACTCCTTTACAATTGGCATTGATTCATCATAGATTTCTATACCCTCAGTTTAGAAGCTGCTATTTTTGCTATACCGAATTCTATCTCTGGCAATCGAATGTCGATTTGCCTTAGAATTCCGCATCTATCATATTCCTGAAGTCACGGTTGACCGGTTAAGGTCACCCATGATATATGTAAGTATATCCATCCTCTATGTTGTAATCTAATTATCTCATCTTCGTTCGAGCCTATCTTCGAATCAGAATTCTATTTGATTAGAATTCCTCTAATTTGATTCTTTATCTTTGTTTTGAAATCCATTTTTGAATCATCCTTTTAAAAATCATGTTTTTTTGTATTTTAGAAATTGTTTTATATATCAAAATTTTTATTTGATAAATACGATCATATCCTATAGATAAAAGTGAAAAAAAATTCAGGAAGGATTATATACCTTTTAAAACGAGAATTTGAAGTTTCGAAAGGGTTTGAAATTTTGAAAATTATATAAGAAGTTGATTTATATAAAAATGATTTATAACTGAAGGGTTTTAAATTTGAAATTTGAGAAATTGAACTTCAGTATTTTGAAATTGGTTTTAAGATTTCGAAAATATATAATATTACGAGTAGAAAGTATTTTTCGAATAAGAAATGTTTCAAATGACTTCAACTGAGTTCAAATGATTTCAAAGAAATTTCAAAGAAGTTTCCAAAAAAATAGAAGTCTAGAACTCACTTATGTCGCTGGAGAATAATTTCGGTGATGAGTGCACGCGTCGTCGACATTGATTTTCGAGTTTCAAAGTGGGGGAGAGGCCACTTTAGTAGCTTTGCTATGCGATTGATTTTGTGAAACCAATTTTGATTTCAAAGTATGATTTGATATTCGAAAGATATATGTATATATATTTTAAATGATTTGAAGTGAGATGGGTGTTCAGTCCTCGAGTTTCGGATTTGATTTGGTATAACCCTTTCTATTTGATTTACTGATTTGTTGCTGATTTCCAACTCTTGGATTGTAAATTTGATTTCTTCGACTATTTTGAATGTTCGAACACTTCCAAATCGAGGTTTAATTTTCAAAGCTAAGTAATTTCGAAAAGTAATAAATTATTTGATAAAGTATACAAGTTTAGTTTTGTATGTTTAAGTATGAAGTAATATGATTTGAATAAGTTTGGAACTATTTTGTTAAGTAAAAGAATAAGACTATTTTGAATTATACTAATATGAAATTTATTTTGTGAAATGTTTTGAATAAAATTTGGTTTTAAATGTTTATAACTTAGTAACATCTTTTATAAAAATATATACTTATATATAATAATTTTCAAAAGGTAAATTGGTTCTTTCAAATAGTTTAAAGGTTTTGAAGGATGGTTATAAACTTGGTAATCATTTTTGGTATAATTGATTTTGAGAAAAATAGTTGGTTTCGAAAATAGATTGGAATTTAAAACCCAGTATTTATATGATGATTTTGGAAATGAATTAGTTTGATCTAAATTATGTTGATTTGGAAACTAGGATTATTTTCTAAACCTATTATTTTGAAACTTTGAAACTGAAGATATTTAATTTGAAAGAAATAATTTGGTGAAAGCGTATATGATTTTGAAACTGAACGGATATTGAAACAAATTGAAATTGAGAACCTTGTTTTACTAAATACTTGATTTGGGAGTTTTCTACCTTATATAAAATTGATTTGTATAATTATGAAGTTGATTTGAAAACTATTGTTTTGGAAAGGTACTCAATTTGAAAAGTGAAACCTTATATAACCGAAGTCTAAATAAGTGTGATTTGATATACTGTTGATTTTGGAAAGTATTCGATTTGAAAATGAAATCTTATATATAATTGACTTTATATAAGTATGATATTGGAAATTGATTTGAAAGGGTACTATATGATACATATTTTCGAAGTAAAGATATGAAAAGTGCCTTCCGCTTGATATCCTCTTTGTGGCCACAATTTGGATTCATTCTATCAATATTATTCTCTTTGATTTGGGTTTTTCGAATATGATACTTGAGTGTCCTTCGAATTCCATGGCATTACCCATGGTCTTACGAACTCGACTGCATAGCGTAATTCGCAAGGCAGTGATTTCTTAAAAGGTACGGATGTTTTCTGGGGGGATCAAGACATAACCATTGTGTATCTGCGATCTATGGTTGTTTTAGTAGCGTAATCCACAAGGCAAAGATTGCTTAAAGGTTACATATGTTTTCTGGGAGATACAGGCATAACCATTGTGTATCCGCGGTCTATAGGTTTTTATTTATCGTAGCATAATCCGCAAGGCAGAGATCGATTAAAGGGTACGGATGTTTCCTGGGGGATCCAGGCATAACCATTGTGTATCCGCGGTCTACAGTTTTTTGTTATCATGGTGAAATTCGCATGGCAGTGATTACTTAAAAGGTACGGATGTTTCTTGGGGGACCTAGGCGTAACCATTATGTATCTGGAATCCATGATTCGATTCGGTTGATTTGTTTGGATTTTACTTTGCATATCAATTTTGAAGGTTTTTCGAGTATTTTTCACTGGGTGTTGAAGCAGGTCTACTAAGTACTTGAAGAATTCTAGCTTTGCGCCTGATCAACACATGGTCAGTCTGCAAGAATGAGGATAAACCTGTAAAGACATCGAGTTATAAAAAAAATTATATTGTTTATTTATAAAGGATATTTTGATCATTTTTTTCCTTTAAATAATTTAAAATGTTTAAAATAGTGTTTATTTATATACTACATGGTTTAATAATAAATTATTAGTGCTGCAAATATTTTAGAAGTTATTAATTAAATAAAACATATTTAAAGAAAATGATTATTGATTTATTAATAATGTTTGAAAGGTATCTTGAGATAAATTAATAAATTTATGAAATATGGATTTAATATTTTCAATAGCTTCTTTGTAAGTATAAGTAATGATGTAAAAAAATGTTTTCAAATAGTTTTCATATATTTATAAAGGTGTTATTTAAACATTTAAATGGTATTTATAAAGGAAGCAAGAAATTTTACAAATGGGTTTTGAAAAGTATTAAAAATATTGAGTTTCAAATGAAGTTTTCAAATGAATATTTCGAGTAAAATTTATATAGTTTTAAATAAGTTTTTTATCCTTGTCTTTCAATCTAATCTTTTCTGGTTGTTTTTATTCTTCTACCTTCTTCCTTTTCGGGGACGAAAAGTTGAGTGGGGGAGAGTTTAACGGTCCGTAAATTTTAATAGTTTTGATAATATATTTAACTAGAATTTTGTGAAATTTTAAATACTTGAATTTGGAAATAAAATTTTAATATTTGAAATACGTCTATTTTAACATAGCAACTGGTAAATTTTCATCAAATAATATTGAAGTTTATTTTATTCTGTAATTTTATTTCAAATTCAAATTAGTTAATATTTAATGATAATACAATGTTTTCCAAACCTGAATATTTTTATATAATAAATTTGTAAATCATCTTTTGAGTAAGATGACATATTTCGTTTCTTCAAATTTGATCTTCTCTAGCTCCGTTTATCTTATTTTCTATAATAAATTCGAATTTCCGCTAGCCGAAATTCGAATTTTTATAATTCAGTCGTATCACTGCTATTAGTGTACCGTTTTGTTCATCTTGTCGTGCTGATCTCAGTGGTGTATTTATTTCTATACTTTGAGGTCCGGTACGCGACAGAAATGATAAAATGGTGCGTCGTATCGTACAAAAAAATGCGACCTTTTATTTTTCACCTAACAGCTGTTGCATTTATATCTCCTATATTCTTGTGCTTGACTTTTTGTTTTCGTTCCAATGTTTATATTGATGGTTTGTTTTATTTTCTTTCTGACCTTTCATTTTTCTACCAATTAAAAACAAACCGTCATTGCTTTTATTACTTTTATAAAATTAAAGTTATGACCGTTGGTTTTCTTACCCATTAAATATATTCGTTGTATTGTCAGCTATGAACTTTAATCTTCCATAAGAAATTATATTTGTCTTAGGTTGCTTTTCACGTCCCTTCCCCTCTGCTCAATTCTCTTCTTTCTTTCCATTTTCTATTTGTACCTGCAAACTAAAATTAGCCATGCAAATTTGTATATTCACATAATAAAGCTTACTACCTCAAGCTTCCATATTTATTTTGGCAATAAGCAACCACCTACATATGCTAACCCGATCTCCACCATAGCTCGCCCCACTTCACCATCTTTCCTTATGCATCGATCCATCCACCCTTACCAAGCCTTGCTCGTTCGCCGTGGCCATCTCCAACGCATGAACCCAGCGCTGCCACAACAACATCCTACATGCCTTGATTGTCACCCAGTCTATCGCGAGCCCTCTCTTCTCCACTTCGCAGCACCCGTGCATACAAGTGGTAGCCACCACAACCATCTCGGTTTGCCACCCAAGTCCGACAAAACCCCATCTCCTTGTAGCCCATGCCTTCCACTCTCCAGCCGTGCCTCCTTCTTCTTCTTATTATAGGTTCGTTGTTATATATATTTAAGAAGTTATATAATTTTCTTCTTCTCTGTTTTGGGTACTAGAGTTATGTTTATTCGATTTAGATTTGTGAAATTGGTTTGTTACAATCAGCTAGCATACCTTACTCGTTATTATGATACCTAGTTTACATTAGTTACATACAAAATACTATACAATTGTTCATCATATTTAAGTTATATATTATAAAGTATATTTTGTTATAGTTGTTACTTGTGTATATATGTGAAATATACGTGAGTTGCATATAATATGAGTTTATATAGGGAAGTTGTATGTGCAGGTATATATTTTACCTGTTGGGTGTCTATTTTTTTTCTTTTCAGAATTTGTTTTTGTTTGTTTAAAATGTAGATAATAATATAGTTATATTAGTTGTTTACAAAATTATACATTGATGGGTAATCTGTAGTTTATATATTTATAATGCTATTATATATGTAAGTGTTATTCATATGAGTTTCGTATAAAATTTCTATATTTCGGTTTATGTACATAGATTATATAGTGTTTATATGGTTTTGTTATTTACTGTTAGTATTACAGTATAGATTAGATATTTTATATGCAAATGGTATAGTACGTGCATTTTAAATGAAATAGTGTAACCGTATATTATTTTATAAAGGAAGTCGTTTATTTTATAATTATGTATGAGCTTATTATATATTAAGTATTGATCTAGAGAAATAATACAGATTTTGATTTTGTTAACGTTTGAAATTTCCAAATATACTGTAATGATTTATTTTGATTTATGTGTGTGTAAATTTAACATTGATTTTGAAATAGATTATAACGATTCTATTTTATCTCATTTTAGTATGAGTTAATATTAGACTTTAGAATTTTATATATTCTCATCGATTACTCTTTGGCAGCTTTGTCCGTCCAAATTCGTGATAATCTTGTTCTTTGAACTAGTGCTTGGATTCGTAACTCATCTCATTCTCGTTCATCTCTAGCCTCGAATGGTGAGCAATCACTCATGATTAACGTTCTTGTATTTATTAAATTTGATTTCAATTGAAACAACAATTGAAATATGCTGCTGTCGTTATTTAAAATTGTTATATATGCAATTATCTATAACTATTCACCTATGGGATACGGCACCATATCCTGTTTTTTATAATATATTGTTATTGATGATATATACCTGTTATTATTATTTCCATATCTGTTATCACTCTGCAAGTTCCCTGTTAGTATATGATTCCCTATGGGTTGAAATGATACACACCCGAACGATCTGTAGAATAGGAGAAAATCGTTATAGGTTGAAATGATAAACGCAAGCGATTTTCGTTGAACTGGATTTGGGATTGCGGGTTAAAATGATATATATCCTTAGATATTTAAATTACAGATTGGAATGATAAATATTCGTATCACTTGGCCATATGATAGAAACTTACATACATATACCGTTGGTCTATATATTAATATTTTGAAAATAATCTCTATGGTTTTGAAAGGAAATATATATGGTTTCATTTAATATTTAAAATATTTTATATAAATAAGTTTTAATATAAAGTAGATTTAATAACAAGCTTTAACTTAATAAAGTTTGATTTAATTCATATATAATATGTATAAGTATTTATTAAAATTTACATTTCAAAAAATAGATTTTTGTAATAATTTGAATAAGTTAAGATTGGGAAGATAAATTGGAATTTATCTGAAATTTTATTTAATTAAGAATTTTATTTAATTAAATCGATTTGGGACTTATTGAAATTGAGATTTTTGATATGATTTTAAATTTGATTTTGATTTAAGTAATTTAATGAATATTCCACGTTTAATAAATCGAAGGAAATATTTAGTAAAATGTAATTTAAGGTTATTTAAATGATATTGAATCTATTAGGTGAATATTTCAAGACCAAATAATAATGAAGTTAAACCAAGATCTATATGAAATTGTTAAATTTAGTTTTGAAAATGTTGAACATTTAAAGCTTTGAAATGTATTGAAATTTAAATGGTTTATTTTGTGGTTCAAATTTGTATTTGAAATCGGTATAGTTTGAATTTGTTTATTTAGAAACTAAATTGAACTGAAATGGATAAATTGAGAGTGAATTAAATTTGAATTTGGAATTCGAGTTGATTTGAATCGATTTGTGAAATCTGAGGAAATTATAAATATTATAGTTTATAAATTACTTAATATATAAATATACACACACTATTTTAATATAAACCATTTTAATATAAATTATTTTATTTTTTAAACTATTTTATTTTATATACTCTTATTAAACTATTTAAGTAGTGGAAGTTATGATTTCAAAGTTACGGTTCTCCAAAGAATTATGATGTCAAAGTGTTTTTGGGTTTCGAAAGGGTTGTAACTTTGAAAGTGCTATAATTTGAAAATAGTTATATTTGAAATGGAAATGATATTTTAGTTTTGAAGTATATATTATTTTGAAATGACCATGCTGTTATAATGACGTTTGGTTGTTAATAGCGTATATTTCTACATAGAAGATAGTTCCACGGATCCTTAGATGATGGTTATTCCAAACATCCTTTAAGTTACTTGTATTTAAATTGATATTTCACTTGAGTTGGATTTATTGATGTAAGAATGTTAATCCTGACTCGAGTGTTTTGTGTTTTGCTTTACGCTTGGGTCAGACTGAGTGATATAGAATTTGAGATTCACCTTTGGATTTTGGAGCTTCGCTTGGAGATCCAACTACTGATTCAGCTTTCAGTCATCCAGTTGATTCCAGTGATGTATTCAAAAAAATTTATTTGACTATTGTGTTCGAGACTTCTGTTATATCTTGTTTAGATTTTGTTATTGTAGTAGCTTCGTAAACTACTATTTGTTAATCAATTCCGCTGCATTCTGTTATAATACTCCGTGTTTGTAATTCTATGATTATTTTATTTACTATTATGCCGAGTTTCGCCAAATATAAATTAACAATCTGGCATTTTAAGCAATTCAAGTTTGAAATGTGCAGATGCGAATGGTTGAAAATACCGAGATGTTACACCTACTGTGTTGGAAACAAAACTGTAATCAAAATATCTATAATATCTATGGTGTGCATATCGCACACCAACCAGATAAATTCAACAAAGCTTTCACCGAGTACTTTGAAACAATTTTTAACTCAACGCGAAGCACTCAAGATAAACTTTACCTAAATGAACTATGTGTTATCGTTGTGTAACTCTAGTGCGACAAAAAACTGCTATAACTATACTATAACACTACCATGGTTATGCTATAGAAAACTGTTGCAAAAACTACTGTAAAGTAGATGTTTGAGAAACGTTTTCTAATCTGTTGCAAAAACGATGCAAACAGAATTTCTCAGTAAATAAGCAGTAAGTATAGAATCAATAATTAAATTACCAATCAATCTTTTTAAGTGCAGTGAATATGGTTGCCTTGAAATAATATTGCTCCCTATATGCACCGTAGGCTGTGAGCAGTTTGCTTCCCAGCATGAAACAGACCAACCCCTCGGTGCTGTACTTACAAGCGGAGCGACGATGAACTGAAGAGAATATAGAATTAAGAACAAATTTATGTGGGGAGAAAGAGCGGTAGCAAAATAGAAAGAATTCTACTCTTTTGTTTTCTGTCTGCCTATATATAGGCTCGATGAGGTGTCTATTTAGGTCTGAACGGTCTTGTCTATTTGAAAGGTTGTGACCATTTACCAACTGACCGTTTGTTACCGCTCATCCAAAAAAGTGTTTGAATTCAAAAGAAAATGTCTAGTCTGAATAGCCAAGCCAACCATCAACCGCCAATTGTAAAATGCTAAGTACCTCTAATACGCCTCAAACGCCTATGCCGCAGGTGCGGGCTCGGGCTCGGGCATGGGCGCGGGCGCACGCGCGTGCGGAGTGGTGTGTTGCACCACCCACTAAGATGGGTTGTCGTTTTATGTCTCTCTTTTCTTATAGTAACTATATTAGGGACCACATCTTAGTATATAAACATACATTGTTTAGTATATTCCAAGATATATGACTATTCATTTTCTAGGCGTTAAATGTCTCACATATCCCAATGCATAATTTCACTTTTTCCAACACCTCTCTATTGCCTAATTCATTTATTTCCAACAATCCCCCACATAAAGGAGTAATTGTTCGACTGTTCTTAATTTCACGAAAACATTTAACGTATCGGTTAAAGTAGCACTATTGGCTTTGAACTTTCCTAATGGTTACCTATTTGAATTACTGGCGAATCAGTAGACTCAGGATGTTCTTGAACTATAAGCCTTTTGTGTAATTCTAAAACAAAATGCACACGATAAACGCTTCTTATATTCCTTTTTTCTCTGTTTGTGTTCGTTTTTGCCATGAACACCTGCCTGGTCTAATGAGTGTTTGGAGAATTTGGCCTTATAATTCTCCTTGAAGCGGCACCTTCGCATCACGTAGGTGATTCTCTAAGGGGTATTCGTTATTCCCCGCTTTATTCTTTAGTATTACCAAGTACAGACATCATTAAAAGTATCAAAATTTATCCTATTCTCCAATAAGTAATGCACTGACTTAATATAGGAATGGTTTGAGTGTATATCAGTGCTTTTAAGTTTATCTTAAATTTAGTTGTCCCTTTGAACCTAGATCTTGGGATCTCCAGTTAACTAGGTAGGGTTTCTATTTAAGAGAAACTTTTTGGTTTATGGGCCTAACCTCATTCCCGTCGACAAAGTTTGAACTTTCTCTCTAGGCAAGCCTTTTATTAGTGGATCTGCAATGTTATCTTTAGACCTTACATAGTCTATAGTGATGATTCCATTAGAGAGAAGTTGTCTTACAGTTTTATGTCAATGACGAATATGTCGAGACTTGTCATTGCATAGTCTACTATTAGCTCTTACTATAGCTGATTGACTATCACAATGTATACATATTGGAGGTACTGGTTTTCCCAATTTGGAATGTCTTCCAAAAAGCTTCGAAGCCAGTTTGCTTCTTCTGTGGCTTTATCTAGAGTAATAAACTCTGATTCCATTGTTGACCTTGCTATACAAGTCTATTTGGATGACTTCCATGAAATTGCTCCATTTCCTAATGTAAACACATATCCACTTATGGATTTTGTGTCTTTTGAACCAGTTATCCAATTTGCATCGCTATATCCTTCTATTACTGAAGGATATTTTTCATATTGCAAGACGTAGTTCTGTGTATGTTTCAAATATCCTAGAACTCGGGTTATTGCTTTCCAATGATTTTTACCAGGATTGCTGGTATATCTACTTAGCTTGCTTATAGCGTATGCAATATTAGGCCTAGTGCAGTTCATGATATACATAATATTTCCTAGTATTCTAGAGTAGTCAAGCTGATATATACCATCACTGGTGTTTTTTACCCAATTTTGGTTCATATCCATTTGCGATTTTGCTATAGTTATATTCTGCAGCTTGAACCTTTCAAGTATTTTGGCAATGTAATGTGATTGAGACACCGAATATCCTTGTGATGTCTTCATAATTTTTATACCTAAGATCACATCAGCCACTCCTAGGTCATTCAGGTCGAATCTAGAGGATAAAATATCCTTCGTAGATTTTATTACAGCTTTTTTATTTCCTAGGAACAACAAATCGACAACATAAAGGCATATGATGACATATCCAATATCTATATGTTTCATATAGATGCATTATCTAACTCATTTATCTTGAACCCATTTGATAACATAGTTTCATCAAATTTCTCATGTCATTGTTTTGGCACTTGTTTAAGGCCATAAAGTGATTTTACAAATTTGCATACTTTATTATCATTTCCTGGGCTTAAAAAACCATTTAGGTTGCTGCATATATATTTATTCTTCTAGTTCACCGTTCAAAAATGTAGTTTTCACATCTATTTGGTGCATTTTTAAATTCAGTTTGGTTGCGATTGCAATGAGCGTCCTAATTTATGTGATTCTAGTTACTGGTGAGTACGTGTCAAAGTAATCTAGATCTTCCTTCTGCCTAAATCCTTTGACTACGAGCCTTGCTTTATACTTGTCTATTGAGCCGTCATCTTTTAGTTTTTTCTCAAAGATCCATTTGTATCCTAGCATTTTTGATCCTTTAGATAGATCCACTAGTTCCCATGTATGGTTTTGCAAAATGGATTCAACTTCACTATTGACGGCTTCCTTCCAATAAGGAGCATCGGGAGATGACATTGCTTGTTGATATGTTAGAGGTTCATTTTCTATCATATATGCATAGAAATCGGGTCCAAAGGTTTTAGAGGTCCTCTACCCTTTGCTCCTTGGTTCCTCTAATTCTGGTTCAATATTACTTTCATGCGTGCTTTGATCAACATTATCCTCAGTAGTTTTTGGATCTCTTGCTCTCTTTTGAACAATCGTTTCAATAGAGGGTTTAGAGGATAGGTATGTTCAAAGAATCTAGCATTTCAAGATTTGATAATGGTGTTTTTATGACTGTCATCAATTTCAGATTTATACACCAAAAATCGATATGCACTACTATTCTGAGCATACCCAATGAATATGCAATCTATATTTTTCGGTCCAATTTTGATCTTTTTTTGTTTTGGTACTTCTACTTTGGCAAGACATCCCCACATTCTTAAGTAATTATAGGATGGTGGTCTGCCTGTCCACAGTTTATGTGGAGATTTCGAAGTCTTCTTTCAAGGCATTTTATTTAGAATGTAGTTAGCAGAAAGTATAGCTTCTCCCCAGCAATTATCTAGTAGACCAGAACTTATGAGCAAAGCATTCATCATTTCTTTATGGATACGATTTTTACATTCTGCTATACCGTTCGATTGAGGGGAATGGTGCCCTTTTTTGGTGTATAATACCATGTTCGGCGCAGAACTCTGCGAAGGAAAATTCATATTCTCCTCCTCTATCACTTCTTAAAGCTTTTATTTTCTTGTTAAGTTGATTCTCAACTTCTTCTTTATACTGTTTAAACATCTCAAATGCCTCGTCCTTGCTTTTAAGGAGATATATATAACAGTATCTTGTACAATCTTCAATAAACGTAATGAAATACCTTTTTCCACCTCTAGTTTTACACATTTTTAAGTCAAACACATCTGTACGTATTAGGTCTAGAGGTTCACTTTCTTATTCAACGTGGTGAAACGAGGTTCTTGTCAATTTTTCTTCTTCATAAACTTGACATTTATAGTTGGAGTCTATTTTTCATTTTGGTATAACATCTAGATTAATCAATTTTCGCAAGGAACCAAAATTTACATGGCCTAACCTAGAATTCCATATGTTAGAGGACTCAACACTATAAGCAGAAGATTCAACTTTATTCATATCATTGTTTGGTACAATAATGGTTACATTTGTTTTGAATAAACCATCACATACGTATCATCTTCCTACATACACTTCGTTCTTTGATAGCATAAATTTACCAGCCACAAAAGTGAGTTTGAAACCATGCTTCCTAAGCAACGACCTAGAAATTAGGTTCTTGTGAATTTCTGAAACGTGAAGAACATCACTCAAGGTAAATTCCTTTCCAGAAGTCAGTTTTAGTACTACTTTTCCCTAGCCTTCAACCTTTGATGCAGATGAATTTCCTATGAAAAGTTATTCATCATCAGTTGCGTTTTGTAGGTTGTAAATATCCACTTATTTGCATATATGTGTCAAGTGGCTTTTATGTCTTACCAACAAGGTTGCATTCTTATACCACTGCACATAACTCCATATCAGAAACGCCACCTGAAGTTTAACCATATTGCTTCTGATTTCTTTTTTTGGGTGTCCGACATTCGGCTGCTTTGTGCCCTTTATTTCCACAATTATGGCATGAACCCTGAAATTTCTTTGAATTCTTAGGAGCATGCTCACGTTTCCTCTTGTTAGGTTTGTCTGACTCGGCTACATTTGCTTTGGAAGGCACTACAAGCGAAGTATTTTTCTCAGATTTTCTGTTATCTTCCTCGATTCTCAGTCGAACTATAAGTTGCTTCATAGTCATCTCCTTGCGCTTATGCTTAAGGTAATTCTTGAAATTTTTCCATTATGGAGGAAGTTTTTCAATTGCAGTCGCAACTTAGAAGGATTTGCTTAAAGTCATTCCTTCATCATGTAATTCGTGGATAATGACTTGTAGCTCTTGAATCTGGTTGATTACGGTCTTCGCAGCAATCATTTTGAAGTCCAAAATTTTTCCCGCTATGAATTTTTTTTCAAACCTGCATCTTCAGTTTTGTATTTCTTATCCAATGCAGTTCAGAGTTCTCTGGAAGTTTGAGTAGTACAATATACATTGTATAGGCTATTGTCGAGACCATTTAAGATATAGTTCTTACATATGAAATCATAACTCTTCCAGACATTCAAGGCTTCAACTTTAGTTGCATAGGTTCCAGCCTTCAACTATGGGAGCATCTTCTGTAAGAAATTTTGCAAGGCCCAAAGTCATCAGATGGAATAGCATTTTTGTTGCCAGTCCAATCAGAGATGCAGGCTGAGTGTTTGTCACAGTCTAAGTTGGTGCAGAGTTGTCGTTGCTATTTTGAGACATCGTCGTCTGCAAATTCAGTGAACAATTAATATTGTTTCAAGAATTTTTGAATTCGCCCATACCCATTGCAAAGTGCTAAGTGCCTCTAATACGCTTCAAACACCCATTCGCCCACGCCGCGGCTGCGGGAGTGGGTGGGGTGGTGTGTTGCACCACCCGCTAAGATTGGTTGTGTTTTTATGTCTCTCTTTTCTTATTGTAACTATAATAGGGACCATATCTTTGTATATAAATACATATTGTTTATTATATTCCAAGATGTAGGACTTTTCATATTCTAGGCATGAAATGTCTCGCATATCCCAATGCATAATTTCACTTTTTTCAACACATTTCTATTATCTTACTCATTTATTTCCAACACTGTGTTTATCTCAAATAAGCCAACTATAATCTCATGATTTAACTAACCATATCTGTCTAAAAGAAATAAAAGTTTCCACTTTCTCCATGAATACTTCAAGTTGTGGTGGCCTGATGGGTTTATGCCACTTTTTTTAATCTTGTTGGCACATAGTTTCTACTAATTCATCAAAGTACTTTTGAATTTCTTTTCTAGTAATAGACTGTTATCTGAAATAAATGCTACTATAATATCTTTAATTCCTAAATCTACTAACCCTTTCTCAGAGTGCTATTACAAACCAATTTCCCTGTGTACTATTAACAAAAAATGCATCTCAAAAACATTAACCAATAGGTTGAAGATAATCTGACCTCAAATATAGGACAGGAATCAAACCTATATACCTGGAACAATTCTTTGAATCTACAATAATTTTTAATAATCAATTTAATATGCCTTATCATTGATATAATCCATTATCTCATTTCATTTTTTATTTTGGTAAAATAGAAAACAGATACAAGAAAATAAACAATTTTTATCCCTCAATCTAATCACAACAAAACTTTGTTTTAAGCAGTCATGTACAACAATTAATCAGCATAATCAATTTTAGGTCATTTAGACACATGCAGTATAAAAGGAAAGGGGTGCATGGTGTGACATATCCCAAGTCATGTTCTATGGGATACTCAATCTTCAAACTTTCAAACTTATCACAGTGAAACTGCAAACCTAAGTTTTGTGCTTCTTATGACGTGAAAGGAACAGAATTTCAAATTAGATTAGTGTTAAAATAAAGCTAGGATAAAATATCCAGCTGATAAGAAGCATCAAGAGAAACTCCAACTATTAATTTGACATTACTTTCAAAATAATTGATAATTTAAAATAAATAAAATCATAGTTGAAGCAGATGGACATTTGAAAATGCAAGAACTAAAGTTGAAAGTATCACCAGGACCAAATCTCCCAGTCTTCAATTTCACTGTCATCATTGTCAAACCAACGATAAAGGACAAATTCCACAATAAATTCCCTTATAATGGCATGGCCTAAAGTTTTATACAAATATTTTATTGTGTGTCAAATACTTATCTTGATTGTCAGCTACACGAAATCAAAGATTTAGGGTGTAAAAGCTTGTTCCTAGTATGACCATGCCAGTATCTAATTGTATAAAATCAACAATAATTCTATATAGGATATCAAATATTGTTATATGTAATAAATTATTTGTCCAAATTTATGGCATTTAACCACAGGAAATAATAATAAAAAGTGAATGCACGTTGCATTAATTTGTTTTTCAATATTGATTACCACTGTTTAGCTTCTCATATGTTATTGGATAAGAATGTAAGATCATATTGTAAATAGTCAGCAATAATGAATGATCATTCATATGAATATGGTACTTGGGTTCAAGCTTTTGCTTAATGTATATGCATAATCCATATTCCTCTTCAGGATTATAAACAATTCCTTTGACCTTATGTTTAGGAGATATATGGTCTAAAGTAAGAATTGCAAAATGTGTAGCTTTTTAAAGCTATCTCAATAATTGAAATTCAATCAATAATATCATTTTGATGCCTCATAAACTATGTGAATATTCAAAATATTTCGTACATTATATGGCCTACAAAAATACTATACATTTGAGTCTGCATAAGACCATGGCATAAATGAAAATAGCTAAAGATGGGAAATATGCCATATAAAATCGAAGATAAACTATTAACTATGAAAAACAAAGAACAAAATTAGGTAAAGAGAAAATCACCCAAATCTCCGATGTTTGGTTGAGGTTTGAATCGCCAGCATAATCAATTCCACGCGATCTCCAATTCGCCACATTGTTGATGTTTAACTCGCTAGCAAAATTGACTTGACGTCGTCGCGTAATGAAATAATCCAACAGATGCTAAAATTTAAATGTTTTCTATCTCAATAAATGAAGCAGATTTGAGGTGTTGGTTGTTCTAAATGAAAGCATGAGACATGTGATAGTGAAGTAACCTACCACGACGATCATTAATGAAGATCAAGGTTAGGATGAGAAAATAGGAATGGTAGAGGATTGGAAGATGGTTTTTGGTAAGAATGGAGGCTAAAAGTAAAAGGAACGAAAAAAGAAGAGCACAAAATAGAAAACGTGACCATTCATTTCAAAATATATTAGAGGGCTTCAGGTTTCCTGAAGTGCAACTCAGTAATAATATAATAGAATAGATTGTATTTAGGGCCGATCCAGGGGAACCCTCCAAGCCTGTCGGCTCAGACAACCTCTCTGACCAAGGGCCATTTTTCTTTAAAAATATAGTTAAACGATATAAGTTTTAAAAAAAATTGCAAGTTCAATTGTTAGCAAGAAGCATTTACAAATTTTAGGCTTGGGCTACCCATATTCTGGGCCAGGCCAGATTGTATTCGAGAAATGAATGAATATGTGTGTGTAACCCAGAAAAGGCATCTTGATATAGAGACAGCTTATGAAAATTATCCATCCAATATTGTGTAACAATGATTGTATTTGAGAAAATTTATTCACTAATACCGTAGTTAATAAATTAAAAATGAGGTAATTAAAAGAAAGTAAATATTAAAGTAGGAAAAGATACACAACAAGGTTTAGAGTAATTTGACCAAGAATGATTTACGTCCATTAATCTTTTTTTTTTGCATCGTGTTTCGGTAACAATTGCTTGTTTGCATGATGTAATAAGAGTGCAATAAATGAAAATTCGATTCTACTAAAGTGCATGCAATGTCACATTTATCGCAGTGGAAATTTGGTTCAGATGGCTTAGATTAACTAGACGATCTTCAGGATTCCTCACAACTGTTAAATTTGGATATAGATATATATACGTGCATGTAAAAGAAGTAGTTTGTGACACAAATGTGAATCAGATTCCATATATGCTCATATTCTAGAATGCATTGTCATATCTTAAATTTTTGGAAATATTTCTCTTAACTTTCAAAATAGATAAATTTCTCCTTTTAAGTAAAACCATACATATGTTACAGTTCTTCTTTTATACCACATACAAACCATTGGAAAACGGGGAAAATGAATATGCAGCAATACTAATTTCAATGGGAAAAAGGAAAATTTCAATCCACGTTTTGCAAATATCATAAGAATGATGCAAATATTTGCATTTTTCTAAAAATATTATATAGTGCTTGATAGCAAACTAGAAGATATATAGTTCACTTCCCACTCACCAACACCACCTCCATCTCCAACCGCTACTGAAACGGCTTCTATTTGCGATAATACAAGGCGACGGCTAAAAAACACGGTCGTTGCTAGTCGTCGCCTTACCGAATATAACCCGCGAACTAGAAACATATCAGCCATTTCATTTTTGTCTCTCCCCTTCGCTCCTTCTTTCCAATTTCGCCCCCAACCACCTCCAGCTACCATCAGCCGCCCCTTGCTGACGCCAACCACCCCTTCCCGCTGTGCACTCCTTCCTCCTTCTATTTGGCTTCATTTTTTGAGGTATATTGTGTTAAATCATATTTATTGAAAATTTATTAATTTTGGCTTGAATAGGTTAGATTAATTGGTATTAGATGATGATATAGTTTATTAGTTGATTTAGAGATAAAATTGAAACCCTAATTTAGAAAATTAGTTGATTATTGATTTGAAATTCATGATTATTGTGTATTAGTTGACGATAATAGTGTGAGTTCATTTGGTGATGTTCGTTAGTGGTTTGATTGTTTAATTTGTAATTAAAAAATAGGGTTGATTTAAAATTCGACAATTAGTATTATTGATTAATATGTTTATCGATAAGTTTATGTGAATATTTGTTATAGTGGAAAATGATGTTTGTTATAGTTTACATAAAAATTAGGGTATAATTATTGATTATATGCTTCTAAGTAGGTAAGGGTAGACATAAGTAATATTCTTTAATTAATTAATGTGTGTTAATTATAACTGCTGGTGCTTTGATTTATTTTAATTTATTATTATTAGTGCTAACTTCTAATTTTAGCTTACAAAATCTGTAAATTAAAATTTATTAGTCAAAAGGGTTTGAAAATACATTATAAAGCATATAATTTAGTTAACAAAACGTTAAGAAATATCATACTTAAATCGATTTTGTAATACGTTTAAGAAATGAGCATAACAACAGTGAATATTGTACTAAAATCGATTTTGTAAAAAGTTAAGTAACGAATATAATAACAACAAATATTCTATTGAAATCGATTTTGTAAAAAAATCAAGAAATAAATATGAAAACGACAAACATTGTACTTAAATTGATATTCCAAAAAGTTAAGAAATGAATACGACAGGAACAAATACTGCACTTAAATCGATTTTCCTTAAACTTAAGAAACGAACATAACAAGAAGAAATATGCTACTGAAATTGATTTTACAATAAGTTAAAAATGAATATAACAAAAAAAAATAATGTACTTAAATGGATTTTCTGAAAAGCTATGAAATTTATATACAAGAACAAATATTGCACTAAAATCAATTATCTAAAAAAGTTTGAAATGAATATAATATTAATTTGAAAATAAGTGTCAAGTATTATTATAACAAATACAACAACCACAAATTGAAGTCTTTAGTCCCAAAAGGTTTAATTTATTTTGGAAAATACAACAACAAAAATACTCCTCTTGGATGCAAAGTTATGCATAGAAGAGAAGTGAACTGAAGTGCTGTCGTGTGGTGTGTGAAGCCTGTAGTCCTAAAAGGTTTTACTTTATTTTAGAAAATAAGACAACAACAATATATCACTTGGGTGAAAAGTTGTAAATAGAATAGAAGTGAAGTGAAGTGCTCTCGAAATTACTAACCTATTTTTTTAATTTGGAATAATGTTCGATTATTTTGTCGACCGTACATGGATGTATGAAGTCAGAACTGGAATTAAAGGTTCGACGAAAGAACATTTCTATAATGGTGTACACAAATTTATTAGATTCGCGATATCTAATAATCAAAATAACGAAGAACTTCGTTGCCCTTATAGTAAGTGTCAACATTTGAAGCATTGGAAATCAGATACAGTTAAAGTACATTTGTATAAATCTGGATTTGTTCCAAATTATAATTTATAGGATCGTCCTGAAAACTTGTTGGACCTACAGCGGGTCTTGTTGCATAAGAGGTCAATGTTGTTATGACAAATCCAATAGAAAGTATGGTGGAAAATGCAACACGATTAATGTTTCCTACTATTCAAATTGAGGGTGAAGACATCAATGTCGAAGAAGAATCGAATGTGAAGCAAAAAAATTTTATGATTTATTGGATGCCGCTAAAAGACCATTGTGGGATGGTTGTAAAAGTGGAACTGAATTATCAGTAACCGCTCAATACATAACTATGAAATCAAAATTCATATTTACAAAAGCAATACAAGTTTATTATGCTCCATATTTATCCTTAAAAGGAGATAAAGTAGATTGGTCTGTTGTTTTTAAAACAAAGGCAAGATTTATGTTTGATGAAATTAATATTCCAAAAGAGCAGCGTATCAAATGGATCTTGAACCAAATGACGAAATAATTATAGCTAATGATATTATTTTGGGTTTGTCAAATGAAGAATCGGATGTTTTAATAGAAGCATTTGAGAACACAGAAGAGAACGGTATAGAATATGAGACCGAGACTGAATTAGAAGACGACGAAGACTGAAATTTTTAAATCAGATGTTGTATAATGTATATTTTGAGTTTCAACTGTTATCAATGATGATGACTATTTTATGAGTTATGTCTTATTATTATTTTAAGTTATGTATATATACTCAGGAGATCTTGTCTCATTTATGAGCTTTTAGTGCAAGTTTTATGTGATGATGATTAATCAAACATGTTTTGTGATAATGAAGCGATATTTTTATCATTATATGAAATGATATGTTTGCAACAGATATGCATAAGAGACACTTAAGCAGATCTCAGCCATCTCGTTCCGCTGGTGCGGGTGTCAGCGGCACTGTGCCAGATTTACGTCCAGTGGCAGAGGTAGTGTCGAAGAGCGCGGGGTAAGTATCAAATTTATTACATTTTCACTATTTAAAATTTATTAAATTCATACATCTTATAATATATAGTGGGTTCGAGGTCTAGCCGAGCGACTTTATTTTGCAATTATCGACGAAGGCATTCATGGGTCGGATGTCGGGATGCTAGGCTCACTAGGACGACATTCCCGATCACATCAAGAATGTCATATTCGTGGACTTGATGGTAAGTTTAAATTTATAATTTATTTGTAAATTAATACAATGTATGTAATTCAAACCAATATCAATTTCAATGCGCAGGCCGCTGTTCGTGTAGACCCGCAAGATGTGGATGTTTTTGTCAATCACTGGAACCAAAAAATGCGTAAAAATTACAAAGATGCATATCAGAAGCCAATAGAGAGAGAAAGAAGCCATCTTGGATGGGAGCTGATATGTGAGCTCAATTTCTGCAGCTGTAGGATACTCCGGAGTCGAAAGTAAGTTATATATATCATTTCATTTTATTATTACATTTTGTTCAAAATTCGTATATTAGGTGCGCTAATTTAGTTAATTATGCGTTTAAATTTATAGTAATTATCGGCATGGAACCGTGCAAACAGGGCTAAAAATCCTGCTTTGCACTGCGGTGGGTCGAAGTCCTTACAACAGCATCGAAGGGAAATGGTAAAGTTATAAAATGCATTTCTAAATAGTTGTAAAATAATTTAGTCATAGTGGTAAAATTATTCATTTATATATATGACTTCAGCTTCAGAAACTTAATCGTAAGCCTACGCTGGCTGAGGTCTTTACTCACACACATGACGTCGTCCACACGGATGAGGAGGGAAATATTTCATATGAATTTACGGACAATAAATCTAAATCTGTGATTGTAAATTTGTTTACTTTTTTTACTACACATTTGATAAGTTCTTTATTATTTATTACTACAAACTATTGTTCATCATCGCAGGAGAAATATGAAGCGGAGAAGCTCGAGTGGCACAGTCCACTATCCGTGAGTTGACCTTAGAGGAGGAGGACCGTATTTCGGATGCTCTCATAGATCCGCCTACTTGGAATAGGCGTTATGGTTATGGAAATCAGGAGGTAAACTGCTTCATTAACTACTTTATAAATTATATTTAATCCTGACGTAAATTATATTCCAATCAAATAGTTTGCAGGCAATGATTACCCAGAGGGCTTATAGGAGATCTCAGGATGAGGAGGATATAGCTCAGCTGAAGCAGCAGATGGCATAATTCAATGGCTAGCGAAAGGGTGTAGGATTGGCGCAGCAGCTAGATAAGCGGATTGCGGCCTTTTTAGCAGAGCACGGGAGGATGCTTGGTGAGGATGGGTCGAGAAATGGTGATGATGAGGATGAGTAGGTACGGATTTTTTTTACTGTTCGTGATCATTTTGTTGGGTAATTATTGACTGGTGTTGATGGAGTTAGTACTTTATTTGTAACGACCCAGAATTTTCAGTCGTTTAATTTTGAACATTTAATTTGTTTTAAATGTTGAATTTGAAATGTAAATGGAAATTTATTATGATGTTCATTGATCAAATAAGTGGAATAAGACTTAAGTTCCAAATATAGCGATTTATTGAATAAATTTAATTGTTAAATCAATAATTGAAAATCGTTGCTTTGCAAAATAATTATTGAAAATCGTTTATATAATTGAATTGGAGCTGAATATGAATCAAAACGATTTCTAATATGATATAAATTCTATTTGGATTAGAGCTAAGTTAGTAAGTTTTTAAAACTGAAATTTCAAATGATTTCGTCAACTTTGGAAATCGTCGATTTAGTCGACACGTTAAAATAGCGATTCGGGACACAGTCTTGGAATTCGACGAAACAGGTTCCATTGGATCTGTGATAGTGTATTATTATAGGATTTCAAATTTCGTTGCGTTTGGATTTATCATTTGGTCTTACGATCTGAAAATGACTGGAAATAATTTAATTGAATTCAATTTAAATTGTCGACTTAAAAAGCTATCTTCCACATACAATCGGATTGGATCTCGCGACTTGTTCCATTGGGTTCAAAATAGCGTTATAACATTAGAAATGCCAGGCAGCAAGCCTCGATAGGAGTTCAAAGTTTTTAGTTATTATAAGCGAGATATTTTGAGGATTTAATAATAGTATAATTGAGAAGATCAAACCCCTACCTTCTAAAGTACGCCATTCCCATCAGTTTTAAACGCGAGTTCCCTTCTTGTTCACTTCTCAGTTCGAAGCACAAAATTAAATCAAATTCAAATAGGAATAAAAGAAAACCAAATCTCGCATTCTCTTTTGGTCTCAAGTGACTATAGATACGCGATGGGGAAGGGGCATGATTTTTTCCAGGTTGAGGTGGGTTGTTCGATTCATTTAGGGTTGGGGCTCATGCTGACAGTGGAGTTCGCGATGGCCTAGAAGTAGTGCAGGGTGTCAGACAAGGCCAGTGTCATTGTACGGCTGCAAGTAGCTGGGTGGTCGCGTGAACAGCGGGCGGCATGCGGGAGATGGAGGCCAAGGTGTTCAATGGTGATGTCGCAATTTGATGGGGGGAGGGACTTCGGCTGGACATGAGGTAGTGGGGTCCGAGCGACTCCAAGCGCCGGCGAGAGTTGGTTAAGGTTGGGGTAGTTGGCGATTGGAATGCGACGCTTGAAGAGGGGTCCAGATCAAAGTCTGTTCAACTGGGAGGAGTACACGTGTGTCTAGGGCTGGATGTCGATAGTTCAAGTTGGGTTGTGGTTCGATTTCTTGCCTGGAACGTACGAGATAGTGGAGGTATCATTCTGTAATTAAGTTTAATTATATAATTAGTTATTTAGTTAAGAATTAAAATTGAGATAGCTAATAAATTTAATAATTTAGCTGTACGAGGTCCGAATCACGGACTCAGTTATGTGGGTTTCGTAGTTGCAGAATCTACATCATATAATTGAAATTGGAATGGATTGCAATTAAAAAAACAAGGTGAGTAAATCTCACTCATTTGGATTGCTGGTTTTAAATTTGAAATTTTAAGAATCATTTAATGATTGATTGAATGAATTGATAATTATTATTATCAGTTGGATGTTATATTATATATATAATAGTATATATATTAATAGTTGGATACTTCCTAGGAGCGGATGAGACCGTATGCACACCGCATAATAGCGGATGACCCTATGTTACCGCGATATCCTGTCTCGAAGTGGGATTGATATTTTTATGTTATCTAACATTTGTTCATGCTGGGTAACAGGTTGAAGGGATCCAACTGGATTCCTCAAAATATTGATTTTAATTCATATATAGCGATATATGATGTGTGTGAATAATCTGATATAAATTATGTTGTGATTTGGATTTATTGGATGATATAGTAGCACATGCCTAACTATTAGTATTTTAAATACCATAAATATTATTTTTGAATTTGGAGGAATTAAAGAGATATTTTGGATATAAAAATATTTATATCGAAATTTAGGTTATTTAAAGGAAATTGATTTGGATAAAACAATAATTTGATTTGGAATTTACTTAACTATTCGAACGTTTTAATAGAGATTTTAAAAATAATTTATATAAAGGATTTTTAACAAGGGATTTATAAATGATATTCTAAAAAATATGAAAAGAAGTTGAAATTTGATATTAAAATAGATTCGAAAAATAAATAGAATTTATTAAGAAATGGATTTATAAAATGAGATTTTATTGGTGGGTTAGTTGTATAAACAAGTGAAACTCAAAGGAGTTTATAAATTTATAAATGATGTTTATAAATAAGGGAAAATGACATCAGTTGATAAATTGGAAATATAAATTTACAATGTGAATTTATATCGAGTTATGGAAGTCGTTTAGGGAAAAATAGTGGAATCTATGTTTGAATGTGAGAATGATTATGAAATTGAGATGTGGTCGACGTGATATGAATCGAGAGGAATTTATAGATTGGAATATGTAATATTGGATTTTAAAATAGATTTTGTCGAGAAATTAATATTGTTTTAAAACTAGGACTTCTATTTAATAAACTATATAGTTAAAGCTATTGGTATTGAAATATTTTAAGAAAATGGATTATTCTAATATTTAATATTTTTTAAAATGAATTCACATTTTTATAATAAGCTTTGTAAATCGGTTGGTTTATTTTAAAAATAAATTGGAAATGAATTATCGATTTTTATTCAAAATGTTTAAATATTTTAAGTAATTGCTTAAATATGTTTAAAAAAAATAAAAAATAAAAATAAATTATATTCTTTAGAAATACCTATCATATATTTATATTGAGTTTTGAAGTGATTGAAATTTGTTTATAAATTCTCTCGAGATTCGTAAATGAAGTTTATAAAATGGATATGATTTTGTTAAGAGGAATTTTATAATGGATTTAAAGAAAATGGAATTTCAAAAATGTTGAATATAGGAACTTCGAAAATGAAATCTGAATTCATAAAAGAAGTTATAAATTGTTGGTTGGATTTATAAAAGAGTATTAATCGGTTTTGGAAATTGCAAGAAGGAATTTATTAATAATTCTGGAGATTATGAGACAAGTTATGAAATATTCTCCTAAGTATTGAAAAGTGGGTTTTGGAAAATATTTTTGTGTGAAATGGTTTATATATAAATATTTTTCTAAGTGTTGTAAATTGAATTCGGAAATATTTCTAAGTGTTGAAATGGTTTAAATATCCTGTTATGGATAAGTATTTGAAATTGTTTTCAAATGTTGGAATACAAGAAGAGAGTTGAATATATATCTTTGTAAAGATATTTGAAATGAATCTTTAAAAGATTTATAAGATTGGGCCTAGTGACAACTTATGTGTGTTGTTTGATATTTAAATAAACGACTATCAAATCTGGCCAAATTTTTTAATCGTTTTGAAGAGACTGGGATCGTATTTAATTATTCGAAAATCACTTCGATTTGATTTGTGCGTTACAAATTGTGATATCTCAAAGATAATGAAGATTGTAATCTTGAAGGAGATTTGGTTTGTTCAGACCCAGAATAACTTGTATGGATGAATGCTATCGTTGCATCGATGCCTATAAGGCAGGATTAGCATTCCAAGTATGAATGCTAATAAAAAGGTAAAATGTAGCCTCAAGCCTCATCAAGCAAGAATGACTAAAACATTGGAGATGCAATAGCGCTAAGTGGGTCACACCCAAGTAGGATATTTTACCACTTTTCTTGATACCCTTGGAATATTTTATAATTTATGGATATGGTTGTGCATGGGAAAGAGAGTGCTCGATTAGGGTGGGAACACATGAGGTGATAAAATATTCGGTACTCTCCAGTAAGTGGTAGGCCAGTCCTCTGTTGGCACGGACCGTTAGGTACGATCTCGTTATATTTTTCTACAAGTGTACTATGATAGGTGGTACCCCAGTAGCCCAATCATTTTATGGAATCCAATATCTAATACGAGCCTATACGGTTTTGATTGTGCCCAACTATGCTGAAACGTGAGATGCAAACATTTCAGCTATTTTCTAATTTATTTTCTATAGTCAATATTGTAATATTAAATGATTTTGATATAAAATGTTTTGGTTATCATAAGGTAAAACCCATCGTGTTTATGCGTGACGTGGTCATACGAGATACCTTCGTTTTTAAAGGATTTTGATAATAGTAATAATTCAAATTGAGTGTGTTTTCTCATGATGGTTTTTCATACTGACTCGATGTTATTTTATTATAATGCTTTGGTCAGACTGAGTATTATGAATTTAGGTTAGGATGTTATGGAGCTCAGGAGACGAGCTAGAGGATTTTCAGGCGTAGTATACGTACTTGATTATATTCCGGCGTATGTGTTAAATTGAACGTTCAGTATTTGTGAGGACAAGTTATTATAACTATCCAGATTGGTTTGTTGACTGTTGTACTCTGATGATTGTACATATATTACAGTTATAGTTTTCTTTATGTAAAGATCTGCTATCATATATTATATATTGTTCCGCTGCGATTGTGAGATTCTGTGTTGTTGTTTCTTTTTTCTTTTATCATTTTCTTCTTCACCTTTAAAGATTCGTATTTTCATTCAATTTGAGTTGGTCACGTGTGATTTATTGTCGACTCAACGGGTACGGAGATACGGGCCTTTACATTTGATATCATAGTTGAAGGTTAAGCGAGATCCTTGGCTTTGGTGGGAATTGCTCATTAAAGATAGGTATAGTAATACCTTAGAATGAGTTTGAGTGTATTAATAAATATTAGCGAATATTTGTTAGTGAATATAATTTTTTTTATATTGTGTTGATTTATCTGTTGAGTGGCTTATATATTTTGATCGAGTAGTGGGACGGCATTAATCGATAGAAGTTTCTAAACACTTGAACCTGGTAAGCCAACACAGTATTGTTTTTAAGCAGGTAAATGAGATAAATTTTACCCAAATTAGATTTTGAAATAAAAAATAATAATTTTCTAGAAACTATTATGGTATACAGTGTGTTTGGTTGATATTGTTATCAAAACAATATTATAAAATTTGAATGGTTTATATAACCGTGGGATGTCAAAATGCATTGGTAGGGGAGCGTTCCGCCTTAGAGGGAAATAGAAATTGTATAAATATGATTTATGTAAACGAGTTAAACTAAAAGTGGATTCAAACCCGAATTTGAAAATATAGATCCCAGAAATTTTTATTAAGGTGTTTTAAATGGATTTGAACTATGTATTTAGGAATTTTTAAATCTCGGAAGTTTGGAAAATATTTTTGCGAAGTGTTGTGAAAATAAAATAGCATTATTTTTGGAAAAATTGTTTTAAATTGGATTTAAAAATGGATTTGAAGGTGATAAAGCACTGAACTCACTACAGTTGGTGGAAAATAATTCTGGTGATGATTACGCAGCATCATCAGTACTCATTTTCGAGTTTTTAATTGACGGATTGCTACTGTGATTATTTGGCTTTAGAACTGTTTTGGTAAAAATCAGGTTTTGATTTGAAAATTCCAAAGCAAGATTTGGAATACAGAAAGGAATATATATTTATATACGGGATTTCAAAATGATTTGAAATAGAACCGGGTGATTGAATTACGAAATTTCCAATTACATGAGAAGTGAAACCAAAAGGGAATAAGTTTTTGAAATGAAACTTAGGGAATGTGAATTTCAATATGAAATTAAAATTTAACTTATGCAAGTTAAATAAAATAAATTTGAAAAGGGAATTTGTAGGGATTTGAATTTAACATAAGTTAAATTAAAATGAAGTTGGATTAGATTAGAAATGATATCGAATGGAACTGTATATAAAACTTAAATTGTAAAGCGAATATATAACTATAAGTTATAACTTTTGAATGGAATAAGATTTTAAGTGGAAAATTATAGAACTGGAAATAAATAAGTTTAAATAGCTTACAAAATTTGAGCTAAAAGAATAAATACGTATTTAAGCTATAAGTGATGTGTAATCGTGAGTTAAAAATTTTAAATGGGAAGAATAAGTTTCGTAACATATAAATTGGAAAATGGAATAGTAATAAACAAAATAAAAATGGTTGATATTTGGTGAAGAAATAAAAATTCGAACTTGAATTATAAAATAAATTTGAACTCAAGTAAATTAAATGGAGTGATTTTGATATAAAAATCTAATTGTGAAGTATAAAATGAAAGTGACTAATTAGATGAATTAGTTAGGAAATTGAATATTAGAAATGGAACTTGAGTTATGAATGGAATTTGACTTAAATATAAGCGAATTTAATATATTTTGAAATGTTGTCGAATAAAATTGAAATGAATGTGAAATTGTTGCGTATAAATATGAATTGAATGATAATAAATGGTATGTGAATCATTTGGAATTAAATGAAATGACATGTAAATTGAATTTGAAGTGAGTAACTAAATGTTGAAACTCTGTATTTGCATGTACCTTCTAAAATACATGATATACCATGTTAGCATTATGAAATCATGTGTTTAAAATAGTTAAAGGGGTGTAAAGTCATTAAATTTCAAAAATTATGAAACTGATGTGTTTATTCCAGTAAGTACAGGTACAAGAAGACCTTTTGGCTATATTTTAGTTGCGCAATTGCATGTAAAGTAAGCTCGCTCGCTTAAAAACGCTAAAGAAAGGTACGTTTTCGAGTTAAATACAGCGATGATATAAATATTGATATATATTGTGTTTCCGACCATGTGAGTCGATGTGTATATTTTTATCATTTTTGTCATATTGCAAAAGACTCTTCGTATAAGAGAGACTCTGTCGAAAAATTTCGAAAATTTAGGGTTATAGAAAATTTTTGGAAAATTTTTGTTAACTAAAATTTAATTTTTGAATTTAACTAAGAAATGAAGGATTTTAATTAATGTTCAAAACTATCTAGTGAATGTAGGCCTAAAAATTTAGGAAGGTGAAATATCGAGTTTTAACTAAGTGGGTTTTTGATAAGTTAAAGGATTTGGAGCATTTTTCCAGCTTTAGCAATTTCGGGAATGAAATTCTTTTAAGGGAGGAGGAATGTAACAACCGGGATTTTTCAGTCATTTTATTTCGAACGTTTAATTTATATTAAACGTTGAATTTGAAACGTAAATGGAATTTTAATATGATGTTTATTGATCAAATAAGCGGAATAAAATTTAAGTTCCAAATATAGCGATTTATTGAATAAATTTAATAGTTGAACTAAGAATTGAAAATTGTTTAAATAATCGAATTGGAGTTTAATATGAACCGAAACGATTTTTAATGTGGATATAAATTCTATTTGAATTAAAATTGAGTTAGCAAGTTTTTAAAACTGAAATTTCAAGTGATTTCGTCAATTTTGGAAATTGTCGATTTAATCGACGTGTTAAAATAGCGATCTGGGGCATAGTCTCGAAATTCGAGGAAACTAGTTCCATTGGATCGATAATAGTGTATTATTATCGGATTTCAAATTTCATAGCGTTTGGATTCATCGTTTGTCGTACGATCTAAAAACGCTTAGAAATAATTTAATTTAATTTAATTTAAATAGTTGATTTAAAAAGCTATCTTCCACATACTATTTTGGATTGGGTTTCGGGACTTGCTCCATTGGGTTCGGAATAGGATTATAACATTAGGAACGCCAGGTGGCATGCCTCGATAGGAGTTCAAAGTTTTTAGTTATCATAGGCGAGATATTTTGAAGATTTAATAATATTATAATTGAAAAGCTCAAACCCCTACCTTATGAAGTACGCCATTCCCTTCAGATTTAAACGCGATTTCCCTTCTTGTTCTCTTCTCTATTCGAAACACGAAATTAAATCGAATTCGAATAGTAAAAAAACCGAATATCGCGTTCTCTTTTCGTCTCGAGCGACTGTAGGCACGCGATGGGGAGGGGCGTGATTTGTTCCTGGTCGAGGCGGGTTGTTTGATTCATTTAGGGTTGGGGATTGTGCTGGCAGCGGAGCTCGTGATGGCCTCGAAGTGGCGCAGGGAGTCAGACGAGGCCAGCATCGTTGTATGGTTGCGAGTAGCTGGGTGGTCGCGTGAACGGCGGCGGCGTGTGGGAGATGGAGGCCGAGGTATTCAATGGTGATGTCGCAATTTGTAGAGGGGGCTTCGTCTCGACACGAGGCAGTGGGGTCCGAGCGACTTCAAGCGGCAGTGTAGTTGGTTGAGGTTAGCGTAGTTGGCAACTGGAAGGCGGCGCTCGAAAGGGGGGCAGATCGAAATCTACTCATTAGGGAGGAGCATGCATATGTCTAGGGTTGGATATCGATATTTCAAGTTTGGTTGCTGTTCGTTTGCTTGCTTGGAACGTACGAGATGGTGGAGGTATAATTTTGTAATCATGTTTAATTATACTAGTATAACCGCACAACGGTGGAGAAACCGACCGTTCGATTGTATAACTTTGATAAGAAATATACATTTAAAATTTTTGTTAATATTACTTAAACATTAAGTGATAATATATTGGAAAAGAATAAATTGAGATTTGAATCTGAAAATATGAATTTCAAATTTAAATATTAATCAAAGCATTCAAAATTGTCGATTTGAAGTTGAAATTTTAGAATTTGAAAATCATAATAAATTTGAATTTGGAATCTTTGATGCGCGAAATAAAAGGAGGAAGTTTAGGGAAACCGCGACGAGACAAGATCCACGTTTTTAGGGAAACTGCGACGAGACAAGATCCACGTTTTTTGGCTTCAGAAAAATTGATTTTGGCCAATGACAGTAAGCAAACCTCCCTAACGGTCGGTTTGATAATTAGTTATTTAGCTAAGAATTATAATTGAGATAGCTAATAAATTTAATAACTTATCCATACGAGATCTGAATCACTGAATCATTCATGTGGGATTCGCAATTGTGGAATCTATGCCATAGAATAAAATTGGAATGGATTGTAATTAAAAAATTAAGGTGAGTAAATCTCACTCATTTGGATTGCTAGTTTTTAATTTGAAATATTAAAAATCATTTATTGATTGATTAGATGAATTGATAATTATTATCAGTTGGATGTTATAATATATATAGTAGTGTGTGTGTGTGTGTGTGTGTGTGTGTGTGTGTGTGTGTGTGTGTGTGTGTGTATTAATAGTTGGATATTTCCCGTCTATTGGAGCAGATAAGACCCTACATACCATGCATAATAGCAGATGACACTATGTTATTGTGATATCCCGCCTCGAAGCGAGATTGGTCTTTTTATGTTATCTAATATCTATGGATGTAGGCAAACAGGTTTGAGGGATCTAACTAGCTTCCTCAAAATGTTGATTTTATTTCATATATAGTGATATTTGATGTGTGTGAATAATCTAATATAAATTATGTTGTGATTTGGATTTATTGGGTGTATAGTAGCACTGGCCTAACTTTTGATACTTTAAATACCTTAAATATTATTTTGAATTTGAAGGAATTAAAAAGAGATTTTGGGTATAAAAATATTTATATCGAAATTTGGATTATTTAAAGGGAATTGATCTGGATAAAATAATTTTGATTTGGAGTTGTACTTAATTATTCGAAAAATGTTTTAATAGAGGTTTATAAAAAAAATTATATAAAGGATTTTTAACATGGGATTTGTAAATGATATTCTGAAAAATATGAAAAGAAGTTGAAATTTGATATTAAAATAGATTTGAAAAATAAAGAAAATTTATTTAGAAATGGATTTATAAAACGAGATTTTATTGATGGGTTATTTATATAAACAAGTGAGACTCAAAGGAGTTTATAAATTTATAAACGATGTTTATAAATAAGGAAAAATGATATCAGTTGATAAATTGAAAAATATAAATTTGCAATCTGAATTTATATCGAGGTATGGAAGTCGTTTTGGGAAAAATAGTAGATATGTGTTTGAATGTAAGAATGATTATGAAATTGAGATGTGGTCGATGTGATATAAATCGAGAGGGATTTATGAATTGGAATATGTAATATTGGATTATTAAAATAGACTTTGTCGAGAAATTAATACTGTTTTAAAACTGGGATTTCTATTCAATAAACTATATTGTTAAAGCTGTTCGTATTGAAATATTTCGGGAAAATGGATTATTCAAATTTAATATTTATTGAAATGAATTCACATTTTTATAATAAGCATTGTAAATCGATTGGTTTATTTTAAAAATAAATCGAAAATGAACTATCGATGTTTATCCAAAATGTTTTAATATTTTAAATAATTGTTTAAATATGTTTTAAAAAAAATATTATTCTTTAAAAATACTTATCATATATTTATATAGAGTTTTGAAGTGATTGAAATTTGTTTATAAATTCTCTCGAGATTCATAAACGAGGTTTATAAAGTGGATATGATTTTGTTAGGAGGAATTTTATAATGGATTTAAAGAAAATGGAATTTTAAAATATGTTGAATATGGGAACTTCGAAAATGAAATCTGAATTCATAAAAGAAGTTATGAATTATTTATTGGATTTATAAAAGAGTATAAATCGGTTTGGGAAATTGTAAGAAGGAATTTATTAATAATTCAAGAGATTATGAGATAAGTTATGAAATATTCTCCTCAATATTGAAAAGAGGGTTTTGGAAAATATTTTAAGTGTGAAATGGCTCATATAGAAATATTTTTCTAAGGGTTGTAAATGGAATTCGGAAATATCTCTAAGTGTTGAAATGGTTTAAATATCCTGTTATGGATAAGTATTTGAAATTATTTTCAAATGTTGGAATGCAGGAAGAGAGTTGAATATATATTTTTGTAAAGGTATTTGAAATGAATGTTTTGAAAGATTTACAAGATTGGGCCTGGTGCTTATTTCTGTGTGTTGTTTGATAGTTAAATAACTGATTATCAAAAATCTGGCCAAATACATTAATGGTTTCGAAGAGATCGGGATCGGATCTAATTATTCGAAAACCACTTCAATCCGATTTGTGCGTTACGAATTGTGATATCTCAAAGATAATGGAGATGGTAATCTGAAGGAGATTCGGTTTGTTCTGACCCAGAATAACTTGTATGAATGAATGCTATCATTGCATCGAAGCCTGAAAGGCATGTTAGCATTTCAAGTATCAATGCAATTAAAAAGGTAAAACGTAGTCTCAAGCCTCATCAACCGGGAATGACTAAAATAGGGAGATGCGGCAGGGCTAAGTGGGTCGCATCCAAGTAAGGTATTATATCACTTTTCTAGATACCCTCGGAATATTTATATTTTATGGATATGGTTGTGCATGAAAAAGAGAGCGCTCGATTATGGTGGGAACACCCGGGGTGATAACATATTGGGTGATATCCAATAAAGGGCAGGCAAACCCTGTATTGGTAGGGATCGTTAGGTACGGTCTCTGTACATTTTTCTAGAGGTGTACCGTGATGGGCGGTACCGCAGTAGCTCGGTCATTGTATGAAATCCATATCCACTACGAGCCTGTACGGTTTTGATTCTATCCAACTATACTGAAACATAAGATGCAAGTATTTCAGCTATTTTATACAGACAGAATTATAACATCAGAAAATTTTGATATAAAACGTTTGGTTATCGTAAGGTAAAAACCCATCGTATTTATGTGTGATGTGATCTTACATGATACCTTTGTTTTCAAAGGATTTTGATAATAGTAGTAGTTCAAATTGAGTGTGTTTTCTCACGCTGGTTTTCCAAACTGACTCGGACGTTATATTATTATAATGTTAGGGTCAGGCCAGTATTATAGATTCAGGTTAGGATGCTACGGAGCTCAAGAGACGTGCTGGAGGATTCTCAAGCGTATTATATATACTTGATTATATTCCGCTTTGTGTGTTAAACTGAATGTTCAGTATTAGTGATGACAAGTTATTATAATTATCCAGATTGGTTTGTTAACTGTTGTTCTCTGATGATTGTATGTATATTACAGTTACAGTTTTCTTTGTGTATCTGTTATAATATATTATATATTGTTTTGTTGCGATTGTCAGATTCCGTGTTGTTGTTTCTGTGTTTTTCGATCATTTTCTTCTTCACCCTCAAATATTCGTATTTCCGTTCAATTAGAGTTGGACACATGTGATTATTGTCGACTCAAAGGGTACGGAGGTACGGGCCTTTACATTATTGAAGGTTGTGTACTGTTATGATTGTGGATTGATGAACATGAGTATTTGTGCAGATATTGTTGTGTTGGTTGACGGAATATTGGTTTTAGTTGTTGAAAGTTTATGTAAATATTGATATTTACGTTATGTTTTTTATTGTTTATGATATGTATGAGATTATAGGTTGCATGTGATGTTAATGGTTGTGATATTTGAGTTTATATGTTTTGGGAATGAAGTGAGATTGAGATATGGCGTTTTTGTGTGGTTTGAAAGGAGTATAGCAGATCTGAAATTTTTTTAAATTTTCAATACAAAGCTTTCAAATCAATTTGTCAAATTTTGTTTCTCCGTCGAGTGAAGATAGGATAATTTGAATTCATGTTTATATGGGTTTAAAGACAAATTCACTGAACGAATAGTTATAGTGTAAAGGGGTTTTTAGGCTAAAGGAAAAGGTTATAAAAAAATTTAGTTTCAGGGACAAGAAGTTTGTTTTTTAGGCTGAAAAATACTTTTTAGTGCAAATCACAGAATGATAGTTGTAACTATCATTTTCAGTTTACACTAAAAAGTGTCTTTCAGACTAAAAAACAAGCTTGTTGTCTCTTAAACTAAATTTTTTTGCAACTTCTTCCTTGTGCCTATTTACCTGTAGTGTAAACATAGTAAATGTTAGGTTAATGAATCATCTTTTCATTTTTAAGAACAGACACCATGGCAGTGTAAAGATAATAAATTTTATATTTTATTTTAATTTTATTTTTGGCTTTGTATCAAATATTCATGTTAAAAATAAAATGAAAGAAGCCCGTATGGAGTAATCGGTACTATTACGTAATAAACATCAAAATGAGGTCTAAAGCGTTGCCGGCTTGCTTATTCATTTAGCTGATATCTGCACCGGACGAGTTAATAGATAGTACATGCCACATTGCCAAAAATAACGATTCAAAGTATCGAACAATAAATTCCAGAATTGCTGATTCATTCTGAAAAAAGTCAACTGTTTAAGTAATTTATTAACGGGCCATAAAAAACAAAAGTTCATGAGACAATAGATGTGAATGCATTCCAAACGGCCCAACCCAATGCAAGGAGGGTTGCTCGATTGCGGGTTGCCAAGACAACTACGAGTATTAGAATTTTTGTCTATTTAAAAGTCGACTAAAGCCTTCAGGTATCAGATGCTCCTCAATTAAGCATGCAGATCAAAATCGAATGGTAGGGATTTGCAATTCGTGTGTTTGACCTACGACGTGTGCTTTATTTGGTGGAGGTGTGTAGGGTGGGTTGGAGGTAGGGCTGTCGATGGATATCCGAAAAATTCGAAATCCTTCCGCACTCGTATCCGAAAAACGGATAACATCTGATATCCGAAAAAAGGGATGCGGATGGATGCAGATGCGAATACGAAAACATCCGCATACGAAAATTATCCGTCCGGTCTTTGTCAAGATTATAGTATAAATTATGTGTATTTTAATACAATGAAAGATATTTATTTATTGTTTTATTAAGTTATTAGTTTATATTATATGCACTTAATGCTTAGTAACTGTTCAAAACTAGTTATTATTGCCGTATTTGTTTATATTTAACACTTTTATAATTAATTGGATTAAAAAAAGTATGTTAAACTTAAAATTTAAAGGTTTTCAGGCTCAAGGAAAAAGTCAGAGAAAAATTTAGTTTCAGGAACAAGAAGTTTGTTTTTTAGGCTGAAGGACACTTTTATTGTAAATCGCGGAATGATAGTTGTACCTATCATTCTCAGTTTACACTAAAAAATGTCCTTCAGACTAAAAAGCAAACTTGTTGTCCTAAGACTAAATTTTTTTTGTAACTTCTTACTTGTGTCTATTTACCTGTAAAAAATTTATATCTATGTTTCTTGATTTATCAGTTCGTTAGCGGTTAAGATAATTATTTGATATCTCTTTATCCGCGGATGAGATATGTCACTATCCGCCTTCGAAAGTATCGGTTGGCCGACTTAGCCGGTGGTAATTATGGGTTGAAGGGATATTTATACAAGGTTCTTCCAGCAATCAGATGTCACATCGGTATAAGAAAATGTTTCATATTTGAGCTACTATAAAACTAAACAACTTATAAGCAACATTTTGTTTTTAATAAAAGCATACAACTAAACAGCAACTTCAAAAGCTGTCAAGTGATATTTCACCAACACGAAGTGATCATAAAGCTGTTTTGTGTTTACATTGGTTAAATCATCTCCTTGGTCATAAAATCATTTAACGTTTGTTATCTTTTAACGTTTCTATCAAAATAATGTAAAGCTTCCCATTTGTATTTAAAAAGTTTCAGATTCCGTAAACGAGACGAAATCATCATAATTCTACAGCCAATAAAATTAAACTATTGTCTTGATCCAATTAGCACTGTTATACTTTTAAGGTTTCTAACCTGAGCTATTCTTGAGGTTAGATTCTCCACGCGTAATTAAGAATTATAACATTAAAATAAAGTACTGTTCAAACTATTATTTTTCCAAACAACTTTGGTAAATTTCAAAATCTAGTTCGGCTCCAAGATAAAAATATATTTTATGGAAAACCGATATCATTGTTTTAGGCGAAAATTTACGAAAATATACGGTACATGCTATAAATATTTACAAATATAAATTGTTAGTAATCTACAAACAAAATGAGATCAATTTTGCTATAAACAACGAATAAAATACAAAACACCATTTATGTAAGCATTTAGTTATGTTACAAAATACCATTTAAGCTTTTGCATAACTTAGTTTATTGAGATGTTACGCAGTTTCAAGATAAGCACCGATTAAGCTTTTGCATAACTTAGTTTATTGAGATGTTATATTCTTCCATTTTCTCATTAATTATCCAATAAATAATCAAAAAGCTATTGCTCTACTTAATTAACCACGTCATCGGATTCTGTGGTCAGAGTTAAACAATGCCAATTTGGTTGATGGGTGTGGCAACTAAACAAGGTTCTTGCAGTAATCAGACGTCGCAATGGTAAGAAAACGTTTCAAATTTGAGCTACTACAATAAAAGTGGACAACTTTAATTGGATGCTACATGTTACTCGTGCTTTATTTTATAGGCTGTTAAAAAAAAAATCAGTTTTCCGAATTACCCGGAGCAGGTCGGCAAACGACTGCTGATCGGCACATATACCTACTGAATGACTTTGCATAATATGAAGTATAGATTTTGCTTTTTTTTTTTTTCTTATGCGATAAATTGTAATTTCCATTGGAGTAAAAAATTACGACTTCGAATTTATGAAGTTCAAATTTTAAAAGTTAAACCGTAATTTTGGTTCACGTCATCAGAGCAAATAAGCTAAACGTTAAGAGAAAAAAGTGAAATAAACATAAACTTCAAGTATTTCAATATTATGGTTTGAAATAAAAAAATTTGGATGCTTCCGAAATTCTAAACGCAACGGAGCCTTATTTGATCTACTTTTATTGAAAATATTAAGTCATTTTGAAAGAACACATCCGAAACCGACCGTGAGTTTTTACTAATTAATAAAAAACATAAAACGATTTTAAATATAGAAATTTTAAAAATAAATAGGAAGTAATATTAAAGGCCAAGGTTAGCCTTGGCATTTGAATAAGAGGGTATAATATCAAGTGGAATTCATCCAAAAGTAAAACTTTTTATGAGAGAACATGATAAATGAAACAAAATTGAAAGATATATTCTTTTGCCCAAATTCGGCACATCTTGTCGAAAAAAGAAAAGAAAACAATGATGATCCACTAAAAGTGCATTTGGAGAGGTTTGGTCAAAATTAAAACCATAAACCGTTATCCATCCAAAATACATATGATGAGATAATGACGTCATTATATTGTATTCGTTACGAGGAGGTGGATTTTTTTTGATATCCCTCGGGGCAATTTTAAAAGTATTGAAAAAATGATTCAATTTATTTGAAACTTGAGTCCATTAATAGTGCTCATAACAAATAATAAAACATAAAAGTGTTATAAAAATTTACTCTCAATAGATATGATAGTAAAACTAAACAAGCCAATAAAGTTAGCTTAATTGATTGGTAGTTCAACCTATAATATTAAAGATCATGAGTTCGATTCACATGATCGACGCTTGTTAGCTTCAATGAATCGTGTTCAAAAAAAACATATCTTGTTAAAACCAAAACAATATTGATACTAATGTGATATTTCGTAAAAATAAAAATTTACCCTAATGACAAATACTCTTTTCATTTTCATGTTGCCCAACACCAAGCTACATGGCACTGCTATCTAAACCCAATTATCTGATCGGTTAGGTTGACCATTGCCTGTAGGGGCGTTACCATTGCACGATTGCACCCCATCCCGTGGATTAGCACCCCCATCGGACATTCTTTATGCGGTGTCAAATTTACGCAACTTCAACATTTGCTTAACGAATTATTACTTGCTTTCTGTTTTCTATTTCCATAATTTCTATGTTAATCTACAATTTAATAATATATACTAACATTTATTCAAAAAAATAGAACAAATATAATTATAAATCAGTCGAAACAAATAATGATTACGCTTTCGTAGCCTTTTTCGTTGTTCATTTTGCACCATAAAAACACATTTCTTATGTCGAATTTTCTCCGTTCGCACAACTTTCAAAATGCCCATTTTTGTCTGTGTGTATATGTATGTGTGTGTGCGTGTGTGTGTTTTTGTGTGTGGGTAGAAGTGTTCAATGACACCTTTGGTTTTTACATCACCTCTCTGCACTCTTAATTTCTACCACAAGTTCCGAATCAAATAATAGCACTAGCATAAAAAAAGAGAAAGCACTATTATTTATTTCATAACTTGTAGCGAAAATCAAAAGGCTACAGATGTACTGCAAAATATGAGGGCCATTTAACACTTTTCACATACACATCTATGTGTGTACACACATATGTGCATGCGTGTGTTTTTTAAATCCATAAAAGAGATTGATACGAAAACCGCTAATGAAAATTAACCATCCAATATTAAGAAGTTAAAGATGCTCCACTTTGGATAAAAGGATAAAATTTTAGGGGTAATATATACGTCCAAAAATAAAGTTGTTATGAGAGGTACATGGTAAACGACACTCTTATTCAAAACTGAAGTATTTTTAACAACGATCTCAGGAATAATAATAATAAAACATTAAAAGTTATAAATATTTATTTGTAGTAAAAAATGAAAAATTAAACATTTTGTAAAAGTTAAAACGATATAAATAGCAATGTGATATTTCGTAAAAATAAAAATTATACTGATAAAATATATCATTTTTTTCGACCAAGTGCTACTCCGCACCCCACTAGATGAGGCTGCTATGTAAAACTCATGGTTTGACCAACTGGGTGGACCGCCATGCACAGTGGTTTTGCTGCCGCACCCCACATTAGGATTACCTCTTAGAACTCGATTCAATTGTGAAAAATCTCTACTACTATTAAAGAAAATTCGTTAAACAAATTTACTCGGTGTTTCTTTGAAATTTCAAAAACTGTCCTTACTTTCCATTTACTTATTTGCGCTCAAACAAAATCTCAACGTATATAATAACACAAACAGCCCGTGTGCGCAGAATGGACCCATATTAGTTTGCATAGTGACAGCATTTGATTAAAAAATCATCATTTACTTTCAACCTTGTTATTTTTTTAGTATTTTCTTGTATTTAGTGTTGCCTTTTATCCACACCCATTTACCAAAGTCTTATTTAATACACACACATATATATAGACACACACATACATATATATATATATATATACACACATATATATATATAGACACACACATTTTAGTTTCACAATTTTCGAATTAATTTATAATTTGATATCGGTTACACCATTTATTCAAAAATGTATAAAATGCTTTTGAAAGAACAAAAATATAAATAAACATGGTCACAACCCTTCCGACGTCGCATTAACGTGAGAAAACGTTTCAAACTTGAGCTACTATAAAAGTGGACAACTTATAAGCAAATTCAAAAGCTGTCAAGTGATATTTCATCGACATGAGTGCTTATGAGTTGGATGAAGCTGTATCGTGGTTACGTTGGTGATTAAATCACATCCTCGGTCATGACATCATTTAACGTTTGTTTTTTTTAATGTTCCTGTCAAAATAAGGTAAAGCTTTCGATTTGTACTATAAAGTTTCAGTTATGAAAAGGTGACGAAATCAGCATAATTGGAGATTAAGCATTATTTTAAATATTACGATCATAAATTAAAAATACAATAGTTAAAAAGTAAAACTATAATTTTGGTTCACGTCATCAAAGCAGATAAGGTGATTAAAAGTAGATAGAGAAAAAGGGGTAGTAAACATAAAAGCTAGGATTATGGGAATGCCATGGACGTGAAACTCATGTATGCACGTGGACTTCATATATGACACATGTTGCACGATGGACGTGAAAATTGGGACTGCAACACCTCAAAATTATCCTTTTTGAACTAACAGCACGTTAGTAGTCTTTGTCGGCCCATTTTAATTTTAAACGCATCTAAAATGGGGTAGATTCCTAATTGATCTCCTTTTGTAGGAGGAAATTAAAGTACTTTTGGGACGTACAATTTTGTACAAGTGTCCATGTGTAGAAAAATCTTAATCCGAGTACGTCCGATTTTCATTTAGATTATGAACTAGGACAACAAAATTTATATCAACAAAATCTTATCCAAACCGTGCTCGTTCGAATTCGACCGAATTTCTTAAAATTCCGTATATCTGTTATGTTCTTCAAAATATTTATAACAACAATTTGGTGGTTGACCGAGTAAAGATTCATAAAATGTTTATACTTTAGTACATACTAATAAAAATAATATAATTGGTAAAAACTTTATTAGAAAACATAAAATGTAATGTAAATAGCAATGTCCGTCTGCATTCATTCGAGTCCATGGCCAAAAAATTGTCCGTCTGTATCCGTCCGATTTTATTTAGGACATGAATTAAGACAGTAAAATTTGTACGAGCATAAATCTCGTCGGGCCCGTTTCCAGTCCGATTTAGGATAGACTGAACACACCTTCGTCGGTCCAGTCCGATCGATTTACACCCCACGTCAAACCTTAGTAGTTAGTTTTTATTAGTTAATTAAAAAAGTTTTCGAATAATAAAATTTTAAAAATAAACATTAAGTAATAATAAAGGGATCGATTAAAAAGATACTTCACTTTTGGATAAAAGACTATAATTTTAGGAGGAATCTATCCAAAAATAAAGATGTTATGAGAGGAACATGATAAATAGAACATAATCAAAGATTTACCATCTTACCGTAATTCAAAGCAAATTCTGCAACACCCTGTCATAAAATGAAAAAAAAAGATTACGGTCCACCGAAAACTAAATTCGAAGGGGTTTGACCGAAAAAATATACTCATAAAACAGTGGAGAACCACAAGAAAAATTAGATGATGAGGTAATAATTGGATTGTTTTTTATTTGTTATGAGAAGGCGAATTTTGTTGTTGCCCCTCGTATCAATTTTGAAAATACACTCTTATTCAAAACTGAAGTCTCATTAACAATGACCAATAAATAAGAAAACACTAAAAAATTATAAATATTTATTTGTATTAAAGACTAGAAAATTAGACATATTTTTTATAAGTTAAAACGATATTAATAGTAGCGTGGTATTTCAGAAAAATAAAAAATTACATTGATAAAATATATTGTTTTCCTGACTGGACGCTGCTTCACACCATGCTAACTGTCGCTACTATCTAAACCCGTAATCTGACTAGCTAAGTCGATCGTCATTCATTGGGGCGTTGCTACCGCACCCCCACCCTTGGGTTATCACTCCTTGGACCCATTTTCCTTCTCGAAAAATTTGCATAGTGGCAATATTTAATTGAAAAAATCATTATTTACTTTCAGTTCTGTTATTTTCTTTATTATATTTTCTTTGGTGTATTTTTGCATCTTTTTCTGTCATGTTTGTACCAGTTCTTTTTTAATATATATCTATTTTTTAGTTTTATGGTTTTCACATTAATTTATAATTTAATATCAATTACTAACATTCATTCAAAAATGCTTAAAACAATTCAACTCAAATAAAAATACAAGTAAATATAAATAATCAATTTCTTTTGTAATCCCTTTCGTTGTCTTTTTCGCAGCACAAAAATATATTCTTCTTTTTTCTCAAAAAAGCTCCCTCACTGTTTTGTGGTAGAAGTTGGTCAAGTGCTCTATGTGATGCTTGAAGTAAAGAGAAATGTGGAAAGTACCTCGGCTTGTCAATAGATACTCGAAAAGTCTAAAGTCCATTCACAATTGCATTTAGGGCCAGTACGGGGAAAGTTCACCAAGCCCTTGGGCACGGGCAACCCACCAAGTAAAGGGCAATTTTTTTGAAAAAATTGAGTCGAACGATATAAGATTTTAAATAAAAATCCATGTTCAATTTTAAGCAAGAAGCATTTTCTCTAAGCGGTAATATATCCAGTTTCAATACAAGGGACCAAAGATTAAGTCCTGCTAGGGAGAAAAAATTTGTAGTTCAATTGAAATTTCTACTGCTATTTACAAATTTTAGGCTTAGGCAACCCATATTCTACGCCGGGCTTGAATGTATTCGACAAAAAATTGAATATATGTGTGTAACCAAGAAAATACAGTGATCACTTATGAAAATTATACATTGGATAATCTAGATAATAGTTATATTACATATACTTTAGGACAAAGAATGACCACCATTTACAATTTAATCATGATACACATTTATGTTATGTGTATATAATATACACTTTTTAAAACTATTGTTTTATCATAAAATTGAAATATGCAATATAATATATCGAACTAAGCAAATCTTTACCACAATTATAATAGTAAAAATGATTCATCTTTTGAAGTTATAGTTCAAACAACATGGAAGTTTGAAGTTTAGAAATTAAACGAAGCACGTTAGGTTGATGTTTCAGATGAACCAGTGGTCGATTCTATGCAATCAACTAGACAGTTGCTTAGGTTAATTGGGCAGTTTGAAAGACAACCGATTGATTGGTTGACCCAAGCGGTCGATGCTAAGGCATTGAATCTAATTCCAAGCCTGAAATTTGACTAACCGCCCAATTGCTAGATGCTTACCGATCAATTAGTTAGGTTTGGCAAATTAGTGCTTAAGCAGCTTTGGTTTTGGGCAACTTTGGCATTTCCAACCCACAAATCTTTTTATTCTTATGGGCAATTTGAGAGTTAAGGGTATGTCCTAGAAGTAATTCTGTAATTTTTTTTATATATATCTAACTTAGTAATCAATATTTTTCATATTTAATGTATTTGATAACTATTATATACTTTGTTATATAGTGATATAATTAATTCAATAATTAATTTGAAGTGTATAAATAAGAAAGTCCTTAACTAAAATATTATGTGATTGTAATTGCAAATAGTTGCAATCATGAGTAATTAATCATAATACAAAATAACATTTTACTTTAAATATTTTTGGTTAAGATGTTTCGAGAAAGGATATCGGTTCATTCATTCAAAACATAGTACGTAACACTCTACAAATGTTGGGTAGTATGTTACTCGTGGTACTAGAGGCAGCAAAGGGTTATGTATTCGTAGGTATTAGATAATTATAAAATGACTCGTTCGAGAGTTTTATGCTAGTCGATAACATCTAGGTCAAACAATAACATATGTGAATTCTCCGAAATATCACATGATTTGATTAATTTATAAAATGTTATAAATTTAAGCAATTAATTTTAGTGGAAATTAGGGAGCATCCCTATCGTACTTTCATATTGTAAAACGGGTCCCTTTCAAAGTTTCATTGTAAAGCGGGTCTCTGTTTTCTGGAAAAGAAGAAAAATTATTGCTGAAATGTCAACAACTTTAATCAATAAGTGCTGAAATTTCAGCAACGTTCCCTGTCAAAGTTTCATTGTAAAAACAAAGAAAAATTATTGCTGAAATGTCAGCAACTTTTATAAGTAAGTGCTGATATTTCAGCAACTTTCCCTGTCAAAGTCTCATTGTAAAAACAAAGAAAAATTATTGCTGAAATGTCAGCAACTTTTATAAATAAGTGCTGATATTTCAGCAACTTTCATAAACTGTGTTCACAGTGTACATAAATGTTGCTGAAATGTCAGCAACTTTTATAAATAAGTGCTGATATTTAAGCATCTTTCTTACAAGTGTACAAAAAAGTTGCGGCAATATCAGCAACTTTTATGAAATGTTGCATCATGCCATGCAATAATCGTGAATGAAAAACAGGGACCTAATTTACACTGAAATTTAGTGAAGGACTTTCCGTGAATTTTGAGACTTAATAATGACTTGTGCCGAAAGGAGCCTTAATTTTAAGAAATATTAATTATTAATGTTTTGGGCATATTTAGTAAGTGGGTAGCTCGTAAAAATGTTTTGCGTGCTATTAGTAGTTAATAAGGTGCATACATAAAAATTATATCCGTGTATTGATATATTATATATATTCAAATATTTTTCAAATACATTTAATTTATCAACGGCTTTAAGATGTATGTGATCCAACAAAGACTTATTATGGCTAGTCAAAAGAAGCGGGTGAAATGGTGTAATGACCCGAAATTTTATCGCATTGATTTGTGAATATTTAATTTATTTTAAATATTCAATTAATGGTTTTTATAATTAAATAACTCTCTTTGATTAATAGATAATGGTAGAAAATTAATTACAAAAATAGGCAGTTCGATCGAAAATTGAAAACGTGACCTAAACCCTATTTTCGAATTTTCAGTTTTTATCGAACGCCTAGTCGTAGAAACTTGTTATACCTTGATACATACTTTTAACAACATTAAAATGGTTAGGTTAAGTTAAGTAAACCATATTTGTGAAACTAACAATATAATAGTAATAAGAATTAATTAAAAAATATATTTAAATTTGAATTTTATTTTATAGCTTAAGTGTTAAAGTAGAGAAAGGTGCATGGACCTTCCTAATATCCATCATTTTTCTCATATGTGTAGTATTTAGTTGACTTAGAATAGATGGGTGAGAAGAAAATGTGATTAAAGGTATTTTTGGTCTTTAACATTTTTATTCTTTTATAAAAATAAGTTTTATCTCACTTCTCATTTTATTTATCATTTCCATTTCGATGTTTCCTGACTCTATTTTTATTTCCATTTCTTCTTCCATTCATGATAATAAAAACTTCTCTTTTAAAGTTAAAGTTCGAAATTTAAGGGTATAGTTGATGGTTAATAGCTAAGGGGATGGTTGCTTGCATAGAAAGCTTGGATTATGTTTTTTCAATAATTTTAGAAGGTGAGAACACTAGACATTTGTTGTATATTTTTGGTAATAAATGAATGTTGTGAAACTCTAAGCTTTGAACATTTTTGTAGATAATGAATGTAGTATAATTGAAAATTGTTTGATTTTGATTTTGGGTATGATACTCATGTTTATATGTAGTGATATAATCATATTACATGTGTAAATTGTTTGGAATGGAGGATATGCTTGCTATAAACAAAAAACATGTACACTGACATTCATGAACACAGACACTGCAGACATCGTGACGACCCGGATTTTCAAACCAGTTAAAATTGCCAAAAAATCCGTCTGTTCTAAGACTACTAATGAAAACTACTAACTAAATACACCATATTTGATAATTATTCAACATTACTAAATATATATGATAAAACTTCAATTTTACAAGTTATCAGAGTAATCAGATTAATCTACTAGGTATGCCTATATACAAACCAAATACAAATAAATCTAATGCTGCACAACTTTAATAAGAGAGACAACAATAGTCATTCCTGCTAACTCAATAAACATGTCAAATGCGGAATAAAATAGTAAGCAGGAAAAAGGAGAAGAAGCTTGAGAAAAGAAGAAGAAGAAAAATGTGAATGAAAGTGAATAAGGAGATGGGTATTTATAGAAAAAGAAAGAAGTGGTAAATTTACCAAAATAACCTCTTATCAAATTACCAAACTAACCTTACTTCAACCTAAAGCAATCTCCACTTTTTCAATACTTAACATCACCTTTCACATCTTTACTTTATGTCTTAATCCCTTAAAAACTAAGCTAAATAAAATAATAATTATGTTGGTTTTTGATGTGATATTGATTTGATGTTTACTTTTGACTTTTCTTACTTACTTTTGTTAATTCTTACTTACTTTTCTTGATGACTTCTAGAAGTTTTTTAATTTTATTTAATAAAAGTAAACATGCTTAGTGAATTAATTAATACTTACACTATTTGAATATATGTTTCTATACAAGAAAATATAGGTGCGACGACGTTGTGACAACTTTTAATCGACAAAACGTTGATTTCGACAAAATGTTTTACTGTCACATTTTGACGTTTTAGTTAAACTACTTATTTATGTAAACCAAATTTAAAAATAAATTTGTATAATGCTATTAAAAAATATAAACACTAATAAATTAATTAAAATAATTTATTTAACCATTGAAACTTACATTTCTAAAATCAGCATTTTGTCACTTTTGTCGATATAGGCAAATGTTACTATTTTTATGTATGTTTCTACTTCCAAATCCTATCGAATATTGTTTGAATCATAAAATCTTACATATTTTATATTTAAAATCACTTTAAATAGTATATTTTAAAGTGGTCAAATTCTGGATCGTTACATTCTCTCCTACTTAAAAGAGTTTCGTCCTCGAAATTACAAGGATGAAAAAATAATAATGAAAAAACAACAATTAACGAAAGTTATGCACACCAAAAATAGTAATATCACCCATAACCCCGGTCTGAGTTACGGTGCCTTATCCTATCCATTTTATTTATCAAATTAAGGTAGTTTCATTTTTAAAATTTCTAGGTTGATATACTAATCCTAGATGAATTTTACTTAGGCACCTAACCTAAGCTCTGATACCACGTGTGACGACCTGGATTTTCGAACCGGTTAAAATTGCCAAAAAATCCGTCCGTTCTAAGACTACTAATGAAAACTACTAACTAAATACACCATATTTGATAATTATTCAGCATTACTAAATGTATAGGATAAAATTTCAATTTTACAAGTTATCAGAGTAATCAAATTAATCTACTAGGTATGCTCATATACAAATCAAATACAAATATATGTAACGCTGCACAACTCTAATAAGAGAGACAGCAATAGCCATTCCTGCTAACTCAATAAACATGTCAAATGCGGAATAAAATAGTAAGCGGAAAAATGTGAAGAAGCTAGAGAAAAGAAGAAGAAGAAAAATGTGAATGAAAGTGAATAAGGAGGTGGGTATTTATAAAAAAAGAAAGAAGTGGTAAATTTACCAAAATAACATATTACCAAATTATCAAACTAACTTTATTTCCACCTAAAGCAATCTCCACTTTTTCAATACTTAACATCACCTTTCACATCTTTACTTTATGTCTTAATCCCTTAAGAACTAAGCTAAGTAAAATAATAATTATGTTGGCTTTTGATGTGATATTGATTTGATGTTTACTTTTGACTTTTCTTACTTACTTTTGTTAATTCTTACTTACTTTTCTTAATGACTTCTAGAAGTTTTCTAATTTTATTTAATAAAAGTAAACATGTTTAGTGAATTAATTAATACTTACACTATTTGAATATATATTCCTATATAAGAAAATATAGGTGCGACGACGTTGCGACAACTTTTAATCGACAAAACGTTGATTTTCGACAAAATGTTTTACGGTCACATTTTGATGTTTTAGTTAAACTATTTATTTATGTTAACCAAATTTAAAAATAAATTTATATAATGCTATTAAAAAAATATATAACACTCATAAATTAATTAAAATAATTTATTTAACCATTGAAACTTACTTTTCTGAAATCATCATTTTGTCACTTTTGTCGATACAAGCAAATGTTACTATTTTTATGTATGTTTCTACTATCAAATCCTATCGAATATTGTTTGAATCATATAACCTTACATATTTTATATTTAAAATCTCTTTAAATATTATATTTTAAAGTGGTCAAATTCTGTGTCGTTACATGCATTCCTTCTTCTTCTTCTCATTTCTTGCTCTTTCTAAAATGAAACAAACCCCACCCACTTAGATTTAAAAATTCATGCCCTCAAACCGTAGGAAAGTGGCCTGTGCGATCAACTAGAAACTGGTTCACCTCAGTCCCTAGTAGTTTGTAAAAATAGCCGGGTGTCGTTTTGTCAAGTATGGTGATTGTAATTTATTGATTACAGTGATGGTCAGAAAAATGACAGTTTTTCATAAAGCACAGATCGATAAATAGAGTACACAGTCGTGTTCGTCTTGGCGAATCGAGGTTTTTAAGGTAGGTCCCATAATTTTAGGTGGTCGAGGATGGTCCTGGTGGTGAGATGAACTGTTTCAGTTCATTTTTGAAATTTTGATGATGTAGCAAGCTGGAGGTGGAGCGATGGTGTTGGAGGCAACCTTGGGTGATGGCGGAGCTATGGTGGTGATTGTAGGACTTTCGATCGACGGTGGTGTCTAGGTGAGCTGGAGTTAGGTTTTAAGGAAGTGGAGTTTGGGTCCGACTTTAGCTGGGTGGTGATGGTAGTTGGAGGTGTTAAGTTAACCGAGATGGCAAGTTGAACGGTAAGGGTAGGGGTGGTTATAGGCAGCGGTGGAGGTACAGGATGTGTAACCGTGATTGACTTAATACTGGAACGCGTTTTGGTTAGGGATTGAATGGTCGTTTTTCATTTAAAGGTGTCGACCTTAGAGGCATGGATGACAGCGTGTCGAGCTCGCATGGTGGAGTTGGTTGGTGGACATGGTTCGACGGTATGGTGGCAGTGTTGGGTGTAGACGTGCACAACTGTGCAGGTTTGTGATGGGTTATAGGATTTTGGGAATATGAATTGGGGATTTAAGTGGGAAGGAGTACTGTATTTGGGTTTGAGTAGTTGGGGATTAGGCCGGAATGGGTTGTGAAGCGGATAAAATTTAATAATAATTTATTTAATTAAATATTCAGTTTAAAAGGTTAACTTTGAATAAAGATAAATCACTTATTTTAGATCCGTTTAACCTGCGTTTTTTTGCCTTAGAATTGTATTAACATCTAAAACACTATGGTACAATTTATTGATAGTTTTGATAAAGTATAAATTTATGATTAAATAATAGTGGTTGAATTTAATTACGTTATTATAAATAATAACATGGTTAAATTAAATACACTTCATTGGTGTTATATACTTGGACGAATAAAACATCGTTATGCTATAATTAACTGAATAGATTATTGATGATATCCGCTTGGCAAAATAAATCTCCGTTCTGCCATTATATTGATTTGGATATTTATTCATATATCGGTTAGTTAATATATGGACTAATTAATATTTGATAAGTGATGGATTAGATAGTGATTGCTAATTGTTGATTTTATTTACATATATGCTTGCCTTATGTAAATACCAAGGATACGACTTTTAAGTTAAACTGAATAAAATAATAGCTTGTTCGAGTAGCATTATGATCACTATGTCTCTTTTTGAATTTGAAAAACTATGTATTTAAATTAACTTCCATTTTATAACAATTTGAGGTTAAGTGTTTATATAATTATAAGTGATTTAAAATATAAAGATTAGATGTTTAAGGTAAATTAATTACTTTAGTTAATGATATTTTGAGATATTTAATTAAATATTATTGTTGTTCAAAGATATTTAATTATTTCATTAGTAATGTTTTAAAGTTAATTAATTGTTTTATTAATAATGTTTTTAAAGTTAATTAATTATTTTATTAATGATGTTTTAAAGTTAATTATTTATTTATTTATAACATTTATAGATAATTATCTAATTTAATAAAGGAGTTTATAAATGATAAATTGTTTTATAAAAGGGATTTTACTAAAAAAAAGGAATTTATTTAATGGAGATTTACAAATGATGTTTTATAAAGGAGACTTATAAATGATAATTTGTAAAAGAGATTTATAAATGATATTTTGTAAAGGAGTTTTATAAGAGATATTCTACAAAGAGATTTATTAATCGTAATTTATACACAAAAGAATGGATTTATAAGTGATATTTTGATAATAATGAAGATTTGTGCTAATTATATAGGATTTATAAAAATGAGTTAAAGGATTTCTATATAGGATTTTTATAAAAGCGTTTTATAAAGGGAGATTTATAAAAGAGTTTTATAAATAAAAACAAATTTTATAATTAGAAAAGAGTTAATAAATAGAAAGATTTTTATAAATAGAAGAAATTTTGCAAAGTAATTTGGAGATTTATAAAAGAACTTGCAAATATGGAATGAGTTTATAAAAGGGAAATTTGTAAAAGGTATAAGATTTGATTTTGATAAATAATCATCCTTTATTATGGTGGTATGGAAGCATTCTTTCCATACATAACACCGAAGGAAAAGTGGTTCGTGTTTAGAGTATGAAATGTTTAAAAATTGTTATTTTTGGCCCATTTAAATATGAATTTGAAAAAGAGGAAATTTTCCTTAAGTTTTGTTAATATACTTTGTTAATATACTTATACTATTAGGATAAGTATATTGATATATTTTCTAAATATTGAAAATATAATGGTTTGTAATATACTTGTACCAGTGAGGTAAGTATATGAATATTTTTCCAAGTACTGGAAGGAGTATAAGCGGTTTGTGATAATATCTTTTGTGAAGATATTTTGAATCAAATAATTGGAAGACATTTTAATTAATGAAACATTAATTAATAGAGGCTTAGTGGATCCCATATAGGCTTTAATCCATCTTGATTGTTTGTTATTTAATAGTTAAATAACCGACTATCAAATCTTGGCCAAAATATAACTCTAGAAATTCCTAAGAGTTCCACTGGGGTTATATGGCATAGTTGTCTTCGATGAGGCTATATTGTGCATATAAATCTCGTTTTGTTCTTGTAGGACAGATGGTAAGGAAATCCATCCGCTCAGGAGGTGACCTCCACTCTTATGAATTGTTTGATTATTTCCAAAAGAACCGAGTTTGAGTTTACGGTAATCTATCGATTGATTTGGGAGCAACAGGTAAGTGGAGGAGTGTGCTTATATGAGATGACTCAAAACCGTAACCACTCCAAAACCATATGAATGTTGTGAAGACTCTAATCTCTGTTGAACACTTTTATAGATAATTAATGTTGTATACATTAGAAATAGTTTGCATTTGATTTTGGATATGATATTTATGTTTATATGTAGCGGTATAATCATATTACTTGTGTAAAATGCTTGGAATGTAGGATATGCTTATTGTAAATGAAAAACATACACACTAACATTCATGAACACAAACACTACAGGCATTCTTACTTCTTCTTCTTCTTCTTCTTCTTCTTCTTATTTTTCTCATTTCTTGCTCTCTATAAAATGAAACCAACACCCCCACTTAGATATGGATCAAAACAGTAAGTAATTCGTAAAAATAATCCGGTATCGTTTTATCGAGTTGGGTGGCTGTAATTTTGTTGACTGTAGTGATGGCCGAAAAAACAATAGCTTTTCACCATGCATGAATCGACGAACGGGTTGTACAGTCGTGTTCGTCTTAGAAAATCGAGATTTTTAACGCAAGTTCCATGATTTTAGGTGGTCGAGGATGGTTGTGGCGGCGAGATGAAATGTTTCAGTACATTTTGGAAATTCCAGCAATGTGGCAAGCTACACGGGGATGGTGGTGCTGGTGGTAGCCATGGGTGATGGCGGTACTATTGTGGTGATCATTGCACTTCCGATAGATGGTGGTGGCTAGCTGAGCTCAAGTTAAGGTTTAAGGAAGTGGAGTTTAGGTTCGACTTTAGCTTGCTCGTAAGGGCAGTCGGAGGGGTCGAGTTGACTGAGATGAGGCTCGGAGGTGTGGCAGTGGCTGGCGAGTTGAACGGCAAGGGTAGGGGTAGCCATAGGCTATGGTGAAGGAGGCGTTACTGTGATGGATTAATAATGGAACGCATTTTGGTTGGGAATTGAACGATCGGTTTTCATTTGTTGGCGTTGGACTTGGAGGCGAAGGTGACAATGTGTTGAGTTTACAAGGTAGAGTTGGTGGTGGACTTAGTTCGACGTTTTAGGTGGTTGGGTGTGCACATGTATGACCGTGCACATTGGTGATGGGTTGCCAGATTTTTGGAATTTAAGTAGGAAGAAGGAGTAGTGTATTTGGGTTTAGGTAGTGGGGAATTAGGCAGGGTTGGGTTGTGAAGTGGGCAAAGTTTTATAATAAGTTAGTTAATTAAAATATTTAGTTTAAAAGGTTAACTTTGAATAGAGATAACTAGCTCGTTTTAGATCCGTTTAACTTGCGGTTTTTCACATTAGTCATGTTAATATCTAGAACACTATGGTATAATTTGTTGATAGTTTTGATAAAGTATAAATTTATGATTAAATAATGGTTGTTGAATTTAATTACATTATTGTAAACAATAATGTGGTCAAATTAAGTATACTTCATTGGTGTTATCTATTTGGTCGAATAAAACACCATTCTGCTATAATTTACTGATAGATTATTGACGACATCTGTTTAGTAGAACAAATCCCCATTCTTCTATTACATTATTTTGGACATTTACTCATATGTCGGTTAATAAATATGTGGATTAATTAATATTGGTTAAGTGATGGATTAGCTAGTGATTGCTAATTGTTGATTTTATTTATATATATGCTTGCTTTATGTACATACCAGTGATATCTCTTAGAAAGTTAAATTGAATAAAATGATAGCTTGCTCTGGTGCCATTGTGATCACTAAGCCTCTTCCCAAATTTGAAAAGCTATGGATTAAAATTAACTTTCATTTTATAACAATTTGAGGTTAAGTGTTCATATAATTATAAATGATTTAATATATATATATATATATATATATATTAGATATTTGAGGTAAATTATTCACTTTAGTTAATGATATGTTAAGATATTTAATTGCGGTATTAATGTTGTTTAAAGATATTCAATTAATTCATTAATAATGTTTTAAAGTTAATTAATTATTTTATAAATAATGTTTTAAAGTTAATTAATTATTTTATTAATGATGTTTTAAAGTTAGTTAATTATTTATTTAGGATATTTCAAGGTAATTAATTAATTTAATAAAGGAGTTTATAGACGATAAATTGTTCTATAAAAGGGATTTTTCTTGAAAAAGGGATTTATTTAAAGGATATTTAAAATGATGTTTTGTAAAGGAGATTTATAAATGATATTTTTTAAAGGAGATAGCAATATTTTGTAAAGGAGTTTTATACGAGATATTTTGCAAGAGAGATTTATAAATGGTAATATATAAATAAAAGAATGGATTTATAAGTGATATTTTGATAATAACGAAGATTTCTATTAATTATATAAGATTTATAAAAATGAGTTAAATGATTTTTTTATAAAGGATTCTATAAAGGGAGAACTATAAAAGAGTTTATAAATAGAAACTAGTTTTATAACTAGAAAAGTGTTTATAAATAGAAAGAGTTTTATAAATATAAGAAGTTTTACAAATTAGTATGGAGATTTATAAAAGAACTTGTAAGTATGGAATGAGTTTATAAAATGGAATTTTATAAAAGGTATGGGATTTGATTTTGATAAATAATCCTTCTTAATTATGGTGGTATGGAACCATTCTTTCCATACTTAACACGAAGAACAAGTGGTTTGGGTTTAGAGTAAGAAATGTTTTAAAAAATATTTGTTTTGTCCTATTTAAATATGAATTTGGAAAAGAAATCTTCCTTAAGTTTTGTTAATATACTTATACCATTGAGATAAGTATGTGGATATATTTTCTAAGTATTGAAAATATAATGGTTTGTAATATATTTATAACGGTGAGATACATATACGAATTTTTTTTCCAAGTATTTAAAAGAGTATAAGGGGATTGAGAATATTATCTTTTGTGAGGGTATTTTGAATCAAATAATTCAAAGAGTTTTAATTAATGAAAGATTAATTATTAAAGTCTTAATGGATCTCACATAGACTTTAATCCGTTTTGATTGTTTATTATTTGATAGTTAAATAACCGACTATCAAATCTTGGCTAAATACAAATATTGAAATATCTAGAAGAAACACGGGGGTTATATGGTACAATTGTCTTCGTAGAGGCTATATTGTGCTTATAAATCTCATTTTATTTTCAAGAAAAATGATAAGGAAATCTATTCGCTTAAATGGTTAGGAGGTGATCTCTACTCTTATATATTGTATGATTATTTCCAAAAGAACCGAGGTTGAGTTTACCGGAATCTATCGATTGGTTTTGGAGCAACTAGTAAGCAGGGGAGTGTACTTATATGAGATGAATCGAAGCCGTAACCACTCCAAAACCACATGCGCATTCTATGTTTTGGAAGAGATTCAAGAGTGGTTCGAGTTAATGGAATCGAAGACAGAATTCTTGAAGTGCATGAGCTACTTTCTACAAATCCTGAAGGTGATTCCATAATGGATGTAGTAGAAGTAGTGCCTTTAGTTTTTTCATATCTGGAACAACTTGTATGGATGAATGCTAGCATTGCATTATTGTTTGAAAGGCAGTGTTAGCATTCCAAGTGAGATTTGTTAAGAGAGAGAAAGTGACGTGACGTCATAAGCCCCACAACCCAATAATGATTAAAATAAGGGATATGCTTTAGAGCTATGTGGTTCGCTACCATTAGGTGCATTGTTCCTCGATCTAAAATCGATATTTATGGATTTTTTATGCGTGATCAACGGAAGAGTGCAGCTAGTGGAAATAGGTCTCTAGCCTTGGTGCTTAGGGATGATATAATCCAGTTTGTAATTTTCATGGGGCAAGCCGGCTCTGATTTGTAGGGAGTCCATGTGATACCTTCAGTACATTTCTAGAGTTGTACTATGGTAGGCAGTACCCCAATAGCCTTATCATAGATGGAATTCAATCTCCAATATGTGCCTTACGGACTTAGTTGTGCCTAGCTACTGGAAAATAGGATGCAAGCATTTTAGCTATGTTATATATATATATATATATTTTAAACATAGACATTACTATAATGTCACTGGATTTACTAATAAAAATGATTTGGTTATCAAAACGTAAAAACTCAATTGTGTTTATGTGCAGTGTGTACTTAGGAGATACCTTTATTTTGAAAGGTTTTTTTATAACGTTAAAAATCTGCATTTCTCACGCTGGTTTTACCAGACTGATCCGACCATTGTTTTCTTATAATGTTTAGGTCAGCCCAAGCATATTTTCCAGATTTAGTCAGACACTTTCGAGCTTTAGGAGACAAGCTGGATCCTCCAAAACGTATTCCTATATTTTTATCTTCAACTGTTTGCTCTTGTCTGTATTTATCAATAATTGTATGGATATGTTGTTATAACCATCCAGCCTGATGATAGGTTAGTTTTTCTTTGATAGTAGTATGTATATTATAGTTCATTTTCTTTTTGTAAAGACTTGTTGTATGTTATATATTACTCGTCATGTTGTGAGATTCTGTTCTGTCTTTTTTCTTTTGCCCTAACAATGTGTTTTTCTAGCACTTGAGTGTTCGACACGTGAATACCATGGATGTATTAGTGTCGACTTACGAGGATCGAAAAGGAGAATCATTACAAGTGGTCTAAATGATATCTAGAACTTGTGAGAAATGGTAAGAATTGATTTGGAAAAAGTGGTATATTTTTCCCTTTTCTCCTTTTGTAAATACCAACCCATTCACTCTTTGTTCTGGTTCATCTCTAACTTCTACCATGGCCACCCATAGCTCAGCCTTCCTCTTCATAGCCGAACCTCCATGAACCCAAAATAATCAAATATAATATCCAAAGGGTGGGACACTCGTCCGGCTGCTCGTTCAGGTGTCGACTCAAGGATTATAGGAGTCAATTTTAGATCAAGTTGTGTCGAATAAGCAAAGCTCAATCGGGTTTGTTTTATTTTTCATTTAATCTTACATAATCACATCACCATTTATATATGCATGCATTGCATTATGATGATTTAACATTAATTTGAATCTGAAAACAAATTTAAATATTTTAATATAGTCAAATGAAATAATATAGATTAGTAAATGTAAAATAAATTTAAATATAAATTATATTTTTTACACAATTTTAATAATTTACTTATTATCATTTAAAAGTGAAAGAGTCGTATTTAAATTTAATATATATATATATATATATATATATATTAAATTTAAATACGACTCTTTCAGTTTTAAATGATAAAATTTAATCAAAATTATTTTAGATGAAATTTTGTTTTAATAAATAAAATTATTACCAGAGGTTTTAAATAATATATATATATATATATATTTGTGTGCAATGGACATACTAAGTGGTAAGCCCTAGGGGCAATTATCTAATTTATTACGTATTTCTAACTTTGCAGTCAATTTTGTTTGTAATAAAGGTGTTTGATTTTTGTTATACACTGTGTTATATTATGATATAAATAATTAGTAATAAATTTAAAAAATATCAATAAGAAAATCCACTAGTTAAATGTTATGTGATTGTTGTGGCATATAGCTACAATCATGAGTAATTAATCACAAAATAAAATAATATTTTGTATCAAATATCCTCGTCAGTATGTTTCAAGAAAGGATATAGATACATTTGTTGAGACCAGAATATGTAACGTTCTCTGATAGTTGAGTAATTTATTGCTCGTAACTACTGAAGGAACCAAGGGGTTACATACTTATAATTATTGGATAATTATGCAATGACTTGTTCGAGAGTTTCCCATTGGTTGATAAAACTATGTTAAACATGAAATATCAGTGTGATGATGTTACACACTTTCTTCGACTTGAGAATATTGTTGCACTTCAGAAGGGATGCTCCACTTTGACTATAATTAAATTATGCCCTGACGATCCATTGAGCGACTATAGTAGGTTTGAGTTGAAGCATTAAGGTGAATCACTATTCAATAGAGGTTTCGTCTCCTAAGTTGTATGAGATTATCACAGTAAACTGTAATTAACTCAAAATATGACTCTTTAGCTAGAGTAGTACAATTGATAATAAAGGTTATTATTGAACCGATGACTTTGTTATTTTGACAAAGTTAAGTGTGAATAATATTATAATTTTGACCAATTCCAAATTTCATATATCCTAAATTGATATAGTTTTGACTTCGGCCAAACTGTCACATTACTAGTTAAGGTGATGTGTGAACTTTGATATTTGAAATTTCCAAAATTAATCTCTAAATGAATTCAAAATTTTGTGTCCCACAACCGTATTTGTGAATGCTTTTGAAAATCACATGATTTAATTACTTTATAAATTGTTATAAATGGATTGAACTAATCTGTATTTGAGGAATATGACTTATTATTAATTTATTTGATGTTTTATGTATTGTTAGAAATTATTTAAATGTATATATAAAATTCATATATCTGTCCACATCGATATACTTTTAAACAAGGCTCAAATAAGAAATTATTACTTGAAGTAATTCGGAAATTCTACACTGTACAGATAGTAGCATAAGACGACTATACAAAGGGATAAGTAATGGGTGGAGAATTGAGGAGGAATTCATTAGGAGGTTTTATTAAAAAATTGGAAAGGTTCAATTTCTCCTCTAAATAAATATCTTGATTTAATTTCCTTAAGTGTTTTTTTTCACCTTTTCTCTTTTATCCATGGCCATAATTTTCTCCTTCCTCCTTTAAATAAATTTACTAGAAAACAAATCAAAACATAAAATAAAATTAATAGCTACGTGTTTATCGGTCTCTTACAAAAATTGGGTGTTGCTTTTAGAGATCCAAGGAGAATTCGAAGATCAAGTTATCACTAAATAACCAGATCTATTAGGTGAAATTCCATTTTCATGTCTGTATTTTAGCATTATCGGTTTATAGTGATTATACACACACACATTATTTCCTCACCGTGATTTACAATTAACTTCATAATCTAAACGATTAATTGGATGATGTGATTTGATTTAATTTGTTTGTTTAAAACTGAAAATGTATATATCTGTAAAATTATGATTCCAACCACAAGCATGTTTCGATATTTTCTATGGCAACATATATAATTCATTAAGTTAAAATAATTTTATTTTGAATCAATTTTGAAATGTGAAATACATTAACATCTTTTTAAAACTTAGTGTACACGTTTTGACTTTAATTTCCTTTTGATCGTTTTTTATCCACTGAATTAAATTTGGATAACACACATACACACATATTCATACATACATATCTATTAAAAGTATTAAGAAATATATGAATCTTATGTTTGTATTTAAACAATTTAATTTGATATGTGTGTGTATACCCTTTGAATTAATTGAAATAATTTTCAACTTCATAAATATTTTTATGCATATACTCAATCTTAATATTAGTACCCAATTCATGAAGGATATTTTATATTAATCAAATGTAATCTAGATATGAATTTTGGCTAATCTTGCCAAATTAAATTAAGTTTTTTAAATCAAATTTGAATTTTGGGATTCCAATTTGTTAATTTATGTTAGATTTCTTTCAAATCGATTTTTGTTGTTAATATTTAGATTTTATAATATTTTGTAACCATATATACAACCTACATTAATTAATTGAACTAAAGCTATATATATATATATATATATATCCCAATATCTACACATGTATATATTGATCACCTTGTTGTTTTGTTATTATATATATCATGTTAAACATATTATTTCCAATGTCATCATTTGGATAAATATTAGGGATAATATTACTTGAATATTTGCAAAAGAGGAAGAGGAAATCAATTATTGATATCACCTTTTTTATTTAATTTTCTTTTAGATCTTGATGTGATCATATCCAGATCTAATATTATGTTTGTCGCCTTCTTTATACACCAACAATTATGTTCACACATGTTCACATGTATGTCACATCGTTAAAAAATGTGACATATTTGATATGTTCATACTTATACAAATACCATAGATTTAATTAATTATTAATGAAAAGTTCTTAGTAAAATATGATTTTATTAGAAGTAACTGTTGATATGCGAAGATTTTGATCAATGAAAATGTGTGCTTTGATCAATGACAATGTGTGCAAAGCTAAAGGAAGATCGATGAAGACCAAACAAACATAAGTATGATTTTTTATATAGGTCTTAGTCTAGATTTATTGTTAAAATCTATCCTCAAGAGGCTTGCACGAACACTAGAAAACATTTCATAAGCTTCATTTTTATTTAGGCTTTCACTGTGCATATTTTATAAGTTCAGTCGACTGAAACTGGTACAAATATATAAACATGCACAGTTTCAGTCGATTGAAACACCCTGCTCAGTCGACTGAATTTGTTCCTGAAAATTTTACTTTATATTTCAGTTGACCGAATTCTCTGTTCAGTCGACTGAATTTGAACCTGCGAAATTTTTATGAATGGACACCTTCTTGCTCCCAAGAGTTGCAACCATTCACCAATGGAAATGGAAGCATCTCTTGGTTGCAACCTTTGACAACAAATGCACCACTTCTACAAGTATATATACATGATTCTAACATCATTCAAGTCGCCGAATTCTCTTGCTTTAATCTTTCTATTCTCTTGATCATATTCTCTAGATATTCTCAAAGCAATCACCAATCTATTGCTTGAATCACTATTTTGTTTATAACATTCTTTTGATTCATAGCAATTCACATTTCCTAAATCTTCACAAACACATTGCATACTCTCGAGGATAAGATTATAGGAATATTGTACTACATTAGACTCATTAGTGTTGACAAGAACACAACAAGTCGAACATTGTATTTTAGTAATTGAGTTGAAAGTCCTCTTCGGTAGTTGAGGCAAGAAATCCCGTTCGGTTGTTCGGGTAAGTTGTAAACCTATTCCTCCGGGTAAAGTGAGGGTGTTAGTTAGTGAATTTCCTAAGTGAAGCTTAGGGACTGGACGTAGGACTAGAGATCCGAACCAGTATAAAATCTTGGTGTCTCCTTGCATTTACCTACTTTATCTACCTAAACTATTCCGTTATTCCATATTACACGATTCTACCGCATAGCCCCCTCTTTCAATTGGTATCAGAGCAAGGCCGTCCTATAACCATAACACCGTTATTAGACATATTGATAATATGAAAAATAACGCAAGTACAAGCACAACATCTGCCTATAGTTCTACATTTGCAGAAGGACAATCTACCCAAAGACCTCCTCTATTCAATGGACTAAACTATAACTATTGGGCCAAAAGGATGAGAATTTATATGCAAGCAACAAGTTTCGAAGCCTGGAATGCTACTCAAGCAGAGTTCGTTGTACCTACAACCGATTATCCTACATGGACACAAATTCAAAAGAATGAAGCAAGTGAAAATGCCAAAGCTATGAATATGCTATTTTGCGCCTTGGATAGAAATGAATTCAACCGTGTTAGCATATGTACTACTGCATATCAGATATGGGAAACACTTAAAGTCATACATAAAGGCACAAACAAGGTTAAACAAACAAAGATATCCATGCTGAAGAATCAATTCCAAAACTTTAGAATGCGACAAAATGAATCCATCAATGACATGTACTCAAGATTTCAAGACATTCATCATGCTCTAATCGGACTAGGAGAAAGATACACGGACTTTGACATTGTGTCTAAAGTTCTAAATTCACTCACTGATGAATGGGAGAGAAAAGTACTAGCAATTGAGGAAGCAAATGATCTATCTACAATGAAACCAGAAGAATTGATTGGGAATCTTATGTCATATGAAGTAAATATGCAAGCTAAGAAAGATCAAGCTCAAGAAAGAAAGAATGTTGCTTTTCATGCGGAAAAGGAAGAATCAGAGTCTAAAGATGAGGATCTAGCATTTATAGCCAAAAATTTCAAGAAATTCTTGAAGTATAGAAAAGGAAACAAAAACGGATTCAAAAAGAATTTCTTGAACAAACCTTCATCCTCAAATATAGAATGCTTCAATTGTCAAAAGAAAGGACACATGCAAAAAGATTGTCAAGAACAAATGAAGGAAAATAAGAAAAGCTTCAACAACAAAAACAAGAAGGATAAATTCAAAAAAAAGGCATTTTCTGTAACATGGGACGATTCATCTTCATCCGAAAATGATAGTGATAGCGACAGTGAACAGGCAAATGTATGCTTCATGGATCAAGATTCTGAGGTAAGTAATTTAACTTTCGATGATTTAATTGAAGTAAACACTGAACTTTTAAGCACAATAAAAATTCTTAGAAAGAAAATTAAGGAAATTCGTGAAAATCAAAACAAAGCTGAGTTTGAGAGAGATATGTTAAATGATGAAAAGAAAATTCTTGAAGAAGAACTTGAAAAAGTTCAAGAATCTTATTCAAATTCGGAAACTCAATTATCACTCTTAAGTCAAGAAATTGAAACTCAAAAGAAAAAGAATGATGTATTTGTTTCTGAAAATCACGAGTTAAAAATTAAGATTAAACATGTTGAATTAGAAAATAATAGTCTTCAAGCTAAATTAGATGACATCACTAAAAATGTTTTTAACTTTGACAAAGGAAGAGAAAATTTATCTAAGATATTAGAAAATTCTCAAACATCTTCAAACAAACAAGGTTTAGGTTATAAAAAAGAGTCAAAAATTCCTAATAAGAAAAATATAAAACTTAATAGGAATGTTGATTCAAAACAACAAATATTGCTAAAGAAACTTATTAAAACAAAAGTAGAAAACAAGGTAGTTAAAATTTGGGTACCAAAGACTAACAATGTATTAATAAGAAATATATATATTAAAACATTTATGGATAATGTTCATCATAATGAAAACTATATTTATAAAAAGGATACAAAACCAAATTGGGTTTGGTTTCCTAAACTCTAACTTTTTAGGACCCTATTAAAAGGTGGGTACCAATAATTTCATATTTATTTTTAGGTCCCACTCAAAAAGAAGAAATGGATATTAGATAATGGTTGTTCAAAACACATGACCGGAGACAAAGATATGCTTACAAACATCACATACTTTGATGGTGGCTCGGTTACCTTCGGAGACAATTCAAAAGGCTATATCATTGGCAAAGGAGATGTGAACAATTACGGTATATCAAATTTACCTTTTATAACAAATGTTTCATTAGTTGAAAATTTAAAACATAATCTACTTAGCATAAGTCAACTGTGTGACAAAGGTTTTGAAATAACTTTCTCGAATAATAAATGTAGTATTTTTGATCAAAACCAAAATCTTGTTTTTGAAGGAAATAGAGATAGAAATATTTATTTTCTAAATATGAATATTAATCATAATACAAGTATGTGTTTACTAGCCAAAGATAATGATCCTTGGTTATGGCACAAAAGATTTTGTCACATAAATTTTAAAACTATTAGAAAACTTTCTAAAAATGAATTAGTAAGAGGTTTACCCAAAATAAACTTTAAAATAAATAATCTTTGTGATGATTGTCAAAAAGGAAAATTAACGAAATTATCTTTCAAATCTAAGAAAAATATTTCGACTTTACAACCATTAGAATTACTACATATGGATTTATTTGGACCAACACAAGTTCAATCCATTAATCATAATCGATATGTATTTGTAATAGCTGATGATTTTTCAAGGTATACATGGACTATTTTTATGAAAAATAAAAGTGACACTTTTGAGCATTTTAAAACATTTGTCAAAAGAATTCAAAACACTAAAGATTTGAAAATTAAAAATATTTGAAGCGATCATGGAGGCGAATTCGAAAATGAAGCTTTTGAAACTTTTTGTAAAAAGAAAGGAATAAATCATAACTTTTCATTTCTTAGAACTCCTCAACAAAATGGAGTTCTAGAAAGAAAGAATAGAACATTACAAGAATGCGCAAAAAAATTATTAAATGGATGTTCTCTACCAAAACATTTTTGGGCAGAAGCCGTTGCTACTGCATGTTATGTATTAAACAGAATATCAATTAGACCATTAACTAAAAATACTTTTTATGAACTATTTAATAATAGAAAGCCAAATATATCTTATTTTAAAATATTTGGATCAAAATGTTTCATTTTAAATACAAAAGATCAACTAAGAAAATTCGATCCAAAAGCCGACGAAGGAATTTTCGTAGGATACTCAGAACGAAGTAAAGCATATTGAGTATTTAATAAACGAACAAACTTAATTGAAGAAACTTTGCATATATCCTTTGACGAAAATTCTAATAAAAATTTAAATATAAAAGATGATGAAGAATTGATAAATATAGAAGAAACAAACCTTGAAAATAATAATAATGAACTAAGATCTCCTCCTAGAATATTACGAGACCATCCAACTCAAAATATAATAGGAGAAATAAATTCTCAAGTTAGGACAAGAAATCAACTAAATCAAATGGGTCATGTAGCTTTCATTTCATCAATAGAACCTAAAAATCCTAAAGAAGCATCAACAGATGATTATTGGATTATCGCAATGCAAGAAGAATTAAATCAATTTGAACGTAACGATGTTTGGGAATTAGTTCCTCGTCCTAATAATCAATCATTAATAGGAACAAAATGGATTTACAAAAATAAAGTAGACGAACAAGGTAATATAACAAGGAATAAAGCAAGACTAGTAGCACAAGGATATAATCAAGAAGAAGGTATTGATTTTGAAGAAACCTTTGCTCCCGTTGCAAGACTTGAAGCAATACGTATACTGTTAACCTCTGCATGTTTTCACAATTTTAAACTTTATCAAATGGATGTCAAAAGTGCATTTTTAAATGGTTTTATTAAAGAAAATGTATATGTAGAACAATATCCTTTATTTATACATGAAAAATATCCGGATCATGTATTTAAATTAAGGAAAGCACTATATGGTCTTAAACAAGCACCTCGTGCTTGGTATGAAAGACTTAAAAGTTATTTATTAAATTTGGGATTTAAAATTGGAAAAGTAGATCAAACACTTTTTATTAAAAATACTACCAAAGATATTTTAATAATTCAACTATATGTAGACGATATTATTTTTGGTTCAACAAATGAAAATTTATGTAAAGAATTTTCAAATATAATGACTAATGAGTTCGAAATGTCTCATATGGGAGAATTATCATATTTTCTCAGACTTCAAATCAAACAATTAACAAACAGAATTTCTATAAACCAAGAAAAATATTGTGCTAATTTAATTAAACGATTTGGCATGGAAAACACTTCAGCTAAACCTACTCCTATGAGTACCACTACACATCTCGATCGAGATGAAAATGGCAAAAGTGTAGATCAAAAATTGTTTAGAAGTATGATATGATCCTTACTTTACTTAACCGCTAGTAGACCTGACATAATGATGAGTGTTTGTTTATGTGCACGTTTTCAATCTAATCCTAAAGAATCACACTTAAGAGCGGTAAAACGAATTATGCGATATCTTAACAACACTAAAGATTTCAGTCTTTTCTATCCAAAGGAGTGTTCATTTGAGTTAGTGTCATTCAGTGATGCTGATTTTGTTGGATCTCAAACAGATAAAAAAAGTACAAGTGGTACTTGCCATTTCATTGGAAAATCACTTGTATCTTGGTTTAGTAAGAAACAAAATTGTGTCTCGCTTTCCACAGCTGAGTATATATCAGCTGCTTTAGCTTGCACTCAAGTAATATACATGCAACAAACACTTAATGATTTTAATATAAATTTAACAAATTCTACAATATACTGTGATAATACAAGTACAATAAACTTATCTAAAAATCCGGTTAATCACTCTCGTACAAAACATATAGATATTCGTCACCATTTTCTACGTGACAATATCGAAAAAGGAATAATTAATTTAGAACATATTTCTGCCGAAAATCAAATTGCCGATATATTTACTAAACCTCTATTAGAAAACTCCTTCATAAAATTACGACGAGAGTTAGGAATAATGTCTTTTAAAGATATCATATAAAGAAAATAAAAAAATAAAAAAATCTACACAATTCAGTCGACTAACACTATATGACCAGTCGACTGAATAAAGAAAAAATGAGATTTTCAATTAATTTTTTGAATATGTTACATGATATATTAATATAAAATAGTAGTCATTTGTAAACCATATATTTTTAACTGAATTATGGTAACCATTAAATCATTAAGTGGATGAAAAACTTTAAAGAATTATAAACACTATATATTTAGAAAATCCCTCCTATAAATATATCTTAAAAATAATTCTTTTTCACAACTCATACTCATGAATAAAAGCTTGAAAAATTCATTATAAAAATGTCGTCCAACAACTCTTTTTCCCCGATCAACATCACCTCTTCAGTCGATAACACTCCAACGTCTCCAAAACTTCCCACTCCAACACCGACACATGAGCTAGTTTACAAATGGAACAATTATCGTACTGGCTACACACCAGAATCCAAGAAAGCGAAACGCAGACTCTTTATTTCTCGAGACAGAAAAAGAAAGATTGATGAAATTCATCACTTTCAACAACAACAAATAGATCTTTAACGAGAATTATACTTCGAACAAAATGTTACGGCTAGACGATTAAGCTTCCTAGAGCAAATCGGTTTACACTTTTGTGGATCAAAGAACGAAGTAGCTGAACCCCTACCTCGCCCCGTTAGTTCACTTGATCCGTCTTCATCTTACCATACACCAGTTGATCCTGTGAATCCTTGGATGTCTCCTAAGACTCCTCAATATAGTCCAAATTCATGGGATATAAATTATATGAAGAATGAAGGGAAGAAGAATCCAAGTGCATCCCCTAAGAAATAGTTAGTTTTGAAATCTATTCATGATATTACATCTATATAATTGTAATTATTTCCTTGAATAAAGAGTTTACCTTCAAAATTAACAAAGAATAACAAAATACATGAGTCAGTCGACTGAAACCCCCTGTTCAGTTGACTGGACTTAAGGCAGAAAGCAAAAATTTTTATACTTCAGTCGACTGAATCCTCTGCACAGTCGACTAAAATACTAACAGAAACTTTCAGGCGAACATTCAGTCGACTAAAAACCCTGTTCAGTCGACTGAATTCAACCCAGAAAATTTTCGGCCTTCAATTCAGTCGACTGAACAGTGTATTCAGTCGACTGAATGCCAATTTCCAGACAACTTTCCCCTTTTAACCACCAATTTTTTACCTATCCATTCACTTTTTACTTTCCAACAGTTTTCTTCTCCAATTATTTTCGAAACCCTAGCCCCCAATTCCTCAAAATCCACTAAAATCTTACTCAAATGGCACCAAAGAGATCAAGAGCTTCCTCTTCTTCATCCTTTGAGCCAACTGATGCTCAAATAGCGCAATGGCTTTACGATGGAGTCACTGTCACTAGATGGAATAAGATGAAGAATTCCAGAATTTTTGAGCATTCCTTCGTTGATTTCCAAAGCTTTCAAACCTACAACATCCAAGCGTTAATCGATCAAGCAGGTTTAACTTCTCTTTTGGATTTGAAAAGAAATGACCATGCCATAAATCATGTAATGGTCAAATTATTTTATGCTAACCTTAATCTTGGACACCAAACTCCAAGAAATCCAAACAATAGTGCTTGGAGTATGGTATGTGGAAAGAAAGTTTGGTTTTCCTTGGATAGAATAGCACACATTCTAGAATCACCAAATGTCGGGAGAAAGCTAGAAGAGATAGAATTCAATCCACATATTCACGATAACATAAACCATCGATTTATGGATGATAATATCAACTTTAGAGATTTTAAGTCCACCTCTCTTCTACCTATGGCAAGAATCCTTCACAAAGCCCTAATGAGAACAATTACTCCTCGCACGGGCTCGTACAAAATTGCGTACCCAAATAACTATCGAGCTCTATATGCTATTTTTGGCAATATACAAGTCAATTGGGTACAACTTATTCTTGATGGGTTTCTCACTTTTAATAATGGAAAAATGCACGCTATCTATTTTGGAGAATACATCATGCGACTTCTCCTCAATGTCGATACGCTATTACCCGAGTCAGAGAATACAATGGTCCATCAAATTAACCACCGGACCATAAGCCTAATGCAACTCCCATCTCGACCTCCTCGCATAATATCACTCGCCGAATGGGAAGCAAGGCATAAAGAACAACAACAACAACCTCCTCGACCTCACCACGAAGAACATATCGAGCAAGATGATGAAATTCGTCTTGTTGACCCAAGCTTTACTACCAACCAATCTTTGGGGATACTTTCATGAAATCAATAAATTCTTGACACTCGTCTTAAAAAGGTAGATCACAAGCTTGACAAAATTAAAGGATTCTTCAACAAGCTATGGGATGCAATCTCGTGCTCAAGCACCACTACTGCTTCGACATCTCGGACAAACGTCCGGCACCTACGTTTACATGGACGACGTCCGAAGAGCAAACAAGTAGCAGCGCAAGCGGAGCTAGTTGTGGCCAAGGAGGAAGAGCGTACAGACCACCACCAGGAGGACCCGTCATACGTGAACCAACAGGAGGAAGAGAAGATTCATATGACTGGGATAAAGATGAGTAATTTTAGTATAGTTTGATTTTTATTTATAACTTTCTAATGGCTTGTATAAATAGCCATTTTGTGCTTGATCGTCGCAACATTTTTAACTTTTAGTTCTTCAACAATCCATGGTTATGTAAATATTTCTATTCTCTATGCTTCAGTGATTGTTTTGATAAAATATTTCCTCTGTTAGTTCTTCCTTTTTGTCGATGACCAAGGGGGAGAAAATCTATGGCACTAACTTTGTTTTGTAGGAAAGAAAGTGCATACATTCAGGGGGAGAAAATAAGTAAATACATCTCTAGAATAAATCAGTATTGTCATCAATTAAAAAGAGGGATAATGTTGATATGCGAAGATTTTGATCAATGACAATGTGTGCAAAGCTAAAGAATGATCGATGAAGACCAAACAAACATAAGTACGATTTTTTATATAGGTCTTAGTCTAGATTTATTGTTAAAATCTATCCTCAAGAGGCTTGGACGAACACTAGAAAACATTTCATAAACTTCATTTTTATTTAGGATTTCACTGTGCATATTTTATAAGTTCAGTCGACTGAACAGAAATAGCCAGTCGACTGAAACTGGTACAAATATATAAACATGCACAGTTTCAGTCGACTGAAACACCCTGCTCAGTCGACTGAATTTGTTCCTGAAAATTTTACTTCATATTTTAAGTTGACAGAATTCTCTGTTCAGTCGATTGAATTTGAACCTGCGAATTTTTTATGAATGGACACCTTCTTGCTCCCAAGAGTTGCAACCATTCACCAATGGAAATGGAAGCATCTCTTGGTTGCAACCTTTGACAACAAATGCACCACTTCTACAAGTATATATACATGATTCTAACATCATTCAAGTCGCCGAATTCTCTTGCTTTAATCTTTCTATTCTCTTGATCATATTCTCTAGATATTCTCAAAGCAATCACCAATCTATTGATTGAATCACTGTTTTGTTTATAACATTCTTTTGATTCATAGCAATTCACATTTTCTAAATCTTCACAAACACATTGCATACTCTCGAGGATAAGATTATAGGAATATTGTACTACATTAGACTCATTAGTGTTGACAAGAACACAACAAGTCGAACATTGTATTTTAGTAATTGAGTTGAAAGTCCTCTTTAGTAGTTGAGGCAAGAAATCCCGTTCGGTTGTTCGGGTAAGTTGTAAACCTATTCCTCCGGGTAAAGTGAGGGTGTTAGTTAGTGAATTTCCTAAGTGAAGCTTAGGGACTGGACGTAGGACAAGAGATCCGAACCAGTATAAAATCTTGGTGTCTCCTTGCATTTACCTAATTTATCTACCTAGACTATTCCGTTATTCCATATTACACGATCCTACCGTATAGCCCCCTCTTTCAGTAACTAGATTGTATCTGGTATTAATCATTAGATTTCAGAGGCCCATAAAGATCCAACTAGAGAATATTTTTGAAATCTACTCGTTTCATTTGTTGGAAAATGGACCTCATTCCTTTGATGGTATCGGAGCCTAAATGAACTATGCAGTTTAGTTAGTCGGAATTTAGGGCCAGCTAATAAAACCCACATATTTGGTAGGTATATAGAATAGTAGTGTATAGGCTTAGGATCGAATAATCAAGCATTCCCCCTTCCATGGCTACTAGCTAGCCTAGTGGGCTAAGTGAATCCAAAAGATTGGCCCTCGATATAAGGCCTAAAGTTTTTTGGTCGTTGGGCTAATTTTCAAATTTGGATTCGAAATTTTAAAATATGTTTTAAATTTAACTGCAAAGTTTGAAATATAAAAGAAAATTTTATGAAAGTTATAAAATAAATTTAAAATTTTCAAAATTATTTTTATATAATTAATTTTATAATTTAATTTTTTAAATTAATGTGATTAATTAAATTAAATTAAATAATCAATTAAATTTTACTTAATTGTAAACATATATATTCCATTTATGTATGTAACTATAATTGTTAGTTATATATTTATGTTAAAATTGATTAAGATGATTAAATTTTGAGAAAAATGTGTGATCCTCTAGAAAAGAGGAGAGCACACCTAATTAAGATGAATAAATTATAATTTTTGAATTAATTAAAGTATTAAATTAAATAATTTAATTGAACAAAAATTATTGAATAAATAAATAATAAAAGTTAATTAATATATACACACTCATATGTTAAATGTTATAGTTGGTTATTCATCCTACTTGGTTTGGGTTGAATAATGTAAAATTTCTAAAATTTTAAATACATTAATATTTAATTAAATTAGTTAATTAAACTAACAAATAAAGATTAATTAAATATGATTTAATAAATACAAATTGAATGTTAATTAAATGTAATTAATTAACAAGATCAAAAATTAAGTAAATGTGATTTAATTAATAGGAACCAAAATTAGTTAAATTTGATTCAATCAATAAAGTTAACTAAATATGATTTAGTTCACAAGATACATATGTACATTATATAAGTTAAATAAAACTATAACAGTTTTTTTTAATTTTTAGCAAGGCTGGTCGGTTTTTTATGTGGACGGTCCACTTTTATTAATACAAAAATTTGAGTACAGGTGCGAGGCAAAGGCACCCCAACAGCTATTAAAAATCCACACCACACCTAACAACTCACGCAAGGGATAATCTGCAAAAAGGAGCTACATAGAATGAAATAGTCCAAAAGTCACCTAAGCAGGAAAAAGATTCGCCAAACCTAACTCAATCCCTAGGTCTAAATTAGCAAGCTTAGTTGATTTGGCAGGAGAAGCTGGCATAATAGGACTCACATCTCTGGTCAAAACGATATCAACAGCAATAACAGGAACATCAGAATGAACAGGAGTAGAGGCAATGTAGCACTTCAGTCTAAAGAGAGCATTGGGGTTAGGAGGAATAGCCTGGGAAGCAAGAGGAATGACCGATGGAGGGTCAGATGTGAGAGGAGTCAAGGGTTTAAGTTTCCAAATGCGGAGAGGAGGTTTCTGAATGGGAGCTTTGGGAGGAAGGGAGGGGAAACACCCTTAGCATGGCGATGTTTACAATCAGGCGAAATATGTCCAAAGGAGTGGCAAACGGTACAGATCGGAGGAGATCATTGATATTCAATTTCAACCTGACCAACTCTACTCCTACTAAGGGCAACCAAAAGGTGAGATGGAAGAGGCCTCATGGGAGTAATCTCGATCATTTCTCTAGCAAACCCGAGCCTATCACGGTACTCGGTATTTTTATCAAAACAGATTAATTAGCCAATATGACATGCTAACTAGTCAAGGCCCTCCAAAGACTATAGTGAAGACGGAACGTTCGAGAACTTAGCCTAAATAGGGATAGACAGGACATGCTCTCTAGCAGAGTCAACAGAAGGGCCCCACTTGGTGATTATAAATACTTTCTCTTCAATCACACCAGGGTCTGCCTCTAACACTCTACGCCTTTCATCCGGGCACGAGAAATCAAAAAAGAACATGTCTTTATCAAATCTGACCTTAAGCAATCCCTTTATTTGCCATTTGTTCTTAAGATAACTCTTCACTACAGGATACTTGAGGCTGTCATCGAGGAAGAAACCAATAAGAGAGTCTTTCCAAAACAAAACACCCGCTTCAACGACCTCTTGCAGAGGCACAAGAAAGTCATCATAATTACCAAAAATTTCAAAACGTTTAGAAGTATAACTTCCAACATTGCAGGGCTTGGTCACAAAGTGAGATTTCCAAGATGGAGGAGAATGAGGATTGCAGACATTTGCATTAGGGGAGGACAATTCTACCAGGGGAATTTCTTTCATAGCATCAAAACCTTGCTGGAAGAGGAAACATCTGATGCAGCAACACGTTTGCAGGCCAAAGCATGATCAACGACCGGAGCAGAGATGGCCGGAGCAGCAACTCCAGGCGAACATGCCTCGAAAATTGCCTGCAAGGAACCATAAAGAGGAAAATTATAAGGGGATTGTACAGCAGCCTTTGGCAACACAAGGGATGACGCTGGAGGAGTGGCTGGAGTCCAAATTTCAACAGCTGTCGGCTTCAAGCGAACTCTGCCAGATCTGGTTGTCGAAGCGGCCTATGCTGACTTGAAGAAAGCGGACTTCACCGATAGAAATTGGAAGGATCGGAAGGCTCGGTAGAGAATGGGAAATAGAGAGGAAGAAGAAGGAGGAGATGAAAGCGGTGGTAAGAGAGGAAGGGTTAGAAATCGCAAAATCACCAGTCGCTTGTTACCATTAAATATTTATCAGTAATGTTTTTGCAATTGTTTGACTTAGTTAGTTATTACTTAAAAATCTTCTCTTATAAAACTATAATAGTTATCAATAAATAATACTATATAATCATATGTGTATAAACATATTTTAAGTGGAAATGAAATAAAGGCAAAATATATATTTGGAATAAATACATATGTATTGTACGTATACCGTGATTGCAAATGTGTCTGCCACTTGAATTATGAGGGTATTTCATAAGAAATACATTATTTGTTAACTCAGTATCACTCAAAATATATTGATACTTATGAATCTTTGATATAAGTTACCCTCTATAATTTATATGTTAATATATTCCTTGCATATGCACCGGTTATTGGGCAAATTAAATCTAGAGTTGTTACATGTAGCCCTATTAATATATTGCCCAAACAATGTAAGATACAAGCATGTATTTGTTGAGCAAACTCGGATATATTCATTATACTTAGGTGGTCACAAAATGATAAGCATGAGCGAATACCTCTTTTGATTTATTAAGAAACTTAACGTCAACGTCGTGATTAGGGCAAGAACCACGGTTAGGAGTTGTATATGATACAATCAATGAACAACTATCCATCGCTTATAGGCATATGATTTGTTGAGCAAACCCAAGATCATAATTCCTAATTAAGTGTGTTCTAATATGCAGTAGGTAAAATAAATTACATTTATATTTCTATAAGGGTTTCGAGGAATATAATAAATCCATTGGGAGCCTTATTAGAAAAATGAAATGAATGCAATTAACCTTTCTGATATTGTGAGAAAATATACTATACAAATTAAAATTATCTACCATAATAAATTTGTGTAACTAATCTAATTGATAAAATTGTTTATAAATTGAATAATTTGGCATGTTGTCACTTCAAAATCCATGCAAGAGCCAAATGATACGACTAATGAACTCATTCATACGTTGGTCTCTCGAAACTTTGCATTACCTTCTATGAGTTCTGAACTCTAAAGCAATACAAGATTATGGATAATCTATATTAGATCACATACAAAAGTTGTATGGTAAATATTGGCATTCGTAATGTATGAAATTTCGATGAAATTGGTTCTTTCACATTAAGAAAATAAACAATAATGTATGATCATGTGTTCAAAATGATTGAATGCAACAAAACCCTTATTGTGTTTAAACAATGGAAGACCAAAGGCTAAGAGATCAACCTAGGAAATTGATCATTGAAGCGTCAGTCGTGATCAGTGTACTTAAGTGCAACCCATATAATACTGTTAAAATGTTAAGAATGTCCAAGTACACATTTTTGTGAATAATTAGGTGCAATCTTGTATTCAGAGTTTCCTTGTTGAATGATTCGACCATATGGAAATGAAAGTGACTGTCCAAAAGTTGCTGTAATGTAGGCACAATTGGGGGTGAAGAGAGTGAACGGTCACCTCTGGCTCTTGAAGAAACATTGAAAACGAGAATTATTAATACTAGTGGATACTTAATATGGAATAATAATTGTTATTTATATTTGGAATGTACTTTATAATGGAAAACTAATTCATACAAAATTTATTTCTTTGAGTTTAAGGTATTTGATCTAAAATATCAACTATAAACTAGTTACAATGGATGAAATAAAAAACCTATAATAAGTGGTTATATGGAGCTTTGTATTTCATGCACCATTATAGTAATGATGGAAATACAAGGAGTGTATCATATGACACTTATGTAATAACCTGACTTTTCTACACTCGAATGTCGACACTAAATACATCCACAGTATTATTGTGCTAGGTACCCAAGTGTCGGAAGGACAGAAAGTTAGGGTAAAACAAAAGAAAAGGAAAAGAATAAAAAAGTACACAATATCAGAATCTCAAATGGAATGGTATATATAAATCAATAGAATAGCACAAAGGGTTACTCTGAATACAGAAATAACATAGTTAGTAAAATCTAAGTACTATCATCGACCTGAACAGTTATAACCGCATGTCCTCATAATGCTGATACATACAATACATAAATGCAGTGGAAATAAGAATACTACGAAAGGTAATCATCCAACTCTTCTCCGTGAGCTCCAAGCGTTAGTAGCTAAATCTAGAAGCATACACGTGGGTGGCCCGAGCATTATAAGAAAATAACACCTGGAAACATAAATGGTGGTGAACCAAGCATTATAAGAAAATAACACCAGGATCAATTTGGTAAACCAGCAGTAGAGAACGTATGAAACATGAAATAGGTAACAGTAACCATTGAGACCGTATGGATTCCAGTAACAGTTTTTCCCTCAGAAAAACCAACCATTCATGAAGTTTAATATAGTAATACGATAGATAATGTCTAGAGTGTAGAATATAAATCGTATCAAATAGTTGAGATTCTTAAATAGGTCACACCACAACATATTTAAATTACATTTAAAACTGCTAAATTACGTTCGCTTAATAGATTTTTCCATGCAGATCTCTTCGGGGAAGCTGAATCTAATCTCCTGCACAAGGGTTAGAAATTACTTTTCGAGCATCATATATCTCTAGATAAAATATAATATTTAGGTAAACGCAAGTGGCCCAGCGTCCGGACATAAATATGAACAACATGAACAAAATATCGTCAACCCCGGCTGGCCAACAATTGATAAGTATCTCTAGATATGGAGTTGATAATACCCTAACATAGGTCGCTAACCCAGGTTATGAGGCCAACTATGTTTTAGTCATTTCTGATGTCGAGGTTATATTCAGCATCTTTTACACGAGTCTTCATTACTTGACCAGAATTCGAATCTCCAAATGGATTCCTATATCTCGAACAGATCACGAATCACTACATGGATTAGAGCATCTTGAACTTCTCAAATCTCCACATAGATTCCCTTCCTCAACCGCTTCCAAAGCATATAAATCGTGTATTAGTTTTGAAGTGCTATTCAGTAAGTAAAATACTTACCAACTTAGACTCTTCAAAACCAACTGATAAATTTTCGGTTAACTTATCTCCAGTTCTATCAAAAGTAGGTGAAAGCTAGAGGCATTTCATATCAATACTCCTTCATATGGGTTATCATTGTTATGAAATCACAAAGTCTTTCGATTACTTCTTATGTTAATATTAGGTCAAGTTTGATAATCAATAATCAATTATCTAGTCAAAACATTTGCTTATACAAACCACGATTTGTACCCTTAATCCGTTTCCGACATTTGAACTTAACTATTCCTCATCCAAGAGTGAAACCATGTAAGTTAGAGTACTGGTTGCATCGAATCCTTTCCTAAACACTTTATTCTTGGATATGACAAATAGATAAGTCTACCTCATCGACTTTAGTGTTAAATATAGTATTAATGATTTCCATAAACAAGAACAAATAGATAAGTCTACCTCGTCGCCTTTTAGTGTTAAGCATTGTTAATTACTTTTCAAACAAGTGATCAAATAATCAACAATTTAGCCACTAAGAAATTCTTAACCCCTTTTCAAAAATGTTTGTATATACTTTAATACTTGAAAATACTTATAATTGGTTTTAAAACATTTATCCAAAATATTACTTGAAAATAACAACTTTACAATTTTCCTCAAAACTTGAAAACGACATGTTTTATTATAAAAATCTTTTATTTAGAAATTCACAAGTAATTCTTAAAAATACATAAAGACCTCAAACCATGTTTAAATACTCTAATAATAATTAGTAAACACTTGTAAAAAGAATGAAACAAAATATTTAGACTTAAATTTCTTTTCGAACCTTTTAAGTACAAAAATCAAGTCTAAACGGGGCAGTTTTGCATAAGACAAGTTTTGGTCATTTTTGAGATGTTACTTAACTATTTACTATCAAAGATTTTAATAGAAACAAATATAAATTAAAAATATTATAAATATGGTGAGAAACTACTAAGGATGTCTTTACAAAGATCCATAGTATTCGCAAAAAACAAGGCAATTCACAACTGCATCTATAGCGAATATCGTTATAAGTGCATTTTCAAATCCAAGTTATATTCAAACCTTATGTTCAACTACAACGTATGTGCTTTGTTCCAAGACTTTTCTATATTTCGTACAAGTACATTCAAGTCCGCTCAAGTCCATACATAGTTACTTGCTTTCAAAGCAAGAATCAAAATCAATGTTTTACATATGTCCAAGTTAATTCAAACAACTTTAACAAAACAAAATACAAGCAATTATGAGTTATATTTTTAATCTAAGTGGTGATTTATCTGACCTTTTATCCAACAAAAATCTAGGAATAAAGAACCTAAGTCTAAACCCTAGCTAGCAACCTTCTTTGCTTCCTCCTTCTCCTTGTTTTCACTTGTTTCTTCGCTCCAAACACCCAATATTGCTCACGGCCTATTGGTGTACGATGAGCATGGCTTTGCTTCTTCAAATTTTTTCATGGTGGAAGGTATTCTACTATTGTATTAAGCCTTATGGCAAAGTTCGAAGTGACTTGGAGTTGATTTTCAACAATTTTCTTTAGAACATAAGAGAGGAAGTAGAAGAAGAAGAAGAAGAAGAAGCCACTGATTTTCTCACTTAAGCTTTGTCAATTTATGAATAATATACAAGGTTTTACCCCACTTTATATAGGAATTAGAATGGTGATCTTTAAGCTAGCACTTACCCTCCACCATGCCATGGAAGCTTCACCTCTCATCACTTCTCCTTTAAGTCGCTTCTCCTTTATGCTAATTAACATTATAACCCTCTCAAGATAATATCTCTTATATTTTAGAATATATAACCTTCCAAGCTTTAAGAAGAGGAGAATATGTTAATTGGTTATTAATGTGTTCATTTGATCATTAGAAAAATGCATAAGAGTTTGAACAACTTACCGATGGAAAAGCTATTTACCTATAAACCAATTTTCGGTCACATTATCGATTTTCCGTCGAAGAATATATTCTTGTAAACAAATTTAAAAAACATGTTTCTTATCATAATTCATTAGCTAAATGATGTTTAACAAGGTTATAAGATCATATTACACTTAATTATATTTCAGAATGTTACGATGTTCGAAGACGAAGTGTTCGAATTTTTGGATCACTACATTCTCCCCCACTTAGAACATTTCATTCTTGAATTTCAAACAAGAACGATAATAAAAGGAGATAGACAAAATAAGATACACATATAAAGTACTAATGAAACTATAAACAAGCTAAACTGCAACCCAAATTTCATACTAAGCGACTCCACCTTAAGCGATGAGTACACTACATAAAATATACGATACTGAGATAAGAAGTAACCTCTAGTCTATAAGCATTCTGGGTGGATCTTCTTTAAACTATCATCCACCATCTTTGTACCATTCCGAGCAACCTTGCCCCGTGGGACTTTTAACCTTAACAAAGAATAAGCACACAAATAATCAAATAGCATTCATAACACTAGCAACCAATGCTCATGGTTTGCTTAAGTTCATAACTCTCCCATCGTCCAAGGACAATAAACAATTTACTAAGCATGTCTTATGCTCAATAGCCTTAGGTTCTTACATAGGCAATTATTCGTGCTACCTCATAATGAATTAAAGAGTCATTCCCAAAACTCTTCATATGCAAACAAACGTAGCATACAAATGTACTAAAGCCCGTCTGATGTATATATATCATCCATACATAATATCTGATCTGATCACTTACTCAATTACATAAATTTCACTTTCGAACTACTACAGATCACTTGACCTCTCTAGTGCAGACTCTGATCTGGTTTCTTAGAAACCTCCATTCTTCTTGCATAGCCATATACTGTGATAGAAAATATCGGGATCGTATCACGAACTCATATCAAGTGTTTATTGTTAAGGATCGAGTGAAAAATCCTTGTTCGGACAGGAGTAAACAACCTTAAAAACATGTACTTGAATACTAGATCAAGAACCGTTATGCAAATAAAACGCTCTATGTATAATTGATGTATTTATCTTATTGGTTTCTTAACTATAAAAATTCCTTTTTAATCGCATTCATTTATACAAATAGCATGTCTTTTGATATTAAGTTATTTATGCACCATTTCATTAAACAAAAATTCAAGTTTATCTACATTTTATAACTTAAGTTCATACTTATGCAATACTCCACTACATGTTAAGAGTGTATACAAACATCAAATTTTTTTTACTTAAAAAGTCAATTTAAACTTGTTTTAACTTATACCTTCTCAATTCAAGTGTTATATAAACTAACTTTATATTTTCAAGAACACTTAACTATAAGTTTTATAACAATCCGGGAGTTCCAGACTATCCAAAACCATCAAAAAATTTCATTTCATTTTAACAATCGAATACTATCAAACAATATATCATATCATGATGAACATGCCATACTTTCCTAATGCATAGACTACATGTGTCCATGAAATAATTTAACAAGAAAATTTAGAACTAAACACCAGTTCTTATTTCAAATCATTTTGAAATAATATATATATATATATATATATATATATATATATAACTTTTTTATATCAAATCTTACTTTTGGGATTTCAATCAAATTCCATTCTACCAGAACAACTTTGTAGCATCCCATACTTAGAAACTCAAAAAAGAACCACAATGATGCTGCAGTCATCACCGGAGTTATTTTCACGCGACATAAATGAGTTTTGTTGGTGTAACGACCCGCAAATCCGTACCCCTTGAGTCAACACTATTCTAACTAAATCAACCCAAGTTGTACAGAAATACGAACCATTCGGGTTAAAGAAGAAGAGGTAGAAGAAGAGAATATAAAACAACATCAGAGTCTAACCATCGCAGTGGACTAAAATATAGTAGATAATAAATAAACTTTACTCAAAAAGCAAATACATCTGTTTATATATTACATCATCATAGTACATCAATCACAGCTCAACAATATCATACACTGGATACACAGCAACTCAACACAGCGGAAAATACACATGTAAACACATACAGGAGTACGTATCGTCATCCTGCTCGTCTGCTGAGCTCCACAGTATTTCCTGTATCCTATAATAATCGTTCTGACCCGAGCATTACAGTTAAATAACACCCGAGTCAGTCTGGAATACCAGCGTGAGAAAATCGCACCCAATTGATTTGATTAAAGTTTCAAAATCCTTTGAAAACAAAAGCATCTCGTAAGACCACGCCACAAATAAACATGTCTGGTTTTTACCTTACGATAGCTAAAACAATTTTCATAAAAATTCTCTGATATTATAATAGGGTCTATATACAAATACTTATAAAATAGCCGAAATTGTTACATTATCAAATTCCAGCTACTAGCCACAGAGTGGGTAATACAAACAAAACTCGTATAAGGCTCGTAGGGAGAATGAATTTCCAACTAATGACTAGGCACTGGGGTACCACCTGTCACAGTACGGGGCCTAGATCACCATACCGAGGAGTACGCCCGCTCCCCTGCAACACAAGACCGGGACTACCCCTTACTGGATAATCCCGAGTGAGATCACTCCGCGGTTGGGATCAGCAACCGCCCACTAAGCCGAAATAAAAAGGGACATCTAGACAGGGATGACCTCACCCTGCTTGGGTGCTACCCACCTAGCCTTGCTGCATAACCCATGATTTTCAGTCATTCCCATTTGATGAGGCTTGAGGCTAAGCGTTACCTTTTTAGAACATATCCCTTAGAATGCCCATCGTCCACCTGACGATGTTTACGAAAACATTCATCCATACAAGTCCGTCCCGGGTTCGAACGGAACCGAAGGCACTATTCCTACTACATCCATTTTGGAAATATCCTCAGGATTAGTAGCGACTAGCCCTTGCACTTCACCGCTCCATTTTTGAATCCAAACTCGTTTCCTACGAAACATACAAACCGGATCGAAGTGGTTTTCGAGAAATAAATCTCGATCCCGGTCTCTTCGAAACGATCAACGCATTTGGCCAATATTGATAGTCGGTGATTTAACTATCAATTAGCATTCACAAACAACCATCAACCAATAAATAATTTCTCAAACTATTTATTAATCCCAAAATATCTTCACAAGATAAATTTCCACCTTTCAAACCATTTTTGAAAACAGTTTCAAGCTACCTTCCTTTCTCAGAATAAATTCCAAGTATTTTCTGTTTCCACTGAAATCACCAAGCATAAAACTTAGATTTTTAAAATAATTTAAAAACACTTTATTTTGAAGTATACTTAAAAACCTTTATTTTTAAAAACTACTTCAATAATTTGTTAAAAATACATACTATATGAATATTTGGAAATAATGTTACTTTATAAATATAAAACTAGGTTCCCACCTTTTAAAACAAAATACTAAGTCACCTTTAAATAATTATTGCATTAATAGATTTGAAAAATATTTACTTTAGAATTTTAAATATTAGAAATAATAAATTTTCTAAAACATGCTTTATAAAACAACGTTAAAACTTTTATCTTATATTTAAAAATTTACTTTGACAACGTACTTGGCTATCCAGGGAAATATACTTCTCTTTACATCCTTTGAAAATAAATCACTATTTATTTTTAAACAAACTTTCTCATTTCCTCTTAATAAATTCTCATCTTGAATTTATTCTTCCAAATATCAAATTTCAAACACTTAAATCAATTTCCAAATTGATTTCCAATTTCCTTCATTTATTCCAAAATCATTTAATTTCAGATTTCATGCCTTAATTATGATTTGAAATACTTTTAACTGGAAATACCAATTTTTAGATTTCTCAAATTACTTCTTAATCCTTTTAAATAAATTTAAACTTTGAAATTTAAAATAATTCTTTATTCCTTTAATTAATATCATTTAAAGTTACAATTCATTAATTTCTATTTATTAAAATTCCTTTTTTCCATATTTGGAATTATGTATTTATTAGTAGCTTAAATCACTTACATTTTTTTCACTTCATTCTTAAATTCATTCGAATTTCCTATAATTATTTTGCTTACAAATTTACTTCTTTTATTTTCTTCCAAAATTCAATTTATATATTTTTGAAATCTCATTATACTCAAATGTATTCAATCAAACCATAACATTCAATATTCCAATATAATTCATCATAGATATCAAATAATCACAACAGAGAATATTAAATACTTTAAATAAATGTTGAGGAATCCTGTTGGATCCCTCCAACCTGTTTCCTTGCATCCACGGATGTTAGCACAAAAATATGCCAATCCCAGTATATACCATACTATAACACATCAACCAGTTTCAACCATTCAAACAATTATTTAAATTTAATCATTTAAATTTAAATTTAAATTAATTGAGTGAGATTAACTCACCTTTGCTTTTTAATTTGCCATCCTATCCATCTCGACTTGTTCCCTCCCAATTTTAGACCTTGTATAAACATTATATGATTTCATTAATATTTGAACTAATCGAACAACTAATTTTCAATATAAATAAATTTAATTAAATTAAATTTTCCCTCAACAAAATATCCTCTGGTAACTAAACAAATAAATAAGTTTTATTACATAAATTAACCTCCCGTATTTTAAAATTAAACTGGTTAATGAAAATAGGTACTCACATATATATCCTCTTTTGAAACTACATGTATGCTTATAAAAATAACCTACAGATTTCAAACTAAGTTTATATAGACCTTTAACATTTTTAAAATCTCTATTTTTTTTCCAGTATATATATATATACACACATTAAAATAGAACAAAGTTGTTTTGTAAAACTAACTATAATATATGAGTTTTGCTTTGATAATATATTCATACATATATAACATTTAAATAAGATAACTGGAAATATCTTACTCCCTAAATATAAAATTATTGTTTGCCTATATATATATTCTTGTAAATAACAAAACAGAATTCTTACTGTAAAGTTCCTTCTTTAATTTAAACAATAAGTAATATAATTATATCTTGAACCCAACCTATAAATAAAATTCCAATATATATGTATATAAATTAAGTTAAAACCCAAAACAGGAAGATGTTACCCCACTATGACAAAGAACACGACTCTAGCCAGCCTTTGTCTGGAATCGTCACTGCCCACCTCGACACACCCTCCTCACGCGATGCCCTAAATCTCGAATTCACTCTCGCGTTCGCCTGCTTCCCCATGAGACTGCGGCCGACCCCAGTTGCGATCGATTCGACTTTCCCTCTTATCCCACTGCAGTTCGACTACGCACTCCCAAACATCGAGCTCCGCCCCATCGCGATACTTCGCGACTCCACTCACGGCCTCGCTTGAATCGCAAACCCTAGCGCTGAAGAATCAAATTCGATTCGAATTCGTGTTCCACCCCTCTTCTTTTCGAATCGACAAGTTCGTCCATCTCTCTGGTTTCGATTTTGATTTGAGGAGTAAAAGGCATGGAGAGCCTGGGTTTTAACTGAATAACTTGATCGGCTTTGATTTTGGTTTTAATTTATTTTCTGGAACACATGAATTTTCGTTCTGCCATTTCAAATGATTTGATTTCTTTTGAAATGGTCTGCCTGTACTTTTGTAAAGAAAAAGGGAAACACGAGAAGATGGTTGCGTGTTTCACCCACATGCTACAGTGGCACGAAAAAGTTTTGATGTAAAGGTTAATTGACCGGTCAGCTTATTTATATAAATTATTTAAATTGAATGTTCGATAGAATTTCAGCGCGTTTGTGTATCGTACGCTCACCCAACAACTCCATTCACTACGAAAATTGAAATCCGATAATAATGCAATATTACGGATCCATTGGAACTGGTTTCGTCGAATTCCGAGACTATGCCTCGGAAAGCTATTTTTAAATTTAATTTAAACAGTATATTTTTAAAACTGAAAAAAACACCTTTAAATTCAATTTTAAAAGTTCTGTCACCTTCAGAAATATTGTTATAAATTTTCCAAGCCTTCAAATTATTTTTAACCGGCTTAAAATTCTAGATTCAACATTTAGCTCAACTTCCAATTATTTAATTCAAAAATTTAATCATCAAATTAAATAGTGATATTTTGGAATTCAAGTTAAAAATTAACTTTTAAATAATTCAAATAATTCAAATATTCCAATTTTAACTGCTTAAAAATTCCGGGTCGTCACATTCCTTCCCCCTTAAAAGAATTTCGTCCCCGAAATTACTAGTTAGGAAGAATGATCCATAACTTATTAACTATGTTTCTCAATCCATATAGTTTTTAACAATTTGCCAAAATAAATCTTTTTATCAAAGACATACTAATCTTCTATCTAACTTTTCAGATTTATCTATAAATCCCAAATAACATCACTTACCTATCAGTTCAAATTTAAATTTGAAATCAAAGTTTGAATTATCAAAATTTTCTCAAAAATTTTCTAACTCTCTAAATTTAAGAAAATTTCACCAGCGTCTCCTTTGTGCGGCTAGCTCGGTACAACTACAAAATGGCTCCACGGCCTCCCAAATCCAAAAAGAAAACAAAAAGCCAAGTGGCTAGATCCAAAACCCAAGTCAAATTTCATACGGAAATTCAAATACATACCTTTTTGTCGGGCCATTAAATTTAATGTTCTGAAATCAAAAATCCCAATTTATCCATTGCTTTTATACACCTGTATATCCTACTAAGCAATAACATCCGGTTACAGTTCCAAAACCATTTTATACATTCGTTTACACATTTACAATAATTTTAATATCTATTTCTTTCAAGCCCGTAAGATGTACATATACCATCTGTACGCAATATCAAATTCGATCGCTCGCTCGATCACACAATTTCACTTCCGAACTAGTATCGTCCACCCGACTTCCTAGTACGGACTCAGATCTGGTTTCCTGATCAGAAACCGTCATTCTACTTGCATAGCCGTAAACTATGATAGAGATTTTACAGAATCAATCAAAATTCCATATCTAGGCTCGCCGTCGAAAATCGAGTGAAAAATCCTAACTCGGATCGGTATAATTACCTCGAAATTCTATTCTCGAATATGGATCAAATATCTATGCGAATAAAATAATATACGTACATCCTACGTATAAATTTCAATTGATTATCGATTATATCAATCCCCTTTTTATTCACATTTATTTTGATTGTTATTCAATTATCCACAATCTCCAGTCACAAATATCAGTTTCAACCATAATTCAATTATTCACTTAGCATACTTTCAATACCAAATTTACTTAAGAATTCATTATTCTTTTCTTAAGTTCAATATAAATATTTTACATACTTCTTACATTTATTTTCACTTTACCATTGAAGTTTATATTCATTACTATTCACTTTTCCCTTACAATTCCATTTAAATTCAATTTGGCTTCCACTTTGAATATCGAATTAGTTTCACTTACTAATTAATTTAAATCTCACACTAATGTTTATTTGCAAACTTTACTTTCTTTAGTTTCTTCGATTTCACTTACTTTACATTCACATTTCAATTAGATTTCAATTATTCAGTTCCAATTCCATTTGGTAACACATTTTTATCATTTGTTGTTAGTGAAAATTTTCAAAAGATTCAAAAAATTTGTAACTCCCAAAATTTTAGAAATTTTTTGGCAGAGTCTCCTTTGTACGGAGGAGCTTTTACAATTTAACAAGAGATATAAATATATATGCATTGACCCACACGTCCGGAAAACAGAAAAACAGTTCATATTTCCTATTTGTATTGCGTAGGCGTACCTTATTTAGCATTTTTAAGCAAGCAGCTATTTATTTAAGCAATTAGCGCAGTCAAACTCAGTCATACGGCTTCCAAAAACCTGTACTTACTCAATTTAAACATGTCAGTGTCAAATATACAAAGTTTATTAACATTTCACTTTATTATAAATAACTAAAACATGGATTCTATAAACAGTGCATATTATATATCTCCATAAGCACATATGAAATATTTCGACACTTATTTTGAGTGCTTCCAAACAATATTCAAACCATCCCGTTCTATTTTAAATGATTTCACAACTCTCTTACATAACTTAAATTCATTTTAAGTCCAAGCAAACTCATTTAAAATGAATTACTCTTAAAAGAAAACTAACTCCCATTTTATACCAAGTCAAAATCTCATTAATATAACTTAAGTTAATTAACCCAATTACTAATTTCATTCATCAAACAAGTTTTATTTAAAACCATTTCATACAAATCGACACCACCATATCTCAAATTACTTAAGTCAAGCCTGTATTCAAATATTACTTCAGTTATTTTATTTTCGTGAAGTTATTTCAACCTTTAAACTCAAGTTATATATATTTTACAAACACTTTCCAATTATGTTCAATTTTCCAACAACTCAAGCTGAATTCATTTACACTTCATTGCTTTCATTCAAATTTATTTCTTATCCAAACAAGCTCATATTTATTTCAATTGATTCAAAAAACAATTTTATTGGCTTCTGTTAATCCATAGAATTTATTTAATCTCGTTTCCGTCAAATGACAATTCACTTCTACGAAATTTGACCATATGCAAGTGAATAAATAACTACGTAAGCTTGTAACCACTTTGATTTGATTTCGACTCAATTAATAGTCAATTTCTTCCAATCTAATTTATTTGCAATCATTTCAATTTTATTTTTATTCACTTGAATTTAATTTACCACTCAAACCATCACTATTTCAACTCTATTTTGTTTAGCTTGAGTTCATTGCCAGCTCCATTCGTTTAAATTAAACTAGTATATTTCATTGAATCCATATGAATTCTAATTCACATTCAATAATTTATTTCTGAATTCCTCTCATTTTATAACGAGACCATTTCCAAATTATCTTTACTTAGATTTTTATTTGCAATATAACTCATTTTTATGTGAATTCAATTACATTCAACTTCAACTCAAATTTAATTCACTTACAATTTCAAGTTGAATTTCTATTAATAACTCAAACTTCACTTTCAAATTCTATCATTTATTCACAACTCAAATTTTTACTATCTAATTTGAGTTCCATTTCCATAGTCCATTAATTAATCAAGTAGTCTATTTAAAATTTTACTCAATATTTGATTTTTATTTCAAAAATCACTCTAACCTTTTACTTGAGTTCAATCTATTTTATATTTTAAGTTTTGGAATATATTTATTATCATTACAAACAATTTTATTTGGCCTATTCATTTTACTTCCAAACTTTAAAAGTCACAACTTATTTATATTCATATTTCATCTCTTTACAATCAATCTCATTCACATTTTACTTTTTAACTCGGAATTATACCTTTTATTTAGCCAATATATTTTTATTATTCCATAAACATTTTAAACAAAATTCCAGAGTTAAACAATTTTCCAAAATTTCAATATCACCTTAGAATTCAACTATATCCAAAATTCTTTGGCAAATTCAATTATCCCTTTGAATTTCGAGACCAAACCCAGTTCACAAACAATTCCATTCAAAAACAATTTGCTAACCATTTCTCTTCTAAAAACTCGAAAATGAACATCGATGATGCTGCAGTCATCACCGACATTATTTTCCAGCGGCCGAAAGAGAACTAGATGCTTTTATCTCTTTAAAACCCCTTACAAATATTTTTAAATTCCAACTCTCTCCATATTCAATTTCAAAAATATTCCCGAAATAATACAACTATTATTTCTCCAAAACTCTTTGAAAACCATTTACAAATCCAAAGGAATTTAAACCTTTTTCCCCTAAAATTCCAAATTCGAAATCCATCCAATTTATATTCCAACCTTACTCTGGAATTTTCATCATAATTTATTTTCAAATATTCTCTGAAATTCTATTTCAAAATTATAATCTCATTTATATATGAAGTTTGTTTCAATTTATAAATTACATTTATAAACTATATTTTCAAACTCCATTTGTTATATAAATTTATTCTTCAACTTTGGTTGTAAGTTTTCAATTTCTTATTCATTTTTTTACACTTTAATGATAGTAATTTAATATTATCATTTCTTAACAATCAAGCATCCAAATACTATAATACTTTACAAAAATTATATCCTTTTATATACAAAAATAATTTGGGTAAAATTATTTCATTTACCCTACTTTAAAACAATACTGTGTCGAATTGTTCTATTCAAGTGTTTAGAGACCCCTATCAATAACGTTAATTACTCGTATTGACCAAAATCCATAAACTACTCAATAAACCAATCAACATAATATAAAACCATTTTATATACACTAACAAATACGCGCTCATATCTATTAATACGCTTAAACTCAGTCTAGAGTACTATTGACTCCATTTAATGAGTAATTCCCACCAGAGTCAAGGTTATCACCAACCTAAGCTCTGATACCACAGTAACGACCCGCAAATCCGTACCCCTTGAGTCAACACTGTTCTAACTAAATCAACCCAAGTTGTACAGAAGTACAAACCATTCTGGTTAAAGAAGAAGAGGTAGAAGAAGAGAATATAAAACAACATTAGAGTCTAACCATCGCAGTGGACTAAAATATAATAGATAATAAATAAACTTTACTCAAAAACCAAATACATCTGTTTATATATTACATCATCAGAGTACATCAATCACAGCTCAACAATATCATACACTGGATACACAGCAACTCAACACAGTGGAAAATACACATGTAAACACATACGGGAGTACGTATCGTCATCCTTCTCGTCTCCTGAGCTCCACAGTATTTCCTGTATCCTATAATACTCGGTCTGACCCGAGCATTACAGTTAAATAACACCTGAGTCAGTCTGGACTACCAGCGTGAGAAAATCACACCCAATTGATTTTATTAAAGTTTCAAAATCCTTTGAAAACAAAAGCATCTCGTAAAACCACGCCACAAATAAACATGTCGGGTTTTTAGCTTACGATAGCTAAAACAATTTTTATAAAAATCCTCTGATATTATAATAGGGTCTATATACAAATACTTATAAAATAGCCAAAATTTTTACATTATTAAATTCGAGCTACTAGCCACAGAGTGGGTAATACAAACAAAACTCGTACAAGGCTCGTAGGGAGAATGGATTTCCAACTAATGACTAGGCACTGGGGTACCACCTGTCACAGTACGGGGCCTAGATCACCGTACCGAGGAGTACGCCCGCTCCCCTGCAACACAAGACCGGGACTACCCCTTACTGGATAATCCCGAGTGAGATCACGTCGCGGTTGGGATCAGTAAGCGCCCACTAAGCCGAAATAAAAAGGGACATCTGGACAGGGATGACCTCACCCTGCTTGGGTGCTACCCACCTAGCCTTGCTGCATAACCCCTGATTTTCAGTCATTCCCATTTGATGAGGCTTGAGGCTAAGCGTTACCTTTTTAGAACATATCCCTTAGAATGCCCATCGTCCACCTGACGATGTTTACGAAAGCATTCATCCATACAAGTCCGTCCCGGGTTCGAACGGAACCGAAGGCACTATTCCTACTACATCCATTTTGGAAATATCCTCAGGATTAGTAGCGACTAGCCTTGCACTTTACTGCTCCATCTTCGAATCCAAACTCGTTTCCCACGAAACGTACAAACCGGATCGAAGTGGTTTTCGAGAAATAAATCTCGATCTCGGTCTCTTCGAAACGATCAACGCATTTGGCCAATATTGATAGTCGGTGATTTAACTATCAATTAGCATTCACAAACAACCATCAACCAATAAATAATTTCTCAAACTATTTATTAATCCCAAAATATCTTCACAAGATAAATTTCCACCTTTCAAACCATTTTTGAAAACAGTTTCAAATTACCTTCCTTTCTCAGAATAAATTCCAAATATTTTCTATTTCCACTGAAATCACCAAGCATAAAAATTATATTTTTAAAATAATTTAAAAACACTTTATTTTGAAGTATACTTAAAAACCTTTATTTTTAAAAACTACTTCAATAATTTGTTAAAAATACATACTATATGAATATTTGGAAATAATGTTACTTTATAAATATAAAACTAGGTTCCCACCTTTTAAAACAAAATACTAAGTCACCTTTAAATAATTATTGCATTAATAGATTTGAAAAATATTTACTTTAGAATTTTAAATATTAGAAATAATAAATTTTATAAAGCATGCTTTATAAAACAACGTTAAAACTTTTATCTTATATTTAAAAATTTACTTTGACAACGTACTTAGCTATCCAGGGAAATATACTTCTCTTTACATCCTTTGAAAATAAATCACTGTTTATTTTTAAACAAACTTTCTCATTTCCTCTTAATAAATTCTCATCTTGAATTTATTCTTCCAAATATCAAATTTCAAACACTTAAATCAATTTCCAAATTGATTTCCAATTTCCTTCATTTATTCCAAAATCATTTAATTTCAGATTTCATGCCTTAATTATGATTTGAAATACCTTTAATTGGAAATACCAATTTTTAGATTTCTCAAATTACTTCGTAATCCTTTTAAATAAATTTAAACTTTGAAATTTAAAATAATTCTTTATTCCTGTAATTAATATCATTTAAAGTTACAATTCGTTAATTTCTATTTATTAAAATTCCTTTTTTCCATATTCGGAATTATGTATTTATTAGTATCTTAAATCACTTTCATTTTTTCACTTCATTCTTAAATTCATTCGAATTTCCTATAATTATTTTGCTTACAAATTTACTTCTTTTATTTTCTTCCAAAATTCAATTTATATATTTTTGAAATCTCATTATACTCAAATGTATTCAATCAAACCATAGCATTCAATATTCCAATATAATTCATCATAGAATATCAAATAATCACAACAGAGAATATTAAATACTTTAAATAAATGTTGAGGAATCCTGTTGGATCCCTCCAACCTGTTTCCCTGCATCCACGGACGTTAGCACAAAAATATGCCAATCCCAGAATATACCATACTATAGCACATCAACCAATTTCAACCATTCAAACAATTATTTAAATTTAATCATTTAAATTTAAATTTAAATTAACTGAGTGAGATTAACTCACCTTTGCTTTTTAATTTGCCATCCTATCCATCTCGACTTGTTCCTTCCCAATTTTAGACCTTGTATAAACATTATATGATTTCATTATATTTGAACTAGTCGAACAACTAATTTTCAATTTAAATAAATTTAATTAAATTAAATTTTCCCTCAATAAAATATCCTCTGGTAACTAAACAAATAAATAAGTTTTATTACATAAATTAACCTCCCGTATTTTAAAATTAAACTGGTTAATGAAAATAGGTACTCATATATATATCCTCTTTTGAAACTACATGTATGCTTATAAAAATAACCTACAGATTTCAAACTAAGTTTATATAGACCTTTAACATTTTTAAAATCTCTATATATTTTTTCCAGTATATATATATACACACACACACACACACACACACACACATTAAAATAGAACAAAGTTTATTTGTAAAACTAACTATAATATATGAGTTTTGCTTTGATAATATATTCATACATATATAACATTTAAATAAGATAACTGGAAATATCTTACTCCCTAAATATAAAATTATTGTTTGCCCATATATATATATTTTCCTGTAAATAACAAAACAGAATTCTTACTGTAAAGTTCCTTCTTTAATTTAAACAATAAGCAATATAATTATATCTTGAACCCAGCCTATAAATAAAATTCTAATTTAGATGTATATAAATTAAGTTAAAACCCAAAACAGGAAGATGTTACCCCACTATGGCAAAGAACACGACTCTAGCCAGCCTTTGTCTGGAATCGTCACTGCCCACCTCGACGCACCCTCCTCACGCGATGTCCTAAATCTCGAATTCACTCTCGCGTTCGCCTGCTTCCCCATGAGACTGCGGCCGACCCCAGTTGCGATCGATTTGACTTTCCCTCTTATCCCACTGCAGTTCGACTACGCACTCCCAAACATCGAGCTCCGCCCTATCGCGATACTTCACGACTCCGCTCACGGCTTCGCCTGAATCGCAAACCCTCGCGCTGAAGAATCGAATTCGATTCAAATTCGTGTTCCACCCCTCTTCTCTTCGAATGGACGAGTTCGGCCATCTCTCTGGTTTCGATTTTGATTTGAGGAGTAAAAGGCATAGAGAGCCTGGGTTTTAACTGAATAACTTGATCGGCTTTGATTTTGGTTTTAATTTATTTTCTGGAACACATGAGTTTTCATTCTGCCATTTCGAATGATTTGATTTCTTTTGAAATGGTCTGCCTGTACTTTTGTAAAGAAAAAGGGAAACACGAGAAGATGGTTGTGTGTTTCACCCACATGCTACAGTGGCACGAAAAAGTTTTGATGTAAAGGTTAATTGACCGATCAACTTATTTATATAAATTATTTAAATTGAATTTTCGATAGAATTTCAGCGCGTTTGTGTATTGTACGCTCACCCAACAACTCCATTCACTACGAAATTGAAATCCGATAATAATGCAATATTACGGATCCAATGGAACTGGTTTCGTCGAATTTCGAGACTATGCCTCAGAAAGCTATTTTTAAATTTAATTTAAACAGTATATTTTTAAAACTGAAAAAAAACACCTTTAAATTCAATTTTAAAAGTTCTATCACCTTCAGAAATATTGTTATAAATTTTCCAAGCCTTAAAATTATTTTTAACCGGCTTAAAATTCCAGATTCAACATTTAGCTCAACTTCCAATTATTTAATTCAAAAATTTAATCATCAAATTAAATAGTGATATTTTGGAATTCAAGTTAAAAATTAACTTTTAAATAATTCAAATAATTTAAATATTCCAATTTTAACTGCTTAAAAATTCCGGGTCGTCACAGTTGGCGTCAAAATTAGCCACTAACACCCAATTATGTGAAAGCACCAATATCCAATTCAAACATGGAAATATGAAGAGAAATAAATGAAGAAAAAAATTAAATAATTAGAAAGCAAGTAAATAGAGACACGGATTTATAGTGGTTCGGGTAACTCTTGCCTATGTCCACTCTTTTTATTACTTTATATTGCTGATTACAGCTACGAATCTATGAAATTCAAGAAATAAAATTGGCGGAGTTTAGCCAAGGTAGAAGATAAAAAGAAGTAGAAGGAAGATCCCTTTTTTGATGCCATGCCAGTTGTATTTATAGAGAAGGATGTGCACCAATCTCTTTGAAACTTGAGCTATGTAACCTTCTTATGCATATGGGCCCACAATAGGGGTTGCTAGGCCTAAATTCCAATAGAGAAGGATCAGCACCGATCTCTCCATTGGTTGATTTATAGGCAGCAATCCCTATGGTGGCTTCTATATGTTTAGATATGTTAGCTCTTCAAACATCTTGTAGATTGGATAAGTGGAGATCATGATTTTGCGTGCTCTTGGGTTCAGATCCACCTGGAGGTTATCCTTGCTAACCCTTTCTCAATGGATCATGCTGATCCCTCATGGTTGACTCCATACTTCCTATGTTAATCTCTATTATACGTTATAGTGACCCATCTACTTATCCAATCATGACGATCCCCTTCCACCTATCAAACTCCGGGGATCCCTCTTATATGTTATGCTCTTTGACCGTGTCGATCCCTTGCCTGTCCAGTTATATCGATCAGTGCATACTTATTCAAGCTTAACCCTTGAACTCCATTATATGTTGTCGATCCCCCCTGTTCCATAATGCTATGCCGAACCCTTCTATTTCACAAGGCTATGTCGATCCCTCTTGTTTCACAATGGCTATGCCGATCCCTCTTTTTTCATAAGATATGCCGATCCCTTCTTTAGGAGTTGAAGTATGTCGATCCCTCCTTCCATTAAAGTATACCGAACCCTCGATAGTGGCTAACCCATGCCAATCCCTCCATCTTGCTAAGCAGTCGAAGTTTACCGATCCCTCTAGAATGAGTTTGTTGATCCCTTCCAACTTGCTAAGCTATGTCGATCCTTCCTTTATGTGATGAAACATGTCGAACCCTCTTTGTCAATAATGCAGAACCCTCTAGTTTGCCATATTATGCCGAACCTTCCATCCGTTGAACCGTATTCTATACTTTGAACATTCTGCCTTGCATATCTATCAATTCCATTCAATCTCGAATCCGTGTAACCATCTGTGCCTGATTACTGGGCCATATAATCATCGCTCTATACCCATCGGCCTTGATAATCGCGAAGTCTATTGGGTTAAATCTACCTGTATGCTGCCTTGATGCCCTAAGAAACATGCCCTGTTGTAAGAAAGCATGTTTTGAATTGCCTTAAGTCCAATGTTCGAAACCCATTGATGACCTATGAACAAACCAGTGATCTTTCCTAATTGTTAGTATCAACCGTTCAGGACTATTAATCAAATTTGAAGTCGTCGCAGGCTGATGATGATCGCACAGGATCAAGTGTCTGCTCGAGGCGAAATGCAATCATTCAAGATCGACTGCCTGTTTAAGGCGAAATGCGATCGTTCAAGATCGAGTGCCTGTTTGAGGAAAAATGCGATCGTTCGACATTGAGTTCCAATTTGAGGCATAATCGTTCGAGATCAAATGACTGTTTGAGGCGAAATGCGATCATTCGAGATTGAATGCCGGTTTGAGGCGAAATGCAATCGTTCAAGATCGAGTGCCCATTCGAGGCGAAATGTGATCGTTCGAGATTGAGTGCCGTTCGGGGTGAAATTTGATCATTTGAGATCGAGTGCTGTTCGGGGTGAAATTTGATCGTTCGAGATCGAGTGTCGTTCGGGGTGAAATGTAATCTTTCGAGATCGAGTGCTGTTCGGGGTGAAATGTGATCGTTCGAGATCGAGTGTCGTTTGAGGCGAAATGCGATTGTCCGGATGGGACTCAAATTATTAATATTAGATTTCACCTTCGAGTGAGTTTTATAATAAAAATATTCAACTAATAAAATTAATTTCAAGTACTAAAAGAAATATAAAAACGAAAATAAAAACTAAACACTATAATGTATGCCTCCCCGGATGTGATAGTTCATCGTCATCTCAGAGCATACCTAGGGACCGTTCTCGATCACTCACATATGCAAGTGACTTAGATGTTTCCTTATGGAGTTTATTACTTATTCTTTGCTATTTCGATCAATTGATGACAAATTGAGGCCTCGATCCAAGGCAGTTCAAGTTCAATGTGGATAATGGTTGCTCATGTTCCACTGCCGCTGCCCGAGTTCTTACGTATTGCAATAGCCTGCAGTTCCAAACATGTCCCTCAATCTCATCCTTTAAGTGTATGTAGTCATTTGTACTATGTTCGTCCAGCTCATGGAACAGACAATACTTTTATGATTTCTTTTCAATGTTTGTAGGCTCTCTCCTCATTGACCTTCGATAGGGGATCTGCCCCATAATATCTAGATATATCCATTCCAATGTTTCAGTCAATTCCATGTAAGAGGTGAATCTCAGTTCCCTTCGTGGTTGCTTCGATCCATTAGAGCCATCCTCTGCTTTCCATTTTCCTTTATGCTTGCTTAAACCTTCCCCGGGCGGACCCCCACCTTTAACCGCATAAACTTCCACTTCCTCTCTTCCCTCTCTATCAAGTTTCGCATCTTCCTGCCGCAGAAACCTTTCTGCTTCATGCTAAAATTCCCTAAGATCCACTACTGGATCATGTTCCAATGATATTTTGAAATCCAATTTATCTGTAATCCTTGACACTGCTACTATCAAAACTATCGACGATTCAATTGATCCACCGAAGCTACTATCGCGTTGAACCTAGTTAAGAGATCCTGGACTGAATCTCCTTTCCAAAGTTTCATCGTTGATAAAATCATCACACTCTTGGATCTCATGATGTGGACCCAAAGCTCTCTCATAAAGCTTTCGATCAATTCCATCTATGTGATAATAGAGCCGCTTTCCAATTGTTTAAACCATAATGCAGCTATATCTGTTAAGTATAAGAGGAAGCACCATGCTATGATTTCCTTCGATGCCCCAGTACTTCCATGTGTCTCATGTATCTCGTTAAGTGAACAACATGATCCGTTTTTCCATTATATGTCTCAAGTGTTGATGTTTAAACTCTAGTGGATTCCTAGCTTGCCTGATATTTGGAGCGAATGGACTTCTATTTACATCCTTCAAATCTCTATTCACTAATCCTCCTCGCAAAGCTCACCTGATCATCTCTACAAACCAGTCATTATCTTCCAGTGGTAGTCTCCTATCATCATGTCCATGTTGCCCCTCGAGCCTACGAGGGAATTTTGGATAGTATTCGTCTGGACGAGCATCCAAATTCCGATTTGTACCAAGCTCCACAAGATTGACTATGGATCCTCCAACATCACGACCAATAAGACCCATGGGAATGCCCCCTAGCATTTGGGGATCGATGTCGACCCCTCTGGAGGGATCGATGCCGTTCCCTCTTGGATGGCAGGGGACTGCCTCTGGCCACTCTTTTCAATTCCTTTATCTGTTAAATCCATTTTCACGTTCCGGGTTCTAATTTCCAATAATTTTTGTTTCTTCAATTCCTTGATGATGCATTCCAATAGTTCTGATGGCTCCAGCCTGCCCAATTTGTCAGAGTAGATTCTACATTATCTCCTCTTTCCTCTTCGGCATCCTCTCCTGCATAGCATCCATCATCCTTCCCATCTCATCCTTGATGATGTATATATATGCTTGATTAGCTCTAGCTCCGGAGGAAGCCTCCTGACTCCCTCTATGATGTCTATACACATGCTCAAAAAGTTCCACATGATAAAGGCATGGTGTTAATAAAGAGAGTGTGTAAACTATCGTGACTTAAAGGTATCACTTAAGAAAATGTAAAATTGGATTTTACCCATGAGATATGTAAGCGATGAATTCGGCTAAAACGTCAAACCATTAGCGAAGGTGATATGTGAATATTAATATTTAAACTCTTCAACATTAATTACTGACTGAATTCACACATTTGGGTCATACAATCGCATTTGTAAATTCTCCAAAATTCCATACAATTTGATTAGTTAACTAAATGTTATATATTAACTAAAGTTAAGGGAATATTAATTATGAAAAAAATTTATGTTTGGGTGTATTTAGTTAAGAAGATAGCTCCTAGAAATGTTATGTGTGCTATTAGTAATTAACTTGGTGCATATATAAATGTTATATATGTGCGTATCGAAATATAATATCAATATATATTTAAACAGGTTTTAAACAAACTTAATTTATTGAAAGGCTTTAAGAAGTATCTGGTCATGAACCTATTTTGGTTGACAAAAGATTAAGGTGGAAATGTTATGTATGAGATCCAGATCTAGTGGGAACTGGTAAAAATAAGGAAAAAGTGGTAGATTTTTTTTCCTTTCTCCTTCTATAAATTCCAGATCATTCACTCCATCTTTGTTGTCGAGGCTAACAAGATAACCAACATGTTCGCGGTGTTCAAATGAGAGAAGATACCAAGGAGTGGAAGCTAAGGCCGATCAGCTGAACAAGGCGGCAAGAAACCCAAATGAAGCAATTCCTTCGAACCCCTTAGAAATTTGAAGCACCACTTGTTATGAGCCGAGGAAAACAATGATGGAGATCGATGCATCATCCATGGACAACTGGATGATACGCTTTATAAAAAACGTAACAAGTGAGGAACTTCTTGATAACCTAAAGAAGCCAGGAAGAATCTCTACTAAACTCTGCACTACAATGATCATTGACGGGAAGCTCTATAAATAGGGGTACTCAAAACCACTTCAGTGGTGCACGTCTAAATATGAAGTGTAACACCCCATAAATTTAGCTTAATAATTTAATAATAAGTAGGCTTCAAAAGTGGGATTTGAGAAAATGAATGAATTTTTCCATGAAACTTACACCATTGCGTTCATGGCGAATTTCTGAGCAACTTTCATGTATGGACTTTCGCGGTTTAGTTCAAACGAAGATGTTATGGATGTTTATAGAAATCGGAATGGTATAATTAAACAAACAAAAGTTATGTATATAAATAATTAAGTAGGACCCACCGGTCAACCCCTCTTCTATGGGCTAGTCAACCAGTAGCTGTAGACCGCTCATAAGGGTGCAGTCGATCGGTCGAGGGTTTTCAGCATGATCTGAACCTCGACCAATGGCCTAGATTTTATATTTTTAATCTAACGGTCACTACTGATTCGAGATCCTATAAATACAGACCTAACCCCTCTCTTCTCTTATATTAATGATCTAGGGCAGTGAAGCTATGTCATTTCCTCTTCTCCATTGTTCCTCCAAACTTTAAAACAGTTTGTATTTGTACAAATTGAAGAAGAGTGGAAAATAAATAAAAAATGATAAGAAGCGAACCAGCGTTGCGCAATGCTATGGTAAATTTCAAGTAAATTTATATTCCGCTTCAACCCTAAATCTCTTCTTGGATTTAAATTCTAATGTATGTATACATCCTTTTTATACATATTTCTCGGATTAAAAAGGAGATGGAGTTGAGTCAAGAAATCAGATTCCGATCTGGAGATTTGGAATGCTTTGAAATGTGAGTGAGAAATTATATAATTTGTGTATAACATTGAAATTTATTTCATTGGATTTTTATTTAATTATTATGCTAAACCAAAGATCTATGAGTTGTAGGCTCGAATTAAACGCGTAAAACATTAACTATATATTCTACAACTTAGGAAATTTAATTGGAAATATCATTTACACCCAAATCTGGAAATCATTCCCCAAGATATTAAGCGTTGAATGTTGATAAGATGTAAAATTTATTCCAGATATACAATTGGATTGTAAAGATATTAGTATAATCCAGATTTATACATAATTCTGTTGGAATGTGTACTTTCTGCATTTTAATTGTTGGTAATATTATTCGTTTAACTTTTATAAATTTGCCTAATTTCATAGAAAAGTGCAGCTTTGATTTGGCAAGAAATATGCGTAAATAGAGGAAGGGGATGTGTAAACTGTGCGTTTATTTTCTTTACTTTACACTGCCTATTTCACATAAAAGGAAATAAATCATTCCTTGTGTGACACCCCACCTCTATATTCACGCTAGCCAAGGACACTACGGAGTAAAGCCGTCAACTAGCATGAAGAATAAGGCTGTTGAGGAGCGACCATCTGTGTAATTTATTTGTGCGAGCACCGATATGTCAGATAGTATAACATGTGTTTCATTTCAAGAGGAAACCCGACATACCGAGGCAAAATAAAAGCTACTACACAATGGCTATGTGGTCTTCGAAAACAAATATAGAAATAAACATAACATAAATCAGTCACAGACATTCATATCACTAAGGCGTAAATAGATATGAATATTACACGTAGAAGTGTACATCAGAGTAGTGGTCGTACAAGATCCACAACATCACAAAAGAATAGATACAAGTGCTAGACAAAATAATAAGTATACATCATGGAGTCTCTATCTCGAATGTATAAAATAAAAACTACTAATCTAAAGTAGTTAGCCAAAAATCAGGCGACAATCCCTGATAAGAAGTCAAGAAGAAGCACCTGTAATATCTCGGACTGACCCGAGTATTATTTAATAAGAAAATAATAAACGGATCAGTCTAGCTATAAATATTAGATAAAATGAGATAGAATAAGAGATATAACAAAAATGTATGATAACAATAATGTCGTACTGTGATAAGTATACATTTGAAAACCAATCAGAGATTAATCAATATCACAAGAATCTTCTCAAAGATAAAAAAGAATGTCATATCTTTACTTTTATTCGCCAAGTCACAAATATTAATAAAACTCATCAATGTAAATCACTAAAATTGGTGAGACACAAATTCTAGAAATCATCAATTAGAAATTCAGAAATCGTAGGAGGGGGAGGCCTATCACAAAACGGGAGCATGAAAACTCACCAACACGTGTATCACAAACGGAACGCTATTCCATGGTCGCTAACCATAGAGCCGGTGCAATGATGTAGTATAATAACAGTACGTCCGAGGAACCTAAAACTCAAATAACTCGAAACATCGACGCAGTACAATAACAGTACGCCCGAGGAACCTGAAACTCAAATAACTCGGAACATCGATGCAGTACAATAATGGTACGTCCAATGAACTGAAACTTCAATAATTTAGAACATCGATGTAGTACAATAACGGTACGTCCAATGAGCTGAAACTTCAATAATTTGGAACATCGACGCTGTACAATAACGGTACGTCCAATGAACCGAAACTTCAATAATTTGGAACATCGACGCAGTACAATAACGGTACGTCCAATGAATTGAAACTTCAATAATTTGGAACATCGATGCAGTACAATAACGGTACGTCCAATGAACTTGATAAACCGAAACAACGATGTAGTACAATATCGGTACATCCATTGATCTAGATAAGCCGGGACATCGATGTAGTACAATAACGGTACACCCGATGATCCGAACACTATAAATGAACATGGGTCGCTCGCCTATAAAAAACGAGACAAAACTCCAAAGAACCAGTAGGTCGTTAGCCTATAAAGAAATGAGAGCTCAATAAAACGAGGTACAGTTCCCTACGTAGACAAAGAGACATCGCACATTGCTAGTCTAATCCATAAAATGATCACCATTGATCAATAAAAAGTGTGAATTACACTAAGCTTGTAAATAAATGAGTTTAGCTTCATGTCCCATAACCACTGGCTTTAACTTAAATATTTACAAACAAATTATAGATTTTCACTCGAAAATTGTCACAAGAGTTTCAATCGAACAAGTCTAAGAATTAACCGATGAAGTAAACGCAAGCATTTCATACTACTTGTTTTGCTAAGCCATTTAATTGGATTTCTCGAACGAATGAGATAAAGGTTTATATATATTAATAGGTAGGAAAAACGGTTATATAAGAGCTTTGTATTAAAAATAGAGTTGAAATCATCTTTGTAAAAGAGTTTGAATATTTACTACTAGTATAGAAACCTTTGCGTTTTGAAGTGACAAACCATGAAAATGATTGTAAAAACAATCAATCACCAAAATTTCATGTTCGAAGACGGGAGTTAAACCCAAAGAAATCGATACGAAATCCATCAAGATGGATATTCCCAAAAATCCATAAAAAGAAGTCATCAAAGACGATAATAGTGACAACAACTAATCGGATCAACCAAAATCGATTAACATTGGAATTTAAATAAAAAATAAGGTGAATAGGAAAAACTAGGCATATTCAGACGTCCTAGGGGTTGTTTCAGATGTCTGGATTTGGTTTCTGGAAATATTCCAGAAAAACATCCAGACGTCTGAATTCTCAAATCAGACGTCTGACCTCCTTCCAGATGTCTTAAACGATATTTCAGACGTCTGAAATTAGTCACTGCCGTTTTTATTTTTCTGTCACATATAATTTTCTCCAGGAGGCAAAACAAAATGTCTGGCATTGTTATCCAGAAGTCTGAACACCTGGTAAGGGCAACAAATTTCCTAGGCCATGATGGCCAATACGATTTCAGAAGCGATCGAGCGAGCAACGACGACTAAGGATTTACGCCTAGCAACAACCCGGCCTTATAGCTCTTTGATACACCCCAAACAACATATCTAAACAACCAATGTAGGATTTTCATAAAATTGGACTTAAAAAACAAAAATTGGAAAATCACCATATCAATTCAAACCAAAAGTAAATGATTATGAATCGATGTTAGGAATTCATACCTAACAACAAAGATAGATATAGACATAGATGTGAGATAAAAATCTCACCTTTAACACAAAAACAAGGAGGAAGAAGCTTGAAAACAAGGGAGGATCAGCCACTCTTCAAGTTCAACTCTAGAAGCTCCAACTAAGATCAAAAGCAATAATTTTCCAAATTAGGTTATAGGAAATTTCTGAAATTGGAGAGAGATTGAGATGGAGAAGAAGAAGGAGATACTTACCTAAGCTTCTCTTTTAATTTGGAGCTAAAACTTGGATTTTCTAAACAAATTAGGGCTTAGGATTTTAATTTCCCATCTCCACCACCATTATTGCTAAAGCTTAAGTTGTAGAGAGGAGTGGAGTGGAGTTGGGTTAATAAGTTAGGTTAATGGGCTGAAACCCAAACCCAAATCCCTAAGTGAAAAGGTCGAAATTTTAGCTAGCTCCAAGCGTATCAATGTTTATACTCAAAAAGGTTGCAAACGCCATTTTGGACTCAATGTAAGTGGTCTCGAGTCCTAATTCGGCTGTTTGCAAAAAGTAGCTTTTCAGACTTAAATCCGACTAAAGATGCTATATTTAAATAAAATATTTAAATATACAATCGTAAAATATGCGGGCTGTTACAGACTCCCCTCCTTAAAGAAATTGCATCCTCGCAATACTTAAGAAGGAAGTAAAAAGTAACAACCATAAAAGCATATCAGCACAAAAGAAGTTTGAAATAAGAAGTTCACCTTAAGGAGCATGAGAGAGTAAGTCCGGATGTGATCGCTTGATGAATTCACTAGATTCCCAAAAGCAATCCTTAGGATTTGAGGACCATTGAACTTTCACAAGCATGACATCTTTATTTCGAATTTGTTTAACCTCCGAAGCAATAATACGAATAGGATGTAGCTCAGAAGTGAAATTACAAATTCTTTCACAACACCGGGCTCAAGAATAGAATCGGAATCTCGAAGGCATTTCCGTAATTGAGAAAGGTGAAACACGTCATAAATAGTAAAAAACTAAGCTGGTAATAAAAGACGATAAGCCACGGAACCAATACGTTCAGTTATGGGAAATGGACCAATATATCGAGGTGCTAATTTTTCCGATCAACTGAAACGCACAACACCCTTCATAGGTGAAACACAAATAAACACAAAATCTCCCACAAAAAATTCTAACTTCCTTCTTCGATTATCGTCATAGGATTTTTATCTACTTTGAGCTTCATTTATCCTATGATGAAAAAGGTCAATCTTTTTTGTGTAATCACGAATAAAATCTGGACCTAAAACCAGCTTCCCACCTGCCTCAAGCCAACAAGAAGGAGACTGGCATGGCCTTCCATAAAGTGCCTCGAAATGTGCCATACCAATACTAGATTGGAAGCTATTATTATAGGAAAACTCAACAAGAGAAATGTGATCTTCCCAACTTCCATCAAAATCAAGAACACATGCACGAAGGAGATCTTCAAGAGTTTGATTCACATGCTCAGTTTGTCCATCGGACTGAGGGTGATAAGCGGTGCTAAAATTAAGCTTCGTTCTCAAAGCTTTTTGAAGACTCTTCCAAAATATACTAGTAAACAATGGATCATGATCGCTAACAATGCAAGTAGGAACTCCATGAAATTTAACAATTTCTTTAATAAAGAGTTTAGCCAAAAGAGTTATGGTCCGATTGGACTGAACAGGAATAAAATAGGTTGATTTTGTAAGTCTATCTACTATCACCCATAGGCTATCATGACCCGAACGAGAATGGGGAAGTCCGTCAATAAAATCCATGGAAATTTGGTCCCACTTCCAAATTGGAATGTCCAAAGGTTACAATAACCCACCGGGCCTTTAATATTCGGCCATAACTAGTTGGTAAGTCATGCAACGCTTAACAAAGTTAGCACTATCAGATTGCATCCCATCCCAACAATAAAGCTCTCTTCATATTCGCGTACATTTTACTACTACAGGGATGAATGGTAAATATAGAACGATGAGAATCTTCTAAAATGTCTTTACGAAGATCATAAATATTTGGCACGATAAGTCTACCAAATTTTCGAATACCGCCACGAGCATCAATATCAAAGTCTTTCAAGCGTTCAATATCAATTTTATCCCCACAATTTTGGCTAAGAAGAACTAATTTGGGATCTAGCTTTTGAGCATTAAGAATGCGGTCCAAAAAGAAGGATGAGCCTCAAGGCTACATAAAACGAGAGATGAACATAAATAGGATTCACGATCTCAAATCTCGCAAGTGGACAAAATCTCGAGATCATTCCATTCGGATATCATCATAGAAGCAACCTCTTGTTGCTTACGATTAAGGGCATTGGCAACACGATTTCCCTTTTCGGGAGTGTAAAGAATATCGAGATCATAAGATGCAAGGAACTCGAGCCAACGTTGTTGACGCAGATTAAGTTCCTTTGGAGAAAATAAATACTTCAATGATTTATGATCGGTGTAGAGAATAAATTTTTCTCCCAAAAGATAATGACGCCAAATTCGAAGGACGAAAATAATAGCCGCGAGCTCCAAGTCATGAGTGTAATATCGTGTCTCGACAGGCTTTAATTGCCTAGAAGCATAAGCAATAACACGTTCTCTTTGCATAAGAACGGCTCCCAATCCAACCCGACTTGGATCGGTATAAACAATAAAATCTTGGTTCCCCTCGGGAATCACAAGAATAGGAGCATCGGAGAGGAGTTCTTTTAATTTTTGGAAAGAAGCTTCACATTTTTTCGAGTATTTAACTCCTTTCTTTGTCAAACTAGTAAGAGGCACGACAATTTTAGAAAAGTCCTTTATGAACCGACTGTAATAACCCGCCAATCCAAGAAAGCTATGAATTTTCGTCATACTCTCCGGTCTCTTTAAATCTTGAATTGCTTCAACCTTTGAAGGATCCACGGAAATTACGGATTCAGAAATGATGCGACCGAGAAATTTCACACGATATTGCCAAAAATGGCACTTAGAAAATTTTGCTTTCAATTGATTGCTTCTAAGAGTTTCCAACACAATCCGAAGATGCATTTCATGCTCTTCCTTGGTTTTAGAACACACAAGAATATCATCTATAAAGATGAGAACAAATCAATCGACGAAGTCTTTGAAAACTCAATTCATAAGATCAACGAAATAAGCTGGAGCATTCGTTAAACCAAATGGCATAACAAGCCATTCATATAATCCATAACGGGTACGGAACGAAGTCAAAGGAATGCTATCCTCTGCAATACGGAGCTGATGAAAACCGGTTGCTAAGTCTAACTTTGAAAAGACTCTAGCACCACTAAATTGATCGAATAGATCATCAATCCGAGGTAAGGGATATTTATTCTTGATGGTGAGATCATTAATCTTACGATAGTCAACGCAAAGCCAAAGGGTAGCATCGGATTTCTTGACAAAAATAGCCGAAGCTCCCCAAGGACAGGAACTAGGATGAATAAATTGCTTCTCTTTCAAATTGGATAATTTTTTACGCATCTCCTCATTTTCTTTATTGGACATATGATAAGGACGAGTAATAGGTAAAGCTCCAGGGATTAGATTAATTGTGAACTCAATTGCTCGCTTAGGGGAGGAATCCTAAGACGGACTCAATGTCGGAAAATTCATGAACGACGTGAATACGGGAAATGACAACTTCTTCGTCATCATTATCATCATCACGAGAGTTTAGCGAATATAAGGATGCTGCCAAACTGGAATCCGACTCTTTAGGAGCAATAGAAATCTGCTTAACAGATTGAGGATGTCGAAGATGAAAAGTCCGCTCAGGACATAGTATATGGGCTTCATAACGGTTAAGCTAATCCATTCCCAAAATCATTCCGAAGCCTAAGTAACACATGACATGCAAATCGGCTCGGAAAGAAAAATCACATAAAATAATCTCGACATCTTTACAAAGCAAACTGAGTGTTGCGGATCCACCAACCGGATTCGCAATTCTCAAATAAGTCATTAAAGCCATAACACTTAAAGAAAAAGTATCAACAAGTTCTTTTGACATAAAAGAATGGGATGAACCCGTATCAAAAAGAACTCGAATAGAATGATCACAAAGCATAATAATGCCATCAAGGATAGAATAAGAAATACCTTGACCAAGAGAAGTGTTAGCAGGCGCTTGTACCACATTTAACTTTCCCTCCCTCTTGCTTGGAAGTTTGGGACATGAAGATAAGAAATGACCCGAACTTTTGCAATAATGACAAAAGGGAGGTTTCAGGCATCTATTAGTATAATGGTCCTTAGAACCACAATTGTAGAACTGCCTACTTCTAGAGGTAGGAGCTTTTGCTACAGAAGCTACTTGCTTCCCTTTCTTGTTGGGATAAGGGCCTTTGAACTTATTAGGCCGCTTCCTGTTGTTGTTGAAGCTCTGTTTGGCGCTCACAACTTTAACATCTCCTTCCTTATCGGCATCTTTGAATCGAAGAGCGATATCAATAAGCTGATCAAATGAAACTTCCAGTTTCAGAAGTAGAGGCTTTTTGAGATTCTTATTCAAGCCATAGACGAACCTCTGATTTTTCTTCAATGGGATATTTATGTATTCGACCCCGTATTTAGAAAGAGATTCGAAAGATGCGACATAATCTACCACAAAAGATTCACCTTGAATTAGATCAATAAAACGACGGGCCAAAGTTACTTTTTCAGCCTTCGGCACAAACTTAGATTCGAATCTTTCTCGGAATTGCTCACAAGTAAGATCCGCTTCAATAATTTTAGAAATCAGAAGCTCATACCAATCTAATGCTCTTTCTTGGAGCATACTAGAAGCCACCTGGACTCGATGCAGATCAATAAAATTCATGCGAGAAAAGATGTGATCGCATGTTTTGAGCCAAGCTTGGATTTCTATAACGCTTTCAGATCCCTTGAATGACCATCCACCCAAATCGGTATAGTCTCCGCACAAACGTGCAAATCCGGATCTAGGATGAGTAGGCTCTGGAATAGGTCCGACAGCTTGAGCATTCTTTACAAGATCTAAAAGCTGCTAGGCAGACATAAATACTCCGTCCTGAGGAGTAGCACTGGATTGACCGACACTGGGACGGCCAGGTTTAACCATTTCTCTTCTTTAAGAAAGAAAGAAAGAAGAAAAAGAAGGTTATTCTCAGAATGAATACCAAACAATCATGATTGATAAAACAAGGCATCATAAAAGAAAATAGGATAGAACGGGTCCACCGACTCGAATAAAATCCTAAGGCACGACTCCGAAGAAGGACTTAGGACAATGATCCCTGCTAGATTATTCTACATTGTTCCGAAGTTTGGCTCTGATACCATGCTGTGACGCCCCACCTTCATACTCACGCTAGCCAAGGACACTACGGAGTAATGCCATCAACATGCACGAAGAATAAGGCTGTTGAGGAGCAACCATCCGTGTAATTTCTTTGTGCGAGCACCGATATGTTAGATAGCATAACATGCGTTTCATTTCAAGAGGAAATCCGACATACCGATACAAACTCAAAGCTACTACAAAGTGGCTATGTGGTCTTCGGAAACAAATATAGTAATAAACATAATATAAATCAGTCACAGACATTCATATCACGAAGGCAGAAATAGATATGAATATTACACGTAGAAGTGTACATCAGAGTAGTGGTCATACAAGATCCACAGCATCACAAAAGAATAGATACAAGTGCTAGACAAAATAATAAGTATACATCAAGGAGTCTCTATCTCGAATGTATAAAATAAAAGCTACTAATCTAAAGTAGTTGCTAAAAATTAGGCGACAGTCCCTGATAAGAAGTCAAGAAGAAGCACCTATAATATCTCAGTTTGACCCGAGTATTATTAATAAGAAAATAATAAACGGATCAGTCTAGCTATAAATATCAGATAAAATGAGATAGAATAAGAATATGACAAAAATGTATGACAACAATAATGCCATACTGTGATAAGTATACATTTGAAAATCAACCAGAGATTAATCAATATCACAAGAAATTCTCAAAGATCAAAAAGAATGTCATATTCTTTACTTTTATTCACCAAGTCACAAATATTGATAAAACTCATCAATGTAAATCACTAAAATTGGCGAGACCCAAATTCTGGAAATCATTAATTAGAAACCCAAAAATCACAGGAGGGGAGGCCTATCACAAAACGGGAGCATGAAAACTCACCAACACGTGTATCGCAAACGGAACGCTATTCTATGGTGACTAACCATAGAGCCGGTGCAACGACGTAGTATAACAATAGTACGCTCGATGAACCTGAAACTACAAAAACTCGGAACATCGACGCAGTACAATAACGGTACGTCTAATGAGCCGAAACTTCAATAATTTGAAACATCGACGCGGTACAATAACGGTGCGTCCAATGAACCGAAACTTCAATAATTTGGAACATAGATGCACTACAATAACGATACGTCCAATGAACTAAAATTTCAATAATTTGGAACATTGACGCATCACAATAACGGTACGTCCAATGAACCTGATAAACCGAAACAACGATGTAGTACAATATCGGTACATCCATTGATCCAGATATGCCGGGACATCGATGTAGTACAATAACGCTACATCCTATGATCCGAACACCATAAATGAACATGGGTCGCTAGCCCATAAAAAATATAAGACGAAACTCCAAAGAAGCAGTAGGTCATTAGCCTATAAAGAAATGAGACGAAGCACAATAAAACGAGGTACAGTCCCCTACGTGGACAAAGAGACATCGCACATTGCTAGTCTAACCCATAAAATGATCACCATTGATCAATAAAAAGTGTGAATTATGCTAAGCTAGTAAATAAATGAGTTTAGCTTCATGTCCCATAACCATTGGCTTAACTTATATATTTAGGAACAAATTGTAGATCTCCACTCGAAAATTGTCACAAGAGTTTCAATCGAACAAGTCTAAGAATTAACCGATGTAGTAAACACAAGCATTTCAAACCACTTGTTTTGCTAAGTCGTTTAATTGGATTTATTGAACGAGTGGAGTAAAGGTTTGTATATACTAATAGGTTGGAAAACGGTTTTTTTATAAACGTGATTTGTATTAAAAATAGAGTTGAAATCATCTTTGTGAAAGAGTTTGATTATTTACTACTAGTATAAAAACCTTCGTATTTCAAAGTGACAAGTTACAGAAATGATTGTTGAAACAATCAATCACCAAAAGTTCACATACAAAGACATGAATCAAATCCATAGAAATCGATACCGAATCCAGCAAAATGGATATTCCCAAAAATCCCAAAAAGAAGTTATCAAAATCAACAAAGGTGATAACAACTAATCGAAGAAATAAGAATCGATTAAAAATTGGAAATTCAAACACAAAAGGAAAAATAGGCAAGGACAGCAGATTCAGTCGATTGGACCAGGGTGGTCAATCGACAGACACAAATCCTGAAATCTTTCTGTTTTCAGGTCCAGTCGACTGAACCAAAGTGGTCAGTCGACTGAAACATGCTTAGAAACTTTCGGTTTCCAGGCTCGTCGACTGACCCAGAGTGGTCAGTCGACTGATACTTGCCCAGGAAAATTCTTAGGTTCTGATTCAGTCGACTGAACTGGAATTCTGAGTATTCTCAGCCTAGCCGCCAAGGGGCAAAATCCCAAACAATTTGCGATCGGTTGAGCGATGGGCGCTAGGGGTTTACGCCAATCGGCAACCCAGCCCTATAGGCTCTTCAATACGCCACCAAAAGCATGATCAAACATCAAAGCTAGGATTTTTAAAGAATTAACTTCAAAACACCAAAAATTGGAATACTTATAAAACCAATCCAATCCAATAGCAAATGGACAAGGAATAGATGTTAGGAATCACTTCCTAACTACTATCAAAAATATAGACATAGCTGTGAGTTTAAAAACTCACCTTTTACACAAAAACAATGAAGGAAAAGCTTAAAAACAAAGGAAGATCAACCACTCTTCAATCTCAACTCTAAAATCTCCAATCTAAGATCATAAGTAAATATTTCCTAAGTTAGGTTCTAGGAAATTTATGAAATTGGAGAGAGATTGAGATAGAGAAGAAGAAGAGGATGCTTACCTAAGCTTCTCTTTGATTTTGGAGCTAGAACTTGAATTTGAAAAGGAAAATAGGGCTTAGGATTTCAATTCCCAATCTCTTCCCCCATTTTTACTAATGCTTGAAGTGTTAGGAAATGAGAATGAATGAAGAGGTGATGGGGTGGAGCTAGGGTCTTATGTTAGGTTATTGGGCTGAAACCCAAATCCCTAAGTGGAAATGTCAAAATTCAAGCTAACTCCAAACACATCGATGTTTATACTTAAAAAGGTCGCAAACGACATTTTGAACTCAATGAAAGGGGTCTCAAGTTCTAATTTGACTACTGGCAAAAAGTAACATTTTGGACTTAAATCCGACTAATGATGCTATATTTGAATAAAATATTAAATATACAATCGTAAAATATGCGGGTTGTTACAGACTTCCCTCCTTAAAGAAATTGCGTCCTTGCAGTTCTTAAGAAGAAAATAAAGAGTAACAACCATAAAAACATATCAACACAAAAGGAAATTTGAAGTAAGAAGTTCACCTCTAAGGAGAATGAGAGAGCAAGTCTGGATATGATCGCTCGATGAATTCTCTAGATTCCCAAGTGCAATCCTTAGGATTTGAGGACCATTGGACTTTCACAAGAGGGACATCTTTATTACGAAGACATTTAACCTATGTAGCAATGACACGAATAGGATGTTGTTATAATCTCGAAGGCATTTCCATAATTGGGAAACGTGAAGCACATCATGAATAGCAGAAAATTGAGCCGGTAATAAAAGGCGATAAGCCACAGAACCAATGCGTTCGGTGATGGGAAACAGACCAATATATCGAGGCGCTAATTTTCCCGATCGACTGAAATGCACAACCCCCTTCATAGGTGAAACACGAATAAACACCAAATCTCCCACAGAAAATTCTAATTTCCTTCTTTGGTTATCGGCCTAGGATTTTTGTCTACTATGACCTTCTTTCATCCTATGTCGAATAAGGTCAATCTTTTCTGTGGAATCACGAATAAAGTCTGGAGCTAAAACCAACTTCTCGTCAGCCTTAAGCCAACAAGAAGGAGATCGGCATGGCCTTCTACAGAGTGCCTCGAAAGGTGCCATACCAATGCTAGATTGGAAGCTATTATTATAGAAAAACTCAACAAGAGAAATATGATCTTCCCAACTTCCACCAATATCAAGAACACATGCACGAAGAAGATCTTCAAGAGTTTGATTCACACGCTCGGTTTGTCCATCGGACTAAGGGTGATAAGCGGTGCTAAAATTAAGCTTCGTTCCCAAAGCTTTTTGAAGACTCTTCCAAAATCCACTAGTAAGCAATGGATCACGACGCTAACAATAGAAGTAGGAACTCCATGCAATTTAACAATTTCTTTAACAAAGAGTTTGGCCAAGAGAGGTACGGTCCGATTAGACCGAACGGGTATAAAATGGGCAGATTTAGTAAGTCTATCAACTATCACCCATAGGCTATCATGATCCAAACGAGTGCGGGGAAAATCGTCAATAAAATCCATGGAAATTTGGTCTCACTTCCAAATTGGAATGTGCAAAGGTTGCAATAACCCACCGGGCCTTTGATGCTCGGCTTTAACAAGTTGGCAAGTCATGCAACACTTAATGAATTCAGCAACATCAGGTTTCATTCCATCTCAATACTAAAGCCGCTTCATATCCGCGTACATTTTACTACTACCATGATGAATGGTAAATTTAGAACGATGAGAATCTTCTAAAATGTCTTTATGAAGATTACCAATATTTGGCATGATAAGTTTACCAAGTTTCGAATGCTGCCGCGAGCATCGATATCAAAGTCTTTCAAACCCTCAATATTAATTTTATCCCCACTACTTTGGCTAAGAAGTGCCAATTCGGGATCTAGCTTTTGAGCTTCAATAATACGGTCTAAAAGAGAAGGATGACAATCAACGCTACATAGAACAAGAGATGAACATATATCGGATTCACGATCTCGAATCTCGCAAGTAGACAAAATTCCAAGATCGTTCTATTTAGATATCATCATAGAAACAACTGCTTGTTGCTTACGACTAACGACATCAGCAACACGATTTTTCTTTCCAGGAGTATAAAGAATATCAAGATCGTAAGATACAAGGAACTCGAGCCAACGTTGTTGACGCAAATTAAGTTCCTTTTGAGAAAATAAATACTTTCAAGATTTATGATTGGTGTAGAGAACAAATTTCTCTCCCAAAAGATAATGCCGCCAAATTTTAAGGGCGAAAACAATAGCCGCGAGCTCTAAATCATGAGTGGCATATCTAGTCTCGGCAGGCTTTAATTGCCTAGAAGCATAAGCAATAACACGTTCCCTTTGCATGAGAACGGCTCCCAAACCAACACGACTAGCATCGGTATAAACTATAAAGTCTTGGTTCTCTTCGGAAATCACTAAGAGCATCGGAAAGGAGTTCTTTTAATTTCTGAAAAGAAGCTTCACATTTGTCTGACCAAATGTACTTAACTCCCTTCTTTGTCAAACTAGTAAGAGGCACGGAAATTTTTGAAAAGTCTTTTATAAAACGACGGTAATAACCCGCCAATCCAAGAAAACTACGGATTTCCATTACACTCTACGGTCTCTTACAATTTTGAATCGCTTCAATTTTTGAAGGATCCGTAGAAATTCCGGATTCAGAAATAATATGGCCGAGAAATTTCACACGAGATTGCAAAAAGTGGCACTTAGAAAATTTTGCTTTCAATTGATTGCTTCTAAGAGTTTTCAACACAACCCGAAGATGCTTTTCATGCTCTTCCTCGGTTTTATAATAAGCAAGAATATCATTAATAAAGATGAGAACAAACCGATCGAGGAAGTCTTTGAAAACTCGATTCATAAGGTCAACGAAATAAGCTGGGGCATTTGTTAAACCAAATGGCATAACAAGCCATTCATAAGATCCATAACGAGTACGGAATGACGTCAAAGGAATGTTATCCTCTGCAATTCGAAGGTGATGAAAACTGGTTGCTAAGTCTAATTGTGAAAAGATTCTAGAACCGCAAAGTTAGTCAAATAAATCATCAATCCAAGGTAAATGAGATTTATTCTTAATGGTAAGATTGTTAAGCTTGCGGTAGTCAACGCAAAGCCTAAGTGTACCATTGGATTTCTTCACAAAAATAGCTGAAGCTCCCCAAGGAAAGGAGCTAGAATGAATAAATTGCTTCGCTTTCAATTCGGATAACTGTTTATGCGTCTCTTCATTTTCCTTATTAGACATACGATAAGGAGGACGAGTGTTAGGTATAGCTCCAGAGATTAGATTAATTCTGAACTCAATTGCTCGCTTAGGTGGTAATCCTAAAACGGGATTAAATATATCGAAAAATTCACGAGCGACGTGAATGAGAGAAGTGACATCTTCCTCATCATCATTATCGTCATCATAAGGGTTTAGAGAATATAAGGATGATGCCAAATTGGAATCCGAATCTTTAAGAACAATACAAATCTGCTTAATAGATTGAGGATGTCGAAGATATATAGTCTGCTCAGGACATTGGATATGGGCTTCATAACGGTTAAGCCAATCCATTCCCAATCATTCCGAAGCCTAAGTAACGCATGACATGCAAATTGGCTCGAAAAGAAAAACGACATAAAATAATCTCAACATCTTTACAAAGTAAACTGAGTGTTGCGGATCCGCCAACCGGATTCGTAATTCTCAGATAAGTCATCAAAGCCATAACACTTAAAGAAAAAGTATCAACAAGTTCTTTTGATATAAAAGAATGGGATGCACCCGTATCAAAAAGAACTTGAGTAGGATGATCACGAAACATAATAATGCCATCAAGGATAAATGAGAAATACTTTGACCACGAGAATTGTTATTGGGAGCTTGCACAACGTTTAGCTTTCCCTCCTTCTTGCTTGAAAGTTTGGGGCATGAAGATAAAAGATGGTCCGAACTTTTGCAATAACGACAAAAGAGAGGTGTCAGACATCTATTAGCATAATGGTCCTTAGAACCACAATTGTAGCATTGCCCATGACTAGAGGTAGGAGTCTTTGCTACCGAAGTTGCTTACTTCTCTTTCTTGTTGGGATAAGAACCTTTGAACCTATTAGGTCTCTTGTTGTTTTGTTGAAGTTCCGATTTGGCACTCCCAACTTCAACATCACTCTCTTTATCTGCCTCTTCAAGTCGAAGAGAGATATCAACAAGATGATCAAAAGAGACTTCCAGTTTCAGAAATAATGGCTTTCTGAGATTCTTATTCAAGCCGTAGACAAATCTCTAATTTTTCTTCAATGGGTTATTTATATACTCGACCCCATATTTAGAGAGGGATTCAAAAGATACGACATAATCTGCCATAGAAGATTCACCTTGAACAAGGTCAATAAAACGACGGGCCAGAGTCACTTTTTTAGCTTCTGGTACAAACTTCGATTCAAATCTTTCCCGGGATTGCTTCCAAGTAAGACCCGCTTCAATAATTTCAGAAATCAGAAGCTCATACCAATCTAATGCTCTTTCTTGGAGCATACTAGAAGTGCGACGACTCGGAATTTCCAACAATTTAAATTGGAATTATTAATTGATTTTAAATATTTAAAAGTTAATTTTAACCTGAATTCAAGATGACAATATTTTCTTGATGATTAAATCATTGAATTATATAGTTTAAATGCTGAATTTAATAATTGAAATTGGGTAGATTTCTGAATCTGGGATTCTAAGCCTGTTTAAAATAATTTGAAGGCTTATAAAATTTATAATGATGATACTGAAAATAATAGAATGTGTGAAATTTTATTTAAAGGTAAATTTGTTCAATTTTCAAAATATATAGTTTAAATTGAATTTTAAAAATAGTCTTCCGGGGCACAGTCTCGGAATTCGACGAAACCAGTTCCATTGGATCCGTAATAGTTAGTTATTATCGAATTTCAATTTTCGTAGCCATCGGAGTTGTCATTTGACCCTGGTAGCTCGAAACGCGTAGAACTATTTTAATCGATTTGATTTAAATTTGGTCGTTTTCTTTTGTAACTCGCTCATACGATCAAATTAGCCTCCGAAACATGTTCCATTGTGTTCGGAATGCGGGTAGAACCTTATTAACGCTTGTCAGCATGTCGGATTCGGGGTTCGGGATTTCGCGTTATTCAGCGTAGGATATTTTCAATATTTAATTATAATATCAAGCGTACTCTGTAAGCCATTTCCAAACCCCTATTTTTATTTCCCATCTTCCTTTCAATCCATAAGCAGGATATTGAACGCACGAAGAAAAAAAAAAGCAAAAAAACAATATAAACGACCGATCGAAATTCGTTCTTTCCTTCCTTTATTTCTCCTCTTTCCGTTCGATCTCAAAGAAATACCCATACACTCGTGACTACGGAGCTTCACTTCAAACATTCGCCGCCCCTTTCCCTCCTTCCGCCGCCACCACAACTTCGTTCGAAAAACTTCCTTTTGCATGAGCTTCGATCAGGGATGTTGACGTGGGTTGCGGCAGCCTTGGGTCGTGCTCGTCCATGTTTGGGCCGAACTAGGGTTTCTACGCCTTGATGATCTAGGTCGAGCTGGGCCTGATAGGGGCTGTATTCGAGTTCATGGTGGAGTTTATCATCTCAGCAGCGAATTTGAAGGTATATGGTCGCTGGGTGGAGCGTTCGTGCTTGATTGAGGCGATCTAGGGCTTTGGGTTTCGAGATAGTTGTACGCGAGATGGCAATCGCGACTTGGAGATGTTCAGGCTAGGGCAGAGACGATGGGAAGTGGTTCGATGTCGAGGTGAGTAATCTCTGACCCGTATAATTGATTTACTATTTGAATTTGAAAAACACAAAGTTTAAGTTTACATGAATTTGAAAGGAACAATTTAAATGTGTTTGGAAATGATGAATAAATCTGTTACTGTTATGTATTGTAATTAAATAGGTTTAAATTGTAAATCGATGAGTAAGAATTGGTTGTTCGAGTAAGTAAAGATAAATTTAGATAAGGTCTGTGAATCGATGATGTAATTAGAAGTTAAATAGTTTGTAATTAAGAATTAATTAACAAATTAACTTGTAACTAAGTGATTAAGTTAAGTTAAGTACTTAGAGAAGTACTTTAAAGATTGGCTAACGAATATAGCTAATGAAAGATCAAGGATTAAGGGTTATGAAATGACTTATTGATGAGATTAATTTAAGTAATTATAGTTTGGAATTGGTCGAAATGATTAATATTGTGGCTTAATTAAGAAAAATAAATTTTGATTAGGATAAATTAAAATTATAATTGAAATCCTTGGGTTTATAATTAAAAGTATAATAAAGATTGATTAATTTAGATTAGAACAAAACAAAACATAATTGGAATTCATTAATTTATATAATTAACGATGTAATTAAGAACCGATTAATTAAGATAAATTAACCAAAGCGACCCATGAGAAATCAATTAATATAAGTAATTAAGAATTTGAGTGATTGATTATAGTTAATTAATTTGTGAAGTAATTAAAGACTACTAATTGATTTTGGTAAATTAATATGGTAAAAAAATTTATTAAAGATAATTACTTGAATGAAATTGGAGGTTAATTAATCCAGGGTGATTAATTAAGATGAAATAAGGAAGGGTTGATTAATTAATTAATTTGGAATTAATTAATGAAGAGGCCTAAGTATTGAGATTAGAAATTCAATTAGAATAGATTGAATTATTTTGGGAGTGATCAAACTTGTTTATGAGTGATTGGATGATATTGTATGAAGTGAAAGAGTTGATAACTCCAATATGAAATGTTGTGTATTTCATTTGGATAACTGGGGATAGGATGATATGAGATTCGAAGAGACCGGGGTCGGGTATTGGGTAAATACCCGAAACCCACTTCGAATGCTTATAGATTGATATGTAAAAATCTATATGCTAGAATAAGTGAATTTGAGGAATTGGACTATTTTAAACTCTAAATCTTTGGTATTTAGAAACTTATATGTGGAATAAGCGTTGCCTATTGCAAATTGTGAATTGGATGAACTGACATAAGTTACCCAGGTTTTATTTGAGTTGTATGCTTTGTATTCCATGTTAGTTGGGTTTACTCACACTGGTTTCCAGCCTGACCCGGGTGTTACATTGGTGTAATGCTCAGGTCAGACCGAGTACTACAGATTTTCAGGTAGGTACGTTCTGGAGCTCAGTAGGCGAGCTGGATGGCAATATCGTATAGGGTATTCCGCTGTAATTATATTATTGTTAATCTGAGACTTGATAATTGTATATATATATTCAGTTACTGTATATATATGTGAAACTCTGATGTATATTAAATGTAATCGACAGATATGGTACTCTTCTGTAAATTATTATTATTTATTATTATATTTTATCCGCTGCGAATGTGAGATGTTTTGGTGTTTAGTTCTTCTTTTCTTCTATCTCTCTCTTCTTTTTCAGAGCTGAAGGTTAAGCGAGAACCTTGGCTCTGGTGGGGATTACTCATTTAATAGAGTCTGTAGTTCTCTAGAATGAGTCGAGTATATATATATATGAGCGCGTACTTGTTATTTTCTTATATAAAGGTTTTAAATGATTATATATAAAATATATATTTTGATATATAAAGTAATATTTCCTTCTAAAAGATATTTAGGTGATTGGTTGTTAATTATTGAAATTAAAATTAAGGAATAATATAATACAACCAAACCGAAATTGGAGTCTTGAATTGGAATTAAGTTAAGTAGAAATAGAAATACGACCAAATTAAAATTTATTTGATTGAAGATAAAATTCTAAATCTGGTACCAGAATATGAAAATTTTGTTTCAAAGTGATGAAAAATAATAAATAAGTATTCTTTGGATAATTGGGACTTGTTGCAAACAATGGGTTGTCTGAAATTTGATTTGAATTTAACCGAAGGTGGTTTACAATTTTAAAACATGGCTGGGAGGGCCAAGAAATAAATATGTATGGATATACATGATATCAAAGATAATTTGAAATAAACTCTAAGAGGTTGAGTTTTGATTTTTCCCTAAATTGTGATGTAAAAACCCAAAGTAGTATAAGTTTTGAGCTTATAAGAGGGAAAGAACTTTGAAGTTTGAAGCGGGAATTCAAATTGAGGAAGGTTGATTGGATTAAGTAAATTGAAATTTAACTTTGGGAAGTTAAATAAGTGTAGAAAAAGCAACCAAAATTGGAAATTTCAAGATGAAATTGGAATTTAACTTGGAAAGTTAAATGGTTGATTTGAATTGGGAATTTGTGTGACCTCAAAACGGGTTTGAGATTTAAAAATTGAGAATGGATGGATGTTTTAGAATAAATTGGATGTTATCATCCTATTGTTGATGAAAATCTTTAAATTGAGAATGGTATTGTATAAATAAAATAAATTTGGATAATTGAGTTTGTAAATTAAAATTGTTTAAGAACTGGCTTCAAACTGGAAGATAAAATTGAATAATAAATTAAATTTTGAAAACAAATAAAATTGTATTGAGCTCTTATTTGAATCTGAAAAATATAAGTAGAGATAAATTGAAATGAAGAATTGGACTCAGAAATTTAAGATTGTTTAAAAACTTTAAATAAAAGTTAATTTGGTTTAAAAAGTTAAATCAACCTTTGAGAATTTAACTCGAATTTATATAATTCGAGGTAGTTTAAAATTCAAGATTGAAATTGAATTAGTTCAACTTTTAATTTGGTTTGAAGTAATTGGATTGGTGATTGAAGATGTATAAGTTTAAAAATTTAAATGGGAAATTGGATTGGAGTAAATTGAAGTGATTTGGATTCTGAAATTAAATTGATAATAATTCAAATTGATTTGGATAATAGGAAATTATAATTAAAATTGAACAGGATTAAAATCAACTTGAATTTGATTTAAGTTGGGAAAGGAATCAAGATTGATTCAACTTGAATTGGAAATTAATCAAGTCCAATGGAATTTGGAGTTATTTGAAATGGAATTGGGTCAATTTAAATGAAGATTTAAATTGAATTGTTGGGGAGGTGAACAGTTGGCTCTTGACTATTTCCAATATAAATTGTTTTGATATAAACTTATTTTTCTAAGCTATTAAATATATACAACCTTTCTTTCTTAAAGCCAAATTATTTTATATACTTGTTTTACGATTATTTTTGAAGCTATTTAACCATTTTTCAACTATTTTCTAAACTAGTTACTATTTTTCAACTATGTTACAAATTAATTACAATTTTACAACTATTTACAATTATCTAAAATTTCTGAAACTATTTAGCTATTTTCAACTATTCTACGGTTAGTTAACTATTTTCTAACTATTTTACAAAACTAGCAATTATTTTCCAACTACTTATTTGTTTTTAAAATTTTCAAGCTATTTTCTAAATAAACGGGTCAGAGTTCAAACTGTTATGGATTTAATACCCAACTGAGATAGGAATTGAAGTGATAATCCAAATGGGGATTAATGTAAAGGTGGATAAGTGAATGGAAAAGAAATTGATATTGAAAAGAGTAATCAAATTGGAATATTTGATTTTGAATAAACAAGGTTATGTATCTTTGTTTTATTTAAGATGAAACCCCTTTGTTGAATCTATTGTTGGAAGAAAAAGGATTTTGGAAGTGTTTGAAGTATAAAAGGAATTTTATACAAGTTTATAGTGGTCCAAAGTTTTAAGATTTATATATATCGGTATATATATATAAAGGATCTTATGAGGATTTTGGAAAAGGTTTTAGGAACCTTTGGATTTGGAAAGGCTTTTGATTATTGGGTAAAATCAATATGAGAATTTGGAAAGCCTAGTTTGAGAATTATCGATTTTGGGATAATCGATTTTGTGTAAAGGAGCTTTGTATGATATCATACTAGGTGTATGATTTGAAGATACTATATGTGTATAGTATAAAATATTTTGATAATGGCTCTGGGGAAAAAGGCGCTTCCTTGAAATGAACTTCTCAGGAGTGCCACCGGGTGGTGCTGCCTTGAGCCCCAAGGGGGGGATCTAAAGTTGATCCTGTGAGGAGTCCGGACAAAACTAGTTCCTGAGGATTATGAGTAGTGTATACCATAGCGGAAGTCGTGTGTGCCGCTGAGAGCCAACAGTCTACGTTTGATTTTATATCGGTAGACTGCGACCTATGGTATAACACAGTGAAAGTCGTGTGTGCCGCTGAGAGCTAACAGTCTGTGTTTGATTTTATATCGGCAGACTGCGACATATGTAGGAGTGGAGAGGTTTCATTTTGACAGCGAGAATCAGAGGCCGCGGAGAGCCTGCGGTTACATGGACTTTTGCTGTGACGGCAACGTAACTCTGGATGTAACTGTGATCTATTGTGTGGGATCCATGCCGTAATCGAGAGGCCGCGGAGAGTCTGCAGTTACATGGACTTTTGCTGCGGCGGCAACGTAACCCTGGGATGTAACTGTGACCATGGATGGGGGTGATGATTTCCAGAGCATTTTCACCAAAGACATTTCCTCTATTTTCAAAAACTGTTTTCTATATTTTCAATAAAATTATTTTTCAAAGGTATTTTCACTGGGTGTTGAAAACGGGTTTACCAAGTACTTATAGATTTTCAGTCCTATGCCTGATCAACGTATGACTGAATTTCTGTGAGAACAAGGATGGATTGGTTGAGACATCGAGTTATAAGAAATATCTTTTTAAAGAACTATTTTAATAGTATTATGTGAATTTAAAGGCATTTCTAAAATTTTAAAATAAAAGTGTTAGAATTTTGGAAAAATGAAGGAGAATCCAAACTGGAACTATGAAAATTTTTGGCACTCAAGAGACTTTCATAAAGTGATTTTTGTAAAAAAAAATTAGAAGTAAACTAATTGGCTAAATAATTGTTTGATTGAGTATGTTAATAAAATTTAATTTGGGTAAATAACTGGATTATAAGTTAAGAATGGAATTTGGAAGTGAATTCGAATTGTTAATAGAATTCGACTTGGATATGATAATAAATTAAATAAGAAGAGGTGTTGTAAAAATAAAAATAAAATAGAATGGGATCAAAGTAGTGATGGGATGAATTGTAAATAATTCAAGTGTTATTTGAATAATATTTAATGAAATTTGCAAGTAAATTGGATATAAGAGAAGTGCTGTCATATGAAAGGGGAAGTGAATAATAATAGAAATAGTTTGGGTTGCAATCAACACCCAGATAAGTAATAATAAATTGAGAATGGTTTTGTATAGTATAATGAATTTGAAAATGAATTAAGTAGATGAATTCAAAAAAATTAAAATGAGTAAATAAATGGGTTAATTGATTTAAGAAATAAATGGATGAAGTCCGATTGAACAAAGATTAAATCAAAGTTTTAATTGGAATAGGGTTGTTAGAGTGAGGCATATTAATTTGAAAGGGTAAAGTTGTTTATTTCAATAAAAGCTTGGAATTGATAAATTTGGGTATGGTTGTGAATAAATTAAAATAGAAAGAATTAAATATAACTTAAGTTGAAATCAATTTAAATTGGTAGTGAAACTTAAGTAATTGTTTAGTTATATTGATATCACCAAACTTGCATAGGATGGATTGTCATTTGACGTAAATGAATATAATTAAATTCTATGAGTTGATGAAGATTGAATAATATGATTTTGAAATTAAGTGAAGTGAATATGAGTTTGTTTGGAATTATAAATGAATTGAAGGTAAGTAAATGAGTTGTACATTACTTAAATTGAATGCAAGGATAAGAAAAAGCGAGTGAAAGCAAATAAATTGAATTTAAGAGAAATTGAAGCGAATATGAGATTGTTTCGCTTAAAAATGAGTTGAATGTAAGCAATCGGGTTGTAAATCATTAAAATTGAATGAATGGCTTATGAATTGGTTGAAAGCAATTGAATTAGCTTTAAAGTTATATAAATCGTTTATGAAAAGCGTTTAGTGCTTGTTGTTTATGATATATATGTTTGGCTATTGAAAGTAAGTGGAATGCTAATAAATTCTCTATATAGGGCACTTACCTATTTAAATTGAGTAAGTACAGGTACCTGAAGGCCGTTTGGTTGGTTTGGATTGCGCTAATTGCTTAAATTAATAAGCCGCCTGCTTAAAATGCTAATTAAGGTACGCCTACGCAATAAAAATAGGAAATATGAACTGTTTTTGCTTTTTCCGACCGGGTGGGTCGATGTATATATATTTATATCTCTTGTCAAATTGCAAAAGCTCCTCCGTACAAAGGAGACTCTGCCAAAAAATTTCGAAAATTTTGGGAGTTAGAAAAAAAAATTTGAAAACTTTTGGTAAATTTTTTTGTTAACGATAAAACAATTTCAAATGGGAAATTAAAGTAAATTAGTAGATGAAACTACTATGAATCAGTTATAAATGAAGTTAAAATTCAATGCTCAAATTAAAGATGAATTGAATTCATATGAAAATGGGGGAAAACTAATTTGCATAAAAGTAAATGTGAAAACTTCTGTAAGGAAATGTATGAAAAGATTTTAAAAAGGCATGATTGGATATTGTTGTTCAGCAAGACATGCAGGTATTAAAAAGGGAAAAGAAAGTTGGATTTGATTCCAAAGGATAAATTTGAATTGCCCGACAAAAAAAGGTATGTATTTAAGTTTCTGTATGAAAATGGATTGGGTTTTTGATGTAGCCACTTGGCTTTTGTTTTCTTTTGTATTTGGGAGCCCGTAGAGGCCTTTTGTAGTTGTACCGAGCTAGCCGCGCAAAGGAGGCGCTGGCAAAAAATTTCGGGAATTTAGAGAGTTAGAATTTTTTTTAGAAATTTTTGATTATTCAAAATTTGGTTTTAGATTGAAATTTAGATGATTGAGCAAAGTGGTGTTGTTTGATACTATAGAGGGTTTTGGGAAGCTGATTAAGGTGATAGTGGGTTTTTAATAAAGGATAGTTGGTAGGATGTTTAATTGAGAGTTTTGGGGAAAATATAAACGGGTATGGTTCCATTCTTCCTAACTAGTAATTTCGGGGACAAAATTCTTTTAAGGGGGGAGGAATGTGACGACCCGGAATTTCCAACAATTTAAATTGGAATTATTAATTGATTTTAAATATTTAAAAGTTAATTTTAACCTGAATTCAAGATGACAATATTTTTTTGATAATTAAATCATTGAATTATATAGTTTAAATGTTGAATTTAATAATTGAAATTGGGTAGATTTCTGAATCTGGGATTCTAAGCCTGTTTAAAATAATAGAATGTGTGAAATTTTATGTAAAGGTAAATTTGTTCAGTTTTCAAAATATATAGTTTAAATTGAATTTTAAAAATAGTCTTCCGGGGCACAGTCTCGGAATTCGACGAAACCAGTTCCATTGGATCCATAATAGTTAGTTATTATCGGATTTCAATTTTGTAGCCATCGGAGTTGTCATTTGACCCTGGTAGCTCGAAACGCATAGAACTATTTTAATCGATTTGATTTAAATTTGGTCGTTTTCTTTTGTAACTCGCTCATACGATCAAATTAGCCTCCGAAACATGTTCCATTGTGTTCGGAATACGGGTAGAACCTTATTAACGCTTGTCAGCATGTCGGATTCAGGGTTCTGGATTTCGCGTTATTCAGCGTAGGATATTTTCAATATTTAATTATAATATCAAGCGTACTCTGTAAGCCATTTCCAAACCCCTATTTTTATTTCCCGTCTTCCTTTCAATCCATAAGCAGTATATTGAACGCACGAAGAAAAAAAGAAAGAAAAAAAACCAATATAAACGACCGATCGAAATTCGTTCTTTCCTTCCCTTATTTCTCCTCTTTCCGTTCGATCTCAAAGAAATACCCATACACTCATGACTGCGGAGCTTCACTTCAAACATTCGCCGCCCCTTTCCCTCCTTCCGCCGCCACCGCAACTTCGTTCGAAAATCTTCCTTTTGCATGAGCTTCGATCAGGGATGTTGACGTGGGTTGCGGCAGCCTTGGGTCATGCTCGTCCATGTCTGGGCCGAACTAGGGTTTCTATGCCTTGATGATCTAGGTCGAGCTGGGCCTGATAGGGGTTGTATTCGAGTTCATGGTGGAGTTTATCATCTCAGCAGCGAATTTGAAGGTATATGGTCGCTGGGTGGAGCGTTCGTGCTTGATTGAGGCGATCTAGGGCTTTGGGTTTCGAGATAGTTGTACGCGAGATGGCAATCGCGACCTGGAGATGTTCAGGCAAGGGCAGAGACGATGGGCAGTGGTTCGATGTCGAGGTGAGAAATCTCTGACCCGTATAATTGATTTACTGTTTGAATTTGAAAAACACAAAGTTTAAGTTTACATGAATTCGAAAGGAACAATTTAAATGTGTTTGGAAATGATGAATAAATCTGTTACTGTTATGTATTGTAATTAAATAGGTTTAAATTGTAAATCGATGAGTAAGAATTGGTTGTTCGAGTAAGTAAAGATAAATTTAGATAAGGTCTGTGAATCGATGATGTAATTAGAAGTTAAATAGTTTGTAATTAAGAATTAATTAACAAATTAACTTGTAACTAAGTGATTAAGTTAAGTTAAGTACTTAGAGAAGTACTTTAAAGATTGGCTAACGAATATAGCTAATGAAAGATCAAGGATTAAGGGTTATGAAATGACTTATTGATGAGATTAATTTAAGTAATTATAGTTTGGAATTGGTCGAAATGATTAATATTGTGGCTTAATTAAGAAAAATAAATTTTGATTAGGATAAATTAAAATTATAATTGAAATCCTTGGGTTTATAATTAAAAGTATAATAAAGATTGATTAATTTAGATTAGAACAAAACAAAACATAATTGGAATTCATTAATTTATATAATTAACGATGTAATTAAGAACCGATTAATTAAGATAAATTAACCAAAGCGACCCATGAGAAATCAATTAATATAAGTAATTAAGAATTTGAGCGATTGATTATAGTTAATTAATTTGTGAAGTGATTAAAGACTACTCATTGATTTTGGTAAATTAATATGGTAAAACAAATTATTAAAGATAATTACTTGAATGAAATTGGAGGTTAATTAATCCAGGATGATTAATTAAGATGAAATAAGGAAGGGTTGATTAATTAATTAATTTTGAATTAATTAATGAAGAGGCCTAAGTATTGAGATTAGAAATTCAATTAGAATTGATTGAATTATTTTGGGAGTGATCAAACTTGTTTATGGGTGATTGGATGATATTGTATGATGTGAAAGAGTTGATAACTCCAATATGAAATGTTGTGTATTTCATTTGGATAACTGGAGATAGGATGATATGAGATTCGAAGAGACCGGGGTCGGGTATTGGGTAAATACCCGAAACCCACTTCGAATGCTTATAGATTGATATGTAAAAATCTATATGCTGGAATAAGTGAATTTGAGGAATTTGACTATTTTAAACTCTAAATCTTTGGTATTTAGAAACTTATATGTGGAATAAGCGTTGCCTATTGCAAATTGTGAATTGGATGAATTGACATAAGTTACCCGGGTTTTATTTGAGTTGTATGCTTTGTATTCTATGTTAGTTGGGTTTACTCACGCTGGTTTCCAGCCTGATCCGGGTGTTACTTTGGTGTAATGCTCGGGTCAGACCGAGTATTACAGATTTTCAGGTAGGTACGTTCTGGAGCTCAGTAGGCGAGCTGGATGGCAATATCTTATAGGGTATTCCGCTGTAATTATATTATTGTTAATCTGAGACTTAATAATTGTATATATATTCAGTGACTGTATATATATGTGAAACTCTGATGTATATTAAATGTAATCGACAGATATAGTATTCTTCTGTAAATTATTATTATTATTTATCATTATATTTTATCCGCTGCGAATGTGAGATGTTTTGGTGTTTAGTTCTTCTTCTTCTATCTCTTTCTTCTTTTTCATAACTATCTGGAATTTTCTGGTTAGAAAAATCTGGGTCGTTACAAGAAGCCACTTGGACACGATCCTAATCAATAAGATCCATGTTAGAAAAGATGCGATCGCATGTTCTAAGCCAAGCTTGGACTTCGATAACGCTTTCAGAACCCTTGAATGGCTTTCCACCCAAATGGGTATAATCACTACACAAGCGTGCAAACCCAGATTTAGGGTGTGTAGGCCCTGGAATGGGTCCGACAATTTGAGCATTCTTTAAAAGATCTAGAAGCTGTTGGACAGACATAAATACTCCATCCTAAGGAGTAGCACTATATTGACTGGCGCTGGGACGGCCTGGTCTAACCATTTCTCTTCTTTAAGAAAGAAATAAAGAAGAAGAAAAAGGCTAGTCGCGAAGTGAATGTCAAACAATCGTGATTGATAAAACAAGGCATCATAAAAGAAAATAGGATAGAATGGGTCCTATGACTCGGATAAATCCTAAAGCATGATTCCCAAGAAGGACTTAGGATAATGATCCTTGCTAGATTATTCTACATTGTTCCGAAGTTTGGCTCCGATACCATGCTGTGACGCCCCACCTCTATACTCACGCTAGCCAAGGACACTACGGAGTAATGCCGTCAACTAGCACGAAAATTAAGGCTATTGAGGAGCGACTATCCATGTAATTGCTTTGTGCGAGCACAGATATGTCAGATAGTATAACATGCATTTCATTTCAAGAGAAAATCCGACATACCGATACAAACTCAAATCTACTACACAGTGGCTATGCGGTCTTCAGAAAAAATTATGGAAATAAACAAAACATAAATCAGTCACAGATATTCATATCACAAAGGCGAAAATAGATATGAATATTACACATAGAAGTGTACATCAGAGTAGTGGTCATGCAAGATCCACAACATCACAAAAGAATAGGTACAAGTACTGGACAAAAAAATAAGTATACATCAAGGAGTCTCTATCTCGTATGCATAACAACAGAAACAACTAAACTAGAGTAGTTAATCAAAAGTCAGATAATGTTTCCAAAAGAGGAGTCAAGCAGAAGCACTTGTAACATCTCGGTATGACCCGAGTATTATTTAATAAGAAAATAATAAACGGATCAGTCTAGCTATAAATATCTGATAAAATGAGATAGAATAAGAGATATGACAAAAAAACATACGATAACAATAATGCCATACTATGAAAAGTATACATTAGACAATACAAAAATCATACAATATCTCAAGAAATGTCAAAGCACTAAAAAGAATGCCATATTCTTTATTTCATTCACCAAACCCCAAATATCGACAAACATATCATTGCCAATCACAAAAGAGGTGAAACACGAATTCTAGAAATCGTCAACTAGAAATCCAGAAATCACAAAAGGGAGAGGCCTATCACAAAATGGGAGCATGAAAACTCACCAACACGTGTATCACAAACGGAACGCTATTCCATGGTCGCTAACCATAAATTCCGAACGTCGATGCAGTACAATAATGGTACGTCCCCTGAACCGAAACCCAATTGAATCGGAATATTGACGCAGTACAATAACGGTACGTCTAATGAACCGAAACTCCTTTAAATCGGAACATCGGCGCAGTACAATAACGGTACGTCCAATGAACCGAAAAGCCGGGACATCGATGTAGTACAATAACGGTACGGCCGATGAACCGAACACTACCAAAGAACATGGGTCGCTGGCCCATAAAAGAAGTGAGGTAAAGCTCAATAGAACGAGGTACAGTCCCCACAAGGACAAAGAGACATCGCATATTACTAGTCTAAACCATAAAAATGATCATCATCGATCGTCTAGAAGTGTCAATTACACTAAGCTAGTCAATTACGCAAGCGTTTCATACCACTTTTTTTTCTAAGTCGTTTAATTGGATTTCTCGAACGAGTGGAGTAAAGGTTTGTATATACAAATAGGTTGGAAAACGGGTTTTTTATAAACGAGCTTTGTATTAAAAATAGAGTTGGAACCATCTTTGTGAAAGAGTTTGATTATTTACTACTAGTATAAAAAACCTTCGTATTTCAAAGTGACAAGTCACAGAAATGATTGTAGAAACAATCAATCACCAAAAGTTCACATACAAAGACGTGAATCAAATCCATAGAAATCGATACCGAATCCACCAAAATGGATATTCCCAAAAATCCCCAAAAAGAAGTTATCAAAGTCGACAAAGGTGATAACAACTAATCGGAGAAAAATGAATCGATTAAAAATTAGAAATACAAACATAAAAGGCAAAATAGGCAGATACAACATATTCAGTTGACTGGAACAGGGTGGTTTGTCGACTGAAACAAATCCTGGAAACTTTCTGTTTCCAGGTTCAGTCGACTGAACCAAAGTGTTCAGTCGACTAAAACATGCCTGGAAAATTTTGGATATGGGGCTCAGTCGACTGGCCCAGAATGGTCAGTCGACTGATACTGGCCCAGGAAAATTCCTAGGTTCTGGCTCGCTCGGCTAACCTTCTGGTTCAGTCGACAGAACAGGAATTTCCAGTATTCTCGGCCTAGCCTCCAAGGGGCAAAAGTTCCAAACAATTTGTGATCGGTCGAGCGATGGGCGTTATGGGTTTACACCAATCGGTAACCCACCCCTATAGGTTCTTCGATATGCCACCAAAAGAATGATCAAACATCATAGCTAGGATTTTTAAAGATTTAACTTTAAAACATCAAAAATTGGTATACTCGTAAAACCAATCCAATCCAATAGCAAGACAAGGAATAGATGTTTGGAATCACTTCCTAACTACAATCAAAAATATAGACATAGATGTGAGTTCAAAAACTCACCTTTTACACAAAAACAAGGTAGTAGAAGCTTGAAAACAAAGGAAGATCAACCACTCTTCAATCTCAACTCTAAAAGCTCCAATCTAAGATCATAAGTAAATATTTCCTAAGTTAGGTTGTAGGAAATTTCTGAAATTGGAGAGAGACTGAGATGAAGAAGAAGAAGAGGATGCTTACGTAAGCTTCACTTTGATTTTGGAGCTAGAACTTGAATATGAAAAGGAACATAGGGCTTAGGATTTTAATTTCCAATCTCTTCCCCCATTTTTACTAAAGCTTGAAGTGTTAGGAAATGAGAATGAATGAAGAGGAGAAGGGATGGAGCTAGGGTCTTATGCTAGGTTATTGGGCTGAAACCCAAACCCAAAGCCCTAAGTGGAAATGTCAAAATTCAAGCTAACTCCAAACATATCGATGTTTATACTTAAAAAGGTCGCAAACGGTATTTTGAACTCAATGGAAGGGGTCTCGAGTTCAAATTCGACTGTTTGCAAAAACTAGCATTTCGTACTTAAATTCGACTAACGATGCTATATTTAAATAAAATATTAAATATACAATCGTAAAATATGCGGGTTGTTACAAGAGCGATTAGAAAATCTTCATTTACTTGGCCTTAGAAAATTTCACCTTTCTTTAGGAATGGCCAGTTAAATTTGGAGATTTCGCCACTTTCGGACTCGAGAAATTGTTCACAGCGGTAGGATTAACACTGATCCTCATCTTTGACACTTTTGAGCAGGAATGTTACTCATGCTGCATGCATCTATTTGACATAAATCAAGCATACAACTTTGATGAAGGCATCAGTAATCCTCGATTGGAAGTAAAAGGAGTCGAGATTGATATGTCTGATGATGATTTTGGCGACATTTTGGAGATTGCCATAGAGGGAGCATGTCATGGCCCGTTTTTCCATACCCTTTGAATTGACAATAAACCACACATGTCCAATCAAATTGCACGAAAATACGAAACATGAAAGATAATAAAGAAAACAAGACAGAACAGAAACTCACACGAATGGAATAACATATAATATTGAACAAATATCTTTACAGTAGAAAACTTTAAAAATACATACACCAAAGTCTAACATAAATTCAGCCTGGACAATTATAAACGTCTGTTCTTATAATTGCTGACAAACATCAAACTAAAATAACTAAGTACATCGGGTAATAGAATATGACCATACATAGATGAATATCTCCAGCTCTCCTCTGGAAATTCCAAGTCTTCGACAAAACCTAAAACTACTCGGATCCGACCCGAGTATTGAAAATACCCGGATCAGGCTTGATAAAACAGCGTGAGAAAAACTCAATAATAAATGAAAGTGTCATATATTAGCCTTTGACTAAAATCCTTTGGAAAGTAAGAGTATCTCATAAGACCACATCCACACATAAACACGGTCGGGTTTTTACCTTATGATAACTAAAGCACTTTTATATCAAAACCTTTGATATTATTTCTAATGACATTCTTTGAAAACATTTGCAATTAAACTTATCAATCTTAGTCGAAATTGTTACCATTATCAAATTCCAACATACTAGGTTCTACAAATAAAACCGTAGGTTTTTATTGGAGAATGGATTTCCATACAAATAACCAGGTGAAGGATCTACCTTCCGAATGGATACACCTCTAGATGGATGAACCAAGGAACAGCACAAAGGAACCTCTGCCAACACAAGACCTGCCTACTCTGTAACTAGATAGTATCGAATATGTCATTCTCCGGTCGTTATCGACCTGTAACCGAGCGCTCGTTTCCATACACCATATTAATTTTCATCCCGAACGTCATAGCGGGAAGAAATATATCTATAAATGGATGACCATACCCTACTTGAAAATGACCCACTTAGCTTTGCTGCATCTAATCATGTTTCGGTCATTTCCGGCTTGATGAGGCTTGCGGCAATGATTACCTTTTCACATAGCACATATCACATATTTGAATGTCACATTGTCATTTCCGTTAAGTACTAATTGTCTTCCAAAAAAAATACAACCCTTGAGCTCGTACGTCTTAAGGAGGGTGTTAAGTTAAGAGAAGTTGCCTTCTCCGCCACCACTGATGTACGTTTGTAAAAACCAATGCACGCAATCTTTAGAAATGCAATGTCAATGTCAGACAAACATCCATACAAGTTTTCCAGGAACAAGACAAACCGAAGGCACTCTCCTACTACCACTAGTAGCAAGTAGTCCTTGCAATCCGAAAGATCTCCACCACGAGGAGACCACTGCTATAAATAACTCTATAATGGGAGCTACCCAGATCATGTTCAACAAGCAGTCTTCACGCTACGAAAATCCACGGTCTTCGATAATCATCATCTTCAACAAGTCTTCACATTCGAACGTATACATTGGTTCGAAGTGGTTTTCGAATAGGAATCACCCCAAATCCAACCCCAGTTCCTTCGAAATCCAATTATCGATAAAAAGTGAATATGAGTATACATGATTTATTAAGTCTCTTTTCACTTTAATTCTTTTCATATGATTTCGAAATATCTTTCTTTTGATTTAGAATAATTCTAAGCAATTCATTCTTTTACTTTGGATAATATCTCAAATTTCCTCACTTAACTCTCGATCCAAATTTCTTAACTTTTAAGCGGTTCTAAAACAATGTTATACAAGACATCATTTACGATAAACCCTAAATCAATCTTAGCAAAAAAATTGAGTAAATAGGATCATAGAAATCATTCATTTTGGAGATTGCTTAAATTTTGGATAATACCAATCTTCTTTTATTTTGGAAACTCAATACGATCTTTTTATTTAAAAGCATTCGGGTTTTCCTTTCGATATGTTCCACACCTCGCCTAAGAAAAGAAAACATAGGCTAGGTAAGTTTAGGGCACTGGTTGCTCCATCCCTAACCTTAGTCAAACACCTTATTTTGTCATCCCAGATCTCACAAGCACGACAAATGTACTAGTCGTTTCCGCATACTCGGTTATCAACTTTATTTTAGAATTGCTTATAAAGATTCCAAATTATCTTTCAAATGCTTATCTTCCCTTTTAAAAATATTCACAATTGATTGTGGGAAAATTCGTTATATTTAAACTCATATTCCAAAAGTTATAGAATTCGCAGCATAAAAGTATTGCGGAAAGTGCTATATAAGCTTATTTGATTTAAACAACTTTTAAACATTCGATAATTCATATTTTTCAATCCGAATCTCCTTTAGACCATTTAAATATATTTATAAAATTTATTTCTTATTTTTTCATAATTAAAAACGTTCATTTAAACTAATTTCCTATTATGGTCACTTAACTCCACTAGCGCGATTTTGATGGAAAATTGTTTTGGACTTAATTCAAAATCCACAATGCGAAATCTTGATTTTATTTCTTCATTTCAAAGATATGGATATAATACTCCAAAATTTTCTTATCTCAAAGAATTCCGAGCTATATTTCACTTTATACACTGATTTGAACTTTTCAGCACGAAATCGCGAACTACCGTTGCGCGACGCTTCTAGTTTTAACTTATTGTTTAATACTTGAAATAATCTATTCAATTTGGATTTTATCACCTATAAAATCATTATAAATCATTTTAAATCAATACTTTCACTTATTAAAGTATTTAAAATATATTTTCACTATTACCATGTTAAAATATTATTTTATTCCTATTATTTTAATATTAAATTTTAATTTTCAATTTCAACTCAATTTCAATTCTAACTTCAAATTAAACTCATTTAAAACTTAGATTTCAAATCTAATTTCAATTTAAACTTCAATTCATTCTTAATCTCAAATTCAATTTTCAAAATCGATTTCAATTTAAATATCCATCTCAATTTCAATTTCAATTTCAATTTAACTATCCCTTTTCAAACCCGTTCCACTTCAAATTTCAAATTCTCTTTTAATAACTTTAATTTCACTTCTAATTGAAAATAGACTTATTTTTCCAAAATATCTCATATCACTAAAATTTGATCTTATTAACAAAGAGATTATTAAATCAAAATGAGCACAATCAAGTTAACATTTGTCACTAACATAATTATGGTCCATACATAAGCTAACATGATAAACAATCACAACCATAAACATTTGCTACTTATTCAAACATAACACAAACGTAATCAAACATCCGTAGCAACATTTTAAAAGGGTGTATACTTGGATATGTCATAAGATAATTATTATAGCAAAATCAAAATATGATCTTTGAAAAGTAGTGAGAATTTTCTCACCTTTAACCAAAACGTTTAACTTCCTACCAATATTCTTATCCACACAAACACTTCACTAAACATTTCTAAATCTTATCGTAACCATGCTTCCAAGTGCTCGACCGTCTCCATCTCTACTTGCTTTGCTCGTGGCCACGACCCTCCTCCACCACCTTGCTCTTGGCCTAAGCTCTTAAACATCTTCATCCTCACGGCCTAAGGTCATTTTTTAAGAAGAGAAGAAGTGAATTAAGAAGAGGTTAGAGAGTAACAAGTAGATTAGTGCTTAAGCACTTCACTATTTTTAACCCTCCTATCTCTCTTAAAGAGAGAAGCCATTGAACTAGCTTAAAGGAAGAAGAAGAGAATGATTTGTGTGAAAAAAATGAGAAGAATGGATGAGTGTTTATAGGAAAAGTAAGGAGTGGCAAATTACAACACTAACCCTTTACAATATTACTAAATATCCTTACTTTATCTTACTTTTTCAACACTTACCATCAACTTATCACATCGTTATTTTATGTCTTAATCACTAAATATTTAAGTAAAGAAAAATAAAGATTTGGTCGAATTTGATGTGACATATTTTATCCTTTTGTGTTTACTTTTGCTAATTGTTTTCTAAACTTGTTTAGTAAAAGTAAACTAGATTAGTGAATTAAATAATACTTATAATATTTGAATATATGTTCATATATAAGAAAATAAAGGTGCAACAATGTTGTGACTATTGGGGATGCGGATTAAGGATCTTAAGGCAGAAATAACACTAGAGGGGGGGTGAATAGTGTTTTAAAGAATATATGAACTATATGACTAAATTAAAACTTTCAACACAAATCTAAACAGAATTATAACACAGAATGATCACAGAACATATAACAAATGCAAATAGTAAAGTAAAGCAAGTAAAAGGAAAGAACACACCGGATTTTATACTGGTTCGGAATCCTCCTACATCCAGTCCTGCACCAAGGCAATATCTTTGTACAGATTTTTATAAGCCAATATGAAAATTACAACCCTCAATTTCTAAGGCCTTGAGGAATCCTCCTATCCCCGAGTCTGGGGTAAACTCTCTTGATTTTCGAGACACAAGATCACCCCAATACTTCTTAATAATAATCCTTTTGAATGGATAGACTCTATGGACTTTTTGAATACAAATTAATCCTATAACTCTGAATAGCACTTTGATCTTTAGTAGAATGATGGAGAATCAAATAGAGAGAGTATCTAAATGATTTCCTATTGAGAATTTGGCAGAATGATGGCACGATCTTGAAAATATGAAGTTTTATGGATATGGAATGGTGGAGAAGAAAGAGTGAAGAAAAATAAGAAAGTAGTTATTAAAAAATTCGTTTTGGAAGCCTTTATATAGATGCTCAACAGTCATAACTATTGGCGAAAGGTTTTTGAAAGAATGGACACTTCTTTTGAAATTTGAATTTTGAATCAAACTGCCATCATGTCGACATGGGGTATCCCCATATGTCGACATCCCTCAGTTCAAAATTGTAGAGATGTTGTTTTGTAAAAGCATTTGAATTTAAAACAAGTTGAAACTTCTCTGAAGCAAAATAAAGTGTTTAAACAATATTTTGGCATAGAGAATGAATATAAAACATTATTTTAAATATATATATATATATATATATATAATTGATATAGACCGTCAATTATATAAGTAATATTTAAAATCAGAATAAGTTTTGATGTTTTAAAAATAGAAGTTTTTAAAATCAGAATGGAGGAATATTTCAAGGCTAAAACAAAGTTTGAAAACATTTTTGAAAACATGATTTTGAAAGCTAAAACATTTTGAAAACAGATTTAAAAACATTTTGAAAAATCTATTCAAACTGAAATTGCAAGAACCTTCCTACAGAGCTCCTCCATAGGACTCGAGAACTTGTACAAAGTAGTTTAAATGATTTTGCTTTTCGTGGGTTTGTAAGCCACTTGTCGTAGGTTTGTAAGCTACTTGTCGTGGGTTTGTAAGCCACTGGTTTCGATAGAAATTGGGTTCCATCCCAAAAGAAAATTGGAAGAAAGATGAGAGTGCTATTATGAAGTTTTAACAAAATACTAGACACTTATCTTGAGATCTTGAAATCTTGATTCTCTAGAGTCTTGAATCCTCTAATCTTCATCTTGATTCTTGAGTCTTTATACTGACCAGTCTTCGATAATACTTGCATATACTTCCTATATATATATATATATATATATATATATATATGGAAATGTTAGTATATATTTTATAAAGTAAAGTATAATAACTATATAAGGTTGTTGTCATCAAAACATCATCAACTCAGTTCCTAACAATCTCCCCTTTTTTGATGATGACAGCCTTTATTTATAAAATATTCTTACCATACCATAACTTCCCCTTACTCCGTGATTTCTTCTTAAAACTACAACTCGCCCTTACACCAAGCAGATATATTTTTATAACTTTCTCCCCCTTTGTCATCAACAAAAACTATTAAATTGCCGACGCCAACAACATATCCTATAGAGTTGTCACCAAAATTGACTAATCCACCATCTTGATAAGTAATGTCCTTGAGTATCTCGGGATTTCCAGTCATGTGCCTCGAACAGCCACTATCAAGTATCCATTTATCTTTCTCAATTTGCACAGTTTGTCCATTGGGTGTTGATTCGTCAAAAGCCATATAACATGTCTGTTCCTGCATAACACAACAATTCGGTAGATAACTTGATTTTTCAAAATAACTACATGCAGACTTATGAAACATTGATGAAATGCATAGATTCAAAACAGTTTTAACACAATTTTGCAAAAATGCCATTTTTATATTTTTCAAATTTCAGATTATGAAAACAATAAAAACCAATGCTCTGATACCAATTGTTGGGGATGCGGATTAAGGATCTTAAGGCAGAAATAACACTAGAAGGGGGGTGAATAGTGTTTTAAAGAATATATGAACTATATGACTAAATTAAAACTTTCAACACAAATCTAAAAAGAATTCTAACACAGAATGATCACAGAACATATAACAAATGTAAATAGTAAAGTAAAGCAAGTAAAAGGAAAGAACACACCGGATTTTATACTGGTTCGGAATCCTCCTACATCCAGTCCTGCACCAAGGCAATATCCTTGTACAAATTTTTATAAGCCAATATGCAAATTACAACCCTCAATTTCTAAGGACTTGAGGAACCCTCCTATCTCCGAGTCTGGGGTAAACTCTCTTGATTTTCGGGACACAAGATCACCCTAATACTTCTTAATAACAATCCTTTTGAATGGATAGACTCTATGGACTTTTTGAATACAAATTAATCCTATAACTCTAAATAGCACTTTGATCTTTAGTAGAATGATGGAGAATCAAATAGAGAGAGTATCTAAATGATTTCCTATTGAGAATTTGGCAGAATGATGGCACGATCTTGAAAATATGAAGTTTTATGGATATGAAATGGTGGAGAAGAAAGAGTGAAGAAAATAAGAAAGTAGTTGTTAAAAAATTCGTTTTGGAAGCCTTTATATAGATGCACAACAGTCATAACCATTGGCGAAAGGTTTTTGAACGAATGGACACTTCTTTTGAAATTTGAATTTTTGAATCCAACTGTCATCATGTCGACATGGGTATCCCCTTATGTCGACATCCCTCAGTTCAAAATTGTAGAGATGTTGTTTTGTAAAAGCATTTGAATTTAAAACAAGTTGAAATTTCTCTGAAGCAAAATAAAGTGTTTAAACAATATTTTGAGATAGAGAATGAATATAAAACATTATTTTAAATATATATAAAATTGATATAGACCGTCAATTATATAAGTAATATTTAAAATCAGAATAAGTTTTGATGTTTTAAAAATAGAAGTTTTTAAAATCAGAATGGAGGAATATTTCAAGGCTAAAACAAAGTTTGAAAACATTTTTGAAAACATGATTTTGAAAGCTAAAACATTTTGAAAACAGATTTAAAAACATTTTGAAAAATCTATTCAAACTGAAATTGCAAGAACCTTCCTACAGAGCTCCTCCATAGGACTTGAGAACTTGTACAAAGTAGTTTAAATGATTTTGCTTTTCGTGGGTTTGTAAGCCACTTGTCGTAGGTTTGTAAGCTACTTGTCGTGGTTTTGTAAGCCACTGGTTTCGATAGAAATTGGGTTCCATCCCAAAAGAAAATTGGAAGAAATATGAGAGTGCTATTATGAAGTTTTAACAAAATACTAGACACTTATCTTGAGATCTTGAAATCTTGATTCTCTAGAGTCTTGAATCTTGAATCTCTAATCTTCATCTTGATGCTTGAGTCTTTATACTGATCAGTCTTCGATAATACCTGCATATACTTCCTATATACATATATATATATATATATATATATGGAAATGCTAGTATATATTTTATAAAGTAAAGTATAATAACTATATAAGGTTGTTGTCATCAAAACATCATCAACTCAGTTCCTAACAGTGACAACTTTTAATCGATAAAACGTTGATTTTCGACAAAATGTTTTATGGTCACATTTTGACGTTTTAGCTAAACTATTCATTTATGTAAACCAAATTTAAATTAAACTTTTTTCTTTTTTTAAATAAATTAAAATATATCTATTTATATTTTAAAATCATATTTAATTAATATCAAAATATTTAATTTTACAATATATGTAAAACTGACAAAATGCGATAAATTTTGGTTATTTTTGTAAAACGATTATTAACATACTTTTAAATCTTTTAACATACTTTTATTATCTTTATTAGATGTTTTAAATAATATTTAACTTATCAAATAAATATTTACACTTATTTATTGAAGTTTTAAATTCCTTTTTAATTTAAAAATAAACAAAATCTCTCATTTTCGAAGTAGCGAAATTACGGGTCGTTACAGAGCATGTTTAGATGATGTGCAGATCACTGATTTAGAGATTTTATAGTGAAACGTTCTAGAGCTATTGATGTCTAGAGGTTAGACAATTTGCAACCTACAACTCGCCTCGTCATTCGTATAATTCAACAAAACATCATTCCAAAGATAGGGAGCTTTGATCAGAGTTATCGGTTGGTTCAGAAGGCCACTTACGCCATCGTAGGTGGTATGGGTGTCAATTGGGCACGTGCTATCATAAGCAACTGCATTATTCCCGGAGTTTGTACTCGTCGAAGCTACTTCCAATATTGCCCTGTCTTCACTCGTATTTTTAGGTAGTATGGAGTGAACCTCTTTGGAGGTTCAGTTCAAAAGAAGGTCTCTCCTGCATTCGACAGAGCATCTCTCAAGAAGATGGGAATCCCAATGCCCCCAACAATAGGAGAGTAGCCGCAATAGGAGGCAGAGAAATGGTAGGGGCTGGAGGATACCATAGCCTCGATCTAGTTGCTATTCATTAGGTCCAGGCAGAGATTTGAAAGATTTGGGTCGAGCAGCAGCACCAAAGCAGCAGGATTAGGTGCATAGCCACTATGTTACGCCCATTCTGAACTAGTGGTAATGGTCTGAGTTCCCATAGAGGATTGGGACCTTTCATAGTCTGTAGTTAGTATCTTAGGTCTAGCAGTGTTGTTGTTGTTGTCATTTCCCTTCCAGTGTTTGCTCTATTCTTTTCTTTTCTTTAGTTTTTTTGCGTTATAACCATTAGTTATCTCTAATATAAAAATATGCATATGACATTATGATAAATATTCCAATTTATTCACTGTGTTGTTGTTTTTGGATATGTAGACCGCTCGTGTATGTGTATTTGGGAGAAACAGTATAAATATAGAAATCTCATAAGGACAGTTAACCAACTGTAAATGAATGTAAGACTGGAAGTTCGTAAATAATTAAGTTTTAGCAAGTGAAGGATGGGCTAAAGTTGTTTTGAAATCTAGAAACTAAAACTCATAAATAGGTTAGTTTCTCGTCATTTTAATATAAATAAATTAGGGCAAGGAAGTAAGTTTTAAGTTGTAAGATTAATTATGGAATGTTAGAATTGAGCATATGCATTAACTCGTATCTAAATTTCAATTACATTGGAATGTGGCTTGATTTATTAAATATAAAAAAGACAAATGTTTGAAAAAATTTATGTTTGGAAATTTTTTTAGGCTCAAACAATTTTTGGAATTTTTTCCTTAATTTTTTAATGGGAGTTGGCATTTAAATGTTTTAAAATTTGACTTTTTAAATCATACGCAAATTTGATTGAAAAATGGAAAGGATTTTTTGGAAATTTCGATTCTAAATGCCACATACTAAGCATTGAAAAGATAAATGAATTAATAGCTATAAAATAAGCGACACATTAAGGTTGACATTAGGATAAAGAGAAGATGATAACAAGGGAAAATCTATTTTTTATCCTGGAATTTCTATTTCCATACCTTGTCAGCAACGTACGAGAGCAATTTTGGATTCAATTCCATTTTAGAGCTTGAAAACAAGCCTCCTTATGTGTATTGTACATGGAAACTTTGGAGAAAATCTAGAGCAACAAGAAAATTCCCAATATGTAACGAGATTGGTAACCAATGGAGTGGTAAGAATGTAAAATTCTCCACCTAAATTCCTTTTACTGGCATAGGAGTGGACGTTTATGAAGCATTAATTCGATGCATTATTTTATTGGATGGTAGGAACTTGATGCGAAATCGGTTAAACCATAATTTTATTCGTAGGAGTATGAAAATTCTTATGAACTTTTTTTTCAAAACCTGGAAATATATAGAACTACTGGTATATGTAGCTTGTTTGCATCATATTTCCAAAAATGTATTTAAAAGAATACATTCAAATAGGAGGACCCGATTTAGAATCATTCCGCATACATATTTCTATGCTATGATACACTATGTACTTATGCACATTGGGTTGAAAAATTGATTGTACACTAATTTTTTGGGTAGTTTAGAAAAGTTACTACATTACCTATGATTTAATCAATGAAGCAATTTCGAGGATAAAATTATTTTAAAAGGGAAATAATGTAACACCCTATAAATTTAGGTGAATAATTTAAATGTTAAGTAGGCTCCAAAAATGGAATTTGGCTACGAAATTTGCTCCATTGCATTTGTGGTGATTTTCTGAGCCTTTTTGTATTTAGAGTTTTGCAATTGAAGTTCAAACGAATAAGTTACAGACGTTTAAAGAAATCAGAATGAAAATAATTAAACAAACAAAAGTTAACATAAATAAATCGTTAACCGTGACCTACCAGTCGGCCTCCTCTATTGGTCGGTCAACCAGTAGCAATCGATGACTAATGGATGTGCGGTTGACCGGTCTAGGGTTTACAGCATAATATGAACTTCAGCCAACGGCCCGGATTTAATATTTTTAATCTAATGGTCACGACTGATTCGAGAGCCCATAAATACACGTCTTACCGCTTCCTTCTCATCTAATATTTTCTTACAAGGTAAGTGAAGCCCTGCCATTTCCTCTTCTCCACTATTCCTCCTAGCTTTAAAATAGTTTTTATTTATTCAAATTGAAGAAGAACAGAAAATAAATAAAAGAAGAGAAAAACAGAATTAGTGTTGCACAATCTATGGTAAATTTCAATATTTTAAATTCATATTCTCCTTCAACCCCAAATCTCATCTCAGTCTGAAATTCTAAAGTATGTACACACAGTTTTTATACATATTTCTTAGATTAAAAAGGAGACAGATTTGAGTCAAGGAATCAGATTCAGATCTGGAGTTTTGGAATGCTCTAAAAGTTGAGTGAGAAATTATGTAATTTGTATATAACATTGAAATTTATTTTGTTGAATTTTTATTTGATTATTATGCTTAAATAAAGGTCTAAGATTTGTAGGCTCGAATTAAACACATAAAACATTGCCTACATATTCTGCAACTTAGGAAATTTGATTAGAGATATCGTTTACACTCAGATTTGAAAAGAAGTCCCCAAGATATTAAGAGGTGAATGTTGATAAGATGTAGAATCTTTTCAGGATCTATAATTGGGTTGTGCATATGTTAGTATAATCTAGATTTATACCCTAATTTTGTTAGAATGTGGACTTTCGAGATTTTAATTGTTGGGAATATTATCCGTTTAAATTTTTATAAATTCGCCTAATTTTCTTAATTCCATAGAAAAGTGCACCGTTTGATTTGACAAGGAATATGCGTAAACAGAGGAAAGAGATGTGTAAAGTATGGATTTATTTTCTGTAGTTTACACCGTCTATTTAAAATAAAAGGAAATATATTATTTCTTGTAACTTCAAATAAAGAAAATATCTTAATTTATGCAAATTTATGGGAATTATAATGGAAAAGCTTTTTAGAAACATAGTTCCGACAAATTAAAATATGAAAATGAATATTCTAATTAGGGATTGATAACTAAAAAAATAATTAGTATACATACATACATACATACATACATACATACATACATACATATATATATATATATATATTTAACCGCGCCAATCAATTAAAATGTAAACTTAACTAATACGCTGATTTACGTGTAATATTCACATTAGGTATAATTAGAATGATAGCATAAGTTGAGCTATGAATAATAGGGTTAGGAAATAAAGAAGGAAATATTGTAACTCTGATTAAATAGGCAATAAAAGTGGAATAAATTTGGGAGTTACAAGAGTTTAAATAGGGTATAAATGAAGTAATGAGACTGATTAATGAGATTGTTAGAATAATAAATATGGGGAGATGAAAAAGGAAAATTAGGCAAAATTAGAATAAGTGAATAAATGTCTTTAAGAAACGTCCGTTGAGATAATAATCATTTTCTTCAGACAAAGTGACAATTATAGAAAAGTAAATCAAAACGTTAGGTAATAACGAAATTTTAAGGCAGTATAATTATCATTAGAGTAAAGTATATAGCCTTAAATATACAAATAGAGATTAATGGACTTTGCCAAATATTAAAGTTTGGAGTAATTAGTTTGATTTAATGAGTTGGGATGCGAGTTTAGTAGAGTTACACAACAGAAGTCTACTCTTCACTCGGAGGCTACCAACAGTTGTGCATACTTACTACTGATGTGCGATATCTTTCGTAGATTTAATTGATTTTTAAATATTAACAAGTAAAAATTTTAAGTCGAATAAATTTATTTTTGAATATCTGGATTTAATTGGATAATTAAATCGATAATTTAATATTTGAAATTACAGAAATAATTGGAAATTTGGCTTAATGTGATTAAAAATGATTTATAAAGTTATATTAAATCATATTGGAGTTAGAAAAATGTTATAGAACTTTTAAAATCGAATTAAAAGTTAATTTGCGAAAATTGAATATTTTAATATTTAATTTAGGAGTAAAAATAGCCATTTTTCAAACAATCTTGGATTTCGACGAAACTAGTTTCATCGGATCTGTAATGTTATATTATTGTACGGTTTCAAATTTCGTGTCAATCAGATTTACGGTTTGTCCGGAGGAAGCCAAAACGCATAGAAATTTGTTTAATCGATTTAATTTAAATTTGATCGTTTATTGCCGTAACTCACACATATGATCGAATTGGCTCTCGATACCTATTCCATTGTGTCCAAAACACGGATTAAACCCTAGGAACGCCGGTCACTGCATGAGATTTAGAGCTCGAAAAAAATCGGATGAATAGTGCGTTGAAAGAATTTCTATAAAAGGACCCATTCTCTCAATATTTTCAACAAAACCCTAGTTCTAAGCTTCAGCCGCCATTATCATTTCGAACGACCAGAAAACACTCTTCTTCTTCCCTCGATTTCTTCTAATCCAAGAATCAATTCAAGAAACTTTCAACATGAAAAATGTAGAGCATCAAGTGATCTTCGTATTCAACGGTCATGATCGGAATATTCGAAGTGAATCAACGGCAATATGGGTTCAAAACACGTGCGTTTCGTTCACGTTTTCGAGGGAATCGCTCGACTGAGTGCACGTGGTCTTTAACCGTGGGTAGTGTCGGAGTGGGGCTTCGAAGTGGCATCGCCTGATCGTCATATAAGGCGGCATAGGTGGTTGCGATATTAGGTTTTGAAGGGCGGCCGTGATGGGTATCTTCGAATGCATGATGCCTGGGAATGTTACGCGGGTGAGAAGAAGCTATGATTGGCCTTGATGTCATCTCCTAAAACGAAGGGCAGAGATGTAAAAGTAGGGTTTTAAATTAAAAGAAAATAGTAAATTATATATATATTAAATCGTATAATCTTTAAAAAATCATAACTTTGTGATACGAGGTCGGAATTCGACGAAACGAGGTGCGTTGGAACCATATTATCGAGCACTACGCAATGGAGCTGGTTTGGAGTAGTTTGAAGCTAGTAATAATTTTGGGTAAAATTAAACGCGCATTTAATTTTATTTGGAATAAAACACTGCAACTGTTATTGAAAGCAAGGTGAGAACTTCTCACTCAATCGAAATTATTTCGATTTAAATTTTAAATAGTTAGATTTAAAATTGCTTGATTGTCTGTTTGAATGATAAATTATTATCTATTGTTTTGAAATAGACCCTATGCGCCGTATATTAAGCGGATGTTATTTATTAAAAACATATACCGCGATAATTCCAACTTGAACGGAATTGGTATTATATATGTACTTGGAGTTGATTTTCCCGCATTATATAGCGGATGAGACCCTATTGCGCCGCATAATAGCGGATAATATTTTATGAATCCCATATACCATGGTATTCTGTATTGGAACGGGATTGGTATTGTGCTAACATCTGTGGATGCAGAGAAACAGGTTGGAGGGATCCAACTGGATTCCTCACCCGTATTGGTTTATTTATAGATATTGTGAAATATTTTGTTATCATATGATATATGATGTTTTTGGATGCCATGATTGTTATATTTAGTGTTGTTGCAGCATTGGGCCTATTTTGGAAAATTAAAAATGTTTAAGTGATGATTTCCAACTTTAAGAGGATTTTCAAGTGATTTTTGAAAGTAAACATTTTATTGAATTTTAGAACTGATATATTTTAAATAAATAAACGTTATAATTTTGATGTTATAAAAATTATGATTTTTGAGAAACATAGCTGAAAATTGATTTTTGAAATATGGAGTTAATGAATTTTATAAAATAGTTTAAATTGAGATTTTTGAAACTATTATAAACGGTTTATATAAAAGATTTATAAAATTGATATTTATAAATTAAAAATATTGGAATTACAAAACGAGTTTTTATAAGTGTTAAAATGAAATATAAATGGATTTCGTAAGTAAACAAAATTTATAGATTTATAAATTGTGAAGTTATAAAATGAATAGATTTTGTAAAACAAAAAATTTATAGTTAAATTTACTTATAATTTAGATATGGCAATTAAATAAGATATGATAGAATTTGTAAATAAAGTGACTTTTTATAACTTGAAGTTTGTATAATATATAAATGTGAATTTATAAACATTGATTTATAAATTCAAAATTGATTGAATTTGATAAGTAAATAGGAAAGCTTATTAAAGGAAGCATATCCACGATTTTAGACAGTGGATAATCCTTGAATTGAATATGTAGAAGTGTTGAATTTGGTAAACGATTTATATTCACGATTTTGGACGGTGAATGATATGTTAAAGAAATGTTTTAGGAAGTGAACTTTTAAATAGAATTAAAATGATTTGAAGTTGTTTTAAAATGTGTTAAGGATCGAAACCATAGATTTCAACATTCATTGTTGAAATAGACATTTTCGACAAATAAGGTAATGGTGGACTATAACACTGTTGTTATAGTAAATGATTTTCGAAAGGAAATGTTTTATATAGTATTAGGATTTATATATCTATCTTAATTTCGTATCCCTATACTAGTGATTTTGGGTTGTCGTAACGGTGTTTTACGCAACATTCGTTTGGACCCTAATAAATGTGTTTTAAGAGAATGTTTTCCTTAAAGAATGAAATATATACTTAATCGTCTTTTAAGTATATTGAATATTTTCTAAGTATTGAAAATAAACAGATTTGAGAATTACTTATTGTTAAATAAGTATGGAAATGTTTTCCAATATGAAGTGAAATGTTTTGGGTTTTTTTAATCTTTTAAAGATAAATTGAAAATGAATAAATATTTGGAATTGCTTTTCCAATGAAGAAATTGAAATGGTTTAGAGAATATATCTTTTAAAAGATAAATTGAAGTGAATATCTGCCAAGTTATTTAATTTATGGAAGATTAATGAAAAGGGCCTAGTGACTGTTATGGTGCTGGATATTGTTTGTTGGCAATTGATAGTCAAATAACCGACTATCAGTATTTACCTTTAAATAGGTATTTATTATGAATTGCTTGAAATTTGAATGCTATATTTATTTTTGAAAATAAGCGCTCGTTATTCGGTTTAGCCGGGAGAGGACCTTTGTGTCATAAATCCCATTCCGAATAAGTGATATGTCGTAATGGATAGCATTTGGAGACCGGTGTTGAAGACCGGATATTTATGAAAACGGAAGGATTGCCGTCGAATGTTTCTACATCCGCCGATCTCTAATATAGAAATCTTATCACCCTTTGTGATGGGAATTCCGGATGTGATTAGTGAATATCCGGATTGCAAGGGCTTCTTTGGAAGTACCTTCGGTTCCGTTCGAACCCAAAATGGACTTGTATGGATGTGTTTCTGCCATTACAATTTGAGATGTAAACTGATTTCTATCAAATATATTTCTGTTGGTGGCGGAGAATTTATTCTCTTAGCTTAACACCATTTTTTGAGACATACGAGCTCAGAGGTTATGTAGTTGATGGTTACTAGTGATATATTCCCAAAGTGGTAATGTGGCATACGAAGTGCTGTTGAGCATTTGTTGATCAAACCGTGGCTTTTATGAAAAGCGTAGCTTTGTGGACGAGACTTCATCAGACCTCACACCCAGATAATGGTCAAAACAGGAAGGATGCGGCAAGGTTATTAGGGAATCGCTCCCCCTTAGTGTATGTCATTCCTTCTGGATAGAGGTGGTATTATGGTATGGAGCCCTGATACTTGACCTATGTTGTTGCTGCAAACTTATTACTTTATGGTTGTTGGTGAATCCCGGGATTTAGGTCGGTTACGACCGGGGGATGGTATATTCGTGTCAGTAGTTACCCAGCTAGGGTTAATCCGGCCTTGTGTTGGCAGAGATCCGGTTAGGTTCTTGGGCGTCTTTCTAGAGGCGTACCCATGTGGTAATGGGAGGTTCCTTGGCCTGCCCATTAGTTGGAAATCCAAACTCCAATACGCACCTTGTATGGTTTTAGTTGTAGAACCTGCCATTTACTTATGGTGGTACCCCACTGTTTAGATGGTTGCTATAGTAGGCATAAGTGCGGAATGCCTATACTGGCTAAAATTTATATTATACTTTCGAAATGTTTTCCTACACTTTGCATTTATAGTAATAATATCAAAGAAAATTTCTCGTATCAAGCATATTTGACTATCATAAGGAGAAATCTCCTCCGATTCTGCGTTTGCATTGTGTGTGTGTGCATGGGAGGCCTTATGGTTGTCTCATTTTCTAAAAAGCATTGCGAATCTAATTTAAAATAATTCTTTGTTTGTTCTTAAAGATAAACTGTTTTACATTCTCACACCAGTCCCATGACTAATCTGGAGTTTATTGTTTCCTTCCTAAACTCTAGGTGCCCACAAATTTTCACACGGGCAGTCTAGAGTCAGGTTATCATGTCATTCTGGAATTCAGGAGTTGCTGTGGAGATCAGGAGCAAGCTGGATGGCGTGGCGTATAAATTATTATATAGTATTTCTTTTCCGCTGTTTGTTGTTGTAAACTCTGATAATGTAATGTAATGTGATGTAATGTAATAACTGATATAGTTCTTTGTTTTAAAGATATTCATTTATCTATTATATGTTGCTCCGTTGCGATTGTGAGATTCTGTCATTGTTTCTGTTGTTTTCTTTTTCTTTCTCTCTTCTTCTATCTTCTACCTCTTCTTTAACCCTAACGGTACGGTTTTTCGGCACTCGATTGCTCGGTAGTTGATACAGTGGACGTATTGATGTCGACCTTCGTGAGTCGAAAACTCCTACCCTTACAATTTGGTATCAGAGCATATGGTTAAGTGACAACCTTGGCTCTGTTGGGAATTACTCATTAGAGATAGAGTCAGCAGTACTCTAGAATGAGTTTGAGTGTAATAATAGCTATGAGAGCGTATTTGTTAGTGAATGTAAATTGTTTCATATTGTGATGATTTGTTTGTTGAGTGGTATATGGATTCTGGTCAATACGAGTAATTAACGTTGTTGACAGGGATCTCTAAACACTTATACAGAACAATTTGACACGATATCGTTTTAAAATAGGGTAAATAAAATAATTTTACCTCGATTATAATTTATATATAAAGGATTAATTTTTCAGAATTATTAAAGTGTATATAAATTGATTGTTTGGTCGTTGAAAATGTAAGAATATATATAAGTTAATTAAAAGAATAAATTGTATAAACGAAGAACTATAAGTATGGAATTATAATTAATATGATTTACAATTGTGAAATGATCTTATATAAGTAAAGAGAAAATAGTGAAATTTTATAAGTAAAAGATTTGTAAATGTGATTTGTAATTTGAAGTAAAATTCCAGAGGAATATTTGGAAATGTTCTGAAAGGGTTTGCAATTTGGAAAAGATTAAATTCCTTTTTGAGTTTGAAAATGTTTTCAAAGGTTTGGAAAAATGTTTTTGGAGGGATAAAAGCTCTAAACTCTTTTCGGTCGCTGGAAAATAATTTCGATGATGATTGCAACATCATCGGTGTTCATTTTCGGGTTTCCAAAAGAGGGATTGCTGCCAAGTTGTTTTAAATGGAAATCGTTGAATATAAAAAATCAAGTTTTGAACTTATAATATGAAATAATAAACTTGGCTTCGGTAAAGAATAAAGAATTTGGGTTAGTATAGTAAATATATGTTTTGGAATTTAACTAAAGGAAAGTTAAATAGAATTTACTTTAGAATTGGAATCTGAATTGGATTTATAAATGGAAATTTAAGTTAAGTTAAACAAATGATGTTTGAAATGGAATATAACTTAAGTAATGTTGAATGAAGTTGACTTTGGTATCGAAGTAAAATAATAAACTGAAGTGATAAATATAAACTTGAGCTATATAAATGAAATTCAACCTTATTTGTTAAATGAATTAGCAATTGAATTAATGAATGAATTGAATGTAAATCAATTAAATGTAAATAAATTGATATGAAATAATGGATGTAAGCGTTAATCCATTAAAGCTAATTAAAAGTGATGAACCAAATTGAATGAATGTAAGCAAAGTAAAGAAATATGATAATGTTGGATATACATTGTTTGTTAGATGATGGTTAGTTGATTGTATAAAAATCCATATGAAATTGAATTAATGAAATTGAAAGCTAAAGTAATTGAAATCAAATTGGAAGTTAAGTGAATCTTATATAGAATTTGATTTGGAAGTGAACAAACTTTAATATAAATTAATGAATGCAAACTAATTCAAATTGAATATGAATGAATGCTAGTAAATCCAATGTTAATGAATCAAATGTGATTTAAATTGGAAAACCATTTCATTGAATATTAATGAGAAGTGCATGTATATTGATTTGGTTATGGATGTCAGTTGGATGATAGTTGGCTGATGATTGCATTTATTGCGTTTGATTGCATTTGCTATATTGGCACATATTGTTGCTGCTACTGGTATATGTTGTATATTGATAGTACTTTTATATATACATGTTCTCATTTGTTTGTTGAGTGTTTAGTAGGTGCGGATTGCGCACTGCTTTGCTTTCGGAGCTCGCTTTCGCGCTATATTTGCCGTATATGCTCGCTGATAATATATAAGGTACATATCTCGGATTACATATCGTACTTTTACACTTTTTTCCATGCGGGATGCCTCATTACTTGATGAGATGTATATTTGTGATATATATATTGCCATTTTTTTTCGGATCGAGCCGCGCAAAAGAGACTATGGCGAAATTTTCTGAAAATTTAAGGCGTTGGAATATTTTTTGAGAAAATTGGAAATTTTTGAAAACTATAACTTTGATTTTGGAGTTGAAAGTTAAACGATATTGGTTGTTTTGAAAAGATAACTAAGTATGATTTGAAAACTTAGTAAAGTTATTGTAAGAAGTTTAACTATTGGATTTTGGGAAAGTTAAAATGTTTAAATGAATTTGAAATCTAATTTGAATGGTTTTGAAAAGTTAATGGATTATGTAACCTTTTCTTACTAGGTAATTTCGAGGACGAAATTCTTTTAAGGGGGAAAGTTTGTAACGACCCAGAATTTCTGTCATTTGAAATTCGTAGATTTAATTGATTTTTAAATATTAATAAGTAAAATTTGTAAGTCAAATAAATCTATTTTTGAATATCTGGATTTAATTGGATAATTAAATCGATAATTTAATATTTGATATTACAGAAATAATTGAAAATTTGGTTTAATGTGATTAAAAATGATTTATAAAGTTATATTAAATCATAATGGAGTTAGAACAATGTTATAGAACTTTTAAAATCGAATTAAAAGTTAATTTGTGAAAATTGAATATTTAATATTTAATTGACGAGTAAAAATAGCCAAGCACTCTCGGATTTCGACGAAACCAGTTTCATCGGATCCGTAATGTTATATTATTGTATAGTTTCAAATTTCGTGTCAGTTTGATTTACGGTTTGTCCGGGGAAGCCAAAATGCATAGAAATTTGTTTAATCGATTTAGTTTAAATTTGATCGTTTATTATCGTAACTCACACATATGGTCGAATTAGCTCTCGATACCTATTCCATTGTGTCCGAACCACGGGTTAAACCCTAGAAACGGCGGTCACCGCGCGAGATTTGGAGTTCGAAAAAAATCGGATGAATAGTGCGTTGAAAGAATTTCTATAAAAGGACCCATTCTCTCAATATTTTCAACAAAACCCTAGTTCTAGGCTTCATCCGCCATTATCATTTCGAACGACCAGAAAACACTCTTCTTCTTCCCTCGATTTATTCTAATCCAAGCATTAATTCAAGAAACTTTCAACATGAAAAATGTAGAGCATCAAGTGATCTTCGTATTCAACGGTCATTATCGGAATATTCGAAGCGAATCAACGACAATATGGGTTCAAAACACGTGCGTTCCGTTCACGCTTTCGAGGGAATCGCTCGACCGAGTGCACGCGGTCTTCGGCCGTGGGTAGTGTCGGAGTGGGGCTTCGAAGTGGCATCGCCTGATCGTCGTATAAGGTGGCATAGGTAGTTGCGGTATTAGATTTTGAAGGGCGGGCGTGATGGGTATCTTCGAACGCGTGATGCCTGGGAATGTTATGCGGGGGAGAAGAAGCTATGATTGGCCTTGATGTCATCTCCTGGAACGAACGGCAGAGATGTAAAAGTAGGGTTTTAAATTAAAAGAAAATAGTAAATTATATATATATATATATATATATATATATTAAATCGTATAATCTTTAAAAAAAAATCATAACTTTGTGATACGGGGTCGGAATTCGACAAAATGAGTTGCGTTGGAACCATATTGTCGATAACTACGCAATGGAGCTGGTTTGGAGTCGTTTAGAGCTAGTAATAATTTTGGGTAAAATTAAACGCGCGTTTAATTTTATTTGGAATTAAACACTACAACTGTTATTGAAAGCAAGGTGAGAACTTCTCACTCAATCGAAATTGTTTCGATTTAAATTTTAAATAGTTAGATTTAAAATTGCTTGATTGTTTGTTTGAATGATATGTTATTATCTATTGTTTTGAAATAGACCCTATGCGTCGTATATTAAGCGGATGTTATTTATTAAAAACATATACCGCGATAATTCCAACTTGAACGGAATCGGTATTATATATGTACTTGGAGTTGATTTTTCGCATTATATAGCGGATGAGACCCTATTACGCCGCATAATAGCGGATAATATTTTATGAATCCCATATACCGCGGTATTCTGTATTGGAACGGGATTGGTATTGTGCTAACATCTGTGGATGCAGGGAAACAGGTTGGAGGGATCCAACTGGATTCCTCACTCGTATTGATTTGTTTACAGATATTGTGATATATTCTGTTATCGTATGATATATGATGTTTTTGGATGCCGTGATTGTTATATTTAGTGCTGTTGCAGCATTGGGCCTATTTTGGAAAATTAAAAATGTTTAAGTGATGATTTCCAATTTTAAGAGGATTTTCAAGTGATTTTTAAAAGTAAACGTTTTATTGAATTTTAGAACTGATATATTTTAAATAAATAAACGTTATAATTTTGATGTTATAAAAATTATGATTTTTGAGAAACATAGCTGAAAATTGATTTTTGAAATATGGAGTTAATGAATTTTATAAAATAGTTTAAATTAAGATTTTTGAAACTATTATAAACGGTTTATATAAAAGATTTATAAAATTGATATTTATAAATTAAAAATATTGGAATTACAAAACGAGTTTTTATAAGTGTTAAAATGAAATATAAATGGATTTCGTAAGTAAATAAAATTTATAGATTTATAAATTGTGAAGTTATAAAATGAATAGATTTTGTAATACAAAAGATTTATAGTTAAATTTACTTATAATTTGGATATGGAAATTAAATAAGATATGATAGAATTTGTAAATAAAGTGACTTTTTATAACTTGAAGTTTGTATAATATATAAATGTGAATTTATAAACATTGATTTATAAATTCAAAATTGATTGAATTTGATAAGTAAATAGGAAAGCTTATAAAAGGAATCATATCCCCGATTTTGGACAGTGGATAATCCTTGAATTGAATATGTAGAAGTGTTGAATTTGGTAAACGATTTATATTCAAGATTTTGGACGGTGAATGATATGTTAAGGAAATGTTTTAGGAAGTGAACTTTTAAATAGAATTAAAATGATTTGAAATTGTTTTAAAATGTGTTAAGGATCGAAACCATAGATTTCAACATTCATTGTTGAAATAGACTTTTTGAGAAATAAGGAAATGGTGGACTATAACACTGTTGTTATAGTAAATGATTTTCGAAAGGAAATGTTTTATATAGTATTAGGATTTATATATCTATCTTAATTTCGAATCCCTATACTAGTGATTTTGGGTTGTCGTAACGGTGTTTTATGCAACATTCGTTTGGACCTTAATAAATGTGTTTTTAGAGAATGTTTTCCTTAAAGAATGAAATATATACTTAATTGTGTTTTAAGTATATTGAATATTTTCTAAGTATTAAAAATAAACAGATTTGTGAATTACTTATTGTTAATTAAGTATGGAAATGTTTTCCGATATGAAGTGAAATGTTTTGGGGTTTTTGTATCTTTTAAAGATAAATTGAAAATGAATAAATATTTGGAATTGCCTTTCCAACGAAGAAATTGAAATGGTTTAGAGAATATATCTTTTTAAAGATAAATTGAAGTGAATATCTGGCAAGTTATTTAATTTATGGAAGATTAATGAAAAGGGCCTAGTGATTGTTATGGTGCTGGATATTGTTTGTTGGCAATTGATAGTTAAATAACCGACTATCAGTATTTACCTTTAAACTGGTATTTGTTGTGAATTGCTTGAAATTTGAATGCTACACTTATTTTTGAAAATAAGCGCTCGTTATTCGGTTTAGCCGGGAGAGGACCTTTGTGTCATAAATCCCATTCCGAATAAGTGATATGTCGTAATGGATAGCATTTGAAGACCGGTGTTGAAGACCGGATATTTATGAAAACAGAAGGATTACCGTCGAATGTTTCTACATCGGCTGATCTCCGATATGGAAATCTTATCACCCTTTGTGATGGGAATTTCGGACGTGATTAGTGAATATCCGGATTTCAAGGGCTTCTTTGGAAGTACCTTCGGTTCCGTTCGAATCCAAAATGGACTTGTATGGATGTGTGTCTTACGTTACAATTTGAGATGTAAAGCTGGTTTCTATCAAATATATTTATGTTGGTGGCAGAAAATTTATTCTCTTAGCTTAACACCCTTCTCTGAGACGTACGAGCTCAGAGGTTATGTAGTTGATGGTTACTAGTGATATATTACCAAATTGGTAATGTGGCATACGAAGTGCTGTTGAGCATTTGTTGATCAAAGCGTGGCTTTTATGAAAAGCGTAGCTTTGTGGATGAGACTTCGTCAGACCTCACACCCCGATAATGGTCAAAACAGGAAGGATGCGGCAAGGTTATTAGGGGATCGCGCCCCTTAGTGTATGTCATTCCTTCTGGATAGAAGTGGTATTATGGTATGGAGCCCTGATACTAAACCTATGTTGTTGCTGCAAACTTATTACTTTGTGGTTGTTGGTGAATCCCGGGATTTAGGTCAGTTACGACCGAGGGATGGCATATTCGTGTCAGTAGTTACCCAGCTAGGGGTAACCCCGCCTTGTGTTGGCAGAGATCCGGTTAGGTTCTCGGGGCGTCTTTCCAGAGGTGTACCCATGTGGCAATGGGAAGTTCCTTGGCCTTACCATTAGTTGGAAATCCAAACTCCAATATGCACCTTATACGGTTTTAGTTGTAGAACCTGCCATTTACTTATGGTGGCGCCCCACTGTTTAGATGGTAGTTATAGTAGGCATAAGTGCGGAATGCCTATGCTGGGTAAGATTTATATTATACTTTCGAAATGTTTTCCTACACTTTGCATTTTTATAGTAATAATATCAAAGAAAATTTCTCATATCAAGCATATTTGACTATCATAAGGAGAAATCTCCTCTGATTCTGTGTTTGCATTGTGTGTGTGTGCGGGAGGCCTTATGGTAGTCTCATTTTCTAAAAGGCATTGCGAATCTAATTTAAAATAATTCTTTGTTTGTTCTTAAAGGTAAACTGTTTTAAGTTCTCACACCAGTCCCATGACTGGCCTGGAGTTTATTGTTTCATTCCTAAACTCTGGGTGCCCACAAATTTTCATACGAGCAGTCTAGAGTCAGTTTATCAGGTCATTCTGGAATTCAGGAGTTGCTGTGGAGATCAGGAGTAAGCTGGATGGCCTGGCATATCAATTAGTATATAGTATTTCTTTTCCGTTGTTTGTTATTGTAAACTTTGATAATGTAATGTAATGCGATGTAATGTAATAACTGATATAGTTCTTTGTTTTAAAGATATTCATTTATCTATTATATGTTGTTCCGCTACGATTGTGAGATTCTATTATTGTTTCTGTTATTTTCGTTTACTTTCTCTCTTCTTCTATCTTCTACCTCTTCTTTAACCCTAACAGTACGGTTTTCCGACATTCGATTGCTCGGCAGTTGATATAGTGGACGTATTGATGTCGACCTTCGTGAGTCGAAAACCCCTACTCTTACATCTTTGACCTTAAGACCCGTAGGAAAAGAATTTATGTGCGGAGAGGTTAATGGAAAGTATACCCAGGGGTTCACCTCGGATTTGAAGTATCAAATGACCCGGTACCTTTGGAAAAATGAGGACTGCATCCTATCCTATAAGAGATACTAAGTAACCAAAGGGGGTATTTCCATGACTACTTAGATTAGACTAAATTGGGATGTTGGCTATGGAAGGTAAACAGGCTATACCAATAATTGGTTCCAATATTTATTAGTTGGTCTGACATATAGGCTGGACTCCCAAGGATCCTAAACGAGCGGTAGTAAAGGCTTGGGTTATACCCCGACGAATTTCGCTTCCTACTAGTATAATATCCATAAGGGATACGCATGAACCTTATAATAAAGAGAGTTGAAAAGTAGTTTAGTGGAGATGGGCTAGTTAACCCTTAGATAAGTCTTTGAATGGTGATAGTAGTACGAAAAATAAATCATATTTTATTAGTAAAGCCATATATAGGAGTCATCGGTCTTTGTAGCTAGGATAGACTAGCGATGACGACGTGAAAGACCTTTTCGTAGTTAAGAAGTTTAAGTGGTCAGGGTTTTGCGTAGAGAATGATTTGAATGTGTGTATATATATACATAGGTATATATATATGTATAATATACCTTGGAAAAGGTTAGAGTAGATATATTATAAGCACATATATTAAATTAAATGGATTAGCCATTAATAACAAACATAACATTTACATGGAAATAAAACGGATTAGCCAAAGCAGAAGGGATAAACGGATCTTAATGAGAAAGAAAGAAGAGAGAAGAAAAAAGAGAAGAAGAAGAGAAGAAGAAGAAGAAGAAGAAGAGATCAAGAAAGAGAAAAAGAAAACGTGAAACGGAAGAAACAAAAACAATTACAAATCTCACATACGCAGTGGAAAAACAAATAATGTCATATCGATGATCTTCACAAAACATAAGTTGTACTATAATATACATACATCAGAGTACAACAATCAAACACTAATCATCAGTTTGGACAGTAATAATAACCTATCCTTACAATTGCTGATAATTTAACAACAATGTAGCGGAAAATAAACATATACGTAAATACGACCAGAAGACCACCTGCTCGTCTGCTGAAGCTCCAAAGCATCTAAATCTAAATCTATAAATATACTTGGTCTGGCCCAAGAATTGAAAAGGAAGAACGCCTGAATCAGTGTGGTAAACCAGCATGAGAAAACACATCTCAACTGAATTTATTTTAAAGTTATAAAACTTTTCTTTATCAAACCAAAGGTATCTCTTAAGACCACGCCCATATATAAACACGAACGGATTTTTACCTTACGATAACCAAAATATTTCACATCAAATTCTGTTATAGTATAATAGTGTCTACTATACCTATAATATTTCAAATAGCTAAAATTGTTACCATTATTAAATTCCATCATACTAGGCTCTACAAACAAAATGGCAGGCACGTAGTGGAGAATGGATTCCATACAAATGACCAGGTGAAGGGACTACCTTCCAACAGTACATCTCTAGAAGAATGTACCGAGGCCCAACTGATGGTCCTTTACCAACACAAGACTGGTCTACCTCTAACTAGATAGTACCGAATATGTCGTCACTATGGTCGTTACCGACCTATCCGAGGGTCCTCACAGCAGGCATCCACAATAATTTAAAACTCGAACGTCATAGCGAGATAAATATATCTAGAAGGGGATGATCATATCCTAATGGTTATGAACCACGTATCCTTGCTTCATCTACCATGTTTCATTTATATCCCGAGTGTGAGGCCAAAGGTCACGTTTACCTTTCATATAGCACATCATCTTTCCTCTTTGAATGCCACATTGACATTTCTTCGATCACTATTGACTTCCATAAACATACAATCTCTGAACTCGTATGTCTCGTAGAAGGGTGTTAAGCTAAGAGAAATTTCCTTCTTCTCCACCAAACAGATGTACGTTTATAAAAGTCAATGATGTAATCTCAAAAATGCAATGTCAGACATCCATCCATACAAATTGTCCAGGAATAGGACAAACCGAAGGCACTCTCCTACCGCATACTATTGAGACTTACTCCTAGATTAGTAGCGAATAGTCCTTGCATTGGATATTTCATAACGAAGAGACCACTGCTAATATATGTATATTGGGAGTTTATCCCCAAATGAACAACAAGCGGTCCTTCATTATGAAAATCCCAAATTTCATGTCTTCCAAACCTGCGCATTCGAATGCATATACATTTGTCCGAAGTGGTTCTCGGATAAATCCAACTCCGGTCTCTCCAGATCAACAATGATAAAGAGGCCAATATTTGATAGTCGATTATTTAACTATCAAAGCAAACAAGAAATATCTAGCACCATAGCAATCACTAGACCCATTTAATTTATCTTTTATTAATTAAATCCATTTCAAAATATTTACATCAAATTATCTTAAAAAGATATATTCTCAAAAACATTTCAACCTTTCAATATTGGAAAACATTTCCACATACTTATATCAACGGTATAAGCATATTCACAAATCACTACCATTTCAACACTTAGAAAATATTTTCATATACTTATATCAATGACATAAGTATATACAATAACACTACCATTTGGAGACATGCCAAATAGATTTCTTTAATCGTACAACTCCAGAGTTCGTAAGCCTCTAGACAGGTGTTAAGTATAGGAAGCAATGCTCCTACACTACTTAGCTTTTAGTACGATCATAAGAACCAATCCGTGTATTTCATGATGGAAGGTCAAAATATAATTTATTAGGCCAAAACGAATGTTGCGTAAAATAATGTTACGACAACCCATAAACATTAGTATAGGGATTCAATTAATTAATATGTGTGTATGTATATATATAAATCTCGTATAATATATAAAACATTTCCATTCGAAAATCATTTACTATAACAACAGTGTTATAGTCCATGTCTTCCTTACTTCCCGAAAACGTCTATTACAACAATGAATGTTGAAATCTGTGTTTCCGTTACTTATCACATTTTAAACCATTAAATGCATTTAAAACCATTTCTTCATCAAAATAATACTTTCAAACATTTCTTTAAATAAAAATCCATATTTGAATCTCAACGTAAATCATTTCTACATTTATAAAACATTTTACAAATCTCCTTTTGATTTTAAAAAACTTCTATTTATTAAAACTCTTTATTTACAAAATTATATTTATAAATCCATTCTTTTATAAAAACTAATTTTACTATCAAAATCTACTTAGTATTCCATTTCTTTAAAAATCAAATTTATTTATAAAATCCATTTACACAACAAACTCAAATCCATTTACTAACATTTATAAATTTTGGTTATAAATCTATTTCTTTATTTATGAAATATCTCTTTTATGAAACTTATATTTAAACTTATTCAAAAATCTCAAATTAAAGTATTTCTCAAAAACTATATTTTTGTAACATCGAAAATCATAACTTTTTATTTCTCTAAAAAAATTCCTTTCTTCTAATAATTCAACGATTATTAAAACATATATACTTTCAAACTTACTACGAAATTCTTTTCAAATAAAAGTCATCATTTTTAACATTCCAAAATATTAATAATAAGGTCCAGTGCCGCCATAGCACTAATAAATCAAATTACATCAAAGACATCATCATGACATCCAAAACATCACATATCAGCATATGTATGAAAATAAATCAACTATGGTAAGGAATCTTATTGGATTCCTCCAACCTGTCTCCCTGCATCACAAGCATCGTATAATCATAAAAATATAAATCAACCACTTCGACATGGGATTCGTCTAAAAAGGATCATCTGCTCTTACACGGGAACGTAATAGGGTCTCATCCATTCCAATTGGGGAGTGTATCAAAATCAACTAATATATATATATATATTATATCATCCAAAAAACAAAAAACAGCATAAATAAAATTTATTCCCACTTATATAAAAATATAAGCAGGCCAGAGAGGTGAGTTTACTCACAAAAATGCAAGAAATCGCCTAAGCGCTCTGGTTTGAATTAAAATTGAATGGTCATTCAATTTTACTAAAAATTAAAACTAGCTCCATATTCATCCAATTTAACTTCATAATGTAGTGCTCGCTAATACGAATGCAATGCAACTTGTCACGCTCGAAACGGATCTTGTATGAGAAAGTTATGAATTAATTAACATTTGATATAATTAGCAAATTAAGTTAATTAACTTTAAAACATTACCCTATCCTCTTCCTTCTCCCCTCCCGCACGCTACAAGAAACTGCGTTTCTTCTTCTTTTTCTTTTTTTTAACTCATTCAAAATCGAATGCGTGGCCTCAACCCAGAACAAGGAACGCCACCAGCACAGCCGCCGAACCCCCTACGACGCGTCGCCTACGCCTCTTCCCATCTTCACGCACGTCTGCACAAATATCGATCGTCGAAACCCATATGTGTTGCAGCGAAATGCAAGATTCCAGCCTCCATGTCGAGCAACGATTCAACGATCCATCCGTATAGATTTGTTCATGGAGTCGAGCTCTCCAACTTTCATATTGGACGTTTCGGCTAATTTTCCTCCAAGCTCGCAGTGAAATAATGGTTGTTAGATTGTGGAGTTTAATGGCAACTGAAATTAGGTTTAGGGTTTTTAGTTTGCAAATGTAGGAAGTTAGGGGCTATATATAGAAAATAAAATCGACATTATTTATCCGTGAAAATTCCAAACTCCAAATAAAGCGTGTCATCTGGCATTGTATATGTTATACCTCTATTTCAAACACAATGGAATATATATTGAGAGCCAATTCCATAATATTCAGAAGATAACTTTTCAAAATTGAATTATTTTAATTAAAATTCCTTTAATTAATTTCTAAGCGTTTCGAAATCTCATGACCAAACAGTAAGTCCAATCGACACGAAATTTGACGGCATACTATCATTTACTATTACGGATCCAATGAAATTGGTTTCATTGAGATCTGAGACAGTACCCAAAATGACTTTTTTTACACGTTAATTAAAATTAAGTAATTTCCATTTCTATTTATTCACTTTTATATCAAAACTAAAAGTTTACTAACTTCATTCTAGTTTAAATGGAAATTAAATCAACTTTTGAAATCATTTTCATTTATTTGAAATTTAAGATTCAATTATTAAACAATTTCAAATATTAAATTTAGCAATTAAATTATCGAATAAATCATTATATTTGAAATATAAGTTATTTAACTTATAAAATTAGCTTCTAAATATTTAAAATCAATTAAATATTCCAAATTCGAATAACAAAAATTCTAGGTCGTTATAGTTACAGTCCTACTATGACCAAAGATTCAATGGATTGCGACAAGAAACACGGCCTGTGTCAATGGTTCACCAAGTCCCAAGAGTCTCCCCTCCTTACCTCTACGACTTCCCCATGGTCATTTGATATGTAGGGGATTCACCTAATAGAAAAACCGCCTAATGCCAAGGGAGGGTACAATCATGCCATAGTCGCTATCGACTACTTAATCAAATGGGTCAATTCGAGGCCCTCACTTGGGTCAGCTCCCTCATATATTGAATTTCGTCCTAAAAACATCGTTTTCCATTTTGGCATGTCAAAGAAGATTATCACCAACAATGACACTCGGTTCAAAAGCAGTTTCTTTCAATATTTCTGCACATAAAATGGGATCGAGAAATGCTTCTCTTTCGTTGCCCATCCAAAAGCAATTGGGCTAGTCGAGCCTGTCAACAAAAGCATCAAATCAAAAATCAAGAAACGCCTCACAAAAGCTAAAGGAAACTGGGCCAAAGAACTGCCCCTCATTCTTTGGTCCTATCACACCTCCAGCAGCACTGCAACCAGCCATATTCCATTCCCGCTTTCCTATGGGTACAAAGCCATACTACCTATCGAGGTTTTCACTCCAGTTATTTATTATCGAAATCTAGTTATGCATTGGGTGTTCGCAAATACAAGGAACCCAATTGAAGGAGTGCTTGGACTAAACTATGAGGTGATGTATGTTATAAGCGTCGTCTTGACATATGGTGCTTAATTACCAACTCTCTCCCAAACGGAAACCATGTTCCTCGCACTTGAAAGGCCATGCACCTCTGGGCTAAAATTTTAAAGCTATGTAATATATATATTTTGAACAATATATCAAAGACTTTAGATCCAACTTTATTCAACATGATAGCCAAGGTTATCCAACGAGGATGAGTTATTATGTGCTACTCATTACCTTGTTTAGGGACCATGACCTTTAACATCGAGGACCGTGCGAGCTACCATTCTTGACGGTTGACTATCCAACGAGGGTGAATTGCCAGGCATTCACTTCCTTTCATGGGGATCGCCAAACTATCAGCGTGTCATCCAAGAGAACCTTCAATCCTAACATCAAGTTCGTGCTTTGACCACTCGTCACATTTATTAGCTATCTAATAAGGATGAGTTATTATGTTCTCGTTTCCTAGTTAAGGACTATGCTTTTGTCGACAAGGACCGCGTCAGCCATGCTCCCTTCCTTGTCAGTCGGCTATCAACTAAGATGGCTGTGCATTCACTACAAGGTTATCCAGCAAGATTGAATCGCCATGCATTCACTTCCTTGTTTTGGGATTGCCCACATGCCTTTTCAGTTTGGGTGAGACGTCTCTCCCCTTTGTGTCGGGATGCATCGACGATTGGAGATGCGACTGCAATAGTTCCATATCACTCGACTATGATGCCACTTGTCCCACTTGCGGGGCAGTGCATTGTTGTCAAGACTGGTGTATGTATATGTATATATAGGCAATGATAGACTACACCACACTTTTGCTACATCTAAAATCCTCCTTGATTTAGCCACATGTTCTGGTTTAAATAATATAGTTTCTCTCTTGTCACTTCATGAAAAAGAAACTACATTATTCACATTGGAACATGCGGTTGAAATTGGCGGGATTTTAGGTGTACAAAAAGGGAAGTGGAGCCGGTCTTTACTACACATGTAAGGATAAGGATCTGTTACACCTTATTTTGGCTACATCGCCTCAAATTTCTAATTTCAACCACATGTTTCGATTTAAATAATCATACATTCTCTCTTATCACTTATATGATTATTTAAATCGAAACATGTGGTTTAAATCAGGGGTTTTGAGGTGTAGCAAGAATGAGGTGTAGTCAATCCTATCCCATACATACATATATGTATGCATGCGTGCACGCATATGGATATATATATATATATAGTTTTAGATTTTAATATAGAGTTCATTCTTTTAAGATCATTTCTAACTTTGTATTTTTCACCAGAAAAATAAATACCAAATATTAAATGCAAAAGTTCAATTAGTTAATTAAAGGAAATTTTGAAATACGTCCTTGTGGTTATAAAAATTAGCCTTAGGCCCACCCCAATGTTCTATTATAAATTACACTCCTATTTTTAGAAGAAAGCGGTGAAATTTCTAAGAATATTTGGGTAATTTACTTATCTTATATGTGCTCTTAAGGTATGTGCTCATAACTCATAAACGCTATATTACACGTCGCAGAGGCCACTTTTGAATTTGAAACGAGAGAACTAAAGAAAATTCCAAAAAGAGGGACGTAGAAATTAGTTTTAAAAGAGAATAATGTAAAAGAAATAAGTTTAGAAAAGGGGGATGTGTCCCTAATTTCCACTTAATTAAATGTGCGTTTTTTCAAAGTATTTTATTTCACATAAACATACATTGCATATGCTAATTAAAGGTTTGTTTTATGCATGGAGTGCCTAAACCATTTACATTAATTCTTTTATGTCCATTTACATTGATTCTTTTATGTTACACATACAAACATGTGTTCAATGTATTAATTATTTTATTTTTCACAAATGAAGCTTATGCCACTAGATTTCGCGATAGTTAATAAAATACATCCATACATATCCAAAATTTATTTCTCTCCAACCTCAAATCAATCTATAATAAGCACATTGTCCAAATATGCCTCTTCGACTACCTCAAGGGTTTTTAAAACTCGCTTTCCCATTGTTCCGAAAATGAAACTTAGGATTTTTTTCTTCTAAGACCCAAAAAACCAATATTTTGTTTATAAATTCAATGGAGTATATATTGTACTCCCAACCCATACTCCGGATGATTTCACATGTTGAGTGTAGTTGGCAATTATGGAACTATTTATATCACTGGTGGAAGCTGGCTATCTCAACCAACCATACTATGCATATGGGGGAAAACGCATCTTACCTTTGTTGTACCACTTAAAAAAATAGCAAAAATTACACTATACAAAGGTTTCATTGGTGGAGATGTACCTTCATAGTGGATGATAACATATACACGACCTATCTTTTCCTAATACCAACATCCATTAGGAATAAGCAATCATTGCAAGAGTATGAGTGGGACTATGGTGGTTTGCCATATTATGTGGAAACTCGAAGATATAAATGAACAAACCGAGTGCTGACAAACATGGCACTGTGGCAATAAGAAAACAATTAGTAGACTTTTGTTGTGGAGCAATACGTTTTGTCTCTGATGTATAAGAATAGGAAACTATCAAGTATATTAAATGTACTTCTCAACATTATGATTCATCTCGGTACAATACAAATAAAGAAAAATGCAATGATGCAATCCACAAGCATTGAAGTACAAATGGTTTTATAAATGAAGATTTATATTAAAATAATATGGGTTCTATTGCAATTGTAGGGGATACTAAAGAGTCAATAATATTCAAATTATTTTTCTAATTAGTATTTTTAATGCAACACACAAATTTGATGGTTATTTGGTTGTAATAGCCTTTATCTTTAAATGCATAGAACCAAATACAAACCAAATCATATTCTAAGGCTAATTTTATGTTCAGAAATAGAGTTTGAGAATAAAATTATTTTCTTTTTATTTGTACATCGATTTGCAGAAAATGATAACATTACTTTATACATGCATCTTTACATTGTATTTATAGTGTACAACTGATATATATTATAATTGGGCTTGAGATAATTACCCATGTACTCGATACCACTTCACTTATGTAAGAGATATCTAGTTCCTTTCATTTGCATTTCATTCACTTTATACATTTCATTCAATATCCCCCCTCAAACCTAACGAGGGTTGGGGTTTGCGATTTGTCCCCAATTAACATCGACTTCATCAATCTTCAAATTAGTGCTTTAATCTTGCAAAATTCTTACATTACCAATGATTTTATGAGTGTGCTTTCTCTTTGAGAAGTTGTTGAAACATGATTTGGACTTTTCTATTTGTTTTAACTTGCAGTTGATTTCATCGATCTGAAATTGGTGCTTTAATACTACATAGTCTTTCTTTAGCAACGATTCTATAGGTATGTTTGCTCTTTAATAGTTGGTTGAAGCAAGATCTAGGGTTTGCAAATTGTCTCCAGATCTCATCCGACTTCATCAATCTTTAGCTCATGCTTTAGTTTGATGAAATTTTACTTTGACAATAGCTTTATAAGTATATCCATCCTCTGGTAAGCAGTTGGTATGTTATTTATATTTAGCTTTCCTTTGATAACTTGTTCTTTGACAAAGTAACGGTCTAGTTACATATGTTTCATTCTCGAGTGTAGCACTGGATTTTCTGTCAGTGAAATAGTACTAAGATTATCACACTAAATAGTTGTTTTGCTCTTGTTTTGATTTATAGTTCACTTAGTAGTGATTCAATCCACATCGTTTCTGCTGTAGCACTAGCAGCACTTCTGTATTTTGCCTTAGTACTTGATCTTGAGATAGTGGTTTTTTTAGCACCATGAAATTTGATTTTTACTTAAGTATATGCAATGTCCAATAGTTGACCTTCTGTCATCATGATCTGTTGCCCAGTCTGCATCTGCATATCCGTTGATATTTAGTGATTTGCCTGATTGAAGAATTAGTCCATGATTTATAGTTTCTTTAAGATATCTTAAAATTCTCTTTACTACCTTCCGGTGTTCATCGAGTGGTCTTTGCATGAATTGACTTAATTTATTCACACTGAATGAAATTTATGGTCTGGTTATTGTAGCATATTGTAATGCCCCTACTATATTTCTGTATTGTCAACCATTTGTTATTGGTTCGCCTTTGTCCATGGATAAATGTAAATTGCTTGTTGTTGGAGTAGATAGAGGGTTTGCTTTGTCCATCTTGGCCCTGACAATAATTTCTGAAATGTACTTCCTTTGACTTAAGTGCATTTCAGTGCTTGATATCCTCTTAACTTCGATGCCAAGGAAGTAACTCAGATGTCCTAGATCCTTGATAGAGAGCTCTTTCCTACATGTTGTGTGATGTTAATTTCTGATTCATTGTTGCCTGTAATTATAAAGTTATCTACATAAATTAGTTTATAAGTGATAGTATCATTATTAATTTTGGTAAATAGCGAGTAGTCTGATTTTGTTGAATTGTAGTCAAGCCTTGCTAAAGTTGATTTTAATTTTTCAACTCTTGGTGCTTTCTTGAGACTATAGATTGCCTTGTTTAATTTGCACACTTGTTCTTCACTGCCTCTTTATTTGAATCCATAGAGCTGCTCCATATAGACTTCCTCCTGCAAAATGCCACTCAAAAATGCATTATTTACATTTAGTTGCTTGATGATCCAATTTTTATGCAAGGTTATGGTTAAAATGATTCTAATGGAAAAGGGTTTCATAACAGGTGAAAAAGTTTCGTTGAAACCAAAATCATGTTGTTGTGGATACCCATTATCCACCAATCTTTCCTTGTATTTAAGAATTGAACCATCGGGATTTTTCTTCAGTCTATATGTCCATTTACTTCCTATGACATTTTTATGCCTTGGTAAAGGAACATGATATCATGTCTTGTTCTTTATCTATGCTTTATATTCTTCCTTCATGGCTATCTTCCATTTTTTCACTCTGTATGGCTTGGTGATATGTGCATGGATCATCAGTTTCTAATTCTGCATTGTATGTCTTTGGTTTAAATATACCACTCTCTGCTCTTGTTGTCATATGAGGTTCAATCTTTGGAGGAGTACATAGTTGATTTCTATCATCCATTATATTCTCCTGTTGAGTATTAAATGATTAGGAATCATCCAATACTTTAAGGGGATCTGATTGAGCGCTGGTACTTTGCTATGGTGCATGACTTAAGCTTTCAAGTGCTTTATCTTGCTCATGACCTGGCTCACTGCTGGGCACTATGTGTTGTAGACTGGAGCTACCTTTAATGTAAACTGCTTCCTCCTAAACTGGTATGATTACTCTTGACGGCAGAGGTATTGGTAGTAAGGAAAAACTTTGATTATATATTTTTGTGAGGTCTTGATCTCTGGCTTGCTGAATGGAAACACTTTCTCATTAAACACCACATATCTTGATACGTGCACTCTTCATTGCCATCTAGACACTTATATCCCTTTTGATTAGTAGTATAGTCCGTAAATGTACATGAGGATGACCTAAAATTTAGTTTATGTGTATTATATGATCATAGGTAGGGGAAGCATTGGCATCCAAACACCTTTAAACTTTATAGTCATGCCTAATTTTGTATAGTATCTTCATTGGAATTTTGCAATGTAGTACCTTCGTAGGGAGTTTGTTTATTAGATATACTGCTGTAGTAAATGCATTTGATTAGAATTTCAATGGTAGTGATGCTTGAGCAAGAAGTAAGCCTAGTGTCTGAAATATGTCTATCTTTTCTCTCAACTAGTCCATTTTTCTCTGAGGTATAAGACATGTTACACTGTAACTTGTTCCTCTTTTCTGAAAATACTCTTTAAATGGTAGGAATTTTGTTCCACCATCTACATGCATCATTTTCGCTTGACAATTTTCTTTCCTTTCATCATTAACTATAGAATGCAACACTGCATTGTGTGTTTTAGATTTTGTTTTCAAGAAATATATCCATACAAATATAGAATAAGCATCAACAAATTAAATATAATATTTGTACCAATAGTTAGTATTTGTTGGTGTTGGCCCCTATAGATCTATGGCAACTAGTTCTAGAGGTTAATAATATTTAGTTTTAGACGCTGAAAATGCAAGTTTATGGCTTTTTCTCATTTGATAGTAAGTACAAACATAAGGCATAGAAGGATTATCAACAAAATGTTATTTCTACTCAATACATGCTACACAATGCCTACATTTGGATGTCCCAATTTAAAATGCCAAATGTCAATTTTCTTACAGTTTTTTGCCTATTTCATTTTAGAAATATTAGACCATTTTTCCTTACATGTAGTGTATCTTGAATTAGCAACATTGAATTTAGACAATCCCTTAACTCTCTACCCTACAAAAAAATTATTTAGTTATAATATCTTTAACTAGACAATACTTAGGATAAAACTCAAAATATACATTATTGTCTTTTGCAAATTATGAAACACTTATTAAATTTTTCTTGATTAAAGGCACCATTAATAAATTATTGAGATAAAGTTGCTTTTTGCCCCTAATACTTGCATTTCCAGCATGTGTAATTTGAATAGACTTGCTATTTCTCATATGCGATAATTGTTTATCTCTGTACTCCTTGTTGCCAAGATTTAGATTGCCTAGATTTTGGTTATAAGATTAGTGGCTTTTGAATCTAGATACCAGCTCTCATCTTCAATGTCTTCTATCTTAGCTGCACCACTTGTGTTTTCAGACTGATTTTTAGCATCTTGTTGTGTATTGATCATGTTTCACTAGGATTGTAATTTCTTGAATTATTGTTGCTTTGTTGAATGGTGTATAATTTGCATCAAATCTAAAATAACACCTATTAGCGGCCTGGCCATATATCTCACATGTTTGACATCTAAGTCTATTATTATTTTTGATATTTCTCCATCTTCCATCCCTTCCTTTAGATCTATAGGACTGACCACCTCTTTGGTTGATATTTGACTGATTTCTATTGTCTACTTCCTTTCTTCGTTCTTATACTTGCTATTACTATCATAGTTGGCCAAAAAATTATGATATCAAAGGTTTCTTTTGTTCTATTCTACCTTTCTGAGAAAGAAGCATAGAATGAACATACTGAATAGTGGGTGCTTTCTTTTGAGGATACTACTGCTGTCACTTCCTCGTATTCTTCATCAAGACCATTTAGTATGGACAGATGTTTCTTTGTGTCAAAAAAGTTATGACCTGTAGATGTTAACTGACCTCAAAGAGTTTTGATCTTGGTCAAGTATTCTCTCATTGACAAGTTTTCTCTCTTATGATTTTGCAACTGCCTTTTATAATGCATCACCTTTGTAGCAGATTGATATTGAACACTTGTTGAGTTGCTGACCATATTTCATGAGCAGTTTTACATCATATTAGTGATGGAAACATATTTGTACTTATGGATGATAATAATCAAGAACTGATAAGGCTGTCTGCCTTTGATGAGTTATATAATCTTGATTACTTACTAGTTTCCCATCACTGTCTGCGGTATATCGGGGTGGTGTGATCAGGGTTCCAAGAACATATTCCTCCAACCCATATCCTATGACTGATGTCTCAATTTGGAATTTCTAAAGAAGAAAGTTGGTTTCATCAAGTTTTATGGTGATTAGTTAGCTTTGTGGCTTGATTATTGCCTCGAGCAGTCCTTGAGTTGCATTGTGTTGTGATGAGGTGGTCCTAGCATTTCTAGAGGTGGCTGAGTTTTCAAAATCTCCTTCTATCATTGAAGTAAAGATGATACTGGGTATTTTGTAGATTGATGAAGATTCTTTAGGGTGCAGCCGAGGCTACTAGGTGATGAGTCTTTTCTGATAGTGATCTTCAGACAAGGCACAACAAGATTTTGATGACAATCTTGATTTCTCTATTCAGAACGCAATCAAGATTCCTAAAATGATGTGGGTACTATGGTATTGACGAGGCCAAATGAAGAAAATTTCGATTTTATGATGGCAGGCAAGGCATATACAATCTTCAAATGATGAAATCAACTCTGTTGAAGATTTTGACTGGGCATTTACTACTATTAGGCAGTTTTGACTTTGATACCAAAACAGAGTTTGAGAATAAATTATTTTCTTTTTGTTAGTATATCTATTTGTAGAAAATTATTACATTACTTTGTACATGCACCTTTACATTATATTTATAGTATGCAACTGATATGTATTATAAATGGGCTTGAGATAGTGGCCCATATACCCGATGTCGCTTCACTTATGTAAGAGATATCTGGTTCCTTTCACACGTGTCTCATTCTCTTTGTATATTTCATTCAATACTTGTAAACAAATAATACTTACGTAGTTACATGTATTTAGATTATTTTTTATATCATACAGCATGTCTATAAGTAAATAGTATGCATCAATGGTTCGTATCATAAGATGAATGTGTAATTCAATCATAGTTAAATAATAATCATTCTTGTAGCTCATATATTTCAACACTTCAAATAATGAGAACGTACCGTATGTATATAATGAACATTCAACCACACAATACTCAATGCCAAAAAATGGATCTACTTTCATCAACAGGAACTATAAAATTCATGGTTGCTATTTTTCTTAGGGAGGATTCTAATCCATTGGGCCCTACATTTTTTGGTTCTAATGAATTGAAGTTTGAAACCAAGACTTTCAAAACACACTTCTTCTTCAATCCTAGTTTGGGATAGGAAATTCATACACTATTGGAAATAAGAGTAGAATGAGCAGCCGTATACAAGTTTCATAATATCAAAGCATTACAATAGGTTTAGGAGCAATAAGCATTAGAATACACTCGGCCCATTATAATTTATTTTTACACTATAAAAGCAACGTCATGTACAACATTGTATATTAACTTTCTGATTAAACTCAAACAATAAAAGAATATTTTATCGGTTTCATTGAATCATCTTACTCTTTTATCAATTCGTTTATCGTATCAGAGATACATCAAGCTTAATAGCAATTTGATCACACATTGAAGGAACAAGGATTTCTTCTGTCAAAAAATAATAATATATCTGAGATATCATCAAATAATATATCATCATTTGATATTCAGGTTATCCATCAGAGATCATCTCATCATTTGGGTTTTACTCAATAATTTGCATAAGAAAACAAGTACCCCGCCAATGAATTCCATTAAATTCTTCGCTACAACAGGTTTTCTTCTAAGATAAGCAAATTCAAAGCATGAAAAGTCAAAAAATCAAAACCAAAAATCAAGAAGGTCATCAAAAGTAGTAAGAAATCAATTGCCTCGCCAAGAACCCATCAGATCATTATCATTATTTGGGTTTGGCTGCAATGAACGTGGATATCCTACCTTTTGAAGCAATCTTGCATTTGTTCAATTCTGAATCTTCAAGCTCATTAGCTTCCGTATTGATTCATCATGGCTAAAGGCAATGATAGCTCAACAACATTTGCAAACTCAGCATATTCTCAGCAATAGGGAAGTTGATTAAGATAGCGATCGGCCCACAAAGTCAACTGATCACTGCCCATCTTGAAGAAGACAATTATCTCCTATGGAAACTTCAAGTTGAAACTGCCATTCGAGGATATGGCTTCGAGGGTTTTTTTCTTCGTACTCTGCCTGTTCCGCCAAGATTTATCACTGGTCAAGAAAGCAAGATGATCAGTAATGAAGAATACACAAAACATTAGAGGCAAGATAGTCTAATAAGCTCATCGTTATTATCATGTAAAAGTACCGGCCTATTGTCATAAGTTATTGGGTGTAAATGGTCAAATGAAATCTAGACCACTATTGAAAGAGTACTCAACACACAGTCTACTTCCAAAGTTATGCAGTATAAAAGGCAACCATATAACACCAGAAAGGACGATCAATCTATGAGGGAATACTTGTTAAAGATCAAGACAATATGTGACTTGTTAGAGGCAACACAACACGACATATCATACATAGAGAAAATTCTTACAATTTTAAATGGACCTAGTGAGAAATATGAAGTAGTAGTGGAAATTATAACATTAAAAGAAATATTAACATCTATGCAATATGTTAATTCAACTCGGCTTGTGCATTGAGCAAGAATTGATCACAAGAAGCCACTAAATTTAGATTTATAAATCAACTATGCAACTAGTTACAAAAACAAAGGTCAGAACTATAATAAATCTGATCAGTCACATTAGAGAGGTGTAGAACAAGGGGCATGGGAAGATGGAATAACAGCAATAGGTCAAAGTGTCGGATATGTGAAAAAGTTGGTCATACCACATTAAAGTGGTACTTTGGGTTTAGTCCAAATTATGTGCCTAATCAAAACACAAATAGTCAAAGAAATGGTAATCCTAGTGTAAAGTTGGCTCAAGTACAAGAAGATTCAAATATCCAATCAGATAACATCAGAAGTCATAAACTGAATGAGATGACAAGGCCTAAACACATTCAAGATGAAAGTTGGTACCCGATTTAGGAGCAACCAATCATATAATATGCAACCTTGACAGCTTAAATCTTGGCAATAAGAAGTATAGAGTTAAACAGTCGATATGCATGGGAAATGCTGAGTCTGTTAAGATTACTCATATTGTAAATGCTTATATCAAAGGTGAAAGGCAATTGTTTTTTTGAATAATTTGTTAAGAGTGCCAAAGATAAAGAAAAATTATATGACTGTATCACAATTCGCAAAAGATAACAGTGTCCATTTTGAATATTATCTTAAATATTGTTTGGTTAGGACATACTAACTAAATAAATACTTTTGCAGCGTGAAGCAGTCAAAGGACTATACAAGTTTAATCTTTTTAACTACAGCAATTCTGTCAAAGAACAAAAGTATTGTAATCTATCTGAGATAGCTCAAATAGAAAGAAATAGAAAGCAAAAAATTGATCCGTGGCTTTACAATTTCGGTCACCTAAATGCAAATGTTGTAAAGCAAGTACTCACTAAAAATAAAATTACTTTTGATGATATTTCATTGCCATATGTTTGTACTAATTGTCAAATGTGTAAAAGTCGTAAATTAGCATTCAATGATTCTTTAACTAAGTGTACTAGACCATTGGAATTGGTTGCTTCAATATATGCGGTCCAACACCAATATGTTCTGATTACGGTTATAGATGCTATATACCATTTGCTGATCATATTCAAGGTACATTTGGATTTATTTTTTGAAAGCAAAATCAAAGACATATTATGCAGTATTAGATTTCATAACCCTAGCTGAAAAGCAAACTAATTCTCCGATTAAGATTATGCAGATAGATGGTGGAACTGAGTATAAAACAATCGGTAATTTTTCATAAAAAGGGAATAATTCCTAGAACTACATACCCTAACACTTCTGCAAAAAATGGCTTAATTGAAAGAAAACATAGACACATAGTTGAGTCAGGTCTTACTTTACTTGCTCAGGCATCATTACCCTTAAATTTTTGGCTTAATTCATTTAGTACAACAACATACATAATTAATTGATTGCCAACAAAGTGTTAAAAGGAACTAAGTCCAATAGAAAAGCTATATGGTAGTAAACCAGATTATCAAAGCTTAAAGTCTTTTGGATGTCTATGTTTTCTTTATCTAAGACCATATAATACTCATAAACTGAATTTTAGATCAAAGCCATGTACATTTCTAGAGTATGGAATAAATCAGAAAGGATATAAATGTCTTGATTATAGTGGGAAAATTTTATAAGCAGGCATATTGTATTTAATTAACATATATTTCTTTCAGTAGCATAGATATAAAGACAACCAAAAAGGTATATAATCCAAGAATGTCAATTCCAGAATAACCTATTTACTCAGATGCATGGAATCAAAAGAAGGCCGAAAAGACTATAGGAGATCTTGATTCACAACTCATATTGTCTACTCAACCAGGTCATGAATCAACAAAACTGCCGGGTGATCTCAACCAACCACCTGAACATTCAACCAGTCAAACACAACATGTTAGCAAAGAAAATTCAAATGCTTAGCAAAGTTAATCAAAAGATAATGTTGAAGGACCATCTCATGATGAGCCACAAGTGAGATCAGGACATCACATGATCACAAGGGTAAAGAGTGGAATATTTAAGCTAAAGATATACACTGCCGTCATAATGCCTGAAGAACCTGAAACATTTGAACAAGCTGCAAGGGATAAGAACTGGAAGGCGGCTATGGATGAGGAATATAGTGCACTCATAAAAATACAGCATGGGATCTAGTGTCTCCACGCGACAACAAAAACACAGTTGGATGTAAATAGATCTATAAGTTAAAAAAAATCCAGATGGAACTATTGCCAGATATAAAGCAAGTCTAGTCGATAAGGGGTATACTTAGATTTGGGTCTGACTTCAGTGAAACATTCTCTCCAGTAGTCAAACCAACAACAATCAGAATTGTTCTTACTATTTCTTTACACAAAAATTCTAGTATTAAATAGTTAGATATCAATAATGCCTTTTTGAATGGGATTTCACGGGAAGAGCTTTATATGGAGCAACCACATATAAAAAAACATGATTATGTATGCAAGTTAGATAAGACAATATATGGCCTTAAGCAGGCACCAAGTGTCTAGTTTGATAGATTGAAAATCACTTTAGCTAATTTTGGTTATCAATATGCAGAATTAGATAATTCACTTTTTACTAAGATCAATAAAATATTAGCTATTTATATTTTAATATATGTTGATGATTTAATTATTACAAGTGATTATGAAGTTGAAATTAACAATTTTATTTAATATCTAGACAAATAGTTCTCAATCAAGGATCTTGGAAGCTTAAATTATTTTATGGGTATAGAGATTAAAAGGAATCAGATTCAGAGATTATCCTATGCCAAAAAAAAATCATAGAACGACTAATCAAGTCAAAAATGGATAGAGCTAACCCACAGCCAACACCAATGATAAGCAACCAACATTTGTGCAAAAACAAGGAGAACAAATATTTAATGTTAAATAATATAGGAGTATTGTTGGAGCTTTATGTAACTATAATTAGATTAGATATCTTATTTAGTGTTAATAAAGTGTGTCAATTTATGAAGAAACCATTGAATGAGCATTAGAAAGCAATAAAGAGAATCTTGAGATATCTCAAAGGAACTACAAATTATGGTTTTTCATCAAAAGCATGCAAGAATCTCAATATAAATGGATATGCGGATTCTTATTGGGTAGCAGATCCAGATGATAGAATATCAATCACAAGATATTGCATCTATATTGGAGATCATCTTATATCATGGTATTTAAAGAAACAATCAACTATTTCCGGATCCAACACTTAAGCTGAATACAGGAGTGTAGCAAGTGCAACTGTCGAGATGATGTAGATACAATCATTTGTAAGTGAGCTAAAGATTAATTCAGAGATCAAACCGATATTATGGTTTGATAATCAAAGCACAGTGTATCTATCTACAACCCTATACTTCACTCAAGAACAAAGAACATCGAAATAGACTTATATTTTGTTCGAGAGCAAATTCTCAAAAAAACTGCAAGCAAATTATATACCTGCACCTTACCAATGCGCAATGTTCTCACCCAGGCAATATCAGCATGAAACTTCATCAGATTCAGAGATGACTTGAAGATAGAGCAAATCAAGACCTAATCCACCAAGATCCCGATAGAGTGATGAGCTTCCAGAATCTCATAAAATAGAAACATCATCACATCAAAGTAACTCGAAGATCTTATTAAAATAGCTTGGAATCTCATTGGAATTTCTCAGATCTATATAGTATTCATGCTAAGAGAAGTACTCAAGCCAGAAATTTCATTCATTATGCAATGCATTGAAGATTGAATAGAATGACGATAAATTTGGAAATCGCCATAACTCTAAACCTAATACCGTTTTGAGGGGGAAATATTGGAAATAAGATAACAATGAGCAGCCGCATATAAGTTTCAGAATATCAAAGCATTATTGCAGGTTCAGGAGCAATAAGCATTGGACTACACTCGGCCAATTACAATTTGTTTGTACATTATATAAGCAACGTCGCGCACAATAATAGAAATTATCTTTCTAATTGGAATCAAACAATAAAACAGTATTTTCTCAATTTCATTGAATATCTTGTTGTTTTATCAATTCGTTTATATACACAAAAAAAACCAACGAGGATAATAAATAATCTCATATGCATGGCAAAAAAATTGACATAAATAGAAGCAAATTCTTAGACGACCAAAAAGGAAATATATGATGCACTAAAATATTTAGAGCACAATAGTTGATAGCTAATCGCCCATTAGTTAACTACATAAGCTTTTAGTCTAACAAATCGAATGGACATCTTTAAAATCAATATGAAATTACATCATGTACAATAAAACAATTAAATAGCCTAAATTAAATTAAAATAGTAAACCATGAATTAACTTCCAAAACAATGAAGTATATAGACCATATTAATAAATAAAATACTTAACTATGTAGAGAAAAAAATCATCTCTTGATTTTCTCAACTTTAGCAAATGTATCAAAAAGAATACACCGAGAACCACCGTGAATTGTGAACTTAGATGATTATTTAAATCCCCTAATTTCAACCTAATTTAAATAATTATATTTTCTCTCTCCACTACAAGACACAAAGTAATTTACCGTGGAGCATTCCGACGGTCGTCGATGGCTCTGTCATTTTACTATCGATGGCTGCCGACGACGTTTCATTTTATTTATTTATACTTATTACTTTATCATAGTATATTAGTTATATAAGTTAGAAATTTGATTAAATATAATAATTTAAATCCTAAGCATCTACAAAGATATTTTTGTTTAGTTATTCGAATATATGAAAGTTATTGATTGGTTAAATTAGTGCTGTCGATAATCTTTTTTGTTGTATAATTATATTCGATAATTGACTTTACTGAAAATCGAATACTAAAAATCATTTTCTACAACTTTCAGTCTATTAGTTAAAAAATTTGATGAAATTTATGATACATAATAGTTTAATGAATCTATTTTGTAAACACCATGTAAATATAATTTAAAAAAATTAAATTAATTTGAAAATACAAGTAAGTGGTTGTAACCATTAATATTTATTTCATATTCATTGAGAACTAATATAAACTATTTAATTTTTCTACAGGTCAAAATTTTCTAACAAACTAATTAGCAATAAATTTATTTTAAAAAGTGTGGAATTATAATAAGAAACATATAGAGCCGTTAGAAACCATTGTAAGCCGTTGGTAATACTAGTCATCGATGGCCGTCAGACAATATGATTATACAACAAGTTCAGCCAAGAATGATTCATTCATCCTCCATAAATCCTAGCTTTCTCCCCAAAAATCGCCATTTTCGTCCAAGGCCGCTGCACTCAGTCCGTAACCACCGGCATCTCCGTCAACTTCAACTCTTTGGCCCTCTAAGCATCAATCTCAACCCAAAACAGGTATTTTTCCTTAAATCTAATTTATCCTAATATGTTAAATTAGTGTTAGTTTCTAGTTTCTTTGATGATACTAGCACCATGATTATTTACAACTGTATATTAATTGATTAAGATATGCTAATTACTGTTATAAGTTTAAAATCCGATAATTAAAATATAATTATGACTAGCTTGGGTTAATTAGTTTATGTGCTAATTAATGTAATAATTTAGTGTTAAGTAGTGTATGTGTTAGCTTAATATTGATAAAAATATTGTTATTAAAGATTATCCTTTAATAGTTTGTATAATAAATCTAATTTACTTGAATGATGCATGTGAAAAAATCATAATAAATTAGTGTATAATGAAGTTTACTTTTTTGAAATATAATATTATATCCACAATCTATTATAATTGAAAACGAATAAGATTTTATTAAAAAAAGTAAAAAAGAATAGTATATTATATAATTAATAAAACATTAAAATGTAAAAGTGAATTAAACTAATATATGTTACATAATTAACAAAAAATTAAAATGTATAATGGTAATATATATATATAAACAAATTAGTGCATAATGTGCTTTATTTTTTAAATCCCTTAAAGAGTTTTCGGTCTCGCTAGACAAGTATTATATATGGTCGTAATATAGATATTTGTTTTGTCACAAAAGAGATATTAATATTCATCTGATATAATATTTATCGGATTTGTCCCTGTATTAAATAAGTTTAAACACAATAAAGTAATTACATTTTGTATATTAATTCATCTTAAATGGTTCACAAAATTTCGACAGTACTTCCTTTTTGTTTCCTGTGTAAATGAATTTGTGTACGATACAAGAAACAAATGGAAAGTGCTGCCGAAATTTTTTTGAATCGTATAAAATGTAATAATTTACGGAATGTAATTATTATTGGATTTGTAGTGGGAAGTAGGATGACCAATCGTCAAAGTAAAAAAACAATAAACTAAAATTTTAATATTACATACATAATTTGTTAAAATAAAAAGATATTAGATTTTATAAAAAACAATCCAAAAGAGCAATATATTATATAATTGATAAAACATTAAAATCTATAAATGAATTGAAAAAAAAAACGTCAATTGTAAGGACCAAGAATTTCAGTCATTAAAATTTGGGTTATCTAATTGATTTTAAATATTGAAAATTAAAATTTTATAAGTTAAATAACCTATATTTCAAATATAGTGATTTATTTGATAATTAAATTGTTAAATTTAGCATTTGAAATTGTTTAAATAGTTGGATTTGGAATTTAATGTGAATGAAAAGGATTTCTAAAGTTGATTTAAATTCTATTTAAATTAGAATGGAGACAGTAAACTTTTAAATTTGCATCTAAAAGTGATTAAACTAATTTCGAAAATTACTTGATTTAGTTAACGTGTAAAAATAATTTTTTGAGGCACCGTCTCTGATATCGACGAAATCAGTTTCATTAGATCCGTAATAGTGAATTATTGTATGTTGTCGAATTTTGTGCCGATTGAACGTATCGTTTAATCATGCGAGTTAGAAACACGTAGAAATTTATTAAAGAAATTTTAATTAATATAATTTAATTTTGAAATGTTGTCTTCTATATATTATGGAATTGGCTCTCGATATATATTTCATTGTTTTTGGGATAAGGGTATAACATATAGAACGTCAGGCGGCACGCTTCGTTTGGAGTTTGGAATTTTCACGGATAAATAGTGTCAAGTTTAATTTTCTATAAATAGTCGTCAACTTCCTTCATTTGCAAACCCTAATTTCCAATCGCCATTAAAACTAATCCATCCAATGGCCATCGTTGATCGGAGCCTCTAGGGGCTGAATTGGACTTCGATTTCAACTAGGAAAACGAGAGCACGACGATATGAGGCAAACTACCGGTTGGATCGAGCTATCATCGATCTAGTCGACTGTAAAGCCCTTTCATTCGCAGCAACAACATGGGTTCGAGGTAGCGATTTTCACGCGTATGCGTGCGCGTGTAGCAGTGGCGTGGGCGGTAGAGGCGACACGGCGATGTTGGGCGGCGGCGTGTCGTGGGTGGTGGCGCAGCAATCGATCGAACGATGAACGATTTCAAAAATAAAAAAACACGTGCGCACATGAGAGAGCTAGAGGGAAAACGAAAATGGGGAAGAAATGGTTAAGTTTAAATGTTTAGTTAATTATGTTAATTAATTTTAATTATCTCGAAAGTTAATAAATCCGTAACTTTCTTGTATGAGGTCTAAATCAAGCGCGAAAAGTTACATTGCATTCGTATCATCGAGTACTGCGCCATGGAATTGGATTGGATGAATTGGAAGCTTGTAGGAATTTTGACTTAAATTGAACGACCATTCAATTTTAGTCCAAATCGAAGTGCTTTGGCAATTTCTGGAATTTTTGTCAGTAAACTCACCTCTATGGTCTGCTTATATTTTTATGTAAGTGGGAATAATTTTATTTACGATATTTATTGCTTGTTTGGATGATATACTCTATTTATTAGTTGGTTTGGATATATTCCTACCTATTGGAGCGGATGAAACCCTATTAAGTTCTAGTGTAAGAGCGGATGACCTTTTGTATACGAATCCCGCCTTGAAGCGGTTGATTTTTATATTATTTAATCATATGTTGCTTTAAATGCAGCGGGACAGGTTGGAGGGATCCAATAGGATTATTCGCCATTGTTGATTTTATTTTACATATATATGTTGATATATGATGTGTTGGATATCATGTTATGGATTGCGATATGATTTGACTTATTTAGTTTTTTAGTAGCACAAGGCCTTATTTTTGGTACTTTAAATACTAAAAATGATGATTTGGATTTAAAAAGGATTTCGAAGTGATTTTGATACTATAAATATGTTTTAATAATTTTTGAATTATTAAAAGAATGGAATTTGCTTTTAAACGAATAAAAAGTTATGATTTTTGTTGTTATGAATGTATAGGTTTGTGAAATATTTTAAATAGAGATTTTTGAATAAGTTTATAAAAAGATTTATAGAAGTGATATTTTATAAATAAAGAGATAGATTTATAATCAGAATTCATAAGTATTTAGTAAATGGATTTGAAGTTGTTTAGTAAATGGACTTGAAGTTATTTTGTAAATGATTTTGAAATTGATTTTGTAAATGGATTTTATAAAATAAATTAGATTTTTAAAGAAAATGGATTTTGATAGCAAAATTTGTTTTTATAAAAGAATGGATTTATAAATAAATCTTGTAAATAAAAGAATTCTAACAAATAGAAGTTTTAGAAAATAAAACGAGAATTATAAACATAGTTTTACACACACATAACACATATAGAAATAATTTATGTTAAGGTTTAAAATATGAATTTTTATTTAAAGTAATGTTTTGGAAAATAATAATTCCAAATGGAATTTAATGGTTTTTAAAAATGTTTAAAAATGTGATAAATAAGGAAAACTTAGATTTCAGCATTTATTGTTGTGATAGACGTTTTCGGAGAAGTAAGGAAGACATGGACTATAACACTGTTGTCATGGTAAATAATTTTCAAAAGGAATGTTTTATATAGAATATGGATTTTATTTATATATATATTAATTAATCAAATCTCTATACTAATGTTTTTGGATTGTCGTAACGATGTTTTACGCAACATTCGTTTTGATCCAATAGATGATATTGACCTTCCATTGTAAAATACACAAATTGGTTTTTATGATCGTACTAAGGACTTGGTGGTATAGGAGCATTGCTTCCTATACTTAACACCCGTCCGGAGGCGTACGAACTCTGGAGTTGTACGGTTATAGAAATCTATTTTGCGTGTCTCTAAATGTTAGTGTTATTGAATATACTTATAATGTTGATATAAGTATATGAAAATGTTTTCAAATATAAAAAGACTGAAATGGTTTTGAATATATATTTTTGAAGATAATTTGAAGCAAATATTTGAAGATTATTTAATTGATAAAATATTAATTAAATGGGCCCAGTGATTACTTATAGTGCTAGATATTATTGTTGCTTTGATAGCTAAATAACTGACTGTAAAATTTGACCATTTTTGTTCCCTAACTTGATGTGGGAACTGATTAGTCATGCACATTGCACGAAGCCGACTGAATAGGCCTGATTATCATTTGAATTAAGAATGTTGATTCAAGTAGTGCGGAGTATCTTTGGTACTCCAATCTACCGGGCTTCCTTCTTGGCCGAAGGATAGCAAGTTGAGAGTTGAAAACATGATCTATAGTGAGATATTTTAGCAGTTGCCTTACTAGAAAGACCTCTTACTTTGTCAGATATTGATGTGACACACAGTGAGAAAAATGTGTATAATACAATTCTGAATGTTAAGGGGAAGATTAAGCACGATTTGAAATCAAGACGTGATATCTAAGAATTATGTAAGCGTCTTGAGCTACATATCAAGCCAAATAACACTAAAAAACCTAAGGCATGCTATGAATTAGACAATAACCAAGTTAAAGTTCAATTAAAATGGGTGGAAGGATTAAGATTTTCGATGGGATCTCTACTAATCTTCGTAGATGTGTTGACTTTAAAAACAGTAAACTGAGTGGGATGAAAAGCCATGATTGTCTTGTAATGATGGAAAATTTGTCACCAGTCGCGTTCAAAGAACTATTTTCCGTAAATATTTGGACGGTTATATTGAAACTTAATCGTTTCATAAAGAGCCTTGTCCGACAATGTTAAAAGTTGAATGTCTATGTAAACTTGAAGTACATATCCTTATACTGCTCTGCAAACTGTTGAAAATATTTCAACTAGGTTTCTTTGATGTAACAGAGCATTTACCTGTTCATTTTCCATCTGAAGCACGTCTTCGAGGTCTAGTGCAATATATGTATATATCCATTTGAAAGGTATTTATATTGAGTATGTTAAATATTAGTTTAATTACATATATAAGTAAAATGTAGTTTGAAATAATTTTTTAATAGTACTTAAATCATCTAAATAAAAAAGTTAGGAAAAAAACATGAGTTGAAGGTTCGATTTGTAAATCATATATCGAAGAAGAAGCTTCGTTCTTTTTATCTTGTTATTTAATATTAATTAAAATGTAGCAAGATACCGAGACGAATATTATATGACTACCTACTGTAAAAACGAGTTCTTCTTAAAATATTAATTAATATACCTTATAAAATAAGATGCAATCGAATTAGTGATTTTGTTATAAATTATCCCTAGGTATAAAATTTGGACAAAAATTGCAATGACTGATGATCGATATTTGATCACCTAACCAACTAATAGAGTAGATAGATTATCAGGATAAAATTTCAGAAACAAACATAAGTAAAATTTGGTTTTAAACATAATCATGATAATATATCCATGTAACTTTTCTTATCACTTTGCTTTCTTTTCAATACACACACACACAAATACTGGATTGAAAAGACACTCCAACGATTCTCAATTTAATCAAAGCAACTAAGATCGTAATGTCTTTGAATCCCAATTCATGCCTCCTCCAAGATCCACTACTCACCTCCACCATTTCATATAAAATACAACTAAATCTGATAATATATGACCTTATGATTAAAATTAGTTGTAGCTTATAAAACACTTTCTTATATGATCTAATATATCACACTGTTATAGCAGCTGCTAAGCGCACATTTTTTGCTAGCCTTTAGACCAAAATCCTTTATTAACTCATATAAGTATTGCTGGCTAAACGTAAGCAAAGCGCCTACAAGAAAGCTTAGGACCAAGTAGAGATTTAAAACCTTAGAGCTAGGATTGCTGAGCTGGAGGTACGGCACCGTCATCGGGCTGTGGAGATGACATGGAGGAATAAGACCGTCGTCGTGCTGTGGAGAGGACGCGGTTGGACAAGCGCATTGCTGCGTATATACAGCAGCATGACACGTTTCCTTCGTCAACCTGTTCTAAAGGCGACGATGAGACTTGGTAGGTTTGATTTTTTTTAGTTTGTGTTGAGATATTGTATATATATGCACTTGAAGATGGCGAGAATGATGTATTTTGATATGTTTGATGCATTTTGAGGAGATGTCAAAGGATGTGTTGGGTTGTTTTGACATGATTGATACATTTTAAGAGAGGTTGATTTTGTGTATGTTGTTGAAATGTTTTGTTGTATGGTGGATTGTTTGAGTTTGAACCTTAGAAAATGATGATGTCTCCTGTAGTGCACCTTTTACTTATATGATTATTTAAATTAGAATATGTGAATGAAATTAAAGGGCATTTGAGGTGCAGCCAATCCTACCCCATACATGCATGCACATATGTATGTATGTATATACGCGTGCATGCATGGATATACATAGTTTTACATTTTTAATATAGAATTCATTATTTTAAAATCAATTCTAGCTATGTATTTATTACCAAAAAATAAATATCAAATACTAAATGCGAAAGTTCAATTAGTTTAATTGAATATGGGTTTTGTTCAAGTAGAAATTAGGTTGAAGCGCTTTTATTTGCAGGGTAATAAGTTTTAAGAACATCATTTTTGAATAATTAGTTTTAAGGACAATTTACAGCATAATGATAAATTCATTTACCTTTTTAAGTTATACAGGAAAATGATAGATCCTTTTATCATTATTTCCGTATAACTGAAAATGATAATTTTTTTTATCTTTTTCCTGTAATATGTCTTTAAAACTAATTTTTCAAAAGTAGCATGTCTAAAACTTATTACCCTGCACAATAAGACATTGAAATAAAAATCCCGTTTGAACAACGTTATTCTATTTCACATAAACATACGTTGCATGTGCTAACTAAAGTGTTACTGTAATGTACGGAGTGTCTACGCCATTTACATTCATTCTTTTGTGTTACATTCGTACAGAAAACGTGTTCAATGTATTGGTTATTATATTTTGCACAAACTGAGCATGTGTCAGTAGACTTCACAATGATTATTAATAATATGCATACTATCCACGATTTATTAGTCACCAACCTCAAATCAATCTCTAATAAAAACCTTGTCCAAATACGTCTATTCTGCATTTAAGAGCGAGCGTGTTGTTAAAAGCATCCATTATTTCTCATTTTAATTCCGCAGAGAAAAATAATAAACTATTTTTCAAATATCAATTTCATTTCAAATGGCAATGAATCACGACGTAAAATCATATTGCACGACGGACAATTATCGACTCACATCATTTTCCACGGTCATCAACTACCAAACAACTGTTATTCGGTATTCATCGCTGTGCAAAATGGTATTGAACGACAGTTGTTTGTCGTGTAAAAGAAGATCGAAAATGATATCTTTGCTAGCGTTTAAAAGGTCTGACATTAGAAGGAATGTAATGCACAATTTTAGGGTATTTTTCAGCAATAGCATTATGAAGAGAAAAATGAGATGCTAGTAACACTCTTTTAAAACCCTAACGCTTATTACCTTTCCTTTTTTTTAAATCTTTCTAGGACCTAAGAAAACCCAATATTTTGTTTGTAAATACAGTGGAAGTATATATTGTACCCTCGACCCATACTCTGGATGATTTCACATGTCGAGTATAGTTGGCGAGTATCAAACTCTCAGTCTCACCGGCGTAAGTCAGTTATCTCAACCAACTGCATTACCCATGCGGAGGCAAAGCCCACCTTGGCTTTGTTATACCAAGTAAAAAAAAGAGCAAAAAATCACAGCATACAAAGGTTTCATCGGTGGAGATGAACCTTCATGGTGGATGATAACATATACATGCCCTGTCTTTTCCGTATCCCTACGTCCATTCAGAATAAGCAATCATGTCAGGAGTATGAGTGGGACTATGGTGGTTTGCCCTATTATGCGGCAACTCGGAAATGTAAAACGAATAAACCAAGTATTGACAAACTTTTGTGCTGCGGCAATAAGAAAACGTTAAGTAGACTTTTTCTGTGGAGCATATGTGTTTTGTCTCTGGAATATACCCACAAAAAGCAACATCTTTTTTATTTTAAGTTTTTAACACATCATGCATTCACTTTTCCTCCTTGGTGTATTAGAAAAGCAGAGAACATTTAGTAGCATTTTGATCCAAAACTGCTTTAGAATTTTTCTCTTTCATATACTTTCTTCTTTTATATATATGTATGTGTGTGTGTGTGTATATATATATATATATATATATGTATGTATGTATGTATAAAATACCACGAGCATACTTTCAATATTGTAATGATGGTGTGTGTACATATTACAATATCATTATTTTCTTATAGTGATCAATGATGTAATCAAAGTGTTCATTTACTTTGGTTTTAATTGGATAATTATATATATTTAATATTAGATCAGGACAAATGAATTTGGATATTTATACGTGCATGTAAAGAAGCAGTTTGTGAGACAGATGTGAATCAGATTCCATTTATGCTCATATTCTAGAATGCATTGTCATATCTTAGATTTTTGGAAATATCTCTGTAACCTTTCAGAATACATAAGTTTCTCCTTTTAAGCAAAACCATGTATATGCGACTCTTTTGCTTTTATATATAACTCATACAAACCATGGAAAAACTTCCAAAATTAATAGGAATGATGCAAATATCAGTGGAAGAAAAAAAATTCAATCCACCGTTTGCAAATATCATAGGAATGATGCAAATATATACACTTTTTCTCCGAATACTAAATGATATTTGACAGGCAAAGGAAACTATAGAAAATGTATAGTTCACTTCCCATTAACCAATAACACCTCCATCTCCAGCTCTAAGCCTTCTTTGTTTGTAAGATTTTAAGGAAACCACCAGCTGTTCGATCGACAAAGTACTGCTGTCTTTGGATTTCTCAGTAGCTGCAAGGATCGAATCATACTTTTTAGATAGGCTAGTCGATACTTTCTCGACAATCTTTTGATCCGTCATCTCTTCACCGAGTGTCCTAGTTTGATTTGCAACCTCAATTACTCACGATGAGTAATCTCGGACGCATTCATATTCTTTCATTTCAAGGTTATGGAACTTCATTTGCAAAACTTAGGTAGCATTTGGTTTAAAATAAGTTCTGTGTTTTAAGTTTTCAATATTAATTATTACAAAATATGAGAGGAGTGGATGGACTATGGACAGTATGGAATGAAGATGATGGGACCACGGAGAGGATGAAGAAACGATGGAAGTATAGATTGTTTCTCGTGCTTCCCTTATTTATCAAAACAAGAAAAATAAAAATAAATATTTTCTATTTTATATGTTAACATAGTTTTTCAAATTAATCATTTTTTACCATATTCATGCATCATGTATTTTTTTATATGGACGAAAATCCAAAACTAAAAGGGTAAATCAAACACTACCTTAAATCTTAATCATTTTTGTTTTGCTATCTTCTTGATACTCCTCTAAACACTCCCAAGCTTGCTTTGATGTTGTTGATCTACATATTCTTGAAAAAATACTTGCACTTACTCCATTTTGGATTTCGTTAAAGCTTCGGCGTCCATCGTCACTTCTAATTCACATTTTCCTTCTGTAGGCTGAGTTACTTCACCTTGACTTGTCGGTTCGGCAAGTCAATGTTGAACTACTGATCAAAGCAAGGTCATCGTCTTTACTTTCCAAACGTCATAGTTATCTCCACCAAAGATTAGAATAATCGATTTAGAAAGCTTCACTCGAGGACATTTCGAAAATCGTTGAATATTCTCAAAGAAATTTTTTGCTTTAATACCTATCTGGTTTAAATAAATTAAAAGAAAAATTAGATGAGAAATATAAAGATACTAAGAAAAAGGGGTTATCAGTACAAAGCTTTCAAATATCAATATGTCAAATTTTGTTTTCTTGATTGAGTAAAGATAGGGTAATTAAATACATATTTCTATGGGTTTAATGAAAAATTCAGTAAGTGAGTAGTTATATTGTAAACATAATAAATGTTACATTAATGAATCATCTTTTCATTTTTAAGAAGTAACTTTAAACATTTGTGAGACCGTACGTTAACTCCAACAGTATATATAGTTGTAGTGTAAAGATAATAAATGTTTTATTTATTTATTTATTTCATATATTTTTTCTGGCTTGGAATCAAATACCCATGTCAAAAATGTTATATGTCTAGTGTACTAAAACAGATAGCACGCTACAATAAACTCGTCGCACAAGTTTATTAATTAGAATTCCACTACGTTGGAATTCTGTATTAGACAAATGTAACAATAAGTTACGTTGTAAATAAATTACAACAACAACGTTATACTATTGTAAGAAATAGTACAACGTACAAACGGGAAAGATTACAGTGAATCTAAACAGTATATAAATTCTGTCTGAGGCTTGTCGTAACAATTTCCTTAATAATTTTATTTCAAAATTCTCCCAAGATACAACAGAAGTATTCTGCTCGAGATCATAATGAGTATATCACTCTGTGATTTAGAGTATGGCAGTAGAAGTGAAGAAGAAGATTCAGATTCTGAAAAATAAGTTAGGAAAGTGATCAGTTTTCCTTCTTATTTATAGTTGGTCTGTATCTCTTCCGAACGGTCGTGTCTGCACCCGTTCGCTCAAACAGTTGCGTCCGTACCACTTCGTACAGTCGCATCCGTCTGCCCGCGCCACTTCAATCGGGTCGCACCCGCTCATGCCGCATCCATTCGCCCGTGTCTGCTTCTCGCACCCGCTTCTGTTCGCATCTAACGGCCGTCCACTTTATGAACAGCCGCGTCCGTCTTCACCCGCCGCTTCTGTTTACCTTACAGGCCCAGCCCAGTTTCATCCGAAGCCCAAAACAGTTAAACGATGGCCTAGTAAAAAGAATAGTCATTTTCGACCCGTACCCGGCCCGGTTCGGTAGGTCGGTCGGACGGCGGCGGCGGCGCGCGCGCGCGTGTGGTGGTGTTGCATAATCTCCCTCCTCACAACGAAGCATACATTTGGGAGCTCCAGACCCCCAACCTCCAATTGAGAAAGCTATTAATATACTTGGCTTTCTTAGTGTGTTAGGCGATGTGGGACAATATGTGTATTTGTCATTCATTTTTTACTATAGGAATTCCAACAATCCCCCACATGAATGATAATATACATATCCCCCACACAAAGCGAAATATCACAGAGTATATATGGAATAATGCTTTATCGTGGATAAGTAGATATTTCACTTTGAACTTTCCCTAGTTAAAACTTATCGGATCTACATGGCTAATCGGTGAATTATTTCATCTTGAACCGTCAGCCTTTATTGTATATCCAGACAATAAGCTTTACGAAGCATTGATTTCCTTCTCATCCAATCTCTTGGTTGTGTTCATTTTGGTCCTGAACAATTATTGGTTCTGCGAGTGTTTTAGAGAATAAAAGTCTTTTAATATTCTCATAGAGCCGACCTAGCTCACACTTACATAGGTGATCGCAACCATTAGGAGTATCCTACATATACCCCACTTGTTATTTCCAAGATATGGTCATCATTAAAAAACATAGTTTTAACCTTTAAACACCTCTGTAGGCATGCATTTATATTTTGCACCATAGAAATGGAGTAGGACCAAGTCCAGACAAATGCATTACTTCTTGAGTTACTCATAACTGGTTTGCCTATTGATCCTAGTCCGTGGGATCTCCAGTCGCTAGGATAGGTTTCCGTATAAGGTAACTCTTGTTGGTTCAGGCTTTTAAACCCATTCCCCTCGATGTGCAGTCAATTTTCTCTCTTGATAAACCTTTAGTAAATGGATCCGCTAGGTTATCATTTGTTCTCACATAATCTATGGAAATAGTTCCATTAGAGAGTAACTGCCTAACTGTGTTATGGTGACGACGTATGTGTCGTGATTTGCCATTATACACAAGGTTTTTTCGCTCTACTTAGCGCTGCTTGATTATCGCAGTGAATACATATGGCCGTCACAGGTTTTGGCCAAAATGGAATATCTTCTAAGAATTGACGAAGCCATTCTGCCTCTTCGCCTGCTTTATCTAATGCGATAAACTCAGATTCCATGGTGGATCGAGCTATCCATGTTTGTTTAGTAGATTTCCATGATACTGCTGCTCCTGCAAGGGTAAAGACATAACCACTTGTGGATTTTGATTCCTCTGAATCTGCAATCCAGTCTGCATCACTATATCCTTCTAAGACAGCAGGATATTTTCCATAATGTAAGGAAATATTAGTGGTATTCTTTAAATATCCCAACACTCTCATTAGTGTTTTCCAGTGTTCCTTCCCTGAATTACTTGTATACCTGCTTAGTCGACTTACCACGTAAGCAATATCTGGTCTTGTGCAATTCATCAGATACATTAAGCATCCTATTACACGAGAGTATTCCAGTTACATTACATTCTCATCAGTGTTTTTATGCAGTACTTCCGATGGATTAAAAAGTGTCATCACTCCTTTAATTCCACACTCTTGGAATTTTTCAATCACTTTTTCTACATAGTGTGACTGAGATATTTCAATTCCATTAGGTGTTCTTATTATTTTGATTCCCAAAATAACGTCCGCAACTCCTAAATCTTTCATATCGAAATTGTTGATTAACATCTTCTTTATAGTCTCTATTACTTTAGTATTAGGACCAAAGATTAGCATATCGTCTACATATAGACAAATCATCACATATGATTGTCCAACCTGTTTGTAATAAACACATTTATCACATTCATTTATATGAAAACCATTTTTCACCATGACACTATCAAATTTTTCATGCCATTGTTTTGGAGCTTGTTTTAGTCCGTATAGTGATTTCACTAACCGACATACTTTGTTTTCATTTCCTTTGGAAATAAAACCCTCAGGTTGCCCTATGTAAATCTCCTCATCGAGATCTCCATTTAAGAATACTGTTTTGACATCCATCTGATGAATTTCCAGATTATATATGGAAGCAATTGCTATTAACATTCTTATAGAGGTTATTCGTGTAACCGGTGAATAGGTATCAAAGAAGTCTACTCCTTCTTTTTGACGATATCCTTTGGCTACTGATGCAGCGCGAACTACGGAGTCAACGAGTTTAAATGAGTCAAGAACTTTAAGTCGTTTGGACAAAGCTTTGTTGATGAGTCGTTCAGGAAGTTTAAGTTGTCTACGACTTAACAGGAAGAAGAATGAACGAGTTAATGAAGTGACCTTAAGTCGTTTGAGAAGCATAAGTCACTCACGACTTAATAAAGGTTGTTCACAAGCTGATAAAGAGGCCTTAAGTCGTTTCCGAGTTAATAGGGTCAAGGATGACGAGTTACGAGCTATGGAAGAAAGGCCACGAGTTAACAAGCCAAGGGGAAAGGGAAGCCGACTTAACAAAGCATGGGCGCGACCTAACTGGAGAGTCTTGAGTCGTCACCGACCTAACAGAAGCATATTGGGTCGTCTCCGACCTAACTGGAATCCAGGATGTGAAGGCCTAGGTCGGCTCCGACCTAAGGAAGCATGTGTGGCAAAGGTGCGAGTTGAGGAAGAAGGGTTGAGTCGGGACCGAGCTAATTGGAGACCAGAGGGACCGTTGCGCCGAGCTAACGAGCTACGACCTAAGATGAATCGGCAAGGAGTTAAGCCGTATGCCTTTGAGTCGTAGGTCGGCATGGAGATGAGTCGGTCGAAGGTGTGTTACTGTGTTAAATCGGTATGTATTGAGTCGTGGGTGTATAAGTCGTTACCGACTTAGTATAGGTCGTGAGATAGGTGTTGTAAATATGTATGGTACTAAGTTGTGTACGACTTAAATGTTGAGTCGGTCCTGTATGTAATTACGTTGAGTCGTATGTTGTAAGTAGGCCGTACTTGGTTAAGTCGGCCAGGTCTTGAGTCGTACATTGTGCTGTGTTGTAAAAGCTTGAGTCGCCATTGTATAAGTCGGTACCGACTTAGTTAGGTCGTAAGTCGCCTGCCGACCTAAGAGTTAGGTGTTGATTTGTTGTGTTGCGTTGTACATACTATAAATACACGTGTGTTGTACATTTTTGGAGAGTTGATTTTGAATAAAATTTCTCTTTTGTTAGCTTTGTGCTTTCATACAATTGGTAGTTGAGTGTGATCTCCTATCTCCTCTTTCGGATAATCGAGTGCGCTCGATTCAACGATTGCAGAAGCCGATTCACGGAATCTAGTGCGCTAGATCAACGTGCGAAGAATCGTAGATCTTTAAACACGGAATAGTGCGCTATCAACGTGTTTGAGATAGCTAGAGTTCGGTATCTTTGGATCAACGAACTTGGGCGTTTTGGTATTTTCAACTCACCGATTGCTACATTCATCGATTGAAGTTTTATTTCGAATTATCCGCTGCGTCAGTTTGGTATCAGAGCCATTCTTAGCCAATCATAGCTAAGTTTGATTCTTGGAGCCAAGTTGTTGGAGTTTTTGAAGTTTGAAGTAGTTCATCGTGTTCATATTGAAGTTGCATCAAGTTTGGAGAGTTTGATCCATTTCATTTTGGATCGAGGAGTTGGATTTTGTTTGGATTTTGAATTGGTGATTTGCGCGCCAAAGTTTTGAAGGTTTTGGAGTGAGCCGAGGCAAGTACTTGAGCTTGAGCCGAGCTAAGTTGTGTAGTGGTATAGGCCGAGTCAAGAGAAGTTTAAGGCCGAGCCTTGTGAAGTTGTGTGGAAGCTTGTGAAGCCGATCAAATGGAGCAACGTATGCATGAGAAGTTCGATGAAAGTTTTGGTAGATTGGAGAAATTGGTGATGGATTTGAATACAAGTCAAAGCAGAAGGTCGCCAATCTCGGACCATGGAGGAGACCGAGTTTCACCATTGGTTACGGAAGCGAGGAGGGTGTTACCATCATCTAGTCGTGACAGAAGAGAATCATCAGTTTCGATGAGGAGAGATCATCGTGATTATGAAAAAGGAAGTAGAAAAGATGAGCATGTTCATAGCAGAAGCAATGTTCAGAATCGATATCGAAGCTCATCTAAATTTGAAGAAGATCGTTATGGTGATAGTGTTCATTTTCGATTTCAGGAATCTAGGAAGGATACAGAAATTCCAGAATTCCGAGGTGGGTTACAAGCAGAGGAATTCCTTGATTGGTTGTCAAAGGTTGAAAGAATGTTTGAACTCAATGATATTCCTGAAGATCGCCAAGTTAAGTTAGTTGTTGCAAGCTTGAGAGGTAGAGCTATGGACTGGTGGCAACAAACTAAATCAACCAGAGAGAGAATGAAGAAATCTAAAGTTGTCAAGTGGGATAAGATGAAAAGGATGATGAAAGCAAATTTCTTACCCTACAATTATCAATCTCGTGTTAACCAACAGTTGCAGAAGAGGAATCCAGGTAGTCAAGGGAAGGGTATGGTTATAAGACTCAGTAATCAGTTTGATGGCGTTCCTTACAGTAGAGAAATTTCCAAGAGAATCAACGAACCAGTTGCACACAGAATCATTACGACGAATGTTGATGACCAAGTTAAGCGCTATCATTATCAGGAGTCTAACCATCGAAGTTTTAAAAGTACAAAGTCCCAGAAGAAACCCTTTGTTATAGAAGAATGTGAAAGTGAGGAAGTGGATGATTCTACTGACAGCGGGACAGAAGAAGAAGAGGAACAGACTAGTCCAATATCATTCAGCGAGAGTGTTGAAGAATCGGAAGGTACTGCTGAAACATTGGTTATGTATGAGGCAAGAGAAGAACTTCAATTTCCGGAGAAAGTTGAACCAATGTTGGAAGAGCTAGAAGAGGTTGGTCCTACAGAATCATTCGCAGCCTTACCACTAAAGTTTGATAATGAAGATGAAGAGGTCGAGTTGGAGAACGAAGAATGTAATTTGTTGAGGAGGATTGATGCAGGTAATCTTTATCAACCACCACAATTTGATGACGATGAAGGTTCTTTGTCAGGAGATGTAGAAATTTTGTCAAGTGATGAAGTGAGTAACTTGTTGAGGAAAACTGATGAATCTGACTTTTATCAACCGTTGAAATTTGATGATAACGAAGAGATTGAGTCAAAGTATGTGGATGTAGAAGTGGATTACCCGTCATTGCCAAAGTTTAATATCGATAGTATGGAAGAAGAAATTGTGTTCGGAGATGAGAGAATTCATTTGTTGATGGAGGATTTTTGTTTGATACCTGAGCTTATGGATGAGAACCAGCCAAGTATTAATTCCTTAGTTTTCGAGGAGTCTGAACAAAGTGAAAGCGAAACAGAAGAGAAGGCAGAATCAGATTGTTTATTATCTTTAGGAGAGTTCGTCGATGAAATGGAAGTTGATGAGAAGTTATCAATGTTCATTGAATCCAGAAAAAGTTTTGGTATTGAGAATCCTGAGGAGGATGAAGTGTTTGAAGAATGTGAATATGAAATGTCTGAGGAACTATTTGGAGAAACTAATCCTTTATTATTGGAAGAGTATGTGGAAATGGGTAATGAATTGCTTGAGTTGGCCGAGCAAAGAACAAGTAAAGATCTTGATGTATTCGAGGAAGTTGAATCAGAATTCGATGAGTCCGAAGTCGAATACTTTGAGGCAATAACCAAGGAGTTACCATCGCTACAGGACATTCAACGTCAAACTGAACTCATACCAGAGGCTATTTTACTGCCAGGATCGTATGACCTTGTGAGTCTGAAAGAACAAGAAAAGTTGATACGACAGGAGAAAGAGAATGATTGCCAATTGAAGTTGTCAGATGATGTCCACACTGTAAACATGGCCAATGTCAATTGCTTGGAACCATTTTATGAAATCAAATATGTTGAAGGAGAATCGAGTGGGAATTCATTTCAATCAGGGAAGATTGATACAACACGTCAAGGGAAGATTTTAGATGATAGCATCTCTGAACGAGATAAGGAAAGACAAGAATCTGAGCATGAATCATCACACTTCTTAGGACAGGATTTCCTAAGTCATTCTATGACTTTAAATTTCCTTATATCGTCTCACATTTTGGATAAGTTTTGGTTCTATATCACGTCTTCCTATTGGCAGAAGCAATATGATATACGACACTATTTTTATGAAGTCCTGTGCTACATGACGTGGATCTGGCATCTAGTGCTTAGTTTATCCCACACTTTTTCTTACGTCATCTCCCTCAGATCACTTCCTTATGCCGCCTGTCTGATGCCACGTCTATTTTATTCCAGACATTCTTTATTTGGAACCATATCGTCAAAGGGTCAAGATAGGATTAATCTCAAGAGTAGTTATCAACAGTGCCACATTAAACCAGATAATGAATGGAAGACAGCGTCTCGAAGACGAAAGTTTTTAAATTCGAGGACGAATTTCTCCCGACTAGGGAAGGATGATGCAGCGCGAACTACGGAGTCAACGAGTTTAAATGAGTCAAGAACTTTAAGTCGTTTGGACAAAGCTTTGTTGATGAGTCGTTCAGGAAGTTTAAGTTGTCTACGACTTAACAGGAAGAAGAATGAACGAGTTAATGAAGTGACCTTAAGTCGTTTGAGAAGCATAAGTCACTCACGACTTAATAAAGGTTGTTCACAAGCTGATAAAGAGGCCTTAAGTCGTTTCCGAGTTAATAGGGTCAAGGATGACGAGTTACGAGCTATGGAAGAAAGGCCACGAGTTAACAAGCCAAGGGGAAAGGGAAGCCGACTTAACAAAGCATGGGCGCGACCTAACTGGAGAGTCTTGAGTCGTCACCGACCTAACAGAAGCATATTGGGTCGTCTCCGACCTAACTGGAATCCAGGATGTGAAGGCCTAGGTCGGCTCCGACCTAAGGAAGCATGTGTGGCAAAGGTGCGAGTTGAGGAAGAAGGGTTGAGTCGGGACCGAGCTAATTGGAGACCAGAGGGACCGTTGCGCCGAGCTAACGAGCTACGACCTAAGATGAATCGGCAAGGAGTTAAGCCGTATGCCTTTGAGTCGTAGGTCGGCATGGAGATGAGTCGGTCGAAGGTGTGTTACTGTGTTAAATCGGTATGTATTGAGTCGTGGGTGTATAAGTCGTTACCGACTTAGTATAGGTCGTGAGATAGGTGTTGTAAATATGTATGGTACTAAGTTGTGTACGACTTAAATGTTGAGTCGGTCCTGTATGTAATTACGTTGAGTCGTATGTTGTAAGTAGGCCGTACTTGGTTAAGTCGGCCAGGTCTTGAGTCGTACATTGTGCTGTGTTGTAAAAGCTTGAGTCGCCATTGTATAAGTCGGTACCGACTTAGTTAGGTCGTAAGTCGCCTGCCGACCTAAGAGTTAGGTGTTGATTTGTTGTGTTGCGTTGTACATACTATAAATACACGTGTGTTGTACATTTTTGGAGAGTTGATTTTGAATAAAATTTCTCTTTTGTTAGCTTTGTGCTTTCATACAATTGGTAGTTGAGTGTGATCTCCTATCTCCTCTTTCGGATAATCGAGTGCGCTCGATTCAACGATTGCAGAAGCCGATTCACGGAATCTAGTGCGCTAGATCAACGTGCGAAGAATCGTAGATCTTTAAACACGGAATAGTGCGCTATCAACGTGTTTGAGATAGCTAGAGTTCGGTATCTTTGGATCAACGAACTTGGGCGTTTTGGTATTTTCAACTCACCGATTGCTACATTCATCGATTGAAGTTTTATTTCGAATTATCCGCTGCGTCAGTTACCAATCTGGCTTTATATTTATCTATAGAGCCGTCTGATTTCAATTTCTTCTTGAAAATCCATTTACAGCCAATTGGTTTTATTCCAGGTGGAATATCAACTATTTCCCAAGTTTTATTACTTAGAATTGAATCAATCTCACTTTGGATTGCTTCTTTCCAACATTAAGATTCAGAAGATGACATTGCTTTCTTGTACGTTTGAGGTTCGTGTTCTAACATATAAGTTAAAAAATCCGAACCAAATGTTTTGAAAGTTCTTGCCCTTACGCTTCTTCTTGGTTCAACCTCCTCGTTGTCCTGATGAGTTTCATCTTCACATGTCTCATCTCTGTTATCTCTTGTCCTTTTTGGGACAGGATTTCCATCGTTTTTTCTACGTGGGAACACATCTTCAAAGAACGAGGCATCTCTTGATTCCATGATTGTATTTACATGAATATCATTTATGTCAGACTTGAATACCAAAAATCTGTAGGCACTACTATTTTGGGCTGGCCCAAGATAATAACAATATACTGTTTTTGGTCCAAGTTTGACTCTCTTGGGAGGCGGAACAGGAACTTTTGCCAAGCACCCCCACACTTTGAGGTATTTAAAGCTTGGTTTGTGTCCTTTACATATTTCATATGGAATTGTTCCCGTTTTATTGTGATAAACTTTGTTTAATATGTGATTAGACATATTTAAGGCTTTCCCCCCACAAGTTCGTCGGTAGGCCAGAAGTTAAAAGCATGGCAGTAATCATGTCTTTTAACGTTCTGTTCTTCCTCTCCGCTACACCATTTTGTTGTGGTGAATATGGAGCTGTTGTTTGATGAATTATACCATTTTCGGCACAGTACTGTTCAAATGGTGATTCATATTCTCCACCTCGATCAGATCTCAATATCTTGATTTTTTTATTTAACTGATTTTCTACCTCAGCCTTGTATTTTATAAACGCGGTTATTGCTTCATCCTTACTATTTAAAAGATATACATAGCAATATCGCGTATAATCATCAATAAAAGTAATAAAATACTTTTTCCCACCTCTTGTAGGTAGTGATTTAAAATCACAAAAATCTGTATGTACCAAACCTAATGGTTCGGTGCTTCTGTCAACAAATTTAAATGGTTGTTTGACCATTTTTGCTTCTACACATGTCTCACATTTGTAGTTCTTATCTACTTGGAAATTTGGAATCAATCCCAAGTTTGATAATTTCTTCATTTTTCGAAAGTTTATGTGTCATAATTTATCGTGCCATAATAAAATTTCGTGCTCAAACAAGTAAGAGACTTCAATTTTATTATTAGCACAATCAGAATACATAGATTTATTGCCGGTAACGGCTACATTTGCCTTAAATAGGCCATCACATAAATATCCCCTTCCGATATACATTCCAACTTTGGACAGAACCATCTTGTCTGACTCAAACACCCTCTTGAATCCCTTCTTTGATAGGACTGCACCAGAGATGAGATTCTTGCGTATGTCCGTGAAGCACGTCATTCAATTTGACAGTTTTTCCAGAAGTGAACTTGAGGATAACTGTGCCACTGCCTTCGATCATGGAAACTGCAGAATTATCCATGTAGAGTGTTTCTTTCCGATCGAATTTCTGGTATGTTGAAAACATGGAATTTTCAGAGCAAACATGATGAGTAGCTCCTGTGTCAACCCACCATTGGTTAGGGTTCTGAATCAAATTGCATTCAGAAATAACCGCTGAAAATTTGGACTTATCCATTTTCATGTTGTCAACTGTTAACATCTCTGTTTTAGTGTAAAACAGTAAAATTCTTAAGATGTTATATGTCTAGTGTACTAAAACAGATAACACGCTACAATAAACTCGTCGCACAAGTTCATTAGTTAGAATTCCACTACGCTGGAATTCTGTATCAGATAAATGTAACAATAAGTTACGTTGTAAATAAATTGCAACAACAACGTTATACTATTGTAAGAAATAGTACAACGTACAAACGGGAAAGAATACAGTGAATCTAACCAGTATATAAATTCCGTCTGAGGCTTGTCGTAACAATTTCCTTAAGAATTTTATTTCAAAATTCTCTCAAGATACAACATATGTATTCTGCTCGAGATCGTAATGAGTATATCACTCTGTGATTTAGAGTATGGCAGTAGAAGTGAAGAAGAAAATTCGGATTCTGAAAAATAAGTTAGGAAAGTGATCAGTTTTCCTTCTTATTTCTAGTTGGTCTGTATCTCTTCCGAACACGACCTGCGCCACTTCAACCCGCCGCTTAATCCCAAAACCGTTAAACAATGGCCTAGTAAAAAGAATAGTCATTTTATACCCGTACCCGGGTCGGTCGATCGGACGGCGGCAGCGCGCGTGTGGTGGTGATGCATAATCTCCCTCCTCACAACGAAGCATATATTTGAGAGTTGCAGGCCCCCAACCTCCACTTGAGAAAGCTATTAATATACTTGCCTTTCTTAGTGTGTTAGGCGATGTGGGACAATATGTGTATTTGTCATTCATTTTTTACTATAGGAATTCCAACAAAAAATAAAATGCAGATAAGGGTATAAATAGATGAGCTTGATCTTGAAAGAAATGCAGAAAGAAGAGGAAAATGTTTTAATAGTGTTGCCTGCTTGTTTATTCATGTAGCTAAAATTTGGACCAGATGAGTCATAGATGTGTAGATTCCAGAATTGCAAATTCATTCTGAAAAATAATTGTCTAACTAATTTATTAACAGACCTTCAAAAACACAAAATGAGGCAGAATAGACCATAGCTGATGGATTTCATTGAAAGTTGAATTCAGACAAATAGTATTTAGAAATACATGATTTAAACTAGAGTTGGCTGTTAATAACTGTAAACCCAAACTAAATCGATCCGACTTGAGAGGATCCAAATCCAAACCAAATTTGACGGGTCTGGAGTTGGATCTAACCGATGAAAAATATTATAAAGTCCTGATCAAACATGACCCGAACAGAAAGATCCGATCAGAAATGCATTCAATATTAGTGGTACCATCCAACCATACCGACTCTTAAAATGTATAGTTTTGACACGACAAAAGCCTACCCTTCTATAACCGAGATCCGTCAGGTCACGTCCAGGTCAGGTCTACTTTGCGTCCAAAATTTAAATCAATATACACGTTTTAACATTAGTATTTTACATGCACAGTAAACTTTATATTTAACCATGTCTAACATCTAATGATCACATAATAATTTGTTCGAATTTTTGTTATCATCCTCTTCTCTGAATTAGCAGTTTTTATATCTGAAAACTTTGTTTACTGATATTTCGTACTGTTTCAAGATAAGCACGAATTAAGCTTTTGCATAATCTAATCCATTACGTGTTGCGCATTAGTCTATGGTCTTAACCCATTTATTCTTCCATTTTCTTACTAATTATCCAATAAACAGTCAAAAGTTATTGCTCCACTTACTTAACAACCTCATCAATTTCTGAGGTCCAAATTAAATAATGTTTACTTTTTGTTGGTGGATGTGGCAACTATAAAGCGCAATATGTAAACGAAGATTCTTCGAGCAAATTAAACAGAGGTCGCATCGATATAAGAAAACGTTTCAGATTTGAGCTACTATAAAAGTAGACAGCTTATAAGCCAACTTCAAAAGCTGTCAAGTGATATATCACCAACACGAAGTGCTCATTAAGCTCTTCTGTGATTACATTGGTTAAATCATCTCCTTAGTCATCAAATCATTTGACGTTTGTTATCTCTTAATGTTCTGTCATAATAATATAAAGCTTCCCATTTGTATTAAAAAAGTTTCAGATATCGTAAACGAGACGAAATCAGCATAATTCTACAGCCAATATAATTAAACTATTATTTTGATCCATTTAGCACTGTTTAAACTTTTAAGGTTTCTATCCTGAGTTTTTCCTAATGGCTGAGATTAGATTCTCCACGCATAATTAAGAATTAGTATTTAAAAAGTACTGTTTAAACTATTATTTTGTCATACAACTATGGTAAATTTCAAATCTAATTCATCCACTGAATAAAAATATGTTCCATGAAAAACTTATGTCGTTGTTTTACGCAAAAATGCAAAATGCACAGTACATATTATAAATATTTACCGTCTACCATGTAGATATTGATAGTCTACATTGCGATTATTTATGTTACAAATATTCCTTGTTTACACCGTAAATTGTTAACAATCTATTAACAGAACGAGATCAATTTTGCTACCAACAACAAATAAATTACAAAACACCATTTAATGTATACAAACAGCGATCATAAGCTTAGACCATAGTGGAATATCTTTCAAAAAGTTTTGAAGTCATTTTGATTCGTTAATAGTTTTATCTATGGCTAAAAATTATGCTTCCATTGTTGAGCATTCTATCACAATTTGTTTTGATGACTTCTACGACATTGTTGCTCCACAAATAGTGAATACGTATCAACTAATAGATTTACTTTTCGTGTTTTCAGATATCCAATTTGCATTGCAATTTTCTGCCAAAATAACATGGAATTTTAAGTAATGTAAATCATAATTCATTATATGCTTTAATGTTTAAGTATTCTAACCAAAGCATTCGTATCGTAAGTTTAACACACGTCATAATGAGATTGTAGATGTTATAGGTTTCAGCTTTTAACACATCATACAGAGCATTATGTCCAATTAAAATATCACTCTAATCGTGGTAAAAAAAATGGTTATGAGGAAACATTGTTTATTGAGATACTATACATTGGTCTGTAAACTGATACTTTCGGATATGGATACTGTAATATCAGTATCTGAAATCATTTTTGGATCTTAGATATTTGTATCCGCGCAGATGTAGACGAATATCGGATATTATTTGACCAATTCACCATCAATAAATCTAAACAAATAAATAGAAAATTCGATTTATTATAAATCAATTTTTGTACTAAATATATAAAAGTAATAAATACACTAAAAACAATACTTTTAAGTGGTAATATTAGATTTTATACACAAATTAATTTTTTTACCTGAATAAAATAATGAACGACAATCATTTTATATACTAAAATACATAAAAAAACACTACAAGGGGAGGGGGGATTTCCGACGGCTGAAAACCGTCGGCGGCCGTCGGAAGCCGTCGGCGGCCGTCGGAAAAAGCCGTCGGAAATGAAGGCGTCGGGAAGCAGTATTTCCGACGGCTACCGACGGGTGATGCCGTATACATTATCGACGGTTTCCGGCGGTTTCCGGCGGTTTCCGACGGCTTCCGACGGCCGTCGGAAACCGTCGGAAACCGTCGGAAATCAGGCCAATAAGCCGTCGGAACCCGTCGGAAACCGCCGGAAAATTTCGACCAATAAGCCGTCGAGAGCCGTCGGAAGCCGTCGGAAACCTGCTGTTTTTTTTTAAAATCTGCTGCAAATAGAGCCTTCCAACCACATTTCTCTTCCAAACACTACAATATCAATACTGCACAATCAAATAAACAATAATCCAACCAAACATGCAAACCAATACTCCAAAATATTCAATAGACACAGAAATAAACTAAATTAGAATAAAAATAAAATACAAAATATACATAACATTCCAACATTAACAATAATACTAACAATAACTGTTCTAATCATGCATATCCTGATACAGCTACAGAACCAAGTGTATTATACATAATTATACATATCAACAATTAATTGTTCCTTCTACCAAATCATTGTAAACTAAAACTAAACATACCTGCACGAACGAATTAGAAAGCAATGAATCAATCTGCCCCAGATCCAGAGCCAGCCGATGAAGGGAAGCGGCCACCAAACTGCTGCATGTACTCAAATAACTGTGCCGTCTGCATGGCCTGTTGGCGGTTCTGCTCCTCCAACTGCTGAACTCTAGTCTGTAATTCTTCTATACTTGCTAGCTCGCTCTGAGGTCTACTCCGCCGTCTCCTACTCTGACTACTGGACTGCAATAATTGAAAAATAAATAAAATCAAAGTTTATTGTTTTGAAAAGGTAAGAATATCATATTTTAAGTATTTTAAGAAAAATTAAATTATTTACCGCTAAATTGCCAAATCCGTATCGTCGACCATGCTCTGGTGGACTCATAACGGACTCAAAAATAATGTCCTCTTCATCGGTCGTCAGCTGCTCTCGACCCGTATCAGAAAGGAGTTTCTGTCGCTGCTCCATAAACATCTCCTGCATTGACAAATTAATAATATCATATCTTATTTCATAATAATTTGACAACTAAAACAATTACTAATACTGAATAAAATGAAATATGCTTACATGGCTTTTACTGGATTTATCGTCCTGCCATGTGTACGAAACAGTCCCGTCTGGATTAACATGCTCAACAGCATGCGTACGGGTGAACACGTCCATATAGCTGACAGGACCATGTGCCTCGGCTTCCTGAAGTTGATTGTTACATACAATTATTATACATTTAAAATCATATAGCATAAACTATTTACATTTATTATTCAGTAATTAAATTTACCAACTCCTGCCGATACTGCTGAAACGACTTCGATCCTCCGCGATGAGTAACGGGATTCTTATTTCTATTTGCAGAGTTTCTATCTGACTCTGCCTGTACATTCAAAATTTGATACATTATTTTTCAATCACGTTAAATTAATAATTGAAAAAAAATTAGTATACTTGCCTTCGCCTCGTCCGTCTCCCAGTAGCTCAACCAAGCTTGCCACACGCTCTCCCCCATCCACCGTGGTCTCTTCCCGGATTTCTTAACCTCAGATATCGTGTCTCTGTAGTTCTTTCGCATCTTCCTCATCCAGTATGCTCGTGCCAGCTGCATATCATCTGTCTGGATGTCTATCTCAGCCTGTGTTAAAAAAAGATTACACTTTAAACGATAAACGGTAGAAAAACGACAAAAACGAATTAAAAATGGAAAACATAAAAATTACACATACTAGGACATCCTGCCATATGCACTCTATGATGTGCGGAGGGATGGTATCCCACTTTGGCCAGCACGCACTCATCCTACTACGATATGCTGCTCTGGAGACGTCCAACACTACCTTAGTGGGTAGTAGCTCGAACCCCCTGTTTTTAAGTACGATACAGATAAGTACATACGTATAGTATAGAAAAAATAAGATGATGAATAAGATTTAATTTTTACCCATCTGCTTTGGGGGCTAACGTAACAACTGGACGGTGTGGCGCTTGCGATGGGCCACTGCCATCGCCTCCTGAAGAACGGGAAGAGCTCCTCCCTCTATGTGACATAATGATAAACCTGTGACGTTTACACATCATTATATAAGAGAATAAAAACATGATAATGAAATATATTTCATATGAACATGACATCAATGGTATAAATTGCTTAATTATAATGACTGAAATGTAAATAGACATGTAAGTTTGTTATACCTGATTCATGATGGGTGTACTCTTCCTACGATAAGCAGAGTTCATTGCATTTTTAATAAAAATTGCTAAATAAATGACAAATTGAAATAACATAAAACAATAGTAAACGGATTTAGTTTCATAGTTACATCAATTTCATAATACATCAAGAATTCAACATAGTTACATCAATTGCAAAAAAACAGATTCAAATTTATATCAGTCATCATCGTCTTCTGATTCAGATTCGGTCTCGTTTTCGACGATATTTTCCTCTGCACTGTCAAACGCTTCTACCAAAACATTTGATTCATCGATCAGACGGGGCCAAAAACTCTCTAAGGGACATTTGTCGGTTAACATGCGCGCATTTTACTCAAAAATACAGTTTTACTCACTGTTCACATTTATATATTAATTTCACACATTTATTCGACGTATTACGCATCAACTTAGGGCTGGTTTAACATTTTGTCATTTTTCAATACACACAATTATAATTTAGAGTAATGCATTTTTTTTGTGTCATAAGTAAAAACGTGCACAATATAATACTCCTAGTTCATTCAATCATTTTATCTTATTCCAAATAACGTATACAATCGTCGAATCAAGGCATACACAACAAAATACATATACATGAACATGCACAAATTATACGTGTTTATCACAATTTCACGATAAAAGATGAAATTGGTATACCATGTGATGCTATAAACCGTTATTACGCTAGTGGAAACAATTGCAATCATTAATTCGCCCTAATTTATCAATTTATGCAAATCTATAATTAGGGTAAAAACTGAATTTTTCATAAAAATAAGAGATTATACCTGAGATTAAGAGTACTGAAGCTTGATTAGAGTGCGTTGGAAGATCCGGAAGCTAAAAATTAGGGATTGGAAGCTTAGGGGTTGAATTTGGGGGGTTTTTTGGGTTTTTTTCGTATGAAATGGAGGAGGAAGAAAGGGCTCGGCTGGCTGGTATAATCGCAAATTTGCGACGGCTTCCGACGGCCGCCGACGGCCCGTCGAAAGCCGTCGGAAAATGGCCGTCGGAAGCCGTCGGTCTTGGCTGTCGGTATTCTGCCTTTTTCTTGTAGTGAAAATAACAATAATTTTGATAAAAACAGAATGAATAATTAACGGATACGATACGGATGAATTTCGGAGTTTGAGATTCATTGACAGTCCTAGTTATACAGTTTCAAGAGAAGAGCAGATTAAGCTTTTGCATAATCTAATCCATTGCATTTTGCGCATTAGTCTACGATCTAATCCATTCCATATATAATATCAGCATCTTTATATTCTTCCGTTTGTTGTAATATACATTAATTATAGGGATGAATACGCTAAATATGAAAGGACATTATTGTAATCTGCACTGCATAAGTAGTCTATAAATATGGAGCTTGATTGTATTGTAAAAATATCTCTCAATTCAATAGAATTGTTCTCTCCCTAATTCCTTCATTCTCTTTATTCTGTAACACGTTATCAGCATAAAGAAATGTGAATTAATTATTGACCTCAACCTGTTCACCTTCAAACTTTCCAACTTCTCAGCAAGTAATTAAATATTAATTACTCTGACCGTTTCTCTTCTGACCATTCCAATTCTAAGGCTATTTATATTCAAAATGCTATTATATATATTAGTGCAGACGAATCATTTAGAATATATCTACATACATTCTATTTCTTATTTCCTTTAAAACAGCAGGTAAAAAAATTGTTCTTGCATTTCTTTATAAACTCGTTACTTTTCCTCTCTCCAAAAAGGTAATTGTCAATATCACATTTTTTTTGATAAAGCTATCAAGTCAGCAAATGCTAGTTTGGGATTCACTTCTATATTTTTCATGTCTTTTCTTGTATCACTCTTATTTTTATTCTTTGGCTTCTAAATTCAATATTATTATATATTTTTTCCCTTTGCGGATCTATTGCCAAATAAAATTCAAAGGTTTGGAATGGAATATACGCAAAAGCTGATTTTCCTTTCTTATTTGATAAATACATGAAAGTTGCAAAATCCAAATGTTTGGTTTTGTTGATACAATTTTTTTTGATATAGTTGTTTGATACCATGAATGAAGACTTTCCATTTTTTTTCTTCTTTTTAGCTGGAAACAAACATATAGTGAATGCTGTTGTGGCAAATATTTTCACCTTATGCAATTTATTTTATGAACAGTTCACAAAATGACAAACATCGCCAAACTTGAATTTAAAGCTTTGGATATATCTGGAGACAACTACTTATCATGGATATTGGATTCATTTGCAATCTCAATGCTTAGAAAATGCCATTAAAAATGGCAATACTATGTCCCAGCAGGACAAGGCAAAGGCTCTAATATTTTTAAGACCTCATATCCATGACGATCTAAAAACAGAATATTTGACTGAAAAAGACTCTCTCCACTTATGGAACTCCCTGAAGGAGCGTTATGACCACCAGAAGACGGTCATACTTCCAAACACTAGGCAAGAGTGGTTGAACCTGAGGTTTCAGGACTTTAAGTCCGTAAGAGAATATAATTCTGCAATGTTTAGAATCACTTCTAAACTGAAATTATGTGGAGAAAAGGTGGATGACGCACAAATGCTTGAAAAGACTTTCTCAACATTTCATGCCTCGAATATACTCCTGCAGCAGCAATATCGAGAGCGTCATTTTACAAAATATTCTGAACTCATAGAATGTTTACTAATTGCTGAACAAAATAATGAATTGCTTATAAAAAACCATTCCTCAAGACCAACTGGTTCAACTGCATTACCTGAAGTTAATGCTAATTTTGCCCACTCTGGAAGAGGTAGAGGTAGAGGTCGAGGTCGAGGTAGAGGACATGGTCGTAGACATGGATATAACTCTAGCAGAGGTGGTTATGGTGGTTTTAAAGGTAACAAAACCACCAACTTTAAAAAGCAACAAAAGAAAATTGAGCCTATAAAGAACAATGATTCAGCTTCAGAAAATAAAAGGCATTATGAGGAAGTTTGTTATAGATGTGGACGATCTGGTCACTGGTCTCGTACATGTAGATCATCAAAGAAAACAGTTGAAGAATATCATCGCTCTAAGAATATTGAGGCAAATAATGCCGAAAAGTTACCTGAATACACTAACCTGAAGTTAGATGATTTCTTCGAAGATGACAATGGAAATTTCATTAATGATGAAAATCTAAGTGCAATGATCAATGATATGACCGAGTTTATCAATTAGAAATGTCTTGAAGTTTGTTATGTGACTTTCATTTTATTTCATTAGCTTGCATCAATAAATCAGTTTGAAATTTGTGTTCGTTTAATTGTATTTCCCTTTGCAGTACTAGTAATGTGTAATGTGGATGTTGTTTTTAATCAATAGCCTATTTTAATCATATTACTTTGTTTGTTTACATTACATTCATTTATGCATACAAATTTTTAGTGATTGACTAATCATTGTCTTTAATTCTTAAGGTATGGAACGCCATTTGGGTGATGATATATGCTTACTAGATAGTGCAACTACTCATACAATTTTGAAAAACCAAAAGTTTTTCTCTGAACTATCTAAAAATTTCTCAGCTAAAGTCTCCACTATAGCTGGATCTGCTAATATAATTGACGGGTCCGGAAGAGCCCATATAATATTACCAAATGGTACGCATATCTTTATTCAGAATGCATTATACTCAAGCAACTCTAAAAGAAATTTGCTGAGTTTCAAAGATATAAGAATGAATGGATACCATATTGAAACTATAAATGAAAACAATAAAGAATATCTCTGTGTTATTTCTAGAATTGAAAGCCAGAAGCTTATCCTAGAAAAATTTGGTACAATTTCAACTGGTTTATATTTTACAAAAATTGGCATAATTGAATTTCACTCTATAGACATGAGCCAGCTCACAAATACAAAGACATTGATTCTTTGGCATGATCGCTTGGGTCATCCTGGATCAACTATGATGCGTAAAATTGCCAAAAACTCAAACGGACATGATTTATCAAACCAATTCAATTTACCAAGTGATTACTTATGTGCCCCATGTGCACAAGGAAAATTAATCACTCAACCTTCATATAGTAAAATCACCTCTGAATCTCCAACATTTTTACAAAGAATTCAAGGTGATATATGTGGCCCAATCCACACTGAATGTGGACCATTCAAATATTTTATGGTATTGATTGATGCATCAACTCGTTGGTCACATGTCTGTTTACTTTCTACAAGAAATTTGGCATTTGCCAAGCTACTTGCTCAAATAATAAAATTGAGAGCACACTTCCCTATTCATCAAATTAAATCGATTCGACTAGATAATACTGGAGAATTTACTTCTCAATTATTTGATGATTATTGTCTATCATTGGGGATTGAAATTGAACATCCAGTAGCTCATGTCCATACTCAAAATGGTCTAGCAGAATCATTAATTAAGCGCTTGCAACTTATTGCAAGACCATTGCTTATGCAATCAAAACTACCCGTTTCAGCTTGGGGGCATGCAAATTTGCATGCATCGAAATTGTTTAAAATTAGACCAACAGCTTATCATCAGCTTTCACCATCACAGCTCTTAACTGGATTTCAACCAAATATTTCACATTTACGAAAATTTGGTTGTGCTGTGCATATACCTATTAATCCCCCACTTCGTACTAAAATGGGTCATCAACGACGGTTGGGAATTTATGTGGGATTTGATTCCCCATCGATAATTCGTTATCTTGAACCTCTTACAGGTGATGTCTTCACTGCAAGATTTTCAGACTGTAAATTTGATGACACAATCTTCCCGCCGTTAGGGGGAGAAAAAACCGTTCCAGTAGAACGGCGTGAAATATCATGGAATAATCCATCTATGTCTTATTTGGATCCACGTACTAAACAATGCCAATATGAGGTACAAAGAATTTTGCATATTCAAAATATTGCAAATCAATTGCCGGATGCATTTAGTGACACTGCAAAAATAACTAAATCTCACATTCCAGCAGCAAATGCACCAGCAAAAATTGATGTCCCTGAAGGATCAAAAATAAATATAGCAGCAAATGAATCTAAAGCAAGACAAAAACATGGAAGACCAATTGGTTCAAAAGACTTGGCGCCTAGAAAAGGAAAGTCTAATGAGAAATCATCAATTAAGGAACCTCCTGAAGAGGTTATAAATGATAAAAAAGATTACTCAAATGAAAATCCCAATTCTCCTAGAAGCGCGGAAGGAAATATTATCCCAGAAGAGATAAAAGAAGATTCCAACGATAAAATGGTACCTAATAATAATGAGATCTCAATATTTTATACGAACTATGGAGAAATATGGGATCGAAGTAAAATAATAATTGATGATGTATTCTCATTCGCAGTAGCTACTGAAATAATTGAAAGTCATGACCATAATGAGAATAATGACAATGATGATAATGAACCAAATAGCATAAATGAATGTCGAAAAAGACACGATTGGCCAAAATGGAAAGATGCTATCCAAGTGGAACTAGATTCACTTCAAAAACATGGTGTATTTGGACCAATAGAGAAAACACCAGAAAATGTTAAACCAGTAGGTTATAAATGGGTATTCGTTAGAAAACGAAATGATAAAAATAAAGTCGTGAGGTACAAGGCACGACTTGTCGCACAAGGTTTCCTGCAGAGACCAGGTTTTGACTTTAAGGAAACTTACTCCTCTGTCATGGATGTCATAACATTCCGATATTTGATAAGCCTTGTAGTTTCTGAGAAACTCGATATAAGATTAACGGATGTTGTGACAGCTTATCTTTATGGTGAATTAGATACCAACATTTACATGAAAATTCCAGATGGATATAAATTTCCTGAAGCAAAATCAAAGTCCATGTACTCATTAAGACTAAGACGATCACTATATGGATTGAAACAATCTGGAAGGATGTGGTATAACCGTCTTAGTAAATATTTGGTAAAAGAAGGATACGAAAACAATCTCATTTGTCCATGTGTCTTTATAAAGAAATCGGTAAAGGGATTTGCTATCTTAGCAGTTTATGTTGATGACATAAATTTGATTGGAACTCCAGAAGAGATTGATGAAACAATAAATTATTTAAAGAAGGAATTTGAAATTAAAGATATTGGCAAAACTAAGCTCTGTCTCGGTCTACAGATTGAGCATAGTACTAATGGCATATTAATCCATCAATCAAACTACATTGAGAAAATTCTAAAGCGTTTTCAAATGGATAAAGCATATCCACTTAGTACGCCAATGGTTGTTAGATCTTTAGATATTAAAAAGGACCCTTACCGCCCAAAAGAAGAAGATGAGAATGTGCTTGGCCCGGAAGTGTCATATCTTAATGCCATTGGTGCATTATTATATTTGGCCCAATGCACAAGACCAGATATTGCATTTTCAGTAAATCTTCTAGCAAGATACAGTTCAAAACCAACAAAAAGACACTGGAATGGTATAAAACATATCATGAGATATCTTCGTGAAACGACAAATTTAGGTTTATTTTACTCTAACACAGGCATTAATACAAATCTAGTTGGCTATGCTGATGCAGGTTATCTTTCTGACCCACATAAAGCAAGATCACAAACTGGATATGTATTTAATAACAGCAATGCAGCGATTTCATGGCGATCTACAAAACAAACATTGGTAGCAACATCATCCAATCACTCTGAAATACTAGCACTACATGAAGCAAGTAAAGAATGTATTTGGCTAAGATCACTGATTGAGCATATTCGAAAAAGCTGCCAACTTCCATCAGTAACGGAAAGATCAACCATTATTTATGAAGACAATGCAGCTTGTGTAGCTCAAATTCAAGCGGGTTACATTAAGGGTGATAGGACGAAACACATTTCTCCTAAATTTTTCTTCACACATGAGCTACAAAAGGATAACAAGATAGAAGTGAAACAAATCCGATCCCAAGAAAATCCAGCGGACTTATTCACAAAGGCGCTTTCAAAATCAACATTTCAGAAGATGGTGTACAAAATTGGTATGCGTCGGCTCCATCAACAATCTAATTGAATAATGCATTGTAATCTGGGGGGGAGCGTATGAAATACGCTATAATGTACTCTTTTTCCTTCACTAATATTTTTTCCCACTGGGTTTTTATTAGTAAGGTTTTAATGAGGCAATATCTTGATCCAGAAGAATCAACCCTCGTAGTAACATTATAAAATATATGTTACTTAAAAATGAAATCATGTTGTACTCTTTTCCTTGTTTATGATTTTTTCCCACTGGGTTTTTCATAACAATGTTTTTAATGAGGCAATTACTCTTATCATCTTTACATACGCATATTCAAGGGGGAGTGTTGTAATATACATTAATTATAGGAATGAATATGCTAAATATGAAATGGCATTATTGTAATCTGCACTGCATAAGTAGTCTATAAATATGGAGCTTGATTGTATTGTAAAAATATCTCTCAATTCAATAGAATTGTTCTCTCCCTAATTGCCTCCATTCTCTTTATTCTGTAACACCGTTTTCTTATTAATTATCCAATAAATAATTAAAATTTATTGCTCCACTTAATTAACAACGTCATCAGAATTTGTGGGCAGCATTAAACAATGTCAATTTGGTTGATAGATGTGGCAACTAAAAACGCAATATGTGTAAACAAGATATTTCCAGTAATCAGATGTCGCATTGGTAAGAAAACGTTTCAAATTTGAGCTACTATAAAAGTGGACAACTTATAAGCAACTTCAAAAGCTGTCAAGTGAGTTTGTTTTAATGTTTTTATCAAAATAATGTAAAGTTTCCAATTTGTACTGTAAAGTTTTGGATATTAGTTAGTTTGAAAATTTTGTTTTTGGAGGCTATTTATAAAGCACCAACGGTCATAACCATTCGTGAAAAGATTTAAATGAATAGACACTTCTTTTGAAAATTGAAACTTTTGAATTCAACGGTCGCAATGTCGACATGGGGTGTCCTATGATGTCGACATCCCTATGCTAAAAAACAATGTAAAATTTATTTTGAAAATGAAGTTTAAAAATAAGAGTTTATTTTAAAACAAAAAACAAATAATATTTTAAGGCTAAAATATTTTTTGAAAAATCATTTGAAAAGATAATTTTAAGGCTAAAATATTTTGAAAAGCAGTTTTGAAAATCATTTTTAAAAAACCATTTTGAAGTAATTTTACAAGCTTCTTCATGCAGAATATCTCGTCACATCGGGACTCGAGAACTTGTACAAAACCAGGATATTCGTGGGTTTGTAAGCCACTTGTCGTAGGTTTATAAGCTACTTGTTGTGTGTTTGTAAGCCACTAAGAAGGTAGAAATAGGTTTCATCCCAAATAAAATTCGGAATGAAGATTTCTATGCTATTATGAAGTTTTAACAAAAACTAGACACATATCTTGAAATCTTGATCTTCATACTCATAAGTCTTCAAACTTGATTTCTTCATTCTTGATCTTTATACGGTACAGTCTTCAATAATCAGTACCTGCCTTATATATATCATGCATAACAACATTCATATATATCTAGACAATAGTGTTAGTATATAAGTTATAATAAAATAAGTGACAAAGGTTGTTGTCATCAAAACCACTATCTCCAGTTCCTAACACATTTGTGATGTCGTTACTGACTTCTAGCAGCATCACTGGAGCGGCATCGTCCATAAAGTTCTTTCGTTAGGTGGATGGCGGCATTGGTTAGATTTGGCATCAATATTACGTTATATCGTCTATGATAACACAACATCAATAGCTTACGATACCAGTCATACTCTATGCCACTATTTTCTTTGGTAACTTATGGCGCCAATTCCATTTGGCATTGCTTTCTGATGCGAGTCCGTCTAACCCAATAAATGATAGGCATCATTGATGTCGTAGGGTTCTTAGCTTCATAGATGACATGCGATGCCAACGATGATGAAAGTAAACATCGTTGGTGTCGTTACTAACTCATTTCTACTACTTCGGCACTGCTTCTTGATGCGGCATCTTGATCAGTTAGTATGTCGAACATCGTCGAGATTAACAATGGTGATAATATTTATGTATCAAATCTTTTTTCAATAGCAATTTTTTTGAAACATAATTTTATGTTATTTGAAAATATATAAATATGTACATCGTTTTAAATTATTATATCTATTAACTTATGTGTGTGTGTGTGTGTGTGTGTGTGTGTGTGTATATATATATATATATATTAATGTGTTTAGTTTTTCTTTAATTACGTTCTTATTTTATTTCACATGAATTTAAAGAAAAATTATCTTGTCGGCAAGTGTGTTTGTGTATTACATTTGCTTCAATAATTATTTTAGTGTAAAATTAATATATAAATATGTTTCTATGTAAAATTATTTGTCTTCATAAATTAAGTGTTATTTAAAATATTATAATATTTCTTTTAATATGTTATACGTGTGTCCATAGCCTATGTTTTAAGAAAATTAGTAACTTTATGATTTTGGTAGTATAGCCTTATACATTATAAAATTAGAATTTTGTTTTCGAATCTCGGATAGAGGTTCGATATCATTTTTAATGGCATGAATATTGTAAAATTTCCAATTTGAATTACTATATTGATGGCTTGATAAGCCATATGTTTTATGAGTTTAACAACTTCATTCGGGATACCGATGTATATTATTTTCGATATGCCATTAGTTTAAGGTTTTGACAGCATAATTGGGGATACCAATAGACATAAGTTAGGCCTTGGATGAAATTTTTTATATTCAAACTATAAAATGATATTTGATGGGTTCATATTCATCCTAGAAAAGCTACGAGGCGTGTGATAGATAGTCCATGTAATGCCAAATATGGATAGTCTCTATAAGGTTCATGATGGGTTCATAGTCATCCTAGATAAACTATGATATGTGTGATGGATAGTCCACATTATTCTATACAAATAAGACATGTGTAATGGATAGTCTACACGAGTTTTAATTAAACAAGCCATAGGTAATGGATAGTCCATATAGCCAAACTAAATCCAAACTAAATCGATCCGACTTGAGAGGATCCAAATCCAAACCAAATTTGACGGGTCTGGAGTTGGATCTAACCGATGAAAAATATTATGAAGTCCTGATCAAACATGACCCGAACCGAAAGATGCGATCAAAATATATTGAAATGCATTCAATATTAGTGATACCATCCAACCATATCCGAATCGACTCCTAAAATGTATAGTTTTGAGACGACAAAAGCCTACCCGTCTATAACCGAGATCCATCAGGTCAGGTCAGGTCAGGTCCGAGTCCGGTCTACTTTACACCCCAAATTTAAATCAATATACACGTTTAACATTAATATTTTACATGCACAGTAAACATTATATTTAGCCATGTCCAATATCTAACGATCACATGATAATTTGTTTGAATTTTTGTTATCATCTTCTTCTCTGAATTAGCACTCTGTTTACTGAGATTTTGTGCTGTTTCAAGATAAGCACGAATTAAGCTTTTGCATAATTTAATCCATTACGTGTGGCGCATTAGTCTATGATCTTAACCCATTTATTCTTCCATTTTCTTACTAATTATCCAATAAACAGTCAAAAGTTATTGCTCCACTTACTTAACAACCTCATCAATTTCTGAGGTCCGAATTAAATAATGTTTACTTTTTGTTGGTGGATGTGGCAACTATAAAGCGCAATATGTAAACGAAGATTCTTCAAGCAAACAGAGGTCGCATGGATATAAGAAAACGTTTCAGATTTGAGCTACTATAAAAGTAGACAGCTTATAAGCCAACTTCAAAAGCTGTCAAGTGATGTATCACCGACACGAAGTGCTCATAAAGCTGTACTATGATTACATTGGTAAAATAATCTCCTTCGTCATCAAATCATTTGACGTTTGTTATCTCTTAATGTTCCTATCAAAATAATATACAGCACTCCATTTGTATTCAAAAAGTTTCAGATATCGTAAACGAGACGAAATCAGCGTAATTCTACAGCCAAAAAGACTAAACTATTATTTTGATCCGATTAGCACTGTTTAAACTTTTAAAGTTTCTAACCTGAGTTATTCCTTAAAGGTTTCTCCACGCATAATTAAGAATTGATATTAAGAAAGTACGGTTTAAACTATTATTTTTTCCAACTTTGGTAAATTTCAAAATCTAATTCAGCCGCAGGATAAAAAATTATTTCATGGAAAATCCACGTCGTCATTTTACGCGAAAATGCACGGTACATACTATAAACCATAGTTTTCATAACCCGACCCTGCCGCGGTTGAACCGCGAATAACCCCGAGCCGGGGGGTCAAAGGCCGGAAACTCAATCAAAACTCCTTCATCAAAGAATCTTGGTTCGACCTTTGAATTGGCGGTTTAACCCTTCATTTGAACCCAGTTGAACCCTCTCATATACACAATTTATTCGTTTCAAAATATGTTTTCAAATCTCCGTCCGTTTTATGTTCGTAATTAGTGTAGCTGGTGTAATAAATTTTGTTTAATTTTTCATGTTTGAATTAATGTGTGGATTACGAATTAATATCATATATATTTATTGAAGATATTGATTTATTGTGTACTTATGGTTGGTACGTTGCATCTAAATGTATTAACTTTCAAAAAAAAGTATGTGCGGTTCTTGACTGTTCGACCGGTCGAATTCTCGAAACCTCGAATCTTGAGTCTTCACGGTTTGATTCACGGTCCGGTTATGAAAACATTGCTATAAACACTTACGGTCTGCACTACGATTATTTATGTTACAAAAATCTTGTTGCTTAGACCATTAATTGTTAGTAACTATTAAAAAAATGAGATCAATATTGCTATTAACAACAAATAAATGCTAAAAAACATCATTTAACGTATACAAACAATGGTCATAGGATTAGACCATCAGGGAATATCTTTCAAAAAAATTCAAAGTCGTTTTGCTTCTTCAAGAGCATTATCTAATAGCATGAATTTTGCTTCCATTGTTGAGCATACGATCACAATTTATTTTGATGCCTTCCACGACATTGTTGCTCCACAAATAGTAAATACACATCCATTACGGATTTACTTTCAGTGTTTTCAGATATTCAATTTGCATCGCAATATCCTGCCAAAACAGCATGATATTTTAAGTAATGTAAACCATAATTGATTATATGCTTTAAATATTTAAGTATTTTCCTAAATTTAACACATCCTAATGAGATTCTAGATGCTATAGGTTCGAGTTTTTAACCCATCATAGATAAGTGTTCTGTCCAAATTATGCTTGTGCATAATCTAATCCATTGCATTTTGCGCATTTCTCAATGATCTAATCCATTCCGTATAGCATCGGCATGTTTATATTCTTCCATTTTCTTATTAATTATCCAATAAATAATCAAAAAGTTATTGCTCCACTTAATTAACAACGTCATCAGAATTCGTAGACAGAATTAAACAATGTCAATTTGGTTGATAGATGTGGCAACTAAAAAGCGCAGTATGTAAACAAGACTTCCAGTAATCAGAGGTCGCATTGGTAAGAAAACGTTTTAAATTTGAGCTACTATAAAAGTGGACAACTTATAAGCAACTTCAAAAGCTGCCAAGTGAGTTTTTTATGATGTTTTTATCAAAATAATGTAAAGCTTCCAATTTGTACTGTAAAGTTTTGGATATGAAAAGGTGACGAAATCAGCATAATTCGAGAGCCAAAAGACTGAACGATTATTTTGCTCCAATACGCACTGTTTTAAGTATTATGATTTCTAATTTGAATTGTTCTTGAAGGATATTTAGGTTCGATTCTCCTAATGTAAATTTATAGTTGTGCTATATACATCCCAACGGGACTACGTCTAGTTTAATAGGTGCTACATATTAACTGTACTTTATTTTACTTTACCTAGCTGATCGGTGATGTACAGTAGATAAAAGAATATAAATTACGACATATAACTACCATTCGTTGTTATTGGACCGTTTTATAAAAAATTAGTTCCTCATATTACCCAGAGCCGGTCCGTAAACAACTGCTGATGGACATATAACTACCAAATGATTCTTAGTAATACAAAATATATATTTCATTTTTTTTTCTTCTAAGGCAAATTATGTTATCGTTGGGGTGTATATTGCACGACTCTAATTTTAAGAGCCATAATTCAAATTTCAAAAGGTAAACTATAATTTTGGTTCATATCATGAAAGTGAATCAGCTAAATGTAAAAAAGAAAAATGTGAAATAAAAATGAACTTCAAATATGAGAAAGTAAATTTGGAGTGGTTTGATCGAAAAAAAACCCATAAATCGTTGTCCATCCAAAAAATATATAATGAGGTAAAAACATAATTATATTGTATTCGTTATGAGGGGTTGGATTTTTCTATATCCCTCGTAGCAATTTTAAAAATATTGAAAAAATGATTCGTTTTAATTGAAACTTGAGTCCCTAAATAATGCTCATAACAAATAATAAAGCATTAGAAATTCAATAAAAATAATAATAAAACTAAACAAGCCAATTGGGTTGGCTCAATTGGTTGGTAATTTAAACTACAATATTGAAGATCATGGGTTCAACCCGCATGATCGACACGTGTTGGTTTCAATGTACACGTTAAAAAAACATATTGCATAAAAAATACAACGACATTAACACTAATGTGATATTTCATAAAAATAAAAAATTACCCTAATAACATACTCTTTTCTTTATGAGGTGCTGCCCGACACCAAGCTAGATGGCACTAGCACATAAACCCAACTATTTAATCGGTTAGGTCGACCATTGTCCATAGGAGCGTTGTCGTTGCACCTCTACCTTGGGTATCATCACCCCACTGGACATCCTTTCTATAGTGACAATGCTTAAAAAATTATTACTTGCTTTCTGTTTTTTAGCTCTATTATTTCCGCTTTAATTTACAATTTAATATTATATACTAACATTTATTCAAAATTACTTAAAAAATTTAAAACAAATAAAAATATAAAATCAATACAAATAACGATTCCTCTTTCATAGCCCTTATTGTTGCTTTTTTCGCTGTTCATTTTGCAGCATAAAAACACATTCCTTTTGTTGAATTTTCTCCGTTTGTACAACTTTCAAAATACCCATTTTGCGTGCTCTTTTGTTTCGAAGAAAATGCCACCTAAATGTTTTGGCGTACGTTGCACAAGTATTCTATGTGATGTATGGAGCAAAGAGAAATATGGCAAGTGCCTAAACCAGTCAATCAATACTCGAAAATTCTAAATTTCAATCGCAGTTGTATTTGAGAAATGAGTATGTGTGTGTATGATGTACGTATGTGTATGTACACACACATAAATATATACACATATGAGTTTTCAATGGCGCCTCTGTTTTTGCAACATCCCTCCAGCCTTCCGATTTCCATCAAAAATTTTGTTGTAAATAATAACACTTGTGGAAAGAGAAAGAAAGTACTATTATTTAATTCAGAACTTTTGATGGAAATATATGGACTATATGGTCGCTTCAAAATAGGGGTGACATTGAACGCTCTTTATATATTATGCGCGTGTATGGTTTTTCTTAAACCATAAAATAGATACTGAGACAAAGACGGCTTACGATTATGAAAATGATCCATCCAATGTTAAAAAGTTAAGGTACTCTACTTTGGGTCAACAGATAAAATTTTAGTGGGAATGCGTCTAAAAAAAAATCATTATAAGAGGAACATGGTAAATGAAACAAAATTAGAAGATTTATCATTTTACCCTCATTTAAAGCAAATTCGGCAACACCTCATCGTATGGAAAGAAAAATGATAATGGTCCACCGAAACTAAATTCGATGGAAAAGAAAATCATAAAACAACGGGGGCCTACCAAGGAAAATTATATGATAAGGTAATAACGTAACTGTTTTAATTAATTAAAAGGGGCAAAAAAATTTACAACCTCTCATATCGATTTTAATAATACGGAGAAAATGACGCTCTTATTCAAGACTGAAGTATTTTTAATAACGACCATAACAAAAATATAACATTAGAAAATTTTAAATATTTATCTGTAGTGAAAACTGAAAAATTAGACATTTTTCAAAACTATATTAATAATAATGTGATATTTCGTAAAATTAAAAATTATACTGATAAAATAGATCGTTTTTTCGATCAGACGCTACCTCGCACCCCGTTTGGTGGTGCTCATAATGTAAACCCCATGGTTTGCCCAACTAGGTGGATCGTCATGCGTAGTAGCATTGCTAACGCTTCCCCATTTACGGGTTATCACCTATTGGACCTTATTTCATAAGTGACGAATTTGCACAATGGCAACGTTTGATTAAAAAATCATTATTTACCTTCAACCTTATTATTTTCATTATTATATTTTCTTTTATTTATTGTTGCCTTTTTTTGACTCTCGATGTACCAATTTTTTTTAATATATATAACTTATATTTTTCAATTTTCGAATTAATTTATAGTTTGATATTAGTTACAACATTTATTCAAAAATACATAAAATGTTATAATATATTTATATTATGAAGTGAATATGCTTGTACATTGTTTTGTTTAGTCCCACATCGTGAGATAAGTTCAGTCCTTACTTCTGAAGCTTTTATATAAAGTGGGCCATGTAATGTAAATAGATATCTATTCTCAGAAGTGAATAATATATCTTTTGTCTCTCTCTCCAATGGTTTCTATTTTTCTTTATTCTATAACACGTTATCAGCATGGTGTTTTATTTTTAAGATTTTCTTTATGCATTTAAGATCTATTTCTTTTCTCTTGGGATCTAATTTTATTTCGTAGATCAAATTTCGTTCTGTAAACATTTGTTTTGATCTCGTTTCTTTTCCTGGATCTCATTTTGTATATCTTATAATGTTGATCTAATTATGTGAATCTAATATTATTTATTTGTATAGATCTAACTTTGTAGACTTCATTTTTCAGATCTCATTTGTAGACTTATTAAATTGATTTTATTTGTAGATGTTATTATGTTGATCTCAATATGATCTAATTTTTCTAACCTAATTCTATTATAGGTCTAATTTTATAGATCTATAACATTTTATATTTTATATATTGTTGCTTTTCTTTGCGATCCACAGCCTTGATATGGTATAATGATTGATTTTAGATCTCATTGATCTTTCGTTATTTTTAATTGATATTCTTTGTTATGAAGGGTTTTATATAAAAATTTCTACCAAATTAATGTTGATTATCAAATATCTACATGAAATAGTTTTGATATTTGTAGCGTGTATAATTATATATATTATTGCTGATTTAATGATACAGAGAGGTTTGAGTTGCCGGAGAAGCAAACAGATTATTTTCCAATGACTCCAGTAATGGGAATCGAATCGATGGTACTTATATTTTTGACTTGTTCCATTTTTCATTCGTCGATGTATAAAACACGTTTCCTTTTAATGGAAACACGCACTTTTGCTCTTGCTATAAGATTTCCAGTTTCATTCACGCATTGAGTAAAACAAAGTTCCGTGATGTTCATATTTTCGTTTAGAAATAATTTAGAATTTATATGATTATATCTGTTTTTGTTTTTGTTTAGGAATTAACCATATTCAGATAAGGTATTCCATTATGTTCAGCTTACAAAGTTCTATTAAATTGATTCTTCATTCTTTATAAAAGTTGTGCATATATTATGGACATTATATTCCAATTCTAGCATTTGATTTGAATTATACGGCTAATGGTAATAATTACCATACCATCTTGTTTTATTTGGTACTTGACATTCATTGAAGTATAAAAAAAATGGTTAGTCCACTATTTGATCAATGAAATTAAGCAACACAAGAAACAAAGTTTCATCAGGTTTCTATTTTATTGTATGGTACAAGTCATGTCATTTTTTTTCTTAATCATGCCACAATAATGGTAAATTGTATACATTTTTTTTAATCATAAATGCATTATGTTGTCGTCATGGTAATAAATTAAATTACCATATCATCATAAATGCACTGGCTACAGTAAATTAATTGATGTTGTATTTTATGTTTGGAATAAGAATAGACATATGGTTTATTATATGGTGTATTCATTTTGGTAAACAAGCTCGATATAATGAAAGAAACAAGTTTGAACAACAACCTAAAGTTGTGCAAAGATTTTCTTTTCCAACCAGAAGTTGTACAACTCAAAGTCCAAGACCTGAAGTCTTGAATTATGAAAAGATTTTCTAATAAATTTTACAAGCTCGAATTCTTGTCAGTGTTTTTTTGGGTCAAAATGTACAAGTCTTGAAATAAGAATAGACTTTTATTTTGTAACAATATGGTACAAAAAAAAGGGGAAAAGTTTACACAAAATTTGAGAACCTGAAGTTCATAACAAATTAATGAACTTGAATTTCATGAATTAGAAGACTGAAACTCTATTGAAATTACGTAAAACGATAAGGTTGTACTTCCAGAAGAAGTTAAAGAAAATTAGTAAATAATCATATGTGAAAATGATGCTGCATTTAAGAGATTACAAAAATATCTAAATGAGTTATACCTTACCTTATATCTTAACATTTACACTATATTAACCAAATATTCTGAAGATATTATGTTATATGATATTTCAAACATCATTGGATGTGTGTGTGTGCGTGTATTAATCTCTTAAAAAGATGTTTTAGAGATTTATTTATATTTATATTGCAAAATCTAACATCCCAGAAGAGATGTTATAGGAATTTTATTTTTGTTACATTGCAATTCCTTAAAAAGGAAACACTATATTCCCCGAAGGAATAATGATATAATTTTTTTTGATTTAATAACAATAATTTATCCAAAAAGAAATGATATTGTATACTAATGCTACACTTCAGAAGTAGTGGTTTTATCTCTTCGCATCTTATTTTCATTTGGTGCATCTATTTTGTTACTGTATTTAAAATTTGATATGTCATTTCAAAGGTAGTTACAACAAAAATCTCCAGTAGGGATGTTTTATGTTATTGTAAAGGTAGGAATTATGTAATTTCAACAAAAGAAACATTGTACATTGATATGACATTCCAATAGTACACACACATATATATATCTCTAGAAGAGATAAATACACTCCAGAAGTAGTGATAATAAAATATCTCTAAAAGAGACTAATAAATTAGGAAACGATAACATATCTCTAGAAGAGATTTGCTTATATATTTGGTAATTTTATTAAACCAAATAAATGCATAGAAATTTGATTATAAAGGATCCTAATTTAGTTTAGATTAGATCCTAAAAGTTTGAGAGATATGCAATATGTATCATATATTTCATTATAATTATATCAAACGTGAGAAATATTACACGTATAATCAATTCTTGAAGATATATCTTTAAATATTATCCTGAAGAGATAGTCTATATTTCATATCATAATTTTCATGCAAGCTAGACATACGATCCTGAGGAAATCTGTATCTGTAACATTCCAAGCATCCAGAAGATACTATTATTATTTTTGCTGTAATTTTTTTACAGAACTCTCAATAGAGTTGTGTAGAAATATCTATATGCAATTAAAAATTATTCCTTGATAAGTAATCATAATTAGTGTTCAAAACTGATATTTGAGACATAATTGAGGAATAAAACTTAACAACTTGAAGTTGTGTGTATATTTTTTTCGAACCAGAAGTTCGATATGGTTTCAAACCAAATGTTTTGAACATTATCATGTGGTTTTGACAGGTTTGCATTGACATTGATTTATAAATAGAAATTAATAGTTTGGATCCTTGTAATAGTTTTCTCTAAAAATCACTAATTCAAATGAGAAAGAATATGAAAATTTTATAATATATATATGATACTTGGATGCACGTATACATTCATATATGTAAATATTTATCTAACAACCTGAAGTTTGTTATAAGCTCATCTTATAGATTATGCATAGATATTATTTAGTGATTTAAAATTCAATCAACATAAATGTTGAATGACCTGAAGTCATGTATGTATTCAAATGATCTACACAATAAGTACATTCCTCCAATAACTTAGATCAATGAATGAGAACAAACTCTAATAATCAATATCAATTGAATGCATCTTATCAACGAATAAAAGAACTATCCTCCTATTATTAATATGTATGATGTATTTGCTAATAGCAATATCATAATGGATCAAAATAAGAATCCAAAGACGATAATTATTCAATGTTCGTCAACATTGATTAAAAGGGATACAAGTTCATTTTGATTATCAAAATTAAATATTGGTTGCAAAATATTAAGTAACTTGAATAAATTATTGACAATATCCCTAGTATACTTGCTCCAATATAAGTTAAAATCCCAGAAGAACTAAAAATGGTATAAAACGCATCTGAAGTGTGATAGAGAAGTCAGGTGGAAATATTTTTTGGAGTAAATAATAAAGATGCAAATAATGGAGGTGAGTGTGCTTGAAGAAACACTTAAGGGTGCTCTTGAAGAGACCAATGACATGATTGTCAAATTACCCTAGAAGTGGTTTAGGTACCTAAAACATGATAATTAAAGAGATCTCAATAAATCATGTCTAGAACTGATAAAGAAATAATCATCAAAGATAAATTTATAAGTAATAAAGTGCTTATGTTTATAAAAAGATTAAATATCTTGAATTAGGGGAAACATGACTGGCCATCATGAATCCTTTACCAATAGAGAAATATGGACATGTAGTCCGCAAAGTAGCGAAAGTACTTGAAATGCTTAATATACCCCGAAGTTATAAATATGGTTTGAATCATATTAAATGATGAAAGCATACAAATTCCTGAAGAATATAAATAACTTTTATGGTTATAAAGAAGGCAAAGAACAAGGAGCATAGATTACAATCTACTTTTAAGTATTCTTGTAATGAAAATCTTGATATAATTCATGATGAGTAGATTACTTCCTATTTTTAAGTATCGTTGTAATAAAACTCTTAATATCCATTGAAGTGATAGTTGTGATAGCAAATACTTATTAAAGTATACAAATTTCTAAAGAATATATATTACTTTTGTAGTCATAAAGAATGCAAAAGACATGAAGTGTAGATTACAAATTTCTTCTAAGTATTATTGTAATGAAAATCTTGATATACTTCAAGATGAGTAGATTACTTCCTGCTTTCTAGTAATGTTGTAATGAAATTTTTAATATTCATGAAAGATGTATAGTTGCAATACGCAAAACTAATTTGAAGCACAAAAATGAAAGCATATGAAGTGTTTTTCATAAAAGTAGCATACAAAATGCATAAAATGCAAACCATATTTAGAAAAAACAATCTTAGGAAATTTGATTGTATCGAAGGACGCTATTAATAAATTGTATTATTAATGAGATTCATATTTATAGATCAAAAAGTATCTATAACCAAATTGAGTTATCGAAAGATGAATATGAATTCAGAGGAAAATTTTAAATCAGAGGGAGCATCCATAAGTATTTTATAATGCGCTCTTTTTCCTTAACTAAAATTTTTCCCACTGGGTTTTTATTAGTAAGATTTTAATGAAGCATTATCTTGATCCAGAAGTATCAACTCTCTAGTAACATTTGAAATAAGTTATAATGTACTCTTTTTCCTTTAAGATTTTTCCCACTGGGTTTTTCTTATTAAGGTTTTAATGAGGCATTATCTTGATCTAGAAGAATCAAACGTCTTTTCAGGAAATAACATCTCAAATATGTTATTTAAGTTAAATTATATTTTTATCCTTGACTAAGGTTTTTCCGATCGGGTTTTCCTTTGTAAGGTTTTTACTGACGTATTAAATTGATGCAGAAGTGTCAAACTCTATCTGATGCAGTAAATTTTTAACATACGACATACTATATTGTACTCTTTTTCCTTCACTAAGATTTTTTCCATAGGGTTTTACTTAGTAAGGTTTTAATAAGGCATTAGTTTGATCCAGAAGTATCAAGCTTTATTTAAAGAAATAAGAAAATAAAATATGTCATTGTACTCTTTTTCCTTCACTAAGAATTTTTCCATTGGGCTTTTCTTAGTAAGGTTTTAATGAGGCATTATTTTGATCATGAAGTATCAAGCTCTTATAAGGAATATCATTTTTAGTATGATACTTATGATTTCACAAGTTGCACTCTTTTCCTCGTTCAAGGTTTTTTTCCCACTGGGTTTTTCTAATAGAGGTTTTTAATGAGGCAACAGAAAATATCTATATCGACTGAATCGATAAATGCAAGCAAGATAATAATGAGGGGGAGCAATCATCATACACGTTTCGAAACGGAAATTTCCAAATTATCTGAGCATTCAAGATTTTGAAGACGCATATTCAAGGGGGAGTGTTATAATATATGTATATTATGAAGTGAATATGCTTGTACATTGTTTTGTTTAGTCCCACATCGTGGGATAAGTTCAGTCCTTACTTCTGAAGCCTTTATATAAAGTAGGTCATGTAATGTAAATAGATATCTATTCTCAGAAGTGAATAATATATCTTTTGTCTCTCTCTCCAATGGCTTCTATTTTTCTTTATTCTATAACATAAAATAATTCTGAACAAATAAAAATATAAATAAACATTCCTCTTTCGCAACCTTTCTGGTGTCGCATGGATGTAAGAAAATGTTTCAAACTTGAGCTACTGTAAATGTAGACAACTTATAAGCAATTAAAAAGCTGTCAAGTGATATTTCACCAACATGAGTGCTTATGAGTTGGATGAAGTTGTTTCGTGGTTACGGTGGTGATTAAATTACCTCCTTGGTCATGACATCATTTACCGTTTCTTATTTTTAATGTTCATGTCAAAATAAGGTAAAGCTTCCAATTTGTACTATAAAGTTTTAGTTATGAAAAAGTGACGAAATCAGCATAATTGGAGATTAGACACTATTTTTAATATTACGATCATAAATTAAAAATACAATAGTTAAAAAGTAAAACTATAATTTTGGTTCACGTCATCAAAGCAAATAAGGTGATTAAAAGTAGATAGAGAAAAATGGGTAATAAACATAAAAGCTTGGATTATGGGAATGCCATAGAACGATAGACGTGAAACTCATGTATGCACAAGGACTTCGTTTATGAAAGTAGATTTAAAGTATTTGGTCCAAAACACATGTTGCACGATGGACGTGAAAATTGGGACCTCAACACCTCAAAATTATGCTTTTTGAATGAACGATTCGGTAGTAGCCTTTATCGGACCATTTAAATTTTAAACGCATCTAAAATGGGGTAGAGCCATATTTGATCTCCTTTTGCATGAGAAAATTAATATTTTGGAACGGCAAGTCCAACCACAATAGTCAATTTTTACTAGTTAACCAAAAATATTTCAAAATAATAAAATTTTAAAAATAAACATTTAGTAATAATAAAGGAGCTTCACTTTTGGATAAATGACTATGATTTCGAAGGAGAATCCGTTCCAAAATAAAATTGTTATCAAAGGAACATGCTAAACGGAACACAATCAGAAGATTTACTATTTTACCCCAATCCAAGGCAAATTCCGCAACACCCTGTCGTAAAATTGAGAAAAAAAAGATAATGGTTCACAGAAAACTAAATTCAAAAGGATATGATGGAAAAAAATTCATCAAAAAGTTGAAATCCACAAAAAAAATTGATGACGAGATAACAACGGAATTGTTTTTGACTTGTTATAAGAAGGCGAATTTTCTTATTACCCATCATATCAATTTGAAAATACTAAGAAAATGACAATCTCTTATTCAAAAATGGAGTTTTATTTAAATAACCATAATAAATAAATAAAATGTTAGAAAATTATAAAGATTTATTTGCGGTAAAGACTAAAAAATTAGTCATAGTTTTTAAAATTTAAATCGATATAATAGTAGTGTGATATTTCGTAAAATTAAAAAATTACGTTGAGAAAATATATCGTTTTCCCAATGGGGCACTGCCCCAACATCCTTCTAGGTGGCACTGCTACCGAAACCCATGATCTGACTAGCTAGGTCGATCGTCGTCCATAGAGGCAATGCCACTGCACCCCACCTTCGGGTTATCATTCCTTGGACCCCATACTTCTACGACAAATTTGCATAGTGGTAATAGTTAATTAAAAAATCATTACTTACTTTCAGTATTGTTATTCTCTTTATTATATTTTATTTTGTGTATTGTTGCCTTTTTTCTGTCATGGTGTACCAACTTCTTTTTTAATATATCTATTTTTTAGCTCCATGACTTCTGCATTAATTTATAATTTAATATCAATTACCAACATTTATTCAAAAACGATTAAAACAATCTAACACAAATAAATAAATAACAAATAATCATTCCTCTTTTGTAACCCCTTTAGTTGCACTTTTAGCAGCACAAAAATGCATTTTTCTTTTGCCGAACTTTCTCTGTTTGTGCCACATTAAAAATATCCCTTTTGCACGCTCCCTTCGTTTCTCAAAAAATGCACCCTGACTGTTTTGAAGCAGAAGTTGGTCAAGTGCTTTATGTGATGCACGAAGTAAAAGAGAAATGTGGAACGAGCCTCACCTATCAATCGATACTCGAAAAGTCTAAAATCCATTCATAGTTGTATTCAGGGCCAAACCGAGGGAAGCCCACCAAGCCCATGGGCTCGAGCAACCCTCGGACCAAGGGCAATTTATTTTTAAAATTTAGTAAAATGATATAAGTTTTTAAATAGAAATGCAAGTCAACTGTTAGTAAGAGACATTTTCTCTAAGCGGTAATATATCCAGTTCCAGTACAAGGAACCATGGATCAAGTCTTGCTGGGGCAAAAAATTTGTAGTTCAATTGAATTTTTTATAGTGTTTACAAATTTTGGGCTTGGACGATCGATGTTCTTGGTCGCGCCTTATTATATTCGAGAAATGAATGAATCTATGAGTATGTAACGCCAAAAAGACATAATGTATGAAGGTTGCTTATGAAAATTATCCATCTAATGTTAATCTAGATAATATTTATATTACATGTACTTTAGCATAGAGAATGACCTCCATTTACAATTTAATCAAGAGACAAATAGATACAAATTTATATTATGCATATACAATATATTCTTTTCAAAACTATTATTAAATAATAAAATTGAAATATGCAATATAATATATCAAACTAAACAAATCTTTACCACAATTATAATAGCTAAAACGGTGCATCTTTTGAAGCTATAGTTCAAACAACATGGAAGTTTGAAGTTTAGATGTTAAATGGAGTATGTTAGGTTGATGTTTCAGATTAAATAGTGGTCGATTCTAGGCAATCAATTAGATAATTGCTAAGGTTATTTGAGCATCTCGAAGGACAACCGGTTGATTGGTTGACCAAAGCGGCTAAGGCATTGAATCTAATTCAAAGCCTGAAATTTGACAAACCGCCCAATCGCTAGATACTTACCGATCGATCGATAAGGTTTAGCAATGTAGTAACTTAAGCAACTTAAGCAACTTTGCTTCTGAGTAGCTTTGGCATTTCCAACCCATAAATCCCATTATTTGTAACAACCCGCATATTTAACGATTTTATATTTAAATGTTTAATTTAAATATAGCGTCGTTAGTCGGGATTTTGGTCCGAAATGTTACTTTCTGCAAATGGCCGAATTGGAACTCGGAACTACCTCCATTGGTTCCAAAATGGCGTTTGCGATCTTTTTGAGTATAATCTTTGATATGTTTGGAGTTTGTGAAATTTTGGCTACTTTTTCTATTGGGTTTGGGTTTAGCCCACTAGCTTAATTAACCCTCTAACTCAACCCCTTCTCTTCATTCATCTTCTTTCATTTCATTTCTTAAGCTTAAAAACTGAAATGGTGGAAGGAAGTGGAAATAGAAATTAGCAAGCCCTAGCTTCTTCTTGTAAACTTGATTCTTGCTCCAAAATCATAGAGAAGCTATTGGTAAGTTCATCTCCATCTTCTCCATCTCTTCTCCTCTTCAATTTCAGTAATTTCCTAACCCTAACTTAGGAAATACTTGCTTTGATTCTAGATTGAAGCTTGTTGAGTTGAAGTAGTGTTTGGTTGGTCTTCTCCTTGTGATTTAGCTCCTCCATCTTCTTTGTTTGTGAGATTAAAAGGTGAGTTTTTAACTCACATCTACCTCTCTTGCTATCATTGATGTTGGGTATGATTTCCTAACAAGTATGCATGTGCCATTGCTTTGGATTTAGAAAGAAATTGCATTTCATTGAAATAGGTCAGGAAGTGAAATTCATCAGGTTCGGCCGACCGAGCGCCCTGGGCCGGTCGACCGACCTGGTTCCCCGAGCAATATCTTGTTCCTGCATCTGGCCGGCCGACCGAGCCCTGTAGTCCGGTCGACAGACCTGCTCTGTTTTGCCTGTTTTTCCTATTTTGCACATTTTAATTTGTTTTCCGGATTTTATCGATTCAAGTTGCTTTTTAGTGGTTGTTATTGCATATTTGACTTTGATAACTTACTCTTGACTTCATCCACGGGTTTTTATAAAATGATCTCTCGAATCGCATTTAAAAGCTCGTTTCTCCAATTTATAAATTCTATTTAAAACACACACTTTCGCACGTCGAGCGAAGTGGAAGGGTGATTAAATGGTTCGGCAAAACACGGACCATGAATCTGTGCGTTTATCTTTCCGATTAGTCCCCGACCTATTCGCTTGATTGTTTTGACCTTCGGCTTTAGTTTACCGATGATATGAGCTAAATTTGTACTGCTTTGAGTGTGAAAGTGACTAACGGATAGTAAACCGTTTAGTACGAACGAGTGGTTATGGGACGCACGTTAACACTGTTCGGATTCCTTTTCGAGAGTTGTGACACATTCCGCCAGTTAGTGGTGTCCAGTACTGGGTCTACGACCTTCACCACTACGGTTTGTTGCCTTTGGGATGGTGTCTTCGGACTTTCTCCCTAGGTTTGTTGCCTTCGGGTATGTTGCCTTCGGGTGTGTGCCTTCGGGTTTGTTGCCCTATATAGTTTCGCTCTGATGTTGGCCTTATGTGCCGCATGGGTGATACTTGGGTTTGGAGCCTTCGGGCTTATGGATCCTTGTTGTACAGTACTGAGCTCGAGCAATCATATGTTTCATTGATATTATATTCTTTTGGTATCGCCCATCGTGTTGGTCTGTTTGAGCCGTATGATATATAACGATTACCTTGTGGAACTTGTATACCTTATTGGTATTTGTTATTTTCCTTTTGGCTTGTTTTGGGATATTTGTATCCTTTGTTTCTATATGTTGTCGATGATATGAGGCTTGTTCTATATGATTCATCTCTTGTTGATGATTGTGTTATCTCCTCTAGAGATATTTGTTATACTGTATGACCTTGCAGGTTTATTATTGTTCAGTTTATCTAACTGATTTGTTATCTAGACTGACCCGTGTATTTTATACTCGGGTCAGACCGAGATGTTTCAGGTTAGGTGCTTTTGGGACTTAGCCTATTTTGATTCCGCATGGACTATTCGCCAGCTTCATTTTGTTATAGCGTCTTTTGTGGTCCTTATCTGTTGTAACTCTGATATTTATATTTTTTTGTCTCGTCTGTGCATCGTGGTCTCATGTACCACTTGACATGTATTATTTTGTATACTCTATTGTGTATCTGTTTATGTGTATATTATGATCGACTGTTCTGTGATGTAAATTACATTTGAGTTGTTATATTTTCTTCTGATAGATCCTATAGCCATTATAGTTTTGCTTTAAATATTTATTGAATAGGTCGAATTTTAATGTGATTCTACTTTTCGACGTATTTAGTGAATAGTTAAGGTAAGATTACACATGGTCGCTCCTATCCAGCCTTATTCTCCGTGTTAGCAGACGGTATTATCTATTAATGCTCTTTGCTAGCGTGGGTATAGAGGTGGGGCATCACAGCGTGGTATCAGAGCTGAGTTCAGAACAAAATATGATAAACACAGAATAGATGCACATATTATGGTACATCAAAGTGTACAAGTGATACAAATCTTTGAACCATCATGTCTCTTTATTCCATCAAGGTTAGATAGAGTTTGGGAATACGTCTAGGAATGCATTTAATTCCGTAGTATTCCATATTGCAATATCTACCTTGTGAATAATCTTTTCCTTATCTTGACTTTCAGCTTATGTCTGGAAGAGGCAGAGGTCGACGTTCGGATGCTGGGCAATCTAGTGGCTCACATCCGGATGGTGTTTATATGTCTGCCGATCAGTTTATGGAGTTGTTTAGGAGCACTCAGCCTCCCGTTCCTCCTCGAGTGTCTCCACCTCGCAAGCCTGCCTTTGCACGTCAGTGCAGTGATTTTGCTCATCTTGGAGGAAAACCGTTTAAGGGCTCCAAGTCCGTTTTTGAAGTCCAAGCTTGGTTTCGCACGTGCGAGCGTATCTTCTCTCGCATGGATCTTTCTGACCATGATAGAGTTCTTGTGACTTCTAGCTTATTAAAAGAGCGTGCTCTTGATTGGTATGAGCTTCTTGTAGCCGAGATTGATGAGTCTACTCTTTCTTGGACTCAGTTTCGGGAGCGATTTGAACTCAAGTTCGTTCCTGAATCTGAAAAAGTTTTATTGACCCGTCGCTTCCTTGAGTTGAAGCAAGGGAAATCTTCTGTTTCTGAGTATGTCGCATCGTTCGAGGCTTTATCTCAGTATGGTCTTGAATTCATCAGCACTTCTTACAAGAAGAATTTGAAGTTTGTCTCTGGTCTTAAGAAATATCTTAAGAAGTCCTTATTGCTTCAGCTTAAGCTTTCTTTCGAGGAATTGGTTGATTCGGCACTTCATCTCAAAGCTGTCGAGAAGGAGTGTGATAGTGGTGAGGATGTTGAGGTTTCCAAGAACCCCAACAAGAAGAAGTTTCCGTATCAGAAGAGGTCTTTTCCTTCTAAGAAGAAGAAGACCGGTGGTCCTAGCTCTCAGCCTCAGTCTTCCGGAACACCTTTCGTTCGAAAGTGTTTCAATTGTGGTTCTCCGGATCATATTATTCGAGCTTGTCCCAAGCCTCTCTTCTGCCGTTATTGCAAGAAGGAAGGTCATCATGTTTCAGCTTGTCCTACTGCTCCTGCTAATGCAAAATCTGGCAAGCTCAATGTGGCTAATGCTTCTGGAGGTTCATCTCAATCCAAAGGTATGTCTCCATCTATTTTGGAGGGTTCAATTCTATTTCATGATCATAGAATACGAGTTCTTTTCGATACGGGTGCTTCACATTCTTTCGTATCGAAGAAGCTTGTAGATGATTTATCTTTGGATGTTTCTTGTATGGTTACTTCTTTAAGGATTGCGAATCCTATTGGGGGATCCGCGACCCTTAGCTTGTTTTGTGATGATATTGAGATTGTTTTATGTGGCTTTTCTTTCCGTGCGAATCTGCACGTTGTTTCTCATTTGGGTTTTGATATGATTTTTGGTATGGACTGGCTAGTGAGGTACGATGCCAGGATTATTTGTTCCGAGAGAATTTTATATCTTTGTCATCCTGATTCGCCTTCTCAGTTATCTCTTGTTCTTCGGGATGTGGATAATTCCGAGATGGCTTTATATTCTCTTGATTCGCGAGATGATGAGGATATATCTCGTATTCTTATTGCTTGTGACTTTTCTGATGTTTTTGAGCCTATATCGGGTTTGCCACCTAAGCGGCCAATTGAGTTCCGCATTGATCTCATTCCAGGCGCGCAGCCAGTTAGTCGTCCTCCCACGAGGATGTCTACAAAGGAAAATGAGGAACTCAAGAAGCAGCTTTTAGAGCTCGAATCCAAGCAATTGATTCAATCTAGTTTTTCTCCGTGGGGATCCGCGGTCGTCTTTGTGAAGAAGTCTGATGGAACTCTTAGGCTTTGCATTGACTATCGCAAGCTTAACGAGTTGACCATTAGGAATAGGTACCCGTTGCCTAGGATCGATGATATGTTTGATCTATTGAGTGGTGCTATGGTCTTTTCTCAGCTTGACCTTGCCACAGGTTTTCATCAGTTACGAGTCGCGGAGGATAGCATGTCTCTTACCGCTTTTCGCACTCGATATGGTTCTTTTGAGTGGCTCGTTATGCCGTTCGGTTTGACGAACGCTCCTGCTTTCTTTGTTAATCTCATGAATCGAATAGTCCGAGAATATCTCGATAAGTTCGTCCTTGTGTTCATTGATGATATCCTTATTTATTCTAAGTCTGAAGCTGGGCATGCTAATCATTTGAGAATTGTCTTGAGTACTCTCCGTCGTCATCAGCTTAGAGCCAAATTCTCCAAATGCCACTTTTGGGAGAATAAGGTTAAGTTCTTAGGCCATGTTGTATCTTCCGATGGCATTTCTGTCGATCCCTCAAAGATCGAAGCCATTCAGAATTGGGAAAGGCCTGAGAATGTTCATGAGATCCGCAGTTTTCTTGGATTGGCGGGTTACTACTGTCGGTTCATCAAGGATTTTTCCCGTGTTGTGCTTCCTCTCACTTGCCTTACTCGGAAAGGCATTCGTTTTGATTGGTCCGACAAGTGTGAAGCTTCCTTTCAGACATTGAAGGAACTTCTCATTAATGCTCCTATTCTTGTGGTTCCCGAAGGGAATCATGATCTTGTTGTCTACACCGATGCTTGTGGTAGTGGTCTCGGTGCTGTTCTTATGCAGAAGGATCGGGTAGTTGCTTATGCTTCTAGGCAACTGCGTCCGAATGAAGTTCGCTATGCCACTCATGATCTTGAGCTTGCCGCCATTGTCTTTGCCTTGAAGATTTGGCGACATTATTTATTGGGCGAGCGCTTCATTCTTTATACTGATCATAAATCTTTGAAGTATTTGTTCACTCAGAAGGAACTCAATATGAGGCAAAAACGTTGGCTCGAGTTTCTTGCCTCTTATGACTTTGATATCCAGTATACCCCTGGTAAGGGTAATCGTGTTGCAGATGCACTTAGTCGCAAACATTCGGCTGTTATTTTTATAATGTTTGCTGAATGGGATATTCTTGAGACTCTATCTTTTTGTGAAATTCGTGATCGAGATTCATCTTCTGATTCTCCTATTCTATTTTTTAGTTTGGGAGCTCGACCTATTTTATTGGATCGTATTGCCGATGGTCAACGGCGTGATTCTGAGTTGTTGCATCTTATTCAGCTTTGTGAGTCTGGATCTTACGATGAGGCGTTGTAAGATTTTAGCATTGATTCTCATGGGTGACTTTGTAAGAAGAACCGTCTTTTTGTGCCTTCTGACTTTGCACTTAGGCATGACATTCTTGATGATTGTCACCGTTCTAAGTATACCATTCATCCCGGTAGTAGTAAGATGTATGCCGATATGCGTCGCCTTTACTATTGGGAAGGTATGAAGCGCGATGTGGCGAGTTATATGAGCAATTGCATAACTTGTCAGCGTTTTAAAGCCGAGCATCAGCATCCTTCGGGTCTTCTTCAGCCTCTTGAGATTCCATTGTGGAAATGGGATCAGATTTCTATGGATTTTATTGACGGCCTACCTCGTTCGAGATCAGGTCATTCTAGCATTTGGGTTATTGTTGATCGCCTCACTAAGTCTGCTCATTTCGTCCCTATTAAGTCTAATAGGACTGCTTCGCATTTGGCTAAGTTGTATATCAAGGAAATCGTGAGACTTCACGGTGTTTCTAGTTCTATTGTGAGTGACCGTGATCCTTTATTCACGAGTCATTTTTGGAAGAGTCTTCAGCAAGCTTTGGGAACAAAGCTTAATTTTTCTACAGCTTATCATCCGCAGTCTGACGGACAGACTGAACGGGTAAATCGTATCTTGGAAGATCTTCTCCGTATTTGTATTTTTGATTTTGGTGGAAGTTGGGAGGATCACCTACCTCTTGTAGAATTCTCCTACAATAATAGTTTTCAGTCTAGTATCGGTATGGCTCCTTTTGAAGCCTTATACGGAAGGCTATGTCGATCACCTTCATGTTGGTTGGAATCTGGGGAGAAGCTTATTCTTGGCCCGGACTTTGTTCGTCGTTCTTCTGAGAAGATGGATCTTATTCGATTGAGAATGAAAGAGGCACAGAGTCGTCAGAAATCCTACGCGGACAACCGTAGGAAGCCTCTCGAGTTCTCGATCGGCGATCTTGGTTTTATTCGTGTTTCTCCTTTAAAGGGGGTTATGCGTTTCAGTGCGACTGGAAAATTGGCTCCTCGTTATATAGGACCGTTTTCTATTACTGAACGTATTGGCCCTGTGGCTTATAGAGTTTCACTTCCTGCTCATCTATATGGCATTCATGACGTGTTTCACGTCTCGCAACTTCGGAAGTGTCTTCGGGAGTCGGATTCTGTTATTACTTCTCCTGATTTGCAAGAGCTTGAGATCTCACCGGACTTATCTATTGTACAGCAACCTATTCGCGTGCTTGACACGGAGGTGCGACACCTTCGGAACAAGGACGTGCCGCTCGTTAAAATTCAATGGTCCGCAAATCCCAATGACTGTACTTGGAAAACCAGAGAGTATATTGAGCGATCTTATCCAGGTTTTCTTTCTTAGCTTGAGAACGGTGAGTATGTCTTTTCATCTCAAGCTTGTTTTCTTTTCTTTTGATTGATTGTATGTAGTTGTTACAAATATCATCTCTAGGAATTGCGGGGACGCAATTTTGTAAGGAGGGGAGATCTGTAACAACCCGCATATTTAACGATTTTATATTTAAATGATTAATTTAAATATAGCGTCGTTAGTCGGATTTTGGTCCGAAATGTTACTTTCTGCAAATGGCCGAATTGGAACTCGGAGCTACCTCCATTGGTTCCAAAATGGCGTTTTTGATCTTTTTGAGTATAATCTTTGATATGTTTGGAGTTTGTGAAATTTTGGCTACTTTTTCTATTGGGTTTGGGTTTGGGTTCAGCCCACTAGCTTAATTAACCCTCTAACTCAACCCCTTCTCTCCATTCATCTTCTTTCATTTCATTTCTTAAGCTTAAAAACTGAAATGGTGGAAGGAAGTGGAAATAGAAATTAGCAAGCCCTAGCTTCTTCTTGTAAACTTGATTCTTGCTCCAAAATCATAGAGAAGCTATTGGTAAGTTCATCTCCATCTTCTCCATCTCTTCTCCTCTTCAATTTCAGTAATTTCCTAACCCTAACTTAGGAAATACTTGCTTTGATTCTAGATTGAAGCTTGTTGAGTTGAAGTAGTGTTTGGTTGGTCTTCTCCTTGTGATTTAGCTCCTCCATCTTCTTTGTTTGTGAGATTAAAAGGTGAGTTTTTAACTCATCTACCTCTCTTGCTATCATTGATGTTGGATATGATTTCCTAACAAGTAAGCATGTGCCATTGCTTTGGATTTAGAAAGAAATTGCATTGAAATTGGGAAGGAAGTGAAAATTCATCAGGTTCGGCCGACCGAGCGCCCTGGGCCGGTCGACCGACCTGGTGCCCCGAGCAATATCTTGTTCCTGCATCTGGCCGGCCGACCGAGCCCTGTAGTCCGGTCGACCGACCTGCTCTGTTTTGCCTGTTTTGCACATTTTAATTTGTTTTCCGGATTTTATCGATTCAAGTTGCTTTTTAGTGGTTGTTATTGCATATTTGACTTTGATAACTTACTCTTGACTTCATCCACGGGTTTTTATAAAATGATCTCTCGAATCGCATTTAAAAGCTCGTTTCTCCAATTTATAAATTCTATTTAAAACACACACTTTCGCACGTCGAGCGAAGTGGAAGGGTGATTAAATGGTTGGGCAAAACACGGACCATGAATCTGTGCGTTTATCTTTCCGATTAGCCCCCGACCTATTCGATTGATTGTTTTGACCTTCGGGTTTAGTTTACCGATGATATGAGGTAAATTTGTACTGCTTTGAGTGTGAAAGTGACTGACGGATAGTAAACCGTTTAGTGCGAACGAGTGGTTATGGGACGCACGTTAACACTGTTCGGATTCCTTTTCGAGAATTGTGACACATTCCGCCAGTTAGTGGTGTCCAGTACTGGGTCTACGACCTTCACCACTACGGTTTGTTGCCTTTGGGATGGTGTCTTCGGACTTTCTCCCTAGGTTTGTTGCCTCCGGGTATGTTGCCTTCGAGTGTGTGCCTTCGGGTTTGTTGCCCTATATAGTTTCGCTCTGATGTTGGCCTTATGTGCCGCATGGGTGATACTTAGGTTTGGAGCCTTCGGGCTTATGGATCCTTGTTGTACGGTACTGAGCTCGAGCAATCATATGTTTCGTTGATATTATATTCTCTTGGTATCGCCCATCGTGTTGGTCTGTTTGAGCCGCATGATATATAACGATTACCTTGTGGAACTTGTATACCTTATTGGTATTTGTTATTTTCCTTTTGGCTTGTTTTGGGATATTTTTATCCTTTGTTTCTATATGTTGCCGATGATATGAGGCTTGTTCTATATGATTCATCTCTTGTTGATGATTGTGTTATCTCCTCTAGAGATATTTGTTATACTGTATGACCTTGCAGGTTTATTATTGTTCAGTTTATCTAACTGATTTGTTATCTAGACTGACCCGTGTATTTTATACTCGGGTCAGACCGAGATGTTTCAGGTTAGGTGCTTTTGGGACTTAGCCTATTTTGATTCCGCATGGACTATTCGCTAGCTTCATTTTGTTATAGCATCTTTTGTGGTCCTTATCTGTTGTAACTCTGATATTTATATTTTTTTGTCTCGTCTGTGTATTGTGGTCTCATGTACCACTTGACATGTATTATTTTGTATACTCTGTTGTGTATCTGTTTATGTGTATATTATGATCGACTGTTCTGTAATGTGAATTACATTTGAGTTGTTATATTTTCTTCTGATAGATCCTATAGCCATTGTAGTTTTGCTTTAAATATTTATTGAATAGGTCGAATTTTAATGTGATTCTACTTTTCGACGTATTTAGTGAATAGTTAATGTAAGATTACACATGGTCGCTCCTATCCAGCCTTATTCTCCGTGTTAGCAGACGGTATTATCTATTAATGCTCTTTGCTAGCGTGGGTATAGAGGAGGGGCGTCACATTATTTCTGTGGGCAATTAGAGATTTACGGGCATGTCCTAGGGGCAATTACGTAATTTGTTACATACATCTAACTCAGCAATCAGTCTTGTCCGCACTTAATGTATTTGACTATTATTATTATTATATACTATGTTATATAGTGATATAATTAATTCAATAATTAATTTAAAGTGTATAAATAAGAATGTCCTTAAACAAACTATTATTTGATTGTAACTGCAAATAGTTGCAATCATGAGTAATTAATTACAATATAAAATAACATTTTATTTCAAATATTCCTGGTCAAGATGTTCCACGGAAGGATATAGATTTATTCGTTCAGAACATAGTACGTAGCGCTCTTCAAATGTTCGGTAGTATGTTAATCATGGGTACTAGGAGCCTAAAAGGTTATGTACTCATAGTTATTGGATAACTATAAAATGACTCATTCGAAAATTTTATGTTGGTTGATAACATCTAAGTCAAAAAGCAAATCTCAGTGTAATGATATTGCACAGTTCTCTCTATTTGAGAATGCAGTGGAACTTCTATATGGATACTCCACTTTGATTATAGTTAAATCATGGCATGATGACCATGAATGACTACTGTTGGGTCTGAGTAGAAGCGTAGGAAGTAGAACTCTATCCAATAGAGAATTCGTCTCCTCGGTTATATGAAGTTAGTATCATTGTCAATTGTAGTCAACTTAAAGTAAAATCTTTGACAAAGTAGAAAGGTTAACATTAAATGTTGTTATTAAACTAAGGACTTTGTATATGGACTAATCGAGTTAAATGTGCATAATATTGGAGTTTTGACCAGTACCAAACTTTATGTATCATAGAGTGATATAGCATTGACGAAAGAGAGAGTGTGTAAATTATTGTTACAAAAGGTAAAGCTTTAGAAAATGAAAATTGGACTTTACCTATGAGATCTGCAAGTGATGAATTTAGTCAAACTGTAACAACACTAGCTACTGTGATGTGTGAACATTAATATTTGAATTGCTCAATATTAATCACTAGCCGAATTTAAGTCTCTTGAGTCACAAAATCACATCTATAAATTCTCCAAAATATCACATGATTTGATTAGTTTATAAAATATTATAAATTTTATTAAGTAACTTTTAAGAAATGTTAATTATTGATATATTTTATGTTTTGGGTGTATTTAGTAAGTGGGTAGCTCATAAAAATGTTTGCATGCTATTAGCAGTTAGTAAGGTGTGTGTATGAAAACTATATGTACGTATCGATATACGATATATATTTAAATAGTTTTTAAATGCAATTAGTTTATCAACGGCTTTAAGATGTATCTGATCCAACAAAGACCTATTAACCAAAAGGAGCGGGTGAAGTAGTTTAAATGAGATGTAGATCTAGTGGGAATTGGTCAGAATCTATGCAGTTAAAGCGCTCCGCAGATTCAATGAGGTGGAGATGCAAAAAGTCATTGCGGAGATACAGCGAGGATATATAGGATGACTCTAAAATAGCATATAGAACTCATACTTAATGTTTTCACAAATGTATAAATGAAAAATTAACATTCAATTGAATCATAAGTAATACATAAGTAATTTTAAATAAAAATATGTGCGAATATACTGTAAATAAATGTAAAATTGTTATATAACATAACTGAATTTAATAGAATATTAGAGTATTTCTTTTCTGAAAATATATTAAAAATTCAATTAAATTAATTAATTTCATAATTTTTATAATGTACAAATATAAATTTTCAATTCATTTCTTTTAAAGAAGATATAGCAGAAGTAGCGTAATATAGCGGGAAAAACAGGATATAGCAGAAATAGCAGGGCAAAAAGCAGAAAGGCCATATTTGGGGTTATATGGAAAAATCATAACGGTAGAAATCTGCTATGAGATATGCAGGTTATAACGGGGCATTAACTGCACAAGTCTGAACAGATATGGAAAATATGGTAGATTTGTCTCCTTTCTCCTTTTATAAATACCAACCCATTTACTCTTTGTTATGGTTCATCTCTAGCTTCCACCATGGCCACCCATGGCTCGTCCCTTCCTCTTCATGGCTGAACCTCCATAACCCTAAAATAATCAAATAAAATATCTAAACGGTGGGACACTCGTCTGGTTGCTCGTTCGGGTGTCGAGTCTAGGATTATAGAAGTCATTTCCAGATCAAGGTGGTCGAATAGGCAAATTTAAATCGGGTATCGTTTTATTTTTCATTTAATCATACGTAGTCGCACCACCATTTTTATATGCATGCATTGTCTAATTATGATTAAACAGTAATTTGAAATCTGAAAATTAATTTAAATATTTTAATATAATTAAATGAAATAACTTAGATAAATATATATAGTTTTGACAATATATTAATTTTAATAAAAATAAATTATATTTTTGTACAATTTTAGTAATTTACTTATTAATTTTAAATTTTTAAAATTGAAAGATTCGTGTTAAAATTTAAAATCAATATAAATATAATAATTTTAATTAAAATTATTTCTAACAAAATTCTGTTTTAATAAATAAATTAGTGCTAGAAGTTTCCAATAATATACATACATACATACATACATACATATCTATATATGTATGTATGTATGTATGTATGTATGTATGTATGTATATAACAGAGTTAGTGGTAAGCCCTAGTGGCAATTATCTAATTTGTTACATTTATCTAACTCCATGGTCAATCTTGTTCGTAATAAAGATGTTTGATCTTTGTTATATACTTTGTTATATTGTGATATAAATAATTAAGTAACTAATTTAAAGTATATCATGAAGAAAATCCACAAGTAAAATGTTAGGTGATTGTTATTGCATATAGCTATAATCATGAGTAATTATTCACAAAATAAAACAACATTTTATATTAAATATCCTTATCAAGATATTTCAAGAAATGATTTCAATACATCTATTGAGGCTATAATACGTAACGCTCTCCGATAGTTGAGCAGTGTATTACTTATGGCTATTGGACAAAAACTGGACACATCTCCGTCCGATCTAGTCCTACGATTTACACCCCTACATCCAATCTCAGTAGTTAGTTTTTACTAGTTAATAAAAAAAATTCAAATAATAAAATTTAAAAATAAACATTAAGTAACAAAAAAGGGCACGGTAAAGAAGCTACTTCACTTTAGGATAAATGGCTATAATTTTAGGGGCAATCCGTCCAAAAATAAAGTTGTTGTGAGAGGAACATGATAAGCGGAACACAATAAGAAGATTTACTGTTTCACCTTCTTCATTCAAAGCAAATTCCGCAACACCGTCTCGTAAATGGGAAAAAAATTATGGTCCATTACAAGTTAAATTCGAACGGGTTTGATCGAAAAAAAATTCATAAAACAATGAAGACCTGCAGAAAAAATTAGATGATGAAGTAATAACGGGATTGTTTTTTATTTGTTATGAGAAGGCGAATTTTCCTATTACCCCTCGTATCAATTTTGAGAATACTGAAAAAATGACACTCTCTTATTCAAAACTGAAGTCTATTTAACAATGACCATAATAAATAATAAAAAATTGGGAAATTAAAAATATTGTAGTAAACACTAAAAATTAGATGTATTTTAAAAAAGTTAAAACGATATAAATAATAGTGTGATATTTCATAAAAATAAAAAAATTACACTGATAAATATATTGTCTTCCCAACAGGGCGCTGCCCTGCATCTTGCTAGGTTGCCCTACTACCTAATCTCATGACCTGACGAACTAGGTCGATTGCCGTCCGTAGGGGCATCGCTACCAGAACGCCACCTTCGAATTATAGCTCCTTCGACCTCGTTTCCTTGGAGGCATATATGTTTGAATAGTAGTAATGTAAAGACGCAGAAATTAATCGCTATCTAAAAGAATATTTAGTTATATTTTAAATAATTAATAAATGGATTTTTATTCATATATAAAACTAATTTAAATAATAATTGATCATAATAAAAATCATTTTCAAAATTTGTTTACCAAAATATATAGTTTATAGAGAAACAGAAAATGCGACCGAAGATTATTTTCCGAAATATCGATTTTTCATCAATTAAAAGTTATTCAAAATATTATAACACTATGTTAAATACACATGCATAAATTATAAACTACTTTTACATGTTGTGTACATGTAAATATGCATGTACATATTTATACACTTAAACATATTAACATATAAGGTCTTATTTAATAAAAGTAAGTATATATACATATATATATATATATATATATACATATAAAAATGCACTATTTTTCATCACAAAAACATGTGATATGGGATGAATAGTGCAAGGAAAGGTGGGTACAAGGTATGGATGGATTTAGGGGGGATGGAGGGGGTATAGCAATGCATGCATACATGTATTTTAATATAAACACTTATATAGTTTTATAATTAAATCCTAAGCCTACAAATACACCCTTACTTTCGTTCTTCCCATTTTACAATCTCTTCTTCTACTTTGAAAATCCTAAGAGCTTAAGAAAAGTATCCATGGCCTCCTCTTCATAAATTCTAAAACAAAAAATATCACTTCTTTCACCAAAAATCACCTTCTTATTTCATAAAACCACTTCTACATCTTCTACAACATCTCTTCTTCCAAGTAGCAAGCGACATCCCCAAAAGAACATAAGGCCGACCTCGAATCTCCCAAGGCCAAACCCACTAGCCTAAGGCCATGCCCGAACACCACTTAGGCGAGCCCAATTCAAGTGTTCGAGGGTCCAAAGCTTCAAATTTGCAAATTCTTAAGCGTCTTCAAGTTCCGGCAAAAGTTGCTTTGATTTAGAAAAAATTTCGATGAGTAAAACTTTTGTTTTTGGAAAAGAAATTAAGTTGATTTTGATGGACTATATGTTGTGAAAATATGGTGATTGTTATGTTAAATTATCATGTCGTATTGATGACATATGATGGTATGTTTATGTCTGAACAACGATTTGGTGATTGGTTGATATGTTGAAATGTTTGGATATGTATATGGATATGGATATGAGATATTAGGTATGATATTATGGTAATATGTTTATGAAAAACAAAATCATGTGTATACGATGTAGATGTTGTGAAGTTTACACCTTTAAAAGTCGCAAAGGACTTGAGATCTGATTTGAAAACGAAAGCTATTTTTCTAGCTTTGGATTTTAAAAATGTTTTCCAAGTTTTTACCTTTTTTAAGCTTTCAAAACTTTTCCATTTGTGTTTTCAAAGATTTAGTAGCTAGAGTTAAAGTGAAGATTTCACCTAGAAATCAATTCTAGCGAACTGCGTTTATAGCGATTGTCGTTATGGATGCAGTTCGAAAAATTTCATGATTTTAAGTTTTAGGTGTTTTCTTTTGGATTGTTTTTGAAAACTCATTTTGAATTAGTTAAGTAAGTTAAAAGTTTAAGTTTTTAATTTTTTAATAATTTATTTATTTAATTTAAATTAATTTGAGCAATTATTAATTAATTAATTAAGCAATTGGTTAAATAATTAGAGTTTTAAAAATTATTAACTAAGTTAATTATTTTTAATTAAGTTTTAAATAATGATTAATTAAGATAAAAGGGAACTAATTTTTTTAATAAAGTTTATTTTATTTAATTAATTATTTAGTTAGAGTTAATCAAAGGTTAATTATCCACTTATTTGGGGTTTAATTTTAAATAAATGTTATTTAATTAAAGTTTAAATGTAAATAAAATCAGGGTTATTTATGGTTTAATTTTGATTTAATCAAGATTGATTAAGGTTCAATTATAGGTTTAAACTTACAATTAAAACGGGAATTCATTTGTTTTAAAGTTTTCATTTAAATTCTATTAGTTATTTATTTTTAACAATCTTCCTCATATAAGAAATTTGTTTTGGAAATAAAAAGGATCTCTCATCCATGCTATTAAGTAGAAAAATGAATTAAAGTAGTTGTAATAAAACATTGACATGTTTTATTGAAAGTAAGTCGACTTGTATTTATCATAATTACCGCGCTTTGGGAATGTGATGAATACAAAGGGGTTAATTTCAATAAGCGGGTCATGATAATCAAAGCATATGGAATGTATGTTCATATGTTAATCTTTACACCCTGACAGTGGAATAGTCCACTAAAAACAACTTGACCCATTAAAATTATCGAATGTTGGTTGGGAGAGACTGGGATCGAATATTATTTGTTATCCGAAAACCACTTCGAACCAACGTAAGTATTCGAATTGAAAATAGTAAAGGCAAGGTCTAAAATGAAGACTATGAAGTGCCTTCAGTTCGTTCATCTCCTGAACGACTTGTATGGATGAGTGCTGACATTATTTCAACATATGGAAGGCAATGTTATCATTCCAAGTGGCAGTGATATAATAAATGTAAACATAGCCTTATGCCTCGTTAACCGAGAATGACTAAAATATGAGAGATGCAGTAAGCTAAGTGGGTCACTCCCATTAGGGTAAGGTTATCCCTATCTAGAGTCCCTATTATCAACTTATGTATGCTTCGGTACGATTGTTGATCCCAAACGAGGAATGGACTTATTTGGTACTATCTAGTAAGGGGTAGATCGGTCTTGTTTTAGCAGGGGATCCAAGCGAGGTCCTCGGTGTTATTTTATCTAGAGATGCACTGTGACGGACAGTACCCTAGTAGCCCAGTCGTTGTATGAAATCCATTTCCGATAAGTTCCTTCGGTCTTAATTGTATACCTATTATGCTGGAATATAATTAATGCATCAATTTCAGCTATGTAAATTATTTACTTGAAACCCTAGACATTATGATAATATCACTAGATTTCTATATAAAGTGTTTTGGTTATCGTAAGATAAAAACCCCTCCGTGTTTATGTGCGGCGTGGTCTTACGAGATACTTTTGATTTCAAAGTGTTTTATAAAAATTAAATTTAAGTTCTTTGAGTTTTACTCACACCAGACCCATGTTTAACCCAGAGTTTTATTTTCTTTACCTAAAACTCTTGGGTACTCAAATTTTTATGATTAGCCAAGTGATCCAGGTTTCTTACGGAAGCATTTTGAAGGAGCTAGAGCAGGTGGCTTCCCCATAGGGTATTATATTTATTTCCGCTGTGTTTATGTATGATTTATGTATTTTGTGATGGGTAGGCAGTACAACTGTCCAGTTGAAATTGTATTGTAATGACTCTGATGTATTATTATTATGGGAATGACTATGTAATATCCTATGTTATATATTATATGTTGTTCTGATTCATGGTGAGATTCTGTGATTGTTTACTTTTTGCTTATCTTTCTTTTTCTTCGCTTATCTTTCTTTTTCTTCTACCCTTAATGGCTCGTCTTTTGGTTCAAAAAAGGCGGTCGTTACATTATGGTATTGGAGCCTAGGTTAAGCGAATACTTAGGCTTTGGGTTAGGGTCAACTTCAAGAGTGCATATTTGTAATTTTCTTTCATACACACACACACACACCTGATAGATAGATCAGTTTGATAGGTTTGATTAGCATCCCTCTGTCAAGATTTATCTCATCCAAATATTCTAAGAATTATCTTACTATGCTAGGTAGTAAGATATAAGTAACAAAGGCAGATGAGGTAGGGGAGCAGGTAGCACTATAACTACAAATGGTCAAACCCCAAATCCTGAAGGAGTTCGGATTACTGAAGAGGCAACGCCCGAGCAACTGTAACAACCCGGATTTTTTTTGTTCGATTTTGAATTTTAAAATGGTTTTAAGTATTGTATTTGAATTATAGATAGATTTTGGAAATGAAAATTTGGGTTTATGTATAAAATAAATTCAGAATTTGAGTGTAGAAATTTATTGGATAATTTAAATATTGAATGCTGGATAATTTTTTGTATCTTAAATTTTAAGCCCAATAAAAATTATTTAAAAGGTTTTTAAAATTTATATTAATAATAATAAAGATGATAGAAGTTTTAAAACTGAATTTGAAAGTGATCTGTTCAATTTCAAAAAATAGTTTGTTCAAATTAACATTTAAAAATAGCCATCCGGACACAGTCTCGGAATACGATGAAACTAGTTGTATTTGATACATAATAGTGTATTATTATCGTATTTTAAGTTTTGTAGCATTTAAAGTTACCGTTTATCCCTACAGTATGGAAACGCGTCGAAAATTCAATATAATAATTGGCTCCAAAATGCTATCTTCTCCATACGATCGAATTAGAACTCGAAACCTTTGTCATTGCGTTCCAAATAGGGGTTTAACATTGTAAACGCCTGGCGGCACGCCTTGATAGAAGACTCAAATTTTAAGTTGCTAAAACGGGATATTTTATAATTAAGTAAAATCATACAAAATCAAATCAAAAATCTAATCAGCCCTTCTCCATTCAGACATGTCACCTTACCTTCCTAAACATGCAGCCATTTTCTTTTAAATAACGTATGCACTCCTCTCCCTTCTTCCCTCTTCAGAGCTTCCTCATGAGAAAGAAAAAAACGCGAGTCTCCTTCCTTCAATAATTACAACAGTTTGACCTACACTATAAACACGAGTCTCTTTCCTTCGTTTTTTGGAATTCGAAATCATTTGTTCAAATAAAAAAATAAAAAAAGAATGGTTGCGAGAAGGAGACGACTTGACTACCTGGAGGGAGTCGCGATGCTCGAATAGCGTGTTGATGGGCGGAGTGCACGCAGGAGCGGTCGCGAATGGGAGGCAGGGTATGAGCAGCGATGGGGGAGGTTGCGGAGGATTCAGCTAGGGTTTATGGTCCCACGGTTTCTCGAGGGCAAATGAGTGGCAGTGGTGTCGTCGTGCCACGGGTTGATTCGTGAAAGGGGATGAGCAGCGCAAAATCAGGGAGATGGAGTTCGGTTTCTGGAGTCATGGGTGTGGTCGAAGCCGTTCATGGTACAACAGCTAGGTGGGGTTGCAACGAGTTGCAGTCGAGGCGACATGGCATTCATGGTCACGAGGAAGCAGTGAGGTAATTAAGTGTTTAACACTGTAATTAATGTTGGAGTTAGTTTAGTTATAAAAAATCAGATGCTTATAATATGATAGCAAAATTCGTACGAGGTACATAATTCACAAATTATAATCTGGAATTAATTGAAGATTTTTTTAGAGAAGCTATTAATCAAAAATTGGAACGGATCACAATGAAAATCAAGGTGAGAATTTCTCACTCATTTGGATTACCATTTTTAAATTTAAATGTTTAAATTTAAATTTTTTGGATGCTTGATTAATTGATAAATTTATAATTTTCTATTGGATGACTACATAAATATATAGTATATATATTTGTATTGGAGTGATATTCCTGCACATTATAGCGGATGTGACCCTATACGCCCCGCATAACAGCGAATAATCCTATATACCGCAATATCCCCCTCGAAGTGGGATTGATATTTTTATTATAATCTAACATCTGTGGATGTAGGGAAAATATGTTGGAGGGATCAAATTGGATTCCTCAAATATGTTATTATTTTTCATATATATAAATGCTGGATTATTGTGCGTTGTAAATTTTCAAACGTTATAATAGCATGGAAATTAATTTTGGTATATTAAATATCATAAATATTATTTTAAATTTCTAGGGAAATTGAATTTACAAAAATGGAATTTTATTAACGAGACTATTTTTAGTAAAAACTCAAGGAGTTATAAAAAATTTATAAACGAAGTTTTTAAATAAAGGAAAGTGATATCAGGTGATAAATTTGGAATATAAACTTATGGATATAATTTATATTGGAATGTGGAAATAGGGTGAGAAAAATAGTAGATACCATGTTTAATGTGAAGATGGTAAAGAAGACTGGAACATGGGAAAATGTGATGGAAATCGAGAAGGGTTGGTTACCCAGACTTTAAAAATATATTTTTAGAAATAAATTAAGTTTTAAATTTTTAAAAAAAGAAATTTTTATTATTTAAAGCATGTAATTTAAAGTCGGTTAGTATTTAAATAACTTAGAAGTTAATTTTTCAAATACTTAATATTTATTTAATAAATCCTAGATGTTAAAACCTGCTTTGGAAAAATGATGTTATAAAGTGTATTTAAGTATTTTAGATAATTATTTGAACATACCTTAAAAATAAATTATTGTTCTTCTTTAAATACTTATTATTATATATATGTACAGAGTTTTGAAATGTTTTTAAATTTATTTATAAAACCTTCTCGGGTGTCTGGATATGGGGTTATTCGGCATATGGAATTTATAAGTAAATTCTTAAAATAGAATTGGGAAGAAAAGTAAGAAATTTTTGAAATGGATAAATAAAAGTGAACTTCGACAAATGGAAATAGAATTCATAAAGGATTGCAAAGGAAAATTTGAGTTTGTAAGCAAGTAAAAATTGGCTTTGGGATTATGAAGGAAATTAGTTAAAGAATTCCGAAGTTTATGGAATTCGTTATAAACTAGTCAAGGAAATTTACAAATAAAATTGTAAATGATTTTAAGAAAAAGAAACAGGAAATAGAGGGAATACTTTCTAATGTGGAAGATAAAATGAAGCGGGGTAAATATTCTATGTATTGGGAAGGGTTGGAAATGTTTTCGTTGAAATATAAGGATTAAAAACTGTTTTCAAATGTTGACGAGCTGAAAGTAATATCTTATAAAGATGTTTTGAAATAAATTTTTTGGAAATTTATAAAAAAAGGCTAGATGATTGTTTTTGGATGTTTATTGATAGTTAAATAACCGACTATCAATTTTGGCCAATTTCGTTAATCGTTTCGAAGAGATCGGGATCGGATTTAATTATTCGAAAACCACTTCGATCCGGTTTGAACGTTACATGTGAATACCATGAAGATGATGAAGACGGTAATTTGGTTTGTCCAGACGAAGGACAACTTGTGCGGATGAATGCTATCAGAACATCGTCATTGGAGGCGATGAGCATTCTGAGTAAAATTTCGTTCCTTGAAAGGTAACGCTTATCCTCGAGCCTCATCAACCGAGGATGACTAAAATAGGGTAAATGCAGCAAGACTAAGTGGGTCGCACCCATGTAGGGTATGTTATCACTTTTCTAGATGTCCTTGTAAACCTATTATTTATAGATATAGGTATAAATAGAAGGAGCGCTCGATAATAAGGGTGGGAACACCAAGGGTGATAACATATTCGGTCTATCCAGGTTAAGTGTAGGCCGGTTTTGTGTAGCGGGGGATCCCGACGTGGTCCTCGGTACGTTGTTCTAGAGGTGTACCGTGATGGACGGCATCCCAGTGGCCCAGTCATTCGTTGGAATCCATTCTCCAATATGAGATTGCGGTTTTTTTTTAGAGCCTAGTATGCTGGAATTTAATTTATGCAATAATTTTAGCTATTTGAATAAGTATTTGTATTTAAACACTTATAATATCACTAGATTTTCCATAAAATGTAAGGTAAAATCCCATCGCGTTTATGTGTGACGCGGTCTTACGAGATACCTTTGTTTTTAAAGGATTTGATAACTCTAGAAATTCAAATTGAGTGTGTTTTCAACGTTTGGTTTTATAGACTGGCTCGAGTGTTATTTTAATATAATGCTTGGGTCAGTCCAAGTAGTACAGATTCAGTTTAAAATGCTATGGAGCTCAGAAGACGGGCCGGAGGAGTTCATACGTATATTACGTACTTGGTCATTTTTCGCTGTGTGTGGAAAAGTTATTAAATGTCCATATTGATGTATTAAATTGTTGTACTCTGACAATGGTATGTATATTAACAGTATAGTTCTTATATTTAAAATCTGTTGTTATATATTATATTTTGTTCCACTGCGATTGTGAGATTCTGTATAGTTGTTTCTATTTTTCATATACCTTTTTCTTCTTCACCCTTAATTAACTGATATTTCCGGCACTCGACTGCTTGGCATCTTATACAGTGTAAGTATTGATGTCGATTTTCGAGGGTCGAAAATCCCCGTTCGTTACAGTTGGTATCAAAGCTGACTGTTAAGCGAGAGCCTTGGCTCTGGTGGGGATTACTCATTAGAGATAGAGTCAGTAGTACTCTAAAATGAGTTTAAGTGTATTAATAGATATGAGCGCCGATTTGTTAGTGAATATAAATTATTTTGTATTGTATTGACTTATCGGTTGAGTGTTTATAAATTTTGATCGATACAGTCTGGACAATTATATCGATAGGGATTTCTAAACTCTTAAACTATGCAAGCCGACACAGTATTGTTTTAAAAATGGGTAGATGAAATAATTTTACCCAAACCATACGTTGATATAAAAGAAATAATTTTTTGAAATTATTATATATATTTGGAGTAAATGGATGATAATATTATAATCAAATAGGATTATAAAATTGAAAATAGTTTATATAACCAAATGAAAAATTGTATAAGTGGAAATTATAAAAATGGATTATAATTAAAAATGGATTTAAACCGAAATCTGGTAATTTAAATCCCAAGAAGTTCAAGAGAAAAATTCAATGTGGTGTGGAAAAATAATAATAGGAGTATTATTTTTGGGAATATTTTCGAAAGGAATATGTTTTAAAATGGGTTTTGAAAGAGAAATGGCACTGAACTCACTTCAGTTGCTGGAAAATAATTCTGGTAATGACTGCTGTGTCACTAGTATTCATTTTCGAGTTTTTAGGCGACGAATTACAACCGTAGTAATTTGATATGGAGATTTTTATGAAAAACAAATGCTGTTTAGAGATTCCAAGGAAATGATTTGTTAGAAGTTGAAAGAAATGATTTGTTAAAATAGAGTTATATATTTATATATGTGTTATATATTATTTCAAACGATTTGAAATAAGAACCGGGTGTTTGAATTCTAAAAATTTTATTTAAAGAGAAATGAAAAGGAGGAAATATGTTTTTAAAATAAAACCTAGAAAAAAGTGAACTTCAAGATGAAGTTAAAAATTTAACTTGTGTAAGTTAAATAAATTGGATTTATGGAAGTGAGTTTGGAGGAATTGGAATTTAACTCAAGCGAAAGTTAAGAAAAATAAATTAGGTAAAGTGATTATAGTAAATAATATATAAGATTTAATGAATTAGCTAAGTAGGGTGCATATGAATGTGTAAGTAAATGGGGTAAATGAAAATAAGTAAGGAAGTGTGGAAAGATTTGAAATTTGAATTAAAGTCTTACTTGATTAAATTAAATGAATTAAAAATAAAATGGTTTGAAGTGAAATTAATTCAAGTATAAATAACTCGAATATGGTTCGGAATGTTGGTTAAAAGGAATTGGAATTTAAATAAGGAAGGTGAATTGGGTTGAATTATATGGAATTAAATTAATTATATAAATGTGAATTATAAAGTGACTATATAACAACAAATTATAAAAGTTGGATTGAATTGGAATAATGTTGAATTGAAGTAAATAAAATGTTGAGTTGTGAAATATTATATAACCATAAGGTATAATTCTTGAATGAAATCAAATTTGAAAAAATCTGAAATTGTGAATAAATAAACTGGAATAGCTTATAAAAATCAAGATCAATGGAGTAAAAATATACATACGCTATAAATAGATGTATAATCTTGAGTTAAAAGAAAAATGTGAATATATTCGGGTATGAAAGTGATGGGAGTGTAGGGAAAAAAATGGTTATGTGACTTATAAACTTGAAAAGTAAAATTGAAAACCTAAAATAAAAATGATTCGATAATTTTGGTGAGGGAATAAAAATCCAAACTTTTGTATTAAAATGAAATTGGGCTCGAGAAAATTAAATGAAGTGGTTTTGTAATAAAAACCAGATATTGAATTGTGAATTTGCAGTGAACTAATTAGATAGTTAATTAGTTAATTGAATATAGAATGGGTATTAACTTGGATAAATAAATTTGATATGGCCTAAATATTATTTAAATGAATTCAAGAATGAATTTGAGTATGAAATAAAAATTCGAAGTGCAAAATGGATACATAACTATAAGCTTAATTATAAAAGGGTTCAAGAATTCAAGCATACGATTTAGAAAGATATAAAAAAATGAGTTTGTATGAGAGCTTATAGAAATGGCTTAAATGAATTTATAAAACAATTCATAAGTACATAGCGAGAAATGATTTCGAGCTTGATAAAATAGATTTGAGTATAATAAATGTGGATATGGAAAGGGATGTAAATAAGTTGATTGAGAATGAATTTGATATGAACAGAATTAAAAATAAATTGATTTGGAATCAATTTAAATAACTATGAACTAAAATGGTTATTTATTTAAATAAATATCGCCGAATTGGCATAGAAAAATTGATGTTCGTCGTAAACAGAAGTAATAAAATTCTATGAATAAATAGAATGTGAATAAATTGATTTTTAATCAATTTGAAATGGATATGGGTTTGTTTGATATAAAAATAAATTGAATGCAAGAAAATTTGGTTGTAAATCATTTGAACTGAATAAAATGATATATAAATCGTTTGGAAGTAATTAAACCAGTATCTGAACTTTAAATTGCTTATAATATATGTTTGGAATGATGGGGTTCTGAAGTTATGTGTTTTAACTATTAAAATAAATGAAATGTTATTGAACTTTCATATTTTAGTACTTATGTGGTTAAATTAAGTAAGTACAGGTACCCGGAGGCTTTTGGGCTAGAGTTGGGTCGTTTAATTGCATAATTAAATGAGCCGCCTGTTTAAAAACGCTAAATAAGCTACGTTTTCAGATTAAATACAGCAAATATATAAATGTTGATATATATTTTTGTTTTTCGATCGTGTGGATTGATGTATATATTTATCTCTCTTTTCATGTTGCAAAAGGCTCTCCGTACAAGTGAGATTCGGCCAAAAAATTCGAAAATTTAGGGTGTTAGAAAAAATTTGAAAAATTTTATAAAAAGTTTTTGTTAATGGAAATTGATTTCGAATGTATAATCGAAAAAAAGAATTTTGGTTTAGGATGGAGAAGTAATTGTTTTGGATGAAGAAAAAAGGTTAGAAAAGTGAAATCTCGAATTTTCACCAAGTGGGTTTTGATATGTAATGGGTTTGGAGCATTTTCCTGCCTTAGCAATTTCGAGGATGAAATTATTTTGAGGAAGGAAGAACATAACAACCCAGATTTTTTTTGTTTGATTTTGAATTTTAAAATGGTTTTAAATATTGAATTTGAATTATAGATTAATTTTGAATATGAAAATTTGGGTTTATTTATAAAATAAATTCAAAATTTGAATATAGCAATTCATTGGATAATTTAATTATTGAATGCTGGTTAAATTTATGTATCTTGAGTTTTAGTCCCGATAAAATTTATTTAAAAAGCTTGTAAAATTCATATTAATAATAATAAGATAATATTAGTTTTAAAATTGAATTTGAAAGTGATCTGTTCAAATTAGTTTGTTCAAATTGACATTTAAAAATAGCCATCCAGGAAACAGTCTCGGAATTTGATGAAAGCATTTCTATTGGATCCGTAATAGTGTATTGTTACCAGGTTTTAAGTTTCGTAGCATTTGGAGTTATCATTTGGCCGTACGGTATGGAAACGCGTTGAATTTAATATCGAAAATTCAATATAATAATTGGGTCCAAAAAGATATCTTCTCCATGCGATCGAATTAAGACTCGAAACGTTTTCCATTGCGTTCGAAATAAGGGTATAATATTATTAACGCCTGGCGGCACGCCTCGATGGGTGACCAAAATTTTAAGTTGCAAAAAGGGGATATTTTATAATTGTATAAAATTATATAAAATCAAATCAAAAATGCAATCTGCCCTTCTCCGTTCAAACACGCCAACTTACCTTCCTAAACACGTAGCCGTTTCCTTTTAAATCATGCATGCACTCCTCTCCCTTCTTCCCTCTTTAGGGCTTCCTCACGAGAAAGGAAAAAAAGCGAGCCACCTTCCTTCAATAATTACGACAGTTCGACCCACACTACAAGCGCGAGCCTCTTTCCTTCATTTTTTGGAATTAGAAATCATTTGTTCAAATAAAAAATAAAAAATAAAAAGAGAGGTCGTGAATAGGAGACAACTTAGCAACCTAGAGGGAGCCACGATGCTCGAATAGCGTGTCGATGGGCGGAGCGCGCGCATGAGGGGTCGCGAATGGGAGGCTAGGCACGAGCAGTGGTGGGGGAGATTGCGGAGGATTCAGCTAGGGTTTGTGGTAGCACTGTTTCTCGAGGGTAGGCGAGCGCCAGTGTTTTCGAGGTGCCATGGGTTAATTGCAAAGGGGGATGAGCAGCGCAACATCAGGGAGATGCAGTTCGGTTTCTGGAGTCGTGGGGGTGGTCGAAGCCGTTCATGGTACAACAGCTAGGTGGGGTTGCAGCAAGTTGCAGTCAAGGCGACATGGCGTTCATGGTCGCGAGGAAAGCAGTGAGGTAATTAAGTATTTTACACTGTAATTAATGTTGTAGTTAGTTTAGTTATAAAAAAATCAAATGCTTATAATATGACAACAAAATTCGTACGAGGTACACAAGTCGCAAATTATAATATGGAATTAATTGAATATTTTTTTAGAGGCGATTATTAATCAAAAATTGGAACGGATCGCAATTAAAATCAAGGTAAGAATTTCTCACTCATTTGGATTACCATTTTTAAATTTAAATGTTTAAATTTAAATTTGTTGGATGCTTGATTAATTGATAAATTTATAATTTTCTGTGGGATGACTTTATGTATATAGTAGCATATATATTAGTATTGGAGTGATGTTTCAGCACATTATACCGGATGAGACCCTGTACGACCCACATAATAGTGGATGATCCTGTATACCGTGATATCCCCCTCGAAGTGGGATTGATATTTTTATTATTGTATAGCATTTATAGATGTAGGGAAAACTGGTTGGAGGGATCCACCTAGATTCCTCAAATATGTTATTATTTCTAATATATATAAATGTTGGATTATTGTGCTGTAAATTTTCAAATGTTATAATGGCATGGAAATTAATTTTGGTATATTAAATATCATAAATATTATTATAAATTTCTATGAAATTTAATTTATAAAAATGGAATTTTATTAATAAGACTATTTTTAGTAAAAACTCAAGAAGTTATAAAAATTTATAAACGAAGTTTTTAAATAAAGGAAAATGATATCAGGTGATAAATTTGGAGTATAAACTTAGGAAAAAATTTATATTGCAATATGAAAATAGGGTAAGGAGAATAGTAGATACTATATTTAAAGTGAAGATGGTTAAGAAGACCGGAACGGGGGAAATTGTGATGGAAATCGAGAAGGGTTATAAATTGAAAATTGGTTACAAAGATTTTAAAAATAAATTTTTGTAAATATTAAATTTAAAATTTTAAAAAAATTATTATTTAAACTATGTAATTTAAAGTCATTTAGTATTTAAATAACTCAGAAGTTAATTTTTCAAATACTTAGTATTTGTTTAATAAATCCTAGATTTTAAAACCTGCTTTGGAAAAATGATGTTATAAAGAGTATTTAAATATTTTAGATAATTATTTGAACATGCCTTAAAAATAAATTATTATTTTTTCTTTTAAATACTCATTATTATATATATGTACAGAGTTTTGAAATGTTTTAAAATTTATTTATAAAACCTTCTCGGAAGTCTAGAAATGGGGTTATTTAGTATATGGGATTTATAAGGAAATTCTTAAAATAGAATTGGGAAAGAAAAGTAAGAAAATTTCTGAAATGGATAATTAAAAGTGAACTTCGACAAATGGAAATAGAATATATAAAGTATTACAAAGGAAAAATTGTGTTTGTAAGCAAATAAAAATTGGCTTTGAGATTATTAAGGAAATTAGATAAAGTATTCCGAAGTTTATAGAACTCGTTATAAACTAGTCAAGGAAATTTACAAATAAAATTGTAAATGATTTTGAGAAAAAGAAACAGGAAATAAAGGGAATACTTTCAAGTGTGGAAGATAAAATGAAGTGGGGAAAATATTCTAAGTATTGGGAAGCGTTGGAAATGTTTTCGTTGAAATATATGGATCGAAAACTGATTTCAAATGTTGAAGAGTTGAAGGTAATATCTTATAAAGATGTTTTGAAATAAATTTTTGGGAAGTTTATAATAAGGCCTGATGATTTTCTTTCGACGCTTATTGATAGTTAAATAACCGACTATCAATTTTGGCCAATTTCACTCTTTGCTTCGAAGAGATTGGGATTGGATTTAATTATCCGAAAACCACTACGATCCAGTTTGAACGTTACGGGTGAATACCGTGAAGATGATAAAGATGGTGATTCGGTTTGTCCAGACACCGGATAACTTGTATGGACGAATGTTATCAGAACATCGTCATTGGAGGACGATGAGCGTTCTGAGTAAAATTTCGTTCTTTGAAAGGTAATGCTTAACCTCAAGCCTCATCAACCGGGAATGACTAAAACAGGGAAGATGCAGCAAGGCTAAGTGGGTCGCACCCAAGTAGGATATGTTATCACTTTTCTAGATGTCCTCGGAAACCTATTATTTATGGATATGCGTGTGCATGGATGGAGCGCTCGATAGTAAGGGTGGAAATACCAGGGGTGATAACATACTTGGTCTATCCAGGTTAAGGTCAGGCCGGTCTTGTGTAGCAGGGGATCCCGGCGTGGCTCTGATACATTGTTCTAGAGGTGTACTGTGATGGGCGGTACCCCAGTGGTCCAGTCATTCGTTGGAATCCATTCTCCAATACGAGCTTACAATTTTGTTTGTAGAGCCTAGTATGTTGGAATTTAATTAATGTAACAATTTCAGCTATTTGAAAAAGTATTTGTATTTTGGCTCTATAATAATATCATTGGATTTTCTAGAATATCTTTTGGTTATCGCTAGGTAAAAACCCGTCGTGTTTATGTGTGGCGCGGTCTTATGAGATACCTTTGTTTTCAAAGGATTTTATAACTCTAGTAATTCAAATTGAGTGTGTTTTCTCACGCTAGTTTTCCAGACTGACTCGGGTATTATTTTATTATAATACTCAGGTCAGACCGAGTATTGCAGGTTCAAGCTAAAATGCTATGGAGCTCCAGAGACGAGCCAGAGGAGTTCAGACATATATCACGTACTTGGTTTTTTTCTGCTGTGTAGGGACAAGTTATTAAACTGTCCAGATTGATGTATTAAATTGTTAAACTCTGATAGTGGTATGTATATTAACAGTACAGTTCCTGTATTTAAAATCTTTTGTTATATATTATATTTTGTTCCGCTGCGATTGTGAGATTCTGTGTAGTTGTTTCTATTTTTCATCTAACTTTTTCTTCCTCACCCCTAATGAACTGGTTTTTCCGACACTTGACTGCTCGACATCTTAAATAGTGGACGTATTGATGTATATTTTCGAGGGTCGAAAACTCCCGTTCGTTACAGCAACCAAGAGTGAATTTCGCAACCTTGTGCAAGGATTACACTAACCTTGGAGGGAAACCATTTAAAAGGACCGAGTCTATCAAGGAAGTGCAAGCTTGGTTGCGATCTTGCGAAAATATTTTCAAAGGTCTTGGTTTATCCTATGAACGGAAGAGATTTTTAGCAGCATAACAACTACAAGAGGGAGCGGAGCGGCTGCATGGTGGGACTCCCTTACTGCAAATGTTCTTGAGGAAAAATTCTCGTCGGCCCGATTTGAAAAAGTTTTTGAGGACTAATTCTTACAGGCAGCAGGAAGGACCCAGATGTACTGCAACTTTATGGATTTGAAGTCGGGGGATCTATCAGTAGTGGAGTATGAGACTAAGTTCAATGAATTATCTCGTTTTGGACCAGAATTGATCAACACCTCATTAAAGAAGAATGAGATGCTTGTCTTAGGCATGAGGGAGGAAAACCATGAGAAAATGATTGCTCATGTTAAAGGTACTTTTGTGGATCTAGTTGATATGGCTCTGAGGTACGAGACCTTGGAAAAAAAGAAGCCTATTCCCATGGCCCCTAGTGGAAATATAAGTAGAAACTGTTCTAACAAGAGGAAGTTCAATCCAAATTGGAAGAAGCAAGGAAAATGGAAGCAGGGAGAAGGTCACGGAGGCAAGTCTAAGGATAGTGGGCGTTATATTTGCAAGAAAAAAGGACACATTGCCTAGTATTGTCCGAATCGTGAAGTTCCAAAGCAGCAATTGAAAGGTGGACCTATCTCTACGATGGTCCAGAAGAATCTTTGTTTTAATTGCCATCAACCCAGGTATATGGTAAAGGACTGCCCACTCATGAAGAAGGTGCAGCAGCCCAAGGCATATGCTATGGAGAAATAACCATCTACTTCATCAAATGTAAAGAGTAAAGGCGTCCATGAAGGTACCTTATTGATTAATCGTATTTTCGTTCGAACATTATTTGATACCAGTGCTTCCCATAGTTTTATAGCTTGTGAATCAGTAGGTAAATCTAATCTTATTCCTAGTATTGTAGAAAACCCTATGTGTGTGTCCAGCCCCATAGGTGGCGTAACCCATTTGGATATGATTTGTGAAGATGTACCAATTTCCTACCTTTCTCATCACTTTTCTTACGACCCGTAAGTCTTAGACTTTAAGGGATTTGACATTATTCTTGTTATAGATTGGTTATTGAAGTATGGAGGTTTTTTAGATTGTAATGAAAGAACTGTGTCATTAGTAACCAATTTGGAAATGGTTTCTAAAGTACCTTGCAAGGAACCTAGTATTAATATGTGTAGTTTCTTGTATGTCCTTGAAGCAGCCCAGAAGAGTTTAGGGTCTACTGAAATTGTTATGGATTTTATCGATGTTTTCGAAGAAGTTAAAAGTGTACCCCCGCATCGAGAGATTGAGTTTCGCATTGATTTAGTCCTTGGTGCAAGGCCGGTGGTTCAACCTAATCGAAGGATGGCTCCAAGGGATAGCAAGAAGTTGGTAAGTCAAACCCAGGACTTGTTGAGGAGAGGATTGATTAGACCAAGCCATTTGAGTTAGGGATCTGTGGTGGTGTTTGCGACAAAATCTGATGGATCTTTAAGGTTGTGCGTAGATTATAGGAAGTTGAATAAGCAAATCATTAGGAAAAAGTATCCCTTACCCCGTATCGATGATCTTTTTAATCAACTTCACGGAGCTACAATATTTGTTCAGATGGATCTAGCTACTGTATTCCATCAATTGAGGGTTGCTGAAGATAGTATAACCTTGACTGCTTTTAGAGGCCTGGAATGTTTCTTTGAGTTGTTGGTTATGCCTTTTCAGTTAAGCAATGCGCCGACACATTTTGTAGATCTCATGAGATATGTTTTCTGAGATTTTCTTAAAAAGTTCATGTTAGTTTTCATCGATGACATCCTTATTTACTCCAAATCCAAGGAGGAGCATAAACATTATTTGAAAGTGGTGTTGGAGATTTTAAGGAGACATGTATTGAAGGCGAGACTTTCTAAATGCCATTTTCGAAAATCATAAGTAAGATTCTTAAGACATGTTATGATAGGAGATGGTATTTCAGTGGATCTAATTTAAGTGGAAGCTGTTCAAGAATAGAAGCAACTGTAGACTCCTACCGAGGTTCGCAGTTTCTTAGGATTGGCTGGGTACTATAGAAGGTTTATTCAGGATTACTTTAAGATTTCCTCTCATTTGACTAAGCTGACTAAGAAGGAGGAGAAGTTTATATGGACTCCAAAGTGTGAAGAGGCATTTTCGCGAATTGAAGAATAGATTGACCAGTTCACCAGTTTTGGCTGTCCTGGATGGGAATAGTGGATTCACGGTTTACACAGATGCATGGTGGAGTGGGACTAGGAGCTGTTTTGATGCAGCATGGTAGAGTGATTGCATTTGCAAGTAGACATTTGAAGCCTCACGAGAAGAAATGTGTTGTGCATGACTTGGAGTTGCTAGCTGTTGTCTTTGCATTGAAAATGTGGAGGCACTACTGGTAAGGATTCTTCCATCCTTACAAATTCCCATAACAGTTTCCCCCTCAATAGAAACCAACAATTCATTAAGTTTAATATAGTGATATAATACATAATATCAAAGGTATAGGATATAATCATATCAAATAGTTGTGATTCTTACATTGGCCACACCACAACAAGTTTAGGTTACATTTAAAACCACTAAGGTAAGTTTGAATAATGGATTTTCCCATAAAGATCTCTTCCGTCGATGCCGAATCCAATTTCTTGCACATGAGTTAGAAAGTACCTCCAAGCGACGAATGTCTCTAGATAAAATACACCTTTAGGTAAGCACAAGCGGCCCAACGTCAGAACGTAAACATGAACAACGTCAAACAAATATTGTCAACTCTTGCAGGCTAACAATCAATAAGTATTTCGACATATGGAGTTGATAATATCCTGACATGGATCGCTAACCCCAGGCTATGAGGCCTACTTTGTTTATAGTCATTTCCGATTTTGAGCTTACGTTTGTCATCTTTCACACAAGTCTTCATTACTCGAATAGAATTCGAATCCCCAAATGGATTCCCATATCTCGAACACATCACGAATTACTACATGGACTCGAGTATCTACAACAGATCTTAAATCTCCATATAGATTCCCATTTTCAACCGCTTCCGTAATATCAAACTCGTATACTGGTTTGGAAGGATATTCGGTAAGTAAAACATTTACCAATCCAAGGACTCTTCAAAACCAATCGATGAATTTTCGGCTAACTCAATTCCGGTTCTTTCAAAAGTAAGTGAAAGCTAGAAGCATTTCGTACCAATATTCCTCCCCGAAGGTTCTCATTGGTATGAAATTATGAAGACTTTCGATTACTTCTTAAGTTCATATTAGGTCAAGTTCGATAATCGACTAATCGATTATCTAGTAAAAATAATTGCTTATAAAATCACGATTCGTACGCTTAACTTATTTTTGATATGTCAACTTAACTATTCCTCACCCAAGAGTGAAGCCAGGTAAGTTTAAGCACTGGTTGCATCAAGCCTTGCCAGGATATTTCATTCTAGAATCACACAAATAGATAAAATTTGGACCAGATGAGTCGTGGATGTGTAAATTCAAAAACTGCAAATTCATTCTGAAAGAATAATCGTTTTAAGTAATTTTTAAAAGATCGTCAAAAACAAAAAATGTGGCAGAATAGGTGATAGTAGTCGGATTTCATTAAAAATTGAATTCAAATAAATATTTAATGGTTCAGATCTCTTATATTACCGTGTCCAAATATATTTATATATTAAATACATGATTTAAATTAGAGCTAGCCATTAGAACTGATAACCATAAACTCGAACTAAACCGATCCGACATGAGAAGATCCAAATCCAAATCGAATTTGATGGTTCTAGAGTAACTGATCAAAAACAATCTGAACCGAAAGGTCCGATCAAAAGATATTGAAATACATGAAGTTTAATTTTATTATACAACCATACCAAAATCGATGGTTAAAATGTATAGTTTGAACACAATAAAAGCCTATCCGTTTATAATCGAGATCTATCGGGTTAGGTTCGGATCCGTTGGATCGGACCTACTTGAACACCCCAAATTTAAACCAATATAGGCTCTTAACGTTAGTATTTTACATATAACAACCGTTGGTATTGCTGGACCGTTTAAAAAAATAACCAGTTCTTCATATTACTCGAAGCCGATTGGCAGACGACTGTTGATCGACATATAACTACCAAATGACTCTAGGTAATATGAAATACAGATTTCATTTCTTTTTTTTCCTTTTTTCTTCTGCGGTAAATTATAGCTTCTGTTTCCATAGTTCGAATTTCAAAAGTTAAACTATAATTTCTGGTTCACGTCATGAAAGCAAATCAACTAAATGTAACAAGAAAAAAGTGAAATAACCGTGAACTTCAAATATGAAAGTAGATTTAAAGTATTTGGTCCAAAACATAAGATACACAACATATGTGAAAATTGTGACTACTACAGTTCAGAATTATGTTTTTTGAACTAAACATTTTGGACATGTCCGAAATTGTAAACGCAATGGAGCCTTGTTTGATCAACTTTTACTGAAAATATTAAGTCATTTTGGACTTACACATCCGGAACCAACGATGAGTTTTTACTAATTAATAAAAAATAAAACGATTTTAAATAGTAAAATTTTAAAAATAAATAGTAAGTAGTATTAAAGGGCAATGTTAGCCTCGGCGTTTGAACGAGAGGGTATAATGTTAGGTGGAATTCATCAAAAAATAAAGCATTTTATGGAAGAGACATGACAAATGGAACAAAATCAGAAAATTTGCTGTTTTATCCTTGTTCAAAGCGAATTTGGGACACTTTGTCGAAAAATGAAAATGAAAACAATGATGAGATAATAATATAATTATATTGCATTTGTTATGTGGAGGTGGATTTTTTTGACTCAAGCCGTTGCAATTTTAAAAATATTGAAAAAATAATTCATGTGGAGTGGGACTAGGAGCTGTTTTGATGCAGCATGGTAGAGTGGTTGCATATGTAAGTAGACAGTTGAAGCCTCATGAGAAGAACTATGCTACGCATGACTTGGAGTTGCTAGCTTTTGTCTTTGCATTGAAAATGTAGAGGCATTACTTACTGGATAAGGATCATTCTATCCTTACAAATTCGCGTAACAGTTTTTCCCTCAACAGAAACCAGCCATTCATTAAGTTTGATATAGTGATATATACATAATGTCTAAGGTATAGGATATAATCATATCAAATGGCTGTGATTCTTACATTGGCCACACCACAATATTTAGGTTACATTTAAAACCACTAAGATACGTTTGCATAACGGATTTTCCCATGAAGATCTCTTCGGTCGATGTCGAATCCAATATTGTGGTTAGAAAGTACCTCTGAGCGACGTATATCTCTAGATAAAATATACCTTTAAGTAAGCACAAGCGGCCCAACATCTGAACGTAAACATGAACAACGTGAACCAAATATCATCAACTCTTGCAGGCTAACAATCGATAAGTATTTCTACATATGAAGTTGATAATACTCTGACATGGGTCGCTAACCCCAGGCAGTGAGGCCTACTTTGTTTTTAGTCATTTTTGATGTTGAGGTTACGTTCATCATCTTTCACACGAGTCTTCATTACTCGAACAGAATTCGAATCCCCAAATGAATTTCCATATCTCGAACACATCATGAATTACTACATGGATTCGAGTATCTACAATAGATCTCAAATCTCCATATAAATTCGTATTTTCAACCGTTTTCAAAATATAGAACTCGTATACCAGTTTTGAAGGATATTCGGTAAGTACAACATTTAAAAATCCAAGGACACTTCAAAACCAATCGATGAATTTTTGGCTAACTCAATTTTGGTTCTTTCAGTAGTAAGTGAAAGCTAGAAGAGTTTCGTACCAATACTCCTCCTCGGAGGTTCTCATTGGTATGAAATTATGAAGACTTTTGATTACTTCTTAAGTTAATATTAGGTCAAGTTCGATAGTCGACTAATCGATTATCTAGTAAAAACAACTGCTTATAAAAATCACGATTCGTATGCTTAACTTGTTTCCAATATGCCAACTTAACAATTCCTCACCCAACAGTGAAGCCAAGTAAGTTTGAGCACTGGTTGCATCAAGCCTTACCAAGATACTTCATTCTAGAATCTCGCAAATAGATAAAATTTGGGCCAGATGAGTCATGGATGTGTAAATTCAAAAATTACAAATACATTCTGAAAAAATAATCATTTTAAGTAATTTTTAACGGACCATCAAAACCATTAAATGTGGTAGAATAGATGATAGCAGTCGGATTTCATTAAAAATTAAATTCAAATTAAATATTTAATGGTTCAGATCTCTTATGTTACCGTGTCCAAATATATTTATATATTAAATATATGATTTAAATTAAAGCTGACCATTAGAACTGAGAACCATAAACTCGAACTAAACTGATCCGACATGAGAATATCCAAATCCAAATCGAGTCTGATGGTTCTAGAGTAGATTAAAAAGTTTTTGAGGTCCAATTCTTGTCGGCAGCAGGAAGGACCCAAATGTACTGCAACTTTATGGATTAGAAGTCAGGGGATCTATCAGTAGTAGAGTATGAGACGAAGTTCAATGAATTATCTCGTTTTGGACCAGAATTGATTAACACCCCATTAAAGAAGAATGAGATGTTTGTCTTAGGCATGAGGGAGGAATACCATGAGAAAATGACTGCTCACGTTAAAGGTACTTTTGTGGATCTAGTTGATATAGCTCTGAGGTAAGAGACCTTGGAAAAAAAGAAGCCTACTCCTATGGCTCCTAGTGGAAATACAAGTGGAAACTGTTCTAACAAGAGGAAGTTCAATCCAAATTGGAAGAAGTAAGGAAAAGGAAAGCAGGGAGAACGTCATGGAGGCAAGTCTAAGGATAGTGGGCGTTATATTTGCAAGAAAAAGGACATATTGCCTGGTATTGTCCGAATCGTGAAGTTCCAAAGCAGCGACTGAAAGGTGGACCTATCTCTCCAATGGTCCAGAAGACTCTTTGTTTTAATTGCCATCAACCCAGGCATATGGTAAAGGACTGTCCACTCATGAAGAAGGTGCAGCAGCCCAAGGTATACGCTATTGAGAATTAACCGTCTACTTCATCAGATGTAAAGGGTAAAGGCATCCTTGAAGGTACCTTATTGATTAATGGTATTTTTGTTCGAGCATTATTTGATACCAGTGCTTCTCATAGTTTTATCGCTTGTGAATCAGTAGGTAAATCTAATCTTATTCCTAGTATTGTAGAAAACCCTATGTGTGTCTAACCCCATAGGTGGCGTAACCCATTTGGATACGATTTGTGAAGATGTACCAATTTCCTACCTTTCTCATCACTTTTCTTGCGACCTGTGTGTCTTAGACTTTAAGGGATTTGACATTATTCTTGTTATGGATTGGTTATCGAAGTATGGAGTTGTTTTAGATTGTAATGAAAGAACTGTGTCATTAGTAACCAATTTGGGAATGGTTTCTAAAGTACCTTGCAAGGAACCTATTATTAATATGTGTAGTTTCTTGTATGTCCTTGAAGCGGCCCAGGAGAGTTTAGGGTCTACTGAAATTGTTAGGGATTTTCTCGATGTTTTCGAAGAAGTTAAAAGTTTACCCCCGCACCGAGAGATTGAGTTTCGCATTGATTTAGTCCCTGGTGCAAGGCCGGTGGTTCAACCTAATCGAGATGGCTCCAAGGGAGAGTAAGCAGTTGGTAAGTCAAACCCAGGACTTGTTGAGGAGAGGATTGATTAGACCAAGCCATTTGAGTTAGGGATATGCGATGGTGTTTGCGACAAAGTCTGATGAATCTTTAAGGTTGTGCGTAGATTATAGGAAGTTGAATAAGCTACCATTAGGAACAAGTATCCATTACCCGGTATCGATGAACATTTTGATCAACTTCATGGAGCTACAATATTTTCTCCGATGGATCTAGCTACTGTATTCCATAAATTGAGGGTTGCTGAAGATAGTATACCCTTAACTGCTTTTAGAGGCCCCGAATGTTTCATTGAGTTGTTGGTTATGCCTTTTGGGTTAAGCAATGAGCCGACACATTTTGTAGATCTCATGAACCATGTTTTCTGATATTTTCTTAATAAGTTCATGTTAGTTTTCGTCGATGACATCCTTATCAACTCCAAATCCAAGGAGGAGCATAAACATTATTTGGAAGTGGTGTTGGAGATTTTGAGGAGACAGGTCTTGAAGGTTAGACTTTCTAAATGTCATTTTCGAAAATCATAAGTAAGATTCTTAAGACATGTTATGACAGGAGATGGTATTTCAGTGGATCTAATTTAAGTGGAAGCTGTTCAGGAATAGAAGCAACTGCGGACTCCTATCAAGGTTCGCAGTTTCTTAGGATTGGCTAGGTACTATAGAAGGTTTATTCAGGATTACTCTAAGATTTCCTCTTATTTGACTAAGCTGACTAAGAAGGAGAAGATGTTTATATGGACTCCAAAGTTTGAAGAGGAATTTTCGCGAAATGAAGAATAGATTGACCAGTGCACCAGTTTTGGTTATCCTGGATGGGAATAGTGGATTCACGGTTTACACAGATGCATGATGGATTGGGACTAGGAGCTGTTTTAATGCAGCATGGTAGAGTGATTGCATGTGCAAGTAGAAAGTTGAAGCCTCGCGAGAAGAACTATGCTACGCATGACTTGGAGTTACTAGCTGTTTTCTTCGCATTGAAAATGTGGAGGCACTACTTACCGGGTAAGCATTCTTCTATCCTTACAAATTCCCATAACAGTTTTCCCCTCAATAGAAACCAACAATTCATTAAGTTTAATGTAGTGATATAATACATAATGTCTAAGGTATGGGATATAATCATATCAAATAGTTGTGATTCTTACATTGGCCACACCACAACAAATTTAGGATACATTTAAAACCACTAAGGTATGTTTGCATAATGGATTTTCCCATAAAGATCTCTTCCGTCGATGCCGAATCTAATTTCTTGCACATGAGTTAGTAAGTACCTCCGAGCGACGTATATCTCTAGATAAAATACACCTTTAGGCAAGCACAAGCGGCCCAACATCTGAACGTAAACATGAACAACGTGAACCAAATATTGTCAACTCTTGCAGGCTAACAATCGATAAGTATTTCGACATATGAAGTTGATAATACCCTGACATGGATCGCTAACCCAGGCTGTGAGGCCTACTTTGTTTTTAGTCATTTCCGATATTGAGGTTACGTTCGTCATCTTTCACACGAGTCTTCATTACCACTACAAGAAAACTGCGGTTTACCTACGCCAAAATGGCATAGGCGGTGCGTAGGTAAATGCATTAACTACGTAACCCTTACGTCAATTTTGGCGTGGGTAAAACTTGCGTAGCTAATAAAATACCTACGCTTTACCTACGCCATCCGTTGGGTTGTTTTATACGTCTTTCCTATGCCATGATTTTTCTACGTCTTTCCTACGCCTCGTTATTCCTACGATTTTGCTATGACATTTTTACTTCTTTCATTACCCACGTCTTCCCTACGCCTTGTTTTCCTACGCTTTCCCTACGCCATTCTTACATATTACATTTCCTACATTTTATCTACGTCATTCATTCATCTACGGGTGCATCAATATTTCCTTTACCTATGCCTTTTCTAAAGAAATTTTGATATATTACTATTGTGTTTCATTTCACCATATTAAATAGAAACTAAAACCAACTTGTTACACATATATACACATTCCAACAAAAATATTAACATCAAATCATTCATCTTTAATTCAGAAAAAAAATATCTCATTCATATTACAAAGTCAAACAATATTAATCAAGTTTTTATATGTCAAAATAATATGATAATATGTTCATGATGCATGACATCATATAGTTACAATAAAAAATAAAAAATACCCTCATCCCTCACGAGATCATTCAACTCCCCATCAAATTGCCATCGAAGAACCTCAATGGGTTGTTCATACTGCATCTTTAGCATTTGAATCTTCCCTTCTTGACGCTCCACTTTTTCTTCTAGTTTGACTTAGTCTGTACTTCTCCCTTATTGATGCTATAAGTGGCGTCTTTGTATTTCTGCTTTATTGTTTCTTCAATATTTTGGATAACCAACTAGATTGTAACAATATTTATTTTATGTACTTTTTATTGTTTACCTGATATTCCAATATTACTGCACAATGAAACTACAGAAGAAATAAGAGTACAATATGAAGACATTACTCCCTCTTGCTCGATATGTCAGATTTTTGGACATAATGATACTTCACATGCTAATCAAACACGGCCCAGGTGGGTTCCAAAATCTGGTCCTAAATCTGCACAGAAAGAAAACAAAGAGAAATTTTAGCAAAAGCACGCACAAAACAACCATCATACAGAAGAACGTCAGGCCTTTACTGAAACAACTAATCATGATGCAAATGTTCAACCAAGAAAGGAAAAGGATAGTCAACATGCAAGCCCAGAAACAACAAAAGAAGAACAAAGCATCAAATTAGAAGACAATTCAAATAAGCAACACCAAAATGACAATACAGCAGAGGAGAACGACTCACTTGATTTCCTTGATGTTGAACTACCTCCAGAGATTATAACCGTTGATACTCTTAACAATGTTGCAGCTAACATTGTGGAAGATATCCCTGATATCAAAGAGACTGAAGATTTGTCTGCCCATGCTTCCCGAATTCACAATCAATTAGATCTTCCATTCCCTTTCCAATTCTTCTAGCCCTACTGCTATCTTATATTATTTTATTTGTAATTCAAGAAAAGGAGCTCATCTATTAAATAATAGTAAAGCAGAAGACTTTCTGGCTCTCTCCTTGATTCTAGGAATTTTCTCTCTTCTCCTTAATTCTCTCTTTAGATATTTTATTTTCAAGTTCTTTAATTTATTACTTTACACTTATTTTACTAATTATTTTCTATTATTTTACATTTTGGTACATTTATTCTAAAGTTTATATAATTATTTACATATAATTTATCAACTACCTTCTAATATTTTATATTTAAGTCTGCACATTTAGATTAATTAAATAATCCAAAATTTAAGCTATTTAAATAAATTCATTTAATATTTCTTATAAATACCAAATGGTGACAATTTAAATATGTATAACACTTAAACAATTAAACTATAATATTAATCTTTCATTCAACTATAAAGATATATAAATCACATAAACCAATAATAAAAAATTATAGTTAATTTATTTCAATAAATTTATCATACATTTTATTGTAAATTCTACTTTAACTTCACATGCCTACATTTAAAATTACCATAATTATTCACAAAATTTACCTCACTTTTCTTCTAATATTTTACTTTTCTCCCTATATGTATCAATTAATTATGTGATCTAAATTTAAACTAATTGGATAAATCCAACTAACTAATATTCGTTAATTCGTTTACTAATTTATGAAAATATCAATATGTACACCATATTCATATTAACAAAATTAAAAAAAAATGATTAATGTAAAGATACTTAAGTTATATTATTTAAAGAACTTAAAGTGAATACATAAATAATAATAATAAATCATTTTTCACATTTCTCTCAATAAATTTATCATGAAATGCATTACAAAATTATATTTTTTGTACTCCGAATACCTACATTATAAATTTTCTATAATCATTTACAACCTCCCCTCAATTCCTTTACAATATTTTACATTTAAGGTTATATATTGTAATAAATTACATAACTTGAAAACTATTTAAATAATTTTACCATGCAATTTTTCACTGATTTGTCAAATAAGTAATCAATATGAACCATATTCATATTAACAAAAATGATGAAAAAATTCATTCAAATATATAAATACATCAATCACATAACTAAATTATATTCATAAATAATAATTACAAGTTTAAAGTTTTATTTATTTATATCAATATGTGTATCATGCATTACATTGTAAAGCCCTTTTTTAATGTCAAAAACGTACATTTTGAATTTATCTAATTAGTTACAGAACACTTCATAATATCACCTACCATTGTATACTAAAGTCGATATTTTCAAATTAATTATGTGATCTTCAATTTATATTATTTAAATAAATTCAATTAATAAATTTTTGTTAATTCATCTAATAAATGGTAAGATATAACGGTTTCAATATGTATACCATATACATATCAGGCGCAAAAGTGATAAATTAGTTTTCCATTTAAATACAAAGATATAAGTCACCTAACATAAATAATATGCATAAGAAATATTTCCATATTTAATATATTATTCATATATCTAAAAAAATTATATTGTATTACATTGAAAAATTCCGTTTTTAGTTTCAAATACGAACATTTTAACATTTTTACAATTATTTCCTAAACCGCCCTCAATTATTTTCTATTATTTTATATTTAAATCCATGTATTCAAACTACTTACGAAATCTCAAATTTAAATGATTTAAACAATTTCAATGAATAGTTAATCTGTTCTTCTAATGAATCATAAAAATATATGTCAATTTTAACACACACACACGCTCACATTATGGAAAATTATAAGACTATTTTTTTATTCAGCTATAAAGATATATAGATCACATAACATAAATTATGTACATAAACATCAAAACAAATTAATTTGTAAGTAAGTTATAATTCCTTTATATTAAGAATTTATCATACATTATATTACTAAATTATGTTTTAGCTTCAATATATCCACATCGAAATTATACAATTTTTTACAAAATTCTTCTCGATTCTTCCTATCGTTTATTTTCAAGTCCATGTATGTAAACTAATCACATAATTTTATATTTTATTTATTTAAACAAATTTCATTAAATAATATTTTTCAGTTCATCTAAAAAATTACTAACATACGTTAGTTTCAACATGTATGTTATATCCATATTAACAAAACTGAATAAATTAGTTTATTATTATATATATGTTTGTGCGCATGCGCGCTATACAACATAAATTATAGACAAACGTAATATCAGTTTTAATTTATAGTTCATTTATTTCACTACATTTATCATACATTATATAACAAAGTTTTCATTTTAACGTTAAAGATATAATATTATATTTTACAATATTAACGCACGGGTTACACACTAGTTAAATATTGATATAGGCGCATTCCACTAAAAAATAGCTTAAACTTTGATAATGTTCATTCTTAGCTTGGAAAAACATACTGTACTAAAGTTAACAGGTTTTTTAGACTCATACTACTTCCTATTGGAATGCTATCAAAATTTATAATCACATCACATTGTAAATCAAACTGCTTCCACATTGCAAGAATAGTATGCAGTTCATAGACAAAAGGCCTTCCACTATGTCCACTTTCTCTCATGGTATATGCTTCAGCAGTAAAGGTCGAGACAGTGCTCAGACAGCCCAGAAACCCCAACTGGATCCCCCTAATCACTATTGTCTTTTGCATATTTACTCGCATGAAATATCATAACTCTCATGAAAAAAAAAAGTTAAAAGGCCAAACCTGCAAAGTAGAATTATATTAAGAAGAGCAGTCAACCAAAAAATTGTAACAGATTTATCCCACAAAAAGAAAATAAGCTTTGCCTCCAAATGAAATAATACAGAGGAACCTAATTATCCATCATGAATGTAGATTGCATAGTAGTTGTATACTATTGCATAAAAAACAATATTTATTGTCTTCAATACAAATATCTGTATAGTTCTTATAGCCATTAACATCACTAAGCGAAGAATTAAAACCGTATATGAGATGCAGCATGCATGGATATGCTTCAAAAGCATTGCCTTATGCATTTCATTCATTACAGCTAACATGAATTGGGGTTGGATGTATGGATATAAATAGACAATCATATCGGGCCATGTCACCTAGTGATAATACTACAAACCAAGAAAACCAGAAACATCTATTCATTCCGATCCAGAACTATTTCACCACTTTCTTTTAATTACTGTTTCGCCTCCATGTACGTATATTCTGATCTTTTTTCCTTCTAATTTTCCACATTCAAAATTTCACGCATTTGCCTTTTTTTAACAATGCTCATTGGTGTTCTATAATCACGATTCATAAAATACGTATTATTTTATTGGGATATGATTCGCCAGCCATGAATAGTATAAGGATTGCAATGAGGCAAACCAATAAAATGAGAATAGCTTGTAAACAAAGCATTCAAAAAAATTGATCTGATATCAGAAATACACCAGGTAACGTAAATAATATGTCGGAAAGCAGAATAAGGCAGATAATTTTAGAAACTAGAAAACCAAACTAAAGCCAGATGAATGAGGTGAGTTCATACCAAAATGATAGCAACAGTAGAAATGCAGATAGGATCAAAATTTGAGGAGACGCTGCACGAGATAAACTATACATATCAGTAAGAACCAATAAACAATTGTTTCCTACATAACCTTAAATCTTATGAAGAAAATGTGTTAACATGGGTGTGGTCTTTCGATGCACACCCATGAGGATAAAACCACAGCTATGTAGCCAGCATTGCCACCCACCACAGGTTGCCAGGATAGAAGAAATGAAATAAATAAAGTAGCCTGCAAAATAAATAAATACATAAACTTGATGCATGCTTATTTGAGGATGTCAGTACATTACAGCAATTGTTTTCAAAAAATGGGAAAAATAATTAGAATTTGATGCACAAAAATAATAAATTATTAAGGCGGCACAAGTGGAACAAATAAAAAGTAAACCTAGCCAAAAGTTTAGATTGTGAGCAGGGGATAGGCCTCTTGAAGCACAGGGTAAAATTTGGCACCATTTGTATTTAAGATTCGCTTCGTGAGGGAAAACGAGGTAACATCATGTATTATCAATTTATCACTGTATATGACAATCAAATCAAATTGAATTTACATAGAAAATATATGATGTAGCAAAAGAATATATACTTAATGGAATTCTGCATGACCATCATTAGGTAAAAGCGTTAACCAAGTAAAAAAGGTCATATCAATAACCAAATCAAAAGTAAAATATAGGCATTAATATTTTTATACCAGAATCAAGAAGCGATGGTTATAGACAAAATTTGATGCAACAGTCTAATATGCTTCTCTATTCAGGTTTACAATTTGGTATCGTTTCAATATTTATATCACAAAACTGAACAAGCTTGATACCATGTCAAATTGATCTCCAACCAAATTCTCTAAAAAAGATCAGCTAAAAGTTGAAATAAAATTCCATACATTAATAAACACACATAAATTAGTTGGTATACTTATAAAAATGCTTTCGCGTTTTCGTAGTGTTGATGCTTAATAACCATAGAATTACGTCCCAATTAATTCATATTCACCTCTGCAGTCATCAACTACGTGCTTTAGAACTTGAATATTAATGTGTACTAACATAGATATACAAGGTGGTATAATGAGCTAGACACACACACATTGTAAGCTCTCCCTTCCTTTCTCATATTAGGAGGTTATTGCCCTTAACGGAAGAGAAATGCCATCAATTTCTCTCCATAATTTACACTACTTGGTACCATTTGCAAATGATATACCTAAAGTAACACCTTCACTAGTTAATACTTAATGCAGTTTTGCCTAGAATTTGAGTCCTATGTCATTTGTGATCTTGAGCCATTTGATAATTGAATAATGATTTATATCTCTATATTTTATTCCCTTCTAAAAAGTTGGAATATTGTTTTGCCAAATGAATTTAATAAGATCTTATGTTGTGTTGGGTTAAAAGATCAATTAAAGGTTTTAAAGGGGGTATTGTTCAGGTAGGCTTATTTGCATTGCAAATTATGGTGTGTCCGTTAAGAAATATGCTATACAGCAATCCAAGCTTGCAATAAAGTAGAATGGAAAAAACAAGAAGAAAGTCGGGATAGAAAACTGACCAATGTTGGACGAAGCGATGATCAGATGGAAAATCTGCAAGGAAAAACAAAAAGGAAATGCATCATTGGGTTTTGCAGATGAAGAATGTTGATGGGTTAGACACCAAGCCACATTACATTATAGACCAGCACCTATCACACGGTCAGTGACAGTAGCAGATTTATGGGCAAGATAGCAGACCAAAAAACAATCAATTAACTCAAAATCATGGAATACCTTTTGCCGCGTCCAACCAAGGTGATGACTGCGGATGAAATTAAAGGCCTCGGAAGGCACTCTGTCTTCTTCTTCATCATCCACATCATTTGAATCAATTTATTTTTTAGTTTAATTTTACAAATTCCAAAAGCTTCTAGAAACCGGACAAAGATTTCAAAAGGACAGATCGCCGACTTCGGGATCTGTCAGATCGTAAAGCAGGAAAGTAGGGTTTCAACATCAGAGGATACAATACTGTTTTCATTGTACAAGTGGAAGAAGGGAAAACACTGCTAACGATGAGCACTGATTCCATGGATTCTGAGTTATAGTATGCTTTCTCTCTACTATTTCCACTTCTCTGCCGAAAATTGAACAAAAAGCGGAGGAAAAGTGGGAAAATCTCGAAGATGATGGCTACTCTCACAAGAAAGTAATGTGTTATTTCTAAATTAAGCAGAGGTCGATTTTGGTGGGCACGATTAGTAAATCGAAGAATGCTTTGGATTTGGGAGGAGGGAGATATTAGGAGGACTAGCATAGGAGTTATAGGGATTTGGGAGGAGGAAAGGATCCGTAATAAATAAAAAAACGAATCATCGATTAAAATTTGGGAGGGATGTAAAATAAAATTTGTTTAGAACCAAAATTTCATAGGTGGAGCCAAAAAATTTAGTTTGGAGACTAAAAGAAAATTGTATACTTTGTTGCAATATAAGTTGCAATACATTTTGCAATAAACTTTGTCTTCAAATATTATGAATATTTTTAAACTTTTACATAAAGTTTTAAAATTTTATCTTTATACTGCGGGTATAGGGATGACGTGGGAAATTTCTACGCCTTCCTACGGCATACTTTTGGCGTAAGGAATTTCCTACGTCTTTCATACGCCGATCTGGAAATGTAGAAAATTAACAGAGACGTGAAAATGGCGTAAGAGATTATCTATGTCTTTTCTACGGTATAATTTTGGTGTAGGGAATTTTCTACACCTTTCCTACGCCTCGATTTTTTTTCAACGTAGTGAAGTTGACGTAGGAAAAACGTAGAAAATTTCCTTACGTCTTCCCTACGCCTGTACCTCTTTCTACTTGTTTCCTACGCCTTCCCTATGCCCCGCCTTTTGGCGTAGGAAAGGCGTCGGAAACTTTGCGTGGGAAATTGAAGTATTTTCTAGTAGTGTACTCGAATAGAATTCGAATCCCCAAATGGATTCTCATATATCGAACACATCACGAATTACTACATGGATTCGAGTATCTACAACAGATCTTAAATCTCCATATAGATTCTCATTTTCAACCGCTTCCAAAATATCAAACTCGTATACCGGTTTTGAAGGATATTCGGTAAGTAAAACATTTACAAATCCAAGGACTCTTCAAAACCAATCGATGAATTTTCGGCTAACTCAATTTCGGTTCTTTCAGAAGTAAGTGAAAGCTAGAAGCGTTTCATACCAATATTCCTCCCTTGAGGTTCTCATTGGTATGAAATTATGAAGACTTTCGGTTACTTCTTAAGTTCACATTAGGTCAAGTTCGATAATCGACTAATCGATTATCTAGTAAAAATAATTGCTTATAAAAATCACGATTTGTACGCTTAACTTATTTCTGATATGCCAACTTAACTATTTCTTACCCAAGAGTGAAGCCAGGTAAGTTTAAGCACTGGTTGCATCAAGCCTTGCCGAGATATTTCATTCTAGAATCACACAAATAGATAAAATTTGGACCCGATGAGTCATGCATGTGTAAATTCAAAAAATGCAAATTCATTCTGAAAAAACAATTGTTTTAAGTCATTTTTGAAAGATCGTCAAAAACATAAAATGTGGCAGAATAGATGATAGCAGTCAGATTTCATTAAAAATTGAATTCAAATAAATATTTAATGGTTCAGATCTCTTATGTTACCGTGTTCAAATATATTTATATATTAAATACATGTTTTAATTTAGAGTTGGCCATTAGAACTGAGAACCGTAAACTCAAACTAAATCGACCCGACATGAGAAGATCCAAATTGAATTTGATGGTTCTAGAGTAGATTCTAAATGGTGGAACTGATCAAAACCAATCCGAACCGAAAGATCCGATCAAAAGATATTGAAATGCATGAAGTTTTAATTTTATTATACAACAATACCCGAATCGATGGTTAAAACGTATAGTTTGAACACAAAAAAAGCTTATCCGTTTATAATCGAGATCTATCGGGTTAGGTTCGGATCCGTTGGATAGGACCTACTTGAACACCCCAAATTTAAACCAATATAGGCTCTTAACATTAGTATTTTACATGCATAGCAAACATATATATATTTAGCCATGTCTAACATCCAATATCCAATGATCACACAATAATTTGTTTAGAATTTTTGTTATCCTCTTCTCTGAATTAGCAGTCTTTATATCCAAAAGCTATGTTTATTAAGACGTTGTACAGTTTCAGGATAAGCACCAAATAAGCTTTTACATAATTTAATCCATTGCATATTGCCCATTAGTCAATTATCTAATCCATTCATTCTTCCATTTTTTTGCTAATTATCCAATAAGTAGTCAAAAAGTTATTGCTCCACTTAATTAACAACCTCATCAACTTTGAGGTCCGAATTAAACCTTTTGTTGGTGGTGGATGTAGCAACTAAAAAGCGCAATATGTAAACAAAGATGCTTCCAGCAATCAGATGTCGCGTCGATATAAGAAATCGTTTCAGATTTGAGCTGCTATAAAAGTAGACAGCTTATAAGCCACTTCAAAAGCTGTCAAGTGATATTTTACCTACGCGTAGTCTGTTCTGTGGTTACATTGGTTAAATCATCTCCTTAGTCATCAAATCATTTGACGTTTGTTATCTCTTAATGTTCCTATCAAAATAATATAAAGCTTCCCATTTGTATTCAAAAAGTTTCTGATATCGTAAACGAAACGAAATCAGCATAATTCTACAGCCAATATAATTAAACTATTATTTTGATCCATTCAGCACTGTTTAAACTTTTAAGGTTTCTAACCTGAGTTATTCCTTAAAGGTTGAGGTTAGATTCTCCATGCATAATCAAGAATTAATATTAAAAAAAGTACTGTTTAAACTATTATTTTGCCCGAACAACTTTGGTAAATTTTAGAATCTGATTCAGACATGAATAAAAATATGTTTCACGAAAACCCATGTCATTGATTTACGCAAAAATGCAAAATGCAAGGTACATACTATAAATATTTACAGGGTACACTATGGATATTTACAGTCTACATTACGATTATTTATGTTACAAATATTCATCGTTTACACCGTAAATTGTTAGCAATCTATTAACAGAACGAGATCATTCTTGCTACCAACAACAAATAAATTACAAAACACCATTTAACATATACAAACAGCAGTTGTAAGTTTTGGCCATAATGGAATATCTTTCAAAAAGCTTTGAAGTCATTTTGCTTCTTCAACGGTTTTATATAAGGCTACAAATTCTGCTTTCATTGTTGAGCATTCTATCACAATTTGTTTGGATGACTTCCACGACACTGCTGCTCCACAAATAATGAATACATATTCACTTCTGGATTTACTTTTCGTATTTTCAGATATTCAATTTTCATTGCAATATCCTGTCAAAACAGGATGAAATTTTAAGTAAGGTAAACCATAATTCGTTATATGCTTTAAATATTTAAGTACTCTAACCAAAGCATTCGTATTGCGTTGCAATGAGATTGTAGATGTTATAGGTTCGAGCTTTTAACACATCATAACGAGCATTCTGTCCAAGTAAAGTATCACTTTAACCATTAAAAAAATCTCTTGAAACTTTGTTCGTTGAGACGTTATACATAGGTCTGTAAACTAATACTTTCAGATACGGATAGTATAGCGTAATATTAGTATCTGAAATCATTTTTGGATCTCGGATATCCGTACCCTTGGATGCGGACGAATACCAAATACTCTTCGACCAATTCACCATCTATAAATTTAAACAAATAAATATAAAATTTTGATTTATCATAAATCCATTTTTGTACTAAATATATAAAAATAATAAATACACTAAAAATAGTACTTTTAAGCAGTAAAAACTGATTTTTATATATATATAATTTTTTTTTACCTGGATAAAATAGTAAACGATAATAATTTTATTTACTAAAATACACAAAAATAACATTAATCTTGATAAAAACAGAACGAATAATTATCGGATATGGATAGAATGAATTTCAAAGATTTCGGGGACTCATTTACCGTCCTACTTATACAGTTTCAAGATAAGAGCCGATCAAGCTTTTGCATAATCTAATCCATTGCATTTTGCGCATTAGTCTATGATCTAATCCATCCCATATAATATCAGCATCTTTATATTCTTCCATTTTCTTATTAAATATCTAATAAATAATTAAAAAGTTATTGCTCGACTTAATTAACAACGTCATCAGAATTTATGGTCAACATTAAACAATGTCAAATTGGTTGATGGATGCGGCAACTAAAAAGCGCAATATGTAAACAAGGTTCTTCCAGTAATCAGATGTCGCAATGGTAAGAAAACGTTTCAAATTTGAGCCACGACAATAAAAGCAGACAACTTATAAGCAACTTCAAAAGCTGTCAAGTGAGTTTGTTTTAATGTTCTTATCAGAATAACGTAAAGCTTCCAATCTATTAAATAATAGTAAAGTAGAAGATTTTCTAGCTTTCTCCTTAATTCTAGGAATTTTCTCTCTTTACATATTTTATTGTCAAATTCTTTAATTTATTACTTTACACTTATTTTACTAATTCTCTTCTATTATTTTGCATTTTGGTACATGTATTCTATCTAAAGTTTATATAATTATTTACATATAATTTATCAGCTACCTTCTAATATTTTATATTTAAGTCCGCACATTTAGGTTAATTAAATAATACAAAATTTAAGCTATTTAAATAAATTCATTTAATATTTCTTATAAATACCAAAGAACGACAATTTAAATATGTATAACACTTAAACAACTAAACCATAATATTAATCTTTCATTCAATTATAAAGATGTATAATCACATAAACCAATAATAAAAAATTGTAGTTAATTTATTTCAATAAATTTATCTTACATTTCATTGTAAATTCTACTTTAACTTCAAATACCTACATTTAAAATTACCATAATTATTCACAAAATTTACCTCACTTTTCTTCTAGTATTTTACTTTTCACCCTATATGTATCAATTAATTATGCAATCTAAATTTAAAGTAATTAGATAAATCCAACTAACTAATATTCGTTAATTCGTTTACTAATTTATGAAAATATCAATATGTACACCATATCCTATTAACAAAATTTTAAAAAATGATTAATGTAAAGATACGTAAGTTATATAACTTAAAGTGAATACATAAATAATAACAATAAATCATTTTTTCACATTTCTCTTGATAAATTTATCACGAAATGCATTAGAAAGTTATATTTTTTTGTACTCCGAATACCTACGTTATAAATTTTCTATAATCATTTACAGCCTTCCCTCAATTCCTTTACAATATTTTACATTTAAAGTCATATATTGTAATCAATTACATAACTTGAAAACTGTTTAAATAATTTCACTACGCAATTTTTCACCGATTCGTCAAATAAGTTGATAAATATGAACCATATTTATATTAACAAAAATGATGAAAAAATTCATTCAAATATATAAATACATCAATCACATAACATAAATTATATTCATAAATAATAATTACAAGTTTAAAGTTTTATTTATATCTATATGTGTATCATGCATTACATTGTAAAACCCGTTTTTAACGTCAAAAACCTACATTTTGAATTTATCCAATTAGTTATAAAACACTTCACAATATCACCTACCATTGTATACTAAATTCGATATTTTCAAATTAGTTATGTGATATTGAATTTAAATTATTTAAATAAATTCAATTAATAATTTTTTATCAATTCATCTAATAAATGCTAAGATATAACGGTTTCAATATGTATACAATATTCATATCAGACGCAAAGGTGATAAAATTAGTTTTTTATTCAAATACAAAGATATATAAGTCACCTAACATAAATAATATGCATAAGCAATATTTCCATATTTAATATATATTATTCATGTATCTAAATTTTTTATATTGTATTACATTGAAAAATTCTGTTTTTAGCTTCAAATACAGACATTTTAACATTTTTACAATTATTTCCTAAACCGCCATCAATTATTTTCTATTATTTTATATTTGAATACATGTATTCAAACTACTTACGAAATTTCAAATCTAAATAATTTAATTAATTTCAATGAATAGTTAATCTATTCTTCTAATGAATCATAAAAACATATGTCAATTTTAACACACACACGCTCACATTATGAAAAAGTGCAAGACTTTTTTTTTATTCAACTATAAAGATATATAAATCACATAACATAAATTATGTACGTAAAAATCATAACAAATTAATTTGTAAATAAGTTATAATTCCTTTATATTAAGAATTTATCATACATTATATTACAAAATTATGTTTTAGCTTCAATATATCCACATCGAAATTATACAATTTTTTACAAAATTCCTCTCGATTCTTCCTATCGTTTATTTTCAAGTCCATGTATGTAAACTAATTACATAATTTTATATTTGATTTATTTTAACAAATTTCATTAAACAATATTTTTCAATTCATCTAAAAAATTACTAACATACGTCAGTTTCAACATGTATGTTATATCCATATTAACAAAACTGAATAAATTGCTTTATTATTATATACATGTGTGCACGTATGCGCGCTATACAACATAAATTATACACAAACATATACCAATTTTAATTTATAGTTCATTTATTTCACTAAATTTATCATACATTACATAACAAAGTTCTCATTTTAACATTCAAGATATAATATCATATTTTACAATATTACCGTGTGCAACGCACGGGTTACACACTAGTTTGTACTGTAAAGTTTCGGATTTGAAAAGGTGATGAAATCAGCGTACTTCGAAAGCCAAAAGACTAAATGATTATTTGTTCCAATAAGCACTGTTTTATGTGTTATGATTTAGAATTTGAATTGTTCTTTAAGATTTTGGTCTGATTCTCCCAGCATAAATTTAGAGTACCGCTAATTACACCAAATGAACTATGCCTCGGTTAATTGGATGCTAAATATTAACCGTACTTTATTTTATACTACCTAAAACGATAAAATGATAGGTCATACACAGCAGATAAATGAATATAAATTTTGACGTATACTTAGGATAAAACTCAAAATATACATTATTGTCTTTTGCAAATTATGAAACACTTATTAAATTTTTCTTGATTAAAGGCGCCATTAATAAATTATTGAGATAAAGTTGCTTTTCGCCCCTAATACTTGCATTTCCAGCATGTGTAATTTGAATAGACTTGCCATTTCTCATATGCAATAATTGTTTATCTCTGTACTCCTTGTTGCCAAGATTTAGATTGCCTAGATTTTGGTCATAAGATTAGTGGCTTTTGAATCTAGATACCAGCTCTCATCTTCAATGTCTTATATCTTAGCTGCACCACTTGTGTTTTCAGACTGATTTTTAGCATCTTGTTGTGTATTGATCATGTTTCACTAGGATTGTAATTTCTTGAATTATTGTTGCTTTGTTGAATGGTGTATAATTTGCATCAAATCTAAAATAACACCTATTAGCGGCCTGGCCATATCTCTCACATGTTTGACATCTAAGTCTATTATCATTTTTTATATTTCTCCATCTTCCATCCCTTCCTCTAGATCTATAGGACCGACCACCTCTTTGGTTGATATTTGACTGATTTCTATTGTCTACTTCCTTTCTTCGTTCTTATACTTGCTATTACTATCATAGTTGGCCAAAAAATTATGATATCACAGGTTTCTTTTGTTCCATTATACCTTTCTGAGAAAGAAGCATAGAATGAACATACTGAATAGTGGGTGCTTTCTTTTGAGGATACTACTGCCGTCACTTCCTCATATTCTTCATCAAGACCATTTAATATGGACAGATGTTGCTTTGTGTCAAAAAAGTTATGACCTGTAGATGCTAACTGACCTCAAAGAGTTTTGATCTTGGTCAAGTATTCTCTCATCGACAAGTTTTCTCTCTTACGATTTTGCAACTGCGTTTTATAATGCATCACCTTTATAGCAGATTGATATTGAACACTTGTTGAGTTGCTGACCATATTTCATGAGCAGTTTTACATCATATTAGTGATGGAAACATATTTGCACTTATGGATGATGATAATCAAGAACTAATAACGCTGTCTGCCTTTGATGAGTTATATAATCTTGATTACTTACTAGTTTCCCATCACTATCTGCAGTATATATGGGTGGTGTGATCAGGGTTCCAAGAATATATTCCTCCAACCCATATCCTATGACTGATGTCTCAATTTGGAATTTCTAGAGAAGAAAGTTGGTTTCATCAAGTTTTATGGTGATTAGTTAGCTTATGGCTTGATTATTGCCTCGAGCAGTCCTTGAGTTGCATTGTGTTGTGATGAGGTGGTCCTAGCATTTCTAGAGGTGGCTGAGTTTTCAAAATCTCCTTCCGTCATTGAAGTAAAGATGATACTGGGTATTCTGTAGATTGATGAAGATTCTTTAGGGTGCAGCCGAGGCTACTAGGTGATGAGTCTTTTCTGATAGTGATCTTTAGACAAGGCACAATAAGATTTTGATGACAATCTTGATTTCCCTATTCAGAACGCAATCAAGATTCCTAAAATGATGTGGGTACTATGGTATTGGCGAGGCCAAATGAAGAAAATTTCGATTCTATGATGGCAGGCAAGGCATATCCAATCTTCAGATGATGAAATCAACTCTGTTGAAGATTCCGACAGGGCATTTACTACTATTAGGCAGTTTTGACTTTGATACCAAAACAGAGTTTGAGAATAAATTATTTTCTTTTTGTTAGTATATCTATTTGCAGAGAATGATTACATTACTTTGTACATGCACCTTTACATTATATTTATAGTGTGCAACTGATATGTATTATAAATGGCTTGAGATAGTGGCCCATATACCCGATGTCGCTTCACTTATGTAAGAGATATCTGGTTCCTTTCACATGTGTCTCATTCTCTTTGTATATTTCATTCAGTACTTGTGAATAAATAATACTTACGTAGTTACATGTATTTAGATTATTTTTTATATCATACAGCATGTCTATAAGTAAATAGTAAGCATCAATGGTTCGTATCATAAGATGAATGTGTAATTCAATCATAGTTAAATAATAATCATTCTTGTAGCTCATATATTTCAACACTTCAAATAATGAGAACGTACCGTATGTATATAATGAACATTCAACCACACAATACTCAATGCCAAAAAATGGATCTACTTTCATCAACAGGAACTATAAAATTCATGGTTGCTATTTTTCTTAGGGAAGATTCTAATCCATTGGGCCCTACATTTTTTGGTTCTAATGAATTGAAGTTTGAAACCAAGACTTTCAAAAAACACTTCTTCTTCATTCCTAGTTTGGGATAGGAAATTCATACACTATTGGGAATAAGAGTAGAATGAGCAGCCGCATACAAGTTTCATAATATCAAAGCATTACAAATAGGTTTAGGAGCAATAAGCATTAGAATGCACTCGGCCCATTATAATTTATTTTTACACTATAAAAGCAACGTCGTGTACAACATTGTATATTATCTTTCTGATTAAACTCAAACAATAAAAGAATATTTTATCGGTTTCATTGAATCATCTTACTCTTTTATCAATTCGTTTATCGTATCAGAGATACAATAAGCTTAACAGCAATTTGATCACACATTGAAGGAAAAGGATTTCTTCTGTCAAAAAATAATAATAAATCTGAGATATCATCAAATAAGATATCATCATTTGATATTCAGATTACCCATCAGAGATCATCTCATCATTTGGGTTTTATTCAATAATTTGCATAAGAAAACAAGTACCCTGCCAAGGAATTCCATTAAATTCTTCGCTAGAACGGGTTTTCTTCTAAGATAAGCAAATTCAAAGTATGAAAAGTCAAAAAATCAAAACCAAAATCAAGAAGGCCATCAAAAGTAGTAAGAAATCAATTGCCTCGCCAAGAACCCATCAGATCATTGTCATTATTTGGGTTTGGCTGCAATGAACGTGGATATCCTACCTTTTGAAGCAATCTTGCATCTGTTCAATTCTGAATCTTCAAGCTCATTAGCTTCCGTATTGATTCATCATGGCTAAAGGCAATGATAGCTCAACAACATTTGCAAACTCAACAATAAATTGCAGCAGCAACAGAGAAGTTGATTAAGATAGTGATCAGCCCACAAAGTCAACTGATCACTGCCCACCTTGTAGAAGACAATTATCTCCTATGGAAACTTCAAGTTGAAACTGCCATTCGAGGATATGGCTTCAAGGGTTTTGTTCTTCATACTCTGCCTGTTCCGCCAAGATTTATCACTGGTCAAGAAAGCAAGATGATCAGTAATGAAAAATACACAAAACATTATAGGCAAGATAGTCTAATAAGCTCATGGTTATTATCATGTAAAAGCACCGGCCTATTGTCATAAGTTATTGGGTGTAAATGATCAAATGAAATCTGGACCACTATTGACAGAGTACTCAACACACAGTCTACTTCCAAAGTTATGCAGTATAAAAGGCAACCATATAGCACCGGAAAGGACGATCAATCTATGAGGGAATACTTGTTAAAGATCAAGACAATATTTGACTTGTTAGAGGCAACACAACACAACATATCATACACAGAGCAAATTCTTACAATTTTAAATGGACCTAGTGAGAAATATGAAGTAGTAGTGGAAATTATAACATTAAAAGAAATATTAACATCTATGCAATATGTTCATTCAACTCGGCTTGTGCATTGAGCAAGAATTGATCACAAGAAGCCACTAGATTTAGATTTATAAATCAACTATGCAACTAGTTACAAAAACAAAGGTCAGAACTATAATAAATCCGATCAGTCACATTAGAGAGGTGTAGAACAAGGGGCATGGGAAGATGGAATAACAGCAATAGGTCAAAGTGTCAAATATGTGAAAAAGTTGGTCATACCACATTAAAGTGGTACTTTGGGTTTAGTCCAAATTATGTGCCTAATCAAAACACAAATATTCAAAGAACTGGTAATCCTAGTGTAAAGTTGGCTCAAGTACAAGAAGATTCAAATATCCAATCAGATAACAACAGAAGTCATAATCTGAATGAGATTACAAGGCCTAAACGCATTCAAGATGAAAGTTGGTACCCGATTTAGGAGCAACCAATCATATAATATGCAACCTTGACAACTTAAATCTTGGCAATAAGAAGTACAGAGTTAAACAGTCAATATGCATGGGAAATGCTGAGTCTGTTAAGGTTACTCATATTGTAAATGCTTATATCAAAGGTGAAAGGCAATTGTTTTTTTGAATAATTTGTTAAGAGTGCCAAAGATAAAGAAAAATTATATGATTGTATCACAATTCTCAAAAGATAACGGTGTCCATTTTGAATATTATCTTAAATATTGTTTGGTTAGGACATACTAACTAAATAAATACTTTTGCAGCGTGAAGCAGTCAAAGGACTATACAAGTTTAATCTTTTTAACTACAGCAATTCTGTCAAAGAACAAAAGTATTGTAATCTATCTGAGATAGCTCAAATAGAAAGAAATAGAAAGCAAAAAATTGATCCGTGGCTTTACAATTCGGGTTACCTAAATGCAAATGTTGTAAAGCAAGTACTCACTAAAAATAAAATTACTTTTGATGATATTTCATTGCCATATGTTTGTACTAATTGTCAAATGTGTAAAAGTCGTAAATTAGCATTCAATGATTCTTTAACTAAGTGTACTAGACCATTGGAATTGGTTGCTTCAATATATGAGGTCCAACACCTATATGTTCTGATTATGGTTATAGATACTATATATCATTTGTTGATCATATTCAAGGTACACTTAGATTTATTTTTTGAAAGCAAAATCAAAGACATATTATGCAGTATTAGATTTCATAACCCTAGCTGAAAAGCAAACTAATTCTCCGATTAAGAATATGCAGATAGATGGTGGAATTGAGAATAAAACAATCGGCAATTTTTCATAAAAAGGGAATAATTCCTAGAACTACATACCCTAACACTTCTGCAGAAAATGGCTTAATTGAAAGAAAACATAGACACATAGTTGTGTCAGGTCGTACTTTACTTGCTCAGGCATCATTACCCTTAATTTTTTGGGTTAATTCATTTAGTACAACAACATACATAATTAATTGATTGCCAACAAAGTGTTAAAAGGAACTAAGTCCAATAGAAAAGCTATATGGTAGTAAACCAGATTATCAAAGCTTAAAGTCTTTTGGATGTCTATGTTTTCTTTATCTAAGACCATATAATACTCATAAACTGAATTTTAGATCAAAGCCATGTACATTTCTAGAGTATGGAATAAATCAGAAAGGATATAAATGTCTTGATTACAGTGGGAAATTTTTTATAAGCAGGCATATTGTATTTAATTAACATATATTTCTTTCAGTAGCATAGATATAAAGACAACCAAAAAGGTATATAATCCAAGAATGTCAATTCCAGAATAACCTATTTAATCAGATGCATGGAATCAAAAGAAGGCCGAAAAGACTATAGAGGAGATCTTGATTCACAACTCATATTGTCTAATCAACCAGGTCATGAATTAACAGAACTGCCTGGTGATCTCAACCAACCACCTGAACATTCAACCAGTCAAACACAACATGTTAGCGAAGGAAATTCAAATGCTTAGCAAAGTTAATCAAAGATAATGTTGAAGGACCATCTCATGATGAGCCACAAGTGAGATCAGGACATCACATGATCACAAGGGTAAAGAGTGGAATATTTAAGCTAAAGATATACATTGCCGTCATAATGCCTGAAGAACCTGAAACATTTGAACAAGCTACAAGGGATAAGAACTGGAAGGCGGCTATGGATGAGGAATATAGTGCACTCATAAAAATACAGCACGGGATCTAGTGTCTCCACCCGACAACAAAAACATAGTTGGATGTAAATAGATCTATAAGTTAAAAAAAAATCCAGATGGAACTATTGCCAGATATAAAGTAAGGCTAGTTGCTAAGGGGTATACTTAGATTTGGGTCAGACTTCAGTGAAACATTCTCTCCAGTAGTCAAACCAACAACAATCAGAATTGTTCTTACTATTGCTTTACACAAAAATTCTAGTATTAAATAGTTAGATATCAATAATGCCTTTTTGAATGGGGTTTCACAGGAAGAGCTTTATATGGAGCAACCACATATAAAAAAACATGATTATGTGTGCAAGTTAGATAAGACAATATATGGCCTTAAGCAGGCACCAAGTGTCTGGTTTGATAGACTGAAAATCACTTTAGCTAATTTTGGTTATCAATATACAGAACTAGATAATTCACCGTTTACTAAGATCAAAAAAATATCAGCTATTTATATTTTAATATATGTTGATGATTTAATTATTACAAGTGATTATGAAGTTGAAATTAACAATTTTATTTAATATCCAGACAAACAGTTCTCAATCAAGGATCTTGGAAGCTTAAATTATTTTATGGGTATAGAGGTTAAAAGGAAATCAGATTCAGAGATTATCCTATGCCAAAAAAAAATCATAGAACGACTAATCAAGTCAAAAATGGATAGAGCTAACCCACAGCCGACACCAATGATAAGCAACCAACATTTGTCCAAAAACAAGGAGAACCAATATTTAATGTTAAATAATATAGGAGTATTGTTGGAGCTTTATGTAATTATAATTAGATTAGATATCTTATTTAGTGTTAATAAAGTGTGTCAATTTATGAAGAAACCATTGAATGAGCATTAGAAAGCAATAAAGAGAATCTAGAGATATCTCAAAGGAACTACAAATTATGGTTTTTCATCAAAAGCATGCAAGAATCACAATATAAATGGATATGCGGATACTTATTGGGCAGCAGATCCAGATGACAGAATATCAATCACAAGATATTGCATCTATATTGGAGATCATCCTAGATCATGGTATTTAAAGAAACAATCAACTATTTCCGGATCCAGCACTTAAGCTGAATACAGGAGTGTAGCAAGTGCAACTGTCGAGATGATGTAGATACAATCATTTGTAAGTGAGCTAAAGATTAATTCAGAGATCAAACCGATATTATGGTTTGATAATCAAAGCACAGTGTATCTATCTACAACCCAATACTTCACTCAAGAACAAAGAACATCGAAATAGACTTATATTTTGTTCGAGAGCAAATTCTCAAAAAAAACTGCAAGTAAACTATATACCTGCACCTTACCAATGCGCAATGTTCTCACTAAGGCAATATCAGCATGAAACTTCATCAGATTCAGAGATGACTTGAAGATAGAGCAAATCAAAACCTAATCCAGCAAGATCCCGATAGAGTGGTGAGCTTTTAGAATCTCATAAAATAGAAACATCATCACATCAAAGTAACTCGAAGATCTTATTAAAATAGCTGGGAATCTCATTGGATTTGCTCAAATCTAGCAAGTATTCATGCTGAGAGAAGTTCTCAAGCCAGAAATTTCATTCATTATGCAATGCATTGAAGATTGAATAGAATGACGATAAATTTGGAAATTGCCATAACTCTAAACCTAATACCGTTTTGAGGGGAGAATATTGGAAATAAGATTACAATGAGCAGCCGCATATAAGTTTCAGAATATCAAAGCATTATTGCAGGTTCAGGAGCAATAAGCATTGGACTACACTCGGCCAATTACAATTTGTTTGTACATTATAAAAGCAACGTCGCGCACAATATTAGAAATTATCTTTCTAATTGGAATCAAACAATAAAACAGTATTTTCTCAATTTCATTGAATATCTTGTTGTTTTATCAATTCGTTTATATAAAAAAAAAACCCAACCAGGATAATAAATAATATCATATGCATGGCAAAAAAATTGACATAATTAGCAGCAAATAATTAGACGATCAAAAAGGAAATATATGATGCACTAAAATATTTAGAGCACAATAGTTGATAGCTAATCGCCCATTAGTTAACTACATAAGCTTTTATTTTAACAAATCGAATGGACATCTTTAAAATCAATATGAAATTACATCATGTACAATAAAACAATCAAATAGCCTAAATCAATTTAAAATAGTAAACCATGAATTAACTTCCAAAACAATGTAGTACATAGACCATATTAATAAATAAAATACTTAACTATGTAGAGCAAAAAATCATCTCTTGATTTTCTCAACTTTAGCAAATGCTATCAAAAAGAATATACCGAGAACCACCGTGAATTTTGAACTTAGATGATTATTTAAATCCCCTAATTTCAACCTAATTTAAATAATTATATTTTCTCTCTCCACTACAAGACACAAAGTAATTTACGGTGGAGCATTCCGACGGCCGTCGATGGCTCTGTCATTTTACTATCGATGGTTGCCGACGACGTTTCATTTTATTTATTTATACTTATTACTTTATCATTGTATATTAGTTATATAAGTTAGAAATTTGATTAAATATAATAAATTAAATTCTAAGCATCTACAAAGATATTTTTATTTAGTTATTCGAATCTATGAAAGTTATTGATTGGTTAAATTAGTGCTGTCGATAATCTTTTTTGTTGTATAGTTATATTCGATAATTGACTTTACTGAAAATCGAACACAGAAAATCATTTTCTACAACTTTCAGTCTATTAGTTAAAAAATTTGATGAAATTTATGATACATAATAGTTTAATGAATCTATTTTGTAAAAACCATGTAAATATAATTTAAAAAATTTAAATTAATTTGAAACTACAAGTAAGTGGTTGTAACCATTAATATTTATTTCATATTCATTGAGAACTAATATAAACTATTTAATTTTTCTACAGGTCAAAATTTTCTAACAAACTAATTAGTAATAGATTTATTTTAAAAAGTGTGGAATTATAATAAGAAACATATAGAGCCGTCAGAAACCATTGTAAGCCGTTGCTAATACTAGTCGTTGATGGCCGTCAGACAATGTGATTATATAACAAGTTCAGTCAAGAATGATTCATTCATCCTCCATAAATCCTAGCTTTCTCCCCAAAAATCGCCATTTTTGGTCCAAGGCCGCTGCACTCAGTCCGTAACCACCAGCATCTCCGTCAACTTCAACTCTTTGGCCCTCTAAGCATCAATCTCAACCCAAAACAGGTATTTTTCCTTAAATCTAATTTATCCTAATATGTTAAATTAGTGTTAGTTTCTAGTTGCTTTGATGATACTAGCACCATGATTATTTACAATTGTATATTAATTGATTGAGATATGCTAATTACTGTTATAAGTTTAAAATCCGATAATTAAAATATAATTACGGCTAGCTTGGGTTAATTAGTTTATGTGCTAATTAATGTAATAATTTCGTGTTAATTAGTGTATGCGTTAGCTTAAATATTGATATTAAAGATTATCCTTTAATAGTTTGTACAATAAATCTAATTTACTTGAGTGATACATGTGAAAAAATCATAATAAATTAGTGTATAATGAAGTTTACTTTTTTGAAATATGATATTATATCCACAATCTATTATAATTGAAAACGAATAAGATTTTATAAAAAAAAGTAAAAAAGAATAGTATATTATATAATTAATAAAACATTAAAATGTATAAGTGAATTAAACTAATATATGTTACATAATTAACAAAAAATTAAAATGTATAATGGTAATATATATATATATAAACAAATTACTGCATAATGTGCTTTATTTTTTAAATCCCTTAAGGAGTTTTCGGGCTCGTTAGACAAGTATTATATATGGTCGTAATATAGATATTTGTTTTGTCACAAAAGAGATATTAATATTCATCTGATATAATATTTATCGGATTTGGCCCTGTATTAAATAAGTTTAAACACAATAAAGTAATTACATTTTGTATATTAATTTATCTTAAACGATTCACAAAATTTCGACAGTACTTCCTTTTTGTTTCCTGTGTAAATGAATTTGTGTACGATACAAGAAACAAATGGAAAGTGCTGCCGAAATTTTGTTGAATCGTTTAAAATGAAATAATTTACGGAGTGTAATTATTATTGGATTTGTAGTGGGAAGTAGGATGATCAATCGTCAAAGTAAAAAAACAATAAACTAAAATTTAATATTACATACATAATTTGTTAAAATAAAAAAGATATTAGATTTTATAAAAAACAATCCAAAAGAGAAATATATTATATAATTGATAAAACATTAAAATCTATAAATGAATTGAAAAAAAAGTCAATTGTAACGACCCAGAATTTCAGTCATTAAAATTTGGAATATCTAATTGATTTTAAATATTGAAAAGTAAAATTTTATAAGTTAAATAACCTATGTTTCAAATATAGTGATTTATTTGATAATTAAGTTGTTAAATTTAGCATTTGAAATTGTTTAAATAGTTGGATTTGGAATTTAATGTGAATGAAAAGGATTTCTAAAGTTGATTTAAATTCTATTTAAATTAGAATGGAGACAGTAAACTTTTAAATTTGGATCTAAAAGTGATTAAACTAATTTCAAAAATTACTTGATTTAGTTAACGTGTAGGCACCGTCTCTGATATCGATGAAATCAGTTTCATTAGTTCTGTAATAGTGAATTATTGTATGTTGTCGAATTTTGTGCCGATTGGAGTATCGTTTAATCATGCGAGTTAGAAACACGTAGAAATTTATTAAAGAAATTTTAATTAATATAATTTAATTTTGAAATGTTGTCTTCTATATATTATGGAATGAGCTCTCGATACGTATTTCATTGTTTTCGGGATAGGGGTATAACATATAGAACGCCAGGCGGCACGCTTCGTTTGGAGTTCGGAATTTTCACGGATAAATAGTGTCAAGTTTAATTTTCTATAAATAGCCGTCAACTTCCTTCATTTTCAAACCCTAATTTCCAACCGCCATTAAAACTAATCCATCCAATGGACATCGTTGATTGGAGCCTCTAGGGGCTGAATTAGACTTCGATTTCAACTAGGAAAACGAGAGCACGATGATATGAGGCAAACCACCGGTTGGATCGAGCTATCATCGATCGAGTCGACTGTAAACCCCTTTCATTCGCAGCAGCAACATGGGTTCGAGGTAGTGATTTTCACGCGTATGCGTGCGCGTGTAGCAGTGGCGTGGGCGGTAGAGGCGACACGGCGATGTTGGGCGGCGGCGTGTCGTGGGTGGTGGCGCAGCAATCGATCGAACGATGAATGATTTCAAAAATAAAAAAAACACGTGCGCACGTGAGAGAGCTAGAGGGAAAACGAAAATGGGGAAGAAATGGTTAAGTTTAAATGTTTATTTAATTATGTTAATTAATTTTAATTATCTCGAAAGTTAATAAATCCGTAACTTTCTCGTATGAGGTCTAAATCGAGCGCGAAAAGTTGCATTGCATTCGTATTAGCAAGTACTACGCCATGGAATTGGATTGGACGAATTGGAAGCTTGTAGGAATTTTGACTTAAATTGAACGACCATTCAATTCTAGTCCAAATCGAAGTGCTTTGGCGATTTCTGGAATTTTTGTCAGTAAACTCACCTCTATGGTCTGCTTATATTTTTATGTAAGTGGGAATAATTTTATTTATGATAGTTATTGCTTGTTTGGATGATATACTCTATTTATTAGTTGGTTTGGATATATTCCTACCTATTGGAGCGGATGAAACCCTATTAAGTTCCAATGTAAGAGCGGATGACTCTTTGTATATGAATCCCGCCTTGAAGCGGTTGATTTTTATATTATTTAATCATATGTTGTTTTAAATGCAGCGGGACAGGTTGGAGGGATCCGGTAGGATTATTCGCCACTGTTGATTTTATTTTACATATATATGCTGATATATGATGTGTTGGATATCATGTTATGGATTGCGATATGATTTGACTTATTTAGTTTTTTAGTAGCACAAGGCCTTATTTTTGGTATTTTAAATACTAAAAATGATGATTTGGATTTAAAAAGGATTTCGAAGTGATTTTGATAGTATAAATATGTTTTAATAATTTTTGAATTATTAAAAGAAAGGAATTTGGTTTTAAACGAATAAAAAGTTATGATTTTTGCCGTTATGAATGTATAGGTTTGTGAAATATTTTTAAATAGAGACTTTTGAATAAGTTTATAAAAAGATTTATAGAAGTGATATTTTATAAATAAAGAGATAGATTTATAATCAGAATTTATAAGTATTTAGTAAATGGATTTGAAGTTGTTTAGTAAATGGACTTGAAGTTGTTTGGTAAATGATTTTGAAATTGATTTTGTAAATAGATTTTATAAAATAAATTAGATTTTTAAAGAAAATGGATTTTGATAGCAAAATTTGTTTTTATAAAAGAATGGATTTATAAATAAATCTTGTAAATAAAAGAATTTTAATAAATAGAAGTTTTAGAAAATAAAACGAGAATTATAAACATAGTTTTACACACACACACACACACACATATAGAAATAATTTATATTAAGGTTTAAAATATGAATTTTTATTTAAAGTAATGTTTTGGAAAATAATAATTCCAAATGGGATTTAATGGTTTTGAAAAATGTTTTAAAATGTGACAAATAAGGGAAACTTAGATTTCAACATTTATTGTTGTAATAGACGTTTTCGGAGAAGTAAGGAAGACATGGACTATAACACTGTTGTCATAGTAAATGATTTTCAAAAGGAATGTTTTATATAGCATATGGATTTTATTATATATATTAATTAATCAAATCTCTATGCTAATGTTTTTGGATTGTCGTAACGATGTTTTACGCAACATTCGTTTTGATCCAATAGATGATGTTGACCTTCCATTGTAAAATACACAAATCGGTTCTTATGATCGTACTAAGGACTTGGTGGTATAGGAGCATTGCTTCCTATACTTAACACCCGTCCGGAGGCGTACGAATTCTGGAGTTGTACGGTTATAGAAATCTATTTTGCGTGTCTCCAAATGTTAATGTTATTGAATATACTTATACTGTTGATATAAGTATATGAAAATGTTTTCAAATATAAAAAGACTGAAATGGTTTTGAATATATTTTTTGAAGATAATTTGAAGCAAATATTTGAAGATTATTTAATTGATAAAATATTAATTAAATGGGCCCAGTGATTACTTATAGTGCTAGATATTATTGTTGCTTTGATAGTTAAATAACCGACTTTAAAATTTGACCATTTTTGTTCCCTAACTTGATGTGGGAACTGATTAGTCATGCACATTGCACGAAGCCGACCGAATAGGCCTGATTATCATTTGAATTAAGAATGTTGATTCAAGTAGTGCGGAGTATCTTTGGTACTCCAATCTACCGGGCTTCCTTCTTGGCCGAAGGATAGCAAGTTGCGAGTTGAAAACGTGATCTATAGTGAGATATTTTAGCAGTTGCCTTACTAGAAAGACCTCTTACTTTGTCAGATATTGACGTGATACATAGTGAGAAAAATGTGTATAATATAATTATGAATGTTAAGGGGAAGATTAAGCACGATTTGAAATCAAGACGTGATATCTAAGAATTATGTAAGAGCTTTGAGCTACATATCAAGCCAAATAACACTAAAAAAAACCTAAGGAATATTATGAATTAGACAATAACCAAGTTAAAGTTCAATTAAAATGGGTGGAAGGATTAAGATTTTCGATGGGATCTCTTCTAATCTTCGTAGATGTGTTGACTTTAAAAACAGTAAACTGAGTAGGATGAAAAGCCATGATTGTCTTGTAATGATGGAAAATTTGTCACCAGTCGCATTCAAAGAACTATTTTCCGTAAATGTTTGGACGGTTATAATGAAACTTAATCTGTTTCATAAAGAGCCTTGTCCAACAATGTTAAAAGTTGAATGTCTATGTAAACTTGAAGTACATATCCTTATACTGCTCTGTAAATAGTTGAAAATATTTCATCTAGGTTTCTTTGATGTAACAGAGCATTTACCTATTCATTTTCCATCTGAAGCACGTCTTCGAGGTCTAATGCAATATGGATGTATGTATCCATTTGAAAGGTATGTATATTGAGTATGTTAAATATTAGTTTAATTACATATATAAGTAAAATGTAGTTTGAAATAATTTTTTAATAGTAATTAAATCATTTAAATAAAAAAGTTAGGAAAAAAACTTGAGTTGAAGGTTCGATTTGTAAATCATATATCGAATAAGAAGCTTCGTTCTTTTTATCTTGTTATTTAATATTAATTAAAATGTAGCAAGATACCGAGACGAATATTATATGACTACCTACTGTAAAAACGAGTTCTTCTTAAAATATTAATTAATATACCTTAAATAAGATGCAATCGAATTAGTGATTTTGATATAAATTATCCCTAGGTATAAAATGTAGACAAAAATTGCAATAACTGATAATCGATTTTTGATCACCTAACCAACTAATAGAGTAGATAGATTATCAGGATAAAATTTCAGAAACAAACATAAGTAAAATTTGGTTTTAAACATAATCATGATAATATATCCATGTAACTTTTCTTATCACTTTGCTTTCTTTTCAATATACACACACAAATACTGGATTGAAAAGACACTCCAACGATTCTCAATTTAATCAAAGCAACTAAGATCGTAATGTCTTTGAATCCCAATTCATGCCTCCTCCAAGATCCTCTACTCACCTCCACCATTTCATATAAAATACAACTAAATCTGATAATATATGACCTTATGATTAAAATTAGATGTAGCTTATAAAACACTTTCTTATATGATCTTATATATCGCACTGTTATAGCAGCTGCTAAGCGCACATTTTTTGCTAGCCTTTATACCAAAATCCTTTATTAACTCATATAAGTATTGTTGGCTAAACGTAAGCAAAGCGCCTACAAGAAAGCTTAGGACCAAGTAGAGATTTAAAACCTTAGAGCTAGGATTGCTGAGCTGGAGGTACGACACCGTCATCGTGCTGTGGAGATGACGTGGAGGAATAAGACCGTCGTCGTGCTGTGGAGAGGACGCGGTTGGACAAGCGCATTGCTGCGTATTTACAGTAGCATGACACATTTCCTTTGTCAACCTGTTCTAAAGACGACGATGAGACTTGATAGGTTTGATTTTCTTTAGTTTGTGTTGAGATATTGTATATATATGCACTTGAAGATGGCGAGGATGATGTATTTTGATATGTTTGATGCATTTTGAGGAGATGTCAAAGGATGTGTTGGGTTGTTTTGACATGATTGATACATTTTAAGAGAGGTTGATTTTGTGTATGTTGTTGAAATGCTTTGTTGTATGGTGGATTGTTTGAGTTTGAATCTTCGAAAATGATGATGTCTCCTGTAGTGCACCTTTTACTTATATGATTATTTAAATTAGAATATGTGACTGAAATTAAAGGGCATTTGAGGTGCAGCCAATCCTACCCCATACATGCATGCACATATCTATGTATGTATATACGCGTGCATGCATGGATATACATAGTTTTACATTTTTAATATAGAATTCATTATTTTTAAAATCATTTCTAGTTATGTATTTATTACAAAAAAATAAATATCAAATACTAAATGCGAAAGTTCAATTAGTTTAATTGAATGTGCATTTTGTTCAAGTAGAAATTAGGTTGAAGGGCTTTTATTTGCAGGATAATAAGTTTTAACACTATAAAAAAAGCTTCGTATAGCGACGGATCCTAGCGACGGCTAACGACAGCTAGCGACGGCTAAAAAAAGCGGTCGTCGCTAGCCATCGCTAGCCGTCGCTATACACAATATACAGGTCCAAGCCGAGAGCAGCAGATTCATTTTGCTTCCTCCTCAAAACCCTTCCTCCTTCCCCCAATCCGTCGCCCCCCGTCATTGTAGCCGGCGCCTCAGCCTTTAACGCCTCTAAATCACCCAAATTTGTGTCAGTGTGCTCCTAATCTCTTGTTTGCATGTAAATTTGATGTTTTTAGGTTTAGTTTAAACCCTAATTCAATTATGATTTATTGTAAAATTGAGATTTGTTGTTAAATTGGGTATTAGTAGTATTGTTAAATTAGGTATTAGTAGTGTTGTATGTTGATTTGGTAGATTAATTAGTTTATTATCATGAACTTGAATTAAGTATTACATATTAATTAGTTTATCATGATCAAGTTGAATAAATGGTTGATGTAGATAATCAGTGTTGGCGATTAACGTGGTTAGTTGTTTTAGGTGAAAAAATAGTGTATATTAATGATTAACTTGGTTATTGATAAATTTACATGAAAGTGTTTCATAGTTTACGAAATTGATAAATTACAAATTTAAGGTGTTAAGTGAATTTAAATTGACAAATTTTTATTTAATAATTAGTTTTTTATTGTTTTCTAATTATCTATTTGATAATTAGAATTTGTTATTTTGTAATTATATTCATTGATAATTCTTATATTTACCCTATTGATTGAGCGATGGCCATTTTAATAATTTTAGCGATGACTAGCTAGCGACGGCCAAAATGCAAAAGGTTGCATATATTGTAAAAAATAAAGTTTGTACAAAAAATTAAAAAATGAATATGAGAACATTAAAAATTCTGCAAATATCTAATTTATTTGAAAAAAAATTAGGAAATGACTTTAAACACAACTGATATTGCACTAAAATCGATTTTGTAAAGAAATTAAGAAATGAATATAACAACAACAAATAGTCACATAAAATCTATGTCGTAAAAAAATAAAGAAATGAATATTGAACTAAAATTGTTAATTGAATGTTGAACTAAAATTTAAATGCACAAATTTTGAAATAAAATATAAATAGTTGAAACATTGTCAAAATTTGAAAAGAACAATAATATTTGATAAAATTTAAAGAAATTTTTTTATCCCTTAGATTGGCTTTGGCCCCGTCTAGCAAGTGTTGTATATGATCGTTACATGGATGTTCGTTTTGTAACGGAACGGACATTTACATTCATCTGATACAATATTTGTCGGATTTGTCCCTGTATTGGACAAGTTACAAACACAATAAAGTAATTACATATTATAAATCATTTCATTTTAAACGGTTACAAAATTTCGACAGTATTTCCTTTACGTTCCTTGTGTACATGCATTTGTGTACGGTACAGGGAACATAAGTGAAGTGCTGCTGAAATTTTGTTGAACCGTTTAATCTGAAATGATTTATAAAATGTAATTACATTATTGTGTTTGTAATGGGAAGTAGGATGACTGACCCACCGAAGTGAAAACCAAAATACCAAAAATTAAAAAAATAAAGTGAAGTTCATATTTTGAATTTTATGGAACGATGAACTTTTTACAATAGAGAATGGTTGAAAATTAATGATTTAAATTGTCTAACATACATTTTCAAATCAGGAAAAATGTTCAATTATTTTCTCGACCGTACTTGGATGTATGAAGTTAGAACTGGAAAGAAGGGATTGATAAAGCAACATTTCTACAACGGTGTACACGAATTTATTAGATTTGCTAAATCTAATAACCGAAACAATACAGAAATTCGTTGCCCGTGTAGTAAGTGCCAACATATGAAGCATTGGAAACCGGATATAGTTGAAGTACATTTGTATCAATATGGTTTCGTGTCTAATTATTATTTCTGGGATTGTCATGGAGAACTTGTTGAATCTACACCTAATACTGAAGTTTTAGAGGACGGTAATATGATGACGAATCCGATAGAAAATATGGTGGATGATGCAGCACGATCAATGTTTCCTACAACTGAAGCTGTCGATGAAGGCGAAAATGTCGAAGAAGAACCGACAGCGGGAGCTAAAAAATATACGATTTGTTGGATTCTGCTAAGAGGCCGTTGTGGGACGGGTGTAAAAGCGGAACCGAACTTTCAGTAACTGCCGAATACATAACTATGAAATCAAAATTCAACCTTACGGAAGCTGCATTTACAGCAGTTGTACAAGCTGCAAAACGACACATGCCACCTAATAATATGATATGCGGTAGTCATTATAAAGTAAAAAAATTGATGTCCGCTTTCGGTCTACCGTACGAGAAGATAGATGCATGTATGAAAGGTTGCATGTTGTATTGGAAAGACGACGTTGACCTCAGAAAATGTAAAATATGTAACGAAGAAAGATACAAACCAAGAAAGAAGATAGGGAAAGAAGTCCCATACAAGAGAATGCATTATTTACCCATCACTCCCAGACTTCAAAGATTATATGCATCTTCTGCTACGGCCTGTCATATGCGATGGCATAGTGTGAGAACAGCGGAAGAAGGAACTTTGATACATTCATCCGACGGTGAAGTATGGAAACATTTCGATAAGACTTATCCCGCATTTGCTGTGGAAAGCCGTAATGTCAGACTTGGTTTATGTACGGATGGATTTTCACCACTTTCGCAGTTTGGTAGTAAATATTCATCCTGGCCAATTATCGTTACTCCGTATAATTTACCTCCATGGATGTGTATGAAGACACCATATATGTTTCTCACCACTGTCGTTCCCGGCCCTCATGATCCAACCCATGGAATTGATGTTTATTTACAACCATTGATCGAAGAGTTGAAAAAACTGTGGAATGAAGGGGTCGAAACTTACGATGTATCAACGAAAAAAATTTCGGTTATTCGCTTCTTTGTTATGGACGATTAATGATTTTCCTGCATACGGGATGCTTTCTGGTTGGAGTACGGCCGGTCGTCTAGCATGCCCTTATTGTATGGAAGAAATACGAGCATTTTCGTTACGATATGGGAAGAAAGTTTCGTGGTTTGATTGTCATCGGTGTTTTCTTCATCCCAATCATAGTTTTAGAAGAGATAAGAAAATTTTCATAGCTAACAGAGAAGAGAATATGAAACCACCTAAGTTTTGGTCAGGCGAGGAAATATACAAAATTGTAAGAGACTATCCAAAGATACATGAAACTGGAGTCCAGACTGAAATCTCAGGAAAGTCGGACATTCATAATTGGTGCAAACAAAGTATATTTTGGTAGTTACCATATTGGAAAGATCTCTTACTCCGACATAATATTGACGTGATGCACAACGAAAAGAACGTGTTTGATAATCTGTTTAATACAATTTTGAATGTAAAGGGAAAAACCAAGGACGATTTGAATTCGAGGCTCGATATAGCAAACTATTGTAAGCGCCCGGAACTTCATATGAAGCCTAATGACAATAAATAACCGAAAGCATGCTATGAGCTAGACAATAAGTAAGTAAAACTCGTGCTAAAGTCGGTGGAAGAATTAAGATTTCCCGATGAGATTTCTTCCAATCTTCGTAGATGTGTTGACTTCAAAAATAGTAAATTGAGTGGGATGAAAAGTCACGATTGTCATATCATGATGGAATATTTACTCCCCTTGCCTTTCAAAAAACTATTGCCCGTAAAAGTATGGAACGTCATAACAGAGTTATGTTGGTTTTATAAACAGCTTTGTTCGACAACATTAAAGGTGGATCGTATACGTAAACTTGAAGTAGAAATACCCATATTGCTATGCAAATTGGAGAAAATACTTCCGCCTGATTTCTTTAACGTAATGGAGCATTTACCTATTCATCTTCCATCCGAAGCACTTCTTCGAGGTCCTGTGCAATATGAATGGATGTATCCATTTGAGAGGTAAATTAACATGTGCAATGTTCATGTCAATTTCAAATTCAAATTTATATATCTAAATATGTAATAAATATCTTAATAGGTACTTGAATCATCTGAAGAAGAAGATTCGACAAAACGCCCGAGTTGAGGGTTCGATATGCAAATCGCATCTTGAAGAAGAAGCCTCATTTTTTTTCTCTCACTACTTCAAGGACGATGTGAACTTAACGTCTGTAACTGTTCCTCGAAATGAGGAAGTCTATGAACAAAATTCTTCTCAAACAATGTTATTTGTTTTTAGACAACATGGTAGACCTGGTGGAAAATGTGTGGAAATATGGTTGGACGATAGAGACCACCATGTAGCGCACACATATGTTCTTTTAAATTTTGTCAAAGTCGCACCATTTATCAGGTAATAATTAATTCACTTGTAATTTACTTGTACATACATAATAATAACACATATTACATATTGCAGTATCTACGAATCACAGTATCCATCTGGCGATCTCAGTAACGAATTTGCCAAATGGTTTTTGAACTATGTTTATGAGCCAAGAAACTGTGTCGTTGATGAAGGCTTATGACATCTTGCGATTGGACCGAAAAGAAATGTGAAGACTTATCCAATATTCTTCGTCAACGAGTTTAAGTTCAACATAAAAGATTACGGTGCTGAAAAATTAACATATAACAGCGGGGTATTTGTCAAAGGCAGTGATGATCCAGATGAGCATTTAAAAGATTTTTACGGCATCTTAACACAGATTCTAGAATTGACATATTATGTTGAACCTTTAGAAAAGGTTTTTTTATTTAAGTGCAATTGGTTCGGTAACGTTCCTGGTTCTGGAATCTACGTGCATAAAGAGTACAAACTTATTGAAATAAGGCATACATCACACTACTATAAGTACGATCCTTTTGTATTAGCCAAGCAAGCGTTACAAGTTTATTTTGCTTCGTATCCATCTTTGAAAAGAGATAAAGCGGATTGGTCCGCTGTTTTCAAAACGAAACCAAGATTTACGTTTGATGGAAATAATATTCCAGATGAAGCAGCATATCAAGCCGATCTTGAATCAAATACAGAAATAATAATAACTGATGATATTGATGTAGGGCCTTTGAATGATGAATCGAACGTCCTATTTGATGCATTCGAAAGTACCGAAGAAAATGAGATAGAATACGAGACTGAATCTGAATCAGAAAACGATGAAAGCTGATCGTTATTGATATAATTGTTATGTGATAGTGATTGAAACATGCGATGTAATAGTAAATTTCCGTAATTGTTCTGTGATGATCATTTAGTTAATTTTTATCCATGTTTTGTACTAGTAAATTTTTATAATTGTTATGTGAAAGTGATTGAAACATGCTATGTAGTAGTGAATTTCTATTATGGTTCTGTGATGATTATTTATATAATTTTTATCCATGTTTTGTACTAGTAAATTTTTATAATTGTTTCTGTGAAAGTGATTGAAACATGCTATGTAGTAGTGAATTTCTATAATTGTTCTCTGATGATATTGTTTTTCCATAGCAGATATGTCTGGCAGGAGACGGAGTGTAGGTGGTGGTGGCACGCCATCCCCATCTCCCGGTGCAGGTGGTAGTGGCACTGCACCGGACTTACGTCCGATTGCAGAAGTCGTTCCTAGAAGTACTGGGTAAGTAGTATAAGTTTTAAAATCCACTAAACATGTATATCATAACTTTTGCAGTGGCTTTGAGGTGGAGCTATCAGATTATATTTTACAGGTTTCGAGGAAGGCTTTTCAGAGCCGGATGGATGGTTGTTGGCGTCGCTGGGACGACATCTCCCCTCATGTCAAGAATGCCATACAGGCGGATTTACTTGTAAGTAGTAGTTTGAATTTCAGTTGTAAATTAATATAATCTATATAACTTAAAATAATTTTAATTTACAGGCTGTAGTCCGCGTCGACCCTGATGACTTGGACGTTTTCTTAAATCACTGGAACAAACGAATGAGAAAAAATTATAGGGATACATTGTCCAAGGCTAAGAATTCAGGGAAAAAGCCGAACTGGATGGGTGAGGGTGTATGGAATGATTTTCTTCGGCTTTGGGACAGTCCGACGGCAAGAGTAAGTAATATATGTTTGCTTTGTTATTTAAATCTAATATAAATCTCACAAAATATATACGTGATAATTTATCTTAATTTGTAAGAGTTATCTGCGCGGAACCGGGCAAACAAGAATAAAAATCCTGCATTGCACCGTTGTGGCTCCAAATTCTTTCAGGAGCATAAGAGAGAGGTGGTAAATAAATTTATAAACCGTGTTTACATTTTATTACAATATTTTATAATCAGATTAGCAATAATATTTATATATTTTCAGGCCGCGAGATACAACCGCGAGCCCACTATGGCCGAGCTGTTCAAGGCCACGCATGCCGTGGAGAGGACTGACGAAGAGGGCAATGTTTCGTACGAGTTGACGGATGACAAATCACAATCCGTAATGGTAAATTAATTTACTGTTAATAACAATATTTTGTCTTATTTTATTTTCAAATTTTTGAAATTCGGTTTTTATCGTGTAAAACAATTGTTTGTAATCGCAGGAGAGGTAGGAAGCTGAGCAGGCTCATGTAGCACAGTCCACTGGTCGGGGAGAGCTTACGTTGGAGGAGGAGAACCATATTTGGGATGCATTTATTGACCCGCCTTCTCGGACCAGTCGACGGTATAACTATGGAAATATGGAGGTAAATTTTGACATGTACTAATATATAAATTTACTCATGCATATGAATAGTTAAATAATTTTAATAATATTATATATATATATATACTAATATATAAATAATTATGAATTATTTTACAGGCGATGAAAATGCAGAGTGCATACAGGAGGTCGCAGCAAGAGGCGGAGATTGCTCGGTTGAGGGCGACAGTGGAAGAAATAAATGATTGGAGAAAGAGTTTTTTTGAGCAACAACTAGATGAGCGGATTCGGCTTATTTGCAACAGCATGGGAGGATGCCTGGAGAGGACGGCAGCGATGGCGAGGAGTAGGTATGTTTGTTTGCTTATAGTTTGTTATATACACATTTTGGTTGGTATGGTGTATATATATTTCAGGATGTTATGTACATATTTAGATGACTTCTTGTTGATGGATTTGGTTGGATATTATGTCGGGATATTATGTAGAAATTTCGGTTTACTATGTACATATTCTGGTTAATGGATTTGGTTGGATTTGAAAATGAGATTTGGTTGGATTTTATATTGTTTGAATGTATAGTGATGTTATATGATGGATATATGATGGTTATATGATGGTTATACTTGATGAATATAGTGTATAGCGGTTGTTTGGTTCAGATTGGCTGAAGTGTATATGGGCTGTGCATGTGCACAGAAATTTACCCAGATTAGCGACGGCTATCTGGTTCAGATTAGCGACGGCTAGCGACGGCTAAATGGTTCAGGTTAGCGACGGCGAGCTACGACTAGCGACGGCCTTTAGGCGTTGAATTTTTTTTCACGTGGCACATTTGTCGTCGCGAGCCGTCGCTATTTATGTGACGGAGTCGTCACTATACTATTGGACGACGACCATTATAGCGACGGCTTTTAGCGTCGGCTAGCGACGGCCGGCGACGGCTAAAAGCCGTCGCTATCTGGTGCCGTTGTGTAAGAACAACATTTTTAAATAATTAGTTTTAAGGACAATTTACAGCATAATGATAAATTCATTTACCTTTTTAAGTTATACAGGAAAATGATAGATTTTTTTATCATTATTTCTGTTTAACTGAAAATGATAATTATTTTAATCTTTTTTCTGTAAAATGTCTTTGAAACTAGTTTTTCAGAAGTAGCGTGCCTAAAACTTATTACCCTGCACAATAAGAGATTGAAATAAAAATCCCCTTTAACAACGTTATTCTATTTCACATAAACGTACGTTGCATGTGCTAACTAAAGTGTTACTGTAATGTACGGAGTGTCTACGCCATTTACATTCATTCTTTTGTGTTACATTCGTACAGAACACGTGTTCAATGTATTAGTTATTATATTTTGCACAAACTGAGCATGTGTCAGTAGACTTCACAATGATTATTAATAATATGCATACTATCCACAATTTATTAGTCACCAACCTCAAATCAATCTCTAATAAAAACCTTGTCCAAATACGTCTACATTTAAGAGCGTGTTGTTAAAAGCATCCATTATTTCTCATTTTACTTCCGCAGAGAAATATAATAAACTATTTTTCAAATATCAATTTCATTTCGAATGGCAATGAATCACGACGTAAAATCATATTGCACGACGGGCAATTGTCGACTCACATCATTTTCCACGGTCATCAACTACCAAACAACTGTTGTTCGGTATTGATCGCTGTGCAAAATGGTGTTGAACGACAGTTGTTTGTCGTGTAAAAGAAGATCGAAAATGATATCTTTGCTATCGTTTAAAAAGTCTGACATTAGAAACGAAGAGAAAAATGAGATGCTAGTAACACTCTTTTAAAACCCTAACGCTTATTACCTTTCCTTTTTTTTAACCTTTCTAGGACCTAAGAAAAACCAATATTTTGTTTGTAAAGACAGTGGAAGTATATATTGTACCCTCGACCCATACTCTGGATGATTTCACATGTCTTGGCGAGTATCGAACTCTCCGTCTCACCGGCGTAAGTCGGTTAATTATTTCAACCAACTGCATTACCCATGTGGAGGCAAAGCCCACCTTAGCTTTGTTATACCAAATTAAAAAAAAAAAAAAAGAGCAAAAAATCACGGTATACAAAGGTTTCATCGGTGGAGATGAACCTTCATAGTGGATGATAACATATACATGCCCTGTCTTTTCCGTATCCCAATGTCCATTCAGAATAAGCAATCATGTCAGGAGTATGAGTGGGACTATGGTGGTTTGCCCTATTATGCGGCAACTCGAATATGTAAAACGAATAAACCAAGTATTGACAAACTTTTGTGCTGCGGCAATAAGAAAACGTTAAGTAGACTTTTTCTGTGGAGCATATGTGTTTTGTCTCTGGAATATACCCACAAAAAGCAACATCTTTTTTATTTTAAGTTTTTAACACATCATGCATTCACTTTTCCTCCTTGGTGTATTAGAAAAGCAGAGAACATTTAGTAGCATTTTGATCCAAAACTGCTTTAGAATTTTTCTCTTTCATATACTTTCTTCTTTTATATATACATATATATATATATATATATATATATATATGTATGTATGTATGTATGTATGTATGTATAAAATACCACGAGCATACTTTCAATATTGTAATGATGGTGTGTGTACATATTACACTATCATTATTTTCTTATAGTGATCAATGATGTAATCAAAGTGTTCATTTACTTTGGTTTTAATTGGATAATTATATATATTTAATATTAGATCAGGACAAATGAATTTGGATATTTATAGTTGGTCCGTATCTCTTCCGAACGGTCGTGTCTGCACCCGTTCGCTCAAACAGTTGCGTCCGTACCACTTCGTACAGTCGCACCCGTCTGTCCGCGCCACTTCAATCGGGTCGCACCCGCTCATGCCGCATCCATTCGCCTGTGTCTGCTTCTCGCACCCGCTTCTGTTCGCATCTAACGGCCGTCCACTTTATGAACAGCCGCGTCCGTCTTCACCCGCCGCTTCTGTTTACCTTACAGGCCCAGCCCAGTTTCATCCGAAGCCCAAAACAGTTAAACGATGGCCTAGTAAAAAGAATAGTCATTTTAGACCCGTACCCGGCCCGGTTCGGTAGGTCGGTCGGACGGCGGCGGCGGCGCGCGCGCGCGTGTGGTGGTGTTGCATAATCTCCCTCCTCACAACGAAGCATACATTTGGGAGCCCCAGACCCCCAACCTCCAATTGAGAAAGCTATTAATATACTTGGCTTTCTTAGTGTGTTAGGCGATGTGGGACAATATGTGTATTTGTCATTCATTTTTTACTATAGGAATTCCAACAATCCCCCACATGAATGATAATATACATATCCCCCACACAAAGCGAAATATCACAGAGTATATATGGAATAATGCTTTATCGTGGATAAGTAGATATTTCACTTTGAACATTCCCTAGTTAAAACTTATCGGATCTACTTGGCTAATCGGTGAATTATTTCATCTTGAACCGTCAGCCTTTATTGTATATCCAGACAATAAGCTTTACGAAGCATTGATTCCCTTCTCATCCAATCTCTTGGTTGTGTTCATTTTGGTCCTGAACAATTATTGGTTCTGCGAGTGTTTTAGAGAATAAAAGCCTTTTAATATTCTCATAGAGCCGACCTAGCTCACACTTACATAGGTGATCGCAACCATTAGAAGTATCCTACATATACCCCACTTGTTATTTCCAAGATATGGTCATCATTAAAAAACATAGTTTTAACCTTTAAACACCTCTGTAGGCATGCATTTATATTTTGCACCATAGAAATGGAGTAGGACCAAGTCCAGACAAATGCATTACTTCTTGAGTTACTCATAACTGGTTTGCCTATTGATCTTAGTCCGTGGGATCTCCAGTCGCTAGGATAGGTTTCCGTATAAGGTAACTCTTGTTGGTTCAGGCTTTTAAACCCATTCCCCTCGATGTGCAGTCAATTTTCTCTCTTGATAAACCTTTAGTAAATGGATCCGCTAGGTTATCATTTGTTCTCACATAATCTATGGAAATAGTTCCATTAGAGAGTAACTGCCTAACTGTGTTATGGTGACGACGTATGTGTCGTGATTTGCCATTATACACAAGGTTTTTTCGCTCTACTTAGCGCTGCTTGATTATCGCAGTGAATACATATGGCCGTCACAGGTTTTGGCCAAAATGGAATATCTTCTAAGAATTGACGAAGCCATTCTGCCTCTTCGCCTGCTTTATCTAATGCGATAAACTCAGATTCCATGGTGGATCGAGCTATGCATGTTTGTTTAGTAGATTTCCATGATACTACTGCTCCTGCAAGGGTAAAGACATAACCACCTGTGGATTTTGATTCCTCTGAATCTGCAATCCAGTCTGCATCACTATATCCTTCTAAGACAGCAGGATATTTTCCATAATGTAAGGAAATATTAGTGGTATTCTTTAAATATCCCAACACTCTCATTAGTGTTTTCCAGTGTTCCTTCCCTGAATTACTTGTATACCTGCTTAGTCGACTTACCGCGTAAGCAATATCTGGTCTTGTGCAATTCATCAGATACATTAAGCATCCTATTACACGAGAGTATTCCAGTTACATTACATTCTCATCAGTGTTTTTATGCAGTACTTCCGATGGATTAAAAAGTGTCATCACTCCTTTAATTCCACACTCTTGGAATTTTTCAATTACGTTTTCTACATAGTGTGACTGAGATATTTCAATTCCATTAGGTGTTCTTATTATTTTGATTCCCAAAATAACGTCCGCAACTCCTAAATCTTTCATATCGAAATTGTTGATTAACATCTTCTTTATAGTCTCTATTACTTTAGTATTAGGACCAAAGATTAGCATATCGTCTACATATAGACAAATCATCACATATGATTGTCCAACCTGTTTGTAATAAACACATTTATCACATTCATTTATATGAAAACCATTTTTCACCATGACACTATCAAATTTTTCATGCCATTGTTTTGGAGCTTGTTTTAGTCCGTATAGTGATTTCACTAACCGACATACTTTGTTTTCATTTCCTTTGGAAATAAAACCCTCAGGTTGCCCCATGTAAATCTCCTCATCGAGATCTCCATTTAAGAATGCTGTTTTGACATCCATCTGATGAATTTCCAGATTATATATGGAAGCAATTGCTATTAACATTTTTATAGAGGTTATTCGTGTAACCGGTGAATAGGTATCAAAGAAGTCTACTCGTTCTTTTTGACGATATCCTTTGGCTACCAATCTGGCTTTATATTTATCTATAGAGCCGTCTGATTTCAATTTCTTCTTGAAAATCCATTTGCAGCCAATTGGTTTTATTCCAGGTGGAATATCAACTATTTCCCAAGTTTTATTACTTAGAATTGAATCAATCTCACTTTGGATTGCTTCTTTCCAACATTAAGATTCAGAAGATGACATTGCTTTCTTGTACGTTTGAGGTTCGTGTTCTAACATATAAGTTAAAAAATCCGAACCAAATGTTTTGGAAGTTCTTGCCCTTACGCTTCTTCTTGGTTCAACCTCCTCGTTGTCCTGATGAGTTTCATCTTCACATGTCTCATCTCTGTTATCTCTTGTCCTTTTTGGGACAGGATTTCCATCGTTTCTTCTACGTGGGAACACATCTTCAAAGAACGAGGCATCTCTTGATTCCATGATTGTATTTACATGAATATCATTTATATCAGACTTGAATACCAAAAATCTGTAGGCACTACTATTTTGGGCTGGCCCAAGATAATAACAATATACTGTTTTTGGTCCAAGTTTGACTCTCTTGGGAGGCGGAACAGGAACTTTTGCCAAGCACCCCCACACTTTGAGGTATTTAAAGCTTGGTTTGTGTCCTTTACATATTTCATATGGAATTGTTCCCGTTTTATTGTGATAAACTTTGTTTAATATGTGATTAGACATATTTAAGGCTTTCCCCCCACAAGTTCGTCGGTAGGCCAGAAGTTAAAAGCATGGCAGTAATCATGTCTTTTAACGTTCTGTTCTTCCTCTCCGCTACATCATTTTGTTGTGGTGAATATGGAGCTGTTGTTTGATGAATTATACCATTTTCGGCACAGTACTGTTCAAATGGTGATTCATATTCTCCACCTCGATCAGATCTCAATATCTTGATCTTTTTATTTAACTGATTTTCTACCTCAGCCTTGTATTTTATAAACGCGGTTATTGCTTCATCCTTACTATTTAAAAGATATACATAGCAATATCGCGTATAATCATCAATAAAAGTAATAAAATACTTTTTCCCACCTCTTGTAGGTAGTGATTTAAAATCACATAAATCTGTATGTACCAAACCAAATGGTTCGGTGCTTCTGTCAACAAATTTAAATGGTTGTTTGATCATTTTTGCTTCTACACATGTCTCACATTTGTAGTTCTTATCTACTTGGAAATTTGGAATCAATCCCAAGTTTGATAATTTCTTCATTTTTCGAAAGTTTATGTGTCATAATTTATCGTGCCATAATAAAATTTCGTGCTCAAGCAAGTAAGAGACTTCAATTTTATTATTAGCACAATCAGAATACATAGATTTATTGCCGGTAACGGCTACATTTGCCTTAAATAGGCCATCACATAAATATCCCCTTCCGATATACATTCCAACTTTGGACAGAACCATCTTGTCTGACTCAAACACCATCTTGAATCCCTTCTTTGATAGGACTGCACCAGAGATGAGATTCTTGCGTATGTCCGTGAAGCACGTCATTCAATTTGACAGTTTTTCCAGAAGTGAACTTGAGGATAACTGTGCCACTGCCTTCGATCATGGAAACTGCAGAATTATCCATGTAGAGTGTTTCTTTCCGATCGAATTTCTGGTATGTTGAAAACATGGAATTTTCAGAGCAAACATGATGAGTAGCTCCTGTGTCAACCCACCATTGGTTAGGGTTCTGAATCAAATTGCATTCAGAAATAACCGCTGAAAATTTGGACTTATCCATTTTCATGTTGTCAACTGTTAACATCTCTGTTTTAGTGTAAAACAGTAAAATTCTTAAGATGTTATATGTCTAGTGTACTAAAACAGATAGCACGCTACAATAAACTCGTCGCACAAGTTCATTAGTTAGAATTCCACTACGCTGGAATTCTGTATCAGATAAATGTAACAATAAGTTACGTTGTAAATAAATTGCAACAACAACGTTATACTATTGTAAGAAATAGTACAACGTACAAACGGGAAAGAATACAGTGAATCTAACCAGTATATAAATTCCGTCTGAGACTTGTCGTAACAATTTCCTTAAGAATTTTATTTCAAAATTCTCTCAAGATACAACAGACGTATTCTGCTCGAGATCGTAATGAGTATATCACTCTGTGATTTAGAGTATGGCAGTAGAAGTGAAGAAGAAGATTCGGATTCTGAAAAATAAGTTAGGAAAGTGATCAGTTTTCCTTCTTATTTCTAGTTGGTCTGTATCTCTTCCGAACACGACCTGCGCCACTTCAACCCGCCGCTTAATCCCAAAACCGTTAAACAATGGCCTAGTAAAAAGAATAGTCGTTTTATACCCGTACCCGGGTCGGTCGGTCGGACGGCGGCGGCGTGCGTGTGGTGGTGATGCATAATCTCCCTCCTCACAACGAAGCATATATTTAAGAGTTGCAGGCCCCCAACCTCCACTTGAGAAAGCTATTAATATACTTGGCTTTCTTAGTGTGTTAGGCGATGTGGGACAATATGTGTATTTGTCATTCATTTTTTACTATAGGAATTCCAACAAAAAATAAAATGCAGATAAGGGTATAAATAGATGAGCTTGATCTTGAAAGAAATGCAGAAAGAAGAGGAAAATGTTTTAATAGTGTTGCCTGCTTGTTTATTCATGTAGCTAAAATTTGGACCAGATGAGTCATAGATGTGTAGATTCCAGAATTGCAAATTCATTCTGAAAAATAATTGTCTAACTAATTTATTAACAGACCTTCAAAAACACAAAATGAGGCAGAATAGACCATAGCTGATGGATTTCATTGAAAGTTGAATTCAGACAAATAGTATTTAGAAATACATGATTTAAACTAGAGTTGGCTGTTAATAACTGTAAACCCAAACTAAATCGATCCGACTTGAGAGGATCCAAATCCAAACCAAATTTGACGGGTCTGGAGTTGGATCTAACCGATGAAAAATATTATAAAGTCTTGATCAAACATGACCCGAACAGAAAGATCCGATCAGAAATGCATTCAATATTAGTGGTACCATCCAACCATACCGACTCTTAAAATGTATAGTTTTGACACGACAAAAGCCTACCCTTCTATAACCGAGATCCGTCAGGTCACGTCCAGGTCAGGTCTACTTTGCGTCCAAAATTTAAATCAATATACACGTTTTAACATTAGTATTTTACATGCACAGTAAACTTTATATTTAACCATGTCTAACATCTAATGATCACATAATAATTTGTTCGAATTTTTGTTATCATCCTCTTCTCTGAATTAGCAGTTTTTATATCTGAAAACTTTGTTTACTGATATTTCGTACTGTTTCAAGATAAGCACGAATTAAGCTTTTGCATAATCTAATCCATTACGTGTTGCGCCTTAGTCTATGGTCTTAACCCATTTATTCTTCCATTTTCTTACTAATTATCCAATAAACAGTCAAAAGTTATTGCTCCACTTACTTAACAACCTCATCAATTTCTGAGGTCCAAATTAAATAATGTTTACTTTTTGTTGGTGGATGTGGCAACTATAAAGCGCAATATGTAAACGAAGATTCTTCGAGCAAATTAAACAGAGGTCGCATCGATATAAGAAAACGTTTCAGATTTGAGCTACTATAAAAGTAGACAGCTTATAAGCCAACTTCAGAAGCTGTCAAGTGATATATCACCAACACGAAGTGCTCATTAAGCTCTTTTGTGATTACATTGGTTAAATCATCTCCTTAGTCATCAAATCATTTGACGTTTGTTATCTCTTAATGTTCTGTCATAATAATATAAAGCTTCCCATTTGTATTAAAAAAGTTTCAGATATCGTAAACGAGACGAAATCAGCATAATTCTACAGCCAATATAATTAAACTATTATTTTGATCCAATTAGCACTGTTTAAACTTTAAGGTTTCTATCCTGAGTTTTTCCTAATGGCTGAGATTAGATTCTCCACGCATAATTAAGAACTAATATTTAAAAACATAATTAAGAACTAATATTTAAAAAGTACTGTTTAAACTATTATTTTGTCATACAACTATGGTAAATTTCAAAATCTAATTCATCTACTGAATAAAAATATGTTTCATGAAAAATTACACGTTGCATATTATAAATATTTGCCGTCTACACTGTGGATATTGTGGATATTGACAGTCTACATTGCAATTACTTATGTTACAAATTTTCATTGTTTACACCGTAAATTGTTAGCAATCTATTAACCGAACGAGATCAACCTTGCTACCAACAGCAAATAGTTTACAAAACACCATTTAATGTATACAAACATCAGTTGTAAGTTTAGACCATAGTGGAATATCTTTCAAAAAGTTTTGAAGTCATTTTGCTGCTTCAATGGTTTTATAGGAGGCTACAAATTTGCGACCATTGTTGAGCATTCTATCACAATTTGTCCTGATGACTTTCCACAACAACACTGATGCTACACAAATAATGAATACATATTCAATTGTGGATTTACTTTTCTTATTTTCAAATATCCAATTTGCAAGTAATGTAAACCGTAATTCATTATGTGCTTTAAATATTTAAGTATTCTAACCAAAGCATTTGTATCGTAAATCTAACACGTCATAATGAGATTTTAAATATTATAGGTTCGAGCTTTTAACACATCATAACGAGCGTTCTGCCCAAGTAAAGTACCACTCTAATTGTAAAAAAAAAAATGGAAACTTTGTTTATTGAGATGTTACACAAGTCTGTAAACTGATACTTTCGAGTACGGATAGTGTCATATCAGTATTCGAAATTATTTTTGGATCTCAAATATCTGTATTCGCGTATGCAGACGAATATCGAATATTCTTCGACCAATTCACCTTCAATAAATCTACACAAATAAATAGAAAATTTGATTTATTATAAATCCATTTTTGCACTGAATATATAAAAATAATAAATACACTAAAAATAATACTTTTAAGTGGTAAAAATTGATTTTTATATACAATTTTTTTTTTACCTGAATAAAATAGTGAACGACAATCGTTTTATGTACTAAAATACATTAAAAAAATAACAATAATTTTGATAAAAGCAAAACGGATAATTAACAGATACGGATACGGGTACGGATGAACTTTGGAGTTTGGGATTCATCGACAGTCCTAGTTATATAGTTTCAAGATAAGAGCCGTTTAAGCTTTTGCATAATCTAACCCATCATTTTGCGCATTAGCCTATGATCTAATCCATTCCATATGATATCAGCATGTTTATATTCTTCCAGTTTCTTATTAATTATCCAATAAATAATTTAAAAGTTATTGCTCCACTTAATTAACAACATCTTCAGAATTTGTGGTCAGCATTAAACCATGTCAATTTGGTTGATGGATGTGGCAACTAAAAAGCGCAATATGTAAACAAGGTTCTTCCAGTAATCAGATGTCGCAATGGTAAGAAAACGTTTCAAATTTGAGCTACTACAATAAAAGCAGACAACTTATATGCAACTTCAAAAGCTGTCAAGTGAGTTTGTTTTAATGTTCTTATCAAAATAACGTAAAGCTTCCAATTTGTACTGTAAAGTTTCGGATATGAAAAGGTGACGAAATGAGCTTACTTCGAAAGCCAAAAGACTAAACGATTATTTGCACCAATAAGCACTGTTTTAAGTGTTATGATTTCGAATTTGAATTGTTCTTGAAGGTTTTGGTCCGATTCTCCCAGCATAAATTTAGAGTACTGCTAATTACACCAAATGAACTATGTCTAGTTTAATTGGATGCTAAATATTAACCGTATTTTATTTTATACCACCTAAAACGATAAAATGATAGATCGTACACAGCAGATAAATGAATATGAATTTTGACATATAACAACCGTTGATATTACTGGACCGTTTAAGAAAATAACAAGTTCTTCGTATTACTCGAAGTCGGTTGGCAGACGACTGTTGATCAACATATAACTATCAAATGATTCTAGATAATATGAAGCACAGATTTCATTTTCTTTTTTTTTCTTTTTTCTTATGCGGTAAATTATAGCTTTTGTTGAGGTGTATGTAGCAGGAAATTTAAAATCCGTAGTTCAAATTTCAAAAGTTAAACTATAATTTCTGGTTCACGTCTTGAAAGCAAATCAGCTAAACGTAACAGGAAAAAAGTGAAATAACCGTGAACTTCAAGTATGACAGTAAATTTAAAGTATTTGGTCCAAAACATACGATGCACAACATATGTGAAAATTGTGACTACTACAGTTCAGAATTATGTTTTTTCAACTAAACATTTTGGACACGTCCGAAATTGTAAACGCAATGGAGCCTTGTTTGATCAACTTTTACTGAAAATATTAAGTCATTTTGAACGGATACATCCGAAACCAACGATGAGTTTTTACTAACTAATAAAAAAAATAAAACGATTTTAAATAGTAAAATTTTAAAGGGGATTTTAGGCTCAAGGAAAAAGTTGCAGAAAAATTTAGTTCTAGGACAAGAAGTTTGCTTTTTAGGCTGAAAGACACTTTTTAGTGTAAATCACAGAATGATAGTTGTAACTATCATTTCCTGTATACACTAACAAATGTCTTTCAGACTAAAATGCAAAGTTGCTGTCCCTGAGACTAACCGCCTATTTTCCTGAATTTTAAAAATGAATAGTAAGAAATATTAAAGGGCAATGTTAGCCTCGACATTGGAACGAGGTGGTATAATGTTAGGCGGAATTCATCAAAAAATAAAGCTTCTTATGGAAGACACATGACAAATGGAACAAAATCAGAAAATTTGCCAGTTGGGTAGTTGGAGTTAAAACTCATACCCGTATTTATAGGGCGAGTTTGGGTCAAAAACTGTACCGTTGACAGACCTGCTCATAACGAACAACAAAACATTAGAAAGTTATAAAAATTAATTTCAATAACAATAATAATAAAACTAAACAAGCCAATAGAGTTGACTCAATTAGTCGAAAGTTTAGCTACAACATTAAAGGTCACGTGTGACGATGCATATTTCGGAAGGTTTAAATCGACAATAATCCACACATGTTCAATTCAAACAATCCGAAACACCGATAATCTATAGGGATAATTAAGAAAAATAAGAAAATAAGAACACAAATACAGAATCTCGCAGCGGAATGACAAAATATAATAATCAAAATAAACAGTTCATGAAGCTGTTTATACTATACATTCGATTATAATTTTACAATATCTATCAGAGTATATATATACAACAGAACTAAATAAAACAATGCAACAGAACAACACGATGCAGAGAATAATACTAGTAATAATATATCAAATCTTCGTCTTTGTCCTTCAGAAAATAATCTTTAACGTGTTGAAAACTCAGGGCTGACCCGAGCGTAATGAAAGACAAAACACTTGAGTCAGGATTAAAATATCCTTATATGAGTCAAATCAATATCACATATGACATGAGTGTAATAGTATCAGAGATGTTTACGAGGTTTTACATCTCATATCCAATGTATAACGTGCATGTAATAACTCAAGAGACGTTACTGGATTTTTCATCTCTTAAGGATCCATCAAAATATTTATATATAGTAAAATACGTTATATATATAACATCAAGTCAGTAAAATAAATATTTTCTTAGCGTTAAGGCTTTAGATTGATCACCCCTAACGCGTTTTTAAGCATTGTTACATAGTTTGCATATAACGCTCTAGTAACACGTCGGGGGGATATGGTGCGCCGTGATCTGACAACACTAAACCAAACTCATAGTGGTCTCGTATAAAGATAAATGTATGACAAGGAACGTGATGCAATGCTCAAGATAGGATACTACCCGTTCGGGTTGTAGGGCTGGTGGTAACGCATCGTAGCCCCGATCGCCCACCGCGTCCATCCAACCCATATCGAGTCAAAAGGAAGTCATCCCAAATCAAGATGCACCAATCGAAACCAACATCAAAGAAACGGTATGGACCAAGTCCAAGAAGAAAATCGAAGAACGAATGATCGCTAGGGGTAGCTAGCCCATTTGGTCCCGTCAAGTCGTCCTGTTTTAGTCATTTCAAATTGGCACAATTGCCGAGGTCTATCCATCATCGTTCGCTTTCTTCAAATCCTATGAACGTACACCAATTCCAACCATTTCATTCTGCAGTCTCCTCCGCATTCACAGTTGTTAAAGTGGTTCCAATGTCGACAGAGGTTAAGCAATAAGAGGTCTCGATCGCTTTAACAACCAAACGTCGTTTTACACACTAGTTGGTACTTTTATATTTCGAAAACTATTCAAACTTGATATCAAAATATCATATTCGCTTCAAAAATGTTCTTCATTTCAAAATACCATATTTACTTAAAATATGCTATTTCACTTCAAAAATTATTTTTGCCCGAATATCTAAATTTCACTTCCAAAATCGTTTCGAATTTCCATTTAAGTTATAACTTCATTTTAACCAATTCACATCTAAATCCATGATCAACCATGACTAGTTTGAATTTTTTAGAAAATAATTTGAATAATTTTAAATAGTTTAAAAGTAAAATAGTTTAATATAAAACAGTTTGAGCATTGAAAATGGTTTATATAGTAAAATAACTAGAAAATCAAAATAATTTGAATATTTAAAAAAAAGGTTTTAAACAGTTTATATTAAAATAATTTATTTGAAAATAGTTTCAAAGTCAAACCGATTCAATTCTAAATCTTTCAGTTAAAATCATCTTCAATCTCGATTCAATTCAAATCGACTCAATTTCGATTTCATTTCTCGATTTCATTATTCATTTTTAACTTCAATTTCGATTCAATAATTCGATTCAATAGTTTAAATTTTAATTCAGTTCTTATTTTAAACTCTTTCAAATTAAATAATTTCAAGTTCAATTCTAGTTTAGCGATTTAAATTGCTTAAATCAAATTAAACTTCAATGTTCGAATTTAGATTCAAATCTTCAAAATAATTCTATTCCGAGCTTAAATTTTGAAATATTCATTTATACAAATTTTACTTAGACAAATTTGAAGTTCTAGTAAAAATTCCAACCTTTAAAACAATTTCAATTTCTTAATTCAAGTCACTTATCGATTTTACTTGACATTTGAAAATAAATTCTTAAAACAATTTCTTTTCAAATTTTGATTTTAACATTTCAAAGCTCGAATTATAAATAATTCAATTCATATAAATTCGGTTCCTTTATTTCTATAAAACAAAAATCATTTAAATAGATTTAAATTCAAGAATTTAAAACCATTTAATTTAACCAATCCGGTGTCCGTATATAATTTTCTATCATATGTCCAAGTGAATAGTTATTTTAATTTTAATTTCAGCGATGGATATATATATATATATATATATATATATCATTTCAATCCAAAATAAATATCATACATATATATCATTTAAACATATTTCTTAATTTATTCGAAATAATTCAAACAACAATTTATATACCGTCAAATTATATACAAGGTGACAACGGGATATATATTAAATAAATAAACATCCAGTCGTCCAAAACATCAACCAATAGCCATCCATCACAATCAACATCCAATACCAGTCAAAACATCAAAACCATTAACTGGTTATCAATATCTGGTGTTTAACTAGTAATTCAATTTCAAATTCAAATTGAACTGTCAAATTAAATTCCTATCAGTTCAATTCATATGTCGATTTTAAATGTCAGTTAAATCACCAAACAACAGTCAATAAAATAAATCACTTCATGATTTTAAATTAAACTAACATCAGATTATTTTAGTATTTCGTGAGCGTTTTGAAACACTCAACTTTATTTGAAACTAAAATTTTTTCCAACTTCGATTAAATTTAAATCCAATTCCATGGCATAGATGATGACGATACGATTCTAACACGACTTGTTTCGCCTGAATCGGACTCGTTTGAGAAAGTTACGATTTTATTAGCATAACGATATAACTAATATTTAATTAACACAATAATTAATTAATACCTAAATTAATCTATCTCGTTCCTTAATCTTACTTGCTGCTACCAGGGCCGAACCCATCACGCGACTTAACATCGTCGACGCGCCATAACCCCAGGCCACGGAGTTCGATCGGACACCGCAATTGCCTCAGCCTCCTCCACCATTCTTAGAAGCCACGTCGTCTCCGCTGCTGTTCTCACGCAATATTAGGAAACCCACGTGAACTTCGGTGCCAAATCCGGGTGATTTCGAAGCGTATTGCCTCGATCAAACCGGTCATCCTGTAGAACTCATCGTGCTCTACGATTTTCCTTTTGGTGGCATATGATTTCTATAAGTGGATTGGAAGAAATCAAGGAAGAAAGATAAGGAATTTTCGACCTTTAATTCGATAAGAAGAAGAGCGGTCGATATTTCGTTTAGGATTTTGACGAAATGAGAACATATACACAGCCTTATATATAAATTCCGACACTATCACACATAAATTTTTCGAACTCCAAACGAAGCGTGCCGCTTGGCTTTCTATACGTTATATCCCAATTCCAAAAACAATGGAATATGTATCGGGAGCCAATTCCATCATATTCATAAGATGTCTTTTCAAAATCGAATTATATTAATTAAAGTTTTGAAAATAAATCCTATGCGTTTCAAGCTTGCACGGCCAAACGATAAGTCTGATTCTATGAAACTTGAAATCCTATAATAATTAAATGTTATGGATCCGATGATATTGGTTTCGTAGAAATCTGGGACAATACCCAAAAATACTATTTTTACACGTTAATTAAAACAAGTAAATTCCAAAATAATTTTATTCACTTTTAAATTCAATTTTAAAATTTAACAGTCTTCATTCTTGTTTAAATAAAACTTAAATCGACTTTTGAAATAATTTTAATTCGTATTAAATTCAAGATTCATAGCAATCTTCATAGAGGAGTGACTATCTTCATTCTTGTCCAACAATGTTTGATTGCTCCTTATCGATGCATCATTATGTATCACATAGAGGAGTGACTTTTGAGATTGAATCTATATTCATTTTTAGGTACATCTGAAACTCTTTCCAATATACTCACTTATTCGACCAAATCAAATCATTTTGTTCTATTGCATGTTATTTATTTACTTTTCTTTTATATTCTACGATTTCATCATAAACTTATTGTATGTGTATCCAATACATATGTATATGTCGGTAATAAATCATCGGTGAATATAACGAAGTATATGAAACCCTTTTGGTGTTCATAAACTTGTGATTACATACATCAATATGTAATAATTCAAAGATTTTATCAACTCTTATAATGCTCCCAGTGAATGGGTGCATAGTCGTTAATTGTTTAAAATAAAATTAACCTGTATCATATGATTATTTTTCAAAACTACGGTTTAGTCTACAATTCCAAAACAACCGTAAATAATATTAGACACATATATGTATTTTTTGTTGCATCACTTTTACTATGAAAACAAATTCTGCAATATACTTCTATTTGATAATGAATATTCATAATATGAAATATAGTTATATCTATTTTTCAGTCAATACAAAATTAAACATTATTTCACAACTAATGTTCAGTACATTTTACGAGAACAATTTTCATAATTTGATGCAATCATTAGGTGCTATATGACATGCTCCCACTATTTCCACCATTACTATAATAGCGTACTAAATTTAGAGGTCCACCATTCACTTAGTATTGTTAATATTGTTTACTTATTTTTTATGCTACAACTAGTTTATAGTGGAGAGTTCTTTGATCAAATATCTTGAGCTCAAAGAAATAAATGTTGCAGAAAATAATTTTCTATATAAAAATACATTTCGGAATAAAAATCATATTTCATATTCCACTATTAAGTATCAATTAGTATTACAATTCTTGTTTCCAATGTTTCTCTATGAAGCCGAAGTGTCTATTCATGCTCTTCGTTCCAACTTTACTTTAAATTACATCTATTCTTATACATTCGTTTTTCTTTCAAATTGTCAAACTATGCAATAGAAAACCTTACTACAGTATCATAACAAACCTTTTATAAAAGCACATTCGATTATTCTTAGCATTTAAGACATCAAATATTTTGCACTTTATGTAAACCGATCAAAATGACATTTCAATGATCGAGTTCTTAGTTGTATCTCATAGTTTATCGTCTTGTGTTACATTAGAACAACGTGATCCTTTTGAAATCATTCAAGTTGAATACATGATCTTAAAATACTATTTATTGACTTACTTCGAATGAACTAACTTCGTCGAAATATTGTACCCCACAAACTATGATTGTTGACCATATAAAATTTATATGTGAAAGTACATGGATCAAATATCCATATTCTTGAATTGCATTTAAAGTTCAAAAACTCATGAAATGCAATACACGGTCTAAACCAAATAAACATATAAGTGACCAACTTATGAATGTAGTAAGTAGTTGAAATTAGGCACTTACATGGTATAGGAACATTATATAACATGCAATTAGAATTATTAGTAAGTATATATTATATTTCTATTTGTCAACTTTCAATTCAGTTTGTTTGTATATGTTAATTGACAAACGTTTTATCAATCATATTAAATGCACAAATTTATCATTGTAGATAATTATAATATTATATTGCATATGTTCTTACAATATTAGAAAGGTTAAATTTTACCATTTCATTTTTCTAATAAGGCTCCGGCTAGTCTTTTATGTTTCTCCAAACCCTAAGATGAAACATAGAAGTCTTACAACTTCACTAGAGAGTGTTAGACTCGTTTGTTCTGGTATTCACACTCATTTGTTTTGGTATTCCGACCTTGAGTTTGCTCAATAAATCATAGCCCCATAAATGATGGATAACTCCTTATGGGTTGTATCACATACAACACCCAACGCATTTTTCTTTGTTCTAATCTCATTTCGACCTTGAGTTTGCTCAAAAAATCAAAAGAGATTATTCACTCATACTTACCATATCATGATGGCCTAAGTATAGTATATGTACCTTAAGTTTGCTCAACAAACATATATAGTTATCTTACCTCATCTGTTTTATATATTAATAATACTATGCATAACATCCCTAGCTTGAGTTTGCTCAACAACTAAGGAGTATGTAAGTAATTTACTAATATATATGGTAGAGGACAACATTATATTAAAAATTCGTAATCTTTAATATATATATATATATATATATATATTGAGTGATATCGACTTATAGAATAATATATTTCTTATGATATACCCCAGCAATTCAAGTGTTAGATACATCATAAATCACAATATATTTATATTAACATATTTATTTATTTCTCAAGTCTATTTGGGTTTCTTTAATGTTCCACGTTTAGTTTATAAACATATTATATAAGTTATAATGTTATATAACTTTTATATTTCATATTACTTATATGAGTCTTACGTATAATATATCATTAATTAAATCTTATCTAATTAATTTTAATTAATTAACTCCTTAAATAATTTTAAATTAGTATTCCAATTTAATTTTATATTGGACATATCTACTATAACATTTATAATGTATACTATAACCTTTATAGTGTAACACACATATATCATATATATGTATGTATGTATGTATTTTATTCAATTAATTAACCTTTAATTAATTCATTGAATTAAACAATTTTTATTAAAATTTATTAATTTCAAAATTTATCTTGTATATATACGTTTATACTTATGTTATCTTAAATATTTTAAAATAACATAACATATATCAACATATATAATACATGCATATATGCATTAATTAATTAACATATTTAATTAATTTATTTTGTTAATCTTATTAATAAATTTAAATTTTGAAATTATTATATAAATATTTTCAAACATTTTGAAAATATCATTATCCTCTCAAACATTTTAAGAACTTATGTAGTATTATAATTTTTATAATAAACATGTTTTATTGTAAATTTAACTATTAAGTTTAATATCTTTAACATTAATTTTCAAAACGATTTTGAAAATTAGCCCAAGGCCTAAATTAAGTTGGGCCTTTTCCTTAGGCTACTTCACCTTTTAGGCCAAGCCGGTAAGCAGGTAGGACAGGGTACTTGATTACCTATTTCCAATCCTATACATTACCTTTCTTGACACCGTACTGAGTGGACAAGCTTAATTAGTTAGCCCTAAGATGACTAATTTAGACCGCATAGGCTATTGGGCTCCGATACCATTGTTGGAACTGGACCTGTCCGCAGCGGAAGTTATGGGTAAATTTCAAAAAATTTACCCTATGGATCTTCATTGGGCCTATGAAGTCTAACTGAATTAGAACATTTATAAATACCACTTAAATAAAATAATTTATTTTATTTAGATTCAAATATATTAATATATGAAATTAATTTATTTGATTTAGTTTATACATAGATGTATTATATACTTTTGTGTGAGTGCATGTGTAACATAACAATCCATGAAAGGTATAATATGCCCATATGTAGATGTTGGGATTTACATCGCAACAAACATACTAGATCATTTTGTATGTCATGTATGTTGTCCAAATATGTGCATGTATATGTGTTACAACACACACATGTATGTGTAAATATATTATATATAATATATGAACATAAAATATTTATATGTAAATAAATATATGTATATAGAAAGAGAAAGAACAATTATTAAAAATTATTTATAATTCAAAATTAACTTAGTTTTGCAAACATAATTATTTTATTTTTTTAATCTGTATATATATTATGAATAAAATAATGTTTTCATCCATACATAATTAATATAAAATAATCTATTGATGAAAATTCAAATTTTACAATTTTCGAAAATCTAGGATCATAAAATAGAACTTAAAAAAATCTAGAGATTTTTCAAAGTCGAAATATTATTTTTAAAAGCAAATACGTTGATTTCAGTTATGATTATTTAATATAAAATAATATTTTAACAAAAATTCAAAATTTAAAATTTTAGAAATTCTAAGATCATGAATGAAAGGTTACGAAAATTTTTGAAGAATTTTCAATTAAAATATTGTTTTTGATAAATCATAAACATTTTTTTGAAATAATATTAGCTATTAAAAATAATAAAATTTGTTAGAAAATCCTAAACTTTTTTATATGTTTCTGGAACGATATAATATTTTTAAAAAACATAAAATTAATTTTAATGTGATAATTATTTTATGTACTATAAACAATTCAAAATTCAATAAATATTAATTTAAAAATATGAATATATGTATGATAACTAATTTTCAAATTTGTAAATTCATATGATATATAAATAGGTGTACTGAATTTTTTAAATCATATATATACATATATACCATATATGCATATATTTATTATGAGAGAGAAATATACACTAATACACACACACACACACGAATTATTAGTAAATATATATAAAACAATTATTAATGATAAAAATTGGTTTTATACAGTAAACAACATTTGTTTGTACATAAATCAAATAGTATAATAAACAAATTTTGCACATAACGAAACTGATTTGTGACGGCTACTTCTACTTACCAAATCTCACATAGTTAAACATATGGTAGCAATATATTTAACAGATTTGAAATTGCTCATTATAGGATCATAGAATATAATTTAATTATTGTAATATGAATTCTAATTACCAATTTAAAGATACCTTTGAATCCAAGTTGAAGCAGTGACTGCCCTTCATTTTACTGTTCTTGAATCGTCAGATTGCAAGTCCGGAATCACCAACCTCTAACTATCGAATAGTATTATTTTAATTTGAAATATATTTAAGAATCTTGGAATGGATTGAGATCTATGTTTTAACTAGTAATGTAGAATGTAATGGCGGCCAAAAAAGCTTCATTATTATTTTTAGAGAGAGACACACACACATATATTTATATAGGGTTGTATTAAAGAGAAACGAGCTTCATTCTCACTTGATCTCAACTCATTATCTCCAAGCCAATTCCATATGTTCTAGCCACCCCTAGACCTTTCCACAATCGAAATTTTACAGCCCTAATGATGGCTTAAACCCATCTAAGCCCAATTCAAAATACTATGCAATTAAATCTACTTTAATCGCTTGTTGATATTGTATATCGATCAATATATTTATAACTGTTATAAATATATATAACATTATTTATTTCTCAAATCATATGCAAATTTTATAATTAATATTACATAAATATTAATTAATTTATAACAATTATAAACTAATTAAATAGTTTGTTCTTAAGGGAATTCATCATTTCGGCTATGTAATTCTTGGGTTTAAATTTGGTCGGCATTTAACATCAAACTATTCTAATGTTAATGTTCATACATAACTTAGCATGTAGTGTGACATTATGGCCAAATTTATCGCTTACTCATTTTAAGTAAAATCCAATTTTAGTTTAATAAGCGTCACCTGGTTGTGACATTTGTTTACACCAATTCTCTTCGTCAAAACTATATCACTTTGGACTTATGCAATTTGGTAATGGTAAAAATTTCAACATCATCCACATTCAACTTTGTAGTCTAAATACAAAGTCTTTGGTTCAATAATAATAATTAATATTAACTGAAATGCTCTGGCCGGAGACTTTGACTTTGAGTTGACTAGAGTTAACTGTGATACTAACCGCATATAACTAAGTAGATGAATCCTCTCTGAAATAGTGCTTCACTTCTAATACTTCCACTCGATCCAACTATAGTCACTCGATGGACGCCACGCCATGATTTGGCTATAACCAAAGCAGAGATTTCATATTGAAGATCCACAGCGAGAGAACTGTGTAGATCAATAACATCGATATTTTCTATTTGACCTTAGCTATATTAACCAGCAAAAAACTATCGAGTGAGTCGTTCCACAGTTATCCAACAACTATTATTACGTAACCCCTAGGTGCCCCCAGCAGTTATGAGTAATACGTTGCTCAACATTTTGGAGAGCATTATGTACTCCAGTCTTAACGGATACATCGATATCCAATATCGATGCATCTTGACTAGGAACATTTAAAATGGTATATTTGTTTCGTTGTGATAAATTACTCACGATTATAACACTTTGTAACTACTATCACAAAATATATCATATATGGATTTTTCTATTAAATATACTTTTAATTAAGTTAATTAATTAATATAATCACATTATGTCAAGTATATAATAGGAAGAAAATGCATTTTATTTCGACAAAGATTGGTTAACGAATTAGATATATGTGACAAATTACATAATTACCCCTATGGTGTACCCCTAAGTCTATCGTATACAAACTTATTCACTTAAAATTGCATTTCAATATTTTATCTAATTCATTTCAAATACAATTCATTTTCATTTAAGCTTTCTTGAGTTAAACTTCATTTCATTTAGCTCATTTCACTAACTCAGTTTATTTAACATTTCTTAGGTTAATTCTTTTATTTCATATCTCAAATTCAAATTTTCTTTTGTTTGCTTAATCAAAATGTTCAACCGTTTCTAAAATTTGGTCTTACTTTCCTATTCAAATTCATGAGTTATAAACTTATTTATTATCTATACTATTTTTAATTTATAAGTTCAAAAAGTATTTTCTTATATTTATCAAATCATACTTTGAATATTTTTTCACAATCAAAATTTGTTTTAACCGGAAGTAAATTTCTTTTAGTAGCAATTCTAATTCAGAAAATCAAAAATGAATACTGCGGATGCTGCAACCATCCCCCGAATTATTTTCCAGCGACTAAGGAAAGTTCAATACATTTATTTCTTTCAAAAATCTTTTCAAAATATGTTTCTAGTCAAAACACTTTCAAATAATATTATTATTAATTTTAAAGGTTTTGAAAACAATTTTGAAAGCAACAGGATTTAAATTTTAAAATTCTCATCTTTTAAATCCTTTCTGTTTATAAGCTATATTATAAATATACTTATACAATTCCATTACCTTATTATGAAAATATTTCATTAATTTACATATTTGTTATTATAAATATTTTTATTGTAATTAGTTTTCAAATCAACCTAATTATCGAACGCTTCTTGAAATAGAGTTCACAAAGTATTCGTTTTTAGTTTAATTCAACCAATAATCATTGATAACTAAATATTATCGTCTCCTAAAACTAACATTCATTAATAATCATACAGGTTTATGAAAATTATCATTTTATATATAAGTTATAATTTAGGTTAAATTATTTCATTTACCCTATTTTAAAATAATTTTATGTCGACTTGCCTCATTTAAGTGTTTAGAAACCCATATCGATAACATGGCGTTCTGTTCACCAACCAGAATTCATAAACAACTCAACATATAAGTAAATATAATATAAAACAATTTATGACAATAATAAATACATGCTCTTATATATATACGCTCAAACAAACGCATTCCAAGGTATTATTACCCTATCTCTAATGAGTCAAACCCCACAAAGCTAAGGTTACCGCCAAACTAGAGCTTTGACACCAACTGTGACGACCCACATTACGTAAGGTTTAAATCGATAACAATCCACACATGTCCAACTTAAACAATCCGAAACATGGATAATCAATGAGATTAATTAATAAAAATAAGAAATGAAGAAATAAATACAGAATCTCGCAGCGGGATGACAAATTATAATAATCAAATAAAAGTTCATGAAGCTGCTTATAAAATAAATTTGATTATAATTTTACAACATCTATCAAAGTTATATATATAAACAACAGAAATAAATAAAACAATGCATCAAAACAACATTATGCAGGGAATAATACTAGTAATATAATATCCCAAATCTTCGTCCTTTAGAAAATAATCTTCAATGCTCTGAAAACTCAAGGCTGACCCGAGTGTAATGAAAAGACAAAATACTCGAGTTAGGACTAAAATATTCTTATATGAGTCAAATCAAATCACATATAATATGAGTGGAACGACGTCGGAGATGTTTACGGGATTTTACATCTCCTATCTAGTGTATAATGTGCGTGCAATAACTCAAGAGATGTTATGGGATTTTACATCTCTTAAGGACCCATCAAAATATTTATATATAGTAGAGTACGCTATATATATAATGTCTAGTTAATGAAATAAATATTTTTCTCAGCGCCAAGGCTTTACATTAATCCCACTTAATTCGTTTTTAAGCACTGTCGTACAGTTTGCATATAATGCTCCAGTAGCACACCGGAGGATAGGGATGCACCGTGATTTGGCAACACCAAACCAATCTCGTAGTGGTTTCGTATAAGGATAAAAGTATGATAAGGACATGAGGCAATGACCAAGGTAGGATACTACCAGTTCGGGTCGCAGGGCTGGCCGTTACGCATTGTAGCCACGATCGTCCACCGCGTCCATCCATCCTAATTGGAGTCAAAGGGAGGTCATCCCAAATCAAGGTGCATCAATCAAAACCAACATCACAAAAATAGTACGGACCAAGTCCAAGAAGAAAATTGAAGAATCGATGTCCGTTAGGGGTAGCTAGCCTACTTGGCACTGTCAAGCCGTCCTATTTTAGTCATTTCAAATTGGCACAAGTGCTGGGGTCTATCCATCATTGTTCACTTTCTTCAAATCTAGCAAACATACACAAAATCCAACCTCTTCATTATGGAGTCTTCTCCGCGTGCACAGTTGTTAAAGTGGTTCCAATATTGACATAGAGTATGCCAATAGGAGGCCCTGGTCTCTTTAACAACCAAACGTCGTTTTACACCGGTTGGTACTTTTACACTTCGAAAACGATTCATACTTCATGTCAAAATATCATATTCGCTTCAAAAATATCCTTCATTTCAAAATATCATATTTGCTTAAAATATGCTATTTCACTTCAATAATCATTTTCGCCTCAATATCCAAATTTCACTTTCAAAATCATTTTGAATTTCCATTTAGCTTATAGCTTCATTTTAACCCAATTTGCATTTAAATCCACGATTTAAGTATAGAAATTCAAACCTTGTTCAGCTTGAATTTTTTACAAAATAGTTTGAATAGTTCTAAATAGTTTAAAAGTTAAAATAGTTTAATATAAAATAATTTGAGTATTGAAAAAGGTTTATTTAATAAAATAGCTTGGAAAGTCAAAATACTTTGAATATTTTAAAAGGTGGATTTTAAATAGTTTATATTAAAATAATTTATTATAAAATAGTTTCAAAGTCAAACGGATTCGATTCCAAAATTTTCAATTCAAATCAAATTCAACCTTAATTAAATTCAAATCGACTCTATTTCAATTTCAATTCAAATTAACTTCGACTTCAATTTTCATTTTTAACTTCAAATTCGATTCAACAATTCGATTCAAAAGTTTAAATTTCAATTCAATTCTTATTTTAAACCCTTCAAATTAAATAATTTTCAATTAATATACCGATTTAAATCACTTAAATCAAATTAAACTTCCATGTTCGCATTTAGATTTAAATCTTCAAAATAATTCAATTCTGACCTCAAATTTTGAAATATCCATTCATACCACTTTTACTTAGAAAAATTCAAAGTTCGAGTAAAAGTTCCAACCTTAAAACAATTTCAATTTCTTAATTCAAGTCACTTGTCGATTGTACTTCACATTTGGAAATAATTTCTTAAAACAATTTCTTTTCTGATTTTGATTTTAACATTTCAAAGCTTAAATTAGAAATAATTCAATTCATATAAATTCGATCCCTTTTTTCTTTAAAACAAAAATCATTTAAATAGATTCAAATTCAGAAATTTAAAACCATTTAATTTACTCAATCCGGTATCCGTATATACTTTTCTATCCTATGTCTAAGTGAGTAGTTATTTCAATTTCAAGGACGGATATATACCACTTTAATTCAAAATAAATGTAATAGGTATATATCATTTCAACCTATTTCTTAATTTATTCATAATAATTCAAATAACAGTTTATATACTGTCAAATAATATACAGGGTGATAACATGATATATATAAAATAAACAAACAATCAATCATCCAAAACGTTAACCAATAGCTATCCATTACAATAAACATCCAATAGCAGTCAAAATATCACAACCATTAGCTAGTTATCAATATCGGGTGTTTAACTAGTAATTCAATTTCAATTTCAAATTAAACTGTCAAATTAAATTCCTATCAACTCAGTTCATATGTCAATTTTAAATGTCAGTTAAATCACCAAACAACAGTCAATGAAATAAACCACTTCATGATTTCAAATTTAGTTAATATCAGAATATTTTAGTATTTTGTAAGCGTTTTAAAACACTCACCTTTATTTGAAACTAAAAATTTTTCCATCTTCAAATAAATTCCAATCCAATTCCATGGCGTAGACAACGACGATATTATTACAACATAACTCGTTTCACTCAAATCGAAGAAAGTTGTGATTTTATTACCATAACAATATAGTTAATATTTAATTAACATAATAATTAACTAATACCTAAATTAACCTCTTTCGTTCCTTAATCCCGCTCGTTGCTACCAGGACCGAACCCCTCACGCGATTCAAGATCATCGACGCGCCACAACCGTAGGCCGGAGTTCAATCGGACATCGCCTCCGTGACCGTCTCGGCCTCCTCCATCATCGCCAGAAGCCACGTCGCCTCCGCCACCGCCGTTCTCATGCAATAGAAGAAAATTTAAGCAAACTTTGAAGCCAGATCCTGGCAATTTCGAAGCTTATCTCTTTGATCCAATCGGCCATCTTGTAGAGCTCGTTGTGCTCAACAATTTTAATTTTGGTGACATTAGATTTCGATGAGCGGATTGGAAGAAATCGAGGAAGAAAGATGAAGCATTTTCAGCCATTAATTTGATAAGAGGAAGCGCGACCAATATTTCGTTTAGGGTTTTGACGAAATGAGAATGTATATGCGACCTTATATATAAATTTCTGACACTATCACACATAAATTTTCTAAACTCCAAATGAAGCGTGACGCCTAGCGTTCTATATGTTATACCTCTATTTTGAACACAATGGAATAGGTATAAAGAGCCAATTCCATCATATTCATAAGATAGCTTTTCAAAATCAAGTTATTTTAATTAAAGTTCTAAAAATAAATCATACGCGTTTCAAGCTCGCACGACCACACGACAAGTAAGACCGCTGTTGAAACTTGAAATCCAATAATAATTCACTATTAAGGATCCGTTGAAACATGTTTCATCGAAACGCAAGGCAGCGCCCAAAAAGACTATTTTTATATGTTAATTGAAAAAGTAATTTCCAAAATAAATTTATTCACTTTTAAATTCAATTTTAAAAGTTAACAATCTTCATTCTTATTTAAGTAAAACTTAAATCATTTTTTGAAATATTTTCATTCATATTAAATTCATCATATGATTATTTAAATAATTTTCAATATTAAATTTAAATAATTTCGGTTATATTGTTTTATTTTCATCTAAATAATCCAACATTTGTTATTTAGTTCTTGCTATTGATTATAAACACTTTCAAGACATAAAATTCCATTTCAATATTTGTTATTGCCTAAATCGTCGAAATTGGTTATTTCAAAATTTTATTCAAGTTCATATTCATTAAACTAAATTAATAAATCATTAAATTTCTATTTTTAACCATTTTTATCCAGTAATTGTGTTAAATTTAATAATTTTAAAGTAATTAAAAGTATACACAACTACATCACGAGTACGATTCTCATGATCAACACTTATTTGCTTCAATGAAACGCATTAAGAAAACACATTTTGGGAAAAATAAAATGATATTAATACTAATATGATATTTCATAAAAATAAAAAATCGCCCTGATAATATATACTCTTTTCCTGTCGGGGTGATGCCCCATACCAAGCTAGATGGCATTGCTACCTAAACCAGTTATCTTATCAGCCATTTTTCATAGGGGAGTTGCCATTGTATGTCCCCCTAACCCTCCAGGGGTTATCATCTCACTGGACATCCTTTCCGTAGTGAAAATTTGAGTAATTGCAATATTTTCTTAAAAAATTATTGCTTGCTTTTTGATCTCTAATTCCATAAATTCCGCATTAATTTACAACTTAATATTATATACCAACATTTATTCAAAAAAATTTAACAAATTTGAAACAAATAAAAGTATTAATCAATACAAATAATGATTACTCTTTCATAGCCCCTTTTGTTGCTCTTTTCGTTGTTTATTTTATAGTATAGAAACACATTCCTTTTGTTGAATTTTCTCCATTAAACACTCCTCGTATGTATATATACATATACATATGCATATACATATACATATACATACATACATACATACATACATACATACATATATATTTGTGTGTATTTGAAACCTATAAAAGGGATATTGATATAAAGATTGCTTATGAAAATTATCCATCCTATGTTAAAAAGTTAAAGGTACTTCATTTTGAATAAACAGATAAAATTTTAGGGGGAATACGTCCAAAAATAAAGTTGTTATGAGAGGAACATGGTAAATGAAACAAAATTAGAAGATTTACCATTTTACCCTTGTTCAAAGCAAATTCGGCAACACCTTATTGTATAATGAAAAGAGAAATGATGATGATCCACCGAAACGAAATTCAAAGGGGTTTGATGGAAAAAAATAATGAACCAGTGGAGTTCCCGAGAAAAATTATATGATAAGGTAATAACAAAATTGTTTCCAATTAGTTATGGTGGGTGAATTTTTTTTAACCCCTCTTAGCAATTTTAATAGTACTTAGAAAATGACACTCTTATATAAAACTGAAGTATTTTCAATAATGACCACAATAATAATAAAACACTAGAAAATTATAAATATTTATTTGTAGTAAAAAGTGAAAAAATAGACATTTTGTAAAAGTTAAAACATTATTAATAGAAATGTGATATTTCGTAAAAATGAAAATTATACTGACCGTTTTTCGACCGGACACTACCCAGCAGCCCACACCCCCTTGGGTGGCGCTGCTATGCAAACCCCATGTTTTGACCAACTAGGAGGACTGCCATGCGTAGGGGCGTCCTACCGTATCCTACCTTCGGTTATCACCACTTGGACCTCGTTTCAATAGTGACAAATTTTGCATAGTGGTGATTAATTGAAAAATCATCATTTAGTTTCAACCTTGTTATTTTCGTTATTATATTTTCTTTTATTTATTGTTACCTTTTATCCACTCTCGGTGTACCAAAGTCTTTTTTAATATATATATTTTTTAGTTTCACAATTTTCAAATTAATTTATAATTTGATTTCAGTTACAACATTTATTCAAAAATACATAAAATAATTTTGAACAAATAAAAAATAAAACCAAATATAAGTAAACATTCCCCTTGCGCAACCTTCATTTCGCATCAATTTAAGAAAACATTTCAAACTTAAGCTACTATAAAAGTAGATAACTAATAAGCAACTTAAAAAGCTGTCAAGTGATGTTTCACCAACATGAGTGCCTATGAGTTAGATGAAGCTGTTTCGTGGTTACGTTAAACATTAAATCACCTTCTTAGCCATTAAAGCATTTAAAGTTTGTGGTCTTTTAATGTACTATGAAGTTTCTGTTATGAAAAGGTGACGAAACCAGCATAAGTGGAGCGCAAAGGAAAATGAAAAAAGAAACCTTAGTGATTATTATGGTCCATTAAGCACTGTTTTAAATATTGTGATCATAAATTAGTAAAACAATAGCTAAAAAGTAAAATTATAATTTTGGTTCATGTCATTAAATCAAATAAAGTGATTAAAAGTAGATAGAGAAAAAAGGTAGTAAACATAAAAGCTAGGATTATGGGAATGCCATAGACGTGAAACCATGTACGCATATGAGCTTCATATGTAAACGTGGATTTAAAGTATTTGGTCCAAAATATATGATGCACGATGGACGTGAAAATTAGGACCGCATCACCTCAAGATTTTGCTTTTTGAACTAACAGTTCGGTAGTAGGCTTTATCGGTCCATTTAATTTTTAAAAGCATTTAAAATGGGGGTAGAGCCATGTTTGATCTCCTTTTGCATGAGAAAATTAAAATATATTGGAACGGCATCTCCAACCATAGTAGTTAGATTTTACTAGTTAATAAAAAATATTTCTAGAATTTTTTTTAAACATATACATTAAGTAACAATAAAGGGCATGGTTAAAAAGATTTCATGTAACGACCCAAAATTTTTAGTAATTAAAATTTGAATATTTAATTTATTTTAAATATTAATAAGTGAAATTTATAAGTCGGATAAATTTTATTTCGAATAATTGGATTTAATTGAATAATTAAATCGATAATTTAATATGTTAAATTATGGAAATAATTGAAAATCGAGTTAAATATGATTGAAAATGATTTGTAAAATTTTATTATATCATATTGGAGTTAGAATGATGTTTTAGAACTTTTAAAATCGAATTAGAAGTTAATTTGTGAAAATTGAATATTTTAATATTTAATCGACTAGTGAAAATAGCCAATTTTCGAACAGTCTCAAAATTGGACGAAACTAGTTCCATTGGATCCATAATAGTTTGTTATTATCGGATTTCAATTTTTGTAGCAATCGGAGTTATCGTTTGATCGTGGCAGCTCGAAACGCATCGAAATTTGTTTTTAATATTAAATTGGCGAGTTAAAATAGCCATTTTTCAAACAGTCTCAGATTTCGACGAAACCAGTTTCATCGGATCCGTAATGTGATATTATTGTAAGGTTTCAAATTTCATGTCAATCGGATTTACCGTTTGTCCGGTGCAAGCTAAAACGCCTAGAAAATCGTTTAATCGGTTTAATTTTAAATTGAACGTTTATTGCCATAACTCGCACAGATGACCGAATTAGCTCCCGAAACACATTCCATTGTGTTCGGAACGCGGGGTAAACCTTAGAAACGCCAACCGGCACGCTTCGTTTGGAGTTCGGAAAATCCGGGTGAATAGTAATTGGTGAAATTTTCTATAAAAACCCCCTTAACTTCATTTTTTCACAAATATTCAAAACCCTAACCTAATTTCTGCAGCCCCTCCAATATAATTCAATGGCCAGAAAATTTCGTGCTTCTCCTCCAATTATCTTCTAATCCAAGCATCGATTCAGAAAGCTATCAACATGAAAATTATAGATCTAAGTGAGAGCTAAAGATCTATACGGATATGATCACGAATGGAGGCTCGAAGGGGACGATACGTGGCCGCGTTTGGGGCTGGTTGCGCACGAAAATCAAGGATCAGGGGGTGGCCGAGTTTCACGTGTTTGCTGGTGAGGGTGGAGCTCGACGTCGGCTTCGAGATGATGGGTCCTGATCGTGTTCATGTTGCTCGTGAAAGTCGTATGTTTTAACCCTAGTTCGATCAAGCTATGGGTTTCTTGCGTTTTCTTCCTGTACGTGAGTTTGGGGAAGATAATGCAGGGGACGGCCTGGATTTCAAGCTAGATAATGGACGGCCAGTATTAGATGTAGGTTTAAAATTAAAAATAAAAGTTGTAAATTAGTTATTAAAAATTCGTGAAACTTGTCAAACACATATCTTTTTCATACGAGGTCGAAAACGCGCGAAACTAGTTGCGTTGGAATCGTATGGACGAGCACTACGCTATGGAATTGGATTGGAGTCGTTTGGAGTTAGTGAGAATTTCGGGTAAAATTAAACGTCCGTTTAATTTTATTCGAAATAAATCGCTAAAACGAAATTGAAATCAAGGTGAGAACTTCTCACTCAATCGAATCAGTTTCGATTTTAATTTTAAATAGTTAGATTTAAAACACTTGAATGCATGTTTGAATAATGATTGTTATCTATTGATTGTTAAAATAGACATTATGCGCCGTTAGTAAGCGGATGTTATTTATTAAAAACATATACCGCGAATATTTCATAAACAGTGAAATTGGTATATAATAGCAATATATATATATATATTGGCATATGTATATATTGCAGTTGTTGATTTCCCGCATTTGTGTAGCGGATGAGACCCTATTGCGCCGTCTACTAAGCGGATAATATTTTAAATCCCATATACCGCGATAATTTCGTACTGGAACGGAATTGGTATTGTGCTAACATCTTTGGATGCAGGAACACAGGTTGGAGGGATCCAACTGGATTCCTCAACAGTATTTATTTGATTTCAGATATTTTGATATTTGATGGACTATCATATCGATATATGATATCGTTGTTATCGTGATTGACTATTTGTTGTGTAGCATCATTGGACCAAATTTTGGAATTTTAAAAGGATTTCAAAGTGATTTTTGGAAGTAAACGTTTTATAAAATATTTTTGGAATTGATCCATTTTAAATAAATAAACGTTATAAATTTTAATGTTATAAAAATTTTGATTTTTGAGAAATATAGTTAAAGGTTGATTTTTGAAAATATGAGGCTAATGATTTTATAAAATAGCTTAAATTGGGATTTCTCAATTTATTATAAAAAGTTTAAAAATAGGATTTATAAAATTTAATTATTTTATAAAACAAAATGATGAAACTATAAAGGACTTTAAAGACGTTTTGAAATAATAACATAGATTGATTTATATAAAAGATTTATAAATTGATAATTTATAAATTAAAATATTTGAATTATAAAACGAGTTTTTATAAGTGTTGGAATGAATTGTGAATGAATTTCATAAATGAATGAAATTTATAGAATTATAAACGGTAAAGTTATAAATGGAATTTTATAAGCAGTAGGTTATAAAATTTGTAAAGTTATTTGAAGAATAGATTTGGTTAAATAAATGAATCTTATCAGTTATAAGATTTATAATTTAGAAAGTCTTTAAAAGAACGATTTTGTAAAATAATCGTTTTATAAGCATTTAACTTATAATATGAATTTTTAGTATATCATTGAGATATGAATTGAGATAGGTTAATAAAGGTGATTTATAAAGGAAGTAGTTATAAAACAAATAGAAATGGAATTTATAAACATTGTTTTATAAATTCGCAATGACTTATTTTGATAAGTAAATAGTATAACTTATTTATGGAGTTATATTCACGTTTTAGATTGTGAATAATCCTTTAAAATGAAACGTATAGAAATGATGAAATTGTTAACGTAGTATATTCACGGTTTTGAATAGTGAATAATATGTTAAAGAAATTGTTTTGAATGTGATGTTTTAAATAGAATTAAAACGATCTAACGATGTTTTCAAAACGTGTTGAGATTCGAAACCATAGATTTCAACATTCATTGTTCAAATAGACGTTTTCGATAAATAAAAGGAGGACCATAACACTGTTGTTATAGTAAATGATTTCCGAAAGAAAATGTTTTGTTTAGTATTGGGATTTATATATCTATTTTTAATTTCGAATCCCTATACTAGTGATTTTGGGACGTCGTAACGATGTTTTACGCAACATTCGTTTAGGCCCAAATAAATATGTTTAAGAGAATGATTTCCTTAAAGAATGAAATATATAATTAATTTCGATTTTATATTGAATATTTTCCAAGTGTTGAAGATAAAAAGATTGTGAATTACTTATTAAATAAGTATGGAAATGTTTTGCCAATGTGAAATGAAAGGTTTTGAGAATTTATCTTTTTGAAGATAAATTGAAAATGAATAATTGAAATCGTATATTCATAGATATTGTGAAATATAAATTCACTATGGAATTTATAAAAGAAAGGGGAATTTGTTAAAAAAATAAATATTGATTTATTTTTGAAGTGTGAAAATTATATATCTAGTAAAGATATTTTTGGAAAATAAATAATTTGGAAAATTATTTGGAATCTGGTGATGTTGTGCATATCCATTGATAGTTCAATAACCGACTATCAATATTTACCTTTGAAAGGTATTTGTTGTGATTTGCTGAATTTGAATGCTACACTTATTTTTAAATTATTGCGCTCCTTATTCGAATTACCCATTCCGAATAGTGATACGACGTAATGGATAGCATAGATGACCGGTGTTGAAGACCGGGTATTTGCGAGAGCGATAGGATGACATGTCGATTGACTCTGGACCGAGTTGCTCTAGTATAGAGTTCTCCATATGTGATGGGGAATCCAATCGCGATTGTGGATATCCGGATTGCAAGGACTTCTTTGTAAGTGCCTTCGGTTCTGTTCGAGCCCGGAACAGACTTGTATGGATTGTATGTCTGACATTACAAATTGAGATATAAAGCAGATTTCTTTCAAATATATTTATGTTGGTGGCGGAGAATTTATTCTCTTAGCTTAACACCCTTCTCTGAGACGTACGAGCTCAGAGGTTATGTAGTTGAAGGTTATCAGCGATATATTCCCAATTTGGTAATGTGACATGCTGAGTGTTGCTGTGAAATGATCATTGTGTTGATCATTTGTGATAAGATCATTTGTTTGATCGTTTATCTTTGTGATCATTTCTATGATCATTTGTTGACCCAAAGCATGGCTTTTGTACAAAGTATGTCTTTGTGGACGTGACTTCGTCGAGCCTCACACCTCGGAATGGTCAAAACAGGAAAGATGCGGCAAGGTTATGAGGGGTAGCTCCCTTTAGGGTATGTGCATTTCCTTCTGGAAAAGGGTGGTATCATGGTATGGAGCCCAGATACTTACTCATGTTGAAACACTTTATTTATGATTGTGTGATGTTGATGACGAGCGCTCGGTTAAAGGTCCCAAAGGACCGGGGGATGGCATACTCGTGTCAGTTGTTACCCAGTTAGGGGTAACCCGGCCTTGTGTTGGCAGAGATCCGGTTTGGTTCTCGGGGACGTCCTTCCAGAGGCGTTCTCATGTGGCAATGGGAAGTTCCTTGGCCTGATCATTCGTTGGAAATCCAAAGAAACAATACGATCTTGTACGGTATTAGTTGTAGAACCTATCATTCACTTATGGTGGCGCCCCACTGTTTGGATGGTAGCTATAGTAGGCATACGATAATGGTCGTATGTTGGCTAAGATTTATATTATATTTTCGAAATATTTTCCTACACTATGCACTAGTAATAATATCAAATGTTCTTTTTAATGCGTATCAAGCATCTTTGACTATCATAAGGAGAAATCTCCTCTGATTCTGCGTTTGCATTGTGTGTGTGTGCAGGAGGCCTTATGGTAGTCTCATTTTTAAAAGCATTGCGAATTGACTTTAAAAATATCCCTCTATTTTGATTTTAAAGATAAATAAACTGTTTTGAGTTCTCACACCAGTCAAATGACTGACTCGGAGTTTATTTTTTTCCTTCCTAAACTCTGGGTGCCCACCAATTTCCACACAGGCAGTCAAGAGTTAGGTTTATCAGGATATTCTGGAATTCAGGAGTTGCTGGAGGCAAGATGGATGGCATGGCGTATTATTAGTATAGTATTTCTTTTCCGCTGTTTGATGTTTTGTTTGTTGTTGTACACTCGGATGTAATGAAATGTAATGTGATGTAATGTAATAACTGATATAGTTCTTTGTTTAAAGATTATTCATTTATTTATTATATGTTGTTCCGCTGCGATTGTGATATTCTGATGTTGTTCTGCTGTTTTCTTTCCGTTCTATTTTCTTTTCTCTCTATTTCCTATCTTCTTATCTCTTCTTCTACCTTTTTCTTTTTCTTAAACATTGAGAATTCGTATTTCTGTTCATCTTGAATTAATCAATGGAGATTAGTGTATATTCAAGGAGTACGGATTTGCGGGTCATCACATTTCACCTTTGGATAGGGATGGAACTTAGTATGAGAGGGACATGATAAACGAAACGCAATCATAAAATTTTATGTTTTACCCTCATTCATAGCAAATTCCACAACACCCTGTTATAGGTGGAATCCAGTACACGATGCTTTCGCACGATAACGGGCTCTATGGAGGTCGATAATGTACACAGTATTTTCCCTGCATTGTGAAGAGACTGTTTCTGAACTCAACCATACACGTCCAGATCACCATGCGGGTTAGCTAACTGTTGCGTCAAGACTACACCTCCGCAACATCCTGTTGTAAAATGAAAAAACTATTATGGTTTACAGAAAACTAGGTTTGAAGGGGTTTGATAAAAATAGAAAAAGAATTCATAAAACAGTTGAGACCAATAGAAAAAATTAGATTATATGTAATAATGGAATTGTTTTTGATTTGCTATGAGAAGGCGAATTTTCTTGTTACCCTTCGTATCAATTTAGAATATACTAAAAAATTGAAATTCTTATTCAAAACTGGAGACTTTTTAACAGTAACCATAATAGATAATAAAATACTAGAAAATTGTAAATATTTATTTGTAGTAAAGACTAAAAAATTAGATTGTTTTGTAAAAGTTAAAATGGTATTAATAATAGCGTGATATTTCACAAACATAAAAAGTACATTGATAAAATATATTGTTTTTCTGACAGGGCGCTGTCCCGCACCCTATTAGGTGGCGCTGCTACCTAAACCGTAATCTGATCACTTATTAGATCGTCATCCGTAGGGTTAGTGCTATCGCACCCCACCTTCGAGTTATCACTCCTTGGGCCCATTCCTTTGTGGCAAATTTGCATTGTGGCAATATTTAATTAAAAAATCATTATATACTTCCAATCCTATTATATTCCTTATTATGTTTTCTTTTATGTATTGTTGCATCTTCTCTCTCATGGTGTGCCAATTTCTTTTTTTATATATCTACTTTTCAGTTCCATGATTTTCGAATTAATTCATAATTTAATATCAATTACTAACATTTATTCAAAAATGATTAAAACAATTCAACATAAATAAAAGTAAAAATAAATATAAATAATCATTCCTCTTTTGTAACCCATTTCGTTGTCCTTATCGCAAGATAAAAATGCATACTCCTTTTGTTGAACTTTCTTCATTCGTGCCACGTTCAAAATATCCTTTGGCACACCCCCTTCATTTCTAAAAATGCACCTTGACTATTTTGTGGCAGAAGTCGGTCAAGTACTCTATGTGATGCATGAAGCAAAGAGAAATATGGAAAGTGCCTCAGCCTATCAAACGATACTCGCAAAGTCTAAAATCAATTCACAATTGTATTCGAGAAACGATTGAATGTATGTGTGTAACCTAGGAAAGGCATATTGATACAGAGGTCATTTATGAATATTATCCGTCCAATGTTAATCTAGATAATAGTTATATAATGCACTTTATCACAAAGAAGGTTCACTATTTACTATTTAATCAATATGCCATGGACGCGTGGATTTGTGATTGTAGTCAGAAGAAGCTGAACTTTCAGTGGATGAATGGGAAGCCCGATCCCTTTTGGATTTCCTTCGTCTTTCACGGTTTAGCCGATTGGTTTACTCCGTGTTAGCACGGAGCTGTTGGGTAAGCTACTGGCGACTTTGAGTCAGCTTTTGCATCAGTAGTTGGAACACCTCCCTGGTGACAGGGCCTTGTGGATCCGAAGGTCCAGCAGTGTTCTGGTCTGCAGAAGGAAGTTGCATGGGGTTCTTCCTATCCCGTCCTTCTAGATCTGCACCTGTTGAGATACTCTTAGTAGCAACCATGGTCGATTGTGAAGTTCTCTCCTAGACTTTGTGCAAATCAGAATAGGGTAGAAGAACTTCTAGCCATAAGATCTGGATCTTATCCATAGATTCTCGCAATCTAATATCGGCAGTAGATCCAATGAGCGGGACAAAAGTTGGGTTTTCTCCGTGAAAGCACCAAAATGTTTGTACCAAAATTAGACACCACACTCCTTGGATGTGTTTGAAGAGATAAAATGAATAAAATAAATGTAAAATGAGGTAGATCTAAAAAATACACACATCAACAAATAAGAAAAAATGCAGAAACATGGAAATTTAGAGTGGTTCGACATATTGCCTACGTCCACTATGAAATGATTGATGTTTATTGAATTTCACTCGTAGATTACAAGAGATTACAACAGTACAACTGAAGTACAGTGATGATTTCGGCAGAGTATTAGCATATGGAAGCCAAAAGTGCCTTTTCAATAGGCATATGGCTGCTATTTATAGGTGTAGGCAGCAAATATCTCGTCCAGATCTTGGAAGACTTTTTCTCTCATGTGGGTGGGCCAACGGGATCGAGTTTAGGTGATTTCGACTCGATCTGGGAGCGATACGAATTGAGTTCCACCCAATGTACTTATGAGGATTTAGTCTTTGAACCTGACCTGAGTTTATTTGTTAAGTCCCGAAGTTATGCCTTCGGGTTATAACTGAAAGTTAAGTTGAGTCTCAATATTATACTATTTCAATCAGCAGCTGGTACTTGAATTTTGGGCAGTCGTTTTCCACCTTGGATAAATCAAGCTTAACTTAGTCGCAACGACGTTGAAAAGTGATGGGTTTGAGTGATCAGACCACACTCGCCCATCTATTGGTAATTGCATCCACACTCCAGGGATTTCACTGGTACATCGACGGTCAGTCATGCCTGTTTGATGTTTAAATACACGTCCATGCTCTGGGATCTTAAGTTATTCTACGGGTGGTCAGTTACACCTCTTTGATATTTAGAATTTAGTCCGGACCCTGGGGACTTAGATTGATTCATGGGTGATCAATCACACTTGATTTGTGTTTATACTCCGGTTCGCAGTCCAGGGACTTGAAATTGTCTCATGGGTAGTCGGTTCACAACCAATTTTGGTTTATACTCCTATCCATTCTCTGGGGACTTAGAGTTAGCCAACGAGTAGTTGGTTACACCCATTTTGATGTTTATACTCCAGTTCGAGTTCTAGGAATCTGGAGTTGGTTAACAGATGGTCGATCACATCTGTTTTGAGTTTTAGGATTTCGTTTGCACTTCGAGAACGATAGAATTATCAGGATTATGGACGGTCGAGTCATATCCACCCTAAGTTAACAAGTGAGGTCGTTAGATGGATGAATCCATCCTCTTCGAACTTGGTATAAACATGGGCAAAGTCATTAGGTGGACGGGTCCATCCTCTTTGAGCCCGCATTGTAAGTTTATACTCCATCTCGCACTCTAGGAGCCGAAGTTAGTTAAAGGATGTTGTGTATCAATCCTTTCCTAACTTTAGTGTGATGACTTGCCCCCGAGCTCAGGTTTCACTTAGCGAGTGACTGGTTGTATCATAATCAACCCTATTTGAGTAAGTCCCACTGTATAGTGGAACTCGGCTCTCCGTGCTTGGTGATGGTCGTACGAGGCATTTTAAAAATCACTGCTCTGGCTCGAAGAGATTGCATTTTATTGCTGAAATAGGAAAATACGGCAAAGTCAGTTGCCTTATTACATATTCAAATTTCGAAATGCATAAACAAATTGCAAACGAAAAGTAGACCGAACGAATAAAAAGCCTGTTATGTGTAGTAGCAATGAAGACTCTCACTGTTCTAGACTCTGAGGAAAGTGAGACCATCAATGGTTGATAATTTAAAGGTGTTATCTCCGAGTCTTCGTTCGATAACATATAGCCCTTCCAACGTTGGTTTCGTAAGTAAAGGGACCAGGTAAATTCTCATAAGGATAAGATCGCTGAGTTCAAATGTTCAGGAGTTCAAATGTTCAGGGTTGGACCTTGGCATTATAGAGTCGGGCGACTCGATTTCGGTACTCGGATGCCCTCAAATTAGCCTTTTTTCGCTTCTCATCCAATAATTCCAGAGATTCGGTGAGTAATATAGCATTTGTCTTCGGGTCATAATATGTCACATGATGAGAAGGCACTTCCAGTTCGACTGGAATAATGGCTTCTGAACCGTAAGAAAGTGAAAAAGCAGTGTGGTCAGTTGCGGACTTGTCGGTTGTGCGATAAGCCCATAGGGCAATAGGAAGTTCATCGACCCACTTACCCTCGGTCTTTTCCAATCGTTTCTTCAGAATGGACTTTATTAACAGCTTTAACCTATGCATTCACTTGAGGGTGCGCAACTACGGATAATTTCTTCCAGATATGGAATCGTTGATAGAAATTCTTGAACTCGATGCTATCGAATTAGGCTCCGTTGTTAGCGATGATGGTATATGGGAGACCAAACTGACAGATAATGTTGCGTACAACAAAGTTGATCACTTTCTTCGTTGTGATAGTAGCAAGGGGCTCGTCTTCCGCCCATTTGGCAAAGTAATCAACTACAACGATGGCGTACTTCGCTTCACCTTTAGCTGGAGGTAGAGACACAATAATGTCGATGCCCCATACTCTGAACGGTTAGGGACTTACCATCTAATTTATTTCGATAGGCAGAGCTCTTGGAATCTGAGCATGTTTCTGACATCTATCACACTTCCTGGCATAATTCTATGTGTTGCGATTTACAGTCGGCCAAAAATAACCACATAGGAGCACTTTCTTGGCAAGAGCTTGCACCCATGTTCGATCGCCACATTCTCCCTCATGTACATCATGTAATACTCGACTGACTTCATCATGAGCGATACACCAGAGTAAAGGAACAGAGTACCCTCTTCTATACATGACTCCATTCTGAATATTGAACCGTGAAGCCTTTTGAAGAACTTGACTTTTTTCACTCCTGCGCTTTGGCAAGGTCCCATGCTCGAGATATTTTCTAAACAGAGTAATCTAGGACTCCTTATCGGGTATGACTTCAAGCATCCAGTCGGTCTCCACCTGATTGATAGTTGGGGAAGATAATGTCTCAATGGGAATGAGTCCATATAATGTGCCTCACTGGTACTGACTAATTTTGCCAAGGCATCAGCCTTCTGGTTATGTTCTTGGGGTATGCAATATATGGCATAATAATTGAACTGATTCAATATTTCCTAGACCCGAGCGAGATAAGCGACCAGTCTCCGGTCATTAGCTTGGTACTCCCCCCGAACTTGGAACATTATCAATTGTAAATCGCAGTAAATCTCCACAACAATAATTCTTAAGTCTTTGGCAAGCCTTAGTCCGGCAAGGGGGCTTCATATTCGACCACATTGTTGGTCGCACGAAAATAAAACTTTAAAGCATAGCATATAGATCGGCCTTCATGAGGTTCAAGTACAACCCCGGTGCCTGAGCAACGGTCGTTTGATGCACCATCAGTATGTAGTTTCCATACATGTTTGGGAGATTCACTGGTTTTGGGAAAGTCCTCATAGATAGTGAATTTAGCGATGAAGTCTGCTAGTACTTGCCCTTGAATAGCTCGCCACGGTGTGTAAGCGATGCCGAACTGACTCAGCTCGATATTCCATTTGAGTAACCTACCAAACGTCTCAGGCCGCACAAGGACCTGTCGCAATGGCTGGTCGGTGTAAAGAGTGACAGAATGAGTCTGAAAATGCGGACGGAGCTTTCTCGAGGCAATGACAAGATAGTAAGCTAACTTTTCAAGCTTTGGATAGTTTCTCTCTGCTCTGGTCAGCCGTTTGCTGATGTAATAGACTGGCCGTTATATCCGATCCTCCTCCCGAATTAAAGCGGCACTGATTGCGTTTTCTGATACTGCCAAGTAGATGTATAGTTTCTCGTGATCAATAGGTTTCGACAAAATGGGTGGTGTAGACAGGTGTTGAACCAGTGCTCGGAATGCGCCAATACACTCTGTAGTCCATTCAAAGTTCCGTTTCTCTTTTCTGATCAGATCGAAGAAGGGAATGCATTTGTCGGTGAATTTTGAAATGAACCTGCTCAGCTTTGCTACCTTCCCATTGAGGCTCTGAACTTGCTTTATAGTCCTTGGAGTCTTAAGATTTCTAATTTCCCAGATTTTCTTGGTATTGGCTTCAATTCCTCGAGCATTAACGACGAATGTAAGGAAGTTTCCAGATGCGACCTCAAACTGACATTTCAACGGGTTGAGTTTCATTCTGTACTCTCGGAGGATGTTGAACATCGTTTCCAGGTCTTTGATATGATTGGTGAAGAATCGTGATTTTATCAGCATGTTGTCCACATATACCTCCATGTTTTTTCTGATCTGGTTAGCGAACATTCGGTTGACGAATCTTTGATAAATTGCCCTCGCGTTCTTAAGTCCGAACGACATCACTTTATAGCAATAGAGTTCTAAATCGATGATAAAGCTAATATACTCCTGTTCAGATAGGTGCTTTAGTATCTGATTGTAACCAGAATATGCGTCCATGAAGGATAAAAGTTCATGTCCAGCCGTTGAGCCTATGAGCTGATCAATCCGGGGAAGTGAAAAACTGTCTTTAAGGCAAGCTTTATTCAAGTCTGATCAATCAATGAATGTTCTCCATTTCCCGTTAGGTTTCCTGACAAGTACAGGATTGGACACCCATTCTAGATATAACGCATCTCGGATAAACCCGTTCGACCTGGGTTAGCTACCTCTTCCTTAAGGGCGGCAGATCTATCTGGATCTATACCATGCCTTTTTTGCTTGACCGGGACATGCCTTGGGTCAATATTCAATGTATGGCTTGCAATATCCGACGAGATCCTGCACATGTCGGAGTGTGTCCAGGAAATACGTCGAGGTTTGCCTGAAGAAGCTCAACCAATTCCTTCTTCATTGGCTTAGCTGGGATCCAATCTTTACTATTTTAGAATTGTCATCATTATCGATCGAAACATCGATTGTCAGCTCTGCCGAAGAAGCCTGACTATCTTTGACCCCGTCTTCACTTTCTGTATCTCTCGGGTCAAGAACTCTTGGGAATTAGTTGTGGTGCCCAGGAATTGGCCCAGGCATTAACTGTCAATTATCCACAAAGCATATGTAAAGAGATTCCTCTATGCCCTTTCCTTTCTCTTTACATTGTGCTTCCCACAGCTCAGCAACATAATTGGCTCATCCAGTAGCCGGATCTCCCTGAACGACTCCGGCTCCATTATTGGTGGGGAACTTCAAAGTTAGGCACCAAGGGGAGATAGCGGCCCTAAACTCAGCTAGGACCGCTCAGCCCAAGAAAGCGTTGTATGGTGAGTCAATATCCAACACAATAAACTACAATATCTGAACTCTCCGGTGCTCTCCAACCCCCAACTCCACTGGTAGCTCCACCATCCTAGTTGGTGTAGTTGCACTTCCATTGAAGCCATGAATATGAGACTGACAAAGCTTCAGATCTTTCATTTCCACCTTCATCTGATCATAGGCTCGCTTAAATAGTATGTTCACCGAACTTCCACTGTCCACTAAGATCCTCTTCATCTAAGTAGGAACTATCTGAGTTGAAATGATTAGTGGATCAGTGGTTGAGGATTCGACTCTGTCGACATCCCTGCCTCGAAATACGATGTCATCTGTCATCGCTTTCTGTTGTTTGGCCGGAGCCCCGTCTTCCAAATCACTACAACATTCAAAGCTCGCATGCCTAATAGGGTTGCCATACGACGCCTTTTCTCTCGAGCTCTGATCCGCTGGATGAGGACCACCACTAATAGTGTTAATCACTGTCCTCTTGCCGGTACGAGCGGGTTCCTCCGGTCTAACCTGATTTGGTATTTGGTTTTGATTTGATGGGCCCGCACTTCCAAACTGCAGCGTCCGTACAAACTACTCCAACTTTCTTTCTCGGATCAACTTCTTGATGATATCCTATAAGTGACGGCACTTATTCGTGTTATAGCCATAACTATTGTGAAATCTACAAAACTTCCCCGTTTGAATCTGTTTCTTTGACGATTATTTTGGAGTAGGTTTCTTATATTGCATAGTATTACAAGTTTGCAAGTACACATTTTCTAAAGACGTACTTAGAAGAGAATATGCGTCAAACATGGGAGCCCTACATGGTGGTCTACGATTTTGATCTCGCTTCCTACCTTGATTTCCATCGCCTTTCTGCTGATTCTGCTCATTCTGTATGTTTAACTGCACCTTTTCGGAACTCTCCCTACTTTGTTTTACAGCGACATTGCTTTGGATTCCTTCCACGCTGGGCCCTTCGTCATCCTTTTTCCTAGACTGTTTCGCATCCTCTCTTCTCTAGAACTGAGCTGGTCGGAATGGAAACGGTCCAATGACGCGGGGTTTTTTTCCAACCAACCAGTTGCTAAATTCAAAATTGGGATCAATTCCCTTAGCCAGTGCCATCAGAGTAGAGTTGTCATTAGGATTACTAATCTCAGCGTAAGCAGCATGAAACCTCTCCAGATAACATCTGAGTGTCTCTCCAGGAGCTTTAGTGACACTGGACAAGGTATTAACAACTTTGGGTCTTATGAAATGCATGCGAAACTGTTCAACGAACTTCGTTGCCAACTGGTCAAAACATGAGATAGATCTAGGTAGTAGGCGAGTAAACCACATAGTTGCGATGCCCCCTAGGGAAATTGGGAAACTTCGACACTTGACCACAACATCAGCATGTGCGTCATTCATTAACTGTTCATACATAAATGGTCCTTCTGGGTTCAAATTGATTAGGTACATTGTTGAGGTTGTAGGCAAGCTCCTGTGAAAATTTGGTGGCATCTGGACTTGTAGATTTTGATTTATGATCGATGCAAGTTTGGATTTTCAACCTATTGTCCAATTCGTATCACTTCCATTCATGTCGATCTAGTTCATATCGGTCTTTGGCGCGTGGTAGTCAATGAAGTGGAGATATCTTCTAAGATCGATCGACTTTTCATGCCGAGTGTCCAAGTCTTCCTTCTTTGTAGGCTCCATTCATATCGATACGTTCATGCTCGTCTATATTCACCTGTAGGGTTCCACTTCATATCGATTATGGAGGGAGTGTTCTTCGTATCATTGCTCATCTACATCTTTGGTATCGATACAATACAATCCCATTCGTATTGTTCCAGACCTCTGCCTTCGTATCGATGTCTTGAACGTTGCTTTGTGTAATTGGTGGGTGGATTCGTATCAATACCTCACTCATCGATACGAAATGGACACGAATGTGAGTGTTGCTTGGCCTTGGATATGAATGGGTTCTGCCTCTTCCTATGGATACGAATGAGAGCGTTACTTGGCCATGGCTATGAAGTGGATGGACACGAATGAACTTGCTCCTTCCCATGGACACGAACCAGTGTTGGACACGAAATGTAGATATTTTCTAAGCGAAACTTGATAGATTCATATCTTAAGCATACGAACTCCAATTGACTTGTAATTTAGAATGCGAGCGTCCATAGCTTTGCTTGTCGTACCATATCAATTGTAGCTCGATCTGGACTCAGACAAAAATTCACTAGTATCCATAATGAAGCTGTGTAGAATCGATCTTTGGGATAGACTGTTTTTGGCTTCTAGTTAAGTTATTGGTGTCACGGCCTTACCAAAAGGCAGGATAGCAATAATGTCATATATGCGAGTTTAATGCAATAAAAGTAAACTTAACACATTAAAAAGTTAAGGTTTAAACCCTTAATTATTAAAAGTAAATTGGTAACTCTAAATTAATTACCATCACTTGTATACCTTTATAATAAGTGGCATGGGCTACACTTAGTATATGAATGCTTGGTTGAATGATGTGTGAAGTAGAGAAGTGTTTATAAATATTCGATAGAAGGAAGTGTTGATTACCATTTGTTGTTGTGTTTATTTCATTGAAGTATTGTTTGGTATGTGCACGGCCATTTTTATGAGCCATTCCTTTTTCAATACATGGGTTAGATTGTTTGATATTCGATAAATATCCACCTTGTGATTAGAATTTTATAATTTGACCATAAGGTGTTTAAAAATAAAAGTTGATTACGCTAGATGATATATGTTACATATGAATTAAGAATGAACAACTTGTGATTAGAATCCCATAATTTGACTATAAGACGTTCGAATATAATAGTGGTTAAGGAATTAATTATAATAAAAGTAGTTTATTATAATATTAAATGATATATAAATATCTTCGAATGGAATGTTTTCTAAAGAAATATGTAGATGTTTTGAAAATAAATATTTATAAAAGCGCTTTCCATATTTTTTTAATATTAAAGATATTTTGGGTTGGTTCAAAATGTTTTGGATCAAAGAAGATTTGAAAGGTTATTATTTCAAAAACTTAAATCCCAAAGAAAAATATGCTTTGGTACAAAATATATATATATATATATAGTTATTTCAAAGGTTTTGAAATGAAACCGAGAATTTAGTTCAAAGAGGTTATTTTCAAAATGGATTATATTTTGAAATATAATAAAGTTAATTACATTTAAGAAATCTAAATGCAAGGGTTATGTCTAAGTGGGTAGGTTTGGAAGCTACATTTGCATGCTATGTCCAATGTGGTTTGAGAATTATATTTATATTTGTGCAGCTTAGGATTTTTGAGCTCTATTTGTCGTAGGAGAACTACGTTGGTTCGATCACGTATCTAATTGGCTACTCAATTAGACAAAGGTACATAAGCAGTCACAAGTGGTAGTGATGCAACCCCAATACCAATATAACATTTTTCTGTACATTGTTTGCTAATTATTTTGTGCATATATAATTTTTTTCTTTCCAATTTATTTTGCATTGACATGTTTATTGAGTTCGCAGAAATGTATATTGTTTTCTCACTCATTAGAGTTGCACGGTGCTAAATTTTATAGGTTTGATTTTGATATGTATTAAAACACATCTTATATATATATAAATACTCTGATAAGTTGTATTAATTGAAAGTGTATCATATGCATTTAGTAATGTTGGATAATTGTCAAATAATGTTGTGTGTTAACTTGGTAGTTATCATTTGTAGTTTTAAAATGGATGAGTTTTCAGCGATTCTGATTTTGACTTATCTAAAAATCTAGGTCGTCTCAATTTGGTTTTGGAGCTTTGGTTAGGTGCCTAAGTGAAATTTCACGTAGGATTGCTAAATCATCCTTGGAATTTTAAATAAAACTACCTTAATTTGATAAATAAAATAAGTTAGGAAAATGCATCGTACCTCCGACCGGGGTTACGGGCAATATTATTTTTTACATGTTTAACTTTTGTTTAGTGTTTACACTAGGGAGTATAATGTGTTGTTCCATTATCAAGCATTGTATAGAGAAGCCAAATTTTTTTTAAGCATATATATCAATATTCAAAATTTGTCTACATATTTTCTTTTAGTTTACAAAACTAATGGTATATATATATTTATGTTTATAAACATGTAGGTTAGGTTGTGAATTAACAGATAACGTAATGTTCTCGTGTACAAAATGACAAGTGTAGAGACGCTAATTTATTATCTAAATTTAACCCATGCATAAATTTGTCAAGTAAAAGGTAACTTGAAAAGGAATGAATGAGGTGGCTTGTGAAGAAAGGAATGAGGTGGCTTGTGAAGGAAGGAGAATAATGGCTTGTGGAGAGAGGAACTAAATGACTTAGGATGAAAGAAGTGGCCTCATTGCAAATAAGATCATCCATGTGCTAAGTGTGTAATATTGCACTTATAAAAAAGGGGCATTCTCTCCAATTGAAAAAAAAAGTGAAGGCTTGCAAAGTAAGGAGGACCAAGAGGAGTGAATTAAAGGCTACATTCACACAAAATTGAGGTGAGAAAAGCTTTATATTTCTATATATATTTATGTCATTCCATATTGGGATAATTAAATTATTTGGCATCGATAATATTGGTTTGAAATTGCTAAAACACCTTTCTATATTTCGATCATAACATTTGCAAGTCTAATCGGAATTTGGATCTCTTTAATGTTTTGAAAAGTTAACTCAAATAGCTACAACTTTTATGTTTATGCATTTTCCGAATCCATGTATCTTAAGGCTAAAATAGGGGTGCAAATTCGAGTTTATACCCAAGCCGAAATGATTAGGAGGATCGTCAAAATCATCTTGTAGTATACTGACCATAACTTTTGATTCTTTGAATGGATTTTGTCGGAATTTATCCCGTTGGAAAGCTATTTTAATATTCTATCACTTCTATTTTATATACTTTTTAAATTTTGAATGCTTACTGTCATTGGTTCATATAATATATTTGAGTTCTGTTAAATGATTTGAAAAGATAATTATTTTGGATAAATCTTTCATACTTAATACCTCCTAAATGATTTCCTAATTTGAAAGTTTGGAACTTTTTCTAAAAAAAAGAGTTACTTATATTGTAAGATGATTTTTCGGGAAAACTTTGCTTCTGCTTATGAAAGCGCTTTTGCAGATCATTTCGTCAATGATGGTTACTTTCGGATGATGGACGTGCGGTATAAGACTGTAGATGTTTGATAGCACACTATTACTCTATGTTGGTAATGAATCAAGTATAGTACATTCTTATATGGTGTTTGAACGCCGACCGTAATAGGATCTAATCCAAACTGAGCATACGGTTTAGATCCATGTGGAGTAGACTGAGTATCAATGCAATATAAGACTAGAGATCTTGGGTAGTGCACTATTACTCTACGTTGGTAATGAATCAAGCAGAGTATGTCCTTACTTGGTGTTTAGACGCCGACCACAATATGATCTAATCCAAATTGAGTGTGCGGTTTAGATCCATGTGGAGTAGACTGAGTGTCAATGCGGTATAAGAATGTAGATCTTGGGTAGTGCACTATTACTCTATGTTACATATTGGTACTGCAATAAATAGAGTACGTCCTTAATTGGCGTTTGGATGCCGATTGCAATAAGATAAGGATCTAATCCAAACTAAGTTTGTGGTTTAGATCCTTGTGAAGCAAATTAAATAAATCTAATCCAAACTGAGTATGTGGTTTAGATTCATGTGAAATAAACTGGATGTCGATATGGATTGGGATGCATATGATCTTGGCTTTTGGCATAAAAAAGAACCACATTAGGCTCGATCATGTAATAGGTATGTGGCATTCACATTTTTACTGTGATATAGTCCACTTTCCATTTATATTTTCTTTGGTGTGTATATATTTCTCTATATAATTAGATTGTAGGATAGGCAGATGTGGAACCAAAATTGGAAAAGAATAAGCCGGAAATACCTCTTTGAGTATTCCTTATGATCTTATACTGCAAGATGATTAGAATACATTGGTTTAATCAATAACTTTTCACCACTCTGATGTTCACTTTGATATTTCCTATATCGATCCTATCACATCTTAACCAATTAATTTATAAGAAACATTTTATCTTGTTGATTTATTATGTGATTGTTGGGTAGTTAGTAGATGGGTTCCATCCTTAGCGTATCACTGAAATGTCTCTAATCATATGATACTCGAGTAAACCTTAAATTTAAATTTCGAACTCCAATTTGTTTAAATCGTTTTGAAAAATGGTAATACTTTCAAGCTAAACCACACATGAAAACACAATATTACTTTTGTTAAATATTTTTCTTTCATTATATTTTTCGTTCCATAGAATTTCGGGGGCGAAATGCCTTTGATGGGTAAGAATGTAACAACCTGTAATTTTTATGCTTTCGAATTCGAATATTTAATTGTAACAACATTGAATTTGGAGAAGCAATTAATCAAAGTTTGTGATAATTAGGAAATATTATATGTTTTTATTTGATTATTTCTTTGCTATAAACAAGAACATACATATTGTTTGAAAAGAATTTCATATGGTCAAGTTACTTCACAAGCCCAAAATTCATTAAGGCTTGATCTAGACTTGCTAACTCCAAAATTTTCCCATGGCTTCTTAAGTACACTTTATATTGGTTGATAGCTTCTCTTGGAAGCTTCGTTTTGATAGCGTTGCTTGAAAACTCAATTAGCTTCTCTTGGAAGCTTTGTTTTGATAGTGTTGCTGGGAAGCTTTGATGACTTAAAATGGAAGTTTTGTTTTGAAAGTTTCTCTTGGAAGCTTTATTTTGATATCATTACTTTGAAGCTTTAATAGCTTCTCTTGGAAGCTTTGTTTGATAGAGTTGCTTGGAAAGATTTTATAGCTCCTCTTAGAAGATTTCGTAGTTCATTTGAAAAGGTGGCATAAATAATTTCTCAAGTTTAAAAAATCTCTAGAAGGCACCCCAAATTATTCGTGCCATATCTTTTCAACTACTCATCCAAATAAACTGATTCATTTTTTTGTTGGAAACATATCTCAATAAGAAAGAACTTTTATTTGGAGCACTTTGCGAGATTAGGATTGGAAGATTATCAAAAATCACTTCGAAGTGAAGTTATTTTTTAGCTTAGATTTTATTTCTAGAAATACATGCCCTTAGTTTTTAAGCCATAACTTTTGAATTTCTTATCCACATTCATTATTTCTTCTTTTGTTGGAAAGGTGATTCAAAACGAAACAATTTTCATTTGCATTAGATTATCTAATTCAAAAGTTATCTTTTTCAAAATAGAATTGCAAGGGAAATCATTTTCTGGTCAATATTTTAAAGGAATAGTATATACCACCACTTGCAAATTCATATCAAATCCAAAAGTGATCCAATCAACCAAAAATCTCTGCTAAAACCACCCTTGTTCAATCCTCTATCCACGTTCAAAGTAGTGTGGCTCTACCTAGTAATAACTTGTAGGAATGGAGGCAAGAAGAAGTACGACCGTAAGCATAAGAGGGAAAGGTGGAGTTTATCTTTGATGCTTTGCTTTTGGTGATGGTAGGAGGGTTCTAGGGTTCTTGCTTTAGCTTAGGAGGGCATGACCATGGATTTTAGGACTTGACTAGATGTTGGTGTGATCTTTACAATTTACATGAATTATATAATGTCATATATGCAAGTTTAATGCAAGTACTATAAACTTAACACATCAAAAAGTTAAGTTTCAAACCCTTAGATCTAAGAAGTAAATAGGTAACTATAAATTAATTACTGTCACTTATATTCCTTTTATAATAAGTGGCATAGGCTACACTTAGTATATGAATTCTCGGTTGACTTACGTGTGAAATTAGAGAAGTGTTTATAAATATTCGATAGAAGGAAGTGTTGATTACCATTCGTTATTGTGCTTATTTCATTGACTGATATTTTGATGTGTGCCCGGCCATTTTTGCGAGCAATTCCTTTTTCAAGACATGGGTTGAGTAGAAATAGTTACGAGCATTTAACAGCCAATACGTTATGATTGGAATTATATAATTTGACCATAAGGTGTTTTATAATAACGGTTGATTATGGTAGAGGATATCTACATATGAATTGAGAACGTACAACTTATGAATAGAATCATACAATTTGACCATAGGATGTTTGAATATAATAGTGGTCAAGTAATTAATTATAATAATACTAGTTTATTATTATATTAAAAAGACATATAAATATCTTCGAATGAAACATTTTCTAAAGAAATACATAGATATTTTAAATATTTATAAAAGCGCTTTCCCATATTTTGAATATTAAAGATATTTTGAGGATAAACGCTGGTTCTAAATGTTTTAGATCAAAAAAGATTTAAAAAATTATTATTTCAAAAACTTAAATCCTAAAGAAAAGTACACTTGGGTACAAAAGTTGTATATACTGTTATTTCAAAGGTTTTGAAATGAAACTGCGAATTTAGTTCAAAGAGATTATTTTCAAAAATCATTATACTTTAAAATATAACAATGTTAATTATATTAAAGAAATCTAAATATAAGGGTTAAGTCTAAGCGGGTAGATTGGGAAGCGACATTTGCGTCCAATATGCTATGTAGTTCAGGAATTATATTTTAACCCGCCTTTTGACAAGGCAACATACAAGTGGGTTTAACCCACTCGTCTGCATAATGATCGAAGTTGGATTTTCACAAAAAAATATACATGATGATGTAGCCAATACATAGCATAGTCTAAGAACAAATAGCGCAAGATGTCTAAAATATGGTTTCAACAAAGATCAAGTCGCTTCAAGTTGCTTGGAGTTTGCTCTGAGTCTCCTCTATGTTTGCTTCGAGTTTTTAGAAGAGCTGCTTCGGGTTAAAAAAGTGTTCACCTTAGGTCTTTGAGGAACAAGCTACTTCGAGTCCGAGTCACTAAGGGGTTATCATCAGGATAAGAAGATGGTTGCTTCTGGTCAGGGCCACAGATCGATCATAGACCATGCAATTCGTGTCCATCAACATCATGTTCATCTAATTCGTATCCATGTGCTTCGGATCCATCACGGTCGTGAACTTTGTATCGATTTATTTACTCCCACACTCACCAGCTTTTTGTCGATCAACCTCCCATATGTTTCGTATCGATTGGTCAAACGATCGATACGAAGCTATGAACCATGGATCGATAAGAAGTTATATGCCAAGCATCGATGCAAAGTGAAAGGGGATTAATCCAAGTTTATTTCCTCCACAACTGCTTGGTTTCGTATCGATCTTTTTATGTATGTTTCGTATCTATCGGCCAAGCGATTGATACGACCAATGACCACCGATCAATATGAAAGCAAGGACATAGAATCGATGCGAAACCCAACCCTTTTCATCGATACGAAGTACCCCACATTTATCTACTTCGTATCGATCATGTTGATGTATATTTCATATCAATCAACCATATGATCAATACGAAACTAACACTTTCCATCGATACGAAGCCAACACCAGATGATCGATACGAAGAGTATGCTAGCATCGATAGGAAAGGAATGGTACAAGAAGGATAGAAAGAGCATGGTCAGACAGAAGAAGCGGTCAACGAGCGAGAAAAGTAGATCTCCCTGGATTCTCGAACCACGTCTTCAATACACATTCAATCGGTACGAGCTAGCATAGACATGGAGCCATCGAGACGAACGGGATAGACATGAACACGGCAACCAACTAAAAATACAAACTTTTATCGATCATAACTCAAAACTTACAAGTCCAAATGCCTTCAAATTTTCGTAGGAGCTTGCGTACTACCTCAAGAATGTTCATGATCGATGGTGGCCCAAAAGGACCAAATTTGGGTCTATACGAATTTCAACGTATCGATCCCAAACATCCAGGGATCGATTACGTGGGCCCACCCATGTCACGGAAGGAGTCTTCTAAAGTTTGAGATAGATATTCTAACCAACACCTATAAATAGCATCTCTAGGCCTTTAGAAAAGGGATCATTTTGGCTCTTCTAAGTCATTACTCTACTGAACTCCATTATCATTCGGATATAATCAATCGTACTCTTGTAAATCAGTAGAGAATCATCAATGAAACAACAACTCTTCAAAGTGGAAGTAGGCTACAACGCCGAACCACTATAAATCTTTCCTTCCTACTGCTTTCCTTTCTACTGCTTTCCTTTTAATTTTTTGAGTACTCTTTATATTTAATTCCACTACATATAATCTATTTGTGATCTGCGACTGTAATTTGATGCTTTCATCTCGATTTGGGTGTTTGTGACCAATTTTGCCGCAAATATTTATGTTCGTGCATCTAGACTTTTTAAGCCCAATTTGTGATAGGAGAACCATGTTGACTTATATCAAGTTGGCTACCCAGTTAGATAGAGGTATGTAGATAGTCACAAGTAGTAGCGACACAGCCCTAATAATAATATAACATTTTTCTAGTATATTGTTCGCTATTTATTTGTGCCGACGTATCTTTCCCGCTTTCTGATTTGTTTTGCATTGACATGTTTATTGAGTTCGCAGAAATGGATATTGTTGTTTCTATCATTAGAATTGTGCAATGGTAAAAATTATAATTTTCATTTTGGTATGTAATAAAGCATATCCTATACATATAAATAAATACTATAATAAGTTGTATTAATCAAAAGTGTATCTTATACATTTAGTAATGTTGAATATTTATCAAATAATGTTGTGTACGTTGTTATTATCATTGGTAGTTTTAGAACGTCCGGGTTCTCAGTGGTTTTGGCTTGCTCGGAAATGCGGGTCGTTACAGGGACACTTGTCTGGTTGCTCGTTCGAGTGTTGAATCAAGGATTATAGGAGTCAATTTCAAAAAAAAGTGTGTCGAATAGGCAAAGCTCAATTGAGTATCATTTTATTTTTCATTTAATCTTACATCGTCACATTACCATCTATATATGCATGCACTGCCTTATTATGATTTAGCAGCAAATTGAAATTTGAAAATTAATTTAAATATTTTAATATACTTAAATGAAATAACTTAGATGAATATATATAGTTTCAATCATACATTGATTTTAAATAAATATAAAATAAATTTAAATTTAAATGATATTTTTATACAATTTTAATAATTTATTGGTTAATTTTAAACATTTTAAATTGAGAGAGTCATATTTAAATTTATTAATCAATATAAATATATATTTTTTAATCAAAATTATTTTTGATGAAATTTTATTTCAATAAAAAAATTATTGCTAGAAGTTTTCAGTAATATTATATATATATATATATATATATATATATATATATATATATATTGACCGAGTTCGTGGTAAGCACTAGGGGAATTATCTAATATATTATGTATATCTAACTCTGTAGTCAATATTGTTCGTAATAAAGGTGTTTGATTTCTGTTATATATTTTGTTATACTATGATATAAATAATGAAGTAATTAATTTAAAGTATATCAATAAGAAACCACATGTAAAATGTTATGTGATTGTTGTTGAATGCAGCTCGATCATGAGTGATAATCATAAAATAAAATAAAATTTTGTATTAAATACCCTCATCAAGATGCTTCAAGAAAAGATATCGATACATCCGTTGAGGTCAGAATACGTAAAGCTCTCCGATAGTTGAGCAGTGTATAATTCATGGCTACCGGAGGAAATAAGGGGTTACGTACTCATAATTATTGGATAATTATGGAATGACTCGTTTGAGAGTCTCACGTGGCTTGTTAAAAATTCAGTCAAATAGGAAATATCAGTGTGATGAGGTTACACAGTTTCTTTGACTTGTGAATTATGTTGCACTTCAATAGGGATATCTCACTTTGACTATAATGCAGTTATGCCACGACGATCTATTGAGCGGCTATATTAGGTTTTGTGTTGAAGCATTGAGAGTGAAGCATTATTCAATAGAGCATTCATCTCCTCAGTTGTATGAGATTAATATCACGATCAACTGTAATCAACCAAAATATGACTCTCTAGCCAGAGTAGTATGATTAATAATAAATGTTTTTATTGAACCGATGACTTTGTTTTTTGGACTAAGTTAAATGTGAATAATATTATAATTTTGACCAATGCCAAATTCCATATATCCTAAATTGATATATTTTTTATGAATAGAATGTGTGTAAATTATCATTACTTAATGTACTGCGTGAGAAAATGAGAAATTAGTTTTTTATTAAAAAGATCTATAAGCGATGCATTCAGCCAAACTATCACATTATTGATTAAGGTGGCCTATGAACTTTAATATTTGAAATTTAAAAAATTAATCTCCAACTGAATTCAAAACTTTGAGACGCATAACCGTATTTGTGAATTTTCCTAAAGACCACACGGTTTGATTAATTTATAAGATGTTATAAATGAATTGAATTAATCGGTGTTTGAGGAATATGAATTAGTATTGATTTATTTAATGTTTTATGTGTGTTAGTAATTATTTAAATACTTATATAAAATTAATATATTTGTGCATATGGATATACGATATCGATATACGTTAAACGCGGTTTAAATAAGAAATAATTACTTGAAGTGATTTGAAAATCCTACACCATGTAGTTAGCCACATAGGACGGCCATATGAAGGGATGAGAAATGGGTGGAGTAACTGAAAATTAAGAAGGAATTAATTAGGGAAGTTTTAAATAAAAAAATTGGAAATGTTCCATTTCTCCTTTATATAAATATCCCGATTTAATTTCATTAAGTGGTTTTTTCACCTTTCCTCTTTCATCTATGGCCCTAATTTTTTGTCTTCCTCTTCTAAATTAAATTAACTCTAAAACAAATCAAAACATAAAATAAAATTAATAGCTAAATGGTTTATCTATCTCTTACAAAGATTGCGTGTTGATTTAAGAGATCTAAGGAGAATTCGCCGATCAAGCTATCACTAAATAGCCAGATCTATAAGTTGAAGTTCCTTTTTCAAATCCATATATTTTAGTATTATCGGTTTATAATGATTGTATATGTACACAAATCATTTCCTTACCATGATTTATAATTGACATCATAATCTAAACAAATAACTGAATGATGTGATTTAATTTAATTTATTTGTTTAAAACTGAAAATATATTTATGTGTAAAATTATGATGCCAACCATATGCATGTTTTAATATACATGTACTGATTTTCTAAGGTAATATACATAATTTCATTAAGTTAAATAATTTTGATTTGAATCAATTTTTAAACAAGAAATACATTAACATCTTGTTAAAACTTAGTGTATATGTTTTGACCTTAAATTCATTTTGATCATTTTTATCAACTTAATTAAATTAGGGTGATATATATATAATAAAATTATTATGAAATATATGACTCCTATGTTTCTATTTAAACAATTTAACTTGGTGTGCATATACACAATTTTAATATTAGTACTTAAGTCATGAAGGATATTTTACATTAACCAAATGTTTTGTAGATATGAATTTTGGCTAAATATTTCCAAATCAAATTTAGTTTTTTTAGACTCAAATTTGGATTTTAGGATTTCAATTTTTTAGTTTATGTTAGATTTTATCAAATCAATCAATTTTATTAATATTCAGATTTCATATTATTTAATAACAATCATACACTTACATTAATCAATTAATCCAAAGCTATATATATCCAATATCTACACATGTATATATTGATCATGTTATAGTTTTGTTATTATATGTCATGTTAAACATTTTATTATCTATGTATTTATCGGTCAGAGTTTTCCTAATTCCCATTAAAAGGTACTAAGTAGCTTAGGTGCTTTCTCTAACATCATTGGGACATGATTGATGGTAGTTGCATTATACTCGCATTAGAGTAAAGAAGATGGACTGGAAAGCAAACTTGGCCTATGGTTAAAGTTACCTCATCGAGTTGGACTAAAGTAGCCTTTGGCTTATGGTGGAGTTATGCTTAGTAGGATAATGTATAAGATGCATAAGACATATTACTAATCTAAATGATACTGCTCATATGCTATTAGGTAAGACTTGAGATTTTCATTCACTAGACATTGTTGTTCTGACTCCTTACTCATTACAACCAATAGGTTAGGTTGAACGATGCTAGTGGAGAAGACATAGGCGGTAATGAAGATTTGTGGTGATTTGATTGTTCATCAATGTTTTTTATATACTCATATGTACACAAATTCAATATGTTGTTTTATTTCGAGATATCGTATTATGGATATTTTGGGATATTGTGATTTTGAGATTTGGTAATTATGAAATGAGTACTTATTTTTGTTATTATATTTTATCGTTTTCACTATGAGATTCTAAAAGCGTAAATAGATAGATCTGTATATTATTCATTGTATCAATTTTACCAATCAATAACCAGCATTGGAATTGACCTAAGCTATGATGGGCTTTTATTGGATTGAAAGTTAGGACCGTTCCACAAAGAGTTGTAACATTTGGTATTATAGCCTAGGTTACGCTATAAGTGGGAATAGGTGCACGTAAGAGTGTGTATCTGTTATTTTTGAAAGTATTTTTCAAAATCCTACTATATATATAAACTTTTATGAACATACGCAAACACACTAGGCAAATCATTATTTTAGCAAATAACACTATCTTAGGAAGAACTTAACTAAAAGATCAACCTACAGATAACTGATTATGGCTGGAAACAATTGCTCTAAGCTAGGAATCCCTCCACCTAAGAAATACCCACTATATGAGGTATTCCAGAATGGTTTAAGCAATACTTCATGAACATGGGGGAAAATTCGCATTCCTCAACACGTTGCACCAACAACAACAGTTTCTCTGCCCACTTTATTTTCGTAACGAGCAATAAGGTTATAGCGTCTTTGGTGCAAATCTATATCAAAGAAGTATTATTGTTGCATGGAGTCTCGGTCAGCATATTAGTGAAAGAGACTTCTTATTCACTAGTAAATTTTGAAGAAGTTTATAGTCAGCTTTAAGGAACAACATTGAATCTTGCACCGCTTACCACCTTCAAACCGACAGTCAGACGAAAAGGGTAAATAAGATCATGGAAGATTCGTTAAGGGCTTGCATCATGGATTTTGGAGGACATATGCAGCTGCATTTACCGTTGGTAAAGTTCGTGTACAATAATAGTTACCAAGCGACGATTGACATGACACCCTTTGAAGCTTTGTATAGGAGACCATGCAATTCACCTAATTACTGGTAGGAAACTATCGAGGAAATTCGATCAAATTTAATCAGCAAGACCTTGAATAAGGTAGAGATGATTAGGGGGAGAATGAATGCGACACATGATTATTAGTAGTCCTATGTTGACAAGCAAAGGAAATAATTGGAGTTTTCGGTTGGGGACATGGTTTTTGTTAAAATTTCTCCATATGGTATGGTTATGAGTTTGGTACATCGGGAAGTTGACACCAAGATTTGTTGGGACTTCCCCGACTTTGGAAAGGGAGGAAAAACTTAAATATCGGGTAGAGCTTCCAGCCAACCTAGCCGGAATCCATGAAGTTTTCCACATATAGCACTTGAGGAAATGTATGCATAGCACAACTACCATAGTAGAGCTAGATCGGTAAAAAGATATAGAAACAGAGTCGATAACACCCCGTGCCACTGCACACATAGTGAAGCACAGAGTTAGGAAGCTTCATAATAAAGGAATTAGGTTGGTCTGAGGGAGATAATCATTAGAAGGCACATAGGAAACCGAAGAGAAGATTATGGTTGCTCGTCTTGAGCTTTTCTTTGGCAAACATTCTCTCTCTAAAATTTAATACTACATAGATTTAGTTGCTAGATTAAATAGTTGGGGATGGTTGCCATACTTTTTACTTTTTTTGCACTCGTATTGAATCTTATGCATATCTAGGATGCTTGCACATATGCTTATATGTCAAGATCTTGCATTCAAGCTGCGATTGAGCTCGCCTATAGTATGTTGCATATATGAGCTCATTGCATTGAGTAAATGGCTGTGTTGGTAACTTGATTGCATAACAAGGTTGTAGAGTGTGAATTACACTACCTTTTCCGTAGGGATTTTGGAAAAAAAAATCCTTTTTTAGAGGAGAATGTAACACCTCAAATAATAAGAAATTAATTAATTGATAACTGGGCCAAAAATGAGAATTTCACAAATGTTAATTTTGTCATGAAAGTTACATCATTTTGCCCGTGGTAATTTTTTGATCAACTTTCATATATAAAGTTCTACTATTGGAGCTCAAACAAAAAAGTTATCGATGTTTGATGTTTTCGAATTTAAAATAATTCAAACAAATTTTTATTTGAAAATTAAATAACGTTAACGCTAAATATTAAGAAGGAAATAAATATTTTGATGTTAAAGAAAACATTAACGTTAAGTTTAAACAGACGTTAAATGTTAAAAAAAGGCAAGAAATGAACCTCGACCGCAAAAGATGGTTGGTCGACCACCTAGAGAGGAGCGATAGACCAGTTGATAGATTGCGTCTAGGTTAGGTTAAGCCAGGAACATCCTGGATTTTTTTATATTAAATTGACTTAAATCCTTCGGTCTAGACGCATCCTAACCACTATAAATAAGAGGCCAACCCCTCACTTTTATTCACAATAAAATTGGAACGCTAGCAGAACTCCATCAGTCTTCTTCTTCAATTCTTGATTCAAAATCAATCGGATTGAAAGGTAATAGGTAGTATATAAACATACGTTTTCTATTTCTATTCCTCCAAAATCTTTGAATTCTGAATCTAATCAATATAAATTTAACTATTGTTATTCCAAAAAGAAAAAAAATCTGAAGGAGGAATTAGGCGAAGGAATGAATCGAATCTAAAGGAAAGCAGGGAAATTATATGTGCATGGAAATCTTAATTTTTCATATTTTAGTAATTTGTGTATTAAAAGTTTGGATTTGTTTTGTGCCTTGGGGAATTTTGCATGCGAAAAACCTAAACCCTAAGACCCTAAAATTCTCCAAAATAAAATGTCAATTCTTAGGTTAGTTGGAATTTCAATTGTTTACGTTAATATAATAGAATTTAATTTTATTTTTTTTGTAATTTGAATGATTTATGTTCTATACAACCTACACTTCAAATTTCTGTTGTTGCGATAGAGGGTTCAAAAGGAAAATTAGTATGAAACGATGTGCAAAGTACGAGTTTTCTTATTTGTTGTTTGCATCGCCTATTTCCATAATTTAGACAAATATGAATCCCTGTTCTACTTCAAATTTGTATTTGTAAAAGTTGAATAGAATATAAAGGGTTTAAATTATAATTTTTTATTTTCTTGAAATAAAAGCGTTTATTCTATCATATTAATGTAAAATAAGTTTAGTATTTTGATTCCTTTTTTATATATACAAGTCATTTTTTCTCGATAAGGATATTAGCTATTTTGTAAATTAAAGACTCATATGAATATGGAAGTTTGACAATTTAACAATTAGTATCGGAAGTGGAAACCTTAGAATATGAATATTTCTACGCACACTTAGGAATATTTAGTTAGCCTAAAATTTATGTATGTATAAATATATTAATAGCATATGAGTATTAACGTATAAATCGTATCATATAGAATAAATAGGTTAATAAATAACATTAAATCCTATAGGAAGAAAGTTAGGGAAAATTATGGAAACTAATCCATAAATAAAGGCAAAACAAGGAGTTTTCTTGGTATGGCCTTAATGCTTAAATGCAAGCGAGGTATAATACACACACACACACACACATATACACACATACATATATATAGTATATGCATAGTAGTATGTTGGTAGAGCGAAAATATGACTAAGTTATAGGGATGTGAGGTCAGCCAAAAGCACACAAAAGTTTACCATGCCAATCTAGCTACTAGTGGTGTGACTTTGAGATTGATGTAGGACATCGCTTATAATAAATACTTATGATGGACATGAGGTTAATTCCGATTCTATAGGGTAATCTTGCCCAGCTAATCTGGCTACCAGCACCTACGAATAGTCGGCTTAATATGAGATGTCACAGTTTGGGCTACGAATCATAAGATGGATATCCTGGTATGGGCCTGCTTCAGGGTTAGAGGTGTTAAGTGGTTGTTGTAGGGTCCTCCTCCTTTCCACTCAAGAAGTATTAAATGGTCAGGATTATCATTTAAATGCCATAACGGAAAATCCATGGAAGGGGTCCGCTTTGGGTTTGAGGTATTAAGTGGCTATTGCAGGGTTTGCATTTTCCAATAAAGGAATTATTAAGTGGCCTGATGCGGTTTCTTACGATGTCAGTTGAGAAGTACCTGAGAGGCATCCACCATGGTTTTAGGTATTGAATGACGGGGATGTACCTTGGTATATGTATTAAATGGTCAGAATTAGCCTAATTTCTATTAATGAGGTATTAAGTAGCATAGTTGCTTTTTCTCACATCATAAGGACATGATTAGCAGTAGTTGTGTCATACCTGCATTTGAGTTATGAAGATGAACAGGAAAGGGCCCTTGGCCTACATTTAAAATTACATTATGGAGTTGGACTGGAAAAGCCTTTAGCTTACAGTGGAGGTATATTTAGTAGGATAAAGTAGGCATATTACTTATCTAAATGATATTGCCCAAATATATATTATTATGGTAAGACTTGAGATTTTCATTCTCTAGACATTGTTATTCTAATTCCCTCCTCATCACAACCCATAAGTTAGGGGAAATGATGTTGATGGAAAGGAGGAAGGCAGCGATGAAGATTTATGGCAGTTTAATTACATATATGTTTTTTGATATATTTAGATGTATCAAAATTTAGGCATGTTAAGGTTTTATTTTTAGATAGTGTATAATAGTATTATGGATATTTTAGGACATTTTGATTCCGGAACTTGGTTTTTATGAAATGGGTATTTTTTTTGTTATTATGTTTTATCCATTCCGCTCTGAGATTATAAAGCATGGATAGCTCTGTATATTGTTCGTTGTATCAATTTTCCCACCACCAACCAACTTTGGTATGGACCTAAGGCTCGGTGGTCTTTTAATGGATCCAAAATTAGGCCCATTATGGAGAGCGTTGTTACAGGTCATGAACTTAACCTCGGAGTAATTTTGCTTGGCAGCCCACTCTGCCATCATTGGGGGTTCCCCTTACCAACCTTACTTGGCAGAGGTTTGAGTCGATCACCAGGACCTTCAAGTCTTGAATTTGGTTGCATGTTATCTTCAGCCTACTAGCATAGTCCCTCGGCATCCCACGGTTAATTCCCTTAGAATGGATAGAAGCTTTAATCAATTGGCAAGTGAACCAAAAAAGAAGATAAAGGAAAATGAAGGGAAACGAATACTTACTAGGGTTTTTGAATTCAAGATGCTGAAGCTAGGCATTAACCTGACGGGATACAGAAAAGAACTTACCTATCCAGCCTAAGGCGGCCGTGCTCGAGGCGCCCTTAAAGTTGATGGGCTTAGTGTTGACCTAGAATTGGAAATAGGTACCAGTTGGGTCGCCACCCTCCTTCTGCAAGTGGAAGACCATGTTGAGCAGTCGACCAAAGAAGATTAAGTTCGGAGCAGGCGAACATAGAGCCTGCATAAAAACTGGTAGTTGTTAGGTGCAAGCTGACCAGGAGCCAGATCATAAGAGTTCAAGATAGAGACAAAGTATGGCAGAAGAGGTAGCATGATCGAACCTTGAAGGAGCCACTTGCAAAATATTAGCCCATTTGAGAGTGGTCAGGTCGATCAGTGATAATAGGATATTAGACTATCCCAATGTTACATTAATGCTTGGCCAAATTTACTTTCCCCTCAAGATGCTCAGAAACCTTAAGGCTGGAAACCCCGGCAGAAGAAGACCCATAGGTTGCCATCAGAAATACAAATGGCCTGATTAAACAATAGCCCTACAGCAAAGCATAGAAAAGCACTGGGGCAAGTTCCCGTGCAATAGATTATATAACAGCTCCCATGGCATGCCCTAGTTGTGCACCCAATGATGACTGGCAATGAGACAAATGACTTCTAAAAAGATAAATCAAAGGCCTTACGACCCATGCCTATTACTCTACCATTTTTACTTAAAGCCCATGGCTATCAAATTAGGTTTAGTCTACCACCCATTATTAATATTATCACTAATAGTAGTACTAAAAATTGCAAGTCCATTGAGGAGGTTACTATGTTGATTGACTAACATTGGCATGGCAGCAATGGTCAATTGACATCCAAATATGGACAAAAATGCACAAATTCCATCCAAGCATCTAACACAAAAGCAGAAAAATCATGCATTTCCAGAACAATACAACATTGCATAAAAAGATATGAAAAAAATTGCAAACGCTCGAGTTTTTCAATGGCCATGCCTTTAAAAGAAGTGAAGAAGGAAAATAAAGGAAGAGATTACTGTTTATCGAAGAAGGAATCTTGAAAAGTTAAAGAGTTTTTTTAGGTTTTCGAGCTTTGTTAATGGCAAAAATTTCTTATGGTTTAGTAAAAAGTGAAAGGGAAGGAGGTGAAGGGTAAATATAGTGCATACCCCTCAGATCCTGACTATTGTTCAAAAATCAATCCCTCGCAGCCGTCTAGGTATCATCAATGCAAATGTCACTTCACACACATTGATAACACGATGTAACATCTGAAAAAGTGAACCATCTTAGCCAATGACGAGGTGCCACATGTGGCATGCATTAAATGTGTAACATAAAAATCGATTAGCAGGATCTTTGTGATTTGACAAGCCTTCTCTTGCTCATAAAGATGGGTTTGGACGGTTGTATTTAAATTTCTCACAAGTGTAATAAGCAAGCTAACATAACAAGGCCTAGTCTAATTCAAGCCGACCCAACATATCTATGCCCGGCTCGGTCCATGCCGGCTCGCACTCAGTCTGGCCCTACACTAGTCCATATACTCAACAATGCTCTAGGCATGACCGGTCGACTCAACTCAAGACGGCTTCAATAGCCAATTCAATAGACTAGGCCTAGCTCAAGCATATCCCCTCGCTAATCCGGCTTCATCAACCCACCTTCGACCGGTCCCAAACAGGTCGTCTCATCATCTATGGCCGACCGGGCACATTCCTTATGTCATGGTCCTTAGCAATATTTAGCTTTCTCCAACAAGCTTCAGCAACAAGCGATCGACTATCGCTTCTCATCCATTTTGCCACATGGACATGCAAAAGTAAAAAACAAGTACTATAACCAAAGTTTACTACGTACTATAGCAAGTCTGCTAAAAGCATGTCGCTATATTAAATATGCATTGAATGCAAATCATGCACCTAGTATGGAGTGACAGATGACATACTACTCAGCCACACATTCCATTTGGTTAACAGTTACTCTCCATCAGCCCATATGACACAAGCGGTAGTCAGTAGCACTTCCCACTTGTTTTACTATGCAATCTCAATCATCCATAATCCTTATCAGCTCCTGTAAACACCTTATGCTAGACAACATTGAAGGGGTTGGTTTCTATTTTTATAATTCATTCTTCACGGCAAATTAAAGCCATAAACTCTTAGGATTAGCAATTTGAAGTCTAAAGTTTTCAATTTCTTATTATTCTCTTGTGATTCCTTGTAATTGTAAGAGGCAAATATAGTAAGGGATCATAATAGTGGATGTAGGAAAGCTCAGCCGAACCACTCTACATCTTTATATCGTTTACTTTAATTTACCAGTTTTCCTCCTCATTTTATGTAACGATCCCGAATTTTAAGTCAAAATTTAAATTGATAATTAATATTTAATTTTGATTGAATTGTGAATTAAATTTAATTTTTCTAAAATAAATAAAGATATGTGTTTGTTATTTATATATATGTATATAAATATATATTATAAATTGAAATTTTGATTTGAAGTTCAAAATTTAATTATTTTGAAATAAATTGGAGTTTAAATTTATATATTTTAAAATTTTATGAAATATTTTCTAGTTCTTTATTGTGATTTGGAAGTTATATTTTGAACTAGATACAAATAACTTTCAAAATCTGTTTAAAGTTAAATTTATATTTTTAAGCCTTATATATGTGTGTGTGTGTTTGTTTATTTGTTAAAGTGCAATTAAACTTTGGAATCAATTTCTTTAAAGGATTATATAAATATGTAAAAGGAAATTGAATTTATTAAAGATATTTTGTCTTAAGGTTAAAATTTAAGTAAGATTAGTTAAAGGGTTTAAAACAAAAATTTATAAACTTATTTAAAAAAGGGATTTAAACATTAAAAATGGTTGTTATGACATTTGTAAAATATTAGCACTATGAATTAACAAGTGTAGGCATGGTAGTATTTAAAATTAATAAGTGGCATAGCTTTTATTTCTTTTAATTTGAATTAGAAGTATAAAATAATATGTTTAAAGAAGAAACCTGGCCATTCTTTTCCAAACTCTCCCTTCTCAATTTATTTCTCTCATCTTCAAACTAAAACTGGAAGCTAAAATAAAATTCAAACTTAAAGTTCAAAACTGAAATAAATTACAAAAACCAGAAAAGAATTCAAAGGTAAAATCAAACAGCTTCAAATTCAAACTGGATTTAAGCATGCAAACATCAAGTTTCAACTTGATGCAAATCAAAGTATAGATCAGTTTTCAAAGCAAAGATCATTTCAGTTTATCGAGCAAATCTGTTCAAGATCAAACTCAACATAGATCAAAGCAAGAATTGTTCCAGGTTCCAAAAGCAAAGGGATTGATCAAGTTTAGATAAATATTTGAACAAAGCTTCAGTTCATCAGTAAAGTTCCTACTTCTCTGATTAAAAAAACTGGAGCTATGTATTCAGACTCAACTCAAAGCAAATATAAGTTCCAGATCAATGCATTTCCAGAAAAATTCCAGATTTTGAAAATCTTTTCCAGGATCTGCTCTTCATTAAGGTGAGCAAACTACCCTCTTTTTGAATCTGAATCTGCTATGATATTTTGATGATTTTGAAGTGTTTGTATAAATTTTTAATATGCATGTATGTCTGAGTGTGTGTGTATTGTTTGGACATCTGTATATATACATAGATATCTCTCTGTTAGAAACAGGTTGCCGAAATTTTAGGGAAATTTTTATCTTCCTTTCCAGGAAATATTAAGCTTTGATCCTCAAAAATAAATTGTTTGTAACATCAAAATTTAAATTTTAAAATATTTTTAAACAAGAACATTTAATAAATATTCAAAAAACAAGATATAACAGTAAAATCACATAAACTTCAAAAATCAAAGTTCATGATTTCAAGTATGGATCTTATAATTTGATTCGCATGTGCCAGTAATGAGTTTTGGTATGAAGATCCTGATTATTAGTATTGTGTATGTTGTGATTTCTCGAGTTGGTCAGGAAATCATTTTTCATCAATTTCTGATGGTCAACGTGGAGTGGAGGCTCAAGTTTAATATCAGAGATAGGGTGAAGGATGGGAATCAAAGGAAAAATGGTGGGAATTTTTTTATCATCGAAGCGATCAGGCGAGACTGTTTTAGGGTTTGAACTGTGGTTTTGATCGAACTGGTTCTCGAGGGAATTGCAACGTCGTCAAGGTTTTTGGGGTGATCGATTAAGGTGGAGCAGGATCTAGGGACTCAGGCGAAGGTCCTGATGAAGTGGCATGAATTCTGGCGAAGTGTCGTAGAGGCGCGAGGTGAATTTGTGATCGAAGTCGAATTTCCAGGTGGTGCTCGATAGCTCTTTTGGATTTTGTGGTCAATTGGGAGATACTGGGTGGTCGTTAGGGGTAAGGAGATCATCGACGACTTGCCAGTGATAGCGGCGATGGTCGGAGGAAGATTAAGCGTCGGTGCACGTGCACAGCATATCGTGAATATTTGGGTTGTTTGAAATTTGGGAAGAAGAGTGATGCTCGTGTACGAACTCGAGAAAATTGGTAATTTGCTCGAAGAAATGCAGCGCGAGGGAAACCCGAAGTAAGGCTCGGGAAAATTTTGAAAACACTTGGGTCTGAGAAAATAAGAGAAAATCATTTTTAAACTTTAAAGCAAATCAAAATTTTTGAAGCAATTTTTATTAAAACCAAAACTTTTGTGAATGTTAGAAGTTATCCAAGTTTAAAATTGGTTAAAAGGTTTTAAATAAAATTATTTTAGATTAACTAAGTTTAAAGGTGTTTAAGATATGTAAAATCTTTGTTTTAAAGTTTATTTTTAAACTTAGTAGTGGAATTAAGTGGTTAATGAGATTTTAAGAAGATAAATGGTTTATCTGAAATAAATATTTTGATTATTAATTAACCTAAAGGGTTTTAAGATTTATTTATTTATTATTAATGATTTATTTTATTTAATGAGATTTAAATTAAGTAATCAATTAAGATAAAGAATTTATCTTGATCAATTAAGGTCTTAATCAAGGGATAATTAACCAAAGTGATATATTAATGTGATTAATTAAAGGTTGATTGATTGATAAATGTTATTAAATAAAGATAATTAATTCATGATTTAGGGTTGACAAATCAAGTGATAAAAATAGTAATTACTCAATGTAATTAATTTTTGATAATCACTTATTTTAAGTAATTAAAGGATAATTAATTAAATGGTAATTAATTAAGGGTTAATTAATTAATGTAATCAATTAATTGAAGGATACGTAAATAATTTAAGGTTTATTATTTAATAAATAAAGTTTGATTAATTTATTAATCAAGTTTGATTAATTGATAATTAAAGGTTAATTAATTAATGAAGGTGATTAAGGAATGATAATCAATTGAGGAGTAATTAATTAATGTGATTAATTTATTAAAGGATAATTAAATAATTAAAGGTTAATTATTAAATGATTAAAGGTTGATTTATTTATTAAGGTTGATTAATTAATAATTTAAGGTTAATTAATTTATCATTAATGGTTAGTTAATAAATAATTAAAGGATAATTAATTAAAATGGTTTGTAATTAATTAACCAGGATCAGTAATTAATCTGATTTAAATTAATCTGATAATTAGTTGACCTTACTTATGGATGTTTGAATTGTATGGAATGCTTTGAATTATGTGATGCTTTGTGATATGAATTATTTTGATTTGAGCTGTGATGAACGTAATTATGGTTAGTTAATAAATAATTAAAGGATAATTAATTAAAATTGTTTGTAATTAATTAATCAGGACTAGTAATTAATCTGATTTAAGTAAATCAGATAATTAGGTGACCTTACTTATGGATGTTTGAATTGTATGGAATGCTTTGAATTATGTGATGCTTTATGATATGAATTATTTTGATTTGAGTTATGATGAATGTGATTATTTATATGTGATAAATTTATATTATTTATCTGTGAATCTATAAATGGAAGATAAGCGTTATAGATCATACCGCTTATCGATATTGATGTGTTTGAATCTGTGTTGATTGATGATGTAGCACTATTATGTAAAACCCCTGGACTACACCGCACACACACAAATATGGATTGCACGAGGAAATTGGTTAAGTTACAGATATTGGAATATAATATTATGAAATTGTTTTAAAGATTGAATTTTTAATCCAAATAGTTTTGGAAATGGAAATGGATTGATTATGAAAAGCTTTTGAAGGGGAAGTTTTGAAATTTTAAATTTAGTTTGAATTAATATATCATGTTTAAGTTTTGAAATCATTTTGAAAAGTATGGTTTGAAAGGGTTAAATAAGTTATACAGTGTATATATAGATTTTAAACCATTTTAAAAGTATTATTTTGGGAATATAAATTTAACCCAAGTTTAAGGCTTTAACTTGAGCAAATGTAATCAAATTATTCCGAAACAAAAACTCTTTGTTTTCAAATGATAATGGCTTTCAAATAAAAAATAAAAATTCCACCTTTGTTGAAAGGAGTTTCAAATTTGAAATGGAATAGTTTTGAAAGCTATGAATGAATCTTGGTAAAAGATTAGTGAACTTTGTTTTCAAAGTAAAGAGGATCTTAAAGGTGCATCTTTTATATAAAAGATTTGAATTGTGAATTGTTTTGAAAGCTATAATTGAATCTTTGTGGAAGATTGTTGATTTGTTTTGAAATTGAAAAGGATCATTAAAGGTATCTCTTGTATAAAAGATTTGGGATTGAAATTGAATTGTTTTGAAGGGCTATAAATGAATCTTTGTGAAAGATTGGTGAACTTTATGAAGTGAATCTTTTTGTTTAAAGATTTAAAAATGGTAATTTGTTTAAACCATTTGAAGAAAGGTTTTGGGTAATAAGTTGTGACTTAATTGAGATCCCAATATCCATATGTTTTGAAATATTGCGCTCGTTATTTGGTTTAGCCGGGAATGGACTTTGTGTCATATAACCCATTCCGAATAATGATACGACGTAATGGATAGCTTTTGAAGAACGGGTATTTTCGAGAACGAAAGGATTACCCGTCGAATGTCTCTGCACTGAGTCGCGTCGGTTTAGAGTTCTCCATATGTGATGGGGAGTCCAATCGGGATTGGGAATTCTCGGAGTGCAAGGGCTTCTTTTGAAGTGCCTTCGGTTCTGTTCGAACCCGAAATAGACTTGTAAGGATGTGTGTCTGACGTTACACTTTGACATGTAAAGCCGGTTTCTATCAAATACATTTCTGTTTGGTGAAGGAGAATTTATTCTCTTAGCTTATCACACTTCTCTGAGATGTACGAGCTCAGAGGTTATGTAGTTGATGTTTACTAGTGATACATTTCCAATTTGGTAATGTGGCATACGAAGTGTTGCTGATCATTTGTGGATCGAAGCATGGCTTACTAGTGATACATTCCCAATTCAGTTTAATCTGGAAAGATATTTCTCTTTCATCTGTTCTTTGTTGTCTCCCTGTCTAGCAAATTTCGAGGACGAAATTTTCATAAAGAGGTAATCTGTAACGATCCCGATTTTTAAGTTAAAATTTAATTTGATAATTAATATTCAATTTTGATTAAGTTGTGAATTAAATTGAATTTTTCTAAAATAAATAAAGATATGTGTTTGTTATTTATATATATGTATATAAATATAGATTATAAATGGAAAATTTGATTTGAAGTTCAAAATTTAAATATTTGAAAATAAATTAGAATTTAAATTTCTATATTTTAAAATTTTATGAAAATATATTTTCTAGTTCTTTATTGTGATTTCGAAGTTATATTTTTAAGACTTATATATATATATATATATATATATATATATATATATATATCAATATATGTGTTTATTTATTAAAGTGCAATTTAACTTTGGAATCAATTTCTTTAAAGGATTATATAGATATGTAAAAGGAAACTGAATTTATTAAAGATATTTTATCTTAAAGTTAAAATTTAAGTAAGATTAATTACAGGATTTAAAATGAAAATTTGTAAACTTATTTAAAGAAGGGATTTAAACATAAAAAATGGTTGTTTTGACATTTGTAAAATATTAGCACTACGAATTAACAAGTGTAGGCGTGGTAATTATTTAAAATTAACAAGTGGCATAGCTTTTATTTCTTTTAATTTGAATTAGAAATATAAAATAATATGTTTAAAGATCAAACTTGGCCATTCTTTTCTAAACTCTCCCTTCTCAATTTATTTCTCTCATCTTCAAATTAAAACTGGAAACTAAAATAAAATCCAAACTTCAAGTTCAAAACTGAAACAAACTACAAAAACTAGAAAAGAAATCAAAAATAAAATCAAACAGCTTCAAATTCAAACTGGATTTAAGCATGCAAACATCAAGTTTCAACTTGATGCAAATCAAAGTATAGATCAATTTTCAAAGCAAAGATCATTTCAGTTTATCAAGCAAATCTGTTCAAGATAAAACTCAACGTAGATCAAAGCAAGAATTGTTCCAAGTTCCAAAAGCAAAGGGATTGATCAAGTTTAGATAAATATTTGAACAAAGCTTCAGTTCATCAGTAAAGTTCCTACTTCTCTGTTTAAAAAAAACTAGAGCTATGTATTCAGATTCAACTCAAAGCAAATATAAGTTCTAGATCAATGCATTTCTAGGAAAATTCCAGATTTTGAAAATCTTTTCCAGGCTTTGTTCTTCATTAAGGTGAGCAAACAACCCACTTTTTGAATCTAAATCTGCTATGATATTTTGATTATATTGAAGTGTTTGTATAAATTTTTAATATGCATGTATGTCTGAGTGTGTGTGTATTGTTTGGATATTTGTATATATACATAGATATCTCTCTGTAAGAAATAGGTTGCCAAAATTTTAAGGAAATTTTTATCTTCCTTTCCAAGAAATATTAAGCTTTGATCCTTAAAAATAAATTGTTTGTAACATCAAAATTTAAAATTTTAAAAATAGTTTTAAGCATATAAATATTAAAAAAAATAAGATATAACAATAAAATCACATAAAGGTCAAAAATCAAAGTTCTTGATTTCAAGTATGGATTTTATAATCTGATTCACATGTGCTAATAATGAATTTTGGTATGAAGATCCTATTTTTAGTATTGTGTATGTTGTGAATTCTCGAATTGGTTAGGAAATCGTTTTTCATCAATTTCCGATGATCAATGTGGAGTGGAGGCTCAAGTTTGATATCGGAAATAGGATGAAGTATGGGAATCAAAGGAAAAATAGTGGGAAATTTTTTTATGATCAGAGCGATAAGGCGACACTGCTTTAGGGTTTGCACTGGGTTTTGGTCGAACTGGTTCTCGAGGGAATTGCAACGTCGCCAAGGTTTTTGGGATGATCGGTCAAGGGGGAGCAGGAGCTAGGGACTCAGGAGAAGGTCCTGGTGAAGTGGTGAGAATTCTGGCGAAGAGTCGTGTAGGCGCATGGTGAATTTGTGATCGAAGTCGAATTTCTAGGTGGAGCTCGATAGCTCTTTTCGTGGTCAACTGGGAGATATTGTGTGGTTGTTAGGGGTGAGGAGATCATCGATGACTTGCCAGTGATAGCGACGATGGTCGAAGGTTCGATCAAGCGCTGATGCACGTGCGTGCGATATCGTGAATATTTAGGCTGTTTGAAATTTGGGGATAAGAGTGATGCTCATGTACGAACTCGAGAAAAATGGTAATTTGCTCGAAGAAACGCAGTGCGAGGGAAACCCGAAGTAAGACTCGGGAAATTTTTTAAAACACTCGGGTCTGAGGAATTAAGAGAAAAGCAGTTTTAAACTTTAAAGCAAATTAAATTTTTTGAAGCGATTTTTGTTGAAACCAAAATTTTTGTGAATGTTAGAAGTTATCCAAGTTTAAAATTGATTAAAAGGTTTTGAATAAAATTATTTTAGATTAACTAAGTTTAAAGGCGTTTAAGATATGTAAACCGTTGTTTAAAGTTTATTTTTAAACTTAGTAGTGGAATTAAGTAGTTAATGACATTTTAAGAAGATAAATGGTTTATCTTAAATAAATATTTTGAATATTAATTAACTTAAAGGGTTTTAAAATTTATTTATTTATTATTAATGATTTGTTTTATTTAATCAGATTTAAATTAAGTAATCAATTAAGATAAAGAATTTATCTTGATCAATTAAGGTCTTAATCAAGGGATAATTAACCAAAATGATTTATTAATGTGATTAATTAAAGGTTGATTAATTAATAAATGCTATTAATTAAAGATAATTAATTTATGATTTAGGGCTGACAAAGCAAGTGATAAAAATAATAATTACTCAATGTAATTAATTTATGATAATCACTTATTCTAAATAATTAAAGGATAATTAATTAAATGGTAATTAATTAATGGTTAATTAATTAGTGTAATTAATTAATTAAAGGATAACTAAATAATTTAAGGTTAATTCCTTTAAAGGTTGATTTATTTATTAATCAAGGTTGATTAATTGATAATTAAAGGTTAATTAATTAATGAAGGTGATTAAGGAATGATAATTAATTGAGGAGTAGTTAATTGAGGTAATTAATTTATTAAAGGATAATTAAATTATTAAAGGTTAATTATTAAATGATTAAAGGTTGATTTATTTATTAAGGTTGATTAATTAATAATTTAAGGTTAACTAATTTATTATTAATGGTTAGTTAAAAAATACTTAAAATGATAATTAATTAAAATGGTTTGTAATTAATTAACTAGGATCTAATCAGATTTAAGTTAATCAGAAAATTAGTTGACCTTACTTATGGATGTTTGAATGTATGGAATGCTTTGAATTGTGTGATGCTTTGTGATATGAATTATTTTAATTTGAGCTGTGATGAATGTAATTATGGTTAGTTAATAAATAATTAATGGATAATTAATTAAAATGGTTTGTAATTAATTAACCAGGATTAGTAATTAATCTGATTAAAGTTAATCAGATAATTAGTTGACCTTACTTATGGATGTTTGAATTGTATGGAATGCTTTGAATTGTGTGATGCTTTGTGATATGAATTATTTTAATTTGAGCTGTGATGAATGTAATTATGGTTAGTTAATAAATAATTAATGGATAATTAATTAAAATGGTTTGTAATTAATTAACCAGGATTAGTAATTAATCTGATTAAAGTTAATCAGATAATTAGTTGACCTTACTTATGGATGTTTGAATTGTATGGAATGCTTTGAATAGTGTGATGCTTTGTGATATGAATTATTTTGGTTTGAGCTGTGATGAATGTAATTTATTTATATGTGATTAATTTATATTATTTATTTATGAATCTGTAAATGGAAGATAAGCGTTATAGATCATACCGCTTATCGATATTGATGTGCTTGAATCTGTGTTGATTGATGATGTTGCACTATTATGTAAAACTCCTGGACTACACCATGCATACACTAATATAGATTGCACGAGGAAATTGGTTAAGTCATCGATATTTGAACCTAATATTATGAAATGGTTTTAAAGATTGGATTTTGAATCCAAATAGTTTAGGAAATGGAAATGGATTGAATATGAAAAGCTTTTGAAAGGGAAATTTGAAATTTGAAATTCAGTTTGAATTAATATATCCTGTTTAAGTTTTGAAATCATATTGAAAAGTATGGTTTGAAAGGGTTAAACAAGTTATACAATGTATATATAGATTTTAAACCATTTTAAAAGTATTATTTTGGGAATCTAAATTTAACCCAAGTTTATATTTAAAAGGCTTTAACTTTGGCAAATGTAATCGGATTTTTCCGAAACGAAAACTCATTTTTTTCAAATTATAATGGCTTTCAAATAAAGAAAAAAAATTCCAGCTTTGTTGAAAGGAGTTTCAAATTTGAAATGGAATTGTTTTGAAAGCTATGAATGAATCATGGTTAAAGATTAGTGAACTTTGTTTTCAAAGTAAAGAGGATCTTAAAGGTGTATCTTTTGTATAATAATTTGAATTTTGAATTGTTTTGAAAGCTATAATTGAATCTTTATGGAAGATTGTTGAACTTTGTTTTGAAATTGAAAAGGATCTTAAAAGGTATCTCTTGTATAAAATATTTGGGATTGAAATGGAATTTTTTTGAAGGGCTATAAATGAATCTTTGTGAAAGATTGGTGAACTTTGTGAAGTGAATCTTTTTGTTTAAAGATTTGAAAATGGTAATTTGCTTAAACCATTTGAAGAAAGGTTTGGGTGATAAGTTGTGACTTAACTGAGATCCCAATATCCATATATTTTTAAATATTACGCTCATTATTCGGTTTAGCCAGGAGAGGACTTTGTGTCATATAATCCATTCCGAGTAATGATACGACGTAATGGATATCTTTTGAAGACTGCGGTGAAGACCGCGTATTTTCGGGAATAAAAGGATTATCTGTCGAATGTCTCTGCACTGAGTCACACCGGTATAGAGATCTCCATGTGTGATGAGGAGCCCGATCGAGATTGGGAATTCCTGGAGTGCAAGGGCTTCTTTTGAAGTGCCTTCGGTTCTGTTCGAACCCGGAACAGACATGTATGGATGTGTGTCTGACGTTACACTTTGAGATGTAAAGCTAGTTTCTATTAAGTACATTTATGTTTGGCGGCGGAGAATTTATTCTCTTAGCTTAATATCCTTCTCTGAGACCTACAAGCTCGGAGGTTATGTAGTTGATGGTTATTAGTGATACATTCCCAATTTGGTAATGTGGCATATAAAGTGTTGCTGATCATTTGTTGATCGAAGAATGGATCTGTGAAAAGCATAGGTTTGTGGACGAGACTTCATTAAGCCTCACAACCCGGTAATGGTCGAAACAGGAATCGTTGCAGCATGGTTATTTGGGGGTAATGCCCCCTGAGGGTATGTCCATTTCCTTCTGGATAACAGGTGGTATCATGGTATGAAGCCTAGATATTTACCTAAGGTGTTGCTGCAAACTTATTGCTTTGTGGTTGCTGGTGTAGAGGTACCTCAGATAAAGGTTGGTAATGACCAGGAGATGGCATACCTGTGTCAGTAGTTACCTAGTTACGGAGGTAACTCGGCCATGTGTTGGCAGAGATCTGGTTAGGTTCTCGGGTGCGTCCCTCCATAGGCGTTCCATTTGGTGTAGGAAGTTCCAATGCCTGACCATCGTTGGAAACCCAATCATCCAATATGCGCCTTATACGGTTTTAGTTGTAGAACCTGCCATCTAACATGGTAGCTATAGTAGGCATACTATAAAGGTACGTATGCTGGCTAACATTAATATTATATTTGCAAATATTTTCCACTATGCACTATTAATAATATCAAAAAGATTTTCACGTATCAAGCATGTTTGACTATCATAAGGAGAAATTTCCTCCAACTGTGTTCTTGCATTGTGTGTGTGCGGGGAGGCCTTATGATAGTTTCCTTTTTCGAAAAGGCATTGCGGATTTCTTTTAAATTCTTTTGTTTTGCTTCTAATAAAGATAAACTATTTTCGTTTGCTCACACCAGTCCCATGACTGACCTGGAGTTTATTGTTCCCTTTCTAAACTCTGGGTGCCTACAATTTTCCATATGGGCAGTCTAGAGTTGGTTTTATTAGATAATCAAATAATAGGTGTAGATTTGGTAGCCTTCAGTCTTTGGAAATCTTCTTCAGTCTTTGGATGACTGACCTCGCTTAAGTCCAACTTGATGATGATTCGAGCTTTCGATTTGGAGTCTTTGGAACTTGGCAATGGAGTTGCTATATGTTGGAGTATCTATCTTGATGACTTCTGTAGATGTTATCTTTTGGAGTTATTTCTTTCCGCTGTATCTTGTATATCTGATAATATTGATCAACTAATTGTATTATTGATGTATCAACTGTTGTATATCAACGATATTATTCATTTTCTTCTGCTATGTTGTAGTACTTAATGTGTTGTAAGCTCAGGCGAACCAGATTCGATGGCATTCGAATACGGGTGATGTATTCAGTGTCGATTTTCGAAGGTCGAGTCAGGGTCGTTATATTTTACACATTTAAGCTTAGGGTTAGTAGGTAACCTTTGCTTTCAAAAACACATTAGTCTAATTCTGAGGTTAGTTGATTAATTTGTCAACGTTAATATTTTAAAATAAAAAACAGTTTCGTCTAATCATAAATAGAATTATCTTTGCCAAATAGATTTTGCATGACATTCATTTTATTTTTATATAAAAGCTATATTTAAAAGAAATAGTACAACCACACACACACACATACACACACATACACATACAAACATTCACACACACACACATATATCTGTATGTGTGTGTGCGTGCATGTGTATATGTATATGTATAAATAGGAATGATGGGAAACACCACATTTTTGCTACACCTAAAATACTCCTTGATTTCAGCCACATGTTCCGGTTTAAATATTATAATTTTTCTCCCTTGCCACTTTATGAGAGAGAAACTATATTATTTAAATTGGAACATGTAGTTGAAATCGGGGGGATTTTAGGTGTATCAAAAAGGAAGCGGAAGCGAACCTTCCCATATATATATATATATATATATATATATATATATATATATATATGCAAAGTAAGAATCCATTACACCTCATTCTGGATACACAACCTAAAATCACCTGATTTCAACAACATGTTCCCGATTTAAATAGTCGTACTTTCTCTCCTATTACTTATATGATTATTTAAATCGAATCATACGGTTGAAATCAGGGAGGATTTGAAGTGTAGCAAGAATGAGGTGTAGCCAATGGAAGCCCAATTAATATACTGGCGTGACAAACAAATGCTGTAAATGAGATGACCCAGAATGCCTATCAATGATTGCTTTCAAACAAGGGCAAGGGACAACAACCAGTCCTAGCCCATACATATGCACGCATGCATGTATATATATGTATAGTTTTACATTTTTAATATAGAATTCATTATTTTAAAATCATTTCTGGCTATGTATTTTTCATCAAAAAAAATATCAAGCACTAAATGGCAAAGTTCAATTAGTTTAATTAAAGCGAAATTTTGGCATACATCCAATGATTATAAAAAAATTAACGTTAGGTCCCTCTCAATTTTCTATTATGAATAATTTTCCTATTTTATGGAAAAAATGCGAAATTCGTGGGGATGTCTGAGAAATTTTATTAACCGTAGCATGCGCTCTTAGGATATACGTCCATAGCTTATAACTGCCATAATACACATTAAAGCGACCACTTTTAAATTTGAACACTAGAGAAGTAAAAAAAGAAAGTCAAAAATGAGGAACTTAATAAATTGTTTCTAAAAGAGAAGAATGTAAAAAAACAAGTTCAGAAAAGGGGGATTTGTCTCTAATTTCCACTTAATTAAATGTGCGTTTTTTTCAAAGCATTCTATTTTTTGTAGACATACATTGCATATGCTAATTAAAATGTTTGTTTTATACATGGAGTGCCTACACGTTTACATTAATTCTTTTGTGTTATATGTATAGAACGCGTGTTCAATGTATTTATCATTTTATTTTGCACAAACAAAACACGCGTCGCTGGATTTCACAACAATTAATAAAATACATAAAAGGGACATCTGTATGTATCCAAAGTTCATTACTCTCCCACCTTAAATCAATCTCTAATAAATACCTTGTCAAAATATGCCTCTTCGGCAACCTCTAAGTAGGCATGTAAACATATACTTTTGGATACGGATAGTGTCATATCCGTATCCGCATCCAAAATCAATTTCAAATATTTGATATCCACATCTATGAATACAAGTGGATATCAAATAATTATCCTATTTGATAACAATCGATAAATCGAAAAGTATAAGTAGAAAACTTTGGTTTTGTGTAATTGTTTTCAATCCCATTGAACATAAACGTGTGACAAATAAAAAAGATATTTTAGCACAACCATTCAACCGAAGGAAGGATTGTGATCAGTTGAATTAGTATTTTCGATGATCTATCATCTTGTAATTCGAATATTTATCGTTATTGAAAATATAAATCGCACGACCAATCTATATGACTTTTAGTCGGTCCATTAAGTAACTTCGATAAAGTTGATTGTGCGTAACATTTTTACGAATTAAAATGTTTTTCTAAATCGCTGGGTGATTGGTTATGAATTTTTAACTCTGTTTAGTATAATAAAATTATATAAAATAAAATACGAGGCAGAAAAATAAATTTATTGGATTTTATATCGATTTAAAGTACTTTGGACCTATTTCCAAAAGATGAATAAAAAATAAACAATTATAGGGGGTTCATCTTGAATTTTTAATTTATAGTCGTTTGTCGACATTCAAACTAAAACACCTTTGTTCGAAGGCCAAACAACTTTCAAATGAGACCAAATCTAAACCACTAATATTTTGTAATGTGTTAATCCGATCCATATGGTTGGATTCATTAAAAAAGGACAAAAAATAAGCTCGAAATGGGTTATTTTGCCGAGAGTTGTATAACACTTAATGGATCGACTAAAAATCTCAAAGATTGATCATGCGAGTTAAATTTTTGGTAATGATAAATATTCGAATTTACAATGATAGATCATTGAAAATACTAATTTAACCAGTCACAAGCCTTCCTTAGCTTGAATGACAGTGTTTAAATATTATTTTTATTTTTTTGCAATTAAATTAGTATTTTTGAAAGTTTTTAAACATGAAATAAATATGAATTTTTTGAAAAAAATAGAAAATTGGCTTACCGTCGCTAGCCAACGGTATATCGAGTATACAACAACCAGAACGTGCGACTTTCTTTATTTTTCGATTTCCCAAACCCTCTCACGAATGAAAAAATCGATTCCTGAGCTACCGCTACCCCTCGAAAGCCATCAAAACTCCTAAACGTCGTCGTGGGCCGCCAGTACTTGCTAGAATCTCCAACCTCTCCATTTTCCTCCAAATTTTGGTAAATTTTTAACCTTAATTTGTGATTTGGGGCTAATTGGTGTGATTATGGGTTTAAAATTGACGAGCATTTCATATTAGTTAATGATAATAGTGTATTATCTGATCCACGCTTGTAGAATCCATTACTATGCTGTTGATCGATGCTTGTAGAAGCAGCGGTTTTTTCATTGGCTAGCGACGATTATCATTGCTATTGACAATGTTCTTTGTAATGTGATTTGGTGATTACAACGACCCACCTTTTGGACGATTTAAATTGGCAATAAACCAAACATGTCGAACTCAAAGCATTCAAAATGGAGGATTGTTATGGGTAAGTAAGAGAAAGAAGAGAAAGGAATGAAACAAACACAGAATCTCATAGCGGAATGACAAGATATAACAATCAAATAATAGTTCATGAAGCTATTTTACAAATAACATTTGATTACACTTTTATAATACAGATCAGAGTTACATACAACATGAATAAATATATAATGCAGCGACACAACATGATGCAGTGGAATATATATAAAATAAATAGCATACAAATCTCCGCCTTCGTCCTCCAGAAATAAAGTCTTCAATACTGAAAATCTCAGGCTGACCCAAGCATAGTGAAAAGACAAAACACTCGAATCAGAACTAAATTTTTTTTGTAAATTAAACCAACAGTAAATAAATATGAGTGTGGCGGCATTAGAGATGTTTATAAAGATGTTCGAAATTACGTCTCCTAAGGATCCGTTAAACTATCTACTATGTAGGAATATACACTATTATAATATGTCTATCAGTAAAGTAAAGTGTTAAAATAGCATTAAAGCGTTACTCATATTCCCTTTAACATATTTTTATATAAATGTCATACTCTATATAGATACTATAAACTCCACCGTAAACTGGTGGGCTATCGAAGAGGGAGCACTCCATAGATATGACACAACAAAACACGTAATGGGCATGATAAGACATATGACAAGGAACGCGAGACCATGGCAGGGTAGGATCTACCATTTGCAGAATCGAGCTAGTGGTATTGCATAGCCACTACTACAGCCCACCTCGGAACACACTTTCATAGTCAAATCGAGGGATGGTCGCCAAATAAATCACAAAGTAGTAAATACAGTATTGAAGAAGCATGTCCGATCAGAGGTATGACCTCACTTGGTCCAGGTATAGCTTCTATTTCAGTCACATCAAGCTGACTCGAGGGAGTCAGGACTACGTTAATACCTCATACAGAATCGTTGGCCAAACCATCCCATTTCATTTTGGAAACTCCACCACGTGCATAGTTGTTAAAGTAGTTTTCGGTATTGGCAGAGAGTATGACAATATATGATCCTGGTCTCTTTAACAACCAAATGCTTATTTCACACCAGATGGTTCTTTTACATTTTCAAAAACAATACATAATTGATTTGAAAATATCATATTCAATTCGAACCATATCACTTCCGAAATTATATCCACATTCGAAATCATATTCACTTTTGAAATCATATCGACAAACTAGGTCAAACTCTCATTTCAAAATCATCATATTTACTAAAATATTTCATTTCACTAGAAAATGTCATTTAAAAACCCAACTTAGGTATAAATCATTTAACCATATTTGTTTTCAAATCAAGGATTTAAATAAACAAATCAATCTTACCCCATTAGAAATCTTGAAAATAGTTTAGATAGTCATAAGTAGTTAAAATAGTTTAAAAAACTTTAAAATGGTTTAAATAGTTTAAATTATATTAAAATACATTAAATTAAATAAGAATGGTTTAAATAGTTTCAAATAGATTGACGTGGTTTAAAATAGATTAAAACAGTTTAAAATAGATTAAAATAGTTTAAAATAGATTAAAATACAGTTTTAATAGTTTTATAAAATAAGTTGATTATTGAAATTGGTTTATATAGTAAATAATTCGAAAATCTAAATAAATCCGAATTAAAAATAATATATCTTTAATAGTTTACATTAAAAAAATTAATTTGGAATTAATATCAAATTAAAATATTTCTTCCATTTTAACAAATCTGGAACATATCTGGCTTTCAAATTAACGAACTCAAATTTTATCTTTCAATTTAGATTCTCAATAAACCATTTAAATCTATATCGATTGCAAACCGAGGTTTGAACTATACATATAAACTACTTCAAAATCAATAGATTTCAAAGTTATATTCCAACGTTTACGATAACTCAATTTCGATAAATTTCATTAATACTTTAAATTCAACTTTAAAGTTTAAATTAAAATCTTTAAACAATTCATTTAAACCAATTCCAATTTCAACAATTAAAGCTTGGATTTTCAAAAACAATTCAGTTTATATCAATTAAATTTTATTCAAAACATCATTTAACCTTATTCAAAATTTTAGGATTTAAAAATCATTTAACTTAAACAATACGATGTCTGTATATAATTTTCTACCCTATGGTCAAGTGACACAGATATATTTCATTTCAATCCGAAATATATTTAAATTTACGGATATATATCATTTCAATTCGCAATCCTGAATGAAATTCAAAATCTACAAAATCGCTCGAGTCAATCATTTCAGCCCATAACGATTTTTACCAAACTATAGATCGTTGCGATGTATATCATTTCAATCCATAGTGATATTTCCTAACAATAAACTAAGGGAACTTACAGTGTGATAACAATATAAAAATATAAAATCTAGTCATCCAAATCAACAAATCAAACATCCATCACAGTCATCCTTCAAATCAACCAATAAATAATAACAATTAGCTGGTTATCATTAACATGTATTTAACTGGCAATTTAAATTCAATATTAAATTAAATGCAATAAAATTTAATATAAATTCAAATTAGACTTGAATGACAATTTAAATATATCAAACATCAACCAACTAATTTCTAATCACATTATAAATAACTAATATAAGATAATTTAGTAGTCATGAGTGGGTTAAAACACTCACCTTTGATTTTCAATCGATTTAAAATCCAAAAATAGCCCAAAAATTCTATTGTCCTAGAATTTAACCAAACAAGTTCCATAATGTCCGGAATTCCGATACGATCCCGATGAAAAAAACTGCGTATGAATCCGACCTCGTATGTAAAAGATATCTAAGTTAGAAATTATGATTTTAAAATATAAAAATCATTTTAAAATATAAAAATCAATATAATATAAAAGTGTAAAGGCCACATCACCACTGATTGATCGAAACCCTAGCAGCACCAAAATCGCATTCAAAACACTGACCACTGCCATCACAAATCGCGATGACCATCCCTTCAACGCTGACCTAGGCCACAACCACATACAAAGTCGCTGACCTTCCCAAGACTCCTCGACCACCAACAATCGAGCCACCATCATCGATCGGAGTTGCCAAATACCTTGCCACCGCCTTAAAATTTGAAACCTAATTGAATTTTTCACGGCAATTGAACCATCATGACTGCAAATGACCATCACAGATGAACTCTCCTCTTCCATCTCCATGCAACCATACCCTCAAATCGACGATCCATCGCCGGTGATCAACAACCACAATGAACGGCCAGGAATGATTTGGTCAATTTCAAACAAACCAAAGGTTGATTGCAAAATTGAACAGCAGACCTTGATTACGCTCTTCGAGAGCTTCTTAATGGTATATAATATGATAGGGATTTGAGGAGTTTGATTTTCGGTTTAAATTTGAAATTAAAATAGGGTTTGGATCTGCAGCCATTGGAAGAAAGAAGAAGCGAATAGATGGAATGGACAGATACATACAAAGATAAAAATAAAAAATGGATGCTAAGGTTTAGAAAAATATATTTATAGAGACAAGGCCCGATAAGGAAAATGGAGATATCGAATTGGTTCAAAATGATAATAATGATCCGAAAAGCCTGTTTCGCTTCCAAAATGAAAGTGGATCATCTCATACACCAAAATAAATGTTTTCGATATTTTTAAACTCAATGGAATAGGTTTCAAGTCCTAATTCCATTGAATGAAGAAGTTATCTTTTAAAATCAGCTTATTTCAAGTTGAATTCAATAAATTGATTTGTACGCGTTTCGAGCCCGCACGATTAAACGACAAGTTCAATCGCTACAAAATTTAAATCCTATAATAATTCACTGTTATGGATCCGATGAAACTGGTTTCGTCGAAATCCGATACAGTGGCCAAAATGGCTATTTTACACGTTAATTTAATAAATTAATTATTAAATTAATTTAATCACCTTTAAATTCAAAATTAAAAGATAACTATTTTCATTATTTTTGATTTTACAAAAATCAATAATCTTTTACAATATAGTTTCCATATTAAATCCAATATTTAGACATTGCATAAATTTCAGAGTCTAACTATAATTGAAATAAAAACCCAATTAATTATAATTAAATTTCAACCAAATTCTTTTATATGGATTTTCTCTCTTTTTACCAAATCAACTATTACCTTATGAATATTATTAACAATATTTTACATTTTATTACATTTGTTATCCTAAACTTGACATCTTTTACCCTATTAATTGCAATATTTCAATTATATTGAATTTTATCGATTTCCAAATTAATTTTAATGGATTAAATAACAAAATGGTAACTAATGCAATTATTATACACTAATAAATCAAACACATTTCCAAGTGTATTGTTTATAAACAAAACCCAATAAATTTATGTACTAATAAATTGATTTCCTAATTCATAATAAACCTATTTTAATTAATAACATATAATTCCAACATTAAATCCAACATTCAATTGCCTTAATTCCATTAACTACCCATTCAATATTCAAATGGATAAATTAGTGAGAGGATAATTAAAACAATCGTTTATAATAATTGTTCATATTCATTATCTTATTATTTATAACCAAGGGTTATAAATTACTTACCAGAAATTGGTTTTATATTATTTCTATCAATTACGTACAATCTCACTATTAAATACATCATCTAATTTATTTCATTATTTACAATTACAACAAAATTAACCTAAAATTTATTTCAATTGATTGCAATTTCAGAAAATAGTTTCCAAAAGCATTCAAACAATAATATTAAATCATATTCTATTTTCTCATTAGTAAATCATAAATTTTAATTTCTTATAATATTAATATTTCAAATTCTTATTAATTTTAATAGTTTTAATTATCGAAAAGTATGGGTTGTTAGAGTGATACTAACTCGTGATGTAATTGTTTAATTTGTAACTATAAATTAGGGTTAATTTAAAATCCAAAAATCAGTATATAATTATTGATTAATATGTATATTAATTAGTGTACACGGTTGTTTATTCCGTTTAGAATAATTTTAGAGCTAATATGTATGGTTAAATAATGAATATGTTAAATATAAAGCTTACGGTTAAGCGTAATTTTATGTTAATTAATTAATGTTTGTTAATTATAAGCATTAGTGGTAATTATAAAATGCATTTATTTTTAATAATTAAATATTTTTTGTATTTAATTAATTAGTGCGCCATTTTGCACTTGAAATTTTAGTTTATAAAATAATGAAATTAAACTTTAAGTAGTTAAATGAATTGTAAAATATCATTAAAATTTAAAATTTAGTTAATAAATATTTAAATGGTTGAATAAATTATAAAATATGGATTAAAATTTAATTTGTAGTTACTAAAACGGTAATTTGTCTGTGTGTATTTTTGGAAATAGTTTTAAATAATAAATTTCTTTTGAAACAAATATTAAACTAGAATCGATTTGTAAAAATTAAGAAATAAATATAATGTTTAATTGAAAATAACGATTAAATATAATTTTAAAAATTATGCCAACAATAAATTAAATCCTTTATTCCCAAAAAGCTTTAATTTATTTTTGAAGATACAACAACATACCTCTGGATGCAAAGTTATGCGTGCATTTTATCATAGTAAAGTGCTGTCCAAATTTCTAATATATATTTTTTAATTAGAAAAAATGTTTAATCATTTTGTTGACCGTACGTGGATGTATGAAGAGAAAACTGGTATGAAAGGTTTGGTATAAGAACATTTTTACAACGAGGTACATGAATTTATTAGATTTGCTAAATGCAATAATATAAATGATGAAGAAATTCATTGCCCTGGTCGTAAATGCAAACATTTGGAGCATTGGAAAGCATATGTAGTTATAGTGCATTTGTATCAAGTTGGTTTTGTGGCAGATTATTATTTGTGGAATCGTCATGGAGAACTTGTTGCACCTAATCTTGTAGTATCAAAGGATGGGATGAATAACGATTATGTTATGGCGAATCTAATAGAATATATGGTGGAAGATGCACGTGATCAATGTTCCGTAACATCCAAGATGATAGTGAAGACGCAAATGTCGAGGAAGAACTGGTTATAGGAGCAAAAGGAATCTATGATTTATTGGATGCTGTAAAGAGGCCGTTGTAGGATGGTTGTAAAAGTGGAACCGAATTATCAGTAATTGCCGAATACATTACTAATCAAAATTCATCTTTACAGAAGCTGAATTTACAACAGTTGCGCAAGATGAAAAATGACACACCACATAATAATCTAATATGTGATAGTCATTATAAAGTGAAAAAAATTATGTCCACTTTCGGTTTGCCAAAAAAAAGTTAGATACATGTGTGGTAGGTTACATGTTGTATTTGAAAGATGACATTAATCTTAGAAAACGTAGAATATGTAGTGAAGAAAGATACAAATCAAGAAAAATGAAAGGAGGCTCCATATAAGAGAATGCATTATTTATCCATCACTCCTACACTTCAATGGTTATATATGTCTTCTGTTACCGCATCTCATATGAGATGACACAGTGTAAGAACACAGAAAGGGAGAACTTTGACACATCCATCTGATGAAGAAGCATGAAAACATTTCGATAAGACTTATCCCTCATTTGCTACAAAGAGCCGTAATGTCAGACTTGGTTTATGTACGAATGGATTTTCATAATTCTCTTAATTTGGTAGTAGATATTCATCTTGGCATATTCTTACACTTTATAATTTACCTTCATGGATGTGTATGAAAACACCATATATGTTTCTCACTATTATCGTCTCTAGTCCTAATGATTTGACATGAGGAATCAATGTTTTGTTTGCAGTCATTGGTTGAAGAGTTGAAAACATTATGGGATGAAGAGTTAATACATACGACATTTCTAAAAATTTTTTTTGTATGTTTGCATCTTTTTTATTCAACATTGGTGATTTTCTGGCTTATGCAATGCTTTCAGATTGGAGTACGGCTACCCGTCTACCTTGTCTTTATTGCATTAAAGAAATACGAGTATTTCCATTATCGAATGGAAAGAAAATTACATGGTTCGATTGCCATCGGTGTTTTCTCCATGTTAATCGTACTTTTAGAAGAGACAAAAAACTCGATAATTAATAGAGTAAAGTCTAGACAACCACCAACGATTTGGTCAAGTGCAGAAATATATGATTTTGTAAAGGAATATCCAAAGATACATAAAGTGGAGCACAAACTTCAATTCCAAGTAAATCCATAATTTATAATTGGTGTAAACAAAATATATTTTAGGAGTTACCTTATTGGAAAGATCTCTTACTTTGACATGATGTTGACGTGATGCACAATGAAAAAACATGTTTGATAATGTGTTTAATACTATATTGAATGTCAAAGGGAAAACTAAGGATGATCTGAATTCAAGACGTGATATATATATATATATATATATATATATATATATATATATATATATGTATGTATGTATTATGTAAATGTCCTGAACTTCATATGAAGCCCGGTGATAGTAAAAAAACCAAAGCATGCTATGAGCCAGACAACAAGCAAGTAAAACTTGTGTTAAAGTGGATGGAAGAACTATGATGTCCCGATGAGATTTCTTTTAATCTTCGTAGTTTTATTGATTTTACAAATAATAAACCGAGTAGGATGAAAAGTCAAGATTACAATGTCAGGGTAGAAAATTTATTACCCAAGATTTTAAAGAATTATTGCGCGTAAAAGTATGGAATATAACAAAATTAGGTTTGTTTTATAAAGAACTTTGTTCGACTACGTTAAAGTCAAGCGTATATCTAAACTAAAAGAGAGTATCTCTTTACTGTTTTGCAAACTTGAGAAAATATTTCCTACAGGATTCTTTAATGTAATGGAGCACTTGCCGGTTCATTTTCCATCCGAAACACTTCTTCAAGGTCGTATGCAATATGGATAGATGTATCCATTCGAGATATAATATTGAATATCTATAATATTAATTTTAAATTTAAATTGAATTAATTTTGTAATAGGTACTTGAATCATCTAGGCAAAAAAGTTAGACAAAATGCATGAGTTGAAAGTTCGATTTGCAAATTATAGCTTGAAGAAGAATCTTCAATCTTTTTTCTTATTATTTTAGTGACCATGTGAACTCAAGATTTGTAAGTATTCCTTATAATGATGAATCCATTGAATAAGATTCTTTTCAAGGAATGTTATCTATTTTTAGACAACAAGGCCGACCTGCTCGAAAATGTGTGGAACTATGGTTAGACGATAGAGATTACCATATAGCATACATATATGTTCTTGTTAATTTCATTGAGGTTGCACCATTTGTTAGGTAATGTTAAATAATAATTCTCGATATATGAATTATATTTATTTCAATTATACTTACAGATTATAATGCAATATATTATATATATTTGCAGTATTTACAAGTCCCAACATCCACATGGCGAGCTCAGTAAAGAATTTGCTAATTGGTTTTGAAACTACGTTAATGATCCAAGAAATTGTGTCAATGATGAAGGATTGAAACATCTTGCGATAGGACAAAATAATGTCAAGACTTGTCCAATATTCTTCGTCAATAGATTTAAATTCAACACAACAAGGAATATAATGCTGAAAAATTAACCTATATATTTGTCAAAGGTAGTAATGATCGAGACGAACATATAAAAGATTTTTACAATGTCTTAACATATGTTTTAGAATTGACATATTTTATACACCTGCATAACTTTTTTATTCAAATGCAATTTATTCAACAATGTTCCTGGTTCTAGAATCAATGTACACAAAGATTATAAGCTTATTGGAATAAAGTATACATCGCATTACTATGAGTATGATTCTTTCGTATTAGCTAAGCAAGCATTACAAGTTTATTTTGCTCCTCATCCATCCCTTAAAAAAGATAAAGCAGATTGGTCGTCTGTTTTTTAAACAAAGGCATGATTTTTGTTTTACGGAATAATATTCCTGAAGAGGTAACTTATCAAGCAGATCTTGAGCCATATAATGAAATAATAGTCATTGATGATCATACTGATTTAGGGGCTTTGAACAATAAATCAAATATTTTAATAGAAGCACTTGAGAGTACAAAGGAAAATGATATAAAGTACGAAACTAAGTTTGAATCAGAAATTGACGTAATAATGCATATATGATGGATATTTGAATCGTTTGTTGTATAATTTATATTTTGAGTTTCCGCTATTATTAATGACGCGACTATGTTGTGAGCTATATATTATTCTTTTTTATTAATTCTATATTTTTAGGAGATCTTGATCTATTTTTGTAGTTATAGTAGAAGTTTTATGTGATTATTAATCAAAAATGTTTCCTAATAATAAAATGATATGGTTTTTCATCATATGAAATGATGTATTTATGGCTGATATTATGTCTCATAAAAGAATTTCTAGATCTCATTCTGTGGGTTCTCTGCTGCTGGCGAGGGTGCTAGTGCCTTGGTCAATTTATGCCCAAGGACGAGTGTGACTCCCAAAACGTCCAAGTAAGTATCAAATCTAAGTTATTGCAACATCATTAATATTTATTGCATGTATATTATTTCTGATTTATTAAATGTCCACATCCAGATTAATACTTATGTTTCGAGCTGGAGCCTTCCGACTATATTTTGGTCGTTTCCAGGAAGTCATACATGAGTCAGATGTCGGATTATTTGCCAGCGTGGGATGAAATCCTACCTTATATTAGAGATTCTATATGGGCTGACTTGATGATAAGTATAAATTAATAATTCATTTGAAAATGGAATATTTGATCTTTGAAAATTAACATGCTACGTAGGATTCATTTTAATTTCAAAGTACATGCTATAGTTGCTATAAATTGGAAGATCAACAGCTATTTAGGAACCACTGGAACAAGAAAATGAGAAAAAACTACAAGGACACCCTCTTGAGTGCGAAACACAAAAATAAAAAACCAGGTTGGATGAGTGTTGATGTTTGGGTTGATTTTCTTGAGCATTGGGAAAGTCCCACCGCAAATGTAAGTTTTCTAATTCATATGTTTATTATGATTTGTTTAACGTTTTTTTTAATAATTGCATTAATTTAGTCAATCATATATTTAAGTAGTTAAAGATGGTAAATGTAACTTTTATATTAAATTTACGAGAAGCATCTATGCGAAATTTGGCAAATAGAAATATAAATCTTGTTACACAATGCAGTGGATCAAAATCCTTCCAACAATACCGAAAGAAAATGGTGAATTTATAAATTACGATTATAAAATACTTATAACATTGTTTAATCGTATATATATATATATATATATATATATTGTTTAATATTATATAATTTCAGGCGAAGGAGAGGGGTTGTGACCTTACATATTTCAAGATCTTCACTCACACTTACGCCATTGAGCAGACCAATGAAGATGGCTCAGTTACGTTTACCTCAAGTTATAACTGTAAACACGCTTTATTTTTTCTCTTATTTCACATTACATAAATTGTAAATTGAATATTTATTATAGCAAAATTCTATTCCTATCTGCATGAAAGATTTGAAATGAAGCGAGCTGGAGTGCTAGCAGCAATCAGTGAGAGGAGTTGACTGCTGAGGAGTAGGACATGATTTTTGATGCTCTGGCCGACAAACTGACGCGAAATAGGCGATACGATTACGGTAATCAAGAGGTAATGTTTATCGAGTTTAACTACTTTTAACTAAATTATAAATTTTATTTATTATTATGTACAAATTATAACTAGCTACTAATTGATTTACAAGCGAGGATTTCTCGAACCGATTATAAGACATCACAGGCTGAGGAGGAGATAACATATTTGAGATCTCAAATAGAAAAGTTGAATGATTGGCGAAAGAGTGGGTGATTGACTATGCTGCTAGCTGAGTGGATTACGGCATACATGGCAGCGCATGATACATTTACTTCATAGTGGTTGGGAAATGATGATTAGTAGATATGGTTGTGTTTTTTGGTGGATATTGATTGATTTATTTTGTACTTGTTTGATATGTGTTGATAGATTTGATACCTGTTTAATGGTTGTGTTGTTTGTGGATGTTTGATGGTTAAAGTTGGGTTTTTGTGGATGTTTGATGATTGTGTTATTTGATGGAAATGAGGGTTTGTAGGTTTGGTTGTGCTGTTTGATGGATTGTTGATGTAAATATGGATTTTTGTGATATAAATTTGGTTTTGTGTGGTATGTATGATATAGGCGATGTATGCGATATTTGTACTTGTGAAATTGAGTACATATGTGTTGTATATGAGATGGATAGACAGATGAATATATATGTATAGTTTGATGATTGAAACGGTAGCTGTTTTACAAAACAGAACTTGCAGGCTACCGACGGCTGGTTACGACCTATTTGTTACAGCTTATCGACGGCTAATGATAGCCCAATGGTCCATTCGTGATGTACAAAATTCGTGACACGTGTTCATCGGTTATTGACAGTTGGTCACAGCTTTTCTGTCGCGAGCCATCGGAAAGTAATCGATCAACAAGGTCGTCACTCCTTCTTTGATTCACGCTTGAAAAAACGACGGCTTTTACCATCGGCTGGTGACGGCCGTTGACGGCTATTTGCCATCGCTAAATATTGTGGAATGATAATTAATAGTTTTAAGCAATTAATATGCATTAAATTCATATAATACAAACATTTTATCCATAATACTAAAATGCATAAAATATTAATTATAATTTTGGCAAGAATCGAGCGGATTATTTTCGAATTCGGACATCTATGTGTATTTGTTTTTCTGAATATTGAATATTTGTCCGTTTTTTGGATACAAATTTGAGCGGATTTCAGATATTTCGAATGTCCATTAGCGGACCTATCTCTACGGTTTTTAAAACTTCCTCTCTCTCTCCCGTTGTCCCGAAAACGCTCCTTGGTGGAAGGTAACACATGCCCTATCCCAATGTCCCTTCAGAATAAGCAATCATGTCAGAAGTATGAGTGGGACTATGGTGGTTTCCCATATTATGCGGCAATAAGAAAACGTTAAGTAGACTTTTCTTGTGGAGCATATGCGTTCTGTCTCTCAAATATACCCACAAAAAGCAACAATTTTTCTTTTTTATTTTAAGTTTTTAACACATCATGCATTCGCTTTTCCTCCTTGGTGCATTAGAAAAGCAGAGAACATTTAGTAGCATTTTGATCCAAAACTGCTTTAGAATTTTTCTCTTTCATATACTTTAATTTCTTCTATTATATATGTATAATACCAGGAGCGTACTTTCAAAATTGTAATGATGGTGTGCGTACATAATACAATATCATTATTTTCTTATAGTGATCAATGATGTAATCAAAGTGTTCATTTACTTTGGTTTCAATTGGATAATTATATATATTCGGTATTAGTGTATTAGATCAGAACAAATGAATTTGGATATTTATACGCGCATGTCAAGAGGCAGTGTGTGACACAGATGTGAATCATCCATTTATGCTCATATTTTAGAATGCATTGTCATATCATAGATTTTCGGAAATATCTCTGTATATGCGACTCTTTTTCTTTTGTATATAACTCATACAAACCATGGAAAATCTTCGAAAATTAATATGCAACGATACTAATTTCAGTGGGTGCAAATATTCATTACAACAAAAATACTCTATTGCAACGTCCTTTTTACAACGGTCATTGGCTGTCCATTGTAATAGAAGGCTACTACAACGATCCATTCAGACTCGTTGTAAAATATGCCCTATACAACGACTTTTTTACAACAGGCAATGACTGTCCTTTGTAATACAATGCTATTGCAACGGTCATTTCATGCCCTTTGTAATAAACGACAGTTTTACAATGCCTTTCATGCCCGTTATAAAATCAAACACATTTTATCTCGTACACGTCGCTCCCAAAATCATTCATATCGACCGCTACCCCCTTTTTATTTCTTCCATCTCAGATTTGAATCGATGTATAAAAAAAACTAAACAAATGAAATAAAAAGAATCGACGTGCGATTTGAGCACATCGCGATGCCAGACGCAAGCGAGAGAGGGAAGACGTTGGAGGATTTGCAGGCGTTCGAAGCTAAGGTTTTTCACATTCTTTTCCACGCGTGCGCGACCATTGGAGGCAGTTGAAGGGAGGTGTTGGAGCATGGAGATGGTGGAGGGCTATGGCGAAGGGCGTTCATCGATCAAAAAAAAAAGCAAATCGCGAATAGGAAGTCGCGCTCTAGGAAGTGGTGATAGCAAGTACGAGTCGTTGATTAGGTAATTAATTTATATAATCTCGTTTGCTAATGTGAAATTTAATTAAGTTTTAATTATTGCTTCTTCATCTCCAATGGTGGGTCGGCGTTGGCAACAAGCGCGACTACGATGGTGGGCGCGTCTCTAATAGCGCGATGAAAATGGCAACAGTAAATTGGCTCCGTGTTTGAGGCTTGGCAACACGAATGTGAGGTGCGGTGATCGATTCAGAAGTGGGCAAGGGTCGGTGGATGAAGTGTGGCCTCTCGAGTTCGTCGTCAATCGCAGTATGAGCTTGCATCATCGAACGGTGGTAGGAGGAAAAAAGACACTTAGTGCTGTAGGCGCCCAAGCTTCGAAGTAAGTATAGGAAGGCAACGTGCTCGTGATGGCTAGCCTGAGCAATTACTGACAGGTGGGAATGCAAGCACAATAAGAGACGACAAGGAAAGAAGAGGAAGTTAAAGCACAGACCTGGTTGAAGCATGAGGTGAAGTTAAGGCAGCGATGGATAAGGTGATTTACTTTTAGCTCATGAATTCCATTTCTAAATGCTAGGAAATAAACATATATGAAACTCCTAACAACAAATCATTTTTCATCAAGTCCCAATGTAATTTTATAAATTTAGAGTTCATATCATCTGGCTCTTGCTTTTTGTCATTTTACAATGAGAAACTGCATTTTTTATTTCTTCAATAAAAATAGCTTATAGTATAAAACCCCTGCCTTCTTCATTTGTGGAGGCCTTAATTTCTGGCATTTGAAATACTTGTGAGTTTTACTGTCCATTAAATAGATATATGTGATAAGAAATTTCTTCTTGTTCGTTGCCATCTGTTTTTTATAAGCATTCACCGTTTCGTTTAATCAGTGCTTGAAATTATTGACGTATTTCCTTTTTGACATTTTCACATGAACAAACATTGTATTAGTATCCCATTGTTGTAGCTGCTGCACTTTAGACTTGTATAGTTACTAGTCCATAATACTATATTTTGATGTAGTTGGTAAATCTATCTAGCTACTAACATTGCATCATAGAAATCTAGATTTTTAGGAGTGTTTCACCCCTTCAACCAACGTGTTTTCATCTTCTTCTCCCTGTTTTAGACAAGTATCTAATTTTATCTTTATATTTAAAAAATAAGTTCATTTATCTTTTTTGACAAAAATATAAATTGACTCGTCGTTTTTTTTAAAGAAAAGGTAAACTTCATTTAAATTTCTGATGAAATGTATAAATTCATTACCTCTTTAAATAAAAGTAAAAATGCTAATCTTTTAGATAAAAGACTACATCGTTTCTTTTAAAATATTGTCATAGCAAGCATTTAGTGTTAGAAAGACATCCATTTACTAAACTAAGAAGTACATAGGCTGAATATCGTGGAAAATATTCGAAAAACAGTAAAGCTAGCAAAGAGGTACCTGCAATACATGCGCAAGGAGGGAATTTAACATATTCACACTATATTGATGATAGTATAGCACCTATATCTATAAGAATTTTCGAGTTTTAGACAGTGTCACCATAATGGATGGTGTGGTGAGTTTATCTTCATGATTCTTCTTGTTCCTTCAAAAGGCAGTGTAAATTCTGAAACAATAATGTATGGTTTTCAGGAACAAGAAGCTCGAACTTAATGAGGCACTTGCACAAAGGCTTCTTGCCTGCAGTTTGTTCAATTCCAGCGCCTGGCTATGTGGTAAAGTAACCCTTTTACTTCTACATACAATGACGTGATGATGAATTCATTGTTTGAAGTTATTTATGTACATGGTTCAGTTTGGAAAAACAATAATATGCTCGGACGCAGCAGCAGAGGCAGCTAGGTATGGTTTTACTGCAGTGGACAGGCCAGAAGGGTTCCTTGTGCTAGATGTGGTCTCTCTAGGTGAACAAACTTGTGAAGTCTCAACTGTGCCTGAGGTAAAAAGCATTTTCTAATGTAATTTCATACATGTATCTGATGAACTGAGTTTGACCACTGCTTCATTTCTTTGTTTTAGGATACAAAGAAGCTGGAAGAGAAGAAGATAGGAGTAAAGGGGCTTGGAAGGAAGAAGACAAACGAGGCTGAGCATTTCTCAATGGAAGAATGACGTGAAAGTGGCATGTGGGAGCATTGTGGATTCCGGGTGCAAGGATAGCCCAATTGAGTACAATGAATATGCTGTCTATGATCCAAAAATGGTAAGAATTAAGAAGAAATATGTTTAAATCATGTTACGCATGATATTGTCAAAGCTCAGTGTAGGTTGACAACTGAAATTCTCAATGGTTGTTACAAAACTAGTCGTCATGTGTATATTAGAAATATGTCAATGTAAACTTATCAAACTTTTTGGAATGTGTTGAAATTTTATGACTCTAGCTTTTAGCCTTTACGTATGTGATTTTGGTTGTTTTATGATAATATTTATTACTCGTTAAATTATTCATTATTGGTATGGATGCACTGCATGAATGCTGCTGTAATTTTTTTAAAATTTGCACTTATTTTGCAACGGTCAGAAACCGTTGCAATATCATGTATTACAACGGGCATTGCCCGTTGCAAAATCCATATTACAACGGGCATTACCCGTTGTAGAATATGATCGACCTATTACAACATGGCCTAATACAACGGGCATTGCTTGTTGTAAAATGCCTGTTTTGTTGTAGTGATCATAGGAATGATGCAAATATATATACTTTTTCTCCGAATACTAAATGATATTTGATAGCCAAAGGAAACTATAGAAAATGTATAGTTCACTTCCCATTCAACAATAACACCTCCATCTTCAGCTCTAAGCCTTCTTCTTTGTTCGTAAGATATTAAGGAAACCACCAGTCGTTAGGCTGACAAAGTACTGCTGTCTTTGGATTTCAATGGCTGCAACGATCGAATCATACTTTTCAAATAGGCTAGTCAATACTTTCTCGACAGTCTTTTGATCCGTCATCTCTCCACCGAGTGTCCTAGTTTGATTTGCAACCTCAGTTACTCTAGATGAGTAATCTTGGACGCATTCATGTTCTTTCATTTCAAGGTTATTGAACTTCCTTTGCAAAACTTAGGTAGCGTTTGGTTTAAAATGAGTTTTGTGTTTTTGGTTTTCAACATTAATTACAAAATATGAGAGGAGTGGAGGGACTACGGACAGTATGGAATGAAGATGAAGGCGACCACGAAGGAGATGGAGAAACGATGGAAGGATGGATTGTTTCTCGTGCTTCATTTATTTCTCAAAACATAAAAAAAAATCTATTTTATATGTTAACTTGGTTTTTTAAATTGATCGTTTTTCACAATATACATGTATCATGTGCATTTTTGTATGTACGAAAATGTAAAACTAAAGAGGGTAAACCAAACATTACCTTAAATCTTGATCATTTTTGTTTTGCTATCGTCTTGATACTCCTCCAAACACTCCCAAGCTTGCTTTGATGTTGTTGATCTACATATTCTTGAAAAAAATACTTGCACTTACTCCATTTTAGATTTCGTTAAAGCTTTGGCATCCATCGTCACTTCTAATTCACATTTTCCTTCTGTACGTTGAGTTACTTCACCTTGAGTTGTCGGTTCGGCAAGTCCATGTTGAACTACGCTCCAAAGGCCTTTAGATCAAAGCAAGATCATCGTCTTTACTTTCCAAATGCCATAGTTATCTCCACCAAAGGTTAGAATAATCGATTCAGAAAGCTTCACTCGAGGACATTTCGAAAATCGTTGAATATTCTCAAAGGAAATTTTTGCTTTTATACCTTTCTTGTTTAAATTAAAAGAAAAATTAGATGAGAAATATAAAGATACTAAGAAAAATGAGCTATCAGTACAAAGCTTTCAAATATCAATATGTCAAGTTTTGTTTTCTTGATTGAGTAAAGATAGGGTAATTAAATACATATTTATATGGGTTCAATGAAAAATTCAGTAAGTGAGTAGTCATCTTGTAAACATAATAAATGTCAGACTAATGAATCATCTTTTCATTTTTAGGAAGTAACTTTTAACATTTGCAAGACCGTGCGTTAACTCCAACAGTATATAGTTGTAGTGTAAAGATAATAAATGTTTTATTTACTTTTTTATTTCATTTTTTTTTTCTGGCTTGGAATCAAATACTCATGTCAAAAATAAAATGCAGATAAGGGTATAAATAGATGAGCTTGATCTTGAAAGAAATGCAGAAAGAAGAGGAAAATGTTTTAATAGTGTTGCCTGCTTGTTTATTCATGTAGCTAAAATTTGGACCAGATGAGTCATAGATGTGTAGATTCCAGAATTGCAAATTCATTCTGAAAAATAATTGTCTAACTAATTTATTAACAGACCTTCAAAAACACAAAATGAGGCAGAATAGACCATAGCTGATGGATTTCATTGAAAGTTGAATTCAGACAAATAGTATTTATAAATACATGATTTAAACTAGAGTTGGCTGTTAATAACTGTAACCCCGAACTGAACCGATCCGACGTGAGAGGATCCAAATCCAAACCAAATTTGACGGGTCTGGAGTTGTATCCAATCGATGAAAATTATTATAAAGTCCTGATCAAACATGACCCGAACCAAAATATCCGATCAAACAATATTGAAATGCATTCAATTTTAGTGATACAATCCAACCGTATCCGAACCGACTCTTAAAATGTAAAGTTTTGACACGACAAAAGCCTACCCATCTATGACCGAGATCCGTCGGGTCGGGTCCTGGTCCGGTCTACTTTACACCCCCAAATTTAAATCAATATACTCGTTTCACATTAGTATTTTACATGCACAGTAAACATTATATTTAGCCATGTCCAATATCTAATGATCACATAATAATTTGTTTGAATTTTCGTTATCATCCTCTTCTCTGAATTAGCACTCTGTTTAATGAGATTTTGTGCTGTTTCAAGATAAGCACCAATTAAGCTTTTGCATAATCTAATCCATTACGTGTTGCGCATTAGTCTATGATCTTAATCCCATTTATTCTTCCATTTTCTTACTAAGAAACCAATAAACAGTCAAAAGTTATTGCTCCACTTACCTAACAACCTCATCAATTTCTGAGGTCCGAATTAAATGATGTTTACTTTTTGTTGGTGGATGTGGCAACTAAAAAGCGCAATATGTAAACAAAGATGCTTCCAGCAATCAGAGGTCGCATCGATATAAGAAAACGTTTCAGATTTGAGCTACTATAAAAGTAGACAGCTTATAAGCCAACTTCAAAAGCTGTCGAGTGATATATCACCAACACGAAGTGCTCATAAAGCTGTTCTGTGTTTACATTGGTTAAATCATCTGCTTGGTCATCAAATCATTTGACGTTTGTTATCTCTTAATGTTCCTGTCAAAATAATATAAAGCTTCCCATTTGTATTCAAAAAGTTTCAGATGTCGTAAACGAGACGAAATCAGCATAATTCTACAGCCAATATAATTAAACTATTATTTTGATTCAATTAGCACTGTTTAAACTTTTAAGGTTTCTATCCTGAGTTTTTCCTAATGGCTGAGATTAGATTCTCCACGCATAATTAAGAACTAATATTTAAAAAGTATTATTTTGTCATACAACTATGGTAAATTTCAAAATCTAATTCATCCGCTGAATAAAAATATGTTTCATGAAAAGCTGCACGGTACATATTATAAATATTTGCAGTCTACACCGTGGATATAGTGGATAATTGACAGTCTACATTGCGATTACTTATGTTACAAATATTCATTGTTTACATCGTAAATTGTTAGCAATTTATTAACAGAACGAGATCAATCTTGCTACCAACAGCAAATAGATTACAAAACACCATTTAATGTATACAAATAGCAGTTGTAAGTTTAGACCATAGTGGAATATCTTTCAAAAAGTTTTGAACTCATTTTGCTTCTTCAACGGTTTTATACGAGGCTACAAATTTGCTACCATTGTTGAGCATTCTATTACAATTTGTTTTGATGACTTCCACAACGCTGATGCTCCACAAATAATGAATACATATTTACTTGTGGATTTACTTTTCTTATTTTCAAATATCCAATTTGCAAGTAATGTAAACCATAATTCATTATGTGCTTTAAATATTTTAAGTATTCTAACCAAAGCATTCGTATCGTAAATCTAACACGTCATAATGAGATTGTAAATGTTATAGGTTCGAGCTTTTAACACATCAAAACGAGCGTTCTGCCCAAGTAAAGCATCACTCTAATTGTTAAAAAAATAATATCTGCGAACTTTGTTTATTGAGATGTTACACAAGTCTGTAAACTAATACTTTCGAATACGGATAGTATCATATCAGTATTCGAAATTATTTTTGAAACTCGAATATCCGTATTCGCGGATGCAGACGAATATCGGATATTCTTCGACCAATTCACCATCAATAAATCTAAACAAATAAATAAAAGTTTTGATTTATTATAAATCCATTTTTTACTAAATATACAAAAATAATAAATACACTAAAAATAATACTTTTGAGTGCTAAAAATTGATTTTTATATACAATTTTTTTTTACCTGAATAAAATAGTGAACGACAATCGTTTTATGTACTAAAATACATAAAAGAAATTAACAATAATCTTGATAAAAACAAAACAGATAATTAACGGATACGAATATGAATGAAATTTGGAGTTTGGGATGCATTGACAGTCATAGTTATACCGTTTTCAAGATAAGAGCCGTTTAAGCTTTTGCATAATCTAATCCATTGCATTTTGCGCATTAGCCTATGATCTAATCCATTCCATATAATATCAGCATGTTTATATTCTTCCAGTTTCTTATTAATTATCCAATAAATAATTAAAAAGTTATTGCTCCACTTAATTAACAACGTCATCAGAATTTGTGGTCAGCATTAAACAATGTCAATTTGGTTGATGGACGTGGCAACTAAAAAGCGCAATATGTAAACAAGATTTTTCCAGTAATCAGACGTCGCATTGGTAAGAAAACGTTTCAAATTTGAGCTGCTATAAAAATGGACAACTTATAAGCAACTTCAAAAGCTGTCAATTGAGTTTGTTTTAATGTTCTTCTCCAAATAACGTAAAGCCTCCAATTTGTACTGTAAAGTTTCGGATATGAAAGGTGACGAAATTAGCATACTTCGAAAGCCAAAAGACTAAACGATTATTTGCTCCAATAAGCACTGTTTTAAGTATTATGATTTGGAATTTGAATTGCTCTTGAAGGTTTAAGTCCGATTCTCCCAGCATTACATCCAACCGGACTTTTCTAGTTTAATTGGATGCTAAATACTAACCGTACTTTATTTTATACTATCTAAAACGATCGATCGGTGGTACACCGTAGATAAATGAATATAAATTTCGACATATAACTATCATTGGTGTTACTAGACCGTTTAAAAAAAACAACCAGCTCTTCATATCACTCAAAGTCGGTCGGCAGACGACTGTTGATCGGCATAAACTACCAAATGACTTTCACTAATATGAAGTACAGAATTTAATTTTTTTTTATACGGTAAATTATAGCTTCCGCTGTATATAGCACGACTCTAAATTTAAAAGCCATACTTCAAATTTCAAAAGTTAAACTATAATTTCTGGTTCACGTCATGAAAGCAAATCAGCTAAACGTAACGAGAAAAAAGTGAAATAACCGTGAACTTCAAATATGAAAGTAGATTTAAAGTATTTGGTCCAAAACATAAGATGCACAACATATGAGAAAATTGTGACTACTACGGTTCAGAATTATGTTTTTTGAACTAAACATTTTGGACAAGTCCGAAATTCTGAACGCAATGATTGATCAACTTTTACTGAAAATATTAAGTCATTTTGAAAGGACACATCCGAAACCAACGATGAGTTTTTACTAATTAATAAAAAAAAATAAAACGTTTTTAAATAGTAAAATTTTAAAAATAAATAGTAAGTAATATTAAAGGGCAAGGTTAGCCTCAGCATTTGAATATAAGAGGGTATGATGTTAGGCGGAATTCATCAAAAATTAAAGCTTTTTATGGAAGAGACATGGTAAATGAAACAAATCAGAAAATTTGCTGTTTTACCCTTGTTCAAAGCGAATTTGGCACACTTTGTCGAAAAATGGAAATGAAAATAATGATAAGATAATACATAATTATATTATACTTGTGATGTGGAGGCGGATTTTTTTGACACCAGTCGTTGCAATTTTAAAAATATTGAAAAACCAATTCATTTATATTATAATATTATTATTGAGTTAGATTTTAAGAGCACACGGGTCTCCTTCATATTTTAGAAAATGAACAGTCACGTTTTTAATTTCTTTCTATTGCAAACTTTGAAATGTAATAACTTTTTTATATTAATTGGATTTAAGAATCGACTTCACTATTAAATCTCAAATTTAATATGCTTTCCAATGATATCCATTGTTGATAGCTAGAAATAAATTTTTTAAAATCATAATTTTTCAGATTATTCATATTATTAAAGTTATTAAATTTGTTTGACTTTATTTCTTTTAACTAATCTATGTCGTTGATTGTTTTGTAAATTTCCAGCCACTGATTCTACTTTCACAAATTGCAGTCAAGTCTGGTGAAATTCAACATTACCAAAATACAGCAACAACGTTAGATGGAATTAGAAATGGAACCAGAAAGCTCAAAAGCATTAAATACAATTATATGCTTCTTATTATATTGAATTTGCTTTGACTGTAAAAGAAATACAATGATATTCTTCACATTAAAATAAATATTATTGAATAATGGTTGTTAGTTCCAACACTTCAGACATAAAATATGTATGCTTTAGATTTAGCATATTTTTCACAAGAATCGTTCAAAACAGAAATAAATCTCTTTATCTTCTAATCTTATCATTCTACAATAATATGATGCTGCATAATGTGTTCCTAGGCATAGTCAGTTATGCGATCATTATCAACACTTGCGTCCTCATGAATCATATCAACGTTGCTTTTGGCATTTTTGCATCAATGGTCAAGTGTAAATCAAATATTGTTACCTACACCGCTCTTATAGATAGTTATTACTGAAGCGGCAAATGGAATCAACAACATCAAGTATTAAAGGAAATGATTGATAAAGGTATCTCACCAAATGAAGTTACATATAATACAGCTGATGCATGGAGCAATAGAAGATGCACGCAATAAATTTATAAGTGTATAATTTATATGTGTATTGTGTGAAAATTTTATCTTTGAAATCATTTTTGCTCGATATTTTGCAATTATTTATCAAGCACCGGTACTATCTGCATTACTGTTTTCAAAGATTTATAAACAAGTTTTAGACAAAATGCAAACTTATTTGAAAATTGATAAAAAAATCACTATTTCTTAATCAATGAACCATATAAATCATTTAAACATGTTATGATGATAAAAGGTTGAGTGCGGTCCGTATGCCAAACACGGGTTCGCACTGGTTTTATTTGAAAATTGAGTCCCTTAACAATGCTCACGACTAGGCCCATCAATGGACTGGTTTCGGTTTGGGTATTTTAACACCTAGACCCGTGCCAGGTTACAATAATCAAAACCCGAGACTGGCTCGAACCCGCTGGTTATTTCAAACCAATAACTGAGCTCGTTCCGTTTGGCTTTTCAAGCTCGTTGGGTAATACACCTATATCTAACTCAAAATATTTATGTTAAAGCCATACCTTAAAATTGCAAATTTTATAAAACTTAGAGACAAATAATTGAGCATGCAAATTGGGTGGTGGCGTATTCAAGTTCGTAATAATATTATGTGAAAACAACTGTATGCTAACAAACAAATGGTTAAAAAAATAACATATATACTCATGTTCAGAAACCATGGAAAACAAATAATCGGATCGGATCCAAACCGTACCATGTTTTGACTAAACCGTATCTGATCCTAATAGTAACTGGATCGAGCCTGGATGGCTGGAGTTAAATCTCATACCCGTATTTATAGAGTGATTTTGGGTCAAAAACCGTACCGTTGACAGGCCTACTCATAGCAAACAATAAAACATTAGAAAGTTATAAAAATTAATTTTAATAACAATAATAATAAAACTAAACAAGCCAATAAAGTTGACTCAATTAGTTGGAAGTTTAAGCTACAATATTAAAGGTCACGTGTGACGACCCACATTTCAGAAGGTTTAAATTGACAATAATCCACACATGCTTAATTCAAACAATTCAAAACACATATAATCAATGGGGATAACTAAGAAAAATAAGAAAAGAAGAACACAAATATAGAATCTCGCAGCGGAATGACAAAATATAATAATCAAATAAACAGTTCATGTAGCTGTTTATACTATACATTTGATTATAATTTTACAAGATCTATCAGAGTTATATATATATACACACACACACATACACAGACAACAGAATTAAATAAAAGAATGCAGTAGAACAACATGATGCAGAGAATAATACTAGTAATATAATATACCAAATCTTCGTCTTCGTCCTTCAGAAAATAATCTTCAATGCACCGAGAACTTAGGCCTGACCCGAACGTAATGAAAAGACAAAACACTGGAGTCAGGACTAAAATATCCTTATGCGAGTCAAATCAATATCACATATAACATGAGTGTAATAGCGTCAGAGATGTTTACGGAGTTTTACACTCCTATCCAGTGTATAACGTTCGTGCAATAACTCAAGAGATGTTACGAGATTTTCTGTCTCTTAAGGATCCGTCAAAATATTTATATATAGTAGAATACATTATATATATAATGTCTAGTTAGTAAAATAAATATTTTTCTTAGCGCTAAGGCTTTAGATTAATCCCCCTTAACGCATTTCTAAACATTATTGTACAGTATGCATACAACGTCCCAGTAGCACGTCGGGGGATGGATGCGTCTTGATATGACAACACTAAACCAAACTCGTAGTGGTCTCGTATAAAGATAAAAGTATGACAAAGAACGTGATACAATGCTCAAGGTATGATACTACCAGTTCGGGTTATAGGGATGGTGGTAACGCATCGTAGCCACGATTGTCCACCGCGTCCATCCATCCCATATCAAGTTAAAGGTAGGTCATCCCAAATCAAGTTGCACCAGTCGAAACCAACATCAAAGAAATAGTATGGATCATGTTCAAGAAGAAAATCAAAGAACGGATGTCCGCTAGAGGTAGCTAGTCCACTTGGCCCCATCAAGTCACCTTTCTTAGTCATTTCAAATTGGCACAAGTGTCGGGGTCTATCCATCATTGTTCTCTTTTTTCAAATCCGACAAACATATACCAAATCCAACCACTTCATTCTGCAGTCTCCTACGCGTACACAGTTGTTAAAGTGGTTTCAATATTGACAAAGGGTACTAATAGGAGATCTCGGTCTCTTTAACAAACAAACGTCGTTTACACACCCGTTGGCACTTTTACATTTCGAAAAGGATTCAAACTTGATACCAAAATATCATATTCGCTTCAAAAATATCCTTCATTTCAAAATACCATATTTACTTAAAATATGCTATTTCACTTCAAAAATCATTTTCGCCCCAATATCTAAATTTCACATCCAAAATCGTTTCGAATTTCCATTTAAGTTATAACTTCATTTTAACCTAATTCGCATTTAAATCCACGATTTAAATATATACATTCCAAACTTGAAAAGTTTGAATTTTTTAGACAATAGTTTGAATAGTTTTAAATAGTTTAATATTTAAAATAGTTTAATATAAAATAGTTTGAGTATTGAAAATGGTTTATATCGTAAACAACTAGGAAAATCAAAATAATATGAATATTTAAAAAGATAGATTTTAAACAGTTTATATTAAAATAATTTATTTGAAAGTAGTTTCAAAGTAAAACTAATTCAATTCTAAATCTTTCAATTAAAATCATCTTCAATCTTAATTCAATTCAAATTGACTCAATTTCGATTTCGTTTCAAATTAACTTCGATTTCAATTTTCATTTTTAACTTCAATTTCGATTCAATAATTTGATTCAACAGTTTAAATTTCAATTCAGTTCTTATTTTAAACCCTTTTAAATTAATTAAATTTCAAGTTCAATTTCGATTTACCGATTTGAAACTTCAATGTTCGAATTTAGATTCAAATCTTCAAAATAATTCAATTCCGAACTCAAATTTTGAAATATCCATTTATACCACTTTTACTTAGACAAATTCAAAGTTCTAGTAAAAGTTCCAACCTCTAAAACAATTTCAATTTCTTAATTCAAGTCACTTGTCGATTTTACTTCACATTTCAAAATAAATTCTTAAAACACTTTCTTTCCAATTTTGATTTCAACATTTCAAAGCTCGAATTAGAAATAATTCAATTCACATAAATTTGATTCCTTTATTTCTTTAAAACAAAAATCCAAATTCAAGAATTTAAAACCATTTAATTTAATCAATCCAGTGTTCGTATATAATTTTCTATCATATGTCCAAGTGAATAGTAATTTCAATTTCAAGGATGGATATATATCATTTCATTCCAAAATAAATGTCATAAGTATATATCATTTAACCTATTTCTTAATTTATTCGAAATAATTCAAATAACAGTTTATATACTGCCAAATAATATACAAGGTGATAACATGATATATATGAAATAAATAAACACCCAGTCATCCAAAACATCAACCAATAGCCATCCATCACAATCAACATCCAATATCAGTATAAATATCATAACCATTGACTAGTTATCAATATCGGGTTAGTAATTCAATTTCAATTTCAAATTGAACTGTCAAATTAAATTCATATCAGTTCAATTCAAATGTAAATTTTAAATCACTACACCACAAAAGGCTTTTAACAGCGTTTGATAAACGATGTAATAAGATACAACATCGTTAGTTCAAACGCTGTATAATGACATGCTGTCGTATATACAGAACTTACAACAGCTTTTTGATAAACACTGTTGAAACATCACTTTGATAGCGTTTCTTACAAGCTGTCAATAATGTTTTTACAGCGTTTTTAAACATGTTGTCGGAGATGTTTTAATTCCACTTTAACTGTTTACAACAGCTTTTTATAAACGCTGTTATTGAATCATCAACTATTTCGACAGCATGTACTAAACGCTGTTATTGACTATTTAAAGATAAATACAACACGAATTGAACGATGTTGTTTCTTCATTGACAGCATTAATCAAACGCTGTCTTCTATTTATATAACAGCTTTAATATTCCACTCTATTTTTGAATATTCCAGAACTATATTTTGAGTATATTCAAACAAATAGTAAATATAACATGTTCTAATAACTATTAATTAGTTACATAAACTAGTTAAGACAATATTAATAAACAAAAGACATCCATAAACCAAGTTTCAATAATATCCATAAACAAAAATAACAAAGTAAACCAAGTTGCCACAAATTCTGCTAAACAAAGACACGTTATATGTTAAACAAAAATATAATATCAATACAGTAAGTCCGCACCAAATGCCAACAACCATATCTGCATAGTTGGACTTTAGCTTGAGTGAATCTCTTAAAATGTAGCTGGTGACAGGAATCTGCAGTGAGGAATGAACAAGATTGGGAATTAGTATCTAGTAGTAAGAAAAATGAGTGCCAAATCTATCAAAAGCAGGAAAGCAAGGCATGTAAATATAGATCATACAAAACATGAATCAGGAAGATAAGAGAGTAGTATGTACATGCTGTGTCCTATAAGTAGTATGTACTCTGGCCATTCACAACTGTTGCCTTCCTGATGCCTTCACTTTGCAAGCAACACTGTTCCCATCCCCTTCATTCAGTTCAGACCACCATCTCAATCTGTCAGCCCCTTTCTGACTTGTTATCAAACTATGCTTGCTGCCTTATATTCATCAACATCAAAGGACAAAGCCCAATCACAAACAAATTACATTCAAGCACCACAAACAAATCCACCCCTCTGCTCCTTGCAAACACTAAAACCGTCAAACTTCACATTTCTGGTCATTTCTCCCTTCACCAGACTTCACACAGACCACAAACCAAAACATTCCCACTTCTTCACCCCCAGCAGAAATCACAAACTATTCATCATCATAGTGCTTGCAACTATAAACAGACCACTGCATTAACTTTCAATACGTATACAATCTGACCATCTCCATCTACTTCCCCACTGTTCAACATTGCAACTACCCTATCAAACTCCTTTCTACTATCTACTTCCACCATATCTCCAACACCCTGCGGCATATCACTTCTCCCTTGCCTCCTACTTCTGCCGGAACCAACAATTTGGAGTAAACACGGCAAAATTGGAAGCACTGTCATGTGGAAGATTCATTCAGATCTATGCTTCATGCTTGGTGCCTTGCAACAGCTGGATAACCCATGCAACTGCTCAATCTGGTTGATCACATATGGTCCAAACCAGGTGCCTTTAATGTTGATCTTGCAAACAGGTTTAGTAAAAGAAACACAGATTTCATCGTCAGCTTTAGTTTAAATCAGAGCAGCCTCGACAATCTAAACCTGTATGGTAATGAATATAAACCATTTGTAAGTTAATAAAAATAGGACAAAAAAGCTCTAATTTTTTATGTACAATGCGCTGGTGATGAGCTCAATCGGTAATAAGGCTGGTTAAAACATTTTGATAGATTGTTAAGTTCTTGCTTTATTGATTATAACTATGAAATTAGCAATATAACTAACCCTATCAAGTTTAGCACATGTAGATCACCATGACCATATCAAACATAAGTATGGAGAGAACATCATCATAACAGTAAGGCCTAACAAATTATTAAACTATTGTGTATCATGTAGACTAAATTATATGATTGATCATGCCAATCAAGTTTCATACATTAACATTTACTATTGGCACATAACAAACTATATTCACCTCCCATGAAAAGAAAGCTACCAAAATTATTTTAAATACTTGGTTGAAACAAAGTTTGAAATTTGGTTTTCGATTCAGTTTCGTTCAGTTTGACATATCTGAAATTTTTGTTCTGTTTCAGAATATTGAAAGTTTTGGATCAGTTTCGGTTCCGGTTTTGATTACTTTATGATTTTTTTAATATAAATAATTTAATATGTACTATCAAATATATAATTTACCATTATAATTTCTAAATTCCTATAATCTGATATTTACCAATATGATAATCCAATTCCTTTGGTCCAACATATTTAATTAGCACAATATCCGTTTACAAATTTCTCTTTGGGTCATATACAGTACCTTTTCAATGCACGAAAACGATTTAACTGCATAAAAAATTACCACTATGTGGATGGTGATAGAAACTGCATATATATGCAAAACAAATAGCCATATAAATACGGTTATGTTAGCAAGCAAATTTATATTAAAGTGAAGGGCTAAAAGAGGACATGAATTACCTTGTAACTTGCTATGTACATCAAAACAGCCTTCCCACTTCACTGCAGTTGCAACCTCCCCCTCCTTCAAACAACAACATCACCTACCAACCAGCACCAGAGCCTCATCATCTTCCGCTAGAAATACCAGAGCATATTTGTTACTCAGACAATTTTATGTTTGTAATGCAAGAAATCAATTTTGAAGATAAATAGTGTTCAACTAAAAGTAAGAAACAAGATCCTTTATGAAATAGCAAAATTTTGCGATCCCAGTTCATTTTGATTGCACAATATATTGTAACACTATCTAGTACTATGATGTTTATCGTATGAAATATCACATACGTTAAAATAATAATAATAAACTGACTGAATGCCAAAATGTATAATGTATCAGGTCATCAAACATATCACTGCCATGGGGAGAGGAAAGATTGAAATTAATAGGATTGAAAACACAACAAATTGCCAAGTTACTTTCTGCAAAAGGAGGAATGAATCAATGAAAAAAGCTTATGAACTTTCTGTGCTTTGTGATGCTGAAATTGCCTTAATTGTTTTTTCAAGCCGAGGCCGCCTCGACGAATACTCAAATTTGAATAGGTCAGTTTCTTAGTTATTCTTGATTTAGCTTAAGTTCTTCAACTTGTCTTATACATCTTTGATCTTTTCTTACATCTTCTAGATCTAGGTTGTTGTATTCTAGACCTCATTTTCTTTCTTTTCTTGAGTTTAGTTAAAAACTAACAAGATCAAGGTCAACAATTGCTATATTTTATGTTTTTCTGTGTATTTCCAGCAGTTTATATGTATGTTGTTTGAAACAAAATAACTAAAAGAACAAAAAGTTAAGTGTAGATCATGTTTGTTTCTTTTAATAAGATAGAAAAGTTTTTTTCCCTCTTCATATTTTAGCTATCTTTGTTTTTCAGTCAACTTATGACAGGCTTCTTATAGTATATATTTTTCTTTTTAAATATGACTGATCAGTTCCATTTTCTTTGTTTCTTAAATTAAATGTTTTACCTGATTCCAAATTCTTTGTTTATTTATTAATTTTGAAATTTATGCATGAAATTAATTATACACCAATTTTGGTTGAACTGCTTATAGTTTTAATTAAACATAGAAATGTAAGGTTTCATATATGATTAAAATGTATCAGATCCTTAGAGGTATATGATTAAAATTATATTAAGTGTAATATGTGTGAAATGGTTGGCAGTACTATGAGTAGGAAGCTGTAAAATTACGCCATCAGATTAAAATTTTAACTAATGCTAACAAGTTAGCTTAATTATGGCTAATGTTGAAAGCATTTCATCTCAGAAAATATTTGTATTTACATACTATTTATTGTATTCAAAATATAGACATTTAATGGGTGACTCACTGAGTGCTTTAAGTCTCAAAGAACTCAAACAACTCGAGTACCGACTTGAAAGAGCATAACTAGGATACCCTCGAAGAAGGTTAGCAACAATTTTGTTGTTATTTGTTTTCCATTTTAAAAATTTTATTAAAGTTTAAGTTATCATTGTTATATCATTTTGGTGTGATTCTAAATTATAAATTTTCCTATCAGCATGACTAATTGTTAATAGAGATTGAATACACAACATAGTTATTTCTTTTAAAACTTAGTTAACTTGGTTAAATTTTAATAAACGATGGTTAACTTTCAAAAACTTAGTTTTTGTTAAGTTTAATTAATTTTTACAAAACTTATCTATAATAGTTATTTTTTTTATATTTGATCAATTTTTTATAAAACATAGTTAATTTAGTTAAAATTTTATGATTCATATTTAAGCTTTTCAATTGATTTTTTTCATTGCATTTATAGCATGTAGTGTTAGAAGAACATGGCATTGTACGCTGAATTTAACGAAGGATTACAATGTTCATGTTTGGAAATTATAAAATCAGTAAACTTCTAAGGTAAGTAAGGAATAATGTAGTTGTTGGCAATATGAGTTGCACCACTGTGGGAAAGAAAACATGTTTTGACAAATTGACAACAAACAAGAATAGCGAGATGGTCTGAAATCATGATAAAATAAAATTTAACATCATAGATTGAAAACTATGTCATATAAAATGCATAAATAATCATATAATATTACCTCCTCTTGTTGTGATTTGGAACAAAGCATGCATCCATATACCACCTTCACAGCATACTAGGTACATATCAATATTAAGATGCGAATAAATATAAAAGATATTTATACAATAAATTTGTAGCTAAAAAGTAAGTCGAAAAACTCTATTGGTTTTGTAGTAGCTAAAAAGTAAGTCGAAAAACAAAGGTTGACAATTGCAATATTGGTTTTGTAAAAATTATCATTTGGAATCTTGATTCCAGTATAAATTTGTTTTGTACAGCTAAAGCCTTGCAGCTTTGTGACATTAAACGCAAACATTGAGAAGGATGAATGACTTAAGCTAAACTTCCTTCAATCACCAAATATACTCTTTATTCCTCCACATGTATCCTTAATAAACAGTAAACTAAGGAACTAAAATTCCAGAGTAGTAATTCTCGGATCCTAAAATTGCCATTAACATACCTGATCTATGTAATGAATCTTTTTAGACTTCAATGTCTTAGCTAAATGTAATCCACCACCGCCCTATGATCCTTGCTTGACTAATGATAATCAATTGCTTGTACATCAACATATAAATTAATAAAATATACACATAAACAAATAAAAAAACCTAACAACATTTTAGGTAATAATTAACCTTATTATCAAGGTTTTCTACTCAAAGTTGCGAGAAGAGCAATAGTGCTTTCCAAAAAAGCAGCCCGGAATTGCTATGAGAACCAGGCCCACTTGCAAACTAATTGAAAAAATAAAAGTAAGAAGTGAATATTACAGAGCAGTTTCTGATAAGATTATGATATCTTTACACAATTTTGGGAAAAATTATTTGATAAACGATGATTTTCTTTCATTTTTCTAGTAAGTTTCCCTAAACTAATAGATTTAAAAAAGATAATGAAGATGAAGAGTTGAATAAATAATGGATGGCATACAAATTTAATAGAGGAGAAAAGTGGGAAACGAATAGATGGAGGGGATAAATGCAAATGTTTATTCAAACAAAGAAGAAATAAGAATATGATCTATTGAATGAGAGCAAAGGATACAAACAGTCACATATTTAATTTTTTTAACATGATAAAATAGATTAGACCGCAGGTGAGATTTTTTGTATACTTCAGGATATATATATATATATGAAAACGACATTGGTGTTCCAATGGTAGTACACAAATAAAAGTACAAAAAATTTAGGCTATACTTACATCAAAACACTGTTAATAAATGTAATTAAAAGTAATATTTTTTGAAGTGGCATATACTGTGGACAACCTGAGTTGGTTCAGATAGTGAAACAAAAACTTGAAAAATTAGTAAAATCAAGTTCATCGTCTTATAATCAAGTTATGGATGGTTTTACAGGTTATATGATGTTCTTTTGTATATGGATGGGGCAACTTTTTTTTTAAAGGTGATATATAATAACAAAAAATGATCCTTGTTTCTAGTTTATTTTTTATGCCTAGTTCCATCTTTGATATTTTCCTATTGAATGCATAGGCAACATTGTCAAAAGAAATAATATAGGTAGATTACACAAGCATTTTTTTTCTACCAGTTATGTGTAGTACACAAAAAGTGGAAATTGATGTGAGGAACAATGCAAAAACACAAAATTAAAATGATAACCCCGTTTTAATCTTCAAAACTCAGGATATCTAATCCAATGGAAATTAATAAGTACCTGATTAAGGGCAGGAGTTGCGAGTTGTGCTCAGTGCATTCGTTGATAACTTGACCAAATGTATCGGTCTACAAAGTTAACAAGCTATAAGGTCATGTACAAACTATATTAAAGCTATGCAAGCAATAAATATTTTTACCTTCATTGTACCCAAAATAATTTACTTTTAAGTCATATGCAAGTAAATTAATTGTTGCAAATCATTAACATAGTTATCACCAAGACATCAACAATCGGAAAACTATTAATGTCTTAAGTGCAACACATTGCAATCATCCGTCTTTAATAGCTCAAATTTCGGAAAACCGTCACTAAATTCAATAATCTAGAGAGATTTTTTTTCACAATCCTTGTTATTATATAAATTAATTTAAGGAACTTATTTGTGTTTCATAAATTCTTACAAATTTAACTAAATCACAACATTGTTAATCACATGATGAATTTAAAATGTTCTAGTGTTCGAGGGGGGAGGGACTCAAGTACATTCCAAATATTTCTAACAAAAACCATTTAATCTTCGCATTTCTTCTTTAACTACCAATATATGAATATTTATGGTGCCATAATGTTCTAACAAATTCGGTTAGGCATCTATTTAGAAACTCCATCTAGCATCATCAATAACGTTAATATTGTAATTTCAGTACGTCAAATATATAATAATTAGAAGAAAAAACTAAACCAGGAGTAGGAACACTTACATTTTTCTACTGTGCTTTATTTTTCTACTGAAACCAGAGGAGCCGTAAGACAAGAATGCATGTACATGAAAACTAACTATAAATATATATACATGAATAGGAGATTTGTATATGAAGCATTGCAGGTGTAATATAATTCAGATGCACAGACATGATGATGGTTTTTTAATGTATACTTTGCATACGACGCAAGATATAGCTTCTTTTCTATGAATAAAAGTACATCTTGAATCCTATGCTAATTTAGTTTTCCTTTTTGAAATTTTAGTCAGATTCCTACCCAAATTAGCCTGGCTGAAATGGTTTTGGGCCCAATGTTTGAATTCATTTTCAGTTTTACACCTAATATTCTATGTAATATATAACAAAAAGATATAACAATTATCTTTATAAATAAAGTGATTGCAAATATCGTGTATTTTATATACTAGGTCATTGTCGTCGTTGTTGTTTACTAATCTTTGTAAAAGCAAACTCTTAGACAGAAGGGGAAACTGCATTATTAAAAAGAAAATCATTTAATTTGTTTTAACTGCATTTTTATTACAGGGTCGTTCTTATGTGTTGACTGGGATGAAGTTCCAGCTTAAGATTCCAGAAACATTTCATGTTTTGTCATATAATGGTAAGATTAAGGCACTCTCTTTGCTCTTAAATTCAAGCAAGGAAAATCTTTTAACATAGGAAAATTTTTCTACATCATCTGATCATTCACATGATCATATTTTCTGTAGCGAACAATGTGATCATGGAGAGACAATTTTGTTTACGAAGGATGGACCCCCAAATCAAGTCATTTTTATTTCTTAATACTTGAGCAAGAAGAATTCCAGAGAGAAAACAGTAGAACGAGTTGAAGGGTGTTTTATCATAAATTAACAAGCATGTTCAGTACTATGCAACAAAAATAGAGCTCTTTTTACATGGTATTTTTTTGTTGGTAAATCAAAGTCATGAAAAATGGCTAAAACATAAAATGGGATAATCATCTACTATTGCCTATTGGTAGAGTAAGATTTAGTGGGTTTTCTAGGTGATGAGAAATTGTTACCTTGTGTAGGTAAAAGCTCAAATCTCCGACATTCACAATGAGGTCAGTTTCCAGTTCAGTTCCAACAAACCTACAAGATAAACCAACTTAGATCACATAAACTTTGAAGATATTGATCATTAGCGATCCATAATTAGTTTTGCGTAAGATGAAAAGCAAAAAATTCATTATAAATAGAATTATATGATTAGCTAGGATATGTGAAATGGGCTAAAAAAATATATTTTTAGTTTGCTGCAAGCTAATGTAAATCTTTAACAGATAGAAATTTACAGATAAATTATATAAAACTTCTACAGTTAGAAATTTGAAATATAAAAAGTCTCTATGCTAAATAGAATGCAAACAAAAAATATGAATTTCAATGCAAGGAATTGCTTAGGGCTAAGAATTATAGATTAACAACTCTCATGCAAGTACAAGCAAGCAGATATTCATAGGTTAAATTCAGCATTTAGCATAACAAGCTGATGTAAATCTAAATTTAACCGTAGCAATTTAACAATGAATACCTACCTCACATCCTTTCCATTTGTCTGAAATAAATCAGGCTTCGATCCAAGCTTCATGAACTTCATTGTAGCAAAACTAATTCTCCTAGAATCTACTTAATATTTAACTCCAAGCTCAAACCTATAAACACAGTACCTTAATTATATAGCACCTTGAGAAAAAAGAATAAGTTATTAAGAAAGCTACAAACTATCAAGTTGTTTACTAAAATATTCGTAAAAAGATACGCAACATCAGATGAGCAGACCAAACATTTGAGCAGATCAAGTTGGTAAAGGAAATAATTTGTAGAAATATTAAATTCAACTTTGAACTATAACAAACTGATATAAAACATATCTAATAACAATTTTACCCTTACCCAGGGTTCTGAATGCAAATTCGTTTAAGGGCTAAATTCTTCAATAGTTATATCCGACTTCCGAAGTGGTTTCAGATCTTCACAATTCTCTATTTGGGCAGAGAATAACTGAGCCCATGTTTTCCGACTTTCGGGTTTGAAAGTTGAAGCATTTCTTGGTGACGTATGGCTAAATTTGCAATTAAATTTTCCATAGTTAAGCCTAGAATTTCCATCCTAATGTTGATATAGCTCTGGTCCCATTGACCGTCATCAGCCGGAGGATCCTTCACAAGAAAAACAAAGTAAAAAGATATTATAAATGGTCATACAATAACTAAAACTAACTTTAGCCGAGTATGTAACTGAAGATAGAAACTTATAGTTAAAAGAATTTAAGTTGTCGATCCAATCGTTTGAAATGAAAGAGACAAAGAAGATGGTGACGACGACGACGACAAACAAGCGTATATTTTGTTACCTCATCTGCAAAAATATAGAAAATATCTCATTTAATAAAAATGTTGTCATGACTACATAGTATACACTCATATGGTGCTCAACCACACTTTTGAAATCAGTCAGTTCTGAATCAGTAATTGATTGATTTCTCACGTGTTAAGGCTCAGATAGAGATCTGGGTGATGAAGTAGCATCAATAGTTCGTCTCTTTGTTGCGGATGGAATACTAGAAATTCTCATCGACATAAAATTGGATGTTGAAATCTACCGGAGGAGATGCAGACAAAACATTTGCAACTTGTTGTTTCTAAGGAGCCGTGATTTACCGAATTCATCTCTTAAACTTCAGTGACAACAAGTAACATGCAATTTATGGGACACACTTTCCCCTAGGTATTATTATGCGCAGATAGTTAGTTGGAACCATCAATTTCCCAGACGAGCAAATCTATAAAAGCATGAAAGTGAAAATGCAATGACAACGGGTGACATTGTGAAAAAACAACTAAATAAAAGAAAATACATAATGCTTTTTTTATTTGTAGGATTAATCCAAGTGAAGAAAATAATAATAGCAGCGACAGCGACAAACTTCATACAAAATTCTCTAATCATGTTGGGTAATGGCAACTACTTGTTTCCCAACGTTTCTACCCGAGAAGAGACCGATCAATGCTTTCGGTTTATAAGTATGAAAATTGAAAATAATCATGTTGGGTAATCATGTTATGAATGATACTAATTCATACAGCATTTGCTATATAAAAGAAATGGAGTTCAGTCACTGTTTATATATTTTGAACTTGTTTTACATTAATTATAGGATGGAACCGAGGAGTTTCAACATAAATGTCATACATGTAGTTCCAGGTGCAATTAAATCAAATCTAGGAAATTCATCAATGGCCAATTACAGCAAAATGCCCGAATGGAAATATTATAAACAATTTGAGGCTGCAATACGCTCACGTACTACTCTTTCTCAAGGCCCCAGAGCAACTCTTGTAGAAGAGTTTGCAAAGAAAACTGTTGATGTTGTTTTGAAGAAGTCCCCCCTGCTTGGTTTTCTTATGGGCAGCCATCAACTATCTTTGCTATAATTCATTATCTTCCTTTGTTCCTCAGATATTTTATTTATAGACTTGTGCTCAAATGCTGAATTAAATACGGGTCTTTTTATATTGTTTTTTAGTCAATCTGTGGACACTAGTCCTGACATAATATTTGCTAAATTATGTTATGTATGATAAACATCTCACAAAATAAGTTTATATATTTATATGTAATTTCTTTGCATACTCAGGCGGTGACTTATAATGTCATGTTTGTGCCTTAGTTCTGAAAGTTCTATTAAACTAGAAAAACAATTCATATTTTTAGTGTGAAAAACACATTCATAACTTGAGCAATATTAATTTGTATGCTATAAATTTTGTTAAGCTCAAAAGGTTTCTGTTAGCAATGCTTACCTTTTAAAACCATGGACTTGAAAGATTTCTGTTAACTATACGTTAACTAAGATGGGAAAGAATTGCTTCCACTAGCCTTTTGTTTTGAATTAGAATATTAACCTTACAAGTCCCAGGAAAGAAGTAAGGAACTATACCCATAGTTTAGCTATATGTGTGATTAATCAAGTTTTTAAAAGTTATTTAAAGCATAGAAGTATAATTAATAGAATAATTAATTCATGAAACTGATATGCAACAAAAGTGAAAAGCGCACACACACACACACACACATATATAAGTTTGAGAATCCGTGGGACAATAGTAAAGTACCTATACGGATATACCCACAGTTTAGTTTTAAGTGTGTTTAATAAAAAAATTAAAGCTTCTTGAAGCATATAAGTATAATTAATAGAACAATTGATACATGAAACTGATTCGTAGAAAAAATGAATAGCCTGAAATAAAATATAAATAAATCAACACGATATTTTTATATGCATACCTAGTTACCTTTTGCAAACTATACAGTCTTCAATGTCATGTCAATCTAAACCTGAAATAAAATTTAAGCCTTGGTGTTCAATAAATGAACAGGAGAAGCTGATTTAATCCTTAACTGTACCTTAGAAGCAAATTTTGATGTATCACTAATTGTGTATCTGCAACTTCCAGTTGGAAACCTGAAGAAAAAATATAGTAAGAGATAAGTAAAAGATATTATGAGTGTATTATTAAACTCACAAACAAACTTGTAGTAAAAGATATAAGCTCAAAAGTAAATCCAACTATGATCCAAATTAAGCTGATAAACAAATTGATGTTCACGTGTCCTCTAAAGAAATTGCTCGCGTTAATGTTCACTACCCGCAGTTATCTGATATATGACCTGTGTGTAAAGATTTTGGGCATACATTACAGTTCTACCCATATAATGGAGAGAATCCAAAATAGTTATGTAAATGAGATACAAGCTAAACCTTAAAATTAATATGGAGAAGAATATATAAGGCTGGCTAATCATAGATCTTTATGTCATTTTCAGAACTCAAAAAGAACAGTACCCATTCATAAGCCTTCTACCTCTAAACAACTAGCTAATAAGAAAGTCTATATTTCAAAAGTTACATCTTTAGAAAACAAAGAAACGACTTGTTAATTCCCATCAAGGCATTATTGCCATGTGTCTAAATCAAAATGAAAATCATATTGCCTCAACCTATGTCCAATCAACGACTACCCCATCCCCTCACCCATGCAACAACTTATGTCATGTCCCTTGTTACAAATCCTATCTCTTATCTTATCATCAAGCCTAATCCTTTGGAACAAGGAAAAGAATCATCCTCTAGTAATGATCATCATCAAAATCTAGCTTTAACCACTAATGTATCTAGTCTTTTGCCCTCTTAGTTGAATTATCCAAATATGAATGCAATCTTGATCATCTTAATGAAACATGAAATTGAGTTTCATTTCTAACTATATCCAGACATGCACAAGATGTGCATGGCGATACAAATACAGTTCCTCACAACAATAAAAACAAAGTTCAATCAAGTCTTCCCAATCATACTGGTACTCTATTCTGCATTACACTATTCTCAATAGCACCAACTTCTTGGCTTTATCTTCTACCAATACTGAAGTCCTCACCATTCAACCTCATAACTATGGACACTTTTTTCTACATAAAGCCTTGCCTGCATCCCTGGTCTACTTTTTTGAATTTTAGGTAAACATGCATATCCTAATTATCATGTACTTGGAAAAGCTCTTTGCCTTGACATCTCCTTCCTAATCACTTGGGAAACTTGCTATGTCTCATGTTACAATCGTTTGGTTGCTCTCTAACCCAACAGCTTTAGCAGCTCCCTCACATGCTCATACACTTCATGATCTGCTTATGTTGTTCAACTATACTGTTCTAGCTTCTATGCGGTTCTATTTTGTATAACTTTGTTGTTAGTTTGTAGCCCATGGTACCTTATATCCATGCAATTCTACTTCTTGCATCTAGTGTACCCTTGCTGTAGATTTCCAAGTACCCTCAATTTGTTATTTGCTATGAATGAATGCAATTCCAGGGTTCTGCAAAGATGCCCATGCAGCAAATTATCAGCAAGCCTAACATGGCACATGCACTTGTTTGTCACAAACATTTATTCTTGAACTATGAAAGCATGGGCAAGCGATACAGACTTGCATTCCTTTGGAGTTTCTTTTTGCTGCCTTTACTGCTCTTTGGATGGAACTACTTCTTTTTATGCTTTCAACATAGATTTGCTTCATTTCCTGATTGTGATAGTTGCTTTCTAAGACTACATAGTTATTGAACACGTATTTCTTCGTTTTGTCTTCTATTGGATGTATAAACTATAAAACCTTTGTAAATTTATAGCTCAATTCAAACTACACTCACTGAAATAATAAAATTCTAGAGGATGCATAAACTATCAAATTCCTGATTGTGATAACTATTATATTAAAATTATAAATTACCGAATCATCATCCAGATCTTAATGGAGATTGATACACTAGTGCTCCTAATGGCCATCTAGGCAGCCTTTCGCATGTTGTGGTGGTAGAATTGAAGTTGTCGTTGGACAAATGCCGACGATTTAGGGTTGAGCTTTGTATTTGGGGATATCGGGTTCAAAATCAAAGAATGAACATGAATAAGGTAAAAAAATAAAACTAAGATTAGATTTGAAGATAAATGCACGAAGAATGAAATGCAGTAGATTTTGGTGAAGAAGATAATCGATATTTGTTGGGGATGAAGTATGTGGGTAAGAAGAAAATGCGGCTAAAAAGAATTTTTATTACCCACGTTAAAATTTCAGCTCTAACCTAGAATGTCAGCGTTTATTGATCAATCTTATTCCTTTAAAATACCATTAACTGCATTTGTTGTTGAAACGCTGATAAAAATTGCTGTCAAAAGTGAATCTTGTTGTAGTGAATGTCAGTTAAATCACCAAACAACAGTCAATAAAATAAACCACTTCATGATTTTAAATTAAAATACCATCAGAATATTTTAGTATTTCATGAGCGTTTTAAAACACTCACCATTATTTGAAACTAAAAAAGTTTCCAGCTTCGAATAAATTTTAATCCAATTCCATAGCGTAGAAGATGACGATACGATTCCAACGCGACTCATTTCGTTCGAATCAGACCACTTCTGAGAAAGTTACGATTTTATTAGCATAACGATATAATTAATATTTAATTAACACAATAATTAACTAATACCTAAATTAATCTCTCTCCTTCCTTAATCTATCTCGCTGCTACCATGACCGAACCAATTACGCAACTCCACATCGTCGACGCACCCCAACCCCAGGCTACGGAGTTCGATCGGACATCGTGACCGCATCAGCCTCCTCCACCATCGCCAGAAGCCACATCCCCTCTGCCGCTATTCTCACACAATACAAGAAAACCCACGCGAACTTCGGAGCCAGATCCTGGTGATTTCAAAGCGCATTGCCTCGATCCAACCGGTCATCTTGTAGAGCTGTCATGCTCTATAATTTTTCTTTTGGTGCATTTGATTTCGATGAGTGCATTGGAAGGAATCAAGGAAGAAATACAAGGCATTTTCGACCATTAATTCAATAAGAGGAAGCGCATTCGATATTTCGTTTAGGGTTTTGACGAAATGAGAATGTATATGCGGTCTAATATATAATTTTCCGACACTATCATACATAATTTTTCGAATTTCAACGAAGCGTGCCGCTTGGCTTTCTATATGTTATATCTCTATTTCAAAAAATTAGAATAGGTATTGGGAGCCAATTCCATCATATTCAGAAGATAGCTTTCAAAATCAAATTATATTAATTAAAGTTCTAAAAATACATCCTATGCGTTTCAAGCTCACATGGTCAAACGCTAAGTCCGATCACTACGAAACTTAAAATCCTATAATAATTAACTATTATGGATCGGAAGAAATTGGTTTCGTATAAATCCGAGATAGTGCCTAAAAAGACTATTTCTACACATTAATTAAAACAAGTACTTTCCAAAATAAATTTATTCACTTTTAAATTCAATTTTAAAATTTAAGAATCTTCATTCTTGTTTAGATAAAACTTAAATCAACTTTTGAAATAATTTTCATTCATATTAAATTCAAGATTCAATTATTTAAATAATTTTCAATATTAAGTTTAAACAATTTTAGTTACTAACTATTATTTTATTTTCATCTAATAATCCAACATTTATTATTCAATTCTTGCTGTTGATTATAAACACTTCCAATACATAAAATTCCATTTCAACACTTGTTATTACCTAAATCGTCTAAACTGGTTATTTCAAAATTTTATTTAAGTTCATATTCAATAAAATACATTAATAAATCATTAAATTTCTATTTTCAACCATTTGTATTCAATAATTATATTAAATTTAGTAATATTAAAATAGTTAAAAATATGGGTCATTATTATCTCTCCCACACAAAACTTTTCGTCTTCCAAGAGAGGTTAAGTAAAGAATCTAACATTTGATATAATTTGCTCAGAGTAATCAATTTATAAACATAAAAGTCTTATTTGCAAACCTTTACTATGCTTCCGCCATGCCATTATGATATCGATTTTTTGTAAAACAAGTTATAAAATTTTAAAATCTCACAAAAAAATTTTGACACCTGAATTTACGAAAAATTTCGACGTCTTCTTTGCGCAAATCGATCGAATTTTTTTACAATATAGATATATAACACAAATATACATCTCATCTCAATAAAAAGCCATCCCGTTGGGAAAAACATAAAAGCATGGTATGTAATCCGAGTTATGTACCTTATTATTATTAATACGAGCGAGTTCGCACATATTAAGCAAACAAAAGAAAATCAAACCGTGTATATGTCTAAACGGTCTTTGTATGTACCTATCTCAACTTAAGTTAGAATATTAGTTGCATATAAAGGATATAGAAAGCATGCATAAGTTTAATAGACTATATGACATGAATTTTGAATCCAAATCATAAGCATTAGCACCAATACACAACATAACGATCATATGCAGCCAAAACAGTAATAACAATGATATACAACAAAAGAAACCATCCAATAAACAATATTTATCCAATTAATTCATAAAGATATGAATTTACATTATTCAATGTCCATAGTTAATTTGTACACTTAATTTCTTATTAACATTCATTCTTTATAAATATCTAATTGGTTTGCTTCAAATTTATTCACATCGGTTTCATTTACATTCAATTTATCTGCATTCAATTTATTTGCATTCAATTTATCAAATTTCAATTGTTTCGCTTTTGTTTAACACATTTCATATCAACTCATTTATGGACCATTTTATAAATCATTTCATTTAACCTTGTTTAAGTTAAATTTTATTTCACTACCACTTAATATATTCTCATTAATACTAATATTATTTATAAACCATTTCATAAAACCATTTAAGTTTATTATAAACATTTTATAAAACGCAACTCATGTTTATTATTACTTCATAACTTAAGTTCATATTAATTCAATGATTCACTTCATTAGTTCATTTCATTAATTCGTATCATTAACTTTACTTAAGAAAATTTTATTTTATAGCTCAAATTCATAATTTTTTTTTATCATAATCAATTTCATTCAACTTGATTTAAGTAAAATTTCATTTCATAATTTGAACTTAAAGTATTTCTTACCACTTATACTTAAAGTGTAGAAACATTTCTTTATTTAACATTCACTTATTTCATATCTCAATTAGTTAATATTCAATTTATTAAAACTCATTACATTTGAATTCAATTTATTTATATCCAATTTAAATAAAATTCATTTACTCACATAAATGTTACTTACACATATTTATTCTCAATCAATTTCTATCACACCCAAATTGCATTTCATTTTATAATTCAAGTTCGCATTCGTTCTATTAGTTCATTTTATAGCTTAAGTGGAATTAATTCTCTTTACTAATTCATCTAGTTCCATTCAAATCCAATTCAATTCTTTTAATATTTATTAAGTTAAACTTTATTTCATTTAATCCATTACTTAGTATATTTAACTTTATTTAAGTTAAAATTTTCTTTTCCTATCATTCACGTTCAACAAATTTAAATTTTGTTTTAGCTTAATATTGCTCAAATCTGTAAGTTATACTGTTGGAATTGGACCAGCCCACAGCGGAAGTTATGGGTGAATTTCAAAAATTTTACCCTGTTAGATCTTTATTGGGTCTATGAAGTCTAACTGACTTACAATATTTCTAAATTTCATTTAAATAATATCATTTATTTTATTTAAATTCAATTAAATTAAGATATGAATTTAATTTTATTCGAATTAGTTTATACATAAATGTAACATATACATATATGTGTGAGTGCATGCGTAACATAATAATCTATGAAATGTATAATATGCCCATATGTAAATGTTGGAATTTACATCGCAACAGACATATTAGCTCATTTTGTATGTCATGTATGTTATCTAAATATGTTCATGTATATGTGTTACAAAATACACACACATATGTATGTATAAATATATTATATATAATATATGAACATAAAACATTTATATATAAATAAATACATATTGAGAAAGAGAGAGAATAATTATTAAAAATTATTTATAATTCAAAATTAAATTAGTTTTCCAAACACAATAATTTTAGCATTTTAATTTGTATATATTATGAATAAAATAGTGTTTTCATCCATAAATAATTAAGATAAAATAATCATTTAGGCTGTATAACTCTTGGGTGTAAATTTGGTCAGCGATTAACATTGAACTATTCTAATGTTAACGTTCACACGTCACTTAGCAGGTGTTGTGACATTATGGCCAAATTTACCGCTTACCCATTCTCGGTAAAATCCAATTTTAATTTAATAAGCGTTACTCGATTGTGACATTTGTTTACACCAATTCTCTTCGTTAAAACTATATCACTTTGTACTTATGAAATTTGATAATGGACAAAATTCTAACCTCATCCACATTCAACTTTGTAGTCCAAATACAAAGTCTTTGATTCAATAATAATAATTATTATTAACCGAAATGCTCTGCCCGAAGACTTTGAGTTGACTTGAGTTGATTGTGATACTAACCACATATAACTGAGGAGACGAATCATCTCTTGAATAGTGCTTCACTTCCAATACTTCAACTCGACCAAACTATAGTCACTCGATGGATGTCATTTCATGATTTGGCTATAATCAAAGCGGAGCTTTCATATTAAAGATCCACAGTATTCTCAAATCGATAGAACTATGTAAATCAGTCACATCGATATTTTCTGTTTAACCTTAGTTATATTAACCAACAAAAAACTATCGAGTGGGTCGTTCCATGGTTATCCAATTACTATTAATACTTAACTCTTAGGTGCCCCTAACAGTCACGAGTAATACATTTCCCAACATTTGAAAAGCATTAAGTACTGCAGTCTCAACGGATACATCGACATCCAGTCTCGATGCAACTTGACTAAGAACATTTAAAATTGTATATTTGTTACGTTGTTATAAATTACTCACAGTTACAACACTTTTAACTACTATCACAGAATATATCATTTATGGATTTTTATATTAAATATACTTTTAATTAAGTTAATTAATTAATATAATCACATTATATCAAGTATATAATAGGAAGAAAATACCTTTTATTTCAAACAAGATTGGTCAACCAGTTAGATATATGTAACAAATTACATAATTGCCCCTAGGGCATACCCATAACTCTATTAATCTCCCACATGCACTTGGGGTCAATTATGGAATCTAATTCCAACATCTCCAATCAGTTTTATCAAAACCAATTAGATCAGTCTCTTGGTGAATGGGAATGTTATTATGTTTTAATTATCAACTTTGTCGGTTAACTTTCTTTGACACTGATGAACTATCTTTATCATGTGGAACAACTTAAAGTATGTCTTTCGACTTCTAGTGAGCTTTAAGTTCTATCATGACCAATTTTATGGCATGTTATCTTATAACAATATTATGAGACTCTCAACATTTGGAATCACCTTTGGCTCAATTATAAATTTGTGCATTTATATCTATGTACATTGGTTTATTGTAGCGCTATTCAAGTTAATGTTCTTAACATTTCGTTGGATCGACCACAATTACTTTTATTTCGAAAAAAATTCAAATTAAAGATTTAACTTGGATTTTATCATGGACATGTTATACTCAATATCACTTATAAAAATTTGTGTCCAAGCATTCCATCATAACGAATTCGTTATTTCTATAAACAATTCTCTAGTATTTCCTAAATACACGAGAATACTTCAAACAACCATTTAGTGAAATCAATTTGGATTTCATATTTGATCCATGTATCAAATACATCAACAAAACACAATATCATACACAACATAACCTGTATGATAATTCCTTTTGCTAATGCATACACGTTCTCTTTTTAATGGGATGCTCTTGTATATCGTATTGGGACAATCCCTATATCTTTTATAATCACCATAAAAGACATCATTTACAATCCAAAATTAAGTATTAAAACAACTAAAGTTGATTTTAATTCAAGCATATTGTAAAATCAATAACGTGTTGTTTACTTGTAGTTTAGAAATATCAATGTACCTTTTAACATTCTTTTTATGAACACACGATTCCTCTACACTTTGAATGAAAATCAAAGTATTTGATATTTCTATCAAAATACTTATTCAGTCTTGATGCTTATAAAATGATACATTCGTATCATTTCTTGGATCATATCCAAAGACTCACAAACCCAATATTTCTCCCACTGACTTTGTGGCATTTTTGGTTAATATGTGTAAATGGCTTACTCTAAATCATATTAGAATTTTCTGTTTCAATACATAAGTACCAAAACTAAGTCTTATGGAGCGATAGTTTTGTGAGTAAATCTGCATTACTTGAGCATGTTGAACACCAAGAATTGAAATATGTGATATTATTCTTATCAACGTTGCTCATTTAATTCCAACCACATTAGTCTTTCCAATCATATTTTGATAGCGTACTTAGAATTATTTCGGATTTGCACATCATACCGTATACGGTCAACAATCTTAATGGCTTAATTGAACAATCGAAGGTAATGTATATTTTCGACATTAATAAGAAACTCATAGTTTCTCTTTGATGTACGAGAATACTTATTAGATATTCTAATGCTATGTGTTCATTTAGGTTAGTTAATTTCACTTCATCCCATATAATCAGTTCTATCTATGGATTAGATCCAATTCCATTTAACTATCAAAAATTTCTCAAAGAAATTCCTTCACAATAAAGTTAATATATCTTGAAACAACAATTTTTTCTTAGTGCAAATAAAATAGGATTCATAAATGCTTTATGAACCTTTTTATTTATAAAATTGATTTTAGTTTACAAAAAATATGTTCAAAACATAAATATGTCATTTGATCACAGACCTTTCTAAATTTTTTTTGAAGATCCATCTGAGATCCCTCATGAACAATTATTACGTGCAATCTTTCGACTCGCACAACCTGCCAACTCCTTTGTCTAGGACATATTGGAATTTCTTACAAACCCTTATCTTGTATGATTTTGTAAACTGTTGTTAGAAGAAATATTATCAACCTTGTATACTACTCTTAAGTACGTAACGTTATAGAAAGAAACTAACTCAATTTCACTCATAATTAATTGTAAATTTTCCAACAATGTTAGATTAGTCTTTATTGATGCATCATTATGTATCATATGGAGGAATGACTTTTGAGATTGAATATATATTCATTTTTAGGTACATTTGAAACTCTTTTCAATATACTCACTTATTCGACCAAACCAAATCATTTTATTCTATTGCATGTTATTTTATTTAATTTTCTTTTATATATTCTATGATTTTATCATAAACTTACTACATGTGTATCCAATACATATGTATATGTTGGTAATAAATCATCGATGAATATAACAAAGTATGTGGAACCCTTTTAGTATTAATAGACATGTGATTGCATACATCAATATGTATTAGTTCAAAGAGTTCATCAACTCTTATGATGCTCCCACTGAATGAGTGCATAGCCATTAACTGTTTGAGATATAATTACCCTACATCATATGATTATTTCTCAAACCTACGGCTTAGTCTATAATTCCAAAATAACTGTAAATAATATTAGGCGCAAATGTATTTTTTGTTGCATCACTTTTACTATGAAAACAAATTCCATAATATGGTTCTATTTCATAATCAATATTCATAGTACTCATATTGAAATATAGTTATATCTATTTTTCAGTCAATACCAAAAATAAATATTCTTTCACAAAGAATGTTCGGTACATTTTAAGAAAACAATTTTCGTAATTTGATGCAATCATTAGATACTACATGGCATGCTCCCACTATTTCCGACATTACTATAATAGTGTAGTAAATTTAGTCTATCATTCACTTAATATTGTTTACATATTTCACATGCCACAACTACTTTACAGTGGAAAGTTTTTTGATCAAATATCTTGAGCTAAAAGAAATAAATGTTATAGAAAACAATTTTCTATATGAAAATACATTTCAGAATAAAAATCGTATTTCATATTCCATTATTATGTATCAATTAGTATTACAATTCTTGTTTCCAGTGTTTCTCTATGAATGTAACAACCCTGTATTTTGTAATTATTTTATTGTATATTTTAATTATTTTTAATGTAAGATTTTGATTTAAAAACTTATTTTACTTATTTGAAATGATTAAATTTATTATTTAAATATAATCTTGATTTTTATATGAGTTATAATTCCAAACTTGTGTAAGTTGAATATTTGCCTGAAATGCTGATTTCGGTCAAAATAGTCAAACTGTGACTTTCAACTTAAAATTTTAAAAGTTTAAAATTTTAATTTTTTTTTCTTTTATTATGAAAGCACATAAAATTCTAAGAACATCACTTTTTGTTTCGTTGAATTTGGATGTAAATTGTGAAAGTTATACCCTTTACAATATTGTGCGTATATATGGTTATTTAACAATGACTATTTTAAATTATATAAATTACTTCTTATTGGTTATATTTTATTTTAATATTTGATAATATGTTATATTATGTATATTTTGACTTTTAAGTATTTTTAAAATGATAATATAATTTTTCTGAAGTTTATTTGAATTTATTTCAATTTATAAAGCCTAGTTGGTATTTACTGCATTTTCTTTATTTAACTTTCTATTTAATAAAAATTAAATTATTATTTTACCTTGAAAATGTTTTAAAACCATTTTTAATTCAAATTTTGTGTTAAAATATTTTTTTTGTGAAGTAATAAATTTTCCAAAGTCATTGGAGATTTTCTTGTAATTTTTATGTAAGGGTTGCTATTTTTAAGCAATTTCTTATTTCCTTTTTCTATTTTACTTAAAATAAATTATTTATTTTATTTTATTCTTACTTGGTTTCGGTTTTAAATAAAATTTCTGAGTTTATTTTGTTTTTATAAAATTAAAAAGAAAAGGAAATGCAAAAGGTTTAGAAAGTTAAGAGATCTTAAAAGCCTGAAACGTAAAGGCGTTTTATCCGTTTCTTTTTGCAATTAATACATCAATTTATCTTAGCCATTCCTTTCCTCATCCTTTGCAGCCGAATCCCTCATATTATTCACGAATTTTCAAGCTCCAAAACCCTAAAAATCATGGCCTCCATCTTGAGAAAAAAATCTGGTAATGGCTACATCTTTTTTTCTACCTTTTTCTTCTCATTTTCTATGTATTTTGCCTAGTTTTCTATGCTTTTTGGATTGGCCTCTACCAACCACCACCACCACCATACTCTCCACCATCCCCTACCACTCTTTCTTGGCATCATCTCTAGCCATCATTTCAGATCCATCCATGACCACACCTCCCTGGGTGACAAAACTCCACAAAATTGCAAATAATGTCCAAAACAATGCACTAGCCACCACTATTACTTCACCACCTTCATACTTCACCATGGCCACCACCTCTAGCCATGACCACCACCTTGCTACCACCACTACACTTCATTTTAGCCTCTGTCCAGATCTGAAATTGACATGGCCAAGACTCCATGAACCAAAACTCCACAAAAATAATGCATAAAGCCTTGAAACATTCATGATAGCCACCCTATCACTTCATATCTTCATCCACCACCTTGGCCACCACCATAGGCCGCCGCCACCACCTTTTCCAGACCTCCCCACACCCCTCCATCTACTGTCCAAACCTGTACAAGTATGGCCAAGCCCCACTTGACCCAAGGCCGAGCCTTGTTGTGCTCAAAAACTTCATATATGTTGCATTGACCAATTGTATGCTTCATATTATAACCCTACCACTCCATACTCCTTCTAGCCGTGAGTTATGGTGCCAAACCTGAGCTATATCATCATCATGGCTGAACCCAAGAACCTCCTAGGCCAAGCATTTGAATGGTTAAAGCAAGGTCAAGTAATCTATTCCTTTGTTGCTTCGTATTTTCATTGTTTCAACATTGTTTTGCGTTGAATATTTATGTGTGTATTGTCTTGTTTTGGTTATTGTTTACAAGACAAATATCAAGGCTCTCCATTCATTCAAATCAAAAGTCATGCTATATCGTGCTTGTCGTACTTTTGGAACCGCTCTTGTGTTTGTTGTTTTGGTCTTCAGCTTGAAAAAGTGAGTCTTTCTCACTCTGACATTTATACTTATGAAAAGTGAATTGATGACAAGTGTTTAGTAATATAAAATGTTTATGCAAGATAATGATGATCATATGATATGATATGCCATGTTATTACCATGTTATTACCATGTTTAAACTGTTAATTTTCACCTGACATCTGATATATGACTGTATATTGTGATATTGACCTTGTTTATATTATTCCTATATATGATCACACTGCAAGTTCCCTGTTAGAAAAAAATGTTATGGGCTGAAATGATAGGCCTGAATGGTTTTAAATTTTTCATTTTGACTTGGGATTGCGGGTTTGAGATGATAAAACCGGATTTTCTTTGTAAATTATGGGTTGAAATGATATATTACCCATATCACTTTACCTAGCGTAGAAAATTATATACAGGCCCGTAGTTAAAATATGTTTTTCTAAAATTTTAAATATTTTAGAAATTTAATTATTATAATATTTTGATTTTAAATTTAATAAAAAAAAGGATTTTTGTAAATTATTATTGATTTTCTGAATAATTGTAAGTGAAATGAATTAATGAAAAAGTTATAAATTTTGAACGCAAGTTATTTTGGAAATTTTGATTTAATTATAATTGAAAATTTAATTGAATATGAAATTATGATAAATTTATGATAATTTGAATTTAAATGAATTTAAAGTGATTTTTATATCATATTAATGATTTTAATAAAGTTGAAATGAGAAATAAATGAATATTGTAAGTTAAAATTTTGAAATATAACTAAAACTGGAAATTTATGAAATTGACGTAAAAGTGAACTTTTAGTTAAGTAAATAAAAATAAAACAAAGTTATATTTGAGAATTTGAACTTAAGTGTTAAGTTGAAATTTAATGTAATGGATTTTAAAAATTCAACATTGCATTTTAATAAGTGAATTATTATTAAATCTTGATTTTTGAATGGAAATTTAACTTTATAAAATCATGAACTTGAGGAAAATTAAATGATGTTTATAAATGTGAAAATGTATGATTTTATAAGTTAAAAATGTTTTTAATAAAAATATAACTGGTTGAGAAATTTTATTGAATATTTGAAGTTAATTGACTGCATTTTTGAAATGCTATTAATTACAATGTAAATGATATTACAGCATTTGTAAACGCTGTAGTTGATGATAATGAACTAAAAAGCTAAATTGAATTAAAAGCTATTATAGTAATATTTGTAAGTGCTATAATTTTTTTTGAATTTAACTAAGTTATTCGAAATTTAAGTAAACCTAGTATAACATTTTAAAATGCTGTCTTTTGTTAAATTGAACTGTTTTGAATGTAACTTTCCGTATAAGTTTTCTAAATAATGCGAAAAGTGAATTTTCACGGTTTTGATAAACTTAAGTGAATAAATAAACTTTGGAAGTTGAAATTTTTGGAAATTTAATAATTTAATTATTAAACATAATAACTTCATTGAAATGATAAAAAAGAATTTTTGGAATATAAACTGTTTTGAAATATGAATTGAAATGGTATTTTAGATTGAATAAAATGAATAATGATTTGAAATAAATGAAGTTTAAAAAGATACGATATTTTGATATATTAAAATGATTTGAACGAAGTTTTGAAAGGATATGATATTTTGATATATTAAAATGATTTGAAACGAAGTTTTGAAAGATATGATATTTTTGATATTAAATGATTTGAAAACGGAGTTTGAAAGATAGGACATTTTGATATTAACATGATTTAAAAAGAAGTTCTGAAAGATATGATATTTTGGAACTGAAGCTTTGAAAGGTTATGATATTTTGATATATTAAAATGATTTGAAAGGTAGTGTTGAAAGGGTATGAAAATTTAATATATTGAAATGGTTAGAAATGACTTGATATTTATTTTGATAAATATTTGAATTGAAAGATATTTTAAGATGATATATTGAAATGGTTTCGGAAATGATTTAATCTTTATTTTGATAAAGATTTGGATTGAAAAGGATATTTTATTTTGAAGTATAAAATATTGTTTTAAAGTTATAACTATGGGTTATAATAACGATTGGTTGTTAAAGAGACCGGGATCGTATATTGTCTTATAGCCGGCCAATACCGAAAACCACTTTAACAACTGTGTACACGGTGGAGATTCCAAAATGAAGTAGGATGGTGGCGACGTTCTCGAGGTATATTACGTGGACCCAACTCCCGTGAGTTGGCATATATGACTAAAACAGGAGCTATACCGGGCTACACAAAGGGTCACACACTTTTATCGAGCATGCTCCATCAGAAACTATTCTATTACTGTTGTGATTCGATTCGGTGGCGCTACTTTGATTCGGGGGTATTGTTCGAGGTGGGCGGAAGCTGCTGGCTTGCCGTCACCACCGGTCCGGGAGTGCAAACGGTGTATCCACCCTGGCATTTCCTTGCATGCCATGTCATATCCTTTTATCGAGCCCACTACGATTTTGGTTTTAAAGATCTGATCGCGTTAAGGTTCACCATCCCCTTAACGCTATTTTCTATATGATTATACTTTACTGATTAGACACTACCGTATATAGCGTATATTACTACATAGTAAATAGTTTAACGGATCCTTAGAGGATGGGCGGTCCCAAGCATCCTTTAAGTTACTGATGCATTTTGGTACTGTTCACTTGAGTTGATTTACAGTTTATAAGTATTTATGTCCTGACTCGAGGGTTTTGTGTTTTGCTTTACGCTCGGGTCAGATTGATTGAGTTAGCATTCAAGATTCACCTTCGGCGTTGGAGCTTTCCTTGAAGATCCAGCCATCTATTTCGTTTCAGTATCCAGTGGTTCAGTGATGTATCTGATTTGTACCTGATGTATCATGTTACTCTTCTGTTGTATCTTATTTAACTCTGATGTATCTCATATTTATATAGTAGCTTCATGAACTACTATCTCTTTTTCTTCCGCTGCATTTTTATATACTCTGTGTCTGTGATCTGTGATTTTTATTTACTGTATATTCTGAGGTTTGCCGAAATTTTATTTACAACACAGTATTTTGAGCAATTCAATTCCGGCATGAGTGTCTGCCTATGCACTTATAATGGATGCGAATGGTTGAAAATACCGAGTCGTTACAATGAAGCTGAAGTGTTTATTCATTCTCTTCATTCCAACTTTATCTTAAATTACATCTATTCTTATGCATTCGTTTTTCTTTCAAATGGTCAAACTACTCAAAAGAAAAACCTTACTACAGTATCATAACAAACCTTTTACAAAAATGCATTCGATTATTCATAACATTTAAGACATCAAAATGTTGCACTTTATGTAAACCGGTTAAGATGACATTTCAATGATCGAGTTCTTACATGTATCTCATAGTTTATGATCTTGTGTTACATTAGTGCAATATGATCCTTTTGAAATCATTCAAGTTGAATGCATGATCTTAAAATATTTTTTATTGACTTACTTCGAATGAACTAACTTCATCGAAATATTGTACCCTACAAACTATGCCTGTTCCATATAACATATATATGTAAAAGTACATGGATCAAATATCCATAGTCTTGGGTTGCATTTAGAGTTCAAAAACTCATGAAATGCAATACACGGTCTAAACCAAATAATCATATAATCGATCAACTTGCTAATGTATTAAGTAGTTGAAATTAGGCACTTGCATGGGTATAGAAACATTATATAACATGCAATTAGAATTATTAGTAAGTATACATATTATATTTCTATTTGTCAACTTTCAATTCACTTTCTATATTAATGTTAATTGACAAACGTTTTATCAATCATATTAAATGCACAAATTTATCATTGTAGATAATTATAACAATATATAGCATATATTCTTGCAATATTAGAAATCTTAAATGTTACCATTTTATTTTTCTAATAAGGCTCCCACTAGTCTTTTATGTTTCTCCAAACCCTAAGATGAAACACAGAAGTCTTGCAACTTCACAAGTGAGTGTTAGGACTCATTTGTTTTGGTATTCTGACCTTGATTTTTCTCAACAAATCATAGCTCCACAAAAGATGGATAACTCCTTATCGGTTGTATCACATACAACTCCTAACCCACTTTTCTTTGTTGTAATCTCATTTCGACCTTGAGTTCGCTCAACAAATCGAAAGAGATTATTCACTCATACCTATCATATCGTGATGGCCTAAGTATAGTATATGTACCTTGAGTTTGCTCAACAAATACATATAGTTATCTTACCTCATCTGTTCAATATATTAATAATACTACGCATAACATCCCTAACTTGAGTTTGCTCAACAACTAAGGAGTATGTAAGTAATTTATTAATACATATATGGTATAGGACAACATTATATTGAAGATTCATAATCCTAAATATATATATTGAGTCGTATCGGCTTAAGAATAATATATTTCTGATGAAATACCCCAGCGATTCAAGTGTTAGACACATAAAAAATCACGGTATATGTACATTTACATATGTATTTATTTCTCAAGTCTATTTAGGTTTCTTTAATGTTCCACATTTAGTTTATACATATATCATATAAATTTTACTGTTATATAACTTTTATATTTCATATTACTTATATGATAGTTTTTACGTATAATATATCATTAGTTAAATCTTATCTAATTAATTTTAATCAGTTAACTCTTTAATTAATTTTAAATTAGTATTCCAATATAACTTTTATATTGGACATATCTACTATAATCTTTATAGTGTAACACACACATATTATGTATATGTGTATTTTATTTAGTTAATTAACCTTTAATTAATTTATTCAATTAAACAATTTTTATTAAAATTTATTAATTTCAAAATTTATCTTGTATACATATATGTATACTTATGTTATCTTAAACATTTTAAAATAACATAACATATATCAACATATATACTACATGCATATATGCATTAATTAATTAACATATATAATTAATTTATTATATTAATCTTATTAATAAATCTTAAATTTGTAATTATTATATAAATATTTTCAAACATTTTGAAAATATCATTATCCTTTATGAAAAATTATGCAGTATTATAATTTTCATAATAAACATGTTTTTTTAAATTTAACTATTAAATTTAAAATCTTTAACATTAATTTTCAAAACGATTTTAAAAATTAGCCCTAGGCCCAAATTAAGTTAGACATTTTCCTTGGGCTCACTTTACCTTTCGGGCCAGACCGATAACCTGGTAGGACATGGTATTCGATTATCCAATTCCAATCCTAGACATTACCTTTATAGACATCGTACTAAGTGAACAAGCTTAATTAGTTAGGCCTAATATGACTAATTTAGATCGCATAGGCTAGTGGGCTCTGATACCATTGTTGTAACTGGACCAGCCCACAGCGGAAGTTATAGGTGAATTTCAAATTTTTTGCCCTATGGATCTTTATTGGGCCTATGAAGTCTAACTGAATTAGAACACTTCTAAATTTCATTTAAATAAAATCATTTATTTTTAAATTCAAATATATAAAGATATGAAATTAATTTTATTTGATTTAATTTGTACGTAAATGTATCATATACATGTATATGTGGGTGCATGTGTAACATAATAATCTATGAAAGGTATAATATGAACATATGTCGATGTTGGGATTTACATCGCAACAGACATTAGCTCATTTTTTATGTATGTTGTCCAAATATGTGCATGCATATGTGCTACAATACACACACATATGTATGTGTAAATATATTATATATAATATATGAACATAAAACATTTATACATAGATAAATATATATATAGAAAGTGAGAGAACAATTATTAAAAATTATTTATAATTCACAATTAACTTATTTTTTGCAACATAATAATTTTAGTATTTTAATCTGTACATATTATGAATAAAATAATGTTTTCATCCATGAATAATTAACATAAAATAATCTTGATGAAAATACAAATTTTAAAATTTTCAAAAATCTTGGATCATAAAATAGAGCTTATAAAAAATCTGGAGTTTTTCAAAGTTGAAATATTATTTCTGAAAACAAATACATTGATTTCGATAATAATTATTTAATATAAAATAATATATTAATAAAAATTAAAATTCTAAATTTTTATAAATTCTAGGATCACGAATGAAAGGTTAAAAAAATTTGAAGAATTTTCAATTAAATTATTATTTTTAATAAATCATAAACATTTTTTTTGAAATAATATTAATTATTAAAAATATCAAAATTTATTGAAAAAATCAGAAATTTTTTCTATACATTTGTGGAATGATATAATATTTTCTAAAAATATAAAATTGAATATTTCGTGTGCTAATTATTTTATGTATAATAAACAATTCAAAATTCAATAAATGTTAATTCAAAAATATGAATATATGTATGATAATTAATTTTTGAGTTTGTTAATTCATATTATATATAAATAAATGTACTAATTTTTTTAAATCATATATATATATATATCTTATATATGTATATATTCAATTATGTGAGAGAAATATGCACTAATATATACATACATACATATATATGTGTGTGTGTGTGTGTGTGTGAATTTATTAATAAATATATATAAAACAACTATTAATGATAAAAATTGATTTAATACAATAAAAATATATTTGTCTATATATAAATCAAATAGTATAATAAACAAATTATGCACATAACCAAACTGATTTGTGGTAACTACATCTACTTACAAAATCTCACTTAACTAAACTAATAGTAGCAATATATTTAAACAGTTATGAAATTGCTCATTATAGGATCATATAATATAATTTAATTATTGTAATATGAATTAAAATTACCAATTTAATGATGCCTTTGAATCCACGTTGAAGCAATAACTTCCCTTCCTTTTATTGTTCTTGATTCGTCAGATTGCAAGTCTGGAATCACCGACCTCTAACTATTGAATAATATTATTTTAATTTGAAATATATTTGAGAATTTTGGATTGGATTGAGAACTATGTTTTAACCAGCAATGTGGAAGGTAATGGCGGCCAAAAAAGGTTTGTTATATATATATATATATATATATATATATATATATATATATATATATATATATATAGACACACACATATATAGGGTTGTATTAGAGAAAAACAAAGAAACCCTTTTTACCCGTTCTTACTTGATCTTAACCCATTATCTCCAAGCCAATTCCTTGTGTTTTAGCCATACTTAGACCTTTTCAAAACCGAATTTTATAGCCCTAATGATAGGCCTTATCCATATAAGCCCAATCCAAAATACTATGCAATTAAATCAAATTTAATCGCTTGTCGATATTGTATATCAATCGATATATTTATAATTGTTATATATATAACATTATTTATTTCTTAAATCATATTCATATTTTATAATTAATACTACATAAGTATTAATTAATTTATAACAATTATAAACTAATTAAATCGTTCGGCCTTAAGGGAATTCATCATTTCAGCTGTGTAACACTTGTGTGTAAATTTGGTCAGCGATTAACATTGAACTATTCTAATGTTAATGTTCACACGTCTTTTAGCTGGTAGTGTGACATTATGGTCAGATTTATCGCTTACTCATTTTCGGTAAAATTCAATTTTAGTTTAATAAGCGTTACTCGGTTGTGACATTTGTTTACACCAATTCTCTTCGTCAAAACTATATCACTTTGGACTTATGGAATTTGGTAACGGTCAAAATTCCAGCCTCACCCACATTCAACTTTATAGTCTAAATACAAAAATTTTAGTTCAATAATAACAATTATTATTAACCAAAATACTCTGACCAGAGACTTTGACTTTGAGTTGACATGAGTGAACGGTGATTCTAACCACATATAACCGAGGAGACGAATCCTCTCTTAAATAGTGCTTCACTTCTAATACTTCCACTCTGTGCAGTTAATGCGCATGGTAGATTCAAAGCGGTGGAGGTGCAAAAAATCATAGCGGGCAGCGAGGATATAGCGGGATATAGCAGATGCTCTAAAATAGCATATAAAACTCGTACTTAATGTTTTTACAAATATATAAACGGTAATTAAATGAAAAATTGTCATTCAATTGAATTATAAATAACACATAAATAATTTTAAATAAAAACATGTGCGGATATACTCTAAATAAACGAAAAACAGTTATATAACATAATTGAATTTGGTAGAATATTAGAGTATTTTCATTTCTGAAAATATATTAAAAAAATTAAATCAAAAAAAATAGTTTCATAATTTTCTAATGTATAAATGCAATTTTTCAATTCATTTTATCAAAAAAGATATAGCGGAAATAGCGGAATATAGCGAAAATAACGGGATATAGCGGAAATAGCGAGGATTAAAGCGGAAATGCTATATTTTGGGGGCTATATGGAAAAATCGTAGCGGTAGAAATCAGCTATGAAATATAACGGGGTTGTAGCGGGGTAATAGCGGGGCATTAACTACACAACTTCCACTCAACCCAACTATAGTCATTCAATGGACGTCACACCATGATTTGGCTATAATCAAAGCAGAGCTTTCATATTGAAGATCCATAGTATTCTCAAGTCGAGAAAACTGTGTAAATTAGTCACATCGATATTTTCTGTTTGGCCTTATTTATATCAACCAACAGAAAACTATCGAGTGAGTCATACCATAGTTATCCAATAACTATTAGTATGTAACCTCTAGGTGCCCAACGGTCATGAGTAATACACTGTCCAACATTTGGAGAGCGTTACGTACTCCAATCTCAATGGATACATCGATATCCAGTCTCGATGCATCTTGACTAAGAACATTTAAATGGTATATTTGTTTCGTTGTGATAAATTACTCACAGTTACAACACTTTATAACTGTTATCACAAGTACACCATTTATAGATTTTTCTATTAAATATACTTTTAATCAAGTTAATTAATTAATATAATCACATTATATCAAGTATAAAATAGGAAGAAAATTTCTTTATTTCGAACAAGATTGGTCAACGAGTTAGATATATGTAACAGATTACATAATTGCCCCTTGGGCATACCCTTAACTCTATCATATACAAACTTATTCACTTAATTCATTATTTTGTCAAATTCATTTCAAATACAATTCACTTTCATTTAAGCTTTCTTGAGTTAAACTTCATTTCATTTACCTCATTTCACTAACTATTTTGGACTATTTGCATCCGTGCATTTCTTGAGTTAAACTTCATTTCATTTAAGCTATTTTGGACTATTCGCATCTGTACATGTCGGACTTGAATAATTCAAAATACCGAAATGTTAATTTAAATTTGGCAAAACTCATATATACAGTAAATAAATAATCACAGACACCGAGTAATAATATGCAGTGGAAGCAAAAGATAGTAGTTCATGAAGCTACTATATATATAACAGAGTTAAATTAGTTACAACGATAATCTCGAATACAATAGTCAAATACAAGAATCAGAATACATCACAGGAATCAACTGAACATCTGAAAGCTGATAGATGGCTGGATCTCCAGGCGAAGCTCCAACTCCAAAGGTGAGTCTCAAAAGTTGAACTACTCAGTCTGACCCGAGCGTAAAGCAAAACACAAAATACTAGAGTCAGGATTAACATTTTTATATTAATAAATCCAACTCAAGTGAAATAACAACTGAAATACAAGTAACTCAATGGATGTTGGAATAACCATCCTCTAAGGATCCGTTAAACTATCTACTATGTAGTAATATACGCTAAATAGATAATGTCTATCAATAATATAAAATATCAAAATAGTGTTAAGGCGTTACCATTATCCCCCTTAACACATTTTATATAAGCGTTATAGTCTATACAGCACTGTAAACTCCACCGTAAACTAGTGGGCTATCAGGGAGTACTCCATAGGTATAACACAAAGCAAATTCGTAGTGGCCGCGTATATTGGGATAAAAGTATGACAAGGAACATGAGGCAATACCCAAGGTAGTGAAACTACCGTTTTCCTGATCTGGACTAGTGAGAACGCATCGCCGCAACGATCGCAACACCGCGAAACAACACTCCCAAAAGTACGAGGGTGCACCAATCAATAACAAGTAATGAGTAGTTTACGAAGAAGTGTGTTCGCTCGAGGTGCTAACCCCATTTGGCCCGGCACGACTCCTGTTTTAGTCATTTCCAATTTGACATAAGTGTCAAGCTATCCATTATCGTTCACTTTCTTCAGTCATCACGTACATCATTCCAACCACTTCATTCTGGATCACACTCTGCGTATAGTTATTAAAGTGGTTTTCGGTTTAGACAGAGAGTATGTCCATAACCGATTCCGGTCTCTTTAATAACTTTCGTAATTATTTCACCGATTGGTCGTTTAATATATTTCAAAATCAAATCAGATTCTGTTTCAATTAGAATTTTAAGTTCAACATTTCTTTTGTCTTCTTAAATCAATTTCCATAATTTATGTTTCAAAACTTCCAAAGTACCATTTCAAAATCTTATAATCCGATTTCAACTTTTATTTAAAATAATTCAAATATTGATTCAAGTACGTATATACGTTTCATTTCGAAATCATTTAAATCCATTAATTAAATATAACATTCAAATAAATTTTAAATTCATTTATCGATTTCATTCATTATTCGTTAAGTTAATTTATCATTCAAGACGATTTTTGTTAAATTTCCAATTCATTAAATTAATTACTTAAATTCAATTTCATTATATCAAAACTTACAAGTTGAATTTAAATTAGATTCATCAAATCAAATTTCTTTAAATTACAAGTCTTACATTATTTTCAATAAATCAAATTTTTATTTCTTGTTAAAGAAATTCAATTCCACCCTTTTTCTTAGTTACAAATTTCCAAACTCAATAAAGAAAATTAATTTCACATATTCAAGAAGTTCAATTTCACTTATTAACTTACTTAAATTTTCCACAACTTAATTAATGAAGAAACTGAATTTCATTTATTAACGTAGTTCAAATTCACTTATTCAAAAGTTCAATTTCTTTTAACAAAAAATTCAAATTTTTGTTTAATTCTCAAATAATTCAAATATTTTATTTAATTACTAAATAATTTCAAAACTTAATTAAATAATCTCAAACTTAATTATTAAATAATTTCAAAACTTAATTCAATCATTCTTAAATTAAACAACGTTCTTCCATTAACTACTATGTTAATATTTTGTTCCGATTATTAAATATTAACATTTAAATTTCATTAGAATTCAAATTCCAACTTCATTTAAATCCCTTATTATTTTATTTAAATAAATCTTTATTTTTATTTTTAAATAAATTATTGATCAATCGGGTTTTTATTTAATTTTCTATCTTAGGTCAAGTTTATTTGGGTATTTATCACTTCAACCCGATTCCATTTCAATTCAAAAATCAAAACATAGCAAAGGAAACTTGCAGTGTGATAACTGGGATGGTGTCAAAGTAAATAAACAAGCAATAGCAACCATCAATAACAATCTAATTAATTAATTAAAATAATCCCGAAATAATTATATTAATTCAAATTGTTGTTTGTGCAAATAAATATAATTATTTCTAGAATCTACACTATCATTTCATGTAGATTAAAGATTATTACATTAATATTTATATGGTTCTTCATTCGATAACCATTTTTCCATTTTTATACTACATCAATTTATATAACATACGTTCAATGGTTCAAGCTGTAGTTAACACTATTTCTACGTGTCAATTTATTTATCATTTAAAGGGGTCATATTATACAAATTAAACTAATCAAATTTGACACATATATCAATTTCAAATTTTTAACTCCTATGTCAATTTCAATTGTAAATTATTTATCGCTTCATACTTAACAATTTAACTTCCAATATCAACATCAAACAATCAATCATTATCAACCAAACTGGATTATCATTGTATAAATAACAGATAAATGTGTCAGATGCAACATGTGAACTGATACAGGTAATAACATATATAATAGTGAAAATAACTAACAGTCGTATATTTCAATTGTCGTTTCAATTGAAATCAAATTTAATAAATAAAAGAACATTAATCGTGAGTGATTGCTCACCTTTCGAGACTAGAGATGAACGAGAAGACGACACGGATACGCACACCGATACTGACACAGAAATGAGCTACGAATCCAGAACAAAGTGAGATGGGCACGAATCTCGACGGACAAGTTGATAGATAAGAAGTCGATGAGAAAGAATCAAATCAATGTTTATATAATTGAAACAAGATATAAGTATAAACAAGACGGCCCAAATGCAACATTTCGAAACGATTTACATATAACAAGTCTTGTTGATATTACTATTTTTATTATTATTATATATTTAATATCTTTAGTATACTCAGAGCACAACTAACGTTCCCAATACATGAATCAATAGTATTAACACATAAATTAAAAACACATATAAAATATTCTCTAAAGTATAATATATTGTAAGTTTATAACTGCACACGCATATACTTGACTTCACTTTATACTTTATACATGCCAGTAACCTTTTGAACAAAAAAAATATATTATAAAATTATAATATAATTATAATATACAAGTAAGCTTCTAGTTTCAATGTAATGCATACATAATATAAATCAAAGTCAATGTATTATAAAATAAGACACTCTTCATTATTGTAATACCAATATAACACAGCAGTTCAACTATAAGCTCATAAAACCTGTATATACAAACATACAAGTTTGTATGAGCTTGTATAAAACAATTGCCAATATCTTATTTAAACATACATTAACATGCCCAACATATAAATAGAAAGAAGAAGCTGCTAATAACTCTACCAACTCCTATACATACATTTTACTATAAGTTGTAAACCGAGTCAACAAAGGGTTGTAAAAGCAAGAACACATATACAGGTCTACTCAACAACAAAAGCAAACTACAGATGTAAGATAGAATTAAATATATATACATAATAAAACAATAGCTTTAATTCACAATATATATAACATTTAAAACCAATAAATTGAAATCAAATACTTTAAACACAATATAATTATAAACATATATACGGATAGATATGTTAATGTAAACAAAATGTAACATAGTTAATACCCTATTTATTATATAAAATACTATAATTTATATATAACATATACCTATCCAGAGAAGAGGTGAGGGAGGCTCAGATCAAGCCGAGGCTGGTAGGCTGCTGGTCAGCACAAGAGGGGAAAGATGGCTGCGTACTGCTGTAGTGAGAAACAGGGTGTGAGGCGGGTTAGTGTTCGAGTGTAGCCTGCATCCATGCTCAGGCGGGGAGAGAGGGGTGGCTAAGATGGGCAGTGTAGTGTCAGAGCAGGCAAGGCCATAGGGACAAGTAAGAAGGGTGTACGGGTCAGGGACGCGAGCTTTGGTGAGGCGATGATGGATTGGCTGCGACGGAAGCAAGGTCGCTGGAGGCGGAGGAAAAAGGCGGATTTGGGTCGCGTTGCACGGCATAAGGCGGGTGGTGGTGCATGGGAATGTGTGTGGAGGCGTGAGCCGATGCTTGTCTAGGTCGGAGCACGTTGAATAGCATGCGACTGCCGTTTATATGGGGTATCATCCCTCTCTTTTTTTCATTTTAAGATCTGAAAAATGAAGAGCTCGGTAACAAAGAAAGATGGAGGAGGAAGGAAATACGGCTTGCAGAACAGAGAAGGAAAGGACGTGTCTCAAATATTTAGAGTAAACGTATTGAACCCATTGAAATATTGAACTGGTGAAAATTAAAAGTAAAGCACGCGAATTTTGAAAATATAAATGCAAACAGATGTTTAGTTTTTACTTTGAAAAATGAAAAGACTCAAGGATTTAAAAAGACTCAAACCGGTATCGGTACGTTGAATCGCTACACGGTTTCGACACATACCGGATTTTCGAAATACACCAACGAATACACTGTTGAGATCTGTATGACGAGATGATCAAAACGATATATAGATGTTAGTGGTATGACTGAATTATAAAAATTCGAATTTTCCTACCAGCGGAAAATGCAAGAAAAACACAGAAAAATAAGATCGACGGAGTTAAAGATGTCCGAATTTGAAAAAACGAAAAATAATGTTTGCTCAGAAGATGGTTTATAATTTTTCGATGTAAAAATATTCAGGTTCCGAAAACGTTTTATTTTCATCGATTTTTAACTGATTAAATTGAAGTAAATTTACGCACGAAATAAACTTTCATATTTTCGGACGAAAATTTACCAGTTGCTACGTTTAACTAGACGCATTCCAAATATCAAATTTATATTTCAAAATTTTATCGTTTGAAATTCCACAAAATTTAAGTTAAATTCGTTACTAAAACCGTTAAAATTTACGGGTCGTTACATCTTAGGTTAATTCTTTTATTTCATAACAAATTTTCTTTTGTTTGCTTAACCAAAATGTTCATCCGTTTTTAAAATTCAGTTTTACTTTCCTATTTAAATTCATGAGTTATAAACTTATTTCTTATTTATACTATTTTCAATTTATAAGTTCAAAAACTATTTTCATATATTTATCAAATCATACTTGGAATATTTTTTCACAATCAAAACCTGTTTTAACCAAAAATAAATTTCTTTTGGTAGCAATTCTTATACAGAAACTCGAAAATGAATACTACCGATGCTACAGCCATCCCCATAATTATTTCCCAGCGACTAAGGCAAGTTCAATACTTTAATTTCTTTCAAAAATCTTTTTAAATTATATTTCTTGTCAAAACACTTTCAAATAGTATTGTTATTAATTTTGAAGGCTTTGAAAACAATTTTGAAAGCAACAGGATTTAAATTCTAAAATTCTTAGCTTTTAAATCATTATTATTTATAAGCTATATTATAAATATATTTATATAAATCCATTACCTTATAGTGAAAACATTTTGTTAATTTACATCTTTTTTTTGCAAACAATTCTTATTGTAATTAGATTTCAATTCAATCTAGTTATCGAACGCTTCTTGAAATAGAGTTCCCAAAGTATTCATTTTAGTTTAATTCAACCAATAATCGATGATAACTAAATATTATCATCTCCTAAAAATTAACGTTCATTAATAATCATATAGGTTTATGAAAATTATCATTTTAAATATAAGATATATTTTAGGTAAAATTATTTCATTTACCCTATTTAAAACAATATTATGTCGACTTGCCTCATTTGAGTGTTTAAAAACCCCTATCAATAACATGGCGTCCCACGCACCGATCAGAATTCATAAATAACTCAATAGATAATTAAATATAATATAAAACAATTTATAGCACTAATAAGTACGCACACTTATATATATATATATATATATATATATATATATATATATGCTCAAACAAACTCATTCTAGGGTTTTATTGTCCTATCTCTAATGAGTCAAACCCCATAAAGCTAAGGTTATCGCCAAATTAAAGCTTTGATACCAACTATTATGACCCATGTTTCATGAGATTTAAATCGACAACAATCCACACATGTCCAACCCAAACAATCCAAAACACAGATAATCAATGGGATTAATTAAGAAAAATAAGTAATTAAGAAAAAATACAGAATCTCGCAGCGGGATGACAAACTATAACAATCAAATAAATAGTTCATGAAGTTGCTTATACAGTAAATTTGGTCATAATTTTACATGTATCAGAGTTATATAAAAACAACAGAAATAAATAAAACAATGCAGCAGAACAACATGATGCAGGGGATAATACTAGTAATATAATATACCAAATTTTCGTCTTCGTCCTTCAGAAAATAATCCTCAATATGCTGAAAACTCAAGGCTGACCCGAGTGTAATGAAAAGAGATAACATTCGAGTCAGGACTAAAATATCCTTATGTGAGTCAAATCAAATCACATATAACACGAGTATAATAGCGTTAGAGATGTTTACGGGGTTTTACATCTCTTATCCAATGTATAACATACGTGCAATAACTCAGGAGATGTTATGCGATTTTCCATCTCTTAAGGATCTGTCAAAATATTTATATATAGTAGAATATGCTATATATAATATATAGTCGGTAAAATAAATATTTTTTTTAGCGTTAAGGCTTTAAATTAATCTCACTTAACCCTTTTTAAGCATTGTCGTACAATTTGCATATAATGACCCAATAGCATGTCGGGGGATAGGGATGCACCGTGATTCGACAATACTAAACCAAACTCGTAGTGGTCTCGTATAAGGATAAAAGTATGGCATGAAACATGAGGCAATGCCCAAGGTACGGTCTACCAGTTCGGGTCGTAGGACTGATGGTAACGCATCGTAGCCACAATCGTCCACAGCGTTCATCCATCCTAATTGGAGTCAAAGGGAGGTCATCCCAAATCAAGGTGCACCAATCAAAACCCATATCAAAGAAATAATACGAACCAAGTCCAAGAAGAAAATCGAAGAAGTGATGTCCGCTAGGGGTAGCTAGCCTACTTGGCACAGGCCATCCCGTTTTAGTCATTTCAAATTGGCATAAAGTGCTGGGATCTATCCATCATTGTTCTCTTTCTTCAAATCCAACAAACGCACACCAAATCCAACCTCTTCATTATGGAGTCTTCTCCCCATGCACAGTTGTTAAAGTGGTTCCATTATTAATACAGAGTATGCCATAAGAGGTCCTGATCTCTTTAACAACCAAATGTCATTTTACACACCGGTTGGTACTTTTACATTTCGAAAACGACTCATACTCAATATCAAAATATCATATTCGGTTCACAAATATCCTTTATCTCAAAATATCATATTTACTAAAAATATACTATACCACTTCAAAAATCATTTTCGCCTCAATATCTAAATTTCACTTTCAAAATCGTTTCGAATTTCCATTTAGGTTATAACTTCATTTTAACCCAATTCGCATTTAAATCGACGATTTAAATATAAACATTCCAACCTTGTACAGTTTGAATTTTTTAGAAAATAGTTTGAATAGTTTTAAATAGTTTAAAAGTTAAAATAGTTTAATATAAAATAATTTAAGTATTGAAAAAGTTTTATATAGTAAAATAGCATTGGAAAATCAAAATAATTTGAACATTTAAAAAGATAGATTTTACATAGTTTATATTAAAATAATTCATTTGAAAATAGTTTCAAAGTCAAACTGATTCAATTCGATCTTTCAATTCAAACCATCTTCAATCTCGATTCAATTCAAATCGACTCAATTTCAATTTGAATTAACTTTGATTTCAATTTTCATTTTTAACTTCAATTTTGATTCAATAGTTTAAATTTCAATTCAATTCTTATTTTAAACCCTTTTAAATTAAATAAATGTCAACCAATTTACCGATTTAAATCGCTTAAATCAAATTAAACTTCAATGTTCGCGTTTAGATTCAAATCTTCAAAATAATTCAACTCCGACCTCAAATTTTGAAATATCCATTTTTACCTCTTACTTAGAAAAATTTTAAGTTCTAGTAAAAGTACCAACCTTAAAACAATTTCAATTTCTTAATTCAAGTCACTTATCGATTTTACTTCACATTTCAAAATAAATTCTTAAAACAATTTATTTTCCAATTTTGATTTCAACATTTCAAAGCTCGAATTAGAAACAATTCAATTCATATAAATTCAATCCCTTTTTTCTTTAAAACAAAAATTATTTAAATAGATTCAAATTCAGGAATTTAAAGCCATTTAATTTACCCAATCTAGTGTCCGTATATACTTTTCTATCCTGTGTCCAAATGAGTAGTAATTTCAATATTAATTTCAGGGATGGATATATACCATTTCAATCGAAAATAAATGCTCAAAGGTATATATCATTTCAACCTATTTCTTAATTTATTTGAAATAATTCAAATAACGGTTTATACACTGTCAAATAATATACAGGGTGACAACATGATATTTATATATAAAATAAATAAACATTCAATTATTCAAAACATCAACCAATAGCCGTGCATCACAATCAACATCCAATATAAGTCAAAATATCACAACCATTAGCTAGTTATCAATATTAGGTGTTTAACTATTAATTCAATTTCAATTTCAATTTCAATATCAACTTCAACTTGAATTGTCAAATTAAGTTCATATCAGCTCAATTCATATGTTAATTTTAAATGTCAGTTAAATCACCAAACAACAGTTAATGAAATAAACCACTTCATGATTTTAAATTTAGTTAACATCAGAATATTTTAGTATTTCATGAGCGTTTTAAAACACCTACCTTTATTTGAAACTGAAAATTTTTCTAGCTTCAAATAAATTCCAATCCAATTCCATGGCATAGACGACGACGATACGATTTCAATGCAACTCGTTTCGCTCGAATCGGAGAAATTTGCGATTTTATTAGCATAACAATATAACCAATATTTAATTAACATAATAATTAACTAATATCTAAATTAACCTCTCTTGTTCCTTATTCTCGCTCGCTGCTACCAGGACCGAACCCATCACTCGCTCAACATCATCAACGCGCCACAACCCCAGGCAACCGGAGTTTGATCGGACATCGCCACCGCGCCGCCTCGGCCTCCTCCACCATCGCCAGAAGCCACATCGCCTCCGCCGCTGCCATTCTCACGCAAAATAAGAAAATCCGTGCGAACTTCGAAGCCAGATCCTGGCGATTTCGAAGCCTATCGCCTTGATCCAACCGGTCATCTTGTAGAACTCGCTGTGCTCCCTTTTTGTGGCATTCGATTTCGATGAATGGATTGGAAGAAATCAAGGAAGAAAGATGAGACGTTTTCGGCCATTACTTTGATAAGAGGAAGCACAACCGGTATTTCGTTTACGATTTTTGACGAAATGAGAACGTATATGAGGCCCTATATATAATTTTCCAACACTATCACACATAAATTTTTCGAATTCCAAACGAAGCGTGCCGTCTAGTTTTCTATATGTTATACCCATATTTTGAACACGATGGAATAGGTATCAGAAACCAATTCCATCATATTCAAAAGATAACTTTTCAAAATCAAATTATTTTAATTAAAGTTCTAAAAATAAATCCTACACGTTTCAAGCTCGCACGACCAAACGATTAGTCCAATCGCTATGATACTTGAAATTCTGTAATAATTCACTATTACGTATCTGATGAATCTGGTTTCATCAAGATTCAAGGCAGTGCCCAAAAAGACTATTTTTACACGTTAATTAAAAAAGTAATTTCCAAAATAAATTTATTCGCTTTTAAATTCAATTTTAAAAGTTAACAATCTTCATTCTTGTTTAAATAAAACTTAAATCATTTTTTGAAATCATTTTCATTCATATTGAATTTAGAATTCAATTATTTAAATAACTTTCAATATTAAATTTAAACAATTTTAGTTATCAACAATTATTTTATTTTCATCCAAATAATCCAACATTTATTATTTAATTCTTGCTATTCATTGTAAACGCTTCGAGTACATAAAATTCCATTTTAATATTTTTTTTATTGCCTAGATCGTCAAAACTGGTTATTTCAAAATTTTATTTAAGTTCATATTCATTAAACTAAATTAATAAATCATTAAATTTATATCTCCAACCATTTTTATTCACTAATTATATTAAATTTAATAATTTTAAAATAGTTAAAAGTACGGATCATTACATCACAAGTACGATCCTCATGATCGACACTTGTTTGCTTCAATGAAACGCGTTAAAAAACATTTTTTACGAAAAATAAAACGATATTAATGCTAATGTGATATTTCATAAAAATAAAAAATCGCCCTAATAACACATACTCTTTTCCTGGCGGGATGCTCTCCCATACCGAGCTAGATGGCATTACTACCTAAAGCAGTTATCTGATCAGTCAGATTAACCATTATTCATAGGGGCATTGCCGTTGCACGTTCTCCCAACCCTCCAAGGGGTTATCACCCCACTGGACATCCTTTCTGTAGTGGTAAATTTGAGTAATTGCAACATTTGCTTAAAAAATTATTGCTTGCTTTTTATTCTCTAATTCCATAATTTCCCCATTAATTTACAATTTAATATTACATACTAACATTTATTCAAAAATATTTTAAAATTTTAAAACAAATAAAAATATAAATCAATACAAATAATGATTACTCTTTCGTTGCCCCTTTTGTTGCTCTTTTCGTCGTTCGTTTTGTAGTATAAAAACACATTCCTTTTGTTGAATTTTCTCCATTCAACGCTCCTCGTATATATACGTTTGTGTGTATTTGAAACCCATAAAAGGGATATTGATACAAAGATTGCTTATGAAAATTATCCATCCTATGTTAAAAAGTTAAAGGTACTTCACTTTGAATATACAGATAAAATTTTAAGGGGAATACGTCCAAAAATAAAGTTTTTATGAGAGGAACATGGTAAATGAAACAAAATTAGAAGATTTACCATTTTACCCTTGTTCAAAGTAAATTCGACAATACCCTATTGTATAATGAAAAGGATGATGATCCACTAAAACTAAATTCAAAGGGGTTGATGGAAAAAAATGATGAAGCCGTGGAGTCCCTCCGAGAAAAATTATATTATAAGGTAATAATAAAATTGTTTCTAATTAGTTATGATGTGTGATTTTTTTTTTGTAACCACTCAGCAATTTTAATAATACTTAGAAAATGACACTCTTATTCAAAACTGAAGTATTTTCAATAATGACCACAATAATAATAAAACAGTAGAAAATTATAAATATTAGAAAATTATAAATATTTGTTTGTAATAAAAAATTAAAAATTAGGCATTTTGTAAAAGTTAAAAAAATATTAACAACAATGTGATATTTCGCAAAAATAAAAATTATACTGACCGTTTTTTCGACCGAACGCTAGCCAGCAGCCCATACCCTATTGGGTGGCGATGCTATGTAAACCCCGTGGTTTGACCAACTAGGAGGACTACCATGCATAGTGGCGTTGCTACAACACCTTACATTCGGTTATCACCACTTGGACCTCGTTTCAATAGCGACAAATTTGCATAGTGGCGACATTTGATTGAAAAATCATCATTTAGTTTCAACCTTACTATTTTCTTTATTATATTTTCTTTTATTTATTGTTGCCTTTTATCCACTCTCGGTGTACCAAAGTCTTTTTTAATATATATTTTTTTAGTTTCACAATTTTCGAATTAATTTATAATTTGATATCAGTTACAACATTTATTCAAAAATACATAAAATAATTTTGAATATATAAAAAATAGAGAGAATTAGGAAAAAAGACAAACTTTGAAAAAAAAATTAGACGGAAGAACGTGAAGTTTTATTTTTATGCTGAAGGACAATTGATAGCTATTTTCAGCATTATATTTAACTTTTACACTATACAAAATGCTAGTTGTAATTAGCATTATATTCAGTTTTACACTATACAAAATGCTAGTTATAACTAGTATTTGAAAGTCTACAAGGTGGATCGTGTAGTATATATGCAAGTATATGTGACTAACTATTTGATGCAACTAAGATAAAATTAATCTAGGTAAATATAGAATAAGCACACCAGGATTTTATATTGGTTCGGACCTCCCGTCCTACGTCCAGTCCTGAAATTCCCCTTCGGAATTCGACTATCAAATACTCTCACTTCGCCCGGAGGAATATGCTTGGTTACAATAGCTTGTTCTTGTCAAATATGTGTTCTATAACACAAATATTGACTATTAAGTATAAAAGCTTTCGATATATATATATATATATATATATATATATATATCCAGTGAATATTGATTGATGGGATCTGAATATATGGAAGAGTGAAATACAAGTATAGTCTGCTAGAGATCAAGAATATATCAGAGTATAAAAGTAAAGAGCGCAAGTAAGTAAAGTAAGTCCTTCTCTTTGATTCTTGACGTTATTTATAGTGGTAGAGAGATTCCTTGAGTAGTTGCATCTATTAGCAAGTGTTCTATAGTCGCTTCTGATGGTGATGAAGAGTTGCAGTAAAGAGAAGCGAAGACATCTTTTCAAATGCGGCAGTTGTTATTTGAATTTTAAAATCTGAGTTCAGTACCAGACGTTTGGTAATTGTTTCAGACGTTTGGCTATATATTTTTTGTATGCAGTAGTCTTTCAGACGTCTGAGTACATTAATCAAACGTCTGATCCTGTCTGGTTTACAATCCAAAGGATTTCTTTAGACGTCTGGCTAGTCCACCCAGACATCTGAACCCTCTGCATGTTGCTTTTGTGCATCTGTGTCATTGCTTCATTGATCCTATCAACTTGCAGTCTCTTATAACGTTCTTTGAGCCTTGTCCTTCTCTCTCTAGTGATGTTACTTTAGCAATTACCTGTAAATAAAAATATATATGCATATTCGATTTTCATTGTATAACTGTTGCCATCGAAACCGTTGATTTGATTTCCTAACAGTATTGTCCTTAAATCAAAAAAATAAACTTTCTGTTTTTTAGCCTAATTTTTTTTTTAAGTTTGTCTTTGTGTCTATTTTCTTCTAAAAAATAAAAATAAATATAAATAAACATTCCCCATGCGCAACTTTCATGTCACATCAATTTAAGAAAACGTTTCAAACTTGAGCTAGTAGAAAACTAATAAGCAACTTAAAAGGCTGTAAGTGATGTTTCACCAACATGAGTGCCCATAAGTTAGATGAAGCTGTTTCATGGTTACGTTGGTGATTAAACCATCTTCTTAGCCATTAAATCATTTAAAGTTTGTGGTCTTTAATGTTCCTTCAAAATAATGCAAGGCTTCCAATTTGTACTGTAAAGTTTCAGTTATGAAAAGGAGACGAAATCAGCATAAGTGGAGAGCAGAGGGAAAAAAAAAGAAACCTTAACGATTATCATGGTCCATCAAGCATTGTTTTAAATATTATGATCATAAATTAAAAAAACAATAGTTAAAAAGTAAAACTGTAATTTTAGTTCACGTCATCAAAGCAAATAAGGCGATTAAAAGTAGATAGAGAAAAAGGGGGTAGTAAACATAAAAGCTAGGATTATGCTTTCTGAACTAACACTACGTTAGTAGTCTTTGTCGGCTCATTTTAACTTTAAACTCGTCTAAAATGTGGTAGACCCCCATTTGATCTCCTTTCGCAGGAGAATATTAAAATTCTTTTGGAATGGCACGTCCAACCATAGTAGTTTGTTTTTACTCGTTAATAAAAAAATATTTTCAAATAATAAAATTTTAAAAATAAACATTAAGTAATAATAACAGGAAAATAGGCACAAGGAAAAAGTTACAAAAAAATTTAGTTTCAAGAACGGTAAGTTTGTTTTTTAGTTTGAAGGACACTTTATAGTGTAAGCAGAAAATTATAGTTACATCTATCATTCTGTGATTTACACTACAAAGTGTCCTTCAGACCAAAAAACAAACTTGTTGTCTCTGAGACCAATTTTTTTTGCAACTTCTTTCATGTGCCTAAAAACCCCCGAAACACAATTAGAAGATTTAACGTTTTATCCTCGTTCAAAACAAATTCTGCAACACCCTGTTATAGGTGGAATCCAGTGCATGAGGCTTCCGCTCAATAGCGGGATTTACGGAGTTCGATAATATACGCAACATTTCTGTCGTATTACGAAAAGACTGTTTCCTAACTCAAAGCTGAACGTCCAAATCACCATGCGGGTGACCTAACCTTTGCACCATGGCTCCACTTCCGCAACATCCTATTGTAAAATGAGAAAATGATTATAGTTTACGGAAAACTAGATTCGAAGGGGTTTGATCGAAAAAAGAAAAAGAATTCAAAACAGTTGAGACCCACGGAAAAAATTAGATGATGGTGACGTGGTAACGGAATTGTTGTTGATTTGCTATGAAAAGTGGAATTTTCTTGTTACCCTTCGTATCAATTTTGAAAATACTGGAAAAAAAAATTCCCTTATTCAAAACTGGAGTCTTTTTAATAATAACCATAATCAAACCGACCGTAGGGGAGGTTTGCCTACTTCTACTAACCAAAATCAGAATAAGACTGCCAATGTTCCCTATTTTTGTTTCCGTATACTTCTCCCTCCCCGATTTTCTCCTCCTTCCCATGCTCGCATATTTCTCTTCTGACATTTTCCATTCCGTTTTCTACTGGAATTGACATTTTCCCTTCTGTTTACTTTGTTCCTCTCCACGATTATTACTCCTCTTTGTTTCTCTCAAACCAAATAAAACCCTAATCCAGTGCCAGAGATTGATCGACCACGCTCCTCCTCTCGAACGCTCCTCCCTCTCGAGCCTCCCCTGGTTGTTCGACCATGCTTCTCGTCTCGAGCCTCCCCTGGTTGTAGATTATGAATGGGAATTTGGTGATTTATCCTACCAGGTTATTGATCGACCACGCTTCTTTTGTGTTTTTTTGTTTACTTTTGAAATAGGGGTTTCTGAATCAATGATAACTCGTATGCTTCACTAATTCTTTTAACAGTTATCCTAAGACACATGTTTGCTAAATTCATAATTTGTAGAATACTGATATAGGATTTGTTATCCTGATCGGATTTAGGTGTTTGTTTAATGATACACTTGAATAGTTTGAAACAAATAAGAAAGTAACACCATTTCTATTCTAATGCCCTTATCCCTTAAAAAGCTTATCTCAATGACTTTATTAGTGTTAAAGAAGCAAGTACAAATTCTATGAGAACTTAGTGTTAAAGAAGCAAGTGCAAATTCTATGAGAATTCTATTAAATTGTGACCATGTTTTATTTATTTCGTAAACCGTTTCAAATAAAAAGAGATTGTTATCATTGCAGATGTTTTAATTTTTTTATAGTTGTAGTTTTTTAGTTCGTTAAGAATAAGTACGCACTAAATTTTGAACAAATGAATAAAAATTTTGTACTATATAAATGATTTCATTTAATACGGACGTACAGTTCCTTTAGTATTCATATGGTTCTTAATGGTGAAGCACGGTATGGCAGGCAAATAGTTGCCATCTCTAATGGTGATAAAAAGATAATTGCTTATTCTAAACAAAAGTTCCAAGTAAGAAAATTATATTTCCTGTCGTTTCGTTATTTTTCGTTGTTTCTATGTCTCAAGAGAAAGTATAATCATTTTGTTGCTCGGCAGGCGAACGACAATGATACATCTACATGTGAGCCTGGTTCTGAAGCTAATGATATAACACTTCCATAAATGTGTCAAACAAGCATGTCTCACTTTCACATTCTTGTCTGGATCCTATAAATGAGGAGGTAATTGTTTATTTCTATTGTAGTGACGATTTTGTTGTTGTAAAATGGAACCACCTATGGTACCAAAATTAGATACCACCCTGGTTTTGGTAAGCACTTTTGGTTTGTGAATTAGAATATCCAAAAAAATTTCAGAAATAGGGTGCAGCATATTTTCCTAGTTATTTCCACCAAACCAAATTCCACAAGGATAGAATAATTCATAGTTTCTAGTAAGGTTCATTTGTATACTTGTCATGCTTACACTTTTATTTTTGCTTAAGCTTGCTGGGAAGACTAGAGTGGTGATTCCAGTTGCATTGAAAACGTTCCTATGATTGACAAAGCAGTTGTTGCATGGAATAGACAAATTTATATTTTTATTTGCTTCCTTATGTTGCAGCAGAGAGGGTTTGCAAACAACCAAAAAAAAAATTACACCGCCGGCGGGTGGGGGTTTGTCATGTTTTAGCAATCTCTGCTTCCAACGACATCTCTTTTTTTTTTGGGTCCTATAAATCGGCTGTTCTACCAAGCGACTACATTGTTTGACATAATTTACAGAATAACAAGAAAAGTGAAAAGGTGTTTCAGCCTGCATTTCCCAACCTCGTACCCTAGATTGCCGCTCCAATCGAAAGAAATTCAAAGTGCGAGTAGCAAGTTAGACCATTGGATGTAAGATCATGATGAAAAAAAATCAATCACCAGATTAAAATCAGCTATTTCTACAGTATTGAGTGGGTTGGAGTTTACTATTTAAAAGAAAATGGAAAGTAGGATGATAAAGGAACCGGATGTATCATAGTTCATTATATCAAGCTTTTATCAATCAAACTGTTGAGGCGAGAGTTATGTATTTGATAGAAGACAAACCACAAGTTTGGCTAGATATTTGGAGGAGATGGAGCTATCAAGCAAGGAAGTGGTAAAGAGATTTGGTGGCATCAGATGAGAGACGTGTGTTCTTTTCCAATGAATTCATGTAGTGGATGAAGATACTAGGTGGATTCATGATGGGGTTAAGAAACTGTTGGAGAGAATGAATATCAGGCACTTGGGCACCCATGCATGGATCACAATCTCCACGCGCGCATGTACAATTTGGTGGCATTAACCCAATCTTCTGCATACTAAAATTGCTGATACTACCCACCATGAATGAATGTCTAAGATGAATATAAGCACAGAGTGAAGAGGTACATTATACTATTAAATTGTCTGCCAGTGTAAGGTTAATTCAATTTTAAACAAGTATAATAATGTTTCTCATATCAGATCCTCTGTTACTGGACTGGCTAGAGTTCTATGTTCCTTTTGCTTCTTATGATTTATGCCTAGAGAACCAAATGAAATTCATAATACTTTAACAGTGGGTGCTCAGTCAATAATGAGTTCATTTTATATTACAATTTACAATTAAAGAAACTGAAGAAATTTTTGGAGAAAAATGAAGTCAGATTTCATGCTTGGGTTTGCAATATTTTTGTTTTTTATGGAATCAACTTTGGTTGGACGACTTTGCTATATTTACAAAAATTACATGATTTATTCTCTAAGCAGGTATTTTCTATTTTGTAGGTATCACTTTCTATTTGTCATTATTTATTATCTTGGTTATATGCCATGTCTATTTTATGATTGACTCGACATATGGATTTGCTTCACGATCTTAGTCATCTGACAAGCTAATACTTTCAAATTTATTTCCCATGAAAATTTGCATGTCGGACCTCCACATTAAGCATATCTATAATTACAATACTCAAAAAGTTAGCCCAGGCTACTCTACAATATATTCAAAGAGTTGTAATTTTATACAACTGCTCCCAAATACTGCTGATTTCGCTTTTACACTAATACATCTTTATTTTTTTGGGATAAACCCATGCTGAAGCGAGATTTCAAAAACATTTTTACCTTAGCATTGATAGATAGATAAAAGCGAAAGCAGTAATATTTAGATAAATCCAATAGTACCCAACAATAATAAAAAACTATATAAAAGTTTGTAGGTTAGTATAACTTCTAATAAGTTCACCACTATCCAATTTTTTTATTCCTGATTATGTGTAACGCGACTATTGGTCAACATATTGAGTACAAAAAGTTAACACTAGACTTGCTGTAAAAATATATCATAATGCAAAATACACAAGGTACTTATGAATGTGTGAATGCATTAGTTTAGGTTGGAACTGATTAAATTATGATAGTACCTGCAAAGATATGTTGAATATTGACTAAATTCATTGGTTTGAGGATTAGTACAAGATGAAATTGTGATATTAGCTATAAAGATATATTAAAGTTTATCAACTTGATTAATATAAAGATATATTAAAGATAGAGATTGCAGTGCTAATGATCTTTATAAAATTAAGAATGATGAAGGTGAAGATACATACGAACAAAAATTGAAGGAGATGTTATGGTTCTCTCGTCTTTTTAGAGTTGGTGTTGCCTAGATTGAGTACATAAATGAAAAAATAAACCAAAGATCAATGTTATGTCTCAATCAGTTATTGATTATTTGGCCAAATCAAGATTCTTGTTAGAAGAAATATAAAAAATGACGGAATCCAAAGTTTAGTTTTTTTTGTTCCAGTAATGTTAGTTTTTTTCATATTTTTATTTCAGCAATGTTAGCTTAAATAATAATGGTACTTTTATGTAATTTATTTAAACACTGTAGTTCTTTAATATGAGATTTATTTATTACATAAATTTTTGCATTTTTCATCTTCTCTAATTAAATATTCACAAATATGATGATATATATTAAGGTGATTTGTTTAATTTTTCCTTTTATTTTTCAAATTCAATAATGCGATAGAGCTATAAAGAAGCTCAAAATGAAGAGTATATTGATCCTTCTTGATATATATATATATATGTATATGTATGTATGTATGTATGTATGTATGTATGTATGTGTGTCTATGAGTGGCTCGTGTCAACATATTGATAGTAGATGCTTAGTATCAAACTGACATACATTTACAACCCTTAGTATAATAGGGTTTACACCTTTTCAATCACTTTCAGTTTTGCAGTTAACTTTTCATTAAATTATTGTTAAAGAAAAAAAATTAACAAATACTTTTTTTCTTTGATATTAAATAACTAAACGGTCGGTTTTTCCACCGTTGTGCGGTTATACTAGTAGATAATAGAACATTAGAAAATTATAAATATTTATTTGTAGTCAAGACTAAAAAATTAGATATAATTTGTAAAAGTCAAACGACATTAATAATAGTGTGATATTTTGCAAAAAAAAATTACGTTGATAAAATATATCTTTTTTTCCGACGGGGCACTTCCCCGCACCCTACTAGGTGGTGTAGCTATCTAAACCCGTGATCTGATCAGCTAGGTCGACCGTTGTCCATAGGGTCGTTGCTACTGCACCATACCTTCGGGTTGTTACTCCTTCGGCCTCCATTCCTTTGTGAAAAATTTGCATAGTGGCAATATTTAATTAAAAAATCATTACGTACTTCCAATCCTATTATTTACTTTATTATATTTTCTATGTGTATTGTTGCATTTTCTCTCTCATGGCGTACCAATTTCTTTTTTAATATATCTACTTTTTAGTTCCATGATTTTCACATTAATTCATAATTTAATATCAATTACTAATATTTATTAAGAAGTGATTAAAACAATTCAACATAAATAAAAATACAAAGAAATATAAATAATCAACCTCTTTTGTAACCGCTTTCGTTGCCTTTATCGCGGCATAAAAATGCATTCTTCTTTTGCTGTACTATCTTCATTCGTGCCACGTTCAAAATATCTCTTCGACACGCCTCCTTCATTTCTAAAAATTGCATCCTGACTATTTTATAGAAGAAGTTGGTCAACTGCTCTATGTGATGCATGAAGTATGTGTGTAACCTAGGAAAGGCATACTGATACAGAGGTCGCTTATAAAAATTATCCATCCAATGTTAATCTAGATAATAGTTATATTACATGTACTTTAGCACAGAGAAGAACCACCGTTTACTATTTAATCAAGATACAAATAGATACAAGTTTATATTATGTGTATACATTATACACATTTCAAAACTATTATTTTACCATAAAATTGAAATATGCAATATAATATATCAAACTAAACAAATGTTTACCGCAATTATAATAGCAAAAATGGTTCATCTTTTGGAGTTACAGTTCAGACAACATTGAGTTTGAAGTTTAGATATTAAATGAAGTTCATCAGGTTGATGTTTCAGATGAACCAATAGTCAATTGTAGGCAATCAACTAGACAATTGCTTAGTTTTTTGGGCATCTCGAAGGACAACCCGTTGATTGGTTGACCCTAAAGGTCTACCGCTAAGACATTGAGTATAATTCCAAGTGTGACGACCCTTCTTTTCGACCATCGAAAATCGACATAAATACGCTCATCGTATAACATGTCGAACGATCGAGTTTCGAAAAGACAGATTGTTGAGGGAAAAAAATAGGTATAAGAAGAAAAAACTAAGCAAAACAGAATCTCACAGCGGACAGTATACAATATAAAGAGTTCTTTACACAAATCAAAACTGTAATATACATATCTCACATCAGAGTACACAATCAATAATTACCATCCTGGGTAGTTATAACAATCTGCCCAAACAAAACAAAACAGCGGAATAATGAAGTACGAAAATACGTCTCAGTCTCCAGCTCGTCTTTTGAGCTCCATAGCAGCCTAACCTAAACCTATAATACTCGGTCTGACCGGAGCACTATAATAAAATAACACCCGAGTCAGTCTGGAAAACCAGTATGAGAATACACACTCAATTTGAATTATTAAAGTAATAAAAATTCTTTGAAAATCAAAGTTATCTCGTAAGACCACGCCACACATAAGCACGACGAGTTTTTACGTTATGGTAACTAGAATGTTTCATATCAAATCCTCTGATATTATAATAGTGTCCAAGTGAAAATACTTATTTAAATAGTTGAAATTGTTACATGAATTAAATACCAGCATACTAGGCTCTATAATCAAAACCCTAAAGGCCCGTATTGGAGAGTGGATTCCATACGAATGACTAAAGCACTGGGGTACCACCTGTTACATTACACGTCTAGAAACAGCTAACCGAGGACCACGCTGGGATCCCCTACAACACAATGTCGGACTATCCCTAACTTGGATAGACCGAACATGCGATCACCATGGGTGTTCCCACCCTCTCTCGAGCTCTTCCCGTACATCATAGTAAAAAATATAATATCCGAGGTTATCTACAAAGGTGATAAAGATACCCTAATTGGGTGCAACTCACTTAGCCTTGCTGCATCTTCCCTGATTTTTAGTCATTCCCGGTTGATGAGGCAAGAGAATACGATTACCTTTTAAGGAATTTTCGCTTAGAAAGCTCATTGTCCTCTAGTTATAATGTACTGATAGCATTCATCCATACAAGTCCATTCCGAATCCGAATGGAATCGAAGACACTATTCCTACTACATCCATTTTGGAATCACCCTAAGAATTAGTAGCGATTAGCCCTGCACTTCACTGCTTCATCTTCGACTCTATTCTCTTGTCTTCATTTCTAAAACGTACTCCTTGGATCGAAGTGGTTTTCGGATAACTTATCCAATCCTGATTTCTTCGAAAAGACATTCGATATTTCTGGTAAACTCAACTCCGTTCGTTTAGGAAATAAACAGACAAAAATAAGATCGGAAATCACCTCCTAACCGTTAGTGGATGGATTTCCTTAACATCGTCCCAAAAGAACGAAATGAGTTTACACGTATAGTATAACACCTTAAACGGTAACTGTATCATACAATTTTCGTGTTCCTTCTAGATATTTCCAAAGTTATATTTGGGTCCAGATTTGATAGTCGATTATTTAACTATCAAATAACAATCATTCAACCAAATATTTTCTTTCCACTGAAAAACTCCAAGTCTTATTTAATTCAATTTTTAAATAAATTAAATCTCTTTATCCAAAAGTATGTACTTATCTTATTGAATTCAGTATATTCACAAATTATCCTTTTCAAAAATATTTGAAAATCCCTTTTAAAATAATATGGAAAGTACCATAGCGGTATCAAACCATGGATTCACTAATTAATGGTTAAGTCTCTGTCCCAGAGAAATCCAAAACTTAACTGCAGGCACTCGCTGCATCCGATTACGCCATGCGAATATACGATTACTTCTTGAAACTTTATTCAATAAATTTTCAAAATAATACTTATGAAAATTTCTATAATAATTTTTCAAGTTAAACTTTAGGCAAACACTTTTTAATAAAAGTTACTATATAAAATCTTAATATTGAATAATTTATCTTCCTAAAGTAGTAATACTGGTTAATTCTTTAGAAATAGTTGACTTAATATAAAACTGATTTAACTCATAATTAAATATATTCTAAACAATTTAAAATAATTAAATAATTAATTTCTATAATATTTTTCAACACTTTTAAAATTACATTTAAATTTACCTAGCTAGTACTTAAAAATTGTCTTTTTAAAACAAGTCCAATTTCTCGATAAAAATATATTCTCTCAAATCCCAGTATAGCCATCCAATGCTGGCAAATCCCTCGATTTCTAACCCAACGATTTACAAATCCAATTTCATAAATCCTCTTTTCCCGTTCTATTTAAAAATCTTGATTTAAACCCCTCCCAATTTAAAAAAAGTGCCACTTAATTATTTATTATCTAAAATCCCTTTATATACTTCATCCTAAAATCTCTATTTACAATATTTCGATTTAGTTAAGTACAAACTTCTAAACGATTTATTTTATCCCATTAACTAACGCAAAATACTTTATAAATATTTTACCTCACAAAATCTTTTTTTAAGTTCTTTTCGAATTCAAACCATATATTATTGGTATTTAAAAATACCCAAATTCTGGGCAAAAACTGCCATAGCATCAAATCAGTTCAAATCACACAATAGTCCATTATATATTATCCCGACAAAACATATATCACTACATATGAAATTAAATTCAACATTTTGAGAAGTCCAATTGGATCCTTCCAACCCGATTTCCTGCATCAACAGATGTTAATACAACATAAAAATACCAATTCCATTTCGAGGCAGAATATCACGGTATATAGGGTCGTCCTCTATTATACGGGTCGCGTAGGGTCTCATCCGCTATGTATATGCGGGAAATATCAATCACTCCAATATATATACTACTACATATAATATCACATTCAGGTAATTAAAATGGATCAATTCAACCAATAAATCATTGATTAATTTTAACTATTTAAAATTTACAACAGCAGTCCGAATTGAGTGAGATTAACTCATCTTGAGTTCAATTCGTTAAGCGTTCAAATTTTAAATTAAATCGAACATGTTCAATTTAATACAAAATTTTAACTTTCTCCAATCATCTCCAGATCTGTTCCAGAGTGTAGTGCTTGTCGCCACGATTCCTTCAACACTTGTTTCGTCCAATTTCAACCTCGTATGAAAAAGGTATGCATATTTTAATGTTTTGAATATATATTATATAAATTAATTTCCTTTTTTTTAAGCCTTAGTTTAAATCTGACCGTTGATTTTGTATCTGCAAATCAAGATTTCTCCCTTGCTTCTCCCTTCATCGTTACTTCGAGCATCAGGAACCCAGGGCCGCCTTCTATCCCTCCATCGCCGCTCCACCCATGACCACATATACGTCGATCGGCCGCCACCACACAGAAGCTCGTCGCGAGCTCCACCTTCGGTCAGAGGCACGTCGAACTCGAGCTTCCCGGCGTCAAGTAATTTGCTGATGCACGACCGCGCCTTTTGCTTTAATTTCTCCCTCCTTGTCGCTTGAAATACGATCGCGACCGTTGAACTTATAGAGCTCGAATAGCACTTCAACCTTTGTTTAGAAAATTTTCAAAATTATAGCTTGGATCGAGAGATTTTGAGGGAAGAAAGCTTGATGTTTTCATCCGTTGATTTTTTATGGTGGTGGCTACGTGAATAGGGGCTAGGGTTCTACTGTGCTAGGGTATACATATATGTGTATAACATATTATTTCCAATTTTTACATGCGTTTCCGAACGAACTCTAAACAAGACGTGCTGTCTGGCATTTATAATGTTTTACCCCTATTCCGAACACAATGGAACATGCTTCGAGGCCTAGTTCGATCGTATGTTGAAGATAACTTTTTGAATCGAATTAAAATATCAAATTTTCGATATTTATTTCAACGTTTTTCTATCCCGTTTGACCAAACAGTAACTCGAAACGCTACGAAATTTAAAATCCTATAATAATACACTACTACGGATCCAATGGAAATGGTTTCGTCGAATTTAGAGACTTCCCCCAGAAGGCTAATTTAACGCGTCGATTAAATCGAGCGAATTTCAAAATCGACGGAATTACTTGAAATTCTAATTAAAAACTTACTAACTCCTTTATAATTCAAATAGAATTTATATTCATGTTAGAAATCACTTAGATTTGTATTAAATCAAATTCCATTATTTACACTATTACCATATACTAAATTTCCACTATTAGATTAATATATTAAATTCCGAGTTTCTAACTTATCGACTTTTTACCCCATTCAAAAGTCCAAGATTAAATTTCTAATCCAAATAGAAGTTAAATGGACTTTAGAAATTATTTCCACTCACATTTAAGCTCGAATTCACCTTTTTCCCAATTTCAAATATTAACTTACTATTTACCATACCTAATTAATCACTACATTTGAAATGTTAAACTATTTCATTGATTCTTTCATATTCAAAATCAATTAATATTTCAAATTCAACATTTAAAAATAAATTAAATGTTCAAAACTAAACGAACAAAATTCCGGTCGTTACATTCCTCCCCCCTTATAAAAATTTCATCCTCGAAATTTCCAAGGTATGAAAAATGCCCCCAAACCCATTAACCTTTCTAAAACCCACTTCATTAAAATCCTACATTCATTTCTCTAAACCCTTTAGTTTTTGAAAACAAAAATTTTCATTTCTAGCTCAAAAACTTTGATTTCTAATACAGTTCAAAAATCAAAATTTCTAGTTAACAAAAATTTTTCAAAAATCTTCAAAAAATTTCTAACACCCTAAATTTCCAAATTATTTTGACAGGGTCTCCTTTGTACGGAGAGCCTTTTGCAATATCACAAAAGAGATAAAAATATATACATCGACCCACACGGTCGGAAAACAAAACATATATCAATATATAATCATTTTTATTTTATTTTATTGCGTAGGTGTACCTCATATTAGCATCATTAAGCAAGTGGCTTACTTTATATGCATTTACGCAACCAAAATCATTTCAACAGCTTCCTGTACTTACTCAAACTAAGCACATAAGTTTTCGTAAACATGAAATTTTAATAACATTCCATTTATTTAACTAGCTAAAGACATAAACTTCATAGCCCAAACATGCCAATCATATATTACAAGCAATTTTAAGGTTCCAACACTAATTTAATTTCCCTCCATGGATCTATATATCATTTCATTCAATTCAAAATGATTTACAACCAAATTTATTGCATTCAATTCATATTTACAACCACAAACGCATATCCATTCCAAAGTGATTTATATGTGCTTTACTTTCATAAGTTCACTTCTATTCAATTTCAAATTGATTCCAAATCAATTTATTTGCATTCCATTAATATTCACTCCTACTGTATGCAAATCCATTTTATTAAAATTTAATTTATCCCTTTTAAATTGGCTCTAAATCATTTTTTTTCTATTTTCCATTTGATTATATTCAAGTTATCTACCAACCTTGTTCACTTCATTTTTATGTCAAACATATTCCAATCCGTGTTAATTTATTTATGAATCATTTCATAAGTAATCACTTAAGTTAAATTTCCATTGCAACCAAATTCTAATTCATTTTAAATTGATTTTCATCCAATTTATTCTCTTTCATTTACTTAATATATCCATTTTATGTTATCTCACGGGGAAATCATTCCATATAAATTGATTCTCGAACGATTTATTATATCATAACAAGGTTTCTGAACTTGCGTTTCTATTAACTTTACTTCCAACTTATATTACCTCTTTTCCATTCACTTTCAATTTGTTCACATAGTGTTATTCCCTTCATTTTATAATGAACGGCTTTTCATTCCGTGCTAGTTTATTTATAAACCATTTCACAAAATTATCTCTAAGTTTATTATAAGCATTCCATATCGTACTTAAGTTCATATTCAACTTATAACTTAAGTTCATACCCCAACTTATCCAATCCATATTCCAAAATCATATTAAATTCATTTACTCTTTAATTGAATTCGTTCCTTATTATCAATTACTTAACCATTTGACTTGGTTGTACTTTTTCAACCTTCCAGTTTAAAAGTTATACAAACTTATTTATTCATAATTCCCTGAATTTTTCCACTTAAGTTTATTCACATTCAATATTTATAACATATAGTTATATAATCACTTCACAATTCATATTTACATTCAATTTACTAAATTTACTAAATTGAAATAGGTTTGGATCTGTAGCCATTGGAAGAAAGAAGAAGCGGATAGATGGAATGGAAAGATGCATACAAAGATAAAAATAAAAAATGGATGCTAAGGTTTAGAAAAATATTTTTATAGAGACAAGGCCCGATAAGAAAAATGAAGATATCGAATTGGTTCAAAATGATAATAACGATCCGAAAAGCCTGTTTCACTTCCAAAATGAAAGTGGATCATCCCGTACACCAAAATAAATGTTTTCGATATTTTTAAACTCAATGGAATAGATTTCAAGTCCTAATTCCATTGTATGAAGAAGTTATCTTTTAAAATCAGCTTATTTCAAGTTGAATTCAATAAATTGATTTGTATGCGTTCGATCCCGCACGATTAAACGACAAGTTCAATCGCTATAAAATTTAAATCCTATAATAATTCACTGTTACGGATCCAATGAAATTGGTTTCGTTGAAATCTGAGACAGTGGCCAAAATGGCTATTTTACACGTTAATTTAATAAATTATTATTAAATTAATTTAATCACCTTTAAATTCAAAATTAAAAGATAACTATTTTCATTATTTTTGATTTTACAGAAATTAATAATCTTTTACAATATAGTTTCCATATTAAATCCAATATTTAGCATTGCATAAATTTCAGAGTCTAACTGTAATTGAAATAAAAACACAATTAAATATAATTATTTCAATCAAATTCTTTTATATGGATTTTCTCTCTTATTATCAAATCAACTATTACCTTATGAATATTATTAACAATATTTTACATTTTATTACATTCGTTATCCTAAAATTGACATCTTTTACCCTATTAATTGCAATATTTCAATTATATTGAATTTTATCGATTTCCAAATTAATTTAAATGGATTAAATAACAAAATGGTAACTAATGCAATTATTATACACTAATAAATCAAACACATTTCCAAGTGTATTATTTATGAACAAAACCCAATAAATTTATGTACTAATAAATTAATTTCCTAATTCATAATAAACCTATTTTAATTAATAACATGTAAATCCAACATCAAATCCAACATTCAATTGCCTTAATTCCATTAACTACCCATTCAATATTCAAATGGATAAATTCATGAGAGGATAATTAAAACAATCATTTATAATAATTGTTCATATTCATTATCTTATTTTTTATAACCAAGGGTTATAAATTGCTTACCAAAAATTGGTTTTATATTATTTCTATCAATTACGTACAATCTCACTATTAAATACATCATTTAATTTATTTCATTATTTATAATTATAACAAAATTAACCTAAAATTTATTTCAATTGATTGCAATTTCATGAAAATAGTTGCCAAAACATTCAAACAATAATATTAAATCATATTCTATTTTCTCATTAATAAATCATAAATTTTAATTTCTTACAATATTAATATTTCAAATTCTTATTAATTTTAATATTTTTAATTATCGAAAAATATGGGTCGTTAAAGTTATACTAACTCGTGATGTAATTGTTTAATTTGTAACTATAAATTATGGTTAATTTAAAATCCAAAAATCAGTATATAATTATTGATTAATATGTATGTTAATTAGTGTACGCGATTGTTTATTACCGTTTAGAATAATTTTAGAGCTAATATGTATGGTTAAATAATGAGTATGTTAAATATAAAGCTTACGGTTAAGCATAATTTTATGTTAATTAATTAATGTTCGTTAATTATAAGAATTAGTGGTAATTATAAAATGCAGTTATTTTTAATAATTAAATATTTTTTTGTATTTAATTAATTAGTGCGCCGTTTTGCACTTGAAATTTTAGTTTATAAAATATTGAAATTAAAACATTAAGTAGTTAAACGAATTGTAAAATATCATTAAAAATTAAAATTTAGTTAATAAATATTTAAATGGTTGAATAAATTATAAAATATGGATTAAAATTTAATTTGTAGTTACTAAAACAGTAATTTGTCTGTATGTATTTTTGGAAATAGTCTTAAATAATAAATTTCTTTTGAAACAAATGTTATATTAGAATCGATTTGTAAAAATTAAGAAATAAATATAATGTTTAATTGAAAATAATGATTAAATATAATTTTAAAAAATATGCCAACAATAAATTAAATCCTTTATTCCCAAAAGGCTTTAATTTATTTTTGAAGATACAACAACATACCTCTGGATGCAAAGTTATGCGTGTAAAAATGCTGTCCAAATTTCTAATACATATTTTTAAATTAGGAAAAATGTTTAATCATTTTGTTAACCGTACGCGGATGTATGAAGAGAAAACTGGTATGAAAGGCTCAGTGTAAGAACATTTTTACAACGGAGTACATGAATTTATTAGATTTGATAAATACAATAATGGAATGACGAAAAATTTATTGCCCTTGTCGTAAATGCAAACATTTGGAGCATTGGAAAGCATATGTAGTTATAGTACATTTGTATCAAGTTGGTTTTGTGGCATATAATTATTTGTGGAATCGTCATGGAGAACTCGTTGCACCTAATCTTGTAGTATCAAAGGACGGGATGAATAACGATTATGTTATAGCGAATCCAATAGAATATATGGTGGAAGATGCACGTGATCAATGTTCCGTACCATTCAAGTTGATAATGAAGACGCAAATGTCGAGGAAGAACCGATTATGGGAGCAAAAGGAATTTATGATTTATTGGATGTTGTAAAGAGGCCGTTGTAGGATGGTTGTAAAAGTGGAACCGAATTATCAGTAATTGCCGAATACATTACTATGAAATCAAAATTCATCTTTACAGAAGCTGAATTTACAACAGTTGTGCAAGCTGAAAAATGACACACACCAGATAATAATCTGCTATGTGATAGTCATTATAAAGTGAAAAAAATTATGTCCACTTTCGGTCTGCCAAACAAAAAAGTTAGATACATGTATGGTAGGTTACATGTTGTATTTGAAAGATGACATTAATCTTAGAAAACGTAGAATATGTAATGAAGAAAGATACAAACCAAGAAAAATGAAAGGAGGCTCCATATAAGAGAATGCATTATTTACCCATCACTCCTACACTTCAATGGTTATATACGTCTTCTGTTACCGCATCTCATATGAGATGACACAGTGTGTGAACATTGAAAGAGGAAACTTTGACACATCCATCTGATGGAGAAGCATGGAAACATTTCGATAAGACTTATCCCTCATTTGCTGCAAAGAGCCGTATTGTCAGACTTGGTTTATGTACGGATGGATTTTCATAATTCTCTTAATTTGGAAGTAAATATTCATCTTGGTCTATTCTTACACTTTATAATTTACCTCCATGGATGTGTATGTAAACACCATATCTGTTTCTCACTATTATCGTCTCTAGTCCCGATGATCCGACATGAGGAATCAATTTTGTTTGCAGTCATTGGTTGAAGAGTTGAAAACATTATGGGATGAAGAGTTTAATGCATACGACATTTTTAATTTTTTTTTTTGTATGTTTGCATCTTTTTTATTCAATATTGGTGATTTTCTGGCTTATGCAATGCTTTCAGATTGGAGTATGGCTACCCGTCTACCTTGTCTTTATTGCATGAAAGAAATACGAGTATTTTCATTACCGAATGGAAAGAAAATTACATGGTTCGATTGCCATCGTTGTTTTCTCCATGTTAATCATACTTTTAGAAGAGACAAAAAACTTGATAATTAATAGAGTAAAGTCTAGACAACCACCAATGATTTGGTCAAGTGCAGAAATATATGATTTTGTAAAGGAATATCCAAAGTACATAAAACTGGAGCACAGACTGCAATTACAACTAAATACACAATTTATAATTGGTGTAAACAAAATATATTTTAGGAGTTGCCTTATTGGAAAGACCTCTTACTTTGACATATTGTCAACGTGATGCACAATGAAAAAACATGTTTGATAATGTGTTTAATACTATTTTGAATGTCAAAGGGAAAACTAAGGTTGATCTGAATTCAAGACGTGATACATACATACATACATAGATATATATATATATATATATATATATTATGTAAATGTCCTGAACTTCATATGAAGCCCGGTGATAGTAAAAAAGCCAAAGCATGCTATGAGCCAGACAGCAAGCAAGTAAAACTTGTGTTAAAGTGGGTGGAAGAACTATGATGTCCCGATGAGATTTCTTTTAATCTTCGTAGTTTTATTGACTTTACAAATAATAAACCGAGTAGGATGAAAAGTCAAGATTGCAATGTCAGGGTAGAAAATTTATTACCAATGATTTTAAAGAATTATTGCACGTAAAAGTATGGAATGTTATAACAGAATTAGGTTTGTTTTATAAAGAACTTTGTTCGACTACGTTAAAGTCAAGCGTATATCTAAACTAAAAGAGAATATCTCTTTACTGTTTTGCAAACTTGAGAAAATATTTCCTACAAGATTCTTTAATGTAATGGAGCACTTGCTTGTTCATTTTCCATTTGAAGCACTTCTTCAAGGTCGTATGCAATATGGATGGATGTATCCATTCGAGATATAATATTGAATATATGTAATATTAATTTTAAATTTAAATTGAATTAATTTTGTAATAGGTACTTGAATCATCTGGGCAAAAAAGTTAGACAAAATGCATGAGTTGAAAGTTTGATTTGCAAAGTATACCTTGAAGAAGAATCTTCAATCTTTTTTCTTATTATTTTAGTGACCATGCGAACTCAAGATTTGTAAGTATTCCTTATAATGATGAAGCCATTGAATAAGATTCTTTTTTGTTATAATATATGTATATTATGAAGTGAATATGCTTGTACATTGTTTTGTTTAGTCCCACATTGTGGGATAAGTTCAGTCCTTACCTCTGAACCCCTTATATGAAGTAGGTCATGCAATGTAAATAGACATATATTCTCAGAAGTGAATAATATTTCTTTTGTCTCTCTCCAATGGCTTCTTTTTTTCTTTATTCTATAACACGTTATCAGCACGATCTGATCTTTTTCTCGAATGTATTGGATATTCTAATCCAGAAGATTAGATCCATTTTTTTTTCATGTATGTACATCTCTTTCTCTTATTCAGTTACTGAAATCAGATCTATCTCTTCCTCTTATACAACCATTGAAATCAGGTTTGAAATTTCTAGATCTGCTTTTCTAGATTTATTTTGCGATTAATTTAGATCTAGATTTAAATATTCTTGTTTCACAATTCTATGTCTATTTCCTAATTTTTCAAATTTGGATTTAAGTTTTAATGGATCTTATCTTTTCAAGATCTTATTTTGTTATAGATCTAAATTTATAGATCTTATTCCACTGTACATGTATTTTTGTCATTATATTTCAGATCTCATCCTACAATAGATCGATTTTTTTGTTTTTATTTTTCTGATCTCATTATATTGTAGATCGTAAAAGCACACTCAAATAATATATCGTTGAGATCTATACATTGTTTAAAAATGAAATGTTGTGATTTTTTTTTTGAATTTGACAATTTCTGTTGTTGATTCAAATAAATTTATTGATCTTGATTGCGTTTTGGTTTGTGATATAGATCTAAGTAATATGTACATGTTTGATAAATGAAGTTTTCATTTTGAAAACTCTTTAATTTGGATTTTGATTTTGGAAATTATTTTGATATATATTGTTTATAATTCCAGAAGAAATATTTTATTATTTCTTAGAGAAACATATACAAGAATAGACATATGGTTTATTATATGGTGTATTCATTTTGGCAAACAATGCTCGATATAATGAAAGAAATAAGTTTGAACAACAACCTGAAGTTGTGCAAAGATTTTTTTCCAACCAGAAGTTGTATAACTCAAAGTCCAAGACCTGAAGTCTTGAATTATGAAAATATTTTCTAATAAATTTTACAAGCTCGAATTCTTGTCAGTATTTTTTTTTGTCAAAATGTACAAGTGTTGAAATAAGAATAGACTTTTATTTTGTAACAATATGGTACAAAAAAAGGTGAGAAGTTTACACAAAATTAAGAACCTGAAGTTCACAACAAATTAATGAACTTGAAGTTCATGAATTAGAAGCCCGAAGCTCTATTGAAATTATGTAAAATGATAAGGTTGTACTTCCTGAAGAAGTTAAAGAAAATTAATAAATAATCATATGAGAAAATGATGCTGCATTCAAGAGATTACAAAAATTTCCAAATGAGTTATACCTTACCTTATATCTTAATGTTTACACTATATTAATCAAATATCCTGAAGATATTATGTTATATGATATTTCAAACATCATTGGATGTGTATGTGTGCATATTAATCTCTTGAAAATATGTTTTAGAGATTTATTTATATTTATATTGCAAAATAAAACATCCCGGAAGAGATGTTATAGAAATTTTATTTTTGTTACATTGCAATTCCTTAAAAGGAAATACTATATTCCCCGAAGGAATAATGATATAATTTTTTTTGAGTAATAACAATAATTTATCGAGAGAAAAAAATGATATTGTATACCAATGTTACACTCCAAAAGTAGTGGTTTTATCTTTCGCATCTTACTTTCATTTGGTGCATCTAATTTTGTTACTGTATTTAAAGTCTGATATGTCGTCTCAAAAATAGTTACAACAACAACAAAAATCCAGTAGGGATGTTTTATGTTATTGTAAAGGTAGTAATTATGTAATTTCTACAAAAGAAACATTGTACATTGATATGAAATTCCAATAGTAAACATATATATCTCTAGAAGAGATAAATTCACTCTAGAAGTAATGATAATAAAATATCCCTAAAAGAGACTAACAAGTTAGGAAATGATAACATATCTCTAGAAGAGATTTGCTTATATGTTTGGTAATTTTATTAAACCAAATAAATGCATAGAAATTTGATTATAAAGGATCCTAATTTAGTTTAGATTAGATCCTAAAAGTTTGAGAGCTATGCAACATGTATCATATATTTCATTATAATTATATTAAACGTGAGAAATATTACACGTATAATCAATTCTTGAAGATATATCTTTAAATATTCTCCTGAAGAGATAGTCTATATTTCATATCATAATTTTCATGCAAGCTATACATACGGTCCTGAGTAAATCCGTATCTGCAACATTCCAAGTATCTAGAAGATACTATTATTATTTTTGCTGTAATTTTTTACAGAACTCTCAATAGAGATGTGTAGAAATGTCTATATGCGGTTAAAAATTACTCCTTGATAAGTAATCATAATTAGTGTTCAAAACTGATATTTGAGATATAATTGAGGAATAAAACTTAACAACTTGAAGTTGTGTGTATATTTTGTTCGAACCAGAAGTTCGATATGGTTTCAAACCAAATGTTTTGAACGTTATCATGTGGTTTTGACAGGTTTGCATTGACATTGATTTATAAATAGAAATTAATAATTTTGATCCTTGTAATAGTTTGTTCCAAAAATCACTAATTCAAATGAGAAAGAATATGAAAATTTTACAATATACATGTGATACGTGGACGCACGTATACATCCGTATATGTAAATATTTAGCTAACAACCTGAAGTTTGTTATAAGCTATTATTTAGTGATTATGCATAGATATTATTTAGTGATTTAAAATTCAATCAACATAAATGTTGAATGACCTGAAGTCATGTATGTATTCAAATGATCTACACAATAAGTAAATTCCTCCAATAGCTTAGATCAATGAATGAGAACAAACTCTAATAATCAATACCAATTGAATGCATCTTATCAATGAATAAAAGAATTATCCTCCTATTATTAATATGTATGGTATATTTGCTAGTAGAAATATCATAATGGATCAAAATAAGAATCCAAAGATGGTTATTATTTAATGTGACAATGTTTGTCAACATTGAGGGGGAGGATAAAGGGAAACAAGTTCATTTTGATCATCAGTGTTAAATATTTATTAAAATATACAATGATGCAAAATATTATCAATATTATCCCTAGTAGACTTTCTCCAATATAGATTTGAATCCCTGAAGGATCAAAATTTGTAAACCATATCTGAAATATGGTTCAAAAGTCAGTTCAAAATATTTTTGGAGTAAGTAATAAAGATGCCAAATAAAGGAGGTGAGTGTTCTTGAAGAAACACTTAAGGATGCTCTGAAAGAGATCCATGACATGATTCTCAAATAACCCTAGAAGTGGGTTAGGTATCTAAAACATAATTAAAGAGATCTCAATAAAATCATGTCTAGAACTGACAAGAAATAATCATCGATGATAAATTTATAAATAATAAAGCACTTATGTATATAAATGGATTAAAGATCCTGGATTAGAGAAAAACATGATTGGCCATCATGAAATTCTCATAAATAAGAAATGTGAACCTGTAGTTCACAAATATATATATATATATATATATATATAGAAAAACACACTGAAATTACTGAAGCACATGTAGTGCTACATCGTGTTAAATGCTCTAGGCATGTGTTTTTATAAATAATTGAATCCATTGAAGCAGTGAAAGTGTTTGAACACTTAAAATACCCTGAAGGTACAAATATTGTTAAAACATTATAAACAATGAAAGTACACAAATTCCTGAAGAATATAAATAACTTTGGTGGTTATAAAGAAGATAAAGAACAAGACCGTAGATTACAACTTCTTTTAAGTATTGTTGTAATGAAAATCTTGATATAATTCATGATGAGTAGATTACTTCCTATTTTTAAGTATTGTTGTAATGAAACTCTTAATATCCATTGAATGGTAGTTGAGATATGCAAATACTTATTCAAGTATATAAACTCTTGAAGAATATATATAACTTTTGTAGTTACAAAGTATGCAAAGGACATGAAATGTAGATTACAACCTTCTTCAAAGTATTGTTGTAATGAAAATATTGATACATCAAGATGAGTAGATTACTTCCTGCTTTCTAGTAATGTTGTAATGAAATTTTTAATATTCATGAAAGATGTATAGTTGCAATGCGTAAAACTAATTTGAAGCACAAAAATGAAAGCACATGAAGTGTTTTTCATAAAAGTAGCATACAAATGCATAAAATGCAAACCATATTTGAAGAAACAATCTTAGAAAATTTGATTGTATCGAAGGAAACTATTAATAAATTGTATTATTAACGAGATACATATTTATGGATCCATAAGTATCTATAACCAAATTAAGTTATCGAAAAACGAATACGAATTCAGAGAAAACTTTAAATCAAGGAGAGCATCCATAAGTATTTTATAATGCGCTCTTTTTCCTTAACTAAGATTTTTCCCACTGGGTTTTTATTAGTAAGGTTTTAATGAGGCATTACCTTAATCCAGAAGTAGCAACTCCCAAGTAACATTTGAAATAAGTTATAATGTACTCTTTTCCCTTATTTAAGATTTTTCCCACTGGGTTTTTCTTATTAAGGTTTTAATGAGGCATTACCTTGATCTAGAAGAATCAAACGTGTTTTCAAGAAATAACATCTCAAATATGTTATTTAAGTCAAATTATATTTTTATCCTTGACCAAGGTTTTTCCCATCGGGTTTTCCTTCGTAAGGTTTTTACTGAAGTATTAAATTGATCCAGAAGTATCAAACTCTATCTGATGCAGTAAATTATTGAAATATGACATACTATATTGTACTCTTTTTCCTTCACTAAGATTTTTCCCATAGGGTTTTACTTAGTAAGGTTTTAATGAGGCATTAGTTTGATCCAGAAGTATTAAGCTTTATTTAAAGAAATAAGAAAATAAAATATGTCATTGTACTCTTTTTCCTTCACTAAGATTTTTCCCATTGGGTTTTTCTTAGTAAGGTTTTAATGAGGCATTATTTTGATCCTGAAGTATCAAACTCTTATAAGGAATATCATTTTAGTATGATATTTTTGATTTCACAAGTTGCACACTTTTCCTCGTTCAAGGTTTTTTCCCACTGGGTATTTTTAATAGAGGTTTTTAATGAGGCAACAGACAATATCTATATCGATTGAATCGATAAATGCAAGCAAGATAATAATGAGGGGGAGCAATCATCATACACGTTTCGAAACGGAAATTTCCAAATTATCCGAGCATTCAAGATTTTGAAGACGCATATTCAAGGGGGAGTGTTATAATATATGTATATTATGAAGTGAATATACTTGTACATTGTTTTGTTTAGTCCCACATTGTGGGATAAGTTCAGTCCTTACCTTTGAACCCCTTATATAAAGTAGGCCATGTAATGTAAATAGACATCTATTCTCAGAGTGAATAATATTTCTTTTGTCTCTCTCCAATGGCTTCTATTTTTTCTTTATTCTATAACATTTTTAAGGAATGTTATCTATTTTTAGACGACAGGGCCGACCTGCTCGAAAATGTGTGGAACTATGCTTAGAGATAGAGATTACCATGTAGCGCACATATATGTTCTTGTTAATTTCATTGAAGTTGCACCATTTGTAGGTAATTTTAAATAATAATTCTCGATATATGAATTATATTTATATCAATTATACTTACAGATTATAATGCAATATATTATATATATTTGCAGTATTTACAAGTCCCAACATCCACGTGGCGATCTCAGTAAAGAATTTTATAATTGGTTTTGAAACTATGTTAATGATCCAAGAAATTGTGTCAGTGATGAAGGATTGAAACATCTTGCGATAGGACAAAATAATGTCAAGACTTGTCCAATATTCTTCGTCAATGGATTTAAATTCAGCACAACAAGGAATATAATGCTGAAAAATCAACCTATATTTTGTCAAAGGTAGTAATGATCGAGATGAACATATAAAAGATTCTTACATTGTCTTAACATATGTTTTAGAATTGACATATTTTATACACCTACATAACTTTTTTATTCAAATGCAATTTATTCAACAATGTTCCTGGTTCTAGAATCAGTGTACACGAAGATTATAAGCTTATTGGAATAAAGTATACATCGCATTACTATAAGTATGATTCTTTCGTATTAGCCAAGCAAGCATTACAAGTTTATTTTGCTCCCCATCCATCCCTTAAAAGAGATAAAGCAGATTGGTCTTCTATTTTTTAGACAAAGGCATGATTTTTGTTTTACAGAAATAATATTCCAGATGAAGTTACTTATCAAGAAGATCTTGAGCCTATAATGAGATCATAGTCATTGATGATCATACTGATTTAGGGGCTTTGAACAATAAATCAAATATTTTAATAAAAGGACTTGAGAGTACAAAGGAAAATGATATAAAGTACGAAACTAAGTCTGAATCAAAAAATTGATGAAAACTGATTATTACTTACTGATGACGTAATAATGCATATATCATGGATATTTGAATCAATTGTTGTATAATCTATATTTTGAGTTTCTGCTATTATTAATGACGACGACTATGTTGTGAGCTATATATTATTCTTTTTTATTAGTTCTATATTTTTAGGAGATCTTGATCTATTTTTGTAGTTTTAGTAGAAGTTTATGTGATTATTAATAAAAAATGTTTCTTAATAATAAAATGATATGGTTTTTTGTCATATGAAATGATGAATTTGTGGCTGATATTATGTCTCATAAAAGAATTTCTAGATCTCATTCTGCGAGTTCTCTGCTATTGGCAAGGGTGCTGGTGCCTTGGTCGATTACGCCCAAGGATGAGTGTGACTCCCAAAACGTCCAAGTAAGTATCAAATCTAAGTTATTGCAACATCATTAATTGTAACGATCCCGAATTTTAATTTATTTTAAATCGATAATTAAATTAAATTTTAAATAAAATTGTGAAATTAGTTGATAAATTGGTTTGAGTTTCCCCCAAATTCCAATTAAATATGTATTAAATCATTTAAATTGAGTTTTAAGTAAATGGTTTTAAAGATAATTTGAATTTATAATATAAATAGGAAAATAAATAAATATCTTAAATTTTAGTTATGTAAACTATAAAATTAATTCAAACGATATGTTAGTTTTTGGACTTCCTTTATACTATAAAGTAACAAGAAAAGAAACAACAATTAATGCAATATCATCTCAGCCCACAAAAGCAAGATTACAGCCAATAAAATCTCTGATTAAATACAAACCAAAACACTTGAACCAGCAAAGCAAAACATAAAATAAGAATCAGGCAAGTAAGTAACTATATAGAGGCAATTATAACTATGTACACCTGCAAAAGAAGATAATACATACTCAGGTACAGACAAAATTAAATTTGTTAAGTAAGGACAAGTAAGATATATATTTTTGTACAAACAAATAAAGTAAGTATGTAGGCTTGACAACAGGTATGTACACTTGAACTGGGAATAAGACAAAGAAAAGAAAAAAAAATGAAACAAACTAAATATAAGATATATAACTAAGCTTGCAAATCAAGACAAAGTTTAATTAATGCCATATCCTCTGGCACACCCTGTTGATCATTTCAACCCACCAAAACAATATTTGCAGCCACCCAATGTCTACATAGTCAACAAAAGAAAACATGTATATGAAAATATGAAGCTTGGAGGAGAAGACAAAGCAATAAATGCTAATATCTTAGTACACAAAATATAATCTAGCTCATGACTAAAATTTGCTTTCAGCCGAAATTATGTTTAATCAAATGGAAAAAAATAATATCTCTGATCAGTGTACAAACCAACATTATCATCCTGTAAAACCATCACCAGTAAACTTCTTTTCTTATTTATATCAAGCTTGTCAGTTCATTTTCATTCCTTCAAAGCCAAGAAAAACTAAAGTATTATCAACTAAAATTTAAACAAAGTTCAAATTTGAACAACAAATTTTCCGGAATCAAAGCCTGGGAAAAACATGAATAAAAGCCTGATTCAAATGATGTAGCTCCGTTCTTCTTTCCTGGAAATACAGTGAGTAACTCCACCTTTAAAAAAAAAAATTAAAGTATAATATGGTTAAATATTGTTGCTGTGATCAATATTGTATTGTGAAGAATGTTTGCAAAATTTTTGAAGTATGATGCATACAGGCATTTGAAAAATTGCAATTCCTCTGTTTCTTGATTTTGTTCATGTTTGATTTAAAATTCAAAACCTTTTAATTTAATCTTTGTTTAGACTTATGTTTAAATAAAACTTGTTGTTTCATTTCAAACTTTAGTTAGGATTCAACTTAAGTTAAACAACTTATTTATTCTACTGGAAATTAAGAAACATAAGCCAAACTTCAAATTTGAAAATTTTCAAACTTCTAAATCTTCGAGTTCAGGATTACAAACTGAGTCCTTATGCTAAATTATGATTTTTAAAGCAAAATTTATAATTTTTAGACTTAGAAGTTAAGAGCAATTCGAGTTTGTTTAAATCTTGTTCTTTCGACAAGTCCTTGTGATTCATGGGATCGTGATGATCAAGACTTTTTCCAGTGATGGAGGGACGAAAGGGGATGCTGGGAAAAATAGTCGGAGATGGTGGAAGCGACTGTGGCGTCGGCGGTGGTCGAGCAAAGTTTTTAATCCTAATTTTTATCAGGGGCGAGTTTTGATTTCCTTCGCCCTCCTCAGTTGATCGAGTGGCTTGGGGTTTTGGGATACGAAACTGTGGTGGTTGTCGAAGTTGTGGACGGAGTTACACGAGCTCCGGTGGTGGAAGCGTCGAATACGAGCCGTTGCCAGGTTTGTGGGGGTCGACAGTATTGAGTGTTCCAGGTTTTCAAACATGACCACAAATTTTGATTTCGAATTGGTGGGACGGTGCGAGTGGTCGGAGCTCGATCTGGAGATGATCGTCGACATGCTCGGAGTCGCGGCGATGATTGGAGCTGGCCAACTTAGTTGTGCACGTGCACGAACCAATGGTGATGTGTTACCTGAATATTTGTTTGCCTGGGAAGAACAAAGTTGCTAAGTTAAAATGGTTACAGGGATTTAACCTGAAACTGTTTTTCTTGCTTCTGGAAATTTTGAACAAATTCAAGTTTTAAAACAAGGTTTTAAAAACTGAGGTTAAGTCGAAAAGTAAATAAAATTCAAGTGTTAATTGGAAATTAGTTTGTATATGACATAAGTTTTAAATTCATTTTGGCTTAATAATTTCAAAGAAATGAAGTGTATCAAATTAGTTGAATTCAAAAATGGAAGTGAATTGTAATGGAAATTAAACAAGCTAAAAACTTGTTTTAAATTTATTAAGAAAGGTTTTACAAGTTAATTAATTTAATTTGAAAGATGATTAAGAATGTAAATTTATTTAAAAGTATAATTAACTAAGTATTTGAGGTTAAATGAATTCGAAATTAAAGATTGATATTATCAATTTTGTGTTTAACCAAATTGAACTTAAGAATTTTCAATTAACTACTTGAATTTAATGAATAAATTAATAGTGGTTGATTTATTTATTAATTGAGGATTAATGATTTATTAATTGGTAATTAATGATTTATTAAGTAATTAGTGATAAATAAATGGGTAATTAAGTTTTATTAATTAATAATTAAGATTATTAATTTATAATCAAGAAATAATCAATTAAGTGAGTAATTAAGCAGTAATTAATAAAAATTAATAAGTTAATTAATTTATAATTAAAGAATAGTTAATTACTGTTTTAAAGATTTATTAAGTTGATTAATTTGTAAATTAAAGATTTTTGATTGGATAAGATTAGATAAGTTAGGAGAATTAATTTTTTTGAAATAAATCAGTCAATAAATTAAGAATTAATTTAGTTATTATTAGGTACTTAATTAACTATAAAAAAATTAGAATTAATTTATATGTTTCGATGGTCATTCAATTTAAAATCAACAGTTAATCAATGTGAATGAATTTCTTTAGCAAACAATTAAAGAAATTTTAATTGTGAATAAAGGTTATTAACTAAGGTAAATTAAAAATAAATAGATAAATTTGATTCAATAATTAAAGGTTGGTTGATTTGGTAAATGATTAAAGGACAATTAATCAAATGATTTGGAATTGATTGATGTTAATTAACCACATTGATGACCCATCTGATTACCCATCTGATTTAAGTTTATCAGATCATTATATAATTGAGTTCACTTATAGAGATTTGAATTGTATTGATTGTTGAATTGTTCGATATCTCTGATATGCTATGTTTTGTGCTATGAATTGATTCAGTGTGATCTATGATGGATGTAATTTAATTATTTATGATGCGTTCATATTTTATATCTATGAATCTGTGTATATAGATAAGCGATATTGGAATATACCGCTTATCGATGTTGTTGCGATTGAAATCTGTGATGATTGAATGATGTTGCACTATTGTGTTAAACCCTTGGACCACACCATACACACACAATTATGGATTTCACGAGGAAATCAGTTAAGTCGTAGACTTTTGAAATAGTTTTGAATTTAAATTTTTAAATTCAAATGTTTTGGAAATGGAATCGGAATAAAAGTGAAAAGCTTTTAAAATGGAATTTCAAGTTAAAATTTATTTTAATTAAGTTTGAAATTTAAATAATTTGATTTAAAATTGAATTCAAAATTAGGAATTGAATTCTATGATTTGAAATTAGGGATTAAAGATGTTAAGTTAGTTTGAAACCATATTTAAAGTATTGTTTTGGGAATTCGAATTTAAACCAAAGATGGTAACTTGTATAAATGAAATGGGGTTTTTCCAAAATAAAGCTATTGTTTCTAAATAATAAAAAGCTTTGGTTTCAAATCTTATTGAAAAGGATTTCAAGTTTAAACCAAAATTTTCCAAGTTATAAATGAATATTTGGAAACGAATTTGAAAATAAATATTTGGGACTAATTTGAAAACTATGAGACAAATCTTTGATTTAAATATTTGATGAATTAATCCTTTTGAAACGGAAATTGTTTTAAAATCCGTAAATGGATCTTTGTGGAAATGGGTGAACTTAGTGAAATAAATCTTTTGTTTAAAAAGATTTGAAAATGGTAATTTGTTTAACCATCTAAAGGAAAGTTTTGAGTTATTACGTTGTGACTTAATTGAAATCCTATATCCATATGTTTTAAATGTTGCGCTCACTATTCGGTTTAGCCGGGAGAGGACCTTTGTGTCATATAACCCATTTCGAATATGTGATTCGACGTTATGGATAGCATTTGAAGACCGGTGGTGAAGACCGGGTATTTGCGAGAACGATAGGATGACCTATCGATTGTCTCTTCACTGAGTCGCGCCGGTATAGAGATCCCCTAAGTGATGGGAAGTCCGATCGGGATTGTGAATACCTGGATTGCAAGGACTTCTTTGAAAGTGCCTTCGGTTCTGTTCGAACCTGGAACAGACTTGTATGGATTGTATGTCTGACATTACACTTTGAGATATAAAGCAGATTTCTTTCAAATACATATCTGTTGGTGGCGGAGAATTTATTCTCTTAGCTTAACACCCTTCTCTGAGACGTACGAGCTCAGAGGTTATGTAGTTGAAGGTTATCAGCGATATACTCCCAATTTGGTAATGTGGCATGCTGAATGCTGCTGTGTGTTAATGATCATTGTTTGATCATTTGTGATATGATCATTTGTTTGATCATTTATCTTTGTGATCATTACTTTGATCATTTGTTGACCCAAAGCATGGCTTTGTACCAAAGCGTAGCTTTTTGGACGAGACTGCATTAGGACCTCACACCCCGGAAATGGTCAAAACAGGAAAGATGCGGCAAGGTTATGAGGGTCGCGCCCTTTAGGGTGTGTCATTCCCTTCTGGTAAAGGGTGATATTAGGTATGGAGCCCTGATATTTAACCTATGTGGTTGCTCCAATCTCATTTACTGTGTGGTTGTTGCTTAGAGGTACCTCGGATAAAGGTCCCAAAGGACCGGGGGATGACTTGCTCTCTAAAAGATGCAGCAAGGTTATGAGGGTCGCGCCCTTTAGAGTGTGTCATTCCCTTCTGGTAAAGGGTGATATTAGGTATGGAGCCCTGATATTTAACCTATGTGGTTGCTCCAATCTCATTTACTGTGTGGTTGTTTCTTAGAGGTACCTCGGATAAAGGTCCCAAAGGACCGGGGGATGACTTGCTCGAGTATTAGTTACCTAGTTACAGAGGTAACCCGGCCTTGTGTTGGCAGAGATCCGGTTAGGTTCTCGGGACGTCCCACCAGAGGCGATCCCATGTGGCAGTAGGAAGTTCCTTAGCCTGACCATTTGTTGGAAATCCATTCATCCAATACGAAACCCTGTACGGTTTTAGTTGTAGAACCTGCCATTCACTTATGATGGTCACCACTGTTTGGATGGTAGCTATAGTAGGCATACGATAATGGTCGTATGTTGGCTAAGATTTATATTCTACTTTCGAAATGTTTTCTGCACTTTGCACTTATAATAATAATATCCAAGAAATTTTCTGCGTATTAAGCATGTTTGACTATCATAAGAAGAAATCTCCTCCAATTCTGCGTTTGCATTGTGTGTGTGGCGGGAGGTCTTATGGTAGTTTCATTTTCTAAAAAAGCATATCGGATTTTCTTTTATAATTCTTGTTTTATTTAAAAGATAAACTGTATTTATTACTCACACCAGTCCCATGACTGACCCGGAGTTTATTGTTCCTTTCCTAAACTCTGGGTGCTCACTATTTTCCACACGAGCAGTCTAGAGTTGGGTTTTTCAGATAGTTAGGTTTATAGATTATCTGGAGCTAGTTTCAGTCTTTGGATATGGACGAGACTTGCTTCTCTTAGTATATCGTGATGTCGGTTCGAGCTGCTGCTGGAGTTCTTCCATGAAGACTGTCGTAAGTTATTTGTTCCACTGCTAGTGTTATCTATTTTCTTTTCCGCTGCTATTTTATTGTATCATATCTCTGATGTATATCGATATCTATTGTATCATCTGTTGTATCAGGATGTTGTATCAGATGTTGTATATTGGTATTCATTATTTCTTCCACTGTGTTGTTTGCTTAATTGTGTTATAAGCTCCGGCGAATCGGATTTGAACGATCGAATCTACGGCATTCGAGTACGATGTAAAGTATGGATGTCGATTTTTCGAACGGACAAAATCGCATTCGTTACATTAATATTTATTGCATGTATATTATTTATGATTTATTAAATGTCCACATCAAGATTAATATTTATGTTTCGAGCTGGAGCCTTCCGACTATATTCTGGTCGTTTCCAGGAAGGCATACATGAGTCGGACGTCGGATTATTAGCCAACGTGGGATGAAATCCTACCTTATATTAGAGATTCTATATGGGCTGACTTGATGATAAGTATAAATTAATAATTCATTTGAAAATGGTATATTTGATCTTTGAAAATTAACATGCTATGTAGGATTCATTTAATTTCAAAGTACATGCTATAGTTGCTATAAATAGGAAGATCAACAGCTATTTAGCAACCACTGGAACAAGAAAATGAGAAAAAACTACAAGGACACCCTCTCGAGTGCGAAACACAAAAATAAAAAAACCAGGTTGGATGAGTGCTGATGTTTGGGTTGATTTTCTTGAGCATTGGGAAAGTCCCACCGCAAATGTAAGTTTTCTAACTCATATGTTTATTATAATTCGTTTAACGTTTTTTTAACAATTGCATTAATTTAGTCAATCATATATTTAAGTAGTTAAAGATGGTAAATGTAACTTTTATATTAAATTTACAAGAAGTATCTATGCGAAATTTGGCAAATAGAAATATAAATCCTGTTACACAATGCATCGGATCAAAATCCTTCCAACAATACCGAAAGAAAATGGTGAATTTATAAATTACGATTATAAAATACTTATAACATTGTTTAATCGTGTATATATATATATATATATATATATATATATTGTTTAATCTTATATGATTTCAGGCGAAGGAGAGGGGCTGTTACCTTACATATTTGAAGATCTTCATTCACACTTACGCCATTGAGCAGACCAATGAAGATGGCTCAGTTACCTTTACTTGGACGCACCCTAAATCTCAAGCTATAACTGTAAACACGTTTTATTTTTTCTCTTATTTCACATTACATAAATTATAAATTGAATATTTATTATAGCAAAATTCTATTCCTAACTGCATGAAAGATTTGAAATGGAGCGAGCTGGAGTGCTAGAAGCAATCAGCGAGAGGAGTTGATTGCCGAGGAGTAGGACATGATTTTTGATGCTCTGACCGACAGACTGACGCGAAATAGGCGATACGATTACGGTAATCAAGAGGTAATGTTTATCGAGTTTAACTACTTTTAACCAATTTATAAATTTTATTTATTATTATGTTCAAATTATAACTAGCTACTAATTGGTTTACAAGCGAGGATTTCTCGAACCGATTATAAGAAATCACAGGTTGAGGAGGAGATAACATATTTGAGATCTCAAATAGAAAAACTGAATGATTGACGAAAGAGTGGATGATTGACTATGCTACTAGCTGAGTGGATTACGGCATACATGGCAGCACATGATACATTTACTTCATAGTGGTTGGGAAATGATGATTAGTAGATATGGTTGTGTTTTTTAGTGGATATTGATTGATTTATTTTGTACTTGTTTGATATGTGTTGATAGATTTAATACATGTTTGATGGTTGTGTTGTTTGTGGATGTTTGATGGCTAAAGTTGGGTTTTTGTGGATGTTTGATGATTGTGTTATTCGATGGAAATGAGGGTTTGTAGGTATGGTGGTGCTGTTTGATGGATTGTTGATGTAATTATGGATTTTTGTGATATAAATTTGGTTTTGTGTGATATGTATGATATAGGCGATGTATGCAATATTTGTACTTGTGAAATCGAGTACATATGTGTTGTATATGAGATGGATAGACAGATGAATATATATGTATGATTTGATGGTTGAAACAACAGTTGTTTTACAAAACAGAACCTGCAGGTTACCGACGGCTAGCGACGGCCTATTTGTTATAGCTTATCGACGGCTAATGATAGCCCAATGGTCCATTCGTGATGTACAAAATTCGTGACACGTGTTCATCGGTTATTGACAGTTGGTCACAGCTTTTCTGTCGCGAGCCATCGGAAAGTAATCGATCAACAAGGTCGTCACTCCTTCTTTGATTCACGCTTGAAAAAACGACGGCTTTTACCATCGGCTGGTGACGGCCGTTGACGGCTATTTGCCATCGCTAAATATTGTGGAATGATAATTAATAGTTTTAAGCAATTAATATGCATTAAATTCATATAATACAAACATTTTATCCATAATACTAAAATGCATAAAATATTAATTATAATTTTGGCAAGAATCGAGCGGATTATTTTCGAATTCGGACATCTATGTGTATTTGTTTTTCTGAATATTGAATATTTGTCCGCTTTTTGGATACAAATTTGAGCGGATTTCAGATATTTCGAATGTCCATTAGCGGACCTATCTCTACGGTTTTTAAAACTTCCTCTCTCTCTCCCGTTGTCCCGAAAACGCTCCTTGGTGGAAGGTAACACATGCCCTATCCCAATGTCCCTTCAGAATAAGCAATCATGTCAGAAGTATGAGTGGGACTATAGTGGTTTCCCATATTATGCGGCAACTCGAACATGTAAAATGAACAAACCAAGTGTTGACAAACTTTGTGCTGCGGCAATAAGAAACCAATAAACAGTCAAAAGTTATTGCTCCACTTACTTAACAACCTCATCAATTTCTGAGGTCCGAATTAAATGATGTTTACTTTTTGTTGGTGGATGTGGCAACTAAAAAGCGCAATATGTAAACAAAGATGCTTCCAGCAATCAGAGGTCGCATCGATATAAGAAAACGTTTCAGATTTGAGCTACTATAAAAGTAGACAGCTTATAAGCCAACTTCAAAAGCTGTCGAGTGATATATCACCAACACGAAGTGCTCATAAAGCTGTTCTGTGTTTACATTGGTTAAATCATCTGCTTGGTCATCAAATCATTTGACGTTTGTTATCTCTTAATGTTCCTGTCAAAATAATATAAAGCTTCCCATTTGTATTCAAAAAGTTTCAGATGTCGTAAACGAGACGAAATCAGCATAATTCTACAGCCAATATAATTAAACTATTATTTTGATTCAATTAGCACTGTTTAAACTTTTAAGGTTTCTATCCTGAGTTTTTCCTAATGGCTGAGATTAGATTCTCCACGCATAATTAGCACTGTTTAAACTTCAAAAGCTGTCAAGTGAGTTTGTTTTAATGTTCTTATCAAAATAACGTAAAGCTTCCAATTTGTACTGTAAAGTTTCGGATATGAAAAGGTGACGAAATGAGCGTACTTCGAAAGCCAAAAGACTAAACGATTAATTACTCCAATAAGCACTGTTTTAAGTGTTATGATTTCGAATTTGAATTGTTCTTGAAGGTTTTGGTCCGATTCTCCCAGCATAAATTTAGAGTACTGCTAATTACACCAAATGAAGTATGTCTAGTTTAATTGGATGCTAAATATTAACCGTATTTTATTTTATACCACCTAAAACGATAAAATGATAGATCGTACACAGCAGATAAATGAATATGAATTTTGACATATAACAACCGTTGGTATTACTGGACCGTTTAAGAAAATAACAAGTTCTTCGTATTACTCGAAGTCGGTTGGCAGACGACTGTTGATCGACGTATAACTATCAAATGATTCTAGATAATATGAAGTACAGATTTCAGTTCCTTTTTCTCTTTTTTCTTATGCGGTAAATTATAGCTCCTGTTGAGGTGTATGTAGCACGAAATTTAAAATCCATCGCTCAAAATTCAAAAGTTAAACTATAATTTCTGGTTCACGTCATGGAAGCAAATCAGCTAAACGTAACAAGAAAAAAGTGAAATAACCGTGAACTTCAAATATGAAAGTAGATTTAAGTATTTGGTCCAAAACATAAGATGCACAACATATGTGAAAATTTTGACTACTACAGTACAGAATTATGTTTTTTCAACTAAACATTTTGGACACGTCCGAAATTGTAAACGCAATGGAGCCTTGTTTGATCAACTTTTACTGAAAATATTCAGTCATTTTGAACGGATACATCCGAAACAAACGATGAGTTTTTACTAATTAATAAAAAAATAAAACGATTTTAAATAGTAAAATTTTAAAAATAAATAGTAAGTAATATTAAAGGGCAATGTTAGCCTCGGCATTTGAACGAGGGGGTATAATGTTAGGCGGAATTCATCAAAAAATAAAGCTTCTTATGGAAAGGGACATAACAAATGGAACAAAATCAGAAAATTTGCTGGTTGGGTAGTTGGAGTTAAAACTCATCTCCGTATTTATAGGACGAGTTTGGGTCAAAAACCATACCGTCGACAAACCTGCTCATAACAAACAACAAAACATTAGAAAGTTATAAAAATTAATTTCAATAACAATAATAATAAAACTAAACAAGCCAATAGAGTTGACTCAATTAGTTGAATGTTCAGACTACAACATTAAAGGTCACATGTGACGATGCATATTTCAGAAGGTTTAAATCAACAATAATCCACACATGTCCAATTCAAACAATTCGAAACACAGATAATCAATAGGGATAATTAAGAAAAATAAGAAAAGAAGAACATAAATACAGAATCTCGCAGCGGAATGACAAAATATAATAATCAAAATAAACAGTTCATGAAGCTGCTTATACTATACATTTGATTATAATTTTACAATATCTACCAGAGTTATATATATATACAACAGAACTAAATAAAACAATGCAACAGAACAACACGATGCAGAGAATAATACTGGTAATATAATACATCAAATCTTCCTCTTTGTCCTTCAGAAAATAATCTTTAATGCGTTGAAAACTCAGGGCTGACCCGAACGTAATGAAAGACAAAACACTTGAGTCAGGATTAAAATATCCTTATGTGAGTCAAATCAATATCACATATAACATGAGTGTAATAGTATCAGAGATGTTTACGAGGTTTTACATCTCATATCCAATGTATAACGTGCATGCAATAACTCAAGAGACGTTACGGGATTTTTCGTCTCTTAAGGACCCATCAAATTATTTATATATATTAGAATACGTTATAATATAATATAAAGTCAGTAAAATAAATATTTTTCTTAGCGTTAATGCTTTAGATTGATCACCCCTAACGCGTTTTTAAGCATTATCATATAGTTTGCATATAACGCTCCAGTAGCACGTCGGGGGGATAGGGATGCGTCGTGATATAACAACACTAAACCAAACTCATAGTGGTCTCGTATAAAGATAAATGTATGACAAGGAACGTGATGCAATGCTCAAGATAGGATACTACCCGTTCAGTTTGTAGGGCTGGTGGTAACGCATCGTAGCCCCGATCGCCCACCTCGTCCATCCAACCCATATCAAGTCAAAGGGAAGTCATTTCAAATCAAGATGCACCAATCGAAACCAACATCAAAGAAACGGTATGGACCAAGTCCAAGAAGAAAATCGAAGAACGAATGTTCGCTAGGGGTAGCTAGCCCATTTGGTCCCGTCAAGTCGTCCTGTTTTAGTCATTTCAAATTGGCACAAGTGCCGAAGTCTATCCATCATCGTTCTCATTCTTCAAATCCTATGAACATACACCAAATCCAACCACTTCATTCTGCTGTCTCCTCCGCATACACAGTTGTTAAAGTGGTTCCAATATCGACAGAGGTTAAGCTAATAAGAGTTCTCGATCACTTTAACAACCAAACGTCGTTTTACACACTAGTTGGTACTTTTACATTTCGAAAACTATTCAAACTTGATATCAAAATATCATATTCGCTTCAAAAATGTTCTTCATTTCGAAATACCATATTTACTTAAAATATGCTATTTCACTTCAAAAATCATTTTTGCCCGAATATCTAAATTTCACTTCCAAAATCATTTCGAATTTCCATTTAAGTTATAACTTCATTTTAACGCAATTCACATTTAAATCCTTGATTAACCATGACCAGTTTGATTTTTTTAGAAAATAGTTTGAATAATGTTAAATAGTTTAAAAGTTAAAATAGTTTAATATAAAACAGTTTGAGCATTGAAAATGGTTTATATAGTAAAATAACTGGAAAATCAAAATAATTTGAATATTTAAAAAATAGATTTTAAACAGTTTATATTAAAATAATTTATTTGAAAATAGTTTCTAAGTCAAACTGATTCAATTCCAAATCTTTCAATTAAAATCATCTTCAATCTCAATTCAATTCAAATCGACTCAATTTCGATTTCATTTCAAATTAACTTCGATTTCGTTTTTCATTTTTAACTTCAATTTCGATTCAACAGTTTAAATTTTAATTCAGTTCTTATTTTAAACTCTTTCAAATTAAATAATTTCAAGTTCAATATTAGTTTACCAATTTAAATCGCTTAAATCAAATTAAACTTCAATGTTCGAATTTAGATTCAAATCTTCAAAATAATTCTATTCCGAGCTCAAATTTTGAAATATTCATTCATACAACTTTTACTTAGACAAATTTGAAGTTCTAGTAAAAATTCCAACCTTTAAAAGTCATTTATCGATTTTACTTGACATTTGAAAATAAATTCTTAAAACAATTTCTTTTCCAATTTTGATTTCAACATTTCAAAGCTCGAATTAGAAATAATTCAATTCATATAAATTCGGTTCCTTTATTTCTATAAAACAAAAATCATTTAAATAGATTTAAATTCAAGAATTTAAAACCATTTAATTTAACCAATCCGGTGTCCGTATATAATTTTCTATCATATGTCCAAGTGAATAGTTATTTTAATTTTAATTTCAGCGAGGGATATATATGTATGTATGTATGTATGTATGTATGTATATGTGTGTGTGTATATATATATATATATATATATATATCATTTCAATCCAAAATAAATGTCATACGTATATATCATTTAAACCTATTTCTTAATTTATTCAAAATAATTCAAACAACAATTTATACACCGTCAAATAATATACAGGGTGACAACGGGATATATATTAAATAAACAAACATCCAGTCGTCCAAAACATCAACCAATAGCCATCCATCACAATTAACATCCAATATCAGTCAAAATATCAAAATCATTAACTAGTTATCAATATCGAGTGTTTAACTAGTAATTCAATTTCAAGTTCAAATTGAACTGTCAAATTAAATTCCTATCAGTTCAATTCATATGTCAATTTTAAATGTCAGTTAAATCACCAAACAACAGTCAATAAAATAAATCACTTCATGATTTTAAATTAAATTAACATCGGATTATTTTAGTATTTCGTGAGCGTTTTAAAACACTCAACTTTATTTGAAATTAAAAAAATTTCCAACTTCGATTAAATTTAAATCCAATTCCATGGCATAGATGATGGCGATACGATTCTAACGCAACTTGTTTCGCTTGAATCGGACTCGTTTGAGAAAGTTACGATTTTATTAGCATAACGATATAACTAATATTTAATTAACACAATAATTAACTAATACCTAAATTAATCTATCTCGTTCCTTAATCTTGCTCACTGCTACCAGGGCCGAACCCATCACGCAACTTAACATCGTCGACGCGCCATAACCCAGGCCATGGAGTTCGATCAGACACCGCAATCGCCTCAGCCTCCTCCACCATTCTTAGAGGCCACGTCGCCTCCGCTGCTGATCTTACGCAATATTAGAAAACCCACGCGAACTTCGATGCCAGATCCGAGTGATTTCGAAGCGTATTTCCTCGATCAAACCGGTCATCCTGTAGTACTCATCATGCTCTACGATTTTCCTTTTAGTGGCATTTGATTTCTATGAGTGGTTTGGAAGAAATCAAGGAAGAAAGATGAGGCATTTTCAACCTTTAATTCTATAAGAAGAAGCGCGGTCGATGTTTCGTTTAGGATTTTGACGAAATGAGAACATATACATGGCCTTATATATAAATTCCGACACTATCACACATATTTTTCGAACTCAAAACAAAGCGTGCTGCTTGGCTTTCTATATGTTATATCCCAATTCCAAAAAACAATGGAATATGTATCGAGAGCCAATTCCATCATATTCATAAGATGTCTTTTCAAAATCGAATTATAGTAATTAAAGTTTTGAAAATAAATCCTATGCGTTGCAAGCTTGCACGGCCAAACGATAAGTCTGATTGCTATGAAACTTGAAATCCTATAATAATTAAATGTTACGGATCCGATGAAATTGGTTTCGTAGAAATCTGAGACAGTACCCAAAAATACTATTTTTACACGTTAATTAAAACAAGTAAATTCCAAAATAATTTTATTCACTTTTAAATTCAATTTTAAAATTTAACAATCTTCATTCTTGTTCAAATAAAACTTAAATCGACTTTTGAAATAATTTTAATTCGTATTAAATTCAAGATTCAATTATTTAAATAATTTCCAATATTAAGTTAAAACAATTTTAGTTATAAACAATTATTTTATTTTCATTTAAATAGTCCAACATTTATTATTCAGTTCTTGCTATTGATTATAAACACTTCCAATGCACAAAATTCCATTTCAATACTTGTTAATGCCTAAATCGTCGAAAGTGGTAATTTTAAAATTTTATTTAAGTTCATATTCAATAAACTACATTAATAAATCATTAAATTTCCGTTTTCGACTATTTTTATTCAATAATTATATTAAATTTAGTAATTTCAAAATAGTTAAAAATACGGGTCATTACAATCTCCCCAACTCAAAACTTTTCATCTTCGAAAAGGGGTTAAGTAAAGAATCTAACATTTGATATAATTTACTCAAATAATCAATTTATAAACATAAAATTCTTATTTGCAAACCATTACTACGCTTCCGCTATGCCATTCTAATATCGATTTATTGTAAAACAAGTTATAAAATTTTAAAATCTCAAAAAAGTTCTGACACCTGAATTTACGGAAAATTTCGACAGCGTCTCCTTTACACGACTCGATTGAATTTTTTTACAATATAGATATATAACACAAATATACTTCTCATTTAAATGATGAGGCATCCTGCTGGGAAAATCATAAAAGTATGGCATGTAATTCGAGAAATGTACCTTATTATTATTAATACGAGCGAGTTCGCATACATTAAGCAAGTAAAAGAAAATTAAGTCGCATATACGTCCAAACGGTGTTCGTATGTACTTATCTCAACTCAAATTTGAATATTAGTTTCATATAAAGGATATAGAAAGCATGCATACATTTAATATAATATATGACATGAATTTCGAATCCAAATCATAAGCATTAGCACCAATACATAACATAACGATCATATGCAGCCAAAATGATAATAATAATGATTTACAACCAAACAACCATTCAACAAATAATATTCATCCAATTAATTCATAACGATATGAATTTATATTATCCAATGTCCATAGTTAATTTATACACTTCATTCTTATAATATACATTCCTTATTAATATCTAATTGGTTTGCTTTAAATTTATTCGCATCAATTTCATGTACATTCAATTTAATTGCATTCAATTGTTTCACTTTTTGTTTAACACATTTCATATCAATTCATTTATAGACCATTTTATAAATCATTTCATTTAACCTTATTTAAGATAAATTTTATTTCATTACCACTTAGTATATTCTCTATAATACTAATATTATTTATAAACCATTTCATAAAGCCATTTAAGTTTATTACAAAAAATTTATAAAACGCACCTCATGTTTATTATTACTTCATAACTTAAGTTCATATTAATTCATTGATTCACTCCATTAGTTCATTTCATTAATTCATATCATTAACGTTACTTAATTAAATTAAATTTTATAACTCAAATTCATATTTTTTTTATCATAATCAATTTCATTCAACTTGACTTAATTAAAATTTCATTCAACTTGACTTAAGTAAAATTTGATTTCATAATTTGAACTTAAAGTATTTCTTACCACTTATACTTAAAGTGTATCAACATTTGTTTATTTAACATTCACTTATTTCGTATCTCAATTAGTTAACATTCAATTTATTTAAACTCATTCCATTTGTGTTCAATTTATTTATATCCAATTTAAATTAAATTCAATTACTCACATAAATTTTACTTACCCCCTTTTTTCTCATTCAATTTCTTTCACACCCAAATTGCATTTCATTTGATAATTCACGTTCATATACATTCTATTAATTCATTTTACAGCTTAAGTGGAATTAATTCACTTTACTGATTCATCTAGTTCCATTCAAATCCAATCGAATTCATCTAATATAGTTAAAGTTTATTTCATTTAATTCATTACTCGGTATATTTAACTTTATTTAAGTTAAAATTTTCTTTTCTTATCATTCATATTCAACAAATTTAAATTTTGTTTTTAGCTTAATATTGCTCGAATCTATAAGTTATACTGTTGGAACTAGACCAGCCCGCAACGGAAATTATAGATGAATTTCAAAAAATTTACCCTATTAGATCTCTATGGAGCCTATGAAGCCTTATTGAATTACAACATTTCTAATTTAATTTAATAAAATCATTTATTTATTTAAGTTCAAATATATCAAGATATGAAATTAATTTTATTTAATTCATTTTATACATAAATGTATCATATTCCTATATGTGTGAGTGCATATGCAACATAATAATCCATGAAAGGTATAATATGCACATATGTAAATGTTGGGATTTACATCACAACAGGCATATTAGCTCATTTTGTATGTCATGTATGTTGTCTAAATATGTGCATGTATATGTATTACAAAATATATATGCACACACACATTACAGACATATGTATGTATAAATATATTATACATAATATATAAACATTAAATATTTTTATATATATAAATATATATAGAGAAAGAGATAGAGATAGAACAATTATTAAAAATTATTTATAATTCAAAATTAACTTAGTTTTGCAAATATAATAATTTTACTATTTTAATTTATATATATTATGAATAAAATAATGTTTTCATCCATAAATAATTAATATAAAATAATCATTTTGGCTGTGCAATTCTTGGGTGTAAATTTGGTCAGCGATTAACATCGAACTATTCTAATATTAACGTTCACACGTCACTCAGCAGATGTTGTGACATTATGGCCAAATTTATCGCTTACTCATTTCTGGTAAAATCCAGTTTTAGTTTAACAAGTGTTATCCGATTGTAACATTTGTTTACACCAATTTTTTTCATCAAAACTATCACTTTGGACTAACAGAATTTGGTACTGGTCTAAATTCCAACCTTATCCACATTCAACTTTATAGTCCAAATATAAAGTTCTTGGTTCATAAAAACAATAATTATTAACCAAAATGCTCTAGCCATAGACTTTGAGTTGACTTGAGTTGATTCTGATACTAACCACATATAACTGAGGAGACAAATCCTCTCTTGAATAGTGCTTCACATTCAATACTTCCACTCGACCCAATTATAGTCACTCGATGGACGAAATGCCATGATTTGGCTATAATCAAAGCGTCTTTCATGTTGAAGATCCACGGTATTCTCAAGTCGAGAGAACTATGTAAATAAGTCACGTCGATATTTTCTGTTTGACCTTAGTTATATTAACCAACAAAAAACTATCAATTGAGTCATTCCATAGTTATCCAACAACTATTAGTATGTAACCCCTAGATGCCCCTAGCAGTCATGAGTCATACATTGCCCAACATTTGGAGAGCATCACGTACTCCAATCTCAATGGATATATCGATATCCAGTCTCGATGTATGTTGACTAGGAAAATTTAAAATGGTATATTTGTTTTGTTGTGATAAATTACTCACAGTTACAACGCTTTTAACCACTGTCGCAAAATATACCATTTATGAATTTTTTATTAAATATACTTTTAATTAATTTAATTAATATCAATCGAATATTTACTCATACGTAATCGATCGAACATTAAAATAATCACATTATATCAAGTATATAATAGGAAAATAACACCTTTTATTTCAAACAAGATTGGTCAACCAGTTAGATATATGTAACAAATTACATAATTGCCTCTAGGGCATACCCCTAACTCTATCAACCTCCCACTTACACTTGGGGTCAATTATGAAATCTAATTCCAGCTTCTCTAATCAGTTTTCTCAAAATCAATTAGGTCAGTTTCTTAGTGAATGAGTGCGCTGTTATGTTTTAATTATCTACTTTGTCTATTAACTCTCTCTAGCACTAATAAACTGCCTTTATCATATGGAACAATTCAAAGTATGTCTTTCGACTTCTAGTGAGCTTTAAGTTCTATAATAACCAATTTCATGACATTGTTATCTTATAACAATATTATGCGACTCTCAATATTTGGAATCACCTTTGGCTCAATTATAAATTTGTGCATTTATATCTGTATACATTGGTTTATTGTAGCACTATTCAAGTAAATGTTCTCAGCATTTCGCTGAATCGACCACAATCACTTTTATTTTGAAAAATTTTCAAACTAAAGATTTTAACTTGATTTTTATCATTGACATGTTATACTCAATATCACTTACAAAAGTTTGTGTCCAAACGTTCCATCATAATGAGCTCGTTGTTTCTATAAACAATTCTATAGTATTTCATAAACACGTGAGAACACCTCAAACAACCATTTAGTGATATCAATTTGGATTTTATATTGGCTCAATGTATTAAATACATAAATAAAACACAATATCATATACAACATAGCATGTATGATAATTTCTATTACTAATGCATAAGAAATCAACTTACATGCTCTCTTTTTAATAGGGTGCTCTTGTTGGGACAATCCCTGTATCGTTTATGCTCACCATAAAAGTCATCATTTACAATCCAAAATTAAGTATTAAAACAACTAAAGTTTATTTTAATACAAGCATATTGTTAAAATCTACAACGTGTTGTTTATTTATAGTTTAGAAATATCAATGTACTTTTTAACGTTCTTTCTTATAAACACACGCTTCCTCTGCACTTTGATTGAAAATCAAACTATTTGATATTTCTATCAAAATACTTATTCAATCTTGATGCTTATACAATGATACATCCATATCATTTCTTGGATCATATCCAAAGGCTCACAAACCCAATATCGCTCCCACCGACTTTGAGTCATTTTTGGCTAATATGTTTAAATGGCTTACTCTAAATCATTATTTAGAATTTTTTGTTTCGACATATACGTACCAAAAACTAAGTCGTATCAAGTGATAATTTTGTGAGAAAATCTGAATTAGCTTGAGCATGTCGAATACTAAATATGTTATGCTAATTTCAACAATTGAAATTTGCGATATTATTCTTATCAACATTTCTCATTTAATTCCAACCATATTAGTCATTCCAATGAAAACACAATCTTGGCTAATGGATCACATCTCTTTGGTTATGATCACTAGAATCATATTTTGATTGCATACTTGGAATTCTTTCAGATTAGCGCATCATACCATATAGAGTCAACAATCTTAATGATTTAATTGAACAACCGAGGGTAACGTATATTTTCGACATTAATAAGAAACTCATAGTTTCTCTTCGACGTACGAAAATACTTATTAGACATTCTAATGCTATGCGTTCATTTAGGTTAGTTAATTTCACTTCATCTCATATAATCAGTTCTATCTATGGATCATATCCAATTCCTTTTAACAACCAAAATTTCTCAAAGAAATTCCTTTACAATGAAGTTGATATATCTTGAAACAATAATTGTTTTTTAATGCAAATAGAATAGGGATTCATAAACGCTTTATGAACCTTTTTATTTATAAAACTGATTTTAGTTTACAAAAATAATGTTCAAAACATAAATTTATTATTTGATGACAGACCTTTCCAAAAAACTTTTTGGAGATTAGTACAAGATCACTCATGAACAATTATTACGTCCAATCTTTCGACTCGCACTACCTGCTAACTCCTTGGTGTAGGATATGTTGGGATTTCTTACAAACTCTTATCTTGTATGATTTTGTAAACCGTTTTTTAGATGAAATAATATCAACCTTGTGTACTACTCTTAAGTACATGACCTTATAGAAAGAAACTAACTCAACCGCACTCGCAATTAATCATAAATTGTCCAAAAATGTTTGATTGCTCCTTATCAATGCATCATTATGTATCACATGGAGGAGTGACTTTTCAGATTGAATCTATATTGATTTTTAGGTACATCTGGAACTTTTTCCAATATACTCACTTATTCGACCAATCAAATCATTTTGTTCTATTGCATGTTATTTATTTACTTTTCTTTTATATTCTACGATTTTATCATAAACTTATTGCATGTGTATCCAATACATATGTAAATGTTGGTAATAAATCATCGGTGAATATAACAAAGTATATGAAACCCTTTTGGTGTTCATAGACTTGTGATTACATACATCAATATGTATTAATTCAAAGATTTCATCAACTCTTATAATGCTTCCAGTGAATGGGTGCATAGCCGTTAATTGTTTAAAATAAAATTAACCTGTATCATATGATTATTTTTCAAAACTACGGCTTAGTCTACAATTCGAAAACAACTATAAATAATATTAGACACATATACACTTTTACTATGAAAACAAATTCCGCAATATACTTCTACTTCATAATGAATATTCATAATATGAAATATAGTTATATCTATTTTTCAGTCAATACCAAAATTAAACATTATTTCACAAATAATGTCCAGTACATTTTACGAGAACAATTTTCATAATTTGATGCAATCATTAGGTGCTATATGGCATGCTCCCACTATTTCCACCATTAATATAATAGCGTACTAAATTTAGAGGTCCACCATTCACTTAGTATTGTTAATATTGTTTACTTATTTTTTATGCTACAACTAGTTTATAGTGGAGAGTTCTTTGATCAAATATCTTGAGCTCAAAGAAATAAATGTTACAGAAAATAATTTTCTATATGAAAATACATTTTGGAATAAAAATCATATTTCACATTCCACTATTAAGTATCAATTAGTATTACAATTCTTGTTTCCAATGTTTCTCTATGAAGCTGAAGTGTCCTATTAATGCTCTTCATTCCAACTTTATTTTAAATTACATCTATTCTTATACATTCGTTTTTCTTTCAAATTGTCAAACTATGCAAAAGAAAACCTTACTACAGTATCATAACAAACCTTTTATAAAAGCACATTTGATTATTCTTAACATTTAAGACATTAAATATTTTGCCCTTTATGTAAACCGATCACGATGACATTTCAACGATCGAGTTCTTAGTCGTATCTCATAGTTTATGGTCTTGTGTTACATTAGAACAATGTGATCCTTTTGAAATCATTCAAATTGAATACATGATCTTAAAATACTATTTATTGACTTACTTCGAATGAACTAACTTTGTCGAAATATTGTACCCCGTAAACTATGACTGTTCACCATATAAATTTTATATATGAAAGTACATGGATCAAATATTCATAGTCTTGAATTGCATTTAGAGTTCGAAAACTCATGAAATGCAATACACGGTCTAAACCAAATAACCATATAAGTGACCAACTTATGAATGTATTAAGCAGTTGAAATTAGGCACTTACATGGGTATAGAAACATTGTATAACATGCAATTAGAATTATTAGCAAGTATATATATTATATTTCTATTTGTCAACTTTCAATTCAGTTTGTATGTATATGTTAGTTGACAAACGTTTTATCAATCATATTAAATGCACAAATTTATCATTGTAGATAATTATAATATTATATAGCATATGTTCTTACAATATTAGAAAGGTTAAATTTTACCATTTTATTTTTCTAATAAGGCTCTGGCTAGTCTTTTATGTTTCTCCAAACCCTAAGATGAAACATAGAAGTCTTACAACTTCACTAGAGAGTGTTAGACTCGTTTGTTCTGGTATTCACACTCATTTGTTTTGTAATTCCGACCTTGAGTTTGCTCAACAAATCATAGCCCCATAAATGATGGATAACTCCTTATCGACTTCTCAATTACTAATGATCAAGTAAGGCATAAATTGTTGGATCCTTCTGTTAAAAAAGATAGGGAAATTCGGTTGTATCACATACAACACCTAACGCATTTTTCTTTATTCTAATCTCATTTCGACCTTGAGTTTTCTCAACAAATTAAAAGAGATTATTCGCTCATACTTACCATATCATGATGGCCTAAGTATAGTATATGTACCTTGAATTTGCTCAACAAACATATATAGTTATCTTACCTCATCTATTTAACATAATAATAATACTATCCCTAACATCCCTAGCTTGAGTTTGCTCAACAACTAAGGAGTATGTAAGTAATTTATTAATATATATGGTAGAGGACAACATTATATTGAAAATTCATAATCTTCAATATATATATATATATATATATTGAGTGATATCGACTTATAGAATAATATATTTCTTATGATATACCCCAACGATTCAGGTGTTAGATACATCAGAAATCACAGTATATTTATATTAACTTATGTATTTATTTCTCAAGTCTATTTGGGGTTCTTTAATGTTCCACGTTTAGTTTATACACGTATCATATAAGTTATATTATTATATAACTTTTATATTTCATATTACTTATATGAGTCTTACGTATAATATATCATTAATTAAATCTTATCTAATTAATTTTAATTAGTAAACTCTTTAAATAATTTTAAATTAGTATTCTAATTTAATTTTATATTGGACATATCTACATAACATTTATAATGTATACTATAACCTTTATAGCGTAACACAGATATGTCATATATATATATGTGTATGTATTTTATTCAATTAATTAACCTTTAATTAATTTATTAAATTAAACAATTTTTATTAAAATTTATTAATTTCAAAATTTATCTTGTATACATACGTTTATACTTATGTTATCTTAAATATTTTAAAATAACATAACATATATCAACATATATAATATATGCATATCTGCATTAATTAATTAACATATTTAATTAATCTATTTTATTAATCTTACTAATAAATTTAAAATTTGAAATATTATATAAATATTTTCAAACATTTTGAAATTATCATTATCCTCTCAAACATTTTAAAAACTTATGCAGTATTATAATTTTTATAATAAACATGTTTTATTTTGAATTTAACTATTAAGTTTAAATCTTTGACATTAATTTTCAAAACGATTTTGAAAATTAGCCCAAGGCCTAAATTAAGTTGGGCCTTTTCCTTAGGCTCAGTTCACCTTTCAGGCCAGGCCGTTAAATAGGTAGGACAGGGTACTTGATTGCCTATTTCCAATCCTATACATTACCTTTCTTGACACCGTACTGAGTGGACAAGCTTAATTAGTTAGTCCAAATATGACTAATTTAGACCGCATAGGCTATTGGGCTCTGATACCATTGTTGGAACTGGACCAGCCCGCAGCGGAAGTTAAGGATAAATTTCAAAAAATTTACCCTATGGGTCTTCATTGGGCCTATGAAGTCTAACTGAATTAGAACATTTATAAATTTCATTTGAATAAAATAATTTATTTTATTTAGATTCAAATATATTAAGATATGAAATTAATTTATTTGATTTAGTTTATACATAGATGTATTATATACATTTGTGCGAGTGCATGTGTAGCATAATAATCCACGAAAGGTATAATACGCCCATATGTAGATGTTGGGGTTTACATTGCAACAAACATTTTAGCTCATTTTGTATGTCATGTATGTTGTCCAAATATGTGCATGTATATGTGTTACAACACATGCATGTATGTATAAATATATTATATATAATATATTTACATAAAATATTTATATATAAATAAATATATGTGTATAGAAAGAGAAAGAACAATTATTAAAAATTATTTATAATTCAAAATTAACCTTGTTTTGCAAACATAATTATTTTAGTATTTTAATATGTATATATTATGAATAAAATAATGTTTTCATCCATACATAATTAACATAAAATAATCTACTGATGAAAATTCAAATTTTACAATTTTCGAAAATTTAGGATCATAAAATAGAGCTTAAAAAAATCTAGAGATTTTTCAAAGTTGAAATATTATTTTTAAAAACAAATACGTTGATTTCGGTAATGATTATTTAATATAAAATAATATTTTAATAAAAATTCAAAATTTTAGAAATTCTAAGATCATGAATGAAAGGTTACAAAATTTTTTAAAGAATTTTCAATTAAATTATTGTTTTTGATAAATCATAAAGATTTTTTTTGAAATAATATTAGTTATTAAAAATAATAAAATTTGTTAAAAAATCCTAAACTTTTTTATATGTTCCTGGAACGATATAATATTTTTAAAAAACATAAAATTAATTTTAATGTGATAATTATTTTATGTACTATAAACAATTCAAAATTCAATAAATATTAATTTAAAAATATGAATATACGTATGATAACTAATTTTCAAATTTGTAAATTCATATGATATATAAATAAGTGTACTGAATTTTTTAAATCATACATATACATATACATATATATATATGCATATATTCTATTATGAGAGAGAAATATACACTAATATATATATATATATATATATATATATATATATATATATATATATAGACACACACACACACATGAATTATTAGTAAATATATATAAAACAATTATTAATGACAAAAATTGGTTTTATACAGTAAACAACATTTGTTTGTACATAAATCAAATAGTATAATAAACAAATTTTGCACATAACGAAACGGATTTGTGACTAACTACATCTACTTACCAAATCTCACATAGTTAAACATATAGTAGCAATATATTTAATAGATTTGAAATTGCTCATTATAGGATCATAGAATATAATTTAATCATTGTAATATGAATTCAAATTACCAATTTAAAGATTTCTTTAAATCCAAGTTGAAGCAGTGACTTCCCTTCATCTACTGTTCTTGATTCGTCAGATTGCAAGTCCGGAATCACCAACCTCCAACTATCGAATTATATTATTTTAATTTGAAATATTGTCAGGACCCGATTCTTCGTCTTCCGAAAATTCAACATCGATACTCACTTTATCGACTGCCGAGTAATCGAACGACGGAAAACCGAACACTGAGGGTTTTAAGAAAGAAGAAAAGAAGAAAAGAGGAGAGAAAAAGATAGAAAAGATAGAGAAAAGAAAACATAGAAAATAGAACGGAACAGAAAACAACAGAACAACATCCGAATCTCACAATTCGCAGCGGAACAACATATAATAATAAATGAATAATCTTTAAACAAAGAACTACCAGTTATTACATTTTATACATTACATTACATTACATCATATCATCAGAGTTTACAACAACAACAATAAACAGTGCAGCGGAAAAAGAAATACTATATAACTAGTAATACGCCATGCCATCCAGCTTGCCTCCAGCAACTCCAGAATATCCAGAATATCCTGATAAACCTTAACTCTTGACTGCCCGTGTGGAAATTGGTGGGCACCCAGAGTTTAGGAAGGAAAACAATAAACTCCGAGTCAGTCATGAGACTGGTGTGAGAACTCAAAACAGTTTATTTATCTTTAAAATCAAAAATAGAGGAATATTTTTAAAGTCAATTCGCAATGCTTTTAAAAATGAGACTACCATAAGACCTCCCGCCACACACACAATGCAAACGCAGACTTGGAGGAGATTTCTTCTTATGTTAGTCAAAGATGCTTGATACGCATTAAAAAGAACATTTGATATTATTATTAGTGCATAGTGTAGAGAAAAATTCATTTCGAAAGTAGAATATAAATCTTAGCCAGCATAGGTACCATTATATTATGCCTACTAATAGCTACCATATTAGATGGCAGGTTCTACAACTAATACCGTACAAGTTTCGTATTGGGAATTGGATTTCCAACGAATGATCAGGCCAAGGAACTTCCCATTGCCACATGAGAATGCCTCTCGATGGACATCCCCGAGAACCAAACCGGATCTCTACCAACACAAGGCCGGGTTACCCCTAACTGAGTAACAACTGACCGAATATGCCATCCCCCGGTCCTTTGGGACCTTTTCAACCGAGCGCTCGTAATCAATTCACACAATCATAAAGTGTTTTCAACATGAGTAAGTATCTGGGCTCCATACCATGATACCACCCTTTTCCAGAAGGAAATGCACATATCCTAAAGGGCGCTACCCCTCATAACCTTGCTGCATCTTTCCTGTTTTGACCATTCACAGGGTGTGAGGCTCGACGAAGTCACGTCCACAAAAACATACTTTATACAAAAGCCATGCTTTGGGTCAACAAATGATCATAGAAATGATCACCAAGATAGACGATCAAATAAACGATCCTATCACAAATAATCAACACAATGATCATTTACAGCAACACTCAGCATGTCACATTACCAAATTGGGAATATATCGCCGATAACCTTCAACTACATAACCTCTGAGCTCGTACGTATCAAAGAAGGGTGTTAAGCTAAAAGAATAAATTCTCCGCCACCAACAGAAATATATTTGAAAGAAATCGGCTTGATATCTCAAATTGTAATGTCAGACATACAATCCATACAAGTCTGTTCCGGGCTCGAACAGAACCGAAGGCACTTACAAAGAAGTCCTTGCAATCCGGATATCCACAATCCTGATCGGATTCCCCATCACATATGGAGAACTCTATACCGTAGCTACTCGGTGCAAAGTCAATCGACAGGTCATCCTATCGCTCTCGCAAATATCCGGTCTTCAACGCCGATCTTCAAATGCAATTCATAACGACGTATCACATATTCGGAATGGGTTATACGACCCCATGGTCCTTTTCCGGTTAACCCGAATAGTGAGTGCTTATTCAAAAATAAGTGTAGCATTCAAATTCAAACAAATCACATCAATTACCCATTCAAAGGGAAATATTGATAGTCGGTTATTGAACTATCAATGGATATGCACACATCACCAGTTTCCAAATAATTTTCCAAATTATTTATTTTCCAAAATATCTTTACTAGATATATAATTTTCACACTTCAAAAATAAATCAATATTTATTTTTAAACAAATTCTCCTTTTCATTCATAAATTCCATAGTGAATTTATATTTCACAATATCCATGCATATACGATTTCAATTATTCATTTCAATTTATCTTCAAAAAGATAAATTCTCAAAATATTCACTTTATATTGGAAAACATTTCCATACTTATTTAATAAGTAATTCACAAATCTTTTATTTTCAACACTTGGAAAATCTTCAATATACTTCAATCGAAATTAAGTATATATTTCATTCTTTAAGAAAATCATTCTCTTAAACATATTTATTTGGGCCAAAACGAATGTTGCGTAAAACATCGTTACGACAACCCAAAAATCACTAGTATAGGGATTCGAAATTAAAATAGATATATAAATCCCAATACTATACAAAACATTTCCTTTTGGAAATCATTTACTATAACAACAGTGTTATAGTCCATTATTTCCTTCTATTTCTCGAAAACGTCTATTTCAACAATCAATGTTGAAATCTAGGGTTTCGAATCTCAACACATTTTAAAACATCGTTAGATCGTTTTAATTTTATTTAAAACATCACATTCAAAACAGTTTCTTTAACGTATTATTCACTATTCAAAAACGTGAATATACTACGTTAACAAATTTCATCACTTCTATTCATTTTATTTTAAAGGATCATTCACAGTCAAAAATGTGAATATAACTCCATTAATAGGTTTCAACAATTTACTTATCAAAATAAGTTGTTTGCGAATTTATAAAACAACGTTTATAAATTCCTTTATTAACCTATTCCAGTTTATAACTCAATTATAAACTAAAAGTCCATATTATAAGTTAAATGCTTATAAAACGATTATTTTACAAAATCGTTCTTTTAAACTTCATAATTATAAATCCTATAACTTATAAGATTCAATGATTTATTCAAAACTATTCTTTTAATAACTTTATAAAATTTTATAAACCTACTGCTTATAAAATTCCATTTATAACTTCACCGTTTATGATTCTATAAATTTCATTCATTTCTGAAATTCATTCACAATTCATTCTAACACTTATAAAAACTCGTTTTATAATTCAAATATTTTCATTTATAAATTATCAATTTATAAATCTTTTTATAAAATCAATTTATATTATTCTTTTAAAACATCTTTAATCTCCTTTATAATTTCATCATTTTTGATTCATAAAATAATTAAATTTTATAAATCCTATATTTCAAATTTTTATAATAAATTCAATAAATCTCAATTTAAACTCTTTTATAAAATCATTAATCCATATTTCTCAAAAAAATCAACTTTAACCGTATTTCTCAAAAATCATAGTTTTTATAACATTAAAGATTATAACGTTTATTTATTTAAAATGAATCAATTTCCAAGCATATAATATATTTTCAAAAATCACTTTAAAATCATTTTATAATTCCAAAACTTGGTCCAATGATGCTACACACCAAATAGTCAATCACGACTACAACGATATCATATATCGATATGATAATCAACGAATATCAAAATATTCAAAATCAAATAAATACTGTTGAGGAATCCAGTTGGATCCCTCCAACCTGTTTTCCTGCATCCAAAAACATTAGCACAATACCAATTTCGCTCCAGTACGAAATTATCGCGGTATATGGGATTTAAAATATTATCCGCTTAATAGACGGCGCAATAGGGTCTCATCCGCTAAACAAAAAATGCGGGAAATCAATAACTGCATATATACATATGCCAATATATATATATTGCTATTATATATAATACCAATTTCACTGTTTATGAAATATTCGCGGTATATGTTTTTAATAAATAACATCCGCTTACTAACGGCGTATAATGTCTATTTTAACAATCAATAGATATCAATCATCATTCAAACATGCATTCAAATATTTTAAATCTAACTATTTAAAATAAAATCGAAACTGATTCGATTGAGTGAGAAGTTCTCGCCTTGGTTTTCAATTTCGTTTTAGCGATTTATTTCGAATAAAATTAAACGGACGTTTAATTTTACCCAAAATTCTCACTAAATCCAAACGACTCCAATCCAATTTCATCGCGTAGTGCTCGTCCATACGATTCCAACGCAACTGGTTTCGCGCGTTTTCGACCTCGTATCGAAAAGTTATGCATTTTTAAAGATTGTACACGATTTTATATAAATAATTACAACAATATCCTTTTATAATTTAACCTAGCTTTAATCAAGGCCATTGGATCCAAGCCCCTTGCATCACGACCGCTCCTTTCTTTCTTCTTCATCACGTTCAAACTACAGAACGCAAATAATACAAGCCGAACCCAACATCTAGATTAGGGTTAATTTTTGCAACTTCATCGTTCACCTATACTTCGATCAGGCACCTCCATGCGACTCACCTCCATCCCCTCCACGTTCGGCCAGAAGGGCACAGAGCTCGGCCCCTCCCTTTTTCTTGAATTGCGTGCGCAAGCTGCCACAAACGGCCCCCCATATCTCACAATTTATAGCTCCAATCCACATCTTAACCGTTGATCTTGTAGTTCTCTTCATGCTCTACATCTTTCATTTAGGAAGTTATTCGATTCGATGCATGGATTTTGAGAAAATGGAGGGAGAAGTTGGGATGATTTCGGCCGTTGTTTGCTAGGGTGGCGGCTGCGTTTATAATTAGGGTTAGGTTTCTTTTTTTTTATTTTTTTAGAATGGTGGGCTATTTATAGGAAAAAATCGAACACTATTCATCCGGAAATTCCGAACTCCGATTTACGCGCCGTAACCAGCGTTTCTAGTGTTTACCCCGCATTCCGGACACAATGGAACAGGTTTCGAAAGCTAATTCGGACATCTGTGCAAGTTATGGCTATAAACGTTCAATTTGAATTAAACCGATTTAAGCGATTTTCTAGGCGTTTTAATTTGTACCGGACAAACGGTAAATCCAATTGACACGAAATTTGAAACCTTACAATAATATCACATTACGGATCCGATGAAACTGGTTTCGTCGAAATCCGAGACTTTTTGAAAAATGGCTATTTTAACTCGTCAAATTAAAATTAAAAATAATTCGATGCGTTTCGAGCTGCCACGATCAAACGATAACTCTGATTGCTACGAAAATTGAAATCCGATAATAACTAACTATTACGGATCCAATGGAACTGGTTTCGTTCAATTCTGAGACTGTTCAAAAATTGACTATTTTCACTAGTCGATTAAATATTAAAATATTCAATTTTCACAAATTAACTTTTAATTCGATTTTAAAAGTTCTAAAATATCGTTCTAACTCCCATATGATAAAATAAAATTTTACAAATCATTTTCAATAATATTTAACGTAATTTTCAATTATTTCCATAATTTAACATATTAAATTATCGATTTAATTATCCAATTAAATCCAATAATTCAAATTAAATTTATTTGACTTATAAATTTCACTTATTAATATTTAAAATAAATTAAATATTCAAATTTTAATTATTAAAAATTCTGGGTCGTTACAATCTTCCCCCCTTAAAAGAATTTCGTCCTCGAAATTATTAAGTAAGAAAAGTTATAGAATTTATTAACTTTCCAAAAATTCATAGTTAAACTTCTTACAATAACTTATTAAGTTTTCAAATCATACTTAGTTATCTTTTCAAAAGCAATTACTATTGTTTAACTTTCAATTCCAAATCAAAGTTATAGTTTTCAAAAGTTTCCAATTTTTCTCAAAATTTTCTAACGCCTTAAATTTTCGAAAAAATTCGCCATAGTCTCCTTTGCGCGGCTCGATCCGAAAAAAAAATGATAGTATATATATCAAAAATATACATCTCATCAAGTAATGAGGCATCCCGCAGGGAAAAAGTATAAAAGTACGGTATGTAATCCGAGATATGTACCTTATATTTTATTAGCAAGCATATACGGCTAATATAGCGCGAAAGCGAGCTCCAAACGTGAAGCAAACGCGATCCGCACCTACTAAACACTCAACAAACAACATGAGAACATGCATATAGATAATAGTATCAATATACAACATATAGCAACATAATAACTATATATGTCAACATAGCAAATGCAATTATATTCAACCATCAACCAACTACCATCCATAACCAACAAATATTCATTCATATTCTCATTAATATTCAATGAATTAGGTTTTCAATTTAGTCACATTTAATTCATTAACAGTGGATGTTTACTAACATTTATTTTCAATTAGTTTATATTCACTAATTCATATTCAAGTTGGTTCACTTCCAAATCAAATTCAATTTCATTAACTCTTAATGAATTATATACAATCATCTAACAACCATATAACAATCAATATATATTAATTACAACCAAATTCCTTTGCTTATCAATTGGTTTAATTAAATTGATTTTATTCAACTATTCAACTTCTAATAACATTAGATTTTAATGAATTACACTTACATTCATTATTTCATACCAATTTTATTCACATTCAATTGATTTACATTCAATCCATTCATTTACAACAGTTGAATTTCATTTCATAACTCAAGTTCATATTTATTTAATCCATTTGATTATTTACTTCGATACCAAAACCAATTCCATTCAACAACACTTAAGTTATATTCCATTTAACTTTAAATTCATTTTTATTTTACAACTCATATTCATAAATATATTCATTAGTTTCACTTCTCATATGTATAAGTTTATTTCACAATTGTAAATCACTTTAATTATAATTCAATTCTTATAATTCTTTTGCTTATACAATTATTCTTTTATTTAGATTATTCAAACAACTAAACAATCACTTATATACACTTTAATAATTCTGAAAAATTATTCTTTTATATATAAAAATATAATCAAGGTAAAATTATTTCATTTACCCAATTTAAAACAATATTGTGTCGAATTGTTCTATTTAAGTGTTTAGAAACCCCTTCGGCATAGTTGTCGAGACCACGCCGACGAAGGTTCATATGCCACTCAACAAACCAATCATCACAATATAAAACAATTTTATATTCACTAACAAATACGCTCTCATAGCTATTATTACACTCAAACTCATTCTAGAGTACTACTGACTCTATCTCTAATGAGTAATACCCAACAGAACCATGGTTGTTGCTTAACCATATGCTCTGATACCACATTGTCAGGACCCGATTCTTCGTCTTCCGAAAATTCAACATCGATACTCACTTTATCGACTGCCGAGTAATCGAACGACGGAAAACCGAACACTGAGGGTTTTAAGAAAGAAGAAAAGAAGAAAAGAGGAGAGAAAAAGATAGAAAAGATAGAGAAAAGAAAACATAGAAAATAGAACGGAACAGAAAACAACAGAACAACATCCGAATCTCACAATTCGCAGCGGAACAACATATAATAATAAATGAATAATCTTTAAACAAAGAACTACCAGTTATTACATTTTATACATTACATTACATTACATCATATCATCAGAGTTTACAACAACAACAATAAACAGTGCAGCGGAAAAAGAAATACTATATAACTAGTAATATGCCATGCCATCCAGCTTGCCTCCAGCAACTCCAGAATATCCAGAATATCCTGATAAACCTTAACTCTTGACTGCCCGTGTGGAAATTGGTGGGCACCCAGAGTTTAGGAAGGAAAACAATAAACTCCGAGTCAGTCATGAGACTGGTGTGAGAACTCAAAACAGTTTATTTATCTTTAAAATCAAAAATAGAGGAATATTTTTAAAGTCAATTCGCAATGCTTTTAAAAATGAGACTACCATAAGACCTCCCGCCACACACACAATGCAAACGCAGACTTGGAGGAGATTTCTTCTTATGTTAGTCAAAGATGCTTGATACGCATTAAAAAGAACATTTGATATTATTATTAGTGCATAGTGTAGAGAAAAATTCATTTCGAAAGTAGAATATAAATCTTAGCCAGCATAGGTACCATTATATTATGCCTACTAATAGCTACCATATTAGATGGCAGGTTCTACAACTAATACCGTACAAGTTTCGTATTGGGAATTGGATTTCCAACGAATGATCAGGCCAAGGAACTTCCCATTGCCACAAGAGAATGCCTCTGGATGGACATCCCCGAGAACCAAACCGGATCTCTACCAACACAAGGCCGGGTTACCCCTAACTGAATAACAACTGACCGAATATGCCATCCCCCGGTCCTTTGGGACCTTTTCAACCGAGCGCTCGTAATCAATTCACACAATCATAAAGTGTTTTCAACATGAGTAAGTATCTGGGCTCCATACCATGATACCACCCTTTTCCAGAAGGAAATGCACATATCCTAAAGGGCGCTACCCCTCATAACCTTGCTGCATCTTTCCTGTTTTGACCATTCACGGGGTGTGAGGCTCGACGAAGTCACGTCCACAAAAACATACTTTATACAAAAGCCATGCTTTGGGTCAACAAATGATCATAGAAATGATCACCAAGATAGACGATCAAATAAACGATCCTATCACAAATAATCAACACAATGATCATTTACAGCAACACTCAGCATGTCACATTACCAAATTGGGAATATATCGCTGATAACCTTCAACTACATAACCTCTGAGCTCGTACGTCTCAAAGAAGGGTGTTAAGCTAAAAAATAAATTCTCCGCCACCAACAGAAATATATTTGAAAGAAATCGGCTTGATATCTCAAATTGTAATGTCAGACATACAATCCATACAAGTCTGTTCCGGGCTCGAACAGAACCGAAGGCACTTACAAAGAAGTCCTTGCAATCCGGATATCCACAATCCTGATCGGATTCCCCATCACATATGGAGAACTCTATACCGTAGCTACTCGGTGCAAAGTCAATCGACAGGTCATCCTATCGCTCTCGCAAATATCCGGTCTTCAACGCCGATCTTCAAATGCAATTCATAACGACGTATCACATATTCGGAATGGGTTATACGACCCCATGGTCCTTTCCCGGTTAACCCGAATAGTGAGTGCTTATTCAAAAATAAGTGTAGCATTCAAATTCAAACAAATCACATCAATTACCCATTCAAAGGGAAATATTGATAGTCGGTTATTGAACTATCAATGGATATGCACACATCACCAGTTTCCAAATAATTTTCCAAATTATTTATTTTCCAAAATATCTTTACTAGATATATAATTTTCACACTTCAAAAATAAATCAATATTTATTTTAAAACAAATTCTCCTTTTCATTCATAAATTCCATAGTGAATTTATATTTCACAATATCCATGCATATACGATTTCAATTATTCATTTCAATTTATCTTCAAAAAGATAAATTCTCAAAATATTCACTTTATATTGGAAAACATTTCCATACTTATTTAATAAGTAATTCACAAATCTTTTATTTTCAACACTTGGAAAATCTTCAATATACTTCAATCGAAATTAAGTATATATTTCATTCTTTAAGAAAATCATTCTCTTAAACATATTTATTTGGGCCAAAACGAATGTTGCGTAAAACATCGTTACGACAACCCAAAAATCACTAGTATAGGGATTCGAAATTAAAATAGATATATAAATCCCAATACTATACAAAACATTTCCTTTTGGAAATCATTTACTATAACAACAGTGTTATAGTCCATTATTTCCTTCTATTTCTCGAAAACGTCTATTTCAACAATCAATGTTGAAATCTAGGGTTTCGAATCTCAACACATTTTAAAACATCGTTAGATCGTTTTAATTTTATTTAAAACATCACATTCAAAACAGTTTCTTTAACGTATTATTCACTATTCAAAAACGTGAATATACTACGTTAACAAATTTCATCACTTCTATTCATTTTATTTTAAAGGATCATTCACAGTCAAAAATGTGAATATAACTCCATTAATAGGTTTCAACAATTTACTTATCAAAATAAGTTGTTTGCGAATTTATAAAACAACGTTTATAAATTCCTTTATTAACCTATTCCAGTTTATAACTCAATTATAAACTAAAAGTCCATATTATAAGTTAAATGCTTATAAAACGATTATTTTACAAAATCGTTCTTTTAAACTTCATAATTATAAATCCTATAACTTATAAGATTCAATGATTTATTCAAAACTATTCTTTTAATAACTTTATAAAATTTTATAAACCTACTGCTTATAAAATTCCATTTATAACTTCACCGTTTATGATTCTATAAATTTCATTCATTTCTGAAATTCATTCACAATTCATTCTAACACTTACAAAAACTCGTTTTATAATTCAAATATTTTCATTTATAAATTATCAATTTATAAATCTTTTTATAAAATCAATTTATATTATTCTTTTAAAACATCTTTAATCTCCTTTATAATTTCATCATTTTTGATTCATAAAATAATTAAATTTTATAAATCCTATATTTCAAATTTTTATAATAAATTCAATAAATCTCAATTTAAACTCTTTTATAAAATCATTAATCCATATTTCTCAAAAAAATCAACTTTAACCGTATTTCTCAAAAATCATAGTTTTTATAACATTAAAGATTATAACGTTTATTTATTTAAAATGAATCAATTTCCAAACATATAATATATTTTCAAAAATCACTTTAAAATCATTTTATAATTCCAAAACTTGGTCCAATGATGCTACACACCAAATAGTCAATCACGACTACAACGATATCATATATCGATATGATAATCAACGAATATCAAAATATTCAAAATCAAATAAATACTGTTGAGGAATCCAGTTGGATCCCTCCAACCTGTTTTCCTGCATCCAAAAACATTAGCACAATACCAATTTCGCTCCAGTACGAAATTATCGCGGTATATGGGATTTAAAATATTATCCGCTTAATAGACGGCGCAATAGGGTCTCATCCGCTAAACAAAAAATGCGGGAAATCAATAACTGCATATATACATATGCCAATATATATATATTGCTATTATATATAATACCAATTTCACTGTTTATGAAATATTCGCGGTATATGTTTTTAATAAATAACATCCGCTTACTAACGGCGTATAATGTCTATTTTAACAATCAATAGATATCAATCATCATTCAAACATGCATTCAAATATTTTAAATCTAACTATTTAAAATAAAATCGAAACTGATTCGATTGAGTGAGAAGTTCTCGCCTTGGTTTTCAATTTCGTTTTAGCGATTTATTTCGAATAAAATTAAACGGACGTTTAATTTTACCCAAAATTCTCACTAAATCCAAACGACTCCAATCCAATTTCATCGCGTAGTGCTCGTCCATACGATTCCAACGCAACTGGTTTCGCGCGTTTTCGACCTCGTATCGAAAAGTTATGCATTTTTAAAGATTGTACACGATTTTATATAAATAATTACAACAATATCCTTTTATAATTTAACCTAGCTTTAATCAAGGCCATTGGATCCAAGCCCCTTGCATCACGACCGCTCCTTTCTTTCTTCTTCATCACGTTCAAACTACAGAACGCAAATAATACAAGCCGAACCCAACATCTAGATTAGGGTTAATTTTTGCAACTTCATCGTTCACCTATACTTCGATCAGGCACCTCCATGCGACTCACCTCCATCCCCTCCACGTTCGGCCAGAAGGGCACAGAGCTCGGCCCCTCCCTTTTTCTTGAATTGCGTGCGCAAGCTGCCACAAACGGCCCCCCATATCTCACAATTTATAGCTCCAATCCACATCTTAACCGTTGATCTTGTAGTTCTCTTCATGCTCTACATCTTTCATTTAGGAAGTTATTCGATTCGATGCATGGATTTTGAGAAAATGGAGGGAGAAGTTGGGATGATTTCGGCCGTTGTTTGCTAGGGTGGCGGCTGCGTTTATAATTAGGGTTAGGTTTCTTTTTTTTTATTTTTTTAGAATGGTGGGCTATTTATAGGAAAAAATCGAACACTATTCATCCGGAAATTCCGAACTCCGATTTACGCGCCGTAACCAGCGTTTCTAGTGTTTACCCCGCATTCCGGACACAATGGAACAGGTTTCGAAAGCTAATTCGGACATCTGTGCAAGTTATGGCTATAAACGTTCAATTTGAATTAAACCGATTTAAGCGATTTTCTAGGCGTTTTAATTTGTACCGGACAAACGGTAAATCCAATTGACACGAAATTTGAAACCTTACAATAATATCACATTACGGATCCGATGAAACTGGTTTCGTCGAAATCCGAGACTTTTTGAAAAATGGCTATTTTAACTCGTCAAATTAAAATTAAAAATAATTCGATGCGTTTCGAGCTGCCACGATCAAACGATAACTCTGATTGCTACGAAAATTGAAATCCGATAATAACTAACTATTACGGATCCAATGGAACTGGTTTCGTTCAATTCTGAGACTGTTCAAAAATTGACTATTTTCACTAGTCGATTAAATATTAAAATATTCAATTTTCACAAATTAACTTTTAATTCGATTTTAAAAGTTCTAAAATATCGTTCTAACTCCCATATGATAAAATAAAATTTTACAAATCATTTTCAATAATATTTAACGTAATTTTCAATTATTTCCATAATTTAACATATTAAATTATCGATTTAATTATCCAATTAAATCCAATAATTCAAATTAAATTTATTTGACTTATAAATTTCACTTATTAATATTTAAAATAAATTAAATATTCAAATTTTAATTATTAAAAATTCTGGGTCGTTACAATCTTCCCCCCTTAAAAGAATTTCGTCCTCGAAATTATTAAGTAAGAAAAGTTATAGAATTTATTAACTTTCCAAAAATTCATAGTTAAACTTCTTACAATAACTTATTAAGTTTTCAAATCATACTTAGTTATCTTTTCAAAAGCAATTACTATTGTTTAACTTTCAATTCCAAATCAAAGTTATAGTTTTCAAAACTTTCCAATTTTTCTCAAAATTTTCTAACGCCTTAAATTTTCGAAAAAATTCGCCATAGTCTCCTTTGCGCGGCTCGATCCGAAAAAAAAATGATAGTATATATATCAAAAATATACATCTCATCAAGTAATGAGGCATCCCGCAGGGAAAAAGTATAAAAGTACGGTATGTAATCCGAGATATGTACCTTATATTTTATTAGCAAGCATATACGGCTAATATAGCGCGAAAGCGAGCTCCAAACATGAAGCAAACGCGATCCGCACCTACTAAACACTCAACAAACAACATGAGAACATGCATATAGATAATAGTATCAATATACAACATATAGCAACATAATAACTATATATGTCAACATAGCAAATGCAATTATATTCAACCATCAACCAACTACCATCCATAACCAACAAATATTCATTCATATTCTCATTAATATTCAATGAATTAGGTTTTCAATTTAGTCACATTTAATTCATTAACAGTGGATGTTTACTAACATTTATTTTCAATTAGTTTATATTCACTAATTCATATTCAAGTTGGTTCACTTCCAAATCAAATTCAATTTCATTAACTCTTAATGAATTATATACAATCATCTAACAACCATATAACAATCAATATATATTAATTACAACCAAATTCCTTTGCTTATCAATTGGTTTAATTAAATTGATTTTATTCAACTATTCAACTTCTAATAACATTAGATTTTAATGAATTACACTTACATTCATTATTTCATACCAATTTTATTCACATTCAATTGATTTACATTCAATCCATTCATTTACAACAGTTGAATTTCATTTCATAACTCAAGTTCATATTTATTTAATCCATTTGATTATTTACTTCGATACCAAAACCAATTCCATTCAACAACACTTAAGTTATATTCCATTTAACTTTAAATTCATTTTTATTTTACAACTCATATTCATAAATATATTCATTAGTTTCACTTCTCATATGTATAAGTTTATTTCACAATTGTAAATCACTTTAATTATAATTCAATTCTTATAATTCTTTTGCTTATACAATTATTCTTTTATTTAGATTATTCAAACAACTAAACAATCACTTATATACACTTTAATAATTCTGAAAAATTATTCTTTTATATATAAAAATATAATCAAGGTAAAATTATTTCATTTACCCAATTTAAAACAATATTGTGTCGAATTGTTCTATTTAAGTGTTTAGAAACCCCTTCGGCATAGTTGTCGAGACCACGCCGACGAAGGTTCATATGCCACTCAACAAACCAATCATCACAATATAAAACAATTTTATATTCACTAACAAATACGCTCTCATAGCTATTATTACACTCAAACTCATTCTAGAGTACTACTGACTCTATCTCTAATGAGTAATACCCAACAGAACCATGGTTGTTGCTTAACCATATGCTCTGATACCACATTGTCAGGACCCGATTCTTCGTCTTCCGAAAATTCAACATCGATACTCACTTTATCGACTGCCGAGTAATCGAACGACGGAAAACCGAACACTGAGGGTTTTAAGAAAGAAGAAAAGAAGAAAAGAGGAGAGAAAAAGATAGAAAAGATAGAGAAAAGAAAACATAGAAAATAGAACGGAACAGAAAACAACAGAACAACATCCGAATCTCACAATTCGCAGCGGAACAACATATAATAATAAATGAATAATCTTTAAACAAAGAACTACCAGTTATTACATTTTATACATTACATTACATTACATCATATCATCAGAGTTTACAACAACAACAATAAACAGTGCAGCGGAAAAAGAAATACTATATAACTAGTAATACGCCATGCCATCCAGCTTGCCTCCAGCAACTCCAGAATATCCAGAATATCCTGATAAACCTTAACTCTTGACTGCCCGTGTGGAAATTGGTGGGCACCCAGAGTTTAGGAAGGAAAACAATAAACTCCGAGTCAGTCATGAGACTGGTGTGAGAACTCAAAACAGTTTATTTATCTTTAAAATCAAAAATAGAGGAATATTTTTAAAGTCAATTCGCAATGCTTTTAAAAATGAGACTACCATAAGACCTCCCGCCACACACACAATGCAAACGCAGACTTGGAGGAGATTTCTTCTTATGTTAGTCAAAGATGCTTGATACGCATTAAAAAGAACATTTGATATTATTATTAGTGCATAGTGTAGAGAAAAATTCATTTCGAAAGTAGAATATAAATCTTAGCCAGCATAGGTACCATTATATTATGCCTACTAATAGCTACCATATTAGATGGCAGGTTCTACAACTAATACCGTACAAGTTTCGTATTGGGAATTGGATTTCCAACGAATGATCAGGCCAAGGAACTTCCCATTGCCACATGAGAATGCCTCTGGATGGACATCCCCGAGAACCAAACCGGATCTCTACCAACACAAGGCCGGGTTACCCCTAACTGAGTAACAACTGACCGAATATGCCATCCCCCGGTCCTTTGGGACCTTTTCAACCGAGCGCTCGTAATCAATTCACACAATCATAAAGTGTTTTCAACATGAGTAAGTATCTGGGCTCCATACCATGATACCACCCTTTTCCAGAAAGAAATACACATATCCTAAAGGGCGCTACCCCTCATAACCTTGCCGCATCTTTCCTGTTTTGACCATTCACGGGGTGTGAGGCTCGACAAAGTCACGTCCACAAAAACATACTTTATACAAAAGCCATGCTTTGGGTCAACAAATGATCATCGAAATGATCACCAAGATAGACGATCAAATAAACGATCCTATCACAAATAATCAACACAATGATCATTTACAGCAACACTCAGCATGTCACATTACCAAATTGGGAATATATCGCTGATAACCTTCAACTACATAACCTCTGAGCTCGTACGTCTCAGAGAAGGGTGTTAAGCTAAAAGAATAAATTCTCCGCCACCAACAGAAATATATTTGAAAGAAATCGGCTTGATATCTCAAATTGTAATGTCAGACATACAATCCATACAAGTCTGTTCCGGGCTCGAACAGAACCGAAGGCACTTACAAAGAAGTCCTTGCAATCCGGATATCCACAATCCTGATCGGATTCCCCATCACATATGGAGAACTCTATACCGTAGCTACTCGGTGCAGAGTCAATCGACAGGTCATCCTATCGCTCTCGCAAATATCCGGTCTTCAACGCCGATCTTCAAATGCAATTCATAACGACGTATCACAAATTCGGAATGGGTTATACGACCCCATGGTCCTTTCCCGGTTAACCCGAATAGTGAGCGCTTATTCAAAAATAAGTGTAGCATTCAAATTCAAACAAATCACATCAATTACCCATTCAAAGGGAAATATTGATAGTCGGTTATTGAACTATCAATGGATATGCACACATCACCAGTTTCCAAATAATTTTCCAAATTATTTATTTTCCAAAATATCTTTACTAGATATATAATTTTCACACTTCAAAAATAAATCAATATTTATTTTTAAACAAATTCTCCTTTTCATTCATAAATTCCATAGTGAATTTATATTTCACAATGTCCATGCATATACGATTTCAATTATTCATTTCAATTTATCTTCAAAAAGATAAATTCTCAAAATATTCACTTTATATTGAAAAACATTTCCATACTTATTTAATAAGTAATTCACAAATCTTTTATTTTCAACACTTGGAAAATCTTCAATATACTTCAATCGAAATTAAGTATATATTTCATTCTTTAAGGAAATCATTCTCTTAAACATATTTATTTGGGCCAAAACGAATGTTGCGTAAAACATCGTTACGACAACCCAAAAATCACTAGTATAGGGATTCGAAATTAAAATAGATATATAAATCCCAATACTATACAAAACATTTCCTTTTGGAAATCATTTACTATAACAACAGTGTTATAGTCCATTATTTCCTTCTATTTCTCGAAAACGTCTATTTCAACAATCAATGTTGAAATCTAGGGTTTCGAATCTCAACACATTTTAAAACATCGTTAGATCGTTTTAATTTTATTTAAAACATCACATTCGAAACAGTTTCTTTAACGTATTATTCACTATTCAAAAACGTGAATATACTACGTTAACAAATTTCATCACTTCTATTCATTTTATTTTAAAGGATCATTCACAGTCAAAAATGTGAATATAACTCCATTAATAGGTTTCAACAATTTACTTATCAAAATAAGTTGTTTGCGAATTTATAAAACAACGTTTATAAATTCCTTTATTAACCTATTCCAGTTTATAACTCAATTATAAACTAAAAGTCCATATTATAAGTTAAATGCTTATAAAACGATTATTTTACAAAATCGTTCTTTTAAACTTCATAATTATAAATCCTATAACTTATAAGATTCAATGATTTATTCAAAACTATTCTTTTAATAACTTTATAAAATTTTATAAACCTACTGCTTATAAAATTCCATTTATAACTTCACCGTTTATGATTCTATAAATTTCATTCATTTCTGAAATTCATTCACAATTCATTCTAACACTTATAAAAACTCGTTTTATAATTCAAATATTTTCATTTATAACTTATCAATTTATAAATCTTTTTATAAAATCAATTTATATTATTCTTTTAAAACATCTTTAATCTCCTTTATAATTTCATCATTTTTGATTCATAAAATAATTAAATTTTATAAATCCTATATTTCAACTTTTTATAATAAATTCAATAAATCTCAATTTAAACTCTTTTATAAAATCATTAATCCATATTTCTCAAAAAAATCAACTTTAACCGTATTTCTCAAAAATCATAGTTTTTATAACATTAAAGATTATAACGTTTATTTATTTAAAATGAATCAATTTCCAAACATATAATATATTTTCAAAAATCACTTTAAAATCATTTTATAATTCCAAAACTTGGTCCAATGATGCTACACACCAAATAGTCAATCACGACTACAACGATATCATATATCGATATGATAATCAACGAATATCAAAATATTCAACATCAAATAAATACTGTTGAGGAATCCAGTTGGATCCCTCCAACCTGTTTTCCTGCATCCAAAAACATTAGCACAATACCAATTTCGCTCCAGTACGAAATTATCGCGGTATATGGGATTTAAAATATTATCCGCTTAATAGACGGCGCAATAGGGTCTCATCCGCTAAACAAAAAATGCGGAAAATCAATAACTGCAATATATACATATGCCAATATATATATATTGCTATTATATATAATACCAATTTCACTGTTTATGAAATATTCGCGGTATATGTTTTTAATAAATAACATCCGCTTACTAACGGCGTATAATGTCTATTTTAACAATCAATAGATATCAATCATCATTCAAACATGCATTCAAATATTTTAAATCTAACTATTTAAAATAAAATCGAAACTGATTCGATTGAGTGAGAAGTTCTCGCCTTGGTTTTCAATTTCGTTTTAGCGATTTATTTCGAATAAAATTAAACGGACGTTTAATTTTACCCAAAATTCTCACTAACTCCAAACGACTCCAATCCAGTTTCATCGCGTAGTGCTCGTCCATACGATTCCAACGCAACTGGTTTCGCGCGTTTTCGACCTCGTATGAAAAAGTTATGCATTTTTAAAGATTGTACACGATTTTATATAAATAATTACAACAATATCCTTTTATAATTTAACCTAGCTTTAATCAAGGCCATTGGATCCAAGCCCCTTGCATCACGACCGCTCCTTTCTTTCTTCTTCATCACGTTCAAACTACAGAACGCAAATAATACAAGCCGAACCCAACATCTAGATTAGGGTTAATTTTTGCAACTTCATCGTTCACCTATACTTCGATCAGGCACTTCCATGCGACTCACCTCCATCCCCTCCACGTTCGGCCAGAAGGGCACAGAGCTCGGCCCCTCCCTTTTTCTCGAATTGCGTGCGCAAGCTGCCACAAACGGCCCCCCATATCTCACAATTTATAGCTCCAATCCGCATCTTAACCGTTGATCTTGTAGTTCTCTTCATGCTCTACATCTTTCATTTAGGAAGTTATTCGATTCGATGCATGGATTTTGAGAAAATGGAGGGAGAAGTTGGGATGATTTCGGCCATTGTTTGCTAGGGTGGCGGCTGCGTTTATAATTAGGGTTAGGTTTCTTTTATTTTTTATTTTTTTTAGAATGGTGGGCTATTTATAGGAAAAAATCGAACACTATTCATCCGGAAATTACGAACTCCGATTTACGCGCCGTAACCAACGTTTCTAGGGTTTATGCCGCGTTCCGGACACAATGGAACAGGTTTCGAAAGCTAATTCGGACATCTGTGCAAGTTATGGCTATAAATGTTCAATTTGAATTAAACCGATTTAAGCGATTTTCTAGGCGTTTTAATTTGTACCGGACAAACGTTAAATCCAATTGACACGAAATTTGAAACCTTACAATAATATCACATTATGGATCCGATGAAACTGGTTTCGTCGAAATCCGAGACTTTTTGAAAAATGGCTATTTTAACTCGCCAAATTAAAATTAAAAATAATTCGATGCGTTTCGAGCTGCCACGATCAAACGATAACTCCGATTGCTACGAAAATTGAAATCCAGTAATAACTAACTATTACGGATCCAATGGAACTGGTTTCGTTCAATTCTGAGACTGTTCAAAAATTGACTATTTTCACTAGTCGATTAAATATTAAAATATTCAATTTTCACAAATTAACTTTTAATTCGATTTTAAAAGTTCTAAAATATCGTTCTAACTCCCATATGATAAAATAAAATTTTACAAATCATTTTCAATCATATTTAACGTAATTTTCAATTATTTCCATAATTTAACATATTAAATTATCGATTTAATTATCCAATTAAATCCAATAATTCAAATTAAATTTATTTGACTTATAAATTTCACTTATTAATATTTAAAATAAATTAAATATTCAAATTTTAATTATTAAAAATTCTGGGTCGTTACAAATATATTTAAGAATCTTAGAATGGATTGAGAGCTATGTTTTAGCTAGTAATGTAGAAGGTAATGGCGGACAAAAAAGCTTTGTTATTATTTTTAGAGAGACACGCATACACATATATATTTATTTAGGATTGTATTAAAGAGAAACGAGGAAAACATTTTTACCCATTCTTACTTGATCTCAATCATTATCTCCAAGCCAATTACGTATGTTTTAGCCACCCCTAGACCTTCCCACAATCAAAATTTTACAGCCCTAATGATGGGCCTTAAACCCATCTAAGTCCAATTCAAAATACTATGCAATTAAATCTAATTTAATCGCTTGTTGATATTGTATATCGATCAATATATGTATAACTGTTATAAATATATATAACATTATTTATTTCTCAAATCATATTCAAATTTTATAATTAATATTACATAAAAATTAATTAATTTATTACAATTATAAACTAATTAAATCGTTTGGTCTTAAGGGAATTCATCATTTTGGCTATGTAATTCTTGGGTGTAAATTTGGTCGGCGTTTAACATCAAATTGTTCTAATGTTAATGTTCACACATAACTTAGCATGTAGTTTGATATTATGGCCAAATTTATCGTTTGCTCATTTTAAGAAAAATCCAATTTTAGTTTAATAAGCATCACCTGGTTGTGACATTTGTTTACTCCAATTCTCTTCGTCAAAACTATATGACTTTGGACTTATAGAATTTGGTAATGGTAAAAATTCCAACATCATTCACATTCAATTTTGTAGTCTAAATACAAAGTCTTTGGTTCAATAATAACAATTAATATTAACTGAAATGCTCTGGCCGAAGACTTTGACTTTGAGTTGACTAGAGTTAACTGTGATACTAACCGCATATAACTAAGTAGATGAATCCACTCTTAAATAGTGCTTCACTTCTAATACTTCCACTTGACCCAACCGTAATCAATCGATGGACGCCACGCCATGATTTGGCTATAATCAAAGCAGAGATTTCATATTGAAGATCCACAGCGAGAGAACTGTGTAGATCAATAACATCGATATTTTCTATTTGACCTTAGCTATATTAACCAGCAAAAAAATATTGAGCGAGTTGTTCCACAGTTATCCAACAACTATTATTACGTAACCCCTAGGTGCCCCCAGCAGTCATGAGTAATACGTTGCTCAATTTTGGAGAGCATTACGTACTCTAGTCTTAACGGATACATCGATATCCAGTATCGATGCATCTTGACTAGGAACATTTAAAATGGTATATATATTTCGTTGTGATAAATTACTCACGGTTATAACACTTTGTAACTACTATCACAAAATATATCATATATGGATTTTTCTATTAAATATACTTTTAATTAAGTTAATTAATTAATTAATATAATCACATTATGTCAATTATATAATAGGAAGAAAATACATTTTATTTTGACAAAGATTTGTTAACGAATTAGATATATGTGACAAATTACATAATTACCCCTATGGTGTACCCCTAAGTCTATCATATACAAACTTATTCACTTAAAATTGCATTTCCATATTTTATCTAATTCATTTCAAATACAATTCACTTTCATTTAAGCTTTCTAGAGTTAAACTTCATTTCATTTACCTCATTTCACTAACTCGGTTTATTTAACATTTCTTAGGTTAATTCTTTTATTTCATCTCTCAAATTCAATTTTTCTTTTGTTTTCTTAATCAAAATGTTCAACCGTTTTTAAAATTCGGTCTTACTTTCCTATTCAAATTCATGAGTTATAAACTTATTTATTATCTATACTATTTTCAATTTATAAGTTCAAAAAGTATTTTCTTATATTTATCAAATCATACTTGGAATATTTTTTCACAATCAAAATTTGTTTTAACCGGAAGTAAATTTCTTTTGGTAGCAATTCTAATTCAGAAAATCGAAAATGAATACTGCGGATGCTGTAGCCATCCCCAGAATTATTTTCCAGCGACTAAGGTAAGTTCAATACATTTATTTCTTTCAAAAATCTTTTCAAAATATGTTTCTAGTCAAAACAGTTTCAAATAATAATATTATTAATTTTAAAGGTTTTATAAACAATTTTGAAAGCAACAAGATTTAAATTTTAAAATTCTCATCTTTTAAATCCTTTCAATTTATAAGCTATATTATAAATATACTTATACAATTCCATTACCTTATTATGAAAATATTTCATTAATTTACATATTTGTTATTATAAATAATTTTTATTGTAATTAGTTTTCAAATTAACCTAATTATCGAATCTTCTTGAAATAGAGTTCACAAAGTATTCTTTTTTAGTTTAATTCAACCAATAATCAATGATAACTAAATATTATCATCTCCTAACAACTAACATTCATTAATAATCATACGGGTTTATGAAAATTATCATTTTATATATAAGATATAATTTAGGTAAAATTATTTCATTTATCCTATTTTAAAATAATTTTATGTCAACTTGCCTCATTTAAGTGTTTAGAAACCCATATCAATAACATGGCGTCCTCTTCACCAACCAGAATTCATAAACAACTCAACAGATAAGTAAATATAATATAAAACAATTTATAATAATAATAAGTACACGCTCTTATATATATATATATATATATATATATATATGCTTAAACAAACTCATTCCAAGGTATTATTACCCTATCTCTAATGAGTCAAACCCCACAAAGCTAAGGTTACCGCCAAACTAGAGCTTTGACACCAACTGTGACGACCCACATTTCGTAAGGTTTAAATCGGCAACAATCCATACATGTCCAACTTAAACAATCTGAAACACAGATAATCAATGAGATTAATTAATAAAAATTAGAAATGAAGAACACAAATACAGAATCGCAGCGGGATGACAAATTATAATAATCAAATAAATAGTTCATGAAGCTGCTTATACAATAAATTTGATTATAATTTTACAACATCTATCAAAGTTATATATATAAACAACAGAAATAAATAAAACAATGCATCAAAACAACATGATGCAGGGAATAATACTAGTAATATAATATCCCAAATCTTCGTACTTTAGAAAATAATCTTCAATGCTCTGAAAACTCAAGGCTGACCCGAGTGTAATGAAAAGACAAAATACCCGAGTCAGGATTAAAATATCCTTATATAAGTCAAATCAAATCACATATAATATGAGTGCAACAGCGTCAGAGATGTTTATAGGGTTTTACATCTCCTATCTAGTGTATAACGTGCATGTAATAACTCAAGAGATGTTATGGGATTTTCCATCTCTTAAGGACCCATCAAAATATTTATATATAGTAGAATACGCAATATATGTAATGTCTAGTTAGTGAAATAAATATTTTTCTTAGCGCTAAGGCTTTACATTAATCCTACTTAATCCGTTTTTAAGCACTGTCATACAGTTTGCATATAATGCCCCAGTAGCACACCGGAGGATAGGGATGCGCCGTGATTTGACAACATCAAACCAATCTCGTAGTGGTTTCGTATAAGGATAAAAGTATGATGAGAAACATGAGGCAATGCCCAAGGTAGGATACTACCAGTTTGGGTCGCAGGGCTGGCCGTAACGCCTTATAGCCACGATCGTCCACCGCGTCCATCCATCCTAATCGAAGTCAAAGGGAGGTCATCCCAAATCAAGGTGCACCAATCAAAATCAACATCACAAAAATAGTATGGACCAAGTCCAAGAAGAAAATTGAAGAATTGATGTCCGCTAGGGGTAGCTAGCTTACTTGGCACAGTTAAGCCGTCCTATTTTAGTCATTTCAAATTGGCACAAGTGCTGGGGTCTATCCATCATTGTTCACTTTCTTCAAATCTAGCAAACATACCCAAAATCCAACCTCTTCATTATAGAGTCTTCTCCGCGTGTACAGTTGTTAAAGTGGTTCCAATATTGACAAAGAGTATGCCAATAGGAGGCCCCGGTCTCTTTAACAACCAAACGTCATTTTACACCGGTTGGTACTTTTACGTTTCGAAAACGATTCATACTTCATGTCAAAATATCGTATTCACTTCAAATACATCATTCATTTCAAAATATCATATTTACTTAAAATATGCTATTTCACTTCTATAATCATTTTCGCCTCAATATCTAAATTTCACTTTCAAAATCATTTTGAATTTCCATTTAGCTTATAGCTTCATTTTAACCCAATTTGCATTTAAATCCACGATTTAAGTATAGACATTCAAACCTTGTTCAGTTTGAATTTTTTAGAAAATAGTTTGAATAGTTATAAATAGTTTAAAAGTTAAAATAGTTTAATATAAAATAATTTGAGTATTGAAAAAGGTTTATACAATAAAATAGGTTGGAAAGTCAAAATAATTTGAATATTTTAAAAGGTGGATTTTAAATAGTTTATATTAAAATAATTTATTATAAAATAGTTTCAAAGTCAAACGGATTCAATTCCAAAATTTTCAATTCAAATCAAATTCAATCTCAATTAAATTCAAATCGACTCTATTTCAATTTCAATTCCAATTCAAATTAAATTCGACTTCAATTTTCATTTTTAACTTCAAATTCGATTCAACAGTTCGATTCAAAAGTTTAAATTTCAATTCAATTCTTATTTTAAACTCTTTCAAATTAAATAATTTTCAATTAATTTACCGATTTAAATCGCTTAAATCAAATTAAACTTCAATGTTTGCATTTAGAATCAAATCTTCAAAATAATTCAATTCTGACCTCAAATTTTGAAATATCCGTTCATACCACTTTTACTTAGAAAAATTCAAAGTTCGAGTAAAAGTTCCAACCTTAAAACAATTTCAATTTCTTAATTCAAGTCACTTGTCGATTTCACTTCACATTTCGAAATAATTTCTTAAAACAATTTCTTTTCCGATTTTGATTTCAACATTTCAAAGCTTAAATTAGAAATAATTCAATTCGTATAAATTTGATCCCTTTTTTCTTTAAAACAAAAATCATTTAAATAGATTCAAATTTAGAAATTCAAAACCATTTAATTACCCAGTCCGGTATCCGTATATACTTTTCTATCTTATGTCTAAGTGAGTAGCTATTTCAATTTCAAGGACGAATATATATCAGTTAATTCAAATAAATGTCATAGGTATATATCATTTCAACCTATTTCTTAATTTATTCGTAATAATTCAAATAAAAGTTTATATACTGTCAAATAATATACAGGGCGATGACATGAGATATATAAAATAAACAAATAATCAATCATCCAAAACATTAACCTATAGCCATCCATCACAATAAACATCCAATAGCAGTCAAAATGTTACAACCATTAGCTAGTTATCAATATCAGGTGTTTAACTAGTAATTCAATTTCAATTTCAAATTAAATTGCCAAATTAAATTCCTATCAACTCAATTCATATGTCAATTTTAAATGTCAGTTAAATCACCAAACAACAATCAATAAAATAAACCACTTCATGAATTCAAATTTAGTTAATATTAGAATATTTTAGTATTTTGTGATGTTTTAAAACACTCACTTTTATTTGAAACTGAAAATTTTTCCGGCTTCAAATAAATTCCAAGCCAATTCCATGGCGTAGACAACAACGATATGATTCCAACGTAACTCGTTTCGCTCAAATCGGAGAAAGTTATGATTTTATTACCATAACAATATAGTTAGTATATAATTAACTATACCTAAATTAACCTCTTTCGTTCCTTAATCTTGCTCGCTGCTACCAGGACCGAACCCCTCATGCGATTCAACATCATCGACGCGCCACAACCGCAAGCCGGAGTTCAATCGGACATCGCCACCGTGACCGTCTCGGCCTCCTCCACCATCGCAAGAATCCACGTCGTTTCCACTGCCACCGTTCTCATGCAATGGAAGATAATCCGAGCAATCTTCGAAGCCAGATCCTGGCGATTTCGAAGCTTATCGCTTTGATCAAACTGGTCATCTTGTAGAGCTCGTCGTTCTCAACAATTTTAATTTTGATGACATCAGACTTCGATGAGTGGATTGGAAGAAATTGAGGAAGAAAGGCGAGGCATTTTCAGCCATTAATTTGATAAGAGGAAGCGCGACCAATATTTCGTTTAGGTTTTTGACGAAATGAGAATGTATATGCGACCTCATATATAAATTTCCGACACTATCACACACAAAGTTTCTAAACTCCAAATGAAGCGTGACGCCTAGCGTTCTATATGTTATACCTCTATTTTGAACACAATGGAATATGTATAAAGAGCCAATTCCATCTTATTCAGAAGATACCTTTTCAAAATCAAGTTATTTTAGTTAAAGTTCTAAAATAAATCATACGCGTTTCAAGCTCGCACGGCCACACGACAAGTCCGACCGCTGTGAAACTTGAAATCCAATAATAATTCACTATTAAGGATCCGATGAAACAGGTTTCATCGAAATGCAGGGCAGCGCCCAAAAAGACTATTTTTATACGTTAATTGAAAAAGTAATTTCCAAAGTAAATTTATTCACTTTTAAATTCAATTTTAAAAGTTAACAATCTTCATTCTTATTTAAACAAAACTTAAATCATTTTTTGAAATCATTTTCATTAATATTAAATTCATGATATGATTATTTAAATAATTTTCAGTATTATATTTAAACAATTTCAGTTATATCAAATTATTTTATTTTCATCTAAACAATCCAACATTTGTTATTTAGTTCTTGCTATTGATTATAAACACTTCCAAGACATAAAATTCCATTTCAATATTTGTTATTGCCTAAATCGTCGAAATTGGTTATTTCAAAATTTTATTCAAGTTCATATTCATTAAACTAAATTAATAAAATATTAAGTTTCTATTTTCAACCATTTTTATCCAGTAATTGTGTTAAATTTATTAATTTTAAAGTAATCAAAAGTACACAAACTACATCACGAGTACGATTCTCATGATCGACACTTATTTGCTTCAATGAAACGCATTAAGAAAACACATTTTATGAAAAATAAAACGATATTAATACTAATATGATATTTCATAAAAATAAAAAATCGCCCTAATAATATATACTATTTTCCTGTCGGGGTGATGTCCATACCAAGCTAGATGGCATTGCTACCTAAACCAGTTAACTTATCAGCCATTATTCATAGGGACGTTGCCGTTGTACGTCCCCCTAACCCTCCAAGGGGTTATCACCTCACTAGAAATCCTTTCTGTGGTGAAAATTTGAGTAATTGCAATATTTTATTAAAAAATTATTGCTTTCTTTTTGATCTCTAATTCCATAAATTCCGCATTAATTTACAACTTAATATTATATACCGACATTTATTCCAAAAAAAATTAAAAATTTAAAACAAACAAAAGTATTAATCAATACAAATAATGATTACTCTTTCGTAGCCCCTTTTGTTGCTCTTTTCATTGTTTATTTTATAGTATAAAAACACATTTCTTTTGTTGAATTTTCTCCCTTAAACGCTTCTCGTATGTATATATATACACATATGCATATACATATACATACATACGTACATACATATATATTTCTGTGTATTTGAAACACATAAAAGGGATATTGATACAAAGACTGCATATGAAAATTATCCATCCTATGCTAAAAAGTTAAAGGCACTTCATTTTGAATAAACAGATAAAATTTTAGGGGGAATACGTCCAAAAATAAAGTTGTTATGAGAGGAATATGGTAAATGAAACAAAATTAGAAGACTTACCATTTTACCCTTGTTCAAAGCAAATTCGGCAACACCCTATTGTATATTGAAAAGACAAATGACGATGATCCACCGAAACTAAATTCAAAGGGGTTTGATGGAAAAAAATAATGAAGCAGTGGAGTTCCCCGAGAAAAATTATATGATAAGTTAATAATAGAATTGTTTCCAATTAGTTATGATGGGTGAATTTTTTTAACCCCTCTTAGAAATTTTAATAATACTTAGAAAATGACATTCTTATTTAAAACTGAAGTATTTTCAATAATGACCACAATAATAATAAAACACTAGAAAATTATAAATATTTATTTGTAGTAAAAAGTGAAAAATTGGACATTTTGTAAAAGTTAAAACATTGTTAATAACAATGTGATATTTCGTAAAAATGAAAATTATACTGACCGTTTTTCGACCGGACGCTACCCAGCAGCCCGCACCCCCTTGGGTGGCGCTGCTATGCAAACCCCATGTTTTGACCAACTAGGAGGACCGCCATGCGTAGGGGCGTCCTACCATATCCTACCTTCGGTTATCACCACTTGGACCTCGTTTCAATAGTGACAAATTTTGCATAGTGGTGATTAATTGAAAAATCATCATTTAGTTTCAACCTTGTTATTTTCGTTATTATATTTTCTTTTATCTATTATTGCCTTTTATCCACTCCCGATGTACCAAAGTCTTTTTTAATATATATATTTTATAGTTTCATAATTTTCAAATTAATTTATAATTTGGTATCAGTTACAACATTTATTCAAAAATACATAAAATAATTTTGAACAAATAAAAAATAAAACTAAATATAAATAAACATTCCCCTTGCGCGACCTTTATTTCGCATTAATTTAAGAAAACATTTCAAACTTAAGCTACTATAAAAGTAGATAACTAATAAGCAATTTAAAAAGCTGTCAAGTGATGTTTCACCAACATGAGTGCCTATGAGTTGGATGAAGCTGTTTCATGGTTACGTTAAAGATTAAATCACCTTCTTAGCCATTAAAGCATTTAAAGTTTGTGGTCTTTTAATGTACTATGAAGTTTCAGTTATGAAAAGGTGACGAAACCAGCATAAGTGGAGTGCAAAGGAAAATGAAAAAAGAAACCTTAATAATTATTATGGTCGATTAAGCACTGTTTTAAATATTGTGATCATAAATTAATAAAACAATAGTTAAAAAGTAAAATTATAATTTTGGTTCATGTCATTATATCAAATACGGTGATTAAAAGTAGATAGAGAAAAATGGTAGTAAACATAAAAGCTAGGATTATAGGAATGCCATAGACGTGAAACCATGTACGCAAATGAGCTTCATATGTAAACGTGGATTTAAAGTATTTGGTCCAAAATATATGATGCACGATGGACGTGAAAATTGGGACTGCATCACCTCAATATTATGCTTTTTGAACTAACAGTTCGGTATTAGGCTTTATCGGTCCATTTAAGTTTTAAAAGCATCTAAAATGGGGGTAGATCCATGTTTGATCTCCTTTTGCATGAGAAAATTAAAATATATTGGAACGACATGTCCAACCATAGTAGTTAGTTTTTACTAGTTAATAAAAAATATTTCTAGAAAATAAAATTTTAAACATATACATTAAGTAACAATAAAGGGCATGGTTAAAAAGATTTCACCTTTGGATAGGGATGTAACTTAGTATGAGAGGGACATGATAAACGAAACATAATTAAAATTTAATGTTTTACCCTCATTCACAGCAAATTCCGCAACACCCTGTTATAGGTGGAATCCAGTACACGACGCTTTCGCACGATAGCAGGCTCTATGGAGGTCGATAATGTACACAGTATTTCCCTTGCATTGCGAAGAGACTGTTTCCGAACTCAAACATGCACGTCCAGATCACTATGCGGGTTAGCTAACCGTTGCGTCAAGACTCCACCTCCGCAACATCCTGCTGTAAAATGAAAAAACTATTATGGTTTACAGAAAACTAGATTTGGAGGGGTTTGATCAAAATAGAAAAAGAATTCATAAAGCAGTTGAGACCCATAGAAAAAATTAGATGATATGTAATAATGGAATTGTTTTTGATTTGCTACGAGAAGGTGAATTTTCTTGTTACCCTTCGTATCAATTTTGAATATACTAAAAAACTGACACTCTTATTCAAAACTAGAGACTTTTTAACAGTAACATAATTGATAATAAAATACTAGAAAATTGTAAATATTTATTTGTAGTAAAGACTAAAAAATTAGATTGTTTTGTAAAAGTTAAAACGATATTAATAATAGCGTGATATTTCACAAACATAAAAAATACATTGATAAAATATATTGTTTTTCCGACGGGGCACTGTCTCGCACCCTATTAGGTGGAGCTGCTACCTAAACCGTAGTCTGATCAGTTATTCGACCGTCATCCGTAGGGTCAGTGCTATCGCACCCCACCTTCGAGTTATCACTCCTTGGGCCTATTCCTTTGTGACAAATTTGCATTGTGGCAATATTTAATTAAAAAGTCATTATGTACTTCCAATCCTATTATATTCCTTATTACATTTTCTTTTATGTATTGTTGCATCTTCTCTCTCATGGTGTGCCTATTTCTTTTTTTATATATCTACTTTTCAGTTCCATGATTTTCGAATTAATTCATAATTTAATATCAATTACTAACATTAATTCAGAAATGATTAAAACAATTCAACATAAATAAAAATAAAAATAAAAATAAATAATCATTCCTCTTTGTAACCCATTTCGTTGTCCTTATCGCAAGATAAAAATGCATACTCCTTTTGTTGAACTTTCTTCATTCGTGCCACGTTCAAAATGTCCTTTTGGCACACCCCCTTCATTTCTAAAAATGTACCTTGACTATTTTGTGCCAGAAGTTGGTCAAGTGCTCTATGTGATGCATGAAGCAAAGAGAAATGTGGAAAGTGCGTCAGCCTGTCAGACGATACTCGAAAAGTCTAAAATCAATTCACAATTGTATTCGAGAAACGAATGAATGTATGTTTGTAACCTAGGAAAGGCATATTGATACAGAGGTCATTTATGAATATTATCCGTCCAATGTTAATCTAGATAATAGTTATATAATGCACATTATCACAAAGAAGGTTCACTATTTACTATTTAATCAATATGCCATGGACGCGTGGATCTGTGATTGTAGTCAGAAGAAGCTAAACTTTCAGTGGATGAATGGGAAGCCCGATCCCTTTTGGATTTCCTTCGTCTTTCACGGTTTAGCCGATTGGTTTACCCCGTGTTAGCACAGAGTTGTTGGGTAAGCTACTGGCGACTTTGAGTCAGCTTTTGCATTAGTAGTTGGAACACCTCCCGGGTGACAGGGCCTTGTGGATCCGAAGGTCCAGCAGTGTTCTGGTCTGCAGAAGGAAGTTGCATAGGGTTCTGCCTATCCCGTCCTTCTAGATCTGCACCTGTTGAGATACTCTTAGTAGAAACCATGGTTGATTGTGAAGTTCTCTCCTAGACTTTGTGCAAATCAGAATAGGGTAGAAGAACTTCTAGCCTTAAGATCTGGATCTTATCCATAGATTCTCGCAATCCAATATCGACAATAGATCCAATGAGCGGGAGAAAAGCTGGGTTTTCTCCGTGAAAGCACCAAAGTGTTTGTACCAAAATTAGGCACCACACTTCTTGGATGTGTTTGAAGAGATAAAATGAATAAAACAAATGTAAAATGAGGTAGATCTAAAAAATACACCAATCAACAGATAAGAAAAAATGCAGAAACATGGAAATTTAGAGTGGTTCGACGTATTGCCTACGTCCACTATGAAATAATTGATGTTTATTGAATTTCACTCGCAGATTACAAGAGATTACAACAGTACAACTGAAGTATAGCGATGATTTCGGCAGAGTATTTGCGTAGGGAAGCCAAAAGTGCCTTTTCTGTAGGCATATGGCTGCTATTTATAGGTGTAGGCAGCAAATATCTAGTCCAGATCTCGGAAGACTTTTTCTTTCATGTGGGTGGTCCAACGGGATCGAGTTTAGGTGATTTAGACTCGATCTGGGAGCGATACGAATTGAGTTCCACCCAATGTACTTATGAGGCTTTAGTCTTTGAACCTGACCTGAGTTTATTTGTTAAGTCCCGAAGTTATGGCTTCGGGTTATAACCAAAAGTTAAGTTGAGTCTCAGTATTATACTATTTCAATCAGCAGCTGGTACTTGAATTTTGGGCAGTCGTTTTCCACCTTGGATAAATCAAGCTTAACTTAGTCACAATGACATTGAAAAGAAACGGGTTCAAGTGATCAGATCACACTCACTCATCTATTGGCAATTGCATCCACACTCTGGGGGTTTCACTGGTACATCGACGGTCAGTCATGCCTGTTTGATGTTTAAAACACGTCCATGCTCTGGGATCTTAAGTTATTCTACGGGTGGTCAGTCACACCTCTGTGATATTTAGAATTTAGTCCGCACTCTGGGGACTTAGATTGATTAGTGGGTGATCGATCACACTTGATTTGTGTTTATACTCCGGTTCGCAGTCCAGGGACCCGAAATCGTCTCATGGGCAGTCGGTTCACAACCAATTTTGGTTTATACTCCTATCCATGCTCTGGGGACTTAGAGTTAGCCAACGGGTGGTTGGTTACACATATTTTGATGTTTATACTCCAGTTCGAGTTCTAGGAATCTGGAGTTGGTTAACAGATGGTCAATTACATCTGTTTTGAGTTTTAGGATTTCTTTGCACTTCGAGAACGATAGATTTATCAGGATCGTGGACGGTCGGGTCATATCCACCCTGAGTTAACAAGTGAGGTCGTTAGATGGATGAATCCATCCTCTTCGAACTTGGTTTAAACACGGGTAAAGTCATTAGGTGGATGGGTCCATCCTCTTTGTGCCCGCATTGTAAGTTTATACTCCATCTCGCACTCTGGGAGCCGAAGTTAGTTAAAGGATGTTGTGTATCAATCCTTTCCTAACTTTAGTGTGATGACTTGCCCCCGAGCTCAGGTTTCACTTAGCGAGTGACTGGTTGTATCATAATCAACCCTATTTGAATAAGTCCCACTGTATAGTGGAACTCACCTCTCCGTGCTTGGTGATGGTCGTACGAGGCATTTTAAAAATCACTGCTCTAGCTCGAAGAGATTGCATTTTATTGCCGAAATAGGAAAATACGACAAAGTCAGTTGTCTTATTACATATTCAAATTTCGAAATGCATAAATAATTGCAAATGAAAAGCAGACCGAACGAATAAATAAAGGTGTTATGTGTAGTAGCAATGAAGACTCTCACTGTTCTAGGCTCTCGGCAAAGTGAGACCATCAGTGGTTGATAATTTAAAGGTGATGTCTTCGAGTCTTCGTTCGATAACATATAGCCCTTCCAATGTTGGTTTCATAAGTAAAGGGATCGGGTAAATTCTCTTCAGGACAAGATCGCTGAATTCAAAGGTTCAGGGTCGGACCTTGGCATTGTACAGTCGAGTGACTCGACTTCGGTACACGGCTGCCATTAAATTAGCCTCTTTTCGCTTCTCATCCAATAATTCCAGAGATTCGGTGAGTAATATAGCATTTATCTTCGGGTCATAATATGTCACATGATGAGAAGGCACTTCCAGTTCGACTGGAATAATGGCTTCTGAACCGTAAGAAAGTGAAAAGGCAGTGTGGTCAGTTGCGGACTTGTGGATTGTCCGATAAGCCCATAGGGCAATAGGAAGTTCATCGACCCATTTGCCCTCGATCTTTTCTAATCGTTTCTTCAGAATGGACTTTATTAACAGCTTTAACCTGTGCATTCACTTCAGGGTGTGCAACTACAAAGAGTTTCTTCTAGATATGGAATCGTTGATAGAAATTCTTGAACTCGATGCTATCGAATTAGGCTCCGTTGTTAGTGACGATGGTCTGTGGGAGACCAAACTGACAGATAATGTTGCGTACAACAAAGTCGATCACTTTCTTCGTTGTGATAGTAGCAAGGGGCTCGTCTTCCGCCCATTTGGCAAAGTAATCAACTACAATGATGGCATACTTCGTGTCACCTTTAGCTGGAGGTAGAGACCCAATAGTGTCGATGCCCCACACTTCGAACGGTCAGGGACTTACCATCTAATTTATTTCGGTAGGCAGAGCTATTGGAATCCAAGCATGCTTCTGACATCTATCACACTTCCTGGCATAATTCGATGCGTCGCGATTTACAGTCGGCCAAGAATAACCATATAGGAGCACTTTCTTGGTAAGAGCTTACACCCCTGTGCGATCGCCACATTCTCCCTCATGTGCATCATGTAATACTCGATTGACTTCATCATGGGTGATACACCAGAGTAAAGGAACAAAATACCCTCTTATATACATGACTCCATTCTGAATATTGAACCGTGGACCTTTTGAAGAACTTGTCTTTTTTCACTCCTGTGCTTTGGCAAGGTCCCATGCTCGAGATATTTTCTGAACAGAGTAATCCAGGACTCCTTATTGGGTATGACTTCAAGCATCCAGTCGGTTTCCACCTGATTGATACTTGGGGAAGATAATGTCTCAATGGGAATGAGTCCATATACCGTGCCTCACTGGTACTGACTAATTTTGCCAAGGAATCAGCCTTCTGGTTATGTTCTCGGGGTATGCAATATATGGCATAATAATTGAATTGATTCAATATTTCCTAGACCCGAGCAAGATAAGCGGCCAATCTCCGGTCATTAGCTTGGTACTCCCCTCGAACTTGGAACACGATCAATTGTAAATCGCAGTAAATCTCCACAACAATAATATTTAAGTCTTTGGAAAGCCTTAGTCCGGCGAGGGGGCTTCATATTCAACCACGTTGTTGGTCGCACGAAAATAAAACTTTAAAGCCTATCATATAGATCTGCCTTCATGAGGTTCAAGTACAACCCCAGTGCCTGAGCAACGGTCGTTTGATGCACCATCAGTATGTAGTTTCCAGACATGTTTGGGAGATTCGCTGGTTTTGGAAAAGTCCTCGGAGATAGTGAATTTAGCGATGAAGTCTGCTAGTACTTGCCCTTGAATAACTCGCCACGGTGTGTAAGCGATGCCGACCTGACTCAGCTCGATATTCCATTTGAGTAACCTACCAGACGTCTCAGGCCGCACAAGGACTGTCGCAATGGCTGGTCGGTGTAGAGAGTGACAGAATGAACCTGAAAATGCGGACGGATCTTTCTCGAGGAAATGACAAGATAGTAAGCTAACTTTTCAAGCTTCGAATAATTTCTCTCTGCTCTGGTCAGCCGTTTGCTGATGTAATAGACTTGCCTCTATATTCGATCCTCCTCCCGAATTAAAGCGGCACTGATTGCATTTTCTGATATTGCCAAGTAGATGTATAGTTTCTCTGATCAATAGGTTTCGATAAAATGGGTGGTGTAGACAGGTGTTGAACCAGTGCTCAGAATGTCCCCATACACTCTGTAGTCCATTCAAAGTTCTGTTTCTCTTTTCTGATTAGATCGAAGAAGGGAATGCATTTGTCGGTAGATTTTGAAATGAACCTGCTCAGTGTTGCTACCTTCCCATTGAGGCTCTGAACTTGCTTTATAGTTCTTGGAGTCATAAGATTTCTAATGTAACGACCCGTAAATTTTTGATAATTAAAATAGCTAAATTTAATAAGATTTCGTGATTTAGTGTTAGAAAAAATTGTAAGTCGTTTGGAATAATAATAACTAGAATGAAATGCAACAAAATATTATCTAAGTTAATTATTTATGAATTGAATGAAATCCCAAATCAATTGAAATAATATGTAGTCAAAGGTAATTGAATGAATTTGTATTGTATAGGTAATTGTGACACTTGTTTGTAAATAATAAACTTATAAGTAATTAAAAGTTAACGGTGATAATTATTTAAGTTACATATTCATTTAGTTAGTCGAATTGAATTTGCGAACCAATTGCAATTGAAATGAAAGTTTATATATTAGTTGAGTGCATTATCTCTAACTGTAGTTAAATAATAATGTGGAATTCATTTGATGTAATATAGTAAATCGACTGATAATGAAATTTTTATTTAAAAATCCAATATTGAAGTCCGTCAAATATTGAACAATTAAATTGTTTAAATTAATTATTTGGAATTTATTGAATAATTGAATAACGGGAATTGAATAACTGTTTTAATGAAAATGGTTGTTCTACAATTTGAATTTGTTAAATTTTATAAGTTCGTTTTGAATATTTCAAAAGATAGTGATTTAAGAATAATCAAATTTGTTAAATTTAATATTACAAATGTTTGAATAATTAAATTCCGAATTTGATATGATTAATTTGATATTGAAATTTAATATATGAAAATAGAGTGAATAATTGAAATTTGATTTAATATGATTCAAATTGGTTTCCAAAGTGAATGTAAGTTATATCGGGATTATAATGGAGTTAATAAGATTTTAAAATTGGAATTTATTGGATAATTGAATAACGGGTTTAATATGATTAAAAATGATTTGTAAAATTTTATTTTATCATATTGGAGCTATAGTGATGTTATAGAACTTTTAAAACTGAATTTATATTTTATTTGTGAAAATTCAATATTTTAATATTTAATTATCGACTGAAAAATAGCCAATTTTTGAAAAGTCTCAGAATTGGACGAAACTAGTTCCATTGGATCCGTAATAATTTGTTATTATTCGATTTTAATTTTCGTAGCAATCGGAGTTGTCGTTTGACCGCGGCAGCTCGAAACGCATCGAAATAGTTTTAATATTAATTTGGCGAGTTAAAATAGTCATTTTTCAAACAGTCTTGGATTTCAATGAAACCAATTTCATCGGATCCGTAATGTGATATTATTGTGACATTTCAAATTTCGTGTCAATTTGATTTATCGTTTTTCCGAGGCGAGCTAAAACGCCTAGAAATTAGTTAAATCGGTTTAATTTAAAATCGATCGTTTAACTCCGTAACTCGCACAGATGACCGAATTAGCTCCCGAAATCTATTCCATTGTGTTCGGAACGCGGGGTAAACCTTAGAAACGCCAGCCGGCATGCTTCGTTTGGAGTTCGAAAAATTTCGGGTGAATAGTGTTTTTGCAATTTTCTATAAAAGGACTTCATTTCTTTGTTTTGCAAACAAACCGTAGGGTTCTTCTTCCAGCCACCTCCAATATATTCTAAGACCAGAAATCAATCCTCTTTCTCCTCTAATATCTCATGATCCATCAATAATTAGAGAAAGTTGTCTACTACAAAGATGTAGAGGACGATGAGAGTTTCAAATCCATACGGAGATGATCGGAATTGGAGCAATGGGGAGGCTGTTGGGGGGTCGCGTTTGGGATGCATTTGCGCATGAATTCCCAGGCCTAGATGAGTTCGAGCTTGGTGCTATTGATGGTGAAGGTGGAGTGAAGCGAGGGCTTTTGAATGGTGGTGGAGTGATGGGGTCTCGTGCATCGAGGAGGCCGGAACAATTAGGGTTTGGTGGAGGCTATGGGTTGGTTGTGAACGTGATTTTCACGTTTGGGAAGATGAAGGGGGGTGAGGCCAGATCTGAAGTGGAAGGGAATGGACGGTCCAGATTAATTTGGGTATAAAATTTAAAAGAAATTGTAAATATATATATATATATATATATATATATATATATTCGCATAAACTTTAAAATAGCATAACTCCTTCGTACGAGGTCGGAATTCGACGAAACATTTTGCGTTGGTTTCGTATTGACGAGCACTACGCTATGCAACTGGATTGGAATCGTTTGGAGCTAGAGAAAATTTTGGATTAAATCGAACGTCGTTCGATTTGATTTAAAATCGTAAAAATCAAGGTGAGTGTTTTATAACGCTCACAACGTACTAAATATCTTTATGCTAGTTAAATTGACATTATGAAGTGTTATGATTTTTATTTGTCATTGTTTGATAAAATTTAATTGTCATATAGATTGCCATTTGAATTAACCGTTGAAATTAAATTGACAGTTAAATTGAAATTAAAATTTAATTGCGATTAAATTACCTGACATTGATAACCATGAAATTGCCCTGAATTGTATTGTCTATTAGATGATGTATTTGGATGGATGTTATTGGTTGATATTTAAATGTTTGGATGTTTATTTGCTTATATATGTCCTGTTATGCATACATATGAAACTGTGATTTGATTTAAGTGATATATATTCATCCCTGACATTTAATTGAAATAAATAATTACTTGGCCATAGGATAGAAATTTATATACGGACACCGAATTGGCTAAATTTATAATTTTTAAAATCGTCGATTTGAAATTTATTTAATGTCTTGATTTAAAAGTTATAAATAGAAATCAATTTATAGAAATCGAATTTATCAAAAATTGAGTTTGGAATGTTGAAATAAATTTTGGTTAAAAGAAATTGTTAAATGATATAAGTCGAGACTTTGAAATTTAAAAATTGGGATTTGATTGAATTTCGAAAATTGATTTGTTTAGAGATTTAACCTTAATTCGAGCTTTGAATATTACTAAGTAAAAGTGATATAAAAATGATATTTTGAAGTCGAGCTTGGAACTGAATCATGTTTGAAATTTGGATTTAAACTCGAAAATTGATGGATAATTTTGTTAAGTGTTATAAATGGATATTTTGAAAAATCAAGCTCCAAATCGATATAAACTGAAATTGAATAAATTAAAGGCGAATATAAAATTGAATAAATTTGAAGTCAAAGTTGACATTGATTTGAATTGAAATCGAAATTGAATCGGTAGAATGGAAATTGAAATTGATTTGAATTGGGAAGTTATAAATTGAAATGGATAGGTTTTGAAGCCGTTTTATTTTGTTTTCCAAATTACTCAGTTATATAAACCATTTTTGAATACTTAAACTATTTTAATCTATTTTAAATCTACTTAACCCAATTTAAATTATTTTAAACTAATTTATCTATTTTGAATCCGTTTTAAGATTTTAAGTATTTTTAACTATTTTAATTATTTAAACCTACTTTTAAACTACTTAAAACTATTTTCAAAAATTCTAAGCTGGTCAATAAGGTGAAATGTTTATATTTAAATCTTGAATTTAAATACGAATTGGGTTAAATGAAGTTGCAACTTAAATTGAAATTCGAAATGAATTTGAAATCAAAATGAGATATTGATGCCAAAAATGATTTTTGAAACGGAATCTTACATTTGAAAAGATACGATGATATTTGAAATGGATTTGATTTTGAAGTGAATACGATATTTTGATATCAATTATGAATCGATTTGAAATGTAAAAGAGCCAACGGTGTAATAATACGTAGTTATTAAAGAGACCGGGATCGGATATGGACATACTCTCTGTCGATACCGAAAACCACTTTGATAACTATTATACGCGGAGTGTTGATCCAGAATGAAGTGGATGGTTTGGTGAATGCGTTGACTGAAGAAAGAGAACGATATTGGATGACCCCTGACATGACTAAAAAAGGAGCCGCGCAGGGCCATTGAGGTTCGCCATCTCTAGTGGACACACTTCTTCGATACCATATCTATTACATTTGTGATGCGATTTGGGTGCACCCCTTGATTTGGGAGTGTTGTTTTGCGGTGTTGGGGTAGCTGCTGGCTATGCACAACATCAGTCCGGATCACGCAACTACTAGTATCCTAGTTGGTATCGCCTCATGTACCTTGTCATACTGATTATCCTATTCGCGACCACTACGTTTGGTTTTGTGTTATACCTATGGGGTACCCTCTGATAACCACCAGTTTACGGTGGGGCTTACGGTGCTGTATAGACTATGGCATTATAAAAATGTGTTAAGGGGGATTATGGTAACGCCTTAACGCTATTTTGATACTTTATATTACTGATAGGCATTATCTACTTAGCATACATTACTACATAGTAGATAGTTTAACGGATCCTTGAGAGATGGAAAATCCCGTAACATCTCTTAAGTTATTGCACGCACGATGACACTGGATATGAGATGTCAAACCCCGTAAACATCTCTGACGCCGTTACACTCATATTTATTTACGATTGATTTAACTTTCATAAGGATATTTTAGTCCTGACTCGAGTGTTTTGTCTTTTCATTACGCTCGGGTCAGTCTTGAGTTTTCAGATTTTTGAAGATTATTCTGGAGGACGAAGACGAAGATTTGGTGCACTATTTCTATTATTATCTGTGCATCATGCTGTCTGCTGCATTATTTAATTGTCCTGCTGTATATATATAACTCTGATAAATGTTGTATAAATAATGATCAAAGTATAGTAAACAACTTAATGAACTGTTTATTTGATTATTATATTTTATCGTTCCGCTGCGAGATTCTGTGTTGTTTCATTTCCTTTATTTCTCTTTCTTTTCTTTTCTTATTTACCCCAATAACCATCTGCCCTTTTGAATGGTTTGAAGGCATGTGTATTTGATCGTTGGTTTAAACTGTCCAAAAAGGTGGGTCGTTGCATCTAATTTCCCAAATTTTCTTGGTATTGGCTTCGATTCCTCGAGCATTAACGATGAATGTAAGGAAGTTTCCAGATGCGACCTCAAACTGACATTTCAATGGGTTGAGTTTCATTCTGTACTCTCGAAGGATGTTGAATATCATTTCCAGGTCTTTGATATGATTGGTGAAGAATCATGATTTTATCAGCATGTTGTTCACATATACCTCCATGTTCTTTCTGATCTGGTTAGCGAACATTCGGTTGACGAATCTCTGATAAATTGCCCTGGCGTTCTTAAGTCCGAACGACATCACTTTATAGTAATAGAGTTCCAAATCGATGATAAAGATGATATGCTCCTGTTCAAGTAGGTGCATTAGTATCTGATTGTAACCAGAATATGCGTCCATGAAGGATAAAAGTTCATGTCCAGCCGTTGAGCCTATGAGCTGATCAATCCGGGAAAGTGAAAAACTGTCTTTAAGGCAAGCTTTATTCAAGTCCGATCAGTCAATGCATGTTCTCCATTTCCCGTTAGGTTTCCTGACAAGTACAGGAATGGACACCCATTCTAGATATAATGCATCTTGGATAAACCCGTTCGACCTGAGTTAGCTACCACTTCCTTAAGGGCGGCAGATCTCTCTGGATCTATACCATGCCTTTTTTGCTTGACCGGGACATGCCTTGGGTCAATATTCAATGTATGGCTTGCAATATCCGGCGAGATCCCGCACATGTCGGAGTGTGTCCAGGAAAACACGTCGAGGTTTGCCCGAAGAAGCTCAACCAATTCCTTCTTCATTGGCTTAGCTGGGATCCCATCTTTACTATTTTAGAATTGTCATCATTATCGATCGAAACATCGATTTTCAGCTCTGCCGAAGAAGCCTGACTATCTTTGACCCCGTCTTCACTTTTTGTATCTCTTGGGTCAAGATCTATTGGGAATTAGTTGTGGCGCCCAGGCATTGGCCCAGGCATTAACTGTCAATTATCCACAAAGCGGACGTAGAGAGATTCCTCTACGCTCTTTCCTTTCTCTTTTCATTGTGCTTCCCGCAACTAAGCAACATAATGCAATAAAAGTAAACTTAACACATTAAGAAGTTAAGGTTGAAACCCTTAATTATTAAAAGTAGATTGGTAAGTCTAAATTAATTACCATCACTTGTATACCTTTATAATAAGTGGCATGGGCTACACTTAGTATATGAATGCTTGGTTGAATGATGTGTGAAGTAGAGAAGTGTTTATAAATATTCGATAGAAGGAAGTGTTGATTACCATTTGTTGTTGTGTTTATTTTATTGAAGTATTGTTTGATATGTGCCCGGCCATTTTTATGAGCCATTCCTTTTTCAATACATGGGTTAGATTGTTTGATATTCGATAAATATCCACCTTGTGATTAGAATTTTATAATTTGACCATAAGGTGTTTAAAAATAAAAGTTGATTACGGTAGGTGATATATATTATATATGAATCAAGAATGAACAACTTGTGATTAGAATCCCATAATTTGACTATAAGACGTTCGAATATAATACTGGTTAAGGAATTAATTGTAATAAAAGTAGTTTATTATAATATTAAATGATATATATAAATATCTTCGAATGAAATGTTTTCTAAAGAAATATGTAGATGTTTTGAAACTAAATATTTATAAAAGCGCTTTCCATATTTTTTTAATATTAAATATTTTAGGTTGGTTCAAAATGTTTTGGATCAAAGAAGATTTGAAAGGTTATTATTTCAAAAACTTAAATCCCAAAGAAAAATATGCTTTGGTACAAAAAATATATATACTGCTATTTCAAAGGTTTTGAAATGAAACCGAGAATTTATTTCAAAGAAATTATTTTAAAAATGGATTATATTTTGAAATATAATAAAGTTAATTACATTTAAGAAATCTAAATGCAAGGGTTATGTCTAAGTGGGTAGGTTTGGAAGCTACATTTGCATGTTATGTCCAATGTGGTTTGAGAATTATATTTATATTTATGCAGCTTAGGCTTTTTGAACTCTATTTGTCGTAGGAGAACTACGTTGGTTCGATCACGTATCTAATTGGCTACTCAACTAGACAAAGGTACATAAGCAGTCACAAGTGGTTGTGATGCAACCCCAATAACAATATAATATTTTTGTGTATATTGTTTCCTAATTATTTTGTATATAATTTTTTTTTCTTTCCAATTTATTTTTCATTGACATGTTTATTGAGTTCGCAGAAACGTATATTGTTGTCTCACTCGTTAGAGTTGCACAGTGGTAAATTTTATAGGTTTGATTTTGATATGTATTAAAACACATCTTATATATATATATATATATATATATATATATACTCGGATAAGTTGTATTAATTGAAAGCGTATCCTATGCATTTAGTAATGTTGGATAACTGTCAAATAATGTTGTGTGTTAACTTGGTAGTTATCATTTGTAGTTTTAGAATGGATGAGTTTTCAACGATTCTGATTTTGACTTATCTAAAAATCTAGGTCGTCTCAATTTGGTATTAGAGCTTAAGTTAGGTGCCTAAGTGAAATTTCACGTATGACTACTAAATCATCCTTGGAATTTTAAATAAAACTATCTTAATTTGATAAATAAAATAAGTTAGGACAATGCATCGTACCTCCGACCGGGTTTACGGGTAATATTATTTTTTGCATGTTTAACTTTTGTTTAGTGTTTATACTAAGGAGTATAATGTGTTGTTCCATTATCAAGCATCGTATAGAGAAGCCGAATTTTTTTTAAGCATATATATCAATATTCAAACATTTGTCTACATATTTTCTTTTAGTTTACAAAACTAATGGTGTATATATATATATATATATTTATGTTTATAAACATGTAGATTAGGTTGTGAATTAACAGAGAACGTAATGTTCTCATGTACAAAATGACAAGTGTAGAGACGCTAATTTATTATCTAAATTTAATCCATGCATAAATTTATCAAGTAAAAGGTAACTTGAAAAGGAAGGAATGAGGTGGCATGTGAAGAAAGGAACGAGGTGGCTTGTGAAGGAAGGAGAATAATGGCTTGTGGAGAGAGGAACTAAATGACTTAGGACGAAAGAAGTGGCCTCATTGCAAATAAGATCATCCATGTGCTAAGTGGGTAATATTGCACTTATAAATAAGGGGCATTCTCTTCGATTGAAAAAAAAGTGAAGGTTTGCAAAGTAAGGAGGACCAGGAGGAGTGCATTAAAGGCTACATTCACACAAAATTGAGGTGAGAAAAGCTTTATATTTCTATATATATTTATGATATTCCATATTGGGATAATTAAATTATTTGGCATCGATAATATTGGTTTGAAATTGTTAAAACACCTTTCTATAATTCGATCATAACATTTGCAAGTCTAATTGAAATTGGGATTTCTTTAATGTTTTGAAAAGTTAACTCAAATAGCTACAACTTTTATGTTTATGCATTTTCCGAATCCATGTATCTTAAGGCTAAAATAGGGGTGCAAATTCGAGTTTATACCCAAGCCGAAATGATTAGGAGGATCGTCAAAATCATCTTGTAGTATACTGACCATAAAGATTAATTCTTTGAATGGATTTTGTCGGAATTTATCCCGTCGGAAAGTTATTTTAATATTCTATCACTTCTATTTTATATACTTTTTAAATTTCGAACGCTTACTGTCCCTGATTCATATAATATATTTGAGTTACGTTAAATGATTTGAAAAGATAATTATTTTGGATAAGTATTTCATACTTAATACCTCCTAAATGATTTCCTAATTTGAAAGTTTGGAATTTTTTCTAAAAAAAGAGTTGCTTATTTTGTAAGATGATTTTTTGGGAAAACTTTGCTTCTGCTTATGAAAGAGCTTTTGCAGATCATTTCGTCAATGATGGTTACTTTCGGATGATGGACGTGCGGTATAAGACTGTAGATGTTTGGTAGCGCACTATTACTCTATGTTGGTAATGAATCAAGTATAGTACATTCTTATATGGTGTTTGAACGCCGACCGTAATAGGATCTAATTCAAACTGAGCATACGGTTTAGATCCATGTGGAGTACACTGAGTGTCAATGCAATATAAGACAATAGATCTTGGGTAGTGCACTATTACTCTACGTTGGTAATGAATCAAGTAGAGTATGTCCTTACTTGGTGTTTAGACGCCGACCACAATATGATATAATCCAAACTGAGTGTGCGATTTAGATCCATGTGCAGTAGACTGAGTGTCAATGCGGTATAAGAATGTAGATCTTGGGTAGTGCACTATTACTCTATGGTACATATTGGTACTGCAATAAATAGAGTACGTCCTTAATTGCCATTTGGATGTCGATTGCAATAAGATAAGGATCTAATCCAAACTAAGTTTGTGGTTTAGATCCTTGTGAAGCAAATTATATAAATCTAATTCAAACTGTGTGTGTGGTTTAGATTCATGTGTAATAAACTGGATGTCGATATGGATTAGGATGCATATGATCTTGGCTTTTGGCATAAAAAAGAACTACATTAGGTCGATCATGTAATAGGTTCGTTGGCATTCACATTTTTACTGTGATATAGTCCACTTTCCATTTATATTTTCTTTGGTGTGTATATATTTCTCTATATAATTAGATTGTAGGATAGGCAGATGTGGAACCAAAATTGGAAAGGAATAAGAAGGAAATATCTCTTTGAGTAATCCTTATGTTCTTATACTGCAAGATGATTAGAAAACATTGGTTTAATCAATAACTATTCACCACTCTGATGTTCACTTTGATTTTTCCTATATTGATCCTATCACATCTTAACCGATTAATTTATAAGAAACACTTTATCTTGTTGATTTATTATGTGATTGTTGGGTAGTAAGTAGATGGGGTCCATCCTTAGCATATCACTGAAATGTCTCTAATCATATGATATTCCAGTAAACCTTAAATTTAAATTTCGAACTCCCATTTGTTTAAATCATTCTGAAAAATGGTAATACTTTCAAGCTAAACCACACTTGAAAACACAATATTACTTTTGTTAAATATTTTGCTTTCATTATATTTTTCGTTCCATAGAATTTCGGGGGAGAAATGCCTTTAATGGGTAAGAATGTAACAACCTGTAATTTTTATGCTTTCGAATTCGAATATTTAATTGTAACAACATTGAATTTGGAGAAGCAATTAATCAAAGTTTGGGATAATTAGGAAATCTAATATGTTTTATTTGATTATTTCTTTGCTATAAACAAGAATATACATATTGTTTGAAAAGAATTTTATATGGTCAACTTACTTCACAAGCCCAAAATTCATTAAGGCTTGATCTAGACTTGCTAACTCCAAAATTTTCTCTTGGAAGCTTTGTTTTGATAGCGTTGCTGGAAAGCTTTGATGACTTAAAATGAAGTTTTGTTTTGATAGTTTCTCTTGGAAGCTTTATTTTGATATCATTACTTAGAAGCCATAATAGCTTCTCTTAGAAGCTTTGTTTGATAGAGTTGCTTGGAAAGATTTTATAGCTTCTCTTAAAAGATTTTGTAGTTCATTTGAAAAGGTGGCATAAATAATTTCTCAAGTATAAAAAATCTCTAGAAAACACTCCAAATTATTCGTGCCATATCTTTTCAACTACTCATCCAAATAAACTGATTCATTTTTTTGTTGGAAACATAGCTCAATAAGAAAGAACTTTTATTTGGAGCACTTTGCAAGATTAGGATTGGAAGATTTTCAAAAATCACTTGGATGTGAAGCTATTTTTTAGCTTAAATTTTATTTCTAGAAATACATGCCCTTAGTTTTCAAGCCATAACTTTTGAATTTCTTATCCACATTCATTATTTCTTCTTTTGTTGGAAAGGTGATTCAAAACGAAACAATTGTCATTTGTATCAGATTCTCTAATTCAAAAGTTACCTTTTTCAAAATAGAATTGCAAGGGAAATCATTTTCTCGTCGATATTTTAAAGGAATAGTATATACCACCACTTGTAAAAATACATCAAATCCAAAAGTGATCCAATCAACCTAAAATCTCTGCTAAAACCACCCTTGTTCAAGCCTCCATCCGCATTCAATAAGTAGTGTGGCACTACCTAGGAATAACTTGTAGGAATGGAGGCAAGAAGAAGTACGGCCGTAAGCATGAGATGGAAAGGTGGAGTTTATCTTCGATGCTTTGCTGTCGGTGATGATAGGATGGTTCTAGGGTTCTTTCTTTAGCTTAGGAGGGCATGACCATGGATTTTAGGACTTGACAGATGTTGGTGTGATATTTACAATTTACATGAATTGTATAATGTCATATATGCAAGTTTAATGCAAGTACTATAAACTTAACACATCAAAAAGTTAAGTTTGAAACCCTTAGCTCTAAAAAGTGAATAGGTAACTCTAAATTAATTACTATCACTTATATTACTTTTATAATAAGTGGCATGGGCTACAGTTAGTACATGAATTCTCGGTTGAATTACGTGTGAAATTAGAGAAGTGTTTATAAATATTCGATGGAAGGAAGTGTTGATTACCATTCGTTATTGAGCTTATTTCATTGATTGATATTTTGATGTGTGCCCGGGCATTTTTGTGAGCAATTCCTTTTTCAAAACATGGGTTGATTAGAAATAATTACGAGCATTTAACAGCCAATACGTTATGATTGGAATTATATAATTTGACCATAAGGTGTTTTATAATAACGGTTGATTATGGTAGAGGATATCTACATATGAATTGAGAACGAACAACTTATGAATAGAATCCTACAATTTGACCATTGGATGTTCGAATATAATAGTGCTTAAGTAATTAATTATAATAATAGTAGTTTATTATTATGTTAAAAATACATATAAATATCTTCGAATCAAATATTTTCTAAAGAAATACATAGATATTTTAAATATTTATAAAAGTGCTTTCCCATATTTTGAATATTAAAGATATTTTGAGGATAAACGTTGGTTCTAAATGTTTTAGATCAAAAAAGATTCGAAAAATTATTATTTCAAAAATTTAAATCCTAAAGAAAAGTACACTTGGGTACAAAAGTTATATATACTGTTATTTCAAAGGTTTTGAAATGAAACTGCGAATTTTTTTCAAAGAGATTATTTTCAAAAATCATTATACTTTGAAATATAATAATGTTAATTATATTTAAGAAATCTAAATGTAAGGGTTAAGTCTAAGCGGGTAGATTAGGAAGCAACATTTGCGTGCAATATGATATGTAGTTCAGGAATTATATTTTAACCCGCCTTTTGACAAGGCAACATACAAGTGGGTTTAACCCACTCATCTGCATAATGATCGAAGTTGGATTTTCACAGATAATATACATGATGATGTAGCCAAAACATAGCATTGTCAAAGAACAAACAGCGCAAGATGTCTAAATTATGGTTTCAACAAAGATTAAGTCGCTTCAAGTTGCTTGGAGTTTGCTCCGAGTCTCCTCCATGTTTGCTTCGAGCTTTTAGAAGAGCTGCTTTGGGTCAAAAAAGTGTTCACCTTAGGTCTTTGAGGAACAAGCTACTTCGAGTCATTGCAGCACCTGCTTCGAGTCACTAAGGCGTTATCATTAGGATAAGAAGATGGTTGCTTCTGGTCAGGGCCACGGATCGATCATAGACCATCCAATTCGTGTCCATCAACATCATGTTCATCTAATTCGTATCCATGTGCTTCGGATCCATCACGGTCGTGAAATTTGTATCGATTTATTTACTTCCACACTCACCGGCTTTGTATCGATCAACCTCCCATATGTTTCGTATCGATTGGTCAAACTATCGATACGAAGCTATGAACCATGGATCGATAAGAAGTTATATTCAAAGCATCGATGCAAAGTGAAAGGGAACCAATCCAAGTTTATTTCCTCCACGGCTGCTTTGTTTCGTATCGATCCTTTTTATGTATGTTTCGTATCTATCGGCTAAGCGATTGATACGAACCAATGACCACCGATCAATACGAAAGCAAGGACACAGAATCGATGTGAAACCCAACCTTTTTCATCGGTACGAAGTACCCCACATTTATCTACTTCTATCGATCATGTGACGTATATCTCATATCAATCAACCATATGATCAATACGAAATTATCACTTTCCATCGATATGAAGCCAACACCAGATAATCGATACGAAGAGTATGCTAGCATCGATAGGAAAGGAATGGTACAAAAAGGATAGAAAGAGCATGGTCAGACAGAAGAAGCTGTCAACGAGCGAGAAAAGTAGATCTCCCTTGGATTCTCGAACCACGTCTTCAATACACATTCAATCGGTACGAGCTAGCATAGATATGGAGCCATCGAGACGAATGGGATCGACACGAACACGACAACCAACTAAAAATACAAACTTCTATCGATCATAACTCAAAATATACAAGTCCAAATACCTTCAAATTTTCATAGGAGCTTCCGTACTACCTCAAGAATGTTCATAATCGATCCTGGCCCAAAAAGACCAAATTTGGGTCGATATGAATTTCAGCGTATCGATCCCAAATATCCAAGGATCAATTACGTGGGCCCACCCATGTCACAGAAGGAGTCTTCTGAAGTTTGAGACAGATATTCTAAACCAACACCTATAAATAACATACCTAGGCCTTCAGAAAAGGGATCCTTTTGGCTCCTCTACGTCATTACTCTACTGAACTCCATTATCATTCGGATACAATCAATTGTACTCTTGTAAATCAGTAGAGAATCTTCAATGAAACAACAACTCTTCAAAGTGCAAGTAGGCTACAACGCCGAACCACTATAAATCTTTCCTTCCTACTGCTTTCCTTTTAATTTTTTAAGTATTCTTTATATTTATTTCTACTACATATAATCTATTCGTGATCTGTGACTGTAATTTGATGCTTTCGTCTCAATTTGGGTGTTTGTGACCAATTTTGCCGCAAATATTTATGTTCATGCATCTAGGCTTTTTGAGCCCTATTTGTGATAGGAGAACCATGTTTACTTATATCAAGTTGGCTGCCCAGTTAGATAGAGGTATGTAGATAGTCACAAGTAGTAGTGATGCAGCCCCAATAATAATTTAACATTTTTCTAGTATATCGTTTGCTATTTATTTGTGCCGACGTATCTTTCCCGCTTTACGATTTGTTTTGCATTGACATGTTTATTGAGTTCGCAGAAATGGATATTGTTGTTTCTATCATTAGAATTGTGCAACGGTAAAAATAATAGTTTTCATTTTGGTATGTATTAAAGCATATCCTATACATATAAATGAATACTCTAATAAGTTGTATTAATCAAAAGTGTATCTTATACATTTAGTAATGTTGAATATTTATCAAAGACTGTTGTGTACTAAGTTGTTATTATCATTAGTAGTTTTAGAACGTATGGGTTCTCAGTGGTGTCTGGTTGCTCGTTCGAGTGTTGAATCAAGGATTGTAGGAGTCAATTTCATAAACAAGTGTGTCGAATAGACAAAGCTCAATTGAGTATCATTTTATTTTTCATTTAATCTTACATCGTCACATTACCATCTATATATGCATGCACTGCCTTATTATGATTTAGCAGCAAGTTGAAATTTGAAAATTAATTTAAATATTTTAATATAATCAAATGAAATAACTTAGATGAATATATATAGTTTCAATCATATATTGATTTTAAATCAATATAAAATAAATTTAAATATAAATAATATTTTTATACAATTTTAATAATTTATTGGTTAATTTTAAACATTTTAAATTGGAAGAGTCGTATTTAAATTTATTAATCAATATAAATATATATATTTTTTTAGCCAAAATTATTTTTGATGAAATTTTATTTCAATAAAAAAAATTATTGCTAGAAGTTTTTATCTAATATATTATGTATATCTAACTCTGTAGTCAATCTTGTTCGTAATAAAGGTGTTTGATTTCTGTTATATATTTTGTTATATTATGATATAAATAATGAAGTAATTAGTTTAACGTATACCAATAAGAAACCACATGTAAAATGTGATGTGATTGTTGTTGCATGTAGCTCAATCATGAGTAATAATCACAAAAGAAAATAAGATTTTGTATTAAATACCCTCGTCAAGATGTTTCAAGAAAAGATATCGATACATCCGTTGAGGTCAGAATATGTAAAGCTCTCCGATAGTTGAGCAGTGTATAATTCATGGCTACCGGAGGAATTAAGGGGTTACGTACTCATAGTTATTGTATAATTATGGAATGACTCGTTTGAGAGTCTCACGTTGATTGTTAAAAATTAAGTCAAACAGGAAATATCAGTGTGATGAGGTTACACGGTTTCTTTGACATGTGAATCATGTTGCACTTCAATAGGGATATCTCACTTTGAATATAATTCAGTTATGCCACGACGATCTATTGAGCGACTATATTAGGTTTTGTGTTGAAGCATTGAGAGTGAAGCATTATTCAATAGAGCATTCATCTCCTCGGTTGTATGAGGTTAATATCATGATCAACTATAATCAACCAAAATATGACTCTCTAGCCAGAGTAGTATGATTAATAATGAATGTTTTTATTGAACCGATGACTTTGTTTTTTGGACTAAGTTAAATGTGAATAATATTATAATTTTGACCAATGCCAAATTCCATATATCCTAAATTGATATATTTTTTATGAATAAAATGTGTGTAAATTATCATTACTAAATGTACTGCGTGAGAAAATGAGAAATTAGTTTTTTATTAAAAGATCTATAAGCGATGCATTCAGCCAAAATATCACATCATTGATTAAGGTGGCCTATAAACTTTAATATTTGAAATTTAAAAAAATAATCTCCAACTGAATTCAAAACTTTGAGACCCATAACCGTATTTGTGAATTTTCCTAAAGACCACACGATTTAATTAATTTATAAAATGTTATAAATGAATTGAATTTATCGGTGTTTGAGGAATATGAATTATTATTGATTTATTTAATTTTTTATGTGTGTTATTAATTATTTAAATACATATATAAAATTAATATATTTGTGCATATTGATATATGATGTCGATATACGATATCGATATACGTTAAACGCGGTTTAAATAAGAAATAATTACTTGAAGTGATTTGAAAATCCTACACCATGTAGATAGCCACATAGGACGACCATATGAAGGGATGAGAAATGGGTGGAGTAACTGAAAATTAAGGAGGAATTAATTAGGGTAGTTTTAAATAAAAAAATTGGAAATGTTCCATTTCTCCTTTATATAAATATCCCGATTTAATTTCTTTAAGTGGTTTTTTCACCTTTCCTCTTTCATCTATGACCCTAATTTTTTTCTTCCTCTTCTAAATGAAATTAACTCCAAAACAAATCAAAACATAAAATAAAATTAATAGCTACATGGTTTATCTATCTCTTACAAAGATTGGGTGTTGATGTAAGAGATCTGAGGAGAATTCGCCGATCAAGCTATCACTAAATAGCCAGATCTATAAGGTGAAATTCCTTTTTCATATCCATATATTTTAGTATTATCGGTTTATAATGATTGTATATGTACACACATCTTTTCCTTACCATGATTTATAATTGACATCATAATCTAAACAATTAACTGGATGATGTGATTTAATTAATTTATTTGTTTAAAACTGAAAAAGTATTTATGTGTAAAATTATGATTCCAACCGTATGCATGTTTTAATATACATGTACTGATTTTCTAAGATAATATACATAATTTCATTAAGTTAAATAATTTTGATTTGAATCAATTTTGAAACAAGAAATACAATAACATCTTGTTAAAACTTAGTGTATATGTTTTGACCTTAAATTCCTTTTGATCATTTTTATCAACCTAATTAAATTAAGGCGATATATATATAATAAAATTATTGTGAAATATATGACTCTTATGTTTTTATTTAAACAATTTAACTTGGTGTGCATATACACAATTTTAATATTAGTACTTAAGTCATGAAGGATATTTTACATTAACTAAATGTTTTGTAGATATGAATTTTGGCTAAATATTGCCAAATCAAATTTAGTTTTTAAGACTCAAATTTGGATGTTAGGATTTCAATTTTTAATTTATGTTAGATTTTATCAAATCAATCAATTTTATTAATATTCAGATTTCATATTATTTAATAACAATACTTACACTTACAATAATCAATTAATCTAAAGCTATATATATATATATCCAATATCTACACATGTATATATTGATCATGTTATAGTTTTGTTATTATATGTCATGTTAAACATTTTATTATCTATGTATTTATCGGTTAGAGTTTTCCTAATTCCCATTAAAAGGTACTAAGTGGCTTAGGTGCTTTCTCTATCGTCATTGGGACATAATTGATGGTAGTTGCGTTATACTCGCATTAGAGTAAAGAAGATGGAATGGCCTATGGTTAAAGTTACCTCATCGAGTTGGACTAGAATAGCCTTTGGCTTATGGTGGAGTTATGCTTAGTAGGATAATGTATAAGATGCATAAGACATATTACTAATCTGAATGATGCTGCTCATATGCTATTATGGTAAGACTTGAGATTTTCATTCACTAGACATTGTTGTTCTGACTCCTTACTCATTACAACCAATAGGTTAGGTTGAACGATGCTAATGGAAAAGACATAGGCGGTAATGAAGATTTGTGGTGATTTGATTGTTCATCAATGTTTTTTACATACTCAGATGTATACAAATTCAAATATGTTATTTTATTTCAAGATATCATATTATGGATATTTTGGGATATTGTGATTTTGAGATTTGGTAATTATGAAATGAGTACTTATTTTTGTTATTATATTTTATCATTTTCGCTATGAGATTCTAAAAGCATAAATAGATAGATCAGTATATTATTCATTGTATCAATTTTACCAATCAACAACCAATATTGGAATTGACCTAAGCTTTGATGGGCTTTTATTGGATCGAAAGTTAGGACCGTTCCACAAAGAGTTGTAACATTTGGTATTATAACGTAGGTTACGCTATAAGCGGGAATAGGTGCACGTAAGAATGTGTATTTGTTATTTTTGAAAGTATTTTTCAAAATTCTACTATATATAAAAACTTTTATGAACATACGCAAACACACTAGGCAAATCATTATTTCAGCAAATAACACTATCTTAGGAAGAACTTAACTAAAAGCTCAACCTACAAACAATTGATTATGGCTGGAAACAATTGCTCGAAGGCTAGGAATCCCTCCACCTAAGAAATACCCACTATATGAGGTATTCCAGAATGGTTTAAGCATGAACATGGGGGCAAATTCGCATTCCTCAACATGTTGCACCGACGACAACGGTTTCTCCGCCCACTTTATTTTCGTAACGAGCAATAAGGTTATAACATCTTTGGTGCAAATCTATATCAAAGAAGTATTATGGTTGCATGGAGTCTCGGTCAGCATTATTAGTGATAGAGACTTCTTATTCGCTAGTAAATTTTGGAGAAGTTTATAGTCAGCTTTAAGGAACAACATTGAATCTTTGCACCACTTACCACCTTCAAACCGATAGTCAGACGAAAAGGGTAAATAAGATCATGGAAGATTCGTTAAGAGCCTGCATCATGGATTTTGGAGGACAGATGGAGCTGCATTTACCGTTGGTAAAGTTCGTGTACAATAATAGTTACCAGGCGACGATTGACATGACACCCTTTGAAGCTTTATATAGGAGACCATGCAATTCACCTAATTACTGGTAGGAAACTATCGAGGAAATTCGATCAAATTTAATCAGCGAGACCTTGGATAAGGTAGAGATGATTAGGGGGAGAATGAATGCGGCACATGATTATTAGTAGTCCTATGTTGACAAGCAAAGGAAATAATTGGAGTTTTCGGTTGGGGACATGGTTTTGTTAAAATTTCTCCATATAGTATGGTTATGAGTTTGGGACATCGGGGAAGTTGACATCAAGATTTGTTGGGATTTCCCCGACTTTGGAAATGGAGGAAAAACTTAAATATCGGGTAGAAAGCTTCCAGCCAAGCTAGCCGGAATCCATGAAGTTTTCCACATATAGCACTTGAGGAAATGTATGCATAGCACAACTACCATAGTAGAGCCAGATCGGTAAAAAGATATAGAAACAGAGTTGATAGCACCCCGTGCCACTGCACACATAGTGGAGCACAGAGATAGGAAGCTTCATAATGAAGGAATTAGGTTGGTCCGAGGGAGATAATCATTAGAAGGCACATAGGAAACCGAAGAGAAGATGATGGTTGCTCGTCTTGAGCTTTTCTTTGGTAAACATTCTCTCTCCAAAATTTAATACTGCATAGATTTAGTTGCTAGATTAAATAGTAGGGGATGGTTGCCATACTTTTTACTTTTTTTGCACTCACATTGAATCTTATGCATATCTAGGATGCTTGCACATATGCTTATATGTCAATATCTTACATTCACGCTACGAATGAGCTCACCTATAGTATGTTCCATATAAGAGCTCATTGCATTGAGTAAATGGCTGTGTGGGTAACTTGATTGCATCACATGGTTGTAGAGTATGCATTACACTATCTTTTCCTTAGGGATTTTTGAAACAAAATCCTTTTTTGGAGGAGATGTAACACCCCAAATAATAAGAAATTAATTAATTGATAATTGGGCCGAAAATGAGAATTTCACAAATGTTAAATTTGTCATGAAAGTTACATCATTGTGCCCGTGGTAATTTTTTGATCAACTTTCATATATAAAGTTCTACTATTGGAGCTCAAACCGAAAAGTTATTGATGTTTGATGTTTTCGAATTTAAAATAATTCAAACAAATTTTAATTTGAAAATTAAATAACGTTAACACTAAATATTAAGAAGGAAAGAAATATTTTGATGTTAAAGAAAACGTTAACGTTAAGTATTAAACGGACGTCAAATGTTAAAAAAAGGCAAGAAATGAACCTCGACCGCAAAAGATGGTCGGTCGGCCACCTAGAGAGGAGCGATCGACCAGTTGATAGATGGCGTCTAGGTTAGGTTAAGCCAGGAACATCCTAGATTTTTTATATTAAATTGACTTAAATCCTTCGGTTTAGATGCATCCTAACCACTATAAATAAGAGGCCAACCCCTCACTTTTATTCACAATAAAATTGGAACGCTAGCAAAACTCCATCAGTCTTCTTCTTCAATTCTTGATTCAAAATCAATCGGATTTAAAGGTAATAGGTAGTATATGTACATACGTTTTCTATTTCTATTCCTCCCAAATCTTTGAATTCTGAATCTAATCAATATACAATTTAATTATTGTTATTCCAAAAAGAAAAAAAAATCTGAAGGAGGAATTAGGAGAAGGAATGAATCGAATCTAAAGGAAAGCAGGGAAATTATATGTGCATGGAAATCTTAATTTTTCATATTTTAGTAATTTGTGTATTAAAAGTTTGGGTTTTTTTATGCCTTGAGGAATTTTGCATGCGAAAAACCTAAACCCTAGGACCCTAAAATTCTCCAAAATAATATGTCAATTCTTGGGTTAGTTGGAATTTCAATTGTTTACGTTAATATAATAGAATTTAATTTTTTTTGTAATTTGAATGATTTATGTTCTATTCAACCTACGCTTCAAATTTCTGTTGTTGCGGTAGAGGGTTCAAAAGGAAAATTAGTATAAAACGATGTGCAGAGTACGAGTTTTCTTATTTGTTGTTTGCGTCGCCTTTTTCCATAATTTAGACAAATATGAATCCCTTTTCTGCTTCAAATTTGTATTTGTAAAAGTTGAATAGAATATAATGGGTTTAAATTATAAAGTTTTATTTTCTTGAAATAAAAGCGTTTATTCTGTCATATTAATGTAAAATAAGTTTAGTATTTTGATTCCTTTTTTTTTATATACAAGTCATTTTTTCTCGATAAGGATAATAGCTATTTTGTAAATTAAAGGCTCATATGAATATGGAAGTTTGACAATTTAACAATTAGTATCGGAAGTAGAAACCTTAGAATATCAATATTTCTACGCACACTTAGGAATATTTAGCTAGCCTAAAATTTACGTATGTATAAATATTTTAATAGCATGTGAGTATTAACGTATAAATCATATCATATTGAATAAATAGGTTAATAAATAACATTAAATCCTATAGGAAGAAAGTTAGGGAAAATTATGGAAATTAATCCATAAATAAAGGCACAATAAGGAGTTTTCTTGGTATGGCCTTAATGCTTAAATGCAAGCGAGGTATAATACACACACATATACATACATACATAAATATAGTATATGCATAGTAGTCTATTGGTAGAGCGAAGATATGACTAAGTTATAGGGATGTGAGGTCGGTCAAAAGCACACAAAAGTTTACCATGCCAATCTGGCTACTAATGATGTGACTTTGAGACTGATGTAGGACATCACTTATAATAAATACTTATGATGGACATGAGGTTAATTCCGATTCTATAGGGTAATTTTGCCCAGCTAATCTGGCTATCAGCACCTACGAATAGTCGGCTTAATATGAGATGTCATACTTTGGGCTATGAATCATAAGATGGATATCTTGGTATGGGCCTGCTTCAGGGTTAGAGGTGTTAAGTGGTTGTTGTAGGGTCCTCCTCCTTTCCACTCAAGAAGCATTAAATGGTCAGGATTATCATTTAAATGCCATAACGGAAAATCCATGGAAGGGGTCCGCTTTGGGGTTGAGGTATTAAGTGGCTATTGCAGGGTTTGCACTTTCCAATAAAGGAATTATTAAGTGGTCTGATGCGGTTTCTTACGGTGACAGTTTAGAAGTACCTAAGAGGCATCCACCATGGTTTTAGGTATTGAATGACGGGGATGTACCTTGGGTATATGTATTAAATGGTCAGAATCAGCCTAATTTCCATTAACGAGGTATTAAGTAGCGCAGTTGATTTTTCTCACATCATAAGGACATGATTAGCAGTAGTTGCGTCATACCTGCATTTGAGTTATGAAGATGAACAGGAAAGGGCCCTTGGCCTACATTTAAAGTTACATTATTGAGTTGGACTGGAAAAGCCTTTAGCTTACAGTGGAGGTATATTTAGTAGGATAAAGTAGGCATATTACTTATCCAAATGATACTGCCCAAATATATATTATTATGGTAAGATTTGAGATTTTCATTCTCTAGACATTGTTGTTCTAATTCCCTGCTCATCACAACCCATAAGTTAGGGGAGATGATGTTGATGGAAAGGAGGAAGGCAACGATGAAGATTTATGGCAGTTTAATTACTTATTTATGTTTTTTGATATATTCAAATGTACCAAAATTTAGACATGTTAAGGTTTTATTTTTAGATATTGTATAATTGTATTGTGGATATTTTAGGACATTTTGATTTCGAAACTTGGTTTTTATGAAATGGGTATTTTTTTTCTGTTATTATGTTTTATCCATTCCGCTCTGAGATTATAAAGCATGGATAGCTCTGTATATTGTTCGTTGTATCAGTTTTCCCACCACCAACCAACTTTGGTATGGACCTAAGGCTCGATGGTCTTTTAATGGATCCAAAATTAGGCCCATTATGGAGAGCGTTGTTGCAGGTCATGAACTTAACCTCGGAGTAATTTTGCTTGGCAACCCACTCCGCCACCATTAGGGGTTCCCCTTATCAACCTTACTTGGCAGAGGTTTGAGTCGATCACCAGGACCTTCAAGTCTCGAATTTTGCTGCATGTTATCTTCAGCCTATTAGCATAGTCCCTCAGCATCCCATGGTTAATTCCCTTAGAATGGATAGAAGCTTCAATCAATTGGCAAGTGAACCAAAAAAAAAGATAAAGGAAAATAAAGGGAAATGAAGACTTACTAGGGTTTTTGAATTCAAGATGCTGAAGCTAGGCATTGACTTGATGGGATACAGAAAAGAACTTACCTATCCAGCCCAAGGGGCGGCCGTGTTCGAGATGCCCGTAAAGTTGACGGGCTTAGTGTTGACCTAGAATTGGAAATAGGTACCAGTTGGGTCGCCACCCTCCTTCTGCAAGTGGAAGACCATGTTGAGCAGTCGACCAAAGAAGATTAAGTTCGGAGCAGGAGACATAGACCCTGCATAAAAACTGGTAGTTGTTAGGTGTAAGCTGACGGGGGGCCAGATCATCAGAGTTCAAGATAGAGACAAAGTATGGCAGAAGAGGTAGCATGTTCAAACCTTGAAGGAGCCACTTGCAAAATATTAGCCCATTTGAGAGTGGTCAGGTCGATCAGTGATAATAGTATATTAGACTATCCCAATGTTACATCCATGCTTGGCCAAGTTTACTTTCCCCTCAAAATGCTCAGAAACCTTAAGGATGGAAACCCCGACAGAAAAAGACCCATAGGTTGCCATCAGAAATACAAATGGCCAGATTAAACAATAGCCCCACAGCAAAGCATAGAAAAGCACTGGGGAAGGTTCCCGTTCAAAAGATTGTATAACAGCCCCTATGGCATGCATTAGTTATGCACCCAATGATGACTGGCAATGAGTCAAACGACGTCTAAAAAGCTAAATCGAAGGCCTTACGACCCGTACCTATTACTCTACCATTTTTACTTAAATCCATGGCTATCAAATTAGGTCAAGTCTACCACCCATTATTAATATTATCACTAATATTAGTACTAAAAATTGCAAGTCCGTTGAGGAGGTTGCTATGTTGATCGACTAACATTAGCATGGAAGCAATGGTCAGTTGACATCCAAATATGGACAAAAAAGCACAAATTCCAGCCAAGCATCTAACACAAAAGCAGCAAAATCATGCATTTCCATAACAATACAACAGTGCATAAAAAGATATGAACAAAATTGCAAAAGCTCGAGTTTTTCAATGGCCATGCCTTTAAAAGAAGTGAAGAAGGAAAATAAAGGAAGAGGTTACTGTTTGTCGGAGAAGGAATCTTGAAAAGTTAAAGAGTTTTTTTAGGTTTTCGAGCTTTGTTAATGGAGAAAATTTCTTATGGTTTAGTAAAATGTGAAAGGGAAGGAGGTGAAGGGTATATATAGTGCATACCCCTCAGATCCTGACTATTGTTCAAAAAGCAATCCCTCGCAGCCGTCTAGGCATCATCAATGCAAATGTTACTTCACACACATTGATAACGTGATGTAACATCTGAAAAAGTGAACCACCTTAGCCAATGACGAGGTGCCACATGTGGCATGCATTAAATGCGTAACATAAAAATCGATTAGCAGGATCTTTGTGATTTGACAAGCCTTCTCTTACTCATAAAGATGGGTTTGGACGGAAAATTGTATTTAAATTTCTCACAAGTGTAATAAGCAAGCTAACATAACAAGGCCTAGTTTAATTCAAGCTGACCCAACATATCTATGCCCGGCTCAGTCCGTGCCGGCTCGCACTCAGTCTGGCCCTACACTAGTCCATATACTCAACAATTCTCTAGGCATGATCGATCGACTCAACTCAAGACGGCTTCAATAGCCAATTCAATAGACTAGGCCTAGCTCAAGCGTATCCCCTCTCTAATCCGGCTTCATCAACCCACATTCGACCGGTCCCAAGCAGGTCGTCTCATTATCCTGTGGCCGACCAGGAGCATTCCTTATGGCATGGTCCTTAGCAATATTTAACTCTCCAACAAGCTTCGGCAACAAGCAATTGGCTGCCGCTTCTCATCCATTTTGCCACATGGACATGCAAAGGTAAAAAAACAAGAACTATAACCAAAGTATACTACGTACTATAGCAAGTCTGCCAAAAGCATGCCGCTATATTAAATATGCATTGAATGCAAATCATGCACCTAATATTGAGTGACAGATGACATACTTCTCAGCCACACATTCCATTTCGTTAACAGTTACTCTCCACCAGCCCATGTGACCCAAGATGCAGTCAGTAGCACTTCCCACTTGTTTTACTATGCAATCTCAGTCATCTATAATCCTTATCAGCTCCTGTAAACACCTTATGCCATACAACATTGAAGGGGCTGATTTCTACTCTTATAATTCATTCTTCATGGCAAATTAAAGCCATAAATTCTTAGGATTAGCAACTTTGAAGTCTAAAGTGTTTAATTTCTTATTATTCTCTTGTGATTCCTTGTAATTGTAAGAGGCAAATATAGTAACAGATCATAATAATGGATGTAGGAAAGCTCAGCCAAACCACTCTACATCTTTATATCGTTTACTTTAATTTTCTAGTTTTCCTCCTCATTTTATGTAACGATCCTGATTTTTAAGTCAAACTTTAAATTGATAATCAATATTTAATTTTGATTAAATTGTGAATTAAATTTAATTTTCTAAAATAAACAAAGATATGTGTTTGTTATTTATATATATGTATATAACTATATATTTTAAATTGAAAATTTGATTTGAAGTTCAAAATTTAAATATGAAATAAATAAGAGTTTAAATTTATATATTTTAAAAATTTATGAAATATTTTCTAGTTCTTTATTGTGATTTGGAAGTTATATTTTGAATTGGATACAAATAACTTTCAAAAGCTGTTTAAAATTAAATTTATATTTTTAACACTTATATATATGTGTGTGTGTGTGTGTGTGTTTGTTTTTTTGTTAAAGTGCAATTAAACTTTGGAATCAGTTTCTTTAAAGGATTATATAAATATGTAAAAGGAAATTGAATTTATTAAAGATATTTTGTCTTAAGGTTAAAATTTAAGTAAGATTAGTTAAAGGGTTTAAAACAAAAATTTATAAACTTATTTAAAGAAGGGATTTAAGCAACCATTTTTTATGTTTAAATCCCTTCTTTAAATAAGTTTATAAATTTTTGTTTTAAACCCTTTAACTATGAATTAACAAGTGTAGGCATTGTAGTGTTTAAAATTAATAAGTGGCATAGCTTTTATTTCTTTTAACTTGAATTAGAAATATAAAATAATATGTTTAAAGAAGAAACCTAGACATTCTTTTCCAAACACTCCCTTCTCAATTTATTTCTCTCATCTTCAAACTAAAACTGGAAACTAAAATAAAATTCAAATTTAAAGTTCAAAACTGAAACAAATTACAAAAACCAGAAAAGAATTCAAAGATAAAATCGAACAGCTTCAAATTCAAACTGGATTTAAGCATGCAACATCAAGTTTCAACTTGATGCAAATCAAAGTATAGATCAGTTTTCAAAGCAAAGATCATTTCAGTTTATCGAGCAAATCTGTTCAAGATCAAACTCAACCTAGATCAAAGCAAGAATTATTCCAGGTTCCAAAAGCAAAGGGATTGATCAAGTTCAGATCAAAATTTGAACAAAGCTTCAGTTCATCAGTAAAGTTCCTACTTCTCTGACTAAAAAAACTGGAGCTATGTATTCAGACTCAACTCAAAACAAATATAAGTTCCAGAACAATGCATTTCCAGAAAAATTCCAGATTTTGAAAATCTTTTCCAGGATCTGCTCTTCATTAAGATGAGCAAACTACCCTCTTTTTGAATCTGAATCTGCTATGATATTTTGATGATATTGAAGTGTTTGTATAAATTTTTAATATGCATGTATGTCTGAGTGTGTGTATATTGTTTGGACATCTGTATATATACATAGATAACTCTCTGTTAGAAAAAGGTTGCCAAAATTTTAGGGAAATTTTTATCTTCCTTTCCAGGAAATATTAAGCTTTGATCCTCAAAAATAAATTATTTGTAACATCAAAATTTAAATTTTAAAAATAGTTTTAAGCAAGAACATTTAATAAATATTCAAAAAAATAAGATATAACAGAAAATCACATAAAGTTCAAAAATCAATGTTCATGATTTCAAGTATGGATCTTATAATCTGATTCGCATGTGCCAATAATGAGTTTTGGTATGAAGATCCTAATTATTAGTATTGTGTATGTTGTGAATTCTCGAATTGGCCAGGAAATCGTTTTTCATCAATTTCTGATGGTCAACGTGGAGTGGAGGCTCAAGTTTGATATCAGAGATAGGGTGAAGGATGGGAATCAGAGGAAAAATAGCGGGAAATTTTATTATCATCGGAGCGATCAGGCGAGACTGTTTTAGGGTTCGAACTGGGGTTTTGGTCGAATTGGTTCTCGAGGGAATTGCAACGTCGTCAAGGTTTTTGGGGTGATTGATCAAGGTGGAGCAGGATCTAGGGACTCGGGCGAAGGTCCTGGTGAAGTGGCGTGAATTCTGGCAAAGTGCTGTAGAGGCGCGAGGTGAATTTGTGATCGAAGTCGAATTTCCAAGTGGAGCTCGATAGCTCCTTTCGATTTTGTGGTCAATTGGGAGATACTGGGTGGTTGTTAGGGGTAAGGAGATCATCGACGACTTGCCAGTGATGGCGACGATGGTCGGAGGACGATTAAGCGTCGGTGCACATGCATGGTATATCGTGAATATTTGGGTTGTTTGAAATTTGGGAAGAAGAGTGATGCTCGTGTACGAACTCGAGAAAAATGGTAATTTGCTCGAAGAAATGCAGTGCGAGGGAAATCCGAAGTAAGGCTTGGGAAAATTTTGAAAACACTTGGGTCTGAGAAATTAAGAGAAAAGAATTTTTAAACTTCAAAGCAAATCAAAAATTTTGAAGCGATTTTTATTGAAACCAAAACTTTTGTGAATGTTAGAAGTTATCCAAGCTTAAAATTGGTTAAAAGGTTTAAATAAAATTATTTTAGATTAACTAAATTTAAAGGTGTTTAAGATATATAAAATCTTTGTTTTAAAGTTTATTATTAAACTTAGTAGTGGAATTAAGTGGTTAATGAGATTTTAAGAAGATAAATGGTTTATCTGAAATAAATATTTTGATTATTAATTAAACTAAAGGGTTTTAAAATTTATTTATTTATTATTAATGATTTATTTTATTTAAATAGATTTAAATTAAGTAATCAATTAAGATAAAGAATTTATCTTGATCAATTAAGGTCTTAATCAAGGGATAATTAACCAAAGTGAAATATTAATGTGATTAATTAAAGGTTGATTGATTACTAAATGATATTAATTAAAGATAATTAATTTATGATTTAGGGTTGACAAATCAAGTGATAAAAATAATAATCACTTATTTTAAATAATTAATGGATAATTAATTAAATGGTAATTAATTAAGGGCTAATTAATTAATGTAATCAATTAATTAGAGGATACGTAAATAATTTAAGGTTTATTATTTAATAATTAAAGGTTGATTAATTTATTAATCAAGGTTGATTAATTGATCATTAAAGGTTAATTAATTAATGAAGGTGATTAAGGAATGATAATTAATTGAGGAGTAATTAATTAATGTAATTAATTAATTAAAGGATAATTAAATAATTAAAGGTTAATTATTAAATGATTAAAGGTTGATTTATTTATTAAGGTTGATTTATTAATAACTTAAGGTTAATTAATTTATTATTAATGGTTAGTTAATAAATAATTAAAGGACAATTAATTAAAATGGTTTATAATTAATTAACCAAGATCAGTAATTAATCTGATTTAAATTAATCAGATAATTAGTTGACCTTACTTATGGATGTTCGAATTGTATAGAATGCTTTGAATTGTGTGATGCTTTGTGATATGAATTATTTTGATTTGAGCTGTGATGAATGTAATTATGGTTAGTTAATAAATAATTAAAGGATAATTAATTAAAATTATTTGTAATTAATTAATCAGGATTAGTAATTAATCTGATTTAAGTTAATCAGATAATTAGCTGACCTTACTTATGGATGTTTGAATTGTATGGAATGCTTTAAATTATGTGATGCTTTATGATATGAATTATTTTGATTTGAGTTATGATGAATGTAATTATTTATATGTGATAAATTTATATTATTTATCTGTGAATCTATAAATGGAAGGTAAGCGTTATAGATCACACCACTTATCGATATTGATGTGTTTGAATCTGTGTTGATTGATGATGTAGCACTATTGGAGAAAAAAAATGGACTACACCACACACACAAATATGGATTGCACGAGGAAATTGGTTAAGTCACAGGTATTTGAATCTAATATTATGAAATGGTTTTAAAGATTGAATTTTGAATCCAAATAGTTTTGGAAATGGAAATGGATTGAATATGAAAAGCTTTTGAAATGGAAGTTTTGAAATTTGAAATTTAGTTTGAATAAATATATCATGTTTAAGTTTTGAAATCATTTTGAAAAGTATGGTTTGAAAGGGTTAAACAAGTTATACAATGTATATATAGATTTTAAACCATTTTAAAAGTATTATTTTGGGAATCTAAATTTAACCCAAGTTTACATTGAAAAGGCTTTAACTTGAGCAAATGTAATCGGATTTTTCCAAAACAAAAACTCTTTGTTTCCAAATGATAATGGCTTTCAAATAAAGAAAAAAAATTCCACCTTTGTTGAAAGTAGTTTCAAATTTGAAATGGAATAGTTTTGAAAGCTATGAATGAATCTTGGTAAAAAGATTAGTGAACTATGTTTTCAAAGTAAAAAGGATCATCTTTTGTATAAAAGATTTGAATTGTGAATTGTTTTGAATGCTATAGTTGAATCTTTGTGGAAGATTGTTGATTTGTTTTGAAATTGAAAAGGATCATTAAAGGTATCTCTTGTATAAAAGATTTGGGATTGAAATTGAATTGTTTTGAAGGGCTATAAATGAATCTTTGTGAAAGATTGGTGAACTTTATGAAGTGAATCTTTTTGTTTAAAGATTTAAAAATGGTAATTTGTTTAAACCATTTGAAGAAAGGTTTTGGGTAATAAGTTGTGACTTGATTGAGATCCCAATATCCATATGTTTTTAAATATTGCGCTCATTATTCGGTTTAGCCGGAAATGGACTTTGTGTCATATAACCCATTCCGAATAATGATACGACGTAATTGATAGCTTTTGAAGACTGATGGTGAAGATCGGGTATTTTCGAGAACGAAAGGATTACCCGTCGAATGTCTCTGCACTGAGTCGTGTCGGTTTAGAGATCTTCATATGTGATGGGGAATCCAATGGGGATTAGGAATTCCCAGAGTGCAAGGGCTTCTTTTGAAGTGCCTTCTGTTCTGTTCGAACCCAAAACAGAGTTGTAAGGATGTGTGTCTGACGTTACACTTTGAGATGTAAAGCCAGTTTCTATCAAATACATTTCTGTTTGGTGGCGGATAATTTATTCTCTTAGCTTAACACACTTCTCTGAGACGTACGAGCTCAGAGGTTATGTAGTTGATGGTTACTAGTGATACATTTCCAATTTGGTAATGTGGCATACGAAGTGCTGCTGATCATTTGTTGATCGAAGCATGGCTTACTAGTGATACATTCCCAATTCAGTTTAATCTGGAAAGATATTTCTCTATCTTTCATCTGTTCTTTGTTGTCTCCTGTCTAGCAAATTTCGAGGACGAAATTTTCATAAAGGGGGAATCTGTAACGATCCCGATTTTTAAGTCAAAATTTAAATTGATAATTAATGTTTAACTTTGATTAAATTATGAATTAAATTGAATTTTTCTAAAATAAATAAAGATATGTGTTTGTTATTTATATATATATATGTATATAAATATAGATTATAAATTGAAAATTTGATTTGAAGTTCAAAATTTAAATATTTTGAAAATAAATTAGAATTTAAATTTCTATATTTTAAAAATTTATGAAAATATGTTTTCTAGTTCTTTATTGTGATTTGGAAGTTATATTTTGAATTGGATACAAATAACTTTCAAAAGCTGTTTAAAGTTAAATTTATATTTATATTTTTAAGACTTATATATATATATATATATATGTGTTTATTTATTAAAGTGCAATTTAACTTTGGAATCAATTTCTTTAAAGGATTATATAAATATGTAAAAGGAAATTGAATTTATTAAAGATATTTTATCTTAAAGTTAAAATTTAAGTAAGATTAATTAAAGGGTTTAAAACAAAAATTTATAAACTTATTTAGAGAAGGAATTTAAACATAAAAAATGGTTGTTTTGACATTTGTAAAATATTAGCACTATGAATTAACAACTGTAGGCATGGTATTATTTAGAATTAGCAAGTGGCATAGCTTTTATTTCTTTTAATTTGAATTAGAAATATAAAATAATATGTTTAAACAACAAACCTGACCATTCTTTTCCAAACTCTCCCTTCTCCATTTATTTCTCTCATCTTCAAATTAAAACTGGAAACCGAAATAAAATCCAAACTTCAAGTTCAAAACTGAAACAAACTACAAAAACCAGAAAATAAATCAAAAATAAAATCAAACAGCTTCAAATTCAAACTGGATTTAAGCATGCAAACATCAGGTTTCAACTTGATGCAAACGAAAGTATAGATCAATTTTCAAAGCAAAGATCATTTCTGTTTATCAAGCAAATCTGTTCAAGATAAAACTCAACCTGGATCAAAGCAAGAATTGTTCCAAGTTCCAAAAGCAAAGGGATTAATCAAGTTTAGATAAAAATTTGAACAAAGCTTCAGTTCATCAATAAAATTCCTACTTCTCTGTTTTTTAAAAAAAAAAAAACTAGAGCTATGTATTCAGATTCAACTCAAAGAAAATATAAGTTCTAGATCAATGCATTTCTAGAAAAATTCCAGACTTTGAAAATCTTTTCTAGGCTTTGTTCTCCATTAAGGTGAGCAAACAACCCACTTTTTGAATCTGAATCTGCTATGATATTTTGATGATATTGAAGTGTTTGTATAATTTTTAATATGCATGTATGTCTGAGTGTGTGTGTATTGTTTGGATATCTGTATATATACATAGATATATCTCTTTTAGAAACAGGTTGCCAAAACTTTAAGGAAATTTTTATCTTCCTTTCCAAGAAATATTAAGCTTTGATCCTTAAAAATAAATTGTTTGTAACATCAATATTTAAAATTTTAAAAATAGTTTTAAGCAAGAACATTTAATAAATATTCATAAAAATAAGACATAACAGTAAAATCACATAAAGTTCAAAAATCAAAGTTCTTGATTTCAAGTATGGATCATATAATCTGATTCGCATGTGCCAATAATGAATTTTGGTATGAAGATCCTATTTTTAGTATTATGTATGTTGTGAATTCTCGAATTGGTTAGGAAATTGTTTTTCATCAATTTCTGATGATCAATGTGGAGTGGAGGCTCAAGTTTGATATCGGAAATAGGGTGAAGGATGGGAATAAGAGGGAAAATAGTGTGAATTTTTTTTATGATCGGAGCGATCAGGTGAAACTATTTTAGGGTTTGAACTGGGGTTTTGGTCGAACTGGTTCTCGAGGGAATTGCAACGTCGCCAAGGTTTTTGGGATGATCGGTCAAGGGTAGCAGGAGCTAGGGACTCAGGCGAAGGTCCGGTGAAGTGGCGAGAATTCTGGCGAAGTGTCGTGTAGGCATAAGGTGAATTTGTGATCGAAGTCGAATTTCCAGGTGGAGCTCGATAGCTCTTTTCGTGGTTAATTGGGAGATACTGGGTGGTTGTTAGGGGTGAGGAGATCATCGATGACTTGCCAGTGATAGCGACAACGGTCGAAGGTTGATGAAGCGCCGATGCACGTGCATGTGATATCGTGAATATGTAGGCTGTTTGAAATTTGGGGAGAAGAGTGATGCTCGTGTACGAACTCGAGAAAAATGGCAATTTGCTCGAAGAAATGCAGCGCGAGGGAAACCCGAAGTAAGACTTGGGAATTTTTTTAAAACACTCGGGTCTGAGGAATTAAGAGAAAAGCAGTTTTAAACTTTAAAGCAAATTAATTTTTTCGAAGCGATTTTTGTTGAAACCAAAAATTTTGTGAATGTTAGAAGTTATCCAAGTTTAAAATTGGTTAAAAGGTTTTGAATAAAATTATTTTAGATTAACTAAGTTTAAAGGTGTTTAAGATATGTAAAATCGTTGTTTTAAAGTTTATTTTTAAACTTAGTAGTGGAATTAAGGAGTTAATGAGATTTTAAGAAGATAAATGGTTTATCTTGAATAAATAATTTGAATATTAATTAACTTAAAGGGTTTTAAAATTTATTTATTTGTTATTAATGATTTATTCTATTTAATGAGATTTAAATTTAGTAATCAATTAAGATAAAGAATTTATCTTGATCAATTAAGGTATTAATCAAGGGATAATTAACCAAAATGATTTATTAATATGATTAATTAAAGGTTGATTAATTAATAAATGCTATTAATTAAAGATAATTAATTTATGATTTAGGGCCGACAAAGCAAGTGATAAAAATAATAATTACTCAATGTAATTAATTTGTGATAATCACTTATTTTAAATATTTAAATGGTAATTAATTAAATGGTAATTAATTAAGGGTTAATTAATTAGTGTAATTAATTAATTAAAGGATAATTAAATAATTTAAGGTTAATTATTTGATAATTAAAGGTTGATTTATTTATTAAGCAAGGTTGATGAATTGATAATTAAAGGCTAATTAATTAATGAAGGTGATTAAGGAATGATAATTAATTGAGGAGTAATTAATTAAGGTAATTAATTTATTAAAGGATAATTAAATTATTAAAGGTTAATTATTAAATGATTAAAGGTTGATTTATTTATTAAGGTTGATTAATTAATAATTTAAGGTTAATTAATTTATTATTAATGGTTAGTTAAAAAATACTTAAAATGATAATTAATTAAAATGGTTTGTAATTAATTAACCAAGATTAATAATTAATCTGATTTAAGTTAATCAGAAAATTAGTTGACCTTACCTATGGATGTTTGAATTGTATGGAATGCTTTGAATTGTGTGATGCTTTGTGATATGAATTATTTTAATTTGACCTGTGATGAATGTAATTATGGTTAGCTAATAAATAATTAATGGATAATTAATTAAAATGGTTTGTTAATTAACCAAGATTAGTAATTAATCTGATTAAAGTTAATCAGATAATTAGTTGACCTTACTTATGGATGTTTGAGTTGTATGGAATGCTTTGAATAATGTGATGCTTTGTGATATGAATTATTTTGGTTTGAGCTGTGATGAATGTAATTTATTTATATGTGATTAATTATATTATTTATTTATGAATCTGTAAATGGAAGAGAAGCTTATAGATCATACCGCTTATCGATATTGATGTGTTTGATTCTGTGTTGATTGATGATGTCGCACTATTGTGTAAAACACCTGGACTACACCATGCATACACTAAAATGGATTGCACGAGGAAATTGGTTAAGTCACAGATATTTGAATCTAATATTATGAAATGATTTTAAAGATTGAATTTTGAATCCAAATAATTTTAGAAATGGAAATGGATTGAATAGAAAAAGCTTTTGAAAGGGAAATTATGAAATTTGAAATTCAGTTTGAATTAATATATCCTGTTTAAGTTTTGAAATCATTTTGAAAAGTATGGTTTGAAAGGGTTAAACAAGTTATACAATGTATATATAGATTTTAAACCATTTTAAAAGTATTATTTTGGGAATCTAAATTTAACACAAGTTTATATTTGAAAGGCTTTAAATTGAGCAAATGTAATCGGATTTTTCCGAAACGAAAACTCTTTATTTTCAAATTAATAATGGCTTTCAAATAAAGAAAAAAAATTCAGCTTTGTTGAAAGGAGTTTCAAATTTGAAATGGAATTGTTTTGAAAGCTATGAATGAATCATGGTTAGAGATTAGTGAACTTTATTTTCAAAGTAAAGAGGATCTTAAAGGTGTATCTTTTGTATAAACATTTGAATTTTGAATTTTTTTGAAAGCTATAATTAAATCTTTTTGGAAGATTGTTGAACTTTGTTTTGAAATTGAAAAGGATCTTAAAAGGTATCTCTTGTATAAAATATTTGGGATTGAAATGGAATTGTTTTGAAGGGCTATAAATGAATCTTTGTGAAAGATTGGTGAACTTTGTGAAGTGAATCTTTTTGTTTAAAGATTTGAAAATAGTAATTTGTTTAAACCATTTGAAGAAAGGTTTTGGGTGATAAGTTGTGACTTAAATATTGCGCTCATTATTCGGCTTAGCCAGGAGAGGACTTTGTGTCATATAACCCATTCCGAATAATGATACGACGTAATGGATAGCTTTTGAAGACTGGCGGTGAAGGCCGCGTATTTTTAAAGTGAAAGGATTATCCGTCGAATGTCACTACACTGAGTCGCACCGGTATAGAGATCTCCATATGTGATGGGGAGTCCGATCGAGATTGGGAATTCACGGAGTTTAAGGGCTTCTTTTGAAGTGCCTTCGGTTCTGTTCGAACCCGGAACAGACTTGTATGGATGTGTGTCTGACGTTGCACTTTGCGATGTAAAGCTAGTTTCTATCAAGTACATTTCTGTTTGGGGGCGGAGAATTTATTCTCTTAGCTTAACACCCTTCTCTGTGACCTACGAGCTTAGAGGTTATGTAATTGATGGTTATTAGTGATACATTCCCAATTCGGTAATGTGGCATACGAAGTGCTGCTGATCATTTGTTGATCGAAGCATGGCTCTATGAAAAGCATAGGTTTGCGAACGAAACTTCATTAAGCCTCACAACCCGGTAATGGTCGAAACAGGAATTGTTGCAGCATGGTTATTTGGGGGTAACGCCCCCTGAGGGTATGTCCATTTCCTTCTGGATAACACGTGGTATCATGGTACGAAGCCTAGATATTTACCTATGGTGTTGCTTCAAACTTATTGCTTCGTGGTTATTGGTGTAGAGGTACCTCGGATAAAGGTTGGTAACGGCCAGGCGATGACATACCCGTGTCAGTAGTTACCTAGTTACAGAGGTAACTCGGCCATGTGTAGGCAGAGATCCGGTTAGGTTCTCGGGTGCGTCCCTCCATAGGCATTCCATTTGGTGTAGGAAGTTCCAATGCCTGACCTTTGTTGGAAACCCAATCATCTAATACGCGCCTTATACGGTTTTAGTTGTAGAACCTGCCATCTAACATGGTAGCTATAGTAGGTATACTATAATGGTACGTATGCAGGCTAAGATTAATATTATATTTGCAAATATTTTCCACTATGCACTAATAATAATATCAAAAAGATTTTCGTGTATCAAGCATGTTTAACTATCATAAGGAGAAATCTCCTCCAACTGTGTGCTTGCATTGTGTGTGTGCGGGGAGGCTTATGGTAGTTTCCTTTTTTGAAAAGGCATTGCAGATTTCTTTTAAAAACTTTTGTTTTGCTTTTGATAAAGATAAACTGTTTTCGTTTGCTCACACCAGTCCCATGACTGACCTGGAGCTTATTGTTCCCTTTCTAAACTCTGGGTGCCTACATTTTCCACATGGGCAGTCTAGAGTTGGTTTTTTTAGATAATCAAATAGTAGGTGTAGATTCGGTAGCCTTTGGTCTTTGGAAATCTTCTTCAGCCTTTGGATGACTGACCTCGCTTAAGTCCAACTTGATGATGATTCAAGCTTTCGATTTGGAGTCTTTGGAACTTTGGCAATGGAGTTGCTATATGTTGGAGTATCTATCTTGAGGACTTCTGTAGATGTTATCTTTTGGAGTTATTTCTTTCCGCTGTATCTTGTATCTCTGATAATATCAATCAACTAATTGTATCATTGATGTATCAACTGTTGTATATCAACGATATTGTTCATTTTGTTCTGCCATGTTGTAGTACTTAATGTGTTGTAAGCTCAGACGAACCAGATTAAACGTTTGAATCTATGGCATTCGAATATGGGTGATGTATTCAGTGTCGATTTTCGAAGGTCGAGTCAGGGTCGTTGTATTTTACACATTTAAGCTTAGGGTTAGTAGGTAACCTTTGCTTTCAAAAACACATTAGTCTAATTCTGAGGTTAGTTGATTAATTTGTCCACATTAATATTTCAAAATAAAACACAGTTTCGTCTAATCATAAATAGAATTATCTTTGTCAAATAGATTTTGCATGACATTCCATTTTATTCTTATATAAAAGCTATATTTAAAAGAAATTGTACAACCACACACACACATACACACATATACACATACAAACATTCACACACACACAGACACGCACACACACACACACACAGATATATCTGTGTGTGCGTGCATGCATGTGTATATGTATAATTAGGAATTATGGGAAAAACCACATTTTTGCTACACCTAAAATCCTCCTTGATTTCAGCCACATGTTCCGGTTTAAATATTATAATTTTTTTCTCTTGCCACTTCATGAGAGAGAAACTATATTATTTAAATTGGAACATGTGGTCGAAACCAGGGGGATTTTAGATGTATCAAAAAGGAAGCGAAAGCAAACCTTCCTATATATATATATATATATATATATATATATATATATATATATATATATGCAAAGCAAGAATCCGTTACACCTCATTCTGGATACACAACCTAAAATCACCTGATTTCAACCACATGTTCCCGATTTAAATAATCATACTTTCTCTCCTATTACTTATATGATTATTTAACTCGAATCATACGGTTGAAATCAGGGAGGATTTGAAGTGTAACAAGAATAAGGTGTAGCCAATGGAAGCCCAATTAATATACTGGCATGACAAACAAATGCTGTAAATGAGATGACCCAGAATGCCTATCAATGATTGCTTTCAAGCCAGAGGCGAGGGACAACAACCTGTCCTAGCCCATACATATGCACGCATGAATATATATATATATATATGTACAGTTTTACATTTCTAATATAGAATTCATTATTTTAAAATCATTTCTAGCTATGTATTTTTCATCAAAAAAAAATATCAAGTACTAAATGGCAAAGTTCATTTAGTTTAATTAAAGCGAAATTTTGGCATACATCCCAATGATTATTAAAAAAATTAATATTAGGTCCCTTTAAATTTTCTATTATGAATAATTTTCCTATTTTATGGAAAAAATGCGAAATTCGTGGGGATATCTGAGAAATTTTATTAACCATAGCATGCGCTCTTAGGATATACGTCCATAGCTTATAACTGCCATAATACACATTAAAGCGACCGCTTTTAAATTTGAACACTAGAGAAGTAAAAAAAGAAAGTCAAAAATGAGGAATGTAATAAATTGTTTCTAAAAGAGAAGAATGTAAAAAAACAAGTTCAGAAAAGGGGGATTTGTCTCTAATTTCCACTTAATTAAATGTACGTTTTTTTCAAAGCATTCTATTTCTTGTAAACATACATTGCATATGCTAATTAAAATGTTTGTTTTATACATGGAGTGCCTACACGTTTACATTAATTCTTTTGTGTTATATGTATAGAACACGTGTTCAATGTATTTATCATTTTATTTTGCACAAAAGAAACATGCGTCGCTGGATTTCACAACAATTAATAAAATACATAAAAGGGACATCATATGTATCCAAAGTTCATTACTCTCCCACCTTAAATCAATCTCTAATAAATACCTTGTCAAAATATGCCTCTTCGGCAACCTCTAGGTAGGCATGTAAACAGATACTTTTGGATACGGATAGTGTTATATCCGTATCCGCATCTAAATCAATTTCAAATATTTGATATACACATATATGAATACAAGTGGATATCAAATAATTATCCTATTCGATAACAATCGATAAATCGAAAAGTATAGGTAGAAAACTTTGGTTGTGTGTAATTGTTTTTCAATCCCATTGAACATAAACGTGTGACAAATAAAAAAGATATTTTAACACAACCATTCAACCTAAGGAAGGATTGTGATCAGTTGTGTAACGACCCAGAATTTTTAGAAATTAAAATTTGAATATTTAATTAATTTTAAATATTAAGAAGTGAATTTATTAGTCAAATAAATTTTTATTTGAATTTTTGGATTTAATTGGATAATTAAATCGATAATTTAATATGTTAAATTATGGAAATAATTGAAAATTGAGCTAAATATGATTGAAAATGATTTGTAAAATTTTATTTTATCATATTGAAGTTAGAACGATATTTTAGAACTTTTAAAATCGAATTAGAAGTTAATTTGTGAAAATTTAATATTTTAATATTTAATAATCGACTGTAAAATAGCCAATTTTTAAACAGTCTCAGAATTGAACGAAACCAGTTCCATTGGATCCGTAATAGTTAGTTATTACCGGATTTCAATTTTCGTGTCAATCGGAGTTATCTTTTGATCGTGGCAGCTCGAAACGCATCGAATTATTTTTAATTTTAATTTGACGAGTGAAAATAGTCATTTTTCAAAAAGGCTCGGATTTCGACGAAACCAGTTTCATCGGATCCGTAATGTGATATTATTGTAAGGTTTCAAATTTCGTATCAATTGGATTTACCGTTTGTCCTGTACAAATTAAAACGCCTAGAAAATCGCTTAAATCGGTTTAATTTAAATTGAGCGTTTATAACCATAACTCGCACATACTTCCGAATTAGCTTTCGAAACCTGTTCCATTGTGTCCGGAACGCGGGGTAAACCTTAGGAACGTCAGTTTCGGCGCGTAAATCGGAGTTCGGAATTTCCGGATGAATAGTGTTTGAATTTTTCCTATAAATATACACCCTACCCCTTCATAAAAAAAAAAAAAAAAACCTAAATTTCAAACCCTAGCCGCCAGCCTCCCCCATGAACGGCCGAAAGCTTCCCACCTTCCCTTCCAAATTTCTTCAAATCTACTCACAATCATCAGAAACTTTCAACATGGAAGTGATAGAGCATCACGAGCTCTACGTTCTCAACGGTTATGATCGTAAATGGCGTGACGGATTGGCGGCAAATCGAGCTTGAAGGGTGATAGTTGCGCACGGTTTTCATTGACATGGGGGAGGCCGAGTTTTTTGGCCTTGCAGCCGAAGGTGGAGGGGGGTAAGGCGGTCAGGATGGCACTTGTTGATCGAAGTTTCGATGAGAGATGGTGGCTCGAATTTGGAGCCCTAGTTTCGAGCATGGGTTTTGTGCGTTCGGCTTTGACCTATAGGGGACGTGAGGGAGAGAAGATGAAATGCATGGTGATGATGGGGGGGGGGGGCTTGGATCTTGCGGCTGAAATTAATATGGGTATAAAAATTATAAATTTTGTTGTAATTTGTATATATAAATCGTGTACAAACTTCAAAAATGCATAACTTTTTCATACGAGGTCGAAAACGCGCGAAACCAGTTGCGTTGGGATCGTATAGACGAGCACTACGCGATAGAGTTGGTTTGGAGTCGATTGGAGTTAGTAAGAATTTTGGGTAAAATTAAACGTCCATTTAATTTTATTCGAAATAAATCGCTAAAACGGAAATAAAATCAAGGTGAGAACTTCTCACTCAATCGAATCAGTTTCGATTTTATTTTAAATAGTTAGATTTAAAATATTTGAATGCATGTTTGAATGTTGATTAATATCTATTGATTGTTAAAATAGACATTATACGCCGTTAGTAAGCGGATGTTATTTATTAAAAACATATACCGCGAATATTTCATAAACAGTGAAATTGGTATTATATATAATATCAATATATATATATTGGCATATGTATATATTGCAGTTATTGATTTCCCGCATTTTTTGTTTAGCGGATGAGACCCTATTACGCCGTTATTAAGCGGATAATATTTATTAAAAACATATACCGCGATAATTTCGTACTGGAGCGAAATTGGTATTGTGCTAATGTTTGTGGATGCAGGAAAACAGGTTGGAGGGATCCAACTGGATTCCTCAACAGTATTTATTTGATTTCAGATATTTTGATATTTGATTGATTATCATATTGATATATGATATCGTTGTAGTCGTGATTGACTATTTGGTGTGTAGCATCATTGGACCAAATTTGGAATTTTAAAATGATTTCAAAGTGATTTTTGAAAGTATACGTTATAAAATATTTTTGGAATTGATTCATTTTAAAATAAATAAACGTCATAATTTTTAATGTTATAAAAATTATGATTTTTGAGAAATATAGTTAAAAAATGATTTTTGAGAATATGATGCTAACGATTTTATAAAATAGTTTAATCGGGATTTTAGAATTTATTATGAAAAGTTTAAATATAGGATTTATAAAATTTAATTATTTTATGAATCAAAATGGTGAAATAATAAAGGAGATTAAAGACATTTTAAAAGAATAATATAAATTGAATTATATTAAGAGATTTATAAATGGATATTTATAAATTGAAATATTGACATTATAAAACGAGTTTTTATAAGTGTTTGAATGAAGTGAAAATGAATTTTGTAAATGAATGGAATTTATAAAATTTAAAAATGGTGAAGTTATAAATGAAATTTATAAATAGTAAGATTTATAAATTTGTGAAGTTATTTGAAGAATAGATTTGGTTAAATAAATGAATCTTATAAGTTATAAGATTTATGATTTGGAAAGTCTTTAAAAGAACGATTTAGTAAATAATCGTTTTTATAAGCATTTAACTTATAATGTGAACTTTTGGTTTATAATCGAGTTATAAATCGAATAGGTTAATAAAGAAGATGTATAAAAAGGAAGTTTTTATAGAATAAATAGAAATGGAATTTATGAACGCTGTTTTATAAATTCGCAAACGACTTATTTTGATAAGTAAATTGTTGAAACCTATTAATGGAGTTATATTCACGTTTTTGACTGTGAATAATCCTTTGAAATGAAATATATAAAGGGATGAAATTGTTAATGAAGTATATTCACGTTTTTGAATAGTGAATAAGATGTTAAAGAAATTGTTTTGAATGTGATATTTTAAATAGAATTAAAACGATCGAACAATGTTTTAAAATGTGTTGAGATTCGAAACCATAGATTTCAACATTTATTGTTGAAATAGACGTTTTCGAGAAATAAAAGGGAATGGTAGACTATAACACTGTTGTTATAGTAAATGATTTCCGAAAGGAAATGTTTTGTATAGTATTGGGATTTATATATCTATTTAATTTCGAATCCCTATACTAGTGATTTTGGGACGCCGTAACAATGTTTTACGCAACATTCGTTTTGGCCCAAATAAATATGTTTATGAGAATGATTTCCTTAAAGAATGAAATATATACTTAATCTCGATTTAAGTATATTGAATATTTTCTAAGTGTTGAAAATAGATAAAATTTGTGAATTACTTATGAACAAATAAGTATGGAAATGTTTTTCCAATATAAAGTGAATACTAGAGAATTTATCTTTTTGAAGATAAATTGAAATGAATAATTGAAATCGTATATTCATGAATATTTTGGAATATAAATTCACTATGGAATTTATAAAAGGAAGTGGAATTGGATCAAAAATAAATATTGATTTATTTTTGACATATTGAAATTTTATATCTTGTAAAGATATTTTGGAAAATAAATAATTTGGAAAATTATTTGGAATCTGGTGATGTGTGCATATCCAGTGATAGTTCAATAACCGACTATCAATATTTCCCTTTGAATGGGTATTTGATGTGATTTGTTTGAATGTGAATGCCACACTTATTTTTGAACAAGCGCTCACTATTCGGGTTAACCGGGAAAGGACCATGGGGTCGTAGGACCATGGGGTCGTATAACCCATTCCGAATATGTGATACGTCGTTGTAAATTGCATTTGAAGATCGGTGTTGAAGACCGAGTTTTTGCGAAAGCGATTGGATGACCTATCGATTGTCTCTGCACTGGGTAGCTCCTGGTATAGAGATTCCTTAAGTGATGGGAAATTCGATCGGGATTGTGAATACCCGGATTGCAAGGGCTTCGTAAGAAGTGCCTTCGGTTTTGTTCGAGCCCGGAACAGACTTGTATGGATTGTATGTCTGACATTACAAATTGAGATGTAAAGCCGATTTCTTTCAAATATATTTCTGTTGGTGGCGGAGAATTTATTCTTTTAGCTTAACACCCTTCTCTGAGACGTACGAGCTCAGAGGTTATATAGTTGAAGTTATCAGCGATATATTCCCAATTTGGTAATGTGACATGCTGAGTGATGCTGAAATGATCATTGTGTTGATTAATTGTGATAGGATCGTTTATTTGATCGTCTATCCTTGTGATCATTGTGTTGGTCATTTGTTGACCCAAAGCATGGCTTTTGTATAAAGTATGTTTTTGTGGACGTGAATTCGTCGAGCCTCACACCCCGTGAATGGTCAAAACAGGAAAGAAGCAGCAAGGTTATGAGGGGTAGCACCCTTTAGGATGTGTCCATTTCCTTCTGGAAAAGGGTGGTATCATGGTATGGAGCCCAGATACTTACTCATGTTGAAAACACTTTGTTATGATTGTGTGAATTGATTACGAGCGCTCGGTGATAAAGGTCCCAAAGGACCGGGGGATGGCATATTCGGTCAGTTGTTACTCAGTTAGGGGTAACCCGGCCTTGTGTTGGTAGAGATCCGGTTTGGTTCTCGGGGATGTCCATCCAGAGGCATTCTCATGTGGCAATGGGAAGTTCCTTGGCCTGATCATTCGTTGGAAATCCAATTCCCAATACGAAACTTGTACGGTATTAGTTGTAGAACCTGCCATTCACTTATGGTGGTCACCACTGTTTGGATGGTAGCTATAGTAGGCATACGATAATGGTCGTATGTTGGCTAAGATTTATATTCTACTTTCGAAATAATTTTTCCTACACTATACACTAATAATAATATCAAATGTTATTTTAAATGCGTATCAAGCATCTTTGGCTATCATAAGGAGAAATCTCCTCCGATTCTGCGTTTGCATTGTGTGTGTGTGTGCGGGAGGCCTTATGGTAGTCTCATTTTTAAAAACATTGCGAATTGACTTTAAAAATATTCCTCTATTTTATTTTCAAAGATAAATAAACTGTTTTGAGTTCTCACACCAGTCACATGACTGACATGGAGTTTATTGTTTCCCTTCCTAAACTCTAGGTGCCCACCAATTTTCCACACGGGCAGTCAAGAGTTAAGGTTTATCAGGAAATTCTGGATATTCAGGAATTGCTGGAGGCAAGATGGATGGCATGGCGTATTACTTATATAGTATTTCTTTTTCCGCTGCACTGTTTGTTGTTGTTGTTGTACACTCTGATGATATGATGTAATGAAATGTAATGTAATAACTGATATAGTTCTTTGTTTAAAGATTATTCATTTATTATTATATGTTGTTCCGCTGCGAATTGTGAGATTCTGATGTTGTTCTGTTTTGTTTCTTCTGTCCCGTTCTATTTAAAATTTTGTTCTATCCTCTAATTTCTTTCTCTTCTCTTTTTCTTCTATTTTAAATTTTTCTGTTTTTCTATTTTCTTTTCTCTCTATTTTCTATCTTCTCTCTTCTTCTCTTTTCTTTTCTTAAATTCTTTTTAAAAACCCATAACATTCCGGTTTTTGGCCTTCGATTTCTCGACAGTCGATAAAGTGAGTATCGATGTTGAATTTTCGAAAGTCGAAAATTTTCGGGGCGTTACAAGTTGAATTAGTATTTTCGATGATCTATCATCTTGTAATTCGAATATTTATCGTTATTGAAAATATAAATCGCACGACCAATTTATACGACTTTCAGCCGGTCTATTAAGTAACTTCAATAAAGTTGATTGTGTGTAACATTTTCACGAATTAAAATGTTTTTCTAAATCGTTGCGTGATTAGTTATGAATTTTTAACTCTATTTAGTATGATAAAATTATATAAAATAAAATATGAGGCAGAAAAATAAATTTATTGGATTTAATGTCGATCTAAAGTACCTTGGACCTATTTCCAAAAGATGAATAAAAAATAAACAATTATAGGGGGTTCATCTTGAATTTTTAATTTATAGTCGTTTGTCGACATTCAAACTAAAACCCCTTCGTTCGAAGGCCAAACAACTTTCAAACGAGACCAAATCTAAACCATTGATATTTTGTAATGTGTTAATCTAATCCATATGGTCGGATTCATTAAAAAACAACAAGAAATAAGCTCGAAATGGGTTATTTTGCCGAGAGTTGTATAACACTTAATGGATCGACTAAAAGTCTCAAAGATTGGTCATGCGAGTTAAATTTTTGGTAATGATAAATATTCCAATTACACAATGATAGATCATTGAAAATACTAATTTAACCAATCACAAGCCTTCCTTAGTTTGAATGACAGTGTTTAAATATCTTTTTTATTCTTTTGCAATTAAATTAGTATTTTTGAAAGTTTTTTAAACATGCAATAAATATGAATTTTTTGAAAAAAATAGAAAATTGGCTTACCGTCGCTAGCCAACGGCATTTCGAGTATACAACAACCAGAACGTGCGACTTTCTTTATTTTTCGATTTCCCAAACCCTCTCACGAATGAAAAAATCGATTCCTGAGCTACCGCTACCCCTCGAAAGCCATCAAAACTCCTAAATGTCGCCGTGGGCCGCCAGTACTCGCTAGTATCTCCAACCTCTCCATTTTCCTCCAAATTTTGGTAAATTTTTAACCTTAATTTGTGATTTGGGGCTAATTGGTGAGATTATGGGTTTAAAATTGACGATTATTTCATATTAGTTAATGATAATAGGGTATTATTTGATCCCCGCTTATAGAAGCCATTACTATGCTGTTGATCGATGCTTGTAGAAGCAGCGGTTTTTTCATCGGCTAGCGACGACTATCATTGCTATTGACAATGTTCTTTGTAATGTGATTTAGTGATTGCAATGACCCACCTTTTTGGACGATTTAAATTGGCAATAAACCAAACATGTCGAACTCAAAGCTTTCGAAATGGAGGATTGTTATGGGTTAATATGAGAAAGAAGAGAAAGGAATGAAACAAACACAGAATCTCATAGCGGAATGACAAAATATAATAATCAAATAATAGTTCATGAAGCTATTTTACAAATAACATTTGATTACACTTTTACAATACAAATCATAGTTACATACAACAGGAATAAATATATAATGCAGCGAAATAACATGATGCAGTGGAATATATATAAAATAAATAGCGTACAAATCTCCGTCTTCGTCCTCCAGAAATAAAGTATTCAACACTGAAAATCTCTGGCTGACCCAAGCATAGTGAAAAGACAAAACACTCGAATCAGAACTAAAAAATTTATGTAAATTAAACCAACAGTAAATAAATATGAGTGTGGTGGCTTTAGAGATGTTTATGGGGTTTGACATCTCTTATCTAGTGTCTAACATGCGTGCAATAACTTAAAAGATGTTAGATATTCCGTCTTCTAAGGATCCGTTAAACTATCTACTATGTAGGAATATATGCTATTATAATATGTCTATCAGTAAAGTAAAGTGTTAAAATAGCATTAAAGCGTTACTTATATTCCCCTTAACACATTTTTATATAAATGTCGTACTCTATATAGATACTATAAACTCCACCGTAAACTGGTGGGCTATCGGAGAGGGACCACTCCATATATATGACACAACAAAACACATAATGGGCATGATAAGACATATGACAAGGAATGCGAGACAATGGCAGGGTAGGATTCTACCATTTGTAGAATCGAGCTGGTGGTAATGCATAGCAGCTACTACCGCCCATCTCGGAACACACTTGCATAGTCAAATCGAGGGATAGCCGCCAAATAAATCACAAAGTAGTAAATACAGTATTGAAGAAGCATGTCCGATAAGAGGTATGACCTGACTTGGTCCAGGTATAGCTTCTGTTTCAGTCACATCAAGCAAACTCGAGGGAGTTAGGGCTACGTTAATACCTCATAAAGAATCGTTGGCCAAACCATCCCATTTCATTTTGGAATCCCCACCACGTGCATTGTTGTTAAAGTAGTTTTCGGTACTGGCAGAGAGTATGACAATATATGATCTTGGTCTCTTTAACAACCAAATGCTTATTTCACACCAGATGGTTCTTTTACATTTTCAAAACCAATTCATAATTGATTTGAAAATATCATATTCAATTCGAACCATATCACTTCCAAAATCATATCCACATTCGAAATCATATTCACTTTTGAAATCATATCGACAAACTAGGTCAAACTCTCATTTCAAAATCATCATATTTACTAAAATATTTCATTTCACTAGAAAATGTCATTTAAAAACCCAACTTAGGTATAAATCGTTTAACCATATTCGTTTTTTAATCTAGGATTTAAATAAACAAATCAATCTTACCCCATTAGAAATCTTAAAAATAGTTTAGATAGTCATAAATAGTTAAAATAGTTTAAAATACTTTAAAATTGTTTAAATAGTTTAAATTATATTAAAATAGAATAAATTAAATAAAATGGTTTAAATAGATTGACGTGGTTTAAAATAGATTAAAATAGTTTAAAATAGATTAAAATACAGTTTTAATAGTTTAATAAAATAGGTTGATTATTGAAATTGGTTTATATAGTAAATAATTTGAAAATCTAAATAAATCCGAATTAAAAATAATATATCTTTTATAGTTTACATTAAAATAATTAATTTGAAATTAATATCAAATTAAAATATTTCTTCCATTTTAACAAATTTGGACCATGTCTGGCTTTCAAATTAACAAACTCAAATTTTATCTTTCAATTTAGATTCTCAATAAACCATTTAAATCTATGTCGATTGCAAACCGAGGTTTGAAACTATACATATAAACTACTTCAAAATCAATAGATTTCAAAGTTATATTCCAACGTTTACAATAACTCAATTTCGATAAATTTCATTAATACTTTAAATTCAACTTTAAAGTTTAAATTAAAATCTTTAAACAATTCATTTAAACCAAATCCAATTTCAACAATTAAAGCTTGGATTTTCAAAAATAATTCAGTTTATATCAATTAAATTTTATTCAAAACATCATTTAACCTGATTCAAAATTTTAGGATTTAAAAATCATTTAACTTAAGCAATACGGTGTCCGTATATAATTTTCTACCCTATGGTCAAGTGACACGGATATATTTCATTTCAATCCGAAATATATTTAAATTTACGGATATATATCACTTCAATACGCAATCCCGAATGAAATTCAAAATCTATAAAATCGCTTGAGTCAATCATTTCAACCCATAACGATTTTTCCCAAACTATAGATCGTTCGGATATATATCATTTCAATCCATGGTGATTTTTCCTAACAATAAACTAAGGGAAGTTAAAGTGTGATAGCAATATATAAATATAACATCTAGTCATCCAAATCAACAAATCAAACATCCATCACAGTCATCATTCAAATCAACCAATAAATAACAACAATTGGCTGGTTATCATTAACATGTATTTAACTGGCAATTTATATTCAATATTAAATTTAATGCAATAAAATTTAATATAAATTCAAATTAGACTTGAATGAAAATTTAAATATATCAAACATCAACCAACTAATTTCTAATTACATTATAAATAACTAATATAAGATAATTTAGTAGTCATAAGTGGGTTAAAACACTCATCTTTGATTTTCAATCGATTTAAAATCTAAAAATAGCCCAAAAATTATATTGTCCTAGAATTCAACCAAACAAGTTCCATAATGTCCAGAATTCCGATACGATCCCGATGAAAAAAACTGCGTATGAATCCGACCTCGTATGTAAAAGATATGTAAGTTATAAATTATGATTTTAAAATATAAAAATCATTTTAAAATATAAAAATCAATATAATATAAAAGTGTAAAGGCCACATCACCATTGATTGATTGAAACCCTAGCAGCACCAAAATCGCATTCAAAACACTGACCACCGCCATCACAAATCGCGATGACCATCCCTTCAACGCCGACCTAGGCAACAACCGCCTATAAAGTCACTGACCTTCCTAAGACTCCTCGCCCACCGGCGATCGAGCCACTATCATCGATCGGAGTTGCCAAATACCCTGACATCGCCTTAAAATTTAAACCCTAATTGAATTTTTCACGGCAATTGAACCATCATGACTGCAAATGACCATCACAGATGAACTCTCCTCTTCCATCTCCATGCAACCATACCCTCAAATCGATGATCCATCGCCGGTGATCAACAACCACAATGAACGACCAAGAATGTTTTGGTCAATTTCGAACAAACCAAAGGTTGATTGCAAAATTGAACAGCAGATCTTGATTACGCTCTTCGAGAGCTTCTAAACGGTATATAATATGATAGGGATTTGAGGAGTTTGATTTTCAATTTAAATTTGAAATTGAAATAGGGTTTAGATCTGCAGCCATTGAAAGAAAGAAGAAGCGGATAGATGGAATGGACAGATACATACAAAGATAAAAATAAAAAATGGATGCTAAGGTTTATAAAAATATATTTATAGAGACAAGGCCCGATAAGGAAATGAAGATATTGAATTGGTTCAAAATGATAATAACGATCCGAAAAGCCTGTTTCACTTCCAAAATGAAAGTGGATCATCCCGTAGACCAAAATAAATGTTTTTGATATTTTTAAACTCAATGTAATAGATTTCAAGTCCTAATTCCATTGTATAAAGAAGTTATCTTTTAAACTCAGCTTATTTCAAGCTGAATTCAATGAATTGATTTGTACGCGTTTCGAGCCAACACGATTAAACGACAAGTTCAATTGCTACAAAATTTAAATCCTATAATAATTCACTATTACGGATCCGATGAAATTGGTTTCGTTGAAATCCGAGACAGTGGCCAAAATGGCTATTTTACACGTTAATTTAATAAATTATTATTAAATTAATTTAATCACCTTTAAATTCAAAATTAAAAGATAACTATTTTCATTATTTCTGATTTTACAGAAATTAATAATCTTTTACAATATAGTTTCCATATTAAATCCAATATTTAGCACTGCATAAATTTCAGAGTCTAACTGTAATTGAAATAAAAACACAATTAATTATAATTAAATTTCAATCAAATTCTTTTATATGGATTTTCTCTCTTATTATCAAATCAACTATTACTTTATGAATATTATTAACAATATTTTACATTTTATTACATTCGTTATCCTAAACTTGACATCTTTTACCCTATTAATTGCAATATTTCAATTATATTGAATTTTATCAATTTCCAAATTAATTTAAATGGATTAAATAACAAAATGGTAATTAATGCAATTATTATACACCAATAAATCAAACACATTTCCAAGTGTATTATTTATGAACAAAACCCAATTAATTTATGTACTAATAAATTGATTTCCTTATTCATAATAAACCTATTTTAATTAATAACATGTAATTCCAACATTAAATCCAACATTCAATTGCCTTAATTCCATTAACTACCCATTCAATATTCAAATGGATAAATTAGTGAGAGGATAATTAAAACCTAACCTTAGCTCGCTTACTTTCTGATCAAGGAAACAACCGCCATAATAATTGTTCATATTCATTATCTTATTATTTATAACCAAGGGTTATAAATTGCTTACCAAAAATTGGTTTTATATTATTTCTATCAATTACGTACATTCTCACTATTAAATACATCATTTAATTTATTTCATTACTTACAATTATAACAAAATTAACCTAAAATTTATTTCAATTGATTGCAATTTCATGAAAATAGTTGCCAAAAGCATTCAAACAATAATATTAAATCATATTCTATTTTCTCATTAATAAATCATAAATTTTAATTTCTTATAATATTAATATTTCAAATTCTTATTAATTTTAATAGTTTTAATTATCGAAAAATATGGGTCGTTAGAGTGATACTAACTCGTGATGTAATTGTTTAATTTGTAACTATAAATTAGGGATAATTTAAAATCCAAAAATCAGTATATAATTATTGATTAATATGTATATTAATTAGTGTACATGATTGTTTATTACCGTTTAGAATAATTTTAGAGCTAATAATAAATATGTTAAATATAAAGCTTACGGTTAAGCATAATTTTATGTTAATTAATTAATGTTCGTTAACTATAAGCATTAGTGGCAATTATAAAATGCAGTTATTTTTAATAATTAAATATTTTTTGTATTTAATTAATTAGTACGCCGTTTTGCACTTGAAATTTAGTTTATAAAATATTGAAATTAAAACATTAAGTAGTTAAATGAATTGTAAAATATCATTAAAAATTAAAATTTAGTTAATAAATATTTAAATGGTTGAATAAATTACAAAATATGGATTAAAATTTAATTTGTAGTTACTAAAACAGTAATTTGTCTGTATGTATTTATGGAAATAGTTTTAAATAATAAATTTCTTTTGAAACAAATATTATACTAGAATCGATTTGTAAAAATTAAGAAATAAATATAATGTTTAATTGAAAATAACGATTAAATATAATTTTAAAAAAATATGCCAACTATAAATTAAATCCTTTATTCCCAAAAGGCTTTAATTTATTTTTGAAGATACAACAACATATCTCTGGATGCAAAGTTATGCGTGCATTTTATCATAGTAAAGTGCTGTCCAAATTTCTAATATATATTTTTAAATTAGGAAAAATATTTAATAATTTTTTTAACCGTACGCGGATGTATGAAGAGAAAACTGGTATGAAAGGTTCGGCATAAGAACATTTTTACAATGGGGTACATGAATTTATTGGATTTGCTAAATACAATAATGGAAGTGACGAAGAAATTCATTGCCCTTGTCATAAATGCAAACATTTTGAGCATTGGAAAGCATATGTAGTTATAGCGCATTTGTATCAAGTTGGTTTTGTGGCAGATTATTATTTGTGGAATCGCCATGGAGAACTTGTTGCACCTAATCTTGTAGTATCAAAGGACGGAATGAATAATGATTATGTTATGGCGAATCCAATAGAATATATGGTGGAAGATGCACGTGATCAATGTTCTGTACCATTCAAGTTGATAATGAAGACGCAAATGTCGAGGAAGAACCGATTATGGGAGCAAAAGGAATCTATGATTTATTGGATTCTGTAAAGAGGCCATTGTAGGATGGTTGTAAAAGTGGAACCGAATTATCAGTAATTGCCGAATACATTACTATGAAATCAAAATTCATCTTTACAGAAGCTGAATTTACAACAGTTGTGCAAGTTGAAAAATGACACACACCACATAATAATCTAATATGTGATAGTCATTATGAAGTGAAAAAAATTATGTCCACTTTCGGTCTGTCAAAAAAAAAGTTAGATACATGTATGTTAGGTTACATGTTGTATTTGAAAGAGGACATTAATCTAAGAAAACGTAGAATATGTAATGAAGAAAGATACAAACCAAGAAAAATGAAAGGAGGCTCCATATAAGAGAATGCATTATTTACCCATCACTCCTACACTTCAATGGTTATATATGTCTTCTGTTACCGCATCTCATATGAGATGACACAGTGTGAGAACACAGAAAGAGGAAACTTTGACACATCCATCTAATGGAGAAGCATGGAAACATTTCGATAAGACTTATCCCACATTTGCTCCAAAGAGCCGTATTGTCAGACTTGGTTTATGTACGGATGGATTTTCATAATTCTCTTAATTTGGAAGTAAATATTCATCTTGGCCTATTCTTACACTTTATAATTTACCTCCATGGATGTGTATGTAAACACCATAAATGTTTCTCACTATTATCGTCTCTAGTCCTGATGATCCAACACGAGGAATCAATATTTTGTTTGCAGTCATTGGTTGAAGGGTTGAAAACATTATGGGATGAAGAGGTTAATACATACGACATTTTTAAAAATTTTTTTGTATGTTTGCATCTTTTTTATTCAATATTGGTGATTTTTTGGCTTATGCAATGCTTTCAGATTGGAGTACGGCTACCCGTCTACCTTGTCTTTATTGCATGAAAGAAATACGGCTATTTTCATTACCGAATGGAAAGAAAATTACATGGTTCGATTGCCATCGATATTTTCTCCATGTTAATCGTACTTTTAGAAGAGACAAAAAAATTGATAATTATTAGAGTAAAGTCTAGACAACCACCAACGATTTGGTCAAGTGTGGAAATATATGATTTTGTAAAGGAATATCAAAGATACATAAAACTGGAGCACAGACTGCAATTCCAACTAAATCCATAATTTATAATTGGCGTAAACCAAATATATTTTAGGAGTTATCTTATTGGAAATGTCTCTTACTTTGACATAATGTTGGCGTGATGCACAATGAAAAAACATGTTTGATAATGTGTTTAATACTATTTTGAATGTCAAAGGGAAAACTAAGGCTGATCTGAATTCAAGACGTGATACATACATACATACATACATACATACATACATATATATATATATATATATATATATATATTATGTAAATGTCCTGAACTTCATGTGAAGCCCGGTGATAGTAAAAAAGCCAAAGCATGTTATTAGCCAGACAGCAAGCAAGTAAAATTTGTGTTAAAGTGGGTGGAAGAACTATGATGTCCCGATGAGATTTCTTCTAACCTTCGTAGTTTTATTGACTTTACAAATAATAAACCGAGTAGGATGAAAAGTCAAGATTATAATGTCAGGGTAGAAAATTTATTACCCATGATTTTAAAGAATTATTGCGCGTTAAAATATAGAATGTTATAACAGAATTAGGTTTATTTTATAAAGAACTTTGTTCGACTACGTTAAAGTCAAGTGTATATCTAAACTAAAAGAGAATATCTCTTTACTGTTTTGCAAACTTGAGAAAATATTTCCTACAAGATTCTTTAATGTAATGGAGCACTTGCCTGTTCATTTTCCATTCGAAGCACTTCTTCAAGGTCGTATGCAATATGGATGGATGTATCCATTCTAGATATAATATTGAATATCTGTAATATTAATTTTAAATTTAAATTGAATTTATTTTGTAATAGGTACTTGAATCGTCTGGGCAAAAAAGTTAGACAAAATGCATGAGTTGAAAGTTTGATTTGCAAAATTATACCTTGAAGAAGAATCTTCAATCTTTTTCCTTATTATTTTGGTGACCATGTGAACTCAATATTTGTAAGTATTCCTTATAATGATGAAGCCATCGAATAAGATTCTTTTCAAGGAATGTTATCTATTTTTAGACGACAAGGCCGACCTGCTCGAAAATGTGTGGAACTATGGTTAGACGATGGAGATTACCATGTAGCGCACATATATGTTCTTGTTAATTTCATTGAAGTTGCACATTTGTAGGTAATGTTAAATAATAATTCTCGATATATGAATTATATTTATTTCAATTATACTTACAGATTATAATGTAATATATTATATATATTTGCAGTATTTACAAGTCCTAACATCCACGTGGCGATCTCAGTAAAGAATTTGCTAATTGGTTTTTAAACTACGTTAATGATCCAAGAAATTGTGTCAGTGATGAAGGATAGAAACATCTTGTGATAGGACAAAATAATGTCAAGACTGGTCAAATATTCTTCATCAATGGATTTAAATTCAGCACAACAAGGAATATAATGCTGAAAAATTAACCTATATTTTGTCAAAGGTAGTAATGATCGAGATGAACATATAAAAGATTTTTACAGTGTCTTAACATATGTTTTAGAATTGACATATTTTATACACCTGCATAACTTTTTTATTCAAATGCAATTTATTCAACAATGTTTCTGGTTCTAGAATCAATGTACACAAAGATTATAAGCTTATTGGAATAAAGTAAACATCGCATTACTGTAAGTATGATTCTTTCGTATTAGCCAAGCAAGCATTACAAGTTTATTTTGCTCCCCATCCATCCCTCAAAAGAGATAAAGCAGATTGGTCGTCTGTTTTTTAAACAAAGGCATGATTTTTGTTTTATGGAAATAATATTCCAGATGAAGTAATTTATCAAGCAGATCTTGAGCCATATAATGAAATAATAGTCATTGATGATCATACTGATTTAGGGGATTTGAACAACAAATCAAATATTTTAATAGAAGGACTTGAGAGTACAAAGGAAAATGATATAAAGTATGAAATAAGTCTGAATCAGAAATTGACGAAAACTGATTATTAATTACTGATGACGTAATAATGCATATATGATGGATATTTGAATCGGTTGTTGTATAATTTATATTTCGAGTTTCCGCTATTATTAATGACGACGACTATGTTGTGAGCTATTTTTTTTTTATCAGTTCTATATTTTTAGGAGATCTTGATCTATTTTTGTAGTTTTAGTAGAAGTTTTATGTGATTATTAATCAAAAATGTTTCCTAATAATAAAATGATATGGTTTTTCATCATATGAAATGATGAATTTGTGGTTGATATTATGTCTCATAAAAGAATTTCTAGATCTCATTCTATGAGTTCTCTGCTGCTGGCGAGGGTGCTAGTGCCTTGGTCGATTTACGCCCAAGGATGAGTGTGACTCCCAAAACGTCCAAGTAAGTATCAAGTCTAAGTTATTGCAACATCATTAATATTTATTGCATGTATATTATTTATGATTTATTAAATGTCCACATCAAGATTAGTACTTATGTTTCGAGCTGGAGCCTTCCGACTATATTCTGGTCGTTTCCAAGAAGGCATACATGAGTCGGATGTCGGATTATTAGCCAACGTGGGATGAAATCCTACCTTATATTAGAGATTCTATATGGGCTGACTTGATGATAAGTAGAAATTAATAATTCATTTGAAAATGGTATATTTGATCTTTGAAAATTAACATGCTATGTAGGATTCATTTTAATTTCAAAGTACATGCTATAGTTGCTATAAATAGGAAGATCAACAGCTATTTAGGAACCATTGGAACAAGAAAATGAGAAAAAACTACAAGGACACCCTCTCTAGTGCGAAAAACAAAAATAAAAAAACCAGGTCGGATGAGTGCTGATGTTTGGATTGATTTTCATGAGCATTGGGAAAGTCCCACCGCAAATGTAAGTTTTCTAATTCATATGTTTATTATGATTCGTTTAACATTTTTTTAATAATTGCATTAATTTAGTCAATCATATATTTAAGTAGTTAAAGATGGTAAATGTAACTTTTATATTAAATTTACAAGAAGTATCTATGCGAAATTTGGCAAATAGAAATATAAATCATGTTACACATGCAACGGATCAAAATCCTTCCAACAATACCGAAAGAAAATGGTGAATTTGTAAATTACGATTATAAAATACTTATAACATTGTTTAATCGTGTATATATATTGTTTAATCTTATAATTTCAGGCGAAGGAGAGGGGTTGTTACCTTACATATTTGAAGATCTTCACTCACACTTACGCCATTGAGCAGACCAATGAAGATGGCTGAGTTACGTTTACTTTGACACACCCTGAATCTTAAGCTATAACTGTAAACACGCTTTATTTTTTCTCTTATTTCACATTACATAAATTGTAAATTGAATATTTATTATAGCAAAATTCTATTCCTAACTGCATGAAGATTTGAAATGGAGCGAGCTGGAGTGCTAGAAGCAATCAGCGAGAGGAGTTGACTGCTGAGGAGTAGGACATGATTTTTGATGCTCTGACCGACAGACTGACGCGAAATAGGCGTTACGATTACGGTAATCAAGAGGTAATGTTTATCGAGTTTAACTACTTTTAACTAATTTATAAATTTTATGTATTATTATGTTCAAATTATAACTAGCTACTAATTGATTTACAAGCGAGGATTTCTCGAACCGATTATAAGAAATCACAGGCTGAGGAGGAGATAACATATTTGAGATCTCAAATAGAAAAGTTGAATGATTGGCAAAGAGTGGATGATTGACTATGCTGCTAGCTGAGTGGGTTACGGCATACATGGCAGCGCATGATACATTTACTTCATAGTGACTGGGAAATGATGATTAGTAGACATGGTTGTGTTTTTTGGTGGATATTGATTGATTTATTTTGTACTTGTTTGATATGTGTTGATAGATTTGATACTGATTGATGGTTGTGTTGTTTGTGGATGTTTGATGGTTAAAGTTGGATTTTTGTGGATGTTTGATGATTGTGTTACTTGATGGAAATGAGGGTTTGTAGGTATGGTGATGTTGTTTGATGGATTGTTGATGTAAATATGAATTTTTGTGATATAAATTTGATTTTGTGTGATATGTATGATATAAGCGATGTATGCGATATTTGTAGTTGTGAAATCGAGTACATATGCGTTGTATATGAGATGGATAGACAGATGAATATATATGTATGGTTTGATGGTTGAAACAACAGCTGTTTTACAAAACAGAACTTGCAGGTTACCGACGGCTAGCGACGACCTATTTGTTACAGCTTATCGACGGCTAATGATAGCCCAATGGTCCATTCGTGATGTACTAAATTCGTGACACGTGTTCATCGGTTATTGACAGTTGGTGACAGCTTTTCTGTCGCGAGCCGTCGGAAAGTAATCGATCAACAAGGTCGTCACTCCTTCTTTGATTCACGCTTGAAAAAACGACGGCTTTTACCATCGGCTGGTGACGGCCGTTGACGGCTATTTGCCATCGCTAAATATCGTGGAATGATAATTAATAGTTTTAAGCAATTAATATGCATTAAATTCATATAATACAAACTGTTATTAATTGCAAAAAATAAACACATTTTATCCATAATACTAAAATGCATAAAATATTAACTATAATTTTGGCAAGAATCGAGCGGATTATTTTCGAATTCGGACAACTATGTGTATTTGTTTTTCTGAATATTGAATATCTGTCCGCTTTTTGGATACAAATTTGAGCGGATTTCAGAAATTTCGAATATCCATTAGCGGGCCTATCTCTACGGTTTTTAAAACTTCCTCTCTCTCCCGTTGTCCCGAAAACGCTCCTTGGTGGAAGATAACACATGCCCTATCCTAATGTCCCTTCAGAATAAGCAATCATGTCAGAAGTATGAGTGTTAGACAAACATTGTGCTGCGGAATAAGAAAACGTTAAGTAGACTTTTCTTGTGGAGCATATGCGTTCTGTCTCTCAAATATACCCACAAAAAGCAACAATTTTTCTTTTTTATTTGAAGTTTTTAACACATCATGCATTCACTTTTCCTCCTTGGTGCATTAGAAAAGCAGAGAACGTTTAGTAGCATTTTGGTCCAAAACTGCTTTAGAATTTTTCTCTTTCATATACTTTCTTCTATTATATATACACACACACCACGAGCATACTTTCAAAATTGTAATGATGGTGTGCGTACATAATACAATATCATTATTTTCTTATAGTGATCAATGGTGTAATCAAAGTGTTCATTTACTTTGGTTTTAATTGGATAATTATATATATTCAGTATTAGTGTATTAGATCAGAACAAATGAATTTGGATATTTATACGTGCATGTCAAGAAGCAGTGTGTGACACAGATGTGAATCATCCATTTATGCTCATATTTTAGAATGCATTGTCATATCATAGATTTTCTGAAATATCTCTGTATATACGACTCTTTTTCTTTTGTATATAACTCATACAAACCATGGAAAATCTTCAAAAATTAATATGCAACGATACTAATTTCAGTGGTTGCAAATATCCATTACAACAAAAATACTCTATTGCAACGTCCTTTTTACAACGGTCATTGGCTGTCCATTGTAATAGAAGGCTATTACAACGGTCCATTCAGACTCGTTGTAAAAGATGCCCTATACAACGACCTTTTTACAACAGGCAATGACTGTCCGTTGTAATACAATGCTATTACAACGGTCATTTCATGCCCTTTGTAATAAACGACAGTTTTACAATGCCTTTCATGCCCTTTGTAATAAACGACAGTTTTACAATGCCTTTCATGCCCGTTGTAAAATCAAACACATTTTATCTCGTACACGTCGCTCCCAAAATCATTCATATCGACCGCTGCCTCTTTTTTATTTCTTCCATCTCAGATTTGAATCGATGTATAAAAAAACTAAACAAATGAAAAAAAAAAGAATCGACGTGCGATTTGAGCACATCGCGATGCCAGACGCAAGCGAGAGAGGGAAGACGTTGGAGGATTTGCAGGCGTTCGAAGCTAAGGTTTTTCACGTTCTTTTCCACGCGTGCGTGACCATTGGAGGCAGTTGAAGGGAGGTGTTGGAGCATGGAGATGGTGGAGGGCTATGGCGAAGGGCGTTCATCGATCGAAAAAAAAAACAAATCGCGAATAGGAAGTCGCGCTCTAGGAAGTGGTGATAGCAAGTACGAGTCGTTGATTAGGTAATTAATTTATTTAATCTCGTTTGTTAATGTGAAATTTAATTAAGTTTTAATTATTGCTTCTTCATCTCCAATGGTGGGCCGGCGATGGCAACAAGCGCGACTACGATGGTGGGCGTGTGTCTAATAGCGCGATGAAAATGGCAACAGTAAATTGGCTCCGTGTTTGAGGCTTGGCAACACGAATGTGAGGTGCGGTGATCGATTCAGAAGTGGGCAAGGGTCGGTGGATGAAGTGTGGCCTCTCGAGTTCGTCGTCAATCGCAGTATGAGCTTGCATCATCGAACGGTGGTAGGAGGAAAAAAGACACTTAGTGCTGTAGGCGTCCAAGCTTCGAAGTAAGTATAGGAAGGCAACGTGCTCGTGATGGCTAGCCTGAGCAATTACTGACAGTGTGGGAATGCAGGCACAATAAGAGACGACAAGGAAAGAAGAGGAAGTTAAAGCACAGACCTGGTTGAAGCATGAGGTGAAGTTAAGGCAGCGATGGATAAGGTGATTTACTTTTAGCTCATGAATTCCATTTCTAAATGCTAGGAAATACATATATGAAACTGCTAACAACAAATCATTTTTCATCAAGTCCCAATGTAATTTTAAAAATTTAGTGTTCATATCATCCGGCTCTTGCTTTTTGTCATTTTACAATGAGAAACTGCATTTTTTATTTCTTCAATAGAAATAGCTTATAGTATAAAACCCCTGCCTTCTTCATTTGTGGAGGCCTTAATTTCTGGTATTTGAAATACTTGTGAGTTTTGTTGTCCATTAAATAGATATATGTAATAAGAAATTTCTTCTTGTTCGTTGCCATCTGTTTTTTATAAGCATTCACCGTTTGGTTTAATCAATGCTTGAAATTATTGACGTATTTCCTTTTTGACATTTTCACGTGAACAAACATTGTATTAGTATCCCATTGTTGTAGCTGCTGCACTTTAGACTTGTATAGTTACTAGTCCATATACTATATTTTGATGTAGTTGGTAAATCTGTCTAGCTACTAACATTTGATCATAGAAATCTAGATTTTTAGGAGTGTTTCACCCCTTCAACCAACGTGTTTTCATCTTCTTCTGCCTCTTTTAGACAAGTAACTAATTTTATCTTTATATTTAAAAAATAAGTTCATTTATCTTTTTTGACAAAAATATAAATTGACTCATCATTTTTTTTTAAGAAAAGGTAAACTTCATTTAAATTTCTGATGAAATGTATAAATTCATTACTCTTTAAATAAAAGTAAAAATGCTAATCTTTTAGATAAAAGACTACATCGTTTCTTTTAAAATATTGTCATATCAAGCCTTTAGTGTTAGAAAGACATCCATTTACTAAACTAAGAAGTACATAGGCTGAATATCGTGGAAAATATTCGAAAAACAGTAAAGCTAGCAAAGAGGTACCCGCAATACATGCGCAAGGAGGGAATTTAACATATTTACACTGTATTGACGATAGTATAGCATCCATATCTATAAGAATTTTTGAGTTTTAGACAGTGTCACCATAATGGATGGTGTGGTTAGTTTATCTTCATGATTCTTCTTGTTCCTTCAAAAATGCTGTGTAAATTCTGAAACAATAATGTATGGTTTTCAGGAACAAGAAGCTCGAACTTAATGAGGCACTTGCACAAATGCTTCTAGCCTGCAGTTTGTTCAATTCCAGCGCCTGGCTATGTGGTAAAGTAACCCTTTTACTTCTACATACAATGACGTGATGATGAATTCATTGTTTGAAGTTATTTCTGTACATGGTTCAGTTTGGAAAAGCAATAATATGCTCGGACGCAGCAGCAGAGGCAGCTAGGTATGGTTTTACTGCAGTGGACAGGCCAGAAGGGTTCCTTGTGCTAGATGTGGTCTCTCTAGGTGAACAAACTTGTGAAGTCTCAACTGTGCCTGAGGTAAAAAGCATTTTTTAATGTAATTTCAGACATGTATCTGATGAACTGAGTTTGACCACTGCTTCATTCCTTTGTTTTAGGATACAAAGGAGCTGGAAGAGAAGAAGATAGGAGTAAAGGGGCTTGGAAGGAAGAAGACAAACGAGGCTGAGCATTTCTCAATGGAAGAATGACGTGAAAGTGTCATGTGGGAGCATTGTGGATTCCGGGTGCAAGGATAGCCCACTTGAGTACAATGAATATGCTGTCTATGATCCAAAAATGGTAAGAATTAAGAAGAAATATGTTTAAATCATGTTACGCATGATATTGTCAAAGCTCAGTGTAGGTTGACAACTGAAATTCTCAATGGTTGTTACAAAACTAGTCGTCATGTGTATATTAGAACCATGTCAATGTAAACTTATCAAACTTTTTGGAATTTGTTGAAATTTTATGACTCTAGCTTTTAGCCTTTACGTATGTGATTTTGGTTGTTTTATGATAATATTTATTACTCGTTAAATTATTCATTATTGGTATGGATGTACTGCATGGATGCGGCTGTAATTTTTTTAAAATTTGCATTTATTTTGCAACGGTCTGAAACCGTTGCAATATCATGTATTACAACGGGCATTGCCCGTTGCGAAATCCATATTACAACGGGCATTATCCGTTGTAAAATATGGTCGACCTATTACAACATGGCCTAATACAACGGGCATTGTCCGTTGTAAAATGACTGTTTTGTTGTAGTGATCATAGGAATGATGCAAATATATATACTTTTTCTCCGAATACTAAATGATATTTGATAGCCAAAGGAAACTATAGAAAATGTATAGTTCACTTCCCATTCAACAATAACACCTCCATCTTCAGCTCTAAGCCTTCTTCTTTGTTCGTAAGATATTAAGGAAACCACCAGTCGTTAGGCTGACAAAGTACTGCTGTCTTTGGATTTCAATGGCTGCAACGATCGAATCATACTTTTCAAATAGGCTAGTCAATACTTTCTCGACAGTCTTTTGATCCGTCATCTCTCCACCGAGTGTCCTAGTTTGATTTGCAACCTCAGTTACTCAAGATGAGTAATCTTGGACGCATTCATGTTCTTTCATTTCAAGGTTATTGAACTTCCTTTGCAAAACTTAGGTAGCGTTTGGTTTAAAATGAGTTTTGTGTTTTTGGTTTTCAACATTAATTACAAAATATGAGAGGAGTGGAGGGACTACGGACAGTATGGAATGAAGATGAAGGCGACCACGAAGGAGATGGAAAAACGATGGAAGGATGGATTGTTTCTCGTGCTTCATTTATTTCTCAAAACATAAAAAAAATTCTATTTTATATGTTAACTTGGTTTTTTAAATTGATCGTTTTTCACAATATACATGTATCATGTGCATTTTTGTATGGACGAAAATCTAAAACTAAAGAGGGTAAACCAAACATTACCTTAAATCTTGATCATTTTTGTTTTGCTATCGTCTTGATACTCCTCCAAACACTCCCAAGCTTGCTTTGATGTTGTTGATCTACATATTATTGAAAAAATGCTTGCACTTACTCCATTTTGGATTTCATTAAAGCTTCGGCATCCATCGTCACTTCTAATTCACATTTTCCTTCTGTAGGTTGAGTTACTTCATCTTGAGTTGTCGGTTCGGCAAGTCCATGTTGAACTACGCTCCAAAGGCCTTCAGATCAAAGCAAGGTCATCGTCTTTGCTTTTCAAATGTCATAGTTATCTCCACCAAAGATTAGAATAATCGATTCAGAAAGCTTCACTCGAGGACATTTCGAAAATCGTTGAATATTCTCAAAGAAAAAATTTGCTTTAATACCTATCTGGTTTAAATTAAAATAAAAATTAGATGAGAAACATAAAGATACTAAGAAAAAGGAGCTATCAGTACAAAGCTTTCAAATATCAATATGTCAAGTTTTGTTTTCTTGATTGAGTAAAGATAGGGTAATTAATACATATTTCTATGGGTTTAATGAAAAATTCAGTAAGTGAGTAGTTATATTGTAAACATAATAAATGTTAGATTAATGAATCATCTTTTCATTTTTAAGAAGTAACTTTTAACATTTGCAAGACCGTACGTTAGCTCCAACAGTATATAGTTGTAGTGTAAAGATAATAAATGTTTTATTTACTTATTTATTTCATTTTTTTTTTCTTGGCTTGGAATCAAATACTCATGTCAAAAATAAAATGCAGATAAGGGTATAAATGGATGAGCTTGATCTTGAGAGAAATGCAGAAAGAAGAGGAAAATGTTTTAATAGTGTTGCCTGCTTGTTTATTCATGTAGCTAAAATTTGGACCAGATGAGTCATAGATATGTAGATTCCAGAATTGCAAATTCATTCTGAAAATATAATTGTCTAACTAATTTATTATTAGACCTTAAAAAAAAACACACAAAATGAGGCAAAATGGACGATAGCTGATGGATTTCATTGAAAGTTGAATTCAGACAAATAGTATTTATAAATACATGATTTAAACTAGTGTTGGCTGTTAATAACTGTAAGTCCGAACTGACCCGATCCGACATGAGTGGATCCAAATCCAAACCAAATTTGACGGGTCTGGAGTTGGATCTAATCGATGAAAAATATTATAAAGTCCTGATCAAACATGATTCGAACCGAAAGATCCGATCAAAAAATATTGAAATGCATTCAATTTTAGTGATACCATCCAACCGTATCCGAACCGACTCTTAAAATGTAAAAGTTTGACACGGCAAAAGCCTACCCGTCTATGACCAAGATCCGTCGGGTCGGGTTCTGGTCCGGTCTACTTTACACCCCAAATTTAAATCAATATACACGTTTAACATTAGTATTTTACCTGCACAGTAAACATTATATTTAGCCATGTCCAATATCTAATGATCACATAATAATTTGTAAACATTATATTTAGCCATGATCACATAATAATTTGTAAACATTATATTTAGCCATGTCCAATATCTAATGATCACATAATAATTTGTTTGAATTTTCGTTATCATCCTCTTCTCTGAATTAGCACTCTGTTTAATGAGATTTTGTGCTGTTTCAAGATAAGCACCAATTAAGCTTTTGCATAATCTAATCCATTACGTGTTGCGCATTAGTCTATGATCTTAACCCATTTATTCTTCCATTTTCTTACTAATTATCCAATAAACAGTCAAAAGTTATTGCTCCACTTACTTAACAACCTCATCAATTTCTGAGGTCCGAATTAAATGATGTTTACTTTTTGTTGGTGGATGTGGCAACTAAAAAGCGCAATATGTAAACAAAGATGCTTCCAGCAATCAGAGGTCGCATCGATATAAGAAAACGTTTCAGATTTGAGCTACTATAAAAGTAGACAGCTTATAAGCCAACTTCAAAAGCTGTCGAGTGATATATCACCAACACGAAGTGCTCATAAAGCTGTTCTGTGTTTACATTGGTTAAATCATCTGCTTGGTCATCAAATCATTTGACGTTTGTTATCTCTTAATGTGTTGGATTTGATTTAGTCTTTTTAGTTGCAGAATAAACTCCTATATTTTAGGAGTCAATGAGTTGTCCTATTATTTCGTATGTTTCTGTTTTTCAGTTCCGTAGATTTCTTTTTTTCAAGTTATTGTAGAAGACTATGTCTTCATCTTAAGGCTATTTAAAGCCAAGTATTTCAGATCAATAAAGTATCGAAGCATTCAGCTTTAGTCTTTTGTTCTCTGAGTACAACAAATTGGTATCGGAGCTAAAATCAAAAGAAAAGAGAAACACAGTGAGAAAGAGTGAAATGGGAGAATCAAGCAACTTTTCTCAACCAAGCATTCCGAAGTTTGACGGAGATTATGACCATTGGAGTCTTCTCATGGAGAATCTCTTGAAGTCAAAGGAATACTTCGTGGTGGTGAGAGATGAAGTCAGTGAGCCAGCGAATGAAGAAACGCTAACTGAAGCACAGAAGAAGGATCTTCATGATGCGAGATTGAAGGACTTAAAAGCGAAGAACTGTCTCTTTAGCGCGATTGATAAATCTATTCTCAAAACAATCACGCTAAAGGAGACTTCCAAGCAATTGTGGGACTCGATGAAAACCAAATACCAAGGAAACGCGAGAGTGAAGCGTGCTCAGTTACAAACGTTAAGGAGAACCTTTGAGCTGTTGGAGATGAAGACTGGAGAATCCATCAACGATTATTTTTCAAGGGTAATGATGGTGGCCAATGACATGAGAAATTATGGAGATGATATGCAGGACGTCAAAATCGTGGAGAAGATTCTGCGCACTTTAACCGAAAGTTTCAATTACATTGTGTGTTCAATAGAGGAGTCCAATGACATCGACACACTCACTGTCGATGCTTTGCAAAGTTCATTACTGGTGCATGAATCAAAGATGAAGAAACCAAGTGTTGTTGAAGAAGATCAAGCACTGAAGGTTTCTCATGAAGGAGGAAGAGGACGAGGTAGAGGAAGGATGAGCAGAGGAAGAGGACGAGGCAGAGGAAGAAGCTTTGATAAATCCACTATCGAATGCTATAACTGCCATAAACTTGGACATTTTCAGAATGAATGTCCAAGCTGGAATGACAAAGCCAATTATGCCGAAGCGGATGATGAAGAAGACATGTTGCTGATGGCTTTTACCAAAGACGATCATGAAGCATTGCTGATGGTTCTCACAGAAAATGAGAAGGGCGAAGAAGTATGGTTCCTGGATACAGGTTGCAGCAACCATATGTGTGGAAACAAATCTTGGTTCTCCACACTTGATGGAGAATTTCGTCCCTCAGTGAAGCTAGGAAACAACTATCAACTGAAGGTGATGGGAAAAGGAAACGTGAGTGTGCTGGTGAATGGAAAATCACTCACGATCGCTGATGTGTATTACGTACCTGAACTGAAAACTAATCTCTTCAGTATCGGGCAGCTCCTTGAGAAAGAATGTGAAGTGGTGATGAAACAACGAACCTGCAAGTTATATCATCCGAAGCTGGGTCTGATCATGGAGTCAAAGATGACAACAAACAGGCTGTTTAAGATCATGGCAACCAAAAATCTCTTGAAAGCAGTGACGAAGTGCTTACAAGTAGCGACAACCGATGAATTCCAGCTCTGGCATCGAAGATATGGGCATCTCAATTACAAAGGTTTGAGAACCCTGAAATATCAGAATATGGTGAAAGGGTTACCACATCTAAAGACAACAGAGGAAGCAGGAAAGTGTGCAAGCTGCTTAGTGGGAAAGCAACACCGGGAAAGTATTCCAAAGAAGAGCATGTGGCGTTCAACACGGAGACTGGAACTAATACACTCAGATCTCTGCGGTCCTATCTCTCCAGCATCAAACAGCGATAAGAATTATATTCTCACTTTCATTGACGATTACAGCAGAAAAGTTTGGATATATTTCTTGTCATACAAATCTGAGACGTTCGGATTGTTCACAAGATTCAAAACTCAAGTGGAGAGAGAAACCGGAGAAGCTTTGATCTGCTTAAGAACGGACAGAGGAGGAGAATACCTGTCAAACGAATTCAAAAGCTTCTGCGAAGAGAAGGGAATAAAGAGACAGCTCACAACCGCTTTCACGCCGCAGCAAAACGGAATTGCAGAACGCAAGAATCGCACGATTATGAATATGGTACGATGTATGCTTAATGATAAAGGAGTTCCCAAGCGTTTCTGGCCTGAAGCAGCTAAATGGGCCGTCCATGTATTAAACCGAAGTCCAACCTCTGTTTTGAAGGAGAAAACACCAGAAGAGATGTGGAGTGGTGTAAAACCTACAGTGGATTATTTCAGAGTGTTTGGGTGTTTGGGGGCATGTTCATGTTCCAGATCAGAGAAGGAAGAAATTGGATGACAAAAGCATCACGTGTGTGCTTATTGGAGTAAGCAGCGAATCAAAAGGATACAGATTATATGATCCAGTCACAGAGAAAGTTATGACCAGTCGAGACGTTGTGTTCGAAGAAGAAAAAGGATGGAATTGGGAAAAGAAAAAAGGAGAAATAAACGAAGAGCAGCTGACGTGGGAAGAGTGCGAATCTGATAAATCTGATACAGAGCAGAACGAGCAAAACGAGAACCCTGCATCACCACAAGCTACAGAGGAGATTGTTTATCCTACCAATTCGCCTTTGCCTTCACCACAAGCTGCAACACCGGTTCCTCCAACGTCTCCAGCACAACGAATCAGAAGGCAACCTGCTTATCTACAAAACTATACCACTGGAGAAGAATTATCAGAAGAAGAAGATGAGGATATGAGTAGCTTTATTATGTTTGCTTCCATGGAAGATCCAGTCACATTCGATGAAGCCAATGGAGATGAAAAGTGGGTAAAAGCGATGGAGGCAGAGCTGGAATCAATAGAAAGGAACGGAACATGGTACCTTACCACGTTACCAAAAGGAGCAAAGAAGATTGGAGTGAAGTGGGTGTATAAAACGAAACTTAATGAGAAAGGGGAGGTGGATAAATACAAAGCCAGACTAGTCGCAAAAGGGTATGCACAACAACAAGGCGTAGATTATAATGAAGTATTTGCTCCTGTAGCAAGATGGGACACGATACGCATGATCGTGGCAGTGTCAGCTCAAGAAGATTGGTGTGTTTATCAAGTAGATGTCAAAAGTGCATTCCTACACGGTGAGCTATCCGAAGACGTTTATGTAGAGCAGCCGCAAGGTTATATCAAAAGGGGAGAAGAGAACAAAGTTTATAAACTCAAGAAGGCTCTATACGGATTGAAGCAGGCACCTCGTGCTTGGTACAGCAGAATCGAAAAATATTTCGCCAAGGAAGGATTCCAAAGATGTGAGTACGAGCATACTTTGTTCGTCAAAACCGGAGAAGGTAATAAGATTCTGATTGTTAATCTTTATGTGGATGACTTAATCTTTACGGGGAATGATATCAATATGCTTGAAAGGTTTAAATTGTCCATGAAAGAAGAGTTTGACATGACCGACTTGGGGAAGATGAAGTATTTCTTAGGAGTGGAAGTAATTTAAGATGCTGATGGAATCTTTATTCATCAAACGAAATATGCTGGTGAGATCTTGGAAAGGTTCAATTTGCAGGATGCTAATGAAGTTAAAAACCCAATTGTACCAGGGACGAGACTCTCAAAGGAAGGAGATGGAAGCAGCAAGGTGGATCCAACGCTGTATAAACAATTGATTGGGAGCTTGATGTATATCACATCAACGAGGCCAGATTTGATGTACGTGGTGTGCTTATTAAGCAGATATATGGCGGATCCTACCAATCAACATATGCAGGCAGCAAAACGGGTACTTCGCTATCTCAAAGGTACCGTAAATTTTGGTATATTTTACAAAAGAGGAGCTGTTGGTGGGTTAACTGTCTATACGGACAGTGATTATGCCAGAGACATTGACGATAGGAGGAGTACAAGTGGTTATGCATTTCTACTAAGTGGAGGAGCTGTAGCTTGGGCATCTAAGAAGCAACCGGTGGTGACTCTGTCCACAACGGAAGCTGAGTTTGTTGCAGCAGCTTATTGTGCATGTCAGTGTGTTTGGATGAGAAGGATTTTGAAGAAATTTGGTCTGAAACATTCAGGAAGCACAATGATCATGTGTGATAACAATTCAGCCATTAAGTTGTCCAAAAATCCTGTTCTTCATGGCCGGAGCAAACATATCGATGTAAGGTTTCATTTTCTAAGGGATCTTACTAAAGATGGAGTTGTGAAGCTTGTGCATTGTGGAACCAGTAAGCAGATTGCGGACATCTTTACTAAGCCGTTAAAGTTGGATGTCTTTGTTCGTTTGAGGGAAAAGCTTGGAGTATGTGACAAGATAAACTGATTGCTACCGCATTCAGTTTAAGGGAGAAATTGTTGGATTTGATTTAGTCTTTTTAGTTGCAGAATAAACTCCTATATTTTAGGAGTCAATGAGTTGTCCTATTATTTCGTATGTTTCTGTTTTTCAGTTCCGTAGATTTCTTTTTTTCGAGTTATTGTAGAAGACTATGTCTTCATCTTAAGGCTATTTAAAGCCAAGTATTTCAGATCAATAAAGTATCGAAGCATTCAGTTTTAGTCTTTTGTTCTCTGGGTACAACATAATGTTCCTATCAAAATAATATAAAGCTTCCCATTTGTATTCAAAAAGTTTCAGATATCGTAAACGAGACGAAATCAGCATAATTCTACAGCCAATATAATTAAACTATTATTTTGATCCAATTAGCACTGTTTAAACTTTAAGGTTTCTAACCTGAGTTATTCCTTAAAAGGTTTCTCCATGCATAATTAAGAATTGATATTAAGTTTGCGGGTGCAACGCAGCGGAAAGGAGGCTTGGCTTTTGGTGAAAAGATTTAAGTTCGATTTCTATCATGCGCTTCTCTACACTATATACATTTATCTAAGGGCATGGATCAACGGACGGTTTTACTGTACCCTCCTCAGAAGTTTACCGGTCTGCCGTGTTATTCTGCGTTTTCAAAAAAAAAAAATATTAAGAAAGTACGGTTTAAACTTTTATTTTTTTTCCAACGTTGGTAAATTTCAAAATCTAATTCAGCCTCTGGATAAAAATTTATTTCATGGAAAGTCCATGTCGAAAATGTTGCAAAAATCTTGTTGCTTAGACCATCAATTGTTAGTAATCTATTAACAAAATGAGATCAATCTTGCTATCAACAACAAATAAATGTTAAAAAACATCATTTAATGTATACAAACAATGGTCATAGGATTAGACTATTGTCGAGTATCTTTCAAAAAATTTCAAAGTCATTTTGCTTTTTCAAGAGCATTATCTAATAGTATGAATTTTGCTTCCATTGTTGAGCATGAGATCACAGTTTATTTTGATGCCTTCCACGACATTGTTACTCCACAAAAATTAAATACACATCCACTAAGGATGTACTTCCAGTGTTTTCAAATATTCAATTTGCATCGCAATATCCTGCCAAAACAGCATGATATTTCAAGTAATGTAACCATAACTTATTATATACTTTAAATATTTAAGTATTTTCCAAAATTTAACACATCCTACTGAGATTCTAGATGTTATAGGTTGGAGTTTTTAGTAATCATAATAAGTGTTCTGTCCAAATTAAGCTTTTGAATAATCTAATCCATTGCATTTTGCGCATTTGTCTATGTTCTAAACCATTCCGTATAGCATCGGCATGTCTATATTCTTTCATTTTCTTATTAATTATCCAATAAATAATCAAAAAGTTATTGCTCCACTTAATTGACAACGTCATCAGAATTCGTGGTCAGAATTAAACAATGTCAATTTGGTTGATAGATGTGGCAACTAAAAAGCGCAGTATGTAAACAAGACTTCCAGTAATCAGATGTCGCATTGGTAAGAAAACGTTTTCAATTTGAGCTACTATTAAAGTGGACAACTTATAAGAAACTTCAAAAGCTGTCAAGTGAGTTTTTTATAGTGTTTTTATCAAAATAATGTAAACTTTCCAATTTGTACTGTAAAGTTTTGGATATGAAAAGGTGACGAAATCAGCTTAATTCTAGAGCCAAAACACTAAATGATTATTTTGCTCCAATAAGCACTGTTTTAAGTATTATGATTTCTAATTTGAATTGTTCTTGGAGGATACTTAGGTTGGATTCTCCTAACGTAAATTTATAGTCGTGCTATATACATCTCAACGGGACTACGTCTAGTTTAATTGGTGCTACATATTAACCGTACTTTATTTTATTTTACCTAGCTGATCGGTGATGCACAGTAGATAAAAGAATATAAATTACGGCATATAACTACCATTTGGTGTTATTGGACCGTTTTAAAAAAAATTAGTTCTAAATATTGCTCAGAGTCGGTCCGCAAACAACTGCTGATAGGCATGTAACTACCAAATGGCTCTGAGTTATATAAAGTATACGTTTCTTTTCTTTTTTTCTTCTAAGGCAAATTATGTTATTTGTTGGGATGTATATTGCACGACTCTAATTTTAAAAGACATAGTTCAAATTTCAAAAGGTAAACTACAATTTTGGTTCATATCATGAAAGCAAATCAGCTAAACGTAAAAAAGAAAAATGTGAAATGAACATGAACTTCAAATATGAGAAAGTAAATTTGGAGTGGTTTGATCGAAAATAAAACCATAAATCGTTGTCGATCCAAAAAATATATGATGAGGTAATAACATAATTATATTGTATTCGTTACGGGGGCGGATTTTTTTATATCCCTCGTAGCAATTTTAAAAATATTAGAAAAATTATTCGTTTTAATTGAAACTTGAGTCCCTTAACAATGCTCATAGCAAATAATAACACATTAGAAATTCAATAAAAATAATAATAAAACTAAACAAGTCAATTGGGTTGGCTCAATTGGTCGGTAATTTAAACTACAATATTAAAGATCATGGGTTCAACCCGCATGATCGACACTTGTTGGTTTCAATGAACCATGTTAAAAGAACATATTTTATAAAAAAAATACAACGACATTAACACTAATGTGATATTTCATAAAAATAAAAATTACCCAAATAACGTACTCTTTTCTTTATGGGGTGCTGCCGGGCACCAAGGTAGATGGCACTAGCACATAAACCTAGTTGTTTAATCAGTTAGGTCGACCATTGTCCATAGGAGCATTGTCGTTGTACCTCCACCTTGGGTATCATCACCCCACTGGACATCCTTTCTATAGCGACAATGCTTAAAAAATTATTGCTTGCTTTCTGTTTTTTAGCTCTATAATTTCCTTTTTAATTTACAATTTAATATTATATACTAACATTTATTCAAAAGTACTTAAAAAATTTAAAACAAATAAAATATAAAATCAATGCAAATAACGATTCCTCTTTCGTAGCCCATTTTGTTGCTTTTTTCGCTGTTCAGTTTGAAGCATAAAAACATATTCCTTTTGTTGAATTTTCTCAGTCTGTACAACTTTCAAGATACCCCTTTTGTGTGCTCTTTTGTTTCAAAAAAAATGCCACCTAAATGTTTTGGCATAAGTTGGACAAGTATTCTATGAGATGTACGGAGTAAAGAGAAATGTGGCAAGTGCCTAGACCAGTCAATCAATACTCGAAAATTCTAAATTTCAATCGCAGTTGTATTTGAGAAATGAGTATGTGTGTGTATGTATGTACGTATGTGTGTGTACACACACATAAATACACACGTATATAAGCTTTCAATGACGTCTCTTTTTTTGCAGCATCCCTCTAGTTTTCCGATTTCCATCACAAATTCTGTATTAAATAATAGCACTTGTGGAAAGAGAAAGGAAGTAATATTATTTAATTTGGAACTTTTGATGGAAATCAATGGACTGTAGGGTTGCTTCAAAATAGGGGTGACACTGAACGCTCTTTATATATATATGTGTGTGTGTGTTTTTTTTAAACTATAAAATAGATACTGAGACAAGGACCGCTTATGAAAATGATCCATCCAATGTTAAAAAGTTAAGGTACTCTATTTTGGTTCAACGGATAAAATTTCATTGGGAATGCGTCCAAGAATAAAGTCGTTATAAGAGGAACATGGTAAATGAAATAAAATTAGAAGATTTACTATTTTACCCTCATTTAAAGCAAATTCGGCAACACCCCATCGTATGAAAAGAAAAATGATAATGGTCCACCGAAAATAATTCGATGGAAAAGAAAATCATAAAACAACAGAGTCCTACCAAGAAAAATTATATGATAAGATATAACATAATTGTTTTTAGTTAGTTAAAAGGGGTAAAAAAATTTATAACCTTCCATATCGATTTTAATAATACTGAAGAAAATGATACTCTTATTCAAGGCTGAAGTATTTTTAACAATGACCACAATAAGAATACAACATTAGAAATTTTTTAAATATTTATTTGTAGTAAAAAATTAAACATTTTTCAAAACGATATTAATAACAATGTGATATTTCGTAAAACTAAAAACTATACTAATAAAATATATCGTTTTTCCGATCGGACGCTACCTTGCATCCCGTTTGGTGGCGCTGATAATGTAAACCCCATGGTTTGACCAACTAGGTGGATCCTCATGCGTAGGAGCATTGCTAACGCTTCCCCATCTTCGGATTATCACCCATTAGACCTCATTTCATAAGTGACGAATTTCCATGGTGGCAACGTTTGATTAAAAAATCATTATTTACTTCCAACCTTATTATTTTCATTATTATATTTTCTTTTATTTATTGTTGCATTTTTTTGACTCTCGATGTGCCAAATTTATTTCTAATATATATAACTTTTATTTTTACAATTTTTGAATTAATTTATAATTTGATATTAGTCACAACATTTATTCAAAAATACATAAAATAATTTTGAACAAATAATAATATAAATAAACGTTCCTCTTTCGCTACCTTTCTGGTGTCGCATGGATGTAAGAAAATGTTTCAAACTTGAGCTACTATAAAAGTAGACAATTTATAAGCAACTTAAAAAGCTGTCAAGTGATATTTCACCAACATGAGCGCTTATGAGTTGGATGAAGCTATTTCGTGGTTATGTTGGTGATTAAATCACCTCCTTGCTTATGACATCATTTAACGTTTGTTATTTTTAATGTTCTTGTCAAAATAAGGTAGAGCTTCCAATTTGTACTATAAGGTTTCAGTTATGAAAAGGTGACGAAATCGGCATAATTGGAGATCAAGCATTATTTTAAATATTACGATCATAAATTAAAAATATAATAGTTCAAAAGTAAAACTATAATTTTGGTTCACGTCATCAAAGCAGATAAAGTGATTAAAAGTAGATAGAGAAAAAGGGGTAGTAAACATAAAAGCTAGGACTATGGGAATGCCATAGACCGATAGAGGTGAAACTCATATTTGCATATGGACTTCATATATGAAAGTAGATTTAAAGTATTTGGTCCAAAACACATGTTGCACGATGGACGTGAAAATTGGGACTACAGCACCTCAAAACTATGCTTTTTGAACTAACAATTCGATAGTAGCCTTTGTCGGCCCATTTAAATTTTAAACGCATCTAAAATGGGGAGGAGCCATATTTGATCTCCTTTTGCACGAGAAAATTAATATTTTGGAACGACACACCACAATAGTTAGTTTTTACTTGTTAACAAAAAATATTTCAAAATAATAAAATTTTAAAATAAACATTTAGTAATGATAAAGGGGCTTCACTTTTGGATAAATGACTATGATTTCGAAGGAGAATCCGTTCCAAAATAAATTTGTTATCAAAGGAACATGCTAAATGGAAAACAATCGAAAGATTTACCATTTTACCCCAATCCAAGCCAAATTCCGCAATACCCTATCGTAAAATTGAAAGAAAAAAACATAATGGTTCACCGAAAACTAAATTCAAAAGGATTTGCTCGAAAAAAAATTCATCTAAAAGTTGAGATCCACAAAAAAATTAGATGATGAGATAACAACGGAATTGTTTTTGAATTGTTATGAGAAGGCGAATTTTCTTATTACCCATCATATCAATTTGAAAATACTAAGAAAAAATGACAATCTCTTATTCAAAATTAGAGTCTTTTTAAAAATAACCATAATAAATAAATAAAAGTTAGAAAATTATAAAGATTTATTTGCGCTAAAGATTAAAAAATTAGTCATATCCTTTAAAAGTTAAAACGATATTAATAGTAGTGTGATATTTCATAAAAATAAAAAATTACACTGAGAAAATATATTGTTTTCCCAACGTGGCACTGCCCCAGCACCTTGCTAGGTGGCGCTACTACCGAAACCAATGATCTGACCAACTAGGTCGATCGTCGTCCATAGTGGCATTGCTACCGCACCCCACCTTTGGGTTATCATTCCTTGGACCGCATTCTTCCATAACAAATTTGCATAGTGCAATAGTTAATTACGAAATCATTACTTACTTTCAGTCATATTATTCTCTTTATTATATTTTATTTTGTGCATCGTTGCATTTTTTCTGACATGGTGTACCAACTTCTTTTTTCATTATATCTATTTTTTAGCTCCATGACTTCCGCATTAATTTATAATTTAATATCAATTACTAATATTTATTCAAAAACGCTTAAAACAATTCAATGCAAATAAAAATAAAAATAAATAATCATTCCTCTTTTGTAACCCCTTTAGTTGCACTTTTAGCGGCACAAAAATGCAATTTTCTTTTGCCAAACTTTCTATGTTCGTGCCACGTTAAAAATATCCCTTTGGCACGCTCCCTTCGTTTCTCCAAAAATGCACCCAGACCGTTTTGAGGCAGAAGTTGGTCAAGTGCTCTATGTGATACACAAAGTAAAAGAGAAATGTGGAAAGAGCCCCACCTATCAATCATACTCGAAAAGTCTAAAATCCATTCACAGTTGTATTCAGGGCCAACCGGGGGAAGCCCACCAAGCCCATGGGCTCGAGCAACCCCCGAACGAAGGGCAATTTATTTTTAAAATTGAGTTAAACGATATAAGTTTTTAAATAAAAATGCAAGTTCAATTGTTAGCAAGAGGCATTTTCTCTAAGCGGTAATATATCCAGTTCTAATGCAAGGAACCATGGATCAAGTCTTGCAGGGCAAAAAATTTGTAGTTCAATTGAATTTTTTTCTAGTGGTTACAAATTTTGGGCTTGGACAACCGATGTTCTAGGTCGCGCCTTATTATATTCGAGAAATGAATGAATCTATGTGTATGTAATGCAGAAAAGACATATTGATATTATGTGTATGTAATGCAGAAAAGACATATTGATATGAAGGTCACTTATGAAAATTATCCATCCAAAGTTAGTCTAGATAATATTTATATTACATGTACTTTAGCATAGAGAATGATCGCTATTTACTATTTAATCAAGTGACAATAGATACAAATTTATATTATGCATACACAATATACACTTTTCAAAACTATTATTTTATCATAAAATTGAAACATGCAATATAATATATCAAACTAAACAAATCTTTACCACAATTATAATAGCAAAAAGGGTACATCTTTTGAAGCTATAGTTCAAACAACATGGAAGTTTGAAGTTTGATATTAAATGGAGTATGTTAGGTTGATGTTTCGGATTAAATAGTGGTCGATTCTAGGCAATCAACTAGATAATTTCTTAGGTAATTTGAGCATCTCGAAGGACAACCGGTTGATTTGTTGACCAAAGAGGCTAAGGCATTGAATCTAATTCAAAGCTTGAAATTTGACAAACCGCCCAATCGCTAGATACTTACCGATCGATCGATTAGGTTTAGAACGTAGTAACTTAAGCAACTTTGGTTTTGGGTAGCTTTGGCATTTCCAACCCACAAATCCCAATATTTCTATGGGCAATTAGAGATTTACGGGTATGTCTTAGGGGAAATTATGTAATTTGTAACATATATCTAACTCAGCAATCAATCTTGTCTGTACTTACTGTGTTTGATTATCATTATATACTTTGTTATATAGTGATATAATTAATTCAATAATTAATTTAAAGTGTATAAATAAGAAAGTCCTTAAATAAACTATAATGTGATTGTAATTGCAAATAGTTTCAATCATGAGTAATTAATCACAATACAAAGTAACATTTTATTTTAAATTTTCCTGGTCAAGATGTTCCGCGAAAGGATATAGATTTATTCGTTCAGAACATAGTACGTAGCGCTCTTCAAATTTTCGGTAGTATGTTAATCATGGTTACTAGGAGCCCAAAAGGTTATATACTCGTAGTTATTGGATAACTATAAAATGACTCATTCGAAAGTTTTATGTCAGTTGATAACATCTAAGTCAAACAGGAAATCTCAATGTGACGATATTGCACAGTTCTCTCTACTTGAGAATACAGTCAAACTTCTATATGGATACTCCACTTTAATTATAGTTAAATCATGACATGACGACCATGAACGAATACAATTGGGTTTGAGTTGAAGCATAAGAAGTGGAACTCTATCCAATAGAGAATTCATCTCCTCGGTTATATGAAGTTAGTATCGTTGTCAACTGTAGTCAACTTAAAGTAAAATCTTTGACAAAGTAGGAAAGTTAACACTAAATGTTATTATTAAACTAAGGACTTTGTATATGGACTCGAATTGAATGTGGATAATACTGGAGTTTTGACCAGTATCAAACTTCATGTATCATATAGTGATATAGCGTTGACGAAGATAGAGTGTGTAAATTATTGTTACAAAAAGTAAATCTTAATAAAATGAAATTTGGATTTTATCCATGAGATCTGCAAGTGATGAATTCAGTCAAACAGTAACATCACTAGCTAACGTGACGTGTGAACATTAATATTTGAATTGTTCAATATTAATCACTGACTGAATTTATGTCTCTTGAGTCACACATTCACATCTATAAATTCTCCAAAATATCACATGATTTGATTAGTTTATAAAATATTATAAATTTTATTAAGTAACTTTTAAGAAATGTTAATTATTGATATATTTGATGTTTTGGGTGTATTTAGTAAGTGGGTAGCTCATAGAAATGTTTGCGTGCTATTAGTAGTTGGTAAGGTGTGTGTATAAAAATTATATGTATGTATTGATATACGATATATATTTAAATAGTTTTTAAATGCAATTAGTTTATCAACGGCTTTAAGATGTATCTGATCCAATAAAGACCTATTACGGCCAACCAAAAGAAGTGAGTGAAGTAGTTTAAATGAGATGTAGATCTCGTGGGAACTGATCAGAATCTGTGCAGTTAAAGCGCTCGGCAGATTCAATGCGGTGGAGATGCAAAAATTCATAGCGGGGATACAGCGAGGATATAGCGGGATATAGAGGATGAATCAAAAATAGCATAAAAACTCATACTTAATGTTTTTACAAATGTATAAATGATAATTAAATGAAAAATCAACATTCAATTGAATTATAAGTAATACATAAATAATTTTAAATAAATACATGTGCAAATATACTATAAATAAACGTAAAATTGTGATATAACATAATTGAATTTAATAGAATATTCGAGTATTTCATTTCTGAAAATATATTAAAAATTCAATTACATAAATTAATTTCATAATTTTTATAATGTATAAATACCATTTCAATTCATTTCTTTTAAAGAACATATAGAGGAAGTAGCGGAATATAGCGGAAAGGACAGGATATAGCGGAAATAACATGGCTTAAAGCGAAAAGGCCATATTTGGGGCTATATGCAAAAATCATAGCGGTAGAAATCTGCTATGAGATATAGCAGGGTTATAGCGGGACATTAACTGCACATGTCAGAATAGATGTGGAAAATGTGGTAGATTTGTCTCCTTTCTTCTTTTGTAAATACCAACCCATTTACTCTTTGTTATGGTTCATCTTTAGCTTCCACCATGGCCACCCAGGGCTCGGCCCTTCCTCTTCATGGCCGGACCTCCATGACCCCAAAATAATCAAATAAAATATCCAAAGGGTAGGACACTCTCCAGTTGCTTGTTCGGGTTTCGAGTCTAGGATTACCGAAGTCATTTCCAAATCAAGGTGTGTCGAAAAAGAAAATTTCAATCCGGTATCATTTATTTTTCATTTAATCTTACATAGTCGCACAACCATTTTTATATGCATGCATTGTCTAATTATGATTTAACAGTAATTTGAAATCTAAAAACTAATTTAAATATTCTAATATAATAATCAAATGAAATAACTTAGATAAATATATATAGTTTTGACGATATATTAATTTTAATAAATGTAAATTATATTTTTATACAATTTCAATAATTTACTTATTAATTTTAAATATTTAAAATTGAAAGATTTGTGTTAAAATTTAAAATTAGTATAAATATAATAATTTTAATTAAAATTATTTTTAACGATTTAATAAAATAGATAGTGCTAGAAGTTTTCAATAATATACATACATACACACACAAATATATATATATATATATATATATATATATATAACAGAGTTAGTGGCAAGCCCTAGGGGAAATTATCTGATTTGTTACATTTATCGAACTCCATAGTCAATCTTGTTCATAATAAAGATGTTTGATCTCTGTTATATACTTTGTTATAATGTGATATAAATAATTATGTAACTAATTTAAAGTATAGCATTAAGAAAATCCACAAGTAAAATGTTATGTGATCGTTATTGCATAGCTTTAATCATGAGTAGTTAATCACAAAATAAAACAACATTTTGTATTAAATATCCATATCAAGATGTTTCAAAAAAGGATATCAATACATCTGTTGAGGCTATAATACGTAACGCTCTCCAATAGTTGAGCAGGTATTACTTATGGCCACTGGACAAAAACTAGACACAACTCCGTCCGATCTAGTCCGACGATTTACACCCCTACATCAAACCTCAGTAGTTAGTTTTTACTACTTAATAAAAAATTCCAATTAATATAATTTAAAAATAAATTTTAAGTAATAATAAAGGGCACGGGAAAGAAGCTACTTCACTTTCGGATAAATGGCTATAATTTTAGGGGCAATCCGTCCAAAAATAAAGTTGTTGTGAGAGGAACATGATAAGCGAAACACAATACGAAGATTTACCGTTTCACCTTCATTCAAAGAAAATTCCACAACACCTTCTCGTAAGATGGGAAAAAAATTATGGTCGATTAAAAATTAAATTCGAACGGGTTTGATCGAAAAAAATTCATAAAACAGTGGAGACCTGCAGAAAAAATTAGATGATGAAGTAATAACGGGATTGTTTTTTATTTGTTATGAGAAGGCGAATTTTCCTACTACCCCTCATATCAATTTTGAAAATAGTGAAAAAATGACATTCTCGTATTCAAAACTAAAGTCTATTTAACAATGACCACAATAAATAATAAAACATTGAAAAATTATAAATATTGTAGTAAAGGCTAAAAAATTAGATGTATTTTTAAAAAGTTAAAACGATATAAATGGTAATGTGATATTTCATAAAAGTAAAAAAATTACACTGATAAATATATTTTTTTCCCAACAGGGCGCTGCCCTGCACCTTGCTAGGTTGCCCTACTACCTAAACCCATGACTTGACAAACTAGGTCAATCGCCGTCCGTAGGGGCATTGCGACCGGAACGCCACCTTCGGATTATAGCTCCTTGGAACTTGTTTACTGAAGGCATATATATATATATATATATATATATATATATATATATTTGAATAGTGGTAATGTAACGACCCAGAAATTAATCGCTATTTAAAATAATATTTAGCTATATTTTAAATAATTAATAAATGGATTTTTATTAATAAATAAAACTAATTTAAATAATAATTAATGATAACAAAAATCATTTTCAAAATTTGTTTACCAAAATATATAATTTATAGAGAAATAGAAAATGCGACCGATTATTTTTCGGAATATCGATTTTTCACCAGTTAAAAGTTATTCAAAATATTATAACACTATGTTAAACACAAATGCATACATTACAAACTACTTTAACATGTTGTGTACATGTAAATATGGATGTACACATTTGTACACTTAAACATATTAACATATAAGGTCTTATTTAATAAAAGTAAGTATATATACATATATATACATATAAAAATGCAATTTTTTAAACACAAGTACATGTGAGATGGTATGAATAGTGCAATGAGAGGGGGTTACTAGGTATGGATGGATTTAGCGGGGATAATGGGGGTATAGTAATGCATGCATACATGTATTTTAATATAAACACTTATATAGTTTTATCTTTAAATCCTAAGCCTATTAATAACCCTTACTTTCATTCTTCCCATTTTACAATCTCTTCTTCCACTTTAAAAATCCTAAGAGCTTAAGAAAAGTATCCATGGCCTCCCCTTCATAAATTCTAAAACAAAAAATATCACTTCTTTCACCAAAAATCACCTTCTTATTTCATAAAACCACTTCTTCATCTTCTACAAAATCTCTTCTACCAAGTTGCAAGCAACATCCCCAGGCCGAGCCCAAACCTCCCAAGGCCGAACCTATTAGCCCAAGGCTAAGCCCGAACACCACTTGGCCGAGCCTAATTCAAGCGTTCGAGGGTCTAGAAGCTTCAAATTTGCAACATTCTTAAGCGTCTTCAAGTTTCGGCAAAAGTTGCTTCGATTTAGAAAAAATTTCGGTGAGTAAAACTTTTGTTTTTGGAAAAGAAATTAACTTGATTTTGATGGAATATATGTTGTGAGAATATGGTGATTGTTATGTTAAATTATCATGTCGTATTGATGACATATGATGGTATGTCTATGTCTGAACTTCGGTTTGGTGATTGGTTGATATGTTTGGATATGTATATGTATATGGATATGGATATGTGATATTGGGTATGATATTATGGTAATATGTTTATGAAAAACAAAACCATGTGGAATGTTGTAAAGTTTACAGCTTGAAAAGTTGCAAAGGACTTGAGATTCGATTTGAAAACGAAAGCTATTTTTTCTAACTTTGGATTTTTAAAAATGTTTTCCAAGTTTTTACCTTTTTTCAAGCTTCCAAAACTTTTCCATTTTTGTTTTCAAGGATTTAGTAGCTAGAGTTAAAGTGAATATTTCACCTAGAAATCAATTCTAGCGAACTACGTTTATTGCGATAGTCGTTATGGATGTAGTTCGAAAAATTTTCACGATTTCAAGTTTTAGGTGTTTTCTTTTGGATTATTTTTGAAAACTCATTTTGAATTAATTAAGTCAAAATTTTAAGTTTTTAATTATTTAATAATTTATTTATTTAATTTAAATTAATTTGGGTAATTATTAATTAATTAATTAAGTAATTAGGTTAAATAATTAGAGTTTTAGAAATTATGAACTAAGTTAATTATTTTTAATTAAGTAAGTTTTAAATAATGATTAATCAAGATAAAAGGGAATTAAATTTATTTAGTAAAGTTTATTTTATTTAATTAATTATTTAATTAGAGTTAATCAAAGGTTAATTATCCACTTAATTGGGGTTTAATTTTAAATAAATGTTATTTAATTAAAGTTTAGTAAAATAAAATCAGGGTTATTTATGATTCAGTTTGATTTAATCAAGATTGATTAAGGTTTAATTAAGGGTCTAAACTTACGATTAAAACGAGAATTCATTTGTTTTAAAGTTTTCATTTAAATTCTATTAGTTATTTATTTTTAACAAACTTCCTCATGTAAGAAAGTTGTTTAAAAAAAAGGATCTCTCGTCCATGCTATTAAGTAGCCAAATAAATTAAAGTAGTTGTAATAGAACATTGACACATTTTATTGAAAGTAAGTTGATTTGTGCTTATCATAATTACCGCGCTTTGGGAATATGATGAATACAAGGGGGTTAATTTCGATAAGCGGGTCATGATAATCAAAGCATATGGAATGTATGTTCATATGTTAATCTTTACATCCTGAGAGTGGAATAGTCCACTAAAAACAACTTGACCCATTAAAATTATCGAATGTTGGTTGGGAGAGACCAGGATCGAATATTAGTTGTTATCCGAAAACCACATCGAACCAACGTAAACGTTCGAATTGAAAATAGTAAAGGCAAGGTCTAAGATGAAGACTATGAAGTGTCTTTGGTTCGTTCATCTCCTGAACAACTTGTATGGATTAGTGCTGACATTGTTTCAACATATGGAAGGCAATGTTAGCATTCCAAGTGGCAATGATATAATAAATGTAAACGTAGCCTTATGTCTCGTTAACCGAGAATGACTAAAACATAGGAGATGCAGCAAGCTAAGTGGGTCGCTCCCATTAGGGTAAGGTTATCCCTATCTAGAGTCCTAATTATCAACTTATGTACGCTTCGGTACGGTTGTTGATCCCAAATGATGGATGATCTTATTCGGTACTATCCAGTAAGGGGTATGTCAGTCTTGTGTTGGTAGGGGAACCAAGCAAGGTCCTCGGTGTTATTTTATCTGGAGATGCACCGTGACGGACGGTACCCCGGTAGCCCAGTCATTGTTGGAATCCATTTCCGATAAGTGCCTTCGGTCTTAGTTGTATACCTATTATGCTAGAATATAACTAATGTAACAATTTCAGCTATGCAAATTATTTACTTGAAACCCTAGATAATATGATAATATCACTAGATTTCTATATAAAGTGTTTTGGTTATCGTAAGATAAAAACCTGTCAATGTTTATGCAGGGCATGGTCATACGAGATACTTTTGATCTCAAAGTGTTTTACAAAAATAAAATTTAAGTTATTTGAGTTTTACTCACACCAGACCCATGTTTGACCCGGAGTTTTATTTTCTTTTCCTAAAACTTTTGGGTACTCAAATTTTTATGAGTAGCCAAGTGATCCAGGTTTCTTACGGAAGCAATTTAAAGGAGCTGGAGTAGGTGGCTTCACGGTGGCTTATTTTATTTATTTCCACCGTGTTTATGTATGATTTATTTATTTTTTGATGGGTAGGTAGTACAACTGTCCAGTTGAAATTGTATTGTAATGACTCTGATGTATTATTATTATGAGAATGACTATGTAATATCCTATGTTATATATTATATGTTGTACTCTGATTCATGGTGAGATTTTATAATTGTTTAGGTTTTTCTTATCTTTCTTTTTCTTCTACCCTTAATGGCTAGTCTTTCGGTTCAAGAAAGGCGGTCGTTACATTATCGTATCGGAGCCTAGGTTAAGCGAATACTTAGGCTTTGGGTTAGGGTCAACTTAGAGAGTGCATATTTGTAATTTTCTTTCATACACACACATGCCTGATAGATAGATCAGCTTGATAGGTTTGATTAGTACCCTTCTATCAAGATTTATCTCGTCCAAATATTCTAAGAATTATCTTACTATGTCAGGCAATAATGTATAAGTAACAAAGGCAGACGAGGTAAGGGAGCAGGTAGCACTACAACTACAAATGGTCAAACCCCAAATCCTGAAGGAGTTTGGATTACCGAAAAGGCAGCGCCCGAGCAACTATAACGACCCAGATTTTGTTGTTGTTTGATTTTGAATTTTAAAATGGTTTTAAATATTGTATTTGAATTATAGATAGATTTTGGATATGAAAATTTGGTTTATTTATAAAATAAATTCAGAATTTGAATATAGCAATTTATTGGATAATTTAATTATTGAATACTGGATAATTTTTTGTATCTTGAATTTTAAGCCCGATAAAAATTATTTAAAAGGCTTGTAAAATTTATGTTAATAATAATAAAGATAATAGAAGTTTTAAAATTGAATTTGAAAGTGATCTGTTCAATTTAAAAAAAAACAGTTTATTCAAATTAACATTTAAAAATATCCATCCGGGCACAGTCTCGGGATTCGATGAAACCAGTTTCGTTGGATCCATAATAGTGTATTATTATCATATTTTAAGTTTTGTAGCATTTGGAGTTACCGTTTAGCCCTACAGCATGGAAATGCGTTGAATTTGATATCGAAAATTCAATATAATAGTTGGGTCCAAAAAGCTATCTTCTTCATACGATCGAATTAGAACTCGAAATCTTTGTCATTGCATTCGAAATAGGGGTATAATATTATAAATGCATGGAGGCACGCCTCTATAGGAGACCGAAATTTTAAGTTTCTAAAACGAGATATTTTATAATTAAATAAAATTATATAAAATCAAATCAAAAATCCAATCAGCCCTTCTCCATTCAAACATGTCACCTTACCTTCCTAAACAGGCAGCCGTTTTCTTTTGAATTACGCATGCACTCCTCTCCCTTCTTCCCTCTTCAGAGCTACCTCACGAGATAGAAAAAAAAAAACATGAGCCTCCTTCCTTCAATAATTACAAAAGTTCGACCCACACAACAAACACGTGCCTTTTCCTTCGTTTTCTGGAACTCAAAATCATTTGTTCAAATAAAAAACAAAGAAAAAGAGAGGTCACGAAAAGGAGAAGACTCGGCAACCTGGAGGGACTTGCAATGCTCAAATAGCATGTCGATGGGTGGAGAGCGCACAGGAGGGGTTGCGAATGGGAGGCAGGGCACGAGCAGCAGCCGGGGAGGTTGTGGAGGATTTAGCTAGGGTTTGTGGTGGCATGGTTTCTCGAGAGCAATTGAGCGGTAGTGATGTCGAGGTGCCACGGGTTTATTCGTGAAGGGGGATGAGCAGTGCAACATCAGGGAGAAGGAGTTCGGTTTCTGGAGTCGTGGGGGTGGTCGAAGCCGTTCATGGTACAGCAGCTAGGTGGGGTTGCAGCGAGTTGCAGTCAAGGCGACGTGGCATTCGTGGTCGCGAGGAAGGCAGTGAAGTAATTAAGTGTTTAACACTATAATTAATGTTGTAGTTAGTTTATTTATAAAAAAATAAAATGCTTATTATACGATAACAAAATTTGTATGAGATACACAAGTCGCAAATTATAATCTGGAATTAATTGAAGATTTTTTAGAGGAAGCTATTAATCAAAAATTGGAACCGGTCGCAACTAAAATCAAGGTGAGAATTTCTCACTTTTGGATTACCATTTTTAAATTTAAATGTTTAAATTTAAATTTGCTGGATGCTTGATTAATGGATAAATTTATAATTTTCCATTGGATGATTATATACATAGTAGTGTGTGTGTGTGTGTGTTTATATATATATATATATATATATATATATATATATTAGTATTAGAGTGATATTCCTGCACATTATAGAGGATGAGACCCTATACGCCCCGCATAATAGCGAATGATCCTCTATACCACGATATCCTCCTCGAAGTGGGATTGGTATTTTTATTACTGTTTAACATCTGTGGATGCAGGGAAAACATGTTAGAGGGATCCAATTGGATTCCTCAAATATGTTATTATTTTTCATATATATAAATGCTGGATTATTGTGCGTTGTAAATTTTCAAATGTTATAATGGTATGGAAATTAATTTTTTAATATTAAATATCATAAGTATTATTTTATATTTCTAAGGGAAATGAATTTATAAAAATGAAATTTAATTGCTGAGACTACTTTTAGTAAAAACTCTTGGAGTTACAAAAATTTATAAACGAAGTTTTTAAATAAAGGAAAGTGATATCAGGTGATAAATTTGGAATATAAACTTATGGAAATAATTTATATTGGAATGTGGAAATAGGGCAAGGAAAATAGAAGATACTATGTTTAAAGTGAAGATGGTTAAAAAGACCGGAATGGGGGAAAATGTGATGGAAATCGATAAGGGTTATAAATTGAAAATTGGTTACCTAGATTTTAAAAGTATATTTTTATAAATAAGTTAAGTTTAAAATTAAAAAAAAAGAAATTTTAATTATTTGAACCATGTAATTTAAAGTCGGTTGGTATTTAAGTAACTCAAAAGTTATTTTTTCAAATACTTAGTATTTATTTAATAAATCCTAGATTTTAAAATCTGCTTTGGAAAAATGATGTTATAACGAGTATTTAAATATTTTAGATAATTATTTGAACATACCTTAAAAATAAATTATTATTGTTCTGCTAAATATTTATAATTATATATGTATAGAGTTTTGAATGTTTTTAAATTTATTTATAAAACCTTCTCGGCAGTCTAATGGGGTTATTCAGTATATGGAATTTATAAGGAAATTCTTAAAATAGAATCGGGAAGAAAAGTAAGAAAATTTCCGAAATGGATAAATAAAAGTGAACTTCGAAAAATGGAAATAGAATTCATAATGGAGTACAAAGGAAAATTTGAGTTTGTAAGCAAGTAAAAATTGACTTTGGGATTATTAAGGAAATTAGTTAAAGAATTCCAAAGTGTATAGGATTCGTTATAAACTAGTCAAGGAAATTTATGAATTAAATTGTAAATGATTTTGAGAAAAAGAAACTGGAAATAGAGGGAATACTTTCTACGTGTGGAAGATAAAATTAAGTGGGGAAAATGTTCTAAGTATTGGGAAGGGTTGGAAATGTTTTCGTTGAAATATAAGGATTGAAAACTATTTTCAAATGTTGACGAGCTAAAAGTAATATCTTGTAAAGATGTTTTGAAATAAATTTTTGGGAAACTTATAATAAGGCTAGATGATTATTTTTGGATGTTTATTGATTTTTAAATATCCGACTATCAATTTTGGCCAATTTTGTTAATCGTTTTGAGGAGGAGAACTGGACCGGATTTAATTATTTGAAAACCACTTCGATCTGGTTTGAACGTTACGGATGAATACCTTGAAGATGGTTATTCGGTTTGTCTAGACACAGGACAACTTGCATGAATGAATGCTATCAGAACATCATCATTGGAGGACGATGAGCAGTCTGAGTAAAATTTCGTTCCTTGAAAGGTTACACTTAGCCTCCAGCCTCATCAACCGAGAATGACTAAAACAGGAGAGATGAAGCAAGGCTAAGTGAGTCGCACCCAAGTAGGATATGTTATCACTTTTCTAGATGTCCTCGGAAATCTATTATCTGTGGATATGGGTATGCATGGAAGGAGTGCTCGATAGTAAGGATGGGAACACCCAGGGTAATAACATATTCAGTCTATCCTGGTTAAGGGTAGGTCGGTCTTGTGTAGCAGGGCATCCCAACGTGGTCCTCGGTGCATTATTCTAGAGGTGTACTGTGATGGAAGGTACCCTAGTGGCCCGGTCATTCGTTGAAATCCATTCTCCAATATGAGCTTACGGTTTTGTTTATAGAGCCTAGTATGCTGGAATTTAATTAATGCAACAATTTCACCTATTTGAATAAGTATTATAATGTCACTGGATTTCTAGAAAATGTAAGGTAAAATCCCATCGTGTTTATTTATGGCACGGTCTTATGAGATACCTTTGTTTTCAAAGGATTTGATAACTCTAGTAATTCAAATCGAGTGTGTTTTCTCATGCTAGTTTTCCAAACTGAATCGAGTGTCATTTTATTATAATGCTCGGGTCGGACCGAGTATTACAGATTCGGTTTAAAATGCTACAGAGCTCAGGAGACGAGCCAGAAGATTTCAGACGTATATTACGTACTTGGTCATTTTCCTCTGTGTGGGGACAAGTTATTAAACTGTCCATATTGATGTATTAAATTGTTGTACTCTGATAGTGGTATGTATATTAACAGTACAGTTCTTGTATTTAAAATCTATTATTATATATTATATTTTGTTTTGCTGCATTTGTGAAATACAGTGTAAGCATTGATGTCGATTTTTGAGGGTCGAAAATCCTCGTTCGTTACAGCTGGTATCAGAGCTGAAGGTTAAGCGAGAACCTTGGCTTTGGTGAGGATTAATTATTAGAGATAGAGTCAGTATTACTCTAAAATGACTTTGAGTGTATTAATAGATATGAGCGCGTATTTGTTAGTGAAATATAAATTATTTTGTATTGTGTTGACTTATCGGTTAAGTGTTTATAAATTCTGGTCGGTACAGTCTGGACAATGATATCAATAAGGATTTATAAACTCTTAAACTACGCAAGCCGACACAGTATTGTTTTAAAAAGTGGGTAGATGAAATAATTTTACCCAAACCATATGTTGATATAAAAGAAGCAATTTTCTGAAATTATTATATATATATATATATGGAGTAATTGGATGATAATATTATAATTAAATAGGATTATAAAATTGAAATAGTTGTATAACCAGATGAAAAATTGTATAAGCTGAAATTATACAAATAGATTATAATTAAAACTGGATTTAAGCCGAAATCTGAAAATTAAAATCCTGGGAAGTTTGGAAAAAAAAATTAAAGCGGTGTGGAAAAATAATAATAGGAGTATTATTTTTGGGAATATTTTCGAAAGGAATTTGTTTTAAAATGGGTTTTGAAAGAGAAATAGCACTGAAGTCACTTCAGATGTTGAAAAAATAATTCTGGTAATGACTGCAGCATCACCAATATTCATTTTCGAGTTTCTAGGTGATGGATTGCTACCGTAGTAATTTGATATGGAGATTTTTGTGAAAAACAAATGTTGTTTAGAGATTCCAAGGAAATTGTTTTGGGAAAAAAATCAAGTTGATTTTTGAAAGTTGAAGGAAATGATTTGTTAAAATAGAGTTACATATTTATATATGTGTTACATGTTTTTTCAATGATTTGAAATAAGAACTGGCTGTTTGAATTTTGAAAATTTAATTTAAAGAGAAATGTAAAGAAGGAAATAAGTTTTTGAAATAAAACCTGGAAAAAAGTGAACTTCAAGACGAAGTTAAAATTTTAACTTGTGTAAGTTAAATAAATTGGATTTGTGAAAGAGAATTTGGAGGAATTGGAATTTAACTCAAGCGAAAGTTAAGAAAAATAAATTAGGTAAAGTGATTATAGTAAATAATAGATCAGATTTAATGAATTAGCTAAGTAAGGTGCATATGAATGTGTAAGTAAATGAGGTAAATGAAAATAAGTAAGGAAGTGCGGAAAGATTTGAAATTTGAATTAAAGTCTTACTTGATTAAATTAAATGAATTAAAAATAAAATGGTTTGGAGTGAAATTAGTTTAAGTATGAATAACTCGAATATGGTTCAGATTGTTAGTTAAAAGGAATTGAAATTTAAATAAAGAAGGTGAATTGGGTTGAATTATATGGAATTGAATTAAATATATAAATGTGAATTATAAAGCGATTATATAACAATTAATTATAAAAGTCGGATTGAATTGGAATAATGTTGAAATAAAGTAAATAAAATGTTGAGTTGCGAAATATTATATAACCATAAGGTATAATTCTTGAATGAAATCAAATTTGAGAAAATGTGGAATTATGAATAAATAAATTGGAATAGGTTATAAAAATCAAGATTAATGGAGTAAAATTATACATGGGCTATAAATAGATGTATGATCTTGAGTTAAAAGTAAAATGTGAATATATTCGGGTATGGAAGTGATGGGAGTGTAGGAAAAAAATAGTTGTGTGACTTATAAACTCGAAAAGTAAAATAGAAAACCCAAAATAAAAATGATGTGATATTTTTGATGAGGGAATAAAAAATCCAAACTTTTGTATTAAAATGAAATTGGGCTCGAGAAAATTAAATGAAGTGGTTTTTATTTTTTTTGAAATAAAAACCAGATATTGAATTGTGAATTGGGAGTGAACTAATTAGATAATTAATTAGTTAATTGAATATAGAATGGGTATTAACCTGGATAAATAAATTGGATATGGCCTAAATATTATTTAAATGAATTCAAGAAAGAATTTGAGTATGAAATAAAAATTCAAAGGGCAAAATGGATACATAACTATAAGTTGAATTATAAAAGGGTTCAAGAACTCAAGTACACAATTTGGAATGATATAAACAAATGAGTTTGTATGAGAGCTTATAGAAATGACCTGAATGAATTTATAAAACAATTCATAAGTACATACCGAGAAATGATTTCGAGCTTGATAAAATAGATTTGAGTGTAATAAATGTGGATATGGAAAGGGATGTAAATAAACTGATTGAGAATGAATTTGAAATGAATAGAATTAAATATAAATTGATTTGGAATCAATTTAAATAACTATGGACTAAAATGGTTATTTATTTAAATAAATATCACCGAATTGGCATAGAAAAATTGGCGCTTGTCATAAACAGAAGTAATAAAATTCAATGAATAAATAGAATGTGAATAAATTAATTTTTAATCAATTTGAAATGGATATGAGTTTGTTTGATATAAAAATGAATTGAATGCAAGAAAATTTGGTTGTAAATCATTTGAATTGAATAAAATGATATATGAATCGATTGGAAGTAATTAAACTAGTATCAGAACTTTAAATTGCTTTAGTATATGTTTAAAATGATGGGGTTCCGAAGTTATGTGTTTTAACTATTTAAATAAATGAAATGTTATTGAACTTTCATATTTTAGTATTTATGTGGTTAAATTAAGCACAGGTACCCGGAGGCTTTTGGGCAAGAGTTGGGTCGTGTAATTGAATAATTAAATAAGCCGCTTGTTAAAAAACGCTAAATAAGGTATGTTTTCAGATTAAATACAGCAAATATATAAATACTGATACATATTTTTGTTTTTCGATCGTTTGGGTCGATGTATATATATTTAACTCTCTTGTCATATTGCGAAAGGCTCTCCGTACAAGTGAGATTCGACCAATTTTTTTTGGAAATATAGGGTGTTAGAAAATTTTGAAAAGTTTTGGGAAAAGTTTTATTAACGAAAATTGATTTCGAATTTATAATCGAAATAAAGAATTTTGGTTTAAAGTGAAGATGTAATTATTTTGGACGAAGGAGAAAGATTAGAAAAGTGAAATCTCGAATTTTCACTAAGTGTGTTTTGATGTGTAATGGGTTTGGAGCATTTTCCTGCCTTAGCAATTTCGGGGATGAAATTATTTTAAGGGGGGAGGAACGTAACGACCCGGATTGTTGTTGTTCGATTTTGAATTTTAAAATGATTTTAAATATTGAATTTGAATTATAGATTGATTTTAAATATGAAAATTTGGGTTTATTTATAAAATAAATTCAGAATTAGAATGTAGCAATCTACAGGATAATTTACAAGCTTAACTGAAGATAGTATACCCTTAACTGCTTTTAGAGGCCCTAAATGTTTCTTTGAGTTGTTGGTTATGCCTTATGGGTTAACCAATACGTCGACACATTTTGTAGATCTCATGAACCATGTTTTCTGAGATGTTCTTAATAAGTTCGTGTTAGTTTTCATCGATGACATCCTTATCTACTATTATGAAAACTTTCGATTGCTTCTTAAGTTAATAGTAGGTCAAGTTCGATAATCGACTAATCGATTATCTAGTAAAAACAATTGCTTATAAAAAGCACGATTCATACACTTAACTTATTTTTGATATGCCAACTTAATTATTACTCACCCAAGAGTGAAGCAAGATAAGTTTGAGCACTGGTTGCATCAAGCATTGCCTAGATACTTCATTCTAGAATCTCGCAAATAGATAAAATTTGGACGAGATGAGTCATGGATGTGTAAATTCAAAAATTGCAAATTCATTCTGAAAAAATAATCGTTTTAAGTATTTTTTAAAAGACCGTCAAAAACAAAAAATGTGGCAGAATAGATGATAATAGTCGGATTTCATTAAAAATTGAATTCAAGTAAATATTTAATGGTTCAGATCTCTTATGTTACCGTGTCCAAATATACTTATATATTAAATACATAATTTAAATCAGAGCTAGCCATTAGAATCGAGAACCATAAACTCGAACTAAAACGACCCGACATGAGAAGATTCAAATCCAAATCGAATTTGATGGTTCTAGAATAGATTCTAAATGGTGGAACTGATCAAAACCAATCCGAACCGAAAGATCCAATCAAAAGTTATTGAAATACATGAAGTTTTAATTTTATTATACAACCATACCCAAATCGATGGTTAAAATGTGTAGTTTGAACACAAGTAAAGCCTACCCGTTTATAATTGATATCTATCGGGTTAGATTCGCATCCGTTGGATCAGACCTACTTGAACGCCCCAAATTTAAACCAATATAGGCTCTTAACATTAGTATTTTACATGCACAGCAAACATATATATATATATATATATATATATATATTTGGCCATGTCTAACATCCAATCCAATGATCACATAATAATTTGTTTTGAATTTTTGTTATCCTCTTCTCTGAATTAGCAGTTTTTATATCCAAAAACTATGTTTATTGAGACGTTGTACAGTTTCAAGATAAGCACCAATTAAGCTTTTACATAATATAATCCATTGCATATTGCCCATTAGTCAATTATCTAATCCATTTGTTCTTCCATTTTCTTGCTAATTATCCATTAAATAGTCAAAAAGTTATTGCTCCACTTAATTAACAGCCTCATCAATTTTGAGGTTCGAATTAAACTTTTTGTTGGTGGATGTGGCAACTAAAAAGCGCAATGTGTAAGGGTATCTCCAATCAATTACGGGCTGAATATTCAGTGGGCTGAATATTCAACCCGTAATTGGGTGGGGGCGCCCAATAGCCAGGCGCCCATTTAATGGGCGCCTGGCCTCAGGCGCCCATTTAATGGGTGCTTGAGCTTTAGGCGCCCATTTTATGGGCGCCTGAGGCAAGGCGCCCATAAAATGGGCACCGTCCCCCTCCCCCTCATTTCTCTTCACTTTTCGTTTTCAATTTTTTTTTAAAATTAGAAAATTTATCCGAAATGCCGCCGCGTCCAACCAAAATCGCCCGAAGAACGGTTCAGAGACATCCAGAGGAGCAAGCAGGACCACTATACGTTCCGCCACCGCCTGGAGTTTCACCAGACGATCTACGTGTTTTACATGAGCTGCCAGATGGTTATCGGCATAGAGCCGAAACCGCTTTGACGAACATACAGGTATTAATCAACCCTTACTATAACTTGTTATTTTAATTTGTACATTACATACTCATATTAAAAAACCCTTATGCTATCAAAAATTGTTGTTTCATTAACTATCTATAGGACCATTACATTCGCTGTCGGGGTAGTTGGGCTAAGTGCATTACCCAGTTTTATAACTATCTTCCTGGTCCTATTATTGAGAGGCTACAGGATAGTTCTTTTGGTCTATTTTTGTCGATTAGGCATGTTCAGTCCTTTGATCGACCTCTCATCCAGGCATTAGCTGAGAGGTGGTGGCCCACCACGCATACGCTTCATTTTTCAGATTTTGAGCTTGGTATCACCCCAGTTGATTTCTACATGTTCACTGGGATTGAGATTGGACGACAGGGTCTTCGACCTTTTCCATTCGATGATTTATACGAGTCGCCCAATTTGTATACTGTTTTTTTACCACTGATAGATGTTACCTGCGTCTCTAGTGGTTCTGTTAAGTTGACGTACTTGCAGCATTACATCACCAGTTATATAGCTAGAGCCGATATGATGGATGCAGTTACTAGAGCATTTTTGTTGTACCTGTTTGGTTCGACCTTTTTTCGAACCAAAAAGGTACGGTTAGACTTGGCTATTTAGCTTCCCTTGCCCGATTAGACCAGCTACATACTATCGACTGGGGCACGGCGATATTAGGCACCCTATATACCGCTCTAAATTCATTTGCGCTTGGCGATGTCAGGCAGATGTATGCTTTTTGGTATATTTTGCCGTTATGGTACTACGAGTACACGGCAAACATGCATCCCCGCATTTAGGACACGGCTAGTCAGGCTGCTGAGCATTACTTCCCTAGGATGAGACGATGGGAGACCATGCAGTACGTACATCATGTCCCCTTAGGTGTACGGCATGACTTGATGGAGGCTAGGTCACAGCTGGATATGCGTAGTCGTGGTAACATCATTCGGACTCCTTGGGCCTCACATTAGACTCATCTAGCAGATGCAGGTCTTCTGGTGGACGACCATCCCTTGATGGTTGCGTATTCAGTATCTAGACGTAGGGTTGCTTTGCATACGCCTGCATTTATGTCTATGTGGTATTTGGGAGAGACATGTGCTTATCAGATTACGGGTGATCGTCGTATACCGTACGATCCTTTATCCTGCGAGGACATGTTTGATAGACATAGAGCGATCGGTGATCAGTACTTACATGCTTTACGACAGGCTGGATGGGTGGATAGTAGTACTTTTTTCATCGATGGGGATTACGACGCTTATTGGGCTAGAGTAGCACCCCGTAGATTCATCGTACCAGATTATGTTCGTGGGGTCAACTCTGATCATATAGGACCTAATCTGGCAGCTGGTAGAGTTCAGGTACCGCATGTTTCATTTGACCCGATTCCGTCACAGTTCTCCCAGGCTCCCATGCAGTTGGAGCCTGATACCACTTTTAGAGCATATGACTTGACAGGTACTTTGATTGAGCAGTCTTTAGTCTTTCTAGATCACCCCGACTATCCTGGTGTGCCTTCAGTCGGGTTATATCCTCCGTATGAGGTACATTTGTTTTTTACTGTCATTTTTCCTTTATTTTATGCTTGTTTTTTTATTATGGCTTTTGTCATCTTTATGTAGTATGCTGCTAGATTGGATCAGGCCAAAGTAGGGTTTGGTGTGTTTCGCGATATGACTCTTGCACATACACACGCCATGCATGATATGTACATGCAGCATACACAGATGCTAGAGGCTCAGATTGATCAGCTATCAGCTAGACTTGCTGTATATGAGCCTTTCGGATCACAGAGCGGAGGTGATGCTGGTCCCAGTGGGTATGGTGCTGGTGGTTTAGATGAGGACGATGGGGATGATGAGGACGAGGGGGATGATGGTGATGGGGATGACGAGGATGACGATGTAGACGATGATGATGATGATGATGGAGATGATGATGATGCTGGTGACGGGGATGAGGATGATGACAGTGACGGAGATGGTGATGACGGTGATGATGCTGACGATGACGACGCTGTCTCCCTTTAGTTGTATACTTTTTAGTTTATGCGTATGAGTATATGTACTTAGGTCATTATTTCAGTATATTGTGTATTATTGATATGCTGTCACTTTCTTGGATTTTGGATTATAATGATCGTGGTTACTGTGAATTCTGTACGTCTGTGAGTACCGTGACTTATACATGTTGGTGTATATTATTATTTGTAGGTGTCCGTTTAAATACGAACTATATGTTGGTGTACAATGTGAATACTTTATGTTCGTTTAACTAGTGAATGATTCAAACATAGAACACTTATAAGAAACGACACAGTAATAATAGACTGCACATATGAAGAAACTAGACGTGACGATTAAACTGCAACTCCTGTACAGACAGTCTAAGACGTCTTATCTCATGTTTTAGTTCATTTGCGTAGGTTATGCCCCTTGGACATAATGGATCATCCAACCATTCCACGTAATTGCAACCATTCGGCCAGAATTGACATAGTTGGATTCGACGCCCAATATTTTCTCCATCCGCACGAACTACAACTTCAACTTCAAACCCGCACAGACAACAAACTAGCTGCGATTCAACTTCTTGCTCAGTGGGAGGTTGAACTACTTGATCCAGGTTCTCATGTTGTTCATATGCCATACGTACAACATTTTGTTTGTATCGCGGTTCGACCACTTCCTTAAGTCTCAGCTGCTCAAGGTTTGAAAACTGACTACGGACATCTTCATAGTGTTGTTCTTGATAATCGATAAGCCAATCCTCATCAGTATGTGGACTTTCCGTAGGCACGTAACCTGCATCTGAATCGATAGAAGAAGGCCAAGAAGGCATTGCGATGAAGAATTTATTGTTGTGAGTGTGGAAGAAGATGATTATCAATGATGAATAAGTAAGGCAGAAAGAGAATATATAAACAAAACACTTTTGGTCGCAGTACTTTTTGATCTGACAACATACATTACACTAGGGCATATTCAAAAACAAACATTAGACATAGGCATTAGCTTTGACAACAAAAGTAGACATTATCATTTGAAAAGACAATTCAAAAAGCTCATGATACATTAACGAACGTTACATAACCAATTATCAATATTGTTATCTTAAGGCCATCCAAATCTTTCTAGCCAGTTTTGACGTATGAAGTACGCATCATGGGCAATGAAGGGCGTGCCATATTTTAAATTGTATCGACCGTCATAAGTCGAACGTGTTGTCTCAAACACATTTTCCAATATTACCTCGTTAATAATTTTTGTGTAACGCGTGCATGCCCTAGTAAAGTTTTTGTGTGCAGTCCTGACCTGTTGAGCCGTACGTCTGACTTGAGAGCCCACATCGTTGTTGTACAGGTCAGCCAGAGTGTCCCAAAAATTAATTGCCATTGACTCCTGATTATCGCACTTCTCATCGGTTTGAATGTAGTACTGCATAAGCAACTTCAATTCATGAGACGTAAATGTCATGTTGGACATTGTAATTTGAATAATGATAGGTTTGTAAATGATTTAAACGTATAACGATTTGTGAATTTATATAATGGATAATGAGCAGAGAATCTTGACCGGCAAACGAATGTGGCTACAGTACATGATTAGACCGCACACTGACACACCCTCTATCCACTAAACATAGCAGAGAATCTTGACCGGCAAACGAACGTGGCTACAGTACGTGATTAGACCGCACACTGACACACCCTCTATCCACTAAACATAGCAGAGAATCTTGACCGACAAACGAACGTGGCTACAGTACGTGATTAGACCGCGCACTGACACACCCTCTATCCACTAAACATAGCAGAGAATCTTGACCGGCAAACGAACGTGGCTACAGTACGTGATTAGACCGCGCACTGACACACCCTCTATCCACTAACCATATAGATGTCATACTTGTTCACCACAATTTACTCTAACAAAACATTCAAATATCAGGCAACTATTCTCAAATATCAAACAATGTCTGGAAATTTACTAAAAGCTGTATTGCTTTGCGACAGTGACTCTGAAGAAGAAACGTATGCGTTAGCGCATCAACAGGAGGAGGAGGAATTGATGGAGATATATCGTGAAGCATACGGATCAACTTCTGGAAAACATGGTGGTTCCGTAGTGGGTAGGAAATATATCAACCGTAACCAGCAAGCATTTCACAAAACACTACTGCAAGATTACTTTGCCCGTGATCCAACTTACGGTCCAGAGACATTCAGACGACGATTCAGAATGAGTCGACCATTATTCATAAGAATTCTCGAAAGTATTCAGCAGAATAATAATTATTTTGTTTTTAAGCAGGACGCCGCAAAAAAACATGGTTTGAGTGGGCATCAAAAGATGACTGCAGCTTTGAGAATGTTAGCATACGGTACACTCGTCGATGCCCTTGACGATGCATATCGTATTGCTGAGAGTACGTCATTGGAAAACCTAGATCACTTCTGCCAGTCAGTTGTGGACATTTATGGGACGGAATATTTTCGATCTCCAAACGAGGCAGATGTAACTCGCTTGCGTGAAATGCATGAAAGCAAGGGCTGGCCTGGAATGCTTGGAAGTCTAGATTGTATGCATTGGGAGTGGAAGAACTGTCCAAAAGCTTTTCACGGAGCATATAACGGCAAGGAAAAAAAACCAACAATCATCTTAGAAGCAGTTGCCTCTCATGATTTGTGGATCTTGCATACTTTCTTTGGAATGCCAGGTTCTCTTAATGACTTAAACGTTATCGAACGATCTCATTTGTTCAACGATTTGGCGCAAGGTAAGTCAACTCCCGTATCATTTACTCTTTGTCAGAACACATATGACCATGGATACTATTTAGGAGATGGAATTTATCCCAAATAGAGTACGATTGTGAAGACATTTGCAAACCCAATGACGGCAAAACAGAAACAATTTGCTGCGATGCAGGAAGGATAAAGGAAGGACGTAGAAAGGGCGTTTGGGGTCCTTCAAGCAAGATTTGCAATGGTAAGCAATCCATGTAGATTATGGAAGAGATCAAAAATGGCTACAATTATGTTCTGTTGTATAATTCTCCATAACATGATCACTGAAGATGAACGCGGTATGGATTATCCTGATTTCGAGTATGAAGGGGCAAGACAACCACCCGAATTGTTTCGTACAACCACGTTACGAAATGAAGAACAGTACGCAATTCATAACGATCATCATGAGGTATATCGTAATGCAGCTATTCATAATAGACTCCAAAGAGATTTAATGGAGCATATTTGGAATTCTTATGGAAATCAGTAGTTGAAGATGGTGGATCTTTGTTTAATTATATATGTTTGCCTTTTTTATTTCTATAACGAAGTGTGTAATGCTTCAATTATTATGTTTGTAATGTCATTTATGTTTGATGAAGTAAATCTATTACGGGCATATACACAATGCATCGAAAAAATGATATACCATTAAATATTGTTAAACCGAAAATAACACTTGATTACCTAAATGAACTAAAGGTACATGGAAATGTAAACTGCAATAACTAGAAATATCAAATTAATACGTCAACTACATATGTTTTGTTCCAGATTTACTCTCAACAATGCGCTGTTTGTACTCCATCCAATATTGCAATGTAATTGGATCCATTCCGGTGACATCCTTTTCCATTACTATGGTCTCTTGGCGTTGCCGCTCTAGCTCAAAACGACACTTCTCAATCTCAGTCAATTCTTTTAACACGGCAAGCTTTTCTGCGCTTCCTTTTTGACGTTCTGCATTTTCTCTCGCATGTTTTTCATGCATTAGGGCTAAACGAGAATCGATTTGAGATTGAACAGCAATTTTCTTCTTAGCTGCTCGTTGCCCCATCGGTCTAGCGTCCTCATCAAATGCGGGAACTACTTCTTCGTTTTCGATATCTTGACATTCATTTGAGGCCATATGAGAAGAATTGTCTGGGCTAGAATTGTAAGTAGATCTACTTGCTTTTTTCTTCCCCTTTGACTTCGTCTGCACATCTCTTAAGCCTTTTGCGGTGTTTGAGTTGCATTTTTGTTGACTAACAAGCAAGTCATAGCAGTTTGCAAACTGATAGTAGTGGGGTTTCTTTGTACCATTTTCTCTTGGAAATAATTTCAAGAACTGATCGTTCGCCATTCTCTTCTACAGAAACAGAAAAACAAAATCAAATATTAACAAAGTGATTAGAAATGAATGTAAATTAAAAATGTGATTTTACAAAACGCTACCAATTCAGCTTCGCCACCCATTCCACTTGGATTTGCTGTTCTTATTTTGTGGATCTGCGACTCGTAGAATTGTGTTTGTCGATTAATCTTCCCAAAACGACCCGTGATTGCAGACATTGATCTCGTCTTTTCAACATGTTTTTTATTGTACGCACTCATGGCTTTTGTCCAAAACGCCTCTCCACTTTGGTCGTTCCCCTTTACCGAGTCGTTAGAAAAATGACAATAAATATAACATAAATCCTTATCTTCATCGCTAGACCATGGAGCAGAAAAATGGAACGATAGAGGGGGGGCGGTTTGGGGAATTCCATTTTGAAAGGGTTGAGAATCTAAATCCCAGCTATCCATATTCATCGCTTGGGTATATGATTGAAACGGATGAGACATACTTTCAATATTAAGGAATTGAAAATAAAATTGTAATAGAAGAAGAGATGTGTGTATTACAATCTGGATAACATTTTGATATATGTAGTGAAATCATAAATATGATCGTTTATAGCCGTTGTAATTGAAATATGACCGTTTATAACCGTTGTAATTTGAAATATGACCGTTTATAGCCGTTAGGGGTGAAAAGGGAGGAAATATGGCCGGTAGGGATGGATATTGGGAGGGGGGGTTGGGCGCTCATTTAATGGACGCTCAAGCCCTGACGCCCATTTTATGGGCGCCCAAGCCCAGTTCAGGATCCTGAATCGGATCCTGAACGTTAAACTTAATCTTAAGGTTGAATTGAACGATTGAAAATCTTTTTTGCTCAAATTCAGCAAATAATTGGACGATTGGAGATGCCCTAAACAAACGTGCTTCAGCAATAAGATGTCGCATCGATATAAGAAAACGTTTCAGGTTTGAGCTACTATCAAAGTAGACAGCTTATAAGCAACTTCAAAAAGCTGTCAAGTGATATTTGACCAACACGAAGTGCTCACAAAGCTGTTTTGTGTTTACATTGGTTAAATCATAGTCATAAAATCATTTGACGTTTGTTATCTCTTAATGTTCCTGTCAAAATAATATAAAGCTTCCCATTTGTATTTAAAAAGTTTCAGATGTCGTAAACGAGACGAAATCAGCAGAATTCTACAGCCAATATAATTAAACTATCATTTTGATCCAATTAGCACTGTTTAAACTTTTAAGGTTTCTATCCTGAGTTATTCCTAAAGGCTGAGATTAGATTCTCCACGCATAATTAAGAATTAATATTAAAAAGGAACTGTTTAAACTATTATTTTGTCATACAACTTTCGTAAATTTCAAAATCTAATTCCTCCCCTGAATAAAAATATGTTTCATGAAAAACTGCACAGTACATATTATAAATATTTGAAGTTACACTGAATATTTTGACAGTCTACATTGCGATTATTTATGTTACAAATATTCATTGTTTACACCGTAAATTGTTAGCAATCTATTAACAGAACGAGATCAATCTTGCTACCAACAGCAAATAGATTACACAAACAGCAGTTGTAAGTTTAGGCCATAGTGGAGTATCTTTCAAAAAGTTTTGAACTCATTTTGCTTCTTCAACAGTTTTATATGAGGCTACAGATTCTGCTTTCATTGTTGAGCATTCTATCACAATTTGTTTTGATGACTTCCACGACACTGCTGCTCCACAAATAATGAATACATATCCACTTGTGGATTTACTTTTCGTATTTTCAGATATCCAGTTTGCACTGCAATATCCTGCCAAAACAGTATGATATTTTAAGTTATGTAGACCATAATTCATTATATGCTTTAAATATTTAAGTACTCTAACCAAAGCATTCGTATCGTAAATTTAACACGTCACAATGAGATTGTAGATGTTATAGGTTCGAGCTTTTAACACATCACAATGAGCGTTTTTGCCCAAGTAAAGTATCACTTTAACCGTAAACAAAATATCTAGAAACTTTGTTTATTGAGATGTTATACATAGGTCTGTAAACTGATACTTTCGGGTACGGATAGCGTCGTATCAGTATCCGAAATCATTTTTGAATCTTGAATATCCGTATCCGCGGATGCAGACAAATATCGGATATTCTTCGACCAATTCACCATCAATAACTCTAAACAAATAAATAGAAAATTTGATTTATTATAAATACATTTTTTGTACTAATATATAAAAATAATAAATACACTAAAAATAATAATTTTGAGCAGTAAAAGTTGATTTTTATATACATATTAATTTTTTTACCTAGATAAAATAGTAAACGAAAATAATTTTATTTACTAAAATACTAAAAAAATAACATCAATCTTGATAAAAAGATGAATAATTATCGGATATGGATACGGATAAATTTCGAAGATTTCAGAGATTCATTGACCGTCCTACTATACAGTTTCAAGATAAGAGCCGATTAAGCTTTTGCATAATCTAATCCATTGCATTTGGCGCATTAGTCTATGAGCTAATCCATTCCATATAATATCAGCATGTTTATATTCTTCCATTTTCTTATTGATTATCCAATAAATAATTAAAAAGTTATTGCTCCACTTAATTAACAACGTCGTCAGAATTTGTGGTCAGCATTAAACAATGTAAATTTGGTTGTGGATGTGGCAACTAAATAGCGCAATATGTAAACAAGGTTCTTCCAGTAATCAGATGTCGCAATGGTAAGAAAACGTTTCAAATTTGAGCTGTTACAATAAAAGCAGACAACTTATAAGCAGCTTCAAAAGCTGTCAAGTGAGTTTGTTTTAATTTTATTATCAAAATAACGTAAAGCTTCCAATTTGTACTGTAAAGTTTCGGATATGAAAGGTGACGAAATTAGCATACTTCGAAAGCCAAAAGACTAAACGGTTATTTGCTCCGATAAGCACTGTTTTAAGTATTATGATTTCGAATTTGAATTGCTCTTGAAGGTTTAGGTCCGATTCTCCCAGCATTTACATCCAACGGGACTATTCCAGTTTAATTGGATGCTAAATATTATCCGTAATTTATTTTATACCATCTAAAACGATCGGTGGTACACATTAAATAAATGAATATAAATTTCGACATATAACCACCATTGGTATTACTAGACCGTTTAAAAAAATAACCAGCTCTTCATATTACTCAAAGTCGGTCGGCAGACGACTCTTGATCGGCATAATTACCAAATGACTTCAGCTGTTATGAAGTACAGGTTTCAATTTTTTTAATACGGTAAATTATAGGTTCCGTTGAGCTGTATATAGCACAACTCTAAATTTAAAAGCCATAGTTCAAATTTCAAAATATGAAAGTAGATTTAAAGTATTTTGGTCCAAAACATAAGATGCAAAACATATGTGAAAATTGTGACTACTACAGTTCAGAATTATGTTTTCTGAACTAAACATTTTGGACATGTCCGAAATTCTAAACGCAATGGAGCCTTGATTGATCAACTTTTACTGAACATATTAAGTCATTTTGGAAGGACACATCCGAAACCAATGATGAGTTTTTACTAATTAATAATAAAAAACGATTTTAAATAGTAAAATTTTAAAAATAAATAGTAATATTAAAGGGCAATGTTAGCCTCAGCATTTGAATAAGTGGGTATAATGTTAGGCAGAATTCATCAAAAAATAAAGCATTTTATGGAAGAGACACGACAAATTGGAACAAAATCAAAAAATTTGCTATTTTACCCTTTTTCAAAGCGAATTTGGCACACTTTGCAGAAAAATGAAAATATTGATGAGATAATAACACTAGTATAACCGCACAACGGTGGAGAAACCGACCGTTGTGATATTTGATATGAAAGAAAAACATTTTTGTTTAATTTTTTTTTCTTTATTGCAAATTTGATAAAAAATTAAGTGCATTTAAATAAAATAATTTGAAATTGTAATTTGGAATTAGAAATCTTTATTGCATACGGTTTGTAAGTAATTTGAGATTGCAGAAATCTTGAACCATACCATGAAATGTGGATAGATATTTTGAATTTTGAAATTTGAAATTAGAATTAAGGTGGATAGATATTTTGAAACGCAAAGCAAAAGGAGGAAAATAGGGAAACACACCAAGATCTGATATTTGAAATTAGAAGGAAGGTGGATAGATATTTGAAACGCAAAGCATAATGAGGAAAATAGGGAAACGAAGCAAAACAGGTAGCATGTTTTTTTGGCTTCAGGAAAATTGATTTTGGCCAGTGGAAATAGGCAAACCTCCCTACGGTCGGTTGGATAATTATATTGTATTTGTTTTGTGGAGGCGGATTTTTTTGACACTGGTCGTTGCAATTTTACAAATATTGAAAAAATAATTCATTTTATTTGAAACTTGAGTCCCTTAACGATGCTCATAACTATTCCTATCAATGGACGGTTTCGGTTCGGGCATCTTAACACCTAGATCCGAGCCCGGTTACAATAATCAAAACCCGAGACCTGTTCGAACCCATTGGTTATTTCAAACCAATAACCGAGCCCAATTTGTCTTGCTTTCCAAGCCCGTTGGGTAATACACCTATATCTAACTCAAAATATTTATGTTAAAGTCATACTTTAAAATTGCATATTTTATCAAACTTAGAGACAAATAATTGTTAACACGCAAATTGGGTGGTGGCGTATTCTGTAGGATCTAGATTAACCCTAGAGGGGGGGGGGGGGTGAATAGGGTTATAGCAAATTTTTCCGAATTAAACACAGAAACAAACTACAGAAATAAATATGCTGAAAAATAAATCACACACAAAATTTACCCAGCTTCGGCTACCCCTGCCTACTACTGCATTCCTAGATTTCTATTAGAATTAAACAGTTTCCCGCTTACAAACACTCTAACAGACTTGCAAACCCTGCTACCGCCTATAGAGTTTTGCAAACTCGCAAACCCTGCTTACTGGACTAACTCTAACTAGACAATCTGACAACACCTAAACCCTAGGTGATGATTTACCATGTTTTGTTTTGAAAAGATCAGACAAACAAAACAAATTTTAAAAAAAAAATTAAACAGCAACTAAAAGAACAAATAACCCCTTAAACCCTAATTAAAAAAAATCAAGCCCCTTTATAAACAAGTCGGCCCAATTGTTCTTCCCTTTTTACTCTAGCCCGTTATCTCCTTTTGTTTGTTTTGCTCTGAAAAAAATCGGCCCGGTTCCTTTCATGACAATGGCGGCTTCCTTCTCTTCTTTGCAAATCAGGGCTTCGTTCCCTTACGAAAATTAGGGCTTTGAAATAAGCAGCCGATAGTTGATCGTATGATTGATTTGGCTCCTCTCTTTGTCGATCGATTATTCCTCTGAGTTGCTTATTGCTGCTTGATCGAGTTCGTCATTTGTTTTGGTATGTATTTTCTCCTTTTGCTTTTCTGGTTTTGGCTTGTTCGAACTCGATTGTTCTCTGTGTTCTATGATGATTTCTTGGGGTGTATTTATAGGGTTGAAACCCTAATTAACCACTGTCAGATTTGATTTCTACACGTCGTTGATTATTTTCCTGAATTTGTTCTGGATTTGGAGTATTCCTTTCTTGATTTGATTTCGAATTATTGCTGTCCATATTTGTTTTCGAATTAATTAATTCGAAAATTTCTTCCTATATTTGTTGTCTCGGCCCCTATTTGAATTAATACTGACCATATATGAATTCGAGAAATTTGATGCAGAGATTTCTTTCCAAATTAGATTTCTTTGACTTAATCAAAAGATACGAATTTGTTCTTTAATTTCGGCTTGATTTCTGCACTGACTTGTACTTGCCACTGTCTTGTGTTCCCTACTGCACATTCACCTGTTTACTATATATATGTGCATACATACATATGTATGTGTGTATGCATATATTCTTGGGTTTGTACTTGGATTTGAACTGCTTCATGTTCTGTTGATCTTGATTTTGGAGCTGCCACTGACTTCTTTGTTGTAACTTGAAACTGTTTTGTCAATTCGAATTGTACTTGCACACTCCATGTTGCATTACTGTATACTTTTGGTCATGTTGTGCTTCTGGTTGGACACTTGATTCACATGTGCACTGTCTGTTTGAAGTTGTAGCATTTTGTGGTCCTTCATGATGTGTTTGCTGTTGCACTCGGTGTTTGTAGCTTGCCACTGACTTCTTTGTAGTTGCACTGCACTTTGGCTTCACTGTGTTTGCTGTTGCAGTGGTTTGTCTGACCTTGTATGCTTCAAGTTGCCTTGAGTTGAACCTATCTTGGGTTTGACCTTGTTTGTGACTTTTGTGCATTGTGCTCTGTTGTTGAATTTGCATTGAGTTACTGATTTTGGTCGAGACTTTGTTTGTTGCAGTATGTCACTGCATTTGGTCTGAGTCACTTGTATCCATTCTCGAGTTGCACACCTTGATTTACTACTGCTTCACCTTGTTGAGTACCTGTAATTGCTGTTACATCACTTCACACTGCATTTATTTGCTTGTACTTGTGTTCTGGTCATTGCTTTGTTGTGTAGCCGCTATGCAGTTGCTATGCATCACTATATATATACTCTCTGTTTTGATTTGCATTGGTGCAGTTTCCATATTTTGTGTATCTTGATGTTGTATACACTTTTTCAAGCTGCTGTGATGCAGTTTCCTTCACTGTTGTGTCTTCGGGAGTTTGCACTGCTTCATGTTGAATTCATTGAAGTATTGATTGCTTTTGTTGATAACGCACACGAGTTGGCGAGGCAGTGCACACGTGTATAGATGTACACGTGTGTATTGCAGCCACTCACGATTATCTGTAAGAACACTGATATGCACAGATATTACACAATCAAAGATGATGACAATAACCCATGTATCCGAGACACAAACAAATTTCTATTTTTGCAAATTCAAATTTGTTTGTTTTCAGATTACTGTTGTAGTTGCTAATTATACAGGTACACAGGAGACAGGACAAGAAGTGGAGCTGGATAATGCAGATAGATGTAGATGTGCAGACAGAGTGAAAAACTGAGTATTGAGTGTTGTAGTGTAAAATGTATGAACTGGTGTATGTATATATAGAGAGAGCTGAAAAACTTTGTATTGTTTAAGTGTTATAATAAAATATTATATTGAATAAAAAAATACTGGTTGAATTATATAAATTCTGTGCAATAGTATAATTATTCAATATGAATATTTCTTCCTTTCTGTATATAGTCCAAACTGCAAACACATATATATATTGATATATATTTTGTTATCATCAAACAAAAAATCACATCAAACAATCTCCCCCTTTTGATGATGACAAACATATATATTAAAGATTTTGAAATGCTAATACATGTGTTTGAGCATGAAATGTTTTAGCTTCCCCTATTTGAATGCTCCCCCTACAACCAAGACCACTCCCTATTTAGAAGATAACAAAAATTACTGATGAATAAACGAACTAAGGAAAATTATCTAACAACATTAAACAAATATTGTTGAAGTATTCCAAAAAAAATATTTACTTCCTTATCAAAATCTAGTTCTTTTCTCCCCCTTTTGGCATTATCAAAAGACCGACAAAAAACAATGGAACAGTAGGAACAAAAAATAATATATCATAACGAGATAACAACTTCCACATTGTAGAGAATGGATCGATGATCGGTTTAAGAAGAGAGATATTTTAACATTAATTTGACATTTAAGCACACAAAAAAGCACTTACTAACCACGCATAACCATAAGGACTTTTAAATGGGATTAGCAGTTACTTATTAGTCTAAGCATCCGGACTTTTAAGTGAGACCAGAATACTTAGTTACCATACTCCATCCATGCATAACCATAAGGACTTTTAAATGAGAATGGAGTAATGATAAAAATAATTCACTCACATGCTCCATCCATGCATAACCATAAGGACGTTTAAATGAGAATGGATGCATGAGAGTTATTATTATTTATTATTATAATTGTATTTTTTTTTTTAAATAATTCACTCTTCTTATTTTACAAAACCATTATGAACGATAGAAAGATGGTAGAAATAGAAATGATCGTGGAATAAGTTACCAAGTTAATTATATTATGTAATATCCAGTACTGAATACCATATTCGAATCAATCTTTGGATAATATCCAAAACTGGTTTGAATCCTAGAAATTTAAGTTGAAAGTATATATCCAAGAATATTTCAACAAAGAAAATGAAAAATGGTTAGTCAATTTCTATAATCCCCAAATCCAAACGTAATCTGGAAAATCTTTCTTCTGGGAGGGGTTTTGTGAAAATATCAGCAAGTTGAGTCTCAGTTGAAATATATTCAATGCAAATGTCTTCCTTAGCAATGTGATCTCTAAGAAAGTGGTGTCTCACATCAATGTGTTTTGTGCGTGAATGATGAACAGGATTATTTGATAAGTCTATTGCACTTTTACTGTCACATTTTAATGGAACTTGTTTATAAACTAAGCCAAAATCAGAAAGAGTTTGCATCATCCATAAAATTTGAGCACAACAACTCCCTAAAGCAATATATTCTGCTTCAGTGGTGGATAATGCAACGCAGTTTTGTTTTCGACTTGACCATGAAACTAACGAGTGTCCTAGCATAAAGCATGTTCCACTAGTGCTTTTCCTGTCAACCAATGAACCAGCATAATCAGCATCAGAATAGCCAACTAAATCAAAATTTTCACAAGAAGGATACCATAACCCAAGTTTGTTTGTGTGTGAAAGATATCTCAAAATTCGTTTAGTGGCTTTCAAATGAGATTCTTTAGGATTAGATTAAAAACGTGCACACAGACACACAGAAAACATAATATCAGGTCTAGAAGCAGTAAGATAGAGAAGTGAACCAATTATCTCTCGATATTTCTTCTGATCAACAGCACTTCCTTTCTCGTCTTTGTCCAACTTTGTTGATGGGCTCATAGGAGTTCTCAATGGTTTGGAGTTCTCAACTCCAAATTTCTTCAACAGTTCCAACACATACTTGGATTGTGAAATGAAAATGCCATCACTGCTTTGCTTGATTTGAAAAGAAAATATTTCAATTCTCCAACCAAGCTCATCTCAAATTTAGCCTGCATGACTTGTTCAAATTTCTCGCACAAGAGTTCATTAGTAGCGCCATTAATGATATCATCTACATAAATCTGAACAATCAAAAAATCACTTCCTTTATGTAATAGAAATAGTGTCGTGTCAGCACTCCCCTTTTTAAAGCCATTTTCCAAAAGATATGTACAAAGGCAGTCATACCAAGCTCTAGGAGCTTGCTTAAGACCATATAATGCTTTTTCAAGTTTATACACATGATTTGGAAAATTGTGATTTTCAAAACCGGGGGGTTGTTCAACAAAAACCTCTTCTTTCAAATCACCATTTAGAAAAGCACTTTTTACATCCATTTGTTTAAGTTTGAAACCTTTATAACAAGCAAAGCTTAGCAAAATCCTAATGGCTTCTAACCTAGCAACTGGAGCAAATGTTTCATCAAAATCTATGCCTTCTATTTGGTTATATCTTTTTGCGAGCAACCTAGCTTTGTTTCTAATTACATTTCCTGATTCATCAAGTTTGTTTTTGAACACCCATTTAGTTCCTACAATTGGATAGTCATTTGGCCTAGGAACTAATTTCCAAACTTTATTTCTCTCAAATTGATTAAGTTCATCTTGCATTGCTAGAATCCAACTTTCATCATTAAGAGCCATTTCAACAGAATCAGGTTCAATTTCAGAAATAAAACCACTATGACAACAAAACGCACACAAATTTTTATCAAATGAAGAGCGAGTGCGTATACCTTCCGTAGGATCTCCTATAACCAATTCAGGAGGATGATTGGTTTTGAACTTCAATCTATCAGCATCAACAGTCCTACTTTCATCTTTCTCACTAGATGTCCCTTCTTTAATGCCTTCATGATCTACCCCATCATCAATCGTTTTTTCAGTCGTCCTTTCCAGATCAGATTCATCAAATTTCACATTGATTGATTCAACAATTGTCTTTTTTCGTTTGTTGTATATCCTGTAAGCCTTTCTCCTGGTTGAATAGCCCATGAAAATTCCCTCATCGGCCTTTGATTCAAATTTTCCAAGTTGATCACCTGTGTTAAGAATGAAACAAGGGCATCCAAAAACACGAAAGTAAGAGATGTTAGGTTTCCTTTCATGCCACACTTCATAAGACGTTTTGCCAAGTATTGGTCTAATCATTACTCTATTCATTACGTAGCACGAAGTATTCACCGCCTCTTCCCAAAAAGTTAGAGGTAGTTTATACTCACTCAACATGGATCTAGCCAATTCTTGCAATGTACGATTTTTCCTTTCAACCACCCCATTTTGTTGAGGTGTTCGTGGAGCAGAAAATTCATGTTTTAAACCATTTTCTTCACAAAAGTTTTCAAATTCCGAATTTTCAAATTCGCCTCCATGATCACTTCTTAAAGTTTTAATTGAAACTCCTTTTTCATTTTGAACAAGTTTAGCAAATTTTGAAAAATAATCAAAAGATTCAGACTTTTTGGCTAAGAAATAAACCCATGTAAATCTAGAATAATCGTCAACCAATACATAACAATAACGTTTTCCATTCAAGCTTGCAATTTCATTTGGTCCAAATAAGTCCATATGAATTAATTCGAGGACCCTTGATGTGCTAACAATGTTTTTAGGGCGAAATGATGATCGACTAAGCTTGCCCAAGGAACATGCTTTACACACTTTGTTATCTTTAAATTTCTGATGTGGTAACCCTCTGACTAATTCTTTCATTTCAAGATTTTTTAAGAGACTCATGCTAGCATGTCCAAGTCTCCCATGCCATAAAGATGCCTCTTCGTCAGTGGCTACCAAACATCTGGAAAGATTTAGATTGTCAAACGAAAGCGAGTAAACATTTCCTTTTCTTTTGCCCATAAAAACTATGTTATTAGAAGTTTTATCAATGATCTTGCAAGTATCACTATCAAAAACCACATTCATACCTTTGTCACATAGTTGGCTAATAGAAATGAGATTGTGATGCAAATTATCAACGTATAAAACATTAGTCAATGAAAAAGTACCGTTACTTACTTCACCTTTCCCAATAATCTTACACTTGCTATTGTCTCCCATGATCACATTTCCACCTCTAAAATTCTCTAGGCTAAGGAACTTAGATTTATCACCTGTCATATGTCTAGAACAACCTGAATCTAGAAACCATTCTTGTTGCTCCTTAGCCCGCCAACAGACCTCACTGGATTCCTCTGAACTTGTTTCTGAATCTGATTTTGCCATAAGGCACAAGTTAGCCTCTTCTGAGCTATTATCCGAAACTTCTTCTCCTTCTTCATCATCCCAAGTTGCTACAGAGGCCTTCTTCTTCTTTTTCTTTCCTTTGTTGTTTTTGAGAAGTGGGCATTTTTGTTTGAAGTGCCCAGGCTTTTTGCAGTTAAAGCATGTCAATTCATTATCGGAATCGTCAGAATCTTTTGACCTATTACCACTTGTTTTCTTTTTGCGTGACCTGAATTTTGACCATTTTCTAAGATTATTGACAGCCATCGCAAGCTCTTCAATTGGATCTTCTTCTTCTTCATCGCTTTCTTCTTTGCTCTTTAAGGCAATTGTCTTCTTTTTTGATTCGGAGTTGTTACGTTCCTCCTTTGCCTTTAGCTCAAGTTCATATGTCATCAAGTTTCCGATCAACTCCTCCATGCTTAGTTTACTCAGATCTTTCGATTCTTGTATTGCCGTGACTTTTGCCTCAAAGTTCATTGGTAAGACTCGCAGTATCTTCCGCACAAGCTCTACTTCAGTGAAGACCTTCCCAAGCGCTCTAGCATTGTACACCAAAGTTGAAAAACGTCCAAACATATCCTTTATGCTCTCGCCCTTTTCCATCACAAAGTTTTCGTATTCATTGCTAAATAGAGCTAGACGTGACTCCTTGACTTGAGAAGTTCCTTCGTGTGTCACCTCCAAAGTGTGCCAAATTTCCTGTGCTGTTGTACAATGAGAAATTCTATTAAACTCATTTTTATCAAGAGCACAGATCAAAGCGTTCATTACTTTGGCATTTGTAGTTTTTAATTTCTTATCGTTAGCATCCCACCTATCCTTAGGTTTAGGAATTTCAGTATCACCAATAACTATAGTGGGAGATTTATAGCCAGTTTCAATAATATCCCAAACATCATAATCGACAGAACTAAGAAAAATACTCATCCTAACTTTCCAATAAGCATAATCATTCCCATTAAACATGGGTGGCCTAGCAATAGATTGTCCCTCAGAAAAAGCATTATTTGGTGGATTCATGACTCTAGAGTTAAAGTAAAAACCTAGCTCTGATACCACTTGTAGGATCTAGATTAACCCTAGAAGGGGGGGTGAATAGGGTTATAGCAAATTTTTCCGAATTAAACACAGAAACAAACTACAGAAATAAATATGCTGAAAAATAAATCACACACAAAATTTACCCAGCTTCGGCTACCCCTGCCTACTGCTGCATTCCTAGATTTCTATTAGAATTAAACAGTTTCCCGCTTACAAACACTCTAACAGACTTGCAAACCCTGCTACCGCCTATAGAGTTTTGCAAACTCGCAAACCCTGCTTACTGGACTAACTCTAACTAGACAATCTGACAACACCTAAACCCTAGGTGATGATTTACCATGTTTTGTTTTGAAAAGATCAGACAAACAAAACAAATTTTAAAAAAAAAATTAAACAGCAACTAAAAGAACAAATAACCCCTTAAACCCTAATTAAAAAAAATCAAGCCCCTTTATAAACAAGTCGGCCCAATTGTTCTTCCCTTTTTACTCTAGCCCGTTATCTCCTTTTGTTTGTTTTGCTCTGAAAAAAATCGGCCCGGTTCCTTTCATGACAATGGCGGCTTCCTTCTCTTCTTTGCAAATCAGGGCTTCGTTCCCTTACGAAAATTAGGGCTTTGAAATAAGCAGCCGATAGTTGATCGTATGATTGATTTGGCTCCTCTCTTTGTCGATTGATTATTCCTCTGAGTTGCTTATTGCTGCTTGATCGAGTTCGTCATTTGTTTTGGTATGTATTTTCTCCTTTTGCTTTTCTGGTTTTGGCTTGTTCGAACTCGATTGTTCTCTGTGTTCTATGATGATTTCTTGGGGTGTATTTATAGGGTTGAAACCCTAATTAACCACTGTCAGATTTGATTTCTACACGTCGTTGATTATTTTCCTGAATTTGTTCTGGATTTGGAGTATTCCTTTCTTGATTTGATTTCGAATTATTGCTGTCCATATTTGTTTTCGAATTAATTAATTCGAAAATTTCTTCCTATATTTGTTGTCTCGGCCCCTATTTGAATTAATACTGACCATATATGAATTCGAGAAATTTGATGCAGAGATTTCTTTCCAAATTAGATTTCTTTGACTTAATCAAAAGATACGAATTTGTTCTTTAATTTCGGCTTGATTTCTGCACTGACTTGTACTTGCCACTGTCTTGTGTTCCCTACTGCACATTCACCTGTTTACTATATATATGTGCATACATACATATGTATGTGTGTATGCATATATTCTTGGGTTTGTACTTGGATTTGAACTGCTTCATGTTCTGTTGATCTTGATTTTGGAGCTGCCACTGACTTCTTTGTTGTAACTTGAAACTGTTTTGTCAATTCGAATTGTACTTGCACACTCCATGTTGCATTACTGTATACTTTTGGTCATGTTGTGCTTCTGGTTGGACACTTGATTCACATGTGCACTGTCTGTTTGAAGTTGTAGCATTTTGTGGTCCTTCATGATGTGTTTGCTGTTGCACTCGGTGTTTGTAGCTTGCCACTGACTTCTTTGTAGTTGCACTGCACTTTGGCTTCACTGTGTTTGCTGTTGCAGTGGTTTGTCTGACCTTGTATGCTTCAAGTTGCCTTGAGTTGAACCTATCTTGGGTTTGACCTTGTTTGTGACTTTTGTGCATTGTGCTCTGTTGTTGTATTTGCATTGAGTTACTGATTTTGGTCGAGACTTTGTTTGTTGCAGTATGTCACTGCATTTGGTCTGAGTCACTTGTATCCATTCTCGAGTTGCACACCTTGATTTACTACTGCTTCACCTTGTTGAGTACCTGTAATTGCTGTTACATCACTTCACACTGCATTTATTTGCTTGTACTTGTGTTCTGGTCATTGCTTTGTTGTGTAGCCGCTATGCAGTTGCTATGCATCACTATATATATACTCTCTGTTTTGATTTGCATTGGTGCAGTTTCCATATTTTGTGTATCTTGATGTTGTATACACTTTTTCAAGCTGCTGTGATGCAGTTTCCTTCACTGTTGTGTCTTCGGGAGTTTGCACTGCTTCATGTTGAATTCATTGAAGTATTGATTGCTTTTGTTGATAACGCACACGAGTTGGCGAGGCAGTGCACACGTGTATAGATGTACACGTGTGTATTGCAGCCACTCACGATTATCTGTAAGAACACTGATATGCACAGATATTACACAATCAAAGATGATGACAATAACCCATGTATCCGAGACACAAACAAATTTCTATTTTTGCAAATTCAAATTTGTTTGTTTTCAGATTACTGTTGTAGTTGCTAATTATACAGGTACACAGGAGACAGGACAAGAAGTGGAGCTGGATAATGCAGATAGATGTAGATGTGCAGACAGAGTGAAAAACTGAGTGTTGAGTGTTGTAGTGTAAAATGTATGAACTGGTGTATGTATATATAGAGAGAGCTGAAAAACTTTGTATTGTTTAAGTGTTGTAATAAAATATTATATTGAATAAAAAAATACTGGTTGAATTATATAAATTCTGTGCAATAGTATAATTATTCAATATGAATATTTCTTCCTTTCTGTATATAGTCCAAACTGCAAACACATATATATATTGATATATATTTTGTTATCATCAAACAAAAAATCACATCAAACATATTCAAGTTTGTAATAATATTATGTAAAAACATTTCTATGCTAACAAACAAATGGTTAAATAAATAACTTATACACTCATGTTTAGAAATCACGGAAAACAAATAATTGGATCGGATCCAAACCGGACCATGTTTTGACTAAACCATACCCGGCCCTAATAGTTACTAGATCGAGTCAGGGTAGTTGGAGTTAAAACTCATACCCGTATTTATAGGGCGAGTTTGGATCAAAAACACCGTACCGTTGACATGCCTATTCATAACAAACAATAAAACAATAGAAATTTATAAAAAATTATTTCAATAACAATAATAATAAAACTAAACAAGCCAATAGAGTTGACTCAATTAGTTGGAAGTTTAGACTACAATATTAAAGGTCACGTGAGACGAGATCGGAAGATTTAAATCGACAATAATCCACACACGTCCAATTCAAACAATCCGAAACACAGATATTCAATAGGTATAATTAAGAAAAATAAGAAAAGAAGAACACAAGTCCAGAATCACGCGGCGGAATGACAAAATATAATAATCAAAATAAACAGTTCATAGAGCTGCTTGTACTATACATTTGATTATCATTTTACAACATCTATCAAAGTTATATATACACACAAGAACTTAATAAAACAACGCAATAGAACAACATGATGTAGAGAATAATACTAGTAATATAATTTATCAAATCTTCGTCTTCGTCCTTCAGAAAATAATCTTTAATGCGCTGAAAACTCAGGGCTGACCCGAGCGTAATGAAAAGATAAAACACTTGAGTCAGGATTAAAATATCCTTATGTGATTCAAATCAATATCACATATAACATGAGTGTAGTAGTGTCAGAGATGTTTACAAGGTTTTACATCTCCTATTCAATGTATAACGTGCGTGCAATAACTCAAGAGACGTTACGGGATTTTTCGTCTCTTAAGGATCCATCAAAATATTTATATATAGAAAAATACGTTATATATATAATGTCTAGTCAGCAAATTAAATATTTTTCTTAGCGTTAAGGTTTTAGATTAATCACCCATAATGCGTTTTTAAGCTTTGTCATATAGTTTGAATATAACGTTTCTGTAGCATGTCGAGGGATAGTGATGCGTCATGATATGACAACACTAAACCAAACTCGTAGTGGTCTCGTATAAAGATAAATGTATGACAAGGAACGTGATGCAATGCTCAAGGTAGGATACCACCAGTTCGGATTGTAGGGCTGGTGGTAAAGCATCGCAGCCACGATCGTCCACCGCGTCCATCCAACCCATATCGAGTCAAAGGGAAGTCATTCCAAATCAAGATGCACCAATCGAAACCAACATCAAAGAAACAGTATGGACCAAGTCCAAGAAGAAAATCAAAGAATGAACGTCCGCTAGGGGTAGCCAGCCCACTTGGCCCTGTCAAGTCATCATGTTTTAGTCATTTCAAATTGGCACAAGTGCCGAGGTTTATCCATCATCGTTCTCTATCTTCAAATCCTACAAACGTACACCAAATCCAACCACTTCATTCTGCAGTCTCCTCCACGTACACAATTGTTAAAGTGGTTCCAATATTGACAGAGGTTATGCCAATAAAAGGCCTCGATCATTTTAACAACCAAACGTCGTTTTACACATCGGTTGGTACTTTTACATTTCGAAAACTATTCAAATTTGATATAAAAATATCATATTCGCTTCAAAAATATTCCTCATTTCACAATACCATATTTACTTAAAATATGCTATTTCACTTCAAAAATCATTTTTGCCCCAATATCTAAATTTCACTACCAAAATCGTTTCGAATTTCCATTTAAGTTATAACTTCATTTTAACCCAATTCACATTTAAATCCACGATCAACCTTGACCAATTTGAATTTTTTTAAAATAGTTTGAATAATTTTAAATAGTTTAAAAGTTAAAATAGTTTAATATAAAATAGCCGAGTATTGAAAATGGTTTATATAGTAAAGTAAGTGGAAAATCAGAATAATTTGAATACTTAAAAAGATAGATTTTAAATAATTGATATTAAAATAATTTATTTGAAAATAGTTTCTAAGTCAAACTGATTCAATTCCAAATCTTTCAATTAAAATCATCTTCAATCTCAATTCAATTCAAATCGACTCAATTTCGATTTCATTTCAAATTAACTTCGATTTCAATTTTCGTTTTTAACTTCAATTTAGATTCAATAGTTTAAATTTCAGTTCACTTCTTATTTTAAACCCTTTCAAATTAAATAAATTTCAAGTTCAATTTTAGTTTACCGATTTAAATCGCTTAAATCAAATTAAACTTCAATGTTTGAATTTAGATTCAAATCTCCAAAATAATTCTATTCCGAGCTCAAATTTTGAAATATTCATTTATAGAACTTTTACTTAGACAAATTCGAAGTTCTAGTAAAAGTTCCAACCTTTAAAACAATTCCAATTTCTTAATTCAAGTCACCTGTCGATTTTATTTCACATTTCAAAATAAATTCTTAAAACAATTTCTTTTCCAATTTTGATTTCAACGTTTCAAAGCTCAAATTAGAAATAATTCAATTCATATAAATTCGATTCCTTTATTTCTTTCAAATAAAAATCATTTAAATAGATTTAAATTCAAGAATTTAAAGCCATTTAATTTGACCAATCCAGTATCCATATATAATTTACTATCATATGCCCAAGTGAACAGTTATTTCAATTTTAATTTCAGGGATGGATAAATATCTACCAAAATAAATATCATAGGTATATATCATTTCAACGTATTTCTTAATTTATTCGAAATAATTCAAATAATAGTTTATATACTGTCTAATAATATACAGGGTGATAACATGATATATATAAAATAAATTAGCATCCAATCGTCCAAAACATCAACCAATAGCCATCCATCATAATCAACATCCAATATCAGTCAAAATATCACAACCATTAACTAGTTATCAATATTAGGTGTTTAACTAGTAATTCAATTTCAATTTCAAATTGAACTGTCAAATTAAATACTTATCAGTTCAATTCATATGTCAATTTTGAATGTCAATTAAATCACCAAATAACAGTCAATAAAATAGATCACTTCATGGTTTTAAATTAAATTAACATAAGATTATGTAGTATTTCGTGAGCGTTTTAAAACAATCACCTTTATTTGAAACTAATTATTTTTCCAGCTTCGAATAAATTTGAATCCAATTCCATGGCATAGACGATGACGATACGATTCTAACGCGACTCATTTCGCTCGAATCAGACTCGTTTGAGAAAGTTATGATTTTATTAGAATAATGATATAATTAATATTTAATTAACATAATAATTTACTAATACCTAAATTAATCTCTCTTGTTCCTTAATTTTGCTCGCTGCTAACAGGTCCAAACCCATCACGCGACTCAACATCGTCGATGCGCCACAGCCCCAAGCCACAGAGTTCGATCGGACATCTCAACCACCTCAGCCTCCTCCACTTTCGCCAGAAGCCACGTCGCCACCCCCGCTATTCTCACGCAATATAAGAAAACCCACGCGAACTTCTGTGCCAGATCCGGGCAATTTCGAAGAGTATCGCCTCGTTCAAACTACTCATCTTGTAGAATTCGTCGTGCTCTACAATTTTCCTTTTGGTGGCATTTGATTTCGATGAGTGGATTGGAAGAAATCAAGTAAGAAAGACGAGGCATTTTCGACCTTTAATTCGATAAGAAGAAGCGCGGTCCATATTTCGTTTAGGGTTTTGACGAATGAGAACATATACACGGCCTTATATATAAAATTACGACACTATCACACACAAATTTTCCGAACTCCAAACGAATCATGCCATATGGCTTTCTATATGTTATATCCCTATTCCAAAAATAATGAAATAGGTATTGGGAGCCAATTCCATCATATTCAGAAGATAGCTTTTCAAAATCAAATTATATTAATTAAAGTTCTAAAAGTAAAACCTATGCGTTTCAAGCCTGCACGGCCAAACGATAATTCCGATCGCTATGAATCTTGAAATGCTATAATAATTAACTATTGCGGATCCGATGAAACTGGTTTCGTAGAAATCCGAGATAGTGCCCAAAAAGACTATTTTTACACGTTAATTAAAACAAGTAATTTCCGAAATAAATTTATTCACTTTTAAATTCAATTTTAAACTTTAACAATCTTCATTCTTGTTTAATAAAACTTAAACCAACTTTTGAAATAATTTTCATTCGTATTAAATTTAAGATTCAATTATTTAAATAATTTCCAATATTAAGTTTAAACAATTTTAGTTATCAACAATTATTTTATTTTCATCGAAATAATCCAACATTTATTATTCAGTTCTTGCTATTGAATATAAACACTTCCAATGCATAATATTCCATTTCAATACTTGTTATTGCCTAAATCGTCAGAACTGGTTATTTCAAAATTTTATTTAAGTTCATATTCGATAAACTACATTAATAAATCATTAAATTTCTATTTCGCACCATTTTTATTCAATAATCATATTAAATTTAGTAACTTTAAAATAGTTAAAAATATGGGTCATTACAATCTCCCTCACTCAAAACTTTTCATCTTCGAAAAGGGTTTAAGTAAAGAATCTAACATTTGATATAATTTACTTAAAGAAATCAATTTATAAACATAAAAGTCTTATTTGCAAACCTTTACTACGCTTCCGCCATGCCATTCTGATGTCGATTTATTGTAAAACAAGTTATAAAATTTTAAAATCTCAAAAAAAATTATGACACCAAATTTACGAAAATTTCGACAGCGTCTCCTTTGCGTGGCTCGATTGAATTTTTTACAATATAGATATATAACACAAATATACATCTCATTTCAATGATGAGGCATCCTGTTGGGAAAAACATAAAAGTACGGTATGTAATCTGAGATATGTACCTTATTATTATTAATACAAGTGAGTTCGCATATATTAAGCAAGCAAAAGAAAATCAAACCACGTATACGTCCAAACGGTCTTCGTATGTACCTATCTCAATTCAAATTAGAATATTAGTTTCATATAAAGGACATAGAAAGCATGTATGAGTTTAATAGACTATATGACATGAATTTTGAATCCAAATCATAAGCATTAGCACCAATACATAGCATAACGAACATATGCAGCCAAAATAGTAATAATAATGATTTACAACCAAACAAACCATCCAACAAATAATATTCATCCAATTAATTCATAATGATCTGAATTTACATTATCCATAGTTAATTTATACACTTCATTTCTTATAATATTCATTCCTTATTAATATCTAATTGGTTTGCTTCAAATTTATTCACATCAATTTCATTTACATTCAAATTATTTGCATTCAATTTGTTAAATTCAATTATTTCACTTTTTGTTTAACAATTTCATATCAACTCATTTATGGACCATTTTATAGATCATTTCATTTATCCTTGTTTAAGTTAAATTTTATTTCATTACCACTTAATATATTCTCTTTAATACTAGTATTATTTATAAACCATTTCATAAAACCATCTAAGTTTATTATAAACATTTTATAAAATGCAACTCATGTTTATTATTACTTCATAACTTAAGTTTATATTAATTCATTGATTCACTTCATTAGTTCATTTCATTAATTCATATCATTAACTTTACCTAAGTAAATTTTATTTTATAACTCAAATTCATATTATTTTTATAATAATCAATTTCATTCAACTTGACTTAAGTAAAATTTCATTCAACTTGACTTAAGTAAAATTTCATTTCATAATTTGAACTTAAAGTATTTCTTACCACTTATACTTAAAGTGTATCAACATTTCTTTATTTAACATTCACTTATTTCATATCTCAACTAGTTAACATTCAATTTCTTAAAACTCATTCCATTTGTGTTTAATTTATTTATATCCAATTTAAATTAAATTCAATTACTCACATAAATTATACTTACCCCCATTTATTCTCATTCAATTTCTTTCACACCCAAGTTGCATTTCATTTGATAATTCACGTTCACATACATTAATTCATTTTATAGCTTAAGTGAAATTAATTCACTTTACTAATTCATCTAGTTCCATTCAAATCCAATCTAATTCATTTAATATGTATTAAATTAAACTTTATTTCATTTAATCCATTACTTGGTATATTTAACTTTATTTAAGTTAAAATTTTCCTTTTTTATCATTCACATTCAACAAATTTAAATTTTGTTGTTAGCTTAATATTGCTCAAATCTATTAGTTATACTGTTGGAAGTAGACCAGCTTGCAACGGAAATTATGGATGAATTTCAAAAAAATTACCTTATTAGATCTTTATGGGGTCTATGAAGCCTATCTGAATTACAACATTTCTAAATTTCATTTAAGTAAAATCATTTATTTTATTTAAATTCAAATAAATTAAGATATGACATTAATTTTATTCAATTTAGTTTATACATAAATGTATCATATACCTATACATGTGAGTGAATGTGTAACATAACAATCCGTGAAAGGTATAATATGACCGTATGTAAATGTTGGGATTTACATCGCAACAGACATATTAGCTTATTTTGTATGTCATGTATGTTGTCGAAATATGTGCATGTATATGTGTTACAAAATATACACACACACACATAGACATATATGTGTATAAATATATTATACGTAATATGAACATAAAACATTTTTATATAGATAAATATATAAAGAGAAAGAGCGAACAATGATTAAAAATTATTTGTAATTCAAAATTAACTTAGTTTTGCAAACATAATAATTTTAGTATTTTAGTTTGTATATATTATGAATAAAATAATGTTTTCATCCATAAATAATTAAAGTAAAATAATCATTTTGGCTGTGTAATTCTTGGGTGTAAATTTGGTCAGCGATTAACATCGAACTATTCTAATATTAACGTTCACACGTCACTTAGCAAGTGTTGTGACCTTATGGCCAAATTTATCGCTTACTCATTTTCGGTAAAATCTAATTTTGGTTTAATAAGCGTTGCCCGGCTATGACATTTGTATACACCAATTCCTTTTGTCAAAACTATATCACTTTGGACTTACAGAATTTGGTTATGGTCAAAATTCCAACCTCATCCACATTCAACTTTATAGTCCAAATACAAAGTCCTTGGTTCATAATAACAATAATTATTAACTGAAGTGCTCTGGCCAGAGACTTTGACTTGACTTGAGTTGATTCTGATACTAACCGCATATAACTCAGGAGACAAATCCTCTCTTAAATAGTGCTTCACTTCCAATACTTCCACTCGACCCAACTATAGTCACTCAATGGATTTCATGCCATGATTTGGCTATAATCAAAGCGGAGCTTTCATATTGAAGATCCACAGTATTCTTAAGTCGAGAGAACTATGTAAATAAGTCACATCGATATTTTCTGTTGACTTTAGTTATATTAACCAACAGAAAACTATCGAGTGAATGGTTCCATAGTTATCCAACAACTATTAGTACGTAACCCCTAGGTGCCCCTAGCAATCATGAGTAATACACTACCCAACATTTAAAGAGCATTACATACTCCAATGCAAACTGATACATCGATATCCAGTCTCGATGTATCTTGACTAAGAACATTTAAAACGGTATATTTGCTTCGTCGTGATAAATTACTCACGGTTACAACACTTTTAACTACTGTCGCAAAATATACCATTTATGGAATTTTCTATTAAATATACTTTTAATTAAGTTAATTAATTAATATAATCACATTATATCAAGTATATAATAGGAAAAGAATACCATTTTTTTGAACAAGATTGGTCAACGAGTTAGATATATGTAACAAATTATATAATTGCACCTAGGGCATACCCCTAACTCTATCAACCTCCCACTTGTACTTGGGATCAATTATGAAATCTAATTCCAGCTTCTCCAAATAGTTTTCTCAAAACCAATTAGGTCAATCTTTTAGTGAATGAGTATGCTATTATGTTTTAATTATCTACTTTGTCGATTAACTCTCTCCGGCACTGATAAACTGCCTTTACCATGTGGAACAATTCAAAGTATGTATTTCGACTTCTAGTGAGCTTTCAGTTCTATAATGACCAATTTCATGACATTGTTATCTTATAACAATATTATGCGACCCTCAACATTTGGAATCACCTTTGGCTCAATTATAAATTTGTGCATTTATATCTATATACATTAGTTTATTGTAGCACTATTCAAGTTAATGTTCTCAACATTTCATTGAATCGACCACCATCACTTTTATTTTGAAACACTTTCAAATTAAAGATTTTAACTCAAATTTTATCATTGACATGTTATACTCAATATCACTTATAAAAGTTTGTGTCCAAACGTTCCATCATAAAGAGCTCGTTGTTTCTATAAACAATTCTCTAGTATTGCATAAATATGTGAGAACACCTCAAACAACCATTTAGTAATATCAATTTGGATTTTATATCGGCTCCATGTATCAAATACATAAAAAAAACACAATATCATACACAACATAACCTATATGATAGTTCCTATTGCGAATGCATAAGGAATCAACTTACATGTTCTCTTTTAATAGGGTGCTCTTGTATATTGTTTTGGGACAATCCCTATATCTTTTATACTTACCACAAAAGACATCATTTATAATCCAAAATTAAGTATTAAAACAATTAAAGTCGATTTTAATACAAGCATATTGTTAAAATCAACAACGTGTTGTTTACTTATAGTTTAGAAATATCAATGTACATTTGAATGTTCTTTCTTATGAACACACGCTCCCTCTGCACTTTGATTGAAAATCAAACCATTTGATATTGTATCAAGATACTTGTACAATCTTGATGCTTATACAATGATACATTCGTATCATTTCTTGGATCATATCCAAAGACTCACAAACCCAATATCGCTTCCACTGACTTCGAGTCATTTTTGCTTAATACATGTAAACGGCTTACTCTAAATCATTATTTAGAATTTTTTGTTTCAATACATAAGTAACAAAAACTAAGTCTTATCGAGTGATAATTTTATGAGTAAATCTGAATTAACTTGAGCATGTCGAATACTGAATCTGTTATGCTAATTTCAACAATTGAAATTTGCGATATTATTTTTATCAACATTTCTCATTTAATTCCAACCACATTAGTCATTCCAATGAAGACACAATCTTGGCTAATGGATCACATCTCTTTGGTTATGACCACTAAAATCATATTTCGATAGCGTACTTGAAATTCTTTCAGATTTGCGCATCATACCATATAGAGTCAGCAATTTTAATGATTTAATTGAACAACCGAGGGTAATATATATTTTCAACATTAATAAGAAACTCATAGTTTCTCTTTGACGTACGAGAATACTTATTAGACATTCTAATGCTATGCGTTCATTTAGGTTAGTTAATTTCAATTCCTCTCATATAATCAGTTCTATCTATGGATCGGATCCAATTCCTTTTAACAACCAAAAATTTCTCATAGAAATTCCTTCACAATGATGTTGATGTATCTTGAAACAACAATTGTTTCTTAATGCAAATAGAATATGGATTCATAAAGCTTTATGAACCTTTTTATTTATAAAAATGATTTTAGTTTACAAAAATAATGTTCAAAACATAAATTTGTCATTTAATGACAGACCTTTCCAAAAAATTTTTTGGAGATTCATACAAGATCCCTCACGAACAATTATTACGTGCAATCTTTCGACTCGCACAATCTACCAACTCCTTGGTCTAGGATATGTTGGGATTTCTTACAAACTTTATCTTGTATGATTTTGTAAACCGTTGTTTAGATGAAATAATATCAATCTTGTGTACTACTCTTAAGTACATGACCTTATAGAAAGAAACTAACTCAACTTCACTCACAATTAATCGTAAATTGTCCAACAATATTTGATTACTCTTTATCGATGCATCATTATGTATCACATGGAGGAGTGACTTTTGAGATTGAATCTATATTCATTTTTAGGTACATCTGGAACTCTTTCCAATATACTCGCTTATTCGACCAAATCAAATCATTTTATTCTATTGCATGTTATTTTATCTACATTTCTTTTATATTCTATGATTTTATCATAAACTTATTACATGTGTATCCAATACATATGTATATGTCGGTAATAAATCATCGATGAATATAACAAAGTATATGGAACCCTTTTGGTATTCATAGACTTGTGATTACATACATCAATATGTATTAATTCAAAGATTTCATCAACTCTTATGATGCTTCCAGTGAATGGGTGCACGGCCAAATAAAATTAACCTGTATCATATGATTATTTTTCAAAACTACGGCTTAGTCTATAATTCCAAAACAACTGTAAATAATATTAGAAACATATGTATTTTTGTTGCATCACTTTAACTATGAAAACAAATTCCGTAATATAGTTCTATTTCATAATGAATATTCATAATACTCATATTGAAATATAATTATATCTATTTTCAGTCAATACCAAAAATAAACATTATTTCAAAAATAATTTTCGGTACATTTTACGAAAACAATTTTCGTAATTTGATGCAATCATTAGGTGCTATATGACATGCTCCCACTATTTCCGCCATTACTATAATAGCGTACTAAATTTAGAGGTCCACCATTCACTTAATATTGTTAATATTGTTTACTTATTTCATACGCTACAACTAGTTTGTAGTGGAGAGTTCTTTGATCAAATATCTTGAGTTCAAAGAAATAAATATTATAGAAAAAAATTTCTATATGAAAATACATTTAAGAATAAAAATCATATTTCATGCTCCGCTATTAAGTATTAATTAGTATTGCAATTCTTGTTTCCAATGTTTCTCTATGAAGCTGAAGTGTCTCACTACGCTATAAATGGCCTTCTGCAACACAAAAAAAATGTTGGCTCGGGCCCGAAAAATGTTGCCATAGGTCTATGGCAACACTTTTAGAGTGATGCAATTTTTGTCGTTGCCTTAGACCTCAAAGGCAACATTTTGACTATCTAAGGCAACATAAATAATATTGTTGCAATAAAACCCTATTTGGGTCTATGGCAACACCCATAGGTATCTGTAGCAACATTCCAAAAATGTTGCTATAGATATTAACTTTCTGAAGTTGTGGGGCCAACATCTTGTGGGGCCTACAATGTGGGGCCCACGACCCAACTGGGTCCATCCCTATGGCAACACGAACTACGATGGTTCATAATAGTTTAGGATAATAAATATAATAATAACACAGATAATAAAAAAGCGGAACACAGATAAAACAAAAAGTCTCATATATATGATAACTGATGTTAGTTACAATACATGTGATACAGTACATATGATACAACTACAACTGTCGACACTGAAAGTTATATATACAAGTACATTATTGACAATAATATACATGAATACATATAATCCAGATCAGATACACTGACTACTAAAAATGACAACGACTACTCTAAAAGATATGAAATGACTTCATAGCTCTAGCAGCAACCCAAAGCAGGATATCTACAACCTGTAATAACTCGGTCTGACCCGAGTATTAAATTCAAAAGAAAATAATACACGGGTCAGTCTCAAACTCAGTTATTAGTGCACGGAAGCAATAATAATTAAATAACAAATCAGCAAATTCATAATTTAGAAAAACGACAGAATTGCCTAGACGGCAATTAACAACAAAATCTAATTATTAAATAAACAATTAGAAACTCACAATCTAATTATCAAATAGATAATTAGACAACAACAAAAAGGATCAAATCAAAACAAATCAAATTACAATTTCAAAATATTGAATTGGACACACAAAACAATTCAAGTAATTGAAATATCGATCCAAAACGTCAATACTGTGTGGCTGCAGTACACGCTCGCGTGTACTGCCTCGCCACTACAATATATAATGTCATCATGACTCCAAATATTAACAGCAAATTGAAACTGCAGAGGTCAAGTCACTGCTATCGTGACTCAACACAACTGCAAACAAAATGAAACTAATAGTGCGACAGGCTAGAGGTTCAAGTGCAAATCCACTATCAGAAATGTAGACTGCAATTAAACAGACCCAATTGCTCAAAGAAAATAGAAGCCAAAGAGGCAAACAAGTGGTGGATATATAAGCAAATGCAGCAACATAGACCAAAGACGCCGAACTAAAATATACACAGTGCAGTAGGACCAAAAGGAATGTTACTGCTTCAATAGTTCTAATGCAACAAAAACAACAACTGCATAATCAAAACCCAAGTGTACCTCAAAACCGAGCAGCATCAAGAACCAGTGTCACCAGGTTATACCCGAGGCAACAATGGTGATAAAGGCAGATAAACTGCATGCAAATTGAAACAGACAGTGGCAACAACCACTATGAAGTATATAAGTGCAGACAAACTACATGAGGATTAACTCGATGAAACCACCAAGGCAGTGCACCAGTACTAAGCTTGACTAGAGATGCAACATGGTCAGACACAAAGGCAACTGCACTATGCAAATGAACATGAATCATGCCAGTGAACTAAAGTGAAGGCATGGACTGCCACAAAAAAACAGATATTGTTCGTCCCAAAACACAATACAGTGAGCACATGACAAAGGCGGAGGTCGAAACAATAAGCAACCCAGTGCCAACCTGCTCAGAGATGCAGACTCCAGTACAAGTGACTCAACAAACAACAACAAAGAACACAAATCCAGACTCGAGGCAAATGAACTAGTGAACATTACAGTTCCATAATCAAGTGAAGATACCAAATACAACATGAATGAACTAGCCTGGCAACATGGAGTCGAACAAGTCAGTAAAAACTCATCGAAGCTAAAAGCAATTGAATTACCAAACTCGAAGTCAGTGATAAAAATCATGTTGAAATCTGGTAATATCAAAACAAGTTGAAGCCGTGAATGAACAAATCAGTGCCAAAGAAATCAATATCGGAAAAATCATTTCGAAACCGTGGCCAACATTATCACATTTTAAAGTAATCGAAATAGCAGTTTTCACAAAATCAACTTATTTACAACTAGCCAACAGAGAGTCCAAAACAACAGTTAATGGCCGAAGTCAAGAAGAACGGCAAGGCCGAAATCAAAAAGAACGACATCAACATCGTCAATTCAAGTAAGCGAAATTATTTGACATGAACAAATCAGAAATCACCAACATCAAACAAAATCAAACTAACTAAACATAGCATTTGAATCAGATGTGAGTGGGTAGCACTCACCTTACTCGAAGCGAAGACGAACTCAACCAATTTCAAAGAGCCGTGAGCAGATCAATGAAACGTGCGATCGACAAAGCAAACGACGTGAATCCTTCATTCGATCGAACGACTAAAGTCAGCATCTTTGAAATTCGGAAAGCCCTAATTTTTGGAGGAACGATCAACGAAAATTGAAGCCGCCATTATTATTAATTTTTTTCGTTTAGGGTGTTTCGAATGAAAATGAATGGAGGGGGTCGGGTTGTCAAATGAAACGAAGATATGCGTTGGTAGATTGGCGCGGATTGATGAGGTGTCACGTTCTCCAACGTAGGATTTGCGTTGGTAGATTGGCGCGGATCGGTGCGAAAGATATGCAAAGGTCTACTATGGCAACACTATAAAAAAATGTTGCATCAATCACACTTGTTTAGCTAGAGCAACAGATTTTTATGGCTAAGGCAACACCAAAAATTCAACGTTGCAGCAGGAAAAAAATTGTATAGCTATCGCAACATTTTACCTGGCAACATCTTGCAAAAATGTTGCAGAAGTCCATCTATGGCGTAGTGTCTATTCATGCTCTTCATTCCAACTTTACTTTAAATTACGTCTATTCTTATATATTCGTTATTCTTTCAAATGGTCAAACTATTCAAAATAAAACCTTACTATAGTATCATAACAAACTTTTTATAAAGGCACATTAGATTATTCTTAAACATTTAAGACATCAAATATGTTGCACTTTATGTAAACCGATCAAGATGACATTTCAACGATCGAGTTCTTTGATGTATCTCATAGTTTATGGTCTTGTGTAACATTAGCACAACATGATCCTTTTGAAATCATTCAGGTTGAATGCATGATCTTAAAATACTATTTTTTGACTTACTTCGAATGAACTAACTTCATCGGAATATTTTACCCCACAAACTATGATTGTTCACTATATAAAATTTATATGTGAAAGAACATGGATCAAATATCCATAGTCTTGAATTACATTTAGAGTTCAAAAACTCATGAAATGAAATACACGGTCTGAACCAAATAAACATATAAATGACCAACTTACGAATGTATTAAGAGTTGAAATTAGGCACTAGCATAGGTATAGAAACATTATATAACATGCAATTAGAATTAATAGTAAGTATATATTATATTTCTATTTGTCAACTTTCAATTCAGTTTATATACATATATGTTAATTGACAAACGTTTTATCAATCATATTAAATGCACAAATTTGTCATTGTAGATAACTATAACATTATATAGCACATGTTCTTACAATATTAGAAATGTTAAATGTTACCATTTCATTTTTCTAATAAGGCTCCCACTAGTCTTTTATGTTTCTCCAAACCCTAAGATGAAACATAGAAGTCTTACAAATTCACTAGTGAGTGTTAGGACTTGTTTATTTTGGTATTCTGACCTTGAGTTTGCTCAACAAATCAGAGCCCCATAAATGATGGATAACTCCTTATCGGTTGTATCACATACAACTCCTAATGCATTTTTCTTTGTTCTAATCTCATTTCGACCTTGAGTTTGCTCAACAAATCAAAAGATATTATTCACTCATACCTATCATATTGTGATGGCCTAAGTATGGTATATGTACATTGAGTTTGCTCAACAAATATATATAATTATCACCTCATCGGTTCAATATATTAATAATACTACGCATATCACCCCTAACTTGAGTTTGCTTAACAACTAAGGAGTATATAAGTAAGTTATTAATATATATTGTAGAGGACAACATTATATTGAAAATTCATAATCTTCAATATATATATTGAGTGATATCGACTTATAAAATAATATATTTCTTATGAAATACCCCAGTGATTCAAGTGTTAGATACATCAGAAAACACAGTATATGTACATTTACATATGTATTTATTTCTCAAATCTATTTGGCTTTCTTTAATGTTCCACGTTTAGTTTATACACATATCATATAAGTTTTACTTTTATATAACTTTTATATATTACTTATATGATAGTCTTACGTATAATATATCATTAATTAAATCTTATCTAATTAATTTTAATTAATTAACTCTTTAAATAATTTTAAATTAGTATTCCAATATAATTTTATATTAGACATATCCACTATAACATTTATAATGTATACTATAACCTTTATAGTGTAACACACATATATCATATATATGTGTGTGTGTGTGTATTTTATTCAAGTAATTAACCTTTAATTAATTTATTGAATTAAACAATTTTTATGAAAACTTATTAATTTCAAAATTTATCTTGTATACATACACTTACACTTATGTTATTTTAAATATTTTAAAATAACATATATCAATATATATATAATATATGCATATATGCATTACATATTTTATTTATTTATTTTATTAATCTTATTAATGAATTTAAAATTTGAAATTATTATATAAATATTTTTAAACATTTTGAAAATATCATTATCCTTTCAAACATTTAGAAAACTTATGTAGTATTATAATTTTTATAATAAACATGTTTTATTTTAAATTTAACCATTAAATTTAAAATCTTTAACATTAATTTTCAAAATGATTTTGAAAATTAGCCCAAGGCCCAAATTAAGTTGAGCCTTTTCCTTGGGCTAACTTCACCTATCGGGCCAGGCCGTTAACCAGGTAGGACATGGTACTTGATTACCCATTTCCAATCCTAGACATTACCTTTCTTGACACCGTAGTAAGTGTAAAAGCTTAATTAGTTAGCCCTAATATGACTAATTTAGATCGCATAGGCTATTGGGCTCTAATACCATTTGGAACAGGACCAGCCGTAGCGGAAGTTATGGATGAATTTCAAAAAATTTACCCTATGGATATTTATTGGGCCTATGAAGTCTAACTGAATTAGTACATTTCTAAATTTCATTTAAATAAAATCATTTATTTTATTTAAATTCAAATATATTAAGATATGAAATTAATTTTATTTGATTTAGTTTACACATAAATGTATCATATATATTTATGTGTGAGTGCGTGTGTTATTATTCTTAGAGATAATGACGGCCAAAAAAGGTTCGTTATTATTCTTAGAGATACACACACACACACACACACACACACATATATATATAGGGTTGTATTAAAGAGAAACGAGGAAAACCTTTTTACCCATTCTTGCTTGATCTCAACCCATTATCTCCAAGTCAATTCCATATGTTTTAGTCACCCCTAGACCTTCCCAAAATAAAAATTTTACAGCCCTAACGATGGGCCTTAAACCCATATAAGCCCAATTCAAAGTACTATGCAATTAAATCTGATTTAATCGCTTGTTAATATTGTATATCGATCGATATATTTATAATTGCTATAAATATATATGACATTATTTATTTCTCAAATCATATTCAAATTTTATAACTAATATTACATAAATATTAACTAATTTATAACAATTATAAACTAATTAAATCATTTGGTCTTAAGGGAATTCATCATTTCGACTATGTAAATCTTGGGTGTAAATTTGGTCAGCGTTTAACATCGAACTATTTTAATATTAACGTTCACACATCACTTAGCATATAGTGTGACATTATGGCTAAATTTATTGCTTACTCATTTTCAGTAAAATCCAATTTTAGTTTAATAAGCGTTATCCGGTGTGACATTTGTTTACACCAATTCACTTCGTCAAAACTATATCACTTTGGAATTAGGGAATTTAATAATGGTCAAAATTCCAACATCATCCATATTCAACTTTATAGTCTAAATACAAAGTCTTTGGTTCAATAATAACAATTATTATTAACTGAAATGCTCTGCCCACAAACTTTGACTTTGAGTTGACTAGAGTTGACTATGATACTAACCGCATATAACTGAGGAGACGAATCCCCTCTTGAATGGTGCTTCACTTCTAATACTTCCACTCGACCCAACTATAGTCACTAGATGGACGCCATGCAATGATTTGGCTATAATCAAAGCAAAGCTTTCATATTGAAGATCCACATTATTCTCAAGTCGAGAGAACAGTATAAATCAGTAACATCGGTATTTTCTGTTTGACCTTAGTTATACTAACCAACAAAAAACTATTAAGTGAGTCGTTCCATAGTTACCTAACAACTATTAGTACGTAACTCCTAGGTTCCCCCAGCAGTCATGAGTAATACACTGTCCAACATTTGAAGAGCATTACGTACTCCAGTCTTAACGGATACATCGATATCCAGTATCGATGCATCTTGACTAGGAACATTTAAAATGGTATATTTGTTTCGTTGTGATAAATTACTCACGGTTACAACACTTTGTAACTATTATCACAAAATATACCATTTATGGATTTTTCTATTAAATATACTTTTAATTAAGTTAATTAATTAATATAATCATGTAATATCAAGTATATAATAGGAAGAAAATACATTTTATTACGAAGAAGGTTGGTTAACGAGTTAGATATATGTGAAAAATTACATAATTACCCCTAGGGCATACCCCCAAGTCTATCATATACAAACTTATTCGCTTAAAATTGCATTTCATTATTTTATCTAATTCATTTCAAATACAATTCACTTTCATTTAAGCTTTCTTGAGTTAAACTTCATTTCACTTACCTCATTTCACTAACTCAGTTTATTTAATATTTCTTAGGTTAATTCTTTTATTTCATATCTCAAATTCAAATTTTCTTTTGTTTGCTTAATCAAAATGTTCAACCTTTTTAAAATTCGGTGTTACTTTCCTATTCAAATTCATGAGTTATAAACTTATTTCTTATCTATACTATTTTCAATTTATAGGTTCAAAAACTATTTTCAAATATTTATCAAATCACACATGGAATATTTTTTCACAATCAAAACTTGTTTTAACCGGAAATAAATTTCTTTTGGTAGCAATTCTAATACAGAAAATCAAAAATGAATACTGCCGATGCTGTAGCCATCCTCAGAATTATTTCCCAGCAACTAAGGCAAGTTAAATACATTTATTTCTTTCAAAAATCTTTTCGAAATATGTTTCTAGTCAAAACACTTTCAAATAATATTATTATTAATTCTGAAGGCTTTGAAAACAATTTTGAAAGCAACGGGATTTAAATTCTAAAATTCTCAACTTTTAAATCCTTTCTATTTATAAGCTATATTATAAATATACTTATGCAATTCCATTACCTTATTATGAAAACATTTCATTAATTTACATCTTTATTATTGCAAATAATTTTTATTATAATTAGATTTCAATTCAATCTAATTGTCGAAAGCTTCTTGAAATAGAGTTCACAAAGTATTCGTTTTTAGTTTAATTCAATCAATAATCGATGATAACTAAATATTATCATCTCCTAACAAATAACATTCATTAATAATCTTACAGGTTTATGAAAATTATCATTTTATATATAAGATGTAATTTAGGTAAAATTATTTCATTTAATCCATTTTAAAACAATTTTATGTCGATTCGCCACATTTAAGTGTTTAGAAACCCCTATCGATAACATGGCGTCCCACGCACGAACCAGAATTCATACACAACTTAAAAGATAAGTAAATATAATATAAAAAATCTTATAACAATAACAAGTATGCGCTATTATATATATGCGCTCAAACAAACTCATTCCAGAGTATTACTACCCTATCTCTAATGAGTCAAACCCCACAAAGCTAAGGTTATCGACAAACTAAAGCTTTGATACCAACTGTGACGACCCACATTTCGTAAGGTTTAAATCGAAAATAATCCACACACGTCCAACTTAAACAATCCAAAACACTGATAATCAATGAGATTAATTAAGAAAAATAAGAAATGAAGAACACAAATACAGAATCTCGTAGCGAGATGACAAATTATAATAATCAAATAAACAGTTCATGAAGCTACTTATACTATAAATTTGATTATAATTGTACAACATCTATCAGAGTTTTAATATAAACAACAAAAATAAATAAAACAATGCAGCAGAACAAATGATGTAGAGAATAATACTAGTAATATAATATCCCAAATTTTCGCCCTTTAGAAAATAATCTTCAATGCCTTGAAAACTCAGGGATGACCCGAGTGTAATGAAAAGACAAAACACTCGAGTCAGGACTGCAATATCCTTATGTGAGTCAAATCAAATCACATATAACATGAGTGTAACAGCGTCAAAGATGTTTACGGGGTTTTACATCTCCTATCTAGTGTATAACGTGCGTGCAATAATTCAAGCGATGTTATGAGATTTTCCATCTCTTAAGGATCCGTCAAAATATTTATATACAGTAGAGTATGTTAAATGTATAATGTCTAGTTTGTGAAACAAATAATTTCCTTAGCATTAAGGCTTTACATTAATCCCACTTAATCCGTTTTTAAGCATTGTCGTACAGTTTGCATATAACGCCCCCGTAGCACGTCGAGGGATAGGGATAGGCCGTGATTTGTCAACACCAAACCAAACTCGTAGTGGTTTCATACAAGTATAAAAGTATGACAAGCCACGTGAGCCATTGTCCAAGATAGGATACTGCCAGTTCGGGTCGTAGGGCTGGCAGTAACACATCGTAGCCATGATCGTCCACTGCGTCCATCCATCCTAATTGGAGTCAAAGGGAGGTCATCCCAAATCAAGGTGCACCAATCAAAACCAACATCAAATAAATAGTATGGACCAGGTCCAAGAAGAAAATTGAAGAACTGATATCTGCTAAGGGTAGCTAGCCTACTTGGCACTCTCAAGTCGTCCTGTTTTAGTCATTTCAAATTAGCACAAGTGCTGGGGTCTATCCATCATTGTTCTCTTTCCTCAAGTCTAGCAAACGTACACCAAATCCAACCTCTTCGTGATGGAGTCTTCTCCGCGTACATAGTTGTTAAAGTGGTTCCAATATTGACAGAGTATGCCAATAAGAGGCCCTTGTCTCTTTAACAACCAAACGTCATTTTACACCAGTTGGTACTTCTACATTTCAAAAATGATTCATACTTAATATCAAAATATCGTATTCGCTTCAAAAATATCCTTCATTTCAAATTATCATATTTACTTAAAATATGCTATTTCGCTTCACTAATCATTTTCGCCTCAATATCTAAATTTCACTTTCAAAATCATTTTGAATTTCTGTTTAGGTTATAACTTCATTTTACCCAATTCGCATTTAAATTCACGATTTAAATATAAACATTCAAACCTTGTTCATTTTGAATTTTTTAGAAAATAGTTTGAATAGTTTTAAATAGTTTAAAAGTTAAAATAGTTTAATATAAAATAATTTGAGTATTGAAAAAGATTTATATAATAAAATAGCTTGGAAAGTCAAAATAATTTGAATATTTAAAAAGATGATTTTAAATAGTTGATATTAAAATTATTTATTTGAAAATAGTTTCAAGTCAAATGGATTCAAATCCAAAATTTTCAATTCAAATCAACTTCAATCTTCATTCAATTCAAATCGACTCTATTTCAATTTCAATTCAAATTAACTTCGACTTCAATTATTCCTTTTTAACTTCAAATTCGATTCAACAATTCGATTCAATATTTTAAATTTCAATTCAATTCCTATTTTAAACCCTTTCAAATTCAATAAATTTCAACTAATTTATCGATTTAGATCGCTTAAATCAAATTAAACATCAATGTTCACATTTAGATTCAAATCTTCAAAATAATTCAATTCCGACCTCAAATTTTGAAATATCCATTACCACTTTTACTTAGAAAAATTCGAGGTTCTAGTAAAAGTTCCAACCTTAAAACAATTTCAATTTCTTAATTCAAGTTACTTGTCGATTTTGCTTCACATTTCGAAATAATTTCTTAAAACAATTTCTTTTCCAATTATGATTTCAACATTTCAAAGCTAGAATTAGAAATAATTCAATTCATACAAATTTGATCCCTTTTTTTTCTTTAAAACAAAAATCATTTAAATAGATTCAAATTCAGGAATTTAAAACCATTTAATTTACCCAATCCGGTATCCGTATATACTTTTCTATCCTATGTCCAAGTGAGTTGTAATTTTAATTTTAATTTCAAGGATGGATATATATCATTTCAATCCAAAATATATGTCATAGGTATATATCATTTCAACTTATTTCTTAATTTATTCGAAATAATTCAAATAACAGTTTATATACTGTCAAATAATATACAGGGTGATAACATGATATATATAAAATAAATAAACATTCAATCATCCAAAACATCAACCAATAGCCATCCATTACAATCAACATCCAATATCAGTCAAAATATCACAACCATTAGTTAGTTATCAATATCAGGTGTTTAACTAGTAATTCAATTTCAATTTCAAATTGAATTGTCAAATTAAATTCCTATCAGCTCAATTCATATGTCAATTTTAAATGTCAGTTAAATCACCAAACAATGGTCCATAAAATAAACCACTTCATGATTATAAATTTAGTTAAAATCAAATTATTTTAGTATTTCGTGAGCATTTTAAAACACCAAGCTTTATTTGAAACTGAAAATTTTCCAGCTTCAAATAAATTCCAATCCAATTCCATGGCATAGACGACGACGATGCGATTCCAAGTAGCTCATTTCGCTCGAATCAGAGAAAGTTGTGATTTTATTACCATAACAATATAATTAATATTTAATTAACATAATAATTAACTAATACCTAAATTAACCTCTCTCGTTCCTTAATCTAGCTCGCTGCTACCAGGACCGAACCCATTAGGCGACTCAACATCATCGACATGCCACAACTCCAGGCCGCCGGAGTTCGATCGGACATCGCCACCATGACCGGCTCGGCCTCCTCCACCAACTCCAGAAGCCACATCGCCTCTGCTGCCACCGTTCTCATGTAATAGAAGAAAATCCGAGCAAACTTCGGAGCCAGATCCCAGTGATTTCGAAGCCTATCGCTTTGATCCAATCGGTCATCTTGTAGAGCTCGTCGTGCTCTTCAATTTTAAATTTGGTGACATTTGATTTCTATGAGTGCATTGGAAGAAATCGAGGAAAAAAGACGAGGCATTTTCGGCCTTTAATTTGATAAGAGGAAGCACGAACGATATTTCGTTTAGGGTTTTGACGAAATGAGAACGTATATGCGACCTTATATATAAATTTCCGACACTAGCGCACATAAATTTTCTAAACTCCAAACGAAGCGTGCCCCCTAGGGTTCTGTATGTTATACCACTTTTTTGAACAAAATGGAATAGGTATAATGAGCCAATTCAATCATATTCAGAAGATAGCTTTTCAAAATCAAATTATTTTAATTAAAGTTCTAAAAATAAATCATATGCATTTCAAGCTCGCACGACCAAGCGATAACTCCGATCGTTATGAAACTTGAAATCCAATAATAATTCACTATTACAGATCCGATGAAACTGGTTTCATCGAAATCCGAGGCAGTGCCCAAAAAAACTATTTTTACACGTTAATTAAAAAAGTAATTTCCAAGATAAATTTATTCACTTTTAAATTCAATTTTAAATGTTAACAATCTTCATTCCTATTTAAATAAAACTTCATTCATCTTAAATTCAGGATTTAATTATTTAAGTAATTTCTAATATTAAATTTGAACAATTTTAGTGATGCCAAATTATTTTATTTTCATCTAAATAATCCAACATTTATTATTTAGTACTTGCTATTGATTATAAATACTTCCAAGACATAAAATTCCATTTCAATATTTGTTATTGGCTAAATCGTCGAAATTGGTTATTTTATAATTTTATTCAAGTTCATATTCATTAAACTAAATTAATAAATCGTTAAATTTTCATTTTCAACATTTTTATTCAATAATTATGTTAAATTTAATAATTTTAAAGTAGTTAAAAGTACACATCACTACATCACGAGTACGGTTCTCATGATCAACACTTATTTGCTTCAATAAAACGCGTCAAAAAACATATTTTATGAAAAATAAAACGATATTAATACTAATGTGATATTTCATAAAAATAAAAAATCACCCTAATAAAATATACTCTTTTCCTGTCGGGGTGATGTCCCATACCAAGCTAGATGGCATTGCTACCTAAACCAATTATCTAATCAGCCATTATTCATATGGGCTTCCCGTTGTACGTCCCTCTAACCCTCGAAGGGGTTATCACCCCACCTGACATCCTTTCTGTAGTGCAAATTCAAGTAATTGTAATATTTGCTTAAAAAATTATTGCTTGCCTCTTGTTCTCTAATTTCATAAATTCCGCATTAATTTACAACTTAATATTATATACTAACGTTTATTCAAAAATGCTTAAAAAATTCAAAACAACAAAAATGTAAATCAATGCAAATAATGATTGCTCTTTCGTAACCCCTTTTTTTGCTCTTTTCGTCGTTTATATTACAGTATAAAAACACATTCCTTTTGTTGAATTTTCTCCATTGAGCGTCCTCGTGTGTGTGTGTGTATTTATGTGTGTATTCGAAACCCATAAAAGGGATATTGATATAAAGATTGCTTATGAAAATTATCCACCCTATGTTAAAAAGTAAAGGTACTTCACGTTGACTAAACAGATCAAATTTTAGGGGGAATACGTCCAAAAATAAAGTTGTTATGAGAGGAATATGGTAAATGAAAAAAATAAGAAGATTTACCATTTTACCCTCGTTCAAATCAAATTCGGCAACACCCTATTATATAATGAAAAGAGAAATGATGATGATCCACCAAAACTAAATTCAAAGGGGTTTGATGGAAAAAAATAATGAAGTAGAGGAGTTCCGCCGAGAAAAACTATATGATAAGGTAATAACATAATTGTTTCCAATTAGTTATAATGGGTAAATTTTGTTTAACCCCTCGTAGTAATTTTAATAATACTTAGAAAATGGCACTCTTATTTAAAACTGAAGTATTTTCAATAATGACTACAATAATAGTAAAACACTGGAAAATTATAAATACTTATTTGTAGTAAAAAATGAAAAATTAGACATTTTGTAAAAGTTAAAACAATATTAATAGCAATATGATATTTCGTAAAAATAAAAATTAGACTGACCGCTATTTTCGACCGGACGCTACCCAACAACCCACACCCCGTAGGGTGGCGCTGCTATGTAAACCCCATGGTTTGACCAACCAGAAGGACTGCCATGCGTAGGGGCGTTGCTACCATATCCTACCTTCGGTTATCACCACTTGGACCTCGTTTCAATATTGAAAAATTTGCATAGTGGTGACATTTAATTGAAAAATCATCATTTAGTTTCAACCTTGTTATTTTCGTTATTATATTTTCTTTTATTTATTGTTGCCTTTTATCCACTCTCGGTGTACCAAAGTCTTTTTTAATTTATATATTTTTTAGTTTCACAATTTTCGAATTAATTTATAATTTGATATCAGTGCAATATTTAGTCAAAAAAACATAAAATAATTTTGAACAGATAAAAAAATGAATATAAATAAACATTCCCCTTGCGCAGCCTTCAAGTCGCATCAATTTAAGAAAACGTTTCAAACTTGAGCTACTATAAAAGTAGACAACTAATAAGCAACTTAAAAAGCTGTCAAGTGATGTTTCACCAACTTTAGTGCCTATGAGTTGGATGAAGCTGTTTCGTGGTTACGTTAAAGATTAAATCACCTTCTTAGCCATTAAACCATTTAAAGTTTGTGGCCTTTTAATGTACTATGAACTTTCAGTTATGAAAAGGTGACGAAACTAGCATAAGTGGAGTGTAGAGGAAAATGAAAAAAGAAACCTTAACGATTGTTATGGTCCATTAAGCACTATTTTAAATATTATGATCATAAATTAAAAAACAATAGTTAAAAAGTAAAACTGCAATTTTGGTTCATGTAATTAAAGCAAATAAGGTGATTAAAAGTAGATAGAGAAAAAGGGGTAGTAAACATGAAAGCTAGGATTACGGGAATGCCATAGACATGAAACTCATGTATACGCATGGACTTCATATGTGAACATGGGTTTAAAGTATTTGGTCCTAAATATACGATGCACGATGGATGTGAAAATTGGGATTGCATCACCTCAAGATTAGGCTGTTTGAACCAACAGTTTAGTGTTAGCCTTTGTCGGTCCATTTAAGTTTTAAACGCAGTTTTAAACACATCTACAATGGGGTAAAGCCCTATCTGATTTCCTTTTGCAAGAGAGATCTAAAATGTTTTTGTACGCTACCTCCCAGCGAGACTGTTAATTTTACACGAGTGTCTGATGTCCTTTCGCGTTTTTGGCTGGAAAAACGTTCGTCCGAGTCCATTCGATTTTCATTTAGAATATGAATTAGAACATTAAAATTTATACGAGCAAAAATCTAGTCCAACCCTTTTTCTTTCGAGTGGTCCAAATTTCTTATAATTTAATATATCCTTATGTTCTTCGATATATTTATGAAAAATATTTGGTTGGTTAATTGAGTAAAGATTCATAAAATGATCATACTTCAGTACACACAGATAAAAACAATTTAATTGCTAGAAATTCTATTAGAAAACATAAAATGTGGTTTAAATAGCAACATACGCCAGCGTCTTTTCGAGTCTGTGACCGAAATATGTCCATCTGCGTCTGTCCGATTTTATTTAGGACATTAAAATTTGTGCGAGCATAAATCTCGTTTGGTCCGTGTCCAGTCCAATTTCATTTGGGATAGAAACTAAATGCACCTTCTTCCGGTCTGGTCTGACCGATTTACACCCCTACGTCCAACCTTAGCAGTTAGCTTTTACAAGTTACGAAAAAAAATTCGAATAATAAAATTTTGAAAATAAACATTAAGTAATAATAAAAGGCATGCTTAAAAAGATACTTCGCTTTTAGATAAATAGCTATAATTTTAGGGGGAATCCATCCAAAAATAATAATATATGAGAGGAACATGATAAACGGAATACAATCAGAAGATTTACCATTTTACCCTCATTCAAAGCAAATTCTGCAACCGCATCATAAAATGAAGAAAAAAAATTATGGTCCACTGAAATCTAAATTTGAAGAGGCTTGATCGAAAAAAATAAATTCATAAAATAGTGGAGACCCACAGAAAAATTAGATAACGAGGTAATAATGAGATTGTTTTTGATTTGTTATGAGAAGACGAATTTTCTTGTTGCTCCTCTGATTTTGGAAATATGGAAAAAATGACACTTTCTTATTCAAAATTGGAGTCTCTTTAACAAAGTTCATATTAAATAATAAAACATTAGAAAATTATAAATAATTTTTTGTAGGAAAGACTAAAAAATTAGATACATTTTTTAAAAAGTTAAAATGATAATAATAGTAGCTTGATATTTCATAAAAATAAAAAAATTCATTGACAAAATATATAGTTTTCCCGGCAGGGCGCTGCTCTCACACCCTACTAGGTGGTGCTACTATCTAAACCCGTGATATGACCAGCTAGATCGATCGCCATCCGTAGGGGCGTTGCTACAACACCCCCACCTTTGGGTTATCACTCCTTGGATCCACTTTCCTTCGTGACAAATTTGCATAGCGGCAATATTTAATTAAAAAATCATTGCTTACTTTCAGTCTTGTTATTTTCTTTATTATATTTTCTTTTGTGTATTGTTGCATTTTTTCTGTCATGGTGTACCAATTTCTTTTCTAATATATCTATTTTTTTAGTTCCACGATTTCTGCATTAATTTATAATTTAATATCAATTACTAAAATTTATTCAAAAATGCTTAAAACAATAAAATTGGAATAAAAATACAAATAAATAAAAATAATCATTCCTCCATCGTAACCCTTTTCGATGCCCTTTTCGCAGCACAAAAATACAATTTTCTTTTGCTAAACTATCTTCGTATGTACCACGTTTAAAAACCCTTTAGCACACCCCCTTCGTTTCTCAAAAAATGCACCTTGACTGTTTTGTGGCAGAAGTTGGTCAAGTGCTCTATATGATGCATGAAGTAAAGAGAAATGTGGAAAGTGCATCGGCCTGCCAATCAATACTCAAAAAATCTAAAATCTATTCACAACTGTATTCAGGGCCGGCCCTGGGAAAGCCCACCAAATCCTTAGGCTCAGGCAACCCCGCAGGCCAAGGCAATTTCTTTTAAAAAAATTGAGTTAAATGATATAAGTTATTAAATAAAAATGCAAGTTCAATTGTTAGCAAGAAATGTTTTCTCTAAGTGGTAATATATCCAATTTCAATACAAGGGACCGGGGATCAAGTCCTACCGGGCAAAAAATTTGTAGTTCAACTGAAATTTTTACTGCTATTTACAAATTTTAGGCTTGGGAAATCCATACTCTAGGTCAAGCCCGATTGTATTCGAGAAACGAATGAATATATGTGTTTATAACCCAGAAAAGGCATATTGATACAGAGATCACTTATGAAACTTATCCATCCAATATTAATCTAGATAATAGTTGTATTACATGTACTTTAGCACAGAGAATGACCACTGTTTACTATTTAATCAAGATACAATTTATATTATGTGTATATAATATACACTTTTCGAAACTATTACTTTATCATAAAATTGAAATATGAAATATAATATATCAAACTAAACAAATCTTTACCACAATTATAATAGCAAAAAATGGTTCATATTTTGGTGTTACAATTCAGGCAACATGGAAGTTTGGATATTAAATGAAGCACATCAAGTTGATGTTTCAGATGAACCAGCGATTGATTCTAGGCAATCAACTAGATAATTTCTTAAGTTATTTGGGTAGCTCGAAGGACAACCAGTTTATTGGTTGGCCCAAGCGCTCGATGCTAGGGCATTAAATCTAATTCCAAGCCTGAAATCTGATTAACCGCCCAATCGCTAGATATTTACCGATCGATTAGTTAGGTTTGGCAACGCAGTAACTTAAGCAGCTTTGGTTTTGGGCAGCTTTGGCATTTCCAACCTACGAATCTCTTTATTTTAATGGGCAATTCGATGGAGAAGAGTATGTCCTAGTGGAAATTGTGTAATTTGTTACATATATCCGACTTAGTAATCAATCTTTTTCGTACTTAACGTATTTCATTACTATTATATACTTTGTTATATAGTGATATAATTAATTCAATAATTAATTTAAAGTATAGGAATAATAAAGTCCTTAAATAAAATATTGTGTGATTGTAATTGCAAATAGTTGCAATCATAAGTAATTAATCATAATATAAAATAAAATTTTATTTTAAATATACCTTGTCAAGATGTTTCGAGAAAGGATATCACTCATTCAGAACATAGTGCGTAACGCTCTCTAAATGTTGGGTAGTATGTTACTCACGGCTGCTAGGGGCACCAAAAGGTTATGTACACATAGTATTGGATAACTATAAAGTGACTCGTTCGAGAGTTTTATGCTGGTTGATAATATCTAAGTCAAACAGGAAATCTCAATGTGATGATGTTACATAGTTCTCTCTACTTGGGAATACTATGGATACTCTATTTTGATTTAGTTAAATCATGATATGATGACAATGAGCAACTACAGTTGGATCTGAGGTGAAGCATTGGAAATGAAACATTATTCAATTGAGAATTCATCTTCTCGGTTGTATGAAGTTAGTATCACGATCAACTGTAATCAGCTAAAAGTAAAATCTCTGCCCGGAGTAGAAAGGTTAACGATAAATGTTATTATTGAATCAATGACTTTGTGTATGGAGTAATCGAGTTGAATGTGGATAATATTGGAGTTTTGACTACTATCCACTTCATATACCATAGAGTGATATAGTGTTGACGAAGAGAATGTGTGTAAATTATTGTTATAAAAGGTAAAGCTTAAGAAAATAAAAAATTAGATTTCACCCTAAACTGTAACACCACTATCTAAGGTAACATGTGAACAATGGTATTTGAATTGTTCAATATTAATCCCGGACCAAATTTACATCTCTTGAATCACACAATCACATCTGTTAATTCTCTGAAATATCACATGATTTGATTAGTTTATAAAATTTTATAAATTTAATCAATTAATTTTTAAGAAATATTAATTATTGATGTATTTGATGTTTTGGGTGTATTTAGTAAGTGGGTAGCTCGTAAAAATGTTTTGCATGCTATTAGTAGTTAATAAGATACGTGTGTAAAAGAATATGTATATATATCGATATATGATGTATATTTAAATAGTTTTTAAACTCATTTAATTTATCGGTGACTTTAAGACGTGTCTGATCAAACAAAGGCCTATTATGGTCAGTAAAAAGAAGCACGTGAAGTGGTCTAAATGAGATATGGATCTAGTGGGAAATGGTAAGAACGGATGTGAAAAAAGTGGTAGATTTTTCTCGTTTCTCCTTTTATAAATACCAACCCATTCACTCTTTGTTCTAGTTCATCCTTAGCTTCCACCATGGCCACCCATAACTCATTCTCCCTCTTCATGGCCGAACCTCAGAGACCCTAAAATAATCAAATAAAATATCTAAAGGGTGGGACACTCGTTCGACTCCTCGTTTAGGTGTCGAACCAAGGATTATAGGAGTCCATTTCAAATCAAGGTGTGTTGAATAGACAAAGCTCAATCGTGTATGGTTTTATTTTTCATTTAATCTTACATAGTCACATCACCATTTATATATGCATTAATTGCCTCGTTATGATTTAACATTAATTTGAAATCTGAAAATTAATTTAAATATTTTAATATAATCAAATGAAATAACTTAGATTAATATATATATATATATAGCATATATTAATTTTAATAAATTTAAACATAAATTATATTTTTATATAATTTTGATAATTTATTTGTTAATTTTTAACATTTTAAATTGAAAGAGTCGTATTTAAATTTAAATTCAATATAAATATAAAAAAATTTAATCAAAATTATTTTCGATGAAATTTTATTTTAATATAAAATTTATTGCTAGATTTTTTCAGTAACACACACGCACACACGCATATACATATATAATTGAGAGAGTTAGTGGCAAGCCATATGTGCAGTTATCTAATTTGTTACGTATATCTAACTTTGTAAGCAATCTTGTTTGTAATAAAGGTGTTTGATTTATGTTATATATTTTGTTATATTGTAATATAAATAATTAAGTAACTAATTTGAGGTATATCAATAAGAAAATCCACATGTAAAATGTTATGTGATTGCTGTTGCATATACCTACAATCATAAGTAATTAACCACAAAATGAAATAACATTTTATATTAAATATCCTCGTCAAGATATTTCAAGAAAGGATATCGATACATCCGTTAAGACTAGAATACATAACGCTCTCTGATAGTTGAGCCGTGTATTACTCAGAGCAACTAAATGAACCAAGGGTTATATACTCATAATTATTGGATAACTGCGGAATGGCTCATTCGAGAGTTTCCAATTAGTTGATAAATACTAGGTCAAACTGGAAATATCGATGTGATGATGTTATATAGTTTCTTCGACTTGAGAATATTGTTGCACTTCAGTGGGGATACTCGACTTTGATTATTAAAATAGAGCATTCATCTCCTTGGTCGTATGAAGTCAGTATCACAGTCAACGGTAATCAACTCAGCATATGACTATCTAGCCAGAGTAGTACGATTAATAAAAAAATGTTATTATTGAACCAATGACTTGGTTTTTTAGACTAAGTCAAATGTGAATAATATTAGAATTTGACAACGCCAAATTCCATATATCCTAAATTGATATAGTTTTGATGAAAAGAACGTGTGTAAATTATCACTACTAAATGTACTTCTTAAGAAATGTGAAATTGGATTTTTACTGAAAAGATCTATAAGTGATGAACTCATCCAAATTGTCACACCATTAGTTAAGGTGATGTGTGAAATTCAATATTTGAAATTTACAAAATTATTCTTTAACTGAATTCGAAACTTTGAGCTTATAACCAAATTTGTGAATTCTCCTAAAAACCACATGGTTAATTACTTTATAAAATGTTATAAATGGATTGAACTAACAAGTGTTTGATGAATATAAATTATTATTAATTTAATTGATGTTTTATGTGTTGTTAGCAATTATTTAAATGCACATGTAAAATGAATATATTTAAGCACATCGATATACATTTAAACGTGATTGAAATAAAAAAATTACTTGAAGTAATTTGGAAATTCTACACCACACAGATAGTAACATAGGGCGGATATATAAAGGGTTAAGAAATGGGTGGAGTAATTGAAAACTAAGGAGGAATTACTTAGGAAAGTTTTAATTAAAAAATAGGAAAGGTTCCATTTCCCCTCTAAATAAATATGTTGTTTTGATTTCTTTAAGTGGTTTTTCACCTTTTCTCTTTCATCCATGGCCATGATCTTCTTCTTCCTCTTTTAAATAAAATTAGCTCCAAAACAAAACAAAACGAAAAATAAAATAAAATCCATGCCTACGTGGTTTATTTGTCTCTTACAAAGATTGGGTGTTGATTTTAGAGATATGAGAAGAAGTCACAGATCAAATTGTCCCTAAATAACCAGATCTATAAGGTGAAAGTCCTTTTTTATGTCTATATTTTAGTATTATCAGTTTATAATGACTACATATACACACACATCATTTCCTCACTGTGATTTACAATTGACATCATAATCTAAACAATTAATTGGATGATTTGATTTAATTTAGTTTATTTGTGTAAAACTGAACATGTATATATGTCTAAACTTATGATTCCAACCATAAGCATGTTGCAATATACATGTAATGATTTCTAAGGAAATATGTATAATTTCATTAACTTATAATAAATTTGATTTGAATCAATTTTGAAGTGTGAAATACATTAACATCCTGTTAAAACTTAGTGTACATGTTTTGACTTTAAATTCCTTTTGATCGTTTTTTATCAACTAAATTAATTTTGGATAATAAATACACACATAAACACACTATCTTATATATGTATGTATATATTAAAAGTATTAAGAAATATATGAATCTTATGTTTGTATTTAAACATTTTTATTTGATATGTTTGGGTACACCATTTGAATTAATTGAAATAATTTTCAACTTCCTAATTATATTTGCGCATATACTCAATTTTAGTATTAGTACTTAATTCATTAATGATATATTACATTAATCAAATGTAATCTAGATATGAATTTTGACTAAATCTTACCGGGTCAAATTTAGTTTTTTTAACTCAAATTTGGATTTTGGGATTTCAATTTGTTAATTTATGTTAGATGTTTTAAAATCAATCTTTGTTATTAATATTTAGATTTCATAATATTTTGTAACCATACATACAACTTACATTAATCCATTAAACTAAAGCTAGACACATATATACACCCCCGAATATCTATACATGTATATATTAATCACGTTTTAGTTTTGTTTTTATATATCTTGTTAAACATATTATTGTTTGTGTCAACTTTTGGATAAATATTAGGGATAGTATTACTTGAATATTTGCAAAAGAGGAAGGGGTAATCAATTATTAATGTCACCATTTTATTTTATTTTCCTTTTAGACCTTAATATGTTTATATTTGGATCTACCCATCTTTATACACCAAGCAATTATGTTCACACATGTTCAAATGTATGTCACACCGTTAAAAAATGTGAACATATTTGATATGGCCATACTTATTCAAATACCATAGATTTAATTACTTATGAATTAAAGGTTCTTAATTAAATATGATTTTATTAAAAGTAACTAGATTGTATCTAGTATTAATCATTAGATTTCAAAGGCCCACAAAGATCCAATTAGAGAATATTTTTGAAATCTACCCATTTCACTAGTTGCAAAATGGACCGTGTTCCTTCAATATTATTAGAGCCCAAATGGCCTATGTAGTAGTCATAATTTAGGGGCAACTAATAAAACACACTTGTCTGATAGGTGTCTAGAATAGTTGTGTCTAGGCTAAGGATAGAATAATCAAGCATTCTCCCCTCCATGACAACTGGCTAGCCAAGTAGGCAAAGTAAATCCAACACCCTAGATCTAAGGCCTAGAGTTATTTGAGTATTAAGCTAATTTTCAAATTTGGATTCAAAATTTTATGATATATTTAAAATTTAACTACCAAGTTAAAAATATAAAAGAAAATTTTATAAAAGTTATAAATTAAATTTAAAATTTTCAAAATTATTTTGAGAAATTAAATAATTGATTTTGATATTTTAATATATTTAATTAATACGATTAATTTAATTAAATAATCAATTAAAATTTAATTAATTATAATCATATATTCTTGATATATGTATGTAACAATAATTGTTAGTTATATATTTATCTTAAAATTGATTAAGATAAATAAACTAATTTTTTTGAAATAAGTAAAGTATTTAATTAATACATTTAATTAAACAAAAATTATAGAATAAATAATTAATTAAATTTAATTAAATGCTATAGTCGGTTGTTCATCCTATTGGTTTGGGTTAAACAATCTAAAATTTATAAAATTTTGAATGTAATAAAATTTAATTAAATTAGTTAATTAAACTAAGCAAAAAATTAAGTAAATGTGATTTAATTAATAAAAATTAGATGTAATTAATTAGCAAGAACAAAAATTAATTAAATGTGATTAATTAATAATAACCAAAATTAGTTAAATACGATTTAGTCAATAAAATTAAATAAATATGATTTACTTGACAAGATACATATGTACATTATATATGTTAAATAGAATTATAATAATTATCAATAAATTAACCTATATATTTATATGTTTATAAATATAATTTAAGTGGAATTAAAATAAATGCAAAATATATATTTGGAATAAATACGTATGTATGGTAGTATGCCGTGATTATAAATGTGTTCGACACTTGAATCACAAGGGTATTTCATAAAAAAATAATTATTCCTTAAATCGGTATCACTTTAAATATAGTAATACTTATGAATCTTTAATATAAGTCGCTCTCTGTAATTTAGATGTTAATAGATTATTAGCATATGCATTGGTTATTGGAAAAAATCAATCTAGAGGTGTTATGTGTAGTCCTATTAATATATTTCCTAAACGATGTAAGATACAAGAATTTATTTGTTAAGTAAACTCGGGTATATTCATTATACTTAGGTGGTCGCAAAATGATACGTACGAGCGAATAACTCTTTCGATTTGTTAAGAAATCTCAATGTCCAAGTCATGATTTGGGCAAGGACCATGGTTAGGGTTGTATATAATACAACCGTAAAGAATTATTCATCGCTTACGGGCCTATGATTTATTGAGCGAATCCATGATCAGAATTCCAAGTTAAATGAGTCCTAATACTTAGTAGATAAAACTAAAGATATTTATATTTCTTTTAGGATTTTAAGGAATATAATAAATCCAGTGTGAGCCTTATTAGAAAAATGGAATGAATACATTTAACCTTTCTAATATTGTAAGAACATATCTTGTACAAATTATAATCATCTACTATAATAAATTTGTGTAACTAATCTAATTGACAAAATTGTTTGTCAATTGAATTATGCTAATGAATATAGTAAGGATTGACAAAGCAATATAAGATATACTTACCAATAAATTATTTGGCATGTTGTCACTTCAAAACCCATGAAAAAACCAAACGATGCGACTACTAAACTCATTTGTACCTTGGTCGCCCAAGTCTTTGTATTACCTTCTATGAGTTATGAACTCTTAAGCAATACAAGGTTATGGATAATCTATATTAGATCACATGTAAAGGTTTTATGATGAAAAGTGGAATTCGTAATTTATGAAATTTCGATGAAATTGATTCATTCACATTAAGCAAATAAACAATAATGTACGATCATGCGTTTGATATAATTGGATGCAACATAAACCTTGCTATATTGAAAACAATGGAAGACAAAGGGTTAAGAGATCAACCTAGGAAATTGATAGTTGAAATGTCAGTTTTGATCGGTTTACTTAAGTGCAACCCATATCCCTTAAAATGTTAAGAATGTCTATGTGCATGTTTGTGAATAATTCGATGAAATCTTGTATTAGGATTTTCCATGTTGAACGGTTCGACTATTCGAAAATGAAAGTGAATGTACAAAAGTGGATGTAGTATATACACACAATTAGGATGAAGACAGCGAATGGTCAGCTCCGCTTTCAGAAGATACATAGGAAACGAGAATTATAAATACTAGTAGACACTTAATATGGAATAATAATTGTTATTCACATTCCGAATGTACTTTACAATGGAAAACTATTTCATATAAAATTTATTTCTTCGAGCTTAAGGTATTTGATCTAAAATTTAACTATAAACTAGTTATAGTAGATAAAATAAATAGCCTATAATAAGTGGTTATATGGAGCTTTGTATTTCATGCACCATTATAATAAAGGCGGAAATACAAAGAGTGTACCACATGATACTTATTAGTGGATGCCTCAAATTATGAAAGATTACTTTCGTATATATACACCAACAATTATGACATAATAACTATTTTCAATATTGATTGAAAATATGCATAGATTTATTTTAATATGCATATTTTTCGTATTTATTATAAAATTAATCTATTATAATAACGGTAGTTGTTTCCATAACTATGCGATGTTTTAGCTACAAAATACCGAAGTATGTAGAATTTTCTATGTTTATTTTGGAATTATGGATTAAGACATTTTTGGAAAATAACTCTTTAATTGTATGATTATGAATCATATGGAACTCGTGAATTATATCTCCGAAGATTAGGGGCAAGACAACCATTAAGTGGGAATGATAAAAGATTTAGCAAACTCTTTAGATTAATGCATATAGGTGTATGCATTTCAGGGGCTAATGATACCAAAACATATCCATTTACTTCATTAAATTCACCGATGAATTATCACAGACATGAAAAGGTGTATTTGATATAAAAGGAGTTTATGCACGATAAGTTCATAAAAGTACAAAATGGAAGTAGAAAACATAATGTGTAAAGAATAATTCGATTTGATTGAATAAGTAAGTATATTGAAAAGAGTTCCAAAAGTACCTAAAAATGAATAATATTCAATCTCAAAAGTCACTCCTGCCTATGATAGATAATGATGTATTGACAAGGAGTAATCAGAATTTTTGGATAAAGTACGACTGATGATGAGTGAAGTGGGGATTACTTCTTCTTGTAAAGATGTGTACTTAAGGTTAAGTACGTATGTTAATTTAGTTCCATCTAAATCAAAGTTTATAAAATCATACATGATATGAATTGATAAGAAATCTCTACATGTCATACATCAAGGAGTTGATAGGTTGTGTAAGTTGAGAGGCTATAGGTAATATTCGCTCGTGAGGGAACTTCTATGGACCATCCCAAAGTATTTTGGGAATAACCAATAATGGTTGATTAATTTATGTTATAAATATAATGTTTGTGAACTTTAAATTGACTTAGCTTTATGCAGATACTGGATATGATCCAAAGACTCCAATGTAGAAATGGATTGCATAAGACGAAACAAAGTTAACCAGCCCTAAAATAGACACGGCTCATTAGAATTTTTAATAGGAATTTTCGTATATTAAAATGAAACTATGGGTTTGTTATCAGTGTTAAGTAAAGGAATTTCTAGTGATAATAATCTCCTTGATTTTCTACAAGCTACAAAAGAGTATAAACTCAACCACATGGCATGATGCTCAAATCCGAAATGTGTTACAAGTACATTGTCAAAATATGATTTAGATAGTTTTACCCGAAGGGATATGACCCATCAGCCGTAGTTGTGTCTTCATACCAATGTGGTTGTAATATAGGAAGAAACATTAATGATAAATAACCTTGTAAATTTAATTTTTGAAATTAGCGCAATAAATTCTTTAATCAACGTGCTTAAGTTAATTCAGATACTACTTGCAAATTATCCCTTAGTATGACTTTGAATTTTAGGACATATTTGTTGAAAGGAACTTCCGAATAGTAATTTAGAATAGAGTGTATGCACATGATAACCAAAATGTCACGACATCAGTGGGAGTGATAACCAAGTTTGTAAGTGTTAGACAAGATCCTAGAACTAATATGATAATATTGTTCGATAAGCATTAGAATTGAGCATATATCTTGAAAAAGAAATCAAGTAGTTTGATTATCGGTCAAAATGCAAAGGAAGCTTTTGTCTACAAGAACGAATATTACGAGGGACTACAGTATTTCTCCAATTGTAAGTAAGCATGTTGGGATTGTCTCTAATGACATACATAGACACCATACTAAAATGTTTAAAATTGATCATATGAAATGAATTCCTTATGCATCGGCAATAGAAATTGTCACATATGTTATGATTCTATAATATCGTGTTTTTCTTATGTATTTGATGATGCATTAAGTGAATATGAAATCTAATTTAATATCATTAGATTATAGTTAAGATTATTCTCAATTATTTAACAAATACTAGATGATTATTTATGGAAAAAACGAACTCCTTATGAAGAAGTGTCCGGACTCAAACTTCATAAGTGATATTGATTTTAGCATGCCATTCTTAAATTCATTTTCAACATTAATTAAGGAGCCTTTAGTTGAAAATGTTCCAAATGAGCAGTGGTGGTTGATTCAACCGAAAGACTAAAGTACAATCTCTTGAATAGAACTGCAATAAAAGCAATATAAATATAATTGTACAAATTAATAACTGAGCTAGGTGTGATTCCAAATGCTAAGAATCTCACGACTTTGTTTCGTGGAAACAATGTCGTGATATGGATCGTGAAAGAATCTAGGGCTCACAAGATGTCTATACATATGCTCAGAAAGTTCCACATGATGAATTCATAGTGTTAATAAAGAGGGTATGTGTAAACTATCATGACTTAAAGGTGTCATTTAAGAAAATATGAAATTGGATTTTACCCATGAGATACGTAAGCGATGAATTAGGCCAAACTGTCAAACCATTAACTAAGGTGATGTGTGAATACTAATATTTGAAATGTTCAGTATTAATTATTGACTGAATTCACACCTCTAAGTCACACAATCACATATGTAAATTCATCAAAATACCATATGATTTTATTATTATATATTAATCAATATTAAGAAATATTAAATATAAATATATTTGATGTTTGGGTGTATTTGGTTAATGAGGTAGCTCCTAGAAATGTTCTGTATGCTATTAGTAATTAAAAGATATATATGTGCGTATCGGTATATGATATCGATATACATTTAAACAGGTTTTAATAAAATTTATTTATCAAAGGGCTTTAAGATGTATCTGCTCCATTATGAACCTATTATGGTTAGCCAGAAAAAACGGGGGAAAGTGGTCTAAAGGAGATCCAAATCTAATGGGAACTGGTAAAAATAAGGAAAAGGTGGTAGAGTTTTCTCCTTCTATAAATACCACCTTTGTTGCCGAGGCTAAGAAGACAACCAATGTGTTCGTCGTGTTCAAATTAGAGAAGATACCAAGGAGTAGAACGCCAAGGCCAACCAGCCAAACAAGAAGGCATGAAACCCATATGAAGTCACTCCTTCGGTCCCTTTAGAAATTTAAAGCACCCCTTGCTATGAAATGGGGAAAATTATGGAGATTGATTCATCGTCCGTGTACAACTGGATGACACCCTTTATAAAGTACGTAACAGGTGAGGAACTTCCTGATGACCTAAAGTGGCGAGGGGAATCTCTACTAAACTCCCATTACATGATAGTTGATGGGTAGCTCTATATACACATGGGTACTCAAAACCACTTTAGTGGTGCATGTCTAAACATGAAGTGTAACACCCCATAAATTTAGGTTAATAATTTAATAATTAATTAAGCTCCAGAAATGGAATTTGAGAAAATGATTGTATCTAGCCATGGAACTTACACCATATCATTCAAGGCAATTTTCTGAGCAACTTTCATATTTGGAGTTTTGCGATTGGAATTCAATCGAAGAAGTTACATACAGTGAAATAAATCGGAATGAAAATGATTAAACAAACAAAAATTAATATATATTAATAATTACTCGGGACCCACCGGTCAACCACTCCTCTATGGGTCGGTCGACCGGTAGTTGTAGGCCGCTCATACGGGTTCGGTCGATTGGTCGAAGGTTTTCAGCATGACCTGAACCTCGGCCAATGTCCCGAATTTAATATTTTCAATCTAACGGTTACGACTGATTCGAGGGTCTATAAATACAGGCCTAACCCCTCCCTTATCTTATCATATCTTCTAATACAAGGCAATGAAGCTCTACCATTTCCTTTTCTCCACTATTCCTGCTAACTTTAAAATAGTTTGTATTTACACAAATTAGAGAAGAGTAGAAAGTAAATAGAAGAAGAGAAGAAGCGAACAGCGTTGCGTAGCACTAAGGTAAATTTCAATATTGTAAATTCATATTCCCTTCTACCACAAATATATTTTTAGATCTGAAATTCTAATGTATGTATACACCCTTTTTGTACATATTTTTTGGATTAAAAAGGAGATAGAGTTGAGTCAAGGAATAAGATTCAAATCTAGAGATTTGGAACGTTCTAAAAGGTGAGTAAGAAATTATGTAATTTGTGTACAACATTGAAATTTAATTCTCTGAATTTTTATTTGCTTATTATGCCTAAATAAAGTTCTAGGAGTTGTAGGTTTGAATTAAACACGTAAAACATTACCTACATGTTCTGCAACTTTGGAAATTTGATTAGAAATATCGTTTACACCTAGATCTAAAAGTTATTCCCCAAGATATCAAGTGTTGAATGTTGATAAGATAAATAATTTATTCCAGATCTTCAATCGGGTTGTAAAGATGTTAGTATAATCTAGATTTATACCATAATTCTGTTAGAATGTGTACTTTCTATATTTTAATTGTTGGGACTATTAATCGTTTAATTTTTATTACTTTGCCTAATTTTCTTAATTTTATAAAAAAGTGCACCGTTTGATTTGAAAGAATATGCGTAAATAGAGGAAAGAGATGTGTAAAGGGTGGATTTTATTAACCCACTTTTTGGCAAAGCAGAATTCAACTGGACTTAAAAGATTCAAACGATAACACAACAACCTGAAACTTTGCAAAGATACTCAGAAGAAGTAAATGAAGAGCTTAAGAAAGTATGGAGCCAAAATAGGCGAAGTCCTTAACTCGGCCCAAGTTAGACCCTAAACTCGACACCGAATCTAAATGCCACATCATGGCATCTTCATACTTTTTCCATGTGATCCCCTCGTCTTCCTATACATATTTATAAAGTTTTGAGCGTTCTAGAGAGCCTATCATCAAGAATGAAGATGTGACATTGAGGTCGTCTAACCTAACTAAGGAGTTCAAAATAAGAAGATTTAGCTAAAGACTGGCTAAGGATTAAACTCGGATCCGAGTTAAGGCTTTGACCCGGTGCTGAGTTTAGCCGTTAACTCGTGTCGTCGTGACATTTTTTGTACTATTTTGAGCCGATCCCTAGACTTCTCTAGAAGCGGACTTCTGATCCAATATGACTGCTACCCCTATAAATACAAACCATAAAGAATCCAAGAAAGGATCTAGATTTTGTGATAGCTATGCAGAATCTTAATCTCTTCTTCAACCCTTTCCTCTACACCATAGTCACCAAGATAGAAACTATAGGAAATTCTAAGACTTAGAACTTGTCTAACCCCTGTACTTATGAGACTTTCTCCCTCAAACAATTTGTAATATCTTATAAACAAGAACAAACAACTATAAAGTGGACATAGGCTTAGATAACAGCCGAGCCATTATAAAAATCTCTGTGTCTCTCTCTTATTTCTTTTACTTTATTACTGTGATTTATTGCCTTTGCCTATTCTAACAGGGCTGGTGCTTTCACATTATACTTTTGGGTGTTTGTCCATTTTTGGGTTAACAGATTTATTTTATGTAGTTTACACTGTCTATTTTAAATAAAAGGAAATAAATCATTCCTTGTAACTTCAAACGATGAAAATCTCTTAGTCTAGACTATTTTATGGGAATTATAACCGAAAACCTTTTTAGGAATTTATTTCTAACAAATTAAAATATGGAAAAGAATAATCTAGTTAGGGATTGATTTACATGTAAGATTCACATTAGGTATAATTAGAATGTTAGAATAAATCACTCTGTGAATAATAGGATTAGAAAATAAGATGGACATATTATAACTCCAATTAAATAGGCGTGGAATAAATTTGGGAGTTACAAGAGTTTAAATATGGCATAAATGAAGTAATGAGACTGACTAATGAGATTGTTAGAATAATAAATATAGCGAGATAAAGAAAGAATGCTAGGAAAAATTTGAATAGCTGAATAAATGTCTTTAGGAAACATCCGTTGATATAGTAATCATTTATTTCAGGCAAAGTGACATTTATAGAAAAGCAAAATAAGAATGTTAGTAGTAATTGAATATCTTAAGGTAGTATAATTATCATTAGAGTGAATTATATAGCCTTAAATATATAATTAGAGATTAGTGGGATTTGCCTAATATTAAAATTTAGAGTAATTAATTTAATTTAGTGGCTTAGGATGCAAGAATAATAGAGTTACACAACAGAAGTCTCCCCTTTACTCAGACGCTACTAACAGTTGTGTAGACATACTACCAATGTGGACATCCCCAACCTTAGAACCAATGGGAAAGGGATTTACGTTTCGAATAGGGTAAGGGAAAATATGCCCGGGGTTCATCTCAGATTTGAAGTATTAAATGGCTTGGTGCCTTTTAGGAAATGGGGTATGCTTCCTAACCAATAAGAGGTTGTAAGTAACTAAGAGGGGTATTTTTCGTAACTACTTAAATTAGTCTAAATGGAGATACCAGATGTGGAGGGTCCGTGGGATATGCTAGTAGTTGGTACCTATATTTAGTAGTAGGTCTGGAATATAGGCTGGACGACCAGCAATCCCAAACAGCAGTAGTAAAGACTTGGTATTGCCCTAATGGATTTCGCTTTCTACTAGTGTAGATCCGTATTGGATACGCATATACCTCATGATAGAGATAGTTGAAATTAATTTAGTAGAGGTGGGCCAGTTAACCCTTAGATAAGTCTTTGAATGGCGATAGTAGTATGACAATTAAATTATATATTATTAGCAAAGTTTTATATAAGAATCATCGGTCTCTATATCTAGGACCGATTGACTAGCAATGACGATGCACAACACCCGCATCATAGTTAAGAAGTATTAAGTGGTTGGGGTTTTGGTTAGAGAATGGTTTGATACACACACACATACACATATTGGTATATCTATGTATAGTATACCTTGGAGATAGTTAGGGTAGATATATCATATGCACATATATTAAATTAAACGGGTTAGCCTTTAATAACAGACATAAACATATAAATGAAAACAAAACACTGTAAATTATGTTATGGATAAAGCATAAAAATTTCTAATCACCAAAACATTGTTCCGATCCTCTCCTCATTACAACCCATATGATAGATTTAGAGGAATAGGTCACTGAAGCAAGATGGAATGGTTGATGGAAAAGTCTTCTTATTTATGCTTGGTACTAACAAAGCAATTTTGTGTCCAAGGAATAACAGTAATGCCAAGGTTGTAGCCTCTATCAATATTTATATCCTATTATATTTTTCTCTTTTGCTGTAAATTTAATTTGATTGATCTTTGATATACTTACGTTTATTACAGGTTACCAAAACTATCAGTTCGTACCCTAATGGACTCGGTATTATTTTTTGTTGAAATTCAGGCCCTTAACATGTGGGTTATTACATTTTGTATCAAAGCCTAGGTCAGTCAATCATATGATTCAGGATACTCTGAGAGTATGTATTTGCATTTCTCTAGCTATAAATATTATATGTCAAACTCCATAAATTTCAATTATGGAATAATTGCAAACATATTCTGAAAGGATGGACGAGGCAACTATGAGTAAGATTTTTTTTTTATAGAATTTAAATTTTTTGCACCTATTCCATTTACCCCATGGAGCGTTAGCTGCACGTAAAGTGTTAACCTAGAAGAGCATGAGCACGACATATAGAGGGATCCTGAAGGCTGTACGGTGTTTAGCTTGATTGTTGAGACATAGCTACCGTATGATTGTGGATTTTGATGGATTGGCAGTGGAAGATGCACATTTTATCCAGGAAAGTGGGAAATAAGAATCTGTATGTCACCAACATATGAAGACAAGTTCTCGCAAAGAATGTTCATCAATCGCCACATGATGACGAACTGGACTTTTATTTAAAAAGAGTAGTCCATTTCTTAGTCTAACCCCAAGAGAGATATTTTGACGAAATATTTTGAAAAATGCCTTGTAATGTTTGAATAGGTTTTTCAAAGGGTTTTTCCAAAGTGTCTATTTGGATAGTGTTGTTCCGAAAGGTAAGAAAGTTTTGGAATTTTGTCTGGTTGTGTTGAAAAGTCTTGATTTTAAAAGGGCAAGTCTTGAGATTCTTAAAAATATATACATATAATAAAATAAAAGCTTGATTTTGGTTTAAAAAGGTTTTTGGACGGAAAAGAGTTTCTCATCGAAATGAGCATATGTATATCTCAATGGTTTTTCCTGTTTATACAAATAGGAAAATTTTAAAATTTCTCTCTTTTAAAGGGGCAGATAAAATAGAAATGACACATAACTTAGTTGGGATATGTAGTCCATAAGTGTGTTGAATGCTCGCTAGCGAATAGAAGGAATATTCTCGTACGAAAATAACACGAAGAATAGTAGCTAGAATATTTTTAGGTGTTCGAAATTGTTGATGGTAGAAGCACTAAAAGTTAGGTGTACTGCGAAATAATCGAGGAAAGGGTTCAGAGAGCTAGACGGTAAGCTAAGGCACCATTATAAAGAGGATCGGGATTTTTCAGATCACATCGGATCAAAGAAAACAGCATGAAATAATTATTATTGTCATTATTATTAATTAACCCGGCCCAAATGGGGTCCAGGTTCAACATGCACCCAAAACTCGGTGATCGGTCTACCGGTGGCGGTCGATCGTTTGCCCTAAGGCGGTCGATAAGTTAACGGGTTGAGGCGTGACCCAAACCTAGAAAGCAACATACAGTCGCGTCCAATCTCTAACCGTTTTGTTTTCCTTCGTCTCCCTCCTCTCTCAAATGCCAAACCCCAAATCTCCCTCCTCTCCCTCCAAACGAGCTGCCATCGCCTCCTCCTCTCCTCCATAGTAGGCGATGCCGCCTTCTTCCCAAGCAGTAGCAGCTTCCCCTCTAGTGCACCAATTGTTACGTGTCTGATCTAGACCCACCACCACTCCAGATCTGAACCCAATAACCTCTCTCTGACCTCCACTTGGTCCATGGCACCCCCTCAAACTTTTGGTTCTTCCTCATACCATTTGGGTCTCGGTGCTCAGGAGATCGCTTGGCTTGAACGGAGCGATCCAAAAAATCTTCGTTTACTTGGCCTCAGCAAATTTCACCTTTCTTCAAGAACGGACTGTCCAATTTGGAGATTTCACCAATTTCGAACTTGAGGAATTGTTCATAGCAGCTGGATTAGCACAGATCCTCCATTATGACACTTTTAGCTGAGAATGCTACCTGCTCTACATGCATCTATTTAATGCAAATTCGGCTTACAACTTTGATGAAGGCATCAATAATCATCGGTCAAAAGTAAAGGGGGTCGAGATTGATTGATCTAACCACATTGTAACGACCCAATTTTTTTCGACGCCCGAAATTCGACATCGATACGTCCACTGTATCCAATGCCGCACAGTTGAATGCCGAAAAACCGAACCGTTAGGGTTCAACAAGAAGAAGATAGAAGAAGAAAACAGAAACAATTGCAGAATCTCACATTTCACAGCGGAACAAATATAATAGATAAATGAATATCTTTAAAACAAAGAACCATATCTGTTATTACAATACAACATTAGAGTTTACAACAACACCATTTAACACTAGGCATTTACAACAACTTAAAACTGAACGTACAGCAATCCCGACGCTGCGGATAATACATAGTATAATGATACGTCTCGCCATCTAGCTTGCCCACCAATTTCCACACGGGCAGACTTGAGTCAGGTTATCATTATTCTGGAGCGAAGTTGAAAAGATATGCTGTAGAAAAAATAAAATCATACGGGTCAATTTTTGAAAATCTCAAAGCGGGTGGTTCTTTAACTCGGGTAATACTTGAGTGCGTCTCGAGTTAGAAGATGTAAATCAGTTTTTACTTTCAAATAAATTCAAATTTTCAAACGTTTTAAAACCATGTTTTCAAAGATGATTTTGATTTAAGTTTTAAACTAATTAAGGTTTTAAGTAAGATATTTTGTAATTAAATTAAATTTAATTTTTTTACATTATTTTATAAAATTATTTATATTAATTAAATAATGTAATTAAGAGGGGTAATTAGGATAAAAATGTTATTTAAACCTAATCTTAATCCTTTAAGTTAAATTATGTAATAGGGATTATTCATTAAACAAGGGTTACAAGAAAATCAAAGTGATTTATAAAGATAAAAAGATTTATCGTTAATTTATTTGATTTTGAAGATATTTTAAGGATAGCCGTAGAGGGAGCAGATTTAGATGATGTGGAGATGACTGATTCAAAGATTTTGCAACGAAACTTTTCTGGAGCTATCGTTGTCTGGAGGTCAGAAAATTTACGACCTATAGCCTGCCTCGTCGTTTGCGTCGTTCAACAAAACATCGTTCCGAAGATTGGCAGCTTTGATCGTACTTATCCGTTGGTGTAGAAGGACAACTACGCCATCATAGGTGGTATGGCTGTCAATTGCGCTAATGCTATCATGAGCAACTATATTAGTCCTAGAGTTGGAACTCCTCAAAGTTGCTTTCCGTATTGTCATCTCTTTACTCATATCTTTTGGTAGTACGGAGTGAACATCTCTAGAGATTCAGTCCATAAGAAGGTCCTTCCTATAATCGATAGAGCCTCTCCCAGGAAGATGGGAATTCCGGAGCCACCGGCAATAGGAGAGCAACTGTGACAAGAGGCAGAACAAGGGTAGGGAAAAAGGGGATATCTAAGTCTCGAGCTAATTGTTATTCGTTAATATCCATGCAGCGATTTGAGAGATTTGCGCCAAGCAGTAGCGCTAGAGCCGCAAGAATGGGTGCATAGGCGCTATGCTGTGTTCATTCCGAGGTCGTGGCAATGGCTCGAGCTCCCGTAGAGGATCGGGACTATCTCTTAGTCTATAGCTAGTATATTAGGTGTATTAGTGCTATTGTTGTCATTTCCCTTCCATGGTTTGCTCTTTTCTTTTCTTTAGGCTGTTTGGGTTGTAACGTTGGTTGTCTCTTGTGTAAAAAAGATGCGTATGATATTATGAGAAATATTCCTATTTATTCACTTTGCTATTGTTTCTGGATATGTAGACCGCTCGTGTATGTGTATTTCGAAGAAATGGTTTAAGTATGAAAATCTCATAAAGATAACTAACCAACGGTAAATGTAATGTGTGACTGGAAGTTTGTAGATAATAAGTTTTAGCAAGTGAAGGGCGGGCTAAGGTTGTTTTGAAATTATGGATCATTATTCTTGTTCTTTAAAAAGCTAAAATTTATAAATATGTTAGTTTTTCATCATTTTAAAATAAGTAAATTAGGGCAAGGAAGTAAGTTTTAAGTTCTAAGATTAGTTGTTGAATGCTAGAATTGAGCATATGCGTTAACTCATAACTGAATTTCAATTACATTGGAATATGGCTTGATTTATTAAAAATAGAAAAGGAAAACGTTTGAAAATTTTTACGATTGGAAAAAAAGTTTTGATGTTCATATAATTTTTGGAATTTTTACCGAAATTATTTATGTGAATTGGCGTTTAAATGTTTTGGAAGTTTACTTTTTAAATCATGTGCAAATTTGATTGAAAAATGTAAAAGATTTTTATGGAAATTTTGATTTTAAAATGCCATATTAAGCATAGGGAAGATAGATGAGTTAATAAATACAAATTTGGTGGTGCATTAAGGTTGACATTAGGATAAAGTGTAGACAATAACAAGGAAAAAACTGCTTTTTCCTTGGAATTTCTAATTCTATACCATGTCTACGACGTACGAGAGTCCATTTTGGATTCAATTCTATTTTACAGTTTGAAAAATAGCCTCCTTATGTGTGTTGTACATGGAAAAATTTAGAGAAAATCTAGAGCAACGATGAATTCTCAATGTACAATGTGATTGAAAACCAATAGAGTGGTAAGAGTGTAAAATTCTCTACCTAAATTCCTTTTCCCGACATAGGAGCGGACGTTTAGGAAGCGAGAATTCAATGCGATAGATTTTTGGATAGTAGGAATTGGTTGAACCATACTTTTATTCTTAGGAGTATGGAAATTCTTATGAAAAATATTTTTCAAAACCTGCATACATATAGAACTACCAGTATATATAAGTTGTTTGCATCATATTTTCAAGAATGCTTTTAAAAGAATACATTCATATCGGAGGACCCGATTTAGAATTATTATGCATATATGTTTCCTATGATGTGATACACTATGCACTTATGCACGTTTGGTTAAAAAATGGATTGTACACTAAATTTTTGTGTAGTTTAGAATGGTTACTGCATTACTCCATGATTTAATCATTAGGGTAATTTGGAGAACGAAATCCTTTTAAGGGGAAAGAATGTACCACCCCATAAATTTAGGTTAATAATTTAATAATTAATTAGGCTCAAAAAATGGAATTTGTGAAAATAATGGAATTTGGCTGCGAAACTTGCTCCGTTGCGTTTGTGGCAATTTTCTAAGCGACTTTCATATTGGAGTTTCTCAACTGGAGTTCAAACGAAGAAGTTACGAATGTTTGAAGAAATCAGAATGAAAATAATTAAGCAAACAAAAATTTACATTAATAAATAATTAACCGAGACTCAACGATCGACCCCCGACTATGAGCCGATCGACCAGTAGCGATTGACCGCTCATAGGGGTGCGGTCGACCAGCCGAGGGTTTTGAGCATGATCTGAACCTTGACCAATTGCCTGGATTTAATATTTCTAATCTAATGGTTAAGACTGATTTGAGAGCCTAAAAATATAGTTCTAACCCGTCCCTTCTCTTATCATATTTTCTAATCTATGGTAGCGAAGCTCTACCATTTCATCTTCTCCACTATTCCTTCTAACTTTAAAATAATTTTTATTTATACAAATTGGAGAAGAGTAGAAAATAAATAGAATAAGGGAAGAAGCGAATCAATATTGTGCCATACTATGGTAAATTTTAAATTGTAAAATCAAATTCTCCTTCAGCCTCAAATCTTTTATTAGATCTAAAATTCTAATGTATGTATGTATCCTTTTTATACATATTTCTTAGAATAAAAATGAGATGGAGCTAAGTCAAGGAATCAGATTCATATCTAGAGTTCTGGAATGCTCTTAAAGGTGAGTGGGAAATTATGCAATTTGTGTATAATATTGAAATTTATTTTAATGAATTTTTATTTGATTATTATGCCTAAATATAGATCTAAGTGTTGAAGGCTCGAATTAAATGCATAAAACATTGCCTACATATTCTGCAACTTGGGAAGTTTAATTAGAAATATCGTTTACACGTAGATCTGGAAATCGGTCCCTAAGTTATTAAGGGTTGAATGTTGATAAGATGTAGATTTTATTCTAGATCTACAATTGGGTTATACAGATGTTAGTATAATCTCTATTTATACCCTAATTATATTGGAATGTGGACTTTCTATATTTTAATTATTGGGAATATTACCCGTTTTAATTTTATAAATTTCCTTAATTTTCTTAATTTCATAAAAAAATGCAGTGTTTGATTTGACAAGGATTATGCGCAATAGAGGAAAACAATGTGTAAAGCATGGATTTATTTTCTGTAGTTTACACTGTCAATTTCAAATATATGGAAATAAATGTTTCTTGTAACTTCAAACAAAGCAAATCTCTTAATTTTGGAAAATTTAGTGAATTATAATGGAAAAGCTTTTTAGAAATATAGTTCCAAGAAATTAAAATATGGAAAAGAATATTCTAGTTTGGGATTGATAACTAGAAATATAGTTAGTAAAAATAAATAAATATATATATATATATATATATGTATGTATGTATTTAACCGCGCCAATCAAATAAAATGAAACTTAACTAATATGACAATTTACGCATAACATCCACATTAGGTATAATTAGAACGTTAGAATAAATTGTGCTATGAATAATAGGATTAGGAAATAAATTTTGATATATTGTAACTCCAATTAAATAGGTAATAAATATGGAATAAATTTGGGAGTTACAAGAGTTTAAATAGGGTATTAATAAAGTAATGAGACTGATTAATGAGATTGTTAGAACAATAAATATGAAGAGATAAAAAAGGAATACTAGGAAAATTTGAATTAGCGAATAAATGTCTTTAGGAAATGTCCATTGAGATAATAATCATTTATTTCGAAAAAAAGTGACATTTATAGAAAAGTAAATAAAAATGTTTGGTAGTAATTGAATATTTTAAGGTAGTATAATTATCATTAGAGTAAATTATATAGCCTTAAATATGCAAATAGAGATTAGCGGGCTTTACTTAACATTAAAGTTTAGAGTAATTAATTTGATTTAGTTGGTTAGGATGCGAGGTCAATAGAGTTATACAACAAAAGTTTGTCCTTCACTCAAAGGCTACTAGCAGTTATGTACACTTATTACATATGTCGACATCTCCAACTGTAGGACCCATGGTAAAGGGATTTACGTTGTAGATAGGTTAAGGGAAATTATAGGCAGGATTCGCCTCGGATTTGAAGAACTAAATGGCCTGGTACCTTTTGAAAATGGGGTTTGCTTCCTATCTAATAAGAGGTAGTAAGTAATCAAAGAGGGTATTTTCCATGACTGCTTAGTTTAGTATAAATGGGGATGTTAGCCGTGAAGGGTCGACGGCTATACCAATAGTTGGCACTAATATTTAGTAGTTGGTCTGGCGCATAGGCTGGACACCCAACGATCACAAATGAGCAGCAGTAAGGACTTGGGTTATGTCCCGATAGATTGCGCTTCCTACTAGTGTAGAATCCATGTGGGATACGCATGGACCTTATGATAGAGAAAGTTGAAAATTAGTATAGTGTAAGTGTGCTAGTTAACCCTTAGATAAATCTTTGAATGGCGATAGTAGTACGGCAAATAAATTATATATAATTAGTAAATCCGTATTTATGGTCATCGGTCTCTGTAGCTAAGATCAATAGACTAGTGATGACGACGTGCATGGCTCGTTTCAGAGTTAGTAAGTATTAAGTGGCCGAAGTTTTGGATAGAGAATGGTTTGAGTGTGTGTGTGCGCGTGTGTATATACACACACATAGTTTTATATATATAGTATATCTTGGAGATGGTTAGGTTAGATATATTGTATGCACATATATTAAATTAAACAGGTTAGTTGTTAATAATAGAAATAACATTTAAATGGAAACCAAACGGTGTAAATTTTGTTATGAGTAAAGTACACAACATTCCAATCACCAGAACTTTATTCTGACCCCCTCTCAGTACAACCCATGGGATAGATTTAGACGAAGATGTCACCAAAGCAAGACATTATAGTCAATGGAGAAGTCTTCTTATTCATACTCGGTACTGAGAAGGCAATTGGATGTCCAAGGAATACCATTAATTCCAAGGCCGTAGCCTTAGTCAGTATTTATATCCCATTATATTTTTCTATTTCACTGTGTGTTTTGTTTGATTAATTCAAATATATTTATGTTTATTCTAGATTATCAAAACCAACGATTCATACCCAAAGGAATTGGGTTGATTTTTTTCGAAATTTGGGCCTATTAAGGTGTGGGTTGTTACATGAAGTCGACCAGATCCTCGAAGAGCTGCATAAGGGTTTTTTTTGGGTCCATGACTTGGGCAGAGCTTAGCAAAAAAGGCTGTTGAGCAAGGCTATTACAGGCTTACTATGGTCAAAGATTCAACGGACTACGTCAAGAAACGTGACTAGTGTCAATGGTTCACCAAGATCCCCAAAGCCTCTCCAACCCACCTTACCTCTATGATTTCCCCATGGTCATTTGATATGTGGGGGATTAACCTAATAGAAAAGCCGTTTAATGCCAAAGGAGGGTACAATCATGCCATAGTCACTATCGACTACGTAATGAAATGGGTTGAGACCGAGCCCTTCACTAGGGTCATCATCCCCAGATGTTGAACTTCATCATAAAAAACATCGTCTGCCATTGCAGCCTATCAAAGAAGATTATCGCTGACAATGGCACTCAGTTCAAAAGCAGTTTCTTTCAAGATTTTTGCAAAGGGAATGGGATTGAGAATTGCTTCTCTTCCTTTGCCTACCCTAAAGGAAATGGGCTAGTCGAGGCCGTCAATAAAATCATCAAATCAACACTCAAGAAATGCCTCACAAAAGCTAAAGGAAACTGGGCCAAAGAACTACCACTCGTTCTTTGGTCCTATCACACCTCCAGCCGAACTTCAACTAGCCATACTCCATTCTCGCTTTCCTATAGGTACGTAGCCATGCTACCCATAGAGGTAGACGTCCCCACACATTGACGTCTTACGTACGAGCCTGGTATAAATAATGAGCTACTCAAGCTTGGGATTACATAGCAGAGCGAACAACCGAAGCCAAACTCCACGCCGAAGCCTACAAAAGGAAGATTGCCGAGCATTAAACCTCAAGAATGAAGCTCCAATCATTTATTATCGGCAATCTAGTTATGCATTATCCTTGATTTATCCCTCGCCTTGACCACCCCCTTCCCGCCTTCTTGGCCTCCTCGACCCCTCCTTTTCCTTGGCATTCTCAACCTCAACAATCGTCAAAGCACCTTCTTTGGCTACCAACTCCTTTTGGAGTTTCTCAACCTCATCCCGTATGCAGATGGAGTAGTACCCGACTGAACAACCAGTGTTGGAATAATAACAAAGTAATAAACAAATAAAATTTGAAGTGTGGGCATAACTTGGTTGGCCATCAGTAGGCTATCCGAATCTTCGATATCCACAAACTAATAGATATCCAAATTTATCTGCCCTAATAGCTCAGCATCATCCCAGTGCTCAGACCTTTCTCATCGCAAATACGAAAGAACTTGGGGTAAGGATGGGTGATCTCAGAAGGCGAGGACATGTTGACCACATCCCTGTTACTCTTCTTTCAATTGGTGGAGCGCTGAAGTGACCGCTCGGGGCTGGGGTCCATAATGATGACCCATTGGCATGCTTCGGATGCCTTAGGTGTAGGAGTCCCTTTAGTCTAAATGGTGGCATCAATGTCATAAAGAGCATCAAACCTTAGCTTGATGAAAACTTAAATAACAAATAATGAACAAGACTTAGTCAAAATGAAAAGAAAATGAAGATGAGTACAAGCATGTTACCATTTGTACCAGTCCGGCCTCGCCTTTTGATAAGGTGCGGGCATGAGGAGACCGAACTACCTACACTGGTTTGATAAGTCCTAACTTGGTGATCACCTGGAGGCATTGTATAATATCCAGGATACAAAGGGTCATATGAAGGAATTCACTTGGATGAGGGACCTACGTCCCTACCAAAGGTTTGCTCTTTTGAACCTCCCCTTACACTAGTTTCCTCGGAGCTCTCTCCAATTTCCTAAGAAACAACCGTCACTCGATGAGGAGGGATCAGGACATCAACCAACTGTTGTGGGTTGCATTCTTTCCACTAAGGCATCGGTACTACAATGCTTAGTTGATATAAGTCAGCTTGTTGCTACTTCCGAGGCTCCTCACCCATATAGCATCAAAATATTCCCTCTTCGGATCAGTGATTGGACCGAATATAGGCTCCTATAGCACCCCATAAAAATTAATAAGAAATTAATTAATTTATTAATTAATAATAACGCTAAAAATGAAAATTCCACCAATGCCATAATTTGGCCATGATAGTTACACCATTGTGTTCGTGGCGATTTTCTGGTCAATTTTTGTATATGAAATTTTGCGATCAAAGCTCAAATGGAAAAGTTATTGATGTTTGAAGTTTTTGAATTTTAATTCATTTGAACGAAATTAAATTTAAAAATTAAATAACGTTCATGTAAAATATTAAGAAGGCAATAGATATTTTAACGTTAAACAAAATGTTAATGTTAAGAATTAAATGGACGTTAAATATTAAAAATGGGCAAGGAATAAATTTTGATCGTAGAAGAAGGCCGATCGGCCGCCACCACTAGGCTAGTCTACTACTAGCAGTTGGCCACCTAGGGAGGAGCGATCAACTGGTTGATGGCTGGAGGCTAGAGTTTGGTTAAGCTAGGAACATCCCAGATTTTATTATATTAAACCGACTAAAATTCTACAATTCAGGCCCACCACTATAAATAAAAGGCTAGCACACACACTTTTACTCACAATTAATTGGAATGCTAGCGAAACTCCGTTGGTCTTCTTCTTTAATTCTTGGGTCCAGAATTAATTGGATTTAAAAGTAATAGGTTTACACACACACATATTCTATTTCTTTTTTCCAAATCTCTTAAGTCTAAATCTAATCTATGTATAATTGTATTGTTGTATATTCCAAAAAGAACAATTCTGAAGGAGTAATTAGGGGAAGGCATGAAAACCAAAGGAAATGAAGGAAACTATCCGTGAGTGGAAATTTTAGTTTCCATATTAGTAATTTGTATAGTGATAGTTAGGATTAGTTTTATGCCTTGGAAAATTTTATATACGAAAACCCTAAACCCAAAAAACCTCAAATTCCTTCGAATAAAATGTCAATTCTTAGATTAATTGGAATTTCTATTGTTTACGTTAATATAGTAGAATTAAATTTATTATTTGCAATATAATTAATTTATGTTCTATTTAACTTCCAGTTCTAATTTCTGCCATTGGAACAAATGATTCAAAAAGAAAATTATTAGAAAATGATATGCAACGTATGGATTTTCCAATTTGTAGTTTGCATTAGCAAATTTGTAATTTATGAAAATATGAATCTTCTACTTCAAGTTTGTACATGTAAAAGTTGAAAAGAATACAAAAGGTTTAAATTGTATGGTTATATTTCCTTGAAATTGAGGCGTTATTCTATTATAATAATATAAAATAAGTTTAGTATTTTGATAACATTCGTTTCTATACAAGTCCATTTTGGCTAACAAAGGACATTATTTATTTTTTAAATAATTGTATGGAACATAGTCTGTATGAATATGGAAGTTTTGATATTTTAATAATTAGTATAGGAAGTGGAAATTTTAGAATAATAATATTTTTACGTACGTTTAGTAATATTTAGTTAGCCAACAATTTACATACATATAAATATATTAATAGTGTATGAGTAATAATGTATAAATCGTATTATATAGAATAAATAGGCTCATAAATAGCATTAAATCTTATAGGAAGGAAGTCAAGGAAAATTATGGAAATTAATCCATAATTAAAGGAGAAATAAGGAGTTTTCCTTATATAGCATTAATCTATAAATATGAGTGAGGTATAATACACACACACACATATGGCAGTATGTAAGGAGAGCGAAAATATGACTAAGTTATTGGGATGTGAGTTCAGTCAAAAGTAAAAAGAAGTCTGCCCAGCTAATCTGGCTACCAATAGTGTGACTTTGGGATTAATGTGAGACATCGCCTTTAATAAGTATCCAGGTGGATGTGAGGTTAGTTCCTATAGGTAAGCCTATCTAGCTTATCTAACTACCATCACCTACGAATAGTAGGATTAATGTGAGACGTCACGATTCGGATTACAGGTCATAAGAATAATATCCCTATATGGGCTTGTTTCTGGGTTGAATGTAACAAGTGGCTGTTGTAGGATCTGCCTCCTTTCCACTCAAGAAGTATTAAATAGTCGGGATTATCTTTTATTCATAGTAGAGGGAAATCTATGGAATGGGGTCCGCTTCGGGGTTGAGATATCAAGTGGCTATAAGTAGGTCTGCCTCTTTCCATAAAAAAAGTATTAAGTGGCCTATTTCTTACAATGTTAGTTTGGAAATACCAAAGATGGGTCCGCTTTGAGTTTAGGTATTAAATAATGGGGATCTACCTAGGGTATAGGTATTAAATGGGTAGACTCCGCATAATTCCCATTAAAGATGTATTAAGTGGCTCGCGCGCTTTCTTTGACATCATTAGGACATGATTGATAGCAGTTTCATTGTACCCGCATGAGAGTTATGAAGAAGAACTGGAAAGGGCCCTTGGCCTATAATTAAAATTACGTCATGGAGTTGGACTGGAAAAGCCTTTGGCTTATGGTGGAGGTATGCTTAATAGGATAATGTGTAGGATGCGTGAGACATATTAATTATCTAAATAATACTGCCCAAATGATGTTATGATAAGACTTGAGATTTCATCCACTAGACATTGTTGTTATGACTCCCTACTCATTACGACCCAATGTTAGGGGGAACTATGCTGATGGACAAGATGGAGGCGGGGATAAAGATTTGTAGCGGTTTAATTGTTTATCTATGTTTTTGATATACTCAGATGTACCAGATTCAGGCATGTTCCTGTTTTATTTTGAGATATGGTATTATGGATATGTTTGGGTATTATGATTTTGAGATTTGGATTTTATGAAATGGGTACTTATTTCTGTTATTATATTTTACCCCTTCCGCTATGAGATTATGAAAACATAAACAGATAGATATATATTATTCATTGTATCAATTTTACCAACCAACAACCAGTTTTGGAATAGACTTAAGGTTTGATAGGAGAGTTGTTACGGTTGGTACTTTAGCGCAGGTTACCCGATCAATGGGAATAGGTATACATGAGAATGTGGATTTGTTATCTTCGAAAGCATTTTTCAGAACCCTGCTATATATATATGTATGTATGTATGTATAGACACACACATACTATTATGAACATGTGTAAACACACTAGGCAAATCTTTATTTCAACAAATAATACTATCTTAGGAAGAAGTTAACTAAAAGATCAAACCTACATATAGTTAATTATGGTGGAAACAATTGCTCGGAGGCCGGGGACCCCTCCACCCAACAAATACCCACTGTTCGAGGTATGCCCGAATAGTTTAAGCAATACCTAAGGCATGTGGGGACAAGTTCTTATTCCTTAACGAGTTGCACCTGCGGCACCAGTTACTCCGCCTGCTGGAGCAATACCCCATCCACTAAACTTCCCCAAAATGTGTAAAGACTTTATGAATATCGAAGGATGGGCATATACGGTGGCTAAAGATTTTGTTAAAACAAAGGCTTGGATTAACGACTGTTAACGTATATTCTGGGAGTTAGGATGGAAAGACCAGATCAGAGAAGGATGGCCACATGGAATTTGAATGGGGAGGCGCTGGATCGGTGGGATATAATAGTTGAAAAGAATACCGAGGAAGAAATTACTTAGGGTAAATTCAGGACTCGCTTCAAGTTGAGATTCAAGTCCAAAGCCGAAGTAAGCTTGTAATTAGAGAAGTTTATACAACAGAGGCAAGGAGACTCCATATTGAAGGTATGTCAATAAGTTCACAGAATCAGCTAAGTTTGGATTGAGTCCAATTGACACCCATGAAAAGAAGGCTACGAAATTTGTTAAAGGCCTAAATTCTCCACTTAGGGAGCCTCATTTGACCCAAGTACCTAAAGGAGCCACTTAAAAGATGATAGTTGAAATGGCCCTTCTTTAGACTGTTGGTATTAAGGAGAAGGTAAGATAGACACAAAATGAAGGTGGTTCAAAGAAAGAGGGATTCTATGCTGATAAGAAAGCCAAGGGGAAGATCAAGAAAGGATGAGTGACATGTCGTAGATGTCAGAAGAAATGGCATGTTGCTAAGGACTGCAAGGTGAGTTTGATGAGGGAAGATTCAAAGGGAGGTACTATCACTGTCTCGAGGAAGGGCACTACAAGAATCGGTGCCCGACGCTTGCAAAGGAGGGAAAAGGTGGGCAAACTTATGCCACTGAAATTATACCTATCTCAAGTAGACCTCCTCCCAGAGACAAGGGAAAAGATGCATTGGAAGATACAAGTATTATCTCTGGAAATACATTTCATATCTTATTTGACTCAGAAGCATCACATTCGTCCGTAGCTAGAAATGCAATTAACACCTTGAGTTTAGAAACCTAAGTTGTTACCAACTTAGTGGTTGTATAAAATACCATTGAGGAGTAGATATGTCTTTCTTTGATTTGTAAAGACCTAGATGTAATAATCCATACCTTAATGAGCCTAGATTTGGACAAAAATTCAAAACCTAAGTTCATCAAAGCATAGATCGTTGGATTTGGTACCTGCAAATAAGCATGAGCATTACTAGAGATTAATAGAAATCTAAACTCATAGTGGAAACAATAATAGTATAAGAATACCGATTATGACTACTACCTTGGAATTAATGGTATTCCTTGGATAGTCGTTTGTCACATCAACATCTGGCATAAGAGAAAAGATGACTACTCCAACAACTAAACACATTTAGCTCCAGTGACATGTTCCTCTAAATCTATCTTGTGGGTTGTAATAAGGAGGGGTCCGAACAACATTCTAGTAACTGGAAAATCTATAAACTATCCATAACATAAATTTATATCAATTAGTTTCCATTTAATTGTTATGTCTATTAAGATTAGCAATTCTAATCTAACCTTGCATTGCACACACGATTACTTACCAACCCATTCCCAAGGTACAAAATACTGACGAATCCTTATCAACCACCCAATACTTCCAAATCCATTTGTCACTTAATCCTTCCAAATATGGAGCGGGCTTCTACTATCACCACATGGTACTTTTAAAAGAGAAATATGTCGAATCTTCCATTTAGGATCCTAATCGAGGTAGACCCCATCATTTAAGACTTATTCTCAAGGTTGACTTCTGGTATTGTCATTATTGGTCTATTGCTTCTAGCTACAAAGCCTGTTGACCACTATCTGTGGCCTTATAATTTATAAATATCCATATTACTAGCACATGTATCGTCATTTAAAGTCTTAGCAATGTGAGAAATTATACCCAAGCCATTTAATACCTCATTAATAAGGTCTAGGTAGGTCTTTGATCATTTAACAACTATTTATAGATATGCCTTTGTCATTTAATACCTAACTCCAAACTGGTACTATCTAGCTGACATTGCTTCGAAATATCAATGGGATACTTAATATTTCTTTTATAGAAGAGAGGCGAACTCTAGGTCAGTTACTTAGTACCTCAAACCTAAAGCGAACCTTTCTTGAAGTATCTATCATCTTCTTAATTATAAATATGGAATCTCATTAGGTTACTTATTTTGGTAGGGAGGAAGACCCTGCAATAGCCACTTAATAACTCAACACTGAAGTAAATCCTTTTAGAGATATCCTTATTTATTTAGAATCTCACTTGGTAACTTAATACTTCCTTTTATGAGAAAGGCGGACTCTACAAACACTTAATACCTCAAACTAGAAGTGAACCCCTATAGACATCCCTCACGCTTCTAATTCCAAATTTGGACCATTTAATAATTTTTAGTTTGGAAATAGATGGACCCTCAAACAACCACTCAATACATTTGAACTTAAAGCCAGCCCCATCTCTCGCAAAGTTACGAGTCCTAGGATTAATGATATCTCATATCAATAGTAAGCGCATCCGACTGATGGTAGCCTCAAAGTGAAGGGCAGTCTCCGTTGAATGATTCTACTGACCTCGCATCACTAACCCACTATGTCCAATTAACCATCCTAAGTCTTTACTTATATTTTCTTAGGTAGACATTAGACTTAACTTGCTAATTCCCTTTTTGTTTAAGGTAATAGGATTTACCTTAAATAATTATCTACACATAAATCCCCTTTTAATTCTCATAGATGTTTATTTGTCCATACAATTTAATGAATATTTCCTAAGACATGTATGTATGATTACTAATTTCAAATTAGTAACCTTTTATATATATTCAATTTTTATCAGTCCCTTTTTTATCCGTTTGTCCCTATTAATTGTAACTCCCAAATTCATTTCCATTAATTGACCATTGATTAGAGTTATGCTCTTTAATTCTCATACTAACCAATTGTAACCCCTAATCTAACTCTATCCATTATTTTCCATTAATTGACCATAAATTGGGGTTACAATATTTTATTTTCTATTAATAATTGACAATTCCTAATTTATTACCCATTAATAGGAATTACTACATTTCCTAATTTTACCTATTCGCTTCCCTAAATATAATAATAACCGATGAACTTTTCGCATAAATAACGCATGAATAAATGTTGTTCTTCTTTATTAACTCCATGAATGCATATAAACTGATTGATAAAACTACATATTCGTAGCAAAATATATTCTAGTCATAAATATGTAACTAGAATATACTTTTCATATTTAATTTGCTGGATCTTAATTTTTTAAAAAGATTTTCCTCTATGATTTCCATAAATTGATTTAATTCAAAAGGAAAGATTTACTACGTTTGAAATTAGAAGGAATGCATAATTTATTTTTATTTAGAATAAACAATGTAAACTACGGAGAATAAATCTGTACTTTACACATCTCTTCCCTTTTTATTTGTGGGTATTCCTTGTTAAATAAAACGTCTCCTTTTTTAATGAAAAGTGGAAAAGTAAACAAATTTGTAAAAATAAAATGAATGTTCTTCCCACAAATTAAACTATTGAAAATCTACAACACAGCACAACCTGGGGAATAATTAAAAAAAATCCTATTTTACACCCAAGTACAGATCTAGAATAAAAATATACAACATTCAAATTCTAAAATCTTTGGGACTGATTTCCAGATCTTGGTGTAAACATATTTCAAATTAGATCTAAAACAAAAATATGCAGGCAATAGTTTTTTACACTAATTTAAGCCTACAATTCACAAATAAAAATGATTTGGGAAAAAAATCAAACGTATGCCAAAGGAATAGATTTAAAATCATAAATAATATATAAAATTTCCCACTAGGCTTTTAAAAGCGATCCAAATCTTCAGAATTGAAGTAGATCCTTAAATTCATCTCCAAATCCTTTTTGATCCAATAAATATGTATAAAATCGGTATATGCATGCATTAGAATTACAGATCTGAGAAGAGATTTGGAATTGGAAGAGAAATTAGATATATAAATACACAAATTACCTCAAATATGCATATAATTGATTCTCTTCTTCTTTTTTGTTAGATTTCTATTCTTCTCCAATTTGTATGAATATAGATATAAATATCTTATTTTTAGAATTAGAAAGAAAGTGAAGAAGAAGAAATGGTAGAGCTTCCCTGCTGCCTTTAGAAAAATATGAGAAGAAAAGGGAGGGTTAGGCCAAGATTTATAGGTTCTAGAACAAAAAAGAACCATTATATCGAAATATATTAAATTAGGGTCGTACATGACCTAGGTTTACTGGATCCGCCACACATGAATCGCTCGACAACGCCAGGTCAACCACTCCAATATGCGGGTCGACATGTGGGCCCTAGATAATTAATATAAAACGTTAATTTATCCTATTTGAATTATTTCTGTTCCGTATTCATTTTTCGTCCGTAACTTCTTCGTTTGGACTTCGCTCGAAAAACTCCAAATATGAAAGTTTCTCAAAATTTCGCCATGAATGCAATGGTGCCAGTTTCATAGTCAAATTCCACCTTTTGTACAAATTTTATTTTTGTAGCTACATTAATTAACTAACTAATTAAATAGCTAATGCCAAATTACATGGCGTTACATTCCCCCACGCTCTAGAAAGAATTTCATCTCCAAAAATTTCTTCGATGACTAAGTCATGCTTTTGGCTCCTAATTATCCTAAACTACACAACCAATGAGTGTACAACTAATTTGCAACAAATGTGCATAAGTGCGTAGTGTATTATTGTATCACCACACAAAAAATAGATATGCAGAATGATTCTAAATCGGATCCTCCTATATGAATGCATTTCTTTTTAAACATTTTTGAAAAATATGATGCAAACAACCAATATATTAGCAGTTCTATATGCATGCAGTTTTTTGGAAAATATTTTCAAGCAAAACGCCTGATGAAGCAACCAATTTTTCATCTACTTCCTATTATGCAATAATCTAATGCATTGAAAAATCACTTCTTAAACTATACTCCTATACGGAAAAAGGAATCTAGGTAGAATTTAACATTCTTACCACTTTATAATCTTCCTATTCCCATAGTACACTGGAAATTTCTTCGCTGCCCCAGATTTACATCAAAATTTCCATGCGCAAAACACATAAGGAGGCTTATTTCAAGTTCTAAAATGGAATTAAGTCCAAAAATAGACTCGCATGCATCATCGACATCGTATAGAAATAGAAATTCCAATCCTAAAGCAGTTTTTTCCTTGTTACTACTTGCATTTATCGCATCGACAATCCTAATGCACCACTAAATCTGCAAATTCTAACTCTATTTGTCTTCCCTACGATTGACATATGGCCTTCAAAATCAAATATATCATAAAAATCTTTGTCACTTTTCAAAATTTATACGTAATTTGAAAATCTTAAAATATTTAGACGCACATTTTAGCTTGAAATTAAATTTTTAAACAAAAATTCAAAATATAGTTTAAGAGTCACAAAACTTTTTTTTCGAAAGGGAAACTTTTCAAATCAAGGGAAAACTTTTCAAAATATATTCCTTAAAAGTTTTGATAAATTAAGCTATAATTCAGGGTAGTCGGAAGTCGATTATGCGCTAAATGCGTAAACCAAATTCTAAAATTCTACAACTAGTCATTGCCTATAAAACTTGACATTTTACATAAAGAAAGATGTCAACACATCTATTATACAAAACTTTTAGCTTTTAAGGAACATGAGTAATGACCCATGATATCAAAACAACTTTACCACGTCCTTCGTTAAAAGTTTCCAACTATTCTAAATTCCAGTCTTATATGGCATTAACTGTTAATTAAGTTCCTATATGAAATTCCCATATTTATACTGCTTCTTTACTATGCATATACAAGAGCGGTATGCATTTCCTAAAACAATAACACGGTACTTAAATATGAACTCATAATATCATGCATGCCATATACAAGAGAAGACTAACAGTTACAACCAGACAACCTAAAAGAAAAGAACAAATGCTAGAAGGAAAAATACAACAACACCATGAATCCTAAAATAATGTCTACAGACTACGAGATGCCTTTCTCTGTGGCTGGAGCTCGATTCATTGCTGCGACCCTTGAATAGTCGTAGCATCGTGGCTATACACCCAATCTCGTGCTGCTGGCGCTGCTGGTGTTGCTGACGGCCTTGGAATTGCTATCTTCCTAAGGAATGATCTAATGACGAAAGAAGGAATCTTCTACTAAACTACCTCTCCATGGATGTTTGCCTGTATTACCTAAAGACAAGAGTGGATGAGTGAAAATACGGAAAGTGACTCTGTGGAGTGCTAATCCTTGATCAAAAAATCACATTATAAGGGTGCGGGTCCAATTGACGGTGAAGGCGCCAATACTTGCATAGGTAGTCTTCCACACCAAGGGATAAATCTGATCATATCTCTCCATCTTAAGAATGACGTTATGATGAATGATGCGCACAACCTGCCGGACAGTAAGGCGTAGAATTCGTCTTCCAAACACTGACATCCTAGGAAAAGATTTGCTGTGAAATCTTTGAATCCATCAATTCAAAATCATCCAAGTCCGCATCCTTCGTAGGGGCCTCTAAATTATCAATGAGATCATCATTAGTCAGCTCAATCAAGACACCTTTCACCTCCGAACGAATCTAACTGTTGCCTCCATCGAAATTTTGTGCCAATAGGACATCAAAAAGGCAAATGCGACATAGGTAACATTCCCACTCAAAGGACTCAAAGCAGAGGATTAATGCAAATCCTACCACAACGAATAGCTCTTTTATCCCAAAAGCGACGAAACCTTCTGCTCATTCTAGTCCAGCTAAGTGGCCTCTCGAGTGTTGAGATCATAATGGTGCAAGGAAAAATCGACAGTATGGAAAGGTGTCTTGGGCTAAGAAGTAGTCAGAAGGAAGAAATAGGATTTAAATTTAGGGTGGTGGTGAGGCGAGATCTAACGTGTAAAACCATCATGAGGGGGAGGCGAGGCTACTGCTGCTTGGGAAAAACAGCATCGTTTAGAGGAGGAACGGAAGAGAGAGGCTGCTACTTAGAGGAGGAGGAGAAGGATGGAGCTTAGGTTCGGCCGATTTAGGAAAGAGCAACGAAAGAATGCAATTGAGAAAATTTGAATGCGGCTTTCATAGTCGCGTTTTAGGTTTAAGTTGTGTCGAAAATCGTTAACCGGTAGGCCATTCTAGGTTTAGTGCTAGGTGGTCGATCGCTAGATAGGCTTTGGGCGTTAACTGAACCTAGATCTAATTAGGGTGGATTGAATAGTAATAATTGTTTCACGCCGTCTCCTTCGATCCGACATGAACCGAAAAATTCTTGTCCCCACAACGGTGGTGTCAAAACCGACCACCTAGTTCTAAACCATGCTTTAGCAATTCATAATAGTCCCAACAAAACTGCGGTGACCAAGCATAGTTCCAAAAACCCGAAAATATTCCAATTGATATTTCCTGCCTACTTCATACAAAAATATTTCTTCCAATAGCTGGTGGGTGCAACAACACTTCAAACTACATACCCCAATAAAATAGAATGTCATTTCTATTTTGTCTATATCTTAAAGAGAGAAATTTTTTAAAACCTCGATTTTATAAGCCGAAAAATCATCGAGCTAAATATATGCTCCTTTATACTTGTTTCTAAATAATAGAAACTATTTCATACCAAAATTTCTCTTAGAACTCAAACATAGATATATATACATACATATACATATACATATATATATATTTCAGGATTTCCAAAAACTTAATCCTTTATAAACCAAAATTTTCTTATCGTAACCAACGTAGTAGTATATGTGTTTCGTTGAAAATTTCAATACTTTTCCAAAACAAAATTTCTAAATTAATCTTTGGAAAAATAAATCCTATGAAAAACCCTTTTTCAAAATCTAAGGCATTTCCAAAATATATTATATAAAAATTCTTTTATGGGTTTAGACTAAGGAATTGACATTAATTCTCTAAATAAAAATCTGGTTTGCTGTCAAAGAGGTGATCAATGAACGCACCCTAGCAAAAAATTGCCATTGGACAATTAAGACATACAGACTCTAATTTCGCGCCATCTGAAATAAATGCATGTCTCCAACTGAAACTCATGATCAAAATCCAAAACCACAAGTCACAAGGTAGCTAGAATCCCGACCATCAAGTCGAACACCTCCAGTCTCCGGGATTCTGCCATATGTCATACTTATGCTCTTTATCAACAGCGTCTTACACATCGCCAGCACCCCATGGGGTACATCGGAGTCGGCATGAAAAATATTAACTCTAAGATATTTCCAACCCATAGTTGGTTTGCCCATTCCTTTGGAGTGGAACTACAACTAATTTTATTGTCGGAATTCTTAGAATCTAACATGAAAATAGGAAAGTTTGAATACGTTCTCTCAATTTATCAGAATTCCTCTGATCTGCTAATATAGGCTCTGATATCAAATGTAACAACTCGTACCTTAAAGGGCCTAAATTTCGACAAAACTCAAAACCCAAGTACATCAAAGCACGTATCGTTGGATTTCATACCTGTAAATAAGCGTGAACATTATCAAAGATTGATAGAAATCTAAACCCACAACGGAAACCATACTAGGATAAGAATACTTATTATGACTACTACCTTATAATTAATAGTATTCCTTGAATATCAAAATTGTTAGATCGGCATCGAGCATGAGACGCTTCTCTAACATGTGATAAGAGACTTCTACAAAATGTAAGGGTAAGAGACAAAGCTTCACAACCACTCATAATGTGAGATCCCCTTATCTTGTAAGCATAAACATGCCAAAAAGTTCTGGTGACCCTTAGGAATTTGGCGTGGATATATGAACATTGATTTTACATGCAACACGTATTTTATGAGATTTGCGGAGTATGGACTCATCCTAGGTATGGAGTGGTTATCTTACTACGGGGCATTCTTAGATTGTGATAGGAGGATTGTTTGGTTACGGAGTTATAAGGGGCAAGATACTGATGTACATTGCGCACTCCAAAAATCAGTCGAGTTAAGTCATTTATATTATCTTAGCCTATCACAAGAGGAGCTCATCTATGCGGGTAGTCCGAGACTTTTCGAACATTTTTGAAGAAATCTCTAGTCTCCCACTCAGAAGGGAGATCGAGTTTAAGACTGATTTGGAAATGGACGCTAGACCTATCGCGCTGCCATTAAAAATATGCCTCCAAAGATAGGCAAGTTTTGGATAACCAGATTTTGGAGCTGCTGTAGAAAAGATTTATTCGTTGTAGTACTTCAAAATGAGGAGCACCTATTATCTTTGCCACTAAGGTAGATGACTCTTTAAGGATATGCGTTGAGTATCGAGAGCTTAACATGCTAACAAAGAAAATTGGTATCCCTTATCTAGGATAGATGACTTATTTGACCAGCTTGTTGGAGCCAAAATCTTTTCCCAAATGGACTTAGGAATTGAATTCCACCAATTGAGAGTAGCTTAGGATACAATGATTTTCGCACTATAGTTCAATTGTATGAATGGAAAGTGATAGTTTTTCGGCTTACAAATGCCTTGCATACTTTGTAGATTTGATGAGTAGAGTATTTATGGGGTAGCTAAATAAGTTCATTCTAGTGTTTGTTGATAATATTCTAGTAGTTTCTAAAAGTGAAGGTGAGTATGAAATTCATTTAAAGGAGGTACTAGGGACCTTAAGAAGGCGCCAACTAACATCTAAATTCTCAAAGTTCAATTTTTGGAAGAAAAAAGTAAGATTTCTCGGTCATATTGTCTTTAAGAAGGGATTATCAGTTGATCCTGCAAAGGTGGAAGCTATTTAAGGTTGTAATATTCTGAAGAATGCGATGGAAGTTAGGAGTTTACTTGGGTTGGTAGGTTACTATAGAAAATTCATCAAGGAGTTTGCAAAGATAACAGTCTCACTGCCTTTCTTAACCAAGAAAAATTTAGTTTTTGCATGGGAAGAGAAATGCACAAAAGCATTTAAGACGCTGAAGGAGCTGTTGACTAGCATGTTATTACTTTCCATTCCAGATGGGATGAAGCCTTTCACTGTCTGCACCAACGCATGTGGTATGGGGCTAGGAGTTGTTCTTATGCAAGAAGGCAAAGTGATAGCATATGCAAGCAGACAGTTAAAGGACCATAAGGGAAGGTACTCCACTCATGACTTAGAGTTAGTGGCTATCGTCTTTGCTTTAAAGATGTGGAGACATTATCTTTTGGAGAAAGGTTCGAGTTATTCATCGATCATAAATCCCTTAAATGCCTATATTTCCAAAATGATTTAAATCTTAGATATCATAGGTAGATGGAGTTTATAGCATCATATGACTTGGAGATTCAGTACACCCCCAGAAAAGGGAATGTTGTTGCCGGTGTCCTTAGCCGGAGGCATGCTATTGTTGGTGCCAGAACCCACTATATGTTATCTGGCAGCAATGGAAGTAAGGCTAGCATTATTAGATCGCATCGGACAAGAACAAAAGAAAGATGTGGTAATAGTAGAAATTTTAGGCAAGTTAAGTAGAGAACATTTCTCCTATGTCGGTATATGTGCAATAGACAAAAGGGGATGACTGTGGAGAGATGGACACCTATGTTGAATATGCGCTTATATGATTTTTGTTTGATGATAACAAACATATATACATTCATTTAAATGTATTTCTTAATATACTATTTCATTTTTCATAGAATAAATAAATATTTGCTGAATAAAATTAAATGACACAGATTTTGAGTTCAAACGAATATTTTATTCAAACAAATATTTATTACAATTTTGAATAGTACAAATTCAAACTCTCACTATTCACTATACATTTTAAATTACAATTTCTAACTACATCACTATTTTACATATTCACCTCACTACATATCACTCACACTCGTATTTTTATCCTCAACTTCTTTCCAGTTAGAATCCAGCATCTGAGCAATCTGCAAAAATATTAACTAGCGCAGTAAAATTGAAAAAGAAATATTTTTGCAATATAAAATAAAATGTGTTTTTGAAAATAATATTTGCCTCGGTTATTTGGGTTGTTCGTCATCATTTATATTTGAATTCATCACACATGAACAATGTGACATGCACAGTGTATCACTGTACATGCCACAAGGCCGTGCACATCGATATACACTTGATAATGCTACAGGACAGGTGAGCACAAGGTCAAACCCAAATATACAGACAGGTTCAACTCAGGTGCAATATATTCAAAATCACGACACGAGCACAAGGTCAAACCAGAGTTTTTTTAAAAACTGGGTTCAACACAAGGCAACATGAAGTATGCAAACTCGACTTACAAAGATCAACAATATCAAGTCGACCAGGCAACATGCACAACAAGTCCCAACAAATGCACAAAAGCATGATGCAAACTGAACAACAGATCAGCCATGACCAAAGAGACCAAAGTGCATGAACACAGTGAAGACCACAAAGAAAAATGCAACATGCCTCAAAGACCAGTTGAACAACCAGACTTCAAACCATGGAACAACACTGTGCTTTCGACAAAATCAAGACAGTAGCAAGCATATAATCACACCTAGCATGACGCGATGTCGAGCTCAGTACAACACAGTGTACATAAATACTGCAAATGTCCAAACAACAACACGAATGTCACAAGCCAATATGACAGCAGACCAAAGTGCAAAAGGATGAACCGCAAAACCAAACAAGTGCAGGTGAACAAATGAGCAAGTGAACAAACTAAACCAACATGAATGGAGATACAGTGATATGAAATGCAAAGTTACAGGCCGAGACAAAAGCAAGCAGCATGTGATAAACCAAATGCCAATGTAATATAGTAAGTAGAAGGAGTTGATGGCGTTGTGAACTGTTGACGATGTGCACTGAACAGAAGCAATGCAAGAAGAAAATTATATGTCAAATTATGATATGAACACAAGCCAGTGCACAACCATGTGACAGTATCAAGTTCGTACCAAATCAAGAAAACATCAAGATGATCAATGACCAGACTTATACATGAATCTGCACTAAAACAAATAATGGCCAGAACCGAACCACAAGCAATCAGACCAAATGCAGAGAGATGAATCAACAGTCACAAATCAAGTACATGAAGATGGCAACCCACAATATCCACAACAAACAACTGAGTAACCAGAAGCAACAACATGTACAGTGATATGCAGCAAAGTAAACAACACTTTGAATAAAATTGAGCATGAGTACAGTTCGAACAATATCCAGAAGAGCAGTGTAAAAAATTCAAAATGGCCGAAGTCATCAGGTAAAAGAAATTGAACTCACGATTTAAAGTCAGAGCCTTAGCAATAAAGCAATTCACAGAGCCATGTAACCAAGTCAAAGCCAGTGATAACCAAACATCTTAAATGCAAGGCATAGAATCAAGTCATAAAAATATACGAATGTGACAAAGTCAAATGTCACAAATTAGAGCCGTGGTCATCACGAAATTGATTCAAAACCATGTCAACCAAGCAAGCATCAATTATACAAGATTGACAAAGTCAAATAAATCATCAGCATCAAAGTGTAATCGAACGACAAAGCAACAAATTTTGAAGCAATCAGACGAACGAAAAATCAGGGTAACGAACCCTATAAAATGCCCAATCATCATCGGCATGAAGACATGAGTTCGAATACGAAAATCGAAAAGCACAAAAGCATAAATTCTTACCAAAGCAAAAATCGAACTCGTCGAAGCAGCAGTGAGCAACGAAGAATTGATCGAGCAAGGCAACACGCAAATTCCTATCGATCGAGCAAATAGCACAGCTTCGAAAGCCCTAGTTTTTGGACGAAGAGGAACAGCCATTATCACATACGAGATAAAAGAAAAGGGCGGGCATAGTAAAAAAAAATAAAAGAAGTTTGGGCCGGTTTATTTTTCTTTTGGACTTAAAAGTTTTTAAACTAGGGTTTTTTAGTTTAGTTTTATTTTTAAATTTGTGTTTAAAAATTCTCTTTTAACCGTTTTAATTTTCTAGTCGTGTGACTAGGGGACAAACTACGGTGTGTAGTTTGGGAATTCGCAACTCGGTGGTTGAGTTGTGGCCAGGGTTTTGAGCGTAGAGTTAGGATAGTCAATAGCGGGTATAGCGAGTTTACGTGTGTAAGCGAGGGACTTTCTAATTTCTAGTAGAAACCTTGGGGGCAGCACGTAGGCAGGGTTTTGCCGAAGCTGGGTAAATTCTGTGTTGTTCTGTTCTGCATTTTATTATTCTGCTATTTATTTCTGTACTGGTAATATTCTGTGATCTGTGTTAATATTAGTTTATTAGCTTCCGCAATTAATTTTTATAATTAACACTATCACCCTATTCACCCCCCTTCTAGGGTGAAATCGATCCTACAAGTGGTATCAGAGCTAGGAATAGAAGTCATCATTTGTTTTAAAAAATTTGTTTTCAAAAAATCAGTTTTTTTTTTAAAATTTGAATTTTTAAAATGGCTTCTTTTAATAATGCTTTTGCAGAGGGTCAGTCGATAGTTAGACCACCAATGTTCAATGGTGAATATGCTTTTTGGAAAAATAGGATGAAAATTTTTCTGAAAACCATTGACGCTTGGGATATTGTTGAGACAGGTTATAGAACTCCAACTATAACTGTAGATAATCAGGAAATAGAGAAACCAAAGGAACAATGGATAGAACTAGAAAATAAATTACAGAATACTAATGCTAAAGCTATGAATTCTATTATCTGTTCATTAGATCAATTTGAATTTAATCGTGTCTCACATTGTCTAACTGCGCAGGAAATATGGCACATACTAGAAGTGACTCACGAAGGAACATCTCAAGTCAAAGAATCTCGCCTTGCCATGCTAAGCAGCGAATACGAGAATGATCAAAGCAGTGGCAGTGAAAGCGAAAAGGCAGAATTGTGTCTTCGAGGTGATACAACTGACAGTGACGATGACGAGCCAAGTGAGGTATCAAAACTTACCCATTCTGAGTTGCTTATATATTTTCATGAAATAAATGGCTGTTATGAACGACTTAGGGAAAAATACGCCAAACTTGAATCTCAAAAGGATACTTTGATAGAATGCAATGAACAACTTGATCAATTAGTTAAGAACTATCAACGTAGGATCCCTAAGTGTGATAAGTGTCCAACATTCGAAGAGGAAATTAAAAAATCAGAAATTAATATAAAATCACTTGAAAATGAAATTCTGATTTTAAAAGAGAATGAAAATACTAGGAGAGAGAATTCTATTAAAAAGTGCACACAATTGTTAAACGAAAATGAATCTCTCAAATCACAAGTCCAACAATTGTCCACTACTTTAGATAAATTTTCCAAAAGTGAAAAATCGTTGAATATGCTATTAGGAAAGCAAACTGTTAATACGGTTAGACAAGGACTTGGATATAATAGTTTGAAAATTGTTGAAAGCAATATTAATCAAGTTAATTCTATGTGCACAATTTATAGAAAATATGGACACAATCACAATAATTGCTGGTATAGACCCAAACATGTGAAAACTATACCGATTTGGGTTCCAAAAGGCACAAATATAAAATTTCTCAAAGTTAAACAAATTTGGGTGCCAAAGGGAACAATTATAAATAGTTTTGGGTCTTCACAAAATTATTGTTCTAAATATTTTGCCACTAACAATCATGGACCTATAAAAACAAATAGGTCACTAAACTCTTTTCTCGTGTGGGTATGCTGGCAGGCTAAGGAACAACAGCAATGGTACTTGGATTCTGGCTGTTCCAGGCACATGACAGGCGATAAATCAAAGTTTCTTAGCCTAGAAAAGTACAAAGGTGGCAGAGTCACAATGGGAAACAATGACAAGTGCAGAATAGTCGGTAAAGGTAAAGTAGGTAACAATACATTTACCTTGAATGACGTACTATATGTTGAAAATCTACACCACAATTTGATATCAATCGGCCAGCTATGTGATAAAGGTATGAATGTTATTTTTGATTCTGACCTATGCAAAATTGTTGACAAATCATCAAAAGAAATCTTATTTTCAGGTGAAAGGAAAGGTAATATATATTATCTATCTTTTGATGATCTCACACTCTCTAAATGTTTGGTAGCTAAGGATATAGAAGTGAATTTATGGCATAGACGTTTAGGGCATGCTAGTATGAACTTGTTAAACAAATTAAAAGGAAAAGTTTGATAAGAGGGTTGCCATCACATGAGGTTGAAAAGAAAACATTTGTAAAGCATGTACCTTGGGAAAATTTAAAAAATCATCGTTTCATGCCAAAAACATTGTAAGTACTTCTAGAGTTCTTGAACTAGTTCATATGGATCTATTCGGACCTAATGACATTGCTAGCTTAGGAGGTAAGAAATATTGCTTTGTGTTAGTTGATGATTACTCAAGATATACATGGGTTTATTTCATGGCTAAAAAATCAGAAACTTTTTCATACTTCACAAAATTCGCAAAATTAGTGCAAAATGAAAAAGGAGTCCCTATTGTTTCATTAAGAAGTGACCATGGTGGAGAATTTGAAAATTATGAATTTGAAAATTTCTGTGATGAAAACGGTTTTAAACATGAGTTCTCTGCACCACGTACTCCACAACAAAATGGGGTAGTCGAGAGAAAGAATCGAACTTTGCAAGAATTGGCTAGGTCTATGATAAATGAGTATAAGCTACCCTTGCATTTTTGGGCAGAAGCAATAAATACAGCTTGTTATGTAATGAATAGAGTTATGATTAGACCAATTCTTGACAAAACACCTTATGAGCTGTGGTTTAAAAATAAACCAAACATTGACTATTTCAAAGTATTTGGGTGTTCGTGCTATATTCTTAATACAGGAGATCAGTTAGGAAAATTTGAAGCAAAAGCTGGTGAAGGCATATTCATGGGATACTCTTCTAGAAGTAAAGCTTATAGAGTCTACAACAAAAGGAATAAAACAATCGTGGAGTCAATCAATGTGAAGTTTGATGAAGGCATTATTGAACAGGAAATGACCAAAAGCAATGTTGAAGAGGAGAATGGAAAAGATGAGAACAAAAAACCAAAAGAAACCGCAACAACAAACGAAGTCCGAAGGAATCTAGATCCAGAAAAATTGAAATTCAAAGCAGATCATCCTCCAGAATTGATAATAGGAAATCCTATCACAGGTGTTCAATCTCGTTCCTCCTTTAGAAATTTGTGTGATCTATGTTTATATAGTGGATTTATCTCTGAAATAGAACCCAAAGACATAGATACAGCTCTTAATGAAGAAAATTGGTTTATGGCTATGCAAGAAGAGCTAAATCAATTTGAGCGAAATGATGTTTGGAGTTTAGAACCTAGACCTAAGGACTATCCAGTCGTAGGAACAAAATGGATTTTCAAAAATAAATATGATGAATCTGGAAATGTGATTAGAAATAAAGCTAGACTAGTCGCTAAAGGATATAATCAAATTGAAGGAGTTGACTTTGATGAAACTTTTGCACCTGTAGCTAGACTAGAATCAATTAGAATATTATTAGCTTTTGCTTGCTACAAAGGATTTAAACTAAGACAAATGGACATTAAGAGTGCTTTTCTTAACGGAATTCTGAAAGAAGATGTGTTTGTTGAACAACTAGAAGGGTTTGAAAGTCCTGAATATCCTAACCATGTATATAAACTTAAAAAGGCATTATATGAGTTAAAACAAGCTCCTAGAGCTTGGTACGAATGTCTCAGTACTTATCTTCTTGAAAATGGGTTCAAAAAGGGTTGTGTAGACACCACACTATTTCTGTTACATGAAAATGATGATATTTTAATTGTTCAAATATATGTTGATGACATTATTTATGGTGCTACTAACAATCTGTTGTATGAGAAATTTGAAAAAGTTATGCAGGAAAAGTTCGAAATGAGCCTGGTTGGAGAATTGAAATTCTTTTTAGGATTTCAAGTCAAACAAAGCGATAAAGGTACACTCATTTCTCAAACAAAATATATTAAGGAACTCAACAACAAATTTGGGTTAAAAGATGCTAAACCAACTAGAACCCCAACGAGCACAACAACTAAACTTGACAGTGATGAAAAAGGTAAGGCGGTTGATCAAAAGCAATATAGAGGTATGATTGGATCACTCCTTTATCTTACCGCTTCTAGGCCAGACATTATGTTTTCTGTATGCTTGTGTGCACGATTTCAATCTAATCCAAAAGAATCTCACTTAAAAGCAGTTAAAAGAATCATAAGATATTTGTTGAACGCCCCATGGTTTGGTCTTTGGTATCCAACAAACGATAACTTTGAATTAAAAGGTTTTTCAGATGCTGATTATGCTGGAAATTTAGTGGATAGAAAAAGTACTAGTGGAGCATGTTTTATGTTAGGACATTCATTAGTTGCATGGTCAAGTAGAAAACAGAATTGTATTGCATTATCTACAAGAGAGGCAGAGTATATTGCTTTGAGTGGTTGCTCTGCTCAAATCTTATGGATGATACAAACTTTGCATGACTATGGTCTAAATTTTAAACGTGTACCACTAATGTGTGATAGCAAAAGCGCAATTGATCTCACAAATAATCCTGTACATCACTCACGAACAAAACATATAGATGTTAGACTTCATTTTATTAGAGATCATATATCCAAAGAAAATATCTGCATAAATTTTATTTCAACTGATTCACAATTGGCAGATATTTTTACAAAACCCCTACCAGAAAATAGTTTTTGTAAACTACGACTCAGCTTAGGTGTTTTAGAAATTTGATGAATAATTAACATTTTTTTTCTCCCTACAAATTATCAAAAAGATAAATAGTGATTGAAAAAGTGATGAATGTTGATATTTGTCATATATTATTACTTGAGACGGTATAATTAGTAAATTTTTTTCAAATTAAACAAGAATTATAAAACTTTTTGTTGGTAAAAATTCCATGACCATCTCTATATCTATCATATTTCTAACAACCATCACTCATCAAAATTCTATATAGTTTGCCGATATGTGGTATTTTAAAACAGGAATTGTTCTTTTTTACTATATAAAAAAAATACCAATGTATTCACTCTCATTTAAAAGTCCTCACGGTTATGCATGGGTGAATTACTTGGAATTTGTTATGTGCTTCCATGCTCATTTAAAAGTCCTCACGGTTATGCATGTATGGAACGCATATCAAAAGTTGATTTTTAAAATAAACAAGTTAATTCTAATCCCATTTAAAAGTCCTCACGGTTATGCGTGGTTAGAAGATACTTGAATTCATTTTTCTAAATAAAATTGGAATACTACTAATCTCAATTAAAAGTCCTAACGGTTATGCATGGTTAGTAGATATTCAAATTCCTGATATAAATATACCACAAATAGACATAACTATATGGTTTTATATGATGACATCATTTCCATTATTCTAAAAGTGGAATATGCGCCTAACAAAATATTTTATGATTTTTGTTTGATTTTTTTTTTTTAAATTTTAATATTTTTATTCAATTGAGTCTTAATATTAGATCAATATCGATCACTTTATCTCTATTTTCTCTAACACTATTATTCTTTTGCTGATAACAAAAGGGGGAGAGAAAAGTTAAGATTTTGGCAAATAAAATTCATTTATTACTTTCTATTTGCATATGCATATTGATTCATTTGCATATTCTTATTCTCATGCATATATGTAGGGGGAGTATTGTGTAGAGAGGAAGCATTTAAATAGGGGAAGCAAATTGAACGATCAAATACATTTAATACATTCAAAATCTTAAAATATGTTTGTTATCATCAAAAGGGGGAGATTGTTGAATATGCGCTTATATGATTTTTGTTTGATGATAACAAACATATATACATTCATTTAAATGTATTTGTTAATATACTATTTCATTTTTCATAGAATAAATAAATATTTGCTGAATAAAATTAAATGACACAGATTTTGAGTTCAAACGAATATTTTATTCAAACAAATATTTATTATAATTTTGAATAGTACAAATTCAAACTCTCACTATTCACTATACATTTTAAATTACAATTTCTAACTACATCACTATTTTACATATTCACCTCACTACATATCACTCACACTCATATTTTTATCCTCGACTTCTTTCCAGTTAGAATCCAGCATCTGAGCAATCTGCAAAAATATTAACTAGCGCAGTAAAATTGAAAAAGAAATATTTTTGCAATATAAAATAAAATATGTTTTTAAAAATAATATTTGCCTCAGTTATTTGGGTTGTTCGTCATCATTTATATTTGAATTCATCACACACGAACAATGTGACATGCACAGTGTATCACTGTACATGCCACAAGGCCGTGCACATCGATATACACTTGATAATGCTACAGGACAGGTGAGCACAAGGTCAAACCCAAATATACAGACAGTTTCAACTCAGGTGCAATATATTCAAAATCACGACACGAGCACAAGGTCAAACCAGAGTTTTTTTAAAAACTGGGTTCAACACAAGGCAACATGAAGTATGCAAACTCGACTTACAAAGATCAACAATATCAAGTCGACCAGGCAACATGTACAACAAGTCCAAATACAAAAAATGCACAAAAGCATGATGCAAACTGAACAACAGATCAGCCATGACCAAAGAGACCAAAGTGCATGAACACAGTGAAGACCACAAAGAAAAATGCAACATGCCTCAAAGACCAGTGAACAACCAGACTTCAAACCATGGAACAGCACTGTGCTTTCGACAAAATCAAGACAGTAGCAAGCATATAATCACACCTAGCATGACGCGATGTCGAGCTCAGTACAACACAATGTACATAAATACTGCAAATGTCCAAACAACAACATGAATGTCACAAGCCAATATGACAGCAGACCAAAGTGCAAAAGGATGAACCGCAAAACCAAACAAGTGCAGGTGAACAAATGAGCAAGTGCACAAACTAAACCAACATGAATGAAGATACAGTGAGCATATACATATGTACGAAATGCAAAGTTACATGCCGAGACAAAAGCAAGCAACATGTGATAAACCAAATGCCACTGTAATATAGTAAGTAGAAGGAGTTGATGGCGTTGTGAACTGTTGACGATGTGCACTGAACAGAAGCAATGCAAGAAGAAAATTATATGTCAAATTATGATATGAACACAAGCCAGTGCACAACCATGTGACAGTATCAAGTTCGTACCAAATCAAGAAAACATCAAGATGATCAATGACCAGACTTATACATGAATCTGCACTAAAACAAATAATGGCCAGAACCGAACCACAAGCAATCAGACAAAATGCAGAGAGATGAATCAACAGTCACAAATCAAGTACATGAAGATGGCAACCCACAATATCCACAACAAACAACTCAGTAACTAGAAGCAACAACATGTACAGTGATATGCAGCAAAGTAAACAACACTTTGAATAAAATCGAGCATGAGTACAGTTCGAACAATATCCAGAAGAGCAGTGTAAAAAATTCAAAATGGCCGAAGTCATCAGGTAAAAGAAATTGAACTCACGATTTAAAGTCAGAGCCTTAGCAATAAAGCAATTCACAGAGCCATGTAACCAAGTCAGAGCCATGTAACCAAGTCAAAGCCAGTGATAACCAAACGTCTCAAATGCAAGGCATAGAATCAAGTCATAAAAATATACAAATGTGACAAAGTCAAATGTCACAAATTAAAGCCGTGGTCATCACAAAATTGATTCAAAACCATGTCAACCAAGCAAGCATCTATTATATGAGATTGACAAAGTCAAATAAATCATCAGCATCAAAGTGTAATCGAGCGGCAAAGCAACAAATTTTGAAGCAATCAGACGAACGAAAAATCAGGGTAACGAACCTTATAAAATGCCTTAATCATCATCGGCATGAAGACATGAGTTCGAATACGAAAATCGAAAAGCACAAAAGCATAAATTCTTACCAAAGCAAAAATCGAACTCGTCGAAGCAGCAGTGAGCAACGAAGAATTGATCGAGCAAGGCAATACGCAAATTCCTATCGATCGAGCAAATAGCGCAGCTTCGAAAGCCCTAGTTTTTGGACGAAGAGGAACAACCATTATCACATACGAGATAAAAGAAAAGGGCGGGCATAGTAAAAAAAAATAAAAGAAGTTTGGGCCGGTTTATTTTTCTTTTGGACTTAAATTTTTTTAAACTAGGGTTTTTTAGTTTAGTTTTATTTTTAAATTTGTGTTTAAAAATTCTCTTTTAACCGTTTTAATTTTCTAGTCGTGTGATTAGGGGACAAACTACGGTGTGTAGTTTGGGAATTCGCAACTCGGTGGTTGAGTTGTGCCCAGGGTTTTGAGCGTAGAGTTAGGATAGTCAATAGCGGGTATAGCGAGTTTAAGTGTGTAAGCGAGGGACTTTCTAATTTCTAGTAGAAACCTTGGGGGCAGCACGTAGGCAGGGTTTTGCCGAAGCTGGGTAAATTCTGTGTTGTTCTGTTCTGCATTTTATTATTCTGCTATTTATTTCTGTACTGGTAATATTCTGTGATCTGTGTTAATATTAGTTTATAAGCTTCCGCAATTAATTTTTATAATTAACACTATCACCCTATTCACCCCCCCCCTCTAGGGTGAAATCGATCCTACAACCTATGTGTTCCAATGATGGAGGACGTTTTGGAGGAAGTGTTAGCCGAGTGTCACCATCCTAGGATAACTATTCATCCTAGTGGAGATAAAATGGTAGAGATATGGAGTGGATTTTCTATTGATCGAGGATGAAGAAGAGGATAGCGGAGTGTGTCTCTAGGTGTTTGATGTGAAAAAGTAAAGGCAGGACTAGGGAAGCTTAGAGGACTGTTATTGCCATTAGAGGTGTCAATTTGGAAGTGGGGGCATATATCAATGGACTTTATAGATGGTTTGTCTAGGAGTCAAAGAGGAAATGAAGCTATTTGGAGTATAATGGATAGGCTTACTAAAAGTGCCCACTTTATTTCTGTAAAGAGCAATAGGGCTGTAGCATCTGTGGCGCAAATCTGTGCCAAGGAAGTAGTATAACTACATAGGGTCCTAGTCTGAATTGTTAGTGATAGAGATCCTTTATTCAATAGTGAATTGTGGACGAGTTTACAGTTAGCTATTGGAACAACGTTGAATCTTAGCACCGCATACCACCTGCAGACCGATGGTCAAACAAAAAATATAAATAGGATTTTGGAAGATCTGTTAAGATCTTCCATCATGAATTTAGAAGGATACTAGGAGTAGCATTTACCGTTGGCAGAGTTCGCATATAATAATAGTTACCAAGCGATGATTGACATTATATCCTTTGAATTCTTATGTGAGAGACCTTGCAAATCACCTAATTGTTAGTAGGAAACTACCAAAAAAATTCTACTTTGACCAAATTTGATCCACAAGACCTCGAGTAAGGTAAAGATAATTAGGCGGCAAATAAAGGCCGCACAAGGCCGTCGGAAGTCCTATGCTAATAGGAAAAGGAAAGAATTAGATTTTTCGGTTGAGGACATGGTATTTGTTAAGGTTTTCCCTTATAGGAAGGTTATGAGGTTTGGAACATCAGGAAGTTGGCATTGAGATTTGTTGGGCTTTTCCCGATTCTAGGAAGGGTTAGAAAATTTTCCATATCGAGTAAAGCTTCCAGCCAAGCTAGTAGGAGTCCATGATGTCTTCCACATATCGCATTTGAGGAAATTTCCACATAGCACAACTACCATAGTATAGCCTGATCAGTTAGAAGATATGGAAACATAACCAAATAGCACCCTATGCCACTGCACGCATAGTGGAGCATGGAGTTAGGAAGCTCCGTAATAAAGAAATTAGACTGGTCCGAGTGCAGTGGGGAGATAATTCAATAGAAAGCACATGGTAAATCGAAGAGTAACGATGGTTTCTCATCTTGAGTTTTTTATCTGGTAAACTTTCTCTCTCCAAAATTTAGTACCGTATAAGTTTTGGTTGCATCATGGGTTGTAGATTGGATGTTAGGGGATGGTTGCCACACTTTTTACTATTAATTTTGCACTCATGTAGAATCTTATGCATATCTTGGATGCTTGCATACATGCCAATATGTCATGATCTTGCATTCATGCTAGGATTGAGCTCACCAATAGTATGTTGAATAAATAACCACATTGCATTTTTGGTTGAAGAGATGGTTGTGTAGGTAACTTGTTATATAACACGGTTGTAGAATGCGCGTTACATTCCCTGTCACTTAGGGATTTCGGGAACAAAATCCTTTTTTTGGGTGTCAGGTACAGGTCAGGTCAGTGGTGAAGCTGCGGCCAGAGGTGGAGTACTTGTTGGTGGTGGTGGCTAAGGGGGTGGCCGTGGTGAACTATAATGGGTAGGGTGAAGTATTGGCTCCGCTAGGCATGTTTGTGGAGTGTTATGCAAAGTTTTATGGTGCTAGCTTCTTCTAGTGGTCACGGCTAGTATTGGTTAGAGGAGGAGGAGGTCAGGCCATGAATGGTGATAAGGAGGAATTAATGTGGTGGTCGGTGAAGGTTGGGGGAAGGGGGGGGGGGCGGGGGTGGGATGTTACACCCTAAAAATAATAATAGGAAACTAACTAATTAATAATAAGACTAAGAGTGAGAATTCTGCAAATGTCGAAATTTGGCCACGAAAGTTACACCATTGTGTTCGTGGTAATTTTTTATGTATATAAAATTTTACGATCGGAGCCCAAATGGAAAATTTATTGACGTTTTAAGTTTTCAAAGTTAAAATAATTCAAATGAATTTAACTTTGAAAATTAAATAATATTAACGCTAAATATTAAGAAGGAAATAAATAGTTTAATTTTAAAGAAGACAATTATGTTGAGAATTAAATGAAAGTTAAATATTAAAAAAGGGCAAGAAATAAATCTTGGTCGTAGAAGAAGATTGATCAATCACCTAGGGAGGAGCGATCGACGATTGATAGATGTCGCCTAGGGTCAGGTTAAGCCAGGAATAACTTGGATTTTATTATATTAAGCCGACTTAAATCCTACGGTCCAGATGCATCCTAACCACTATAAATAAAAGGCTAGCCCCCACACTTTTATTCACAATAAAATTGGAACGCTAGCAAAACTCCATCGGTCTTCTTCTTCAATTCTTGGATTCAAAATCAATCGGGTTTAAAGATAATAGGTTACACACACACACATCTTCTATATCTGTTCTTCCCAGATCTCTGAATTCTAAGTCCAATCAATATACAATTGAATTATTATATATTCCAAAAAGAAGAAATCTAAAGGAGGAATTAGGCGAAGGCATGAATCGAATCCAAAGAAAAGCACAGAAATTATCGATAAATGGAAATCTTAGTTTTTCATATTTTAGTAATTTATCTACTATAAGTTTGGATTTGTTTTATGCTATGGGGAATTTTGTATATGAAAACCCCAAACCCTAAAACCCCAAATTTCTCCACAATAAAATGTCAATTCTCTGATTAATTGGAATTTGAATTGTTTTATGTTAATATAGCAGAATTTAATTTATTATTTGCAATTTGAATAATTTATGTTCGATTCAACTTCCACTTCTAATTTCGGTCGTTTCGACAAAGGGTTCAAAAAGAAAATTGTTATGAAATTACGTGCAAACTATGGGGTTTTCTCTTTATTTGCGCCGCATGTTCCATAATTTGAATTAATATGAATCTGTTTTCCTCTTCAAGTTTGTATATGTAAAAGTTGAATAGAATATAAAGTGTTTAAATTGTAAAGTTTTGTTTTCCTTAAATAGAGGCATTGATTCTATCATATTAATATAAAATAATTTTGGTATTTTGATTCTATTTTTTATATATACAAGTCTGTTTTGCTAGCTAAGTATATTGTTTCTTGTAAATTAGTATATGGAATCGAGGCTTGTATGAATATGTAAGATTTGACGTTTTAACAATTAATATAGGAAGTAGAAATATTAGAATAGGAATAGTTTTATGCATGCTTAGGAATATTTAGTTAGCCTAAAATTTATGTACGTATAAACATATTAGTAGCATATTAATAGTAACATATAAACCACATCGTATAGAATAAATAGGTTAATAAATAATATTAAATCCTATAGGAAGAAAGTTAAGAAAAATTATGGAAATTAATCCATAATTAAAGGAGAAATAGGGAGTTTTCCTTAAATGGCCTTAATGTGTAAATGTGAGTGAGGTATAATATATATAGTGTATGTATATGTAAGTGTGTTAAGAGAGCAGAAATATGACTAAGTTATAGAGATGCGACGTCGGTCAAAAGTACATAGAAGTCTGCCCAGCTAATCTGGCTACCAACAATGTGACTTTGGGACTAATATGAGACATCGCCAACAATAAGTACCCATGGAGGACGCAAGATTAATTCCAATTATTTAGGTATGCATACCTAGCTAATCTGGCTACTAATACCTACGAATAATCAGACTAATATGAGATATCATGGTTTGGTTTATAGATCATAAGATGGATATCCCGGTACGGGCCTACTTTTGGGTTGAAGATATTAAGTGGTTATTGTACAGTCCATCTCCTTCCTACTTAAGAAATATTAAATAGTTAGGATTATATTTTAGGTGCGATAATGGGAAACCATAGAAGGAGTCCGCTTCGGGGTTACAGTTTTTCATGGCTATTGTAAGGTCTACCTCTTCCCATAAAAGAAGTATTAATTAGCCTTATGGGGTTTCTTACGATGTCAGTAAGGAAAAGAAGCATCTTCCTTGGATTTAAGTATTATATAATGGGGATTTACCTTGGGTATAGATATTAACTGGGCAGAGTCTGCCTAATTTCCATTAAAGAGGTATTAAGTGGCACAGGTGCTTTTTCTCATATTGTTAGGACATGGTTGGCGGTAGTCACATTGTACCTGTGTTAGAGTTATGAAGATTGACTGAAAAGAGCCCTTGGCCTATAGTTAAAGTTACATTATGGAGTTGGACCGGAAAAACCTTTAACTTACGGTGAAGGTATACTTAGTAGGATAAAGTATATTATGCATTAGACATATTACTTATCTAAATGATACTGTCCTAATATTATTATGGTAAGACTTGAGATTTTCATTCACTAGACATAGTTGTTCTGACTCTCTCCTTATTACAACCTATTAGTTAGGAGGAGTGATGCTAATGGAGAGGGCAAAGGCTGCGATGATGATTTGTGGCGGTTTAATTATTTATCTATGTTTTTGATATATTCAGATGTACCCAAATTATGACATGTTGATGTTTTATTTTAAGATATCGTATTATGGATATTTTGATTCTGAGATTTGGTTTTTATGAAATGGGTACATTTTTATGTTATTATATTTTATCCCTTCCGATGTGAGATTCTAAAAGCATAGATAGATAATTCAATATGTTGTTTATTGTATTAATTTTCCGACCACGAACCAGTTTAAAATGGACCTAAGGTTCGATGGGCTTTTATTGGATCGAAAATTAGGCCCATTCCAAAGAGGGTTGTTACAGGTCTTGAAACTTGACCTTGGGGTAATCCCGTTTGGAGGTCCACTCTGCCACCATTTGGTGTGTTCCCCTCATTCACCTTACTTGGTAGAGGTTTGCGTCGATCACCAGGACCTTCAAGTCTCGAATTTTGCTACCAATTATCTTCAGCCTATTACCATAATCGCTCAGTGTCCTGCGGTCGGTGCCTGTAGAATCAATAGAAGCTTTTGTCAATTAGCAAGTTAAGTAAAGAAAAGAAGGATAAGAGATAAAGGAAAACGAAGGGCAAAGAAGATTTACAAGGGGTTTTGAATTCAAGATGTTGAAGCCAGGCATTGACTCCATGAGGGACAAAAAAGAACTTACCTATCCAACATAGGACGGCCTTGCTTAAGATGCCAATAAAGATGACGGGCCTAGTGTTCGTCTGGAAGTGAAATAGGTTCCAATTGGGTAGCTGGCTTCCATCTTCAAGTGGAAGACCTTGCTGACAAGTTGATAAGTTGACTAAGGAAGATTAAGTTCATCGCAGGCAATATAGAGCCCACTTAAAAGCGGTAATTATTGCATGTAAGTTGACCGAGAGCAAGATCATAAGAGTTCAAGATAGATACAAAGTAGGGATGAAGAGGTAACATGGCCTTGACCATGAAGTAGTCGAGGGACCATGCAGAATAATAGCCCGATGGAAGGTGATCAGGTCGATCAGTGATAGTAGATATTGGACTATCGTAATGTTACATCCATGCATAGCCAAGACCATAACTAAGTTTACTTTCCCCTCAAGAAGCTTAGAAACCTTAATGCTGGGAACCCCAGTTGAGGAAGACCCAGAGGTTGCCATCTAAAACACAAATAACCCGATTAAACAAGAGCCCTATAGCAAACTGGTACCGTGGCAGTCCCCAAGAAAAAGATGGGATAGCTGCCTTTATGGCATGCCTTAGTTGGGCACCCAATAACGACTGACAATAAGTCAAACAACATCTAAAAAGCTAAGTCGAAGGCCTTACGTCCCATACCAATTACTCTGCCATTTTACTTAAAGCCCAAGATTATAGAATTGAGTCGAGTCTACAACCCATTGCTAATATTAACACTAATATTACTATTAAATTTACAGGCCCATTGATGAGTTCGCCAACGTCGATCGTCCACTACTGACACGACAACAATGGTCGATCAATGTTCAAAGATGGACAAAAAAGCACAGATTCTAGCCAAGCATCTAACATGAAAGAAGCAAAATCATGCATTTCTAGAACAACACAACAGTACAAAAAAAGATAAGAAAAAAAACTGCAAAAGCTTGAGTTTTTCAATAGCCATGCCTCTCGAAGAAGCGAAGATGGAAAATAAGGGGAGAGATTACTGTTTGTCGAAGAAGGAAGCTTGAAAAGTCAAAGAGTTTTTAAGAGTTTTTGAGCTTTGTTAATGGAAAAAATTTCTTATGGTTCGGTAAAAAATGAAGGGGAAGGAGGTGAAGGGTATTTATAATACATACCCCTTCGATCACGGCCGTTGATTCAAAAAGCAAATCCATCGCAACCGTCTAGGTATCATTAATGCAAATGTCACTTTACACACATGGATAACGTGATGCCACTTCTGAAGAAGTGAACCGCCTTAGCCAATGACGAAGCGCCACGTGTGGCATGCATTAAATACATAACATAAAAATCGATTGGTGGTATCTTTGTGATTTAACAAGCCCGCTCTTAATCACAGAGACGGGTTTGGGAGAAAAATTGTACTCAAATTTCTCGCAAATGTATTAAGGAAGCCTGCAAAACAAGGCCTTGTCCAATTCAAACCGGCCCAGAATATCTAAGCTCGGCTCGGTCCATGCCGACCGCCACTCAGTCCGGCCCTACACTAGCCCATTTACTCAGCAACACTCTACGCATGGTCGGTCGGCTCAACTCAACACGACTACAATAGCCAATTCCATAGACATGGTCCGACTCAAGTGTATCCCGTCTCTGACCCGGCTTCATCACATCCTGCCTTTGATTGGTCTCAAGCAGACCATCTCATCATCCTATGGCTGACTCGTCACTTGTGGCGTGGTTTGAAGCAATATTCAGCTTTCTTCAGCAAGCTTCAGCAACAAGCGACTGGTCACCACTTCTCATCCGTCTTGCTATATGGACATGCAAAAGTAAACAAAAAGTACTACTGCCAGCTATACTAGGTACTGTAGCAAGTCTGCCAAAAGCATGCCTACTCCTGTAGCATGCTGCCATATTAAATGTGCATTAAATGCAAAGCATGTGCTTAGTACGGAGTGGCTGCTGGCATGCTTCTCAGCCACACATTCCATTTCGTCTATATAGTTACTCCTCCATCATCCCATGTGACCAGAGCGACAGCCAAGAGCAATTCTCACTTGTTTTACTATGCATTCTCAATCATCCGTTATCATTATCAGCTCCTGTAAATACCCATGCCATACAACATCAAATAGGTTGATTTTTATTCGTAGAATTCACTCTTTATGGCAAACTAAAGCCCTAAACTCTTTGGACTGGCAACTTTGGAGTCTTAAGTGTTTAATTTCTTATAATTCTCTTGTATTTCCTTGTAATTATAAGAGGCAAACATACTAAGAGATCATCACAGTGGTTGTAGGCAAGCGTAGCTGAACCACTCTACATCTTTATATCATTTACTTCAATTTACTTGTTTTCCTTCTCATTTTACACTTTTAAGCTTAGTGTTAGCAAGTAAATTTGGCTTTCACAAACGCATTAGTCTAATTCCGAGATTAGCTAATATATTTGTCAAAATTAATGTTTCAAAATAAAACACTGTTTCATCTAATCATAAATGAAGTTATCTTTGTAAAATAACTTTTACATGACATTTTATTTTATTCATATATAAAAGCTATATTTAAAAGAAATAGTACAATTGTACATACATACATACATACATACATATATAGACACACACACACATATACATGTACATACACACATACATTTATATGTATATATGGGCAATGATGGACTACACTATATTTTTGATACACCTAAAATCCTCTTTGATTTCAGCTACATATTACGGTATAAATAATATAGTTTCTCTCTTGTCACTTCATGAGATATAAGGGTAAGGATCTGTTACATCTCATTTTGGTTACGCCGCCTCAAATCCGTTGAATTCAACCGCATATTTCGATTTAAATTATCATACTTTCTCTCTCCTATCACTTATATAATTATTTACATCGAATTAGGTGGTTGAAATCGGGGAGGATTTGAGGTGTAGCAAGAATGAGGTGTAGTCGATCCTAGCCTATGCATGCATGTATACATATATATAAGCATATGCATATACATATATATATATATATATATATATATATATAGTTTTACATTTTTAACATAGAATTCATTATTTTAAAATCATTTCTAGCCATGTATTTTTTACCAAAAAATTAAATATCAAATACTAAATGCAAAAGTTCAATTAGGTTAATTAAAGGAAAATTTCGGATTACATCCTTATGATTATAAAAAAATAGTCTCGGGTCCCTTCCAATTTTCTATTATAAATTGCATCCCTATTTTCATGTGAAAAAAGTGAAATTCGCGGAGGTATTTGGGTAATTTTACCAACTTATATGCGCTCCAAGGGCATATGTCGATAACTCATAACCACCGTAATACACGTCGGAGCGGCGGTTTTTAAATTTGAAAATGAGAGAAGTAAATAAGAAATAAATTCAAAAATGTATGATGTAGAAAATAATTTTTAGAAGAGAATGGTGTAAAAAAATAAGTTTAGAAAAGAGGATCGTGTCTCTAATTTTGACTTAAATAAATGCGCATAAACATACATTGCATGCGCTAATTAAGGGGTTTGTTTTATGCATGGAGTGTCTATACCATTTACGTTGATTCTTTTATATCCATTTACATTGATTCTTTTGTGTTACAAGTACAGAACACGTGTTCTGTGTATTAATTATTTTATTTTGCACATAAGAAGCATGTGTCACTAGATTTCGCAATAATTAATAAAATACATAAAAAAATACATCCATATATATCCAAAATTTATTACTCTCCAGCTTCAAATCAATCTCTAATAAACACGTTGTTTAAATATGCCTCTTCGGCAATCTCCAGGGTTTTTAAAACTCACACTCTCTCTCCCCCATTGTCCCAAAAACGCTACAGTGAGAGTATATATTATACTCCCAACCATACATCGGAGGATTCCATATGTCGAGTGTAGTTGGCGAGTATCGAACTCTCGACCTTACCGGTAGAAGTCAACTATCTCAACCTATTGCACTACATATGTGGAAACTGAACTAGGACTGTCAATAGATATCCAAAAAATCCAAAATTCATTCGCATATATATCCGTAAAGTGGATAAACATCTTTTTTCCTAAAAAATGCTGCGGATGCGGATCCGAAGACATCCGAGTTCGAAAATTATCCGTTCATTTTTTTTTTAAGACTATAGTTTAAATTATGTATATTTTACTACAATAAAAATTTATTGTTTTATTAAGTTTAAAGTTTATATTACACGTACTAAACACATGTTAACTGTTCAAACTATTTATTATCATCATATTTATTTATTGTCAACACTTTACTAATTAATTGGATTGAAAAAAAGTTTACGTTAAACTAAATTTTCCATTATGTTTCTTTATTTATCGATCGTTAGCGGATAGAATAATTATTTGATATATGTGTGTACATGTAAATGTTGATATCCGATATCCAAAAGTTATTTCGAATGCGGATATGGATATGACACTACCGCATCCGAAAGCATCCGTTGACGGTCTAAGTAAATCGCACCTAAGCTTTGTTAAGCCAAGTAAAAAAAATGCAAAAAATTACACTATACATATGTTTTATTGGTGGAGGTGTACCTTCATGGTGGATGATTACATATTCATGCCCTGTCTTTTCCTAATTCCTACGTCCATTCAGAATAAGCAATCATGTCAGGAGTATGAGTGGGACTTTGTTGGTTTACCATACAATGCGGCAACTCGAATATGTCAAATGAACAAACCAAGTGTTGACAAATTGTGCTGCGGCAATATGACTACGTTAAGTAGACTTTTCCTGTGGAGCATATGCGTTTTTTTATATTCAGGTTTTTAAGCCATCATGCATTCACTTTTCCTCCCCGGTGCATTAGAAAAGCCGAGAACATTTAGTAGCATTTTGATCCAAAACTGCTTTACAATTTTTCTCTTTCACATACTTTCTTCTATTTTATTTTATTTTAATATCTTTTTATTTTATTTTACCACGAGCATATTTTCAGAATCGCAATAATGGTGTGCGTACATAATACAATATCATTATTTTCTTATAATGATCAATGATGTAATCAAAGTGATCACTTCCTTTGGTTTTAATTGGATAATTATACATAATATTAGATTAAAACAACTGAATTTGGATATGGATATATATACATGCATGTAAAGTAGTTTGTGACACAGGTATGAATCAGATTCCATTTATGATCATATTCAGGAATGCATTGTCATATCTTAGATTTTTGGAAATATCCCTCTAACCTTTCAGAATAGATAAATTTCTCCTTTTAAGCAAAACCATAAATATGCGACACTTTTGCTTTTATATATAACTCATACAAACCATGGAAAAACTTTGAAAATTAATATGCAACGATACTAATTTCAGTGGGAAAAAAAACACCTTTTGCAAATATCACAGGAATCATGCAAATATATACACTTTTTCTGAAAGAGAATTTGAAGAAGTAAATGATATGTATTTTATTAATAGCTTTTTGTTACTAACCATACAGACCGCACTCTTTGTATATATATACAGGCTGAGACAATTACATGGGCCATGTTGGGTTAATAATACAATATACCCGACCTCTTTACTAAACAGAATAAGTAACCGAACTTCAGTCTATTTGCATTATTACACCCTCTCAAATTTATCTAGGGTTTTCGTCCTTCTCTTTGCTCCTGCGCCGCCATAGAGTTTTGCTTATGAAAACATATCAGTATCTTTAGGCTTGAGTTACTAAGGTGAGTTGGATCTCATAAATCTCACAGATCTAGCTTGCCTTGTCTACCCCTTGCCTGAATTTCTTTTGCTTCATCACCAGTGTTGTCGTCGACCACCTTTAAGTCGATTTTGAATCTTGAGAAGTTCTTAGTCGAAAGTGCCTTTGTTAAAATATCAGCGCGTTGGTATCCAGCAGGGATATGACGAACATCAAGCCTTCCTTCACTGATTTGTTCTCGAACAAAGTGCAGATCGATCTCGATGTGCTTTGTTCGAGAATGAAGAACTGGATTGGCAGAGAGAGCCACTGTACTCAGGTTATCACACCAAATTATTGGTTTTTTATTGGCTTAATTCCAATTTCGTATAATAATTGCTCGATCCAAATTAATTCCGCAGTTGTGCTAGCAACCGATCTGTACTCAGCTTCAGTACTGGAGCGTGAGACGGTAGCTTGCTTCTTGGAGCACCATGATATCGGGCTGTCACCAAGATAAATACAGAACCCAGAGGTGGATCTTCTGTCGTTTGGGTCGGTAGCCCAGTCGGCGTCAGCGTAAGCTTGTATATTTAACTCTTTGCATGTACGTAATGATATTCTATGATTCCTCTAAGATAGCGCAATACTCACTTTACTGCCTTCCAGTGCTCATCTCTTGGTCGTTGCATAAATTGGCAAATTTTGTTGACACTATAACATATTTCTGGTCTTGTGATTATAACATACTGTAGAGCACCTACTATGCTTCTATATCGTCGATCATTAGAAATGAGTTCTATGTCTTTTGAAAGACGAAGATTACTGGTCATAGGAGTGGGCAATGGTTTGGCTAGATCCATTTTAGCTCTGGCAAGAATCTCTATGATATATTTGTTTTGATTTAAAACAAGCTCCGTATTACTTTTCTTTATGGCTTCTATACCCAAGAAGTAGCTTAAGTCACCAAGTTCTTTGATAAAGAAAGTTTGATTTAAATGCTGGATAGTTTTGCTGATTTCATTTTTGTCACTGCGTGCGATTAATATGTCATCTACATACACTAGTAGGTAGAGAGTTTGCCCATGGCTTGTTTTCATATATAGAGAATTGTTTGACTTGGTTGGCTTGTATCCTAAGTTGGCCAAGGTTGTCTGGGATTTTTTATGCCATACTCTTTGAGCCTGCTTGAGTCCATAAATAGCCTTGTGAAGCTTGCATACCAAATTTGCATTGTTGCCTTGAATGTAGCCTTTTGGTTGTTGCATATAAACCTCCTCTTGTAGTTCCTCGTTTAGAAGGCATTGTTTACATCTAATTGTTTAATCTTCCACTGGTTGTGTCGTGCTATGGTTAAAATAATTCGTATTGTTGTTGGTTTCGTTATAGGAGAAAAAGCCTCACTAAAATCAAAACCAAACTGTTGTGTATACCCCTTTGCAACAAGTCTTGCTTTGTATTTTTCTATGCTACCATTGGGATTTTTCTTTACTTTGTATGTCCATTTACTTCCAATAACATTTTTATGACTGGGTGGATGTACTAAGCTCCATGTTTTATTTCTTGTGAGGGCATTATATTCTTCATCCATGGCTAATTTCCAGTGATCATACTTGAAAGCTTCTTCATAAATAGTAGGTTCATTTTGATATAGATGAGCTGTGTATACTTTGGGTTTGAAAATCCCACTTTTAGCTCTTGTAATCATATGATGTTCTGTTCTTGCAGGATTAATTTCACTGACAATGGAATGTTCAGAACATGGTGAATTAATTTCATTGTGTTCTGAGCTTTCTTCAGGATCGGAACAGTTATGTGGTGAGATGTTGAGATGATCACTTGACTTAGTTGTACTATGACCTAGTCTGACGGAAGACAAAGTGTGTTGTGGTCGAGATGTCTTATCAGCTTCTTGCTCACTGTTCCAGTCAGTAACTTCAGGTATTGGTGATATTGACACCTTTGTGTTGTATATTTTCTGTGTGGTTTTTATTCCTTTATCTGCAAAAGGAAAAATGGTTTCATTAAATACATGTCTTGAAATATAGACTTTACCATTATTGCTAAGGCACTTATACCCTTTCTAGTTACTAGCATATCCTAAGAATGTGCAAGGAGCAGATCTAAGACTTAATTTGTGAGTGTTATATGGCCTAAGACACGGAAAACACGGACAACCAAATGTTTTTAGTTCTGAATAAACTGGTTTTATATTAAATAACACTTCAATTGGGATTTTCCAACCAAGAACCTTGGTTGGTAGTTTGTTAATTGGATAAACTGATGTAGTAAATGCATCGGGCCAAAATTTCATTGGTAAGGAGCCCAGAGCCAACAGTGTTAATCCAGTTTCAACTATATGTCTGTGTTTTCTTTCCACAAAGCCATTCTGTTCAGAGGTCACTTCCTCCATCTGATTGAATAGTCTTAACCTTATTGTTACACTGTTTTTCAGCTTGACTAATAAATTGAATAACTGCTTTGCATACCTTTGATTTAGCCTTGAGAAAATATATCCAAGTATGCCTAGAATAAGCATCGACAAATGAAATGCAGTACCTGAATCCATAGTCTGAATTTACTGGAGAGGGTCCCCAGAGATCTTTAGCTATAAGCTCAAGTGGTTTATTGTAAACAGTAATAGAGTCTGTAAAAGGTAGTTTGTAACTTTTGCCAAGTTGACAACTTGTACATATATAAGGAACGGAAATTTTTTCAAAAGGAATATTATCGCTTTTCAGAACATGTTTTACAGTTTTAACACTGGGACGTCCCAATTTGCAGTGCCATACATCAAATACACTCTTATTGCTAGTATTATTAGTTTCTAAATTGTTGCACCATGGTCTTTTATGAGTGAATTTATTTGTATTCCCAAGGTTGAATTTGTAAAGCCCCTTGAGCAACCTACCCTGTAACAATATATCCTGATTTAATAAGTCTCTGACAGTGCAGAATTTTAGGTGAAACTCAAAGTATACATTGTTGTCATTGGCAAATTGTGAGACACTAATGAGATTCTTTTTAATTCGAGGAACAGTCAACAGGTTATTCAAGTAAAGTTGTCTTTTACCTTTGATGCTGCCATTTCCAACATGAGTTATACTTATAGCTTCACCATTACCCATATAAATAGACCGTGTACCTGAGTATTCCTTGTTACCAAGATTCAAATTCTAACTGTTGTTCGTTAGATGATTGGTGGCACCTGAATCTGGATAACATTCTTCACAGTGAATGTCTTCAGCTCTGGTAAGAGTCTCTGAATTCATTTGAGTACCTTGAGTATCTTCATTCCGTCTTCTTGATGTTTTCCTTAATTGGGCTACATTTGCATTTGGATTAAAGCTTCTTTGTATGCCTTGACTTTGATTATTGTTGTTGCTGTCAGTATTGTATCTGAAGTAGCATTTGCTTGCAATATGACCAAATTTTTCGCATATTTGACACTTAACTCTGTTACTGTTGTTCCACATTCCACTCCTCCCTCTTCCTCTCTGATTAAAACCACCTCTGTTGGTTTTGGGTCTTTTCTTGATTCTTGGTCCTTGAATTTGATGCATAGTTAATTGAATAATCTGATGTACTTGACTTTCTTTGTTCAACTCTCCCTTCATGAGCAAGAAGAGAGGAGCGAATAAATTGCACATTGGGTAGTGTCTCTGTAGAAGAGATAACTGCAATGACAAATTCATATTCTTCCTTAAGACCATTCATTATGGTAAAGATCTGCTCAGTTTTAGAGATTTTATGACCTGTAGTCTCTAGAAGATCACAAAATGATATAATCTTGGTTAAGTACTCTCTCATTGACATATTTTCCTTTTTAAAGTTTTGTAGTTCTCTCTTGTAATGCATAATACGTGCAGCAGATTGAGAATTAAAGATCTGCTCCATAGTTTTCTAGAATTCATATGATGAACCACATCCAACAATTTGATGCAGTAGATTAACACTGATAGATGATAAAAGCCATGCTGATAGTAGACTGTCTTGTCTCTTCTATTTCACATAATCTTGATTACTTATCATTTTTCCTTCTCTGTCTGCTTTCATTACAGGTGGGATTGCAATGGTTCCTTTGATAAAGCCTTCAAGCCTATAGCCATTTATGGCAGTTTCAACTTGATATTTCCAAAGCAAGAAGTTGTTTTCGTCAAGTTGAATATTATTAAGATGACTCTTGGGTTTTATCATAGATTGATTGGTGGTTTCGATCACAGAAGTGGAAGATGATTCATTGTCTCCTCCTTCTGACATGGTGGGCACTGGATTAGGAAGATGATGCAGCTATCTTGGCGAGACACACTGAAATTGAGTATCACACTGAGTTTCAGTGTGTAGCTAAGAGCAAAGATAGATGATCGATGATGAGAAGATGATGTAGATCTTCTCTGATGATTAAGATGCAGCCAAGATTCAGTTGATCACAACTTGAATTTTTGGGCAAGGCTCTCTGCAGGAGATCTAATTAAGAACCCGATTCTTGATTGCCGTTGAGGGATGAGGATGAAAAAATCTCTGATGATGATATTTAATCTGAAGAGAATTGCTGATGTGATAGCAAATTCAGATGATGAGAACTCTCTGATGGGTTCAGTCAGTAAGAGAAAAGATCAGCTTGTGATGCCGTTTGGCGAAGGCTTTGATACCATGAAAAAAAATTTGAAGAAGTAAATGATATATATTTTATTAATAGCTTTTTGTTACTAACCATACAGACCACACTCTTTGTATATATATATACAGGCTGGGACAGTTACATGGGCCATGTTGGGTTAATAATACAATATACCTGACCTCTTTACTAAACAGAATAAGTAACCGAACTTCAGTATATTTGCATCATTATTTTCTAAGAAGGCTAAGTGATATTTTATAGCCAAAGGAAACTATAGAAGATGTATAGTTCACTTCCCACACTCTCCAATAACACCTCCATCTCTAGCTTTAAGCCTTCTTTGTTCGTAAGATTTTAAGAAAACCTCCAATCATTCGATTGACAAAGTAATGCTATCTTTGGATTCCTCAATGGCTGGAATGATCGAATCATACTTTTCAAATAGGCAAGTCAATATTTTCTCGACAATCTTTTGATCCGTCATCTCTTCACCGAGTGTCCTAATTTGATTGGCAACCTCAATTACTCGAGATGAGTAATCTGAGACGCAATTATATTCTTTCATTTTAAGGTTATGGAACTTCCTTTGCAAAACTTGAAGCCTTATTGTCGTCACTTCGAATTCACATGTCCCTTCTTTAGGGTTGAATTGCTTCACCTTGACTTGTTGGTTCAACAAGCCCATGTTGAACTATGCTCCAAAATTATACTCCAAAGGCCTTCAGATCGAAGCAAAGTCATCATCTTTACTTTTCAAACGTCATAATTATCTCCACCAAAGATTGGAATAATCGATTCATAAAGATTTATCTTCAGTTGAGGACATTTCGAAAATCGTTGAATATTCTCAAAGAAAGAACTTGCTTAATACCAATCCAATTTAATAAAAAAAAATTAGAAGAGAAATATAAATATACTAAGAAAAAAGAGTTGTTAATTAGTACAAACCTTTCAAGTCAATATGTCAAATTTTGTTTTCTTGATTAAGCGAAATTAGAACAATTTAAATACATATTTATATGGGTTTAACGAAAAATTCAGTAAATGAATAGTTGTATTGTGAACATAATAAATGTTAGATTAGTGAATCATCCTTTCATTTTTAAGTAGAAGTAACTTTTCACATTTGCAAGACCGTGCATTAACTCGAACAGAGACCACGGCATAATATACAGTTGTAGTGTAAAGATATTAAATTTTTTTCTGGCTTGGAATCAAATATTCATGTCAAAAGAAAAAATATATATAAAAGAATAAAAAAATAAAAGAATGAAAGAAGCCCATAAGTAACATAAGCTTGATCTTAAGAGAAGATCTAGAAAGAAGAAAGAAGAGGAACATGTTTTAAAAGTGTTGCCGGCTTGTTTATTCATTTAGCTAAAATTTGGACTAGATCAGTTATAAATAGTACATACCAGTATACCACATCACTACTAATAATGAGAATTCCTTCAGCTAATTTTAACCGCGTCTTTTTGAATTATCAGAAATACCCTTCACCAAAAGTTGCTTTTCGTTACTTTCCATTAAAACCCTAAATTGGTATCAGATCCAAATCCCTTCGTCCTCCATCTACCCTCTCTCCACCTCCATTCTTTCCAGTGCCCTAAATCGAATCCATCGCACAGCTACTATCGAATATAACATAAATCTTGCCTTCGTCATCTTCCTATCAGATTGCAGCTGATAATTTACCAGCGCAGTACACTCATCGAAAAAGATCATGTTGTTATACAATGGCTACTGTCAACTCAGTCGAAATCGCGAAAGGAAATCTTATCGTCGTCATCTTCCTACCGGATTGAAGAAGACGGTTGGTCGGCGCAGCACACTCACCTGAACACGCCCCATTGTTATACCATGACTATTGCTTATTACTAAGATACTGGTACTATTAAATAATGATTCATTCATTTTAGCCACCACTGCTAAATAATTTGTAACCAAAAGCCTACATGTTTCGTTATAAAATAAAATTAGGAGTCAGCGAACACAGGATAAAGAAAAAAATGGGATCAACAAAATCCATTATACAGCCTTAACTATGAAAGATACACATATGATATTGGTGAATTTAGAGGATTATACAATTATTCATGATTTTGCGTAAAAGCTATAATATACCTTAACTATCAAAAATTTACAAGGCATTTCAAATGTGTACAAGTTGTGTTAGAGGAAGTTAGGCAAGCTCCTTCAATGTTGAAGTTTCCTGTCCAACTCACAACTTCTGCATACAAATTCATAAATAGGAATACACATCAAAGATAATAATTATATTGATACATTTCACAACATTGAAGTTACAAAAGTTCAAGATAAATGCACAGCATAAAGTCAATTATTTGGAATTTAAACATACCTTCAGTGTTCCATCTATGTTGAAAACACATCTGAATGTTATAGCAAAATCACTTTCTAACAACCATCTGACCTCGATATAAGTTTTGCCATTTTCATTTTCTTTTAGAGAACACCATAAATTTTTTTGGAAGAGCTATGAGTCCTTCTTCATCCCTGACTAATTTTTTAGGTGTGTCTTCACTATGTTCGCAGAGTACTCCTAAGTATTTATATTTTTATTTATAAAATACTGATACATTGTCTTCAAATTGATGAAAATGCCCAAAGAGTCACGATGGAGAAGCTCGGAGAACTTGGAGACAACTACAATGATTTTGCTGCCAGCATGACTGAAGATGAGTGTGGATATGACGACCCGAACTCGATGTCCAACAAACAACATCAAATTTGTATCGCCGGAGCTTATAACAACATCAGATGAATATAAAACAGCGGAACAAAATGAATATCATACACACATCACAGATACAACATCAGAATATCCAATAATACATCAGAGTATTTAATACATACACCACAACTCCGAATACAACATCATAATAGTACAACAGTGATCATGTATCCAAAAAAGTCTTCGAATGAAAGAAATGATAACGGACTCCTAAAAGCTAAACACCTGAGATCTCCAAAAGCTCCTAAGATATCTCCAAAGCAAGAGCTCCAAAATACTGCTAACTCCAAAATACGGAAACCTGCTACTAGGCTGCCCGTGTAGAAATTAAGGGCACCCAGAGTTTAGGAAAGAAATAACAAACTCCGGGTCAGTCATGGGACTGGTATGAGTAAACAAAAAAAACAGTTGCTTTTAAATAAACTAGATTTATAAAATAAAATCCGGTATGTTTTTGGAAAATGAAACTACCATAAGACCTCCCGCCACACACACAATGCAATCGCAGAATTGGAGGAGATTTCTTCTTATGATAGTCAAATGTGCTTAATACGAGAAAATTATTTGATATTACTACTAGTGCATAGTGTAGAAAGCATTTCTAAGATAGAATATTAATCTTAGCCAGCATAGACGTTCCGAACTATGCCTACTATAGCTACCATCTAAACTGTGGGGCGCCACCACAAGTAAATGACAGGTTATACAACCAAAACCGTAACGGGCTCGTATTGTTTCTTTGGATTTCTAACAAATGGTCAGGCTAAGGAACTTCCTACTGCCACATGGGTACGCCTCTGGCGGGACGTCCCGAGAACCTACCCAGCTCTCTGCCAACATAAGGCCGGGTTACCTCTGTAACTAGGTAACTACTACTCGAGTATGCCACTCCCCGGTCCTTTGGGACCTTTATCCGAGGGCCCTCTATCACAAAGCAACAACCACACTGTAAATGAGATTGGAGCTACCACACAGGTAAATATCTGGGCTCCATACCATGACATCATCTTTTTTCCAGAAGGAAATGACACACCCTAAAGGGCGCGACCCTCATAACCTTGCCGCATCTTTCCTGTTTTGACCGTTTCCGGGTAGTGAGGTCCGATGAGGTCTCGTCCACAAAGCTATGCTTTAAACGAAAGCCTTGCTTTGATCACAAATGATCAACAAATGATCATTAACACACAGCAGCACTTAGCATGCCACACTACCAAATTGGGAGTATATCGCTGATAACCTTCAATTCCATAACTTCTAAGCTCGTACGTCTCAGAGAAGGATGTTAAGCTAAGAGAATAAATTCTCCGCCGCCATAGATACGTATTAGAAAGAAATCTGCTTTATAGTGTAGTGTCAGACACACAACCATACAAGTCTGTTCCGGGTTCGAATAGAATCGAAGGCACTTCGTCCAATAAAGGAAGAAGCCCCTTGCAAATCCGGGTATCCACAATCCCGATCGGACTTCCCATCACTTAGGAAATCTCTATACCGAAGCAACTCAGTGCAGAGACAATCAATAGGTTATCCTATCGTTTTCGAAGACACTTGGTCTTCACCACCGGTATTCAAATGCTATCCATTTCGACGTATCACTATTCGGAATGGGTTATATGACACAAAGGTCCTTTTTCGGGCTAAACCGAATAGTGAGCGCTCAATTTTTTTTAAACACGTGGATTTATCAATCACAAAGATTCATATTCAAGGTTCGATGTGGGTTTCGGATAACAAACTAAAATCCGATTCCCTGTCGCATCGAGGTTTAAAAGACGTTTTACGGGCAAACAAGGTTTTCACATCAATACAGAACAAACCACAATCACAGTACAGTACATGGCAATTTATATCACACAGTATCATAAACAGAACATAAGTATCAATATAGTACACATCACTAGTCACTTATTTTCCAATGTGGTTTAAATAAATTTATCACACAATTATTTGTAGTGATGTTTGAATCAGTGATTAAAATTTGGATAAATAATTAAATCTTGATTAACTCGATTAATTGTTTCATAATTATTATTTAATTAACCGCCAATTTTGATTAGTCGACTTTAATTTATCTGAATAACAATTTCTTAATTTACAAACTAATTTGAACACTTACTTGTTTATTAATCAATTTAATTACAAAATTGTATATCATTCTTAATTTCTTTCAAAACCATTAAATAAATAAACATTATTTACCTTTATCACCATTTGAAAATTTTCTTTATACTTTGGAAATCGATCAATTATAGTTATAAAAAGTGTAATGTTAATTAACTTAAATTTTATTTTAAATTAAAATTATTTAAAGTATTAATTAGATTATTAAGTATCCACTTAGTTTATTAAAATTAGTAATAAGCCTTTAATTCAATATAGTCAATATTAATTGCTCTAAAATCTGTTAACGGTAAAAGTTAAATTTTAATTTGGGCCAAACCCATATTCAAAGTAACCCGAGCAAAACCCAGGTTTCACCGAGTCATGCGCGTCATTTCCCCGAGCCACCTCCTTTCTTCCCCTTGCTCTCTCCTTCTTCCTTTTTTTTCTTATGTATAAACTGCTGAAACACTTCATTTAAAACGCGAGCACCCCTTGACACGAGACCGTCCCCGTGAACTTCCCAAATCTTCCCCGCATCTCTCCTGTACCCTTTTCTTCTTCATGCTTCCCTTCCACTGTTTCTTCTTCTCTTTTTTTTCCTTTTACGACTAAGTGTAACTGCTGAAAACAACTCCACGAACGCGAGCAACACGCTGATACGAGACCGCCCTCGTGCACGTGCACGCCACCATGCCAACATTCTGGCGACCCACGGCGTTCCCAGCAAACCACAATACGACCTCTTACTCGAATTCAAAACCCAGATCGATGTGAAAAACTCGACTTCAAATTTTGCTCGTTCGAACGAACTGCAACTCGAGCACGTCACTCCAAAATCATCACGACCACCCTACGCTGACCACCTGACGCGATGATACTCCGGCCCTACCTCGTCCATGACCTCCTCTACCTTCACCTAAATCCACGTGCCACTCGATCGAGCGATGACGACGAAAATCCAATCTAGAACACCAAAATTCCTGAACCCCAAAACCTTATATTTATTTCGACCTCAAAATCCTTGCATTCGAAATTTTTTTAAGCATTTTTCCTGTGTAGTAAATCAACAAGCTTATTTCTCAGCAAATTTCAACAATTAAATTTTGTTGAATCAACAGATATTGATAAAAATACACTTTTGATTGATTTTCAAACTACACCTTAAATACTCACTTAAAAATCATTATTTTCATCTCAAAGATCCTACCTTTGAATAAGAATTCAAGTTATATAATCAAATCATTAAATTAAAATTCTTGAATTTATCATAAGATCTGTTATTACTGTAAGCTGAGTGTTCCAGAGTCAGGTTCTTCATTTTCGATCTTGAAACAGTTTGCTAGATCATAACTTAAGTTTAAGCAACTCATTTTGTTTTGAAATCCCAGTTTAAAAAAATCATTCGTATGAAGACATATGATTTTTTTTCTATTTTGTTTGATCTGAAACCAAAGATTGGAAGAACAGGTACCACAAAGATATGCAGTGTTATCTTTTAAAACATACATAGCCAAGCATAACTTGTTCATAAATCAAATACACATGTTTTTAAATATCCAAAGCAGTATGTTTACTCACCTTGGCAAATATTTGAAACAAAGAGTTTCTTTTACTTGTTTTGGAAAATCTGCAGTTGATCTTCTTTTCTTTTTTTCTTCAGTAAATTGCCTTTAACTTGAATAAAAAGTAATGTTTTGCTTTTCTTTTTAATTTCTGTTTCTTTGCTAATATTTATTGAACGAACTAAAGGTTTATGTATGTGTACATATATATATATATATATATATATATATATATATATGCAAGGTTGTGTACATGCTGAGGTTTACTGAAGCAAGACTTCTTTTTTTTATTTATACTTTGTTCAGACATTTATACTTTTTTCTTTTATTTGTTGACTAAACCTTGCTTTGATTTCGGCTGATAGGATCTTGTACATGTAGAGGAGTAAATAGCATTAAATGACTTTGCTTCCTTCTTTGTTAACAGCAATCTGTTGGATTTGAGTTTTCTTTTATATGTGTAAGTACTATTTTTTTGTATTACAGTTTTTCTTGTTTATGGACTGAGTATTATCTTCTTTCTTGTGATATGGATGAAATTCTATTGTAATATGTGGTTTGTAGTTTTTTATAAGTACTAAGTTTATTTTACATTTCTTTTTTTTTCTTATTTATATTTATTTCATGCAAGTCCATGTGTATGTCATATGTCATTTTATAACTATACAAAATTTATTACAAACATACATTTTCTTAATTTTTATTTTTATTTAAGGTTTAGCTATTAACATATAATTTATCACATATATTTATTTTATTGTTTTAAAACAATTTTCTTGCTTGTTATATGTTCTTTTCTTTATTATTATTATTAATAATTATTTAAACTTAACTATCAATATTTATTTAATTCCATATAACTTTATAATATTCATATTAATAATATTTTATTTATCTTGAAATTTCACAATTTAAATTTAAAAGCTCAAATAATTTACTGAATTTTAAATTCAAAATCTTGGGATGTTACAATATCCCTTTCTTAAGAAAATTTCGTCCTCGAAATTGAAAGAGAGAGAAACGCAAACAAAGAATGTACGGATTCAGAAAAATAAGGAAATGGCTTACCAGTTTAAGCCGAGATGTCTACTTTGCAATTGGGATATGATTTTTTCATATTATCTTCAGTCTCCCAAGTACAGTCCTTTGGATTGCCACTCCATTGAACTTTGACCAGTTTCACAACTTTGTTCCTCAATCGCTTCTCATCACGATCTACAATTTTTATCGGCTCTCTTGGAACTGCCAAGTTAGGAGTGATTTCGAGGTCTTGCTGAGCAGCTTCTTCAATAATATCATCTGGATCGTGCACATACTTCCGAAGATTAGAAATGTGGAACACATCATGTACGCCAGACAACCAGCTGGGTAGCCACACTCAATATGCTAGAGGACCAATCCTTTCCAGAATAGGAAAAGGACCAATATAATGCGGTGCTAGCTTTCAAGTTTTCCCGAATCTTAATACACCCCGCATCGGAGACACTTTCAGAAATATAGAATCCCCAACTTGAAATTCCAAATATCTTCTTCGACGGTCATAATAGCTCTTCTGATGACTTTGAGCGGTTATTAATTTCTTTCGAATAAAATCTACCTTCTCCGTGGCTTCTTTAATCATGTCTGGTCCAAGGACGAGTCTATCCCCTGATTCGATCCAACATGCAGGTGATTGACACGGACGACCATATAAAGCTTCGAAAGGAGCCATTTCTATACTGGCCTTATAGCTGTTGTTATATGAAAATTTGACCAGATGTAAATGTTCCTCTCAAGAACCACCAAAATCGAGAATGCAAGCCCGCAAAAGGTCTTCTAGAATTCGGTTAACCCTCTCGGTTTACCCATCAGATTGTGGGTGATAAGCAGTGTTGAATTTTAATTTCGTTCCCAAAGCGGTTTGGAATGCCACCCAAAATCTACTAGTGAAGATCGCATCACGATCACTCACTATATTGTTGGGAATACCATGGAGACGAACAATTTCCTTTATATATATCCTTACTAAGCTTGCTGCAGTCTGAGTGGATTTCACTGGAATAAAGTGAGCAGTTTTGGTTAGACGGTCCACTATAACCCAAATTGCTTCATTTCCCTTCTTGGTTCGTGGCAATCCATCGATGAAATCCATCGATACCTGATCCCATTTCCATTTCGGTACCTCCAAAGACTGAAGTAAACCGGCCACTTTCTTTTGATCGCTTTTGGCTTGTTAACAAGTAGCACAGCGACTCGCGTAAATAGATATGTCTCTTTTCATTGTCTTCCACCAGAAAGTTCTTTTTATATCTCTATACATTTTATTAATTCCTAGATGGATGCAAAGTTTGGACTTGTGGCATTCATCTAAAACTTTACGCTTCAGATCAGGGAAGCCTGGAACACAAATCCTGCATTTTAATCTTATAACTCCTCTATTATCCATCTCAAAACTAGTGTCCTCTCCTTGGCAAATCCTTTTATAAATTCCCTGAAGAAACTCATCTTCATATTGCTTGCTCGCGATCTTCTTAAGAAGAGTAGGAGTGATAACAAGATATGCGAGAACAGCATGTCTTCTGCTCAAAGCATCGGCAACCACATTGGCTTTTCCCGGTGTATACAGAATATCTAGATCATATGATGCCATAAATTCCAACCAACGTTGTTGTCGAAGATTCAGATCTTTCTGGGTAAAGAGATATTTCAAAGATTTTTGGTCGGTGAATAATTCGAATTTTTCACCCAGAAGATAATGTCGCCAGATTTTTAAAGCGAAAACAACAACCAAAAGCTCCAAATCATGCGTTGGGTAGTTTCTCTTGTGCGGACGTAATTGTCTACTCGCGTAGGCAACTACCTTCCCATCCTGCATTAATACTTCACCTACCCCATCACCACACGTGTCAGTATAGATAGATAAGCCTTGGTTCCCGTTAATGATAGCGAGAACAGGAGCAGTAGTCAATCTCCTTTTAAGTTCCTGGAAAGCTTCATCACATCTTGGAGTCCAATTGAATTTTAAATCTTTCATTGTCAGCTTAGTCAACGGACTAGCTATCTTAGAAAAATCTTGAACGAACTTCCGGTAATAGCCTGCTAAACCCAAAAAGCTTCGAACTTCTTTCGGAGTCGTGAGTCGCTTCCAATCAAGAATAGCGGAAATTTTGCTAGGATCAACCGAAATTCCTTCTTCATTAACAATATGGCCAAGGAATTTGACTTCTTTGACCCAAAAGTGGCATTTGGAAAATGTTGCAAATAAGATGTCCCTTCTCAAAATTTCCAAAACAATTCCGAGATGTTCAGCATGTTCCTCTTTGGTTTTGGAGTAGATTAGGATATCATCAATAAATACAAGAACAAATTCATTCAGCACCTCACGAAACACACGGGTCATCAAATCTACGAAGTACGCTGGAGCATTGGTTAGCTCAAAAGGCATGACTAACCATTCGTAGAACATATTGGGACCCCTGAAAGCAGCTAAATGTACACAATCTTCGGCGATTCGTAGTTGATGGAATCGTTGAGCTAGATCCATCTTTGAAAAGAAACGAGCACCGTGCAATTGATCAAATAAATCATCGATCCTGGGTAAAGGAAACTTATTCTTGAGAGTCATCTTATTGAGATCGCGGTAATCTACACACAATCTCAAAGATCCATCTGATTTAGCGACGAACACAACGGCTGAACCCCATTCAGAAACACTGGGTCGAATTAATCCTTTTGCTCGTAGATCATCAGTTTGCTGAACCAATTCAATATTTTCCCTGGGTGCCATCCTGCGATTTGCGTGAACGACAGGACGAGCATTGGGTACAAGGTCAATTCTAAATTCTATTTCTCGATGTGGAGGTAGAGATTTCACTTCTCCGAACACGTTCGAAAAATCTCCAACTATTGGTATAGACTCCAAACTGGGATCAGGATAACCCGAATTATACATCAATCCTTCCCTTTTAGGACTAGGGTCCTCACAAGAAATTTCGATGAAATCTCCAAATTCGGTTTTATTCGAAATCAATCGATTAATACAATCCAATTTGGCTTCGTATTTCGCTAGCCAATCCATTCCGAGTAGGACTTTAAACTCGTTAAAATCAAGAACGAAGAGACCAATAGAGAATTGATAATGAGAATATGAGATAGGAACGTCTCTACATAGAAAACAAAGATTCGCGGGACCTCCAACTGGATTCCTTACGCATATAGGCTCATCAACAAAATCAGGTTCAAAATTTAATTCATTAATGGCTTGCTGAGAGATAAAACTATGTGTAGCGCCCGTGTCAAATAGAACTCTAACAATTCTAACATAAATAGTAAGGTTACCTTCCAGAACTCCTTTTTCTTTTTCTGCTTTGGAAGATGCAGGTTGGTCTTTGACTGTGTACACCTTTGCTGTTTGAGCTTGCTTCATGGTTAGACAGTCTTTAACTTCATGCCCCACTTTCTGCCAGTAATAGCACTTCCTAGGCTTTGCTTGAGCGGATTGGTCTCTCTTTGGCTTCTTGCAGCTGTTTGCGTAGTGGCCATTTTCCAAGCAATTATAACAAGTGACCTCTTCCATGCTTCCCTGAATGCTTTTCTTTTTCTCCTTGCTTTGTCATGGTTTCTTGCCTCCAAATTTCTGTTTTTTCCAATTTGGATTGCCCGAATTTCCCTTCTCTACCGGGGCTTCTTGCATATCAAGTGTGGCATATCTATACCCCATATCAACTAAATCTGAAAAAGATTCCTTAACGTGGCCCGTCATTCTTTCGTGGAATTTCTTATTCATCCAACGAATGAATCTTTCATTCATCTTTAAAGGCGTATTCACCAATTCGGGACCAAAACGAGACAATTCATTAAATTTGTTCAGATACTCCTTGAATGATAAACTTCCCGGCTTTAGGTCCACAAATTCCTGGTACATTCGAGAAATTCCAGCTGATGGAAGATATCGCTTCTCAAACACTTCTTTGAACTTCTCCCAAGAAAACTTGTCTTCTGGCTTATCTACCGTGATTGTCTCCCACCAGGCTGAGGCATCATCTTGAAGTTGCTAAGAAGCTATGAGTCGCTTCTGATCGTCTTGCATTTTTAGCCCTCTAAAGATTTCTCACATGATCTGATCCATGCTTGAGCCTCAACAATTGACTCCTTGCCGGTGAATGACTTACCACCAAGTCTTGAGAAATTTTTATGTAAGTCAGCCAGATTCGGCTGTTGCTGAATATGTACTGCTGTTACTGCTGTTGGGGGATCTTGATTAGGTACTGTGGCATTCCCTTGACCCCTAACTCTTCCTCTTCGTCCGCTCATTCTTACTATCTGTAATTAGTAAGAAAATTGGTTTATATATTCGGACAAGATATCTTAAGGAATATCAGCAGTAAAAAGAAATAGACTAATAAAATGTGGAGTTCCAGTCTTGGTTATACTCATTCTAGGGTATATTTCACCCTATCTCTAATGAGCCATCTAATGTGTTATACTCCGTAGCTAAATTTTTTACTCAACCTTCACTTTGATACCACTTGTGACGACCCGAACTCGATGTCCAACGAACAACATCAAATTCGTATCGCCGGAGCTTATAACAATATCAGATGAATATAAAACACCGGAACAAAATGAATATCATACACACATCACAGATACAACATTAGAATATCCAATAATACATCAGAGTATTTAATACATACACCACAACTCCGAATACAACATCATAATAGTACAACAGTGATCATGTATCCAAAAAAGTCTTCGAATGAAAGAAATGATAACGGACTCCTAAAAGCTAAACACCTGAGATCTCCAAAAGCTCCTAAGATATCTCCAAAGCAAGAGCTCCAAAATACTGCTAACTCCAAAATATGGAAACCTGCTACTAGGATGCCCGTGTAGAAATTAAGGGCACCCAGAGTTTAGGAAAGAAACAATAAACTCCGGGTCAGTCATGGGACTCGTATGAGTAAACAAAAAAAACAGTTGCTTTTAAATAAACTAGATTTATAAAAGAAAATCCGGTATGTTTTTGGAAAATGAAACTACCATAAGACCTCCCGCCACACACACAATGCAGTCGCAGAATTGGAGGAGATTTCTTCTTATGATAGTCAAATATGCTTAATACGAGAAAATTATTTGATATTACTACTAGTGCATAGTGTAGAAAGCATTTCGAAAGTAGAATATTAATCTTAGCCAGCATAAACATCCCGAACTATGCCTACTATAGCTACCATCTAAACAGTGGGGCGCCACCATAAGCAAATGGCATGTTATACAACCAAAACCGTACGGGGCACGTATTATTTCTTTGGATTTCCAACAAATGGTCAGGCTAAGGAACTTCCTACTGCCACATGGGTACGCCTCTGGCGGGACGTCCCGAGAACTTACCCGGCTCTCTGCCAACACAAGGTCGGGTTACCTCTGTAACTAGGTAACTACTACTCGAGTATGCCACTTCCCGGTCCTTTGGGACCTTTATCCGAGGGCCCTCTGTCACAAAGCAACAACCACACAATAAATGAGATTGGAGCTAACACACAGGTAAATATCTGGGCTTCATACCATGACATCACCTTTTTCCAAAAGGAAATGACATACCCTAAAGGTCGCGACCCTCATAACCTAGCCGCATCTTTTCCGTTTCGACTATTTTTGGGTTGTGAGGTCCGATGAGGTCTCGTCCACAAAGCTATGCTTTACACGAATGCCCTGCTTTGATCACAAATGATCAACAAATGATCATTAACACACAGCAGCACTTAGCATGCCACACTACCAAATTGGGAGTATATCGCTAATAACCTTCAATTACATAACCTTTGAGCTCGTACGTCTCAGAGAAGGGTGTTAAGCTAATAGAATAATTCTCCGCCACCACAGATACGTATTTGAAAGAAATCTGCTTTATATCTCAAAGAGTAGTGTCAGACACACAACCATACAAGTCTGTTCCAGGTTCGAACAGAACCGAAGGCACTTCGTCCAATAAAGGAAGAAGCCCTTGCAAATCCGGGTATCCACAATCCCGATCGGACTTTCCATCACTTAGGGAATCTCTATACCGGAGCCACTCAGTGCAGAGACAATCGATAGGTTATTCTATCGTTTTCGAAGACACCAGGTCTTTACCACCGGTCTTCAAATGCTATCCATTTCGACGTATCACTATTCGGAATGGGTTATATGACACAAAGGTCCTTTTCCCGGCTAACCGGAATAGTGAGCGCTCAATTTTTTTTAAACACATGGATATATCAATCACGAAGATTCATATTCATGGTTCGATGTGGGTTTCGGATAACAAACTGAAATCCGATTCCCTGTCGCATCGAGGTTTAAATGTCGTTTTACGGGCAAACAGGGTTTTCACATCAATACAGAACAAACCACAATCACAGTACCGTACATGGCAATTTATATCACACAGTATCATAAACAGAACAGAAGTATCAATGTAGTGCACAGCAATAGTTACTTATTTTTCAATGTGGTTTAAATAAATTTATCACACAATTATTTGTAGTGATGTTCAAATCAATGATTAAAATTTGGATAAATAATTAAATCTTGATTAACTCGATTAATTGTTTCATAATAATTATTTAATTAACCGTCAATTTTGATTAATCGACTTTAATTTATCTGAATTACAATTTCTTAATTTACAAATTAATTTGAACACTTACTTGTTTATTAATCAATTTAATTACAAAATTGTATATCATTCTTAATTTCTTTCAAAACCATTAAATAAATAAACATTATTTACCTTTATCACCATTTGAAAATTTTCTTTATACTTTGGAAATCAATCTATTATAGTTATAAAAAGTGTAATGTTAATTAACTTAAATTTTTATTTTAAATTAAAATTATTTAAAGTATTAATTGGATTATTAAGTATCCACTTAGTTTATTAAAACTAGCAATAAGCCTTTAATTCAATATAGTCAATATTAATTGCTCTAAAATCTGTTAACAGTAAAAGTTAAGTTTTATTTTGGGCCAAACCCATATTCAAAGTAACCCGAGCAAAACCCAGGTTTCAACGAGTCACGCGCGTCATTTCCCCGAGCCATCTCCTTTCTTCCCCGTGCTCTCTCCTTCTTCCTTTCTTTCTTTTTTTTCTTAAGTATAAACTGCTGAAACACTTCATTTAAAACGCGAGCACCCCTTGACACGAGACCGTCCCCGTGCACTTCCCAAATCTTCCCCGCGTCTCTCCAGTACCCTTTTCTTCTTCATGCTTCCCTTCCTCTGTTTCTTCTTCTCTTTTTCCTTTTAAGACTTAAGTGTAACTGCTGAAAACAACTCCACGAACGCGAGCAACACACTTATACGAGACCGCCCTCGTGCACATGTACGCCACCGCGCCAACGTTCTGGCGACCCATGGCGTTCCCAGCAAACCACAATACGACCTCTCACTCGAATTCAAAACCCAGATCGACGTGAAAAACTCGACTTCAAATTTTGCTCGTTCGAGCGAACTGCAACTCGAGCACGTCACTCCAAAATCGTCACGACCACCCTACGTTGACCACCTGACGCGATGATACTCCGGCCTTGCCTCGACCATGCCCTCCTCTACCTTCACCCAAATCCACGTGCCACTCGATCGAGCGACGGCGACGAAAACCCAATCTACAGAACACCAAAATTCCTGAACCCCAAAACCCTGTATTTATTTCGACCTCAAAATCTTTGCATCCGAAATTTTTTTAAGCATTTTTCCTATGTTAGTAAATCAACAAGCTTACTTCTCAGCAAATTTCAACAATTAAATTTTCTTGAATCAACAGATATTGATAAAAATACACTTTTGATTTATTTTCGAACTACACCTTAAATACTCACTTTAAAATCATCATTTTCATCTCAAAAATCCTGCCTTTGAATAAGAATTCAAGTTATATAATCAAATCATTAAATTAAAATTCTTGAATTTATCATAAGATTTGTTGTTACTGTAAGCTGAGTGTTCCAGAGTCAGGTTCTTCATTTTCGAGCTTGAAACAGTTTGCTAGATCACAACTTAAGTTTAGCCAACTCATTTTGTTTTAAAATCCCAGTTTTAAAAAAATCATTTGTATGAAGACATATGATTTTTTTTCTATTTTGTTTGATCTGAAACCAAAGATTGGAAGAACAGGTACCACAAAGATATGCAGAGTTATCTTTTAAAACATACATAGCCAAGCATAACTTGTTCATAAATCAAATACACATGTTTTTAAATATCCAAAGCGGTATGTTTACTCACCTTGGCAAATATTTGAAATAGAGAGTTGCTTTTACTTGTTTTGGAAAATCTGCAGTTGATCTTCTTTTCTTTTTTTCTCCAGTAAATTGCCTTTAACTTGAATAAAAAGTAATATTTTGTTTTTCTTTTTAATTTCTGTTTCTTTGATAAGATTTATTGAACGAACTAAAGGTTTATGTATGTGTACACATATATGCAAGGTTGTGTACAGGCTGAGGTTTACTGAAGCAAGACTTTTTTTTTTATTTGTACTTTGTTCAGACATTTATACTTTTTTCTTTTATTTGTACTTTGTTCAGACATTTATACTTTTTTCTTTTATTTGTTGACTAAACCTTGCTTTAATTTCGGCTGATAGGATCTTGTACATGCAGATGAGTAAATAGCATTAAATGACTTTGCTTCCTTCTTCGTTAACAGCAATCTGTTGGATTTGATTATTATTTTTATATGCGTAAGTACTGTTTTATTTGTATTACAGTTTTTCTTGTTTATGGACTGAGTATTATCTTCTTTCTTGTGATGTTGATGAAGTTCTATTGTAATATGTTGTTTGTAGTTTTTTATAAGTACTAAGTTTATTTTACCGTTCTTTTGTTTTCTTGTTTGTATTTATTTCATGCAAGTCCATGTGTATGTCATATGTCATTTTATAACTATACAAATTTTATTACAAACATACATTTTCTTAATTTTTATTTTAATTCAAGGTTTAGCTATTAACATGTAATTTATCACATATATTTATTTTATTGTTTTAAAACAATTTTCTTGCTTGTTATATGTTCTTTTCTTTATTATTATTATTAATAATTATTTAAACTTAACTATCAATATTTATTTAATTCCATATAACTTTATAATATTCATATTAACAATATTTTATTTTTCTTGAAATTTCACAATATAAATTTAAAAGCTCAAATAATTTACCGGATTTTAAATTCAAAATCTTGGGATGTTACATACCCAGTCTTTGATTTTGATTTCGTCGCTGTTGAAGATTGCCAGAAGAGTAAAATCATGTTTGTTGCATGGTAACCATTTCATCGTTTCTCTTTAGTAATCTAATTCATGGGTTATAATTATTTAAATTTTTTTTTTTCATAACGCAGGTCTCTAGATAAACAAAGGTGAGGATGTGTTTTTGAACTTGTCTATTTAAATTTCCATAAATTAAGCAATGGGTTATAATTTTTGCAATTTTTTTACAAAATAGACAGGTTCAAAAGAGAGCTTGATAAATTATTTAATTTCTCTATCATCTGACCTTTAAGCAATGGTTGCAGGATGCGTTTTTTTTAAACCATGCTATCGATAAATTAAGCAGACCTTTTGTAGTTAGTCGGTTTTAAAATTTTGATGGATTTGACGTGATAAGCTGCATTGTCAATTGTGTCCTATACCAAATTTCTAATAATTGTGTCCATCCAAATTGATGCTCTTTAATACATTTATGGTACACCCAATTGAAATATTTGGCTTGGCTCATCTGCATGCACAGTGTAATCATCAAACAAGTTGTAACCAACAATAATAACATAAATGTTTTGGTATATAAAGCCAAATTACCTAGGTTCCTTGATGCAGGTTCACTTGGCATATATACTTGTTGCCAAAAATATTAATTCAAAGTTTCGATCAATGGATGTATAACTTCCAGAATTGCTAGTTCATTCTGAATAAAATTAACTGTTTAAATAATTTATTAACTGGCCATCAAAAACAGAAAATGGGAGACAATAGATATTATGCCTTGGATTTTATTGCAGTTGAATTGAGAGAAATATCCAATGGGTCGCATCTTACAACTTGGGTCATTGTTTCCAAATAGATTCAGGGTGGTCCTGCTAAGGACATAGTCTTCCTTTTTCTACTACCATAGAGAAACTCAATAAAGTTTATGTATTTTTTAATAGTAAAGTCATTTCGCGTACAAATCAACCACCGCGTCAATTCGTTCTGTGCGACGAACAACCGTCGACCAACAACGTTTTTCATGGCCATCAACCACTGAACTATTGTTGTTTGGTGGTCGATCGCCTTGAAAAGTGGTGTTGATCGGCGTTTGTTCGTCATGCAGAAAAAATCAAAAATGATACAATTTGTAATATCTTAAAATGTCTGGTGTTAGGAAGAGTCACTGTATTAAAAAAAATTATACTATTTTTTAGCATTGATATTAGAAAGAGGAAAATGAGATGACATTAGGAGAGCATTAGATTTATGCATTAAACATTTGATTTAAATCAATACACACATTTAACATTAGTATTTTACATCCATAGCAAACATGGATTTGAATTTTTGTTCAGATTTGTTACGCAGACTCCCTTTAAAACAAATGTGCATGTTACTTGCTATTGACTCAAATCAAGTCAATTTAATTATTTAAAATTTTTAAATTTGTCTATGGAATCTAGTATTATTGCTAGAGTGAATAATAAAGCAAGTACTGTACCCATTTTATGTTCTTAGCTTCGCAATTTTGTTATCTTCTCACACTTTTATGTCACAAAACTTAGTTTATTGAGATGTTGTACGGTTTCTAGATCAGCACCAATTAAGCTTTTGCATAATCTAATACATTGCATATTGAGCATTAGTCAATAATTTAATCCATTTATTCTTCCATTTTCTCACTAATTATCCAATAAATAGTCAAAAGGTTATTGCTCCACTTAGTTAACAACCTCATCAATTTTGAGGTCCGAATTAAACTTTTTGTTGGTGGATGTGGCAACTAAAAAGCGCAATATGTAAACAAAAACGTTTCAGATTAGAGCTACTATAAAAGTAGACAGCTTATAAGCAACTTCAAAAGCTGTCAAGTGATATTTCTCCAACGCGAAGTGCTTACATAGCTGTTATGTGTTTACATTGGTTAAATCATCTCCTTAGTCATAAAATCATTTAACGTTTTTATCTTTTAATGTTCCTATCAAAATAATATAAAGCTTCCCATTTGTATTTAAAAGGTTTCAGATGTCGTAAACGAGACGAAATCAGCATAATTCTACAGCCAATATAATTAAACTATTATTTTGATCCATTTAGCACTGTTTAAACTTTTAAGGTTTCTATCCTGAGTTATTCCTAAAGGCTGTGATTAGATTCTCCACGCATAATTAAGAATTAATATTAAAAAGGAACTGTTTAAACTATTATTTTGTCATACAACTTTGGTAAATTTCAAAATTTATTTCCTCCGCTGAATAAAAATATGTTTCATGAAAAACTACACATTACATATTATAAATAGGGGGAATTAATTTAAAGGACAAAAATTTCTATATTTTTTGCCTTAAGGACACGACCTCAATATTTTTATCACAAGGACAAACATTCTTCTAAAAATTATTCACAAGGACAAACATTTTTCAAAATTATTCATAAGGACAACAAAACTGATACCGAGCTAAAAACTGATACCTAAAACCTGATACCGATAACTACAAACTGATACCTAAAAACTGCTATCAATAATTAAAAACTGATACCTACAGAAAGTTGTCCTTCAGGATAAAATATTGAAGGTCCGTCCTTGAGGATAAAAAACTGTGAAATTTTGTCCTTGACAATAATTTCCTGAATTATAAATTAAAATTATATTATTGTTTATGTTTACATTTTTGTCATGCGACTCATATATCTTTATTTATATAAGAATAAAAATAACAATTTTACCATCTTCACTTATATAAATGAGTGTTGTATTCATGCTTAAATCGGTATATTTTAAGATTTATTAGATGAACTAATAAAAATAATTGAATTTATTTAAATGATTTAAAATAAAGATTATATAATTGGTTAATATGTATATGGATATGTGTAAAAAAAAATATTAGGAGAGAATTGAAAAGGATTTGTTAGTAACTATGGAAATTTAAAATATAGGTTTTTAAAGCTAAAAATATAATTTTTAAGTGTATTGCATGACAACTTCATTAAGATAAACGAATTAGGAAATAAATTTGTTATTATTGTTGAACTGTATAATTTGTGCTATGATATACATATCTTTGTATGCAAATGAAAATTTTATTTTACCAGTTTGTTGATGGTACGATGATATACTATTGAAATTGTCGTATTTTAGGATTTACATGACGTATCAAATATTAGTTAACTGAATTTATCAATTGATTTAAATTTTGAACTACGTAATTAATTTAAATGTATGGACTTAAATGTAAAATATTAGAAGAGAACTAAGAAGCCATTTGTAAATAATCATAGAAAAATTTAAAATTATATGTATTTGATTGTAATTGGCATTAGAAGTTTAGTAGAATAACAATACATTGATAAATTATAAAAATTTAAAACTAAAATATCTAGAGAGAGAATTAAGGAGGGTAGAGAAAACTCCTACAATCAATAAGAGAGCTTGAATTTCTTCCGCTTTACTATTATTATAATAGATCCTTTAAAAGTTGTAAAAAACAATTTTTTTTACTATAATGCATGATATTTTTTTTAACATAAATGAATTATAAATTAAAAATATATTATTGCTTATGTTTACATTTTCGTTATGCGATTCGTATATTTTTAATTACATATGAATAAAAATAACAATTTTATCATCTTCGTTTATATAAATGAGTGTTGTACATATGCTTAAATTGGTATATTTTAAGATTTATTAGATGAATTAATAAATATTAGTCAATTGAATTTATTTGAATGATTTAAAATAAAGATTACATAATTGGTTAATACCTATATGGATATGTGTAAAAAAATATTATGAGATAATTGAAAAGGGTTTGCAAGTAAACATGGAAATTTAAAATATGGGTGTTTAAAGCTAAAAATATAATTTTTCAATGTATTGCATGATAACTTCATTGAGATAAATGAATTAGGAAATAAATTTGTTATTATTGTTGATGTGTATAATTTGTGTTATGACATACATATCTTTGTATGCAAATTAAAATTTTGTTTTACCAGTTTGTTGATGCTACTATGGTATACTATTGAAATTGTTATATTTTAGGATTTATACGACGTATCGAATATTAGTTAACTGAATTTATCAAATGAATTAAATTTTGAACAACCTAATTAATTTAAATGTATGAGCTTAAATGTAAAATATTAGAAGAGAACTATGAAGACATTTGTGAATAATCATAGAAATTTTTAAAAGTATATGTATTTGATTGTAATTGGCATTAGAAGTTTAGTAGAATAACTATAAATTAATAAAATCTAAAAATTTAAAACTAAAATATCTAGAGAGAGAATGAAAAAGAGTAGAGAAAACTCCTACATTTAATAAGAGAGCTTGAATTTCTTCTGCTTTACTATTATTTAATAGATTTATTTTTAAAATTTTACTATTTAAAATCGTTTTATTTTTTATATTAATTAGTAAAACCTCGTTGTTGGTTTCGGATGTGACCTTTCAAAATGACTTAATATGTTCAGTAAAAGTTGATCAATCAAGGCTCCATTGCGTTTAGAATTTCGGACATGTCCAAAATGTTTAGTTGAAAAAACATAATTCTGAACTGTGTCACAATTTTCACATATGTTGTGCATCTTATGTTTTGGACCCAAATACTTTAAATCTACTTTCATATTTGAAGTTCACGGTTGTTACGTTTAGCTGATTTGCTTTCATGGCGTGAACCAGGAATTATAGTTTAACTTTTGAAATTTGAACTATGGATTTTAAATTTCGTACTATATACACCTCAACAGAAGCTATAATTCACCGCAGAAGAAAAAAGAAAAAAAAAATGAAATATGTACTTCATATTAACTAGAATCATTTGGTAGTTATATGCCGATAAATAGTCGTCTGCCAACCGACTTCGAGTAATATGAAGAAGTTATTGTTTTAAACGGTCCAGTAATACCAACGGTTGTTATATGTCAAAATTTATATTCGTTTATCTACTGTACGACCGATAGTTTTAGGTAGTATAAAATAAAGTATGGTTAATATTTAAAATCCAATTAAACTAGACATAGACCATTTGGTGTAATTAGCAGTATTCTAAATTTATGCTGGAAGAATCGGACCTAAACCTTCAAGAACAATTCAAATTCGAAATCATAACACTTAAAACAGTGCTTATTGGAGCAAATAATCGTTTAGTCTTTTGGCTTTAGAATGATGCTGATTTCGTCACCTTTTCATATCCGATACTCTACAGTACAAATTGGAAGCTTTACGTTATTTTGATAACAATATTAAAACGAACTCACTTGACAGCTTCTGAAGTTGCTTATAAGTTGTCCATTTTTATAGTAGCTCAAATTTGAAACGTTTTCTTACTAATGCGACATCTGATTACTGGAAGAATCCTGTTTACATAATGCGCTTTTTAGTTGCCACATCCATCAACCAAATTGACATTGTTTAATGCTGACCATAAATTCTGATGACGTTGTTAATTAAGTGGAGCAATAACTTTTTAATTATTTATTGGATAATCAATAAGAAAATGGAAGAATATAAACATGCTGATATTATATGGAATGGATTAGCTCATAGACTAATGCGCCAAATGCAATGGATTAGATTATGCAAAAGCTTAATCGGCTCTTATCTTGAAACTGTATAGCAGGACTGTCAATGAATCTCTGAAATCTTCGAAATTTATCCGTATCCATATTCGATAATTATTCATCTTTTTATCAAGATTGATGTTATTTTTTATGTATTTTAGTAAATAAAATTATTGTCGTTTACTATTTTATCCAGGTAAAAAAATTAATATGTATATAAAAATCAACTTTTACTGCTCAAAATTATTATTTTTAGTGTATTTATTATTTTTATATATTAGTACAAAATGTATTTATAATAAATCAAATTTTCTATTTATTTGTTTAGAGTTATTGATGGTGAATTGGTCGAAGAATATCCGATATTTGTCTGCATCCGCGGATACGGATATTCAAGATTCAAAAATGATTTCGGATACTGATACGACGCTATCCGTACCCGAAAGTATCAGTTTACGGACCTATGTATAACATCTCAATAAACAAAGTTTCTAGATATTTTGTTTACGGTTAAAGTGATACTTTACTTGGGCAAAAACGCTCATTGTGATGTGTTAAAAGCTCGAACCTATAACATCTACAATCTCATTGTGACGTGTTAAATTTACGATACGAATGCTTTGGTTAGAGTACTTAAATATTTAAAGCATATAATGAATTATGGTCTATATAACTTAAAATTTCATACTGTTTTGGCAGGATATTGGAGTGCAAACTGGATATCTGAAAATACGAAAAGTAAATCCACAAGTGGATATGTATTCATTATTTGTGGAGCAGCAGTGTCGTGGAAGTCATCAAAACAAATTGTGACAGAATGCTCAACAATGGAAGCAGAATTTGTAGCCTCGTATAAAACTGTTGAAGAAGCAAAATGACTCTGAAACTTTTCGAAAGATATTCCACCATGGTCTAAACTTACAACTGCTGTTTGTATACATTAAATGGTGTTTTGTAATCTATTTGCTGTTGGTAGCAAGATTGATCTCGTTCTGTTAATAGATTGCTAACAATTTACGTTGTAAATAATGAATACAGGAAATTATTGACAAGGACAAAATTTCACAGCTTTTTAGTCTCAAGGACAGATCTTCAACATTTTATCCTGAAAGACAACTTTCTGCAGGTATCAGTTTGTAGTTATCGGTAGCAGTTTTTAGGTATCAGTTTGTAGTTATCGGTAGCAGTTTTTAGGTATCAATTTTTAGCTCGGTAGCAGTTTTGTTGTCCTTATGAATAATTTTGAAAAATGCTGTCCTTGTGAATAATTTTTAGAAGAATGTCTGTCCTTGTGGTAAAAATATTGAGGTCGTGTCCTTGAGGCAAAAAATATGTAAATATTTGTCCTTTAAATTAATTCACCCTTTATAATTCATGTATGCTAAAAAAATATCATACATTATAGTACAAAATTTTGTTTTTTTACAACTTTTAAAGGATTAATTTATATTTTACAACAATGAGATGTGAAATCATGGATTACTCTAATACAAATTAGGTTATGTAGACATTCTCATTTTCAACATGATATTAAAACTTACCCAACTCATAATTCAAATTAACGCAACAGATTTTGTGTGTGCAAATATTGAAGTTGTGAACATGACATTCATACAACAACGTGAAATTTAAGATTAACTGCTAAGTTAAAAAAAGCATACTAATTGAAATCTCAAATAATGAATAAAAGTTGATGTGCGGATAAGTTGATCATAAGATGTTCTTCTCACTACAACTACATACAATGCTCTTCTCATTTTTTACCCTACTTTCTAATGGTCGGCTACATATATTTAATTAGTTAAGTTGATCATTGATTTAAAATATTTAAATCATTTAATTACGTAATATTCTTTATTTCATTAAAAATCCTTAAAAATATATATACAATATTCATATTAATAAAAATGGAAAATTCCATTTTTTTCATCCATTTTTATGAAAAATACATGTAGCACATAGCATCAAGTATTTACATATATGGTAATAGCAAAACACCTACGTGCGCGCGCGTGCACACACACATATATATTATTACCGAGTTAGGACAATAATTTTAAAATATGTGGTTTGTGGCCCTGACCCTCTATCTTACATCTGAGTATTATATGTCATTTTAAATTATCAATTTCTTTATTTCAATAAATTTATCATATATTGCTTAAAATAGTTAATTTTTAATAATACTTATATTTTTTTAACAACATTACCGTGTGCAACGCACGGGTTACACACTAGTAGTAAGTAATATTAAAGGGCAATGTTAGCCTCAGCATTTGAATAAGAGGGTATAATGTTAGGCGGAATTTGTCAAAAAATAAAGCATTTTATGGAAGAGACACGACAAATGGAACAAAATCTGAAAATTTGCTGTTTTACCCTTGTTCAAAGCGAATTTGGCACATTTTGTAGAAAAATGAAAATAATGATGAGATAATAACATAATTATATTGTATTTGTTATATGGAGGCGGATTTTTTTGACACCAGTCGTTGCAATTTTACAAATATTGAAAAAATAATTCATTTTATTTGAAACTTGAGTCCCTTAACGATGCTCATAACTATGCCTATCAATGGACGGTTTCGGTTCGGGCATCTTAACACCTAGACCCGAGCCCGGTTACAATAATCAAAACCCGAGACCGGTTCGAACCCGTTGGTTATTTCAAACCAATAACCGAGCCCGATCCGTCTTGCTTTCTAAGCCCGTTGGGTAATACATCTATATCTAACTCAAAATATTTATGTTAAAGGCATACTTTAAAATTGCATATTTTATAAAACTTAGAGACAAATAATTGTTAACATGCAAATTGGGAGGTGGCATATTCAAGTTCATACTAATATTATGTAAAAACATTTGTATGCTAACAAACAAATGGTTAGAAAAATAACATATACACTCATGTTTAGAAATCACGAAAAACAAATAATCGGATCGGATCCAAACCGGACCATGTTTTGACTAAACCGTACCCGTTCCTAATAGTTACTAGATCGAGTGTGGGTAGTTGGAGTTAAAACTCATACCCGTATTTATAGGGCGGGTTTGGATCAAAAACCGTACCGTTGACATGTCTATTCATAACAAACAATAAAACATTCGAAAGTTATAAAAATTTATTTCAATAACAATAATAATAAAACAAAACAAGCCAGTAGAGTTGACTCAGTTAGTTGGAAGTTTAGACTACAATATTAAAGGTCATGTGTGATGAGATCGGAAGGTTTAAATCGACAATAATCCACACACGTCCAATTCAAACAATCCGAAACACAGATAATCAATAGGGATAATTAAGAAAAATAAGAAAAGAAGAACATAAATACAGAATCACGCAGCGGAATGACAAAATATAATAATCAAATAAACAATTCATGAAGCTGCTTGTACTATACATTTGATTATAATTTTACGACATCTATCAAAGTTATATATATACACACACCTGAACTTAATAAAACAACGCAATAGAACAACATGATGCAGAGAATAATACTAGTAATATAATTTATCAAATCTTCGTCTTCGTCCTTCAGAAAATAATCTTTAATGCGTTGAAAACCCAGGGCTGACCCGAGCGTAATGAAAAGATAAAACACTTGAGTCGGGACTAAAATATTCTTATGTGAGTCAAATCAATATCACATATAACATGAGTGTAGTAGTGTCAGAGATGTTTACGAGGTTTTACATCTCCTACTCAATGTATAACGTGCGTGCAATAACTCAAGAGAAGTTACGGGATTTTTCGTCTTTTAAGGATCCATCAAAATATTTATATATAGTAGAATACGTTATATATATAATGTCTAGTCAGTAAATTAAATATTTTTCTTAGCGTTAAGGTTTTAGATTAATCATCCCTAACGCGTTTTTAAGCTTTGTCATATAGTTTGCATATAACGCTTCAGTTGCATGTCGGGGGATATGGATGCGTCATGATATGAAAACACTAAACCAAACTCGTAGTGGTCTCGTATAAAGTATGACAAGGAACGTGATGCAACGCACAAGATAGGATACTACCAGTCCGGGTTGTAGGGCTGATGGTAACGCATCGCCGCCACGATCGTCCACCGCGTCCATCCAACCCATATCGAGTCAAAGGGAAGTCATCCTAAATCAAGATGCACCAATCGAAACCAACATCAAAGAAATAGTATGGACCAAGTCCAAGAAGAAAATCAAAGAACGAATGTCTGCTAGGGGTAGCTAGCCCACTTGGCCCCGTCAAGTCGTCATGTTTTAGTCATTTCAAATTGGTACAAATGCCAAGATTTATCCATCATCGTTCTCTATCTTCAAATCCTACAAACGTACACCAAATCCAACCACTTCATTATGCAGTCTCCTCCGCGTACACAATTGTTAAAGTGGTTTCAATATTGACAGAGGTTATGCCAATAAAAGGCCTCGATCACTTTAACAACCAAACGTCGTTTTATACACCGGTTGGTATTTTTACATTTCGAAAACTATTCAAACTTGATATAAAAATATCATATTCGCTTCAAAAATATTCCTCATTTCAAAATACCATATTTACTTAAAATATGCTATTTCACTTCAAAAATCATTTTTGCCCCAATATCTAAATTTCACTTCCAAAATCGTTTCGAATTTCCATTTAAGTTATAACTTCATTTTAACCCAATTCACATTTAAATCCACGATCAACCTTGACCAATTTGAATTTTTTTTTAAAATAGTTTGAATAATTTTAAATAGTTTAATATCAAATAGTTGAGTATTGAAAATGGTTTATATAGTGCAGTAAGTGGAAAATCAAAATAATTTGAACATTTAAAAAGATAGATATTAAACAATTTATATTAAAATAATTTATTTGAAAATAGTTTCTAAGTCAAACTGATTCAATTCCAAATCTTTCAATTAAAATCATCTTTAATCTCAATTCAATTCAAATCGACTCGATTTCGATTTCATTTCAAATTAACCTCGATTTCAATTTTCATTTTTAACTTCAATTTAGATTCAATAGTTTAAATTTCAATTCAGTTCTTATTTAAACCCTTTCAAATTAAATAAATTTCAAGTTCAATTTTAGTTTATCGATTTAAATCGCTTAAATCAAATTAAACTTCAATGTTTGAATTTAGATTCAAATCTCCAAAATAATTCTATTCCGAGCTCAAATTTTGAAATATTCATTTATAGAACTTTTACTTAGACAAATTCGAAGTTCTAGTAAAAGTTCCAACCTTTGAAACAATTTCAATTTCTTAATTCAAGCCACTTGTCGATTTTATTTCACATTTCAAAATAAATTCTTAAAACAATTTCTTTTCCAATTTTGATTTCAACGTTTCAAAGCTCGAATTAGAAATAATTCAATTCATATAAATTCGATTCCTTTATTTCTTTAAAACAAAAATCATTTAAATAGATTTAAATTCAAGAATTTAAAACCATTTAATTTAACCAATCCAGTGTCCATATATAATTTACTATCATATGTCCAAGTGAATAGTTATTTCAAATTTAATTTCAGGGATGAATATATATCCACCAAAATAAATGTCATAGGTATATATCATTTCAACCCATTTGTTAATTTATTCGAAATAATTCAAATAATAGTTTATATACTGTCAAATAATATACAGGGTGATAACATGATATATATGAAATAAATAAACATCCAATCGTCCAAAACATCAACCAATAGCCATCCATCATAATCAACATCCAACATCAATCAAAATATCACAACCATTAACTAGTTATCAATATCAGGTGTTTAATTAGTAATTCAATTTCAATTTCAAATTGAACTGTCAAATTAAATACTTATTAGTTCAATTCATATGTCAATTTTGAATGTTAGTTAAATCACCAAATAACAGTCAATAAAATAGATCACTTCATGATTTTAAATTAAATTAACATCAGATTATTTAGTATTTCGTGAGCGTTTTAAAACTTGAATCTATATTTTATTCCAGCTTCGAATAAATTTAAATCCAATTCCATGGCATAGACGATGACGATACGATTCTAACGCGACTCATTTCGCTCGAATCAGACTCGTTTGAGAAAGTTATGATTTTATTAGCATAATGTTATAATTAATATTTAATTAACACAATAATTAACTAATACCTAAATTAATCTCTCTTCATTCCTTAATTTTTCTCCCCGCTACCAGGACCGAACCCATCACGCGACTCAACATCGTCGATGCGCCACAACCCCAAGCCATGGAGTTCGATCGGACATCGCAACCACCTCAGCCTCCTCCACTATCGCCAGAAGCCACGTCGCCTCCGCCACTGTTCTCACGCAATATAAGAAAACCCACGCGAACTTCTGTGCCAGATTCGGGCAATTTCGAAGAGTATCGCCTCGATCAAACCGCTCATCTTGTAGAATTCGTCGTGCTCTACAATTTTCCTTTTGGTGGCATATGATTTCGATGAGTGGATTGGAAGAAATCAAGGAAGAAAGACGATGCATTTTCGACCTTTAATTCGATAAGAAGAAGCGCGGTCGATATTTCGTTTAGGGTTTTGACGAAATGAGAACATATACACGGCCTTATATATAAAATTACGACACTATCACACATAAATTTTCCAAACTCCAAACGAAGCATGCCGCTTGGCTTTCTATATGTTATATCCCTATTCCAAAAACAATGGAATAGATATTCAGAGCCAATTCCATCATATTCAGAAGATAGCTTTTCAAAATCAAATTATATTAATTAAAGTTCTAAAAGTAAATTCTATGCATTTCAAGCCTGCGCGGCCAAACGATAAGTCCGATCACTATGAAACTTGAAATGCTATAATAATTAACTATTGCGGATCCGATGAAACTGGTTTCGTAGAAATCCAAGACAGTGCCCAAAAAGACTATTTTTACACGTTAATTAAAACAAGTAATTTCCGAAATAAATTTATTCACTTTTAAATTCAATTTTAAAATTTGACAATCTTCATTCTTCTTTAAATAAAACCTAAACCAACTTTTGAAATAATTTTCATTCGTATTAAATTCAAGATTCAATTATTTAAATAATTTCCAATATTAAGTTTAGACAATTTTAGTTATCAACAACTATTTTATTTTCATCGAAATAATCCAACATTTATTATTCAGTTCTTGCTATTGATTATAAACACTTCCAATGCATAATATTCCAACATTTATTATCATCGAAATAATCCAACATTTATTATCGTCGGAACTGGTTATTTCAAAATTTTATTTAAGTTCATATTCGATAAACCACATTAATAAATCATTAATTCTATTTCCCACTATTTTTATTCAATAATTATATTAAATTTAGTCATTTTAAAATAGTTAAAAATACGGATCATTACAATCTCCCTCACTCAAAACTTTTCATCTTCGAAAAGGGTTTAAGTAAAGAATCTAACATTTGATATAATTTACTCAAAGTAATCAATTTAAAAACATAAAAGTCTTATTTGCAAACCTTTACCACGCTTCCGCCATGCCACTCTGATATCGATTTATTGTAAAACAAGTTATAAAATTTTAAAATCTCAAAAAAAAAATCTGACGCCAAATTTACGGAAAATTTCGACAGCGTCTCCTTTGCGTAGCTTGATTGAATTTTTTATAATATAGATATATAACACAAATATCCATCTCATTTCAATGATGAGGCATCCCGTTGGGAAAAACATAAAAGTATGGTATGTAATCTGAGATATGTACCTTATTATTATTAATACAAGCGAGTTCGCATATATTAAGCAAGCAAAAGAAAATCAAACCGCGTATACGTCCAAACGGTCTTCATATGTACCTATCTCAATTCAAATTAGAATATTAGTTTCGTATAAAGGATATAGAAAGCATGTATAAGTTTAATAGACTATATGACATGAATTTTGAATCCAAATCGTAAGCATTAGCACCGATACATAGCATAACGATCATATGCGGCTAAAATAGTAATAATAATGATTTACAACCAAACAAACCATCCAACAAATAATATTCATCCAATTAATTCATAATGATATGAATTTACATTATCCATAGTTAATTTATACACTTCATTTCTTATAATATTCATTCTTTATTAATATCTAATTGGTTTGCTTCAAATTTATTCACATCAATTTCATTTACATTCAAGTTATTTGCATTCAATTTGTTAAATTCAATTATTTCACTTTTTGTTTAACAATTTCATATCAATTCATTTATGGACTATTTTATAGATCATTTCATTTAACCTTGTTTAAGTTAAATTTTATTTCATTACCACTTAGTATATTCTCTTTAATACCAGTATTATTTATAAACCATTTCATAAAACCATTTAAGTTTATTATAAACATTTTATAAAACGCAACTCATGTTTATTATTACTTCATAACTTAAGTTTATATTAATTCATTGATTCACTTCATTAGTTCATTTCATCAATTCATATCATTAACTTTACCTAAGTAAATTTATTTTATAACTCAAATTCATATTATCTTTATAATAATCAATTTCATTCAACTTGACTTAAGTAAAATTTCATTCAACTTGACTTAAGTAAAATTTCATTTCATAATTTGAACTTAAAGTATTTCTTACCACTTATACTTAAAGTGTATCAACATTTCTTTATTTAACATTCACTTATTTCATATCTCAACTAGTTAGCATTCAATTTCTTAAAACTCATTCCATTTGTGTTCAATTTACTTATATCCAATTTAAATTAAATTCAATTATTCACATAAATTTTACTTACCTCCATTTATTCTTATTCAATTTCTTTCACACCCAAGTTGCATTTCATTTGAAAATTCACGTTCATATACATTATTAATTCATTTTATAGCTTAAGTGGAATTAATTCACTTTACTATTTCATCTAGTTCCATTCAAATCCAATCTAATTCATTTAATATTTATCAAGTTAAACTTTATTCCATTTAATCCATTACTCGGTATATTTAACTTTATTTAAGTTAAAATTTTCTTTTTTTATTATTCACATTCAACAAATTTAAATTTTGTTTTTAGCTTAATATTCCTCAAATCTATAAGTTATACTGTTGGACGTAGACCAGCTTGCAACGGAAATTATGGATGAATTTCAAAAAATTTACCCTATTAGATCTTTATGGGGCCTATGAAGCCTAATTGAATTACAACATTTCTAAATTTCATTTAAGTAAAATCATTTACTTTATTTAAATTCAAATATATTAAGATATGACATTAATTTTATTAAATTTAGTTTATTCATAAATGTATCATATGCCTATACATGTGAGTGAATGTGTAACATAATAATCCGTGAAAGGTATAATATGCCCATATGTAAATGTTGGGATTTACATCGCAACAGACATATTAGCTTATTTTGTATGTCATGTATGTTGTCGAAATATGTGCATGTATATGTGTTACAAAATATATACACACACACATAGACATATATGTGTGTAAATATATTATACGTAATACGAACAAAAAACATTTTTATATAGATAAATATATATGGAGAAAGAGAGCACAATGATTAAAAATTATTTATAATTCAAAATTAACTTAGTTTTGCAAACATAATAATTTTAGTATTTTAATTTGTATATATTATGAATAAAATAATGTTTTCATCCATAAATAATTAACATAAAATAATCATTTTGGCTGTGTAATTCTTGGGTGTAAATTTGGTCAGCGAATAACATCGAACTATTCTAATATTAACGTTCACACGTCACTTAGCAAGTGTTGTGACATTATGGCCAAATTTATCGTTTACTCATTTTCGGTAAAATCTAATTTTGGTTTAATAAGCGTTGCCAGGCTATGATAATTGTTTACACCAATTCCTTTCTTCAAAACTATATCACTTTAGACTTACAGAATTTGGTAATGGTCAAAATTCCAACCTCATCCACATTCAACTTTATAGTCCAAATACAAAGTCCTTGGTTGATGCAGTGCAATCTATGCATGTCTTAGGTCGCCAGCGACCTAGCAAGTTTATAAGCCGCCCAAGCGACCTAACGAGTTGTGACTCGAGTCGTGCCATTTTTATATCGCTTGCAGAACAAGGTAGCGGCTTATGCCTTGAGTCGCTCGAGCGACCTAGCGAGTTATACCGGGGTTATGCCAACATGGACTTAAGTCGTTCGAATTATGCCGCTACTTTAAGTCGCTCAAACCTTTAAGTCTCTCTTCTATAAGTCGCTTGGTGTTGTGCTTTATTAAGTTGTTCGCGAGCTAAACAAGCTTATGCTGCCATCTTCTTAGGTCGCAAGATCTTAGGTCATTGAAGCCATGCTACCATCCTATGCCACAGACTCTTATGTCGTTGATTTCTTATGTCGTGTGATGATGTAACTCTTGTATTTGTTATGTCGCTTGTTTTGTATCTCGAGCAACGTTAAGTCGTAGGTCGTGAGTCGCACCTGTGTGCTCCTGTGATGTATGCTGTGTTGAGTCTTATGCCATAGGTCGTGTACTATATGTATGTCGCATTGTGCTGTTGTTATGTTGTAACTTGTCTTGTTGTTGAGTCGCTTGTGTGTTAGGTCGGTTGAGTTGTGTTGTGATTGCCTATAAATAGAGGTGTGTGTCAGTTGTAAAGAGAAGTTCATTTGGAATAAACTTTTGTGTGCTTTGTGCCACTTTAAAACTTGAAAGTTGAGTGTGAACTCCTTTCTCCATCTTCGGTTATTCGAGTGCGCTCGAATCAACGAATTTGAAGCCGATTCACGGAATCTCGTGCGCGAGATCAACGTCGAAGAATCGTAAATCTTCTAACGCGGCATCATGCGCGATCAACGTGTTGAAGATAGCTAGAATCCGGTATCTCGAGAGATCAACGGGTTTGGGCATTTGGTATCATCAATTCACCAATCTATCTTGTATTGTTCCATCATTGTTGTATCAATTTGTTAACACCACTGCGTCAATTGGTATCAGAGCTAGTAAAAGCTTAATTAAAGTAAGATTCGAGCTAAGTTTGATCAAGGCCGAGTAAAAGTTAGTTCAAGCCAGAGTTAAAGCCGAGGGCTAAAGAAGGAGCCGTATCAAATCCGAGCAAGTCAAGTTAAGGTCGAAGTCGAGCTAGTGCAGAAATGAGCTTGTTCAAGTTTGTGCGAGATTTGTTCAAGTCGTGAGCTAGGAGTTTATAAGTAGATTTTGCATCATTGAAAGTTGTGCTAGTTGTAGTGTGTGTTTGGATTTGTTGAAGATTCGACAATGCCTTCCAGAAGAGTTAATCGTCATCATAATGTTGCAGATGTGTATCGAAGAGAAGATGCTGAACAAATGGAGCAACGAATTAGTGATAAATTCAATGAGAAGTTTGACGAGGGAATTGGTAGATTGGAAAGGCTCATGATGGATATAAATCTAACTCGACAAAGAGCATCGCCAGGTTCAAATCAAGGTGGTCATAAAATTTCGCCATCCAATTCCGAGAGGAGAAGAATGTCACCATTATCGGATCGGGAAAGAAGAGAACTATCAGTTTCGGGAGAAAGAGACGTGCGTGGTAGCAGAAATGTTGATGGTCAGAATCGACATCGACATACGTCAGATTTGGAGGAATCCAGTGATGGTGATAGTAGATCTTGTCGAAACCATGGCCAAGGATGAAGTCGAAATAGAGATTTTGAAGATGATCGTCGATGGGAGTCGGGGATGAAAACAGAGATTCCAGAATTCACAGAGGGAATGATAGCGGAAGAGTTTCTGGATTGGTTATCAAATGTTGATGAAATTTTTGACTTCAAGGAAGTACCCGAGCATCGTAGAGTTAAGTTGGTTGCTACACAAATGAGGGGAAGAGCTATGGCATGGTGGTAACAAACTAAATTTATACGGGAAAGAATGGGAAAGTCGAAGATTGTTTCATGGGAAAATATGAAGAAGTTGATGAAGACTACTTTTTTGCCTTATAATTATTAGTTTCTTATGTATCGGCGCTTGCAGAATTTGTGATAAGGGACAAAGTCGGTAAATGATTATGCAGATGAGTTTTATCGACTGATTGCTAGAAACGATATCATGGAAACAGAGGAACAGTTGACATCTAGATTTGTTGGAGGATTGAGAATGCAAATTCAGGATATGGTAAATATGTTTGTGTTGAGTCACAAGTTTTATGAAGGTTTTGATTTCTGACAAATAACTAAAGGCGATCGACAAAACAAGGTCATTATGGCTATAAAGAGCTACATATGGTACTCTAGATTGTAGGTTGATTATTTGATATTATAATAGTAATAAACTTGTTAAAATCTATCCTCAAATAATCATGCATTTTCAAGGAAATCAATATATATACGAATAAATTGTAGTTGCACATTCAGTGTGCAACTTTACAGGGACCGGTCGACCGGTCACAATATATGCGGTCGACCGTTCCTGCATAATTTGCACACTGAACGTGCACACATGCACATAACGTATATATATTTAAATTCCTCTCTACTGGTCACTTTTTTACCTGTCGACCGTTTTTAAACAGAAAGCAATTTTTCCAAAAGACACTTCTTTTCTCCAAAGGTTGCATCTCTTACCTTTCATCAAAGATCATATCTCTTAATGGCAACTGCTCACAAAGAGTTACAACCATTCTTATCTATATAAACTCATCTAAATCGTTGATTAAAATAATATGATTTTATATGCTTTTTACTCTAATCTCTGATCTTACTTTATACTCCTGCATTCTAAAAAACTCTCGATTATTTATTGAATCATTGAAACTATTTCATATCTTTTGATTCAATAAGTAATATACTTTCCTTAATCTTTTCAAAACATCATTCGCATACTTTGAGGATAAGATTATAGGAAGGGTGTACTACTAGTGACAAATCCGTGTTTTCAAGAGAACAAGTTGTCAACAACAATTGTATTTGTTCTTTTGTTGAAGTCCTATGTGTTGTAAGAGGCAAGTGTTGAAGTCCTCAGTGTATTAGAGGCGTGAAATCCCGTTCGGTTGCTCGGGTATTGTAAACCTGTTCCTCCGGGTGAAGCGAGGTAGTTAATAGTGAAAATCCAGATAGAAGTCAGGGACTGGACGTAGGACGGTGCTCCGAACCAGTATAAAAATCTCTGGTGTGATTTTTCTATTTTTATTTACTATGCTATTATCATCTATTTCCGCATTTATATTGTAGTCCATATTACACGATCCGTGTATACTATATTAGCACATATAATCGTATACACACCGCACTTTCATTTGGTATCAGAGCACGGTCATCATATAACCGTAACACAGTTATTTGATATATTATAGTAATATGGCAAATAACGTAAGTACTAGCACTCAAAACACCACTTACACGGAGGGTCAATCGACACAAAGACCTCCATTTTTCAATGGTCTTAACTATAGTTATTGGGCAACACGTATGTCATTCTTTATGCAATCAAATAGCTATGATGCTTGGAATGCCACTCAAAGAGAAATAGTGAATCCAACAACTGATTATTCAGAATGGACTGCAGCTGAGAAAATGGCAGCAGCCGTAAATGCAAGAGCAATAAATATGTTGTTCTGTGCATTAGACCAAAATGAATATAACCGTGTTAGTATCTGCACTACTGCATATCAAATTTGGCAAACACTAAAAATCACTCATGAAGGTACTAACAAGGTTAAACAAGCCAAGAAAATATTACTAGTCAAATATAAAGACATAAAACGTCAATTAAAAGTAGTCAAAGCAGATTTAAGTAGAGCAGAGTTTGAACGAGATATGTTAAAAGATGAGAAGAAAATATTAGAAGAGGAACTTGAAAACATTCAAGAATCATCATCTAATGTTGACTCTCAAATATCTCTTTTGAGTCAAGAAATAGAAGCTCAAAAAGAGAAAAATAATGCTCTCACTACTGAAAATCATGAGCTTAAAGCAAAAGTCAAAATTCTAGACCTAGAAAAAGCTAGCTTACAAACAAAGTTTGATGACATTACTCAAAATGTTTCTAACTTTAACAGAGGTCGAGAAAATTTGACAAAAATCATTGAAAGTTCACAATCTATTTCAGACGAACAAGGATTGGGATATAACAAACAAGAAACCAAGAAACATCGTGGAAATAAAAGGAAGAAGAAAGTACAAAAAACTGAAGCTAAGAAAAATCTTAGTTTATTATATTCCAAACCAAAACCAGTTGTGAAATTTCAAAAGAAAAATGTCAAGACTATCAAAATATGGGTTCCTAAAACAAATAACAATTTGATTAGGAACAAATACATTCAGCAATTCATGAATACTGTGCATTTTAATAATAATTATATATATAAAGGGGATACCAGACCCATATGAGTTTGGACTCCTAAGACCTAACTCTTAGGACCCTATAAAAAGTGGGTACCATGGACTTAATTCTATTTTTTGCAGGTCCCACTTAAGAAAAGAGGAAAGTGGATATTGGACAGTGGTTGCTCAAAGCACATGACGGGAGACAAGAGCTTATTAACAAATATAACATACTCAGATGGTGACTCCGTCACTTTTGGAGACAATTCAAAAGGCTATATCATCGGCAAAGGCGATGTGAGCAATTGCGGTACATTTAACTTACCTCTTATTACTAATGTCATGCTAGTTAGAAATTTAAAACACAATTTGCTTAGTATTAGTCAGTTATGTGACAAGGGTTTTATAATTTCATTTTCAAATAATAAGTGTAGTTTTTTGGATAAAGACCATAATTTGGTTTTCGAAGGTTATAGAGACAGAAATATATATATTCTGAATATGAATATTAATCATAATTCAGATATGTGTCTTGTGGCTAATGACAATGATCCATGGCTATGGCACAAACGCTTCTGTCATATAAACTTCAGAACTATTGACAAGCTAGCCAAAAACAATCTAGTTAGAGGACTACCCAAAATGAGTTTTAAAATTAACAACATTTGTGATGCATGTCAATTAGGAAAATTGACCAAATCATCTTTTAAATCCAAGAAAGTCATATCAACATTACAACCACTTGAGTTACTACATATGGATTTATTTGGACCTACTAGGGTTCAATCAATAAATCACAGTCAATATGTGCTTGTAATTGTTGATGATTTCTCTCGTTATACATGGACAATTTTCTTAAAAAATAAAAGTGACACTTTCGATCATTTCAAATCTTTCGTCAAAAGAATTCAAAAATCAAAAGGGATTAAAGTTAAAAATATAAGAAGTGATCATGGCGGAGAGTTTGAAAATAATGAATTTGAACATTTTTGTACAAAGAAAGGTATATATCATAATTTTTCGTTTCCCAGAACTCCACAACAGAACGGAGTTGTAGAACGGAAGAACCGAACTTTACAAGAATGTGCAAGAACATTATTGAATGGAACCACCTTACCAAAACATTTTTGGGCGGAAGCTGTGGCAACTGCCTGCTATGTTTTAAATCGTGTGTCCATAAGACCTCTTACCAAGAATACTCCTTATGAATTATTTAACAAAAGGAAGCCTAAAATCTCATACTTCAAAGTTTTTGGTTCCAAGTGCTTTATTTTAAATACGAAAGACCAGCTTGGCAAATTCGATCCAAAAGCCGATGAAGGAATATTTGTCGGTTATTCGGAACGAAGTAAGGCCTATCGGATATTTAATAAACGAACCAAAACTATTGAAGAATCATTTCATGTCTCTTTTGATGAAATCTATCATCATCCTCACACTATATCAGATGATGACGAATCAATAGTCACTGACAATCAAATCATCACAAATATTGATTCTGACTCGGAAATAATTATTGAGAATATTCCTCAAATACGTGAGTTACAATCACCACCAAGAATATTAAGAGACCATCCGGCTCAAAATATAATCGGTGAAATAACATCACATGTCAGAACAAGGAGTCAACTCAATCAAATGGGTCATGTCGCTTTTCTCTCAAATATCGAACCTAAGAATCCAAAAGAAGCTGCTACAGATGATTACTGGATCATTGCCATGCAGGAAGAACTAAATCAGTTTGAGCGCAATGACATTTGGGAACTTGTTCCAAGACCAACTGATCAGTCAGTAATTGGTACTAAATGGGTCTATAAAAATAAGGCTGACGAACAAGGAAATATCACCAAAAATAAAGCAAGATTAGTAGCACAAGGATATAATCAGGAAGAAGGTATCGATTATGAAGAAACTTTTGCACCAGTTGCTCGACTAGAAGCTATTAGAATCCTATTATCTTTTGCTTGTCACCATAATTTCAAACTTTATCAGATGGATGTCAAAAGTGCTTTTCTCAATGGATTTATCAAAGAGAATGTCTATGTCGAACAACCTCCTTTGTTCGTACATGAAAAATATCCTGACCATGTGTTCAAACTTAAGAAAGCTCTGTATGGTTTAAAACAAGCACCTCGTGCTTGGTATGAACGACTACGTAGCTATCTTATTAACTCAGGATTTCAAATAGGCAAAGTCGATCAAACTTTGTTTATTAAACATTCTCGAAAAGATATTCTAGTTATCCAGATATATGTAGACGATATCATCTTTGGTTCAACAAACGATAAACTCTGCAAAGAATTTGCAAGTATTATGACCAAAGAATTCGAAATGTCTCATATGGGAGAACTATCTTATTTTCTTGGACTTCAAATAAAGCAACTTTCAAACGGTATTTTTATCAATCAAGAAAAATACTGTGAAAACCTTATCAAACGCTTCGGATTAGAAAATACATCTGGTAAACCAACTCCTATAAGTACAACTACACATCTTGAAAAAGATGAAAGTGGTAAGAATGTTGACCAGAAATTATATCGAAGCATGATTGGTTCTCTTATTTATCTTACAGCTAGTCGTCCAGATATAATAATGAGTGTTTGTTTATGTGCTCGTTTTCAAGCCGATCCAAAGGAATCACATCTACGAGCAGTGAAACGTATAATTCGTTATCTTAATAATACCAAAGATTTCGGTCTTTTTTATCCAAAAGAATGTCCATTTGAATTAGTATCATATAGTGATGTTGATTTCGGTGGCTCACGAACGGATAGAAAAAGTACAAGTGGTACGTGCCATTTTATTGGAAAATCACTTGTCTCCTGGTTTAGTAAGAAACAGAATTGTGTTTCACTATCAACATGTGAAGCTGAATATATATCAGCAGCTCTCGCTTGTACTCAAGTACTATATATGCAACAAACACTTCAAGATTTTGATATTCATTTATCAAATTCTATTATATACTGTGATAACACCAGTGCTATAAATCTCTCTAAAAATCTAGTAAATCACTCTAGAACCAAACACATTGATATCCGTCATCATTTCCTTCGAGATAATATTGACAAAGGAAATATATGTCTTGAATATGTCCATACTGACAATCAATTAGCGGACATTTTTACTAAGCCTCTGCTCGAATCTATATTAGATTACGAAGAGAGCTTGGTTTAATTTCAAGAAAAAATCTTGACTAAGTAATTTCTAAAGAACGTCTTCTTTTTAGTTATTCTTTAACCATAACTTTTGCATAAACTATTTTTTTTACATTAAATATAAGCCATTGCTTGATTTAATGGTTAATTCTCTTTACTCATTTTTTCATTCTTTTCTTTTAGTGATCGTCCTTTCCTTTCTTATTTTATAATTTCAGTTTTATAAGGAAAGCTATTTTTAGAGTTAACATAAAATTTCTGCTTATGTTTTCTTGGTCAAAATTTTCTATTAACTCACATCCATAGGTTTATACATAAGAAACTTGTATATAAGCTTGCAAAAATTTCATATTTTGTTCATCTTTTTTTTTTATCTAACCATAATATTCTATACAACATTCCCTATGGCTCACATTTGTGATAAATGTGCTCAAGAATCATACATTTCTATTACGAGTTCTGAGTCGGAGGAATATTATTCTCCTACAACACCAAAACAAAAACCAAGTTGTCATCATCAATGCTCTTGTATGTCTGATAATACTCCAAATTCAAAACGAGTGAAGAGGACACTGTTCTGTTCTCCTCGTACCAAAGCACAAATCGATGAGATACACCACTATCAGAAACATCAGATAGACCTTCAGAGACAGCTCCATTATGGGCAAAGTCAACTTTATCATGAGCAACAACGGACATCGGCACGATTATCCGTTTTAGAAAAGTTGGCAACATTTTTCTGCGGTTCCAACAAGCATGACGTGCATGAACCAATGCCGTCTAGGCCATCAACATCTAAAAGTCCTAACTCGTGGGATCGGAACTATGAGAAGAATGAAGGAGCTCAGAAACACTGGAGTCCATGGTCAAAACGTATTGAAGGAAACAACGATAATTCTAATGACGAACCTTCCACTTCTCATTAGATTTATATATAGTTATTATATCTTTATCTATCACTTGTGTAATAACGGTTATATTTTGTATTAAGAATGAAATATAATATATATAGGTTGATATATTATAAAAACTTGCAAAATAAAATGTTATTACACAACAGGCAAAACCGGTCGACCGCCCCATTTATAGCCGGTCGGCCGTTTGCTCCCTGGTTGAAAACGGTCGACCGGCCATAATTCTCTGGTCGACCGGTTGACGTATTTTCAGTTTTTATATATATCTATGCGTCATTTTTTCCTTCTACCCTCTTTCTCTTTTGACTCAAGCTGTTCTTTTTTCCCAAAATCACAAACCCTAGTTTCCTATTTTCAATTCCCAAATCTCAACTCTTCCAACAATGGCTCCTCCTCAAAAGAAATCCAAGAAAGGAACATCCTCTGAAACTTCATCTCTGAGCATCTCCGCCAAAAAAATGGCTTCAAAGTCCAATTGCTGTAACAAGATGGAATCAGATGACAAATTACAAGTTTCATCCAGGCTCTTTCATCAAATTTGATGATTTCACGGCTTATGGAGTTCGGAGGTTAGCCAATAATTCCAACATTACTCCATTGATAGATTTTTCAAAAAATAATGTGGAAATAAATCATTTGATGATCAAATTGTTTTACGCCAACATGAATCTCGACGAGTATCAACCTGATAATCCAAACGGAGTCATCTGGTCTGTGGTCTGTGGCAAGCAAATTTTTCTTACTCATGCTAGAATTGCCTTTATACTTGGTATACCAAATCGAGGCGATGAGTTTTCATCTACTTTCTGCGAAGTCTTCACTCGCAATAGTACCAGTCATCAGTTCATAGAAGACAATAGTGATGGCACAAAGTCTATTGGACTTCGACCGACAGCCAGACTACTTCATCGTGTTTTGATGCATTCTCTTTTTTCTAGACTTGAAAATTATGATGCTGTATATAAAGAAAACTTCAAAGCTCTCTATGCTATTTATGGTGAAATCCAAATCAATTGGGTACACATGCTTTTTGATGAAATTCTCAAGGTAAATAACTCTACACGACCTCATTTCTTCTACAATGAATATATCATGCGACTTTTGTTAGCTTGTGGGGTAAATCCTCCTGATTCTGCAACCTCAAAACCAAAATGCATTGATTCCATAACCATCAAACGAATGAAGCTTCCTCCACCTTATCTTGAGATTATGCCTTTTGAAGAATGGCAACAAAGAGGACCAAGAAAACAAAAAGCAACTTCCTCTCATCTTCGTTTCGATGAAGTAAAACTATTAAAATCAAAATCATCGACAAAAGAATCACTTGAAACCATTGCGCGTAACCAATTTTTGCTTGAATCACGTCTCAAGCGCATGGACTCTAAAATTGATAAGCGCTTCAATAAGGTCAAGTCATTCTTTGGTATGCTATGAGATGCTATATCATGTTCCACATCCACCTCTGTTCAAGCACAAGACCCAGGAAAACGTCCTGCTGCTCCTGTTTTCACCTGGACATCATCTGACGAGTCTACTGGTATGAGTGGTCATGGACATGGAGAATCATCTAGAGGGAACAATGATGAGGAAGAAGAAGAAGATGATGATGACGACGACGATGATGATGATGAAGAGGAGATACGATCTGCTTCATCTTAGATTCTATTATGGTTTAGCACTTTAAAAACATTCATCGACACTTGTACTAACTAGTGTCATTATTCTTATTTTTCATTTGACATTATGGTCTGTATTATACTCTGTTATGTTTTGGATGTGTTAATGTTTTATTTTTCTATGCATATCATATTCATTCTACTATTCTAGTATTTGTTACTCCTTTTTGTCGATGACAAAGGGGGAGAAAGGGCTAACAATTGTTTGCAGGAACGTACATATATAAGAATTCAAAGAGAGAGATCACATACTCAGGGGGAGATTCAGATTTGCAGATATATATTGTCATCAATCAAAAAGGGGGAGAATGTTGAGTCACAAGTTTTATGAAGGTTTTGATTTCTGACAAATAACTAAAGGCGATCGACAAAACAAGGTCATTATGGCTATAAAGAGCTACATATGGTACTCTAGATTGTAGGTTGATTATTTGATATTATAATAGTAATAAACTTGTTAAAATCTATCCTCAAATAATCATGCATTTTCAAGAAAATCAATATATATACGAATAAATTGTAGTTGCACATTCAGTGTGCAACTTTACAGGGACCGGTCGACCGGTCACAATATATGCGGTCGACCGTTCCTGCATAATTTGCACACTGAATGTGCACACATGCACATAACGTATATATATTTAAATTCCTGTCTACCGGTCACTTTTTTACCTGTCGACCGTTTTTAAACAGAAAGCAATTTTTCCAAAAGACACTTCTTTTCTCCAAAGGTTGCATCTCTTACCTTTCATCAAAGATCATATCTCTTAATGGCAACTGCTCACAAAGAGTTACAACCATTCTTATCTATATAAACTCATCTAAATCGTTGATTAAAATAATATGATTTTATATGCTTTTTACTCTAATCTCTGATCTTACTTTATACTCCTGCATTCTAAAAAACTCTCGATTATTTATTGAATCATTGAAACTATTTCATATCTTTTGATTCAATAAGTAATATACTTTCCTTAATCTTTTCAAAACATCATTCGCATACTTTGAGGATAAGATTATAGGAAGGGTGTACTACTAGTGACAAATCCGTGTTTTCAAGAGCACAAGTTGTCAACAACAATTGTATTTGTTCTTTTGTTGAAGTCCTCTGTGTTGTAAGAGGCAAGTGTTGAAGTCCTCAGTGTATTAGAGGCGTGAAATCGCGTTCGGTTGCTCGGGTATTGTAAACCTGTTCCTCCGGGTGAAGCGAGGTAGTTAATAGTGAAAATCCAGATAGAAGTCTGGGACTGGACGTAGGACGGTGCTCCGAACCAGTATAAAAATCTCTGGTGTGATTTTTCTATTTTTATTTACTATGCTATTATCATCTATTTCCGCATTTATATTGTAGTCCATATTACACGATCCATGTATACTATATTAGCACATATAATCGTATACACACCGCACTTTCAGTTTGATCCAAGATCCGTTGCTGAAGCACACCAAAAGGCTCTAGCTTGGGAGAAGCAAGGTAGAAGAGGAGGTGGTGCGCTTACAAGTTCAGTCAATCAGGTGAAAGGGGCTAGTAGCAATACTAATGTTTCCTAGGCTGTTAGTACACCGGTTGTCAATGAAGCTGCTAAGACCAAGGTCAACAAAAATTTCAAGTGTTATAAATGTCAGGAGTTTGGTCATAAGAGCAATGAATGCCCGAGGCCTAAGAAGCGAGCGATGGTTGCTGAGGTTGAGGATTAGGATGCAGAAATAGAATGTTCCAATTCACCACAAGTTGAGGAGGAAGAAGATTTATTGACGGAAGACGAGGGATATTCTTTAATGATGAGGCGATCTTGCTTGACGCCAAAGCCGGAAGAGGAGACTAGCTGGTTGAGGAGTAATATATTTCAGTCGACGTGCACTATTTTGGGAAAGATTTGTAAGTTTGTTATTGATGTAGGAAGTTGTGTTAACATCATCTCTACAGAGAGGCTGTAAAGAAGTTGGCGTTAAAGACAGAGAAGCATCCCAAAACCTACAAATTGGCTTGGCTGAGGAAAGGTGGGGAAGTGAAGGTTAGTCGAAGAGCTTGTGTAACTTTTTCCATCGGAAAGAAGTATAAGGATGAAATTTGGTGTGACGTGGTAGATATGGATGTATGTCATTTGTTGTTGGGAAGACCGTGGCAATTCGATAGAGCCGTGCAACACGATGGTAGGACTAACTGCTATAGTTTCATGTTCAATGGCACTATAATCACTTTAGTTCCTAAAAAGCGACAACAAAGTGAAAGCAAGTTGGAGGAAATCAAGGAACTAATGACTCTGTTATCTTTGAAGGAGTTTGTCAAAGAAGTAGAGGATGGGCCTGAAGTATTTCTGTTGATTGGACGTGAAAGTAGTGAAACGGTTGAAATTCCTGAGGAAGTTAAGCCAGTGATGAAGGAATTTGAAGATGTACTTCCTGAAGAATTACCAAAAGAGTTACCACCGTTGAGAGACATACAACTCCAAATTGATCTTGTTCTGGGAGCTGTGTTACCACATAGACCACATTATAGAATGAGTCCAAAGGAGCACGAAGAGTTGAGAAGGCGGGTGGAAGAGTTACTTGAACAAGGGCGCGTACAAGAAAGTTTAAGTCCTTGTGCAGTACCAGCCTTGTTAGTGCCAAAGAAGGATGGAACTTGGAGAATGTGTATAGATAGTCGAGCACTAAACAAGATTACAGTGAGGTACAGATTTCCGATGCCAAGATTGGACGACTTGTTAGATCAGTTGAGCGGAGCTGCTATCTTTTCAAATATTGATCTGAAGAGTGGGTACCATCAGATTCAAATTCGACCAGGGGATGAATGGAAGACAACCTTCAGGACACGGGGAGGGTTGTATGAATGGCTGGTCATGCCATTTGGTCTTTCGAATGCACCTAGTACTTTTATACGAGTGATGAATCAGATCTTTCGACCGTTTATTGGAAATTTCGTGGTGATATACTTTGATGATATATTGATATACAGTGGAAGCACAGAAGAACATCTACAACACTTGCGGGAAGTGTTGATGATACTTCGTTAGGAGCAATTTTACGCGGCAACAAAGAAGTGCATGTTCATGACACACAGTGTTTTGTTTTTGGGGTATGTGTTGTCCAAGGAAGGTATCCATGTGGATCAAGATAAAGTTGAAGCAATCAAGGATTGGCCACAAACCAGGACTGTAATTGAAGTGAGAAATTTTCATGGTTTAGCATCATTCTACCGAAGGTTTATTCCACATTTCAGTAGCGTGATGGCACCAGTGAAAGATTGTATGAAAGGAAAGCAGTTTGTGTGGACCGAATAGGCTGATTCTGCTTTCCAACAGATCAAGACACTTTTGACTACAACACCGATTCTTAGATGCCCGGATTTTCAGTTACTCTTTAAGCTGGATACTGATGCGTCTAAAGTTGGAATTGGTGGAGTGTTAAGTCAAAGGGGACGTCCAATTGCTTATTTTAGCGAGAAACATTCTGAAGCCCGGACAAGATACAGTACCAATGACTTGGAGTTCTATGCTATTGTCCAAGCCATAAAGCATTGGAGACACTACTTTTTTTACAAAGAGTTTGTGTTATATACTTACCATGAAGCATTGAAACATTTGTAGGGACAGGATAAGATTGTAGCCAGGCATGCTTCATGGATCGCATACTTGCAACAGTTTACATTTGTTGTAAAGCATAAGTTGGGAGTTACAAATCGTGTGGTAGACGCATTGAGTAGAAGAAATCATTTGTTGACTATGATGAGAGTTGAAGTGACGGGGTTTGATGTATTTCCAGAATTGTTTGTTGAGGATCCTTACTTTTCTAAGATTGTAGATGAAGTCGAGAAAGGGAAGACGGATGAGTATGTGTTGGTAGATGGTTTTCTATTCAAATGAAATCGGTTGTGTATACCAGAGCGCAGTTTGCGAATGAAGATTGTGAAGGAATTGCATGAAGAAGGTCATGTGGAAAGAGAACATACCTTGCAGTTGATTTCTCAATCATATTTTTGGCCTTCCATGAGGAAAGAAGTTGAAAGATTTGTGCAAAGATGTCACATATATCAAGTTTCCAAAGGGACGGATACAAATGCAGGATTGTATATGCCATTGCCCGTGCCTACTAGACCATGGGTTGATGTTAGCATGGATTTTGTTTTGGGTTTGCCAATAACTCAACGAGGGAATGATTCTATATATGTTGTGGTGGATAGATTTTCGAAGATGGCACATTTCATAGCTTGTAAAAAGACCGCCGATGCTGTCCGTGTTGCTCAATTGTTCTTTAAAGAGGTTTATCGACTACATGGGCTACCTGAGACCATTGTTTCTGACCGGGATACTCGATTTCTAAGTCATTTTTGGTTGAGTCTGTGAAAGATGGTTGGGACTAAACTGAAATTTAGTAGCGTCTATCATCCACAAACGAATGGGAAAATGGAAGTGGTGAACAGATCTTTGGGAAACTTGTTGAGATGTCTTGTGAAGGATAATTTGAAGAGCTGGGATGTGAAATTGTGTCAGGCAGAATTAGCACATAATCATGCCGTTAATCGAAGTACTGGATTCAGTCCATTTCAAGTAGTATATTCAGCAATTCCGAAGGGGCCGTTGGATTTGTCGACAGTTCCACTTCAGAAAGGGGTTGTTAAACGAGCTTATGATTTCGTGAATGAGTTGCATGAGTGTCACAGGATTGTTCATGAACGATTGCTTACGTCAAATGAGAAGTATAAGCAGCTGGCAGATAAGAAGCGAAGAAGTGTGGACTTCAAAGAGGGTGATTTTGTTTACGCTGTATTGACGAAAGATCGTTTTCCAGTTGGAACTTACAACAAATTGAAAGCCCGAAAGATTGGTCCAGTAGAAGTCGTGAAGAAGATTAATGAGAATGCGTATCAGTTGAGATTGCCGGATCATATTCATACTGCTGACGTTTTCAACGTCAAACATTTGATTCCATATCCTGAGCACAAGCTTGTCGAGGAAGAGAAAAGTGTGAATTCGGGGTCGAATTCTTTTCAACCAGGGGAGGTTGATGCAGCGCAATCTACGCATGTCTTAGGTCGCCAGCGACCTAGCAAGTTGATAAGTCGCCCAAGCGACCTAACGAGTTGTGACTCGAGTCGTGCCATTTTTATATCGCCTGTAGAACAAGGTAGCGACTTATGCCTTGAGTCGCTCGAGCGACCTAGCGAGTTATACCGGGGTTATGCCAACAGCGACTTAAGTCGTTCGAATTATGCCGCTACTGTAAGTCGCTCAAACCTTTAAGTCGCTCTTCTATAAGTCGCTTGGTGTTGTGCTTTCTTAAGTTGTTCGCGAGCTAAACAAGCTTATGCTGCCATCTTCTTAGGTCGCAAGATCTTATGTCGTTGAAGCCATGCTACCATCCTATGCCGCAGACTCTTATGTCGCTGATTTCTTATGTCGTGTGATGATGTAACTCTTGTATTTGTTATGTCGCTTGTTTTGTATCTCGAGCAACGTTAAGTCGTAGGTCGTGAGTCGCACCTGTGTGCTCCTGTGATGTATGCTGTGTTGAGTCTTATGTCGTAGGTCGTGTACTATATGTATGTTGCATTGTGCTGTTGTTATGTTGTTATGTTGTAACTCGTCTTGTTGTTGAGTCGCTTGTGTGTTAGGTCAGCTGAGTTGTGTTGTGATTGCCTATAAATAGAGGTGTGTGTCATTTGTAAAGAGAAGTTGATTTGGAATAAACTTTTGTGTGCTTTGTGCCACTTTAAAAATTGAAAGTTGAGTGTGAACTCCTTTCTCCATCTTCGGTTATTCGAGTGCGCTCGAATCAATGAATTTAAAGCCGATTCACAGAATCTCGTGCGCGAGATCAACGTCGAAGAATCGTAGATCTTCTAACGCGGCATCGTGCGCGATCAACGTGTTGAAGATAGCTAGAATCCGGTATCTCGAGAGATCAACGGATTTGGGAATTTGGTATCATCAATTCACCAATTTATCTTGTATCATTCCATCGTTGTTGTATCAATTTGTTAACACCGCTGCGTCATTGGTTCATAATAACAATTATTATTAACTAAAATGCTCTGGCCAGAGACTTTGACTTGACTTGAGTTGATTCTGATACTAACCGCATATAACTGATGAGACAAATCCTCTCTTGAATAGTGCTTCACTTCCAATACTTCCACTCGACCCAACTATAGTCACTCAATGGACGTCATGTCATGATTTGGCTATAATCAAAGCGGAGCTTTCATATTGAAGATCCACAGTATTCTCAAGTCGAGAGAACTATGTAAATAAGTCACATCGATATTTTCTATTTAACCTTAGTTATATTCACCAACAGAAAACTATCGAGTAAGCGGTTCCATAGTTATCCAACAACTATTAGTACGTAACCCCTAGGTGCCCCCAGCAATCATGAGTAATACACTGCCCAACATTTAAAGAGTATTATACTCCAGTCTCAACGGATACATCGATATCCAGTCTCGATGTATCTTGACTAGAAATATTTAAAACGGTATATTTGCTTCGTTGTGATAAATTACTCAAGGTTACAACACTTTTAACTACTGTCGCAAAATATACCACTTATGGAATTTTCTATTAAATATACTTTTAATTAAGTTAATTAATTAATATAATCACATTATATCAAGTATATAATAGGAAAAGAATACCTTTTTTCGAACAAGATTGGTCAACGAGTTAGATATATGTAGCAAATTACATAATTGCACCTAGGGCATACCCCTAACTCTATCAACCTCCCACTTGTACTTGGGGTCAATTATGATATCTAATTCTAGCTTCTCTAATCAGTATTCTCAAAACCAATTAGGTCAATCTTTTAATGAATTGGTATGTTATTATGTTTTAATTATCTACTTTGTCGATTAACTCTCTCTGGCACTGATAAACTGCCTTTACCATGTGGAACAATTCAAAGTATGTATTTCGACTACTAGTGAGCTTTCAGTTCTATAATGACCAATTTCATGACATTGTTATCTTATAACAATATTTTGCGACTCTCAACATTTGGAATCACCTTTGGCTAAATTATAAATTTGTGCACTTATATCTATAGGTTTATTGTAGCACTATTCAAGTTAATGTTCTCAACATTTCGTTGTATCAACCACAATCACTTTTATTTTGAAGCACTTTCAAATTAAAGATTTTAACTTGAATTTTATCATTGACATGTTATACTCAATATCACTTATAAAAGTTTGTGTCCAAACGTTCCATCATAAAGAGCTCGTTGTTTCTATAAACAATTCTCTAGTATTTCATAAATACGTGAAAATACCTCAAACAACCATTTAGTAATATCAATTTGGATTTTATATTGGCTCCATGTATTAAATAAATAAACAAAACACAATATCATACACAACATAACCTATATGATAGTTCCTATTGCGAATGCATAAGGAATCAACTTACATGTTCTCTTTTTATAGGGTGCTCTTGTATATTGTTTTGGGACAATCCCTATATCTTTTATACTTACCATAAAAGACATATTTATAATCCAAAATTAAGTATTAAAACAACTAAAATCGATTTTAATACAAGCTTATTGTTAAAATCAACAACGTGTTGTTTACTTATAGTTTAGAAATATCAATGTACATTTGAATGTTCTTTCTTATGAACACACGCTTCCTCTGCGCTTTGATTGAAAATCAAACCATTTGATATTTCTATCAAGATACTTGTACAATCTTGATGCTTATACAATGATACATTTGTATCATTTATTGGATCATATCCAAAGACTCACAAACCCAATATCACTCCCACTGACTTTGAGTCATTTTTGCTTAATATGTGTAAACGGCTTACTCTAAATCATTATTTAGAATTTTTTGTTTCAATATATAAGTACCAAAAACTAAGTCTTATCGAGTGATAATTTTATGAGTAAATCTGAATTAACTTGAGCATGTCGAATATTGAATCTGTTATGCTAATTTCAACAATTGAAATTTGCGATATTATTTTTATCAACATTTCTCATTTAATTCCAACCACATTAGTCATTCCAATGAAGACACAACCTTGGCTAATGGATCACATCTCTTTGGTTATGACCACTAAAATCATATTTCGATAGCGTACTTGGAATTCTTTCAGATTTGCGCATCACACCATATAGAGTCAACAATCTTAATGATTTAACTGAACAACCGAGGGTAATATATATTTCCAACATTAATAAGAAACTCATAGTTTCTCTTTGACGTATGAGAATACTTATTAGACATTCTAATGCTATGCGTTCATTTAGGTTAGTTAATTTCGATTCATCTCACTTAATCAGTTCTATCTATGGATCAGATCCAATTCCTTTTAACAACCAAAAATTTCTCAAAGAAATTCCTTCACAATGATGTTGATCTATCTTGAAACAACAATTGTTTCTTAATGCAAATAGAATCGGGATTCATAAAGCTTTATGAACCTTTTTATTTATAAAACTAATTTTAGTTTACAAAAATTGTAACGTTTGCGATTTTTCGTTGCCGAAAAACCGAATAGTTATGGGTTTTAAAAAGAATTTAAGAAAAGAGAAGATAGAAAATAGAGAGAAAAGAAAATAGAACAGAACAGAAAACAACAGAACAGAACAACATCAGAATCTCACAATTCGCAGCGGAACAACATATAATAATAAATGAATAATCTTTAAACAAAGAACTATATCAGTTATTACATTTTATACATTTCATTTCATTACATCATATCATCAGAGTATACAACATCAAACAAACAGTGCAGCGGAAAAAGAAATACTATATAGCTAGTAATACGCCATGCCATCCAGCTTGCCTCCAACAATTCCTGAATATCCAGAATATCCTGATAAACCTAACTCTTGACTGCCCGTGTGGAAATTGGTGGGCACCCAGAGTTTAGGAAGGAAAACAATAAACTCCGAGTCAGTCATGTGACTGGTGTGAGAACTCAAAACAGTTTATTTATCTTTAAAATCAAAATAGAGAGATATTTTTAAATTCAATTCGCAATGCTTTTAAAAATGAGACTACCATAAGGCCTCCCGCACACACACACATGCAAACGCAGAATCGGAGGAGATTTCTCCTTATGATAGCCAAAGATGCTTGATACGCATTTAAAATAACATTTGATATTATTACTAGTGCATAGTATAGGAAAAATTCATTTCGAAAGTAGAATATAAATCTTAGCCAACATACGACCATTATCGTATGCCTACTATAGCTAACTATGTTCAATAGCAGGTTACCGCCACATTCCATAGCAGGTTATACAACTAAAACCGTACAAGTCACGTATTGTTTCTTTGGATTTCCAACGAATGATCAGGCCAAGGAACTTCCCATTGCCACATGGAAACGCCTCTGGCTGGACGTCCCCGAGAACTTAACCAGCTCTCTGCCAACACAAGGCCGGGTTACCTTTATCACTAGGTAACTACTACACGAATATGGCATCCCCCGGTCCCATTGGACCTTTAACCGAGCGCTCGTCACCAACAACACCACACAGTAATAAAATATAGTGTTTCAACATGAGTAAGTATCTGGGCTCCATACCATGATACCACCCTTTCCAGAAGGAAATGCACATACCCTAAAGGGAGCTACCCCTCATAACCTTGCCGCATCTTTCCTGTTTTGACCATTCCGGGATGTGAGGCTCGACGAAGTCACGTCCACAAAAACATACTTTATACAAAAGCCATGCTTTGGGTCAACAAATGATCAACATGATGATCACAAGGATAGACGATCAAATAAACGATCCTATCACAAATAATCAACACAATGATCATTTCAGCATCACTCAGCATGTCACATTACCAAATTGGGAATATATCGCTGATAACATTCAACTACATAACCTCTGAGCACGTACGTCTCAGAGAAGGGTGTTAAGCTAAAAGAATAAATTCTCCGCCACCAACAGAAATATATTTGAAAGAAATCGGCTTTACATCTCAACTTGTAATGTCAGACATAGAGTCCATACAAGTCTGTTCCGGGCTCGAACAAAACCGAAGGCACTTCTTACGAAGCCCTTGCAATCCGGGTATTCACAATCCCGATCGAATTTCCCATCACTTAAGGAATCTCTATACCAGGAGCTACCCAGTGCAGAGACAATCGATAGGTCATCCTATCGCTTTCACAAATACTCGGTCTTCAACACCGATCTTCAAATGCAATTCACAACGACGTATCACATATTCGGAATGGGTTATACGACCCCATGGTCCTTTCCCGGTTAACCCGAATAGTGAGCGATTATTCAAAAATAAGTGTGGCATTCAAATTCAAACAAATCACATCAATTACCCATTCAAAGGGAAATATTGATAGTCGGTTATTGAACTATCAATGGATATGCACAACATCACCAGATTCCAAATAATTTTCCAAATTATTTATTTTCCAAAATATCTTTACAAGATATAAAATTTCAATACTTCAAAAATAAATCAATATTTATTTTTAACAAATTCCACTTTCTTTTATAAATTCCTTAGTGAATTTATATTCAAAAATATTCATGCATATACGATTTCAACTATCCATTTTCAATTTATCTTCAAAAGATAAATTCTAAATATTCACTTCATATTGGAAAACATTTCCATACTTATTTATTCATAAGTAATTCACAAATCTTTTTATTTCCAAGACTTAGAAAATATTCAATATACTTAAATCGAATTAAGTATATATTTCATTCTTTAAGGAAATCATTTACTTAAACATATTTATTTGGGCCAAAACGAATGTTGCGTAAAATATCGTTACAACAACCCAAAATCACTAGTATAGGGATTCGAAATTAAGATAGATATATAAATCCCAATACTATTCAAAACATTTCCTTTCGGAAATTATTTACTATAACAACAGTGTTATAGTCCATCATTTCCTTTTATTTCTCGAAAACGTCTATTTCAACAATAAATGTTGAAATCTATGGTTTCGAATCTCAACATCTTTTAAAACATCGTTAGATCGTTTTAATTCTGTTTAAAACACCAAATCTAAAACAATTTCTTTAACGTGTTATTCACTATTCAAAAACGTGAATAAACTTCGTTAACAAATTTCATCCTTTTATTCATTTCAATTCAAAGGATTATTCACTATTCAAAAATGTGAATATAACTCCATTAAATAAGTTATGACAATTAACTTATCAGAATAAGTTGTTTGCGGATTTATAAAACAACGTTTATAAATTCCATTTCTATTTATTTATAAAAACTTCCTTTTTTTTATAAATCCTTTTATTAACCTATTCCAGTTTATAACTAAATTATAAACTAAACGTTCATATTATAAGTTAATTACTTATAAAACGATTATTTTACAAAATCGTTCCTTTAGAGACTTTCCAATTTATAAATCTTATAACTTATAAGATCCATTTATTTAACCAATCTATTCTTCAAATAATTTCACCAAATTTATAAATCTTACTATTTATAAATTTCTTTTATAACTTCACAGTTTATAATTCTATAAATTTCATTCATTTATGAATTTCATTTTCACTTCATTCAAACACTTATAAAAACTCGTTTTATAATGTCTATATTTCAATTTATAAATATCCATTTATAAATCTCTTAATATAAATCAATTTATATTATTCTTTAAAAACATCTTTAAACTCCTTTAGAATTTCATCATTCTCTTGATTTATAAAATAATCAAACTTCATAAACCCTATATTTAAACTTTTATAATATATTCAAAAATCCCGATTTAAACTATTTTATATAGTCATTAATCCATATTTCTCAAAAATCAGCTTTTAACTATATTCTCACAAAATCATAATTTTATAACTTTGAAAATTATAACGTTTATTTATTTAAAATGGATCAATTCCAAAAATATTTTATACTTCAAAAATCACTTTAAAAATCATTTTAAAATTCCAAAACTTGGTCCAATGATGCTACATACCAAATAGTCAATCACGACAACAACGATATCATATATCAATATGATAATCCATCAAATATCAATATATCTGAAATCAAATAAATACTGTTGAGGAATCCAGTTGGATCCCTCCAACCTGTTTTCCTGCATCCAAAAACATTAGCACAATACCAATTTCGCTCCAGTACGAAATTATCGCGGTATATGTTTTTATTAAATGTTATCCGCTTAATAACGGCGTAATAGGGTCTCATCCGCTAAAAATACGGGAAATCAATCAAGTGCAATATATACATATGCCAATATATATATATTGATATTATTTATAATACCAATTTCACTGTTTATGAAATATTCGCGGTATATGTTTTTATTAAATAACATCCGCTTACTAACGGCGCATAATGTCTATTTTAACAATCAATAGATATCAGTCATCATTCAAACATGCATTCAAATATTTTAAATCTAACTATTTAAAATAAAATCGAAACTGATTCGATTGAGTGAGAAGTTCTCACCTTGGTTTTAAATTCCGTTTTAGCGATTTATTTCGAATAAAATTAAACGGACGTTTAATTTTACCCAAAATTCTCACTAACTCCAAACGACTCCAAACCAACTCCATCGCGTAGTGCTCGTCCATATGATTCCAACGCAACTGATTTCGCGCGTTTTCGACCTCGTATGAAAAAGTTATGAATTGTTGAAGTTACACGATTTTTATATAAACTAATTACAACCTAAATTAACTAATTTTAAACCTAAGTTAAACATCACCGTTAGATCCAAGCAAACCCTCATCAGGCCCGTCCACTACCTCTCTTCCCCCCTCATGCAAATTGCTCCAGTAAACACACGTTGAGGCCGAACCCATCACATAAATTAGGGTTTAATTTAGCTAACACCACACTCGATATTAACACGATCAGGTTGCTCCATGCTGTAGCCCTCGAAGAAAGCTTCCTTCGCCCCCTCCCATGGTAGAGCTCGGCCCCCTAGGTAGCACGAACGACGTGCGTGACTGGCCATGAACGGCCCCATGTAGCTCCCTCCACACGACACCAAACACGATCTCCACCGTTCACATCGAAGCTCTCACTCCCCTCTCCAACTTTCATGTTGACAACTTCCTCTAATTGTTGACGGATTGGAAGATCTAGAGGGAAGAAGTTGGAACATTTCTGTCCATTGGTTGTATAAGTGTCGGCTAGGGTTTAGGAATTAGGGTTTAGATTTTTATTTTTATTTTTTTAGAGCGAAGGGCTATTTATAAGGAACCGACGAAACACTATTCATCCCGGAAATTCCGAACTCCGATTTACGCGCCGTAACCAGCGTTTCTAAGGTTTACCCCGCGTTCCGGACACAATGGAATAGGTTTCGGAAGCTAATTCGAAAGTATGTGCGAGTTATGGCTGTAAACGCTCAATTTGAATTAAACCGATTTAAGCGATTTTCTAGGCGTTTTAATTTGTACAGGACAAACGGTAAATCCAATCGATTTGAAATTTGAAACCTTACAATAATATCACATTACGGATCCGATGAAACTGGTTTCGTCGAAATCCGAGACTTTTTGAAAAATGGCTATTTTCACTCGTCAAATTTAAATTAAAAATAAATCGATGCGTTTCGAGCTGCCACGATCAAACGATAACTCCGATTGACACGAAATTTGAAATTCGGTAATAACTAACTATTACGGATCCAATGGAACTGGTTTCGTTCATTTCTGAGACTGTTCAAAAATTGACTATTTTACAGTCGATTATTAAATATTAAAATATTCAATTTTCACAAATTAACTCTTAATTCGATTTTAAAAGTTCTAAAATATCATTCTAACTCCCATATGATAAAATAAAATTTTACAAATCATTTTCAATCATATTTTACTCAATTTTCAATTATTTCCATAATTTAACATATTAAATTATCGATTTAATTATTCAATTAAATCCAAAAATTCAAATAAAAATTTATTCGACTTATAAATTTCACTTATTAATATTTAAAATTAATTAAATATTCAAATTTTAATTAATAAAAATTCTGGGTCGTTACAATCTTCCCCCCTTAAAAGAATTTCGTCCTCGAAATTAACAAGTAAGAAAAGTTATAGAATTCTATTAATTTTCCATAAATCCATAATTAAACTTCTTATAATACTTACTAAATTTTCAAATCATACTTAGTTATCTTTTCGAAAACAACTACTATTGTTTAACTTTCAATTCCAAAACAAAGTTAAAGTTTTCAAAATTTTCCAATTTTTCTCAAAATTTTTCTAACGCCTTAAATTTTCGGAAAAATTCGCCATAGTCTCCTTTGCGCGGCTCGATCCGAAAAAAAAATGACAGTATATATATCACAAATATACATCTCATCAAGTAATGAGGCATCCCGCAGGGAAAAATTTGTAAAAGTACGGTATGTAATCCGAGATATGTACCTTATATTTTATTAGCGAGCATATATGGCTAATATAGCGCAAAAGCGAGCTCCAAATGCGAAGCAAACGCGATCCACACCTACTAATCACTCAACAAACAACATGAGAACATGTACATAGACAATAATCTCAATATACAACATATAGCAACATAATAACTATATATGCTAACATAGCAATGCATTCAATAGCAATATATATTCAACCATCAACCAATTATCATTCATAACTAATAATATTCATTCATATTCTCATTCATATTCAATGAAATGGTTTTTCAACTTAAATCATATTTGATTCATTTACATTGGATTTTTTATCAACATTCATTCTCAATTAGTTTATATTTACTAATTCATATTCAAGTTGGTTCACTACCAAATCAAATTCAATTCCATTCAAATTTATTTGCTTACTATTTGAATTCAATTTCATAGCTTTCAATTTCATTAATACTTAATGAATTATATACAATCAATCAACAATCAACTAACAATCATATTACAACCAAAGTATATTAATTACAACCAAATTCCTTTGCTTCACTTACATTCATTTTGGTTTAACACCTTTAATTAAATTGACTTCCATTCAATTTATTCAACTTCCAATAACATTAGATTTCAATGAATTAACATTTATATTCATTATTTCATATCAACTTAAATTTACATTTAATTGACTTACATTCAATCCATTCATTCAATTCAATTACAAAGTTGAATTTCATTTCATATAACTCAAGTTCATATTCATCACTTAACTTTATTAATTTAGTTTGATACCAATATCAATTCCATTCAACAACACTTAAGTTATATTCCATTTAACTTTAAATTCACTTTTATTTACAACTCATATTCATAAATATATTCAAATAATTTCACTTCTTATATATACAAGTTTATTTCACAATTGTAAATCACTTTAATTATAATTTAATTCTTATAATTCTTTTTGCTTATACAATTATTCTTTAATTTAGATTATTCAAACAACTAAACAATCAACTTATATACACTTTAATAATTCTGAAAAATTATTTCTTTTATATACAAAATATAATCAAGGCAAAATTATTTCATTTACCCAATTTAAACAATACTGTGCCGAATTGTTCTATTCAAGTGTTTAGAAACCCCTTCGGCATAGTCTTGCGGACCACGCTGACGAAAGTTCATATGCCACTCAATAAACCAACCATCACAATATAAAACAATTTTTTTTATTCACTAACAAATACGCTCTCATAGCTATTATTACACTCAAACTCATTCTAGAGTACTGCTGACTCTATGTCTAATGAGTAATACCCAACAGAACCATGGTTGTCGCTTAACCATAAGCTCTGATACCAAATGTAACGTCCCGAAGGTAGCGGTCACAACCGGTAGGCTTTTCAACCATCCCAGCCCCACCGTGGCTTACACTGGTACCCCAGACCTTGCTTTTACGGCCAGCCTCTCGACTGTCTCAGGTTACACCTAACCAACCCCCTAAAAGAGGATGTGTGGGAGTAAGAGTCTCCCGTTCGCCACCTAACCGCGAAGCGAGAACCCCCCATCACATAGCCCAAAGCTTAACAAGACTGGTGTGAGAACTCAAAACAGTTTATTTATCTTTAAAATCAAAATATAGAGATATTTTTAAATTCAATTCGCAATGCTTTTAAAAATGAGACTACCATAAGGCCTCCCGCACACACACACATGCAAACGCAGAATCGGAGGAGATTTCTCCTTATGATAGCCAAAGATGCTTGATACGCATTTAAAATAACATTTGATATTATTACTAGTGCATAGTATAGGAAAAATTCATTTCGAAAGTAGAATATAAATCTTAGCCAACATACGACCATTATCGTATGCCTACTATAGCTAACTATGTTCAATAGCAGGTTACCGCCACATTCCATAGCAGGTTATACAACTAAAACCGTACAAGTCACGTATTGTTTCTTTGGATTTCCAACGAATGATCAGGCCAAGGAACTTCCCATTGCCACATGGAAACGCCTCTGGCTGGACGTCCCCGAGAACTTAACCAGCTCTCTGCCAACACAAGGCCGGGTTACCTTTATCACTAGGTAACTACTACACGAATATGGCATCCCCCGGTCCCATTGGACCTTTAACCGAGCGCTCGTCACCAACAACACCACACAGTAATAAAATATAGTGTTTCAACATGAGTAAGTATCTGGGCTCCATACCATGATACCACCCTTTCCAGAAGGAAATGCACATACCCTAAAGGGAGCTACCCCTCATAACCTTGCCGCATCTTTCCTGTTTTGACCATTCCGGGATGTGAGGCTCGACGAAGTCACGTCCACAAAAACATACTTTATACAAAAGCCATGCTTTGGGTCAACAAATGATCAACATGATGATCACAAGGATAGACGATCAAATAAACGATCCTATCACAAATAATCAACACAATGATCATTTCAGCATCACTCAGCATGTCACATTACCAAATTGGGAATATATCGCTGATAACATTCAACTACATAACCTCTGAGCACGTACGTCTCAGAGAAGGGTGTTAAGCTAAAAGAATAAATTCTCCGCCACCAACAGAAATATATTTGAAAGAAATCGGCTTTACATCTCAACTTGTAATGTCAGACATACAGTCCATACAAGTCTGTTCCGGGCTCGAACAAAACCGAAGGCACTTCTTACGAAGCCCTTGCAATCCGGGTATTCACAATCCCGATCGAATTTCCCATCACTTAAGGAATCTCTATACCAGGAGCTACCCAGTGCAGAGACAATCGATAGGTCATCCTATCGCTTTCACAAATACTCGGTCTTCAACACCGATCTTCAAATGCAATTCACAACGACGTATCACATATTCGGAATGGGTTATACGACCCCATGGTCCTTTCCCGGTTAACCCGAATAGTGAGCGATTATTCAAAAATAAGTGTGGCATTCAAATTCAAACAAATCACATCAATTACCCATTCAAAGGGAAATATTGATAGTCGGTTATTGAACTATCAATGGATATGCACAACATCACCAGATTCCAAATAATTTTCCAAATTATTTATTTTCCAAAATATCTTTACAAGATATAAAATTTTAATACTTCAAAAATAAATCAATATTTATTTTTAACAAATTCCACTTTCTTTTATAAATTCCTTAGTGAATTTATATTCAAAAATATTCATGCATATACGATTTCAACTATCCATTTTCAATTTATCTTCAAAAGATAAATTCTAAATATTCACTTCATATTGGAAAACATTTCCATACTTATTTATTCATAAGTAATTCACAAATCTTTTTATTTCCAAGACTTAGAAAATATTCAATATACTTAAATCGAATTAAGTATATATTTCATTCTTTAAGGAAATCATTTACTTAAACATATTTATTTGGGCCAAAACGAATGTTGCGTAAAATATCGTTACAACAACCCAAAATCACTAGTATAGGGATTCGAAATTAAGATAGATATATAAATCCCAATACTATTCAAAACATTTCCTTTCGGAAATTATTTACTATAACAACAGTGTTATAGTCCATCATTTCCTTTTATTTCTCGAAAACGTCTATTTCAACAATAAATGTTGAAATCTATGGTTTCGAATCTCAACATCTTTTAAAACATCGTTAGATCGTTTTAATTCTGTTTAAAACACCAAATCTAAAACAATTTCTTTAACGTGTTATTCACTATTCAAAAACGTGAATAAACTTCGTTAACAAATTTCATCCTTTTATTCATTTCAATTCAAAGGATTATTCACTATTCAAAAATGTGAATATAACTCCATTAAATAAGTTATGACAATTAACTTATCAGAATAAGTTGTTTGCGGATTTATAAAACAACGTTTATAAATTCCATTTCTATTTATTTATAAAAACTTCCTTTTTTTTATAAATCCTTTTATTAACCTATTCCAGTTTATAACTAAATTATAAACTAAACGTTCATATTATAAGTTAATTACTTATAAAACGATTATTTTACAAAATCGTTCCTTTAGAGACTTTCCAATTTATAAATCTTATAACTTATAAGATCCATTTATTTAACCAATCTATTCTTCAAATAATTTCGCCAAATTTATAAATCTTACTATTTATAAATTTCTTTTATAACTTCACAGTTTATAATTCTATAAATTTCATTCATTTATGAATTTCATTTTCACTTCATTCAAACACTTATAAAAACTCGTTTTATAATGTCTATATTTCAATTTATAAATATCCATTTATAAATCTCTTAATATAAATCAATTTATATTATTCTTTAAAAACATCTTTAAACTCCTTTAGAATTTCATCATTCTCTTGATTTATAAAATAATCAAACTTCATAAACCCTATATTTAAACTTTTATAATATATTCAAAAATCCCGATTTAAACTATTTTATATAGTCATTAATCCATATTTCTCAAAAATCAGCTTTTAACTATATTCTCACAAAATCATAATTTTATAACTTTGAAAATTATAACGTTTATTTATTTAAAATGGATCAATTTCAAAAATATTTTATACTTCAAAAATCACTTTAAAAATCATTTTAAAATTCCAAAACTTGGTCCAATGATGCTACATACCAAATAGTCAATCACGACAACAACGATATCATATATCAATATGATAATCCATCAAATATCAATATATCTGAAATCAAATAAATACTGTTGAGGAATCCAGTTGGATCCCTCCAACCTGTTTTCCTGCATCCAAAAACATTAGCACAATACCAATTTCGCTCCAGTACGAAATTATCGCGGTATATGTTTTTATTAAATATTATCCGCTTAATAACGGCGTAATAGGGTCTCATCCGCTAAAAATACGGGAAATCAATCAACTGCAATATATACATATGCCAATATATATATATATTGATATTATTTATAATACCAATTTCACTGTTTATGAAATATTCGCGGTATATGTTTTTATTAAATAACATCCGCTTACTAACAGCGTATAATGTCTATTTTAACAATCAATAGATATCAGTCATCATTCAAACATGCATTCAAATATTTTAAATCTAACTATTTAAAATAAAATCGAAACTGATTCGATTGAGTGAGAAGTTCTCACCTTGGTTTTAAATTCCGTTTTAGCGATTTATTTCGAATAAAATTAAACGGACGTTTAATTTTACCCAAAATTCTCACTAACTCCAAACAACTCCAAACCAACTCCATCGCGTAGTGCTCGTCCATACGATTCCAACGCAACTGATTTCACGCGTTTTCGACCTCGTATGAAATAGTTATGAATTGTTGAAGTTACACGATTTTTATATAAACTAATTACAACCTAAATTAACTAATTTTAAACCTAAGTTAAACATCACCGTTAGATCCAAGCAAACCCTCATCAGGCCCGTCCACTACCTCTCTTCCCCCCTCACGCAAATTGCTCCAGTAAACACACGTTGAGGCCGAACCCATCACATAAATTAGGGTTTAATTTAGCTAACACCACACTCGATATTAACACGATCAGGTTGCTCCATGCTGTAGCCCTCGAAGAAAGCTTCCTTTGCCCCCCCCCCCCATGGTGGGGCTCGGCCCCCTAGGTAGCACGAACGACGTGCGTGACTGGCCATGAACGGCCCCATGTAGCTCCCTCCACACGACACCAAACACGATCTCCACCGTTCACATCGAAGCTCTCACTCCCCTCTCCAACTTTCATGTTGACAACTTCCTCTAATTGTTGACGGATTGGAAGATCTAGAGGGAAGAAATTGGAACATTTCTGGCCATTGGTTGTATAAGTGGCGGCTAGGGTTTAGGAATTAGGGTTTAGATATATTTTTTTATTTTTTTAGAGCGAAGGGCTATTTATAAGGAACCGACGAAACACTATTCATCCCGGAAATTCCGAACTCCGATTTACGTGCCGTAACCAGCGTTTCTAAGGTTTACCCCGCGTTCTAGACACAATGGAATAGGTTTCGGAAGCTAATTCGAAAGTATGTGCGAGTTATGGCTGTAAACGCTCAATTTGAATTAAACCGATTTAAGCGATTTTCTAGGCGTTTTAATTTGTACAGGACAAACGGTAAATCCAATCGACTTGAAATTTGAAACCTTACAATAATATCACATTACGGATCCGATGAAACTGGTTTCGTCAAAATCCGAGACTTTTTGAAAAATGGCTATTTTCACTCGTCAAATTTAAATTAAAAACAAATCGATGCGTTTCGAGCTGCCACGATCAAACGATAACTCCGATTGACACGAAATTTGAAATCCGGTAATAACTAACTATTACGGATCCAATGGAACTGGTTTCGTTCAATTCTGAGACTGTTCAAAAATTGACTATTTTACAGTCGATTATTAAATATTAAAATATTCAATTTTCACAAATTAACTCTTAATTCGATTTTAAAAGTTCTAAAATATCATTCTAACTCCCATATGATAAAATAAAATTTTACAAATCATTTTCAATCATATTTTACTTAATTTTCAATTATTTCCATAATTTAACATATTAAATTATCGATTTAATTATTCAATTAAATCCAAAAATTCAAATAAAAATTTATTCGACTTATAAATTTCACTTATTAATATTTAAAATTAATTAAATATTCAAATTTTAATTAATAAAAATTCTGGGTCGTTACAAAAATAATGTTCAAAACATAAATTTGTCATTTGATGACAGACCTATCCAATTTTTTTTGGAGATTCATACAAGATCCCTCACGAACGATTATTACATGCAATCTTTCGAATCGCACAATCTACCAACTCCTTGGTCTAGGATATGTTGGGATTTCTTACAAACTTTATCTTGTATGTTTTTGTAAACCGTTGTTTAGATGAAATAATATCAATCTTGTGCACTACTCTTAAGTACATGACCTTATAGAAATAAACTAACTCAACTTCACTCACAATTAATCGTAAATTGTCCAACAATGTTTGATTACTATTTATCGATGCATCATAATGTATAACATGGAGGAGTGACTTTTGAGATTGAATCTATATTCATTTTTAGGCTGAAACTCTTTCCAATATACTCACTTATTCGACCAAATCGAATCATTTTATTCTATTGCATGTTATTTTATCTACATTTCTTTTATATTCTATGATTTTATCATAAACTTATTACATGTGTATCCAATACATATGTATATGTCGGTAATAAATCATCGATGAATATAAAAAAGTATATGGAGCCCTTTTGGTATTCATAGACTTGTGATTACATACATCAATATGTATTAATTCAAAGATTTCATCAACTCTTATGGTACTTCCAGTGAATGGGCGCATAGCCATTAATTGTTTGAAATAAAATTAACCTGTATCATATGATTATTTTTCAAAACTACGGCTTAGTCTATAATTCCAAAACAACTGTAAATAATATTAGAAACATGTGTATTTTTGTTGCATCACTTTTACTATGAAAACAAATTCCGTAATATAGTTCTATTTCATAATGAATATTCATAATACTCATATTGAAATATAATTATATCTATTTTTCAGTCAATACCAAAAATAAACATTATTTAAAAAATAATTTTCGGTACATTTTACGAAAACAATTTTCGTAATTTGATGCAATCATTAGGTATTATATGACATGCTCCCACTATTTCCGCCATTAGTATAATAGCGTACTAAATTCAGAGGTCCACCATTCACTTAATTTTGTTAATATTGTTTACTTATTTCATACGCTACAACTAGTTTATAGTGGAGAGTTCTTTGATCAAATATCTTGAGCTCAAAGAAATAAATGTTATAGAAAAAAAATTCTATATGAAAATACATTTAGGAATAAAAATCATATTTCATACTCCGCTATTAAGTATCAATTAGTATTACAATTCTTTTTTCCAATGTTTCTCTATGAAGCTGAAGTGTCTATTCACGCTCTTCATTCCAACTTTACTTTAAAGTACATCTATTCTTATATATTCGTTTTTCTTTCAAATGGTCAAACTATTCAAAAGAAAACCTTACTATAGTATCATAACAAACCTTTTATAAAAGCACATTAGATTATTCTTAAACATTTAAGACATCATTATGTTGCACTTTATGTAAACCGATCAAGATGACATTTCAACGATCGAGTTCTTAGATGTATCTCATAGTTTATGGTCTTGTGTTACATTAGCACAACATGATCCTTTTGAAATCATTCAAGTTGAATACATGATCTTAAAATACTATTTATTGACTTACTTCGAATGAACTAACTTCATCGAAATATTGTACCCCACAAACTATGATTGTTTACCATATAAAATTTATATGTGAAAGTACATGGATCAAATATCCATAGTCTTGAATTGCATTTAGAGTTCAAAAACTCATGAAATGCAATACACGGTCTAAACCAAATAAACATATAAGTGACCAACTTACGAATGTATTAAGAGTTGAAATTAGGCACTTGCGTAGGTATAGAAACATTATATAACATGCAATTAGAATTAATCGTAAGTATATATTATATTTCTATTTGTCAACTTTCAATTCAGTTTATATATATATGTTAATTGACAAACATTTTATCAATCATATTAAATGCACAAATTTATCATTGTAGATAATTATAACGTTATATAGCATATGTTCTTACAATATTAGAAAGGTTAAATGTTACCATTTCATTTTTCTAAAAAGGCTCCACTAGCCTTTTATGTTTCTCCAAACCCTAAGATGAAACATAGAAGTCTTACAGCTTCACTAGTGAGTGTTAGGACTCGTTTGTTTTGGTATTCTGGCTTGAGTTTGCTCAACAAATCATAGCCCCATAAGTGATGGATAACTCATTATCGGTTGTATAACATACAACTCCTAACGCATTTTTCTTTGTTCTAATCTCATTTCGACCTTGAGTTTGCTCAACACATCAAAAAATATTATTCACTCATACCTATCACATCGTGATGGCCTAAGTATGGTATATGTACCTTGAGTTTGCTCAACAAATATATATAGTTATCACCTCATCGGTTCAATATATTAATAATACTACGCATAACATCCCCAGCTTGAGTTTGCTCAACAACGAAGGAGTATGTAAGTAACTTTTTAATATATATTGTAGAGGACAACATTATATTGAAAATTCATAATCTTCAAAATATATATTTAGTGATATCGACTTATAGAATAATATATTTCTTATGAAATACCCCAGTGATTCAAGTGTTAGATACATCAGAAATCACAGTATATGCACATTTACATATGTATTTATTTCTCACGTCTATTTGGCTTTCTTTAATGTTCCACGTTTAGTTTATACACATATCATATAAGTTTTATTTTTGTATAACTTTTATATATTACTTATATGATAGTCTTACGTATAATATATCATTAATTAAATCTTATCTAATTAATTTTAATTAATTAACTCTTTAAATAATTTTAAATTAGTATTCCAATATTACTTTATATTGGACATATCTACTATAACATTTATAATGTATACTATAACCTTTATAGTATAACACACATATATCATATATATATATATATGTGTGTGTGTGTGTGTGTGTGTGTGTATTTTATTCAAGTAATTAACCTTTAATTAGTTTATTGAATTAAATAATTTTTATAAAAATTTATTAATTTCAAAATTTATCTCGTATACATACACTTATACTTATGTTATTTTAAATATTTTAAAATAACAGAACATATTTCAGCATATATAATACATGCATATATGCATTAATTAATTAACATATTTAATTAATTTATTTTATTAATCTTATTAATGAATTTAAAATTTGAAATTATTATATAAATATTTTTAGACATTTTGAAAATATCATCATCCTTTGAAACATTTTGAAAACTTATGTAGTATTATAATTTTTATAATAAACATGTTTTATTTTAAATTTAACCATTAAATTTAAAATCTTTAAAATTAATTTTCAAAATGATTTTGAAAATTAGCCCAAGGCCCAAATTAAGTTGGGCCTTTTCCTTGGGCTCACTTCACCTATCGGGCCAGGCCGGTAACTAGGTAGGACATGGTACTTGATTACCTATTTTCAATCCTAGACATTACCTTTCTTGACACCATAGTAAGTGGACAAGCTTAATTAGTTAACCCTTATATGACTAATTTAAATCGCATAAGCTATTGGGCTCTAATATCATTTGGAACTGGACCAGCCGTAGCGGAAGCTATGGGTGAATTTCAAAAAATTTACCCTATGGATATTTATTGGGCCTATGAAGTCAAACTGAATTAGGACATTTCTAAATTTCATTTAAATAAAATCATTTATTTTATTTAAATTCAAATATATTAAGATATGAAATTAATTTTATTTGATTTAGTTTATGCATAAACGTATCATATATATTTATGTGTGAGTGCATGTGTAACATAATAATCCGTGAAAGGTATAATATGCCTATATTTAGATGTTGAAATTTACATCGCAACGGACATATTAGCTCATTTTATATGTCATGTATGTTGTCCAAATATGTGCATATATATGTGTTACAACACACACACACAAACACATGTATGTATAAATATATTATATATAATATATGAACATAAAACATTTATATATAAATAAATATATGTACATAGAAAGAGGGAGAACAATTATTAAAAATTATTTATAATTCAAAATTAACTTAGTTTTGCAAACTTAATAATTTTAGTATTTTAATCTGTATATATTATAAATAAAATAATGTTTTCATTCATACATAATTAATATAAAATAATCTATTGATGAAAATTCAAATTTTATAATTTTCAAAAATCTAGGATCATAAAAAGAGCTTAGAAAAAATCTGGAGATTTTTCAAAGTTGAAATATTATTTCTAATAACAAATACATTGATTTCGGCAATAAATATTTAATATAAAATAATATTTAAATAAAAATTCAAATTTTAAAATTTTAGAAATTCTAAGATCATGAATGAAAGGTTATGAAAATTTTTGAAGAATTTTCAATTAAATTATTATTTTTAATAAATCTTAAACATTTTTTTTTGAAATAATATTAGTTATTAAAAATAATAAAATTTATTAAAAAAATCCTAAACCTTTTATATGATTCTAGAATGATATAATAGTTTTAAGAATTATAAAATTAAAATTTTAATGTAATAATTATTTTATATACAATAAACAATTCAAAATTCAATAAATGTTAATTTAAAAATATGAATATATGTATGATACTTAAATTTCGAATTTTAAATTCATGTTATATATAAATAAGTGTACTAAATTTTTTAAATCATATATATACATATATTTATATCTTATATATGCATATATTCTATTATGAGGGAGAAATACACACTAATACACACACACACACACAGATATATATACATACATATACACACACACACGAACTATTTGTAAGTATATATAAAAAAATTATTAATGACAAAAATTGATTTTATACAGTAAACAACATTTGTCTGTACATAAATCAAATAGTATGATAAACAAATTATGCACATAACCAAACTGATTTGTGACAACTACATCTACTTACAAAATCTCACATAGCTAAACATATAGTAGAAATATATTTAACATATTTGAAATTGCTCATTATAGGATCATAGAATATAATTTAATTATTTTAATATGAATTAAAATTACCAATTCAATGATGCCTTTGAATCCACGTTGAAGCAATGACTTCCCTTCCTTTTACTGTTCTTGATTCGTCAGATTACAAATCCGGCATCACCGACCTCTAACTATCGAATAGTATTATTTTAATTTGAAATACATTTGAGAATTTTAAAATGGATTGAATGCTATGTTTTAACCAGCAATGTAGAAGGTAAAGACGGCCAAAAAAGGTTCGTTATTATGCTTAGACGCACACACACACGCACATATATAGGGCTGTATTAAAGAGAAACGAGAAAAACCTTTTTACCCATTCTCACTTGATCTCAACCCATTATCTCCAAGTCAATTCCATATGTTTTAGTCACCCCTAGACCTTCCCAAAATCGAAATTTTACAGCCCTAACGATGGGCCTTAAACCCATCTAAGCCCAATTCAAAATACTATGCAATTAAATCTGATTTAATCGCTTGTTGATATTGTATATCGATCGATATATTTATAGCTGCTATAAATATATATAACATTATTTATTTCTCAAATCATATTCAAATTTTATAATTAATATTACATAAATATTAACTAATTTATAACAATCATAAACTAATTAAATCGTTTGGTCTTAAGGGAATTCATCATTTCGGCTATGTAACTCTTGGGTGTAAATTTGGTCAGCGTTTAACATCGAACTATTTTAATGTTAACGTTCACACATCACTTAGCATATAATGTGAAATTATGGCCAAATTTATTGCTTACTCATTTTCAGTAAAATCCAATTTTAGTTTAATAAGCGTTACTCGGTTGTGACATTTGTTTACACCAATTCTCTTCGTCAAAACTATATCACTTTGGAATTAGGGAATTTAATAATGGTCAAAATTCCAACATCATCAACATTCAACTTTATAGTCTAGATACAAAGTCTTTGGCTCAATAATAACAATTATTATTAACCTAAATGCTCTGGCCAAAGACTTTGACCGTGAGTTGACTAGAGTTGGCTATGATACTAACCGCATATAATTGAGGAGACGAATCCTCTCTTGAATGGTGCTTCACTTCCAATACTTCCACTCGACCCAACTATAGTCACTCGATGGACGCCATGCCATGATTTGGCTATAATCAAAGCAGAGCTTTCATATTGAAGATCCACATTATTCTCAAGTCGAGAGAACTGTGTAAATCAGTAACATCGATATTTTCTGTTTGACATTAGTTATATTAACCAACAAAAAACTATTGAGTGAGTCGTTCCATAGTTACCTAACAACTATTAGTACGTAACTCTTACATTCCCCCAGTAGTTATGAGTAATACACTGCCCAACATTTGAAGAGTGTTACATACTCCAGTCTTAACGGATACATCGATATCCAATATCGATGCATCTTGACTAGGAACATTTAAAATGGTATATTTGTTTCGTTGTGATAAATTACTCACAGTTACAACACTTTGTAACTATTATCATAAAATATACGATTTATGGATTTTTCTATTAAATATACTTTTAATTAAGTTAATTAATTAATATAATCACGTAATATCAAGTATATAATAGGAAGGAAATACATTTTATTTCGAACAAGATTGGTTAACGAGTTAGATATATGTAAAAAATTACATAATTACCCCAAGGGCATACCCTCAAGTCTATTATATACGAACTTATTCACTTAATATTGCATTTCATTATTTTATCCAATTCATTTCAAATACAATTCACTTTCATTTAAGCTTTCTTGAGTTAAACTTCGTTTCACATACCTCATTTCACTAACTCAGTTTATTTAACATTTCTTAGGTTAATTATTTTATTTTATATCTCAAATTCAAATTTTCTTTTGTTTGCTTAATCAAAATATTCAACCGTTTTTAAAATTCGGTGTTACTTTCCTGTTCAAATTCATGAGTTATAAACTTATTTCTTATCTGTACTATTTTCAATTTATAAGTTCAAAAAATATTTTCATATATTTATCAAATCATACTTGGAATATTTTTTCACAATCAAAACTTGTTTTAACCGGAAATAAATTTCTTTTGGTAGCAATTCTAATACAGAAAATCAAAAATGAATACTGCCGATGCTGTAGCCATCCCCAGATTTATTTCCCAGCAACTAAGGCAAGTTAAATACATTTATTTCTTTCAAAAATCTTTTCAAAATATGTTTCTAGTCAAAACACTTTTAAATAATATTATTAATAATTGAAGGCTTTGAAAAACAATTTTGAAAGCAACAGGATTTAAATTCTAAAATTCTCAACTTTTAAATCCTTTCTATTTATAAGCTATATTATAAATATACTTATACAATTCCATTACCTTATTATGAAAACATTTCATTAATTTACGTCTTAATTATTGAAAATAATTTTTATTATAATTAGATTTCAATTCAATCTAATTATCGAAAGCTTCTTGAAATAGAGTTCACAAAGTATTCGTTTTTTGTTTAATTCAATCAATAATTGATGATAACTAAATATTATCATCTCCTAACAACTAACATTCATTAATAATCTTACAGGTTTATAAAAATTATCATTTTATATATAATATGTAATTTAGGTAAAATTATTTCATTTACTCCATTTTAAAACAATTTTATGTCGATTTGCCTCATTTAAGTGTTTAGAAACCCCTATCGATAATATGGCGTCCAACGCAACAACCAGAATTCATACACAACTCAATAGATAAGTAAATATAATATAAATTTTTTTATAACAATAACAAGTACGCGCTATTATATATATGCGGTCAAACAAACTCATTCTAGGGTATTACTACTCTATCTCTAATGAGTCAAACCCCACAAAGCTAAGGTTATCGACAAACTAAAGCTTTGATACCAACTATGACGACCCACATTTCATAAGGTTTAAATCGACAACAATCCACACATGTCCAACTTAAACAATCCAAAACACAGATAATCAATGAGATTAATTGAGAAAAATAAGAAATAAAGAACACAAATATAGAATCTCGTAGCGGGATGACAAATTATAATAATCAAATAAACAGTTCATGAAGCTACTTATACTATAAATTTGATTATAATTTTACAACATCTATCAGAGTTTTAATATAAACAACAAAAATAAATAAATAAATGCAGCAGAACAAATGATGCAAAGAATAATACTAGTAATATAATATCCTAAATTTTCGTCCTTTAGAAAATAATCTTCAATGCGTTGAAAACTCAGGGCTGACCCGAGTGTAATGAAAACACAAAACACTCGAGTCAGGACAACAATATCCTTATGTGAGTCAAATCAAATCACATATAACATGAGTGTAACAGTGTCAAAGATGTTTACGGGGTTTTACATCTTCTATCTAATGTATAACGTGCATGCAATAATTCAAGAGATGTTATGGGATTTGTCATCTCTTAAGGATCCGTCAAAATATTTATATATAGTAGAGTACGTTATACGTATAATGTCTAGTTTATGAAATAAATAATTTTCTTAGCGTTAAGGCTTTACATTAATCCCACTTAATCCGTTTTTAAGCATTGTCGTACCGTTTGCATATAACGCCCCAGTAGCACGTCGGGGGATAGGGATGGGCCGTGATTTGACAACACCAAACCAAACTCATAGTGGTTTCGTATAAGTATAAAAGTATGACAAGGCACATGAGGTAATGTCCAAGGTAACATACTGCCAGTTCGGGTCGTAGGGCGGGCGGTAACGCATCGTAGCCACGATCGTCCACCGCGTCCATCCATCCTAATTGGAGTCAAAGGGAGGTCATCCCAAATCAAGGTGCACCAATCAAAAGCAATGTCAAAGAAATAGTACGGACCAGGTCCAAGAAGAAAATTGAAGAACTGATGTCCGCTAAGGGTAGCTAGTCTACTTGGCACTGTCAAGCTGTCCTGTTTTAGTCATTTCAAATTAGCACAAGTGCTGGGGTCTATCCATCATTGTTCTCTTTCTTCAAATCTAGCAAACGTACACCAAATCCAACCTCTTCATTATGGAGTCTTCTCCGCGTACATAGTTGTTAAAATGGTTCCAATATTGACAGAGTATGCCAATAAGAGGCCCCGGTCTCTTTAACAACCAAACGTCGTTTTACACCAGTTGGTACTTTTACATTTCAAAAATGATTCATACTTAATATCAAGATATTGTATTCGCTTCAAAAATATCCTTCATTTCAAAATATCATATTTACTTAAAATATGCTATTTCGCTTCAATAATCATTTTTGCCTCAGTATCTAAATTTCACTTTCAAAATCGTTTTGAATTTCTGTTTAGGTTATAACTTCATTTTACCCAATTCACATTTAAATCAACAATTTAAATATAAACATTCAAACCTTGTTTATTTTGAATTTTTTAGAAAATAGTTTGAATAGTTTTAAATATTTTAAAAGTTAAAATAGTTTAATATAATATAATTTGAGTATTGAAAAAGATTTATATAATAAAATAGCTTGGAAAGTCAAAATAATTTGAATATTTAAAAGGATGATTTTAAATAGTTTAAATTAAAATTATTTATTTGAAAATAGTTTCAAGTCAAAAGGATTCAACTCCAAAATTTTCAATTCAAATCAACTTCAATCTTAATTCAATTCAAATTGACTCAATTTCAATTTCAATTCAAATTAACTTCGACTTCAATTTTTCCTTTTCAACTTCAAATTCGATTCAACAATTCGATTCAATATTTTTAATTTCAATTCAATTCTTATTTTAAACCCTTTCATATTCAATTAATTTACTGATTTAAATCGCTTAAATCAAATTAAAAATCAATATTCGCATTTAGATTCAAATCTTCAAAATAATTCAATTCTGACCTCAAATTTTGAAATATCCATTACCACTTTTACTTAGAAAAATTTGAAGTTCTAGTAAAAGTTCCAACCTTAAAACAATTTCAATTTCTTAATTCAAGTTACTTGTCGATTTTACTTCACATTTCGAAATAATTTCTTAAAACAATTTCTTTTCCAATTTTGATTTCAACATTTCAAAGCTCGAATTAGAAATAATTCAATTCATATAAATTTGATCCCTTTTTTTCTTTAAAACAAAAATCATTTAAATAGATTCAAATTCAGGAATTTAAAACCATTTAATTTACCCAATCCGGTATCCGTATATACTTTTCTATCCTATGTCAAAGTGAGTAGTAATTTCAATTTTAATTTCAAGGATGGATATATATCATTTCAATCCAAATAAATGTCATAGGTATGTATCATTTCAATTTATTTCTTAATTTATTCGAAATAATTCAAATAACAGTTTATATATTGTCAAATAATATACAGGGTGATAACATGATATATATATATAAAATAAATAAACATTCAATCATCCAAAACATCAACCAATAACCATCCATTACAATCAACATCCAATATCAGTCAAAATATCACAACCATTTCAATTTCAAATTAAATTGTCAAATTAAATTCCTCTCAGCTCGATTCATATGTCAATTTTAAATGTCACTTAAATCACCAAACAACAATCCATAAAATAAACCACTTCATGATTATAAATTTAGTTAATATCAAAATATTTTAGTATTTCGTGAGCATTATAAAACACCAAGCTTTATTTGAAACTGAAAATTTTCTAGCTTCAAATAAATTTCAATCCAATTCCATGGCGTAGACGACGACGATACGATTCCAAGTAACTCGTTTCGCTCGAATCGGAGAAAGTTGTGATTTTATTACCATAACAATATAATTAATATTTAACTAACATAATAATTAACTAATACCTAAATTAACCTCTCTCGTTCCTTAATCTCGCTCGCTGCTACCAGGACCGAACCCATTATGCGACTCAACATCATCGACGTGCCACAACCCCAGGCTGCCGGAGTTCGATCGGACATCGCCACCATGACCGGCTCGGCCTCCTCCACCATCTCCAGAAGCCACGTCGCCTCTGCCGCCACCGTTCTCATGTAATAGAAGAAAATCCGAGCAAACTTCGGAGCCAGATCCTAGCAATTTCGAAGCCTATCGCTTTGATCCAACCGGTCATCTTGTAGAGCTCGTTGTGCTCTTCAATTTTAAATTTGGTGACATTTGATTTCGATGAGTGCATTGGAAGAAATCGAGGAAGAAAGGCGAGGCGTTTTCGGCTTTTAATTTGATAAGAGGAAGCGCGACCGATATTTCCTTTAGGGTTTTGACGAAATGAGAACGTATATGCGACCTTATATATAAATTTCCGACACTATCGCACATAAAATTTTCAAACTCCAAACGAAGCGTGCCCCTAGGGTTCTATATGTTATACCTCTTTTTTTGAACAAAATGGAATATACAGAGCCAATTCAATCATATCCAGAAGATAGCTTTTCAAAATCAAATTATTTTAATTGAAGTTCTAAAAATCCGAGGCAGTGCACAAAAAATAAATCTTACGCGTTTCAAGCTCGCACGGCCAAGCGATAACTCCGATCGTTATGAAACTTGAAATCCAATAATAATTCACTATTACAGATCCGATGAAACTGGTTTCATCGAAATCCGAGGCAGTGCCCAAAAAAACTATTTTTACACGTTAATTAAAAAAGAATTTCCAAGATAAATTTATTCACTTTTAAATTCAATTTTAAAAGTTAAAAATCTTCATTCTTATTTAAATAAAACTTAAATTATTTTTTGAAATCATTTTCATTCATCTTAAATTCTGGATTTAATTATTTAAGTAATTTCCAATATTAAATTTGAACAATTTTAGTTATGCCAAATTATTTTATTTTCATCTAAATAATCCAATATTTATTATTTAGTTCTTGCTATTGATTATAAATACTTCCAAGACATAAAATTCCATTTCAATATTTGTTATTGCCTAAATCGTCGAAATTGGTTATTTTAAAATTTTATTCAAGTTCATATTCATTAAACTAAATTAATAAATCGTTAAATTACCATTTTCAACATTTTTATTCAATAATTATGTTAAATTTAATAATTTTAAAGTAGTTAAAAGTACACATCACTACATCACGAGTACGGTTCTCATGATCGACACATATTTCCTTCAATAAAACGCGTTAAAAAACATATTTTATGAAAAATAAAACGATATTAATACTACTGTGATATTTCATAAAAATAAAAAATCACCCTAATAAAATATACTCTTTTCCTGTCGGGGTGATGTCGCATACCAAGCTAGATGGCATTGCTACCTAAACCAGTTATCTAACCAGCCATTATTCATAGGGGCTTGCCGTTGTACGCCCCCTAACCCTCCAAGGGGTTATCACCCCACCTGACATCCTTTCTGTAGTGCAAATTTGAGTAATTGCAATATTTGCTTAAAAAATTATTGCTTGCCTTTTGTTCTCTAATTTCATAAATTCCGCATTAATTTACAACTTAATATTAGATACTAACATTTATTCAAAAATGCTTAAAAAATTTAAAACAAACAAAAATGTAAATCAATACAAATAATGATTACTCTTTCGTAACCCCTTTTGTTGCTCTTTTCGTCGTTTATATTACAATATAAAAACACATTCCTTTTGTTGAATTTTCTCCATTGAACGTTCCTCGTGTGTGTGTATTTGTGTGTTTATTAGAAACCCATAAAAAGTATACAGGAAAATAGGCGTAAGGAAGAAGTTGCGAAAAAATTTAGTCTTAGAGACAGCAAGTTTGGTTTTTTAGTCCGAAGGACATTTGTTAGTGTAAACAGAAAATGATAGTTACAACTATCATTCTGTGATTTACACTAAAAAGTGTCATTCAGCCTAAAAAGCAAACTTCTTGTCCTTAGAACTAAATTTTTCTGCAACTTTTTCCTTGAGCCTAAAATAGGGCGTGTATTTGTGTGTATATTTGAAACCCATAAAAGGTATATTGATATAAAGATTGCTTATGAAAATTATCCATCCTACGTTAAAAAGTAAAGGTACTTCATGTTGACTAAACAGATAAAATTTTAGGGGGAATATGTCCAAAAATAAAGTTGTTGTGAGAGGAATATGGTAAATGAAAAAAATTTAGAAGATTTACCATTTCACCCTCGTTCAAAGCAAATTCGGCAACACCTTATTCTATAATGAAAAGAGAAATGATGATGATCCACCAAAACTAAGTTCAAAGGGGTTTGATGGAAAAAAAAAATGAAGCAGAGGAGTTCCGCCGAGAAAAACTATATCATAAGGTAATAACAAAATTGTTTCCAATTAGTTATGATGGGTGAATTTTGTTTAACCCCTCGTAGCAATTTTAATAATACTTAGAAAATGGCACTCTTATTTAAAACTGAAGTATTTTCAATACTGACTACAATAATAATAAAACACTAGAAAATTATAAATATTTATTTGTAGTAAAAAATGAAAAATTAGACATTTTGTAAAAGTTAAAACAATATTAATAGCAATATGATATTTCGTAAAAATAAAAATTAGACTGACCGCTTTTTTCGATCGGACGCTACCCAACAGCCCACACCCCGTAGGGTGGCGCTGCTATGTAAACCCCATGGTTTGACCAACTAGAAGGACTCCATGCTTAGGGGCGTTGCTACCATATCCTACCTTCGGTTATCACCACTTGGACCTTGTTTCAATATTGACAAATTTGCATAGTGGCAACATTTATTGAAAAATCATCATTTAGTTTCAACCTTACTATTTTCTTTATTATATTTTATTTTTTTTGTCGTTGCCTTTTATCCACTCTCGGTGTACCAAAGTCTTTTTTAATATATATATATTTTAGTTTCACAATTTTCGAATTAATTTATAATCTGATATCAGTTACAACATTTATTCAAAAATACATAAAATAATTTTGAACACATAAAAAATAGGGAGAATTAGGGAAAAAGATAAACTTTGAAAAAAAATTAGACGGAAGAACGTGGAGTTTTATTTTTAGGCTGAAGGACAAATGATTGTTATATTCCGCATTATATTCAACTTTTGGACTATACAAAATGCTAGTTGTAACTAGCATTATATTCAATTTTACACTTTACAAAATGTTAGTTATAACTAGTATTGTACTTCAGTCAAGAAAATAAACTTTCTATCCTTAAGCCTAAAAAAATTTCTAAGTTTGTCATTTATGCCTATTTTTCTGCTAAAAATAAAAATAGATATAAATAAACATTCCCCATGCGAAACCTTCATGTCACAACAATTTAAGAAAACGTTTCAAACTTGAGCTAGTATTAAAGTAGACAACTAATAAGCAACTTAAAAAGCTATCAAGTGATGTTTCACCAACATGAGTGCCTATGAGTTGGATGAAGCTGTTTCTTGGTTACGTCGGTGATTAAACCACCTTCTTAGCCATTAAAGCATTTAAAGTTTGTGGTCTTTTAATGTTCCTGTCAAAATAATGCAAGGCTTCCAATTTGTACTGTAAAGTTTCAGTTATGCAAAGGAGACGAAATCAGCATAAGTGGAGTGCAGAGGAAAAAGAAAAAAGAAACCTTAACTATTATTATGGTCCATTAAGCACTGTTTTAAATATTATGATCATAAACTAAAAAATATATAGTTAAAAAGTAAACTGTAATTTTGGTTCACGTCATTAAAGCAAATATGGTGATTAAAAGCAAACAGAGAAAAAGGGGTGGTAAACATTAAACTAGCGTCATGGGAATGACATAGACGTGAAACTCATGTATGCACATGCACTTCATATATGAAAGTAAATTTAAAGTATTTGGTCCAAAACACATGTTGCACGATGGACGTGAAAATTGGGACTACAACACCTCAAAATTATGCTTTTTGAACTAACAGTACGTTAGTAGTCTTTGTCGGCCCATTTTAATTTTAAACTCGTCTAAAATGGGGTAGTGCCCTATTTGATCTCCTTTTGCAGGAGAAGGTTAAAATGCTTTTGGAATGGCATGTCCAACCATTGTAGTTAGTTTTTACTTGTTAATAGAAAAATATTTTCAAATAATATAATTTTAAAAATAAACATTAAGTAATAATAAAGGGTATGGTTAAAAAGATTTCACCTTTGGATGGACATGAGACTTGTTATGGGAGGGACATGATAAACGAAACACAATTAGAAGATTTAACATTTTATCCTCATTCAAAACAAATTCCCAACACCCCGTTATAGTTGGAATCTAGTGCACGAGGCTTCCGTTCAATAGCGGACTCTACGGAGGTCGATAATATACGCAACATTTCTGTCGCATTACGAAAAGACTGTTTCCGAACTTAAAGCTGAACGTCCAAATCACCATGCGGGTGACCTAACAGTTACACCAAGGCTCCACTTTCGCAACATCCTGTTGTAAAATGAAAAAACGATTATGGTTTACGGAAAACTAGATTCGAAGGGGTTTGGTCGAAAAAAGAAAAAGAATTCAAAACAGTTGAGACCCACGGAAAAAATTAGATGATGATGATGTGGTAACGGAATTGTTGTTGATTTGCTATAAAAAGGCGAATTTTCTTGTTACCCTTCATATCAATTTTGAAAATACTGAAAAAATAACACTCTCTTATTCAAAACTGGAGTCTTATTAATAATAACCATAATAGATAATAAAACATTAGAAAAATATAAATATTTATTTGTAGTCAAGACTAAAAAATTAGACATATTTTGTAAAAGTTAAACGATATTAATAATAGTGTGATATTTCGCAAAAAAGAATTACATTAATAAAATATATCTTTTTTTTCGACAGGGCAATGCCCCACACCCTAGGTGGTGTAGCTATCTAAACCCATAATCTGATCAGCTAGGTCGACCGTTGTCCATAGGGCCGCTGCTACTGCACCCTACCTTCGGGTTATCACTCCTTGGGCCTCCATTCCTTTGTGAAATACTTGCATAGTGGCAAATATTTAATTAAAAAATCATTATGTACTTCCAATCCTATTATTTACTTTATTATATTTTCTTTGTGTATTGTTGCATTTTCTCTCTCATGGCGTACCAATTTCTTTTTTAATATATCTACTTTATAGTTCCATGATTTTCGCATTAATTCATAATTTAATATCAATTACTAACATTTATTAAGAAGTTAACATTTATTAAGAAGTGATTAAAACAATTCAACATAGAAAAAAATACAAATAAATATAAAAAATCAACCTCTTTTGTAACCCCTTTCGTTGCCTTTATCGCGGCATAAAAATGCATTCTTCTTTTGCTGAACTATCTTCATTGTGCCACGTTCAAAATATCTCTTTGACACGCCTCATTCATTTCTAAAAATTGCATCCAGACTATTTTGTAGCAGAAGTTGGTCAAGTGCTCTATGTGATGCATGAAGTATGTGTGTAACCCAAGAAAGGCATACTGATACAGAGGTCGCTTATAAAAATTTTCCATCCAATGTTAATCTAGATAATAGTTATATTACATGTACTTTAGCACAGAGAAGAACCACCGTTTACTGTTTAATCAAGATACAAATAGATAAAAGTTTATATTATGTGTATACATTATACACATTTCAAACCTATTATTTTATCATAAAATTGAAATATGCAATATAATATATCAAACTAAACAAATCTTTACCGCAATTATAATAGCAAAAACGGTTCATCTTTTGGAGTTACACTTCATACAACATTGAGTTTGAAGTTTAGATATTAAATGAAGTTCATCAGGTTGATGTTTCAGATGAACCAATAGTCAATTCTAGGCAATCAACTAGACAATTGCTTAGTTTTTTGGCCATCTCGAAGGACAACCCGTTGATTGGTTGACCCTAAAGGTCTATCGCTAAGACATTGAGTCTAATTTCAAGTGTGACAACCCTCCTTTTCAACAACCGAAAATTGACAAAAATAAGCTCATCGTATAACATGTCGAACGATCGAGTGTCGGAAGGACAGATTGTCGAGGGAGAAAAATAGGCAGAAAAAGAAAAAACTAAACAAAACATAATCTCACAGCGGACTGAATAACATACAATATAAATAAATCTTTACATAATCAAAAATGTAATATACACATCTCACATCCGAGTACACAATCAATAGTTACCATCTTGTACAGTTATAACAACCTGCACTCACAATTTGTTGATAATTTCAAGCAAAACACAACAGCGGAATAATGAAGTACGAGAATACGTCTCAGTCTCCAACTCGTCTCTTGAGCTCCATAGCACCCTAACCTAAACCTGCAATACTCGACCTGACCCGAGTATTATAATAAAATAACATCCGAGTCAGTCTGGAAAACCAGTGTGAGAAAACACACTCAACTTGAATTATTAAAATAATCAAAATCCTTTGAAATCATAGGTATCTCGTAAGACCACGCCACACGTAAGCACGACAAGTTTTTACTTTACGATAACCAGAATGTTTCATATCAAATCATATGATATTATAATAGCGTCCAAGTGAAAATACTTATTTAAATAGTTGAAATTGTTACATTAATTAAATTCCAGCATACTAGGCTCTATAATCAAAACCGTAAAGGCTCGTATTAGAGAGTGGATTCCATACGAATGACTAAAGCACTGGGGTACCACTCGTCACAGTACACGTCTCGAAACAGTGTACCGAGGACAACACTGGGATCCCTTGCAACACAAGGTCGGACTATCCTTAACCTGGATAGACCAAATATGCTATCACCATGGGTGTTTCCACCCTCTCTCGAGCTCCTTCCATACATCATAGTAAAAAAATATATCCAAGGTTGTCTTGAAAGGTGATAAACATACCCTAATTGGGTGCGATCCACTTAGCCTTGCTGCATCTTCCCTGATTTTCAGTCATTCCTGGTTGATGAAACAACAGCCTACGATTAACTTTTAAGGAATTTTCACTTAGAAAGCTCATTGTCCTCCAGTGACAATCTACTGATAGCATTCATCCATACAAGTCTGTTCCGGATCCGAACGGAATCGAAGGCATTATTCCTACTACACCCATTTTAGAATCACCCTCAGGATTAGTAGCGATTAGCCCTTGCGCTTCACTGCTCCATCTTCGACTCTATGCTCTTGTCTTCATTTCTGAAACGTACTCCTTAGATGTAAGTGGTTTTCGGATAACTTATCCAATCCTGATTTCTTCGAAAAGACGTTTGACATTTCCGGTAAACTTAACCCCAGTTGTTTAGGAAATAAAAAGACGAAAATAGGATCGAAAACAACCTCCTAACTGTTAGTGGACGGATTTCCTTAACATCGTCCCAGAAGAATGAAACGATTTTATACGTATAGTATATCACCTCAAACGGTAACTGTACCATATAATTTCCGTGTTCCTTCTGGATATTTCCAAAGTTATATTTGGGTCCAGATTTAATAGTCGATTATTTAACAATCAAATAACAATCATTCAACCAAATATTTTCTCTCCACTGAAAAACTCCAAGTCTTATTTAATTCAAATTTTAAATAAATTAAATCTTTATCCAAAAGTATGTACTTATCTTATCGAATTCAATATATTCACAAATTATCCTTTTAAAAAAAATATTTGAAAACCCCTTTTAAAATAATATGGAAAGTACCATAGCGGTATTAAACCGCGGATTCACTGCTCAATGATTACGTCTCTGTCCTAGAGAAATCCAAAACTTAACTGCAGGCACTCGCTACCTCCGATTACGCCATGCGAACATATGATTACTTCTTGAAACTTTATTAAATAAATATTCAAAATAATACTTATGAAAATTTCTATAATAATTTTTCCAATTAAACTTTAGGCAAACACTTTTTAATAAAAGTAACTATATAAAATCTTAATATTGGATCATTTATCTTCCTAAAATAGTAATACTGGTTAATCCTTTAAAAATAATTGACTTAATATAAAACTGGCGCAATTCATAATAATTATATTCTAAATAATTTAAAATAATTAAATAACTAATTTCTAGAATAGTTTTTCAACGCTTTTAAAATTACATTTATATTTACCTTGTTAGTGCTTAAAAATTATCTTTTTAAAACAAGTCCAATTTCTTGATAAAAATATATTCTCTCAAATCCCATTATAGCCAATCTAATACTGGTAAACCCCTCGATTTGTAACCCAACGATTTACAAATCCAATTTTATAAATCCTCTTTTCCCGTTCTATTTAAAAATCTTGATTTAAACCCCTCCCTATTAAAAAAAAGTGCCACTTAATAATTTATTATCTAAAATCCCTTTATATACTTCATCCCAAAATCTCTATTTACAATATTTCGATTTAGTTAAGTACAAACACCTAAACCATTTATTTCATCCCATTAACTAACACAAAATACTTTATAAATATTTTACCTCACAAAATCATTTTTTAAGTTCTTTTCAAATTCAAACCATAAATTATTGATATTTAAAAATACCCAAAATCTAGGCAAAAACTGCTATAGAATCAAATCAGTTCAAATCACACAATAGTCCATTATAGATTATTTTAACAATACATATATCGCTATGTATGAAATTAAATTCAACGTTTTGAGGAATCCATTTGGATTCCTCTTACCCATTTTCCTATGTCAACAGATGTTAATACAACATAAAAATACCAATTCCACTTCGAGGAAGAATATCACGGTATATAGGGTCATCCGCTATTAAACAGGGCGCATAGGGTCTCATCCGCTATGTATATGTCGGAAATATCAATCACTCCAATATATATACTACTATATATAATATCATATTAAGGTGATTAAAATGGATCAATTCAACCAATAAATCATTTAATTTTAACTATTTAAAATTTACACCAGCAGTCCGAAATTGAGTGAGATTAACTCACCTTGAGTTTAATTCGCCAAACGTTCAAATTTTAAATTAAACCGAACACGTTCGATTTAATCCAAAATTTTAACTTTTTATAATCGTCTCTAGAAGGCTTGATGTTTCCAGCTGTTGATTTTTTATGGTGGCGGCTACGTGAACAGGGGCTAGGGTTCTACTGTGCTAAGGTATACATATATATGTATAACATATTATTTTAATATTATTTCCAATTTTTACATGTGTTTCCTAACGAACTCTAAACAAGACGTGACGCCTGACATTTATAATGTTTTACCCCTATTCCGAACATAATGGAACATGATTTGAAACCTAATTCGATCATATGTGCAAGATAGCCTTTTGAATAGAATTAAAATGTCAAATTTCGATATTTATTTCAACGCGTTTCTATCTCGTATGACCAAACGGTAACTGCAAACGCTACGAAATTTAAAATCCGGTAATTATACACTATTACGGATCCAATGGAAATGGTTTCATCGAATTCCTTGATTTTTTCTTGGAAGGCTAATTTAACGCGTCGATTAAATCGAGCGAATTTCAAATTGACGGAATTACTTGAAACTATAATTAAAAAGTTACTGATTCCTTTATAATTCAAATAGAATTTATATTCATGTTAGAAATCACTTAGATTTGTATTAAGTCAAAATTACATTATTTACACGGTTACCGTGTACTAAATTTCCACTATTAGATTATAATATATTGAATTTCGAATTTCTAACTTATCGATTTTTTACCCCATTCAAAAGTCTAAGATTAAATTTCTAATCCAAATAGAAGTTAAATCAACTTTAGAAATCATTTCCACTCACATTTCAGTCCGAATTCATTTTTTTCTCCTAATTTCAAATATTAACTTACTATTTACCAAACCGAATTAATCACTATATTTGAAATGTTAAACTATTTCATCGATTCTTTCATATTCAAAATCAACTAATATTTCAAATTCAACATTTAAAAATAAATTAAATGTTCAAAACAAAACGATCCAAATCCCAGGTCGTTACATTGCTTCCCCTTATAAAAATTTCATCCCCGAAATTGTCAAGGTAGGAAAAATGCTTCCAAACCCATTAACCTTTCTAAAACCCACTTAATTAAAGTCCTACATTTACTTCTCTAAACCCTTTAGTTTTTCAAAAAAAAATATTCCATTCTATCTCAAAAACCTTGATTTCTAATACAATTCAAAAATCAAATTTTCCAATTAACAAAATTTCTCCAAAAATCTTCAAAAAATTTCTAACACCCTAAATTTTCAAATTTTTTTGACAGAGTCTTCTTTGTACGGAGAGCCTTTTGCAATATAACAAAAGATATAAAAAATATATCCATTAACCCGGTCAGAAAACAAAACATATATCAATATATAATCATTTTTATTTTATTTTATTGCGTAGGCGTACCTCATATTAGCGTTATTAAGCAAGTGGCTTATTTTAAATGCATTTACGTAACCAAAATCAATCCAACAGCTTCCTGTACTTATTCAAAATAAGTACATAAGTTTTCATAAATATGAAATTTTAATAACATTCCATTTATTTAACTAGCTAAAGACATAAACTTCATAGCCCAAACATTCCAATCATATATTACAAGCAATTTTAAGGTTCCAACACTAATTTAATTTCCCTCCATGGATCCATATATCATTTCATTTAATTCGAAATGATTTACAACCAAATTTATTGCATTCACTTCATATTTACAACCACAAACTCATATCCATTCCAAATTAATTTATACGTGCTTTACTTGCATAAATTCACTTCTATTCAATTTAAAATTGATTTAGAATCAATTTATTTGCATTCCATTTATATTCACTCCTACTATATGCAAATTCGTTTTATTAAACTTCAATTTATCCTTTTCAAATTGCCTCTAAATCATTTTTTTTCTCTATTTTCCATTTGATGCTATTCAAGTTATCTACAAAGACTTGTTCACTTCATTTTTATATCAAACATATTCCAATCCGTGTTAATTTATTTATGAATCATTTCATAAGTAATCACTTGAGTTAAGTTTCCACTGCAACCAAATTCTAATTCATTTTAAATTGATGTTCATCCAATTTATTCGCTTTTATTTACTTAATATATCCAGTTTATGCTATCTCATGGGGAAATCATTCCATATAAATCGATTTTCCAACGATTTATTATATCATAACAAGGTTCCCGCACTTGCATTTCTATTAACTTTACTTCCAACTTATATTACCTCTTTTCCATTCACTTTCATTTTGTTCAAATAGTGCCATTCCTTTCATTTTATAGTGAACAACATCTCATTCCGTGCTAGTTTATTTATAAACCATTTCACAAAATTATTTCTAAGTTTATTATAAGCATTCCATATCATACTTAAGTTCATATTAAACTTATAACTTAAGTTCATACCCCAGCTTATCCAACCCGTATTCCAAAATCATATTAAATTCATTTATTCTTAAATTGAATTCGTTCCTTGTTATCAATTACCGAACCATTTCACTTGGTTGTACTTTTTCACCCTTCCAGTTTAATAAGTTATACAAACTTATTTATTCATAATTCCCTGAATTTTTCCTCTTAAGTTTATTCACATTCAATATTTATAACATATAGCTATATAATCACTTCACAATTCATATTTACATTCAGTTTACTAAATTTTAATTCACCCTTCGTTTAAAATTTAATTTAATTTTTGAATTTCGATTTCTTTACTATAATACCACTATTTTCATTTAGGTTTCACCATTTCATTTCTCAATTCATAAGTTCAAAACTTATTCACTTAACATCTCTTATTACTTACTTGAGTCCATTTACACTTTACAATCGCAACTCTGGATTATATATATATATATCACTTTATAACTTAAGTGTATCCATTCCATTATATAACTATAACTTATAATATATAACCATTTTACATTTCACTTTATATCCCATTCAATCAAATCCAACTTCTATTTTATTTAACTTAAGTCGAATTCTAACCTGTCTTGTTCACTTCAATTTACTCAAGTTAAATTTTAATTCCAAGATTAAAATTTACATTTTCTTTCTTATCTATACCAACGCAACATTATAAGTTCAGTAACTGATTTTATCCGATTTTACAAATCATTTAAATGGAAATCCTAGAATTCAACAACCAATTTTTATTTTAAAACATTTTGAAATCATTATATATATATATATATATATATATATATATATATGTCACTTTGGTATTTCAAATCATGCTTCCGAATCTTCAAAACAACTTGGTTTTCGCTGTGACGACCCAAATTTTTTGAATGTTTGAAATTAGATTATTTAATTGATTTTAAATATTTAAAAGTTTAATTTTTAACTTGAATCGAAATATCATTATTTATTTGATGATTAAATTATTAAATTAAATAATCTGAAGTTGGGTAAAATGTTAAATCAGGAGTTTTAAGCCTGTTAAAAATAATTTGAAGGCTTATAAATTTTTTATTGATAATACTTAAGAGAATAGAAGTGTTGAAATCAAATTTTAAAATGGTTTGTTAAGTTTGAAATTTATATCGTTTAAATTGAATTTAAAATAGTCTTCTGAGACACAGTCTCGAAATTTGACGAAACCAGTTCCATTGGGTCCGTAATATGGAATTATTATCGGATTTAAAATTTCATATTGATCGGAGTTCTTGTGTGCTTATACGATAAGTAAACGTGTTGAAATTTATATCGATAATTCAATATATATATATAAAAATCAAATCAAAAATCACATCTGCAAACCTAACTTAAAACTAGGCCAAACTATTATCTGAGATAAGCCACCCTATACTCTGAAAAACATCGCGTCTTGTCTCCTCTTGTCTCCCCTCAATTTCGTTTAACATCTCACGCAATCCTCTCCTCTTCATTTCACCTTAAATAAAATTGAAATCGTCTAGAAAGAAAATAAATCATGGCCTCCTCCTACCTCGTTATAAATCAATTTGAACCAGTGCTAATCGCGGTCAATTCCTAATCGAATCGAGGCTCACGGCAACTCTTGAAGCGCAGGCATGTTCGCGCACGCGTAAGAGAAGCTCGACGGATTGTGGGTCAGGAACCTAGTGCAGTGAGGTGCGAACGTAGTTGAGATGATGTGATGTTCGATCGGGATGTAGCGTTTGGTGATGGTGCAGTTGGTCGCGGTGGGATTTGGGATCGCGATTTGAGTTATGGAATGGTTATGGGTGTCGATCGAGGTGTGGACGTTATCGATTTCGGCTACGAGGAGGGAATTCGTCACTGAATTGGTCGCGGTCGATTTCATGGCGAAGTCGTGAATGATGAGGCTTCGCTGGCGAAATCTAGAGGAAGGCACGGGGCAACTGCTCGTGGTGGACTTTCTGTGGCCGCATCAATGGGGGAGACGATATCTTGTCTTCGGCAATGCGGTAGGGTCGAGGTGAGTTTTTCCGTTGATTCCTTGATGTTATTAGTCATTTAAAACTCACATATGGTGTTCTTGTCAAATTAAAACATGAAGAAAAATTTATTTTAAATTTACAGTAAGTCTGCATGGATAGTTATATGTATTTACAGTTTGCTTTCAAGATTATATTAATATATGTAGTTACAGAAATCAAAGAAAATTTATGTTTACAGAAAAGGATATTCGATATTTTTATATAAATATATATAATACACAAACACACTTTAAGTTTATTAGTCTAATTTAAAAAAAAAGTATACACTAGGAAGATTTATTTGTTAATAAAACTTATTTATTATTTTGGATACTAAAGGATATTTCTATTAAAGGAAATTTATTTAAATAAATAATTAGTTAAGAAAGTTTATCAAAGGGAAAGTAATTGTTCAATAAGTTTGAATATTAATAATAATCATCTAATGCTTATACAAGGTTTTAAAACGGGAAAAATATAGCCGGATGGAAATGGATTTCCAAACAAAAACCGAAGGTGAGTTAATCTCACTCAGCTGAATTTTTATTTAAATTTGAATGATTAAATTTAAATAATTGTTTGAATGGTTGAATTGATTGATGTGTTATATTATGGTATTTATTACATCTTGGAATGATTGATTTCTCGTACTTTTATAGCGGATGAGACCCAATGCGCCGCATAATAGCGGATAATATTATATTTAATCCCATATACTGCGATATTCTACTTCGAAGTGGAATTGGTATTTATGTTGTGCTAACGTCTATGGTTGTAGGGAAAACAGGTTGGAGGGATCCAACTGGACCCCTCAACATTTATTTAAATTATTTAGTATACTCTGTTGTGATTATTGATATTCTATGATGAAATATATTGGAATATTGAATGATGTGGTTTGATTGAATATATTTAGGTATAATGAGTTACCAAAAATATATAAATTGGATTTTGGAAAGAAAATAAAAGAAGTGAATTTGTAAGCGAAATAATTATAGAAATTTGAATAAATTAAGAATGAACAGAAAGAAATGGAAGTGATATCACAATACTAATAAATAACTTCAAGTATGAAAAGATTTTGAATAAACAGAAATTAATAAATTGTAAAACCAAGTGATATTATTTCAAAGGAATAAAGAATTATTTTAAAATTTAAAGTTCAAATTTGTTTAAAAGAATAAAGAAGTAATTTGAGAAATCTAAATTGGTGTTTCAGTTAAAAATATTTTAAATCATAATTAAAGATTTAAATCTGGAGTTAATGGAATTTGGAATGAATGGGGTTAATTGGAAATCAATTTGGAAATTGATTCAAGTGTTTGGAATTGGAAATTTGAATAAGAATGTGAAGAGAAGTATATTTCTCTGGATAGCCAAGTACGTTTTCAAAGTAAGTTTTTAAATATAAGATAAAAGTTTAATGTTGTTTTAAAAAGCATGTTTTAGAAAATTTATTATTTCTAAAAGTTTAAATTCTAAAGTAAATATTTTTCAAATCTATTATCGTAGTAATTATTTAAGGTAACTTGGTATTTTGTTTTAAAAAGAGAAATTTAGTTCTATATTCTAAAAAGAAGCTTTATTTTCATTATTTTTAATATATATATATATATATTTTTAATAAAGCATTAAAGTAGTTTTTAATTTAAATATTTAAAAGTATATTTTATAATAAGGTGTTTTAAATCATTTTAAAATCTAAGTGTTGTACTTGGTGATTTCAGAAGAAATAGAAAATAATTGGGAAATTTATTCAGAAAAGGAAGATAGTTTGAAACTGTTTTCAAAAGGATTGGAAGGTGGAAACATATCTTGTGAAGATATTTTTGGGATAAATAAATAATTTGGGAGATTATTTATTGTTTGATGGTTGTTTGTGAATATTAATTGATAGTTAAATAACCGACTATCAATATTGGCCAAATACGTTGATCGTTTCGAAGAGATCGGGGTTGAGATTTATTTCTCAAAAATCACTTCGATATGGTTTGTACGTTTCATGGAAACAAGTTTGGATTCGAAGATGGAGCAGTGAAGTGCAAGGGGTAGTCGCTACTAATCCTGAGGATATTTCCAAAATGGATGTAGTAGGAATAGTGCCTTCGGTTCCGTTTGAACCCGGGACGGACTTGTATGGACGAACGCTTTCGGAACGTCGTCAGGTGGGCGATGGGCATTCTAAGGGATATGTTCTAAAAAGGTAACGCTTAGCCTCGAGCCTCATCAAATGGGAATGACTGAAAATCAGGGGTTATGCAGCAAGGCTAGGTGGGTAGCAGCCAAACAGGGTGAGGTCATCCCTGTCTAGATGTCCCTTTTTATTTCGGCTTTGTGGGCGGTTGCTGATCCTAACCGCGGGGTGATCTCACTCGGGATTATCCAGTAAGGGGTAGTCCCGGTCTTGTGTTGCAGGGGAGCGGGCGTACTCCTCGGTATTGTGATCTAGACCACGTACTGTGACAGGTGGTACCCCAGTGCCTAGTCATTAGTCGGAAATCCATTCTTCCTACGAGCCTTGTACGAGTTTTGTTTGTATTACCCACTCTGTGGATAGTAGCTGGAATTTAATGAATGTAACAATTTCGGCTATTTTATAAGTATTTGTATATAGACCCTATTATAATATCAGAGGATTTTTATAAAAATTGTTTTAGCTATCGTAAGGTAAAAACCCGACATGTTTATTTGTGGCGTGGTCTTACGAGATGCTTATGTACGCTGGTATTCCAGACTGACTCGGGTGTTATTTAACTATAATGCTCGGGTCAGACCGAGTATTATAGGATACAGGATATGATGCTATGGAGCTCAGGAGACGAGCTGGATGACGATGCGTATTTTCGTACTTGTTTTACATATATATTCCGCTGTGCTGAGTTGTTGTGTATTCAGTTGTATGTTATTGATGTTGAGTCGTGATTGATGTACTCTAATGATGTTATATATGAACATATATATATTTGTTTTGGTGTAAAGATATGTCAATATCTATTATATTTTATTCCGCTGCGATGGTTAGATTCTGTAGTTGTTTTCTATTTTCTTCTTCTACCTCTTTTTCTTTAACCCTAATGGTTCGTATTTCTGTTCAACTTGAGTTGATTTATGTAGAATTGTGTTGACTCAAGGGGTGCGGATTTGCGGGTCGTTACATTTCCAAAACAATTCCCCTTTGGAATTCCCAAAACAAAACTTGTCTACCAAACAAGTCTGAACAAATAATCACAACCAATCACTTTGATAGAAATCCATCACTTAGAAACTCAAAATTGAATATTGATGATGTGGCCATCATCAACAGAATTATTTTCCAGCGACTGAAGTGAGTTTAGTGCTTCCTTACTTCCAAAATTCATTCAAAATATTTTCTATTCAAAAATGTCTCAAAATAATACCCTATTATTCCTTGCAAAACATTTTGGAAAACATTTCCAAAATTTCCAAGATCTAAAAATTCCAACACTTGATTCAAATTCATTTTAACCCATTTCCCAATGATTCTGGGATTTAAATTCTGCTTTAAATCTTAATTATATTCCTTTGTATAAATCATACTTATACAATTTCTATTTGGTTATATATATAACCATTTCAAATTTTAAAATCTTATTTGATTATAATATTAATAACCAAACATTCCAAGCATATACCGTATAATAATTTCAGAAAATTATTTCTTTTATATCAAAATATAATTTTGGGTAAAATTATTTCATTTACCCACTTTAAAATAATACTATGTCGGTTTACCTTGTTTAAGAGTTTAGAAACCCCTATCGATATGGTTGTACTTCCCGTACCGACCATAATTCATAAACACTCAATCGATAAGTCAATACAATATAAAAACATTTTATATTCACTAATAAATACACGCTCGTATCTATTAATACACTCAACTCATTCTAGAGTACTATTGACTTTATCTCTAACGAGTAATTCCCGCTAAAGCATAGGTATATCGCCAACCTAAGCTCTGATACCAACTATGACGATCCGCCTTTTCGACCATCGAAAATCGACATAAAAGCATCTCATCGTATAACATGCCGAACGATCGAGGGCCGGAAAGACATATTGTTGAGGGAAAAGAAAATAGGTAGAAGAAGAAGAAACTAAACAAAATAGAAAATCACAACAGACTGAATAACATACAATATAAATATTTCTTTGCACAAATCAAAACTGTAATATACATATCTCGCATTAGAGTACACAATCAATAATTACCAGCCTGGGCAGTTTTAACAACCTGCCCTCGTAATTTGCTAATAATTTTAAACAAAACACTGCAACGGAATAATCAATTGCGAGAATACGTTTCAGTCTCCAGCTCATCTTTTGAGCTCCATAGCATCCTAACCTGAACCTGTAATACTCGGTCTAACCTGAGCATTATAATAAGATAACACCCGAATCAGTCTGGAAAACCGACGTGAGAAAACACACTCAATTTGAATTGTTAAAGTTATCAAAATCCTTTGAAAATCAAAGGTATCTCGTAAGACCACGCCACACATAAACACGACGTGTGTTTACCTTACGATGACCAAAACCTTTCATATAAAATCCTCTGATATTATAATAGTTTCAAGTACAAATACTTATTCAAATAGCTAAAATTGTTACATTAATTAAATTCCAGCATGCTAAGCTCTACAATCAAAATCTTGAAGTCCCGTATTGGAGAGTGGATTCCATATGAATGTCTAATCATTGGGGTACCACCTGTCATAGTACACGTCTAGAAACAGTGTACCGGGGACCACCATGGGATCTCCTGCAACACAAGGCCAGACTATACCTAACCTGGATAGACCGAATATGCTATCACCCCGGGTGTTCCACCCTCTCTGGGAGCTCCTTTCATAATCATAGTAATAAAATAATATATGCGGGTTTCTGGAAAGGTGATAAACATACCCTAATTGGGTGTGACCCACATAGCCTTGTTACTCTCCTCTGATTTTCAGTCATTCCCAATTGATGAGGTTAGAGGCTACGATTACCTTTTAAGGAATTTTCACTTAGAAAGCTCGTTGTCCTCCAGTGACAATGTACTGATAGCATTCATCCATATAAGTCCATTCTGGGTCCGAATGGAACCGAATGAACTACTCCTACACATCCATTTTGGAATCACCCGCAGGATTAGTAGCAATTAACCCTTGCACTTTCACCGCTCCGTCTTTGACTCCGTCCTCTTGTCTTCATTTCAGAAACATACTCGTTGGATCAAAGTGGTTTTCGAATAACTTATCCAGTCTTTTCGAAACAACGTCCGATATTTCCGGTAAACTCAACCCCAGTTCTTTAGGAAACAAACAGACAAAAATATGATCGGAGATCATCTCCTAACCATTAGTGGACTGATTTCTTCAACAACATTCCATAAGAAATAAATGAGTTTATATGTACAGTATAGCACCTCGAACGGTAACTATACCATACAATTCCCATGTTCCTTCTACATATTTCCAAAGTTATATTTGGATCCATATTTGATAGTAAATTATTTAACTATCAAATAACAATCATTCAACCAAATATTTTCTTTCCACTGAAAAACTCCAAGCCTTATTTAAATTAAATTTTAAATAAAATAAATCTCTTTACCAAAAGTATGTACTTATCTTATCGAATTTAGCATATTCACAATCTATCCTTTTTAAAAATATTTCAAAACCCCTTTTAAAATAATATGCAAAGTACCACAGTGTTATTAAAGCATGGATTCACAACTCAATGGTTGCATCTCTATCCCAAAGAAATCCAAAACTTAACTGCAGGCACTCACTGCCCCGATTACTCCATGCGAGTATACCATTACTTCCCGAAACTTTATTTAATAAATTTTCAAAATAATACTTGTGAAAATTTATATGATAATTTTCCAAGTTGAACTTTAGGCAAACACTCTTTAATAAAAGTTACTATATAAAATCTTAATATTGAATAATTTATCTTCTTAAAGTAATAATATTAGTTAATTCTTTAAAGATTATTGACTTAATATAAAACTGACTTAATTCATAATTACATATATTTTAAACAATTTAAAATAATTAAATAACTAATTTCTGCAATATTTTTCAACGCTTTTAAATTTACCTTTAAATTTACCAAGTTAATAATTAAAAATCATCTTTTTAAAACAAGTCCAATTTCTCGATAAAAATATATTCTGTCAAATCCCAGTATAGCCAATCTAATACTTGCAAATCCCTTGATTTATAACCCAATGATTTACGTTTCCAATTTCATAAATCCTCTTTTCTCGTTCTGTTTAAAAACTTTGATTTAAAACCCCCCCTATTTAAAACAAGTGCCACTTAAGAATTTATTACCTAAAATCCCTTTATACTTCATCCCAAAATCTCTATTTATAATATTTTGATTTAGTTCCGTACAAACTCCAAAACCATTTATTTCATCCCACTAAATTAACCCAAAATACTTTATAAATATTTTACCTCAAAAAATCCCCTTTTAAGTTCTTTTCAAATTCAAACCATATATTATTGGTATTTAGAAATACCCAAAATCTAAGCAAAACTGCCATAGCATCAAATCAATTCAAATCACATAATAGTCCATCACAGATTATTCCAAAAAAAACGTATATCACTATATATGAAATTAAATTCAACATTTTAAGGAATCCAGTTGGATCCCTCCAACCCATTTTCCTGCATTCACATATGTTAATACAACATAAAAATACCAATTCCGCTTCAAGGTGGAATATCGTGGTATATAGGATCATCCGCTATTACATGGGGCGCAATGGGTCTCATTCGCTATATATATGCGGGAAATATCAATCACTCCAATATATATGCTACTTTATATAATATAACATTTAGCGGATAAAAATGTATCAATTCAACAAAAAATCATTAATTAATTTTAACTATTTGGAATTTACACCAGCCGTCCAAAATTGAGTGATATTAACTCACCTTGAGTTCAATTCTTCGAACGTTCAAATTTTAAATTAAATCAAACATGTTCGAATATTTAACCTAAAATTTTAACTTGCTCCAGTCATCTCTAGATCTGTTTCAGAGGGTAGTGCTCGTCGCCATGATTTCGTCACCGCTTTATTCGTCCAATTTCGACCTTGTATTGAAAAAATGCGATTTTTAAAGTTTTGGATATACATTGTACAAATTGATTTCCTTTTTTAAACCTTAGTTTAAATCTAGTCGTTAATTTTGGATCTGCAAATCAAGACTGCTCCCTTGCTTCTTCCTCCATCGTTACTTTGAGCATCAGGAACCCAGGGCCACCATCTATCCCTCCATCGCCTCTCCTCCCATGACCACCTACACGTCGATCGACCACTACGATGCAGAAGCTCGTTGCGAGCTCCACCTTCGGCCAGAGGCACATCGAACTTGAGCTCCCATACGTTGAGTAATTTTATGATGCACAGCCGCGCCTTTTGCTTTGACTTGTCCCTTCTCGTCCCTTGAAACACGTTTTCCACCGTTAAACTCGTAGAGCTCGAAGAGCTCTTCGACTTTTGTTTAGAAAGTTTTCAAAATTATAGCTTGAATCGAGAGATTTTGAGGGAAGAAGGCTTGATGTTTTCGGCCATTGATTTTGTATGGTGACGGCTACCTGAATAGGGGCTAGGGTTCAGCTGTGCTAAGGCATATATATATACATATATGTGCATAACATATTATTTTAATATTATTTCCAATTTTTACATGTTTTCCAAACGAACTCCAAAGAAGACGTGCCACTTGGCCTTCGTAATGCTTTGGCCCTACTCTGAACACAGTGGAACATGTTTCGAGGCCTAATTCGATTGTATGTGGAAGATAGCTTTTTGAATCGAATTAAAATATTAAATTTTCGATATCAACTCGTTTCTATTCCTTACAACCAGACGGTAACTCAAAATGCTATGAAAATTGAAATCTGATAATAATACACTATTACGGATCCAATGAAACTAGTTTCGTCAAATTCCGAGACTGTGCCCCAAAAGGCTAATTTAACGCGTTGATTAAATCGAGCGATTTTCAAAATCGACGAAATTGCTTGAAATTCCAATTTTAAAAACTTGCTGACTCCTTTATAATTCAAATAGAATTTATATTCATATTAGAAATCACTTAGATTTGTATTAAATCAAAATTCCATTATTTATACTATTACCATATACTAAATTTCCACTATTAAATTAATATATAAAATTCCGAATTTCTAACTTATCGACTTTTAACCCCATTCAAAAGTCCAATATTAAAATTCTAATCCAAACAGAATTTAAATCAACTTTAGAAATCATTTCCACTCACATTTAACTCCGAATTCTCTTTTTTCCCAACTTCAAATATTAATTTACTATTTACCAAATCCAATTAATCACTGTATATGAAATGTTGAATTATTTCACCGATCCTTCCATATTCAAAATCAATTAATACTTCAAATTCAACATTTAAAAATAAATTAAATGTTTAAAACTAAACGACCAAAATTCTGGATCGTTGCACCAAGCCTGAAATTTGACTAACCTCTTAGTCGTTGATACTTACCAATCTAACAGTTAGGTGTGGCAAGCGGTAATTTAAGCAACTTTGATTTTGGTTAGCTTTGACATTCAAACCCACTATTCTCTTTATATTGGCAATTTTAGAGTTAAGGGTATATCCTAGGGGTAATTATGTAATTTATTACATATATCCAACTTAGCAATCAGTCTTGTTCGTACTTAATGTGTTCAATTACTATTATATTCTTTGCTACTATATAGTGATATTATTAATTCAATAATTAATTTTAAGTATATAAATAAGAAAGTCCTTAACTAAAGGGTTATGTGATTGCAATTACAAATAGTTGTAATTGTGAGTAATTAATCATAATATAAAATAATATTTTATTTTAAATATTCCCGGTCAAAATATTTCGAGAAATGATATCGATTCATTCATTCAGAACATAGCACGTAATGGTCTTCAAATGTTGGGTAGAATGTTACTTATGGTTGCTATGGGAACCATAGGGTTATGTACTTGTAGTTATTAAATAACTATAAAATGACTCATTCGAGAATTTTATGCTGATTGATAACATATAGGTCAAACGGGAAATCATAATGTGATGATGTTACATGGTTCTTTATATTAGAAAGTACCGGAACTTCTATATGGGTACTCTATTTTGATTATAGTTAAATTATAGCATGATGACCATGAGCAACTACAGTTGGGTCTGAGTAGAAGCATAGAAAGTTAAATACTATTCAATAAATAATTCGTCTCCTCGGTTATATGAAGTTAGTATCACTGTCGACTTCGACTATAGTCAACTTAAAGTAAAATCTCTAACTAGAGTAGAAAGGTTAATAATAAATTTTATTATTAAATTAAGGATTGTGTATGGACTAATCGAGTCGAATGTGAATAATATTGGAGTTTGACCAGTACCAAACTTCATATATTATGGAGTGATATAGTGTTGACGAAGAGAACGTGTGTAAATCATTGTTACAAATAGTAAAGCTTAAGAAAATAAAAAAAATTGGTTTTTACCCATGAGATCTATAAGTGATGAATTTGATCAAACCGTAACACCACTAACTAAAGTAACTTATGAACATTAATATTTGAATTATTCAATATTAACCGCTGATGAATTTACGTCTCTTGTGTCACATAATCACATATGCAAATTCTCTGAAATCTCACATGATTTGATTAGTTTGTAAAATATTATAAACTTAATTAATTAATTTTTAAGAAACATTAATTATTGATGTATTTGATGTTTGGGTGTACGTAGTAAGTGGGTAGTTCATAGAAATGTTTTGCAAGGTGCGTATAGTGTTTTAATATACGATATATATTTAAATAGTTTTTAAATACATTTAATACTTCAACGGCTTTGAGATGTATCTAATCCAACAAAGACCTATCATGGCCAGCCAAAAGAAGCGGGCGGTGTGGTCTAAATGAGATCTAGATCTAGTGGGAAATAGTAAGGATAGATGTAGAAAAAGTGGTAGATTTTTCTCCTTTCTTCTTTTGTAAATACCAACCCATTCATGCTTTGTTTTGGTTCATCTCTAGCTTCCACCATGGCCACCCTTCTCAGCGATCCCTCTTCATGGCCAAATCTCCATGAACCCAAAATAATCGACAAAATATCTAAAGGGCGGGACTATAACAATCCGTAATTTTTGATTTTTTGAGTTTAAATGTTTAATTGTAACAACCCTGTGTTCTGAGAAGCAATTAATCAAAGTTTGTGATGGTTAGGAAATATAATATGTTATTACATAATTATTTCTCTGCTAAAAATGCTCAACTTACTTCACAAGCCCAAAATTTATTTAGGCCTTATCTAGACTTGCTAACTCTAGAATTTTCACATGGCTTCTTAAATACACTTCATATTGGTTGATAGCCTCTCATGGAAGCTTTGTTTTGATAGCGTCGCTTGATAACTCAGTTAGCTTCTCTTGGAATCTTTGTTTTTATAGTGTTGCTGGGAAGCTTTGATGGCTTATAATAGAAGTTTTGTTTTGATAGCTTCTCTTGGAAGCTTTATTTTGATAACATTGCTTAGAAGCCTAGATAGCTTCTCTTTGAAGCTTTGTTCGATATAGTTGCTTAGAAAGCTTTTATAGATTCACTTTGAAGCTTTGTTTTGCATATATATATATATATATATATATAGTTCATTTGAAAAGGTGGCATAACCAATTTCTCAAGTTCAAACACTCTCTAGAAAACACTCCAACTTATTCGGCCATATCTTTTAAACTACTCATCCAGCTCAAGTGATTCTTTTTTTTTCGGTAACACATCTCAATAAGGAAGAACTTTTATTTAGACCACTTTTCAAGATTCGGAGTGGATGCTTATCAAAAATCGCTTGGAAGTGAAGTTATTTTTTGGCTCAGATTTTATTACTAGAAATACATTCCCCTTGTTTTAAGCCATAACTTTCGAATTTCTTATCCAAAATCAATGATTCTTTTTTTTCGAAAAGGTGAGTCAAAAAGCAACGATTCTCATTTGTATCACATTCTCTAATTCGAAAGTCATTTTTGCCAAAATCGGGTTGCAAGGCAGATCATTTTTTGGTCAATATTTTTAATGCAGAATACATACCGCAACTTGTAAAAATCATATCAATTCCAAAAACAATCCAATCAACCTCAAATCTTTTCTTAAACTGCCCTTGTTTAATCCTCTATTCACATGCAACAAGTGGTATGACACTTCCTAGGAGTTTTTTTTGGAGGAATGGAGGTAAGAAGGAGTACGACTGTGAGCATGGGAGAGAAAGGTGGGGTTTGTCTTGGATGCTTTGCTTTTGGTGATGGTAGAAAGGTTTTAGGGTTCTTTCTTTGGCTTAGGAGGGCTTGGCCATGGATTTTGGGACTTAGGTAGACGTTGGTGAGAACTTTGTAATTTATTTGAATCATATAATGTCATATATGCAAGTTTAATGCAAGTATAGAAAACTTAACATATTATAAAGTTAAGTTTGAAACCCTTGACTCTTAAAAGTAAATAGGTAACTCTGAATTAATTACTATCACTTATATACCTTTTATAATAAGTGGCATGGGCTACACTTATTATATGAATGCTTAGTTGAACGATGTGTGAAGTTAGAGAAGTGTTTATAAATATCTGATAGAAGGAAGTGTTGATTACCATTCATTGCTATGTTTATTTCATTGAATGATTGTTTGATATGTACCCGGTCATTTTTACGAGCAATTCCCTTCTCAAGACATGGGTAAGATTGTTTGATATTCGATAAATATCCACCTTATGATTGGAATTCTATAACTTGACCATAAGATGTTTAACAATAACAGTTGATTATGGTAGATGATATTTACATATGAATTGAGAACAGACTACTTGCGATTAGAATCCCACAATTTGACTATAAGACGTTTGAATATAATAGTGGTTAAGGAATTAATTATAATACAAGTTTTTTATTATAATATTAAAAACATATACAAATATCTTCGAATGAAATGTTTCTGAAGACATATACAGATTTTCTAGAAATAAATATTTATAAAAGTGCTTTTCCATATTTTGAATATTAAAGATATTTTGGGAATAAACATCGGTTCAAAATTTTTCGGACCAAATAAGGTTTATTTGCTATTGTTTGCTATTTATTTTGTGCATACATTATTTTTCTTTTCAATTTATTTTACACCAACATGTTTATTGAGTTCGCAGAAATGTATATTGTTGTCTCTCTCATTAGAGTTGTGCAGTGGTAAAATTTATAGTTTTTATTTTGTTATATATTAAAACACATCTTGTATATATATACACACACACTCTGATAAGTTGTATTAATTGAAACTGTATCCTATACATTTAGTAATGTTGAATATCTATCAAATAATTTTGTGTATTAAGTTGGTAGTTATCATTTATAGTTTAGAATGGATGGATTTTCGACGATTATGACTTGTTTGAAAATCTGGATCGTTGTTGGTATCCGAGCTTAAATTAAGTGCCTAAGTGAAATTTCACCTAGGATTAGTATATCATCCTAGGAATTTTAAAACTACCATATTTTGGTAAATAAAATAAGTTGGGATAAGGCACCGTACCTCCGATTGGGGTTATGGGTAATATTATTTTTGGCATGTTTAACTTTTGTTTAGTGTTTATACTAACAAGTATAATGTGTTGATCCGATATAGAGCATCGTATAGAGAGGCCTAACGAAATTTTAAGTGTATATATGTATATATATATATATATGCATCCACATTCAAACATTTATCTACATATTTTCTTTTAGTTTATAAAACTAATGGTATATATATTTATGGTTATTAACATGTAGGTTAGTCATGAAGTAACAAAGAATGGAATGTTCTCATGTAGAAAATGACAAGGGTAGAGAAGCTAATTTATTATCTAAAATTTAACCCATGCATAGATTTGTCATATTAGAAAGTAACTTGAAAAGGAAGGAATGAGGTGGCTTGTGAAGAAAGGAATGAAGTAGCTTAAGAGGGAAGGAGAATAGTTGGTTGTGGAGAAGGAACTAAGTGACTTAGGACGAAAGAAGTGGCCTCGTTGCAAATAAGATCATCTAATGTGCTAGGTGGAAAATATTGCACTTATAGATAAGGAGATATTCTCTCCAATTGAAATAAAAGTGAAGGCATGAAAGGTAAGGAGGATCAAAAGGAGTAACTTAAAGCTACATTCATAAAAAAAATTGGCGAGAAAAGCTTTTTTAATATATATGTTTATTTCATTCCATAATGTGATAATTATTTTGTTTAGCATTGATAATATTGGTCCGAAATTATTAAAACACCTTTCAGTAATTCGATCATCAATTTTGCAAATCTAAACGGAATTTAGATTTCTTTAATGTTTTGGAAAGCTAACACAAAAGGCCACAACTTTTATGTTTATGAGTTTTCCAAATTTGTATATCTTAAGGCTAAAATAGAGGTGGAAATTCGAGTTTATACCCAAGCCGAAACGATTAGGAGGATCATTCGTAATCATCTTGTAGTATACTGACCATAAATTTTGATTCCTTGAATGATTTTGTTGAAATTTATCTTGTTGGAAAGCTAGTTTAATATTCTACAACTTTTATTTTATGTACTTTTAAATTTTGAATGCTTACTGTCCCTAATTCATATAATATTTTTGAGATCTGTCTGGTGATTTGAAAAGATAATTATTTTATATAAATCTTTCATACTTAGTACCTCGTAAATGATTTCCTAACTTGAAAGTTTGGAACATTTTCTAAAGAAAAAAGTTACTTATATTGGAAGTTGATTTACAAAGATAAAAATATCTTGGAATACTTTGCTTCTACTTATGAAAGAGTTTTTGCATATCATTTCATCAATGATGGTTACTTTCGGGTGATGGATGTGCGGTATATGACTGTAGATCTTGGGTAGTGCGCTATTACTCTTTGTTGGTAATGAATCAAGTAAAGTACGTTCTTACTTAGTGTTTGGATGCCAGCCGAAATAGAATTTAATCCAAACCGATGTGCGGTTTAGATCTATGTGGAGTAGACTAAGTGTCAATACGATATAAGACTGTAGATCTTGGGTAGTGCACTATTACTCTATGTTGGTAATGAATCAAGTAGAGTATGTTCTTACTTGGTGTTTGGACACCGACCATAATAGGATCTAATCCAAACTAAGTGTGCTGTTTAGATCTATGTGGAGCAGACTGAGTGTCAATGTGGTATAAGATTATAGATCTTGGATAGTGCACTATTACACTATGGTACATATTGGTACTACAACAAATAGAGTACTCCTTACTTGGTGTTTGGATGTCGATCGCGGTAGGATAAAATATCCTAGGATCTAATCCAAACTAAGTGTCGGTTTAGATTCTTGCGAAGCAAATTATGTAAATTTAATCCAAATTGAGTGTGTAGTTTAGACTCATGTGAAGTAAACTGGATGTCGATGTGGATTGGGATGCATATGATCTTGGCTTTTGGAATAAGAAAAGAAATATGTCAGGCCCGATCCTGTAATAGGTATGTTGGCATTCACAATAGTACCGTGACATGTTCCACTTTCCATTTAAATATTCTTTTGTGTTTATGTATTTCTCTATATAATTAGATTGGGCAGGTAGATGTTGAACAAAAAGTAGGAAAGAATAAGCAGCAAATACCTCAGTGCGTATTCATTATAATATTATATTGCAAGATGATTTAGAATACATTGGTTTAATCAATAACTATTCACCACTCTGATGTTCACTTGTGATATTGACTATATTGATCCTATCACATCGTAGCCAATTAATTTATAAGAAATTCTTTATCTTGTTGATATATTATGCTATTGTTGGGTAGTTAGTAGATGGGTTCCCTTCTTAGCGTATCACTGAAATGTCTCTAATCATATGATATTCGAGTATAAACGTAAATTTTGAATTCCAATTCAATGAAATTGTTTTGAAAAATGGTAATGTTTCCAAGCAAAACCACACATGGATACACGATATTACTTCTGTTAAATATTTGGCTTTCAATATATTTTTCGTTCCACAGAATTTCAGGGACGAAATTCTTTTAAAGGGGAAGAATGTAACAGCCTGTAATTTATAAGTTTTCAAGTTCGAATATTTAATTGTAACAACCTTGAATTTTGAGAAGCAATTAATCAAAATTTGTGATAATTAGAAAGTATAATATGTTTTTATTTAATTATTTCTGTGCTAAAAATAAGAATATACATTTGTTTGAAATGAATTTCATCTTAACTTAATTCACAAGTCCAAAATTACCGAACCACTATAAAAATCCGTAAGTGCATTTACTTATTCCGTTATGTTTTAATTTCATTCATCATTTAATCTCTACGAGATTCTATTGGGTGTTGATGCCCATTTTTGGTGTCAATATTTTGGTGCTTTCATTGAGAAATGAATTCTTAGCTTGATTGGTTCTCATCTTCTACTTGTGGATTTTCATGTTCGCGAGATAGATTTAGCTTTCGACCAAAATTTTTCTATTCTACTTAGATTTGAAGAGATCTACAAGGAAACTATTATCCATGGCTAGAGGAGCCAAATCTACTTCACTTGCAGAAGAAGGAAATCATGATATTAGTGATCAATTAGTCATGTGTTTGATCAAGGTGCATACATTTTTCAAGTTTTGAAGCATCTGTGAACGATCAATCATTGGCCAAGCTCCACACAAACGATCGCTCCATCATCATTCTATAAAACCTTTTGATCGATCCATTTCAAAGAGGAAGAAAGAAGAAGAATTAGAAGTCATAAGTCGATCTAGTGTGATCCATACTTTTAAGGATTTATAGCGATCATTTCTATATGATCGTTTTCGTACGATCATTCCTATAAGATCGTTCGAGCATATACTTTGCAACTATCATTCTTTCTTAGTGATTGTTCATTCCTCAATCGATCGTTCCTCCCTCTAGGATTATATGATAGTTCTTGTAAGATCGTTCCACTTCTATGTGGATTTACACCGATCGTTTCCATACCGATTGTTGCTATACGATCATTCCCGCTAATGTGATTTAGACCGATCATTAATTTCACCGATCGTTATTTCCAACAATCATTCCAATAGACAGTTTTCACCGATCGCTTTTCCAAAAGCTTATTTTTTCCACCGACTGTTCTAAGATCGTCTTCATCGATCGTTCCCAATGAACATTACCACCGTTCATTCCAGGTTATCGTTTCTAACGATCGTTCGAACTGCTTTGGTATTCTAACTGATTGTTACTACAATCGATCATTCCATCGCTTTGGCATTCCTACTAATTGTTTTCAATTTAACCGATCGTTTTTCAATCCAATCGATTGTTTTCTATTCAACTCGAACCCATGCCGCAGTGCAGTTCCCTCGCATTCTGCATTTGGAACTCAACTTAAAGATGGTGCTTTCTATCCACTTCTATTACATCCTGTGATAGATCGAGGCATAGGAGATCAAGTGGCAGCTTTAAAATTGCAGCCAAGGAATGGATGAGGAGCTACTACTCAAACGAAACTCCCAATGGCAAAAGAAACATGTTGAAATGACCAAAACCAGGATCGATTATTGGATCAAACTTCCAGGATGGATTACGGATGCCCACGATTGTTCAGCTTCTAAACAACTAAATTGATGGCTATGGTCATCAAAACGCTCACTTCAGGGTTGACCGAAGTAATCACCCATCTAACTCAAAGCAAACCCAAGAAACTTTGGCCCAAAGCTAAACTAGAGCAAAACCAAGACTTTCTCCAAGCAAACACCAATATGACTCCAAGCACCGTCCTTCACTGACCCCGCACTTTGAATTTAGCGACTCCATGCAAACCAGTTGTTGACTCCAAGCAAACAACAGATTTTCTCAGGCCCGACTCCAAGTAAATTACCACCAATCCATCAATACCTCTCTATCTTTCTTTACACATATCTCGGGCATACTGATTCCAAATGACTTGAAACCTAGTGCATAACCTCAAGAGGCCTTCCTTACTGCCTTATATGGATCGCACCCCATTTGGGTGAGACTTTGAGGATCATCACCAATTAGTGACCCCATCCTAACTGATTCGCCATTCGATCGGCATTCTCAACAATTCAAACATTCTATAATCATGCATACATCATTCACAAGAAGCTATAACTTGAAAATGGATCGGACTGATGACGACTAAAGCATCTCCCTTTATCGAAATCTAATCTTTGAAGCCATTCAGTGTACAGAACATCTGAGGAGATTCAATGTGACAATTATGTCGGCTTACTCAAAGAAAACCAACCTTTAACTACATCTCATGAAATTCGAACAACATATGAATTCCGCCAGAACGATAGGTGCCGTTGAATGCAGACGCTTTTCTATATCTCTCAAAGGTGTAGCGATCATGCGGTTTATGTGATTATCGCCCAAATCCATCTCCTCATTCAATTAATTGGATCAAAGTTTGTCAAGCAGTTCAGAATGCATGTGAATTGCCTCAAAGATGTGATGTCATTATCCAACTTGTTCTAAGCAGCAGACGAGCCACTCAAGGACTCCTTGTAGAGATTCAACACCTTTGTCAATGAAGTGAGCAGTCCTAGTTACCGCATCATATCGATGGCATTGATAAGGGAATCGACCCCAAGATAGAGTTTGGCAATTGGTAAGATGGAGAGCCTCCTATAACCCTGGATCATTTCTGTTACAAAGTGAATCAGAACTTAGGCAAGGAGGAGGCAGAGCAAACAACAGGAAAAAATATAGACCCGTTAGCCAAAGGAATTTAAAGCGAGGGCATGAGGCCATAGATGAGGACTTAGATTTTAGGAGATGACCCAGAATATCAAAATTCGAATCATGTACTCCTTTGAATTGTTCAATCAAAAACATTTACTTGAATACTCTCGACTTGGAGCAATACAGGAAACCAGCCCCGAGTAAGCCCACCGAAACTGAGGAGAAGTCCGAGAAGTATTGCATACTTCATGATACAAATGGTCTAGCACTGGAAATTGTAGACACCTTTGAGATGCGATTGAAGAGCTGATCTAGAAAGGAAAGTTTCAACAATATGTGTAAGCCCCATGGAATAACGGGCAAGGAACATCCAACCGTATCAATAAAGAATTTTGATAATCAATTGGACCACATACGGTTGACTTCCAGCCGAGAAGGGCTTAGGCAAAGTGGAATAACGAGCATACGATGCTGCTTCTCTTATCAATAAGATTTATTTTAATTTCAATTTCATTTGCGCTGTAAACTACGATGAACTTGAACTAAACCACTTCTAAACGATGCAAGTGGCCACATATTGAGAGTTAGGCGCCGACCAACCTCTATAGACAATGATCGAACTTTGGAGGATTGTCAAGACGAGCGTGATTCAACCACTGATCAACTACTATTTTCCCCTTGACTTGGGAGAAATGACTCAAAATGGAAAGTGGGTGTGACTTGACTATTCACTTCCTACTCTATACTTCAATCCTGAAGGAATATTTGTGCCTTGCTGAGAGCCCGACAAGGTCAGAATCCATTGCAAAGTGGACACCACTGACCGTCCACTCATCAATCTCCATGCTTGACTTGAAGAATAGAAAAATACTTGGAGTGGATGCACCTCTACCATCGTTACGACCGTCTAACTCTCCATGCTATGTTGTTGATGTCGAGTGTAGAATTCTATTCCTCGAATGTACGTGATTCAACCATTCATTCGACAGCTCTTACCTCGACTTGACAGGTGGAGAATAAATCAAAAACGAGTATGACTGACCACCCATCGTATAACTATAGTTCCCAAAGTATGGACTGGAGTATAAACACCAAAAGATGGTTGCGCTCCGACTGTCCATCGATCAACTCCGGTTCCCAAAGTGCAGACTGGAGTATAAACACTAATAGATGATGCGGTCTGACCGTCCGACGATAACTCTAGTTTCCAAAATGCAAACTGGAGTATAAACACCAAAAGATGGACTTGGTCCGACCGTCCATCGATAACTCTAGTTCCCAGTGTACGGACCGGAGTATAAACACCAAAAAATAGATGTGGTCCGACCGTCTATCTATAACTCTAGTTCCCAGAGTGCGGACCGGAGTATAAACACTAAAAGATGGACACAGTCCGACCGTCATCTATCAACTCTTGTTTTCAAAGTGCAGACTGGAGTATAAACATAAAAAGATAGACGCGGTCCGACTATCCATCAACCAACTCTATTTCCCAGAGTGCAGACCCAAGTATAAACATTAAAAGATGGACGCGATCCGACCGTCCGTCGATCAACTCTAGTTCACAGAGTGCGGACTGGAATGTAAACACAAAAAGATGGATGCGGTCCGACCATCCATCAACCAACTCTAGTTCCTAGAGTGCGGATTGGAGTATAAACACAAAAAGTGGATGCAGTTCGACCGTCCGCTCTCCTAATCTTCCCATTGGCTTAGGGGAAAAGACCCAACTCAAAGTGGATGCGGTCCGACCATCTGATCTCCTGCTTGGGCATTGATTTAGCCAAAGCACTCCTCTCACTCCTAATGATCGACAGAAGCAAGATTTAAATGAAAGCGGCTACGATACGACCATCCATGCATCGATTCCCACCCTAGATACAATGTGAAGTTTGAAAGCCCAAGTTTAAATCAAATACAACCCGACCATCCGTATATCAACTCCTTCCCATGATTCGACGTGAAGAACTCTAAGTAAGAGTGAATGCGATTTGACCGACCACTCTTGGAGTTCCACCCCTGACTTGGGGGCAGAAGGATTGACTAAGAAAATGTGGTTTGACCATTTTTCAAAAAACTAATTGGGTGTGATTCGACAACCCGCCAACGAACTCTTATCCCTAGAGTGCAGATATGAGTATAAATAAATAGATGAGTGTGGTTCGACCACTTACTATTCCATAAACTTCGACCTGAACTCGACACGAAGAGTATAAACTCACTATGAATGGAATTCGACCATCCATGAACTAACTCCGTTAACCAAACACTGGAGGCAGGAGTAAAAATTACTGAAAGCTGAATATGACAGGTCACTATAGCCTCGGCTTGGTGTTCTTTATGACTCAAGGCAACGACTACAGGAAGCCCTTGAAACAAAACCAATTGGCACGACATTTAACGTTACGAGTGACTAACTATATCGTACCATCGGATCCAGGGTAAATATCGATATGCACCAACCACAAATGCATGTGACGTGAATATCCATCGAATAACTTCGGTCACTAGAGTGTGGATAGGAAAATAAAACACGAACGAGTGCGACTTCACCATTCATTCTCCATCACGTTTCTTGATCCGATAAGAGGAGTACGAAACCAAATGAGCATGAATCGACCACCCCTGAGCCAACTCTGTCTCTAGATCTGACGGGATAATATGAATCAAAATGGGCAACACTGACCATCCGGCTTTGAATGAATGAGATGCGACCATTCATTCGTGGTCTCTTACCAAGATCCAACTAAAAGAGCGATATGAAATGGACGTAACTCGACCATCCGCACACTGATCCTTGCCCTTTGTCCGATAGGGAGAGCATCAATCACTAGTTAGATGTGACTTGACCGTTTATTTTTTGGTTTTACAAAGAGTACATCTCCATCAAAAATAGTTGGGATTAATCACGTAGTACCCAACTCATGTTTGAAATTAGACGGAGCATCAAACTCTTCCCTCAGGAAGGAAAAGCCAGAATACACAAGACTCAGCCTTCCATTAACTAGCTTGATCCCACGATTCAATGGGAAAGAGTATAAAGCATAAGTGAACATAACTTGCCTTCCTACTCATCGACATATGCCCTAGACTTGTGAGCACAAGCAAGAAACAAGATGAATGTGAACGAACCGTTTGTTTATCAAATCTGAATCTTCAGAGCTTTCGTGGGAGTGCAAATACGACTAGGACGAAACTTGACCGTCCATGAAGTTCATTTATCAACCCGAGACCGGGAGCAAAAGTGTGATCTTCTAAAGGTTGATTGCGATAACTAAATATTGTGACTCATACCTAGTGTTTACAATGACTCGAGGCTATGATTGAAAGGATGTCGAGAGATAGAACCATCAAATCAATGCGCAAGCTCATGGGCAACTGATCATCACTCCAATCCGAACGACGAGTGATGGATCACGAGTATGTTGAATGGAAAGCATGTTACTCGAATATACAAGCAGATTCAAACTCAAAGCAAGAGCCAGCTATGCAGTTGCACGCAACATGAGGCTAAACCATACTGGACATTTGATTCAACGTGCTTCTAAGCGTAATCATCGGCCAGTTGCAGATAATCGCTTAAAGCATCTAGAGACGTTCACTATCAGACTTAATAACTCATGACAAGACTTTGGGATTCGACTGGAGTAACTGTCCCAACTGGATTACACAATGATTTTTAAGCGAAATAGTTACATTTGAACTCAAAGAATCTAACGCTGCACCCGTTGAGCTAACGATCGACATTACGATCAACCATTGTGACATAATCACGGGTACTGAAGATCAAATTACAGCTCGATGCAACAATGATAAAGGAATTGGATGGTTTTCCCCGAATGAATCTTGGTGTGTTTACTTGGACCCATTCTGGCATGTGTGTAATTTCACTGATTATCATGAGCCATACATTGAATATCGACCCGAGGCTTGTCTCGTGAAACAAAAGCAACGTAGTATGGATCCAAAAAGTTTTTCTGCACTTAAAAAGGAGGTGAACAAAATAAAAAACAATTGGTTTAGCAGTGACATCCTCTACTAGAAATGGGTATCCAATCCTGTTCATGTAAGAAAAGCTGATGGAAACTAGTGGACAAGCGTCAACTACTCTTATCTAAACTAAGCATGCCCGAAAGATAGCTTTCCAGTTTTGAGGATCGACCAGATAGTAGATTCAATCTCTTTATATGAAAAATTTTCATTTATGTATGCGTTCTCCAGGCATAACCATATCTCGATGCCTGTCCTCTACCAAAATCACACCAGCTACATTACCGATATAAGGCTATATTGTCATGTTTTGATGCTATTCGAACTAAATAATGTTGAAGCTACTTACTAGAGACTAGTCAACTGGATGTTCAAAGATTAAATCGGGCAACTAATGGAAATATATCACGATGATCAAATAACCACATCGATGACTTGGTGGAGATGTCTTACTTCTCCAAAAACATGAAATGAAACTTAATCCCTTGAAATGCTCTTTCGGTGTCGCGTCAAGGAAATTCTTAGGTTTCATCATTAATTCTTGTAGAGTTGAAGACAATCTTAAGAAGATTCAGACAATCAGCGATATTCAAGCGCCAAAGACTATGAAACAAGTACATAGCTTAAATAGGAAGGTTGTCGCCCTAAGCCGATTCATAAATGTATTCCTTTCTTAGACCTAATTGGAAGAGCAAAAAGGAACTATGAATGGTCATAGGAGTGTGAAGATGCATTCTAGGCTCTAGTGAACCAATTAGAGAGGCCTCCCATCTTATCTAAGCCGCTGGATTATGAAGATTTGTACATCTATTTAGCGATGTCGGTACATGCCATAACTGGCGCACTATTAAGCAAAGAAAATCGAATCCAGAAGCCAGTATATTATGTTAGAAAGCGGTTGACAAGTGTTGAGAGAAACTACCCGAAGCTGGAAGAGCTCGCTTACTACCTGTTCATTGCATCACAAAAAGCTTCGCATTTACTTTTAGGTTCACCCTCTCAACGTCTACATGACCAGCTATTACAACGGGTCCTACAATGACCTGAGACGTCTGGAAGGTTGCTCAAGTGTAGTATCAAGCTAAACCAATTCGATATCACTTATCTCCCTTGGAGAGCCATCTAGGGACATACATTGGCGGACTTTAGTGCTGAATTCACTACACCAGACGAATCACTGGAGAGCAGTAGAGAACCGACCAACTGATGGAAAATGTACACGGATGGAGCTTCCAATGATCGGTGTTCTGGCATCGAAGTTGTGTTAATGAATCTATGGGAACGATCAATACGCTACACCCTGAAACTCAATTCTTCTGCAACAAATAATGAAGCTAAGTAAAAACCATTGATTGTTGGGCAAAAACTTACTAGAGAACTAGGAGTGAAAACTTCACAAATCTTTTGTGATTCCCGGTTAGTGGGAGCCAAGTCAGGGGAGATTATCAGGCTACGGGGCAGTGACTTACTCCCTGTCTCGGCCATGCCTAAGAGCCACTGGCCGACTTTGAGTATTATACTATTACACACATCCTCGGAGAAGAAAATGAAAAAGGCCGATTCATTGGCCAAGCCGGTCGGTTCCGGGGATGCGCGGAAAATTGGCTTGGTCCCAGATGAAGTACTAATGCTCCGAGCATCGACTAAATGGAGAGTGATTGTGTTTTGAAGATGGAGCTGAAAAGGGAATCGTGGATGACTCCTATCAAAGGTTATCTACAACGAGGTATCCTTCCCGAATAGAGGAATGAAAAACAACAGATCTTCCACAAAGATGCGTGCTACATCATCCAAGAATGAGTCACGTATAGACAAGGTTCAAGAAGAAATAAAATGAGTCTCGAAAGAAGTCCATGAAGGAGAATGCGACGATCACACTGTGGGGCAAACCCTGATAAAGAAAATACTCCACTAAAGGTATTACTCACCAACTGTCAATCAAGATGAAGCTAATCATGCTGAATAATGCGACGAGTGCTAGATGTTTGCAAAAAATTCCAAGAGCTCGGCTGATGGAAGTGACACAAATGGTCAGCACATGGCCGTTTGGTACTTAAGGTATTCATATTATCGGTTCCTTACTGATCTCTAAAGATGGAGCGAAGTACCCATTGTAATAGTGGATTACTTCGTTAAATGGGCTGAAGCTAAACCTTATAGCTATAATCACGATGAAGAAAGCAATCAACTTCATTATTTGAAGCATCATCTTTTGTTTTGGCCTTCTGCGAACCATTGTAACTGATAATGGAGATTTCTACCGTCGGCATCATATTGAAGCTGTGTAGTTAATGCCCCGCTATTACCCTGCTATAACCCCGCTATATCTCATAGCGGACTTTTACTGCTACGATTTTTCCTTGTAGCCCAAAATATAGCCTTTCCGCTTTAAGCCCTACAATTTCCGCTGTATCTCGTTATTCCTGCTATATTCTGTTATTTCCGCTATATCTTCTTTAATAAAATGAATTGAAAAATTGCATTTGCACATTATAAAAATTATGAAAATAATTTATTTGATTTAAATATTTTCAGAAATGAAAATACTCTAATATTCTACTAGATTCAATTATGTTATATAACAGTTTTACGTTTATTTAAAGCATATTCGCACATGTTTTTATTTAAAATTATTTATGTATTAATTATAATTCAATAGAATGATAATTTTTCATTTAATTACCATTTATATATTCGTAAAACATTAAGTACGAGTTTTATATGCTATTTTAGAGCCATCCGCTATGTCCTGCTATATCCTTGCTGTATCCTCGCCATGACTTTTTGCACATCCACCGCTTTGAATCTGCCGAGCGCATTAACTGCACAGTATTGAAGATAGATTTGCGGAAGTTGCTCACCCTAAGGCAAATGGACAAGTTGAAGCCATGAACAAAATCATAAAGTCCATTCTAGAGAAACATTTGGAAAAGGCTGGAGGCAAGTTGTTGGATAAACTCTCACCTGTATTATGGGCTTGCAGAACCATCAACAAGTGCACTACTGGCCATACTCCATTCATCCTTGCCTATCGCTCTGAGGCCGTCATTCCTATAGAACTTGAAGTCCCTTTCCATCGAGTGAGTTATTACGACCCCTGTTTCATTATAAAAAATAAACAAGGAATTGCAATCCAATTGCAAGTAAACTATAAGGAATTGGTGACAACTCGTGAGCATACAAATGCATCCAGGAGAAAATGACAAGAATGTGTACTTGAACATGCATGTGTATATTCTTAAAATGCAATTTCTTAAAACCGATAGAAATTAAATTTTCACTTAGAGTTATTAGAGAAAAGACTATATCAGATAGCCAAAGCTTACTAGCCTCATAAAACCAGGCACGGATAGCAAGTGATAGAATACAATCTTGAATTTATACTGTTGAAAATCAACTAATAGTCATAAGGAGCAGAAAGAAATGCATCTATCAGTAAAAGTGACTCAACGGAAGGATAGAAACCATTCAATAAACTGAATGGAGTCATTTTCGGCAATTGAAGCTTGTGGCGATTCAAAGCACGACATGTTCGAACAAGACGTACTTTGGTGGGCAAAAGGTTATCCCACCTTTCAGCAAGGCCGTGATACCGTAGATTTCGCTAAAACAGATGGTTACCAACCTTTAGAATCAATGATATACAAGCTATGGATGATGGTCGAGCACATTCAGACCGGGTCCCCATTAAGGTACAATCAATATAAATTGACAAAGAAGGCCTCATAAGGCTACATTCTAAATGTCAAGTCAATTAGAGTTCATACACTATAGTTGTGACAAATAAAGAATTTATATGGATCGATTTGGAGCGATCCATAAAAACATAAAACTCGACAAAGATCGATCGATATCTTAAAATTCACTTGGCCAATTCACTTGAAAATTTCAAAGCACTAGTATATTAAAGAGTGGAGCCTATAAAAATGATCGCAGGTCAAGATCTTGAGATATGAAGATAGCCGATCATTTTAGGCCGATCGTTATTTGTTGATCTTTCATAACAATTGGTTTAGCGCAGTAAACGTTCAAAATGTAGCAAAGGTTGATCCATAGCTCGCAGTCTGCAACCCAGAATGACTTCATATTTTATGGACAAGTTCAAGAGGCATGTGGGACCCCCTAAAAATGATCGCACATAAATTGGAGGAAACAATAACGATCGATGAAACTTAGACCATTTGTTCCAAGATATCAAGATAGGGCCACCGATCGTTATGATGTCCCCTATGGATCTAGAGATTCTTTTGGTGAATTTTCAGCCCGATCCATGCACATCTTCCCCTATAAATACATCGACCATTCTCCATAAAGAGGATCCTTCTTTCTATTACCTAGGCTCTGGAAGTTTTTATTCTTCACTCTTGTACTAATGGATCCCAGCCGATCAAAACATTCTTGTAATCATAATCAAGTGCAAGATCAATAAAAATATGAAGTGAATGTAGGCCAAGATTTCCGAACCACAATAAAAATCAATATGTTTATTTACTTTTTCCATTATTTTTTGATTTCATTCATTATTTAATCTCTATGAGATTCTATTGGGTGTTGATGCCAATTTTTGATGTCAATACACACACACACACACACACACACACATATATATAGAGGGAGTATATTTGAAAAGGTGGCACAACCAATTTCTCAAGTTCAAACAATCTCTAAAAAAACACTCCAAATTGTTCGGCCATATCTTTTAAACTACTCATCCAAATCAAAAGATTCATTTTTTTGTTGGAAATATACCTTTAGAAGAAAGAACTTTTATTTATACCACTTCGTAAGATTCAAAGTGGAAGATTGTCAAAAATTGCTTGGAAGCGAAGTTATTTTCTGGTTTAAGTTTTATTTCTAGAAATACATACCCTTAGTTTTTAAGCCATAACTTTTGAAAGTTATGCAGATTCAATGATTGTTCTTTTGTAAAAAAGATGATTAAAAAAGAAACAGTTTTCATTTGTATCACATTCTCTAATTCGAAAGTTATCTTGATCAAATCGGATTGCAAGGCAGATCATTTTCTGGTTGATATTTTAAAGGAAGAATATATATACCACAACTTGCAAAAATCATATCAAATCCAATCTACCTCAAATCTTTGCTAAAACCACCCTTGTTCAATCCTCTATCCACATCCAATAAGTAGTGTGGCACTTCCGTGGAATAACTTGGAGGAATACTGGAAAGAAGAAGTATGGCCGTGAGCATAAAAGAGAAAGGTGGAGTTTATCTTGAATGGTTTGCTTTTGGTAATGGTAGGAAGGTTCTAGGGTTCTTGCTTTAGCTTACGAGCGCTTGGTCATGGATTTTAGGACTTGGCTAAATGTTCATGAGATATTTACAATATATTTGAATTATATTATTTCATATATGCAAGTTTAATGCAAGTATAATAAACTTAACACATCAAAAAGTTAAGTTTTAAACCCTTGGCTATTAAAAGTAAATAGGCAACTCTAAATTATTACTATCACTTGTATACCTTTTATAATAAGTGGCACGGGTTACATTTAATATATGAACTCTTAGTTGAATGATGTGTGAAGTTAGAGAAGTGTTTATAAATATTCGGTAAAAGGAAGTGTTGATTACCATTCGTTGTTGTGTTTGTTTCATTGATTGATTTTTTAATATGTATCTGGCCATTTTTATAAGCAATTACTTTTTCAAGATATGTGTTGAGTAGAAATAATTATGGGCATTTAACAGCCAACACCTTGTAATTAGAATTTAATAATTTGACCATAAGTCGTTTAATAATAACAGTTGATTATGGTAGACGATATTTACATAAGAATTGAGAATGAACAACTTATGATTAAAATCCCACAATTTTACTATAGGACGTTCAAATATAATAGTGGTTAAGGATTTAATTATTATAATAAAATTAGTTTATTATAATATTAAAAAGATATTAATATCTTCGAACGAAACGTTTTCTAAAGAAATATATAGATATTTTGAAAATAGATATTTATATAAGTGTTTTCCCATATTTTGAGTATCAAAGATATTTTGGGAATAAACGTTGGTTCTAAATGTTTTTGATCAAAGAAGATATGAAAAATTATTATTTCAAAAACTTAAATCCTGAAGAAAAAGTATGCTTTGGTACAAAAGATGTATATACTGTTATTTCAAAGGTTTTGAAATGAAATCGTAAATTTAGTTCAAAGAGATTACTTTTGAAAATGATTATATTTTGAAATACAATAAAGTTAAGTAGATTCAAGAAATCTAATTGCAAGGGTTAAGTCTAAGTGGGTAGATTTGAAAGTTACATTTGCATGTTATATGCTACGTAGTTCGGGAATTATATTTATGTTCGTGCATTGTTTGCTTTTTGAGCCCTATTTATGGTTGGAAAACCATGTTGGCTTGATCCTATATCTAATTGGCTACCCAATTAGATTGAGGTACGTTGGCAGTCATAAGCGGTAGTGATGCAGCCCCAATAATAATATAATATTTTTCTATATATTGTTTGCTATTTATTTTGTACTGATATATCTTTCCCGCTTTCTAATTTATTTTGCATTGACATGATTATTGAGTTCGTAAAACTGGATATTCTTGTCCCTCTCATTAGAGTTGCGCAAAGGTAAATTTTATAGTTTTGATGTTGCTATGTATTAAAGCACGACCTATATATATAAATACTCTAATAAGTTGTATAAATTAAAAGTGTATCCTATGAATTTTGTAATGTTGAATATCTATCAAATATTTTTATGTATTAAGAAGTAATTATCACTAGTAGTTTTAGAACCGATGGGTTTTCTACTATTTTGACTTGTCCAAAAATTCTAGTCGTTAATGGGACACTCGTCCGGTTGCTTTTTCGAGTGTTAAATCGAGGATTATAGGAGTTAACTTCAGAACAAGGTGTGTTGAATAGGCAAAGCTCAATTGAATATCATATTATTTTATTTAATCTTACATAGTCACGTTACCATTTATACATGCATGCATTGCCTTATTATGATTTAGTAGTAATTTGAAATCTGAGAATTAATTTAAATATTTTAATATAATCAAATGAAATAACTTAGATGAATATATATATTCAACCATATATTAATTTTAATGCATATAAAATAAATTTAAATATAAATTATATTTTTATACAATTTTAGTAATTTAGTTGTTAATTTTAAACATATAAAATTTAATGAGTCGTATTTAAATATAAATATATATTTTTTAATCGAAATTATTTTTGATGAAATTTTGTTTTACTAAAAAATTATAACTAGAAGTTTTCAATAATATATATATATATATATATATATTATTTATTGACCGAGTTCGTGGTAAACACGAGGGGAATCATCTAACATGTTACGACGTATATCTAACTCTGCAGTCAATCCTATTCATAATAAAGGCGTTTGAACCTATTGCACTTCGGCAGGGATACTTCACTTTGATTATAATTCAATTATGCCATGAAGATCCATTGAGCGACTATATCGGGGTTTGCGTTGAAGCATTGAGAGTAAAGCATTATTCAATAGAGTATACATCGATTTATGAGGTTAATATCACGATCGACTGTAATCAACTCAAAATATGACTCTCTCTAGCCAGAGTAGTATAATTAATAATAAATGTTATTATTGAATTGATGACTTTGTTTCTTGGACTATGTTAAATGTGACGCCCCACCTCTATACCCACGCTAGCCAAGGACACTACGAGGTAATGCCATCAACTAGCGTGGAGAATAAGGTTGTCGAGGAGCGACCATCCATGTAATTGCTTTGTGCAAGCACCGATATGTCAGATAGGAGAACATTCATCTCAATTCAAGAGGTAATAAATGTTACTATTGAATTGATGACTTTGTTTCAATAATAAATGTTATTATTGAACAGTCAGATTGGAAATCGGTTTTAAGAAACGAGCTTTTATAAAATAGTGTTGAAATCGTTTTGATGAAAGATTTTTGATATTTACTACTAGTATTGAAACCTTTGTATTTTTAAAGTGACAAATCACAAAAATGATTGTAGGAACAATCAATCACCAAAATTCACATTCGTAAACATGAATAAAATCCAAAGAAATCGATACCAAACCCATTGAAATGGATATTCCCAAAAATTCCAAAAATAGAAGTTATCAAAGGCAACTAAAGTGATAACAACTAATTGGAGAAAAATAATCGATTAAAAATTGGATATTCCAACACAATAGTCAAATTAGGCAAAACTGGGCATTTCCAGACGTCTAAGGGTTGTTCCAGACGTCTGGAATTGGCTTCTGGAAATACTCCAGAAAACCCAACCAGGCGTCTGAAGCACTAAACCAGACGTCTGAAATCTAATCAGACGTCTGGGGGGTAGTCCAGACGTCTGGTTTTGATCTCTGAAAATTTTCCGAAAAACCAACCAAACGTCTGAAGACACAAATCAGACGTCTGGAACGTTAGTTCAGACGTCTGAAATTAGTCACTGCCTTGTTTATCATTCTACCGTGTGTAATTTTTCTCCAGGGGGCAAAACCAGACGTCTGGCATTGGTCTCCAGACGTTTGAACCCTGGTAAAGGCAACAGTTTTCCTAGGCCATAATGGCCAAAGCAATTAGGGAGCGATCGAGCGAGCAATGACGACTAAGGATTTATATCAAGCGACAACCCTGCCATATAAGCACTTCGATATACCCCAAACAACATATCCAAACATCCATTAAAGGATTTTCACAAAAATTGGACTTCAAAAACCAAAATTTGGTAATTCAACCATACCAATTCAAATCAAAAGCAAATGATCATGAATAGATGTTAGGAATTTGTACCTAACAACGGAGATAAATATAGACAAAGATGTGAGATAAAAATCTCACCTTTTTACACAAAAACAACTAAGAGGAAGCTTGGAAACCAAAGGAAGGTCAACCACTCTTCAACACAACATAAGGACCTTGTATCTAAGCTCAAAAGAATAACATTTCCTAAATTAGGTTTAGGAAATTTCTGAAATTGAAAGGAGAATGAGTTGGAGAAGAAGAAGAGAAGCTTACCAAAGCTTCTTCTTGAATTTGAAGCTAAAGCTCGAGTTTTGCAAAGAACCTAGGGCTTAGGATTTTAGTTTCCACTCCCTTCCTCCATTTTTGATGAAGGTTGAATGTATTAGGAAATTATGAAGGAATGAAGAGAAGAGGGGGTGAAGCTTGGGTCTAATAAGCTAAAACTAAACCAAAGCCCTAAGTGAAAAAGTAGCAAATTTCCACTAACTCCAAACATATCAATGTTTATACTCAAAAAGATCGCAAACATCATTTTGAACTCAATGGGGGCGGTCTCGGGTCCTAATTCGACTGTTTGCAAAAAGTAGATTTTCGGACTATAATTCGACTAAAGATGAATATTTAAAATAAAATATTTAAACATTCAATCGTAAAATATGCGATTTGTTACAGACTCCCCTCCTTAAAGAAATTGCGTCCTTGCAATCTTAAGAAATAAGTGAATCAAAAAGTAACAACCATAAAAGCATATCAACACAAAAGAAGAAATTCAAAATAAGAAGTTCACCACAAAGAGCACGAGAAAGTCAGTCCGGATGTGCTCGCTCGATGAATTCTCAGGATTCCCAAGAACAATCCTTAGGATTTGAGGATCATTGAACTTTCACGAGAACATCTTTATTTCGAAGGCGTTTAATCTCCGAAGCAATGATACGAATAGGATGTTGCTCATAAGTCAAATTCGGCGAAACTTTAATTTCTTCCACAACACCGGGCTCAAGAATAGAGTCGGAATCATGAAGGCATTTTCGTAATTGAGAAACGTGAAACATGTCATGAATAGCAGAAAACTGAGCCGGTAATAAGAGGCGCTAAGCCACAGAACCAATACGTTTGGTGATAGGAAATGAACCAATATATCGTGGTGCTAACTTTCCCGATCGACTAAAACGTACAACATCCTTCATAGGTGAAACATGAATAAACATGAAATCTCCTACAGAAAATTATAATTTCCTTCTTCGGTTATCGGCATAGGATTGTTGTCTACTTTGGGCTTCTTTCATCCTATGACGAATAAGGTCAATCTTTCCCGTGGAATCATGAATAAAATCTGGACCAACAACCAGCTTCCCATCGGCCTCAAGCCAACAAGAAGGTGATCGGCATGGCCTTCCATAGAGAGCCTCAAAAGGTGCCATACTAATAGTAGATAGGAAGCTATTATTATAGGAAAACTCAACAAGATAAATTTGATCTTCCCAACTTCCACCAAAATCAAGAACACATGCATGTAGAAGATCTTCAAGAGTTTGATTCACATGCTCGATTTGTCCATCGGATTGAGGATGATAAGTGGTGTAAAATTAAGCTTCGTTCCCAAAGCTTTTTGAAGACTCTTCCAAAATCCACTAGTAAACAATGGATCACGATCACTAACAATAGAAGAAGGAACTCCATGCAATTTTACAATTTCTTTAATAAAGAGTTTGGCCAAAAGAGGAACGATTAGATTGGACCGAACGGGAATAAAATGGGCGGATTTAGTAAGTCTATCAACTATCACCCATAAGCTATCATGACCCGAACGAGAACGGGGAAGGCCATCAATAAAATCCATGGAAATTTGATCCCACTTCCAAATTGGAATTTCTAAAGGTTGCAATAACCCACCGGGCCTTTGATGCTCGGCCTTGACAAGTTGGCAAGTCATGCAACACTTAACAAAGTTAGCAATATCAGATTTCATTCCCTTCCAGTAATAAAGTCGCTTCATATCCGCGTACGTTTTACTACTACCGGGATGAATGGTAAATTTAAAACGATGAGAATCTTCTAAAATGTCTTTATGAAGATCACTAATATTTGGCACGATAAGTCTACCAAATTTTCGAATACCGCCACGAGAATCAATGTCAAAGTCTTTCAAACCTTCAATATCAATTTTATCCCTACAATTTTGGCTAAGATGATCCAATTCGGGATCTAGCTTTTGAGCTTCAAGAATGCGGTCTAAAAGAGAAGGATGACCCTCAAGGCTACATAAAACAAGAGATGAACATAAATCGGAAACACGATCTCGAATCTCACAAGTGGGTAAAACCCCGAGATCATTCCATTCAGATATCATCATAGAAACAACCGCTTGTTGCTTGCGACTAAGTGCATCGGCAATACGATTTCCCTTTTCGAGAGTATAAAGAATATCAAGATCATAAGATGCAAGGAATTCGAGCCAACGTTGTTGACGCAAATTAAGTTCCTTTTGAGAAAATAGATACTTCAAAGATTTTTGATCGGTGTAAAGAATAAATTTTTCTCCCAAGAGATAATGACGCTAAATTTTAAGGGCGAAAATAATAGCCGCAAGCTCTAAATCATGAGTGGCTTATCTAGTCTCGACTAGCTTCAATTGCCTAGAAGCATAAGCAATAACACATTCTCTTTGCATAAGAACGGCACCCAAACCAACGCGACTAGCATCGGTATAAACAATAAAATCTTGATTTTTCTCGGGAATCACAAGAATAGGAGCATCAGAAAGGAGTTCTTTTAATTTATGAAAAGAAGCTTCACATTTATCCGACCAAATGTATTTAACCCCTTCTTTGTCGAACTAGTAAGAGGCACGGCAATTTTAGAAAAGTCTTTGATAAAACGACGGTAATAACCCGTCGATCCGAGAAAATTACGAATTTCCGTCACACTCTCCGGTCTCCTCCAATTTTGAACCGCTTCAATCTTGGAAGGATCTAAGGAAATTCCGGATTCGGAAATGATATGACCGAGAAACTTCACCCGAGATTGCCAAAAGTGGCATTTAGAAAAATTTTCTTTCAATTATTGCTCCAAAGAGTTTCCAACACAATCTGAAGATGCTTTTCATGTTCCTCCTTGTTTTTTTTTTTGAAAAAAGGTACTTTATTAACATATAAGAGCATATATTTCATGATATGCCTCATTAAAACCTTGTAACCCCCCTAACCTAATCGGGTACCTTACAAGGAAAAAGAGTACATATTACTTCCATATATTAACGATACAACACAGAGAAAACGGATCCAAGTTGTTGAACAGATGGAGGAGTTGAAACAAAGTTTAAAATGCACTCAAAATCATCCGTAATAACAACTTGGACCGATAAAAAACTAAACAGAAAATAAAACAACAACAAAAGCAATGAAAAAGACATCCTTCTCAAGGATGCAATCCAGAACCTTCTAAAAAGAAGTGTGAAGCCACTTCTGTCTCGATAGGGGAGCAAAAGACATATGCCAAGCAAAGGCACAAACGGATCTGGAAACACAAGTGGACAATAATCTCAACAACGGGGAGTTGCCAGAAGAATCCCACTAGTCTAAGAGCAGGTCAGGGGGGATGCGGAGGAACCGGGGTCCTGCTGACAATGTTCCAGTTTTCGCAGATGAGTTTCGCTTCTCTACTAACTTCTCTATCTTGGATTAAGTGTTGCGTAAGCATTTTAACATCATGATTTATCAGGGTGTTTCTAACTGATGTTGGCATTTCAATACCTCTGAAGATCCTGTTGTTTCTTTCGCACCAAATGTTCCAAATCAGGGAAGTAAACGCTATGTTGATGATTTGGTTGTCTAAAGTTTGATTCTTGTTGCTGTTGCTTATGCATTCCATAATCTGGTTAATGTTGAAATTTAGATTGATGTCTAATTTCAATTTTTGCGTGGTATTTTCCAACAACTTGTTTGAATACGGGCAGTTGAAAAATAGATGGTCTCTATCTTCTATATGGCTTGCGCATAAGTTGCATTGTTGGCCAATGTCTATGTTCCATTTGCTAATACGAACCTTGGTTTTCAATTTGTTTTGGATGGCCAGAAGAGCACATGTTGACATTTTGGGGGCACATCCCTTACCCCATATGATTTTTGTCCAGAAATATTCTGGGTGCTTATTTCTTAATTGATTCCATGCCGACTTTAGTGTAAATTGTCCATTGTTACTTGGTAGCCAATTCCAGTAATCTTTTTCATACTGTGGTTGAATGTTAACATTGTATATGGTTTGATGGTACTGAGTAGGGACATAATTGATGTTTTGTTTCCATTTATGGTTGGAGATCAATTCAGACACTTTTCTGTTATGTCCTCTAATCATTTACATGGCATTCCATCCTATGTCATCTATTAGTGAGCTTCCATTGATCCAAGGATCAAACCATAGGCTTGTGTCATCCCCATTGACTATGTTTTTGTTAATGAGACCTTTGCACCACTGTCTTGCTCGAAGTAATGTTTTCCAGGTATTTGATGCAGTAGGATCAGTGCTAGCATTCCAGAAGTTTGCATTTTTACAATATTTGTTTTGCATCCATTTAGCCCATGTGGATTCACGATTGATAAATTTCCACAAAAGATTTGAGGCCACTGCTTTAGAGATATCTTCAATTTTTCTGATGCCAAAACCACCTTCAGTTTTAGTTCTGCACACTTCTTCCCATTTCATTTGGTGAGCTTTAGATTTCCATAAAAAATTTGCACACAAGCTATCAATTCTTTGCATAACTTCCAGTGGGAATTGAGAAAATTGAAGGCAGAACTGCAATATAAGGTGGATTACAGTTTTAATTAGTTCAGCTCTGCCATTAATGTTTAGTATCTTGCTGTGCCAATGATTGAACTTTTTGTTAATTTGATCTATTAACCCTCCAAAATCCCTTTTTTCAGTTTGTTGTTTGATAAAGGAATGCCAAGATAGATAATTGGCAAGTTACCAATATGAATATTAAGTATGTTGGCTATCTGGTCTTTATTTGTGGCACCTTTGCTAAAAAATAGAGTGGATTTGTTGGGGTTTAACTCCAGACCTGTAGTACGGAACGAGGAATATCATTAATAAAGATGAGAACAAATCGATCGAGGAAGTCTTTGAAAACTCTATTCATAAGGTCAACGAAATAAGCCGGAGCATTCGTTAAACCAAATGGCATAACAAGCCATTCATAAGATCCATAACGAGTACGGAACGACGTCAAAGGAATGCTATCTTCTGCAATACGAAGCTGATGAAAACCGGTTGCTAAGTCTAATAGTGAAAAGACTCTAGCACCACTAAGTTGATCGAATAGATCATCAATCCGAGGTAAATGAAATTTATTCTTGATAGTAAGATCATTAAGCTTGCGGTAGTCAACGCAAAGCCTAAGTGTACCATCGGATTTCTTCACAAAAATAGCCGAAGCTCCTCAAGGAGAGGAACTAGAGCGAATAAATTGCTTCATCTCCAATTCGGTTAATTGTTTGCGCATCTCCTTATTTTCTTTATTGGACATACGATAAGGAGGATGAGTGATAGGTTGAGCTCCAAGGATGAGATTAATTTTTAACTCAATTACTCGCTTAGGTGGTAATCCTAAAAGGGGCTCAAATATGTCGGAAAATTCACGGACAACGTGAATAAGGGAAATGACATCCTCCTCATCATCATTATCGTCATCATGATGATTTAAAGAGTACAAAGATGCTACCAAACTGGAATCCGAATCTTTAAGAACAACAGAAATCTGCCTAACAGATTGAGGATGTCGAAGATGAATAGTCCGCTCGGCGCATAGGATATGGGCTTCATAGCGGTTAAGCCAATCCATTCCCAAAATCCTTCCAAAGCCTAAGTAGCGCATAACATGCAAATCGGATCGGAAAGAAAAATCACACAAAATAATCTCGACATCTTTACAAAGAAAACTAATTGTTGCGGTTCCACCAACCGGATTCGCAATTCTCAAAGAAGTCATTAATGCAACAACACTTAAAGAAAAGGTATCAACAAGTTCTTTTGATATAAAAGAATGGGAGGCACCTGTATCAAAAAGAACTCGAATAGGTTGATCACGAAATAAAATAATGCCATCAAGGATAGGATGAGAAATACATTGACCACGAGAAGTGTTACTAGGGGTTTGCACCACATTAAGCTTTCCCTCCTTCCTGTCTTAAAGTATGGGACACAAAGATAAAAGATGACCCGAACTTTTGCAATAGCGACATGCACGGTGCTTTGAACACTTATTAGCATAATAGCCTTCAGAACCACAATTGTAGCATTGCCCACTACTTGAGGCGGAAGTCTTTGCCACCGGAGTTGCTTTCTTCCCTTTCTTATTGGGATAAGGACCTTTGAACTTACTAGGCCTTTTCTTGTTGTTAAAGTTTGGTTTGGCACCCACAACCTCAACATCACTTTCTTTATCCGCCTCTTCCAGTCGAAGAGCGATATCAACGAGTTGATCAAAAGACACTTCTAACTTTAGAAGTAATGGCTTCTTGAGATTTTTGTTCAAGCCATAGACAAATCTTTGGTTCTTCTTCAATGGGGTGTTTATGTATTCGACCCCGTATTTAGAAAGTGACTCGAAGGATGCGACATAATCTGCCACAGAGGATTCACCTTGAACAAGGTCAATGAAACGACGAGCCAATGTCACTTTCTCAGCTTCTGGCAAAAACTTTAAATCGAATCGTTCTCGGAATTTCTCCCAAGCAAGATCCGCTTCATTTATTTCAGAAATCAGAAGCTCGTACCAGTCTAATGCTCTTTCTTAGAGCATACTAGAGGCCATCTGAACTCGGTGAAGATCAATAAGATTCATGCGAGAAAAGATTCGATCGCATGATCTTAGCCAAGCCTGGACTTCAATAATGGTTTCAGAACCTTTGAATGGCTTCCCACCCAAATTGGTATAATCGTTGCACAAACGTGCAAATCCAGACTTAGGGTGAGTAGATTCCGGATTAGAACCGGTTGCTTGAGCATTCTTTACAAGATCAAGTAGCTGCTGGGCAGACGTAAATACTCCATCTTGGGGAGTAGCACTAGATTGACCCGCGCTGGGACGGCCAGGTCTAACCATTTCTCTTCATTCAGAAAGAAAGAAGAAGAAGAAAAAGGTTATTCACAAAATGAATATCAAACAATAATGATTGATAAAACAAGGAATCACAAAAAAAAATAGGATAGGATGGTTCAAAGACCCGAATAAAATCCTAAGGCACGACTCCTAAGATGGACTTAGGACGATGATTCTTGCTAAATTATTCTACGTTGTTCCGAAGTTTCGCTCTAATACCAAGCTGTGACGCCCCACCTCTATACCCACGCTAGCCAAGGACACTATGAGGTAATGTCTTCAACTAGCGCGGAGAATAAGGCTGTTGAGGAGCGACCATCCATGTAATTGCTTTGTGTGAGCACCGATATGTCAGATAGGGGAACATTCATCTCAATTCAAGAGGTAATCCGACATGCCGATACAAACTCAAAGCTACGACACAGTGGCTATATGGTCTTCGGAAACAAATATAGAAATAAGCATAACATAAATCAGTCACAGAAGTTCATATCTCAAAGGCGGAAACAAATATGAATATTACACATAAAAGTGTATATCAGAGTAGGGGTCAAACAAGATCCACAATATCACAAAAAGAATAGTTACAAGAGCTACACAAAAGAATAAGTATACATCAATGAGTCCATATCTCAAATGTATACAACCAAAAACAACTAATCTAAGTAGTTAGCCAAAAGCCAGGATAATAATCCCAGATGAGAAGTCAAGCAGAAGCACCTGTAACATCTCGGTTTGACCTGAGTATTATTTAATAAGAAAATAATAAACGGATCAGTCTAACTATAAATATCAGATGAAAGGATATAGAATAAGAGATATGACAAAAACGTATGATAAACATAAAGCCATACCGTGATAAGTATGTAATTGAAAACCAACTAGAGATTAATCAATATCACAAGAATCTTCTCAAAGATCAAAAAGAATGTCATACTCTTTATTTTTATTCACCAAACCATAAATATTGACAATTATATCAATGCCAATCACAAAAGTTAATGACACACAAATTCACCAATGCACAAATATTGATATAACTTATCAATGAAACCAAAAAAATTGGTGAAACACAAATTCCAGAAATCGTCAATAGAAATCCAGAAATCACAAAAAAGGGGGAGGCCTATCACAAAACAGAAGCATGAAAGCTCACCAACACATGTATCACAAAACGGAACGCTATTCCATGGTTGCTAACCATTTATTTTGAGCCGAGGCTCCACAAAACGGCCCGAAGACCATGGGTCGCTACCCCACCAATTTGAGCAGAAGCTCCACAGAAACGGGGTTTAGTCTCCCTCGCAGACAAAGAGACATCGCACATTGCTAGTCTAAATCACAAAAATGATCATCATCGATCACAAGAAGTGTCAATTACACTAAGCTAGTAAATATATGAGCTTAGCTTCATGTCCCATAACCACTAGCTTAACTTACATATTTACGAACAAATTGTAGATCTCCACTCGAAAATTGCCACAAGAGATTCAGTCGAACAAGTCCAAGAATTAACCGATGAAGTAAATGCAAGCGTTTCACACCACTTGTTTTATTAAGTCGTTTAATTAGATTTCTCGTGCGAGTGAGGTGAAGGTTTGTATATACTAATAGATTGGAAATCGGTTTTAAGAAACGAGCTTTGTAATAAAATAGTGTTGAAATCATTTTGATGAAAGATTTTTGATATTTACTACTAGTACTGAAACCTTTGTATTTTCAAAGTGATAAATCACAAAAATGATTATAGGAACAATCAATCACCAAAATTCACATTCGTAGACATGAATAAAATCCAAAGAAATCGATACCAAACCCATTGAAATGGATATTCCCAAAAATTCCAAAAATAGAAGTTATCAAAGGCAACTAAAGTGATAACAACTAATTGGAGAAAAATAATCGATTAAAAATTGGATATTCCAACACAATAGTCAAATTAGGAAAAACTGGGCATTTCCACACGTCTGAGGGTTGTTCCAGACGTCTGGAATTGGCTTCTGGAAATACTCCAGAAAACCCAACCAGGCGTCTGAAGCACTAAACCAGATGTCTGAAATCTAATCAGACGTCTGGGGGTAGTCCAGACGTCTGGTTTTGATCTCTGGAAATTTTCTAGAAAACCAACCAGGCGTCTGAAGACACAAATAAGATGTCTGAAACGTTAGTTCAGACGTCTGAAATTAGTCACTGCCTTGTTTATCATTCTGCCGTGTGTAATTTTTCTCCAGGGGGCAAAACCAGACGTCTGGCATTGGTCTCCAGACGTTTGAACCTTGGTAAAGGCAACAGTTTTCCTAGGCCATAATGGCCAAATCAATTAGGGAGCAATCGAGCGAGCAATGACGACGAAGGATTTATGTCAAGCGACAACCCTGCCATATAAGCACTTCGATATACCCCAAACAACATATCCAAACATCCATTAAAGGATTTTCACAAAAATTGGACTTCAAAAACCAAAATTTGGTAATTCAACCATACCAATTCAAATCAAAAGCAAATGATCATGAATAGATGTTAGGAATTCATATCTAACAATGGAGATAAATATAGACAAAGATGTGAGATAAAAATCTCACCTTTTTACAAAAAACAACTAAGAGGAAGCTTGGAAACCAAAGGAAGGTCAACCACTCTTCAACACAACCCAAGGACCTTGTATCTAAGCTCAAAAGAATAACATTTCCTAAATTAGGTTTAGGAAATTTCTGAAATTGAAAGGAGAATGAGTTGGAGAAGAAGAAGAGAAGGCTTACCAAAGCTTCTTCTTGAATTTGAAGCTAAAGCTCGAGTTTTGCAAAGAACCTAAGGTTTAGGATTTTAGTTTCCACTCTCTTCCTCCATTTTTGATGAAGGTTGAATGTATTAGGAAATTATGAAGGAATGAAAAGAAGAGGGGGTGAAGCTTGGGTCTAATAGGCTAAAACTAAACCAAAGCCCTAAGTGAAAAAGTAGCAAATTTCAACTAACTCCAAACATATCAATGTTTATACTCAAAAAGATCGCAAACGTCATTTTGAACTCAATGGGGTGGTCTCGGGTCCTAATTCGACTGTTTGCAAAAAGTAGCTTTTCGGACTATAATCCGACTAATGATGAATATTTAAAATAAAATGTCTAAGTATTCAATCGTAAAAAATGCGAGTTGTTACATTAAATGTGAATAATATTAGAATTTTGACCAATGCCAACTTCCATATATCCTAAATTGGTATATTTTTATGAACAGAATGTGTGTGAATTATCACTTCTAAATGTACCGCATAAGAAAATGAGAAATTAGTTTTTGATTAAACGGATCTATAAGCGATGCATTCAACCAAAATATCACACCATTAGTTAAGGTGATGTGTGATATTTAATGTTTGAAATTTGCAAAACTAATATCTAATTGAATTCAAAACTTTAGGTCTCATGACCGTATTTGTGAATTCTCGCAAAAATTACACGATTTAATTAATTTATAAAATGTTTTAAATGGATTGAATTAACCAGTATTTGATATGAATTATTATTAATTTATTTTATGTTTTATGTGTCGTTAGAAATTATTAAAATGCATAAATAAAATTTGTACATTTGTGCATATCGATATACGATATTGATATACTTTTAAACGCGGTTTAAATAAGAAATAATAACTTGAAGTGATTTGGAAATTCTACACTATATAAATAGCACATAGGACGACCATATGAAGGGATGAGAAATGGGTGGGGTAATTGAAAATTAGGGAGAATTAATTAGGGAAGCTTTAGTTAAAAATATTGGAGATGTTCCACTTCTCCTCTACATAAATATCCTGATTTAATTTCATAAAATGGTTTTTTCACCTTCCTCTTTCATCCATGACCGTAATTTTTTTCTTCCTCTTTTAAATAAAATTAACTCCAAAACAAATCAAAACATAAAATAAAATTAATAGCTACATGGTTTATCCATCTCTTACAATTTTAGAGATTCGAGGAGAATTCGCTGATCATGCTGTCACTAAATAGCCAAGTCTATAAGGTGAAATTCCTTTTTCATATACATATACCTTAATGTTATCAGTTTGTAATGATTATATATGTACACATGTCATTTCCTCACCATGATGTACAATTGACATTGTAATCTAAACAATTAATTGGATGATGTGATTTAATTTATTTGTTTAAGACTAGAAATGTATTTGTGCATTAAATTATGATTCCAACCACATGCATTTTCAATATACATGTAATGATTTTCTAGGGTAATATATTTAATTTAATTAAGTTAAATAATTTTGATTTGAATCAATTTTGAAATATGAAATACGTTAACATCTTGTTAAAACTTAGTGTGCATGTTTTGACTTGAAATTCCTTTTGATCATTTTATCAATTAAAAAATTAGGGTGATATATATATATATATATATTAAATGTATCAAGAAATTTATAAATCTTATGTTTTTATTTAAATAATTTAATTTGATGTGAATATAAACAATTTTAATATGAGTACTTAAGTCACGAAGAATATTTTACATTAATCAAATGTAATCTAGATACAAATTGTGATTAAATCTTGCCAACTCAAATTTAGTTTTTTTTTAAACTCAAATTTGGATTTTGGGATTTCAATTTGTTAATTTATGTTAGATTTTATCAGATCAATCTTTGTTATTAATATTCAGATTTCATAATATTTTATAACAATATATACAACTTACATTAATCATTTAAACAAAAGCTATACATGTGTGCGTGGGTGTGTGTGTGGGTGTGTGTACATATATATCCCAATATTTACAAAAGTATATATTGATCACGTTATAGTTTTGTTATTATATGTCACGTTAAACATATTATTGTCTATGTCATCTTTTGGATAAATATGTACAATATTACATAAATGTCTGCTAAAGAGGAAGTTGTAGTCAATTATTGATATCACTTTTATCTTTTATCCTTCTAGATCTTGATGTTATTATATCCAGATTTAATATTATGTTTCTCCTCATCTTTATACACCAACCAATTATGTTCACACATGTTCACACGTATGTCACACTGTTAAAAAACATGAGTATATATTTGATAAATTCATACTTATTCAAATACTATAGATTTAATTAATTATAAATGAGAGGTTCTTAATAAGATAAGATTTTACTAAAAGTAACTAGATTGTATCTGGTACTCATCATTAGATTGTATTTGGATTTTTGATTATATTAGATCACACACAAAAGTTCTATGGTGAATATTGGTATTCATATTGTATAAAATTTCAGTAAAATTGGTTCTTTCGCATTAAGCAAACAAATAATAATGTACAATCATGTGTTCAATATGACTGAACAAGAACCTTATTATGTTGAAAACAACGAAAGACCAAGGGCTACGAGATCAACCTAGGAAATTGATCATTGAAATGTCGGCCTTGATCAGTTTGTTTAAGTGCAACAGATATAATACCCTTAAAATGTTAAGAATGTCCATGTGCACATTTGTGAATAATCAAGTGCAATCTTATATTAAGAGTTTCCTTTTTGAACGATTTGATAATTTGAAAAGAAAAGTGAATGCCCAAAAATGGCTGTAATATAAGGACAATCGGGATGAAGAGAGTGAGCGGTCATCTATGCTTCATGAAAAAACATCGAAAACAAGAATTATAAATACTAGTAGATACTTAATATGGAAAAAATAATAGTTATTTATATTCTAAATGTACTTTATTATGGAAAACTATTTTATATAAAATTTATTTCTTTGACTTTAAGGTATTTTATCTAAAACTTCGACTATAAACCAGTTACAGTGGTGAAATAAATAGCCTATTATCAGTGGCTAAATGGGGTTTTGTATTTCATGCACCATTATAGTAACAAGGAAACACAAGGAGTGCACCATACGACACTTATTAGTGGATGCATTAAATTATGAAAGATTGCTTTCGTATATATACCAACTATAATGACATAATAACTATTTTCAATATTGGTTGAAAATAGACATAGAATTATTTTAATACGCATATTGTGAATATATATATTATAAAATAAATCTATTATGATAAAGGTATTTGTTTTCATAACAATAGTAATGCATTAGCTATAAAATAAATAAGCATTTAGAATTTTCTATAGTTATTTTGGAATTATGAACTAAGTCGTATTTTTGAGAAATAACTCTTCAATCGTATGATTATAAATCGTATGGAATTCGTGAATTATATCTCCAAAGGTTAGGGGAAAGATGACCACTAAGTGGGAATGATAAAAGATTTAATGAACTCTTTAAATGCATATAGATGTATGCAGTTCAGCGGCTAATGGTACCAAAATGTATCCACTTACTTCCTTAAATTTAATGATGAATTGTCACAGACATGAACAAGTATATTTGATATAAAAGTATTTTATGTATGATAAGTTCATAAAATACAAAATGGAAGTAAAAAACATAATGTGCAAAGAAAATAAAATAATCTAATTTGATTAAATATGTAATTATACTGGAAAGGGTTCCACAAATACCTAAAAAGAATAATATTCAATCTCAAAAGTCACTCCTTTCTATGATAGATAATGATGTAGTGATAAGAAATAATTGGAATTTGTTGGAAAAAGTATGATCGATGATGAGTGAAGTGGAGATTACTTCTTCTTGTAAAGATATGTACTTAATATTAACTATATAGGCTAATTTAGTTCCATCTAAAGCAAAGTTTATGAAATCATACTAGATATGAGTTGATAAGAAACCTCTGCACGTCCTACGTTAAGGAGTTGATAGGTTGTATAAGTTGAGAGGATTTAGGTAATATTTGCTCATGAGGGATCTTTTATAAACCATCCTAAAGTATTTTGGGACCAACCAATAATGGTTGACTAATTCACGCAATGAACATAAGTTTTGTGAACTTAAGATTGAATTAGTGTTATGCAGATATTGGATATGATTTAAAGACTCTAATGCAGAATTGGATTTCATAAGTGAAATAAAGTTAACCAACCCTAAAATAGACACGACTCATTATAATGTTTAATGTAACACCCCACACCCCTTAGCACATCCTGGTGCGTTGTAGGTATAGATAAGACTAGCAGGGACTAAGATTCACAAGATAAAAATAGATAAAAACAGTGGAAACAATTAAAATAATAATTTGCTAAAAGCCAAACTTCATGATATGGAATTATAAAACCAAATACATCATATATCTTAAAAATATCCATATGTATCTTCATAAACCACAATCTCAATAAAATCAAAGTACAAACCATCCCTAAAATAGTGCCATTACAACAAAAGAACTGAAAGCTGAAAATAAAGAAGAGAAATACATAAGAGAATCTTCGCACTAAAATCTTCAAGAGTCCGCAGTCTACCTTTTTTACCCCTGATTGCCTAAGAGGGGAAAAGGAGAATATAAGGAGTGGGTCAGACCAAAAGTCTGGTGAATGATAGTAATTACTAGAGTCTTTTAGCAAAGTAAAAGTAATAGGCTTTACAATAGTTATAGTATATAAAAGAAAAAAAGGAAATAGAGAGAAGGAATAAGCTGGAAATAAATACGAATTAACTAGATTGACATAATTGATTGACTTTGATTGTTTGCAATTGTTTTTGATAGCTGCTTAGATTAGGCTGAATTCCTAATACTACCATTTGATCGGCCTGCTACTCCATGGAATGTACTGTGGACCAGACGCTAAAGCTCCATACGTAATAGACATTGGTACCTACAAAAGGCACACACTAAGCGCTTAAAACTCATAACGATTACAGAGCACCTAAATGAAAGTCACACGTATAACCGCTGCCATGCTCATGTTACGTGTTATTTTACCTATTGGGTCTTCTTATTACCTCAAGCTTCACCATAAGCATACCCCTCCTCTCACTTCAGGATTATGTGAGACAGTCGTCTCACTTCAGAGTTATGTGAGACATCTTGTCTCACTTCAGAATTATGTAAGACAACTCGTTTCACTTCAAGGTTACGTGAAACATAGTGCCCATAGAAATAATAAGGGAAATGCTGTTGGTACTGGCCCGTCATCCAAATAATATCTAGTTGCGCCTCTTGTCCAAATCTCCATGATTTGGACTTCCACTTATTGACCTTTACTACCGTTATTAACATAAGCATGCCCCTCCTCTCATACAGGATTATGTGAGACACATCGTCTCACTTTAGGGTTATGTGAGACACCGCATTTCACTTTAGGGTTATGTGAAACACCATGTCTGTAGAAATAGGGGAATGTTACTTAGTACATGTCCTACTTTAATTCTTTGTTTATTAACTTAGATAAATTATTTAAATAAGCATTTATTTTTTTTCTTACTATCTCTACTTATTAATTTATTCTATGTCTTAAAACAACCCTCACTCTGTTCTATTTCTTATTATAATCAATGTTATAATCATGCTTATTACTTAACCCAAGGTCTAAGTGTAAAAATAAGCTTCTTTCATCTTATACTTTTTTTGATTATAATTCCAAGTTATAATTAGCCAATTATCTTTAATTAGTCCAATTCTAAGATCAATATCATAATTAGGCTCAATTTCATTCTTAATTCCATTTCTATTATAGTCTTTATAATTTACATCTTATCTTCCGTAATTTCAGCATTCTTATAATTTTAATCCATATTCTCATTTAATCTATTCTAATGCATACACAAAAAAGAAGGAGAAATAAAAGAAAACTGAAAATAGAAGAAAATCCAAAGCGTAGGAAAAGGATGTAAATAACGCATAGATAACAGTAAACAAATTAAAATATTATAAATAAACTATAATTAAAAGGAAAAGCTATAATAAACAGAAATAAACTAAAGTCAACTGAAAAAAATAGCTAAAAGAAATAGACTGAAAAAATTCTAAAAACTGTAAATAAACTACTAAAAATGTTATTCCAAAAATCAAAGTAAAACTACCATTTGGAAACCTTCTTATTTTAAATTACTTAAAGAAATCTAAAATAATTACGATCGCGCATCTGAGGCAATAGCTAAAATCCTTTTTTTATAGCAACCAAAATTCTCTTGAAATCTCCTCTAATTTGTACGATCTCCACTTTTATTTGAATGTGTATATGTAATATAATTTTATTTTATAAATGAAGAATGTAGGTAAATATTTATAAGAGAGAAATGGAGGCTAGATTTGACTTTAGAGTGAAATCTAGGTTAGGTTAGGGCCTATTTATAATGTTTTAGGTGTATTTCCAACCGTAGATTAGAATCTCTAGAAACTTCTGCTGACTCACTACTGTATCAAATCTTACAATTACCTTTAAATTGAGCAATCAATTACATTAATTGATTTGTATTAATGTTTAAAAATCAAACTGACCTTATTATTTACTAACAAAGAAATAACATACCTTATGTTTTCTATAAGAAATGTAATCCTTCCATAATATACTCTTGCCTTTCTTTTCAAAATATAACGTTTGTTTTATTAAATGCCGTCTTTTTATAAATATATGGTTACATTTTCTCTTATATACAATAACCCATCTCATTTGAAAATCGTTATCTAAATTTATAAAAGCGGATGCCTTCTTTTTAAATGCAATGTTGTACCCTTTTTTTCCTTTTTTGTAACAAAACAAACTCCCTATTTATAAAATCATACATATATGCAAAAATGAGAAGGTTATTTCATTTATCTCAAGGCATGCATTTGTTTTTATTTAAAATGTTCATTCCATTTTGACACAAATTAAGTTCTGATATTAAACTCAATCGTTACAATTTAATTCCTTTTTCTCTTTCTAATTGAAACACTCAATAAATCTACGGCCAATTAATTTCAAAGGAATTATAATTATAAACGCTATTTCTTTTCACTTATAATTATTTACTAATTCCTCCTTAAATATTAGGTTGTTATATTTAATAAGAATTCTCACACATTAAAATGAGACTATGAGTTTCTTATCGATGTTAAGAAAAAGAATTATTAGTGATAATTATCTCCTTGATTTTCAATAAGCCATAAAGAGTATAAACTCTACAATATGGCGCAATGCTTAAATCTGAAATAGATTACAAGCACATTGTCGAAATATGATTTTGATAGTTATACCCAAAGGGATATGATCCATCGGCCGCAACTGTGTCTTCAAAACAAAGACCAATGTAGTTGTAATACAGGAAGAAATATTAATGATAAATAACATTATAAAGTTTAATTATTGAAATTAGCATTATAAATTCAGTAACCAACATGCTTAAGTTAATTGGTATACTACTTGCAAATTATCCCTTAACATGACTTTGAATTTTGGGACATATTTGTTTAAAATAACTTCTGAACAATGATTTAGAATAGAATGTTTGCACATGATAAGAAAATTGTCACGACATTTAGGCGTGATTGCTAAGTTTGTAAGTGTCAGATAATTTCCAAAAACTGATATAATAATATTGTTCGACAAGCATTAGAATTGAGCATATATCTTGACAAAGAAATCAAGTAGCTTGATTATCACTCAAAATGCAAAGGAAGGTTTTGTCTGGAAAAATGAATATTAAGAGAGACTAAAATATTTACAAAACTGCAAGTAAGGATATTGGGAATGTCCTAAATGACATTCATAGACACCACACTAGAATGTTTAAAATGGATCATATGAAACGGATTCCTTATGTATAGGCTATAGGAATTGTCACATATGTTAGGATTCTAAAATATCGTGTTTCGCTTATGTATTCGATGTATTGATTGAATATTAAATCCATTTTAACGTCCTTAAATTATAGTTAAGAGTATTCTCTAGTACTTAAGAAATACCAGAGAATTATTTATGGAAAAACGAACTCCTTAAGAAGAAGTGTTCATACTCAAAATTCATAAGTGATATCGATTATAGCAAGCAATTCCTAAATTCATGTTCAACCTTAATCAAGGAGCTTTGAGTTAAAAATGTTCCCAATGAGCATGGTGGTTGATTCAACCGAAAGATTTAAGCGCATTTTATTGAAAAACATTGCAATGAAAATAGTATAAATATAATTGTACTAATTTATAACTGAGCTAGGTGTGCTTCCAAATGCTAAGAATCTCATACTTTTTTGCGAAAATAATTTCATTATATCACTGGTGATAGAACTTAGGGCTCATAAGATGTCTATATATATGCTTAAAAAGTTCCACATGATAAAAGCATAGTGTTAATGAAGAGAGTAAGTGTAAACTATCATGACTTAAAGGTGTCGCCTAAGAAAATGTAAAATTGGATTTTACTAATGAGATACGTAATTAATGAATCTGCTAAATGTCAAACTATTAACTAAGGTGATGTGTGAATATTCATATTTGAACTGTTCAATATTAATTAGCGATTGAATTCATAACTCTGAATCACATAATTGTGTTTTTACATTCTTCAAAAATGCCACATGATTTAGTTAGTTTATTAAATGTTATAAATTAATTAATATTTAAAAAATACTAACAGTAGATGTATTTGATGTTTGAGGTATTTGGTAAATGAGGTAGTCCTATAAATGTTATGTTTACCATTAGCAATTAATTTGGTGCATATATACAAGTTATATATATGTCTACCGATATACGATATCGATATATATTTAAATAGGTTTTAAATCAAATCAATTTATCAAAGGGCTTTAAGAAGTATCTAGTTCAATATGAACCTATTATGGTTAGCTAAAATAAGGGGTAAGTGGTTTAGATAAGATCTAAATCTAGTTGGAACTGGTAAAAATGAGGAAAAGGTGGTAGATTTTTCTCCTTTCTCCTTTTATAAATACCAAACCATTCATTCCTTTGTTGCTAAGGCTAAGAAGTTAACCAACGTGTTCGTCGGGCTCAAATTAGAGAAGATACCCAAGCAGTAGAATGCCAAGGCCGATTAGTTGAAAAAGGTGGAAGGAAACCCAGATAAAGCCACTCCTTTTGTCCCCTTAGAATTTTTGAAGCGTCCCTTGCTATGATCTGGTGGAAATAATGATGAAGTTCGATGCATCGTCCACTGACAATTGGATGAAACTGCTTATAAAGTACATAACAAATGAGTGACTTCTTGATGACCTAAATATGCCTGGAAGAATCTCTACCGAATTTCCTACTACACGATCGTTGATGGGAAGTTGTATAAGTAGGGGTACTCAAAACCACTTCAGTGGTGCATGTCTAAACACAAAGCTGGCCAGATCCTAAAAGAGCTGCACAAGGAGTCTTGTTGGGAACATGCTGGAGGTAGAGCTTAGCAAAAAAGGATGGTAGGCAAGGCTATTACAGGCCTAATATGATCAAAGTTTCAATGGACTATGTTAAGAAATGCGACCGGTGTCAATGTTTCACCGAGATCCCCAAATCCTCTACTACCCTCCTTACCTCCATAACTTCCCCATGGATGTTTGATATGTAGGGCATTGACCAAATAGAAAGGCTGCATAATGCCAAATGAAGGGTACAATCATGTCATAGTCTCTATCGACTACTTAATCAAATGCGTCGAGAACGAGTCCCTCGCTAGGGTCATCGCCTCTAGACATTGAACTTCGTCATAAAAAGCACCGTCCATCATTTCAGCTTGTCAAAGAAGATTATCACCTATAACTGCACTCAGTTCAAAAGCATTCTCTTTTAAAATTTTTGTACAGGGAATGGGATCGAGAAATGCTTCTCTTCCATTTTCCACCCTAAAGCAAATAGGATAGTTGAGGTCATCAACAAAAGCATCAAATCAACACTCAAGAAACGCCTCACAAAGGCTAAAGAAAACTTGGCTAAAAAACTGTCACTCGTTCTTTGGTCCTACCACACCTCCAGCCGCACTTTAGCCAACAATACTCAATCCTTGCTTTCCTGTAGGTACGAAGCCATGCTACCCATTGAGGTAGACGTCCTCTCACCTTGACGTCATAGCTAAAAACCCGATATAAACAACGAGTTGCTCAAACTTGGGCTTACATAGTAGAAGAACGAACAACCGAAGCGAAACTCCACACCGAAGCCTATAAAAGGAAGATAGCCAAGCATTAAACCTCAAGAGTGAAGCTCCATTTATTTACCTTCGGCTATCTGGTTACGCATAGGGTGTTCGAAGACACATGGGTCCTAATTAAAGGAGTGCTTGGCCCGAACTGGAAGGGGATGTATGTTATAAGCGTTATCTTGAAAAATGTCGCTTACCTCCTCTCTCACCCAAACTGAAACCACGTTCTTCGCATGTGGAATATCATGCACTTATATGCCACAATTTTAAGGGTAAATGATTCATATTTTGTGAATAGTATAATGAAGACGTCAGATCCAACTTTTTATAACATAATTGCCAAGGCTATCCAACAAGGATGAGTTATTATGTGCTTATTACTTGTTTAAGGACTCACCAACCTCTACCGCCAAGGATCATGCAAGCCATGCTACCTTTCTCGATGGCCGACTATATAGGGAGGGTGAATTATCGTGCATTCACTTCCTTGCATAGATATTTCCAAACTGACAACGTATCACCTGAGTGAACCTTTGGGCCCAATGCTAAAGTTCGTGCTAGGACCACCCACTATATTTATTGGATATCTAACAAGTATTAGTTATTATATGCTCATTACTTAGTTGGGAACTACCGACTTTTGCCACCAAGGACAGCATGAGTCACGCTCTCTTCCTTGTCGGTTGGCTATCTACTAAGGTTACCGTGCATTCACTTTCTTGTTTGGAGACTACAAGGCTATCAAATAAGATTAAATATTCTTATGTTCACTTTCTTTTTTAGGGACTGGCCATATGGCCTATTATTTTGGGGAAGACGTCTCTTCCCTTCATGTCAGGGTGCATCGATGATTGGAGATGTGACCACAACGATCCTATATCCCTTACCCACGATGCCACCTGTCACTCTTATGGGGTGGGGAACTATCGTCGAGACTAGTGATGTTATCCCGAGTTATGCCGAAGTCCAACATCCATAGTGCACCCATATAAAAATATATCGAGCTCAATATCATCTTTTCGCATGTCAACCAAGAGAACCCTTGAACCACTCAATGCCAAGGTTTGTTCTGGGATCGCCTTCTACTCTATCTTGCTATATGTCCTTTAGGAGAAGCTTGGAACCACTCAATGCTAAGGTTCGTACTAGGACATCCTACCACTCAATCATGCCATGTGTTACCCTAGAGAACCTTCGAGCCACTCATCGCTTATGTTCAGGCTAGGACCATCTATCATATAACCATGCAGCATGTCATGCAGGAGAACCATCGAGCCACTCAATAATCTAGTTTGCACTAAGTCTACTAAATAATGAAATGACACACAGTGGCCTGGCTATTATATGCCGACCTCGATGTTTAACACCAACTGGGTTACACGGACAATGCTTGCATTTTATTCTATTTGTCCACCCCACCTTTCAACTAAGTTGAATTCACTTAGTCAATTCAATATGCGGTTTGCAAGAACAAGCTGCACTCGTTGCCTATCTCTTACCCTCCTTTACTACTATTTATGTTTTGAAAATGTACAAGTGCAGATACATATAGACTATATCGGCTACTCAAAGTGTGCTACCCATAAACTATGCATGGACAGACAAAAGCAAATAAAGCAACAAAGAACTTAGACAAATTTCATACAACAAAAGACACTCTTTTCATTCATCCAAAAAATGCATGACACACTTCCCGTTGTGCTAGTCATATAAAAGATGAAAAAAATGTCTACACAGCTGATTCCTTAAGCAACATGGCCAACAAGTCTAGCAGCTTCTGTTTAAAGATGGTTGGCACAACTATCCCCGCCTCTCTTATCTCTACTGCCACCTCCTCCTGGGCTTAGGCAAAGGCCTCGGCATTGAATTTTCTATGGAGATCGAAAGGAAATAGTTTTCCCTAATCAAGATATCTATCAAGTTCCTCAAGAAGTTCACCCATCCGTGCTCCTCTGCCTTCCTTAATCGGTTCGTTCATCGGGAAGCAACCGACAAGCATCCATAGAGGTCCATGGTCAGATCACTTCACACGTCATCGACCTCCTTCTCAACCTTCACTAGACCCTCCTTGAGATCTGCTGCAATCTTCTTTCATTTATCCCTCGCCTCGACCACCTCCCTTGCCGCCTTCTCGGCCGCCTTTGTCTTGGCAGCCTTAACCAACATCAAAACGCCTTCTTTGGCTACCAAATTCCTTTGGAGTTTCTCAACCTCATCCTATATGGGAATGGAGTCATACCAGACTTAAGAACCAGTGTTGGAATAATAACAAAGTAAGAAATAAGAAAATTCAAGGTTGACAGCTTACGAGCAAGGAATTCTAGGTTTATGCATTCACCAAGGATTCTAAGGACTGTCAAATTTGATCTGTTCTAGCCCAGTGGGGATATATTGGGGTCTCCATGGGCTTAGCTTAGTAGGCCATCAGCGTATATCTAGATCTTCGGTATCCACGGCCTAGAAGATATCCAAATTTATCTGCCCTAATGGTACTGCATCATCCCCAGTGGCTAGACCCTCTTCGTCGTAAAGACGAAGGAACTGAGAGTGAGGTGGTGTGACCTCAAGAGGCGAGCACATGTCAACCTTATCTCTCTTCCTCTTCTTTCTATTAGTGGAGCATTAAAGCGATGCCAGGGGATGGGGTACATGTTGATGATCTACTGGCCTGCTCAGGTGCTTTGGGTATAGGAGTCGCGATAATCTGAATGGTGGCGTCAACGTCATCAGGAACATTAAACCTTAGCTTGGTGGCCGCTGAAACAAAAGAGAATGAACAAGAATAAGTCAAAATGTAACGAAAAAAGAAGATAAGTAAAAGTAGGTTACCATCTATACCGTTCCATCCTTGCCTTCAGAAAAGATGCGGTCATGATGAGATCGTACTGCCTACACTGGTCTGATAAGTCCTGGCTTGAGGATCACTCAGGGCATTGCATAATATCCATGATAAAAAATGGTCATATGTAGGAATTGGCTCGGAGGGAGGACAGGCATCCCTACCAAAGCTTGGCTCATTTAACCCTCCCCTTACACCATTTTCCTCGAAGCACTCCCCAATATCCCAAGAAACAGCTGGCATCTGACGAGGAGGGATCAGGACATCAACCAACTGTTGTAGATTGTATTTTTTCCACTGAGGCATCGACACCACATTGCTTAGTTTATCTAAGTCAGCTTGTTGCTACTTCACAACCTCCTCACTGGCAATAGCATCAAAATGTCCCCTTTTCGAATTAATGATCGGCCCGACCATGGACCTATATCAGCCCGTAAAAATTAATATAAATTAATTAATTAAAAATAAGACTAAAAATGAAAATTCTGTAAATATCAAAATTTGGATGCGAAAGTTACACCATTGTGTTCATGGCGATTTTTTGACCAACTTTTATATATAAAGTTTTGCGATCAGAGCTCAAACGGAAAAGTTATTATGTTTGAAGTTTTCAAATTTAAATTTAGAAATTAAATAACGTTAATGTTAAATATTAAGAAGGAAATAGGTATTTTAACATTAAATAAAATATTAATGTTAAGAATTAAACGGATGTTAAATATTAAAAAGGGCAAGAAATAAGTTTCCGTCGTAGAAGAAGGTCGGTCGACTGCCTCCACTATGCTAGTCGAGCGCTAGTAGTTGGCAATATAAGGAGAAGCGGTCAACCAGTTGATAGATGGCGGCTAGGGTTAGCTTATGTTAGGAACGACGGGGATTTTGTTACATTAAGCCGACATACATACTATGGTCTAGATGCATTCTAACCATTATAAATAAGCGGCTAGCCCTCTCACTTTTATTTACAATAAAATTGGAATGCTAGCAAAACTCCATCCGTCTTCTTCTTCAATTCTTAGATTCATAATTGACCAGATTTGAAGGTAATAGATTTATATATATACACATGTTTTCTATTTCTATGCTTCCTAATTCTCTAAATTATAAATCTAATTTATATAAGTTGAATTGTTGTATATTCTAATAAGAAGACATCTGAAGGAGAAATTAGGCAAAGGCATGAAATCCAAAGGAAAGGAGGAAAACTACCCATGGAAATCTTAGTTTCACATTTCAATATTTTTTGCACTAAAAGTCAGGATTTGTTTTATGCCTTAGAAAATTTTACTTACGAAAATCCAAAACCCTAAAACTCCAAAATTCTCCCAAACGCCAATTCTTGGAATAATTGGAAAAAACATTATTTTATGTTAATATAGTAGAATTTAATTTGTTTTATGTAATTTAAATAATTTATGTTCTGTTTAACTTCCACTTTTAATTTCTACCGATGCAATAATGGGTTCAAAAAGACAATTATTAGGAAATGATGTGCAAAGTATGAATTTTTCAGTTTGTAGCTTGCACCACCTATTTCCGTAATTTGGACAAATATAGATCTTCCACTTCAAGTTTTTATATGTAAAGGTTGAATATGATATAAAGGTTTTAAATTGTAAGTTTTTATTTCCTTGAAATAAAGTTGTTGATTCTATTACGTTAATGTAAAATCAGTTGAGTATTATTTGGATAACATTTCTTTTATATATAGAATTCTGTTTTAGCTAGCTAAGGATATTAGATATTTTGTATATTACTGTATGGAACCGAATCTTGTATAAATATGGAAGTTTTGATATTTTTAACAATTGGTATAGGAAGCAAACACTTTAGAATAATAATATCTCTACAACACAATTATGAATATTTAGTTAGCCTAAAATTTACGTACATATAAATCATTAATAGCGTATAACTAGTAATGCATAAATCGTATCATGTAGAATAAATAGGTTAATAAATAGAGTTAAATCCTACAGAAAGTAACTTAATGAAAATTAATCCATGATTAAAGGAGAAATAAGGAGTTTTTCTTATATGGCGTTAATGTGCATATGCAAGTGAGGTACAATACGTACATATATGTATGTATGTATATAGCAGTATGTTAAGAGAGTGAAAACATGACTAAGTTATAAGGATGCAAGGTCAGTCATAAGCACATAGAAGCCAGTCTAGCTAATTTGGCTACCAACATTGTGACTCTGGGACTGATGTGAGACATCGCCTATAATAAGCACCCACGAAGGAAGCAATGTTAGTCCCAATTATATGGTAATCCTGCCCAGCTAATCTGTCTACCAACACTGATGAATAGTCGGAGTAACATGAGATGTGATAATTTGAGTTATGGGTCATATTACAGATATCCCAGTACGGCCAATTTCTGGGTTGAATGTATCAAGTGGCTGCAGTAGGGTTTGCCTCCTTCCCACTGAAGAAGTGTTAAATGGTCGAGATTATCTTTTAGGTGCGGTAGTGGAAAATCCATAGAAGAGGTCTGTTAGGGTTGAGATATTAAGTAGCTACTATAGAGTCCACATCTTCCCATAAAAGAAGTATTAAATGGCATGATGGGATTTCTTATAATGTTAGTTAGGAATTACTAGGGAGGGATCTGCCATAGGTTTAGGTATTAAATGATGGGGTTTTGCCTAGGATACAGGTAGTTAATGGTCAGAGTTTGTCTAATTTCCATTAAAAAGGTATTAAGTGGCTTAGATGCTTCCTCTGACATCATTAGGACATGATTGATGGAAGTTATGTTATACTCGCGTTGGAGTTATGAAGATGGATTGGAAACGTCCCTTGGCATATAGTTAAAGTTATATAATGGAGTTGGACTAGAAAAGTCTTTGGCTTATGGTGGAGGTATGCTTCGTAGGATAAATTATAGGATGCATAAGATATTACTTATCTAAATGATACCGCCAAAATACTATTATGGTAAGACTTAAGATTTTTATTCACTAGACATTGTTGATCTGACTCCTTACTCATTACAACTTATATGTTATGGTGAACAATGCTAATGGAGAAGACATAGGCAGCGATGAAGATCTGTGGCAGTTTAATTGTTTATCTATGTTTTATTATATACTCAGATGCACCAAGATTTAAATATGTTGTTGTTTTATTTTGTGACATTGTATTATGGATATTTTGGGATATTGTGATTTTGAGATTTGGTATTTATGAAATAAGTACTTATTTCTGTTATTATATTTTATCGCTTTCGCTATGATATTCTTAAAGCATAGATAGATATATCTGTATATGATTCATTATTTCAATTTTCCAATTAATAACCAGCTTTGAGATGGACCTAAGCTTCAATGCGCTTTTATTGATCGAAAGTTAAACCCATTCCACAAAGGGTTGTTACATTTGGTATTATAGCGTAGGTTACCCGACCAGCTAGAACAGGTATATGTAAGAGTGCGTATTTGTTATTTTTGAAAATATTTTTTCAAAACTCTACTATATATATACACATACTTTTATGAGCATACACAAATACACTAGGCAAACCATTATTTCAGCAAATAATACTATCTTAGGAAGAACTTAACTATAAGCTCAAATCTACAGATAATTTATTATGGCTGGAAACAATTGCTTGTAGGCTGGGAATCCCTCCACCTAAAAAATAACCACTATACGATGTATTCCAAAATGGTTTAAGCAATACCAAACAAACATGGGGCAAGTTCGCATTCCTCAACACGTTTCACCAGCAGTAGCAGTTGCTCTAATTACTGAAGCAACATCCATCTACTAAACTTCCATAAAATGTGTAAAGATTTCTGAATATAGGAGGACGATCATATATGGAGGCTGAATTTTTTGTCCAAATAAAAGCTTGGATTAAAGACTGTGAAAGTATATTCTGGGAGCTGGGATGGGAAGACCAGATCAGAGAAGGATGGCTTCATGACTATAAAATGGGGAGGCATAGGATTTGTGGGATATAGTAGTTGAAGAGCAAGTTAAGAAAGGAATTAGTTGGGTTGAATTCAAGGCTTTCTTCGAGTTACGATTCATGTCTAGAGCCGAAGCAAGTATGCAATTGGAGAAGTTTATAAAACCAAGGCAAGGAGACTCCCCGTTGAAGGAGTATATCAGTAAGTTCATGGAATTAGCTAAGTTTAGATTGAGTCTGATTGACACCAATGCAAAGAAGGCTATGAAATTTGTTAAAGCCTAAATTTCCATTTAGAAAGTGAATTTTGACCCAAGTACATGCAGGCGTCACTTATGACATGATAGTTGAAATGGCCGTGCTTCATACTATTGGTTTTGAGGTGTAGAAGAAGGTAGGACAAACGCAAAATCAAGATATAGCAAAGAAAAGGGATTCTGAGTTGATAAGAAAGCTAAGGGGAAGATCAAGAAATGAGGAGTGACATGTCATAGATATAAAAAGAAAGGTCACGTTGCTAAGGACTGCAAAGTGAGTTTGATGAGAGAAGAGTTCAAGGGGATGTGCTATCACGGTCACAATGAAGGTCACTACAAGAATCATTGCCTTAAGCTAGCAAAAGAGGGGGAAGGTGGGAAATTTTATGCCATTCAAGCTGTATCTATCCCAAATATACCTCTTGTACGAGACAAGGGAAAAACTGCATTGGAAGGTACAACTATTATCTTCAAAAATATTTTTCATGCCTTACTTGACTCGGGAGCATCACATTCTTCATGGCTAGAAATGTAGTTAACATCTTGAGTCTAAAAACCCAAGTTGTCACCAACCTAGTAGTCATATCAAAACCTATTGGGGGTATTGACACGTCTTTCTTTGATTTGTAAAGACATAGTAGTGGATATATGTAACGTTGATTTTACATGTAATGCATGTGTTCTAGATTTTGGGGGGTTTTGATTTATCCTAGGGATTGGTTACTTTACTATGGGGCTGTCTTATGTTGTGATAGGAGGATCGTTTGGTCAAGGAGTTATAAGCTGAGAGATATTGATGTTCGTTGCACACTCTAAAACTCAATCGAGTTAAGTCACTCATATCCTCTTAGCCCATTACAAGATGAGCTCTCATCTGTGCCTATAGTTTGAGACTTTCTAGACGTTTTTGAAGAAGTCTTTGGTCTTCCATAGGATGATTTGGGAAATGATGCTAGACCTGTCGCGCTACCATTAATGCACATGGCCCCCAAAGAAAGACGAGAGTTAGATAAGAAATTTTTTGTGCTACTATAGAAGGGATTTATTCGTCGTAGTTAGTTCAAAACGAGGAGCAACTGTTGTATTTGTTGTAGTACTATCAAGATCTTAACAAGCTGACCAAGAAAAATAAACATCCCTTACCTAAGATAGATGACTTATTTGACTAGGTTTTTGGAGCCAAAATCTTTTCCTAGTTGAACTTAGCCATTGGAAACCACCAATTGAGAATATCTTAAGATAGCAATAATTTTCACACTATAGATGGACTGTGTGAATGAGAAGTAATGCCTTTTAGGTTAATAAATGCCCATGCATACTTTGTTGATTTGATGAGTAGAATATTTATAAGGTAGCTAAATAAGTTCGTTGTAGTGTTCATAAACGATACTCTATTATTTTCTAAAGTGAAGGTGAGCATGAAAATACTTAAGGGAGGTACTGTGGACCTTGAGAAGGGACCAACTAAAAGCTAAATTCTCAAAATTCCATTTTTGGAAGAAAAATGTAAGATTTCTCGGCCTTATTGTCTCCGAGAAGGGATTATCAGTTGATCCTGCAAAATTAAAAGCAATTTGAGGCTATAAGATTATTAAGCAAACCATGGAATTTAAGAGTTTTCTTGGATTGGTGAGTTACTATAGAATATTCATCAAGGACTTTACAAAAATAGCTGTCCCACTGACTCGCTTAATTAAGAAATACTAAGTTTTTGTATGGGATGAGAAATGCATGGAAGCATTTGTGAAGCTGAAGGAGCTATTGACTAGCATGATAATACTAACCATTCCAAATGGGACGAAGTCTTTCACTGTTTACACAGACACATGTGGTACAAGGATATGAGCTGCTCTTATGTAAGAAGGCAAAGTGATAGCCTATTCAAGCATGTAGTTAAAGGATCATGAGAGAAGGATTCCCACTCATGACTTAGAGTTAGCAGCTATCGTCTTTGCTCTGAAGATGTGGAGACATTATCTTTTGGGAGAATGGTTGGCATTATTCACCAACCATAAATCCCTTAAATACTTGTTTTTCCAAAATGATTTGAATCTTAGATATCAGAGACAGATGAAATTTATAGCATCATATGATTATGAGATACAATACACTCTTGGAAAAGGGAGCCGATGCCCTCAGCCAGAGGCATGCTACTCTTGGTGCTATAGATGAGTGGAGGCAATTGGAATTCCTATCGAATCTCAACTTCTAACCACCTCAGAACCCACTCTAGGTTATCTGCCAGTAATGGAAGTTAGACCAGCATTATTAGATCGCATCGGATAAGAAAAAAAGAAAATTGTGGTAATAGTACAAATTGTGGACAAGATAAGTAGAGGAGAACATTCCCCCCATGTTGGTAGATATGCAATAGAGAAAAAGGGATGGTTGTGGGAAGATTGACACCTATATGTTCCAATTGTAGAGGACGTTTGGAGGAAGTGTTAGCTGAGTGTCATCATCCTAAGAAGACTATTCATCCTTGTGGTGAAAAAATGTATAGGGATACAAAGTGGATTTTCTATTGGCCGGGGATGAAGAAGAGGATAGCAGAGTATGTCTCTTGGTGTTTGACATGCAAAAAGATAAAGGCGGAACAAGAAAAGCCCAAAGGACTATTATTACCATTATAGGTGCCAATTTAGACATGGAAGCATATATCAATGGACTTTATAATTGAGTTGCCTAGGAGTCAAAGAAGCAATAAAGCCATTAAGGTTATATTGGATAGAATCTACATCAAAAAAGTAGTATGCTGCATGGAGTCCCGATTATCATTGCTAGTGATGGAGACCTCTTATTCACTAGTGAATTTTGGAGGAGTTTACAGTCAGCTTTAGGAACAATGTTGAATCTTAGCACCGCTTACCACCTGTAGACCAACGGTCAGACAGAAAGGGTGAATAGGATTTTGGAAGATCCGTTGAGAGCTTGAATCATGGATTTTAGAGGACATGTGGAGCAGCATTTGTCGTTGGTAAAGTTCGCGTACAATAATAGTTACTAAACGATGATTGGCATGACACCCTTTGAAGCTTTATATAGGAGACCATGCAAGTCACCTAGTTGTTGGTAGGAAATTACCAACACAATTCTACTTAGACCAAATTTGACCCGAAAGAGCTCAGATAAGGTAGAGATAATTAGGCGGCGAATGAAAGCTGCACAAGACCTTTAGAAGTCCTATGTTGACAGACAAAGGAAAGAATTGAAGTTTTCGGTTGAGGTCATGGTATTTGTTAAAGTTTCTCCATGTAGTAAGGTTATGAGATTTGGGACATCGGGGAAGTTGACACTGAGATTTTTAGGCCTTCCTCGATTTTGGAAAAGGTGGAAAAACTTACATATCAAGTAGAGCTTCCAAAAAAGCTAGCAGGAACCCATGATGTCTGCCACGTATAACACTTGAGGAAATGTCTGCATAGCACAACTACCATAGTAGAGCCTGATCGGTTAGAAGGTATAGAAACGAAGTCAATAGCACCTTATGCCACTGCACGTATAGTGGAGCACAGAGTTAGGAAGCTCTGTAACAAAAGAATTAGGTTGGTTCGAGTGCAATGGGGAGATAATCAATGGAAGGCATATAGGAAACCGAAAAGAAGATGAAGGTTGCCCATCTTGAGATTTTCGCTGGTAAACATTCTTTCTCCAAAATTTAGTTGTGTATAGGTTTTGATTGCTAGATTAGTTTGTGGGGGATGGTTGCCACACATTTTACTGTTATTTTTTCACTCATACAGAATGTTATGCATATCTAGGATGCTTGCACACATGCTTATATGTCATGATCTTACACTCACGCTTGGATTGAGCTCACCTATAGTATGTTGCATACATTACCACATTGCATTTTTAGTCGAGTAAATGGTTGTGTAGGTAACTTCATTGTATAACACGGTTGTAGAGTGCGCGTTACGCTATCTGTCTCTTAGGGATTTTGGAAATAAAATCCTTTTTAAGTGGGGGAGAATGTAACACCCCATATAACAAGAAATTAATTAATTGATAACCAGGCCAAAAATGAAAATTTCATAAATATTGAAATTTTCCGTGAAAGTTATATCATAGTGCGCATGTTAATTTTTTGATCAACCTTCGTATATAAAGTTTTGTGATCAGAGCTCAAATGGAAAAGTTATTGATATTTGATGTTTTTGAATTTAAAATAATTCAAACGAATTTGAATTTGAAAATAAAATAATATTAAGAAGGAATTAAATATTTTGATGTTAAATAAAACGTAAATGTTAATTGTTAAACGGATGTTAAATTTTAAAAAAGCCAAGAAATAAAGCTCGACCGCAAAAGAAGGCCGCTCAGCCACTTAGAGAGAAGCGATCGACAAGTTGATAAATGGCGGCTATGGTTGGGTTGAACCAGGCACAACCCAGATTTTATTATATTAAATTGTCTTCAATCCTACAATCTAGACGCATCCTAACCATTAAAAATAAGAGGCCAGCCCCCTTGCTTTTATTCCCAATCAAATTAGAACGCTAACAAAACTCCATCAGTCTTCTTCTTCAATTCTTGGACTCAAAATCAACTGGATTTAAAAGTAATAAGTTATATGTGTATGTGTGTGTGCGTGTGTCTACATTTTCTATTTATGTTCCTCCTAAATCTTTGAATTCTGAATCTAATCAATATACAATTGAATTATTGTACATTTCAAAAAGAAAAAATCTGAAGAAGGAATTAAGTGAAGGCAAGAATCAAATCCAAAGGAAAGCAAGGAAACTCTAAGTGCATGGAAATCTTAATTTTTCATATTTTAGTAATTTTTGTAATAAAAGTTTGGATTTGTTTCATGCCTTGAGGAATTCTATATGCAAAAAACCTAAACCCTAGAACCCCAAAATTCTCCAAAATAATGTATCAATTCTTGGGTTAATTGGAATTTCAATTGTTTATATTAATATAATAGAATTTAATTTGTTTTTTGCAATTTGAATAATTTATGTTCTATTCAACTTACACTTCTAATTTCTATCATTTCGATAAAGGGTTCGAAAAGAAAATTATTCTAAAATGATGTGCAAAGTACGGGTTTTCTTATTTATTGTTTGCACCTCCTATTTCCATAATTTAGACAAATATGAATCTCTTTTCCGCTTCAAGTTTGTATTTGTAAAATTTGAATAGAATATAAAGGGTTTAAATTATAAATTTTTATTTTCTGGAAATAAAAGCATTTATTCTATTATATCAACATAATATAAGTTTGGTATTTAGATTCCATTTTTATATATACAAGTCAGTTTTTCTAGTTAAGGACATTAGTTATTTTGTAAATTAAGGGCTTGTATGAATATGGAAGTTTGAATTTTTAACAATTAGTATAGGAAGTAGAAATCTTAGAATATGAATACTTCTACGCACGCTTAGGAATATTTAGTTAGCCTAAAATATACATATGTATAAATATGTTAATAGCATATAAGTATTAGTGTATAATCATATCATATAGAATAAATAGGTTAATAAATAGCATTAAAACCTATAGGAATATTGTCAGGGAAAATTATGGAAATTAATCCATAATTAAAGGCCAAAAAAGGAGTTTTCTTTATATGGCCTTAATACTTAAATGCGTGCGCGGTATAATATATATAGACACACACATAAAGTATATGTTTGGTAGTGTATTGGGAGAGCAGAAATATGACTAAGTAATAGGGATGTGAACTCGGTCAAAAGCATACAAAAGTCTGCCCTACCAATCTGGCTACCAACAGTTTGACTTTGGGACTGATGTGAGATATCACCTATAATAAGCACCTATAATGGACGTGAGGTTAATTCCAATGCTGTAGGGTAAGCTTGCCCTGCTAATCTGACTACCATCACCTACGATTATTCGGCCTTATATGAGATGTCACAGTTTGGGTTACAAGTCATAAGATGGATATCCCGATACAGGCCTGGTTCTGGGTTAAAGGTATTAAGTGGTTGTTGTGGGGTCCGCGTCCTTTCCACTCAAGTAGTATTAAATGGTCGGTATTATCATTTAGGTGCGATAGTGGAAAATCTATGGAAGGGGTCCGCTTGGGGTTGAGGTATTAACTGGCTATTGTAGGGTCTGCATTTTCCCATAAAAGAATTATTAACTGGCCTGATGTGGTTTCTTACGATGTCAGTTAAAATGTGTGAGAGATGAGTTTGCCTTGGTTTTAGGCATTAAATGATGGGGATTTATCTTGGGTATATGTATTAAATGGTTAGAGTCTGTCTAATTCCTATTAAAGATGTATTAAGTAGCTCAGGTGCTTTTTCTCACATCATAAGGACATAATTGATAGTAATTGTGTTATACCCATTTAGAGTTATGAAGATGGACTGGAAAGGGCCGATGATGTAATGACCCACCATTTTGGATGGTTTAAATCGACAATAAACCATACATGTCAACTCAAACCATTCAAATGGGAGGATTGTTATTGAGGTAAATAAGAAAATAAGAGAAAAAGAAAGAAAAAAACACAGATTCTCAAAGCAGAACGACAAATATAAGAATCAAATAAATAATTCATGAAGCTGTTTTACATATAATATTTGATTACACTTTTAGAATACAAATCAAAGTTATATATACAGTAGGAATAAGTAAAATTATGCAGAACAACTTGATGCGGTGGAATATATATATAATAAATAGATTAAAAATATCAGTCTTTGTCCTCCAGAAATAAAGTGGTCTTCAAAACACTGAAAAGCTAAAACTGACCCGAGCGTAATGAAAAGACAAAACACTCGAATCATAACTAAAAGATCTTATGTAAGTTAAATCAACAGTAAATAAAGATGAATGTTATGGCTTCAGAGATATTTATGGGATTTTACTTCTCTTATCCAGTGTCTAACGTGCGTGCAGTAACTTAATATATGTTTGGGATTCCATCTCCTAAGGATTCGTTAAACTATCTATATATATAGTACAATATGCCATTATAATATGTCTATAGTAAAGTATTAAAATAGCACCAAGGTGTTACCCATATCCTCCTTAACACATTTTACATAAATATCATAGTCTATACAGTACCATAAACTTCACCGGAAACTGGTGGGCTATTAGGAAGCACTCAGTAGGTACATACAACCAACTCGTAGTAGGCACGATAAGGCTTATGACAAGGCACGCGAGGCAATTCCCAGGGTAGGATACTATCGTTTTGCAGATGCGGACTGTAGGTAACGCATAGCAGCTACTACCATCCACCTTGGAACACACTCCCATAATCAAATTGAGGGGTGGCCACAAAATCAATCGCAAGGTAATAAATATGGTATCGAAGAAGCATATCTGATCGGAGGTGCGACCTCACTTGGCTCGACATTGCTCTTGGTTTAGTCATATCAAGATGACCCATGTGGGTCAGGGCTGCTTTCATACCTCATATAGTAACATTCGCCAAACCATCCTACTTCATTCTGGACTCTCCACCACATGAACAGTTATTAAAGTGGTTTTCGGTATTGGCAGAGAGTATGAAAATAGCCAATCCCGGTCTCCTTAACTACCAAAGGCTTATTTCACACCAGTTGGTTCTTTTACAAAAAGTTCATAATTCATATCAAAATATCATATTCATTTCAAAATCATATCACTTTCGAAACCATTATATACTTCAAAGATCCAAATCATAATCATTTCAAAATAATTTCACTTTAGAATCATTATTCGACTTAAATTATATACGTTTCAAAATCATAATTGCAAAAATGGTTAAACCATCATATCACATATTCGTATTTGAATCTATTAAATCTAAATCGTAACAATTCCAACTTTAAACAATTTGAATATTGAAAGTAGTTTACATATTGAGATAGTTACACATTAAAATAGTTTATATTTTAAAAATAGACTATAGATTAAAATGGTTTATATATTAGAAATGGCTTATATATTAAAATAGGTTATCTATTAAAATAGACAATGTATTGAAGTAGTTTATAATAGTTACAACAGTTTAAAATAGTTTAAAATAGTCTTATTAGTTTAAAATAGTTTAAATAGTTCAAGGATTTTAAAACAGCTAAAAATAGTTTAGTACAAAATGGTTTGATTATTGGAATGATTTATATAGTAAATAGCTGAAAGTTTAAACAATCCAAATTTTAAAATAATAGATTTTTAAGCAGTTTATATTAAAATATTGAATTTGAAAATAATATATCAAATTAAACTATTTGTTCCATTTCAACAAATCTGGACCATATCCATATTTCAAATCAACAACAATCAATTCTATTCTTTCAACTCAAATTCTCATTAAAACCATTTCAATCTATATCGATTTCAAATCCATGTTTGAACTACAAATTTAAACCACTTCAATAGATTTCAAAGTTAAAATATTCAAAACGTTTACAATAACTCAATTTTGATAAATTTCATTTATATTCCAAAATTCAAATTTTAGATTTCGATTTAAATTCTTTAAACAATTCCTTTAAACCAATTTCAATTTCAACATTTTAAAGCTCGGATTTTAAAAATAATTCAGTTCATAGAAGTCAAGTTTTATTTCAAGATATCATTTAACTGCATTTCAAAGTTTAACGATTTAAAATCATTTAATTTAATCAATCCAGTGCCTGTGTATAATAATCTACCGTATAGTCTAGTGATACAGATTTATATTATTTCAATTCGTAATAATTTAAATTTATGGGTATATATCATTTCAATACGCAATCCCAAAAAGTTCAAATGCATAAAATCGCTCGAGTTTATTATTTCAACGTATAACGATTTTTTCCTAATCTACAAGATCATTCGGGTATGTATCATTTCAACCCATACTAATTTTCCTAATAATAACTAAGGGAACTTGCAGTGCGGTAATAACATATAAATAAATATACATCCAATCATCCAAAAGAACAACAAATAAGCATCCATAACAATCATCATTCAAATCAACCAATTAATCACAATAAATAAACTGGATATCATTATCAAGTATTTAACTAGCAATACAAATTCAATATTAAATTAAATGTCAATTAAATTCAATAAAATTCAGATTTAACTGGAATGACAAATTAAATATACCAAACAACAATCAATCAATTTCTAATCACATCATAAATTTATTTGTACTAACATAAGATAGTTTAGCATTCGTGAGTGGGTTAAAACACTCACCTTTGATTTTTCAAGGATTTAAAGTCAAAATTAAGCTCAACAATCTAATAGTCTCAGAATCTAACCAAACCAATTCCATAATGTTAGAAATTTTGATACGATCGCAACGGAGAAAACTACGCATGAATCCGAGCTCGTATGCAAAAGATATGATAATTAGAACGACTAAAATTTAAATTATCAAAATAATAAAATAATAAAATATATACCACATCACTACCTCAATACGTGTAACCCTAGCCTCGAACCAAAAGTCATGCATGCGACCTGAGCTACAGCCGCCATCGTTCAATCAATTTTTGCCACCACCACATCGAGCTTCGACACGATCCACCTACGCCAACGTCCTCCACTAGCCGAGCCTCACTTTGCCAAGGGGCATGGCCGCCTCTGGCTACTCGAGTCGCCACCGTCGCTGCCGAGCTATTTCCTTGAATTATGGTGAGTTCTGATCGAGTAACAATGAATTACGACCACCATAAGACTTGCTCGACTTCTCTTCCCAACGCAACTTCCCGATCATTGATTGGATGAATATCTACCATTGGATCACGAAACCCTTGAAATAGGCGGCTGAGAAAGATTGCCAATTTCTGGCCAAATGGTTATTCGAATGCAAAAAAAAGTAGATCTAGTTTATGCCCGTCGAGAGTTTTCCAACTATATATAAGGGTTTGATGAATTTGAATTTTGAAATTGGATTTTGAAATTGAATTTAGGGTTTTGGAATTGAAATTAGGTTTCTGCCATTGGAGAAAGGAGATAGGAACAGATAAGATGAACTATACATACAGAAAGCCAGACAATGAGGCTGCTAGGGTTATAAAAATCTACTTATATAGAGAGATAGATAAGAATGAATAACATATCGAATTGGTTCGTAACGATTACACAACCTGAAAAGCCCGTTCCGTTTCTGAAACAATAATGGGTCATTTAATATATCAAAATGTAGGTTTTCAATGCTTTTAAACTCAATGGTACTAGTTTCAAACCCAAATTAAAAAGTATATAGAAGTTAGCTTTTAAAATCAGCTTATTTTACTTTAATTCATTAAATTGGTTCCTACGCGTTTCGAGTCTGCACGATCAAACGACAAGTCCGATCGCTACGAAACTTGAAATCCTATAATAATTCACTGTTACAGATCCAACAAAACTGGTTTTGTCGAAATCCAAAATAATGGCCAAAATGGCTAATTTTCACGTTAACTAAATAAATTAATCACCTTTTAAATTTAAATTTAAAAGGTAACTATTTTTATCATTTTGATTTCCTAGAAATTTATAATCTTTTAAAACAAATTTCCCATGTCAAATTCAATATTAAATATTACACTAATTGCAACATTCAATATCAATTGCAATACATTTGTTAATTATAATTTAAATTCCAATAAATTCATTTATTTTGATTTACATCTTATTATTCAACCATCAAATGCCAATTTGAATTCATTTGACACTAGTTCACTTTTTATTACATTCTTATTCTACAGTTATCATCTTAACTCATATTAACACAATAACTAATTACATTTAATATTATTAGTTTTCAAATAAATTTCAATGGATTAAATAATAAGACGATAAATAAGCAATTGTTACTTTTACGTAATTTAATCACATTTATAAGTTTATTGTTTATAAAAAGATTAAAAATTTATGTTTAAATAATTGATTTCATATTATAAACTAAAACCAATTAAATAAAATAACATACAATTTCATTTTTAATACTGTTGAATATGCGATTATATGATTTTTGTTTGATGATAATAAACATATATACTCATTTAAATGTATTTGTTAATGTACTATTTTATTTTTCGTAGATTCAATAAATATTTGCTAAATAAAATAAATAACACGGAATTTGAATTCAAATAGAAATTTTAATCAAACAAATATTTATTACAATTTTTGAATAGTACAAATTTCAATCTCTCACTATATACAATTTCATTTACAATACAAATTTAATTAAATTACAATTCACATTTACATTGCACCTCACTACATATCACTCAACTTCATTCCAATGTGAATCCAGCATTTGAGGAATCTATAGAAATATACACTGACGTTGTAAAATTGAAAATAAAATATTTTTGCAGTATAAAATAAAATGTGGATTTTGAAAATAATATTTGCATCAATTATTTGGGTTATTCTTCAGCATTTAAATTTGAATTCATCATGTACGAATAGCATGTGACATGCACAGTGTATCACTGTACATGCCACAAGGCCGTGCATACCGATATATACACTTGATAAAGTTATAGGGACAGGTGAGCACAAGGTCAAACCCAAATCAAAAGCTGGGTTCAACTCAAGAGCAATCAAAATAATGTCAGAATATCAGCACAAGGTCAAACCCGAGCTCCAAGCTGGATTCAACACAGGTGCAAGTTCATGAAAATGGTCAAGACAACTAAAACAAGCCTCGACCGAAATCCAAATGTACAAATGCAATATGAACAACCTCATTGCAGCACTGACCATACAGCAAGGCCAAATACACATAAACCAGTAAATGATACAGTGATGGCAAGTTCGAACAAATGCATAGCCACAACAATGCAGAACTACTCGAGACGGAGATGTATAAGATGACAACACATATATACATACATGAATGCATATATACATACATATATGTGTATACATACATACATACATACATACATACATATATATATATATACGAGTAGTGTGGCACGTGCGATGCACGTGCGCAGAAGGAATTGGTGTTAAGAAACAATGTGTATGAAAGTTGTTGAATGCGATAAAATGAGTATGACATATACGTAATGTTGAATATTTTGGATATTGACAGGTAGAATGAATGTACAGAAGACGGACGTGGACGTAGAAAATTTGTATCGAACATGGGAAGAAGCGTTATATCAGACCGACATTGTGTGGGTAGAAAGAAAAGTAATACATATCCATATGGTGTAGCCAATTATTAACGCATGTTCATGCAAACCGTAGAGAATTAATTTGATTTGTAATGGAAATAGAATAGGTTCTTCGTTACATATAGCAGGTGATTAGAGATAGATATGATTGCATTTTGTAGGGATAGGGAAACAAAATGAGTTGTTGCAGATAAGAAACTATTTGATAGTAAATTATGGGTAGTAAGTGTAGTTGTCGTAACCATTTTCTCTCCTCCTTGTTCCGGGCTTGAGACCGGCATCAACACTAAGTTGATGGCGGAGTTAAAAACGTTTTTTAAAGGAATTTTTAAGTGAACCGAAAGTGAGTTGGAGTAGTAAATGAGGAAGTTTTTGTTAACCCAGTTTTGTATTTTGTATAAGCCGTGGCTAAATATATGACCGAAAAACAATAAAACGGAGAAAAAGATTATAAATGTAGATATTAGTCATTCATGGCCTTACAAAAATTGCCTTAATGATTTACGTAGAGTAATAAAATAGTGGTGAGGAACGTATATTTGTACCCAATGTTGTATAGTAATAATTATAGTAAAACGACAGCATGTGAAGTGGAAAAATGAAGTACTGTTAATTAAGTTCGTGGGTACATTGTAATAACACATCCTTATACACAACATTTCTAGTATGTGTGCCATTTCTATTTCGAATCTTTCCATTTTTCATCAAAACTTTTGTTGTTTTTAGTGAAACGCCTCTTGATAACGGAACATATAGCTGACCATGACTGAAAACATGTTCGGAAAGATAAATACCAACCTGAGGGATGGTTTGTCCTTGGGATTTATTAATCGTCAAGGAAAAAGCTAATTTAATTGGAAATTGTTTACGTATTAGGTTGAAAGGCATGTTAGTATTCTCAGAAGGCTTTACTGGTATACGTGGAATAAATACTCTTGTACCACGAAAATGTCCAACAGTTATTTCTGCATCCATGACATTTCTGTGAAAGACACGACATAGTAATCTGGTGCCATTACATAATCCAATTCGTGGATCAATATTTCTATGCAACATGATTGGTGCACCTACTTTTAGTCTTAATTTATGTGGGGGTAGACCTCCCGGAGCAAGTGAGTTTAAGAATTCGTATTGGTATAGATTATGTGTATCTTCTTCGACTTTGTCGAAGGAGTAGTAAATGCGCTCACTACCTGGAAATAGTTCTATAACTTTGTTACTAGTGTCATCCACCGTTTCGTTTGTAGGGGCTAATATTTCTCTATCCATTATAAAATTAGGATCACCTAATCTGTCATTGAGTTCAGCAAAGACTTCATTAATCAGAGCATAAAGTGACGAACTATTGGTCCAAGGTTCAACGATATCATTTGGGAGCTGCAAAATGCCGTCTTGAACATAGACTTCATCTCCATTTCCAATACGTAAAAGAAATTGTGCATGTGATTGATCATCTTTTGCGCGCATATTTTGTGTTAAATGAATTACGTGAATATTTTGCCATAAATATGATCGTATACGTGCATCGACGGTTTGAGCTCTAGTACCGTCTACGACTATTCGTAGAACTTGACGAAAATCACCGCCTAAAATAACAATCTTTCCTCCAAATGGTGAATCGAAATTAGTTAAATCTCGTAATGTTCTGTCTACGGCCTCAAATGCATGGCGGTGAGCCATGGTAACAGTAGCAGTCAATAAAAGTTGTGCGAGTTCAGATTGCTTGGGAATATGACATGTAGAGGAAGAGTCTAAATTAATTGGTATTTTAAATCGAGAATGTGCAGTTTGACCTCCTGGAAGAGCAAGAGAAGCAATTCCAGAAGTAGCGACTGCAATTGCAATATGATCTTGAATTCGTAAATGTGCTAAGATTGCTCTATATAAATATGTTTTTCCTGTACTTCCAGGACCGTCTATGAAATATATAGCATTAGCTCCACTTTGAACAGAAGACATTATCGTGTCAATTGCCTTCTTTTGTTCGGAGTTCAAGTTATCTACAGAATTGATATCATTATTGGGTATTTCTATGCATTGCTCTTCTGAAATAAGAGTGGATGTGTTTGTGTGGGTAAAGCGGTTGAAATTATATGTGGAATGTCATAGTCAAAAATTGTTTTGTTATATTGTTTGAGAAGGTTGTCGAGGTCCGACAGACATTGAATTACTGAAAATGAATTGGTCACAGTAGTAGCAGATGTAGTAGGATAGTCTTCAAGTAAGAAAGGTGAAAACTCTTCCCACAATTCACGCACATGGCATGGGTCACAGTATACCAAAATTGTAACAAATAATCTTCTTAAAGCATTAGGCATATGTGTGTGTGAAGCATCTGCCAAACATTCCTTTATACTATCATCGTTTTCAAGTAAACCTCTATGTTCAGCTGCTTCTTTAAATGTGTTATATTCTATTTGATTAACTGTTAGTAAGTCTGTAAAAGATAGAGGACCTCTAACATGTGTTAATAGTAGGTGCAAATAGTAATGATCTCCTTCAGTGGGAGATACAGTGTAAATTCTACCAATTGCCCTACGGTTATTTCGTCTACTGTTCCATTACTTACTTGTATAATCCCACCAATATTTTTCTGGAAACTCATAGTATAAATATTGACGTGCTTGTTCATCAAAAACATTTTTACAAAAAAATTCAGTAAGCATTGTTTTCCGTCTATGTTGATCATCCAAAATAGTGCGTATGTGCTCTTCTGCACGAAATAATAATTGTTGTCTATTTGGTAAATGTATTTGTAAGCCGGTAACAGACGGAAAAATACTACTTAGGGAAAATTTAAATATTCTCCATAAAGCTTCTGGAGCACAAATCCATCTAGCATTAACAAATTTTGAAATCTCATCGTTATCGTCAAATGTAGTGGATAATCCTACAGAAACGCTGTCTGAACCTTTGTAAACATATTTGTAGAGATATTTCATAGATTTAATACTTGAAAAAATCTCAACATTTATATGACAATCATATTTCAAAAGTAAGGATTATATGGTACTATCCAACGGTTATCGATTATGTGGCTTCCAATTTGATATTGTACTCCGTTATCGCATCTTTTATAAATAGGGTAAGAGTCGGTTCCTTGTAAAGTAAATAGAGAAAAAGCTTTTGGAAAACCCTCCTTACAGCGGTTATTTTTCATGCAGACAGCTCTTGGGTTAAAATGTCCGCATGGATAATGAATCATATGTTTCATTACAGCGTTGTGTAGTTCGGGTTCTAAATGTGTACATGGAATTTCAGCGCGAACTAAAGCATCATAATCATCAGGATTGCTAATTTTATCGTTTTCATCTAGGATAAGTAGAATTTGAGAATGTGGTAGTCCTATTTTTTGGAATTCAATAACATGGACATGGGCAACGACTTTACCTAAAACAAACGTGTCAAATAGGTCAGTTTTAAGTTGCTCTAGTTTTGATCGAAAAATCCTAGTTGTTAAATCTGGTATATCTTGTGGTTGTTGACAGGGAAGAAATTCTTGTGTAATTTCTACCCAGTTAGTATTACATGTCATAGTAATAAATAAGTCAGGCTTTCCATACCTTCGTACTAATGCCATTGCATCTTGGTATCTTTGATGCATATCTCGTGGACTACCAATATAGGAGGAAGGAAGAATCTTCTTGACACCAACATTTCCTAATGTGTGAAAAGGCATAGGATTGAGTAGTAGTGAATTAAGTGGTTAGTAATTATTGGGAACAAAAAATGGTTGATTGAAGGAGATAAAGAAACTTACTGGCAGATGTTTCTCCAGTGGCTAAGGCATTTTGTAAACCTTGGTATAACTCCGCTCTGATCGTAGTCTGATTGTTGCGAAGAAACCTTAGCCCCATTGTTTCTATTTTTACATACATATCAAAAAAATATTGTTGAAATAAACGACCACCAAGCAGTATAAGTGATGTCTCTGTTGTTCGTATCTTTGTGTGTAGGCGATAGACAAAATGCAAGTAACGTTAGTACTGATGTTGATATAAATGAAGTTTTGTGCTATTTACGAACAAATTATATTGGATATCAATTAGGCTATAGTACCTGTAAAATATGAGAGTAGTAAGATGTACAACTAATAGGTGTATTTCCATTTTCGTGGATGCTTAAATCCCATCCATGCTGACCGTAAGGCAACAATAGTGGATATTGCAGCGGGTCGTTAAAACCTGCAGTATATGATATTCTCTGTAGATTTCCACTTATTGTCTCAACAATGATATCTTGACATTGAAAATTGTCTGGTTCATCTCCAATTATTATTCCTGCTACTTGGGATGTAGTTGGCAGCTCATGAAGATGTCGATCTATTGTGATCTCTTTGATTTTGATCCTACATTTTTGCACGTCAGCTTGTTGCCCCCATTGTGGAAGTATGGAGACATATGGGTTATGAGTATCTAAAATTTGTTTCAAAATCATAATTATCTCCGGTCTCATTGCATCACTATCTTGAAGTCGGTTTTCAATCTCATGGTCAGTGTCATATATGTACAGTTGTAAATATCTTGGTCTACTTCCAACTAAGGGTAAAAGACTTCCAATACTATGATATATTGAACCTTGCGCACGATATGTGTAAACTCCTTCTCTAGCATTGGCCAGGTTATTATCAATTGATGCACCCATAGACGTGAATGAAAATGCATTATTATATGATCGGATGTTTGTACGAAAATGGGTACCCATTTCACCTTGATCTTGGAATAGGCTCAGTAACTGTTGTGGTATTGTGGTAGGACGATGAATGTCGATGGAACCTCCAAAGCAACAGTTATTTAAGCTTTCATGGAAAAATATTTTAGCATTGCAGAAATCACAGTAAGTGGGCTGAGGAAGTCGATGTTTGTGGTAGGGAATGGTTGCGGTAAAATTTCGACCATAGTTATGACTACTGCTTAATACAGTCCACAGTATCGTTTCTTCGCCATCCCGTGTTATTGAAGAACCTAAAAAAATAAGGTTATTATTCAGTGTAGTAGTCATACTTTTACAATTTCACATCACTGTCATTGTACTTGAAATGTTGATTATTGTAAACATATCATCGGTTTAAGTCAAATAATGTAAAAAATAGACAGCCTAGGCTTAAAAACCCGTATAAGCAAGCTCCATATTTTTGAAACTATTATTTGTAAAATCATTTTTATAGTCAGTAATAAAACGCGACATATATATCTAAATCCATGCATGTACTCACCATTATTATTTCAAAACATTTCGCACTTAAACTTAGACCATACATTGTAGTGTTGAAAGCTTTATTGAAAGTGGTCTATTCAAATAGGCACATAGTAAAGTAAATCGTACTTGGACCAAGAGCTGATAAGTTAAAAAATATGTACGAAATATTTAAAAGTGGTACACAATTAAATTTTAATTTACTTCACAACTGGAACATATTTTGAAATCATTTATACACTCATAGTCACATACATATTTAGTAGCATAAATGCGTACAAAGATAAATCTGAAGTGTATAAAAATTTAGTACAATTAAGATGGGTACAGTTTGTGAAGCCCATATATAAAATGCGTTTGAAACCAACATATCTTTAAAGACTTATACATATAGATTAGAAGTCATATTTATTTGTTGAAAACTTGTTTACACGGACTTGGTTCTGAAAAACTCGACTCAGTTGAAGTCCTCATGCTCAGAACATTTTAAAAAATAATTCTACTGTAAGAATCAAAAAATTATACGCATCTTGATCAATTTTCAAATATATTACATTGTAACATGCACTAAATCCAAAGAATCAAACACTTTATATTTCAAAAAACCTATACAATGTAGATTAAAAAAATTAGTGAAAATGTTATCATATAAAAAAATGTAAAGCCTCACAAAATTTAAAATTCCCAAAATGAATTTATAAACAAATGAATCAATGGAAAATCGATGTATATAAAATGAATGGTTGGAAAAGTGAAAACGAAGAGGTATAGATAGTTGAAAAATTAATCCCACACACACAGAGAAGGAAAACTTTAGCAAAGCAAAAACAATATGTTCTAAATCATTTCATGTAATTTAGCATAGCTGCAGTCCAAGTTTTAACTTTAACCTTTGATCAAAAGTTAATTCTTAAAGTTATATTTTTCGATATTTATTTATAAGGCCAAAAATTTGAGATGATAGGTAATATTAATATTAATATTAATAGGAAAAATATAATACCTAAGCATGTTATTAAATGACAATGAAATTATTGACTAATTTAGACACAGTAGCAAGGTATTAAAAATAGTAACCTTTTTCGATTAAAGTAATGGTATAATATAAATTTTAGCAATAGATGTAACAGATATGGTTTTTTATAGCATAGCTCATAATAAGTAGACAACGAACCATTTCTTACATACTTGCTATATTAAAATAACCATCAATCTCAAATTATATAGTACTATGATAATTCATAATTATATTAACGATTAAAATAATGTAAAATAATGGACGCGAAGGAATACATAGTAAATTTGTACACACGTATATTTATGTAAAATTAATGAGAATCAATAGTACTTCGTTAAAAAGATAGTACTAATAACATGTAGTTCTTATTCATTATTTATAAAGAATCACACTTTCACATAAATTGGAGCGTTCATCTTATAAAAGCTATAAGTAACATCATAATTTCAATTAAACCAATTATCGTAATAAAATTATTTTAACTAATCTAGACCGTAAAAGCACCAGAAAAATTAAAATCAAACAATAAAATAATATGGAAGTTGATGATAAACAAATTACGTTGCTAAAATAATTCCAGTATAAGTAACAACAAAATTACACGTATCTAGATCTATTATCAAATATATTACATTGCAACTTGCACTTAGTCAAAAAAACAAAGTCTCCATACTTCAGAAAACATATATTCTTATTAAATATTTTCAAAGAAAATGCTACCATATTATAGGATAACAATTACTATTCATATAAATGTTAACATTATATCAAAACCCCCATCTCTTATGACTTGGGCATTGTTTCAAACACATTGTAGGCATTATGTGACCAAAATTCTAAATAGCAACAATTTCACAGTAAATACGTTGTTGTACATAATTAACGCAAAATACGGTTAAGAACATTTCATTTTGTATGCAGCCTGCATCGTCAAGTCAGAACCGGGTAGTAGGTTTAAAGTTCCACATTTTCATATTTGATAATTTATTAGCTATATGTAGTAATAGTGTACAGTGCGTACGGCTGGCAGTGTGTCGTTTTTTTCTTTGACAGTTTCCTATTCATTAACGCAACACACGGTTAAGAAATGAAAGTTTGTATGCACCCTGCGTCGTCAAGTCAGAAAAGAGTAGTAGGTTCAACGTTCCACATTTTCATATTTGATAATTTATTAGCTATAGGTAGTAATAGCGTACTGTGGGTACGGTTGCCAGTGTATCTCTTTTTTTTTGACAGTTTCCTATTGATAAGCATAGTATACGGCCTTGGTTAGGGTGTGTGTCACTTTTATATGGTTATTTTTTCTTGGTAGATAAAGCAATAGCTCGGCTGTGTAGTAGGATGTGTGATCCATCGTTCTGTCATATCATGCACGTCCATTTAAAAATAGGAGTACGAAATGGACGAGGACGTGACAAAATAAAGCATAAGTATGAACAGTGTAAATGTGCTACACAATGAAGTAACAGAGTAAATGAGCTGTAGAGTCTGTGTTAAGAACGCAAGGAGGGGGGAGAAAAAAAATTACCTGTTAAACGTCGATCGTGGAAGCCTTCACTCAACCGTGTTCTTGTATTTGCAATACGTATTTCTCTTGCTTGTGTACGTCTAGCCTGTTGACCAAGCTTACGTGTTTCTCTTTGTTATTGTTCCATTAGATGCAGTAGATAAACTACAGAGGTAGTAAATATTAGTGAAGGAAAAAAGATTTGTGACTGATGTGAAGAGATATATGGCAGTCGTAGAAAAGGGGAGTACAGTAGTAAGTGAAGGACAATCTATTGGGAAGTGTGTATATATAGGTAAACCAACGGTTACGTAAGTTGGTATAACTGCTGAAAATGAGTACGTAAACGTTGTTGAATTGGTAGAGATCCGAGATTTTCTCTGCTGATTTTTTATAACAGGACGAAATTTTCTTACGTACGTTGCATTAAAGTGGCCGTAATAACAGGGTAGTCATAGGAAAAATGGTATGCAACGAACTGTGCACGTATATACAGTTAGAGTGTGTATTAAACAGTGGAGAAATTTTTATTTAGCATGTTCACATCCATTCGTTCACATTTATTTACATATGCTAATGTGTCAAGCTATATGAGTTTTGTTAGTCACCTCTGTAAGTTATAGATTTTTTTAATACAATGAAGGAAAATCTGTTTTGCAAAATACACATCAATTTGCATGCGAATATAAATGTCGGTTAATAAGTAATAATAGGTGGCTGAGTATCTTTGCTTAGTTTGATGGTTTGGTGAATTATGTGGTATACTTAACCATGCGTTGATAAAAATATGGGTACATGGAACAATTGTATAATGTAGTCCCTACACAATATGAAACATACGGAAAAACTTTGTAAAAGAAGAATTTTATTTTTGTACAAACATTCAAGTAGTGGTGTACTAATTTGTTAAGCAAGGTTTAATCAAGTTTCACAACAACAAATGATTAGCTCTCTGGATGTTTTACGTGATTAAGTTGTTTAAGTTAAAGCAAGGTGACATGAACATTCAGTTATAAGCTATTCGGTTATAAGCTAACTGTGTATACCTAGAGTTGAACATATTCTTCCATATTAATTTTTGCTTCGTTTGAATGTAATAATTGTCTGTCAATGTTTACTGATAGTTCATGGATGTTTAGTGATAGGTCGTGTATATAATGAAGGCAGTACCAGTGTCGAACGAATATTACATGTATCAGCCTCGGATAATATAACGCACACATACGTTTTTAGCAACACTTACATCAACATGAAAAGAACAGCAACTTTATCTAGGCAATGACGAAAGCATGAAGTACATGAAAAATTTAAAAGAACAGCAACGAATACATCAGAAACAAATAACTTTGTATTAAGAGCGACGAAAGGAAAAAGTACGGAAGCACAAAAATGGACAATTTATGGGCTAACAAAGAGTTGAAGATGTATTAAGTACGGTTCTTGAGAAAATGGTCAACAGATGCATCATATTGTTAAATCTACAGGATAAACTAAAATTTATGATTAGTATGTAGTATAAATGTACGTATGTATATACGTGTCCGTGTATCAAATAATTAAATGTTGGCATACCACTTCAGGAGTAAAAAAAATCTTCCCATTTACCATCTTCTATACATTGTGGAAAATAGTGTAGCTCATCAGACTGTGTCATCAGGACTTCAGAGGTGGAAGATTTTGATAAATTTTCGTTGGTTTCAAAAAAATTTGTCCCAACCAGAGGTAGTTGAACAGAGTGGGTTGGTTTGTTAGCATTGCCCAATTCAATCTGGGAAAGATTAACCTCTGCGACGTTGGATGAAGCATTGACTTTTTCATCGGTAACGGATTGAAGGTGCTTTGTTAAACGCATACTTTTACGTTTGAATTTGTCTACGGAAGGGGATAATGCAGGCTCTTTACCTTATTGAATATATTTGTTCTGCAGGTGGAAAAAAATGGTAACTTGTGGAAAAACGTGCGGACAGTACATATACGGGTTCAGAAACTTGGTAGTTAACAACTAAATAGATTTTCGACTTTGAACTACGTATGTACGTGTATAGAATAACTTGCATATTTAAGACAGGGCAATAAAATTTGTGAAAATCTAGCGTACTCAACTATTTCGTGTGCTGAAATCGTGGACAGCTACTATAGCTAAAAGGTTTGTATGCATAAACTAATATAGTACATGGTTGAAAAAGCATGTGCAAAAGCTTGTGAATAGACTGTGTACAAAAATATATGCCTGACAGAGGTTGTAGTCATAAAATCTGTAACAGCCCTAGTTTTTAGCTATTTATTTCTTTTAATTTTTTTGTTTTTAGGAATATAATTTATATAAATTGTGTTTACCAATATTGTTTAAATATTTAATTTAGAGAATTAAACTCGTTAATTTAATATGATTTTTGTAACTAAATTTAAGAAGAAGAAAAAAAAAAGGAAATTTTTATAATGTATAATGAAGTGTGTGGTAACTAAATGTTTTGGATATTATCATAATATCTGTTGTTATACCCATTCCCTAAAAATAATGAAAAGGAGAAAATTTGTAACATATTAAAGTAGTTAATTAATTATGTTAATTTGGTAGGTTATGACATGCAAATCATGTTGGTGGAATATTCTCAATTTTGACATATTAATTATGTTAGCAGTGAACATTGTTAAGCAATTTAAAACAATGAAACTTACAATCAATTTATTTGATAAATCTACCTTATTCCTAGTTAGCAATTCAAAACTTGAATAAAGGCACATACGGATATTTTAAAATGGAGTTAATGACAATTAATAGATATTTCAAAAAGAAATTTATGACAATTAATAGAGAAATTAATTGTAAAATTTCAGTAGTTGACCAGAATTAATTTATTGAATAATTAATGCAAATTAATAAAATTGATGAAAGATAAATAAGTTAATTCTTTTGGTTAATGGCATGAGGACACGAGGTTAATCCCCATTTTGTAGGAGAAATCTGCCCGTGTAACCAGTCCGGCTACCAGTGCCTACAAAGCGGACGGATTAATGTGAGACGTCGCAGGATTGATAATTAACAAAAAGGGTTAATTAACTAATTAAGTTAGTAACCAAATTTGAGTATGTAATTAAAGGAGGATAATTAATTGGTAATATGGTAATTAATTGAAATCAATTAAGGAGGGTAATTAAAAGGGATAAGGTAATCAATTGAAATCAATTAAAGGCAATTAAAGGGGAATTAATTGATTAGAAGAATATGGAAATCAATTAGAGGGAATTAACTAATTTAAAAATTAAAAGTTTTGAAGTTTTAACTTTGTTAAAAGATAATTAAATTCGCAATATTAAAGTGAATATGGTATACATGTATATATGAAAACCAATTTAATTTTGTTAAGTAATAATGTTGAAGAATTTAGTAGGTTAATGAACTGTTAAAATTCGCGTTTAAAGGGCGCATAAATTTATGGTATAAGTAACGTAATAAACGTATAAATTACAAACGTTATTTTTTTTATAAAAGTTGGGTGTTTTGTATTACGTCAGTTTGGCGTAGTTTAAAAATCATATTTAAATATCTATATGGATTAAAAATATCAGTCAGTAGTTTTATAGCAAACGTTACCTTTTTCCACAGCTTTCTATTGGGTTTCAAATTTTGATTCCAAAATCTTTGCCAATTCTTGCCCTTTCATTTAATTCAATCAAATTGGAAATCAAATTTGCCTTCCTTTGCGCGTGACACAAAATTTTATTCTTTTAACATTTTGACATTTGCCTCTTACCATTTGTTTCTTGAGCATGTCACTGTATTCATTTATTCACGCAGCCTTATCCACAAAAATATCAACTCTTCCAATTGCCATTTTTCCTCTCACCTAAATTAAATGCATTCAAAATTTAATCTTGCCTATCTTTGCAAATTTTCGCATACCCATTATATCTCTCTGTTTCCACTGCGTTTGTTTTGCAATAAATAAATTTTTCGAACCATTGATCAAGTAAATATTTATGTAAGCATTTATTACTTTTGCCTTTTCAGTTAAAAGCTTTTTCATTGCTTACCATAAATCACGCAAGAGCTCAAGTTTTGCTTCCTCAATCAAATCTGTTCAAATTTGCAGTAACGCATGCTTTAAATTTAGATTATAACTGGTATAAATCACGCAAGCTATCTAAAAAAAAAAAATCCAAAAGAGTGATATCGTTCAAACATAAAACTGGAAAGAGAAATCAACGCATGCATTTATCACAATTTTCGTGTAGCGTTCAAACAAGAAGAACTGGAAATAAATCTCTTGCCTAAACGCATGCACTCAAAAATCAACGCTTGCATTTATTTCTTACGTTTTCAAACCTGCCTATTTATCTCCCCATTTTATTTCGCAAGTTTATCTATAAATACTTTGCCTCATTCACATAAGTTTTCATATCTCCTTGTTTGTCCCTCTCTGGTACAAGCTTCTATCAGGTAAATAATTTGCATTGTTTATTTCTTTGCTTCTTCCAATTTTCCTTCCTCCTTCTTGTGTTCTCTGATTTCCTTGCTCGGCTACTTCCCCATCATGCCGTGCCATTTATAAATACATATAGAACTTTGTTAGTAGTAGGCTGGAAGAAATGATATAAATTGATTGTAGGAAGCTAGACTATGGAATTAGTGTAGTTATGATGTAGTTAGTGGTATTGTGGATTTGGATAAGTGCAGTTTGAAGAGGAAGGCATAGAAAAAAAAAAAAGAATTACAATTTAATAATGGAGAAGATAAATTGATAAGGAGAAAATGATATGAAATGTTGTTTAATTCAAATAAACAATATTGTATGAATAAATCTTGGGTGAATATAATAAAATGACATTTATTTCAATTTTTAATGGTTGAAATAAATTTAAGATGGTTAAAAATAAATTTAACTACTTATTTGAGAATTTGGGTGGATAAATATCAATGGATTGTATTTATTATGGTTAATAAAAGGATATTGGTGATGTATACCAATAATCACCTTTTAATGTTTAATAATAAAAGTAAAAGAAGAAATAATTTGCCTAAACATGATGAACATGTATGTGAAATAAAGTATTATTTAATGAATTCGAATGTAGTTAGTGGCTACATTTGATTAAATCGAATAATTTGAACAGTATTGTGTTTGTTGCCAATATTGTCATTTTATTTAAATAAATATATATGAGAATGAAAATAATTGATCATGATAAATATGATTAAAAATGTGAGAAATAATTTAATAATGTCTAAACATGTATTTGTTTTGTTTGGGTGCATAACATCTTTTTATTCAATCAATTGTATTAAATTTGCAATTTATTTTGCAATTTATTCAATTTATTTTATGCATGCGTACGGTTGAAGTATGGGCCTAGGATATGTTGAGACGGTTAGCGGGTTGTAGTAGTCGAGCAAGTTGAACTAAATTTCTTTTATTCTATTCGTTCCAGTTGTTCTGAAATTTTGCTTTGACCGTAATTTTTAAATTCGCATACTTGGTATTTGGATCTTATAGATTTAAGTCAAGGCTTTGCATCCGCCGAAGTTTGATCGTGCTTTCCGTTTTTTTTTTCCGAAGTAGATACCGTGTTTGATTTAGATCCACTGCAGCGTTTAAGGTGAGTATTCCTCACCAGACATATGTACATATATTTTGTGAATTATCGCAAGTGTATGTGTAAAAATTTTATTTAAATATTATCTGTCTGTAGTATAACGTAGAATGATGAATCCCATTTAAATTGACACCTCATCAGTTATTATCTGTTGTATTATTTCTGCAGTTATATTATATTATTGTTTATTTACTGCTTAAATCACCACTGCAAGTTCCCTGTTAAATTTAGATTGTTGTGGGCTGAAATGATAGGCCTAAATGATGATTACTGTGCTATTATTATGTTAACTGTTTAACTGTTAACTTGGGATTGCGGGTTTGAAATGATAGAACCCGGGGTTTGTAAATTACGGATTGAAATGATATAAATCCGTATCACTTGACCTAGGCTAGAAAACTATATACAGGCCCGTGGTCCTTATAATATTTTCTGAAATATTTAAAATTATTTTGGAAGTTAAATATTTGATTTAATATCTTTAAAGGATTTTATATTGATTTTGAATGAGTTATAAATGTTAATAAATAAATAAATAAATATTTGAATAAAATTTTGGAATATAACTTATTTTGGAAATTCTGGATTTTTGAAAGGATAAGATTTCAGTTAAGAAATATATATATAAGTTATATTTGGAAATATTTATTAAGTTAAACAATCTACTAAAGCATTTAAATGCTGTCTTTTGAAATTGGACTAGTTTTACCCGTAACTTTAGGTAGCATTTCCTAAGTGCTATAGAATCTGGAATTTGATTGTTTTGAAATTTAAGGAATTTGATAAATTATATTTATGTTTAAGTTTTGGAGACCTTTAAGATATGAGATTTATAACTGGATTTTTCTTAATAAATTTAAGATGAACATTCTAGTGTTAAGTAAATTTTGAAATTATTTAATGGCATAATTTTGGAGTTTTATCTATGGAATTTATGGGAATATTCAAGACGAAATAATAAACACTAATTTGTTGAAAGAAAAAATATCCAACCTTAGTTTTGAATATTAATACTCCAATTGGATATATATATAGGAATTGAAATGGTCTTGGGAACATGAAGTGATATTTAAATTATGGTTTAAAATAAAGAAATATATTTGTAAAGCTATGTAAATTATCTTCTTTACAAAGTAACCATAAATTAAACCATTTATATCCAAACCATTTGTGTTTTGGGAGTTATGTTTTTTTTAAAGAAAAATTTCCAATATATTATGGTTTAAAGGTATAATTCAAATATTTGGTTTCCAGATATTATAAATTTTAAGCAGTATGGTTTTGGAAAAGAATTATATTTGAATATAACGATATCATGTTGTTTTGGGTTTTAAATGATATCGTATTTATAGTTTTGAAATGGAAATGTTTATACTGGTTTTAAAGTATAAATTGTTTTTAAATGACCACGGGTTATAATAACGATGGGTTGGCAAAGAGACCGGGATCGGATATGGACATACTCTCTGTCGATACCGAAAACCACTTTGACCAACCGTGTACGCGGTGGAGATTCCAGAATGAAGTAGGTCGGTGGTGGCGTTTCCTGTAAGGTAAATACGTGGACCCGACTCCCGTGAGTTGGCATAAGGTGGCTAAAACAGGAGCAATTCCAGGCCAATGAGGTCATTCCTCTGATCGGACGCTCCTCTTCGATATTATACTATGATTTTGGATTGATTCGGTGGCCACCTCTATATTTTGATTTTGGGGAGTTAGTCCGAGGTGGGCGGTAACTGCGGCTACGCGTTTCCACCAGCCTGGATAGCAATTGGTATATCTACCCTGGCATTGCCTAGTTGTGCCGTGTCATCTACCATACCGAGCCTTGTACGAGTTTAGATTTCTCCCGTAGCCCGTGTGGTATCCTCTAGTTGCTTCCCGATCAGGAGGAGCTATGATATTGGATGGACTACTGGGACTATTACGTGTTAAGGTGGAAAATGTAAAGCCTTAATGCTATTTAAAAGTATGTTTATTTTATAAATAGACACTATTATAATAGCGCAATATACTACATAGTAAATAGTTTGACGGATCCTTAGAGGATGGGCGGTCCCAAGCATCCTTTAAGTTACTTGCTCTATATTACAGTACACTTGAATTAGCTTACATTATATAAGTATGTATGTCCTGACTCGAGTGTTATGTTTTATTTTTCGCTCGGGTCAGCCTGAGTTGCAGCTTCAATTTCTTCTCCGTAGCTAGGACACTCAGTAGATCATTCGCGCTGCTGGAAGTTGTTTCAGCCTTTATCTTTTCTGGAATTCAAGACTTTGAAGACTCTATCTCTATTTATGTCTTAAAATTTGTATTGAGGATTATAGACAATGTAAGTTCTGTTTTGTTGAAGTTATATCAGTGGCTTCATGAACCACTAAATTTTTAATTTCCGCTGCGAGATTCTGATATCTGTGTATGTGATTCTGTGATCTATTTATTGTATATTCTGAGTTTTGCCAAATTTATTCTACAACGCAGTATTTTGAACAATTCAAGTCCGACAATGTGCGGATGCGAATGGTTGAAAATATTGGGTCGTTACATTTGGTATCAGAGCTTTGGTTCTAGGCAAAACTTAGAATGTATGGTAAATTTGATTTACAGAATCACGTTCATTCGAGATTGAACCACTCTCTTTTCGAATTTTGGAACATTCCCTACGGTTCCAAAGCTCATTCGTATCCCTCACTTTTTCATCTGCTTTAGATTCTGGAGTATCTCATAACTCCACTTCGGATGATCTTTATTGTAAATTGGCGGTCTCGCCATTATTCTAATAAAGGGGTGAAACTCCTTTACCATTAGCATTGATTCACCGGAGATTTATATTTATCCTCGGTTTATATGCTAGTATCTTTGGTTATTCCAAATTCTATCTCTTCGGATCAAATGTAGATTTACCCCAACCACATCGATATGGCTCTTTAAGTCACGGATGACTAGGTCAAGGTTGTCCGCGACTTATATAGACTTACCCAGTTTCCTTATTCTGATCTTCTGATTTCAATTTATCTTGAATTCTATTTGATTTGAGTTCATCAAATTTGAGTCTCTATCCTGGTTTGAGAAGTTTATTCCTATATTTGAAATTAAAATCTAATATTATATATATGAGTATAATTTTCAAAATTTTATAATTAATTTAACTAGTTGTCAAGAGATAATAGTTTTGATTTTATTTATGGTGTTGTAAGCCATGTGTTTGTCTAATAAATAAGTGAATATAAAACAATGGTTATAAATTAATTTGGAAACAGAAATGAATTTAAAACTAAAACTTGAGAATTAAATTTCTGATGATTTCAAACCTTGTGTTTAAATTTTAAAAGGATGTAATAAGTATTTTTGTATAGAAATTTGTTTCCAAAGAAATTTTAAAATTAGTGCTTTTCTCTTTGTCACTGGAAAATAATTTCGGTGATGACTGCAGCATCATCGACATTCATTTTCGAGTTTCGAAGTGAAAAGACCATTCTGTAGTCTGGCTACAGTGTTTCCTTGAGATTTTAATTGATTTGAATTTCTAAAGTATGACTTAATATATATAGATATATAATTTAAATTTGATTTGACATATTAGGTATATATTTTAGTTATCTCTAAATGGTTTGAAGGGAATCAGGAATTTAATTCTTAAAGTTATCTTGAGGAAGGAAAATAAATATAATAACAAAAATTTGAATAAAAAGGTTCCAATTGGAGATAATTAAATTGAAAGTTTTATTTGTATAACACCCAATTTCATTTAATATAACTTACCTTGATTTTCAAAAGTTAACATGTAATTGGATAATATACAATATAAAAGGATTTTATGAGTGGTTATAATAAATATTATACACTTAAATTTTAGTTATAAAAGATTAATGGGGATAAATAAGGAAAAGGAATTTAAGGAATTTTATTCAAATGTCTTAATAATCAAATTAATTTAATATGGAGCCGTAAATCTAACCAAGAGATTTTAATAAAAGGTTATTTCCTGAAATGAATATGTTTGTGTAATAAACAAGGTATCTTTGAATAAGGAAAATATATTTGAAAGGGATATTTTTGGAGTAAGGATTATATATCTTCAAATCATAGTTTAATTGATGTCTAAATAAATAGTTAAGACGTATTCTAATATCACTAAATTTTGATAATTGAGAATTGGTTTTCAAATGGAAATTCAAGGGTAACTTATTGAAGGAATATCTTATTTATAAGATAAGTATTTTTAATAAAGTGTTAGGTTATTTGTTAAAATTCAGAGTTAAGTACATAATAAACTGATTAGGAATACTATTATATCTACTATAGCATATTATGAGTGCTGCTGTTTCTAAAAATAAAATGTTTTGGAAATTTTTTTTTATAAATGAACTTAGGAATATTTCAACCTTGAAATGAATATTGTTTGGCATTGAATTTAAAAGGTATAAATGAAGATTATTTTAAAGGTATTATGATTTTAGTAGCATGATTTCCAAATGATAATATTTATAAATTTAATGATTTCAAAGCATTATGATTGCAAATTTATTATCTTATTTGTTTTCAAACTATCTTTAAGTGTCCTTGGTTTCCCTATCTGCTACAGAATGAGGAGGCTATTGCTTATACCAGTCTATTTAGAAATCTTTTCTATAATCTTTAAAAATCTTTGTTACTCATCGGGGCCTGAGCACCGCTTACCACCCATAGACCGACGGTCGAACTGAAAAGAGTAAAACCGATTCTAGAAGATCTTCTTCGTGCTTCAAATCCGGAACTATTCGTTTAAAGTTCTTGTTTATCTAGCTTATCTTCCTTTGTTTCTTTTCTTTTGTTCCTTTTCGAGGACGAAAAGTTCTTAAGTGGGGGAGAGTGTAACAGCCCTAGTTTTTAGCTATTTATTTCTTTTAATTTTTTTGTTTTTAGGAATATAATTTATATAAATTGTGTTTACCAATATTGTTTAAATATTTAATTTAGAGAATTAAACTCGTTAATTTAATATGATTTTTGTAACTAAATTTAAGAAGAAGAAAAAAAAAGGAAATTTTTATAATGTATAATGAAGTGTGTGGTAACTAAATGTTTTGGATATTATCATAATATCTGTTGTTATACCCATTCCCTAAAAATAATGAAAAGGAGAAAATTTGTAACATATTAAAGTAGTTAATTAATTATGTTAATTTGGTAGGTTATGACATGCAAATCATGTTGGTGGAATATTCTCAATTTTGACATATTAATTATGTTAGCAGTGAACATTGTTAAGCAATTTAAAACAATGAAACTTACAATCAATTTATTTGATAAATCTACCTTATTCCTAGTTAGCAATTCAAAACTTGAATAAAGGCACATACGGATATTTTAAAATGGAGTTAATGACAATTAATAGATATTTCAAAAAGAAATTTATGACAATTAATAGAGAAATTAATTGTAAAATTTCAGTAGTTGACCAGAATTAATTTATTGAATAATTAATGCAAATTAATAAAATTGATGAAAGATAAATAAGTTAATTCTTTTGGTTAATGGCATGAGGACACGAGGTTAATCCCCATTTTGTAGGAGAAATCTGCCCGTGTAACCAGTCCGGCTACCAGTGCCTACAAAGCGGACGGATTAATGTGAGACGTCGCAGGATTGATAATTAACAAAAAGGGTTAATTAACTAATTAAGTTAGTAACCAAATTTGAGTATGTAATTAAAGGAGGATAATTAATTGGTAATATGGTAATTAATTGAAATCAATTAAGAAGGGTAATTAAAAGGGATAAGGTAATCAATTGAAATCAATTAAAGGCAATTAAAGGGGAATTAATTGATTAGAAGAATATGGAAATCAATTAGAGGGAATTAACTAATTTAAAAATTAAAAGTTTTGAAGTTTTAACTTTGTTAAAAGATAATTAAATTCGCAATATTAAAGTGAATATGGTATACATGTATATATGAAAACCAATTTAATTTTGTTAAGTAATAATGTTGAAGAATTTAGTAGGTTAATGAACTGTTAAAATTCGCGTTTAAAGGGCGCATAAATTTATGGTATAAGTAACGTAATAAACGTATAAATTAAAAACGTTATTTTTTTTATAAAAGTTGGGTGTTTTGTATTACGTCAGTTTGGCGTAGTTTAAAAATCATATTTAAATATCTATATGGATTAAAAATATCAGTCAGTAGTTTTATAGCAAACGTTACCTTTTTCCACAGCTTTCTATTGGGTTTCAAATTTTGATTCCAAAATCTTTGCCAATTCTTGCCGTTTCATTTAATTCAATCAAATTGGAAATCAAATTTGCCTTCCTTTGCGCGTGACACAAAATTTTATTCTTTTAACATTTTGACATTTGCCTCTTACCATTTGTTTCTTGAGCATGTCACTGTATTCATTTATTCACGCAGCCTTATCCACAAAAATATCAACTCTTCCAATTGCCATTTTTCCTCTCACCTAAATTAAATGCATTCAAAATTTAATCTTGCCTATCTTTGCAAATTTTCGCATACCCATTATATCTCTCTGTTTCCACTGCGTTTGTTTTGCAATAAATAAATTTTTCGAACCATTGATCAAGTAAATATTTATGTAAGCATTTATTACTTTTGCCTTTTCAGTTAAAAGCTTTTTCATTGCTTACCATAAATCACGCAAGAGCTCAAGTTTTGCTTCCTCAATCAAATCTGTTCAAATTTGCAGTAACGCATGCTTTAAATTTAGATTATAACTGGTATAAATCACGCAAGCTATCTAAAAATAAATAAATCCAAAAGAGTGATATCGTTCAAACATAAAACTGGAAAGAGAAATCAACGCATGCATTTATCACAATTTTCGTGTAGCGTTCAAACAAGAAGAACTGGAAATAAATCTCTTGCCTAAACGCATGCACTCAAAAATCAACGCTTGCATTTATTTCTTACGTTTTCAAACCTGCCTATTTATCTCCCCATTTTATTTCGCAAGTTTATCTATAAATACTTTGCCTCATTCACATAAGTTTTCATATCTCCTTGTTTGTCCCTCTCTGGTACAAGCTTCTATCAGGTAAATAATTTGCATTGTTTATTTCTTTGCTTCTTCCAATTTTCCTTCCTCCTTCTTGTGTTCTCTGATTTCCTTGCTCGGCTACTTCCCCATCATGCCGTGCCATTTATAAATACATATAGAACTTTGTTAGTAGTAGGCTGGAAGAAATGATATAAATTGATTGTAGGAAGCTAGACTATGGAATTAGTGTAGTTATGATGTAGTTAGTGGTATTGTGGATTTGGATAAGTGCAGTTTGAAGAGGAAGGCATAGAAAGAAAAAAAAAAAAGAATTACAATTTAATAATGGAGAAGATAAATTGATAAGGAGAAAATGATATGAAATGTTGTTTAATTCAAATAAACAATATTGTATGAATAAATCTTGGGTGAATATAATAAAATGACATTTATTTCAATTTTTAATGGTTGAAATAAATTTAAGATGGTTAAAAATAAATTTAACTACTTATTTGAGAATTTGGGTGGATAAATATCAATGGATTGTATTTATTATGGTTAATAAAAGGATATTGGTGATGTATACCAATAATCACCTTTTAATGTTTAATAATAAAAGTAAAAGAAGAAATAATTTGCCTAAACATGATGAACATGTATGTGAAATAAAGTATTATTTAATGAATTCGAATGTAGTTAGTGGCTACATTTGATTAAATCGAATAATTTGAACAGTATTGTGTTTGTTGCCAATATTGTCATTTTATTTAAATAAATATATATGAGAATGAAAATAATTGATCATGATAAATATGATTAAAAATGTGAGAAATAATTTAATAATGTCTAAACATGTATTTGTTTTGTTTGGGTGCATAACATCTTTTTATTCAATCAATTGTATTAAATTTGCAATTTATTTTGCAATTTATTCAATTTATTTTATGCATGCGTACGGTTGAAGTATGGGCCTAGGATATGTTGAGACGGTTAGCGGGTTGTAGTAGTCGAGCAAGTTGAACTAAATTTCTTTTATTCTATTCGTTCCAGTTATTCTGAAATTTTGCTTTGACCGTAATTTTTAAATTCGCATACTTGGTATTTGGATCTTATAGATTTAAGTCAAGGCTTTGCATCCGCCGAAGTTTGATCGTGCTTTCCGTTTTTTTTTTCCGAAGTAGATACCGTGTTTGATTTAGATCCACTGCAGCGTTTAAGGTGAGTATTCCTCACCAGACATATGTACATATATTTTGTGAATTATCGCAAGTGTATGTGTAAAAATTTTATTTAAATATTATCTGTCTGTAGTATAACGTAGAATGATGAATCCCATTTAAATTGACACCTCATCAGTTATTATCTGTTGTATTATTTCTGCAGTTATATTATATTATTGTTTATTTACTGCTTAAATCACCACTGCAAGTTCCCTGTTAAATTTAGATTGTTGTGGGCTGAAATGATAGGCCTAAATGATGATTACTGTGCTATTATTATGTTAACTGTTTAACTGTTAACTTGGGATTGCGGGTTTGAAATGATAGAACCCGGGGTTTGTAAATTACGGATTGAAATGATATAAATCCGTATCACTTGACCTAGGCTAGAAAACTATATACAGGCCCGTGGTCCTTATAATATTTTCTGAAATATTTAAAATTATTTTGGAAGTTAAATATTTGATTTAATATCTTTAAAGGATTTTATATTGATTTTGAATGAGTTATAAATGTTAATAAATAAATAAATAAATATTTGAATAAAATTTTGGAATATAACTTATTTTGGAAATTCTGGATTTTTGAAAGGATAAGATTTCAGTTAAGAAATATATATATAAGTTATATTTGGAAATATTTATTAAGTTAAACAATCTACTAAAGCATTTAAATGCTGTCTTTTGAAATTGGACTAGTTTTACCCGTAACTTTAGGTAGCATTTCCTAAGTGCTATAGAATCTGGAATTTGATTGTTTTGAAATTTAAGGAATTTGATAAATTATATTTATGTTTAAGTTTTGGAGACCTTTAAGATATGAGATTTATAACTGGATTTTTCTTAATAAATTTAAGATGAACATTCTAGTGTTAAGTAAATTTTGAAATTATTTAATGGCATAATTTTGGAGTTTTATCTATGGAATTTATGGGAATATTCAAGACGAAATAATAAACACTAATTTGTTGAAAGAAAAAATATCCAACCTTAGTTTTGAATATTAATACTCCAATTGGATATATATATAGGAATTGAAATGGTCTTGGGAACATGAAGTGATATTTAAATTATGGTTTAAAATAAAGAAATATATTTGTAAAGCTATGTAAATTATCTTCTTTACAAAGTAACCATAAATTAAACCATTTATATCCAAACCATTTGTGTTTTGGGAGTTATGTTTTTTTTAAAGAAAAATTTCCAATATATTATGGTTTAAAGGTATAATTCAAATATTTGGTTTCCAGATATTATAAATTTTAAGCAGTATGGTTTTGGAAAAGAATTATATTTGAATATAACGATATCATGTTGTTTTGGGTTTTAAATGATATCGTATTTATAGTTTTGAAATGGAAATGTTTATACTGGTTTTAAAGTATAAATTGTTTTTAAATGACCACGGGTTATAATAACGATGGGTTGGCAAAGAGATCGGGATCGGATATGGACATACTCTCTGTCGATACCGAAAACCACTTTGACCAACCGTGTACGCGGTGGAGATTCCAGAATGAAGTAGGTCGGTGGTGGCGTTTCCTGTAAGGTAAATACGTGGACCCGACTCCCGTGAGTTGGCATAAGGTGGCTAAAACAGGAGCAATTCCAGGCCAATGAGGTCATTCCTCTGATCGGACGCTCCTCTTCGATATTATACTATGATTTTGGATTGATTCGGTGGCCACCTCTATATTTTGATTTTGGGGAGTTAGTCCGAGGTGGGCGGTAACTGCGGCTACGCGTTTCCACCAGCCTGGATAGCAATTGGTATATCTACCCTGGCATTGCCTAGTTGTGCCGTGTCATCTACCATACCGAGCCTTGTACGAGTTTAGATTTCTCCCGTAGCCCGTGTGGTATCCTCTAGTTGCTTCCCGATCAGGAGGAGCTATGATATTGGATGGACTACTGGGACTATTACGTGTTAAGGTGGAAAATGTAAAGCCTTAATGCTATTTAAAAGTATGTTTATTTTATAAATAGACACTATTATAATAGCGCAATATACTACATAGTAAATAGTTTGACGGATCCTTAGAGGATGGGCGGTCCCAAGCATCCTTTAAGTTACTTGCTCTATATTACAGTACACTTGAATTAGCTTACATTATATAAGTATGTATGTCCTGACTCGAGTGTTATGTTTTATTTTTCGCTCGGGTCAGCCTGAGTTGCAGCTTCAATTTCTTCTCCGTAGCTAGGACACTCAGTAGATCATTCGCGCTGCTGGAAGTTGTTTCAGCCTTTATCTTTTCTGGAATTCAAGACTTTGAAGACTCTATCTCTATTTATGTCTTAAAATTTGTATTGAGGATTATAGACAATGTAAGTTCTGTTTTGTTGAAGTTATATCAGTGGCTTCATGAACCACTAAATTTTTAATTTCCGCTGCGAGATTCTGATATCTGTGTATGTGATTCTGTGATCTATTTATTGTATATTCTGAGTTTTGCCAAATTTATTCTACAACGCAGTATTTTGAACAATTCAAGTCCGACAATGTGCGGATGCGAATGGTTGAAAATATTGGGTCGTTACAAAATCCCACATAGGATAGCGTAGAGTAACTTTGTGAATAAAAAATTGTAATACCTTTGTCATTTCGCAGAAAAAGTAAATTGAAGGTTTATATGTTGGAGTGGAATTGGCGTAGGTGGAAGAATTATGGAGATGAAATGTTGAGGATAGAGAGTGGTGTGTGTGTGGAGACTGTTAACAGATATGTGATTATAATATATGGTGGTGGACGTATTAAACTTTTTGAGGGAAAAAGTAGTTACCTGCCTAGTCTGTAGGAAAAGTTAAAGGAGTAATTGTAGTAAACATGGGCAGTAATAACAGATCAGGTGCTAAAGGAATTAAGGTAAATTAGGTGCAGTTATAGGAATGACTGAAAAGGCATGCATTTAAGATTTTTGTTCTTGTATTCTTATTTCTTCAATATAAAAGCAAACATCCGTTCATACTCTGTTGCATACTATGGACGTCAGATAAGTATGTAGTTGCTGTGTAAAGGAGTCCACATCACGTTTTCTCTGATCTAATTGTACTGCCGTTATAAATGGAAAACTGTGCTGTTGCTAACCCCTTGGTCCCTTGACTTCCAACTTTTGACCAATGGTGTTTTCACAGCAAAGTATACAAAGTGCACATAATTGGCTACACTGATATACAAACTTCTCTAGCTATCTTTCCATAACAAATAATAAAGAGACAGAGCATAAAAAATTAGCGGAGGATGTATTTATATTGGAATCTGAGCACAGCTCCATTGGTAAGCAGTAATATAGTTACTTTGAATAATATTTATCAGTGCAACCTACCGCCAGATATTATTTTGCGTTGCCAAGCACTCATAATTCATTTTCTTTTACTTCCAACAGGTTCGCAAGTTGAGGAGGAAATTAGTGAAACTTTTTAATATTAGTAGGTATAAATAATAATTATAGGGGCCAAACTTTCATAAATATGTCCCATCTCAAACATGTAATATATAGTAAATTGAAGAATCAAACATATACACATACAGGATACATACAAATCAACTGCAGTACATATAGTTACAAATGTTTTTCGACCAAGAGTGAACTTGTAGACCGTCAATACTCTTAACTACCACCTTGAGATCTTCCAGAACCATGCTTCTCGAAGGGCAGATGGCTTCACTCTTCCAATAAGAGTTCAACCTACAGTTCAGTTAATAATTATCATAAAGTTCTAACCCTGATAAAAGTTATGGCAATGAACAGAGTAAAAATAGTAAAAAGATGGTATAGATTGTAGTTGACATCAATCAAACACAAATATTATCAGAAAGACATAATATAATAATGGAGGTTTTTATTTTACCGGTAAAAAATAAATTGAAAATACATGGAGTTTATAAATGTTATGAATGTATTTACTGTCAGTCAGTCATAAAATATAGGAAAACACATGAAATTGTCAAGGAGCTCATATTTTTGATAATGGAAATTTAAACTAAAAAGGGAAAGGTAGATAATTTGAAGCTAATATTTGGAGAAGAAAGATACAAATGGACACCAAAATTTAAACAATTATAATGACCTGATGCTTATGAGTATGTTGATACATAATATCAAATAATAATAAAAGTTGGATTGTGAAGAAAGATAAACGATTAACAAAGTAAAACATATAAAATCAATGACAAAACTGGAAGATCAAAGTTCGCCTGAAAGAAGATTGAGCATTGAATAATGAGAAGATTCATTTAAAGAGGAGAAGAGCTATTGTTTTCAGTAACAACATTGGTCTTCGTAATATTTGTCAAAATTGATTATGATATCCATAATCAACAATCCAAACATAGAAAATCAAACTTTCTATAAAATAAATTCCAGCACAGTGAAAGTAAATTGATGAGTACGAAAATTGGTTGAATGAATCATAAAGTAAATGTTTTACCTTGAACGATGCTGAACCATCATTCAATCTACTAATTCCTCCAACTTATTTGTCAACTCTAATCAATTGGTTACATTACATCTCCCACATTCAATCTGCCACACAGCAAATGAAGTGTACGTAAAAAAATGAAAAATGAAAACCTAAAATACTACGGAAGAAAATTGATCTGTAGTCAAATCGAATAATTTCATATCAGTAGTTTGATACACATAAAACTGCGCTCATTTGAAAATCCATATCTATACATCTAAAGTCTTTGCATATTTAAGATTGTATTCATATTTGTCTTCTAGGAACCTGCTATAAATAAATTTGACACTATTAGACTTGAAATCTAATATATATCGAAAAGCTTTGCATATTTGAACCTGTACACGTACATAAAATCATGCACATACTCAAATTCTCATATTTGAGACCACATCTACTTGAAACTTCACCCGTTTTTAGTCTTGTTAAATACACTTGAAATCATATACACACACACATACATATACATACATACATATATATACACACACACAGATATATACATACATACATACATACATACATACATACATGTATATACACATATACTTTCTTAAACATGAATATTAATATATATAAAATCTTTTGATATAAATTTGCTAAGTACTTCGTGACGACCCGACTTTCCACTCCCGGAAAATCGCATCATCTTTAAGAAAGAAAGGGATAGAAAAGAGAAAAGAAGGAGAGAAAGAAGAAACAACACTAGAATCTCAACAGTGGAATGAATAAATTATATTAATAACATAAGTATTACATAGTATACATCAAATATCAGAGTTACACGGACATATACAACACATACTAGACAGTTATAAACACCTGTCTAGTTATTACAACTCAATACATTACAGACAAACAATCAGAGATACCAACACAACGGAAAACTATATAACTATACGCAGAAGCCTCCTGCTCCATTTGCTCCTCCACAATTCGTCAAAGCTAATCCTGAATCCTAACCTGAATTCCCTTGGCTACTCGTAAAAATTTGAGTACCCAAGAGTTATAGAAAAACAGAAATAACTCCGGGTCAGACATGGGTCTGGTGTGAGTAACAGGTTAAAGTTGCTTAACTTTGAAAACCTTTGAAAAGAAAAGGTATCACGTAAGACTTCCCACACATAAATATGGAAAAGTTTTTACCTTACGCTAACCAAAACATTTGATAGGAAATCCGATGATATTATAATAGTGTCTAGGGTTTTCAAGTAAATAAGAAATAGCCGAAATTGTTACATATATTAAATTCCAGCTACTAGCCACAAAAGTGGGTAATACAATCAAAACCGTTAGCACTTATTAGATTTTGGATTCCATCAATGGCTGGGCTACTGGGGTTCTGCCCGTCACAGTACGTGGCCTGGATCACCGTACTGAGGATTACTCCCTTCATCCCCTGCAACACAAAGCCGGACCTGTTTCTTACTGAACAGTTCCAAACAAGACAACCCCGCAGTTGTGATCAGCAACCGCACCACTAAGCCGAAATAAAGGGACTTCTAGACAGGGATAAATCTTGCTCTCAAGTGGGGGCTACCCACGAAGCTTTGCTGCACCTCCCCTGTTTTAGCCATTCCCGGTTGATGAGGCTTGAGGCTACGATTACCTTTATAAGACATAACACTTAGAATGCTCATCGTCCATCTGACGATGTTCTGAAAGCATTCAATCCATACAAGTACGTTCCGGGTTCGAACGAAACCGAAGGCATTATCTCGTTACACTCATATTGGAATCACCCTCATAGTTAACGACAATAACCCTTGCACTCTGAATCACCATCTCGAATCTGTAAGTACTATTCCGCCAAACTCATTACAGAATCACCCACAGAGTTATACTGACGTATAGCCCTTACACCTCGAGTCTTCACTCGCTCCACTTTGGGTTTCACGACCTAACGTTATTTGGAATCGATGTGGTTTTCGGATATCCAAATATGGAAACCCGATCCCGGTCTCATCGAAATCCAAAGCGTGTCTTTTAAGGTCCAAGTTGTTTTAAGTTTAAAACAATTCAATTCATTATCTAAATATACACAAATAGATAATTTATAACACGATAGATAATCATCACTATCATTATCAACAGATAATTCATATCAAAATCAGATAATCCATATTATCATCCAAAAGCAACCAATGCATCCATATCACATTCGCTACTCATCTCATAACTGAGATTACAAACCAAACCAGGCAACCAATACCAATCATCCAACATAAGCAACTATCTAATGATCACCCAATTTATAATTAATTTAAAATGAATTAAATTAATTATCTAACCTCTAATTAATTTAAAATGAATTAAATTAATTACTTCATCATTAAAATTCTGCTTAACTTAATCATCAATTGATTACAAATCAATTTAAATAATCATCATCTCATAATTCATTTCAATTAATCATTATTGATTAACTATCTCTAATTACAATAAGTAATTAGTATTTAATATTAATTATACCTTAATTAATCAATTCCAAATTACACCATTAATTAATTAATTAATGATTCCTAATTATATTTAATCAATATCTATATAAATTAATTACATAAGTAATTAATCTCCAATTAATCCACACACACACACATATATATATATATATATTAATCACCTTTGATTAATAACTATTCAGTAATTAACTACTTTAATTACTCATCCCATCAATTAATTATTCTCAATTAATTATCTTCATTAATCACTTGATTAATCTCAAAGTAATCCAAATTACTTCTATAATAATTATCTTTAATTACATTTAGTAATTATTAATTAATTACTTCTCTAAGTAATTACAAATTTATTAATTACATAAGTAATTATCAATGATCCACAAATGTTTAAATTAATTAAACTAAATTAATCTAAACTAACCACCTTAATTAAATTAATTACACCAAGTAATTAATTCATTTATTACTTTCATTAAGTAATTAAACAATTGATTATTATTAACTAATTAATCTAATTAATTATTAAAATTAATCACATTAATTAATTGTTAAATAATCCTAAGTTAATGACCTTCATTAACATTTCTTAATTACATAATTAAGAATTAACTTATATTAATCATTATTAATTATCAACTAATTAATATTTAACTACAATTTAATTAATCTCTACTTATTAATTAGGTGTTAATTAAAATCTTAATTAACATTAATTACTTGATTAAATAAATCTTAATCATAAATTAAAATTTAATTAACCATTCTTAATTATAGATTAATTAACCTTAATTAATTAATCTCAAATCTAATTAATTAATTTAAAAATTATTAATTACTTAATTAATTTTCCACAAAAGTTTTCATTTCGCTCTCTTTCCTCTCATGGCCTCTCCCCCCCGTCCTTTTTCTCTTTCTTTCCCGCTACTCTGTTCCACCTCCATCCTTTCGTACCGTCCGTGCATCTCATCTGTCACTTCTTTCAACCTTCGACCTCCGGACCCTCCACCTTTTCCTCCTCGTCCAGTCATCAGTAAACTTGTCCAGTCGAAGCTCCTCCTATCCTTCCAACCCCCTCCCTTGTCCAGGTTTCAACTCTTTCATCCTTTTCTGCTTCCCCTTCCATGCCTTCAACAACTTCTCAAGCCTTACCCTGGTGTTCACTTTTCAAGACTAGGCCGCGCAATGCAGGTAAATTCTCCCCTGTGAAATTTCCCTTAGTTTACGATGGGGAAGCCATTGTTCCTCCAGCTGAGGTTATACAAGCTGGTAATGAGGTTTGGGGGGCAGTACCTTGTTGGTTTCTTCCTTCATAAACCACTGCCCTACCTAGTTGTCTTGAATCATATAAAGAGGGTGTGGAAACTCAAAGGCTCAATTCAAGTCAAGTCTGATGGGAACTTGTTCCTCTTCAATCTGTCCTCTGATGAGGATAAAAGGAAGATCATCCAGTCAGATCCGATAATTATGAGGAACAAGTTGTTTATAGTGAAGGAATGGGATCCCACCATTGGAAATAGTGTAAGTACAATCAAATCTGTTCCAGTGTGGATTAAGCTGTCCAATATCCCCCTTTACTGTTGGTCACATTTAGGCATAAATTGGTTAGCTACAAGACTAGGAAAATTTCTCTGTATGGATGAAGCAACTGAAAAGTTAGAGAGGATAGGGTATGCCAAGTGTATGGTTGAGGTTACTGCAATGTTTGATTTACCAGAGACGTTTTCAGTTAAATTGTTAGATGGCACTATGCAAGTAGTTAAGGTTGATTACTTGTGGAAACTAAAGATTTGTGGGTTTTGCAAGGAATTTGGTCATGACAAGCAGGACTGTATGGTTCAAGGAAGTTTAAGTGGAAGGAATGAGGAAGCATCCAAAAATGATCAAACTGGTGATAAAAAGATTGATAACCAGAATAAGAGGGAAGCCACTAATGTGGATGACAAGGATAAAATTGGAAGGAGGAGTGGATGGAGAAGGGTACCATATAGGAAGGTTAGGTCCAGTGACTATGACAAAAGGTGTGTAGTTGATAAAGAAAATAGAACGGTAATAACTACTGCTCTTCCAGTGAATGGTGATATTGCTGAGGAGGACAAGCCAGATGAATCACTAGATAATACTGAGGTTGTGGCAAATGAGGATCCAGAATTACTACGTGCGGGTACCGTGCAGATTGATGATTTACCCGAAGCAATTTTGTCCCATAACCCTTTTAATTCTCTGCTCTATCCTGAAGCTGGTGAAAACACAATGGGAAATATGAACGGTATTATTGAGGAAGGTGATATTGATCCCCGTGATTTTTTGCCTAAAAAAGCAAAGTCAGCCCAGTTAAACCAGAAAACTGACACATCTCTAAGTCATGGAAACAAGATAAAAAGTCCTATGGGTACTGAGGAAAATGCATATGAAACTGGCTGTGCTTCTGTACTACCATGCATAAACAGTAACGTAACACATGCAAAGGTGACTGCAACTGCAATAACTCAGCAGTGTCATGAGCATGGATTCATGCAAACCATTGAAACTTCCATCCTATCTCTCTTCCCACTCTCGGCAACAAAATTAATGCCATCTCTGCCCGTTTCGACCGCCTCCCCTTACACTTTCAAGGGAACTCTACCAGGATGGGTCCCTCCCCCTGGTGATCCACCCTCTGAAATCCCCAAATCCACAAAGTCCCCCTCTCTCCCTGCTAAGTACAAATCAGCAAGAATAGATCCTCCTTCAACAAGGAGTAGGGCAGGTGTGTCCCATCTCTCACTCTAGTTTTTCATGTTGAACAAAATCGCTGCTTGTAATATAAGGGGTGCCCATAACTCTGAGAAGCTTGACCACGTAAAATCAATCATCCATGACCATAATATCAAACTGTTTGCCATTTTGGAAACCAAGCCGTCTCTTCCATTATCCATCAGAGCAGCTAACTACATTAATCCAATATGGGAATACAACCACAACTTGAATGAAGCCTCTTATGGTCGTATCCTTGTTGTTCATGATCCTTCTGTTTTCTCCCTCAATCTCATTCTTTCCACCAAGCAAATGATGCACTTCCATGCAATCTTTCTGCCTACCCAGTTATCCTTTTATATAACCTTTATATATGCTCACAATGTTGTTGCCTCCAGGAAACCTCTTCTCAACACTCTCCCTTCATTACGTCAAAACACCCATCCTTGGCTTGTTTTGGGGGACTTCAACTGGTGTTTGAACCTTTCAGATAAGTTTGGTGGTCTGCCACTGTTGCCTAGAGACATTACCCCATTAAACATATCACTTTCTGATGCTGACCTTCAACCTATTGTTAGAAATGGTGTTCCATTTTCTTGGAATAACAGAAGCCGTTCTGGTGCACGAACATTCTCCAATACTGACCACACCTTTTGCAATGCAGCTGCTTTCTCTATTTGGCCTTCCCTCTCTTCTTTCATGCCTCACCCTATCTTATCTGACCATTCCCCCATCATCCTTACCCTATCTAGTATGGCTAATGGAGGAAAAAGAGATTTTAAATTTTATAATGCATGGGTTTCTGACCCTGAGTATACTAATATAATAACATCAACTTGGTCTATTAATGTTTATGGCAATCCAATGTTTGTTCTATGCAGGAAGTTGAAAGCTACAAGGATAGCTCTCCAGCGCTGGGCTCATGAAAAATATGGGGATGGAACTCAACAAATCAATAATATCAAAGCTTAGCTGAAACATGCTCAAGATATGCTTAATGAAGATCCCTCCAACCGTATCCTTGCACATAACGAATCCAATCTTTTTCTCCAACTCAATGAAGCTCTTAATACTCAGGCTAGTATGAGGAAGCAGCAGTTTCATCAGAAGTGGGTTACTGAAGGGGATAGAAACAATTTTTTTTCCATGCAGCAATCAAAGACAAGCGAGCAAGAAGCCGTATAACCACGCTCTGGGATGAGGCAGGGAAACTTCTAACAACAGCTGGGGAGATTGACAGTTATCTCCTTCAATCCTTCACTGATCAACTTGGTAACAGATCTGGCTTAACACCTGAACTTGATGAACTCAATAATATCCCCCTCCCCAAGTTACAAGATGATATGAAGGTCATGCTTGTTGCCAAAGTAACTGATAACGAAATTAAAAAAGCTTTATTTTCCTTGAAATCGAGCTCCTGCGGTGGGCCAGATGGTTTCAATATTGTGTTCTATAAGAATAGCTGGGAAATAGTGAAAACTGACTTTTTGGCAGCTGTTCATAACTTCTTTGAGAAATTTAAAATGTTGAGGGAAGTAAATGTAACGAACTTTGTTCTTATTCCTAAGGTTAAACCCACTATTAATGCAGCTTCTTTCAGACCGATTTCATGCTGCAACATTGTTTATAAATGCATTTCAAAAATCCTTGCAACTAGGCTTGTTCAAGTTCTGCCAACAATTATTTCCCCAAATCAATCTGCCTTCATTCCTGATAGAAACATACTAGATAATGTTATGTTAGCTCATGAGTTAATTAATGGCTATGGTAGAAGTCAGATTTCTCCACGTGCTATGATGAAGCTTGATTTAAGTAAAGCCTATGATAGTTTTCAATGGTCTTCAATTGTTCGAATTCTGTCAGCTATGCGATTTCCAAAGGTGTTTGTGGCCTGGGTGTATGTGTGCATATCCAGTCCTACTTACTCTCTGTGTTACAATGGGTTATCTAATGGGTACTTTAGAGGGAAGCAAGGTGTGAGGCAGGGTGACCCAATATCATCATATTTGTTTATCATTGTCATGGAGGCTCTCACCTGCATGCTTACCTCCAAGTATGAAGACAAAAGTGTTTTGTATCATTCGAAATGTCAGCCCCTTTGCATTTCTTCCCTATTTTTTGCAGATGACATAATGATCTTCACTAAGCCAACTGATCAGTCCATTCAGCAAATTCTTGTTATTTTGAACAAGTTCAACAGAGCCAATGGCCTCAAACTGAACACTTCCAAATCCCATATTCTTATAACTGGTTTAAACAACATTGAGAGGATCAGAATTGAGGTTCTTTCTGGTTTACAACCAATGAGTAATAACATGACATATCTGGGTCTACCTTTGTGTACTTCGAGAGTTACCAAATCTGCTTGCCTTCCACTTTTTGAGAGAATCACTAGTCGGTTGTCTACTTGGACAACTAAACTACTATCCATGGCTGGAAGACTTGTGTTGATTAAAGCTGTTTGTTTTTCGATGACTGTATATTGGGCCAGATGTTTCATTCTACCTTCCAAGCTCCTCCACATGATCAGAGCTGCCATGATGAGATTCTTTTGGACTGGTTCCATTCACAATAGGAAAATTATACCTGCTCCATATTCAACCTTGGAAAGACCATTAAGAAAAGGTGGCCTTGGTATCAAAAATATCAAACTTTGGAATATTGCTGCTGTTAGCACTCATGTCAATGCCATTTTAGTGAAGAAGGACAATCAGTGGGTGAAGTGGACATGGAGATATCATATAAAGGATAAAGACTTCTGGACAATGGTGGTTGCTCAGGGTAGTAGCTGGATATGGCGGAAAATTATGTGCATAAGGCCCCTTTTACTTCCAATGCTAAAATATAGTTTATCCCCTAACAGTACTGTGAGCTTTTGGAAGGATCCATGGGTTAAATATGGGTGCATCTTATCCAAACTGTTGACTGCTCATGAGCAGGAGCAATCCGGTATTGGATCAAACGCTAAGGCTATTAATTATATAACAGATGGGAAGTTGAGTGCACCGCATACAAGTAATCAAACTGTAAGCAACCTGTGGAGAAACATGGCTAACTGCAATGTATTTAAAGATAATGATCATGCTCTTTCCTGGTGTGGAAAATCTCATAGCATCAGTTCGGTCTTCAATCACCTTGCTAACATTGAGGAGTTGCCTGATTGCATTTGGGTCAAAGTGGTTCGGACTGCGTATACGACTTGCTCTGATAATGTGTTGTTCTGGAGAGCTATTAACAAAGCATTGATGACAAGGGATAAGCTTATGGCAGTTGGTATGAAAGTGGTCGACCTATGTGTCTTTTGCAATGCATCCCATGAAACAGTTGATCATATTCTTTTTGAGTGCAGCTTTCTTGTTAACATGTGGATTTAATTAATGAATAAAGTTGGGGTCGTCGGTATTCATGGTGTTTCCACTGCTGACTGGACTGTTCTACATAAAGAAACAAGGTGGCGATCCAGTAGATGGTATATAGTGTTCTTCGTGCTGAAAGTTTATATACGCAATGTTTGGTCGGAGAGGAATATGCGATGCTTCCACACCGTGACTATGCCGGCTGCGAGTTTATGGCTTAAGTTGATGAGAGAGATCAAGTTTGGGTTACGTGATTTTGGACATTGTTTCTCCCAACATCATATTGACCTATGGTGTTTGCCCCCCTTGGTTGTGCACGGCATATCTTGTGCATGGCCTTTTGTCATGCTGTTGTGGTTTTTCCTTCTGTGGTGTTTCCCTGTTGTTTTTAGACTTTTTTTTGTGGTGTTCCTTTCTTTTTTTGTTAGTTTTCCTAGTTCTGATTGTTTGTGTTGCGTTTGTTACCTTCGTTTTCCTGTATTAATAAACTGGCAGGGGTCCAGTCAACCTCGCTGTCTACTCCAAAAAAAAATTAATTAAATAATTAATATTCCATTTAAATTAATTTAATAATTTAAATGAAACCAATTTCTTTAAGTTCAAAATTAAGAAACATTCTTCTTTATACAAAGTAATTTAAACACTTATTTCAAACAAAAATTCAAATCTAAAATTTCTTTTTAAATTTCAAACTGAAACACAATTTTTAAAAATTTCATTTCAGATTCAAACTTAAAATTTAAAACTTTATTTACACTTCCATCTTCATCTTTAAATTCAAATTATTCCAAAAGAGTTATAATAAATTTAAATTTAAAAACTTATTTAATTTTAAAAAAACTGACATTAAAGTCAAATCTCAGGTTTTAAAACTAAATTTAAACTTAGTTTAAACTTTATTTCATAAATTAAAACTTATAGTTTTAAATTCAGACCCAAAGTTCCTGTATACTTTAAAAAGTTTAAAAACTAAATTTAAATTCCAGATTTAAATTCAACTCAAATTCATCTATTTCAAATTTCAGTTTCCAGATTTAAATTTTAAATTTCAGTTGCTATTTAAAAAAAAATTGCTTTTAAATTAAAACAGAAAACTGTTTTCTGTTTTTGGTTTAATCATCTTACATTTTTGAATTCAAAATGTTTCAAAAACCCAGATTTAAATTACTGAATTCATAATTAAATTCCAGGTTTAAAAAAAATCTAGATTGAAATTCATCTTACAAATTTTAAATTTACTTTTAAATCTGAAAACAGAAAACAGTTTCTGTTTTGTTTAAAACCCAAACTAAATTTTAAAAACCCAATAATTACACAAACAAGATTCAAATTATTTGAATTTATATCTAAATTCAGGTTTCCAACTTGGTTTGAAATTTTAGTTTGCAATTTACTTTCATTTCAAATTTTTGATACCTGGAAAATAGGTTTCTGTTAAATACCTGAAACAAAACTAATACCCGAGCTACCACCTAATTACTTCGAGTAAAAACAACTCCTGCTTCGAGTCATTTCCCAATTTCCCCGAGACAAACCCGAGCAATCAAAACCCTGAAACACAAAAACAAATACCCACCATCACCAACATGCACAAACCCCTGTGCATCCACTTCCCAACTCCGGCAACACTGGCGATCATCCATGACCATCCTCCATCGACCAGTGACCCCACAACAACCTTCCCCCTTCAAAATCCCATAATACAACTTGAATTTGAATTCAAGTTTTTAAACCAAAACCTGGAACTGCAGACAGCACAATCATCCCCAACCTGTCAACACCATCCCCACGCGCCTCCGGCCACCATCGCCACTCAAATTTCGGTGACGACTTCGACTAACCACCACCTACCCATACCCAAGAAATAGTTGAGCTCGATCAACTGTGCATGCCGAACAGATCGATTCTTCCTAGCCCAGTAAAACTAGGGTTCATGTCTGTAAAACCCAATCACAATCCCAAAAACGAATTTCACCTCAAACCAATAATTTTCCCATTATCAATGTTAATTTCTCCTCCTACAGGATCAATCTCATTGCCTCGAACTACTTGTGACAACAGAGACGACCAAAAACCCCATTTACAGTAAGAATAAAACTGCACTTAGGTTTTGATATTAAAAATTGTAATTTTACTTTTAAAAATCATAATTTAGTATTATGTTTTGATATATAAACCTGAAACATAAATTCATATAGATTGAATTTTTACATTTATACAGTTTTTGCTCTGTTATATATATTTCCAAGCATTGCATAAATTTATTTAACTTATATAAATTTTAAAAACATTCTCTATGATAAAACAAACAGGTTTAGTTTAAAACTTAAACCTTAACACAGATTGAATCCAGAGATATGATTTTTAAATAAAAAACTAGAGCTTGAAACTAAGAACAGTGGGATTACAGGAATATCAACCATGCACACTTCATACATTTATAAACATACAGATAATCCATATATATGTCCACATAAACATAGTTATTTCCAGATGAAACATGCAACCAATTTATACTTAAGTAATTTTTAACAAAAATGTTACTCACCTGTATAATGATGCAGAGCCCAGACCTTTAAAATGCAGAACAAAGCTTAGTTTTGAACATGCAGAACTTAGTTTGAAATCCTTGCAGAAAGCTTCAAACTTGAATGCCTTTAAACCTGAGCTTCAATTGTTTGATGCTTTAAAAACTTGCTTGTAGATTTTGAAAATTCTTGGATGCAGGCTTCCTTGATATCATGTATGCAGATTTTATTTGTTGCATGCAGTTCAACCCAGGTTGTATTTGAAAGTATGCAGGCTTGTTTTGGAGAATGCAGACATGCATTTTGAGGAGTTTGAATGAATTGCATTTACAGGTTTGAAATTTGTTGCATGCATGTTTTCATTCTTGCAGATTGAATAAGATTTTGGGATATGCAGGCTTGTATTTTGAGAAATGCAGATTTGTACTTTGAAAAAGAGGAGTTTGAATGCATGTTGTTTTACAGATTTGAGAAATGCATTTGAAGAGATGAACAAAATTTCAAATTTCCTTTAGAAAAAAATGAGAAAGAGCTAAAGAACGAATATATGCAAGTTTATATAGCTATTTTATGATTTATTTTAAATTAAAGAAAAACAAATTTAAACAAATGACACATGGCTTGTGTTGTTAACACTTGTCAACTTAAATCTTAAATTACTTACATATGTAAATTAAGCTTACATATGTTTTTTGAATGGTTTTGTTATTTAATTAAGTGTTAAAGAAAATTAAACTTAGTTAATTAGTTCTTATACCCTTTAAACAATTAAAATAAATTTATGAAAGATGTTATAGCTTATATGAATACATGTTTCATATTTAAATTGTATTTTAAATTTCAAATTAAATTAACAAATCTCATTTTATAAATCATTATTTTAAAAAGAATAACACAAATATTTTGGTAACATATTTAAATGTTCAAACTTAAGTAAAAATGAATTTTAAACTAATAAAATATTTATCTTACATATTAAAATCATATAGTATTTTATTAAATATTTTTGAAAAGCTTAAATTCAAAAATAAATTTCAATTCATATTTTCAAAACATTAAAACTAATTTAACAACTTATCTATTTATAATATATACAAATACATACACATTATTAAATAGAAAACAATTTTATTAGTTTATTAAAAATAAATTTACAAATTAAATATTTAAATAAAGAAGATTATTAAATCAAACTAAATTGATTAACAAAATCATCAATTCAATATAAATTTAAACCCAGATTATTAAATTTAAATTGTCCAAAATTCCAGGATATTACAATCCTTCCCCCTTAAAAGAATTTCGTCCCCGAAATTTAAAACAAAGTTAATTTAATAATCTATTTACAGATTTTATTTAAAAACATAGCATATGTTAATCATATGCCAACAATCAAAGCAACCAATTCACACAATCAAAACAAATCTAATTATTCAAAAGAATTTTGGATAAAACTTTCACGAGTTTCCCCGGTATATATATATATATATATATATATATATATATATATATATATATATATATATCAGGATACTCGCTTAATAGAATACAATCAATCAATACTACTAAGCTACAGAGCTCCTAACAACAATTCTATATAGAGTATCAGACTACAAACGAGTCTGACTCAACAACCAATCCATCCTAAACTGGTGGTTCTACAACCAGAAATATCAAACACGTACTCCCTCAGAGATACGTCAAAACACTTTGAATCCCAGTTTTCCAAACTGGCAATTCAACTCTAGAAAACCAAACTCTCATCTAACCCAAGACAGAAGAAACCAAAACACTACGGAGCTAGCTTCCCAAACTTATAGCTACTTGGATCGGAGAAAAACTTATCCCAAATCAAATCTCCGATTCAAAAATCCAAATTTCTCTGCCTCTTATCCATAAAAACTCTTCGGACGATCCTGGGCTACCAACATCCATCCTTATCAGCTCAACTCTTGCTGATTCCATTAGAAACAGACCGAATCAAAACAATCCAATGATCTCCTCAAGATCACTCAAAAACCAAGAACACAAACTCTGCTTCTTAACAACAGAAGACAGAACAAACTTCTTCTTATCCGGAAAGGAAAACAGAAACACCCCCAAACTGCTTCCGCTGCGCAACTCTGATTCGAAACAGAAGAAAATGCTGAAGAAGAGCACAAGCACAAGCACAGACCAGACAACCCCAGCACAGAAATAAGGTCCCATATATCCATAAAAGAAAACTCAGATGTTCCTCCCAAACCTGAGCTACTTCACCAACTTCTATCTCAAGGAACCATCTATCTACTAACTGAACCACCAGCTCCATTCCTGGAAAGAAAACTCGGTCTCCAGATGGAGACAAACTCTGACTTTCTGGAAGAAATCCGAACAATTCCAACAGCACACACTATCGCAAGTCACTTTTGCGATCAACTCAGCCTAAATCCAAAGAAAACTGCTCTCTCTTTACCAAACAGAACAGCTTATGCTAACATAGCCAACTTTCCAGAGAAAAGATCCACTCTGCTGCTTCTAAACTCCACTTCAGAAAAACTACTCAGCCAGAAGACTCCTTACCAACTCAGAATACTCTTCTAAACTCAGCCACATCACCGAGCAGACTCACTTCTTACTCTTATTCCAAAGAAACACTTTCGGAAATATCCATAGTCACTGCATCTCATCACGTAGCTACAACTTCCTGAAATATCAAGATGTCATCACTCACTTGCTCCTTCCTAAACGACAGATCCAACTCAACTCTGCACTTCAAAGATGAACTCCGAACCTTTACAGGTTACCTTCAGAGATCGATGAAGTCCTTACACCAAACAAAGCTTACTCGAGCCGGTATTAGGTCTACAGTCTCGTCAAATACACTTCTAACCTCATCCATCAAACTCCAACCAATGGTAGTCGTGTTTCACACACTTCTACCTCATCTATCTTATAACTTATATTGGAAAAACCCGAACAGATAATCCAACAAATAGGCAGAACCATAAAATATATATATATATATATATTAAAAATACAAATACGCTCTCTCAAGGTAGACACCACTACAGAGACTAGGTATTCACTCAACCTAATGCTCTGATACCAACTGTGATAGTCTAGGCTTTGCAACCATCGACAGCGGCTCACTCGACTGGTAGGCTTTTCAACCATCCCAGCCCCGCCGTGGCTCACATTGGTACCTCGGGTTTGCTTTTACGGCCAGCCTCTCGACTTGCAACCAACCCAGGGGCTTATACTACCCAAAAGGGACATGTAGGGGTAAGAGTCTCCCATTCGCCACCTAACGCGAAGCGAAAACCCCCAATCATGCTGTAATGAAGCAAACCCGATCCCGGTCTCATCGAAATCCAAAGCGTGTCTTTTAAGGTCCAAGTTGTTTTAAGTTTAAAACAATTCAATTCATTATCTAAATATACACAGATAGATAATTTATAACACGATAGATAATCATCACTATCATTATCAACAGATAATTCATATCAAAATCAGATAATCCATATTATCATCCAAAAGCAACCAATGCATACTCATCTCATAACTGAGATTACAAACCAAACCAGGCAACCAATACCAATCATCCAACATAAGCAACTATCTAACGATCACCCCATTTATAATTAATTTAAAATGAATTAAATTAATTATCTAACCTCTAATTAATTTAAAATGAATTAAATTAATTACTTCATCATTAAAATTCTGCTTAACTTAATCATCAATTGATTACAAATCAATTTAAATAATCATCATCTCATAATTCATTTCAATTAATCATTATTGATTAACTATCTCTAATTACAATAAGTAATTAGTATTTAATATTAATTATACCTTAATTAATCAATTCCAAATTACATCATCAATTAATTAATTAATGATTCCTAATTATATTTAATCAATCTCTATATAAATTAATTACATAAGTAATTAATCTCCAATTAATCCACATATATATATATATATATATATATATATATATATTAATCACCTTTGATTAATAACTATTCAGTAATTAACTACTTTAATTACTCATCCCATCAATTAATTATTCTCAATTAATTATCTTCATTAATCACTTGATTAATCTCAAAGTAATCCAAATTACTTCTATAATAATTATCTTTAATTACATTTAGTAATTATTAATTAATTACTTCTCTAAGTAATTACAAATTTATTAATTACATAAGTAATTATCAATGATCCACAAATGTTTAAATTAATTAAACTAAATTAATCTAAACTAACCACCTTAATTAAATTAATTACACCAAGTAATTAATTCATTAATTACTTTCATTAAGTAATTAAACAATTGATTATTATTAACTAATTAATCTAATTAATTATTAAAATTAATCACATTAATTAATTATTAAATAATCTTAAGTTAATGACCTTCATTAACATTTCTTAATTACATAATTAAGAATTAACTTATATTAATCATTATTAATTATCAACTAATTAATATTTAACTACAATTTAATTAATTTCTACTTATTAATTAGGTGTTAATTAAAATCTTAATTAACATTAATTACTTGATTAAATAAATCTTAATCATAAATTAAAATTTAATTAACCATTCTTAATTATAGATTAATTAACCTTAATTAATTAATCTCAAATCTAATTAGTTAATTTAAAAATTATTAATTACTTAATTAATCATCCACATTATTAATTAATTAAATAATTAATATTCCATTTAAATTAAATTAATAATTTAAATGAAACCAATTTCTTTAAGTTCAAAATTAAGAAACATTCTTCTTTATACAAAGTAATTTAAACACTTGTTTCAAACAAAAATTCAAATCTAAAATTTCTTTTTAAATTTCAAACTAAAACACAATTTTTAAACATTTCATTTTAGATTCAAACTTAAAATTTAAAACTTTATTTACACTTCCATCTTCATCTTTAAATTCAAATTATTCCAAAAGAGTTATAACAAATTTAAATTTAAAAACTTATTTAATTTTAAAAAAACTGACATTAAAGTCGAATCTCAGGTTTTAAAACTAATTTTAAACTTAGTTTAAACTTTATTTCATAAATTAAAACTTATAGTTTTAAATTCAGACCCAAAGTTCCTGTATACTTTAAAAAGTTTAAAAACTAAATTTGAATTCCAGATTTAAATTCAACTCAAATTCTTCTATTTTAAATTTCAATTTCCAGATTTAAATTTTAAATTTCAGTTGCTATCTAAAAAAAATTGCTTTTAAATTAAAACAGAAAAAAGTTTTCTGTTTTTGGTTTAATCATCTTACATTTTTGAATTCAAACATGTTTCAAAAACCTAGATTTAAATTACTGAATTCATAATTAAATTCCAGGTTTAAAAAAAATCTAGATTGAAATTCATCTTACAAATTTTAAATTTACTTTTAAATCTGAAAACAGAAAACAGTTTCTGTTTTGTTTAAAACCCAAACTAAATTTTAAAAACCCAATAATTACACAAACAGGATTCAAATTATTTGAATTTATATCTAAATTCAGGTTTCCAACTTGGTTTCAAATTTTAGTTTGCAATTTACTTTCATTTCAAATTTTTGAAACCTGGAAAATAGGTTTCTGTTAAATACCTGAAACAAAACTAATACCCGAGCTACCACCTAATTACTTCGAGTAAAAACAACTCCTGCTTCGAGTCATTTCCCAATTTCCCCGAGACAAACCCGAGCAATCAAAACCCTGAAACACAAAAACAAATACCCACCACACCAACATGCACAAACCCCTGTGCATCCACTTCCCAACTCCGGCAACACTGGCGATCATCCATGACCATCCTCCATCGCCAGTGACCCCACAACAACCTTCCCCCTTCAAAATCCCATGATACAACTTGAATTTGAATTCAAGTTTTTAAACCAAAACCTGGAACTGCAGACAGCACAATCATCCCCAACCTGTCAACACCATCCCCACGCGCCTCCGGCCACCATCGCCACTCAAATTTCGGTGACGATTTCGACTAACCACCACCTTCCCATACCCAAGAAATAGTTGAGCTCGATCAACTGTGCATGCCGAACAGATCGATTCTTCCTAGCCCAGTAAAACTAGGGTTCATGTCTGTAAAACCAATCACAATCCCAAAAACGAATTTCACCTCAAACCAATAATTTTCCCATTATCAATGTTAATTTCTCCTCCTACAGGATCAATCTCATTGCCTCGAACTACTTGTGACAACAGAGATGACCAAAAACCCCATTTACAGTAAGACTAAAACTGCACTTAGGTTTTGATATTAAAAATTGTAATTTTACTTTTAAAAATCATAATTTAGTATTATGTTTTGATATATAAACCTGAAACATAAATTCATATAGTTTGAATTTTTACATTTATACAGTTTTTGCTCTATTATATATATTTCCAGGCATTGCATAAATTTATTTAACTTATATAAATTTTAAATACATTCTCTATGATAAAAAAAACAGGTTTAGTTTAAAACTTAAACCTTAACACAGATTGAATCCAGAGATATGATTTTTAAATCAAAAACTAGAGCTTGAAACTAATAACAGTGGGATTACAGGAATATCAACCATGCACACTTCATACATTTATAAACATACAGATAATCCATATATATGTCCACATAAAAATAGTTATTTCCAGATGAAACATGCAACCAATTTATACTTAAGTAATTTTTAACAAAAATGTTACTCACCTGTATAATGATGCAGAGCCCAGACTTTTAAAATGCAGAATAAAGCTTAGTTTTGAACATGCAGAACTTAGTTTGAAATCCTTGCAGAAAGCTTCAAACTTGAATGCCTTTAAACCTGAGCTTCAATTGTTTGATGCTTTAAAAACTTGCTTGCAGATTTTGAAAATTCTTGAATGCAGGCTTCCTTGATTTCATGTATGCAGATTTTATTTGTTGCAGGCAGTTCAACCCAGGTTGTATTTGAAAGTATGCAGGCTTGTTTTGGAGGATGCAGACATGCATTTTGAGGAGTTTGAATGAATTGCATTTACAGGTTTGAAATTCGTTGCATGCATGTTTTCATTCTTGCAGATTGAATAAGATTTTGGGATATGCAGGCTTGTATTATGAGAAATGCAGATTTGTACTTTGAAAAAGAGGAGTTTGAATGCATGTTGTTTTACAGATTTGAGAAATGCATTTGAAGAGATGAACAAAATTTCAAATTTCCTTTAGAAAAAAATGAGAAAGAGCTAAAGAACGAATATATGCAAGTTTATATAGCTATTTTATGATTTATTTTAAATTAAAGAAAAACAAATTTAAACAAATGACACATGGCTTGTGTTGTTAACACTTGTCAACTTAAATCTTAAATTACTTACATATGTAAATTAAGCCTACATATTGTTTTTGAATGGTTTTGTTATTTAATTAAGTGTTAAAGAAAATTAAACTTAGTTAATTAGTTCTTATACCCTTTAAACAATTAAAATAAATTTATGAAAGATGTTATAGCTTATATGAATACATGTTTCATATTTAAATTGTATTTTAAATTTCAAATTAAATTAACAAATCTCATTATATAAATCATTATTTTAAAAAGAATAACACAAATATTTTGGTAACATATTTAAATGTTCAAACTTAAGTAAAAATGAATTTTAAACTAATAAAATATTTATCTTACATATTAAAATCATATAGTATTTTATTAAATATTTTTGAAAAGCTTAAATTCAAAAATAAATTTCAATTCATATTTTCAAAACATTAAAACTAATTTAACAACTTGTCTATTTATAATATATACAAATACATATACATTATTAAATAGAAAACAATTTTATTAGTTTATTAAAAATAAATTCACAAATTAAATATTTAAATAAAGAAGATTATTAAATTAAACCAAATTGATTAACAAAATCATCAATTCAATTTAAATTTAAACCCAGATTATTAAATTTAAATTGTCCAAAATTCCGAGATATTGCATACTTACACATCAAAAATCTTTACTTGATAAATATCTAAATAATATAAACCTATTATATATGGAACTATGTATATCTAAAGTTTGTTTATCCAAAACTTGTATACTCATTGGAGACCCAAATACACATATCTGAAGCTAATGTGTCTTTAAGAAATTTATGTACTCAAAAGGCTTATAAGAAATCCTTGTATACATTCAGAATCCCATATGTTTCGAGCTGCATATCATGAAGTTTTATGTATCTAAAAGCTGCATTTATGTATAACCCTAGTATATATTCAAAACCATGTATATTTAAAACTCAAATATATTCAGAACCACCATATCCATAACTTGCTATATTTGAAATTATGTATAGAGCTATATGTATATGGAGCTGACTCATATATATGGAACTACAGATTTATGGAATCCATATACATTTATGATCTATGTGTATGGAACTTTATACCTGTTTGGATTCATGAATATTTAAATCTCAATGCATTTGAAACTTCCGTGTATATATGAATCTACATACGTGCTCAAAACTACATATTTGTTTGAAACTTACATACTCAAAGTTCATATGTATTTTGAGACTTACATACGTATGAAACTGTATATATATGAAATTCTACATATATATTAAAATCAAACATACTTGAAGCTTGTACTTGTTTAAAACTTTTATACACATGAACCTGATATATATTTGTAAATCAAATATATTATAAATCCATGTGAACTTAAATCTAGATTGCGTGCATATCATATATACATGAAACCATATAGTCATTTGAAATTAACACATACTTTTGAAAACATACATGCACTTAAATTCATACATACGTGTCTATGCACTTAAAATGTTGTACACATTCAAAAAATAATGATATATATGTTTGAAATCTTCTTACATGAACCTAATACTTATACTTTCACATATATTGAGAGTTAAATTTCTTATGAGACTAATATTTCTAAAACAGTATATATGAGGCATTCATGAAGCTAAAACACATTCAAAATTTACAGTTACGAAACCAATCCAAATAAATAGCGAATCAATGGAAAATTTTGTCAAAATTGATTATGATATCCATAATCAATACTCCAAACAAAGAAAATCAAACTTTCTATAAAATAAATTCGAACACAGTGAAAGTAAATTTGTGAGTATGAAAATTGGTTTAAGCAATCATAAAGTATGAAAATTCCAAACACAGGGAAAGTTTACCTTGAATGATGACTGAACTGTCTTTCAATATGGTAATTCCTCCAACTTATTTGTCAACTCTAATCAGTTCGTTACATTACATCTACCACATGTAATCTGACACACAGAAATAAAATCTTTAACAAAAACAAAGAGAAAATATATCAGAAATACAGCAGAAAAAGCAGCAGAACAATCTGCTTGCTCTGGATACAAACCGCATACAAATGGCCTTTTAATTAATCTTGATTGTGAAACTGAAATTGATGTTGATCATCTTCGATTACGACAAAAAGGTTAAAATAGTGAAAGTCAAAGCAATTTAGAGTTCAGTTGTTAACACTAAGATGACTTAAAAACTGTGTATAAATAGAAGATTTTCGTCACAATAAATAAAGGCAGGAGATTGTCAATCAATTACCTCTATTTCAGTTTTCAGTTTCTGAACTGAAATATTCGATCACCATTATTGTTTGAGGTTGCAGTCTAAAGGAATGGAAATAAGGGTAGTGACATGAGGAGAAAGTGGTAAGTGTTGGAACATGGTATCATAAATGTAGCAACTGAGAAAATACCATATCATATGATCAGGGAGACTTGGAATTACTGTGTTCTTTTCTTGAATTTCATCATCCTTCATTTCAGTTGATCCACTGATCACCTCTAAACTCCTACATCTCAGTTATCTCTATAAAAAGTCTCTTAATTCTATTCAGTCTGTCTATCAAACATCTGTTATTAAGATTGAAACGCTAAATAAACTTATCAAACAAAACAAATGCCAACAGTAAACACATATGCTTTTAACATTCAACGGAAGTTATTTCATTAATACAGTAAATCCAAATGAGAGTAATAAGTAATAAAGAGATCAATAAATGTGATAAATCAAGTATACTGATTCTTTAGGATGTGCATATTATTATTATTTTGTTAAAAAGCAATAAAGTTTGGTAAATGAACATGAAAACAAAGAAAAGCATTCTAGTGGAACTATTTTTTTCCATCTACTATCATGGGTGTTTATAATCTTGTAGCAAGCTTAAAATGAGCGAATAACAGTAAGTACCAATGTCAACCAAAAAGGTTGTACCCAGAGCCTTTGACGATTAAGAGAAGGGAAGTAATAGAGATACTGATATGAAAATTCCAAACACAGTGAAAGTTTTACCTTGAATGATGACTGAACTGTCTTTCAATCTGCTAATTCCTCCAACTTATTTGTCAACTCTAATCAATTCGTTACAATATATCTACCACATGTAATCTGACACACAAAAATAAAATCTTTAACAAAAACGAAGATAAAATATATCAAAAATACAGCAGAAAAAGCAGCAGAACAATTGTTTCAATTCAAAACTACAAATCCAGATCAGGTTGTACCGGAGAATGGAAAAGTTAAGATTTTCCAGCCGATAAATGGAAACTTCGGGAGATCTCGCATTTTCCGGTGGCTGAGGTCGATCGATTTGAACAGAGGTTTCGATAGGAGTTTCGGATGGAAATGAGCAAGATAGTTTAGGTCAGAAGAAGGCACGGATCATGGTGGCCTGGAAGAATTCTGGAATCTGATGAATTGTTTGCTTCACATCTCATGCCTCCTAGATTAAGAACTCCTGTTAAGTTTTTGGGCAGGGATGACGCTAGCGTGTAAGGTCATAAATTAAGAGCATGAAGAAATAGGGTTGAGCAATTGAGTTGTAGAAGAGAAGGAAGCAATGAGTTGAGAACGTGGAAATTAAAGGCTTCAGTTGTAGAACTGTATTTGCAAACGTGACCGGAAAACGTGGTAGTGAACCGATTGTAGAGTAGGTGGACAGTGGATAGACAAATATACCCTCTTCCATTATATAAGGAAGTTAAAACCTGGTGGATATCGAAAAGGAAATTTTTGAGAAGTCGAAAAAGGCTTCACTTACTCAAGTATTCCCTTTATATATAAGGTATACATGCAAGCATCAAGAAATGCACAATGAAAGTGCAGTTGCAAACAAGCGAATGGCCAAGAAAAAGTACAAAAACAACTCACCACAATGCAACAACAGTAGAAGTTTCAAAATAATCTCAAGCAACAAGTCAAGTATGCTACAAGGATGCAAATGGATAAGTATAGGCCAAGACAAAATCGAGAAAGAATTTTCAAAAATGACCGAAGCCAAATATAACAGGAGTTTCAAATCAGCAGTTTCAAAATCAAGTCAACACAACTACAAAATGCAACACTGAAGCATACATGACAACCAGGCTACAAAGATGAACCAGATAAGGCACAAGATCTCAAGTTCACATATGTGACTACAATACTATGCACAAACATATATATACATATGTATATACACATGTATACATACATGTAGTGGCATCAAAAACCAAACAAGAGCAAAACTGCAAACAAAGTCTGGTCACAACAAACTGCAACAGATCACAACAATTAATGAACATCACAATGAAAACCAGACTAAACAACATTAAGCACAGGGATGCAAGCATCAAGTGGCAGTTTTGATCAAAGAGTAGTATAACATGGCCAAAGTACATAAAACAGTGAAACAGTGGCTTAATATCAATATGCAAGAAATCAAGCTACAACATGTACACCAAGGAGATTGTACATGAAACAAATATGAAAGACTGGACAACATGGACGCACAACCAACATGAACACATGAGTCAATGCTAAAAAAGAAACAATGGCATAGTCTCAACATCAAAGGCCGGAGGCATACATATGGTTGCAGCAAAGGCAGAGCTCGAGGCTACCTAGTTAAACAATGAAAATTGCCTCAAAGCAATATGACACAGCTAAACCATATACGTCAATGAAACTCAAGTCAAATACTATGTACAAAGACTCCAAGTATTTCAAACACAAAGCAAATCAGTCACAGTGCAGTTTCCATCAAAGACAAAATGCAACATCGAAGTAGTGACAGTGTCCAAGTCACAAAGACAATGGTCAACATCAAGCATCAGAAAATAGCCAGGGTAAATCATTACCAAAGTCAAGGCCAATTTCAATCTAAAACAACCAGGGTGCAAGTTTGAACAATTTCAAAAATCATGGTACAGCAGTCATGGGACGACAAGTAGAAATCAAACAAGTCAAATTCCAACATGCTATAGAGATGAATTGAATCAATATCGTCACAGCAAAGTCAAAGCCGTGATCAAAGAATATGATGAACAAGTCAGAGACGTGGTGGTCAAGAATCGAGCAAGGAAAATTCAAAGCCGCGATTAGCAAGTAAATCAAGTAAACAAATTATACTAATTGAAAATGTCAGAAATCATCACAATCATCAATATAAAATCGAACGGCAAGCCGAAAATTATCATACGAACTCGTTGAAATATACGAACGAAAAATAAGGAATTCGATTCCTATATAAGCCCTATAACATCATCGGCAAAAAGTATCGAGTTCAAGCATTCAACTAGGAGAGCAAAAGGCATAAATTACATACTAGAGTCAAAGTCGAACTCGATCGAATCAAGGAGACGTGTTCGAATTGAAGTAGGAGTCGATTATCGAAGCAAGACAGAGAAATAGCAATTGTAATCGACCAACTACCCATCGGCTTCATCGATTTTCTCCAAAGCCCTAATTCATCAGAGAAAATCGAATAAGAAAGAAGTAACGAGCCCCCATTATACAAAGCAAAGAGGAAAGAACGGGCCAACATAATAAAAAGAAGAAAAGGGCCGGCATATTTTATTGATAATTATTTTGGTCGGCTCAATTAAGACCTTTCGGGCTTAACCTTTTAAATTAGGGTTTTGTTTTATTTAAATTGTTTTTACATTGTATTTTTCGTTTGAAAATTGTGTATTTACTAGTCGTGTGACTAGGGGACAAACTACGTGGCGTAGTTTAAGAATTCGCAATTCAGTGGCTGAGTTGTGGCAGGGTTTTGAGCATAGAGTTAGGTTAGTCAGTAGCGAGTGTCGCGAGTTTACGTGTGTAAGCGTGTGACTACTTAATTTCTAGTAGAAACCTTGGGGGGAGCACGTAGGTAGGGTTTTGCCGAAGCTGGGTAAATTCTGTATCGATCTATTTCTGCATTTATTATTATGCTATTATCTATGCTGCTATTATTTTGATATATCTGTGTTGAAATAATTTTATAAGCTTCCGCAATAATTTTTTATAATTAATAGCATAACCCTATTCACTCCCCCTCTAGGATGAAATCGATCCTACAAGTGGTATCAGAGCTAGGAATAGAAGTCAACTTTTGTTTTTAAAAAATTCATTTTCAAAAAAAACTAATTTTTGTTTTAAAAATTTGAATTTTTAGAACGGCTTCTTTTAATACTGCTTTTGCTGAGGGTCAATCCATAGTTAGATCACCAATGTTCAAGGGTGAATATGCTTACTAGAAAAATAGGATGAAAATTTTTCTGAAAACCATTGACGCTTGGAATATTGTTGAGACGGGTTATAGAGCACCAACTATAATTATAGATAATCAGGAAACAGATAAACCAAGGATCAATAGACAAAACTAGAAAATAAATTACAAAATGCTAATGCTAAAGCTATGAATTCTATTATCTGTTCATTGAATCAATTTGAATTTAACCGTGTCTCACATTGCCTAACTGCGTAGGAAATATGGCACACACTAGAAGCGACTCACGAAGGAACATCTCAAGTCAAAAAATCTCGCCTTGCCATGCTAAGCAGCGAATACGAGAACTTCAAAATGGCGAAGGAAGAAAATGTTAGTCCTTGCGATGATGGTTTTGATGACAAAAACCTTAGAATAGATTATAAAATATAAATACTAACATTATAAGTTTAGATATATATGTGTATGCAGGATTTAACCATGCAGGTACCAAGAATGAAGACTGTACAGTATAGAGATTCAAGATATCAAGATTGATGACTCATGAGTATCAAGATTATCAAGAGTTCAAGAATTGAAGTAATTTATTCTTTAATTAGAAATTTTGTTAAAACTCATAGAAAAGCACTAGCATCTTAAAATCCAATTTATTCGTGGAATGGAATCCACTTCGAGCCTATTAAAGGGATGGAACCCTAAGTAGGATGGAACCTACGAAAAATCTAGTGGAACATTGTTTTGTATCCGCTAACTTTTTATTCAAAATGAGTTTTCAAAATTATATCCTTTTTACAAAATATTTTCAAAACCTTTCTTTTAAAAGCATCAAAAACCTCTATCCTGATTTTAAATAATTTTAGCCTCAGAATTATCTTTAATTTCAAAGTCAAAATTACTCCTGATTTTAAACTATCTTTTAAAATAATATATTTAACTTTTAAATATTTATAATTAAGATTTAAATATAAAATTATAGTTAAATTATATATATATTATTCTCTATATTTACTTATGAATTTTAACTGTAGTCAAGTATATTAGAAAAGTTTAAAATAGTTTTAATATAAGATAAAGGTTATTTTCAAAGAAAATCAAATCATCAAAAATTGCTTTGGGATGTCGACATGCCTATGGTGACCATGTCTACATGGTGCCAGTTGAGTTCAAAATTTAAATTTCAAAAGAAGTGTCTATTTGCCATAATTCTTCACGAATGGACATGGCTGTTGTTCTTCTATAAATAGGGGTTAGTTTCAACGAATTTTATATCAGATTTTCTGGTTTTCCACTCCTCTTCTTCTTCCACTTTTCTTAATACATATTCTTACCATTACTCTACCGAAATCAACATTGAATCGAACTTGATTACTTCTAGTTTGATTCTCTGTCACTCTCTCTACAAGATTCTCAGTGCTATTCAGAGTTATAGACTTCTTTGTAATCTATTAAGCGAGAAAAGGTATGATTGTAGCCTTGAAAATCAATCAAAAGAGAAAATGTGTGATTGTAGCCTTCGTAAATCAATTGGATGAACTTGTGGCCCGGAAATCAAGTATCTCTACCCAGAGGATCGAAATTCTGGAGGGTGTACCTCATAGCCTTGAAACCGAGGGTGTAATTGTACAATTGCTTTTGAAAGGAAATACGTACTTGTGTTGCGGGACTGGACGTAGGGTAACTCCGAACCAGTATAAAATCCGGTGTGTTCTTTCCTTTACTGCTTTTATTTTATTTCTGCATCCGTGTTTGTTTTTGTGATCATATCTGTGTCTGTATATTGCATACATCGGTGTCTAAATTAACATAAATCGAAAAAGATTTAGTAATTCTTTATTAACACTATTCACCCCACCTCTAGTGTTAATCCTAGCTTTAAGATCCGTAATCCTCATTTCTTTCAATTGGTATTGAAGCGAGGTTTCAAAGTTTTCATAATCTGAATTTTTAAAAAGTTTTTAAAATGGCTATTGTTCAGGATTTTATTAACACTATTTTCATCTGAATATGTCACAAAATCATCATGATATTTTTGTTTAAAACTATATTTAATTATTTTTAAAATCCACTTGATTCTTTAAAAGGTTATGTTGTTTTGCAGGAGAAGAATTATGTCTAATGATTGTTGGTTAAAAGAAACCAGATAATCATTCATCGATCAAGAAGAAAAAATGGATATATAATGGAAATCGACAAAGAAATGGGTACCAGATCAATTCAAAACTTTTGGTTCTCATCTACAACTTGATTTGATACTGTACTTCTCTCCATCTGCTTCGCAATGCTACTGGTTTCATGCGAAACCATCAAGAAATGACCAAGTTGTGGTCAAATGAAGTTTTGGTGAACAAAGAGAAAAAGAAGGCAAAACTGTCAAAGGTATTCTTCAAATTGCATCCATAAATTTGAGCATTTTGTTCCCACTCCTTTTCTATATTGTATATCTTGTTCTCGCGGTCATTTTGATGGGTGGATCATCAAATTCCGATAAAATTTGAGTAAGATGTGACAGTTTGAAGTTGGCTATCCAAAACTGAAAAACTATGCACGAGATCTTCTACATTTTTTCTACTTTTCAGCCTGTTTCATCACAATACCACCCAAATTCGACACCAAATTATTATTAGATCGTAGCCCTTGCCTTCCTCTTTGATTTGCCACTGGTTTCATCTAATTCCGTTAAGAAACGAAGGAGATATGCCGTCTAGAAGTTTGATAGTATATAGAAAAATGGGAAAAAGAAGAAGAAGATCAATTAAAATGAAAAGTGGTGACTATTGGGCCTATTTATAGTGGTTGAAGTGTCCATTCATTCAAAATTCAAATTTAAAATTTTGGTGCAATGTTGGTCGATCTACTAAATCATCTATAACTTTCTCATACGGTCTTCAAATTCAGAATTGAATATACTACGATGATCAGAAAAACAAGCCCGTCGAAATAGAGCAGATCTCGTCATCAAATTCTGAAAGATATAAATGTGTGAATCACGACAATGGAAGAGCAACAGAGTTAGAAAGATGGAGTGTAATAATGGTACGCTTTACTATTATTTCATCTTTATTGTTGCATTTAGGAATATATATATATATATATATGTATATATATACATACATATATATATATATATCTATGCATTTAGTTAGGTATAGAAATTTATCTCTTTTATAAGTTTTGATATATTGGTCCATATATCAACGCACCATAGTATAAATATCGATGTACAAGTCTAATTTTTTTTTTAGTCTTTTAAAATGTGTTTTCTTTCAAATAAAATCTACAACTAATTTATTACAACTATACTAAGTAGAAAAGCATACCTTCATTCATGATTTCAACTTTTCTAATGTTATTTTTACTTCTCATACTCTATTTCGTTTAAGATACTAATTTTGTATCTTTAAAATTAATAGAATGAATTTAGAATGTTAGAATAAGGCTCAGTTTTGTATATTTCTTCAATAAATAAGATAGCACCACATTACATGACCGGAATTTTAGATAGCATTTCTAAAATGCTTCTTTTCTTCTGTAATGTTTTGTAAGTACTGCAAATTCGTTTTTATAACATTTTTGTGCTCTGAAACGCTGTAGAGTTTCAGAAACTTTACATAGCATTTGATAAAAGCCACAGTTTTAGTTTTATAAAGTTTTGAATATTTTTTACTATAAAAATTTCTTATAGCATTCTTTAAATACTATTTTTTTTCTTTATGAAACTTTAAACTATGTAAAAATAATATTTAAATTAAGAATTTTTCTACATTCTTTTTAGAAGTATTTTATAACTTATATTAGAATATTTAAAATAAATTTCATGTTTAAATATATTCTTTATAATTAATTAAATTTTATAAAAAAATTAAGAGGCCTTAGTATAACACACGTTTATCTTAGTTTTCCAATCTTTATCATTTTTTTTAATATTTCATTATGATATTTTTTAAATTTAAAAGATGTTTAAACATGTTTCTAATATTTTAATCAATAAAAATTTAATATAAAGGTTTTAATTAGTGAGTTAAGTATTTTATAAACATGGAAGTTAGGATTCTTAAAAATAAAATAAATAAAAAAAACCAAGTTAAAATAATTATTTTAAATTAAATAAGTAGGCTATTAATTTAAAAAAAATTGGTCATATATATATATATATATATATATATATATATATATATAGTTTAGGTCCATATTTCTTAGCAATTTAATTTTGATATTCAGTTTGATTACTACCTTTCACAAATATGTTATAATTTTTATATCATTTATTACCTTTAAACTCTTTTCTTTACTACTCTTTTAGTCTCATTCATTAGTTTCCTTAACCTAAGTCTAGTAGTTGGTGTGTATTACCTTTGTTTGGTTGAAGTAATTTATAATAAATAATTTGATATATATATATATATATATATATATATGCTTGTCAATTAGATATTACTTATTACTCATGTGTAACTTATAATCTGGATGTCACTTACCGTAGTATATATATCATCATATCATTCTGCATATTATTATTTTTAATTCATTATTATTTTGCTTCATATTACATATCATTATGCATCATATTTCATATCTCATTTTATTGCATATTACATCATAAATTACAATGCATATCATAATTATTTGCATCATAAGTTGCACTTCATTCTGCATATTATCTCATGCTACATTGACATATGTCATACATTTCATACTGCATTACAAACTACATACTGCATACATGTATACATAACGAGTGTATTTTATTTAGGAGGAGTTTGTAGTATTGTTTTATAATATAGGATTATTAGTTTTGGATTTGTTTGGCATGTTTTGGTTGACTTGATTGACTTGTTTGACTTGTTTGACTTGATTGACTTGTTTGACATTTTTGACTTGATTGATTCGTTTGACTTGTCTGACATGATTGGTTTTGATGAGTGTGTTGAAATACACTTAATAAATAATTTATTTTCTTATATTTTTCTAACTATTTTAAGTATTATAATAGATTCTTAATTAGGATAGTTAGTAATTTAGGATTAAGTTTTAGTATTTAGAGTTAAGTGTTGATTATTTATGATAACACTATCATTATAACCACATGTCATATAGTATTAGCTTAAAGGGGAGTTATATAGTTTGGAGTTAGTTTTTGTTGATGACAAATGGGGAGAAATATAAAATAGTGTAGTTTGACATAAATTAAGAGGGAGTTATTAAGATAGAAATAATATTTTATAAACAAAGGTTGTCATCGTCAAAAAGGGGGATATTGTTAGTCCGTGAGATGATGGTTTTAATGACAATAACCTTAGAATAGATTATAAAATATAAATACTAATATTATAAGTTTAGATATATATGTATATGCAGGATTTAACCATGCAGGTACCAAGAATGAAGACTGTAAAGTATAGAGATTCAAGATATCAAGATTGAAGACTCATGAGTATCAAGATTATCAAGAGTTCAAGAATTGAAGTAATTTATTCTTTAATTAGAAATTTTGTTAAAACTCATATAAAAGCACTGGCATCTTAAAATCCAATTTATTCGTGGAATGGAATCCACTTCGAGCCTATTAAAGGGATGGTACCCTAAATAGGATAGAACCTACGAAAAATCTAGTGGAACATTGTTTTGTATCCGCTAACTTTTTACCCAAAATGATTTTTCAAATTTATACCATGTTTTCCAAATGTTTTCAAAACCTTTCTTATAAAAGCATCAAAAACCTCTATCCTGATTTTAAATAATTTTAGCCTCAAAATTATCTTTAATTTCAAAGTCAAAATTACTCCTGATTTTAAACTATCTTTTAAAATAATATATTTAACTTTTAAATATTTATACTTAAGATTTAAATATAAAATTATAGTTAAATTTTATATATTCTCTATATTTACTTATGAATTTTAACTATAGTCAAGTATATTGGAAAAGTTTAATATAGTTTCAATATAAGATAAAGGTTATTTTCAAAGAAAATCAAATCATCAAAAATTGCTTTGGGATGTCGACCTGCCTATGGTGACCATGTCGTCATGGTGTTAGTTGAGTTCAAAATTTAAATTTCAAAAGAAGTGTCTATTCGCCATAACTCTTCACGAATGGACATGGTTGTTCTTCTATAAATAGAGGTTAGTTTCAACGAATTTTATATCAGATTTTCTGGTTTTTCACTCCTTTTCTTCTTCCACTTTTCTTAATACATATTCTTACCATTACTCTACCGCAATCAACATTGAATCAAACTCGATTACTTCTAGTTTGATTCTCTATCACTCTTTCTACAAGATTCTCAGTGATATTCAGAGTTATAGGCTTCTTTGTAATCTATTAAGCGAGAAAAGGTGTGATTGTAGCCTTGAAAATCAATCAAAAGAGAAAAGGTGTGGTTGTAGCCTTGGTAAATCAATTGGGTGAACTTGTGGCTCGAAAATCAAGTATCTCTGCCTAGAGGATCGAAATTCTGGAGGTTGTACCTCGTAGCCTTGAAACCGAGGGTGTAATTGTACAATTGCTTTTTAGAGAAAATCCGTACTTGTTTTACGGGACTGGATGTAGGGTAACTCCGAACCAGTATAAAATCCGGTGTGTTCTTTCCTTTACTGCTTTTATTTTATTTCTGCATCTGTGTTTGTTTCTGTAATCATATCTGTGTCAGTATATTGCATACATCGGTGTCTAAATTAACATAAATCGAAAAAGGTTTAGTAATTCTTTATTAACACTATTCACCCCCCTCTAGTATTAATCCTAGCCTTAAGATCTGTAATCCGCATTTCTTTCAGAAAATGTCAAAGAGATGTATGGACGACTTTTCAATATCGTATACAAATCAAAAGCTCTCGGAAAATCTACACAGAGTTGGAGATAGTCCAAAAAATCCTCAGAGCCCTTCCACGAAGCTTTGAATCCAAAGTGACTGCCATTCAAGAATCAAAATATTTAAAACAGATGAAAGTTGAAGAACTCATCGGAAATCTCACCACTTATGAGCTAGGGATGAAATTCAAGGAAGAGCGTGAGGGAGGTGACACTCGATAAAAATCAATAGCTCTTAAAGGAACAACAGAAAGTGATGGTGAAGATGATGGAGCAGCAGAATTGGATCTGGTAATAAAGAAATTCAAAAGGTGGAATTACAAATACGGAAATCCAGCTCGAAATCAAAAATTGGAAAGCAGAATAGCCAAAGCACTAGAACAGAAGATCATCTGTCACAAGTGCAACCAACCCGGATACATCAAGCCCAATTGTCCTCAAAATCGACGCGACTTTGAAAAGAAATCAAAATGGAGAAGTTTTACAACCACGTGCAATACAAATGAGGAAGATAATCAAAGTACTAGCAGTGAGAGTGAGAAAGCAGATATGTGCCTTCAAGGTAATATAACTGATAGCGACGATGATGAACCAAGCGAGGTACCAAAACTCACTCACTTAGAATTACCTACATATTTCCACGAAGTAAATGGCTGTTTTGAACGACTTAGGGAGAAGTATGCCAAACTTGAATCACAAAAAGATACTTTGATAGATTTAAATGATCAACTTGAACAATTAGTTAAAAACTATCAAAATAAGTGCCCTAAGTGTGACAAGTGTCCATCGTTTGAAGAAGAAATTAAAAAATTAGAAATTAATATAAAATCTCTTGAAAATGAAATTCTGATTTTGAAAGAGAGTGAAAATACAAGGAGAGAAAATTCTATTAAAAGGTGTACACAATTGTTAAACGAAAATGAATCTCTCAAAACACAAGTCCAACAATTGTCAACGACTTTAGATACATTTTCAAAAAGTGAAAAATCGTTGAATATGCTATTAGGGAAGCAAACTGTTAATACAGTTCGACAAGGACTTGGATATAATAAATCTGAAAAAGTTAAAAGCAAAATTAATCAAGTTAATTCTATGTGCACAATTTGTAGAAAATATGGACATAATCACAATAATTGTTGGTATAGACTCAAACACGTGAAAACTATACCAATTTGAGTTTCAAAAGGCACAAATATAAAATCTCTCAAAGTTAAACAAATCTGGGTGCCGAAAGGAACATATATAAATAGTTTTGGGTCTTCACAAAATTATTTTTCAAAATATTCTGCCACTAACAATCATGGACCTATAAAAACAAATAGGTCACAAAAATCTTTTATCGTGTAGGAGTGATGGCAGGCTAAGAAACAACAATAGTGTTATCTGGATTCTGGCTGTTCTAGAAACACAACGGGCGACAAAGCAAAGTTCCTTAGCCTCGTACAAAGGTGACAGAATCACAATGGACAACAACGAAAAATATCATAAAGGTAAACTAGGTAATGGTATATTTATTTGAACGATATATTAAATGTGATAATCTGCAGCGTAATCTGAGTTAAATCAGCCAATAATGTGATGATAAAATAATGATGATTTTGATTCGTACTTATTCAAAATTGTTGGCCAATTATATTCTTAGGCCAAGAACACTCTAAAAATCTGTAGAGTCTTTGAATTACTTCATATATTTGTGACGACACGAACTCGATGTCCGAAAACAACATCAAATTCGTATCGCGGGAGCTTGCAACACCCATTAGATGATAAAAAACACAGCGGAAAAAAAAAATGATATCACTGATGCAACATGAATACAATATCCGATACATCAATATGATACAATGATAATCATCAACAACAGAGAATATACAACACAGAATGCAGCGGAACATGATACAATATGAAATAAGTCTTCACAGAATCCTAAAACTGCAGCACCAAACCAAACTCCAAAGTTAAAGCTCCAAAACTCCTAGCTCGATCCATTATCCAGATTGCTCCAAGATAAACAAGTGTAGTCCATATCCAAAAGACTGAACTAGCTCCATATAATCTACTGAACCTAACTATCTGAAAAACCAAACTCTAGACTGCCCGTGTGGAAAATTGTGGGCACCCAGAGTTTAGGAAAGGAACAATAAACTCCAGGTCAGTCATGGGACTGGTGTGAGCAAACGAAAACAGTTTGTCTTTTTAAAACAATCAAATATTTAAATTTCAAAATCGCAATGCTTTTGGAAAATGAAACTACCATAAGGCCTCCCGCCACACACACAATGCAAACGCAGAATCGGAGGAGATTTCTCCTTATGATAGTCAAACATGCTTGATACGCAGAAAAATTTCTTTGATATTATTATTATAAGTGCAAAGTGCAGAAAAGCATTTCGAAAGTAGAATATAAATCTTAGCCAGCATAGACATTTCGAACTATGCCTACTATAGCTACCATCCAAACAGTGGGGCGCCACCATAAGTGAATGGCAGGTAATACAACTAAAACCGTACAAGGCACGTATTGGATGAATGGATTTTTCCAACAAATGGTCAGGCTAAGGAACTTCCTATTGCCACATGGGAACGCCTCTGGCGGGACGCCCCGAGAACCTAACCGGATCTCTGCCAAACAAGGCCGGCTACCCCCCTTCCCGGGGAATATACAGAACCTCAGATATGCCACCCCCGGTCCTTTGGGACCTTTATACGAGAGCTCTCTAACCAACAACATCACACAGTAATAAATAAAGTGTGTCCACATGAGTAAGTATCTGGGCTCCATACCATGATACTACCCTTTTCCAGAAGGAATGGTCATACCCTAGGGGAGCTACCCCTGAAACCTTGCCGCACAATTCCTGTTTCAACCATTACCGGGTTGTGAGGCTCGACGAAGTCTCGTCCACAAAGCTACGCTTTTTTTACAAAGCCATGCTTCGATCAACAAATGATCAGCAGCACTCAGCATGCCACATTACCATGTTGGGAATATATCGCTGATAACCTTCAACTACATAACCTCTGAGCTCGTACGTCTCAGAGAAGGGTGTTAAGCTAAGAGAATAAATTCTCCGCCACCACAGATATGTATTTGAAAGAAATCTTCTTTATATCTCAAAATGTAATGTCAGACATACAATCCATACAAGTCTGTTCCGGGTTCGAACAGAACCGAAGGCACTTCCGAAGAAGCCCTTGCAAATCCAGGTATTCACAATCCCGATCGGACTTCCCATCACTTAGGAAATCTCTATACCGGCGCGACTCAGTGCAGAGACAATCGATAGGTCATCCTATCGTTCTCGCAAATACCCGGTCTTCACCACCGGTCTTCAAATGCTATCCATAACGACGTATCACATATTCGGAATGGGTTGTACGACACAAAGGTCCTCTCCCGGCAAAACCGAATAGTGAGCGCAACATTTAAAAACATATGGATATGGGATTTCAATTAAGTCACAACTTAATGATTCAAACTTCCTTTCAAATGGTTTAAACCAATTACCATTTCAAATCCTTTAAACAAAAAGATTTATTTCATACAGTTCACTCAGTTTCACAAAGATCCATTTACGGATTTCAAAGAAATTTCCGTTTCAATTAGATTAACTCAATTAAATCTTAAAATCAAGATTTATCTCATAGCTTTCAAAATTCGTTTCCAAAGCTTCGTCCATAACTTGGAAAATCATTTCAATTCAAACTTGAAATCGATTTAATATAAATTGGAAATTCATTACTCATATGAAATCTTTTTTTTTATCACTTAGAAGCAAAAGTTTTATTTCGGAAAAACCCCGATTCCATTTATACAAGTTACAATCTTTGGTTTAATTCACATTTCCAAATCAACGCTTAGGAACAGTTTAAACCCGTATAACTTGTAAAGTCCTTTTTTAAATCATAAGTATTGAATATGGAATTTAATTTCAAATTTTTGAATTTCAATTATTCAGTTTCAAACCTTTATTAGTTATTCAAAAATAACGTTTATTCTTATAAACAGCTTTTTCAAAAGCTTTTCATATTAAACTTGATTTATTACCAAAACTATTTGAATTTAAAAATTCAAATTCAAACTTATTTAAAAATCTGTGACTTAACCAATTTCCGCGTGAAATCCATAATTGTGTGTGTACAGTGGGGTCCAGGGGTTTTACACACAATAGTGCACAACATCAATCATCACAGATATATCAATATCGATAAGCGATATAATCAATAACGCTTATCTTCATTCACAGATTCATAGATAAATAAATTTATCAATCACAAAGGTTCATAATTACGATTCGTTGTGGGTTTCGGATAACTAACTGGAATCCGAATCCCTGTCGCATCGAAATTTAAATGCCGTTTTACGGCAAAGGGGTTTTCATATTCATATAACAGTATATTCATCACAGATATAACAGTTCAGCACAAAGCAATTCATATTACAAGGCATCACAATCAGATAACAGAGTTATCAATCCAATTCTACTCATTCATAATAAGCTCAATTAATTATCTGATTTATTTAAATCAGATGGGTCATCAATCATAGTTAATTAACATTAATCGATTCCAAATCATTTGATTAAAGGTCCTTCAATCATTTATTAATCAAATTAAATCAACTTAAAAAAAATTGAAAAATTAACCTTTAATCATTCAATTATTCTTTTAATTAATTTCCCTTAACTTATTTAAATCTTTAATTAACTATCTTCGTAATTAATTATCATTAACAATTATTAATTACAAATAATTTAAACACTTAATTATTTATTTACCAATTTATTAATTGCAAATTGATAAACCCCTAATGAATTACAATTATAAATTCAATTAATCAAGTTTTACTTACCATTATAAATAAATCATTCTTAATAACTTTTAAAACAATTAATTTATAATAAAATTTATCTTAATTAACATTCTAAAAACTTTCCTCTAATAAATTTTAGATCAAATCTTAACTCAACATTAGCTAACAATATTTATCAAATTGATATTAAATTTTGTACAACAAAATACTTATAGTGCTTTAGGCAAATTCATCAGGAACTGGACTTTAGGCAAGCTGCTCGTTTACCCGAGAAAACCCATGTTTCTTCCCAGTTCCCCCCCCCCGAGTTTCTTCTCCCACTGCTCCTTTTCTTTTGCACTTCTCCTTCTTCTACTTTTTTTTTCAGTTAAGTTAAATTTAAGTTTCAACTAAACAAAAACATCAGGAGCCAGCGTACTCGAGCACGACCTCGAGGCCAACATCATTTTAACTCGAGAGTCAACTCGAGTTATTCACATCTGAACGCCTCCTGACACATCGCAAGGCCGTGCACGTGCACCGATGCGCCACCCTCCTCCGGCCATTCTTCTGGTCTCCGACAAGTCGAAAACGACCTCGACATCATCCACGACTATCCAATTAACACGATTCCATCTCTAATCAAATTTTTAGTTCCCAGGTCGAAACTGCAAACAACCACATCCACCTGAAACTGCCACGTCTTCGAAGCTCCGACCACCTGAACCTCATCACTCCCGGCCAAGGCTTCGCTACTCACCATACTTCCTTCACCCAAAATGACGTGCAGCTCGGTTGACCCACGTTGACGAAATCAAGAAACTTATAGGCTACAGAAAAATTTGAACCCAAACCCTACATTCGATTCAACTCAATAAATCTCGCAATAGAAAATTTTTCTGGTATTTTTCCTGTCATCAACGAGTACCAAGCAAGCTCCAATACGAATTACAAGATCTAATATTTGTTGGATTATCAGATATTCACAAAAAGGCATTTTCGGTTCCTTTTCAAACTGCCCCTTGATTTCTTATTTAAAAATCATCATTTTTGTTTTGAAAATCCTAATTTTCAGTGAAGAATCGAGTTATGGACTTGAATTAACATTTTTCAACAATTGAATTTAACAAATTGTTATGTGTTTACCTGTAAATCAAGAAGCCAGTGATATATCTTACTAACATGTTCGAAAATAGGTAAAAGAATTCTTGATTTAAGGCTGAACTTCCTATCAGATTGAAACTTTAAGCTTTACCATGACTTTAATGAAAATAAACTTGAATTTGAATAAAAATTTAACCCTGTGATAAATAAACAGGGAAGTAAAGTATGAAGAACATCCTATATCTCTAAACACAGGATTATATTCAAAGATAAATCACATACCACACCATATTATCAATGAATCGCCTATATTGTTTTGATTAAAACTTAAATTTGAAAGCTTATGTTTACTCACTTGAATTATATTTCTTGAAACAGAGAGCACCTTTATTTGGTCTTTGAAATCTGCAGCTTGATTTCTTTTCTGTTTTGATTAGTTGAATGGTTTGCTTAAGTTTGTAACACAAGGTGATGTTTTACTTCTCTTTTTTTCTTTTCTTTTAAATAGCATCTAGTTGATATAAACAACTCCTTTTAAGAATCAAGGCCTAGTGTTGTTTATGTGGGGAGATAAGATTTTTGTCTATCCTGTTCTTGAACCTGTAGATCTAGAGTAGAAGCAAGATATTTATATTAACAGATATGCATCCGTCATCTGCATATATACATGCAGGTCTATTTAATACTACTTCACAGAAACAAGCATGACACATGCTATCAATTCAGAGATCAGGTCAAAGAAGATTGCTCACAGTTTTGAGAAGATGAAGAACATAGGACTTCTGTTGGTTGAAGACTGCAGTTGATTTTTTTCTTGAATTCTATTTGCTTTTGTTGAACTTGAGTGTTGTCTCAATATTTTCTTTTGGCTTGCTAAGTTTTGCTGAACAAACTGATGTATATGGATGGGTAAGTACCTATATGTAGGAGAAAGGTGTTTGGTACTAAAGGTTATAGCTGGTACAGGTACATCTTTGTTTGTAGATATTTTTCATTATCTTCCTCTATAAGCTTTTGCTTTGCATATCATATTTCGGCTGAAGATTGTGGCATTAAATGCCTTTGTACAAATATATGTTTATTTATCCATATGCTAGTAACTTCCTTTGGAAGCTAATACATGTATATATTAGACTTTGTTTTTTTTTCTTTTATTCGCTTTGTAGATGTATGTTCATATGTACTTTTGCTTTGTACAATCTATATATACTTTATCTTTGTTTGTTTTTATTTTATTATATTTTACAAGCTTGTGTTTATGTACTTAACTTTCCATTTGTATGTTTCTATGTTGACTACGACCTGTGCTATTGTAAATATGTATGTAGTTAGTTTGTATTGTACACAAATGTTTTGTTGTTTCTTGTCTTGCATACATTTTGGTTTTGTTTATTTAAGTATTTATATTTATTGTTATTATTTTATCACATAGATTTTTATTTTGTAGTTTGATTTAGTTTAATGTTGCATTTATAACCATATAAAAATTTCCTTTGTAATTCCTTTTTATTATCCTATAGTTTTATTATTAACAGAGATGCTTAAATTTGATTTCTATTTATGGTTTAACTATCAGGTATTAAACTTATACATATATTTTATTTTACACTTTCACTTATAATCAATATTGATAAGTGATGTTTTTATTCTTATAAACATGTTATTTATAATTCAATTCAACTGAAAACATTTATTTTGAGCTTCAAATCCAAATTTTAAAATACATTAGTATATACATCTTATTAAATTTGAAAATTTCAAATAAATCCATAATTTAATCCAAAAATTCAATTAAATTATAAATTTAAATTCGTCATTAAACTGGGATCGTTACAGTTTCCCCTCCTTAAGAAATTTCGTCCTCGAAATTTGCCAAGGGGATAACAAAGATAAATGAAAGATAGAGAAATATCTTTCCAAATCAAACTGGATATCAATTCTGCATTTGGCTTACCAAATCAGAATATTAACAATAGATGTGAGTACAACTCAATCAATTACGAAACAATTGGGTTATCTGATCTACGAAGTACAGGGGTATTGGTTTGTTCGAAGGGTTAACTAACCCTTCGTAGATTATATCGAAATCCAATGGAATAGATAGAAATAGATTCGATTACGATCTTAGATTCAAGATTTAACTTATTTACGATTTGCTGAAAATAAAACTATGTGTAGTTTCATGTCGAACAAAAATTCAAACAATTTAATCATAAACGAGAAAGTTACCTTATAAAATTTATTTTCCTTCATTAGCCTTTGAGGTTGAAGAATCGTCTCTGATTGCATATACTGTTTTCTAGAGTTGCTTATAAGCTGGGCAGTTGTTGATCCTGTGTCCTGGCTTGCGGCATTTATAGCATCCCGTAGATTCCTGATCTGGCCTCATAAATGGCTCTCTCATTCCTGGCTTCCAATCATTCTTGCATTTATCTGAGTAGTGACCTTTCTCCAAGCAATTGAGACAAGTAACGTCCTTCTTTCTTTTCTTCTGTATACTCTTCTTTCCTTTATTTTTCTTCGATTTCTTACCACCAAACTTCCTTTTTCTCCAATTCAATTTACTTGTACTTCCATTCTTCTCCGGATCTTCTTGCTTTTCCAGAGTATCATATCTATAGCCTATATCGATTAATTCAGAAAAAGATTCCTTGACGTGAGCAGTCATCCGTTCCTGAAATTCCTTGTTCATTCCTCGAATAAACTTTTCATTCTTCTTTAACGGTGTATTCACCAATTCTGGACCAAATCGAGATAATTCAATAAATTTATTCAAGTATTCCTCGAATGATAAACTTCCTTGCTTTAAATCCACAAACTCCTGGTATATTCTAGAGATACCAGCAGACGGCATAAATCGTTGCTCAAACACTTCCTTGAAACGACTCCAAGTAAATTGATCTGCCGATTCATCCAAGGTAACAGTTTCCCACCAAATTAAAGCATCTTCCTGTAGTTGCCAAGAGGCTATCAATCGCATCTAATCATCTTCTAATTTTAATCCCTTGAAAATCCTTTTACACGATCGAATCCAGGCTTGTGCTTCGATAACAGTTTCTTTGCCAGTGAATGGCTTTCCACCAAGTCTAGAATAATTTTGATGTAAATCAGTCAAATTTGATTGAGATTGAATGAGAATATCTGTCGTTGCAGGGCTTTGACCAGCTGAAGTGGTACTCTCCTGTCTCCTATTTCGTCCTCTTCTTCCACTCATTCTTATTACTGTGAATAGTAAGAAAATCAATTTAGGCATTCGAACGAAATATCTTAGAGAATAACAACAGATAAAGAGAATAGATTAAGAAATTTGGATTGGTTCCACTGGTTGTACTCATTCTAGGGTATACTTCACCCTATCTCTAATGAGCCATCTAATGTGTTACACTCCGTAGCTAAAGTTCTTACTCAACCTTCAGCTCTGATACCACTTGTGACGACACGAACTCGATGTCCGAAAACAACATCAAATTCGTATCGCGGGAGCTTGCAACACCCATTAGATGATAAATAACACAGCGGAAAAAAAAATGATATCACTGATGCAACATGAATACAATATCCGATACATCAATATGATACAATGATAATCATCAACAACAGAGAATATACAACACAGAATGCAGCGGAACATGATACAATATGAAATAAGTCTTCACAGAATCCTAAAACTGCAGCACCAAACCAAACTCCAAAGTTAAAGCTCCAAAACTCCTAGCTCGATCCATTATCCAGATTGCTCCAAGATAAACAAGTGTAGTCCATATCCAAAAGACTGAACTAGCTCCATATAATCTACTGAACCTAACTATCTGAAAAACCAAACTCTAGACTGCCCGTGTGGAAAATTGTGGGCACCCAGAGTTTAGGAAAGGAACAATAAACTCCAGGTCAGTCATGGGACTGGTGTGAGCAAACGAAAACAGTTTGTCTTTTTAAAACAATCAAATATTTAAATTTCAAAATCGCAATGCTTTTGGAAAATGAAACTACCATAAGGCCTCCCGCCACACACACAATGCAAACGCAGAATCGGAGGAGATTTCTCCTTATGATAGTCAAACATGCTTGATACGCAGAAAAATTTCTTTGATATTATTATTATAAGTGCAAAGTGCAGAAAAGCATTTCGAAAGTAGAATATAAATCTTAGCCAGCATAGACATTTCGAACTATGCCTACTATAGCTACCATCCAAACAGTGGGGCGCCACCATAAGTGAATGGCAGGTAATACAACTAAAACCGTACAAGGCACGTATTGGATGAATGGATTTTTCCAACAAATGGTCAGGCTAAGGAACTTCCTATTGCCACATGGGAACGCCTCTGGCGGGACGCCCCGAGAACCTAACCGGATCTCTGCCAAACAAGGCCGGCTACCCCCCTTCCCGGGGAATATACAGAACCTCAGATATGCCACCCCCGGTCCTTTGGGACCTTTATACGAGAGCTCTCTAACCAACAACATCACACAGTAATAAATAAAGTGTGTCCACATGAGTAAGTATCTGGGCTCCATACCATGATACTACCCTTTTCCAGAAGGAATGGTCATACCCTAGGGGAGCTACCCCTGAAACCTTGCCGCACAATTCCTGTTTCAACCATTACCGGGTTGTGAGGCTCGACGAAGTCTCGTCCACAAAGCTACGCTTTTTTTACAAAGCCATGCTTCGATCAACAAATGATCAGCAGCACTCAGCATGCCACATTACCATGTTGGGAATATATCGCTGATAACCTTCAACTACATAACCTCTGAGCTCGTACGTCTCAGAGAAGGGTGTTAAGCTAAGAGAATAAATTCTCCGCCACCACAGATATGTATTTGAAAGAAATCTTCTTTATATCTCAAAATGTAATGTCAGACATACAATCCATACAAGTCTGTTCCGGGTTCGAACAGAACCGAAGGCACTTCCGAAGAAGCCCTTGCAAATCCAGGTATTCACAATCCCGATCGGACTTCCCATCACTTAGGAAATCTCTATACCGGCGCGACTCAGTGCAGAGACAATCGATAGGTCATCCTATCGTTCTCGCAAATACCTGGTCTTCACCACCGGTCTTCAAATGCTATCCATAACGACGTATCACATATTCGGAATGGGTTGTACGACACAAAGGTCCTCTCCCGGCAAAACCGAATAGTGAGCGCAACATTTAAAAACATATGGATATGGGATTTCAATTAAGTCACAACTTAATGATTCAAACTTCCTTTCAAATGGTTTAAACCAATTACCATTTCAAATCCTTTAAACAAAAAGATTTATTTCATACAGTTCACTCAGTTTCACAAAGATCCATTTACGGATTTCAAAGAAATTTCCGTTTCAATTAGATTAACTCAATTAAATCTTAAAATCAAGATTTATCTCATAGCTTTCAAAATTCGTTTCCAAAGCTTCGTCCATAACTTGGAAAATCATTTCAATTCAAACTTGAAATCGATTTAATATAAATTGGAAATTCATTACTCATATGAAATCTTTTTTTTTTATCACTTAGAAGCAAAAGTTTTATTTCGGAAAAACCCCGATTCCATTTATACAAGTTACAATCTTTAGTTTAATTCACATTTCCAAATCAACGCTTAGGAACAGTTTAAACCCGTATAACTTGTAAAGTCCTTTTTTAAATCATAAGTATTGAATATGGAATTTAATTTCAAATTTTTGAATTTCAATTATTCAGTTTCAAACCTTTATTAGTTATTCAAAAATAACTTTTATTCTTATAAACAGCTTTTTCAAAAGCTTTTCATATTAAACTTGATTTATTACCAAAACTATTTGAATTTAAAAATTCAAATTCAAACTTATTTAAAAATCTGTGACTTAACCAATTTCCGCGTGAAATCCATAATTGTGTGTGTACAGTGGGGTCCAGGGGTTTTACACACAATAGTGCACAACATCAATCATCACAGATATATCAATATCGATAAGCGATATAATCAATAACGCTTATCTTCATTCACAGATTCATAGATAAATAAATTTATCAATCACAAAGGTTCATAATTACGATTCGTTGTGGGTTTCGGATGACTAACTGGAATCCGAATCCCTGTCGCATCGAAATTTAAATGCCGTTTTACGGCAAAGGGGTTTTCATATTCATATAACAGTATATTCATCACAGATATAACAGTTCAGCACAAAGCAATTCATATTACAAGGCATCACAATCAGATAACAGAGTTATCAATCCAATTCTACTCATTCATAATAAGCTCAATTAATTATCTGATTTATTTAAATCAGATGGGTCATCAATCATAGTTAATTAACATTAATCGATTCCAAATCATTTGATTAAAGGTCCTTCAATCATTTATTAATCAAATTAAATCAACTTAAAAAAAATTGAAAAATTAACCTTTAATCATTCAATTATTCTTTTAATTAATTTCCCTTAACTTATTTAAATCTTTAATTAACTATCTTCGTAATTAATTATCATTAACAATTATTAATTACAAATAATTTAAACACTTAATTATTTATTTACCAATTTATTAATTGCAAATTGATAAACCCCTAATGAATTACAATTATAAATTCAATTAATCAAGTTTTACTTACCATTATAAATAAATCATTCTTAATAACTTTTAAAACAATTAATTTATAATAAAATTTATCTTAATTAACATTCTAAAAACTTTCCTCTAATAAATTTTAGATCAAATCTTAACTCAACATTAGCTAACAATATTTATCAAATTGATATTAAATTTTGTACAACAAAATACTTATAGTGCTTTAGGCAAATTCATCAGGAACTGGACTTTAGGCAAGCTGCTCGTTTACCCGAGAAAACCCGTGTTTCTTCCCAGTTCCCCCCCGAGTTTCTTCTCCCACTGCTCCATTTCTTTTGCACTTCTCCTTCTTCTACTTTTTTTTTCAGTTAAGTTAAATTTAAGTTTCAACTAAACAAAAACATCAGGAGCCAGCGTACTCGAGCACGACCTCGAGGCCAACATCATTTTAACTCGAGAGTCAACTCGAGTTATTCACATCTGAACGCCTCCTGACACATCGCAAGGCCGTGCACGTGCACCGATGCGCCACCCTCCTCCGGCCATTCTTCTGGTCTCCGACAAGTCGAAAACGACCTCGACATCATCCACGACTATCCAATTAACACGATTCCATCTCTAATCAAATTTTTAGTTCCCAGGTCGAAACTGCAAACAACCACATCCACCTGAAACTGCCACGTCTTCGAAGCTCCGACCACCTGAACCTCATCACTCCCGGCCAAGGCTTCGCTACTCACCATACTTCCTTCACCCAAAATGACGTGCAGCTCGGTTGACCCACGTTGACGAAATCAAGAAACTTATAGGCTACAGAAAAATTTGAACCCAAACCCTACATTCGATTCAACTCAATAAATCTCGCAATAGAAAATTTTTCTGGTATTTTTCCTGTCATCAACGAGTACCAAGCAAGCTCCAATACGAATTACAAGATCTAATATTTGTTGGATTATCAGATATTCACAAAAAGGCATTTTCGGTTCCTTTTCAAACTGCCCCTTGATTTCTTATTTAAAAATCATCATTTTTGTTTTGAAAATCCTAATTTTCAGTGAAGAATCGAGTTATGGACTTGAATTAACATTTTTCAACAATTGAATTTAACAAATTGTTATGTGTTTACCTGTAAATCAAGAAGCCAGTGATATATCTTACTAACATGTTCGAAAATAGGTAAAAGAATTCTTGATTTAAGACTAAACTTCCTATCAGATTGAAACTTTAAGCTTTACCATGACTTTAATGAAAATAAACTTGAATTTGAATAAAAATTTAACCCTGTGATAAATAAACAGGGAAGTAAAGTATGAAGAACATCCTATATCTCTAAACACAGGATTATATTCAAAGATAAATCACATACCACACCATATTATCAATGAATCGCCTATATTGTTTTGATTAAAACTTAAATTTGAAAGCTTATGTTTACTCACTTGAATTATATTTCTTGAAACAGAGAGCACCTTTATTTGGTCTTTGAAATCTGCAGCTTGATTTCTTTTCTGTTTTGATTAGTTGAATGGTTTGCTTAAGTTTGTAACACAAGGTGATGTTTTACTTCTCTTTTTTTCTTTTCTTTTAAATAGCATCTAGTTGATATAAACAACTCCTTTTAAGAATCAAGGCCTAGTGTTGTTTATGTGGGGAGATAAGATTTTTGTCTATCCTGTTCTTGAACCTGTAGATCTAGAGTAGAAGCAAGATATTTATATTAACAGATATGCATCCATCATCTGCATATATACATGCAGGTCTATTTAACACTACTTCACAGAAACAAGCATGACACATGCTATCAATTCAGAGATCAGGTCAAAGAAGATTGCTCACAGTTTTGAGAAGATGAAGAACATAGGACTTCTGTTGGTTGAAGACTGCAGTTGATTTTTTTCTTGAATTCTATTTGCTTTTGTTGAACTTGAGTGTTGTCTCAATATTTTCTTTTGGCTTGCTAAGTTTTGCTGAACAAACTGATGTATATGGATGGGTAAGTACCTATATGTAGGAGAAAGGTGTTTGGTACTAAAGGTTATAGCTGGTACAGGTACATCTTTGTTTGTAGATATTTTTCATTATCTTCCTCTATAAGCTTTTGCTTTGCATATCATATTTCGGCTGAAGATTGTGGCATTAAATGCCTTTGTACAAATATATGTTTATTTATCCATATGCTAGTAACTTCCTTTGGAAGCTAATACATGTATATATTAGACTTTGTTTTTTTTTCTTTTATTCGCTTTGTAGATGTATGTTCATATGTACTTTTGCTTTGTACAATCTATATATACTTTATCTTTGTTTGTTTTTATTTTATTATATTTTACAAGCTTGTGTTTATGTACTTAACTTTCCATTTGTATGTTTCTATGTTGACTACGACCTGTGCTATTGTAAATATGTATGTAGTTAGTTTGTATTGTACACAAATGTTTTGTTGTTTCTTGTCTTGCATACATTTTGGTTTTGTTTATTTAAGTATTTATATTTATTTTTATTATTTTATCACATAGATTTTTATTTTGTAGTTTGATTTAGTTTAATGTTGCATTTATAACCATATAAAAATTTCCTTTGTAATTCCTTTTTATTATCCTATAGTTTTATTATTAACAAAGATGCTTAAATTTGATTTCTATTTATGGTTTAACTATCAGGTATTAAACTTATACATATATTTTATTTTACACTTTCACTTATAATCAATATTGATAAGTGATGTTTTTATTCTTATAAACATGTTATTTATAATTCAATTCAACTGAAAACATTTATTTTGAGCTTCAAATCCAAATTTTAAAATACATTAGTATATACATCTTATTAAATTTGAAAATTTCAAATAAATCCATAATTTAATCCAAAAATTCAATTAAATTATAAATTTAAATTCGTCATTAAACTGGGATCGTTACAATATTAGTTTGGATTAATAATAGTGCTTTACATTTGGTTATTAAACGGCTAACTCTACATCCACGGTTTATGATTATTTACACGGTTTCAATTCAAATTCAAGAGAATGTCATTTAAAAAGCTGTTAAAATTGATTTTGAGATATTTTGTTGTACACTTCATGGTCTGGGCTATCAAATTCAATTAATTATAATTTTGAGTGAAAGAGAAATTCAAATGCAGATTACACTGGTAATCTAGTTGATAGAAAAATTACTAGTGGAACATGATTTGTTGAGACATTTAGTAACTGCATCATTTTTCAAAGAAAATATCTGCATATTTTTCATTTCATAATTTGTCAAATAGCAGAAATTTTTCTCATAAAACCCCTTCTAGAAAATCATCTTTGATCTTGTTTTCAGATTGGTCGTTTTTAGAAAAATTGATTTTATAATTATTTTTGAATTTAATTTTTAAATTATAACATTGACTAATCTGACTCCCTACTTGTAACGACCCATAATTTCTATTAATTAAAATTTGAATATTTAATTAATTTTAAATATTAATAAGTGAAATTTATAAGTCGAATAAATTTTAATTCGAATAATTGGATTTAATTGAATAATTAAATCGATAATTTAATAAGTGAAATTAAAGAAATAATTTAAAATTGGGTTAAAATATGATTGAAAATTATTCGTAAAATTTTATTTTATCATATTGAAGTTAGAACGATATTTTAGAACTTTTAAAATCTAATTAAAAGTTAATTTGTGAAAATTGAATATTTTAATATTTAATCGACCAGTGAAATTAGCCAATTTTCGAACAGTCTCAGAATTGGACGAGACTAGTTCCATTGGATCCGTAATAGTTTGTTATTATCGGATTTCAATTTTCGTAGCAATTGGAGTTATCGTTTGATCGTGACAGCTCGAAACGCATCGAAATTGTTTTTAATATTAATTTGGCGAGTTAAAATAGCCATTTTTCAAAAAGTCCCGGATTTCGACGAAACTAGTTTCATCGGATCCGTAATATGATATTACTGTATGGTTTCAAATTTCGTGTCAATCGGATTTACCTTTTGTCCGGTGCAAGCTAAAACGCCTAGAAAATCGTTTAATCGGTTTAAATTTAAATTGAATGTTTATTGCCATAACTCGCACAGATGACCGAATTAGCTTCTGAAACACGTTCCATTGTGTCCGAAACGCAGGGTAAACCTTAGAAACGCCAACCGGCACGCTTCGTTTGGAGTTCGGAAAATCCGGGATGAATAGTGTCGTGTATATTTTCTATAAAAGCCCTCTACATGTTCACATTTGCAAATATTCTAAAAGCCCTAGGTCAAACTACAGCCGCCGCCACCCTATATTTGAACGGCTAGAAAATCATTGTCTTCTCCCTTTGATCTCTTCAAATCCACAAACATTTAGAAGAAACTTTCAACATGAAAGTTGTAGATCATGTTGCGAACTAGATATTCAACGGTCATGATCTAAAACGACTTCACGAATCAACGGCAAATCGAGCTAGAAGTGCTGAAGTTGCGCACGGTTTCTCATGAGGAGGGTAGGGCCGAGCTCCAAGGGGTTCATGCCGAAGGTAGTTCTTGGCGAGAGCTTCGAAGTGGTGGCGGAGTGATGACGTTTCGATGCTCGTGGTGGTCGAATTTTTAAACCCTAATTTCTATTGATGGGTTCGGCTATTTACTGGAAGTGAACGCAAAACGTGAAAGAGGGAGAAGGGAGGGGGCACGGCCTGGATTCAAAGGGGCAGGATCTAACGGCCAGATTTGGTTGTATGTTAAAAAAATTAAATTTTGTTGTAAATTTATGAATATAAATTCGTGTAAACTTGTAAAAATCATAACTTTTTCATACGAGGTCGAAAACGCACGAAATAGGAAGCGTTGGAATCGTATGGACGAGCACTACGCTATGGAATTGGATTGAAGTCGTTTGGAGTTAGTGAAAATTTCGGGTAAAATTAAACGTCCGTTTAATTTTATTCGAAATAAATCGCTAAAACGAAATTGAAATCAAGGTGAGAACTTCTCACTCAATCGAATCAGTTTCGATTTTTATTTTAAATAGTTATATTTAAAATATTTGAATGCATGTTTGAATGATGATTGTTATCTATTGATTGTTAAAATAGACATTATGCGCCGTTAGTAAGCGGATGTTATTTATTAAAAACATATACCGCGAATATTTCATAAACAGTGAAATTGGTATTATATATAATAGCAATATATATATTTGCATATGTATATATTGTAGTTGTTGATTTTCCCGCATTGTATAGCGGATGAGACCCTATTGCGCCGTCTATTAAGCGGATAATATTTCAAAATCCCATATACCGCGATAATTTCGTACTGGAACAGAATTGGTATTGTGCTAATGTTTTTGGAGCAGGAAAACAGGTTGGAGGGATCCAACTGGATTCCTCAACAGTATTTATTTGATTATGGATATTTTGATATTCGTTGATTATCATATACGATATATGATGTCGTTGTTGTCGTGATTGGCTATTTGGTGTGTAGCATCATTGGACCAAATTTTGGAATTTTAAAATGATTTTTAAAGTGATTTTTGAAAATATACTATGTTTTTGGAATTGATTCATTTTAAATAAATAACGTTATAATTTTAATGTTATAAAAATTATGGTTTTTGAGAAATATAGTTAAAGGTTGATTTTTGAAAATATGGAGTTAATGATTTTATAAAATAGATTAAATCGGGATTTTTGAATTTATTATAAAAAGTTGAAAATATAGGATTTATGAAATTTGATTATTTTATAAATCAAAATGATGAAATTATAAAGAAGTTAAGACGTTTTGAAATAATATTATAAATTGATTTATATAAAAGGTTTATAAAACTGATATTTGTAAAATTTAAAAGTATTGGAATTATAAAATGAGTTTTATAAGTGTTAGAATGAATTATGAACAAATTTCGTAAATGAATGAAATTTATAGAATTATAAACGGTAAAGTTATAAATGAAATTTTATAAGTAGTAGGTTTATAAAATTTGTAAAGTTATTTGAAGAATAGATTTGGTTAAATAAATGAATCTTATAAGTTATAAGATTTATAATTTAGAAAGTCTTTAAAAAGAACGATTTTGTAAAATAACCGTTTTATAAGCATTTAACTTATAATATGAACCTTTGGTTTATGATTGAGTTATAAAGTGAATAGGTTAATAAAGAAGATTTATAAAAGGAAGTAGTTATAAAATAAATAGAAATGGAATTTATAAACATTGTTTTATAAATCCGCAAACGGCTTATTTTGATAAGTAAATTGTTATAACTTATTTATGGAGTTATATTCACGTTTTAGACAGCGAATAATCCTTTAAAATAAAATGAATAGAAATGATGAAATTTGTTTACGAGGTATATTCACGTTTTGAATAGTGAATAATATGTTAAAGAAAATGTTTTGGATGTGATGGTATAAATAGAATTAAAACGATCTAACGATGTCTTCAAAACTTGTTGAGATTCGAAACCATAGATTTCAACATTCATTGTTGAAATAGACGTTTTCGAGAAATAGAAGGAAATGGTGGACTATAACACTGTTGTTATAGTAAATGATTTCCGAAATGAAATGTTTTGTATAGTATTGGGATTCATATATCTATTTTAATTTCGAATCCCTATACTAGTGATTTTGGGACGTTGTAACGATGTTTTATGCAACATTCGTTTTGGCCCAAATAAATATGTTTAAGAGAATGATTTCCTTAAAGAATGAAATATATGCTTAATTTCGATTTAAGTGTATTGAATATTTTTCAAGTGTAGAAAATAAAAGGATTTGTGAATTACTTATTAAATAAGTATGGAAATGTTTTCCAATATAAAGTGAATATTTTGAGAATTTATCTTTTTGAAGATAAGTTGAAAATGAATAATTGAACTCGTATATTCATAAATATTTTGGAATGTAAATTCACTATGGAATTTATAAAAGAAAAGGGAATCTGTTTAAAAATAAATATTGATTTATTTTTGGAGTGTGAAAATTATATATCTTGCAAAGATATTTTTGGGAAATAAATAATTTGGAAAATTATTTGTAATCTGGTGATGTGTGCATATCCATTTATAGTTCAATAACCGACTATCAATATTTACCTTTGAATGGGTATTTGTTGTGATTTGCTGAATTTGAATGCCACGCTTATTTTTAAATTATTGCGCTCGTTATTAGGATTACCCATTCCGAATAGTGATACGACGTAATGGATAGCATTGATGACCGGTGTTGAAGACCGGGTATTTGCGAGAGCGATAGGATGACCTGTCGATTGGCTCTGCACCGAGTTGCTCCGGTATAGAGTTCTCCATATGTGATGGGGAATCCGATCAGGATTGTGGATATCCGGATTGCAAGGACTTCTTTGTAAGTGCCTTCGGTTCTGTTCGAGCCCGGAACAGACTTGTATGGATTGTGTGTCTGACATTACAAATTGAGATATAAAGCAGATTTCTTTCAAATATATTTCTGTTGGTGGCGGAGAATTTATTCTCTTAGCTTAACACCCTTCTCTGAGACGTACGAGCTCAGAGGTTATGTAGTTGATGGTTATCAGCGATATATTCCCAGTTTGGTAATGTGACATGCTGAGTGTTGCTGTGAAATGATCATTGTGTTGATCATTTGTGATAGGATCATTTGTTTGATCGTTTATCTTTGTGATCATTTCTATGATCATTTGTTGACCCAAAGCACAGCTTTTGTATAAAGCGTGGCTTTGTGGACGTGACTTCGTCGAGCCTCACACCCTGGAATGGTCAAAACAGGAAAGATGCAGCAAGGTTATGAGGGGTAGCTCCCTTTAGGGTATGTGCATTTCCTTCTGGAAAAGGGTGGTATCATGGTATGGAGCCCAGATACTTACTCAGGTTGAAACACTTATTATTATGGTGTGATGTTGATTACGAGCGCTCGGTTAAAGGTCCCATAAGACCGGGGGATGGCATACTCGTGTCAGTTGTTACCCAGTTAAGGGTTACCCGGCCTTGTGTTGGCAGAGATCCGGTTTGGTTCTCGGGGCCGTCCTTCCAGAGGCGTTCTCATGTGGCAATGGGAGGTTCCTTGGCCTGACCATTCGTTGGAAATCCAAAGAAACAATACGATCTTGTACGGTTTTAGTTGTATAACCTGCTATGGAATGTGGCGGTAATCTGCTATTGAACATAGTAGCTACAGTAGGCATAAGTGCGAAATGTCTGTGCTGGCTAAGATTTATATCTTTATTTTCGAAATGAATTTTTCCTACACTATGTACTAATAATAATATCAAATGTTTCTTTTTAATGCGTATCAAGCATCTTTGACTATCATAAGAAGAAATCTCCTCCGATTCTGCGTTTGCATTGTGTGTGTGTGTGTGTGCGGGAGGCCTTATGGTAGTCTCATTTTTAAAAGCATTGCGAATTGACTTTAAAAATATTCCTCTATTTTGATTTTAAAGATAAATAAACTGTTTTGAGTTCTCACACCAGTCACATGACTGACTCGGAGTTTATTGTTTTCCTTCCTAAACTCTGGGTGTCCACCAATTTCTAGACGGGCAGTCGAGAGTTAAGGTTTATCAGGATATTCTGGAGTTGCTGGAGGCAAGCTGGATGGCATGGCGTATTACAAGTATATAGTATTTCTTTTTCCACTGTATTGTTTGTTGTTGTTTGTTGTTGTACACTCTGATGATGATGTAATGTAATGTGATGTAATGTAATAACTGATATAGTTTTTTGTTTAAAGATTATTCATTTATCTATTATATGTTGTTCCGCTGCGATTGTGAGATTCTGATATTGTTGTGTTGTGTTGTGTTCCGTCCTATTTTCTTTTTTTCTATTTTCTTTTCTCTCTATTTCCTATCTTTTTCTCTCTTCTTCTACCTTTATCTTTTTCTTAAACCATAATGGTTCGGTTTTCTATTTATCTTGAGTTAATCCATGGAGATTAGTGTATATTCAAGGGGTACGGAAAAGCGGACTTTTACATTTGGTATCAGAGCATATGGTTAAGCGACAACCATGGCTCTGTCGGGTATTACTCATTAGAGATAGAGTCAGTAGTACTCTAGAATGAGTTTGAGTGTAATAATAGCTATGAGAGCGTATTTGTTAGTGAATATGAAATTATTTTATATTGTGATGATTGGTTTACTGAGTGGCATATGAACCTTCGTCAGCACGGTCTCGACAACTATGCCGAAGGGGTTTATAAACATTTGAATAGAATAATTCGACACAGTATTGTTTTAAAATGGGTAAATGAAATAATTTTACCTTGATTATATTTTTATATATAAAGGAATAATTTTTCAGAATTATTAAAGTGTATATAAGTTGTCGAATAAGATGTTTGAATAATCTAAATTAAAGAATAATTGTATAAGCAAAAGAATTATAAGAATTGAATTATAATTAATGTGATTTACAATTGTGAAAAAAACTTATATATATAAGAAGTGAAACTATATGAATATATTTATAAATATGAGTTGTAAATAAAAATGAATGTAAAGTTAAATGGAAATTTACTTTAGACTTGGAATCTGAATTGATTTATAAGTGGGAATTTAAGTTAAGTAAAAACCAAGTGATAGATGTGAACTTAAGTTATGTAAATGGAATTCAACTTAAAATGGTTAAATGAATTAGCAATTGAATTAAATTAATGGATTGAATGTTAGTCAATTGAATGTGAATAAATTGATATGAAATAATGAATATAAGTGTTAATTCATTAAAATCTAATGTTATTGGAAGTTGAAAGATTGAATGAAAATCAATTTAATTAAACCAAATTGAATGTAAAGTGAATAAATTTGGTTGTAATTAATATACATTGGTTGTTATATGATTGTTAGTTGATCGTATATAATTCATTAAGTGTTCATGAAATTGAATTAATGAAATTAAAAGCTAAAGTAATTGGAATTCAATTGGAACTTAAGTGAATCTTAAACAGAATTGAATTTGAATTGGAAGTGAACCAACTTGAATATGAATTAGTGAATATAAACTAAGTGAAAATGAATGTTAGTAAGAACATCCACTGTTAATAAATCAAATGTGATTAAATTGAAAACCATGTCATTGAATATTAATGAGAATATGAATGAATATTGATTTGGTTATGAATGATAGTTGGTTGATGTTTGCATTTGTTGTTTTGTTGCATTTGCTATGTTGGCATATATAGTTATTATGTTGCTATATGATGTATATTGAGATTATTTTCATATATGCATATTCTCATGTTGTTTGTTGAGTGTTTAGTAGGTGCGGATCGCGTTTGCTTCGCATTTGGAGCTCGCTTTCGCGCTATATTAGCCATATATGCTCGCTAATAAAAAACAAGGTACATATCTCGGATTACATACCATACTTTTACATTTTTCCCTGCGGGATGCCTCATTACTTGATGAGATGTATATTTGTGATATATATACTGTCTTTTTTTTTCGGATCGAGCCGCGCAAAGGAGACTATGGCGAATTTTTCCAAAAATTTAAGGCGTTAGAATATTTTTGAGGAAAATTGGAAAATTTTGAAAACTATAACTTTGATTTTGGAATTGAAAGTTAAACAATAGTAGTTGTTTTTGAAAAGATAACTAAGTATGATTTGAAAACTTAGTAAAGTTATTGTAAGAAGTTTAACTATGGATTTTGGAAAGTTAATAGATGCTGTAACTTTTCTTACTTGTAAATTTCGAGGACGAAATTCTTTTAAGGGGGGAAGTATGTAACGACCCAGAATTTCTATTAATTAAAATTTGAATATTTAATTAATTTTAAATATTAATAAGTGAAATTTATAAGTCGAATAAATTTTAATTCGAATAATTGGATTTAATTGAATAATTAAATCGATAATTTAATAAGTGAAATTACAGAAATAATTTAAAATTGGGTTAAAATATGATTGAAAATTATCCGTAAAATTTTATTTTATCATATTGAAGTTAGAACGATATTTTAGAACTTTTAAAATCGAATTAAAAGTTAATTTGTGAAAATTGAATATTTTAATATTTAATCGACCAGTAAAATTAGCCAATTTTCGAACAGTCTCAGAATTGGACGAGACTAGTTCCATTGGATCCGTAATAGTTTGTTATTATCGGATTTCAATTTTCGTAGCAATTGGAGTTATCATTTGATCGTGGCAGCTCGAAACGCATCGAAATTGTTTTTAATATTAATTTGGCGAGTTAAAATAGCCATTTTTCAAAAAGTCTCGGATTTCGACGAAACCAGTTTCATCGGATCCGTAATGTGATATTATTGTATGGTTTCGAATTTCGTGTCAATCGGATTTACCGTTTGTCCGGTGCAAGCTAAAACCTTAGAAAATCGTTTAATCGGTTTACATTTAAATTGAACGTTTATTGCCATAACTCGCACAGATGACCGAATTAGCTCCCGAAACACATTCCATTGTGTCCGGAACGCAGGGTAAACCTTAGAAATGCCAACCGGCACGCTTCGTTTGGAGTTCGAAAAATCCGGGAATATTTTCTATAAAAGCCCTCTACATGTTCACATTTGCAAATATTCTAAAAACCCTAGGTCAAACTACAGCCGCCGCCACCCTATATTTGAACGGCCAGAAAATCATTGTCTTCTCCCTTTGATCTCTTCAAATCCACAAACATTTATAAGAAACTTTCAACATGAAAGTTGTAGATCATGTTGCGAACTAGCTATTCAACGGTCATGATCTAAAACGACTTCACGAATCAACGACAAATCGAGCTAGAAGTGCTGAAGTTGCGCACGGTTTTTCGTGAGGAGGGTAGGGCCGAGCTCCAAGGGGTTCATGCCGAAGGTAGTTCTTGGCGAGAGCTTCGAAGTGGTGGCGGAGTGATGACGTTTCGATGCTCGTGGTGGTCGAATTTTTAAACCCTGATTTCTATTGATGGGTTCGGCTATTTAATAGAAGTGAACGCAAAATGAAAGAGGGAGAAGGGAGGGGGCACGGCCTGGATTCAAAGGGGAGGGATCTAACGGCCAGATTTGGTTGTACGTTAAAAAAATTTAAATTTTGTTGTAAATTTATGAATATAAATTCGTGTAAACTTGTAAAAATCATAACTTTTTCATACGAGGTCGAAAACGCGCGAAACAGGAAGCGTTGGAATCGTATGGACAAGCACTACGCTATGGAGTTGGATTGAAGTCGTTTGGAGTTAGTGAAAATTTCGGGTAAAATTAAACGTCCGTTTAATTTTATTCGAAATAAATCGCTAAAACGAAATTGAAATCAAGGTGTGAACTTCTCACTCAATCGAATCAGTTTCGATTTTTATTTTAAATAGTTATATTTAAAATATTTGAATGCATGTTTGAATGATGATTGTTATCTATTGATTGTTAAAATAGACATTATGCGCCGTTAGTAAGCGGATGTTATTTATTAAAAACATATACCGCGAATATTTCATAAATAGTGAAATTGGTATTATATATAATAGCAATATATATATATATATATATATTGGCATATGTATATATTGCAGTTGTTGATTTTCCCGCATTGTATAGCGGATGAGACCCTATTGCGCCGTCTATTAAGCGGATAATATTTTAAATTCCATATACCGCGATAATTTCGTACTGGAACGGAATTGGTATTGTGCTAATGTTTTTGGATGTAGGAAAACAGGTTGGAGGGATCCAACTGGATTCCTCAACAGTATTTATTTTATTATGGATATTTTGATATTCGTTGATTATCTTATACGATATATGATGTCGTTGTTGTCGTGATTGACTATTTGGTGTGTAGCATCATTGGACCAAATTTTGGAATTTTAAAATGATTTTTAAAGTGATTTTTGAAAATATACTATATTTTTGGAATTGATTCATTTTAAATAAATAACGTTATAATTTTAATGTTATAAAAATTATGGTTTTTGAGAAATATAGTTAAAGGTTGATTTTTGAAAATATGGAGTTAATGATTTTATAAAATAGATTAAATCGGGATTTTTGAATTTATTATAAAAAGTTGAAAATATAGGATTTATGAAATTTGATTATTTTATAAATCAAAATGATGAAATTATAAAGGAGTTAAGACGTTTTGAAATAATAATATAAATTGACTTATATAAAAGGTTTATAAAACTGATATTTGTAAAATTTAAAACTATTGGAATTATAAAATGAGTTTTATAAGTGTTAGAATGAATTGTGAATAAATTTCGTAAATGAATGAAATTTATAGAATTATAAACGGTAAAGTTATAAATGAAATTTTATAAGCAGTAGGTTTATAAAATTTGTAAAGTTATTTGAAGAATAGATTTGGTTAAATAAATGAATCTTATAAGTTATAAGATTTATAATTTGGAAAGTCTTTAAAAAGAACGATTTTGTAAAATAATCATTTTATAAGCATTTAACTTATAATATGAACCTTTGGTTTATGATTGAGTTATAAAGTGAATAGGTTAATAAAGGAGATTTATAAAAGGAAGTAGTTATAAAATAAAAAGAAATGGAATTTATAAACATTGTTTTATAAATCCGCAAACGGCTTATTTTGATAAGTAAATTGTTATAACTTATTTATGGAGTTATATTCACGTTTTAGACAGTGAATAATCCTTTAAAATAAAATGAATAGAAATGATGAAATTTGTTAACGAGGTATATTCACGTTTTGAATAGTGAATAATATGTTAAAGAAAATGTTTTGGATGTGATGGTTTAAATAAGTATGGAAATGTTTTCCAATATAAAGTGAATATTTTGAGAATTTATCTTTTTGAAGATAAGTTGAAAATGAATAATTGAAATCGTATATTCATAAATATTTTGGAATGTAAATTCACTATGGAATTTATAAAAGAAAAGGGAATCTGTTTAAAAATAAATATTGATTTATTTTTGAAGTGTGAAAATTATATATCTTGTAAAGATATTTTTGGGAAATAAATAATTTGGAAAATTATTTGGAATCTGGTGATGTGTGCATATCCATTGATAGTTCAATAACCGACTATCATTATTTACCTTTGAATGGGTATTTGTTGTGATTTGCTGAATTTGAATGCCACACTTATTTTTAAATTATTGCGCTCGTTATTCGGATTACCCATTTCGAATAGTGATACGACGTAATGGATAGCATTGATGACCGGTGTTGAAGACCGGGTATTTGCGAGAGCGATAGGATGACCTGTCGATTGACTCTGCACCGAGTTGCTCCGGTATAGAGTTCTCCATATGTGATGGGGAATCCGATCAGGATTGTGGATATCCAGACTGCAAGGACTTCTTTGTAAGTGCCGTCGGTTCTGTTCGAGCCCGGAACAGACTTGTATGGATTGTGTGTCTGACATTACAAATTGAGATATAAAGCAGATTTCTTTCAAATATATTTCTGTTGGTGGTGGAGAATTTATTCTCTTAGCTTAACACCCTTCTCTGAGACGTACGAGCTCAGAGGTTATGTAGTTGATGGTTATCAGCGATATATTCCCAGTTTGGTAATGTGACATGCTGAGTGTTGCTGTGAAATGATCATTGTGTTGATCATTTGTGATAGGATCATTTGTTTGATCGTTTATCTTTGTGATCATTTCTATGATCATTTGTTGACCCAAAGCACAGCTTTTGTATAAAGCGTGGCTTTGTGGACGTGACTTCGTCGAGCCTCACACCCTGGAATGGTCAAAACAGGAAAGATGCAGCAAGGTTATGAGGGGTAGCTCCCTTTAGGGTATGTGCATTTCCTTCTGGAAAAGGGTGGTATCATGGTATGGAGCCCAGATACTTACTCAGGTTGAAACACTTATTATTATGGTGTGATGTTGATTACGAGCGCTCGGTTAAAGGTCCCATAAGACCGGGGGATGGCATACTCGTGTCAGTTGTTACCCAGTTAGGGGTTACCCGGCCTTGTGTTGGCAGAGATCCGGTTTGGTTCTCGGGGACGTCCTTCCAGAGGCGTTCTCATGTGGCAATGGGAAGTTCCTTGGCCTGACCATTCGTTGGAAATCCAAAGAAACAATATGATCTTGTACGGTTTTAGTTGTATAACCTGCTATGGAATGTGGCGGTAACCTGCTATTGAACATAGTAGCTATAGTAGGCATAAGTGCGAAATGTCTATGCTGGCTAAGATTTATATCTTTATTTTCGAAATGAATTTTTCCTACACTATGCACTAATAATAATATCAAATGTTTCTTTTTAATTCGTATCAAGCATCTTTGACTATCATAAGGAGAAATCTCCTCCGATTCTGCGTTTGCATTGTGTGTGTGTGTGGGAGGCCTTATGGTAGTCTCCTTTTTAAAAGCATTGCGAATTGACTTTAAAAATATTCCTCTATTTTGATTTTAAAGATAAATAAACTGTTTTGAGTTCTCACACGAGTCACATGACTGACTCGGAGTTTATTGTTTTCCTTCCTAAACTCTGGGTGTCCACCAATTTCTACACGGGCAGTCAAGAGTTAAGGTTTATCAGGATATTCTGGAGTTGCTGGAGGCAAGCTGGATGGCATGGCGTATTACAAGTATATAGTATTTCTTTTTCCGCTGCATTGTTTGTTGTTGTTTGTTGTTGTACACTCTGATGATGATGTAATGTAATGTGATGTAATGTAATAACTGATATAGTTCTTTGTTTAAAGATTATTCATTTATCTATTATATGTTGTTCCGCTGCGATTGTGAGATTCTGATATTGTTGTGTTGTGTTCTGTTCCGTCCTATTTTCTTTTTTTCTATTTTCTTTTCTCTCTATTTCCTTTTTTTCTCTTCTTCTACCTTTATCTTTTTCTTAAACCATAATGGTTCGGTTTTCTGTTCATCTTGAGTTAATCTATGGAGATTAGTGTATATTCAAAGGGTACGTAAAAGCGGACTTTTACACTACTAATTATCAAAAAGATAAATAGTGATTGGAAAAAAGTGATGGTGTTGATATTTATCATATATTATGACTCGAGACGGTATAATTAGTAAATTTCTTTAAAAATTTAAACAAGAGTTATAAAACTTTTTGTTGGTAAAAAAATTCCATGACCATCTTTATTTCTATCATATTTCTAACGACCATCACTCATCAAAATTCAATATATTTGTCGATATGTGGGACTTTAAACAGGAATCATACATTTTTCATTTAATATTTTTTATTAAAAAATATTAATAAAAATAAATAAATAAATAATCCAAAGTATTCACTCTCATTTAAAAGTCCTCACGGTTATGCATGGGTGAATTACTTGGAATTTGTTATGTACTCCCATGATCATTTAAAAGTCCTCACGGTTATGCATGTATGGAACGCATATCAAAATTGATTTTTTTTAGATCAAAAAGTTGATTCTAATCCCATTTCAAATTCCTCACGGTTATGCGTGGTTAGAAGATACTTGAATTCATTTTTTTTAAAATAAAATTGGAATATTACTAATCTCATTTAAAAGTCTTAACGGTTATGCATGGCTGGTAGATATTCAAATTCCTGATATAAATATACCACAAATAGACACAACTGTATGGTTTTATATGATGACATCTTTCCCATCATTCTAAAAGTGGAATATGCGCCTAACAAAGTATTTATGATTTTTGTTTGATTTTTTATTGAGATTTAATATTTATATTCAATTGAGTTTTAATGTTGGATTAATATCTATCACTTTATCCCCATTTTTCTAGCACTGTTACTCCTTTGCTGATAACAAAAGGGGGAGAGAAAAGTTGAGATTTTGTCAAATAAAAATCAAGCAAATGTCAAATATTTTCTTTTTGCATCTAGGCTCATTTGCATATTTTTAATGGTATGCATATATGAAGGGGGAGCTTTGTGTAGAGAGGAAGCATTTAAATAGGGGGAGCGATTAAAGTATATTAATGATCAAATACATTTAACATATTCAAAATCTTAAATATATATTTGTTATCAGCAAAAGGGGGAGATTGTTGAATATGCGATTATATGATTTTTGTTTGATGATAATAAACATATACATATATATATATATGTATTCATTTAAATGTATTTGTTAATGAACTATTTTATTTTTCATAGATTAAAAAAAATTTGCTGAATAAAATAAATAACACAGAATTTGAATTCAAACAGAAATTTTATTCAAACAAATATTTATTACAATTTTTGAATAGTACAAATTTCAAGCTCTCACTATATACAATTTCAATTACAATACAAATTTGATTAAATTACAATTCACATTTACATTGCACCTCGCTACATATCACTCATTCACTCAACTCGTACTGATCTTCAACTTCATTCTAATGTGAATCCAGCATCTGAGCAATCTGCAGAAATATACATTGATGCAGTAAAATTGAAAATAAAATATTTTTGCAGTATAAAATAAAATGTGGATTTTGAAAATAATATTTGCCTCAGTAATTTGGGTTGTTCGTCATCATTTAAATTTGAATTCATCATGTACGAACAGCTTGTGGCATGCACAGTGTATCACTGTACATGCCACAAGGCCGAGCACACCGATATATACACTTGATAAAGTTACAGGGACAGGTGAGCACCAGGTCAAACCCAAATCAAAAGCCGAGTTCAACTCAAGTGCAATAAAAATAATGTCACAATATCAGCACAAGGTCAAACCCGAGCTCCAAAGCTGGATTCAACACAGGTGCAAGTTCATGAAAATGGTCAAGATAACTAAAACAAGCCTCGACTAAAATCCAAATGTACAAATGCAATATGAACCAACTCAGTGCAGCACTGACCATACAGCAAGGCCAAATACACATAACCGGTAAATGATACAGTGGTCGCAAGTTTGAACAAATGCATAGCCACAACAATGCAGAACTACTCGAGACAGAGATGTATAAGATGACAACACATATATACATACATGAATGCATACATATATATATACATGCAAGCATCAAGAAATGAACAATGAAACTGCAGTTGCAAACAAGCGAATGGTCGAGAAAAATTACAAAAAGCAACTCACCATAATGCAACAACAGTAGCAGTTTCAAAATAATCTCAAGCATCAAGTCAATTATGCTACAGGGATGCAAATGGACAAGTACAGGCCGAGACAAAATCAAGAAAGAATTTTCAAAAATGACCGAAGCCAGATATAACAGGAGTTTCAAATCAGCAGTTTCAAAATCAAGTCAACACAACTACAAAATACAACACTGAATCATACATGATAGCCAGGCTACAGAGATGAAACGATAAGGCACAACATCTCAAGTTCACATATGTGACTACAATCCAATGCACAAACATATATATATATATATATACACACACATACATATGTATATACACATGTATACATACATGTAGTGACACCAAAAACCAAACAAGAGAAAAACTACAAACAAAGTCTGGTCACAACAAACTGCAACAGATCACAACAATGAATGAACATCACAATGAAAACCAGACTAAACAACATTAAGCACAGGGATGCAAGCATCAAGTGGCAGTTTTGATCAAAGAGTAGTATAACATGGACAAAGTACATAAAATAGTGAAACAGTGGCTCAATATCAATATGCAAGAAATCAAGCTACAACATGTACACCAAGCAGATTGTACATGAAACAAATATGCAAGACTGGACAACATGGATGCACAGGCAACATGAACACATGAGTCAATGCTACAAAAGATACAATGGCACAGTCTCAACATCAAAGACCGGTGGCATACATATGGTTGCAGTAAAGGCAGAGCTCGAGGCTACCAAGTTAAACAATGAAAATTGCCTCAAAGAAATATGATACAGCTACAACATATACGTCAATGAAACTCAAGTCAACTACTATGTACAAAGACTCCAAGCATTTCAAACACAAAGTAAATCAGTTACAGTGCAGTTTCCATCAAAGACAAAATGCAACATGGAAGTAGTGACAGTGTCGAAGTCACAAAGACAATGGTCAACATCAAGCATCAGAAAATGGCCAGAGTAAATCATTACCAAAGTCAAGGCCAATTTCAACCTGAAACAACCAAGGTTCAAGTTGAACAATTTCAAAAGTCATGGTACATCAGTCATGGGACGACAAGTAAAAATTAAACAAGTCAAATTCCAACATGCTATAGAGATGAAATGAATCAATATCGTCACAACAAAGTCAAAGCCGTGATCAAAGAATATGATGAACAAGTCAGAGACGTGGTGGTCAAGAATCGAGCAAGGAAAATTCAAAGCCGTGATTATCAAGTAAATTAAGTAAACAAATTATAAGAATTGAAAATGTCAGAAATCATCACAATCATCAATGCACACTACACCACAAAAGGCTTTTAACAACGTTTGATAAACGCTGTAATATGATACAACAGCGTTATTAGAAACGCTGTATAACGACATGCTGTCGTATATACATAACTTACAACAGCGTTTCTATAAACGCTGTTGAAACATCTCTGTGACAGCGTTTATTACGAGCTGTCAATAATGTTTTCAACAGCGTCTATAACGTGCTGTATTATGTTTTCTAGACGCTGTTATTGAATCATCAACAATTTCGACAGCATGTTAAAAACGCTGTTATTGAATCATCAACTATTTCGACAGCATGTAAAAAACGCTGTTATTGACAATTTCAAGATAATTACAGCACGAATTAAACGTTGTTGTTTCTTCATTGACAGCATTAATCAAACGCTGTCTTCTATTTATATAACAGCTTCAATATTCCACTCTATTTTTGAATATTCCAAAACTATATTTTAAGCATATTCAAGCAACTAGTATATATAACAAGTTCTAATAACTATTAATTAGTTACATAAACTAGTTAAGACAGTATTAATAAACAAAAGACATCCATAAACCAAGTTTCAATAATATCCATAAACAAAAATGGTTTCTCCAAAAAACACCTAAATCAAATACATCTCTATCACCTAAATCAAATACATCTCTTTCACCGTCGCAAAGAACAACCCATAAGTTTCTATCACGAACTCCTCCCCTCAAATCAAAATTTGATCACCTTCATTGCAAACCATCACAACCACCTCCCACTGCCTTCTACTCCTCCACAACATACACCAATCTGAACACACTACTTTACAAAACCATGCTACTTCAATCTCCCTTGCACACCACTTCCTTTACCCAGAACAAACTTCCCTAAACCTCTGCACACCACCCAGTCATTCAACCACTTCAGCCGAGCCACTGCAACTTCAATGCAAACTCCTTCACTTCAATCTACATCGCCTGCCTCTTCAACATTCACTGTTCCACCATACAAACAGTTCCTCTTTCACCGCATTTTCTGTTACATCTCCATACAAACAACATACACAACAACAATACCCACACTTCCTCAGCAAACCAGAAATCACCACCTAGTCATGCCAATCCTGAACCATTCAGCCCAGTCGTGCCAATCCCGAACCATCTCAACAACCTGCATATTATCCAAACAAACAATGACACAGTAAATACTGCCACAACTTGAACTTTGATTTATTAAAAAAATCTGAAGTTAGAAGGGAAAGAAATCAATGCTTGCTTATAGAAGCTAATGCATTGAATTAAGTTTATTAACAACTAAATCTTAAAGTCTAGTAAAATGCATAATAATTCAGCACCTAAAGCTAGCATAATACTACTGTTCAGTAGATGTTTGTTTCCTAAAGTTTGAGATAATCCATTGAATAATAGGGAGATGGATCAAATTTGATATCATAAACAAAACAAATGACAAACTGAATATTTAATGATTAAATTGCACTAATTCCAAAGAAAAATAATGATGTTGCTAAAAAACAACTTAGTAATATAAACCTCAAAGGAAAGAAGTCAAGTTTTCATGCCACATTACTAACAGTAAATTCAATAAGTTATGAATAAAAATACCGATCAGGCTATCAGCCTATATATTTTAACGTTTGAACTTTGAATGAAACATACCGTTAATGCAGCTAATGGCGAGCCACCATCCAGAGAAGAATGGACCCAATCACTTTTCAAAAAAGCTTCATAAAGTTATCTCTGTATCCAAAGCCCAAAAAAAGTTTCCTTTTTCAAATTCAATTTGGAATAATATACTTCATAAATGCAATATCACAATAAATGACAATCAAGACAAGAAATACCTAAGACTTGCCAATTCTCCTCGAATACTTACTTAAAAATTATAATATTACCATTAAAAATCATCATATTTAAGTACGAATCATTTTGCATAATCAAAGCTTGGAATTTAAATACTTAATTTTCTGACTTTAAATGATTTTCACTGCAAATTTCTATTTTAGGAATAATTACTAGATATACATTCTTGAAACTATTTTTAAAAGTGATATCACACTCTTATAACCATTTTTCACTCAAAGATCAAGGCCTAAAATAGATTATAGGAAGAGCAATCGAATTTATTTTAATGGATGGGAACCTGTAATACTAACAGGGTGATATATATACACACATATACAGATAGGCACAGGTATTTCTAAATTTATATACATGCATTTATATCCATAACAGAACATTTCAAGTTATCACCCATATCCATCATCACAGGCATCAAGTATCAATTCAGATATCAAAACATATAGATGGGTTCAAGTGAGTTTGCTCACCTGTCAGTGGAGAACAGAGCAGTATATATTTTTTTCTTTTTATTTGATCTGGATTTAATTTGAATCTGCATTTTACTTCTACCTGATCTTTGAATCACTTGAAACTTGATTTGTTTTTGGAATTGCTTGATCTTGACCCTTGTTCCAGATTGAAGATTTTGACTCAGCTTTTGTTCTGAATCTTGGTTTACAGGTTTTGAATTTGAAAACTTTCAGACTGGGAATGTTTTTGATCAGGCAACCACATATAAATGGTTTTCAATGGTTTTGAATTTGAAAACTTCCCACTTCAACCACATATCAAGCACTTATCCACTACAAACAGTTACAACAGTCATTCAAAACCATCCCACAGCAACAAAACAAACATTTAACCATTTTTGTTTCAATCACAAATGCAGAAGACAATAAGCAAATAATACCAAACTGAAAAAGATTGAACTAAATATTAAATCATTTAGTTCATCATCAAGCCATGCCAAGAAGAGTTATCAGAAAATCATCATCATTCAACTATTTGGCTGCTTTCAGTTTTTTTATTAAGAAAATCAAGAAAACTGAAACTGAGGTCATCATCAAGCCTTGCCAATGATCAAGATCACTGGCTGCTCTCCGATCCAATACAAGAAATTAGGCAAGTTCACCTGAAAATTTTGCTTTCATTCAGCATTTGTCTGCGAATCAAGTTCTTGGTTCTCTCTTTCATTTTAATATCTTGTTATTCATTCCATCTTTGAAGAAATGGACCTTGAGGATCTAGTACGTTCTTCTTATACTTTTGTTTCTTAGGAGTTGAATCTTATTTAGACTGAAAATTGAAACTGGTTTTTAATGCATCAATCCACCAGTGGACTGATCCCCATATATTGCTTAAGATAGAAGCAAATATGTTTCTTCGCCTTTCATTGAATAATTTTTCAGAACTCAGTGACTGTTCAGACGTCCAATCCTGAAATCTGTAATGGGTTTAAAAAAGACTCAAATCGATTATTCAACAAAACTTGGAAACAGGTGAATATGGTGTCATCATTAACAACATACTGAAAATTACCATAAAGAAAAAGAAAATGGGGACAAAATGAATGTGATCCACTAGTTATGAACATGTACTGCTAGTATATTCTTTCATGGTAAGCTTGGTCTGAATAACAAATGATTATTACTGTTAATGTAAATATAATATGGCCATATAAATATTAAGTTAAGTTTAAACAATCTACAAACATCATTAGACCGGTTTACAACAATTAAAAGAATTTATTAACATTTGAAGAAAAATGCATTAACATTTTACAAAGTTCCTGCCAAAAATGGTTTTCAAGATCAAAATAAACTCAATCTTTGTTATTATGTACTTCACTTTTGGACAAAAAATTGTACAAATTTTTCCAATACATGAATGGAAGAATTTCTTAACCTTTAATTTTACAATACTTTTGGACAAAAATTGTACAAATTTATCCAATACTTTTGGACAAAAATTTTACAAAGTTTCACCAATGATGTCAGAAATTTCTTAACCTTTAATATAAAAGAATTGAATCTATAATGTTATTGAACTCAATTTGTCATTATAAACCGATGTTCAGATTCTCAAAGTTATTTGAATGTTTGTGATAATCCTCCTACTGATGTTCAGATTCTCAAAGTGCAGGAGTTTACTTGCAGCTCATTCGAACTATAAGTTGAGAAACGCTAACTTGGCTTTTAAGACATGCAAAGTTCAGCAATATCCATTCACTGTTAACCAAATGATCTCACCATTGGATTAGGAACAGTATGCTTCAGAAATAATCAGGTATATAACATAAAGGAAATTACTTGCTGAAAATAACTAAATAATATTATTAGTTACCTTTGCGTGATGAGAATTTAGGTTACCTTTGTGCCATCACAGCATGAACCGGAGTCCCACACGTAGGGTGAAGCAACACATCCAGCCCAGTAAAGGAGCTTAACCAAAGTCCAGAATCTTCAGATTACCTATGATATTGATAAGGCAAGAGCTAAATAGCATAAAATTTAGGAATCTTCCCAATTTTTATGCTATTCAACTATGCCTCATCAAATTTAGGAATCTTCCCAATCTTCCCAATTTTACAAATAGCGGTTCGGGTATAATATAGCCAATTGGGCTGTGTATCTGAATCGGCCCACATAGAGTTGCACACTATAAATGCAACTATATCATGTACAAACTGAAGCAATTACAAACTGATTGAATAAAAAGCAATTGCTATTGTATATCAATTCTCTTGCTAAACATAGTTTTTCAAATTCTCTATCATGGTATCAGAGCTGTTTCAAGCTTAACGGCATTGAAATCAGATTTTGAAGAAAGAAAGAAGTCAAGATATCATCAGAGAATTATCATCATCTGATATCTTGATAACCCATCAGGTATATCTCATCATTTGGGTTACATAATTGATTTTTCTTATTAAAACAGGTGTCGTGCCAAAGAAATCAACAAGTTTCTGACTGCAACAAGTTTTTAAGCAAATTCCAAAGCAAGAAGATTCAGAAAAGAAAAACAGATATCAAGAAAGCAATCAAAGGCAGAAAGAAAGTAATTGCCCTGCCAAGAAATCATCAGAACACATTCAACATTTGATTCTGGCTGCAACTAACCTGAGCATACTGCATCTGAAGCAATCTTGCAACTGCAAGTTTCTGAATCATCAAGCTAGTTATCTCTTTTATTGATTTCAACACGGCTGAAGGAGACACCAACTCAGAAACCTCTGATAATATCACCAATCCTCAACAACAAACTGCAGAAGCAGCTGGAAAGTTGATCAAGCCTGTCCTTAGCCCACAAAGTCAACTTATCACCATCCATTTTGAAGAAGATAATCATCTTCTATGGAAACTTCAAGTTGAAACTGCAATTCAAGGATTAATCTGCAGTATGTTAATTGATCACCAATATTTCTTCTCACATTGCAAATTTACTTCAAAAGCATGAAAATATATCCTTGAAATATAATGTTTCATACAATTTAAGATGAAGCCGTGTAGGAATGTTCATAATGGAGAATGTTCATAACTCTTTGGTGCTCATTTCTAATAGTGGTATGCTATATACAGGATTCAACAAATCAACAAGCCCTACTCGGTAGAATTACGTACATCTGATTCCAAACTCAGTTCAAAAGCCACTTTAATTAACTTATTGTCAACTAGTTAACATGTTAAGTAAATATATGTATATGCGAGCATAGAATCATTTTGATATTGCACCCTCGTAATTCACTCTAAAAGTAAACTACAATCAAAATAATAACCAGTAGTAGTTGAACTTATATGATATAATAGTGCAAACAACCTAGCTAACATGTCTATCACATAACATGAAGGATATAAATATAATAACTGTGTTTTACATGGTTTGTTTTCTATGCAGTGGACAACACAAAGTCGCAGTAACCTAACGTCACTTGATAATGAACCCAATTGATGAGGTATGAAACTATTATCTCAACTCAAAAATACGAAACACACTTGAATTGCTGGATGCAGCAAAAGATGTAAATTTTTCGGGCAATTGTTATCTTAAGTTTGCTTTCATCTTCAATTTTCATAAACCGAAATCATTTACGTTGAGCTTTTATTCCAAACTTTACTGTTATTGTTTCCAAACCGAAATCATAAAGTGAAGCAGTTAAATTTCCAAACTGAAAACTAGGGTTGAGAAAAAACGCTCACCAGTTTCCCGTTCTGTTGAGTTTAGGGTTACCAAAATCGAAGTCTAGGACAGAGATGCTAAACCAAAATCGAAGCGGTGGATGAAGGAAGATGATTTCTACTGTTGAAATCAAAATCGATGCATGGCCGAAAGTATGAAAATTATGAAGGGAGGGAATGGAAACTAGAAATTGGGGAGGGAATGGAAACTAGAAATTGGGGAGGGAATGGAAACTGAGAATGGAAATTGGGGAGGGAAGTGGCGGCAAACGAAATAATCACTGATGTATGCGGTGCGGCAAACAAAATAAGCACGAATAGTTTTGTCAGCGTTCAACCCTTAAAAACAATATTCTCACAAACGCATTCTACAGCATTAAAGTTTTAAACGCTGACAATGACTGCTGTTAAAACTCATTTTTCTTGTAGTGGCAAAATCGAACGACAAGCCGAAAATTATCAGACTAACTCGTATGAAATAAACGAATGAAAAATAAGGAATTCAATTCCTATGTAAGCCCTATAACATCATCGGCAAAAAGTATCGAGTTCAAGCATTCATCTTGGAGAGAAAAAGGCATAAATTATATACCAGAGTCAAAGTCGAACTCGATCAAATTGAGAGCCGTGTTCGAATTGAAGAAGGAGTCGATTGCTGAAGCAAGACAGAGAAACTGAAATTGTAAACGACCAACTACCCATCGGCTTCATCGATTTTCTCCAAAGCCCTAATTCATCAGAGAAAATCGAATAAGGAAGAAGCAACGAGCAGCCATTATACAGAGCAAAGAGGAAAGAACTGGCCAACATAATAAAAAGAAGAAAAGGGCCGACATGTTTTATTGATAATTATTTTGGCCGGTTTTATTAAGACCTTTTGGGCTTAACCTTTTAAATTAGGGTTTTGTTTTGTTTAAATTGTTATTAAATTGTATTTTTCATTTGAAAATTGTGTATTTACTAGTCGTGTGACTAGGGGACAAACTACGGGGCGTAATTTGAGAATTCGCAACTCAGTGGCTGAGTTATGGCAGGGTTTTGAGCATAGAGTTACGTTAGTCAGTAGCAGGTGTCGCGAGTTTACGTATGTAAGCGTGTGACTACTTAATTTCTAGTAGAAACCTTGGGGGCAGCACGTAGGCAGGGTTTTGCCGAAGCTGGGTAAATTCTGTATCGTTCTATTTCTGCATTTATTATTCTGCTATTATCTGTGCTGCTATTATTTTGATATATCTGTGTTGAAATAATTTTATAAGCTTCCGTAATAATTTTTTATATTTAACAGCATCTCCATATTCATCCCCCCATCTAGGGTGAAATCGATCCTACAAATACAACATTAAAATTTATTCCTTATTAACAAATTATAACCAAATTAATTTTACAATTAATTCAATGGATTAAAATTACATTGAATTAACTTTATTAAATTACATTCAAATTATTTTCTCATTAAAATCATAAATTTTAATTTCTCTCGACATTAAATTCCAAAATATTATTAAATTTAATATTCTTAGTTATCAAAATTTACGGGTCATTACACTTGGCCTACATTTAAATTTACATTATGGAGTTGGACTAGAAAAATCTTTAGCTTACCGTAGAGATATATTTAATAGAATAAAGTATATGATGGTTAAGTATATTACTTATATAAATGATACTGCTCAAATATTATTATTGTAGGACTTGAGAGATTTTCATTAACCACACATTATTGTTCTGACTCCCTCCTCATTACGACACCTAGGTTAGAGGGAATGATGCTGATGGAGAGGACAAAGGCGATGATCATGATTTGTGGCAGTTTAATTATTTATCTATGTTTTTTGAAATATTCAGATTTACCCAAATTCAGACATGTTTATGATATATTTTTAAATATTGTACTGTGGATATTTTGTGAACATTAACATTCAAATAGTTCGATATTAATCGCTGATTGAATTTACACCTTTGAATTTCATAACCATAATGATAAATTCTCTAAAAACCCATGTGATTTAATTAATTTATAGATTATTTTTAATGGATTTAATTAATTGATATTTGAGAAATATTAATTATTATTTCTCTAATGTTTGAAAGTTTTTGTAATTATTTTAATGCATTTATAAAAGTTATATATGTGTGTAGTGATATAAGATATCGATGTAATTTAAATAAAATTGCATGAAATGGTTTATGAAAATTTTATGTCATTTGATGGCATGATTTAAGAAAATTTTATGTCATTTGATGACAAGATTTGTGGAAATTTTATGTCATTTGATGGAATATGGGTAAAAAAAAGATTGAGAGAGAAACAATCAACATGATAAATTAGGGAAGTTTTAATTAAAGAATGGAAAAGGTTTCAATCCTTCAAATAAAACGTATTCTTTAATTCATTCTGTATGTACAATTCATTCTTTCCGATTCAGTCTGTTTCTTTCTCACCTCCTAACTTTTCATAGCAGAAAACAAAAATAATTTTTTTCTCAAAAATCTTTTAACTTCATATAAAACATCAAATAAAATAAAAAGTGGTTCGTCCATCTTTTGCAAGGATAGGATGTGGATCTTAAAGATTTGATGAGATATCATCATTCAAGGCGTGATTTTTAGGCAACATCCTAGGGTGATTCAGTTGAACCTAGAAGCATTCTTCATTCAAGGTGTGAATCAATGACAACATCAAAAAGGTGTGTTTCAAGGGTTGGGTAGCAAGGTATGTCATTTTCTATATATAAATAGTGATTTTGTTGATGGAAATTTAATTTGAATTTCACAATTTGTATAATGTATTACTGTCTTTAGTTAAAAAAATTATTTATTAACATTGAATTATTTTTTGTTCAATGATATGATTGAATTTTCATGTAATAGACCAAAATTAAATTTGTTTATATTTTAAAACAACATTTAAGTGTAGATATTTGTTTTTAAACATTCTAATTAAATTGTAATTCTTAAGATCTGAATGTTTACATGTTTAAATTGATTAACTGCTTTTCTTTACTTTGTTAAATTGAAACTAAATCTATATATATTGAAATGCAATGTTTATTTCGGTTCTATGTTTTAACGTTTAATTTAAATTCCATTTATTTAAATATGGAAATTTACATTTTCTTGTTGATTGATTGAATTGTATTAAAAGTTAAAATGAAATTTATATGGTATCAGTACATTGTTTCAATTGTAGATCTATGTTTTATTTTTTTGTAACAAAGTGTAATTTTAGTTTTGAATTTTAATACATATATGTATGTAGTTTGCATGTATTGCTTGCCCTTTTTATTACATTAGATATTTACATACAAATAAAAGGAATTTTAACAATAAATCAAAGTTTAGAAATTGACTGTCATAACTATCCAGTTTGTATTATTTGATAGCTTTGATTGAATTCCACATATACATATTTGGATCTACTTGTATGTGGTCATATAAAATTTATTTTTCTTTACATATATTGTCATAGTATCAAATCATTTCTTTTTAAATTAAGACAATAATGTACATATGCATTTCATTGTATACCTTCCATATTCTTATATTGTGGTACCTGTTGATTGTCATTAATACGTTGCATTAATTAAGTTTACTAAAAGGGAAACTGTATCAATCATCCTTGTCATCTCTTATTTATTTCCAAATCATTCAAATTATTCTTGTTTATTTTATATATATGTATATATCAATTACCACTCACTATGCACACTCCCTGTATGTTGCACCTGCAAAATATTTACTATGACTATATTTACAATTCATTTCATATTTAGATTGGTCATTAACGTTATATTGTTAATCAGTCTAATTTAATTAAGGAAAAGAAATGAAAATCTTCCTTCTCTTACTAAATTTATGATCCATCATTAATTAAATAGTTTAAGAGAAAGGAAATGAAAAGATTTCTTCTCTAAATAAATTTATGCCCCTTAATTAATTGAATAAGTTAAAAGAAATAAAAAGTTTCATTCTCCAAATAAATGTGTTCCCCCTCATTAATTGAATTAGTTAACAGAAAGGAAGTGAAATATTTCCTTCTTTAAATAAATTTGAGTAGCAAACACTACACACAAATTTGTATATAAGAGTATATTTGATATACTTTAACTTACATACACATTAAATTAAAGTGAAACTTTATTTACGAAGTTAAATAAAATATTAATTTTGTTTAAAAGAAACTTAAAAAAAATCCAAATGAATTTTGACTTCATAGACCCATTAAAGATCCAAAATGGTTTAAAAAAATTAAACTCTCCCATTTCATCCGCTACGGACTAGCCCTGTTCCTTCAATGGTATCAGAGTCAAGTAACCTTTGCATCTAAATTAGTCATGTTATGGCTAACTAATTAAGCTTGTGCATTTAGTACAGTGTATAGAAAGTTGATGTCTAGGATTGGAATTGGGTAATCAAGTACCCTGTCCTACCTGGCCTGAAAGATGATGTGAGCCCAAAGGTTTCCCCTAATAGAAAATGCCCAATTTGAGTTAGGCCTTGGGCTAATTTTCGAAATAGTTTGGAAATTAAGGCATGATTGTAAATTTAAAAGTTAAATTTAAAATAAAAACATGTTTATTATAAAAGGTTATTATATAACATAAAATCTCAAAATGTTTGAAAATGTAATGAAAATTTCAAAATGTTTGAAATTGTGTAAATATTAATTTCGAAATTTAAAATTATTAATAAGATTAATAATATAAACTAATTAAATGAGTTAATTAATTAATACTTATATGTATTATATATGTTGATACATTTGTGTTATTTTAAAGTGTTTAAGATAACGTAAGCATACATGTATATATATAAAATAAATTTTTGAAAATAATATTATTTAATTAATAAAGTAATTAAAGATCAGTTAATTAAATAAAATATGCATATATAAGATATATGTGTCTTACTATAATGGTTATAGTGGATATGTCCAACATAAAAGTTGTATTGGAATACTAATTTAAAATTAATCAAAGAGTTAACTAATTAAAATTAATTAAAAAAATTTAATTAATAAATATCATACATAAGACTATCGTATGAATAGTATATAATAATAAAATTCATATGATAGAATGTATGAGCTAAGATGGAACATTAAAGAAAACCAGATAGACTTAAAGAATAAATACACACGTAAATGTACGTATACTGTGATTTTTGATGTGTTTGACACTTGAATCACGAGGGTATTTCATAAGAAATATATTATTCCTTAAGTCGATATCACTTAATATAATATATTAAAGATTATGATAATGTTGTCCTCTACCATATATATATATATATATGTGTGTATATATATTAATAAAGTACTTGTATACTTCTTAGTTGTTAAGCAAATTCAAGCTTGGGATGTTATGTGTAGTATTATTAATGCATTGAATAGATGGGGTAAGATAACTATATGGATTTATTGAGAAAATTCAAGGTACATATGCAATACTTAGGCCATCACGATATGATAGGTATGAGTGAATAATCTCTTTCGACTTGTTCAGCAAACTCAAGTTTGAAATGAAATTAAGACAAGGAAAAATGGATCAGGAGTTGTATATGATACAACCGATAAGGAATTATCCATCATTTGTGGGGCTATGATTCGTTGAGCAAGCTTAAGATCAGAGTACCAAGATAGACGAGTCCTAACACCCACTAGTAAAGTTGAAAGACTTCTATGTTTCATCTTAACGTTTGGAGAAGCATAAAAGACTAGTGGGAGCCTTATTAAAAAAATAAAATGGTAACATTTAATCTTTTTGATATTGTAAGAACATATGCTAAATAATGTTATATTATCTACAATGGTAAATTTGTGCATTTAATATGATTGATAAAATTCTTATCAATTAATATATACAAACGAATCGAATTTAAAGTTGACAAATGGAAATTTAATACCCACTTTTATATTTCTATTGCATGTTAACGTTTCAACACCCATGCAAGTGCTTTTTTTACAAATACTGAATACATTTGTGGTTTGGTCATTTATGCATTTATTTTTGCATTCTATGAGTTTCAGACTCTAAAAGCAATATAAGACTATGGATATTTGATCCATAAACAATTGCGTATAAATGTTATATGGTGAACGGTCAAAGTTTATAATGTACAATATTTCGATGAAATTTGTTCATCCGAAAAACCAAATAAACCTTAGTGCGAGATCAAGTATTCAATTTGATTGATTACAAAAGGGATCATATTGTGTTAATGTAATAAAAGACCAAAAATTACAAGATAGATCTAGGAGCTCGATTACTGAAATGTCATTTTGATCAGTTTATGTGAAGTGCAACATATTTGATGTCCTTACATATTAAGGATAATCGAGTGCAATTTTGTAAAGACTTTTTTATGATATTGTAGTAAGGTTTTCTTTTGAATAATTTTACCATTTGAAAGGAAAATGAACATACAAGAACATATGTAATTTAAGGTATAATTGGGATGAAGAGAATGAATAATCACTTCTACTTCATAGAGAAACAGTGGAAATGTGAACTGAAATAATAACTGATACTTAATATTAGAATAAGAAATATGATTTCTATTCCGTAATGTATTTTCTCATAGAAAATTGTTTTCTATAAGATTTATTTCTTTGAGCTTAAGATATTTGATCAAAGAACTCTACACTGTAATAGTTGCAGTGTATGAAATAAACAAATTATATTAAGTGAATGATGGACTTCCGAATATAGTACGCTATTATAGTAATAGTGGAAATAGTGGGAGCATGTCGTATAGCACTTTAATTGCATCATAGTATGAAAATTGTTTTCATAAAACTTGCCATACCTTATTTATGAAATAATGTTTATTTTTTGGTATCGAATGAAAAAATTTTACAGACATAGCTATATTTCAATATGAATATTACAAATATTCTTTGTGAAATAAAGCTATAATATGATATTATTTTTTTATAACAAAAGTGATGCATTGGAAAATAAAAAAGTATCTAATATTATTTACAGTTGTTTTGGAATTATAGACTAAGTCGTAGTTTTGAGAAATAATTTTATTGTACGATTTTGAATCATATCATACTTGTTAATTATATCTCAAACAATAAAGGGCTATGCACCCATCTAGTGGGAGTATCATGAAAGTTGATGAACTCTTTGGATGGATACATACAGATTTATGCAATCGTAATTCTATAAATACCAAAACGGTTCCACGTACTTCGTCATATTCACCGATGAGTTATTATCGACATGGACATGTGTATTCGATACGCATGTAGTATGTCTACGGTAAACTTGTAAAATATTAAACAGAAGTAAATAAAATAACATGCGGTAGAAATGATTTGCTTTGATCGAATGAGAGAATATATTAGAAAACATTCTAAACACACCTAAAATGAATCAAGGTTCAATCTCAAAATTACTCCTCCATGTGATACATAATAATGCATCTGGATTAATTGAACTTTGTTGGACAATGTACGATTAATTGTGAGTGAAGTTGAGTTAGTTTCTTTCTACAAGGTAATGTACTTAAGGGTAGTATACAAGTATAATATTATTTCATCTGGATAATAATTTATAAAATTTTAAAATATAGGGGTTTATGAGAAACTCGAACATATCCTAGGCCGAGGAGTTGGTAGGTTGTGCGCGTCGAAAGATTGCGTGTAATAATTGTTCATGGGTGATCTTGTATGAATCTCCCCAAAAGGATTTTGAAAAGGTTGTCATTGGATGATATATTTATGTTTCGAACAAAATTCCTGTAAAATAAAACCAAACCAGCTTTATAAATAAAAAAATTCATAAAAATTTTATGAATACCTATCCTATTGCATCGAGAAACAATTGTTGTTTCAAGGTAAACCAACTCCATTGTGACGAAATTTCTTTGAGGAATTATTGGTAGTAAAGTGGAATTGGATATGATCCATTGATAGAACTGGTTATATAAGATGAAGTGAAATTAACTAATATAAACAAACACGTAACATTAGAATGTCGAATAAGTATTCTAGCACATCAAAGAGAAACTATGAGTTTCTTATTAATATCGAAAATATATAATCCTAGATTTTTTAATTAAACCATTGTGAGTGTTGACTCTATATGGTATGATGCCGAAAGAATTCCAAGTACGTTATCAAAATATAGATTTTGGTGGTCGTAACTGAAGGGATATGAAACATCGACCATAGCTGTGTCTTTATTAGTAAGGCTAATGAAGTTGGAATTAAATGAGCAATGTTGATAAAAATAATATCGTAAATTTCAACTGTTGAAATTAGTGTAATAGATTTGATATTCAACATGTTCAAGTCAATTCAGATTTACTCATAAAATTATTGCTTGATAAATCCTAGTGTTTTGGTATATATGTATTGAAACAAAAAATTCTAAATAATGATTTAGAGCAAGCTGTTTACATATATTAACCAAAATGTCTCAAAGTCAGTACAAGCGATATTGAGTTTGTGAGCCTTTGGATATGATCCAAGTAATAACACGAAAGTATCATTTTATAAGTATCAAGATTAAATTAGTATTTTGATAGAAATATTAAATAGTTTGATTTTCAATCAAAGTGTAGAGGAAACATGTGTTCATAAGCAAGAACGTTAAAAAGTACATTGATATTTCTAAACTATAAATAAACAACACGTTGTTGATTTTAATGATGTACTTGTGTTAAAATCAGCCTTAGTACTTTTAATACTCAACATTGGATTAATAAATGATGTCTTTTATAGTAAATATAAAAAATATTGGGAATGTCCCAAATGATATGCAAAGACACCTTATTAAAATGTTTAATACAGAACATGTAAGATTGATTCCTTTGCATTGGCAAAAAGAAATTATCGTACATATTATATTTTTTACGACAACATGATTTGTTTATGTATTTGATACATGAAGCAAATACCAAATCCAAATTGATATCTCTAAATGGTTGTTTGAAGTATTCTCGTATATTTATGAAATACTAGAGAATTGTTTACAAAAACTCCTTATGAAGGAGTGTTCGAACTCAAACTTCATAAGTCATATTAAGTGTAGTATGTCAATAATAAATTCAAGTTAAGAATCTTTAAATTGGAAATGTGCCAAATAAAAGACTGTAGCTTATTTAATGAAAAAAGACTACGTACATCGCCTTAAATATTGCCGTAGTAAAAATAATATAGATAAAATTATAAGTGCATAAATTTATAACCGAGCCGATTCCAAATGTTGAGAATCTTATAACATTATTATATGATAATAATGCCATGATATGGTTCATAATGGAACTTAGAGCTCACTAGAAGTCGAGAGACATACTCCGAATTGTTTGACATGACAAAGCAGCTTATCACCGTCGAAGAGAGTTGATTGACAGAGTGGATAATTGAAACATAATAGCATACCCGTTCACAAAGGGACTGACCAAATTGGTTTAAAGAAAACCGATTGGAGAAGTTAGAATAAGATTCTATGACCCCAAGTGCAAGTGGGAGATTGATAGAGTTAGGGGTATGCCCTAGGGGCAATTATGTAATTTGCTATATATATCTAACTCGACGATCAATCTTGTTCGTAATAAAGGTATTTTCTTTCTATTATATCATAGAAAATCCACAAATGGTATGTTTTGTTATAGTAGTTACAAAATGTTGCAACCGTGAGTAATTTATCGCAATGAAACAAATATACCATTTTAAATGTTCCTAGTCAAGAGGCTTTGAGACCAGATATCGATGTATTTAGAGTACGTAACGCTTTTCAAATGTTGGAAAGTGTATTACTCATGACTGTTGGAGGCACAAGTGGTTACGTACTGGTAGTTAATGGATAACTATGGAATGACTCGCTAGATAGTTTTCTGTTGGTTAATATAACTAAGGTCAAACAGAGAATATCGATGTGACTAATTTTGTAACGATCGAGATTTTTCGTTGCCGAAAAATCGAACCGTTAGGGTTTAAGAAGAAGAAGAAAGAGGTAGGAGAAGAGAGAGAAAGATAGAAGAAAGAAAGGAGAGAAGAAACAAAAACAAGTAACAGAACAGGAACAATATCAGAATCTCACAGTCGCAGCGGAACAACATATAATAGATAAATGAATATTCATTAAAACAAAAGAACTATACCTTTTTATACATTACAGCACATTACATTACATCAATCAGAGTGTACAACAACAACAGCGGAAAAAGAAAAGATATATATACAATAGATAATAGACTACGCTATCTGGCTCGCCTCCAGATCTGCTCAGCAACTCCCGAATCCAGAATAACCTGATAACCTAACTCTAGACTGCCCGTGTGGAAAATAGTGGGCACCCAGAGTTTAAGAAAGGAACAATAAACTCCAGGTCAGTCATGGGACTGGTGTGAGAACTCAAAACAGTTTATCTTTAAACAAGCAACAAGAAAATTTAAATTTTTAAATCCGCAATGCTTTTTGGAAAATGAAACTACCATAAGGCCTCCCGCCACACACACAATGCAAACGCAGAATTGGAGGAGATTTCTCCTTATGATAGTCAAAGATGCTTACTACGCGAAAATCAAATCATTTTTGATATTATTACTAGTGCATAGTGTAGAAAACAATTCGAAAGTAGAATATAAATCCTAGCCAGCATAGACATTCCGAACTATGCCTACTATAGCTACCATCCAAACAGTGGTGACCACCATAAGTGAATGGCAGGTAATACAACTAAAACCGTACAAGGCGCGTATTGTTTTGATTGGATTTCCAACAAATGGTCAGGCTAAGGAACTTCCTACTGCCACATGGGATCGCCTCTGGCGGGACGTCCCGAGAAACTAACGTTACGGTTAGATCTCTGCCAACACAAGGCCGGGTTACCTCTGTAACTAGGTAACTACTACACGAATATGTCATCCCCCGGTCCTTTGGGACCTTTATCCGAGCGCTCGCAACAACACCACACACAGAAATATATATAGTGTATCAACATGAGTAAGCATCTGGGCTCCATACCATGATACCACCCTTTTCCAGAAGGAAATGACATACCCTAAAGGGCGCGACCCTCATAACCTTGCCGCATATTCCTGTTTCGACCATTTCCGGGGAGTGAGGTCCTGACGAAGTCTCGTCCACAAAGCTACGCTTTGTGTAACAAAGCCATGCTTCGGGTCCACAGATGACCAAAGCAATAATCACAAAGATAAATGATCAAACAAATGATCATATCCAAACGATCAACCAATGATCATCACACAGCAGCACTCAGCATGCCACATTACCAGATTGGGAAATATCGCTGATAACCTTCAACTACATAACCTCTGAGCTCGTACGTCTCAGAGAAGGGTGTTAAGCTAAGAGAATAAATTCTCCGCCACCAACAGAAATGTATTTGAAAGAAATCTGCTCTATCTCTCAAAACGTAATGTCAGACACGTAACCATACAAGTCTGTTCCGGGTTCGAACAGAACCGAAGGCACTTCCAAAGAAGCCCTTGCAATCCGGGTATTCACAATCCCGATAAAATTTCCCATCACAAAGGAAATCTCCATATCGTAGCTAACGATGCGGAGACAATCGATAGGTCATCCTATCGTTCTCACAAATACCCGGTCTTCAACACCGGTCTTCAGATGCAATCCAAACGACGTATCGCATATTCGGAATGGGATATATGACACAAAGGTCCTCTCCCGGCTAAACCGAATAGCGAGCGCTTATTTTTAAAAATAAGTGTAGCATTCAATTTCAACAATCACAACAATTACCATCCAAGGGTAAATACTGATAGTCGGTTATTTAACTATCAATAAAGATGCGCCACATCATCAGATTCCAAATAATTTTTCCAAAATTATTAAGTCCCAAAATATCTTTACAAGATATATATACCCAATTTCCAAATAATTGCCCAAATTATTTGATTTACCAAAACCACTTCACGATAAAATTTTCCACACTTTACCCATTTGAAAACCCATTTCAAATTAAACACCTCAACCATTTGAAAACCAATTTCAAATCACTTTACATCATTTATACCCTTTGAAAACAGATTTCGAATCATCGAATAAATCTTTACCGATTTATTTTAAATTTACGTTCCAAATTCGTAAATTCATTTCCATACTTCAAAATAAATCAATATTTATTTTTAAACAAATTTCCCTTCCTTTTATAAATTCCATAGTGAATTTATATTTCAAAATATCTACTGACCTAACGTTTTCAATAGATTTCAGTTATTCAATCTCAATTTATCTTCAAAAAGATAAATTCTCAAAAACATTTCATTTCATATTGGAAAAGCATTCCCATACTTATTTAATAATAAGGATTCACAAATTTTATTTATTTTCAATAATTTGAAAATATTCGATATACTTAACCATAGCCAAGTATATATTTCATTCTTTTAAGGAAAACATTCTTCTATTCACTTTTACTTGGGTCAAAACGAATGTTGCGTAAAACACCGTCACGACAACCCAAAATCACTGGAATAGGGTTTCAAAATAAAAATAGAAACATACATTCCAATACTACACAAAATATTTCCATTTGGAAACCATTCACTATAACAACAGTGTTATAGTCCATCATTTCCTCATTTTCTCGAAAACGCCTATTTCAACAATGAATGTTGAAATCTACGTATTCATTTCCTTTTATTTCTCGAAAACGCCTATTTCAACAATGAATGTTGAAATCTACGTATTCATTTCCTTTTATTTCTCGAAAACGTCTATTTCAACAATGAATGTTGAAATCCCAGTATTCGATACTTAATGCATTTTAGAGCATCTTAAAATCGTTTTAAAATTCCCTTTAAAACATTCTTCTCCCAAAACATGCCCATTTGACTTAATAATATATTCATCGTTTAAAAGAGTGAATGTAACCCCTTTAACAATTCTAAATTCAATTTACCAAATTACATTGATTTCAAATTTATAAACAACGTTTATAAATTCTATTTCTATTAATAACTTCGGTTTAGAAATCTCTTTTATTAAGCCAATTCAATTTATAAACCCAATTTCTATACCAAAAGTTCGTATTATAAGTCAAATACTTAAAATATTATTTATTTACCAAGTCGTTCCTTTTAAAACTTCACAAATTGTTAATCTTATTACTGATAAGATTTCTCACCTTTTATAATAGTTTTCAACTTATAAAAACCTCCTTTATTAACAATTTCTATAAAAATCCCCTTTTAAATGCCCAAAGCCATTTTATAAGTTAATTACTTATAAACTTTTATTTTTCAACATCAATTCATTTCATAACTTTCATAATTTATAAAACTATAGTTTAAATGAAATCCATTTTTATACTTCATTTTAACACTTAATAACCCGTCTTATAATTCCAAAATTTTTAAATTTATAGATATCAATTTATAAAATCTTTTACATAAACTATTAATAAAAATTACCCAAAAACCCAATTTAACTATTTTATAAATCTATTTATTTTAAAATTTTCCTTTTGGTTATATTTCGTAAAAATCATAGTTTTATAACTTTAGTATTTAAAATCTTAATTTATTTAAAATGAATCAAGTTCAAAATTTAATAAAACATATACTTGAAAAATTACTTAAAAATCCTTTTAAATTCAAAATCGTTATTTTTAACTTTTTTAAAAATGAATCCGATGATGCAACCGCATCAAATGGTCAATCACGGGAATAAACATCATATATCGATATGATAGTTAACAATCAACACAATATTTATAAACAAATAAATATGTGAGGAATCCAGTTGGATCCCTCCAACCTGTTACCCTGCATCCACAGACGTTAGCACAATACCAATTCCACTTCAAGGTGGAATATCGCGGTATATGGGATTTTATAAAATATCCGCTTAATAGGCGGCGCAATAGGGTCTCATCCGCTATACGAGGCGGGGAATCAAATCCGATATATACATATGCCAATATATATATATCGCTATATATAGTATATATCCTACTATATCTACTAGCACAATCAAACAGCAATCATCAATCAACATTAGCTATTTAAAATTTTAAACCAAACTGTTCGATTGAGTGAGGAGTTCTCACCTTGATTTTATTTCCGGTTTCGGCGTTCGTTTCGAATAAAATTAAACGAACGTTTAATTTTACCCGAAATTCAAACGAGCTCCAATCGACTCCAGACTAGCTTCATCGCGAAGAGCACGACCATACGATTCCAACGCACTTTGATTCGTCCCAATCGGACCTCGCATGAACAAGATATTGCATTTTAAGTTGACACGAATTCAAATTTCAATTAAATTAACACAAAAAAAAAAAAAAGAAAATTCACCCAACACATGTGGGCCGCACGCACTAGCTTCCTCCCGCTCTCCTTCTCTTCACGCGCACGGTAACTCCTCTCCAGGAAACAAAAACACGCACTTGAACCCATCACATGCCGACCTAGGGTTTGATTTTCCGACCACCACGAGCATCGATACTTCATCACCCTGCCACCAAATGAAAGCCCTCGACAAAAGCCACCATCGGCCCAAGCATGGCCAAGCTCGGCGCCCTCCTCCACCTTGAGGAACGCACGCAACAACCAGGGGACACGGCTCAATATCTCATCCAAATGGCGACGATAGCTGAGATCCACCGTTGGATTTGTAGTTCATACCGTGCTCTACAACTTTCATGTTGTAAGTTTCTCGATTCGATGAGCGGATTTGGAGATTTTGAGAGGGGAAAATGGGATGATTTCGGCCATTGGACCTATAGGAGGCGGCTGGTGATAGTGATTAGGGTTTTGGAAAAGAAGATAACATATATGTTAATATTATTTTAATAATAAAATGCCCAATTTAACACTTTTGCAAACGAACTCCAAACGACGCGTGCCGCCAGGCGATTCTAAGGTTTTTCCGCATTTCGGACACAATGGAACAGGTTTCGTAAGCTAATTCGGAAGTATGTGTGAGATACGACTATAAATGCTCGATTTAAATTAAAACCGATTTAAACGATTTCTAGGCGTTTTGGCTTGTACCGGACAAACGACAAATCCAAACGACTTGAAATTTGAAATCTTGCAATAATATCACATTACGGATCCGATGAAACTGGTTTCGTCGAAATCCGAGACCGTTTGAAAAATGGCTATTTTAACTCGCCGAATTAAAATTAAAACGATATCGATGCGTTTGGAGCTGCCACGGTCAAACGACAACTCCGATTGCTACGAAAATTGAAATCCGATAATAACTAACTATTACGGATCCAATGGAACTCGTTTCGTTCAATTCTGAGACTGTTCAAAAATTGGCTATTTTTCAGTCGATAATTAAATATTAAAATATTCAATTTTTACAAATTAACTCCAAATTCAGTTTTACAAGTTCTAAAACATTTCTATAACTTCAATATGATAAAACAAAATTTTCCAAATCATTTTCAATCATATTTAACCCAATATTTAATTATTTGTGGAATTTCACTATTAAATAAATCGATTTAATTGTCCCATTAAATCCAAATATTCGATAAATAAATTATTCGACTTAAAAATTCCACTTATTAATATTAAAAATAAATTAAATATTCAAATTCAAGTTATCAAAAATTCTGGGTCGTTACAATCTTCCCCCCTTAAAAGAATTTCGTCCTCGAAATTGCAAGTTAAGGAGAACGATCCTAATCCGTTTATTATTTTTCAAAAATCAATTAGTTTTATCAACTTTCTAACACAAATCTTTTATTAAAGATTTACTATCATTTCAATTAGCTTTCCAACTTCAATTATAGGTTTCAAACAACATTGTTTACTCAACAATTCAAATTTAAATTTAAATTCAAATTTCAAACTTTTCAAAATTTTCTCAAAAATTTTCTAACTCCCTAAATTTTCGAAAAATTTCGCCAGAGTCTCCTTTGCGCGGCTAGATCGGTACGACTACAAAATGGCACCACGGCCCCTCAGAATCAAAAAGAAAAGAGAAAGCCAAGTGGCTGGAGAAGGAAATCATCAAATCTCATACTAAAATTGAAATACGTACCTTTTTGTCGAGCAATTCAATTTTTTAACTTCAAAATCAAATCCCAATTCCATTATACACCTGTATATCCTGCTAATAGTAGTACACAATTCCAACTTCAACATTCAAATCATTTTGCCAATTCAATTACAAAACCTTTCAACATATGCTTCTTATACATTTTTAGTTTACTATTGAAGTTGCATATTCTTTCTCATTCATTTCCCATTAGTTTACATTCACTAATTAAATTCACATTGGTTCACTTTCAAATCAACTCGAATTCAATTCTATTCAAATTTATTTACTTCACTTTCAATTTGAATTCAATTACATAGTTTTCAAATGCGCTAATTCAATTTCATTAACACTTAATGAATTTACATACAATCAACCAACAAGCGAATAACAACCAATGTATATCCAATAAAACCAAATTATTAGTTTTTCTCTCACTACATTCAATTTGGTTCAACAGTTTTAATTCCAATTGATTTAACATTCAACTGATTTTCATTCAATTATTCAACTAGCTCGAAATGAATTTACACTTACATACATCATTTCATATCAACTTATTCACATTCGATTAATTAACATTCAATCCATACTTTAATTCAGTTGCCAATTCTTTTTACATATAAAAATTGAATTTCGTTTATATAACTCAAGTTCACATCATTTAACGATTTCATTAATTCACTTTATTCATTTTATTTTGATATCAACATCAATTCTTTCAACATTACTCAAGTTATATTCCATTCAACTTCATTTACATTTACTTCCACTATTCAACTTAAGTATTCTCCTAATTCATTTCAAACTCTATTCCATTTAACATAATTTGTTCAAATAAACTTAAGTTTCCACTTATCAATCCAATTCGGTTTCCCATTCTAAAGTAAATTCTATTTAACTTTTACTTAAGTCAAATTCATATCAACAATCAAATTCGTATTTCATTTTACTTAACTTAATTGTTTAACCACTTCAATAATTGGTTTTACTTACATTTTCTCATTCTATAAGTTATACAACTTATTATTCAACTTCCAACTCATATTATAAGTTCAAAACCCCTTTTTTTCACTTATATTTGACAATTTCAAGTTGAATTTTAATTTCAAATTTGTTTACTACAACAAAGCTTCAATTTTAAATTCATTATTGTAGCAAATCCATCACATAGAAACTCAAAAATGATACTGATGATGCTGCAGTCATCATCCTTATTATTTCCCAGTAACCATAGTGAAATCAATGCTAAATATTCTTTCAAAATTTCCCTTTATTTATAAATTACATTTATAAATCTTACTTATAAAATTTCACTTCTTATATACATAAGATTATTTTACAATTGTAAATCATTTTAATTATAATTCCATACTTATAATTCATTAGCTTATACAATTATTCTTTTTACGATAGTTGTTTTTATATAACTTATTCAAACAACTTTTAATTAACTTATATATATATATATATTTCAAACAATCAAACAATCAATTATACACACACTTCAATAATTCTTGAAAAAATTATTTTCTTATATAGAAAATATAATCAAGGTAAAATTATTTCATTTACCCAATTTAAAACAATATTGTGTCGAATTGTTCTATTCAAGTGTTTAGGAACCCCTTCGATCCAGTTGTACAGACTGTGCCGACGAAGGTTCATATGCCACTCAATAAACCAATCATCACAATATAAAACAATTTTATATTCACTAACAAATACGCGCTCATATCTATTATTACACTCCCACTCATTCTAGAGTACTGCTGACTCTATCTCTAATGAGTAATACCCAACAGAACCATGGTTGTCGCTTAACCACATGCTCTGATACCAAATGTAACGATCGAGATTTTTCGTTGCCGAAAAATCGAACCGTTAGGGTTTAAGAAGAAGAAGAAAGAGGTAGGAGAAGAGAGAGAAAGATAGAAGAAAGAAAGGAGAGAAGAAACAAAAACAAGTAACAGAACAGGAACAATATCAGAATCTCACAGTCGCAGCGGAACAACATATAATAGATAAATGAATATTCATTAAAACAAAAGAACTATACCTTTTTATACATTACAGCACATTACATTACATCAATCAGAGTGTACAACAACAACAGCGGAAAAAGAAAAGATATATATACAATAGATAATAGACTACGCTATCTGGCTCGCCTCCAGATCTGCTCAGCAACTCCCGAATCCAGAATAACCTGATAACCTAACTCTAGACTGCCCGTGTGGAAAATAGTGGGCACCCAGAGTTTAAGAAAGGAACAATAAACTCCAGGTCAGTCATGGGACTGGTGTGAGAACTCAAAACAGTTTATCTTTAAACAAGCAACAAGAAAATTTAAATTTTTAAATCCGCAATGCTTTTTGGAAAATGAAACTACCATAAGGCCTCCCGCCACACACACAATGCAAACGCAGAATTGGAGGAGATTTCTCCTTATGATAGTCAAAGATGCTTACTACGCGAAAATCAAATCATTTTTGATATTATTACTAGTGCATAGTGTAGAAAACAATTCGAAAGTAGAATATAAATCCTAGCCAGCATAGACATTCCGAACTATGCCTACTATAGCTACCATCCAAACAGTGGTGACCACCATAAGTGAATGGCAGGTAATACAACTAAAACCGTACAAGGCGCGTATTGTTTTGATTGGATTTCCAACAAATGGTCAGGCTAAGGAACTTCCTACTGCCACATGGGATCGCCTCTGGCGGGACGTCCCGAGAAACTAACGTTACGGTTAGATCTCTGCCAACACAAGGCCGGGTTACCTCTGTAACTAGGTAACTACTACACGAATATGTCATCCCCCGGTCCTTTGGGACCTTTATCCGAGCGCTCGCAACAACACCACACACAGAAATATATATAGTGTATCAACATGAGTAAGCATCTGGGCTCCATACCATGATACCACCCTTTTCCAGAAGGAAATGACATACCCTAAAGGGCGCGACCCTCATAACCTTGCCGCATATTCCTGTTTCGACCATTTCCGGGGAGTGAGGTCCTGACGAAGTCTCGTCCACAAAGCTACGCTTTGTGTAACAAAGCCATGCTTCGGGTCCACAGATGACCAAAGCAATAATCACAAAGATAAATGATCAAACAAATGATCATATCCAAACGATCAACCAATGATCATCACACAGCAGCACTCAGCATGCCACATTACCAGATTGGGAAATATCGCTGATAACCTTCAACTACATAACCTCTGAGCTCGTACGTCTCAGAGAAGGGTGTTAAGCTAAGAGAATAAATTCTCCGCCACCAACAGAAATGTATTTGAAAGAAATCTGCTCTATCTCTCAAAACGTAATGTCAGACACGTAACCATACAAGTCTGTTCCGGGTTCGAACAGAACCGAAGGCACTTCCAAAGAAGCCCTTGCAATCCGGGTATTCACAATCCCGATAAAATTTCCCATCACAAAGGAAATCTCCATATCGTAGCTAACGATGCGGAGACAATCGATAGGTCATCCTATCGTTCTCACAAATACCCGGTCTTCAACACCGGTCTTCAGATGCAATCCAAACGACGTATCGCATATTCGGAATGGGATATATGACACAAAGGTCCTCTCCCGGCTAAACCGAATAGCGAGCGCTTATTTTTAAAAATAAGTGTAGCATTCAATTTCAACAATCACAACAATTACCATCCAAGGGTAAATACTGATAGTCGGTTATTTAACTATCAATAAAGATGCGCCACATCATCAGATTCCAAATAATTTTTCCAAAATTATTAAGTCCCAAAATATCTTTACAAGATATATATACCCAATTTCCAAATAATTGCCCAAATTATTTGATTTACCAAAACCACTTCACGATAAAATTTTCCACACTTTACCCATTTGAAAACCCATTTCAAATTAAACACCTCAACCATTTGAAAACCAATTTCAAATCACTTTACATCATTTATACCCTTTGAAAACAGATTTCGAATCATCGAATAAATCTTTACCGATTTATTTTAAATTTACGTTCCAAATTCGTAAATTCATTTCCATACTTCAAAATAAATCAATATTTATTTTTAAACAAATTTCCCTTCCTTTTATAAATTCCATAGTGAATTTATATTTCAAAATATCTACTGACCTAACGTTTTCAATAGATTTCAGTTATTCAATCTCAATTTATCTTCAAAAAGATAAATTCTCAAAAACATTTCATTTCATATTGGAAAAGCATTCCCATACTTATTTAATAATAAGGATTCACAAATTTTATTTATTTTCAATAATTTGAAAATATTCGATATACTTAACCATAGCCAAGTATATATTTCATTCTTTTAAGGAAAACATTCTTCTATTCACTTTTACTTGGGTCAAAACGAATGTTGCGTAAAACACCGTCACGACAACCCAAAATCACTGGAATAGGGTTTCAAAATAAAAATAGAAACATACATTCCAATACTACACAAAATATTTCCATTTGGAAACCATTCACTATAACAACAGTGTTATAGTCCATCATTTCCTCATTTTCTCGAAAACGCCTATTTCAACAATGAATGTTGAAATCTACGTATTCATTTCCTTTTATTTCTCGAAAACGCCTATTTCAACAATGAATGTTGAAATCTACGTATTCATTTCCTTTTATTTCTCGAAAACGTCTATTTCAACAATGAATGTTGAAATCCCAGTATTCGATACTTAATGCATTTTAGAGCATCTTAAAATCGTTTTAAAATTCCCTTTAAAACATTCTTCTCCCAAAACATGCCCATTTGACTTAATAATATATTCATCGTTTAAAAGAGTGAATGTAACCCCTTTAACAATTCTAAATTCAATTTACCAAATTACATTGATTTCAAATTTATAAACAACGTTTATAAATTCTATTTCTATTAATAACTTCGGTTTAGAAATCTCTTTTATTAAGCCAATTCAATTTATAAACCCAATTTCTATACCAAAAGTTCGTATTATAAGTCAAATACTTAAAATATTATTTATTTACCAAGTCGTTCCTTTTAAAACTTCACAAATTGTTAATCTTATTACTGATAAGATTTCTCACCTTTTATAATAGTTTTCAACTTATAAAAACCTCCTTTATTAACAATTTCTATAAAAATCCCCTTTTAAATGCCCAAAGCCATTTTATAAGTTAATTACTTATAAACTTTTATTTTTCAACATCAATTCATTTCATAACTTTCATAATTTATAAAACTATAGTTTAAATGAAATCCATTTTTATACTTCATTTTAACACTTAATAACCCGTCTTATAATTCCAAAATTTTTAAATTTATAGATATCAATTTATAAAATCTTTTACATAAACTATTAATAAAAATTACCCAAAAACCCAATTTAACTATTTTATAAATCTATTTATTTTAAAATTTTCCTTTTGGTTATATTTCGTAAAAATCATAGTTTTATAACTTTAGTATTTAAAATCTTAATTTATTTAAAATGAATCAAGTTCAAAATTTAATAAAACATATACTTGAAAAATTACTTAAAAATCCTTTTAAATTCAAAATCGTTATTTTTAACTTTTTTAAAAATGAATCCGATGATGCAACCGCATCAAATGGTCAATCACGGGAATAAACATCATATATCGATATGATAGTTAACAATCAACACAATATTTATAAACAAATAAATATGTGAGGAATCCAGTTGGATCCCTCCAACCTGTTACCCTGCATCCACAGACGTTAGCACAATACCAATTCCACTTCAAGGTGGAATATCGCGGTATATGGGATTTTATAAAATATCCGCTTAATAGGCGGCGCAATAGGGTCTCATCCGCTATACGAGGCGGGGAATCAAATCCGATATATACATATGCCAATATATATATATCGCTATATATAGTATATATCCTACTATATCTACTAGCACAATCAAACAGCAATCATCAATCAACATTAGCTATTTAAAATTTTAAACCAAACTGTTCGATTGAGTGAGGAGTTCTCACCTTGATTTTATTTCCGGTTTCGGCGTTCGTTTCGAATAAAATTAAACGAACGTTTAATTTTACCCGAAATTCAAACGAGCTCCAATCGACTCCAGACTAGCTTCATCGCGAAGAGCACGACCATACGATTCCAACGCACTTTGATTCGTCCCAATCGGACCTCGCATGAACAAGATATTGCATTTTAAGTTGACACGAATTCAAATTTCAATTAAATTAACACAAAAAAAAAAAAAAAGAAAATTCACCCAACACATGTGGGCCGCACGCACTAGCTTCCTCCCGCTCTCCTTCTCTTCACGCGCACGGTAACTCCTCTCCAGGAAACAAAAACACGCACTTGAACCCATCACATGCCGACCTAGGGTTTGATTTTCCGACCACCACGAGCATCGATACTTCATCACCCTGCCACCAAATGAAAGCCCTCGACAAAAGCCACCATCGGCCCAAGCATGGCCAAGCTCGGCGCCCTCCTCCACCTTGAGGAACGCACGCAACAACCAGGGGACACGGCTCAATATCTCATCCAAATGGCGACGATAGCTGAGATCCACCGTTGGATTTGTAGTTCATACCGTGCTCTACAACTTTCATGTTGTAAGTTTCTCGATTCGATGAGCGGATTTGGAGATTTTGAGAGGGGAAAATGGGATGATTTCGGCCATTGGACCTATAGGAGGCGGCTGGTGATAGTGATTAGGGTTTTGGAAAAGAAGATAACATATATGTTAATATTATTTTAATAATAAAATGCCCAATTTAACACTTTTGCAAACGAACTCCAAACGACGCGTGCCGCCAGGCGATTCTAAGGTTTTTCCGCATTTCGGACACAATGGAACAGGTTTCGTAAGCTAATTCGGAAGTATGTGTGAGATACGACTATAAATGCTCGATTTAAATTAAAACCGATTTAAACGATTTCTAGGCGTTTTGGCTTGTACCGGACAAACGACAAATCCAAACGACTTGAAATTTGAAATCTTGCAATAATATCACATTACGGATCCGATGAAACTGGTTTCGTCGAAATCCGAGACCGTTTGAAAAATGGCTATTTTAACTCGCCGAATTAAAATTAAAACGATATCGATGCGTTTGGAGCTGCCACGGTCAAACGACAACTCCGATTGCTACGAAAATTGAAATCCGATAATAACTAACTATTACGGATCCAATGGAACTCGTTTCGTTCAATTCTGAGACTGTTCAAAAATTGGCTATTTTTCAGTCGATAATTAAATATTAAAATATTCAATTTTTACAAATTAACTCCAAATTCAGTTTTACAAGTTCTAAAACATTTCTATAACTTCAATATGATAAAACAAAATTTTCCAAATCATTTTCAATCATATTTAACCCAATATTTAATTATTTGTGGAATTTCACTATTAAATAAATCGATTTAATTGTCCCATTAAATCCAAATATTCGATAAATAAATTATTCGACTTAAAAATTCCACTTATTAATATTAAAAATAAATTAAATATTCAAATTCAAGTTATCAAAAATTCTGGGTCGTTACAAATTTACATAGTTCTATCGACTTGAGAATACCATTGATCTTCAATGTGGAAGCTTTTCTTTGAATATTGTTAAATCGTGGCACGGCATCCATCGAACGACTATAGTTGGGTTAAGTCGAAGCATTGGAAGTGAAATACTATTCAAGAGGGGATGCGTCTCCTCAGGTATATGAGGTTAGTATCACGGTCAACTGAAGTCAACTCAAAGTCTAAGTCCCTGCCTAGAGCATTTCGGTTAATTATAATTGTTGTTATTGGTCAAAGACTTTGTGTTTGGACTATAAAGTTGAATGTGGATGATATTGGAATTTTGACCATTACCAAATTCCATAAATCCAAAGTGATATAGTTTTGACGAAGTGAATTGGTGTAAATAATTGTCACTACTAGGCACTGCTTATAATAAGTAAAATTGGATTTTACCAAAAGGTGTATAAGCGATAAATTCAGCCAAAATTCCACACCACCTGCTAAGTGATATGTAAACGTTAATATTCAAATAGTTCGATATTAATCGCTAATTAAATTTACACCTTTGAGTCGCATAACCGTAATAATCAATTCTTTGACAAAACCACATGATTTAGTTAATTTATAAAATGTTGTAAATTGATTTAATTAATTTATATTTGAGAAATATTAATTATTATTTATTTGATGTTTGAAAGTTTTTGTAATTATTTTAATGTATATATAAAAGTTATTTTTGCACACAGTGATATACGATATCGATGTACTTTAAAGATACTTGCATGAAATGATATATGGAAATTTTATGTCATTTGATGACATACGTGTAAAGAAAGGATTGGACAGAGAAATAATCAACATAATTAATATGGGAAGTTTTAATTAAAGAAAGGAAAATGTTTCAATCGTTCAAAATAAACATATTCTCTTATTCATTCTATACGTACAATTAATTCTTTCTGATTGTTTCTTTCTCTCCTTTTAACTTTTCATAGCAAAAAACAAAAATAAAAACATATTCCAAAAGATCTTTCAACTCCATATAAAATATCAAATAAATAAAATAAAAGTGTTTCATCAATCTCTTTGAAGGATAGGATGTGAATCTTGAAGATTTTAGGAGTATCATCATTCAAGGTGTGATTTCTAGGCAACATTCTAAGGTGATTCAATCGGATTTAATAGCATTCTTCATTCAAGGTGCAAATCAAAGGCAACATCAACAAGGTGTGTTTTAAGGATCGAGTAGCAAAGTATGTCATTTTCTATATATAGATGTTTATCTTGCAATGTTTGATGGAAATTTAATTCGACTTTCATAATTTGTATGATGTATTATTGTCTGGCTTAATTAAATAAATTGTTTATGAACATTGAACTATTTGTTGAACGATATGATTGAGTTTTCATTTAATAGATCAAAATTAAATTTTTTTTATATTTTAAAGCAACATGTAAGTGTAGATCTATATTTTAAAACATTCTAATTAAATTGTAATTCTTCAGATCTGATTATTTACATATTCAAATTGACTAGCGGCTTTTCTTTACTTTGTTAAATTGAAACCAAATCTATATATTTTAAAGTACAATGTTTATTTTAGTTCTATGTTTTAACATTTAATTTAAATTCCATTTCTTTAAACCTGGAAATTTACATTTTCATGTTGATTGTTGAATTATATATAAAGTTAAAAATAAAATTTATATGGAGTTGATAAAATGTTTCAATTGTAGATCTATGTTTTAATCTTTCATAAGAAAGTGTAGTTTTAGTTTTAAATTTCAATACATGTATGTATGCATGTTTAAATATATTACTTCTTCTTTTTATTGTATTAGATATCTACATATGAAATCATTTCTTTTAAATTAAGACAATAATGTATACATACAATTCATTGTTTACCTTCCATATTCTTACATTATGGTACCTATTAATTATCATTAATATATTGCATTGATTAGGTTTACTAAAAGGAAAACTGTATCAATCATCTTATCATTTCTTGTCTATTTCCATTTCAATTCCTATTTAATAACCATTCAAATTGTTCTTGTTTATTTTATGTATACATATCAACTACCACTGACTATGCACACTCTCTGTATGTTGCACCTGAACAATATTTACTATGAATATATTTACAATTCATGTCGTATTTAGATTAGTCATTAATGTTATTTCATTAATCAATTATTTAATTTAATTAAGGGAAGGAAATGAAAAACTTCCTTCTCTAACTAAATTTATGATCCACCATTAATTAAATAATTTAAGAGAAAGTAAATGAAAAGTTTCATTCTCTAAATAAATTTATGGTCCTTCATTAATTGAATAAGTTAAAAGAAATGAAATGAAAAGTTTCCTTCTCCAAATAAATTTATTCCCCCTCATTAATTGAATAAGTTAAGAAAAAGGAAATAAAATATTTCCTTCTCTAAATAAATTTGAAAAGTAAACTCTACACATAAACTTGTATATAAGAGTACATTTGATATGCTTTAACTTATATACACCTTAAAATAAAGTGAAATTTTATTTATCAAGTTAAATAAAATATTGATTTTATTTAAAAGAAACGTAGAAAAGTTCCAAATGAATTTAGACTTCATAGGCCAATTAAAGATCCAAAATGGTTAATTTTTTTGAAATTCACTCATTTCTCCCACTGTGGGCTGACCTATTTCCTTCATATTCTGGAGAGGGTTTCCACAGGTCGTGAAACTTGAATTCGGAGTAATCTCGCTTGGTAGCCCACTGAGCCACTATTGGGTGGGTTCCCCTTGTTAACCCTACCTGGCGGATGTTCACGTCGATCACCAAGACCATCAAGTCTCGAATTTGGCTACCTATTATCTTTAGCCTATTAACATAGTCACTTAACATCCCATAGTTGGCGCCCATAGCATCGATAGAAGTTTTTGTCAATTAGCAAGTTAAGCAAAAAGAAGAAAGATAAAGGAAAACGAAGGGAAATAAAGACTTACTAGGGATTTCGAATTCAAGATGCTGAAGCTAGGCATTAACCCCATGGGGGATAAAAAGAACTTACCCATACTGCCTAAGGCTGCTTTTCTCAAGATGCCCGTAAATTTGGTGGGCTTAGTGTTGACCTAGAAGTGGAAATAGGTACCGGGTAGCCATCCTCTTTCTGCAAGTGGAAGACCATGCCGACAAGTTGTGCAATCGACTAAGGAAGATTAAGTTCAGAGCACGCGACATAGAGCCCGTATAAACTGGTAGTTGTTAGTTGACCGAGAGCCAGATCATTAGATTTTAAGATAGAGATAAAGTAGGGCCGAAGAGGTAACATGACCCAACCTTGAAGTATCCGCTTGTGAAATAATATCCCGGTTGAGGGTGGTCAGGTCGATTGGTGATAGTAGGGTATTAGATTTACCTAATGTTATATCCATGCTTGGCCAGGATCACGACCAAGTTTACTTTCCCCTCAAGATGCTCAAAAACCTTAAGGCTGGAAACCCCGATCGACGAAGACCCAAAGATTGCCATCAAAAACACAAATGACCCAATTAAACAATCGCCCTATAGCAAAGCATAATAAAGCACCGAGGAAAGTCCCCAGGCAAAAGACAGTATAGCCGCCCTTATGGCATGCCCTATTCGGACACACAATAATGACTGGCAACGAATCAAACGATTTCTAGAAAGCTAAGTCGAGGCCTAATGGCCCATATCTATTACTCTATCATTTTTACTTAAAGCCCATGGCAACCAAATTGGGTTTAGTCTACTGCCCATTATTAATATTGTCACTAATATTACCACTAAAATTGCAAGCCCATTGAGGAGTTCGCCAACGTTGATCGACCACCATAGGCATGGCAAAAATGGTCAGTCAAAATATGGACGAAAAGCATAATTCCGGCCAAGAATCTAACATGAAAGCAGCAAATCATGCATTTCTAGAACAACACAACATTACAAAAAAAGTTAAGAAACAAAACTGCAAAAGCTTGAGTTTTTCAATGGCCATGCCTCTCAAAGAAGCGATGAAGGAAAATAAGGGAAGAGAACACTGTTTATCGAAGAAGGAATCTTGAAAATTCAAAGAGTTTTTGGGTCTTCAAGCTTTGTTAATGGCAAGTGTTTCTTATGATTTAGTAAAAAGTGAAGGGGAAGGAGATGAAGGCTAGTTATGGTACATACCCCTTCGATGCTGACCGTTGATTCAAAAAGCAAATCCATCGCAGCCATCTAGGTATCATCAATGCAAATGTCACTTCACACACATTGTTAACATGATGTCATATCTGAAAAGTGAACCACCTTAGCCAATGACAAAGTTCCACATGTAGCATGCATTAAATGCATAGTATAAGAATAGATTAAAAGGATCTTTGTGATTTGACAAGCTTGCTCATGCTCATAGAATGGGTTTAGAGGGCAAATTGTGCTTAAATTTCTCGCAAGTGCAATAAGAAAGCCAGCATAACAAGGCCTGATCCAATTCAAGCCGATTTAGCATATCTATGCCTGGCTCAGTCCATGCCGGCCCGCACTCAGTCTGACCCTGCACTAGTCCATTTACTCAACAATGCCCTAGGCGTGACCGGTTGGCTCAACTCATGACGGCTTCAACAGCCGATTCAATAGACTAGGCCCGGCTCAAGCATATCCCGTCTCTAACCCAGCTTCATCACAGCCATCCTTCGACCGGTCCTAAGTAACTTGTCTCATCATCCTATGGTCGGCTCGACACATTCCTTATGGCGTGGTCCTTAGCAGTATTTAGCTTTCTTCAGCAAGCTTCAACAACAACCGACCAGACGCTGCTTCTCATCCATCTTGCCCCATGGACATGCAAAAGTAAACAACAAGTACTATAACCAGCTATACTACGTACCATAGCAAGTCTGCCAGGAGCATATCGCTACGTTAAATATGCATTAACTGCAAAGCACACACCTAGATAGAGTGAAAGCTGACATACTTCTCAGCCACACATTCCATTTCATTTACAGTTACTCTCCATCAGCCCATGCAACCAGAGCGACGGCCAGTAGCACTCTCATCTGTTTTACTTTACAATCTCGGTCATCTATCATCCTTATCAGCTCCTGTAAACATCCTATGCCGTACAACATCAAAGGGGTTGATTTCTATTCTTAGAATTCACTCTTCACGGCAAATTAAAGCCATAAACTCTTAGGTTAGCAACTTTGAAGTCTTAAATGTTTAATTTCTTATTATTTTCTTGTAATTCCTTCTAATTGCAAGAGGCAAATGTATTAAGGGATCATAATAGTGGATGTAGGAAAGCTTAGCCGAACCACTCTACATCTTTGTATCGTTTACTTCAATTTACTTGTTTTCCTCCTCATTTTACACTTTTAAGCTTAGTGTTAGCAAGTAACTTTTGCTTTTACAAACACATTAGTCTAATTCCGAGGTTAGCTGATTAATTTGTCAACATTACTATTTCAAAATAAAACATAGTTTCATTTAACCATAGATAGAATTATCTTTGTCAAATAGCTTTTGCATGACATTCTATTTATTCTCATATATAAAATCTATATTTAAAAGAAATTGTGCAATCATACACGCACACGCACACGCACATACATACATACACATATACATGAACACACAGATATATATGTGTTTGTGTGTGTGTGTGTGTATAGGCAATGATGGACTACACCACATTTTTGCTACACTTAAAGTCCTACTTGATTTCAGTCACATGTTTCGGTTCAAATAATATAATTTTTCTCTCTTGTCACTTCATGAGAGAGAAACTACATTATTTAAATTGGAACATGTGGTTAAAATCGAGGGGATTTTAGATGTATCGAAAAGGAATATATATATATATATATATATATATATATATATAGTAAGGATCCGTTACGCCTCATTTTGGCTACATAACCTAAAATCCTTAGATTTCAACCACATGTTCCCATTTAAATAATCATACTTTCTCTTTCCTATCATTTATATGATTACTTAAACTGAATCATACAGTTGAAATCAGGGAGGATTTGAGGTGCAGCAGGAATGAGTTGGAACCGTTCCTAGCCCATACTTACATATATACATACATATGCATGTGCGCATGGATAGATATGTATAGTTCATTATTTTAAAATCATTTCTAGCTATGTATTTTTTACCAAAAACTAAATATCAAATACTAGATGCAAAAGTTCAATTAGTTTAATTAAAGCGAAAATTTGGCACATATCCTTATGATTATAAAAAATTAATGTTAGTTCCCTTTCAATTTTATATTATGAATTACTCCCCATTTTCAGGGAAAAAACACGAAATTCACAGAGATATTAGGGTAATTTTATTAACCTTAACATGCGCTCTTAGGGTTTACATCCATAACTCATAACCGCCATAATACACGTCAGAGAGGCCGCTTAAACAAGAAAACGAGAGAAGTAAAAAAAAGAAAGAAATTCAAAAAAGAGGAACGTATACAATAATTTCTATAAGAGAAGAATGTAAAAAAAAAACAAGTTCAAAAAAAAGCTATTTGTCTTTAATTTCCACTTAATTAAATGTGCGATTTTTTCAAAGTATTCAATTTCATCTAAACATACGTCGAATGTGCTAATTAAAGTGTTTTTTTATGCACAGAGTGTCTATAATTTACATTAATTATTTTGGGTTACATGCATAAAACACATGTTCAATGTATTAATTATTCTATATTTGCACATACGAAGCGTGCGTCGCTAGATTTTGCAATAATTAATAAAATACATAAAAGACACATCAATACCTAACCAAAATTTATTACTCTCCAACCTCAAATCAACTTTAATAAATACCTTGTCCAAATAAGCCTCTTCGACAACATCTAGATAGGCATGTAAATAGATATGTATGGATATGGATATTGTCATATCTGTATCCGCATCCAAAATCATTTTCAGATATCTGGTATCCACATTCGTGGATACGAATAGATATCGGATAATTATCATATCCGCTAATGATCGATAAATCGAGAAATATAAATAGAAAATTTTAGTTTTGCATAATTTTTTTCAATCCCATTGAATATAAAAGTGTAAAAAATAAACACACACCTAGAAGCGACACTGTGGATAGCAATTGGGAAGGGCGACGGCCGTTAACAGCTGCGTGGACTATGGGTGTAGTTATAATATTAATTACCCAATTAAATAATTAATTGATTTAATTCCCATTACGTTTGAAAAAATATTTAAAAATACTAATTTAATTTCTAAAAAATAAAAAAGAAATTTTAGCACATCCGTCCAACCTAAGGAAGGATTATTATTGGTTAAATTAGTATTTTCGATGATCTATCATCGTGTAATTTGAATATTTACCGTTACTAAAAATCTGACTCGCATGATCAACCTATGCGACTTTTAGTTGGTACATTAAGAAATTTCGATAAAGTTGGTTATGTGTAACATTTTTACGAATTAAAATGTTTTTTAAACCATTGGGTAATTAGTTATGAATTTTTGACTGTATTTGTATGATAAAATAAAATAAAATAAGAGGTAGAAAAATAAATTTATTGGATTTTATGTTGATATAAAGTATTACCAAAAGATGAATAAAAAATAAACAACTATAAGGGGTCGATCTTGAATTTATAATTTATAACCATTCGTCTACGTTCGGAATAAAACCCCTTCGTTCATAGGCCGGACGAACTTCAAACGAAACCAAACCCAAACCACTGATACTTTGTAATGTGTTAATCAAATCCATATGGTTGGTTTCATAAAATATGACCCAAGAAAATAAGCTTGAAACGGGCCATTTTGCCAGGATTGCATAACACTTAATGGGTCGATTGAAAACCGCATAGATTGGACGTGCGAATTAGATTTTCAGTAATGGTAAATAATCGAATTACATAACGAAAGATCATTCAAAATACTAATTTAACCGATCACAAGCGGAACTTAGATTGAATGACAGTGTTATAATTTTTTTTATAGAAATTAAATTAGTATATTTTAGTATTTTTTAAAACGTAAAATAATTAAGAAATTCTTTAAAAAAAATAGAAAATTGACTTATCGTCACTAGCCGATGGCATATCGAGTATACAGCAACTGGAACGCACGAATTTCTTTATTTTTTCATTTCCCAAACCCTCCCACGACCGAAAAAAACGTCGCTTAAGCTGCCGCTACCGCTTGGAAGCTGTCGTAACTTCTGAACGTCGCCGTAGGTCGCCACTACTCGCCAGAATCTCCAATCTCTTCATTTTACTCTAAATTTTGATAAATTTTTAATCCTAATTTGTGATTTGGGGCTAATTAGTGTGATTATGGGTTTAAAATTGATGATTATTGCGTATTAGTTAATGATAATAGTGTATTACTTGATCAACACTTGTAGAAGCCATCGCTATGCTGTTGATCGATGCTTGTATTATTTAATTTGTAACTATAAATTTGGTTTAATTTAAAATTTAAAAATCAGTATATTGTTATAATATATGTATATTATGAAGTGAATATGCTTGTACATTGTTTTGTTTAGTCCCACATCGTGGGATAAGTTCAGTCCTTACCTCTGAAGCCCTTATATAAAGTAGGCCATGTAATGTAAATAGATATCTATTCCTTGAATGAATAAAATTATTCTCTCTCTTCAATGGCTTCTATTTTCTTTATTCTATAACACGTTATCAGCACGATCTACAATTGTGATAATTTATTATGAAATCAGATCTAATCTTCTCCAGATCTAATTATAGATCTCAAAACGGTAAGTTATTTTTCTATTATGATTGATATAATCTTCCAAATTATTATTTTTTATATATCTCAATCCATTCTAGATCTACTTCTTCAGATCTAAATCTATTGTATTATTTTTTAGATTTTGTTATACTAGTCTTATAATTTTATATCTTATATAGATCTAAACTTTAAGATCTAATTCTTATTTTGTTGGTTATTATATTTCAGATCTAATTTATTTGTTGTTGCTATTTTTCTGATAATATTATATTGTAGATCTCAATATCATGCTTATTTTTATGTTTTGTAGTTCATTTATTTTGAAATGCAAGTTTGAACTTGACAAAATTTGATATTGTTGATTCAACAAATTTATTGAATTTGATTGCATTTAGTTTGGATATGGATTTGAGAAATCAATCACGGTTGGTAAATGAAGTTTTCATTTTGAAAACATTTTGATTTGATTTAGATTTAAATGAAGACTTTGGAAATTATTTTGATATACGATTTATATTTCCAGAAGAAATATTTTATTGTTTCTAAGAGAAACAAATATAAATATAATACGTATCTAGAAGATCGTATTAAGTGAATGGAAACATTAGTAAAAGCTTACATGATAAGCTTAATATCTTCCAATGTTTCCTTGTTAAAAAAAAAAAAGGAAAAAGGAAATAATAATTGAGAACCTGCAGTTTTCATAAATCAGTAAATTACAAGTTTCCTCAAAATAAAGAACCATAAGTTCTAACTAAAAAAAAAGAGGATCAGAAAATTGAATCATAAAAAAAAAAAAAAAAATAAGTTTGAACAACCTGAAGTTGTGCAAAGATTTTTTTTCCAACCAGAAGTTGTATAACTCAAAGTCCAAGACCTGAAGTCTTGAATTATGAAAAGATTTTCTGACAATGTTTTAGAGATTTATTTATATTTATATTGCAAAATCTAACATCCCAGAAGAGATGTTATAGAATTTTATTTTAAAATTATGTGAAAGGATTATCTAGTAATACTAACCTGAAGTTAGATCATTTCTTCGAAGATGAAGGAAACTTCATTAATGATGAAAATCTAAGTGTAGTAATAAATGATATGGTCGAATTGACCAATAATAGCAGCCTGAAGTCTGCTATGTGGATTTTATTTTATTTCAGTTCAATAAATCAGTTTGAAGTTGGTAAAAGCCAAGTTTTGATAATCTTTGGGTGTGTTTGCCAAACTATATATTTGAAGAAGTACATTTTAATATTCTCCAGAAGAGATAATCCATATGACATACTCTTGAAGAGATGTTTTATGATTTTTATATTTCAAAATCCAAACATCCTAGAAGAGATGTTGTAGAATTATGTCAATTATGTAGAAAAAGATATTGATTATTGATGACATGCCAAAAACAATGCATATAAAGTATCTTTAGAAGTGATATGTACCACTCTAGAAGCGGTGTTTATGAAATATCCCCAGAAGTGATATTATATCATCGTATAGCACTATAAAAGAATTGCCTATAAAATATTGTCAAATGTGATAATAAATTATCCAAAATTCAATCGTCTATTGTCATGGACCCGTAGCTCCATTAGACAATTAATGATATGTAACCTTTTACTTTTCAGAACTTACGATGAATCAAATATTATATGCACAACTATTCTTGAAGAAATATCTTTATATATGCTCCTGAAGAGATAATCTATATGTCGTATCATAATTTTCACTAAAGCTATATAAATACAGTCTTGAACAAATCGTTATGTGCAACCATTATAATTTCTTATTTTTATAACATTTCAAGGGTCCAGAAGATACTCTTATTTATGTTGTAAATATATCTATTTTACTGAACTCTCTAGAGGAGATGTTTATATATAATTATAAGTTAGTATATATTTTCTAATAAACAATAATAATTAATGTTCAATAGTAATATTAGAGATATAATCAAGGAATAATGATATAATTTTTTTTAGTAATAACAATAATTTATTCAAAAAAAAAAGAATAATGATATTGTATACCAATGTTACACTCCAGAAGTAGTGGTTTTATCTCTTGCATCTTACTTTCAGTTGGTGAATCTAATTTTGTCACTGTATTTAAAGTTTGATATGCCATTTTAAAAGCAATTACAACAAAAATCTCCAACATGGATATTTTATGCTACATAAAAGTAGTAATTATGTAATATGTATAAAATAAACAGTGTATATTGATATGGCATTCAAATAGTGCATATATATATATATATATATATATATATATATCTAGAAGAGAAAGTTCACTCCAGAAGTGGTGATACTAATATATCTCTAGAAGAGATTTATAAATTTGGAAATGATAACATATCTCTAGAAGAGATTTACCTATATATTTGGTAATTTTATTAAACCAAATGAGTGTACATAAATTTGATTATAAAGGATCCTAATTTAGCTTAGATTAGATCCTAAAAGTTTGAGAGCTAAGAGGAAATCTGTATCTGTAACATTCCAAGTATCTAGAACATACTATTATTATTTTTGCTGTAATTTTTTTTTTTTTACAGAACTCTCAATAGAGATGTGTAGAAATGTCTATATGCAATTAAAAATTACTCCTTGATAAGTAATCATAATTAGTGTTCAAAACTGATATTTGAGATATAATTGAGGAATAAAACTTAACAACTTGAAGTTGTGTGTATATTTTGTTCGAACCAGAAGTTCGATATGGTTTCAAACCAAATGTTTTGAACATTATCGTGCGGTTTTGACAGATGTGCATTGACATTGATTTATAAATAGAAATTAATAGTTTTGATCCTTGTAATAGTTTGTTCCAAAAATCACTAATTCAAATGAGAAAGAATATGAAAATTTTACAATATACATGTGATACGTGGACGCACGTATACATCCATATATGTAAATATTTAGCTAACAACCTGAAGTTTGTGATAAGCTATTATTTAGTGATTATGCATAGATATTATTTAGTGATTTAAAATTCAATCAACATAAATGTTGAATGACCTGAAGTCATGTATGTATTCAAATGATCTACACAATAAGTAAATTCCTCCAATTGCTTAGATCAATGAATGAGAACAAACTCTAATAATCAATATCAATTGAATGCATCTTACAAAAGAATTATCCTCCTATTATTAATATGTATGATGTATTTGCTAGTAGCAATATCATAATGGATCAAAATAAGAATCCAAAGATGATTATTATTTAATGTGACAATGTTTGTCAACATTGAGGGGGAGGATAAAGGGATACAAGTTCATTTTGATCATCAGGGTTAAATATTTATTAAAATATACAACGATGCAAAATATTATCAATATTATCCCTAGTAGACTTTCTCCAATATAAATTTGAATCCCTGAAGGATCAAAATTTGTAAACCATATCTGAAATATGGTCCAAAAGTCAGTTCAAAATATTTTTGGAGTAAGTAATAAAAATGCCAAATAAAGGAGGTGCGTGTTCTTGAAGAAACACTTAAGGATGCTCTGAAAGAGATCCATGAGATGATTCACAAATAACCCTAGAAGTGGGTTAGGTACCTAAAACATAATTAAAGAGATCTCAATAAATCATGTCTAGAACTGACAAGAAATAATCATCGATGATAAATTTGCAAATAATAAAGCGCTTATATTTATAAATAGATTAAGAATCTTGAATTAGGGGAAAACATGACTGGCCATCATGAATCCTTTAACAGTAGAGAAATATGGACATGTAGTCCGCAAAGTACCGAATGTACTTGAAATGCTTAATATACCCTGAAGGTATAAATATGGTTTAAATCATATTAAATAATGAAAGTATATAAATTCCTGAAGAATATAAATAACTTTCATTGTTATCAAGCATGCAAAGAACAAGGAGAGTAGATTTCAACCTACTTTTAAGTATTGTTGTAATGAAAATCTTGATATAATTCATGATGAGTAGATTACTTCCTATTTTTAAGTATCGTTGTAATGAAACTCTTAATATTCATTGAAGTGATAGTTGCGATATGCAAATACTTATTAAAGTATACAAATTTCTGAAGAATATATATAACCTTTGTAGTTATAAAGAATGCAAAAGACATGAAGTGTAGATTACAAATTTCTTCTAAGTATTGTTGTAATGAAAATCTTGATACATCAAGATGAGTAGATTACTTCCTGCTTTCTAGTAATGTTGTAATGAAATTTGTAATATTCATGAAAGATGTATAGTTGCAATGCGCAAAACTAATTTGAAGCATAAAAATGAAAGCACATGAAGTGTTTTTCATAAAAGTAGCATACAAATGCATAAAATGCAAACCATATTTGGAAGAAACAATCTTAGAAAATTTGATTGTATCAAAGAAAACTATTAATAAATTGTATTATGAATGAGATACATATTTATGGATCCAGAAGTATCTATAACCAATTTAAGTTTTCGAAAGACGAATATGAATTCAGAGGAAAAAATTAAAATCAGGGGGAGAATTCATAAGTATTTTATAATGCACTCTTTTTCCTTAACTAAGATTTTTCCCACTGGGTTTTTATTAGTAAGGTTTTAACGAGGCATTATCTTGATCCAGAAGTATCAACTCCCTGTAACATTTGAGATAAGCTATAATGTACTCTTTTTCCTTATTTAAGATTTTTCCCACTGGGTTTTTCTTATTAAGGTTTTAATGAGGCATTATCTTGATCTAGAAGAATCAAACGTCTTTTCAAGAAATAACATCTCAAATATGTTATTTAAGTTAAATTATATTTTTATCCTTGACTAAGGTTTTTCCCATCAGGTTTTCCTTTGTAAGGTTTTTACTGAAGTGTTAAATTGATCCAGAAGTATCAAACTCTATCTGATGCAGTAAATTATTGAAATATGACATACTATATTGTACTCTTTTTCCTTCACTAAGATTTTTCCCATAGGGTTTTACTTAGTAAGGTTTTAATGAGGCATTAGTTTGATCCAGAAGTATCAAGCTTTATTTAAAGAAATAAGAAAATAAAATATGTCATTGTACTCTTTTTCCTTCACTAAGATTTTTCCCATTGGGTTTTTCTTAGTAAGGTTTTAATGAGGCATTATTTTGATCTTGAAGTATCAAACTCTTATAAGAAATATCATTTTTAGTATGATATTTATGATTTCACAAGTTGCACTCTTTTCCTCGTTCAAGGTTTTTTCCCACTGGGTTTTTCTAATAGAGGTTTTTAATGAGGCAAATCTATATCGATTGAATCGATAAATGCAAGCGAGATAATAATGAGGGGGAGAAATCATCATACATGTTTCGAAACGGAAATTTCCAAATTATCCGAGCATTCAAGATTTTGAAGACGCATATTCAAGGGGGAGTGTTATAATATATGTATATTATGAAGTGAATATGCTTGTACATTGTTTTGTTTAGTCCCACATCGTGGGATAAGTTCAGTCCTTACCTCTGAAGCCCTTATATAAAGTAGGCCATGTAATGTAAATAGATATCTATTCTCTGAATGAATAAAATTATTCTCTCTCTCCAATGGCTTCTATTTTCTTTATTCTATAACATATATATATTAATATGTATGTTGATTAGTGTACACGATTGTTTATTATAGTTTAGAATAATTTTTGGGGTAATATGTATGGTTAAATAGTGAATATGTTAAATATAAAGCTTACGGTTAAACATAATTTTATGTTAATTAATTAATGTGTCTAAGTTACAAGGTTTAGTGGTAATTATAAAATACAGTTATTTTTAATAATTAAATATTTTTTGTAATTAATTAGTGCGTCTTTTTGCACTTGAAATTTTAATTCATAAAATATTTAAATTAAAATTTTAAATAGCAAAATGAATTATAAAATACTATTGAAAATTTAGTTAATAAATATTTAAATAGTTGGATGAATTGTAAAATATGGTTTAAAATTTAATTTTTTGTTACTAAAATAGTAATTTGTATGCATATAGTTTTGGAAGTAGTTTTAAATAATAAATACCTTTTGAAACAAATATTATACTAAAATCAATTTGTAAAAATTAAGAAATAAATATAATGATTATTTGAAAATATGGTTAAATATTATTTTAACTAATATAACAACAACAAATTAAAGCCTTTATTCTCAAAGGACTTTAATTTATTTTTCAAAATACAACAACACACATTTGGATGCAAAGTTATGCGTACACTTCATCGTAATAAAGTGCTATTGAAATATCTAACCTATATTTTTATATTAGGAAAAATATTCAATTATTTTGTCGACCGTACATGGATGTACGAAGAGCAAAAAAGGATGAAAGGTTCGATGAAGGAACATTTCTACAATGGTATACATGAATTTATTAGATTCGCTAGATATAATAATGGAAATGACGAAGAAATTCGTTACCCTTGTCGTAAATGCAAACACTTGAAGCATTGGAAAGCATATATGGTTATAGTGCATTTGTATCAAGTTGGTTTTATGCCAGATTATTATTTATGGGATCGTAATGGATAAATTGTTGTTCCTGATCCCGTAATTTCAGAGGACGGGATGAATAACGATTATGTTATGTCGAATTCAATAGAAGATATGGTAGAAGATGCAACATGATCAATGTTACATACCATTCAAGTTGACAATGAAGACACAAATTTTGTGGAAGAACCAGCTGTGGAAGAAAAAGGAATTTATGGTTTATTGCATGCTGCTAAGAGGCCATTGTGGGATGGTTATAAAAGCGGAATACGTTACTATGAAATCAAAATTCATCTTTACAGAAGCCAGATTTACAACAATTGTACAAATTGCGAAATGACATATGCCACACAATAATCTAATGTGCAATAGCCATTATAAAATGAAAATATTTATGTTCATTTTCGGTCTGCCGTACCAAAAGATAGATACATGTATGAAATGTTGCATGTTGTATTTGAAAGATGACATTAACCTTAGGAAATGTAGAATATGTACTGAATAAAGATACAGACCAAGAAAAATAAAGGAAGTTTCATATAAAGGAATGCATTATTTACCCATCACTCTTAGACTTCAAAGGTTATATACATCTTCTGCTATCGCATCTCATGTGAGATGGCACAATGTGAGAATACATGAAGAGGGAACTTTGACACATCCATCTGATGAAGAAGCATGAAAGTATTTTGATAAGACCGCATTTGCTGAAAAGAGCTGTAATGTCAAACTTAGTTTATATACAGATAGATTTTCAACATTCGCTTAATTGGTAGTAAATATTCATCTTGGCCTATTCTTCCACTGTATAATTTACCTCCGTGGATGTGTATGAAAACTCCATATATGTTTCTCACTATTATCGTCCGTGATCTGACATGAGGAATCAATGTTTATTTGCAGCCATTGATTGAAAACATTACAGCATGAAGGGGTTGATTCTTATGACGTTTCTAAAAAAAGAATTTTTGTATGTTTGTATATTTGTTATGGAATGTTGGTAATGCAATGCTTTTAGGTTGGAGTACGACTGGTCGTCTAGCTTGTCTTTATTGCATGGAAGAAAACGAGCATTTTCATTACCGAATGGAAAGAAAATTACATGGTTCGATTGCCATTACTGTTTTCTCCATGTTAATCATACTTTTAAAATAGACAAAAAAAACTTTATAATTGATAGAATAGAGATAGAGAAACACCAATGAATTGGTCAAGTGCAGAAATATATGATTTTGTAAAGGAATATCCAAAGATACGTGAAACTGGAGTACAAACTGCAACTCCAGGTAAATTGATAATTCATAACTCGTGCAAACAAATTATATTTTGAATGTTACCTTATTGGAAAGATCTCTTACTTCGACACAATATTGACGTAATGCACAATGAAAAACTGGGTTTGATAATGTGTTTAATACTATTTTGAATGTCAAAGGGAAATTAAGGATGATTTGAATTCAAGACATGACGTAGATATTATTTAAATGTCATGAACATCATATGAAGCCTAGTGACTGTAAAAAAACTCAAAGCATACTATAAGCTAGATAGCAAGCAAGTAAAACTTATGTTAAAGTGGGTGGAAGGATTATGATGTCCTGATGAGATTTCCTCTAATCTTCGTCGATGTGTTGACTTTGAAAATAATAAACCGAGTAGGATAAAAAGTAACGAATGTAATGCCATGTTAGAAAATTTATTAACCGCGGTTTTCAATGAATCGTTATCCATAAAAGTATGCAATGTTATAACGAATTAGTTATAAAGAACTTTGTTCAACCATATTAAAAGTCAAGCGTACATGTAAACCAAAAGAGAATATCTCTATGCTGCTCTACAAACATGAGAAAATATTTTCTTCAAGATTCTTTAATGAAATGGAGCATTTACATATTCATTTTCCACCCGAAGCACTTCTTCGAGGTCCTGTGCAATATAAATTGATGTATGCATTTGAGAGGTAATATTGAATATAATATTAATTTTAACTTCAAATTTAATTTGAATTACTTTTGCAATAGGCACTTGAATCATATGAGGAAAAAAGTTAGATAAAATGCACGGATTGAATGTTCGATTTGTAAATTATATCTTGAAGAAGAATCTTCATTTTTTCTCTCTTGTTATTTTGGTGACCATGTGACATTTGTAAATGTTTCTTGTAATGATGAAGCTGTTGAACAAGATTCTCCTCAAGCAATGTTTCTATTTTTAGGCAACAAGGTCAACCTGCTCGAGAATGTGTGGAACTATGGTTAGACGATAGAGATTACCATGTAGCACACGCATATGTTCTTCTTAATTGTGTCGAAGTTGCACCATTTTGTTAGGTAATATTAAATAATAATTCTCAATATATGAATTTCCAAATTCATATTTATTTTGGTTTTATTTATAGATTATAATGCAATATGTTATATATATATTTGTAGTATTTATGAATCACAACATCCATATGGCGATATTAGTAATGCTAATTTGTTTTCAAACTACGTTTATGGTCCAAGAAATTGTGTTAGTGATGAAGGATATAAACATCTTGCGATAGGACCAAAATAATGTTAAGACTTATCCAATATTCTTCGTCAATGGATTTAAATCAAGGAATATGATGCTGAAAAATTAACTTATAAAAACGGTGTATTTGTCAAAGGTAGCGACGATCCAAATGAAGATATAAAAGGGTTTTCACAACGTCTTAACATAAGTTTTAGATTTAATATTTTTTATACACCGGTAGAAAAAGTTTTTTATTTAAATACAGTTGGTTCAATAAAGTTCCTGGTTTTGGAATCAAAGTACACAAAGATTAAATGCTTACTAAAATAAAGCATATCTCGCATTACTATAAGTACGATTTTTTCGTATTAGCCAAGCAAGTATTACAAGTTTATTTTGCTTCATATTCATCCCTTAAAAGAGATAAAGCAGATTGATTGGTTGTTTTTAAAATAAAGGTAAGATTTACGTTTAACGAAAATAGTATTCCAAACAAAGTAGCTTATTAAGCAAATTTTGAGCCAAATAATGAAATGATTGTCACTGATGATCATATTGACTTAGGGCCTTTGAACTATGAATCAAATGTTTTAAAGAAGTATTTGAGAGTATAAAGAAAAATGATATGGAGTACGAAACCGAGTCTGAATCAGAAAACGACGAAGATTGATTATTAATTATTGATGATGTAATAATGTAGATACGATGGATATTTGAATCGCTTGTTGTATAATTTATGTTTGTGAGTTTCCACAATTATTAATGGCGATGACTATGTTGTGAGCTATGTAATATATTTTTTATTAATTCTATATATTTAGGAAATCTTGTTCTACTTTTGTAGTTTTAGTAGAAGTTTTATGTGTTTATTTATCAACAATGTTTTCTAATAATAAAGTCACGTGGTTTTTTATCATGTGAAATGATATGTTTGTGGCAGATATTATGTTTCATGGAATAACTTCTAGTTCTCATTCTTCGGCTTCTCTACTGCTGACGAGAGTGCTAGTGGCTTGGCCGATTTACGCCCTAGAAAGAGCCCGACTCCCAAAACGCCCAAGTAAGTATTAAATTTAATTTATTGCAACATCATTAATATTTAGTGCATCTATATTATTTATGATTTGTTAAATGTCCACATCAAAATTAATACATATGTTTCGAGCTGGAGCCTTCTTACTATATTCTAGCCATCTCCAAGAAGGCATACATGAGGCGGATGTCGGATTGTTAGCCGACATCGGATGAAAACCCACCTTATATTAGAGATTCTATATGAGCTAACTTGTTGATAAGTATAAATTTATAATTCATTTGAAAATGACATATTTAATCTTTGAAAACTAATATACTATGTATTATTCATTTTAATGACAATGTGCAGGCTGCAGTTGTTATAGATAGGAAGTTCAACAGCTATTAGGAACCACTGGAACAAGAAAGTGAGGAAAAACTACAGGGACACCCTCTCGAGTGCAAAACACAAAAACAAAAAACCAGGTTACATGAGTGTTGATGTTTGGGATGATTTTCTTGAGCATTAAGAAACTCCCGCCGTGAAAGTAAGTTTTCTAATTTCATATGTTCTTATGATTTGTTTAAAGTTTGTCTAATAATTGTATTAGTTTAGTCAATCGTATATTTAAGTAATTACAGATGGTAATATATGTTAAATTTACAAGAAGTATTTGCGTGGAACTCGGCAAACAGAAATAAAAATCCTGTTACACAACGTAGCGGATCAAAATCCTTCCAACAACATCGAAAGAAAATGGTAAATTTATAAATTAGCATTGTTTAATCGTATATATACATTGTTTAATCATATATAATTTCAGACGAAGGATAGGGGTTGTGACCCTACATATTTGGAGGTCTTCATTCGCATGCACGCCATTGAGCAAACCAATGAAGATGGCTCAGTTACGTTTACTTGAACGGACCCTAAATCTCAAGCTATAATAGTAAACATGCTTTAATTTTTTCTCTTATTTCAAATTACATAAATCGTAAATTGAATATTTATTATGACAAAAATCTATTCCTAACCCCAGTAAAGATTTGAAATGGAGCAAACTCGAGTGCTGGAAGCGATCGGCGAGAGGTGTTGGCCGCTGAGGAGGAGGCATGATTTTTCATGTTGTCACCGACAGACCGACGCGAAATAGGCGATACGATTACAGCAATCAAGTGGTAATATTTATTGAGTTTAACTACTTTATTAATTAATTTATAAATTTTATTTATTATTATGTGTAAATTAGAACTAGCCATTAATTAATTTACTAGCGAGGATTTCTCAGACTGATTATAAGAAATCATAGGCTGAGAAGGATACAACACATTTGAGATCATAGATAGCAGAGTTGAATGATTGATAGAAGAGTGGAGGATTGACTATGCTGCTAGATGAGCGGATTACGAGATACATGGTGGAGCATGAGACATTTCCTTCCCAGGGATTGGAAAATGATGATTAGTAGGCATCGTTGTGTTTTTTGGTGGATATTCATTTATTTGATATGTATTGATGGATTTGATACTTGTTTGATTGTTGTGTTGTTTGTGGATGTTTGATGGTTAAAGCTGGGTTTTTGTGGATGTTTGATGTTTGTGTTGTTTAATCAAAATGATGATTTGTAGGTATGGTTGTGTTGTTTGATGGATTGTTGATGTAAATATGAATTTTTGCGATATAAACTTGATTTTATGTGATATGTATGATATATGCGATGTATGTACTTATGAAATTGGGTATATACTGTGTAAATGAGGTGGAAGACATATGAATATGTATATGTATGGTTTGATGGTTAAAATAGCAGCTGTTTTATAAAACAGAACTTGCAGGTGACCGACGACTAGTGATGACCCGTTGGTTACAGTTTACCAACGACTAGTGACAACCCAATGATTCATTCGTGATGTACATAACCATGACACGTGTTCATTGGTTATTGACAGTTGGCCCGGCTTTCCCATCGTCGACCGTCGGAAAGTAATCGACAAGTTCGTCGCTCCTTCTTTGATCGACAACTAAAAAAGCAACAGCTTTTACCAACGGCTGGTGACGGCTTTCGACGGCTATTTGTCGTCGCTAAACACCGTTAGGTTTAAGCAATTAATATGCATTAAATTCATATAATGCAAACTGTTAGCTTAATTACAAAAAATAAACATATATTTACGTGAGTACATAAATACACAAAATATTAACTATAATCTTGATAAGAATCAAAGAGATAATTTTCGAATTCGAATATATATATCCGTATTTGTTTTTTTGAATATTAGATATTTGTCCGCTTTTCGGATACGGATTTGGACGGATTTCAGATATTTCGAATATCCATTAACGGGCTTATCTCTACGGTTTTTAAAACTTCCTCTCCCCCGTTGTCCCGAAAACGCTCCTTGGCTTTTTTTTTCCTTCTAAGACCCAGAAAACCAATATTTTGTTCGTAAATTCAGTGGGAGTACTCCAAGCCCATACTCCGCCGTATGATTTCGCTATCTCAACCAACAACTACACTATGCACGTGGAGGCAAAACGCACCTTAGCTTTGATATACCAAGTAAAAAAGAGCAAAATATCACAGTATACAAAGGTTTCACTTGTGGAGATGTACCTTCATGGTGGATGATTACATATCCATGCCCTGTCTTTTCCTAATCCCTACGTCCATTCAGAATAAGCAATCATGTCAGGAGTATGAGTGGGACTATGGTGGTTTCCCATATTATGCGCGGCAACTCGAATATGTAAAATGAACAAACCAAGTGTTGACAAACATTGTGCTGCGGCAATAAGAAAACGTTAAGTAAACTTTTCCTGTGGAGCATATGCGTTTTGTCTCTCGAATATACCCACAAAAAGAAACAATTTTTTTTATTTTAAGTTTTTAACACATATCGTGTATTCACTTTTCCTTCTCAGTGCATTAGAAAAGCCGAGAACATTTAGTAGCATTTTGATCCAAAACCGCTTTAGAATTTTTTCCTTTCACATACTTTCTTCTATTTTATTTTATTTTTAATATATTTTTTACCACGAGCATATTTACAGAATTGTAATGATGGTGTGCGTACATAATACAATATCATTATTTTCTTATAATGATCAATGATGTAATCAAAGTGGTCACTTCCTTTAGTTTTAATTGGATGGTTATACATATTTAATATTAGATCAGAACAAATGAATTTGGATATAGATATATATATATGTGCATGTAAAGAAGTAGTTTGTGACACAGATGTGAATCAGATTCCATATATGCTCATATTCTAGAATGCATTGTCATATCTTAAATTTTTGGGATATTCCTCTAAATTTTCAGAATAGATAAAATTTCTCCTTCCAAGTAAAACCACATATATGTTACATTTTTGCATTTATAATCATTCAAATATTTGCATTTTTTCTAGGAATATTTGTAGAAAGAGTTCAAAATATTGGCAATATAATATTTTCCTTTTTTTTTTTTTTGCAAATATTTGAAAACTGAAAATTGTCAAGAAAAAAAAAAAGATTCTTTTTCCAGTTTTTTCCTCAGATGTATGACCGCGATTTAGTGCGGATTTCTACCAAGGGAAAAAATTTATATCAAGGAGGTAATTCAGAATGCTTGATTGATCGAGGGGGGATGTTTTTGAATTAATTTAAAAATAAGGATGTCAATTTTTCTTAAAAGCAATAACAGCCAGCTTAATCACAATTAATCACTTTCCTACTTACTAAGCAGTACGCGGCAAAAAGACCGTGTTACTGTATGTTTAACGAAAAAAAAATAGAGGGAAAAAAAAAAGCAGTTTTTGCACTTCATATGGAACGTTCCTTTACGCCACCAACTTGTACAAAGTAATACCGACTGTCTATATATAGGATTACACCTTCTCTCTCTTTACAACAAAATAAAACACATCAAATCAAGTACATTAAGAAAATTCAATATATACTATAAAGAATGGGTTCATCACATGTATGGCATACTCCAGTACCATACATCTTCATATTTCTGGGAGCTTCATTGAGCCTGATCACCATAGCATTAGTTGTGCTTATTTGCTCGAATCATAAGCCATCGAACAATAGAGAAGATGTAGAATCAGGAAATATGAATGGGATAAGAAGGTTTGAAATGGAGCCTAAAGCTAAAGTGATGGCTGTGATCATGGCCGGAGATGATAAGCCTACTTTTCTGGCGAAGTCTTCTGAGCTTTTTGTGGTTCAGTGTGAAGATGAAGGTTACTTGTGCCCTAGCTGTAGTGCACAGTAGCAAGGATACTGATTGTTTTTGGTTTTCTTTTGATCTTTCTTTTCCTTATTTTCTTCTTCAAATTTTGGTCTGAGTTCTACTCATTTTGCTATGAATTTTGTTATGAGGGTCAGGGAGTACATGTTGAAATTGATGTGCCTTTGCAATATCAAAATGAAATTGTATTATAGGATTTTGTTAATCTTTTCTTTTAGAGTGTTAACATGGTATTAGTCATCTTATGGCCGTAGATAATGACTGGATCTTAGGTTTTTAGTGAAATAAACACCGAAAAAAATCATCCTCAGATTAAATCGATATTGATTTTGTGTACTTCGCACGCTAGCTTCTTCTTTCTTCTCAAAATTCAATATAAGCATGCTTGAATTGTAACACCAATATGATATAAAACAAAGAAGAGGGGAAAAATGGAAAAAAAGGGGGAAAAAAAAAAAAAAAAAAAAAGAAAGAAAAAAGACAAGGATTTAAAAAGTTTTATATATGAACGGTTGCATTTTTACTCTGCAGTGCTTGTTGATTACAGCACTACCATTATTTAACCTGAATATTAAAAAGAAAAGGCTAATCAATTGAAGTTTTATGATGCCTCAGTTAGTTGGATATTGCTTGCTAGTTCAACTTTCCTTCCACCATTTTCACATCAATTCCTCCACCTTTGACTCTAATTTAATGTGTCTATGTTCCATGAAATACACGCCATTCATTTTCGATGTGGGTTTCCCAAGTTAATTAATTTACAAATAATACAAGAAAATAGTGAGAATAAAAAACTACAGCCATATTTTTGAATGAATGACGCATGTTTTAAGTTTAGTCTGAAAGACGCTGAATACTACTTCAAATAAATGTCGATCTCAGATTTTTTTTAAAAAAAAACTAAAACTCTCTAAAATAAAATTATTTTGATTTTATGATTTGTATGCATAAACATAAAACAAAAATATGATTTATTAATTAACATATGCATAAATTAAATAAAAGATACTTTTAATTATATTGATTATAAATACATATTAATTTCAAAAATAATTCTAAGATGGAATATCTATATATAATAAGATTATTGATTATAGTTAAATCATTGCTAATTATTCCTATTTGTTTATGATAAATAATTGGAACGTTAAGGGTCTTAGGCTTGTCATTTTGAATTTGATGTACAATCACTTAATTATTTACCATTTATATATATTTATATGCATACATTAGTTTGCAAATATCGGCAAACTCAAGGTTGGATTCCCAAGACAGGTGAGCCCTAACTCCTACTGGAGAAATCAAAAGATTTCTATTTTTCTCTTAAGGTTTTAAGAAACATAAAATATGATGAGAACTTATTAGATAAATTAAATGAACCACATTTAACTAATCTAGCTAATTAGTATAAGAATGCGTGTAATATTATAATATCTACCAATATAAATTTGCGTAAAAAATCAGTAAAATGCTTATTGATCAAGGTACACATAGCAAACTAAAATTAAAGATTACAAAAGAAATGTTATATCCATATTTTTTTTACATATAGTCATTTTAAAGTTCACAATAATAAGCTAAATATACAATCATTCAAATTTTCTTAATCAAGGTCCATTTAAGTTTTAACTTATCTAATACTGTTTATTATGTATATGAGTATGGATTGTATTGATAATAAGAGAGTATGGATATCTGATCCATATTTGATCATATACAATAGTTGTATGGTGAATAATATTATTTTCGTAATATACAAATTTCGAATAATTGTTATTTGAATAAAGCAAATACAATTTATTATGAGATCATGTACTTAATATGAGTAAGGGTATTTTTCTTGTTGGAAATAGTTCCAAACCAAGAACTGATTAACTAAAATGTTAGTTTGGCCTAATTAATTGATTGAACGACAGATATCGTTAATTTGTTATGGTTGAATGATAGTAATTGAGCATTGGAATTATGCCATGATCTCATATACTGGTGATCTCCCAAAGGTATGACCTTTAAGGGACGAAAACATAAAATTAAGATGATAGCAATCTAGTTGGTACTATTAGGATGAATAGATGGTGAACATCACTTCGGATTTCTTGTAAAAGATTGTCTTTCATAAGTTCTATTTATAGAGTTTTTGGATATTGGATCCAAAATATCAATTAAATTCATTACAATGATTGAACTAAAATGCCCATCATAAGGTGAGAACTTGTGCTATCGATGCTGTTATAGTAGTGATAGAAACAAAGGGAGCTCATTATATGAGTATCGCCGGTGGAGACATCTAAATTAGAATAGATATTTTCAACAATACCAATATTATACTGTAAAATAATTTTTTCCAATATATATATATATATATATATATATATATATATATCTGTATGCGTGTGTGCATATATACACATACATATACACACACACATACATATATATAATGTAATATATGTATATATGTGTGTGTGTGTGTGCGCGCGCGTGCATGTTTGTGTGTATGAAGAATGTCTTCGTATTTTTGCGATTGTAAATCATAATGAAGTATTTCTCGAGTGATTGATAGCAGTGCTCATGTTCAGTGAGAGTATGATCAAAGCTAATACAACCTTGTTTGATACCATATAGTATCTTAATGTGTTACCCTAAAATGTGTTTGGGCCCGAGCAACCATTATGTTTGGGATAAACCAACAAAGATATTATAGTCCAAAATTCCGAAATCAAACACCTACTTCAAGTTTACTATTGAAATGTATGGGATACAAACATATGTATGTTGATAAATCGAGTCAAAATTTTATATTGCACATGGAATTAAAATTGAAAAAGTGCAAAACAGTTAGAGAATTTGATATGATCGAATAAAGTGAGTATATAAGATATACAGCTCTAAAATACATATAATAAAATATAGTTTTGTCTCATATGTTACTCCTGTGTTATGTTATTAGGAATAATGAAACCGTGATTTGATTTACATGACTAAAGTTGAGATAAATCTTTCTTAAAGAATATGTATTTATTAGTAGATATGTATATTATTCTGGTATTGTCTAGAGCCAAGTCTATGATTTCACATATGATATGATATATAAAAGGTTAGCACACCAATTTCCCAATGTATATTTAGAATGTAAATCGCATATATTCAAAGCTAGGTTTAGTATCATGAAAATTATAAAAGCTTTAGTAGCATTTTCAATCGCATTGAGAAATAAAATATTGTTTCAAGAAAATCTACTTTTTAAATAAGGAATTTTAGTCTAAAATGAAATTAGTGGCAACGTGGTTGACTTGGATAAGCTCCAAAATAATAAAATGAAAGTAAAAAAATAATACAAATTTAACCTACCCAAATAATTTTATGGAAAACTAAATCGTCTGATAAGGGATTACGTATGCAAAAGAGAAAATGTGAATTTCTTAATATGAAAGAAAATGGTTGAAGGTTTATCTCCTCAATTGCCCACAAATCATGAAATTATAGACTATTCCACTTGGCAAGAGGTTGATAAGGTGTGAAATGGAATCCAATTATACCAATGAAATATGAATATTAAGGTATACTCGATCAGATATGATTCATGGAATGCAAATAGTTTTTTCATTGAAATTGGATGCTTGGATGGTGGTATATATTAGTACCACAAGTCTTAAGTAGTATAAAACCTTGTTAAAGCCTCGCAAAATCCCCAATATAGCGTATAACGCTCTTCGACCGCTACGCTATTTTAATTTAATGCTATTAAACAGTACATCCGCTTTAAGCCTCGCTTTTTTCTATTATACCCGCTAAATCAAGACTTTTTATCATTCGCTTTAGCAACATTAATATATACAGGTTCGTTTAACTAGTTCTCTTTTAAACCAAATCAACAAATTTAGGATACGGAACTAATTTTAGGGCTAAATGCTCAATATAAGTTAGAATTCTATTGTAGTCACCAAATATAGTCTAGATAAATCATGATACTCTTCGGTTTTGTTATATGAATTAAACTAACTAACCTAAATGAATACATCTCATTAGAGTGTCTAATAAGTATTCTTACAAATTGAAGAGAAACTATGAGTTTCTTATCAATGTCGAAAGTATGCAATCCTCAGCCGTTTGATTAAACCCTTAAGAATGTTGACTCTATTATATTGTATGATGCGAAGATTCGAAAACGAATCCTAAGTACATTACAAAATATGATTTTGGTAGTCATAACCGAAGGGATGTGATCCATCGACCGTGATTGGGTCTTTATGAGCAAGACTAATGCAGTTGGAATTAAATGAGCAATGTTGGTAAGAATAATCTCGTAAATTTCAAACGTTGAAATTAGCATAATAGATTCATCATTCAACATGATGAAGTTATTTCGGATTTACTCACAAAATTATCACTTCTCAAGAATTTGCGATTTGGTACATATGTGCTGAAATAGAAAAACTCTAAATAATTATTTAGAATTGACTATTTGCACATAACAACCTAAGTGTCTCAAAGTTAGTGGTAGCGATATTTAGATTTGTGAGTGTTTGAATATGATACAAGAATAGATACGAAAATATTATTCGACGGACATCAAAATTGAACAAGTGTTTTGATAGAAATATTAAATAGTTTGATTGTCAATCAAAATATGGAGGAAGCTTGTGTTCATAAAAAGAAAGTTAAAAGGTACATTGATATTTCTAAACTGTAAGTAAACAACACATTACTGATTTACACGATGTAGTTGCATTAAAATCAACGTTAGTTGTTTTAACGCTTGACATTGGATATGTAATTGATGTCTTATAGTGAGTATAAAAGATATTAGGAATGTCCCAAAACGATATGCAAAGACACTTTATCACAAAAATTAATGCAGAACATGTGGGATGATTTGCTTATGCATTAACAATAGGGATTATCATATATGTTATGTTGTCTACGATATCGTGATTTGTTTATGTTTTTGATACATGAAGCAAATATCAAATCCAAATTGATATCACTAAATGTTTTTATTGGGATATTCTTATGTATTTATGAGGTACTGGAGAATTGTTTACAGAAACAGTGAACTCCTTATGAAGGAATGTTCGGACTCAAATTCTCATAAGTGATATTGAGTATAATATGTCAATAATAAATTCATATTAACGATTTTTAAGTTGGCAATGTTCCGAATGAAAGACTCTGGTTGGCTCAGTAAAAAAGGCTAAGTACTTCGCCTTGAATAATTCCACGATAAAAGTAATGTATATAAATATAAATGCACAAATTTTATAACTAAGATGGAGGTGGTTCCAAACGTTGAGAATCTCATAACATTTTTATATGATAACAATGTCATGACATAATTTGTAATAAAACTTATAGCTCACTAGAAGTTAAGAGACATACTCTGAATTGTTCCACATGATAAAGGTAGTTTATCAGCGTTAGAGACAGTTAATCGACAGAGTAGATGATAAAAACATAATATCTTATCTGTTAACTAAGGGACTGGCCCATTTGGTTTTAAGGAAACCGATTGGAGAAATTGAAATAGGATTCCATAACCGACCTCAAGTGCAAGTGAGAAATTGATAGAGTATTCTAAATACCAGTTACTATATACGGGCATATTATACCCTTCATGGCATGTATATATATGTATGTATGTATGTATGTATGTATGTATGTATGTATGTATACGACACATGTATATAAACTAAATCCAATCAAATCAATTTCACATTACAAAATGTTTGATTTTAAATAAAATATATGATTTTATTTAAAATAAATTTAGAAATGTTCTAAATAAATTAGATTTCATTGGCCTAATAAAGATCCAAAAGAGTAAAAATATTTGAAATTCACTCATAACTTCCACTGCAGGCTGGCTCAGTTCCAACATAATAATACTAAAATGTTTCCACATACTTCTGAATTCACCAACGAATTCTCACAAACATGAGCATGAGTGTTTTCTACACATCTAGCATGTTTATAATAAGTTTATAGAATATAAAACTAAAATATATAAATTACATGCAATAGAAGATTTGATCAAGTGGTTAAGTATGTTGGAATCGGTTCCTAATATACCTAAAAATCAATAAAGATTCAATCTCAAAAGCCACTCCTCCTTATCATACGTAATGATGTATCGATAAGGAGTAATCTAAATTTGTTGAACAAAATATGATTAATGGTGAGTGAAGTTGAATCAACTTCATTCTATAAGGTCATATGCTTAAGAGTAGTACACAAGGTTAAAATTAATTTCATCTAAAATAACAGTTTACAAAATTATAAAAGATATGAGTTTATAAGAAACCCGAACATTTCCTAAGCCAAGAATTTGGCAGGCTGTGTGAGTCGAAAGACTGCATGCATTAACTGTATGTGAGGATCTTATATAAATCACCGTAAAAGAAGTTTGAGAATGATAGTCATTGGATGGCCAATATACGTTTTGAATATAAACATTGTAAACTAAAACCAAATCATTTTTATACATAAGGCAATTTATAAAGTATTTATGAATACCATTTTGTTGCACTGAGAAACAATTGTTGTTTCAAGAAATACCAATTTCATAGCGAAGGAATTTTATTTAGAAATTATTGGTAGTAGAATGGATTTGGATGCAAACAGAAGATGAAACTAATTATAAGAGATGAAGTGAAACTAACCTAACCTAAACAAACACATCGCATTAGCATGTCTAGTAATTTTATTGCACATTGAAAAGAGATACGGTTTTCTTATCAATATCGAGAATTGATAATCCTCGGTTGTGAATTAAACCATTAAGAGTATTGACTCTATCATGTGGTGTGATGCACAAATTTGAAAGCATTCTAGATATGTTATCATAATATGATTTTGGCAGTTGTCCCAAAGTGGTATGATCCATGAGCCCCAAATGTGTCTTCAAGAGAAAGATTAATGCGGTTGGAATATAATAAACAATGCTCACAAGAATAACGCCGTAAATTTCAATTGTTGAAACAACGTAATGGATCTGTTAGTCAATGTGCTCAAGCTAATTAGGAACTAATCACAAAATTATCACTTGGAATGACTGTGTGTTTTGGTACATATGCGTTGAAATAGAAAATTCTAAATAATGATTAATAATAGACTGTTTTCACATAACAACAAAAGTGTCTCAAAGTTAGTGGGAATGATATTGAATTTACGGATTTTGTGGATACGATCCAAGAACAGATGTGAAAGTATCATTTGAAAAACATCAATGTTAAACAACTGTTTTGATAGAAATATCAAATAGTTTAATTTTCAGTCAAAGTAAAAAAGAAGCGTTTGTCTACGTGAAAGACCATTATAAGGTACATTGATATTTCTGGACCATAAGAAAACAATATACTATTTGTTGTTAACAATATACTTATGTAAAAGTCAACAATAATTTGGTTGTTTAATACTCAATATTGGATTCGTAAATTATATATTTTATAATAAGTACAAAAGAAGATGGGAATGTCCCAAACGATATGCAAATACACCTTATTAAAATGTTTAGCGTAAAACATGTAAGATGGAATCCTTATACACTGACAATAGGAACATTTGTATTGACTGCAATATCATATTTAGCTAATGTATTTGATACATGAAACTAATATCAAATCAAAATTAAGATTACTAAATAGAGGTTTAGATTTTTCTCGATTATTTATGAAATAGTGGAGAATTGTTTATAGAAACAACGTAGTCCTTATGAAGAGGTGTATGGACTCCAACTTCATGAGTGATATTGGGTATAATATATTTATATTAAGTTCATGTTTATAGTTAAGAGCTTTAATTTGGAGTTGTTCCGAACAAAAGCTTGTAGCCGATTCAATGAAAAGGCTTAGGACATCGCCATGAATAGCGCTACGACAAAAGCAGCACTTTAATATAAATGCATAGAATTATAACATAGCTAGGGGTGATTCCAAGTATCAAGAATAATACACTATTGTTATATGTAACTAGGTAATAATAAGAGCTCACTAGATGTCGTGGAACATTCCAAATAGTTCCACAAGGTAAAGTGAGTTTATTAGTAAATGATAGAGTTAATTTACAAAGTAAATAATCAAAAACACCATGGCAGATCCATTCACGAAGGGTTTATCTTGATCAGTTCTCATCAAACTGATTGATGGGATGAGATAGATATTCCATAATTGACCATAAGTTTAAGTGGGAGATTGATAAAGTTATGGTATACTCTAGGGGCAATTATATTATTATTACATATATCTAACTCGATAACCTATCTTGTTCAAAATAAAAGGTGTTTTCTTTCTATTATATGGTGATATAATTCATTACGTTAATTAATTAATTTAATTTAAAATATATTTCATCGAAAATCCATAAATGATATGTTTTCTGATAGTAGTTACAATGTGTTGTAACCATCAATGATCCATCATAATAAAATTAACATACCGTTTTAAATACTCCTAGTCAAGATGTATCAAGAGTGGATATCGCCACATCTATTGGACTAGAGTACATAAGCTCTTCAAATGTTGGGTAGTGTATTGCTCATGGCTGTTGGAGGCATCAAGGGGTTACGTATTGATAGTTATTAGATAATTTCAGAATGACACACTCGATAGTTTTTTGTTGGTTAATATAACTAAAGTCAAACAGAAAATATCGATGTGACAATATTATACATTCTCTTGACTTGGGAATACAGTCGAGCCACGGTATGGAAACATCACTTTGAATATAGTTAAATTATGACACGACGTCCATTGAATGACTATAGTTGGATCGAGTGGAAGCATTGGAAATGAGACGCTATTCAAGAGAGAATTCGTCTTCTTAATTATATGGGGCTACTATCATGGTCAACTAGAGTCAACTCAACGTTAAAGTCTCTGACAAGAGTAGTTCAGTTAGTAATAATTGTTATTATTAAACTACTGACTTTGGGTTTGGACTATAAAGTTGAATATAGAGAATTATGGAATTTTTGCCATTACCAAATTCCATAACTCTTAATATGATATAGTTTTGACAAAGAAAATTGGTGTGAATAATTGACATTACCGAGTAACGTTTTAATAATGTAAAATTGGATTTTATAAAATCCATGTAAATGATAAATTTGGCCAAAATGTCACACCACATGCTAAGTGACGTGTGAATGTTAAAACTAGAATTGTTCGATATTATCTACTGACCGAATTTACACCCAACTGTCACACAACCGAAACACGAATACTTCTTATACCACTTGATTTACTTAATTATAATTTTTATAATTAACTAAATTAATAATACTTGTGAAATATTAATTATAGTATTTTAATAAATTTGTGTTGACCAATATTAAATAGTTCGCATATAATAGCTATAAACACACGTATTGATATACTATATCGATATGCATTTGATTTACATTTAAATGCATTATTTATTGATCAGGAATAAAGCAGCTTTGGGGCCTAGATGTGAGCCTAGAGTTATCGACCTTGTCATAAGGATGTGGGGTGGAATTTTGATTTAAAAAGAGGTGAATTGGTAAGAGCAAAAGGTGGATCTAGATCCACTATTCACTGCTTAGGATCTTTCTATTTATTAATCTCTAACCCTCATTTTAGTTCCTATTTTTTTTCTCGACCTAAGACCAGTTTAGGCCATCCCCTACTCCAACCATTCTCCTCCTTTTCATAATTCAAAATACACAAATTAAATAAAAATCAAAGATCGATGGTTACTGCTTTCAGTTTGAGCTCTCTTTAAAGGTTTGAATATAGATTCAAGGAGTTATGGATTCAACGTTTCAAAGTGTTACTTCTAAGCCATAGAAAGGGTACATTTGTGTTTTGTGTGTGTGTGCATATATATTTGTGTGGGTGCTATAATAAAAAAATTATATATGTTTATATATATTACTTGGCCAGCAAAAAAAAAAATATTTTTAATTTTCAAAATAAGTACTTAAAATAACTAATACAGAAATGATTTTCAAATATGTTTATGTATAGTAGTGTATAAAATGTATGTATATATAATTCTGTTAATTTGTATACATAACATATATATTCAAAAATTGAAAAACTAATATATATATATATATATATATATATATATATATATATATTCAAATTGAAACCATGTATAATTAATCCATGTTTTATTTTAAATATAAAACTAACCTTTGCATAACACACGCATGCACATACCGATATATATACATATACATACATACATACATATATATATATATATATATGTATGTATAATAAAATATACAGACAAATGTTTAAAATTATGTATATATGTTTTATGTATGTTTTCAAAAAAAAAGATTATTTTATGATTTTCATACGAAAATCTTTTATTAAAAACAAATTAAACCGCATGGATTTTAATAATAATAATAATAATAATAAATTTATTTTTTTCAAATATAATTTGGCCATATATATATGTATATATGTGTATATATGTATATAAATATGTTTATATTTACATTTATTTACTACCCTTTAACATTAAATATATATATGCGTACGTGTGTGTATGTATGTTTGTTTTACACTGAATTTAAAACCAAAATAATATGGATATAAAATTACATGAATATGTAATTTCATAAAGAATTATGATTTCTATTTCGAAATATATATATTAAATATATATAAATGTTTGTATATAAAAAATTAATACATCATTTTGAGCTTGAAATTAGTAGATATTTATGTAGATCTTGATCTGAAAGTTTAAATTTGAATGTAAACTCTAGATTATTTAATTTATATCGAAAGTTATTTTATATTAATATGTGTGTGTGTCTATATGTATCTGTGTATATGCCTAAATGTATACAAATTTCTACATTTCACAAGCATAATTTTATATTGTATAAAACTATATACATGCATCTTCATATACATATAATATACATATACATATAAATATACATGTAGTATACGTGCATGTGTGTGTGTATATTAGACAGTACATATGTGTATGGAGGGGCTATTATGTCCTATGTAGTGTAAATCACAGCACTTATACGCGGGCATGTTAAACCATGTACACTGTATATGTTGTACATGCACAAACACACATATGTATATGTTATGCAGGTTACATTATGATCAATATAATGTTAACATAAAAATTTATTTATAAATTAAATAAAATATTCATTTTATTTAAAATAAAATTTGACTGCATATGCATTAAGATCTAAATGGAATGAATTTTTTGAAATTTACCCATTTACCTCGCTGCGTGCTGGCCCGTATCCAACACTGACTACTACTCTCTCCTCTATCTTCATCTGATTCCTTGAGTCTTTAAATAAAAGACTCGACTTCACGTCTTCTATTGTGAAGTATCTCTTTCATCTATCAGATTATTAATGAAACATATGTCACGCTCTGAAAGGAAACATAAAAGATCCATAACCTTCAACTCTTCATCAACCTTTAAGTCCACAATCTTAATCTTCATTGAAAGATTACTGAATAAACTAAGATGCACCTTCACTGAAGTACCATTTCTCATTTTCATGGAGAAAAATGTCTTCGGCAAAATCAAATGGTTAATGAGTGATTTCTTCAAGTAGAGATTCTCAAGCTTGATTCAAAATCCTCTAGCAGTGGTTTCACTACTAATCTTCGAGATAACATTCTCTCCCATGGCCAACTATAGAGTAGCAAAAGCCCATTCTCCATCACCTCCTTCTCCACAGCTGAGACATTAATTCGCAACTTCTCAATGTTAATCACCATGTGGTGAATCTTATTCTTCCTTAGAACCAGCTTCATCCTCCTTTTCTATTTTTCAAAGTTATTATCCCAAATCCACTTCTCTATCGCCAACTAAGACCTTGACGCCGTATAAAATCATCTAACATAGGGTCTTACTTGAACTAGGACGCCTACATATTCTTTGCCTAACACCTTTCTCCAATAAACTAAGTAGCTATGATACTAGGCTGTTGGGTAAAATTTGGATTAACGCCCCAAATGCAGCGGGAATAATATGATGTGTTGACGGTAAGGTAAAACAAATAGAAAACTAACATCTTAAATAAGCAATCACAAATCACAGATACATTACAGAAAGAAAATAACATATATAATTTATAGAAGTTCCAATACCATGAGATTGTGTACATACACATTAGGGAAAGGTGATTTTATTAGTTTCCAGGAAACGAAAATTACAAGATTTTGAATGGAGGCTAAGAAAAAAATATATGAAGAAATACAATTTGAGAGGATTATTAAATCCCTAAAGTGAAACTATCTTTATATAAAGATTATTACTTGGGGCCGAAGTAATTGACTTATGCTGATAAATCAATGCCTCATCAGTTCACCAATTCATATGGGAAACACTTAGTTACTTGATTTTTCCAATTTCCTCCAATATGCATGCACTTGATAAAAAAGTATTCTTTAATAAACTAATTAAGGATTTGATTGATTGTTTTAATTTCTTAAAATAATTCATTCTCATTTAGACAATTCATTGTTTTCTTTAATGCAATAAAAGAGGCAATATATTTGAGTCATAATTTCACATTGACTCAAAATATCTTCAAAATATTCTTTAATATGGAAGTATTATGTAACGCCCCTAATTTTTTTAGCATTAATTAGGAGATTTAATTAGATGAATTAAATAGAATAATGTTGAGACTAGAGTGATAAGAGGATTGAGATTTGAAAACTAATTAATGTCATGCTTTAAGTAAATGAATATATAGGTGTGATTTATAAATTAGAAATTTAGGAGAATAAGACAATGGAAAAAATGGAATAGCTGTATAATAACCACAAAACCCTTCACATCATTCTCATTCACATTTTTATAAACCAAAAACATAAGTAAAAACTGTTAAGGCCAGCTATAACGCTAAGCAAAAGAAGAGAAAAATCCAATTAGAAGATAAGATTCAAGCAAGGAAGATTAAAGCAAGAACAAATCTCAAGTTCCTTATCCAAACAAGGTGAATAATGATATCAACCATCTCATATAAGTCATCTTGAATATTTTGATTCAGGTTTAAGGTTTAAAACTGTATGATTGGATGAATAATGATATGCTTTTATTTAAATGCTATGTTATAATTTATACAAGGATTTTTGTGGGATAATATAATTCGGTTTTAAGATCAAAATCGTGCAAATTAATTTCCAAAAGCCATGATGTTTGAATATATTATGTAAAACATTATTTTAAAGATAGGTTTAAATTTTCATAATATTCCAACATATGGATAATTTACTATGAATTTTTAATGAAAATAAATAGTTAATTTTGGGTTTAAATTATTTAAGGCAATTAAGTAGTGTTTTCGGGTCAGAATTTATGCATGTTAGAAAACATGTTAAAGGTGAATAATTGTGATTTTTTGGGATTTTTGAAAATATTTTTTAAGTGTTTTACTATGGTTTTCCAAATTGTTTTCTCAAATAATTTCAATTGTTAATGGTTGAATTAAGCAGCCTTTTTGAAAAAAAAATTGATAAAGAATTGGCAACCAATCATATTTTGACAAAATAGGCAAGTTAGGTAAAAATGAATTACTTTAAAAAACATAAAATCAGTTTTGTTTTGAATTACAACTTTCCCACATCCATTTTCTTACTTCCGCCACCATGCCCAGTAGACCTTTCGCACCCATTCGAAACCAATGCATGTGGTATCAAGCAATTGGTACGTGATGGATTGGAGGAATGCAGAAGGTACTGTATCGAAGGGGTTAAAGCTACTTTTATTATCCTTCGAATCAATCAACTTGCCTTTATTTATAAAAGAAGCTTTTGAAATAGTTGCCGCTTTTGAACCTATTCGATACCTAACTGCCATATTCGTACCTTTCGAATCAGTTAGAGGCCGCTTTTCTTTATGGTATTTGAAAGGGAAGCTTTCATACTTTTAAATTTTAAAGTCGCTTCCTCTGTGATTTCGAAAGTGTTGTTTTAGCCGCTTTTATAAGAGTTTCGAAGGCAATGGTTTCAAAGCTAACCTCTTCCCCAATTCTTTTATTTGAGATGAATGCTTTCAAAAGGGTTATTTTTGCTTCTTTCTCTTTGATTCGATAGTTATACTAAATGTTAAACCGAATGGTTTTGAAAGAAATACTTTTAAATGGCTTCGAAGTGTTTCCACAAACTCTTACTTGAACCCAATGCTTTCAAAGGGTATACTTTAAGTATTTCGAAAGTTATGTTCTTAGTGTTTCGAAAGGTATATTTTTCATTGTTTCAAAAGAAACGGTTCCAAGTATTTAAAAGATATGTTAGATGGTTTCAAAAGAGAACATTTAAAGTCTTAAGTAATGATACAAAGGATATAGTCGAAAGGCTTAGTTTTCAAATTTGAGAACCCAATCTCATTTTTAAAGTAAATATATAGCAATATGAAAGAGTATATAAATGACATTTAACTATGGAATTTTAGAGGTAGCTTTGCTTGATAAAGATAGTGGGTTAAGGTTATTAACCATCGTTAGAAAAATGATTACAAAGAATATAACCATGGATGTTTATATTGTTATGTTGTTTGATCAGTTATCATTAATGCTTATGCAACTATATTCAATTCAATTATAACCTATAGCTATATCTTAGGGTAAGGGAAAAATAACAGGCTAGGTTGGCCCAGTAGTGAATATGTATATATTGAATTTAACTCTTGTGTCAGTAGAATTGCATCCAGGAGGTAAAACAAACCAGAGTATAGGATGCCCAAGACTGATCAAAGGATTGTTGATAGATAGGTTCTTAGTAAACCCATAAAAACTATGTTCTTACCGATCCCATGAAAAATATGTCTTGAGTAAGTTATTGAGTGGATCAATAGGTTCATAAAGAACCCATGAAAACTATGACATGAGGGATGCTATTGGTAGAAACAAATAGGTTCATAGTGATCTCATAAAAACTATGATTGGATGATAGTATTGGTAGAAACTAATTAGTTCGTAGTGATCCCATGAAAATTATGATTGGACGATAGTACTGGTAGAAGCCAATAGGTTCATAGTGATTCTAATAGGTTCATAGTGATCCCATGAAAACTATGATTGGATGATAGTATTTGCAAAAACCAATTGATTCATAGTGATCCCATGAAAACTACGATTGGATGATTGTACTGGTAGAAACCAATAGGTTCATAGTAATCCCATAAAAATTATGAAAGTGGATAGGAAATCCATAAAGAATTAAACATGTTATTAGTCGGTCCATGAAAACTAATATGTTAATAATGACCCTAGAAACTATTACTTGAGATAGATAGTCAAGTAAATGAGGATGGGAAATCCAGAGCATATTGCATGTTTGCATATCATCGTGATGCATTTTATTCTGTTACTTATTAACCATTGTGTGCAAGTGCACAGTATATGGTTATCATAAATTGGATTAAGACACTAGTGAGGAGAAAACCCGTTCCGCTAAGCAGCGTGGTTTCATTAGATATCTATATGGTTTGAGAAGGTAGGTTATTATTTACACCAGACTTTTATCTGACTTGAAGTTCATGTTTTCTCGTAAACTCTTGGGTGCTCAATTGATTTTTAATAGTTCGAGATTTAAGGTTTTCAAGTTCTCTTTTAGATGAATAAGCTTTCGGAAACGTGCAGGAGGGAAGCTAAATATTAAGAGCTCTTTCTGTTTGATTCTATTTTGTTATTGGATGCAATGGAAAAGTAGTTTAATGTCTGTATTTAAATTCTGATCAACCAAGGGGCATCTTCATACATCGCTCTTGGCATATTTTGTAATAAATTGTAATTTCTTTGAACGTGGCTTACATATGGGATTATGTAATGAATCTGAAATGAAATAAGAAATTAGTTTTAAGTTGAGTTTAATTTTTTTTTATAATCATGTATTTCTGGAATATCAATGTATCTACCGCAATTGGTCACCGAGAATTAATAATTATGGATGAATGCAGCATCCTTGGCGGATAGTTTTGGGCCTCCAAATGGGGGATGTTACAAGTTGGTATCAGAACATATGTTTTTTAAATTTAAAAGAAAATTTGAACCTAAAAGACTTTCAAAACATAACCTGAATAATCAGAAATTGAGACGGGGGTTTGGGGCTAACGCTATTTTAACGTACTTGCATTTGTTATATGTATTTATATAAATAGTACATATTCCCCTCTCTCTTAGACCATTCCTTCGGTATTTTACTAAGGTTCGTATGCATATTTACGAGAAAGGTAGATATGGAGTCAGGAAACGGAAGAGAAAATTTAGGTGGAGGAAGCATCGCAACTAATGGAAATGTTCGACCCAATACTAGAAGAAATCCGGGTCGACAAGCAAATGCTAATCCAAACGCAAATGCCAATGTAGGTGTTGGAACCCCGCCGATAGATATGGAGGTGATGTATCAATTCTTCATCAATCTGATGCAAGCTGAAGCAACTATAGGAGTAGCTGATGGTAATGCTATGAATGTTGGAAAAGCTAATTCTGTGGCCCTAGTTGGCAATAACTATGTCAAGCTGAGCAGGGATTATACCAGTTTTGGTGGAAAGCCATTTTTGGGAACATAGGATGTTGTTGAAGCAGAAAACTAGTTATTACACTATGAAGGAATTTTCATTGTTGGGATTAGATGATGAGCATAAGAGGAGACCTGTTTCATGACAGCTGCAAGGAGAAGCACATTATTGGTGGTATGGTATTACTATGGGAGTTCACAAGAAAGAGTTGACCTGGGCAGAGTTTCGAAGGAGATTTGAAGAGAGGTTCTTGTCTGAAGTTTCCAAGTTAGTATTATGGAGAAAGTTTATGGACTTAGTGCAAGGTGAGAAGTCGGTGATTGAGTATGCTACAAAGTTTAATGAGTTATCCAGATATGGATCGGAAACCATTGACATCGTCATCATAAGAGATGAGAAGTTTATTAGAGGGTTGAGACCTGAGATTGCTTGGAAAACTATGCCACATCTCCGTGATCCATGTACATTTGTAGTGGAGATGGCAATCCAAAATGAAGAGATGCTTTCTACTTTTAGAAAAGAGAAGCAGGTTGAAACCCAAGATTCTCAAGGCAAGAAGAGGAAATTCTTTAAGAAGAAAGGAGCTCAAAAAAGAGGAGCTGCCAAGAAAGGGAAGGCCGAAGTAGTTTCTACTAGTGCGACAAGAAAGGACATTATGCTCATGAATGTCAAACTGGAATTGGGAAAAAGAATGCAGATAAGAAAGGAGTGAAGCGCTTCGACCGTGACCAGATTGGACACTACAAGAAGCAGTGCCCAGAACTAATTAGTGGACAAGGGAAAGGTTTTTGCATTAGAACCATTATCTTCTAGACCGAATGCTGTTGAGAAAGGAAAGACTATGATGGAAGGTACGCTTTTGATTCATAGTATATTAGTTAGGATATTACTTGATACCGGTGCATCACATTCATTTACATTTCAATGTTTGGTAGATACGTTATATTTAGAACCCTCATACCTTGTAACTTCCTGAAGTTTTGTGAATCTGACAAGAGGGTATGCAACTTTGGGGATGAGATGTGACCAGTTATAACTTGAATTATTAGGTCATAAATTTTCATCCAATTTGTATGTTTTTTATTTCCTAGGCTTCAAGATCATTTTGGGTATGGATCAGTTAGATAAATATGATGCTAGGATATTTTGCCAAGATGGAGAAATATCGCTAAGACACCCCAATAGTCATGACCGAATTATATACTCGGTGGAGAAGAGTAACGACCCTAATTTTGAGTAACATTATTTAGGACATTTAATTAGTTAAATTAAATGAAATAATCTAAACGGTTAAAGGACTACGATTTGTGATTAATAAAGGGTAGCCATGCCTAGTTAAGTAATGAATTAAATGGGTTTAAAATGAAACAGGAGAGGGAAATTAGATAGGGGCAATATAGGAACAAGCAACATTCTTATACCCTAAAACCTTGACACCGTAACATTTCTCACATTCACAATCTAAAACACCAAACCTAGAGGCCGACCACCATTAAAGATGAGTAAGAGGGAAGAAAAGCTAAATCAAGAGGAAAAGCTTAATTAAAACTCAATCTTTGATCAAATCTCAACTCCATAACAACAAATCTGAAGGTAAGTAATATGTTACATCTCATATTTTGATGTTTTCGGTTTCTAAGATTAGACCCGAATGATTTTGCAAAGTACATTTCCATGTTTTGATTGATAATTATATATGTGTGTGTGTGCGTGTATGCTTGTTGATGAGTTATGTTTATTCAAATTGATTTTATAATATGTTTTGGATTGACCAAATGCCTTGCGATTTTAGTATGTGGTCAGAAATGATATTTTAGAGATGGGTTTCAAGTTTCATGATTTTCTGAATTAACATGGATTTATTATGAATATTACATTAAAGAAAATGGTATTTTGGTTTTAAAATTAATGACAGCTTAAATATGATAGTTCGGGATAGAAATTTAAATATGTTAGAAAACACATTAAAAGTGATTTATGAGAATTTTAATAGAATTTTCTAACTATTTTAATAAATATATAGAATTATTTAAGGTATAAGACTATAGTGTTTTATATGTTTATAAAAGGAGGGGCTATTTGCAAATGTTTTAAAATGTTAATCTCTAAAATTCGACAGCACCTTTTAGAAAAGAGTTTGAAAAGTTAAGGAAACCAATTATAAGATGACAAATAAGCAGGTTAGTTGAAAAGAATTACCTTTTTATTTTAAAAATCAGATTTTATAAGGGTCCGATGCTTTACCAACTTCGGCAGCTACCTTTTGATTTTGTACCTCCGTCTCCAACCTGATCGAAACCAATGCACATGGTATCAGAGATTATGTACGTAGTGAATTGCACATAGGCGAAAGATATAGGGTTGCAACTAGAGGTTCTGAAGGGGTCGAAACCTTTTATGGCTTTTAAATGGAAATGTACGTGCCTTGCTTTTTAAAAGAATGGTTTCGAATAAGATAGCTTTTGAATTGGTCAATGGGTTTAAAGAAAGAATGCTTTCAAATGAGGTTGCATCTTCGTTATAAAGTAAATGTTTTCGATAAGGTCGAAACCATGGCTGCCACCTTTTTCCTTTCGACCCAGATTGGTTTCGAAAAGGTCCCTTTGTTTTATAAATTAGAGCCACTTCTCCACGGCTTTTGAAGGGATAGGTTTCGACACCATCCACTTCTATGCTTAGGAAATTACTTTCGAAAGAGTTGCTTTCGACTTAATTATTTAAGACCTTTTTTGGTATTATGAAAGTTAAACCCAAAGGTTTCGAAAGGTTTTCCGCATAGTTGACTTGAACCCAATGTATTCGAAAGGTTTGTTTTAAGTAGTATACTTTAATCCTTTCAAAAGGTAATGGTAAATGTTTCGAAAGGCATGATTTTCAGTATTTTCGAAAGGTTTACCTCAGTTTAAATGGAAGGTTTCCAATGGTTTTGAAAGGAATATTCAAAGGATTTTAAATAAGGATGTCTAAGGTTTATAATGTTTTCAAAGAAGGTGTTTTCAATGTTTTTGAAAGGACTACTGTCAATGGTTTTGAAATGTATGTTTGGCCTTTAGGCCTAAGTTTATTAAGTAAAGTAGTTTACTTAAATCGAAAGGGATACTTTCAATAGTTTCGAAAGGGGTACATTTGAAAGTGACTAAGGATCGTGTAATACAGTATGTGGAATATAAATATAAAAAGTAAAATAAAAAGGGGAATAACACCAGAGATTTTTGTAATGGTCCGAAATTTTCGTTCTACGTCCAGTCCTAGACTCCTTTTGGAATTTAACTATCAACCCTCACTTTACCCGGAGGAACGGGTATCACACCGCTTGAGCAACCAATAGAACTTCAACCACCTAAGCAACAGAATAGGAGTTCAACCATGTGAGCAACTAAATAGGACTTCTAATACGAACAGTAAACTTGTTTCTGACTGAGTATGCTCTTGAATAGCATCGATAAGTCAATAACATGCACCCTTTTTATAATCTTATCCTTTGTGGTACATTGTGTAGTTTGTGAAGATACGAAGTTTATTAAATCACTAATGAAGTTTGCTTGAATGTACAAGTGATTAGAACAAAATATTGAATGCAAATGGAATAGACAATAAGAATGAGAATTAGAATCAGAATTGATGATAATAAACATTGGTTTTCATGGCTATATATTGTGATTAAAAGTTGAAATCGTTTGTGAATTGCAGCGATAAGAGAATATGGAAGCAATTCTTGAATCAAGAGTTGTTTCTATTCGCTAAAATGAAGTGCCTTTTCAAAATATAGCCTTTATGAAGATTCAGCCTTCTGAATAGCACGAATCAGCCAGCTGAATGGATTAAAATTTGATCCAGCGAGAAAACAGCGCAAAAACTACCCAATTTAGCCGGCTGAACTTGCAAGGTGAGCCGTATGAATGTCTGAAGAAAATTGCGCACATGCACAGAATTCAGTCGACTAAACCATGTTATTCAACCGGTTGTTTTTTTTGGCACATCAAAGTTTTTGAAAGAACTTTAGCATACGAACTATGTTTTGAAAAACTTTAAATTGCATGTGCATGAATATACCACTTCGGAGAGCAACATGAATTGACTACTAAACTCAGACCTTAGACTAAATATTTTGCTCAAGCTTCAATCTGGAATATAGTATGCAAATTGTTAGACAATTTCTCGAGTAAAAACAATATCTTCTCCTGAAATATGTTAGTTCATATGATATTTACTTATATAGTTGTCGCAATCAAAACATCAAAATTTTAGGTTCTAACAAATTTCATTGGTTTCGAATGATATTGTTAAAGGTTTTAAATAAAGGTCTCGAATGTTATCATTGTTTGAGTAAAGCATATATCATGGCAAAGTGATTTGAGTAAAGCAAATGTTATATTTTCTTTATAGAAGTATGATTTAAAGGGATCAAATCATTTTGAAAAGATTTTCTAGGAAAATTTGAAGGGTAGTTAACCCTAAGTAAAATGACTCCGATATTTGTATACCAGATGAGACTAGTATAGTGTCGTGTTCTATACAATGGCTTTATCCCTAAGCTAATTTTAGTCCAAAATTCTAATGCGTAGGGCTTAATCATAGGTAAGTCTGAAATAATGGTTACATACGGAAAGGAATATATATGTATAGAAAAGAAGGATAGGTTATTAGTGAGCCTGCAAAACCATTAGGATCAGGTGACCCTTGAAGAAGTAAGTTAAGGACAGACCATATAGAAGTATGTCTAATAGGTGTTAGATAATATATTTAGTTTGTCTGGTAGGCCCGAGACAGCCAAAGGTTGACAGTTAGCTAAACAAAACAACATTCTGTTTGGACAGTTGGTCCATTTATTACTTGTTTTTGAGCATATGTGATACTTGTTATTATTGATATAATCAGTTTGATCAAACAGTTTGGTTACAGGATTTTGATTTGCAAAAACATAAGTTTTAAAGGGATAATAATGAGGGGAAACCCATTCTGCCAAACGACGTGGTCTCACTAAATATCAGTTAAACGGGATGTAATTGTATTATTAAACACCAGGCTTTATGTCTAACTCGAAGTTTATGTTTTTCTCCTTAAACTCTCGGGTGCTCAAAATATATTTGAGTAGATTGAGTGTTTGGGTTTACAGGTTTTAGTAGTTGGGAAAATAAAGTTCCAGAGACGAGCAGGAGGCTAAAGTTAGCTAGTTAGGAGTTGATGTTATTGTTTATTCCACTATGATGTATTAAGATAGTTTATGTCTATATAGTATTCGGGCCAACCAAGGGGGTATCTTCATATATAGCTCTTAGCGTCATTATGTAATAATTATACTTGATTTGAACCTGCGAAATGTTTTGGGATTATGTATCTTGGATATGAAATTTTGTTTTGAAATGTAATTAGAAAAGTGTTTTAATTTGTAATGATTTTATCTTATATTCAACTGCTTATGATATTATTGATTCTATTAACATTACTACATTAGTCACTGAAAGTTAATACTATGGATGACAACAGCATTTGTAGCACTTAGCTTTGGGCCTCCAGATAAGGGATGTTACAAGAAGTCAAACTTAAGTGTGCTTTGCTGAATATAATGGAAGTAGAAGAAGAGTTGAATTAGGTTTGGTAGTAGGAGAGTTTGCAAATGTTTTTGATTCAATCATAGGACTACTGCCGAAGCAAGCCACTAAGTTTCAGATAGATCTTGTACCAGGGGCATAACTTGTTAGTAGACCACCTAGCAGGATGACACCTATTGAGATGAAGAAATTAAAGGTCCAACTAGTGGACTTAGAAGGAAAGAATTTTATTAGACCAAGCGGTCTGCCTAGGGGAGCGGCCGTGCTATTTGTGAAGAAATCGAATGGGTCATTAAGGATGTGCATCAACTATCGTAAGTTAAACGAGAATACGATCAAGAATAGGTATCCTTTGCCAAGAATCGATGATTTATTTGATCAGTTAAGTAGAGCCAGAGTATTTTTCCAATTGGATTTAGTGATAGGCTTCCTTTAACTACGAATGGCAGACGACAGTACTCCGTTGATGGCGTTTTGGACTAGGTATGGTTCATATGAGTGGTTGGTGATGCCATTCGAGTTAACAAATGTTCTGGCTTATGAACTGAGTTTTCCAAGAGCACTTGGATAGGTTTGTATTGGTATTCATAGATGACATTTTAGTATATTCTAAGGATGAATGAGAGCATGAAGTTCTCTTAGAGTAGTCTTGAGACGATGAGGCAGCAACTGAAAGCGATGTTGTTAAAGTGTCATTTCTGGGGAAAATAAGTTAAGTTTCTTGGTCACGTGGTTTCAGAGAAGGGTTTGCTAGTTGACCCGAATAAGATCGAGGCTGCTAAAAACTGGAAGAGACCAGAGATGGTGACTGAAATCAGAAATTTTCTTGAGCTTACTAGTTACTACGGTAGGTTTATTAAGGATTTCTCACGGATAGCAGTGCCTTTGACTAAGCTAACAGGAAGGACGTAAAGTTTATTTGGTCTGACAAATTTGAGAAAATATTCCATAAGTTAAAGCACTTGTTGACCAATGCACCTGTGTTAGTAGTTCTAGATGGGAATCAAGAATTTGTAATGTATATTGATACACATGTAACCAGTTTAGGGGCTATATTGATGTAGAAAGGTAATGTTATTGCCTATGTTTCACGACAGCTTAGATCACCTGAAGTTAGATATCCTACTCATGATCTAAAGTTGGCAGTGGTGATCTTCGCATTGAAAGTATGGAGACATTATCTCTTAGAGTAGAGATTTGAGTTATGCACAGATCATAAGTCCATAAGGTATTTATTCTCTCAAAAGAGGTTGAATATGATGCAAAAGAGGTGGCTGGAGTTTTTAGCATCTTTTTATTTTTGTATAGAGTATACACCTGGAAATGGAAATAAGGTAGCAGATGCTCTTAGCAGAAAACATTAGAATGTGTTGTTAGCTATGTTAACAGAATGGAATGATCTAAAGGCTTTGACTACTTGTAATGTGCAGCTAAGATCGACTGCTAGTTCTAGCCAAAGCACTGCCACGTTATCCTGCTTGGAAGTTTGACCAGTTCTGATCGAAAGAATTGCTTCTAAGAAAAAATAGGATCCACTATTAACTGAGAAGATTAAAAGGATTGAGGTTGGATCATAGATTGCTGATCTAAAATATTTTAGTCTTGACCAGAGGAGATTGTTGAGAAAAAAGGGACGGTTGTGTGTACCGAATATAGAAAACCTAAGGAAGGAGGTCTTTAAAGAACATCATCGACCGGAGTTTACAATTCATCCTGGGGGACCATGATGTATCGGGATATGAAGAGGAGTTTCTACAAGGAAGGTATGAAGAGAGATGTTGGCTTGTGGGTAAAGCAGTGTGTGAACCGTCAACAAGTGAAGGTCGGACATCAGAAGCCGAGTGGGTTGCTTCAACCTTCAGAAATACTAGTTTGGAAATGAGATTCTATATCGATGGATTTTATAGATGGGTTGCCAAGGTCGAGTCAAGGAAATAAAAGTATATGGTTCATAATGGACAGGTTGACTAAGAGTGCCCATTTTATTCCAGTTAAGTCAACTAGGACGGCACCTATTTTAACAAAGTTGTTTATGAAAAACATAGTCAGACTACACATGATTCCTAGTAGTATAATAAGGGATCGAGATACTTTATTTACTAGCAAGTTCTGAAAGAGTCTATGGGATGCGTTAAGTACCAAGCTCAAGATGAGTACTGCTTATCACGCTCAGACAGATGGGCGAACGGAGAGAGTCAATAAGGTACTCAAGGATTTATTTATAGCTTGTGTGCTAGATTTTGGTGGATCATGGGAAGATCGCTTACACTTAGTTGGGTTTCCTATGATAACAGTTATCATACTGGTATAAGAATGTTGCCTTTTGAAGCTTTGTATGGAAGGTCATGCAAGTCACCAGCATGTTGGTTGGAAACCAATGTCAGATTAGTTTTAGGTCCAGATCTAGTAGGAGAGGCCACAGAGAAGATTGAGTTGATCCGATATAGGACGAAGCGAGCTCAGTCTAGATAAAAGAGTTACGTAGATAAGAGGGTAAGGATCTAGAGTTCTAGGTTGGAGATAGGGTTTTCATTAAGGCATAACCGACGAAGGGTATGGTGCAATTCGAAATATCAAGGAAACTGGCACCAAGATATGTTATACCATCCATAGATATAGAGAGAATTGGAAAGCTCACATATAGAAAAGAGTTTTCAAGCATTTTGGCAGGTGTCCATAATGTGTTTCATGTGTCTCATCTTCGTAAGTAGGTGCATGATCCAAAGACTACTATTCCTCCGACTGCATTAGAAGACGTAATAGTAGAACCAGATATGACCTTTTTTAAGCTACCTTTTCGGGTTGTAAAAAGAGATGAGAAGAGGTTAAGAAATAAGACACTCAATTTGGTGAAAGTTCAATGGAGCGACAACGAGAAAGAATGTGCTTGGAAGACAGAAGATGGGATTAGAGATACTTATCCTAATCTGCTTTAAGGATATGTTCTATATTTACTTTATATGGATGGTTTTTAGTCAGGTAAGCTAGTATGGTGGCTAAAAGAGGTTATAGATGATTGCTATGATTAGTATTTAGTCCATGCTAAATTTCAAGGACTAAATTCTTTAAGGAGAGGAGCCGGTAACACCCCTAATTTTTATTAGCATTATTCGGGACATTTAATTAGACAAATAAAATAGAATAACGTTGAGACTAGAGTGATAATGGATTGAGATTTGAAAACTAATTAAGGTCATTCCTTAATTAAATGAATATATAAGTATGATTTACGAATTAGAAATTTATGAGAATAAGGCAAGGGCAAAAAGGGAATAGCCATATAAGAACCCTTAAACCCCTAAACCCCTAAACCCCTCACCTCATTCTCATTCACAATTTAATAAACCAAAGACATAAGCAAAGAGATTTGAGCCGGCCACAACCCTGAGAAGAAAAAGAGCAAAATCCAATTAGAAGCTAAGATTCAAGTTAGGAAGATTAAAGCAAGAACAAATCTCGAGTTCCTTATCCGAACAAGGTGAATAATGACCTAAACCATCTCATATAAGTCATATTGAATGTTTTAATTTGGGTTTAAGATTTAAAATTAAACCCATATGATTTTGATGAATGATGATATGTTTTGATTTATTTTCCATATTATAAATTAAACAAGGATTTTTGTAGGATAATATAATCCAATTTTAAGGTTAAAATTGTTAAAATGTCATGGTGTTTGAATATATTATGTAAAACATTATTTTGGAGATGGGTTTAATTTTCATAATATTACAAGCTATGGATAATTTATTATAAATTTTTAACGAAATGAAATAGTTAATTTTGGGTTTATAGTATTTAAGGCAATTAACTAGTGTTTTCGGGTTAGAAATTTATATATGTTAGAAAACATATTGAAAGTGAATAATTGTGATTTTTGTGGATTTTTCCTTAGTGTTTTACTATGGTCTCTAAATTATTTAAGTTAGAGGACTTAAACGTTCTAATTGTTTGTTAAAGAGAGGGGCATATTTGCTAAAAGAAATTTCAATTGTTATGGTTGAATTCGGCAACCTTTTTAGAAAAGAGTTTTGATAAAGAATTGGAAACCAATCATATTATGACAAATTAGGCAAGTTAGGTAAAAATGAATTACTTTTAAAGGCATAAAATTGGTTTTTTTTCTTCAAATTATAACTTCATCATTTCCATTTGCTTGCTTCCGTCACCATGCCCAGTAGACCTTTCGCACCCATTCGAAACTAATGCATATGGTATCAAGCAATTGGTACGTAGTGGATTGGAGAAAGGTGGAAGGGGCTATGTTAAGGCTTGCTTTCGAAGGGGTTGAAGCCACTTTTATTAGCGTTCGAATCAATCAACTTGCCTTTGCTCTTAAAAGAAGCATTCGAAATAGTTGCCGCTTTTGAACCAATTAAATACCTAGTAGCCACGTACCTTTCGAATCAGTTTGAGGCCGCTTTTCTTTATGGTATTCTAAAAGGGAAACCTTCATCCTTTTAAATTTTAAAGCCGCTTCCTCAATGCTTTTAAAAGGGTTGTTTTAGCCATTTTTAATAACAATTTCGAAGGTAATGGTTTCGAAAAGTTGGTTTCGAAGCTATCCACTTACATAATTATTTTACTTGAAATCAATGCTTTCGAAAAGGTTACTTTTGCTTCTGTTCTCTTTGACCCTATAGTAATACTAAATATTAGACCTAACAGTTTCTGAAGAAATACTTTTAAATGGTTTCAAAGCTATGTTTCTACAAACTCTTACTTGAACCCAATGCTTTCGAAGGGTATGTTTTAAGTATTTCGAAAGGTATATTTTTCAGTGTTTCAAAAGGCATAATTTTGAGTGTCTCGAAAGGAAGGTTTCAAGTATTTGAAAGATATATTGGATGGTTTCGAAAGAGAACAACTAAGGTTTTAAGTAATGATAAAAAAATATAGTCGAAAGCCTTAGTTTTCAAATTTGAGAACCCAATCTCATTTTCAAAGTAAAAACATGGCAATATGAAAGAGTTTTAAAATGGAGTTTAACTATGGAATTTTAGAGGGAAGCTTTCCTTGATAAAGATAGTGGGTTAAGGGTATTAACCATATTTCATTAGAAAAATGATTACAAGGAATTTAATCATGGATGTTTATATTTTTATGTTATTTGATCAGTTATCATTAATGCTTGTGCAACTATATCCAATTCAATTATAATCCATAACTGCATCTTGGGGTAAGGTCAGAATTACTGGCAAGACTGACCCAGCATTGAATATGTATATATTGAATTTAACTTCTGTGTGAGTAGAATTGCATTCAAGAGGTCAGACAGACCAGAATATAGGACTCCCATGGGTGATTAAAGGATTATTAATAGATAGATTCTTAGTAAGCCCATAAAAACTATGTTATGGAAATTGCTATAGGTAAGGGCCAATAGGTTTTAAGCGATCCATGAAAACTTTATCTGGAATAAGTTATTGAGGGAGAGCAATAGGTTCATAGACAGTCCATGAATGTTATTGGTAGAAACCAATAGGTTTATAGTAATCCCATCAAAAATATGATTGGACGATAGTATTGGTAGAAACCAATTGGTTCATAGTGATCCCATGAAAACTATGATTAGATGGTAGTACTGGTAGAAACCAATAGGTTTGTAGTGATCCCATGAAAACTACAATTAGATGATAGTACTGGTAGAAACAATAGATTCATGGCGATCCCATGAAAACTATTAAAGTGGATAGGAAATCCATAAAGAACTAAACATGTTATTAGTCAGCCTATGAAAACTAATAGGTTAATAATGACCCTAGAAACTATAACTTAGGATAGATAGTTAGGTAAATTGGGATGGGAAATCCATAGCATATTGCATGTTTGCATATCATCATCATACATTTTATTATGTTATGTATTAACCGTTTGTGGATGCAGGTGCACAATATATGGTTATTATAAATTGGGTTAAGATACTAGTGAGGGGAAAAACCATTCCGCTAAGCGGCATGTTCTCACGAGATATCTATATGGTTCTAGATGGTAGGTTAATATTCATGCCATACTTTTTGTTTGACTCGAAGTTTATGTTTCTCCCTTAAACTCTTGGGTGCACAATTGATTTTGAGTACTTTAAGTTATGGTTTTCAGGTTCTGCTTTATACGAATAAGCTTCTGGAGATGTGCAGGAGGCAATCTAGCTATTAGGAGTTCTTTCTGTTTGATTCTGCTGTTTTATTGCATACAATGGAAAAGTTGTTTAGTGTCTATGTTTAGACTCTGATCTACCAATGGGGCATCTTCATATGTTGCTCTTGGCATATTTTGTAATAAAATGTAATTTCTCTGAACGTGGCTTACGTATGGGATTATGTTGTGATTCTGAAACAAAATGAGAAATTTGTTTTAAATTGAGTTTAATTTTTCATATTCGTGTGTTTTTGGTATATCAATGTTTCTAACATTACCACATTTGATCACCGAGAATTAATAACTATGAATGACTGTGGCATCCGTAGCGGTTAGTTTTGGGCCTCTAAATGGGGATGTTACATATTGTATCACCAAAGTCTAACATGTCATTTGAAATCTAATCACTAAATTATCCATTTCATTCTTCAACCTATTAGTTAGCATTGTGGAAATTATTTAACCGAGCAATTGATTATGTATATAGCTCTAAGTCTGTAAATTCTTCGCCAACATGGTTGACTTATTTGGTTAGTAGTTTAGACTACGAGATTAAATGACACATGTTCGATCCTCGAGATTGGCACTTGTTGTCATTGATGAACATGTAAAAAAAAGTCTGTTAGTTCTGCCGAATTTTCTATCTGGGAATGCGGGTAATATCGGCAAAGTTAAAAATATCTATTGTAGCATACTAAAGTATAGTTCATAAAATAAGTTCATTATGTCACTTTTGACAATGTTCCAAAAAATTTGATAGCTCATCAAAAAGCATTTGGAATCGGTTCTTTATCACTAGGCATACCTTTTATTATCGACTAAACTTTGTCCTCTATGAGCTGAGAGTCCAATTCACCTAGAAAGGGGTCCATGTTTGGATAAAGAGTCGTCCAATCTGCCTGAATTCTTTATTTACATTTATTACCATATATTTATGTGTAGTGTTTGGTCAAGATGTTGTTGAGGAGATTGTCTTATTCTATGAGTTAAGTTTCATTAACTCTAGTAGACTTAATAAAGTTATACCTTTGTCTACTATTATCCGTTCGATGAACTTTTTTACTGTTGTTGTTTCCCACCTCAATCCATTGAATAGGGGAGCATTGTCTCAACATAAATTCTCCTTCATCCAACATTTGGTTTAATTCTGTTTTTCAATTATATAATTTGACCTTTTCCTCTCTAGTTAAAGTCATTTTTTTCATGTCTCATTTAATTCCAAAATCTCACTTAAAATGTTGACCATTAAAATTTGTTGTTGCCAAACACATTTATATTCCATTTATTTAAATATTTTCTCGATTCTCTAAAAATAGGCGTTTTCACTATATTATTGAAGGTATAGTTTCCATAAATATCCAATTTAAGGTTACTATATCTTCAAAGTTATTTTTTTAAGTCACACTTTTTGAATTATAAATGGTTTATTTTTTGATACTAAATCGTAAAATTTTAACAAATTTGGATATTGATCATAAATGTAGCTGGCAAGCCTGTACATTTTGGTTAGAGAAAATTTATCTTACTAATCCCTATAGACAATGATCCATTCAGCAGAGCCATGGAAGTTTCCTCCCCACCGTTAGACCAGGTTGTAAAGGAATAATTAAAAAAAAATTAAAAATTATTCCGATCACTTGTAATTTACATTAACATTTGTTTACCCGGTTGGAGCATCTCTGATGATCCAATCAAACTTATAAAATAAATAGCATAAAATGCACGTAAAATGCCAACGATCAATAATCAAATGACTCATAAATGATATGATGCTTAATTTTGCTAAATGTATTTAATCAATCCTTAAGGTCGGATAATAATAATTCAAATTGTTATAATGAGATCTAATGCATGTATTTTTGCATATAGGGAAAAATGGTTAGCATAAATGGGAGATGTATAAAAGATGAAACAAACAGTGCTGAATGACGCGTTATGCATGTGAAAGACATAATAAATGGTACAAATGATACACATTCTATGTGTGAAAGATTAAAAAAAATCAATTTGAAACTCAAAAGCTAAAAGTCAATTGCTTACACACTAACATCTATTTTACTTGTAAAACTTATAGACAAATTTAATACAGTGTAGCATAGTGGTTAAATACATATTAAATATCATTGTAACAAGTGTTTTGTTTTCTAATTTTGGTCTAGGTACCAATGCCAATAGCAAAAAGAATTTATATACACGATAGAATAAATGATTTAAAGAGTATTTTTAAGTAATCTATAATGCTAATTAGACTATTTAACTTAATAGTTATTGCTCTCATTTTATTAAACTTAGTTCATGGTTTTTCATTGTATATTAATTGTAAAAGCAAAAAATTTACTTGCTTGAAAATTGTTCATGAATGAGATTGAAAAGAATGTCAATATTTTCCTATTAGGTTGTGAGTACTTTGACACATGCACGGTAGATATGTATGAAACGTATCTTTGAATAAATAAATATTTAATTAAAATAATCAATTTTTTGGATGTAACTTTGGTTATTTTAAGCCAACAAAGAAATTATAAGCCAATATATAATTAGAAGTGATTTCATAGTATTGGATTCTAAATTAAGAGTAAGTAAAACTAGAATACATAATATTAGTTTTCAGTTATGATTATTATTTGTCATTTCAAAAAAATATTAGAAAAATATTGATTGTCATTTATAACCTTACTTGAGATATGAGATTACTTATTCTTAGATGAAATGTTTTTGATTACAAATAATTTATAAAAAAATAAAAAGTAAATGCTTTTGCAATTCTTCGTCTCACGATGCTACAAATAACATACATGGTGCAGGATGCTTTACATGTATAAGAAGAACACAAATCATGAATGTAAATGTGCATTGGCAAAGTTAGTTTTCTAATCATAGAAAATAATTAATGAAGGTCAAAAAATTTTGCATGGTTCGACATTGTTTTCTTACATCCATGGGGAAAAATTAGTTTCTTTTATTGTTTTCTTCTTTTAAGTTACATATGCTGCCATGTAGTAATTTTTTTGACATTCTTCTCTTGTAGTTTTAAAATTCTCTTAGGATTTTTGAAAATAGATCTCTTTATGCACAATGCCAACCTACATATATTGGCTCTACCGACATATGGAATATTAACATTAATTCATCGGGTAGTGTCATCCATTTGATCAATTCCACGAGATTGTCATCTAATGGCTTCATCAAATGTCGTGTAGATTAATTAATGTTGGCAGGATTTCCTAAATTCTACTAAATATTCTGTGTTAATCCATTTGGATTTGCGAGAACATGATGGATTATTATTGAAATTTTTGACACCCCTTATATCCCCGTTATGTGTGCGCTTCATTTACTGTAGAAGAGGCAAGAACACTGAATGAAGCTCTCCGATGCCAGCATCATGATCGAATATCCCTACACCCCCTAGAACATGTATATTTTTATGACGACATATATTGTAACAAAAGGAATCCTTTGTTGCTACATGCTACCAACTTTATATATATGCTCATCTACTTTAGAATATCTTGCAATTTGAGATTAATCATAATCCAACTTATGCATTCATTTTGGTACAATGCGAGCCACACCTAACAGATCTACACCTCGACGAGCATTTTTCTCAATTCAACTTGAAGTTATATAGAGTCCTTAAATACCTGGACAAGGTTGCTAACACTTCTCAGCAGTTCAGATTAGGTCACTACCACCACTTAGTAGTTTGTCCAAGCTGTTTTTACAAAGAGTCCTCTTTTCCATGGTTGGAGTAGGCCATGTTCTAACATATAACTCCTAATGAGAATCCCAAGCTCTAGCCACATACTAGAGCATACTTAGGTCAACGCTACATTATAGGTTTTATCAAACCATCAGCTATAATACTATATTGTATTTTAGCATTCAAACACATCCTGATATATGCACGCTTCATTATTTGTTATGGCGTCACCTAATGAAGCTTGCAATGTGCCAGCGTCTCGATTGAACATCCCTTTTCATCACCTTTCGAAATAAGTGCATACATGGTCTTTACAATACTTTCTTGTAACAAAAGGATTCACTATGTGCCACCAATCTCATATATATGGTCACCTACTTTAGAATAACTTGAGATATGGCACTAACAATAATCCAAACTATACACCCACTTTAATGTGATGCAAGCAACACCTAACATGACACTTTTCGTTACTTACTTGGTGGCTTTAATGGTTTTTGAATTGTTGCATCGCTACCTCTCCTTCTTTATTACTAATGGAGAGAACTCATTGAATAGATTTACTTCGTGTATTTTTAAAATTTCAAATATACCCTTTTACATCTCATAGAGAAATAGTATTCAAATATGAGGACATGGCCTGTTATTTCTAAGTACAACAGTTAGCCACCGTGAAGAACTACAGTTTGCGTCAACAAGATGAAGTATCTGAGTGTACCATATTGTCGGTAATTTACGTGGGAGTTCATTGGTCCAAGTTTTGCCTGATTTCGAGTTAGTATCAAGAAGTTATTGCAGTTCGAAAGAAAGAATAGCGGCTTCTGCACTTGGCGGAGTTCAAATAAGGGGTTATTGTAGCCTGCTATTTTCTAAGTACAATTGTCAGTCCACATAGAGAACTATAGTGTGCATTTACAAGATGAAGTGTCCGAATGTTCCATATTGTCCATAATTAAGGTGGGATTTAATCGGTCGAAGTCTTGTCGGATTCTGAATTAGTATGAAGAAGTTATTGCGGCCTGAACAAAAAAATAGCGGCTTCTGCACTAGTCAAAGTTCAAATATGGGGATGTGGTAGTATGTTATTTCCTAAGTAAATTATCAGTCCCCATGGAGAACTACATTGTGCGTACAAAAGATGAAGTATCAGAGTGTACCATATTATACATAATTTAGGTGGGAGTTCATCTGCCGAAGTTTTGCCTAATTCTGAGTAAGTATGAAGAAGTTATTGCACTCTGAAAAAAATTGCAGCTTCTGCACTAGGCAGAGTTCAAATATGGGGATGTGGTAGCGTGTAATTTTATAAGTACAACCGTCGTCGCCATTGAGAACTATAATGTACGTTCACAAGATGAAGTAACCGAGTGTTCCATATTGTTCGTAATTTAGGTGAGTATTAATCAATCGAAGTCTCGTCATATTTTGAATTAGTATGAAGCAGTAATTGCAGTCTGAACAAAAAGATAGCAGCTTCTGCACTAGACGGTGTTCAAATATAGGGATGTGGTAGCATGTTATTTTCTAAATAAACTGTCAGTCCCCATGGAGAACTTCAGTGTGCATTCACAAGATGAAATATCCAAGTGTACCATACCATCCGTAACTTAGGTGTGAGTTCATCAGTCGAAGTTTTGCCTGATTTCGAGTTAATATGAAGCAGTTATTATAGATTGAAGAAAAAAATAGCGGCTTATGTTTAGGGGGAGTTCAAATATGAGGATGTCGCCTGTTATTTTCCGAGTACAACTATTAGTCACCATGGAGAACTATAGTGAGCGTTGAAGTTGGGATAGTCTATTATTTTCTAAGTATAACTGTTAGTCACCCTGGAGAACTACAGTGCGCATTGACAAGATGAAGTATCTAAGTGTACCACATTGTCCGTAATTTAGGTGAGAGTTCATCAGTCGAAGTATCGTCTAATTTTGAGTTAGTATGAACAAGTTATTATGGTTTGAACAAAAAATAGCGACTTCTACACTAAACGAAATTCAAATATGGGGATGTGGTAGCCTATTATTTTCTAAGCACAACTGTCAGTCCCCATGGAGAACTATAGTATGCATTCACAAGATGAAGTTTTCAAGTGTTCTATATTGTTTGTAATTTAGGTGGAAGTTAATCAGTCGAAGTCTCGCCGGATTCTGGATTAGTATGAAGAAGTTATTGTTGCCTGAACAAAAAAATAGCAGCTTCTGCATTAGGAGGAGTTCAAATATGCGGATGTGGTGGCATGTTATTTTCTAAGTAAACTATCGGTCTCCATGGAGAAGTACAGTGTGCATTCACAAGATGAAGTATCCGAGTGCATCATATTGTCCGTATTTTAGGTGGGAGTTCATCGGTCGAAGTTTTGCCTGATTTCGAGTTAGTATGAAGAAGTTATTGTAGTTTGAAAAAGAATAGTAGCTTCTGCACTAAGCAGAGTTCATTAGGGATGTGGTAGCCTGTTATTTCCCAAGTACAACTGTCAATCCCCATGGAGAACTACAGTGAGCGTTCGCAAGATGAAGTATCCGAGTGTTCCATTTTTTTCGTAATTTAGGTGGAAGTTAATCAGTGGAAGTCTCGCCGGATTTCGAAGTATGAAGAAGTTATTGCAGTCTGAACAAAAAAATAGTGGTTTCTGCACTAGACGGAGTTCAAATATGGAGATATGGTAGCATGTTATTTTCTAAGTAAACTATCAGCCCCATGGAGAACTACAATGTGTGTTCACAAGATGAAGTATTCGAGTGTACCATATTGTCCGTAATTCTGGTGGGAGTTCATCGGTTAAAGTTTTGCTTGATTTTGAGTTAGTATGAAGAAGTTATTGCAGTCTAAAGAAAAAAATAGTGGCTTCTGCCTAGGTGGAGTTCAAATATGAGGATGTCGCCTATTATTTTCTAAGTACAACTATTAGTTACCATGGAGAACTATAATGAGCGTTGAAGTAAGGATATATATGTTACTTTCTGAGTATAACTGTTAGTCATCATAGAGAACTGTAGTATGCATTCACAAGATGAAGTATCCGAGTGTACCATATTATCCGCGATTCAGGTGGGAGTTCATCGGTCGAAGCGTCGCGTAATTCCGAGTTAGTACAAATAAGTTATTGTAGGCTGAACAGAAAAAAATTGCGGCTTCTGCACTAGTGAAGTTCAAATACGAGTATGTGGTCGCCTGTTATTTTCTAAATACAAATGTCATTCCCCCATGGAGAATTACAGTGTGCATTCACAAGTCAATGTATATGAATGTTCCACATTGTCCGTAATTTAGGTGAGACTTAATCGGTCGAAGTGTCGCTAGATTCCGAATTAGTATAAAGAAGTTATTGCAGTCTGAACAAAAAAATAGCGGCTTCTGCACTAGGCAGAGTTCAAACACAAGGAGTGGTAGCATGTTATTTTCTAATTGTTAGTCCCCATGGAGAACTACAGTATGTGTTCTGAAGACGGAGTATCCGAGTGTACCTTATTGTATGCAATTTAGATGGGAATTCATCAGTCGAAGTTCTGCCTGATTTCGAGTTAGTATGGAGAAGTTATTGTAGTCTAAAGAAAAAAATAGCGGTTTTTGCCTAGGCGTAGTTCAAATGTAGGGATGCGGCATGTTATTTTCTAAGTACAACTATTAGTCACCATTAAGACCTATATTGAGCATTGAAGTAGGGACGTAGCCTATTCTTTTCTAAGTACAACTGTTGGTCACCATAAAGAACTACAGTGCGCATTCACAAGATGAAGCATACGAGTATGCTATATTGTCCGTAATTTAGGTAGGAGTTCATTGGTCAAAATATCACCTAATTCCGAGTTAGTATGAAAAAGTTATTATAGTGTGAACAAAAAAATAGCGGCTTCTACACTAGGTGGAATTCAAATAGGGGGATGCGGTGGCCTGTTATTTTCTAAGTACAATTGTCAGTTCCCATGGAGACATATACTGTGTATTCACATGATGAAGTATCCGAGTGTCCCATATTGTCCGTAATTTAGGTGGGAGTTAATCAGTCGAAGTCTCACCGAATTCTGAATTAGTATGAAGAAGTCAATACAGTTTGAACAAAAAAATAAAGGCTTCTACACTAGGCAAAGTTAATATGCGGATGTGATAGCATGTTATTTTCTAAGTAAATTGCCAGGCCCCATAGCGTACTACAGTGTGCCTTCACAAGATGAAGTTTCCAAGTGTACCATATTGTTCATAATTTAGGTAGGAGTTCATCGGTCGAATTTTTCCTGATTCCGAGTTGGTATGAAGAAGTTATTGCAGTCTAAAGAAAAAAGTACCAGTTTCTCCCTAGGAGGAGTTCAAATATGAGGATGTAGCCTGTTATTTTCTAAGTACAACTATTAGTCACCTACTACGGTAAGCGTTGAAGTGGGGATATAGCCTGTTATTTTTTAAGTACAACTGTTAGTCAACATGGAGAACTCCAGTGTGCATTCACAAGATGAAGTATCTGTGTGTACCACACTGTCCGTAATTTAGGTGGGAATTCATCGGTCGAACTATAGCTTAATTACGAGTTAGTATGATAAAGTTAATGCAGTGTGAACAAAAAAAGGCTTCTGCACTAGGCGGAGTTCAAATATGGGGATGTGGCTGCCTGTTATTTTCTAAGTACAAGTATCGATCCCCATGGAGAAATACAGTGTGCGTTGACAAGATGAAATATCTGAGTGTTCCATTTTGTCCGCAATTTAGGTGGGAGTTAATCGGTCGAAGTCTCGTCGGATTCCGAATTAGTATGAAGAAGTTATCGCACTACGAACAAAATAACAACGGCTTCCGCACTAGTCGGAGTTCAAATATAGGGATATGGTAGCATTTTAGTTTCTAAGTAAAACATCAGTCCCATGGAGAACTACAGTATGCGTTCATAAGACGAAGTATCCAAGTGTACCATATTGTCCGTAATTTAGGAGGGAGTTCATCGGTCAATGTTTTGCCTGATTCCGAGTTAGTATGAAAAGGTTACTGCAGTATGAAGAAAACAAATAACGGCTTCTGCCTAAGCAGAGTTCAAATATGAGGATGTAGCCTTTTATTTTCTAAGTACAACTATTAGTCACCATGGAGAACTACAGTTGAGCATTGAAGTGGGGGTATAGCCTGTTATTTTCTAAGTATAAATGTTAATCACCATGGAGAACTACAGTGTGCATTCACAAGATGAAGTATTCGAGCGTACTATATTATCTGCAATTTAGGCGGGAGTTCATCGGTCGAAGTTTCGTATGATTCTGGCATGGTACAAAGAAGTTATTGCAGTATGAATATAAAAATTGCAGCTTCTGCGTAGGCGGAGTCAAAATATGGGGACGTATCTTGTTATTTTCTAAGTACAACTGTTAGTCACTATGGAGAGCTACAGTGTGCGTTCAAAAGATGAAGTATCTGAGTGTACCATATTGTCCGTGATTTAGGTGGGAGTTCACCGGTCGAAGTTTTGCTTGATTCTGAGTTAGTATGAATAATTATTACGGTCTGATTAAAAAATAGCGCTTCTGCCTAGACAGAGTTCAAATACGAGGATGTAGCATGTTATTTTCTAAGTACAACTATTAGTCACCATGGAGAACTATAGTGAGCATTGAAGTAGAGGTATAGCCTATTATTTTCTAAGTACAACTATTAATCATCATGGATGACTATGGTATACGTTCAAAAGCTGAAGTCTTCGAGTGTTTTATTTTGCTCGTAATTTAGGTGGGAGTTCATCGGTCGTAGTTTCGTCTAATTTTGAGTTAGCATGAACAATTATGGTAGTGTGAACAAAAAATAGCAGCTTCTGCTTAGGCGAAGTTCAAATACAGGGTTGTAGCCTGTTATTTCCAAAGTACAACCGTTAATCACCATGGGGAACTACATTATATTTTCACCAGATGAAATATTCAAGTATACCATAATGTCCGTAATTTTGGTAGGAGCTCATCGATCGAAGTTTTTCCTGATTCCAATTTAGTATGAAGAAGTTATTGCAATCTGAAGAAACAAAATAACGGCTATTACATAGGGACAGTTCAAATATTAGGATGCGGTCTATTATTTTCTAAGTACAACCATTTTTTACCATGGAGAACTACAGTGAGCGTTGAAGTGGGGATATAAACTATTATTGTCTAAGTGCAACTGTTAGTCACCATGGAGAACTATTGTGTGCGTTCACAAGGTGAAGCATCCGAGTGTACCATATTGTTTGTAATTTAGGAGAGATTTCGTCGATCGAAGTTTCTCTGGTTCCGAGTTAGTATGAAGAAGTTATTGCACGATGAACAAAAAACTAGCGGCTTCTGCCTAGGCAGAGTTCAAATACGGGGATGTAGCATATTATTTTCTAAGTACAACTGTTAATCACCATGGAGAATTGCAGTGTGTGTTCATAAGATGAAGTATCTGATTGTACGATATTGTCTGTAAATTGAGTGGGAGTTCAGCGGTCGAAGTTTTACGTGATTTCGAGGTTGTATTGAGAAGTTATTGCAGTCCGAATGAAAAAATAGCGGCTTTTGCCTAGGCGGAGTTCAAATTTGAGGATGCATCCCCTGTTCTTTTCTAAGTACAACTATTAGTCACCATGGAAAACTACAGTGAGCGCTGAAGTGGAGATATACAACTGTTAATCACTTAAGAACTACGGTATACGTTTATAAGCTGAAATATCTGAGTGATCTATATTGTTCGTAATTTTGGTAGGAGTTCATCGGTCGTAGTTTCACCCGATTCCGAGTAAGTATGAAGAATTTATTGCAGTATGAAAAAAATAGCAGCTTCTTCCTAGGTGGATTTGAAATAAGAGGTTGTAGCCTGTTATTTTCCAAGTACAACCGTTAGTCACCATAGAGAACTACGGTATACATTCACTAGATAAAGTATCCGAGTATATCATATTGTCCGTAATTTAGGTGGGAGTGTAGGATCGATTTCACCCTAGAGGGGTGTGAATAGCGTGATACTATTAATCATAAAAATTATTGTGGAAGTTTATATAGAATAATTTCAGCACAGATATAGCAGAATAATATCAGCACAGAAATAGCAAAATAATAAATGCAGAAATAGAACAACACAGATTTACCCTACATCGGCAAAACCCTGCCTACGTGCATCTCCAAGGTTTCTATTAGAACTTAAGCAGTCAAACACTTACATACGTAAAGTAGCGACACCTGCTATCGACTAACCTAACTCTACGTTCAAAACCCTCCCACAACTCAGCCACTAAGTTGCGAATTCTCGAACTACACCACCTAGTTCGTCCCCTAGTCACAAGACCAAAAATTACAAGAGTTAAAAGTAAATTAATAAAAATAATTTTAAAACAAAAACCCTAATAAACTAAATATTAAGCCCAATAGAAATTTTGGCCCAAAATAAAAGATAATTCCCTTTTTTCCTTTTATATTATATCGGCTTGTACCTTCTTTCATTTGTGTTAAAAAATGGTTGTCTTTCCTTTTTGTTCTTTCCTCGATAATTAGGGCTTTCTAAAATTGAAGGCACCAACTTTGTTGATCGAACAGGTAGGTTGTTCTCGTGATTGCTTTGACGATCGATTGTATCTTCACTTTGTACATGGCTGCTCCTTCTCGATCGAGTTCGGTATGATTTGGTATGTGATTTTTTCTTTTCTGCTTTACTTGTTAGCTTACTTGAACTCGATGCTTTTTCTACATCGATGATGAATGGGTTAAATAAGGTTCCAACCCCTATAATTTAGTTCACATATTTTATACGAATTCGTCCGATAATTATATGATTGGTCGTTTGATATTGCTTGGATGTATATGATTTGTTCAGACTTTTCCAATTCATATCTTTTCCTGATTGCTTGATCACCACAACTAGATTCTGACTTGTTTGATTTTTTGATTACCACGGCTTGATTTTCAGTTGACTTGTTCGATTTCCTTGGCTATCATGGTTTTGATTCTCTGGCACTTGATTTAATTCCGTTCTTCATTCTCTTTGACTTCGGTCAATTGCTCACAGCTTCATGTGAATATTTGAATTTGATTTTTTGATAAATTTTGATTCTACCTTGATTTTGTCTCAGCTGCATATACGTATTCCTGAGTGTTCGTGCCTGTAGCGCTTAACTTGATGCTTTTTCCGGCTTGATCAATTTGAATTTCACTACTGCTCCATCAAGTGTATTGTTGTGTGCATGTCGACATTGCACATATGTATCTTGTTGAACTTGTAGCATACTCAGTTTCTTGACCATATGTGTTTTGCTGTTTTACTCGAGTCTGTGCATTAAGGTTCGATGCACTTGAATTTGCACACTGCCTATATTTGGCCTGTTTGCCTTTTTGTGATATCATCACTTTTGCATCGTTTATGTTGACATTACTTTGTGCATCTCTCTGTTGCATACTTGTGCAAAGTCACTGTTACGTTGCTTCAAGTTGGTTCCATTGTTGGCTTTGAGTCTTTTCTGGTTTATGTAAAACCTGCTGCTGCATTTACTACTTTTGTACATTTTGATTGTTGAACTTCATGTTGAGACTGCACTTGCTTACATTGTTTTCATGGTCATGCGCCTGAATGTGCAGTCTGGTCGATACTTGTACTTTGTTGCACTTTGTAGTGAGTTTGATGCATGTTTGAAGTCTTGTATCAATTTATGATGCAATTTGTTGTTTGAATCTGGCCATTGGTTCATGTTGTAGCTTGACTTGATTACTTGTTTCTCTGACCAGTTTGGGCTCAAGTGCACATTCGAATTTTTGGTCGAGGCTTGATTTATGTGTCTTGACCATTTCATTTGGATTTGCACCTACGTTGAATCCAGCATATAGCTCGGGTTTAACCTTGTGCTGATATCGTGACTTAATATTTATTTCACTTGAGTTGAACCCGGCTTTTGATTTGGTTTTGACCTTGTGCTCACCTGTCCCTATAATTTTATCAAGCGTATATTGGTGTGCACGGCCTTGTGGCATGTACAGTGATACACTGTGCATGTCACAAGCTGTTCGTGTATGATGAATTCAAAATTTAATGATGATGAAAAACCCAAATAAATAAGGCAAATGATATTTTCAAAATACACATTTTATTTTACACTGCAAAATATTTTCTTTTCAATTTTACTATGCTAGTGTTTATTTTGTAGATTGTGCAGATGTTAGATTTAATCTGGAATGGAGTTGAAGATAAATATGGATGAATGAGTGATATGTAATGGGGTGAGTGATATGTAATGAGGTGCTGATGTAAATGAAAATTGTGATGTAGTCAAATATTTATTATAATAAAATTGTGTGTATATATAGTGAGAGCTCAAATTTATACTATTCAAATTGTAATAAATATTTGTTTAAATAAAATATCCGTTTGAATTTAAATTCTGTGTTACTTATTTTATTCAGCAAATATTTATTTAATTATGTGAAAAATAAAATAGAACATTATCAAATACATTTAAATGAATATATATATATATATATATGTTTATTATCATCAAACAAAAATCATATACTAGCATATTCAACAATCTCCCCCCTTTGATGATAACAAACATATATATTTAAGATTTTGAATTTATTACATGTATTTGATTACTGATAAATTCTATTTGCTCCCCCTATTTGAATGCTCCCTCTCTACACAAAGCTCCCACTTCATATATGCGTGGAAATAAATAAAAATATGCAAATAAGCTTAGATGCAAATAAAAATAATATTTGACCTTTATTTTTCAAAACCTTAACTTTTCACCCTCCCTTTTGTTATCAGCAAAAGAGTGATAGTGTAAAAAAATAGAGATAAAGTGACGGACATTAATACCCAATGGAGTATAAATATTAAATTTCAATCAAAAACCAAACAAAAATCATAAATACTCTATTTGACGCATATTTCACTTTAGAATGATAGGGATAATGTCATCAAATAAAACCATATAGTTGTGTCTATTTGTAGTATATTTATATTAGGAATTTGAATATCTACTAACCATGCATAACCGTTAGGACTTTTAAATGAGATTAGTAGTATTCCAAAAAAATTTATAAAAAAATGAATTCAAGTACCTTTTAACCACGCATAACCGAGAGGACTTTTATATGGGATTAGAATCAACTTATCTATTTAATCAATCAATTTTGATATGTGTTCCATAAATGCATAATTGTGACGACTTTTAAATGAGCATAAAAGCACATAATCAAAAGTTCCAAGTAATTTACCCATGCATAACTGTGAGGACTTTTAAATGAGAGTGAATACTTTGGATGTTTTTATTGCTAAAAATATAGTAAAATTAAAAAAAAATGATTCCTGTTTAAAACACCACGTATTGACATACTATATAGAATTTTAACGAGTGATGGTCGATAGAAATATGATAGCAATGGGGATAGTCATGGAATTTTTATCAAACAAAAAGTTTTTATAACTCTTGTTTAAATTTCTAAAGAAATTTACTAAGTATACTATCTCAAGTTATAATATATGATCAATATCAACACTCGTCACTTTTTCAATCAGTACTTATCTTTTAGATAATCGGTAGGGAGTCAGATTAGTCAATGTAGTCATTTAAGATCATATCCAAAAATAATTTTAAAGTCAAGTTTTCTAAAATGACTAATCTGAAATAATGCCAACAAAAATGATTTTCTTGAAGGGGTTTTAGAAAAATGTATGCTATTTGAAAATTATTTCGAGTGAAAAATATGCAGATATTTTCTTTGAAATGTGATGCAGCTAATGAATGTCTCTACATAAAACACATTCCACTAGTAGCTTTTCTATCAACTAGATTACCAGTGTAAACTGCATCTGAATTTCTTGTTGACTCAAATTTATCATTTTTTGAATCATATAGACCAGATCATGAAGTGTGCAACAAAAACATTTTTAACAACTATTAAATGAAATTGAATTGAATTTGAATTAAAACCATGTATGCAAGCAAACTCAAAGTATAATGTCAAGTCAAATATATCCACATGTATCAATAAAACACCATCATAAGACCAAACAAATTTATATGAATTAGTTCAAAGATGAAAAAAAATGATTTGTCAACATTTTTGCACAAATAAAAATCAACAATAAGAACAAGTCAAACATGAGAATAAGTCGGAATCAAAATCAACATTCATTTCACATAACTGGCTGAACTAATACAGATTATGGTGCAGATTATCACATTTAATATATCATTCAAGATATATGTACCATTACCTATATTATCTTTATCGATAATATTTTATTGTTGCCCATTGTAATTCTGCCACCTTTGTACTAGGCTAAGGAACTTTGATTTGACGCCCATTGTGTGTCTGGAACAGCCTGTTGTTGTTCTTTAGCCTGCCACCACACTTTCACGATGAAAGATTTTTGTGACCTATTTGTTTTTATAGGTCCATGATTGTTAGTGGCAACAGATTTTGAAAAATATGTTTGTAGAGACCTAAAACTATTTATATATGTTCATTTCGGCACCCAAATTTGTTTAACTTTGAGGGATTTTATATTCGTACCTTTTGGAATCCAAATTGGTATGGTTTTCACGTATGTGGGTCAATACCAACAATTATTTTGAATGTGCCCAAATTATCTAAAAATTACGCAAATGGAATTGACTTGTTTAATTTCACCTCTAATATGTTCATAGTGATTATACCCATGTCCTTGTCTAACATTATTAGTTTGTTTCCCTGATAACATATTTAACGATCTTTCACTTTTGGAAAATTTACCTAATGTTGTAGACACAATTGGTGGACTTGTATTTCGAGAGATTCATTTTCATTCAATAATCATGTGCACTTTTTAATGGAATTTTCTCTCCTTGTATTTTCACTTTCTTTCAAAATCAAAATTTCATTTTCAAGCGATTTAATTTTATTTTCTGATTTTTTTAATGTCTTCTTCAAATGATGGACATTTATCACACTTAGGGCTCTTAGTTTGATAGTTTTTAACGAATTGATTAAGCTGTTTATTTGATTCTATCAAACTATCTCTTTGTGATTCAATTTTGGCATATTTTTTCCTAGATCTTCAAATAGCCATTTACTTCTTGGAAATATATAAGTAGTACCGGATGAGAAAGTTTTGATACCTCGCTTGGCTCATCATCGTCACTATCAATTATATCACCTTAAAGGCATGGATCTAATTTTTCACTCTCACTACTAGTGATTTTATAATCATCATCACTTTTATTCCACATGGCTGCAAAACTTCTTCTTTTTGATATATTTTTTGGCCGTGTCGACTTCGAGGACAATTGGGCTTGATATGACCAGGTTTGTTATACTTGTGACGAATGATCTTGTGTTCTTCTGAGTTGTCTAGTGCTTTGATTATTCTTCTTTTCAATTGTTGATTTGGAGCCGGATTTCCGTATTTGTGATTCCACTTTTTGAATCTCTTTGTTAGTAGTGCTAGCTCAGCTGCTCCATTATCATCATCATCATCACTACCGCCTTTTCTCAATCCTGTTAAGCAAGTTTCTGAGTCGATTATGGGGGATCTCTCACGGATGTTGACTGTTGAACCAGATATTGCATCAAAAGTATTCCAGATTTCCTGTGCATTCTCACAATGAGAGATAAAGTTAAAATTATCTTGATTAATATGAGAATACAATATATGCATAGATAGAGCATTAATCGAAGTAATTTTCTCATCATATCACACCCATTTTCAATAATATCCCAACATTTAATATTAACAGATTTTAAATAAAATTCCATTTTTAATTTCCAATTCAAAAAACCTGTTCCATCAAAAACAGGAGCAATAATATTGGACCGGCCCCACCAAAAGCGTTATTAAAAGAAGCCATTTAAAAATTCAAATTTTAAAACAAAATTGGTTTTTGAAAAATTAAAATTTAAAATAAAAATAGCTTTTGTTTCTAGCTCTGATACCACTTGTAGGATCGATTTCACCCTAGAGGGTGCTGTATAGGGTGATACTATTAAGTATAATAATTATTGCAGAAGTTCATATAAAATAATTTCAACACTGATATAGGAGAATAATAGCAGCACAGATAATAGTAGAATAATAAATGTAGAAATAGAACAACACAGGTTTACCCAGCTTCGGCAAACCCCGCCTATGTGCTACCCCCAAGGTTTCTACTAGACATTAAGTAGTCAGACGCTTACACATGTAAACTCGTGACACCCGCTATCGACTAACCTAACTCTACGCTCATAACCCTACCACAACTTAGCCACTGAGTTGCGAATTCTCGAACTACACCATCATACTTCATCCCCTAGTCACACAACTAGAAATTACAAGAGTTAAAAGTAAATTAATAAAAACAATTTAAAAACAGAAACCTAATAAACTAAATATCAAGCCCAAAGGAAATTTTGGCCCAAAATAAAAGATAATTCCCTTTTTCCTTTTATATTATATCGGCCTATATCTTCTTTCGTTTGCATTAAAAATGGCTATCTTTCCTTTTCGTTCGTTCCTCGACAATTAGGGCTTTCTAAAATTGAAGGCACCGACTTTGTTGATCAATCAGGTGGGTTGTTCTCGTGATTGCTTTGACGATCGATTATATCTTCACTTTTCATATGGATGCTCCTTCTCGATCGAGTTCGGTATGATTTGGTATGCGATTTTTTTTCTTTTCTGCTTTACTTGTTAGCTTACTTGAACTCGTTGTTTTTCTACGTCGATGAAGAATGGGTTAAATAGGGATCGAACCCCTATAATTTAGTTCTTACATATTATACGTATTCATCTGATAATTATATGCTTTGCCATTTGATATTGCGTGGATGTGTATGATTTGTTTAAACTTATTCAATTCATATCTTTTCCTAATTGCTTGATCACCACGGCTCGATTCTAACTTGTTTGATTTCTTGATTACCACGACTTGATTTTCAGTTGACTGGTTTGATTTCCTTTGTTGTCACGGTTTTGATTCTCTGGCACTTGATTTTAGTTCCGTTCTTCATTCTCTTTGACTTCGGTCAATTTCTCATGGCTTCATGTGAATATTTGAATTTGATTTTTTGATAAATTTTGATTCTCCTTGATTTTATCTCAACTGCAAATATGTATTCCTGAGTGTTCATGCCTGTAGCATAACTTGATGCTTTTTTCGGCGTGATCAATTTGAATTTTACAACTGCTTCATCATGTGTACTGTTGTGTGCATGTCGACATTGCACGTATATATCTTGTTGAGCTTGTAGCATAATTAGTTGCTTGACCATATGTGTTTCGCTATTATCCTCGAGTCTGCACATTGAGGTTCGATGCATTTGAATTGGTTCATGTTGTAGATTACTTGTTTCTATGACCGGTTTGGGTTTAAGTGGACATTCAAATTTTTGGTCGAGGCTTGATTTATGTGTTTTGACCATTTCATTTGGATTTTCACCTGTGTTGAATCTAGCATATAGCTCGGGTTTGACCTTGTGCTGATATCGTGACTTAATATTTATTTCACTTAAGTTGAACCCAGCTTTTGATTTGGGTTTGACCTTGTGCTCACCTGTCTTTGTAATTGTATCAAGCATATGTCGGTGTGCACGGCCTTGTCGCGTGTACAGTGATACACTATGCATGTCACGAGCTGCTCGTGTATGATGAATTCAAAATTAAATACTGACGAATAACCCAAATAACCGAGGCAAATAATATTTTCAAAATACACATTTTATTTTACACTACAAAATATTTTCTTTTCAATTTTACTACGTTAGTGCTTATTTTGCAGATTGCTCAGATACTGGAATCAATCTGGAATGGAGTTGAAGATACATATGAGTGAATGAGTGATATGTAGTGAGGTGTTAATGTAAATGAAAATTGTGATGTGGTCAAATTTGTATTGTAATCGAAATTGTGTGCGTCTATATATATAGCGAGAGCTCAAATTTTTACTATTCAAAATTGTAATAAGTATTTGTTTGAATAAAATGTCTGTTTGAATTTAAATTCCTTATTATTTATTTTATTCAGTAAATATTTATTTAATAATGTAAAAAAATAAAATAGTACACTATCAAATACATTTAAATGAATATATATATATATATATATGTTTATTATAATCAAATAAAAATCACATACTAGCATATTCAACAGGGAGTTCATTGGTTAAAGTTTTGCCTAATTCCAAATTAGTATGAAGAAGTTATTGCAGTCTGAAGAAAAAAATAGCAGCTTCGGCTCAGGCGAATTTCAAATATGAGGATGTAACCTGTTATTTTCTAAGTACAACTATTTGTCACCATAGAGAACTACAATGAGCATTGAAGTGGAGATATAGCCTATTATTTTCTAAGTACAACTGTTAATCACTATAGAGAACTAAGGTACACATTCATGAGTTGAAGTATCCGAGCGTTCTATATTGTCGGTAATTTAGGTGGGAGTTCATCGGTCGTAGTTTCGCCCGATTCCGGGTTAGCATGAAGAAGTTATTGAAGTATGAACAAAAAAATAGTGGCTTCTGCCCAGGCGAATTTCAAATACAGGGATGTAGCCTGTTATTTTCTAAGTACAACCGTTAGTCACCATAGAGAACTACGGTATACATATACTAGATGAAGCATCTGAGCATACCATATTGTCCATAATTTAGGTGGGAGTTTATCTGTCAATGTTTTGGCTAATTTTGAGTTAGTATGAAGAAGTCTTTGCAGTTTGAAAAAAAAAATAGCGGCTTTTGCCTTGGAGGAGTTCAAATATGAGGATATAGTCTATTATTTTCTAAGTACAACTATTAGTCACCATGGAGAACTACAGCGAGCATTGAAGTGGGGATATAGCATGTTATTTTCTAAATACAACTGTTAATCATCATGGAGGAGTATGGTATACGTTCATAAGCTAAGTATCCGAGTGTTCTTTTTTCCGTAATTTAGGTAGTATTTCATCGGTCATAGTTTCGTCCGATTTTGAGTTAGCATGAAGAAGTTGTTACAGTACGAACTAAAAAATAAAGCTTCTGCCAAGGCGGAGTTCAAATATGAGGATGTATCCTGTTATTTTCTAAGTATAAATGTTAGTCACCATGGAGAACTACGATATATGTTCACTAAATGAAGTGCGTTACTTATTGTCGATAATTTTGGTGGGAGTTCATCGGTCGTAGTTTCGCCCGATTTTGAGTTATCATGAAGAAGTTATTGCAGTATGAACAAAAAAATAGCGGCTTCTGCCTATGCGGATTTCAAATGCAGGGATGTATTCTGTTATTTTCTAAGTACAACCGTTAGTCACCATAGAGAACTATGGTATACGTTTACTAGATGAAGTATCCGAGTGTACCATATTGTCCATAATTCAAGTGGGAGTTTATCGATCGTAGTTTTGGCTGATTCTGAGTTAGTATGAAGAAGTTATTGCAGTATGAAGAAAAAATAGCGGCTTTTGCCTTAGAGGAGTTCAAATAAGAGGATGTAGCCTATTATTTTCTAAGTACAACTATTAGTCACCATGGAGAATTACAGCGAGCATTGAAGTGAGGATATACCATGTTATTTTCTAAGTACAACAGTTAATCACCATAGAGAAGTATGATATACGTTCATAAGCTAAGTATCCGAGTGTTCTATTGTCCGTAATTTAGGTGGGAGTTCATCGATCGTAGTTTCGTCTGATTATGAGTTAGCATGAAGAAGTTATTACAATATGAACAAAAAAATAGCAGCTTCTACCTAGGCGGAGTTCAAATACGGGAATGTAGCCTGTTATTTTCTAAGTACAACTGTTAGTCACCATGGATAAATACGATATATGTTCACTAAATGAAGTGCGTTACTTATTTTCTGTAATTTAGATGGAAGTTTTTTGGTCGAAGTCTCGTCGGATTTCGAGTTAGTATGAAAAAGTTATTATAGTCTGAACCAAAAAATTGCGGCTACTGCCTAGGTGGAGTTCAAATATGGGGATACTACTATCATATCTACTTCCATAGATACAAGTAAAAGTGCATGCATGTTGTAAATAAATGCAGGCCGCACTTGGGGGTGCATATATAGTCGTAGTTGATAATGTTAATCTAATGGGATGGACCTTTTGCTTGTTCTGAATAGGTACACTCATGAGTCACTATAGTGTTAAGGGTGAATGGGGAAATTATGTAATTTATCACATACCTTAATTCTTATGCAATAATCTTATTCAAAATAGAGTATGCTTTTGTTTTTGACTATTTTCTACAGTATGTGTTGCTATATTATAGTATAAATAACGATCCAATAGCATCCGGATGCACTGCAAATAGATTTCCCTAGGTAAAGCATGTAATCAATCGTAGTTGTGAATGTATATGTGACCATGAGTTTTGAATCAAGCATTTAAAATACTTATACTTAAATTGTTCCTAATCAAGATGTATCAAAAAAAAAGATACTGATACATCCTTTGAGACTGATGTACGCAATGCCCTCTATATGATGGACATTAAATTACTCATGATAGTCAGGGACACCAAAGGATGACATACTTATGTTCATTTGGAAAAATCATAAATCGACTCAATGTTACTCTTATATAGGTTAAAAAAAATTAAACCAAAATAGAAGATCTCATGTAATGATGTGTAGTATTCTTCAAACTTGAGAGTACTTTGATCTTAAGTATCTAACTATACTTCGATTGTGGTCAATCACATGATATCATGATCATGTTACAACCATTTTTGGGTACACATTAAACTAATTGCAGTGAAACACTACATAAGAGATGATTTGTCTCCTTTGTCATAGAAGATTAGTATCACAGTAATTGATAATCAAAAGTCAAAATCTCTAGCTAAAGTAAGCTGGTTAATAGATAAACTTTATCGAATTAAACCAACAGCTTTAAAATTGCACTACACAATTAGCTGTAGATATTGTTGGAGTTTTGAACATTGACCAAACACATGGTATCTTAGTGATATAGTGATACCAAAAAGATAACGTATACAAAATATAATTACTTATGGTGAGCATATAAATATTTGAAACTAGATTGACTTAAATGATCTATAAATAATTTAACTAGCCCATATACTATACTTCAGCAAGGCCTTTGTAACTTTTAGCATTTCAATTGCAAGGACTGAGTTTATACCAGCGAGTCAACACAATAGTGTTATTAGCAATTTTTTGGATTTAACTTGTTTAAATCAATTTGTAAATTTGATAAATTAACAGTAAAAATTAGTGCAAATGTTGTAATATATTTTTATAGCTTTTAATCATTTACTTAAGGTCCTAAATTTGCTTAAAATAATATATAATTATTGTATATTAATTTGATTAAATTGGGCTAAAATGAATATTTAATTGATTAATACACTATGTTAACTATGCCCAACATCATGGGTTTAAATATCCAATTAGGGTCGACCATATCTACGGCATTACAAAGGGTCTAAATACTTCTCGTTAGCCAAAGCCAGATTTAGATTAGAAAATTGAAGAAAATATAAAGATGTTTGTGATATCTAATATCCATAAATAGAACCATATTCTCTCATTCAAGGTACAAAGATAATAAAATCCTAGCTAGGAAATGGAAATAAAAATACTTCGAAAGGAAAGGCCAACATGTCAACAGCAAATCGAATTTAGAAATAATCTTTTATTTAAATTTTAATATACGTTTGTACATGTGTATACCAATTGTTTATTTTTGGAATTGTCATAGAAAAGTTCGAATTAGAACAAGTGTGTGTGTGTATAAACATATCTATTTGTATATTTAAATCTGATTAATATATATGTGTGTGTATGTATGTATCAAAAAAATCATTTTCTATATTAATCTTTGGTTAAGACACACACACACACGCACGCACACACACACACACACACATATATATATATAAAGATTTTGAAATAAAAAAAATTGTTTTATTTTTATTTAGCAGATTTTTTTGGCTTCAAATTATTATATATATATATACACACACATAGAAAATTAAAAATGTTAATTTTTTTTAATTTAAATCTTAAAGTTTGAATACACGTATTTATTATGGCATATATATATATATGTATGTACATGTATATGTATATCTATATATGTATATGCATATCTTTATGTATATGTGTGTATGTATATATGTATGTGTATTAAAACTAATAGTAGAAAAGACATGTTTTTAATAAAGGCCATGATCCTTTTATTAAGAATATATTCAAAAATAATGGAAGGGCGTGAGCCTTATAGACATACATACATGTATACATACACACACATATATAAATGTCGTGAGCCTTTTATATCAAAAGGTTTATATATGGATATTTTAAAGCAGTAAGTTTTTCATAAAAAATATTTTTTATAAGGCCAACAATAAATTATGTGTGTGTGTTCCTATAAATGCGCATAAATATATTAAGAAGAAATTAAACTAAATTTCCCTATTGTGTATCCATTTTATAATGTGATCATAAGCCCTAATGTTCACAAAATCCTATTTTATTTGTATCATACAACTGTTAGTTAGTTTATTCAAGTCATATGTTGTTATTTATATTATGAATTTGAATCTCTGATAAATAAAATAAACTAATCCAATTCAAAATTTATTAAACTAAAGTTAAAATTAATTTATGATAGATTTGATAAACAAAATATTAAAACTAAATTTAACATAGACTTTGTGTCAAATATTAAACTCCCAATTTATAAATCACTAAACATGAATGAGTATAAATGAATTATTAGTGAAAACATGAAATAAAGATTTAGTGCAAAATTGATAAAAAGGGTTTTTTTAAATCTCCCCATTTTCCCTTACTGCTAATGCACTTGATTTGCCAATGCACTTGATCAAACAATTTGTTTTGTATGCAACATAATTTGGTTGTAAGGTTAGTGTGTTGTAGTTTAATAAGTGATTGTTCTTAACATGATATCAAAACTAACCCTTAGCCTTCCTTCAACGTTTTGGTCTACGCTTTTGTAGTTGGTTTCTTGGATTTTTTCTTGTTTTTTGTAGCTAATACTAGCTTCCTAGTCAGTTTAGTTTTACTTCTCTATTCGAATATGGGTATAATAGCAAGCTATGCTTAACATGACTCGAATAAAGATTGCATTCAATATAAATCTAACAAAAATGAAGAGTGGATGTTAAAATATTGGCACTTAGAAGTTAAAAGATACCATAGAAATGAAAAATAGAAAGAAAAACCATATGTTTTTGGCAAAGCCAGCCGGCTTTAAAGTGGGTCATGCCACTATGAATATAAATAAAGAACAGGTGTTCTATACATGCACATGACAGCTAAAATTTGGTTTTATAGTGGCCAGACCACTTAGTATAAGAACAAAAGAAAACACAGGAGCTACACCAATAGTCTAGACTGCTTGGAAGGGCACAAGCCCCCCTATCATTACTGATATCAACATCAGTACCGGGACCTATAACGTGCTGAACAACAGGAAAGTACTTAGCCGGATTCGGATCGTAAGACCTCGAGAGAGGCAAGTAAAGATAAATTTGGTCCCATGCAGGATCTAAGAATTGTCACCAATTCCTAGGACCATCAATTCCAGTGGTCGTCAGAGTAAGACCATCACCCTCAACATGATACGCTAACCTCCTAGCCTCGTTAGGACCATCTAAGAACATGTGATAACTAAGCGTCTGCGAGTCATACCTCATTTTCGACACCTCTTGAATCCAAAAAATCTTGTTAGGTTCCCATATAACAAGCTTATCTTCGGAAACTCTAACAGCTAGTGAATCAATTTCTGTCTCCATAGTAGGAGAAACATAAATAATAGGATCAGAGACAGGCGGAATTCTAACCTTGGGAACCCATTTCATTTCCGTCCTAGGGAGGGGGATTTTTCCGACAGAAGATAGAGGAGCATCCCTAGAACACTTCACCCAGAATGTCCAAATGACTGACAGTTTGTACATATATCAGGTTTCTAGCTGTAATTCACATTTGTCTCCACTTCATGACCTTCCATGATTCTTACTTTCAATATAGACGGTAGCGGAAAAGTTGGGGTTATTTCAATCAATGCTTTAGTGTATATTAAATTCTTGTGAGTGACGGTTTTAGCATCAAAGCATTTGAAATCACAAAAAAGGCTCGCAAGCCAGTTTAGAATAATCAGTGGTTGTAGGACAGATGGAATGTTGGAGAAAGTGGCCCAAACCAGAATGGATGGTATTTTCTCTCTTGCTATGTCTACTCCAACGCTCCAAGGAGTCACAATAAATGGTTTCCCTCAGTAATGAGAGGGCTAGTCTCAAGAGCTAAAAGTCTCTCTATGTTGTTTCCAACTTTAAAGTAGAAAAAGGAGTCAATAAATTGAACATGAAGTGTACCTTTAAGCTTCCACGCACACTTACATTGCTCACGGACTACCGGATAAGAAGATGAGGCATCTAGGGAAAAACCAACCAGGTGGCCAGACACATCGCACACCGCCTCGTTAATCACTTCAGGTGGGAGCACATTAATCCCATCAATGATCTGAGTGCTAAATTGCGGTGCGGTGTATGCACCAGCATTTCTAGGCAATGATTTAAACAACGAAGACCATGCACGCTTATTGACTATAGGGATGTTAATTGGATATACACAATCAATACCAGGATTATTATAGGATTTGTCATCAACAAAGGCCGTAGCATTAACATTCCTTATATCTGTTACAGGAGAAGGTGCACAGAACCATTATGCTGCCTGGTAGCATTAGTGCAGTCAGAAACATTATGCGGTCTACATAGCCTCTCTAAATTCCTACCACCAAATCAAGGGGATACATAGCCTAACAACACCATATCAGTCTCTCCATTCAACTCAGCAGGTTAAGAAACCCCATTTAAGATAATTGGATCAGTACAAACCCAGTTTCCATTAGGCTGAACAAAATTCGAAAGTAGGGATGTAGATGCAACCGGGGTAATACCTGAAAGAGGCACAACTGTAGGCGAAGTGCTAGTTAACTCAGTAGCGAGATGCGAAATCAGGTTTTGAGAGCATAAATCATTCCCTACGCAAGGTGAATTCGGGATAAGCGAGCAAAAAACATCATTTGCAGCTATATTCAATGAAGAAGGCGGGTTAAGCAAGCATAAATCAACAACTGCGGAACGCGAAGGACAACACGGTATCAAAGATGAAGCTGGATCGATGGAGTCCATTTCAACTAAAGCAAGAGGTGAATGGACGAGAAACGAAGGTCAGATCTCATTTGCGATGAAGAAGCAGATGAAGCCACAAAGCGAGGCTTCAGCTTTCGATTCTTGGCCATTCAGATCTAAGATGAATCGAAAGGGGCGAGGAGGAATGGACGGGACGAAAGGAGAAGAAAAGGACGGAGAGGTTTATGGGAGATCTGGGGATGGATGCCATTTACGCTCACAAGCTATTGAATTTTTCAATTTTGACCATTTAAAAAAAAACTGTATCAAATTTTGATCATTCCTGGATATTCATTTTGAAAATCTATACATGAAAACCATCATAGTTGGAAATCAGAACTTTAACATCAATAATATATTAAAACAGAGATAAATTTCTATCATAAGTGAGAATCGAATTTTGACGTTGCTTATTGTTATCCCACTTTTTGGTCAAAGCTGGAATATCAACCAATTGGCAAGGAATGATGGATATCAGGTTTGGAGATTGATTGGAAACCAGGTTGCAATCGATGTCGTTAAAATTTGGCCAAGCTCTGATCAGGACGGAATCAATTGGAGATGACGATGAGGACTAGGAAAAGCTATGTTTCAAATTTCAGGTTAATCGGAGTTCATATGAAGGAGATATGATCGATGCAAGGTAGGAAGAGCATGATGTTCGTATCCATCGGCGCACATGGATGGTGCGTATCGATACATTTCGTATCGATCAGGTAGTTGGTGTTTCGTATCGATCGGCTTCGTATCGATCAGCAGAAGTTCGACTCGATGGGGTTCGCATCGATCAGGTTTTGGTTCGACTCGATGGTTTTGTATCGGTCAGGATGGAAAGAAGCGGCATGTCTCGAATCGATGCTCTCGTATCGATAGCAGAAGGATTTGACACTTTCGTATCCATCAGGTAAAGCTTTCTTCGTATCCATCAGGTAAAGGCTTGTTCGTGTCCATCAGGTAAAACCTTGTTCGTATCCATCAGGTAAGGTCTCGTTCGTATCCATCCCAAGGATGTGGTTCGTGTCCATTTGCATGACCACTTCGTATCGATCCCCCCATACTCATTTCGTATCCATCAGCACATATAGAAGCGATACGAAATGTACTCCTGGAGTCGATACGAAGAAAGACACGAGTAGATGGATGCGAACGAACGATGTTATGAATATGAACAAGCACGAAATGAAGATGCGAACAAGGAAGATCCACGAATCTAGGGAAGAAGCGTTCAACTCGGCGCGCAAAGTGGATCAACCCAGTCAACACGCCATAAAGATCGGATCGATCCAGGAGATTAGCACCACGTCATCGCGCGCGTGCTTCTGATCGAGTCGAATAGGATGGATTCGAACTAGTGGATATGAACGCAATAGCACTCACGCAAATGCATTTCGTATCGATCATATCTCCCAAACCGCTGATCCAAATGCAACGAAATTTTCACATAAGCTTCCATACAAGGTAAAGATTGCTCCTGCCAAGTTTCAACTCGATTGGATCATTTTTTGATGGATATGAAATCACTTCGTATTGGTCTTAGATCGAGTCAAAACTTGATGGGGTTTGTCGTGTGGGTCCACTCACGTGCTAGAAAAAATCTCCCAAAGTTTGAGCGCGATCTGAGCCTCCTACGCCTATAAATACTGCCCTGAAGCCTACGGAAAGGGGATATTTTACCTGCTCAACGTCCAGACTCTGCCGGATTCATTTCTACATTTCAAAACAACTATTGTACTCAAAATTCATCATTGCTACTGCTGTAATCATCTGTAGATGGCAAGGATAATCAATAAAGGATAAAACTTTGAAGTGGACGTAGGAAGGAGATAGCCGAACCACTGTAAATCTTGCGTCTCTGTTCATTACTTTTGGATTATTGCTTGTAATTTGCTGTGATCTATGATTTGTGTTTGGGATATTGCTGATTTATATTCATATTTTGGTGCTTTCATGATATTTAGGGTTTGTGACCAATTTTGGTGCAAACACTTTGGTGCTTTCACTGAGAAGGACAAGCACCCGCTACATCGGATTGAAGTTTGGATTGGAAGAGCGTGAAGAATTCAGCCTTAGAGAAAATGACTAGACAAAATAGTATAAGGCGAAGGGCTGAGTGAAGCCAACAGGAAGGAAGTCAAGAAGCTTTCTCCGGAGCTAGAGAGGGACAAGCTTCCGTCTGTATCATCAGGGATGAAATGGAAGCTATGGCAAATTCTTTCCAAGAGAGGTTGTTGAAAAGTCAACAGGAAATGATGCAGACTTTCTTTGAGCACATGAGAGCTGCAGGGACGCAGAACTTAGGAACAGCTACAGCGGCTGTGGATGTGGAACAAGGAGATAGGGTTTTGGAACCTAATGGAGAACGGAATACAGAGCTAGGAGGTGATCAACGAGGACTTGGGGGTAGGCCCGCAGGATCCAACACAGGATCCAATACAGAGCTAGGAGGTGATCAATTCAATTCTTAATTTCAACCATTTATATTTATATAAAATCGAGTTCAATTTCAGAATATCGATTTAGATTA